>CM060906.1:45505556-50505556 GCA_030737815.1 Allium fistulosum
CGTAGAAGGAACTTAATTTGCGTCAACAACGTTGGCTCGAATTCCTTACATCTTATGATTCGGATATTCTTTATACTCCTAGAAAGGGAAATCGTGTTGCCTATGCATTTAGTCGTAAGCAACAAGCGGTTGTTTTCATGATGATATCTGAATGGAATAACCTCGAGACCTTTTCCACTTGTTAGATTCGAGATCTTGAATCTGATTCATGTTCATCTCTTGTTTTATGTAGCCTTGAGGCTCATCCATCTCTTTTAGACCGCATCCTTGAAGCTCAAAAGCATGATCCCAAATTGGCTCTTCTTAGCCAAAGTTGTAGGGATAAAAATAAGGTTGATGGTTTGAAAGACTTTGCTATTGATGCTCGTGGAGGTATTCGAAAGTTTGGTAGAATTATTGTGCCAAACATTTGTGATCTTCGTAAAGACATTTTAGAAGATTCTCATCGTTCTAAATTTACCATTCATCCTGGTAGTAGTAAAATGTACGCGGACATGAAGCGACTTTATTATTAGGATGGAATGAAATCTGATATTGCTAACTTTATTAAGCGTTGCATGACTTGCCAACTCATAAAGGCCGAGCATCAAAGGCCCGGTGGGTTATTGCAACCTTTAGACATTCCCGTTTGGAGGTGGGATCAAGTCTCTATGGATTTTATTGACGGTCTTCCTCGTTCTCGTTCGAGTCATGATAGCTTATGGGTGATAGTAGACAGACTTACAAAATCCCCCCATTTTCTTCCCGTTCGGTCCAATCGGACCGTACCTCTTTTGGCTAAACTCTATGTCAAAGAAATTGTTAAATTGCATGGAGTTCCAACTTCTATTGTTAGTGATCGTGATCCATTATTTACTAGTGGATTTTGGAAAGGTCTTCAAAAAGCGTTGGGAACAAAGCTTAATTTTAGCACCGCTTATCATCCTCAGTCCGATGGACAAACCGAGCGTGTGAATCAAACTCTTGAAGATCTTCTTCGTGCATGTGTTCTTGATTTTGGTGGATGTTAGGAAGATCATATTTCTCTTGTTGAGTTTTCCTATAATAATAGCTTCCAATCTAGTATTGGTATGGCACCTTTCGAGGCACTCTACGGAAGGCCATGCCGTTCTCCTTCGTGTTGGCTTGAAGCCGGTGAGAAGCTTGGTTTAGGTCCAGATTTTATTCGTGATGCCACAGAAAAGATTGATCTTATTCGTCATAGGATGAAAGAAGCTCAAAGTAGACAAAAATCCTATGCCGATAACCGAAGACGGAAATTAGAATTTTATGTGGGAGATTTAGTATTTATTCGTGTTTCACCTATGAAGGGTGTTGTGCGTTTCAGTCGATCGGGAAAGTTAGCACCTCGATATATTGGCCCATTTCCTATCACCGAACGCATTGGTTCCATGGCTTATCGCGTTTTATTATCTGCTCAATTTTCTGCTATTCATGATGTATTCCACGTCTCTCAACTACGAAAATGCCTTAGAGATTCTGATTCTATTCTTGAGTCCGGTGTTATTGAAGAAATTGAAGTTTCACCTAATTTGACTTATGAGCAACATCTTATTCGTATCATTGCTATGGAGGTTAAACGCCTTCGAAATAAAGATGTTCCTCTTGTGAAAGTTCAATGGTCCTTAAATCCTAAGGATTGCCCTTTGGAATCCAGAGAATTCATCCATCGAACACATCCGGACTTACTTTCTCCTGCTCCTTAAGGTGAACTTCTCATTTCAAAATTTCTTCTTTTGTGCTGTTATGCCTTAGTATGGTTGTTACCTTTTATTTTCTTCTTAAGTATTGCGAGAATGTAATTTCTTTAAGGAGGGGAGTCTGTAACAACCCACATATTTTTACGATAATATATTTAAATGATTTATTTAAATATAGCACCGTTAGTTGAATTTAAAAGTCCAAAACGTGACTTTTTGTAAACGGTCGAATCCAGACTCGAGACCACTTCCATTGAGTCCAAAATGGCGTTTGCGACCTTTTTAAGTATAAACATCGATATGTTTGGAGTTGAGTAGAATTTTGCTATTTTTCTATTGGGCTTTGGGTTTCAGCCCACTAAACTAACAAAGAACCCAACTCCTCTACAATAACAACTCCCACTCCACTCCTCTTCATTCACTTATAACATTTCCTAACACTCAAGCAAAAGTAAAAATGGAGGAAAAGAGAGGAGATTTGAAATTCCTAAGCCCTAGTTCACTTAAGAAATTCAAGTTCTTGCTCTAAAATCAAAGAGAAGCTTAGGTAAGCATCCACTTCATCTTCTCAATCTCAATCTCTCTTCAATTTTCAGAAATTCCTTAACCTAACTTAAGAAAAACTTCACCTTTGATAATAGATTGAAGATTCTAGAGGTGTATTGAAGAGGAATTGATCTTGCCTTGTTTTAGAGCTTCTCATTCGTTGTTTTTGAGTTTTCAAGGTGAGTTCTTGAACTCACATCTATGTCTATAGCTTTCATTGTTGTTAAGTATGAATTCCTAACATCTATTTCATATTCATTTGCTTTGATTTGAATTGATTTGGTGAATTTTCCAATTTTGGAATTTTGTAGTCAAAATCTTTAAAGATCCTATCTTGGATGTTTGGACATGTTTTTGGTGGTGTATCGAAGATCCTATAGGGTTGAGTTGTCGATTGGCATAAATCCCTAGCATCCATCGCTCGTTCGATCGCTTCCGGTTTGGATTTTTGCCCTTTTTGGGCTAGGCTGATTTTTGCCTAGCAGGAAAATCCAGACGTTTGGAAGGAAATCCAGACGTCTGGTTGAAAAATCCAGACGTCTAGAAGGGGTCCCTGGAAAAAGAGAAAAAGGCAGAAACAAAATCCAGACGTCTGGAAGAAAATCCAGACGTTTGGAAGAAAATCCAAACGTCTGGTTGAGAAAATCCAGACGTCTGGAAGGGCTCCCTGGAAAAAGAAAAAAGGCAGAGACAAAATCCAGATGTCTGGTTCCCCAACCAGACGTCTGGTTCTATGTAGTTTTGCATATTTTGGCTGTTTTTGAGTGGATTTCCAATTTTTATCGATTTTTGTTGATCCGATTAGTTGCTATCAATTATTATCGACTTTGATGACTTCATTTATGGATTTTTGGGATAATCCATTTGATTGGGATTTGATATCGATTTTTATGGTTGGAATTCATGTCGTCGAATGCGGATTTTTGGTGATAGATTGTTTTTACAATCATTTATATGATTTGTCACTTTTAAATACAAAGGTTTCTATACTAGTAGTAAATACTCAGACTCTTTCACAAAACCGATTTCAACGTTACTTTTAATACAAAGCTCGTTTTTAAAACCGTTTTCCAATCTATTAGTATATACAAACCTTTACCTCATTCGTATGAGAAATCTAATTAAACGGCTTAGAAAAACAACTGGTACGAAACGCTTACGTTTACTTCGTCGGTTAATTCTTAGACTTGTTCGATTGAAATCTTGTGACATTTTTCGAGTGGAAGTCTACAATTTGTTCGTAAATATTTAAGTTAAGCCAGTGGTTATGGGACATGAAGCTAAACTCATATATTTACTGGCTTAGTGTAATTTACACTTCTTATTGATCAATGGTGATCATTTTATGATTTAGACTAGCGATGTGCGATGTCTCTTTGTCCGCGTGGGGGACTATACCCCGTTCTATTGAGCTTCGTCTCATTTTTTTATAGGCTAGCGACTAATGGGATTTATGGAGTTCGGTTCATCGGGCGTACCGTTATTGTACTACGTCGTTGTTCCGAATTATTTGAGTTTCAGGTTCCTTGGGCGTACCGTTATTGTACCACGTCGTTGTTCCGAATTATTTGAGTTTCAGGTTCCTCGGGCGTACCGTTATTGTACTACGTCGTTGTTCCGAATTATTTGAGTTACAGGTTCATCGGGCATACCGTTATTGTACTACGTCGTTGTTCCAACTCTTTTGAGTTTCAGGTTCCTCGGGCGTACCGTTATTGTACTATGTCGTTGCATCGGCTATATGGTTAGCGACCATTGGATATTGTCCCTTTTGTGATACACGTGTTGGTGAGTTTTCATGCTCCCGTTTGTGATAGGCCTCCCCCTTTGTGTTTCTGGATTTCTACTTGTTGATTTCTGGAATTTGTGTTTTGCCAATTTTGCGATTGGCATTGATATGTTTTGTCAATATTTGGGGTTTGGTGAACAAACTAATGAATGTGATATTCTTTTTGGATATTTAACGAGATTTGAGATATTGTATGATTTTTATTGTTATCCAATGTATACTTGTCATAATATGGCATTATTGTTATCATACATTTTTGTGGTGGCTCTTATCCTTTCTCATCTTATATGATATTTATAGTTAGACTGATCCATTTATTATTTTTCTTCTTAAATAATACTAGGGTCAGACCGAGGTGTTACAGGTGCTTCCATTTGACTTCTTAGTAGGGGCTAACTTCTGACTTTTGGCTAACTACTTTAGCTTAGTAGTTTGTGCTTTTATACATTTGAGATAGAGACTCCATGATGTATACAAATTTTTTTGCTAGCACTTGTACCTTTTCTTTTGTGATGTAGTGGATCTTGTATGACCACTATTTTGATGTACATTTTTATGTGTTATATTCATATCTGTTTCCGCCTTTGTGATATGAATATCTATGACTGATTTGTGTTATTCTTATTTCTATATTTATTTCCGAAGCCCACATAGCCACTGTGTAGTAGCTTTGAGTTTGTATTTGATATGTCGGATTTCCTTTTGAAATGAAATGCAAGTCATACTATTTGACATATCGGTTCTCGCTCAAAGCAATTACATAGATGGTCGCTCCTCAATAGCCTTATTCTTCATGCTAGTCGATGGAATTACCCAGTAATGTCCTTGGCTAGTGTGAGTATAGAGGTAGGGCGTCACATATTACCTGTATGTATTAAATTATAACGGTAGTTATAATTTAATATTTAGAATTAATAATAATTTTGAGAATTTAAATTGTTTATTTGAAATAAACAATGAATTTTTGGAATAATAAGAGAAAATAACGTTTTGGAACTTTATTATAGTGGTTTGAGTTAATAATAAGTGGAAAATGATTTTTATTTAGAGAAAATGCAATAATTTTATTTATTATTGCCAATTAATTCTTTTAATAATTTTTAAAGGAAGTAATTGATTTTTAAGGGTTGTTTATTTAATAAAAAGGTTAAATTTGGTTTAAGAATAAGTTTTGATTATAAAAATAAGGTTTGGATGATTTATTGCAATTTTTTTCTATGCAAGAAAATAATTTTTATAAAATTATTGGAGATAAAAATGGTGATTTAAGCATTTATTTGTGTAAATTGGGTTATTTGTTTAAATAAGGGTTTTTATTAATAAAAATATTTTAAAAATTAAAATAATCTTTTTATATGATGGAAAATATTTTATTTTATCATGTAAGTGAGTTTGTATGATTTATTATAGAGAAAACTTGAAGAATGTTATGTTTTGTTTTAATAACATTAGTGTATGCATTTTGTTTTAAGTGTTGAATAAATTAACCTAGGATAAATTAATTATCTTTATTAGTTGGGTCCAAAGCACATTAGCCAGCTAAAGTCAGAAATAAGAAAGGAGGAAGTAACCTATATGTATTTTATTTCTTCTTCCTCCTAAGAAATCAGAAAAGAAACCATCTCCACCATTTTCTTCAAACCAAGCTTTCAATCTTCAAATTAATTCAAGCAAACTGAGATTTTTATCAATCTAGAGTGAAAATTAAAAGGTAATCCTTTCCAAAACTCTTTTATTTCATAAAAATCTAAATTTTAGAGGTGATTGTTTGTTAACTGTAAGTTTTCATCTTGCATGTCTCTATCCATGGTTTTTACAGGGTATTGAAGCCAATTCCTCCTCAAAGCTTCAATTTTGCAATCCAAAATCTGAGTCTTTCCATTGCAACAGCAAAGTGAGTTGTAATACTCACAAATTCTAGCTGAGCCAAGCTCAAAATTGCAAGAAATTGTAAAAAAAATAAATAGCTTTTGTTCATAAATTTGTGTTTTCTGTTTGAAATCTGTTTCATATTGCCTCTTTGAAAGCCTATAACTTTTGATTCCGACAACGAAATGCTGCCGGATTTCTTGCATTTGGTAGATTGCATGTTGAACTTCATTTCTGCAAATTTTATTTGAAAAATATTATCATTTGGATATTCAAAACAGTGGTAGAAAATCAACTCGAAAGCGGATTTTTGCCTGTAGAAATTGTTTGCTGAGTTGCTGCAAACACGGCCTGAGTACATGTTTGAGATAGCATAACTCTTTAATTCCTTACTGAAATTGCGTTATTCTTTTTTTCTTTGAAAGATAATGATTTCTACTATAAGCATACCTAATTTTAGGTTATTTATTCCTATATAGCATATAGAAATATGCTGCCGAACTTTGATCTGGAGCATGTTTTTGCCCAGAGTTTTACACTGAAAACATTGCTTGGGTTCAACTTTGAGATATCATAACTTTCTCATACTTTATCCATATTGCATGATTCTTTTTTTTGTTTGAAAGATGAAGTTTTCTGTTTTATGCATACAAAATTTTAGCCCAATCTGAGGTAATTTGGTCCTCTATTTCATGCCAGAAAGTTGAACCCAAGATGGTTTTCAGGCCTGTGCATTTTTGGTTTTTGAACTGTTGCAAACTTGGCCTGAGTCCATGTTTGAGACAGTGTAACTTTTTCATTTCTAGTCGGAATTCATAGATTCTTTTTTTGTTTGAAAGATGAAGTTTTCTACTTTGTGCACACCAATTTTAGTTCAATCAAAGGTCGTTTGGCCGCTTGTTTTATGTCCGAAATTTGAACCTAGAGAAGATTTCAGACCTGGGTATTATTTTGCCTAAGCGTTTATGTTCTTTTTCCGTCCGACTTTTGACTTTTACTTCGTGTTTTTGGTGATATTTCTAAAATGTTTTGAGGGCTATGATGCTTATCAATAGGCTAGCCAAGTTTTGATGAATTTGAAATTCGAATTTGAATTGAATTTGATTTGACTTTGAATGACAGTTTTGAGTGATTTCTTTGATTTCGAGCACAGATTTTTCAAAACAATTTTGAATTTTTTTTTAAAATAAATTTCCATTTAAAATAATTATTACGTAATATTTTTAAATTATTTTAAGCTATAAAATCTATTTATTCTCTATAATAATGGAATTTTCAAATATTGTCTTCAAAAGTGATTTCAGAAAATGGCTTTAAAAGCTTGTTTTCTCAAATAAATTATTTTATATATAAAATACACGTTTTTGCACTATTCAAGCGAATGAGAAGGAGAATTAAACGGTTTGGTAAAACACGTGGTATGGGACACGTGCGTTTATCTTATCGGTTAATTCCTGACTTGTCCGTTTGATCGTTTTGACCTTTGGGTCGAGTTTACCGATGAGATTATGTAAACTTTTTACTGCTTTGAGTGTGAAATTTACTGGCGGTTAGTAAACCGTTTAGTACAAACGTGTGGTATGGGACACACGTCAACACTATTCGGGTTCATATTCGAGAGTTTGTGACACATTTTCCATTGCGGTGTGCCAGTACTGGACCTTCGGGTCATTGCCATTGCGACATACTTGTCTTCAAGACGTTTTCCATTGCGGCGTATTTGCCATTGTGGCGTATTTGCCATTGCGGCGTATTTTTCATTATGACGTTTTGCCTTCGGGCGAGGTACCTATTTGAGATAACAGTACTTGGCAAGGATTCGGCCACATGCACGTGCAAACACTTTTGAGATGGTTTCTTTAACTATTTTCCCTAGTGTATCACTCCTTTCCGGAATTGGTCCTTTGAACCATTCGATATATCTTTTTGATGATTTCCTTTTGGGAATTTGAACTCTTGGAAGTTCTATTTTTGAGACTTGAATTGCCTACACTGGCGTTATATGAGATTTGTCTTTTGGCGTTTACATGAGATTTTATTTTCCTCTTTGGAGATATATTTGCCTTATGGCATGTTTGAGATGTGATCTCTTTATGCATGTTTTGGGTTTGCCTAGATGGCGGGTTTAGGTTTTCCCCTAAACCGTATTTGATGTTTTATGAATGCCGATGATATGAGGCTCGCTACTTTTAATGTTTTATGGGTTATTTTATCTCTTTTGAGATTATATGTTTGTGTAGTAATACCATATTATCACTTGATGTAATCATACATTTTAATTGTCCCTTCTCACTTGAGAATATTATCACATTATCCTTATGCTCATATTATCGCTTATCCTTGTAAACTGATTTGTTTAGCTAGGCTGATCCGTGTATTTATACTCGGGTCAGATCGAGGTGTTTTAGGTTAGGTACATTTGGATTTAGCCTATTCTGCTTCCGCATGGACATATGCTAGCCCTTTTTGTTGTAGTCGTTTTGTCGTTACTCTGATATGTATATTGTTTTGACTCTTGTGTATATTGTGGTCATCATACCACATATGATGTATTATTTGTATTGTATTGGGATGTATCAGTATATATGTATATATATCTATTTACTATTCTGTGATCTGTTATGCATTTGAGTTGGTGTATTTTGTTCTAATAGATCCTATAGCCACCTGTAGTTTTGTATTAAGCATTTATCGGATATGTCAATCCACTTGAGATATAAAAGAAAAAAAATATAGAGCACTAATCGACGTATTCAATAGATAATTAAGACAAGACTATAGATGGTCGCTCCTAACCAGCCCTATTCTCCACATTAGTAGACAATATTACCCAGTAATACTCTTTGATAATGTGGGTCTTGGGGTGGGGCATCACAGCTTGGTATCAGAACTGAGTTCAGAACAAAATATGATAAACACATAACAGAAGCATATATTACGATACATCCAAGTATAGTACGAGTGTACGAATCCCCTAATCATCGTATCCTATACCTTATCGTGTCTTTTGGTATAGAAGTTTGGTATATGTCTAGGAATATATTTTATTCCGTAGTATTCCATAATAGAATTTATAATATCTTATCTTAGGAGTAATCCTAATCTTGATTGTTTTATTCAAGTCCTCTTCAATACGAGTGCGTGACACCCATCCGTATCGGAGGAGTTTGTTGATGCTTTTGGATGTTCTTGTCTTGTTCTTTTGTGAGGATTGCGAGTCCTATTGAGGGGATCCGCAATATTTGGCATGATGTATGAGGATTTAGGATTTTTTTCTTATAGCTTATCTTTTCGTCCGAATTAACACGCCATTTTCTATCTAGAGTTTGGAGTGTTTGAGATGAAGTGGCTTGCTTATTATCAAGCTACATTTTGTGAATAGATGTACCCTATATAAATATCCTAGTTCAGCTGATTCGTTGTTTCTTGTTCTTCGAAATGTTAATTATGATTCCGATGTCTCTGTATTCACTCTTGAGTTTCGAGATGTTGATGATATATCTCGAATTCCAGTCATTGTGACTCTGTTGATTTCTGTGAATCCATTTCGGGTATGACACCCAATCGGGCAATTAAATATTGTATCGACCTCATTCCCGGTTGTTAGCTTTTCAGTCATCCTTCCACGAGGATGTCCACTAGGGAAATGAGGTCATTCATTGAATTTATTTGATATTGTCATTCTTACCCCTTTTGAGATATCCTTTTTGGATACTCAATTGTTGATATACTTTGTGGTATTGCTTCACTCGAAGTAATGATTTTTTGTTAATGTTACTTCTACTCATTTGAGAAGATATTTACCCTTGCTTTTATATCTCATTTCTCTCTTTTTAATCTATTGTGTGGATCTAGGCTCCTTCCTCAGCTTGACCTTACACTGATTTTTCATGAGCTACGAGTCATGGAGGACAGCGTTACTCTTACCGCATTCTACACTCGTTATGAGTCTTGTGAGTGGTTCATTATACCATTCGGAGATGAACACTCCAGTCTATTCCATCAATCTTGAGGATCGAGTATTCTAAGAATATCTCGATAAGCTCTATTTTTGTTCCTTGATTTTGAGAATAAGTAATAAATTATGTTTTCAAATTTTCAAAAATTAAAGATATGTTTTTAAGAGAAAATGAATTTTTGTGTTGGGTTGTCCGTCTAGTGCTTTAAGAATTCTGGTCAATACGTTTGGTTAACGTTATCGATTGGAATTTCCTCAACGCTATGATGAGATAGTCAGACATGGTAAATTGAATTTTAATAAGTAAAGTTTGAAAATAATTAATATTGTGGAGTATTAATTTTTATTTTAAATGTTTAATGAAACCATTGAACCATAATGATTGTTAAATGAGTGGCAAGGCTATTTTGATGATTTGATTAACTATGCAGCCAATCGATGGGGTGATTTACTATAAATCAATGGTGAGGCAATACCCTTAAATTATTTGAAATTTGAGAAATTGAATATTGTAATTTGGGTAAGTAAAAGTGAATAATTCTAATTAAGGGAATGTCTTAATTAGAAGAAAATATCATTTGATGCTTTGATTAATAAAATGATGTATTCAAAGTAAAAGAATACTTTGGTTTGGAAAATTAATATATTAATTGAATATTTTAGTACAAGTTATTAATGATGACTATAAAATTTGTTTTGACACTTAGTTATTTGAGTAACAGTAGAGGATTGATGTAAAACTCTATCTTAAGAGAAAATAAAGAAGTGTTGGTTTAGAACATTTAATATAAATTTGTGAGCTAGTTTTTATTTTAAACTTAAATGGTATTGAAACTTGTGGGTTTGAAATTGCAAAATTCTTTTGAAAACAAGTTAGAATTAATTATCAACTTTAATTAGTTTTATGTTGATAATTAGATGGAAAGTTATTTTTTTGACAAGTGGAAATGTGAATTTGGATTGTTTTGATAAATGAACAATTCATGTAGTATAATCATTTTAAATTGTGAGAATAATTTTAAACTTTATATATATATCCCAAAAATTATTTTGGGTGGATAATCAATAATCTTCTCTTGATAATGAAAGAGATTAGTTATCTCTTTCAAAAATGAGTTTTCATAGATAATTGTTTTTAAAGCCAGACTTTGGAAAAGTAATGAAAATATTTCCACTTAATGAAATGTTTTATGATGATTACATAAGTTTATCATGATTTTTTATGTCTTAGCTTTTCGAAAAAAAAATCATTTAATAAATGATTTAGCGAAAAGCTTGTTTAAAAATGTAGTTTGAGATTAAAATGGTTTGGGTAAATTTCAAATTTTAAATTGATTTAAAAGCTGAAATTTTGTTTGGAAAAGTGCTATACTAAAATAGTGATAACTTGATATTTTTAACTCCAAATGAGTTCAATCATTTTGCAAATTAACGAGCTTTCATTAAGCTATAAAGTTTCTTTTTACCACTTCAAAATATTTTTCTATTTACTGAGTCCAAAATGGGTTTGAAAGTGGATAGACATTTCTGTCCTCTTAAGAAAATTTCTAAGATTATGCTGAAAGTAAATTTAACATAACTTTCAAATCGTTAATCTGATTTTGATGATCTTTATATTCCTGGAAATCATAGACTGAGTAGAACAACTTTCATTTTATAAAGTTTTTCAGATTTTGTTGTTTGCTGGGTCAAAATAGGTCTTCTTTACAGCAGGTCTGAAATAAAATTGTTCTTTTTCCCTCAATAGTTAAGTGTAGCATTTCTTATTTATGATCATGAACTAATATCATCTATTTGAGTTAAGTACGATAGAAAAGAGAATAGTTGGAATATATTTTTAACAAGAAGATTATATATATAAGTTTGTGCAAAACCGCTTTAAAATGCTTAAAGGGAAAGGTATGTTTTCGGATTAATTTTAAGAGTTAAATGATATATATTTTGTTTTTCCGACCTAATGGTCGATGTATATTATTTAATTCATTTTTATAATATTGTATACGACGCTCCGTACAAAGGAGACTCCGTCGATTTTTCCAAAAATTTCTAACACTTAGAAAATTTGAGAAACATATGTGAAAATATATATTACCAATTAGAATTTATGGATGAATTAGAGGGTAGACAACTTAAAAAATTTATTTACTCTAAATAAAGAGTAATGAGTTTAAATTAAGAATCTAAGTAAGAAACTTTGGAAATTTTCAATTGTTGAAAATTGAGAATTTTAAATCTTAAAGATAATGGGTTGAAAAACTGTATGAATATTTGATTAGTGAGAGAGAGTTTAGAAATCTATTCCTTAAGTCTTAACTTGCCTTTGTGCAATATTTTATGACTTGCATTTATGCAGTCGTATGAGTTTGGTGGTATTGAAGAAAAACCACCTACCTCTTATTGGGTTTTCTTTCCATAATAGTGGTAAATCTAATATTGGTATGACTCCCTTCGTAGTGTTATATGGAAAGTCGTATCGATTATCATCTTGTGGGTTGGAGTTCGGGATAAAGTTGTGACTAAATCTCGACTCTGTTCACGAAGCTTCTTAGGAATCGATCTCACCCGATTTATCTATTGCGTAGCATCCTATCTGTGTTTTGCTTCGAAGGTGAAACGCCTTCGAAATAGGGATGTATTGCTTGTAGAAATTCAATGGTCCGCAAATCCCAGTAGTTCCACATGGGAAACCATAGAATTAATCGAGTAAACTTATCTTGGTTTTCTATCATCTTGTGTTGAGGGTGAGAAATTTTAAACTCGAGCTTATCTATCTTCCTTTGCTTGATGAAATAATTATGTCGAATACACCTCTTTTCTAGAAAATTGCAAGGACGCAATTTTTATAAGGAGGAGTCTGTAACAACCCTGCTTTTAGTGATTACTTGTAAGTATTAAATTATAAATATTGAGAATTAATAATAATTTTGAGAATTTAAATTGTTTATTTAAAATAAACAATGAATTTTGGGAATAAAAAGAGAAAATAACGTTTTGGAACTTTATTATAGTGGTTTGAGTTAATAATAAGTGGAAAATGATTTTTATTTAGAGAAAATGCAATAATTTTATTAATTATTGCCAATTACTTTTTTTAATAATTTTTAAAGGAAGTAATTGATTTTTAAGGGTTGTTTATTTAATAAAAAGGTGAAATTTGGTTTAAATATAAATTTTGATTAAAAAATAAGGTTTGGATGATTTATTGCATTTTTTTTCTATGCAAGAAAATAATTTTTATAAAATTATTAGGGATAAAAATGGCGATTTAAGCATTTATTTGTGTGAATTGGGTTATTTGTTTAAATAAGGGTTTTTATTAATAAAAATGTTTTAAAAATTAAAATAATCTTTTTATATGATGGAAAATATTTTATTTTATCATGTAAGTGTGTTTGTATGATTTGTTATGGAGAAAACTTGAAGAATGTGTTGTTTTGTTTTAATAACATTAGTGTATGCATTTTGTTTTAAGTGTTGAATAAATTAACCTAGATTAAATTAATTCTCTTTATTAGTTGGGTCCAAAGCCCATTAGCCAGCTAAATTCAGAAATAAGAAAGGAGGAACTAACCTGTACGTATTTTATTTCTTCTTCATCCTAAGAAATCGGAAAAGAAACCATCTCCAACATTTTCTTCAAACCAAGCTTTCAATCTTCAAATTAATTCAAGCAAACTGAGATTTTTATCAATCTAGAGTGAAAATTAAAAGGTAATCCTTTCTAAAACTCTTTTATTTCATCAAAATCTGAATTTTGGAGGTGATTGTTTGTTAACTGTAAGCTTTCACCTTGCATGTCTTTGTCCATGGTTTTTACAGGGTATTGAAGCCAAATCCTCCTCAAAGCTTCAATTTTGCAATCCAAAATCCGAGTCTTTCCATTGCAACAGCAAGGTGAGTTGTAATACTCACAAATTCTAGCTGAGCCAAGCTCAAAATTGCAAGAAATTGTAAAAAAAATAGCTTTTGTTTTAAATTTTTGTTCTCTGTTTGAAATCTGTTTGATATTGCCTCTTTGAAAGCCTATAACTTTTGATTCCGACAACAAAATGCTGCCGGATTTCTTGCATTTGGTAGATTGCATGTTGAACTTCATTTCTGCAAATGTTGGTTGAAAAATATTGTCATTTGGATGTTCAAAACAGTGGTAGAAAATCAACTCGAAAGCAGATTTTTGCCTGTAGAAATTGTTTGTTGAGTTGCTACAAACATGGCCTGAGTCCATGTTTGAGATAGCATAACTCTTTAATTCCTTACTAAAATTGCGTTATTCTTTCTTTCTTTGAAAGATAATGATTTCTAATATAAGCATACCTAATATTAGGTCATTTATACCTATATAGCTTATAGAAATATGCTGCCGAACTTTGATCTGGAGCATGTTTTTGCCCAGAGTTTTACAGTGAAAACACTGCCTGGGTTCAACTTTGAGACATCATAACTTTCTCATACTTTATCCATATTGCATGATTCTTTTTTTGTTTGAAAGATGAAGTTTTCTGTTTTATGCATACAAATATTTAGCCTAATCTGAGGTAATTTGGTCCTCTGTTTCATGCTTGAAAGTTGAACCCAAGATGGTTTTCAGGCCTGTGCATTTTTGGTTTTTGAACTGTTGCAAACTTGGCCTGTGTCCATGTTTGAGACAGTGTAACTTTTTCATTTCTAGTCAGAATTCATAGATTCTTTTTTTGTTTGAAAGATGAAGTTTTCTACTTTGTGCACACCAATTTTAGTTCAATCAAAGGTCGTTTGGCCGCCTGTTTTATGTCCGAAATTTGAACCCAGAGAAGATTTCAGACCTGGGTATTATTTTGCCTAAGCGTTTATGTTCTTTTTTCGTCTAACTTTTGACTTTTACTTCGTGTTTTTGGTGATATTTCTAAAATGTTTTGAGGGCTATGATGCTTATCAATAGGCTAGCCAAGTTTTGATGAATTTGAAATTCGGATTCGAATTGAATTTGAATGATAGTTTTGAGTGATTTCTTCGATTTCGAGCACAGATTTTTCCAAACAATTTTGAATTTTTTTTTAAAATAAATTGCCATTTAATATAATTATTATGTAATATTTTTAAATTATTTTAAGCTATAAAATCTATTTATTCTCTATAATAATGGAATTTTCAAATATTGTCTTCAAAAGTGATTTCAGAAAATGGCTTTAAAAGCTTGTTTTCTCAAATAAATTATTTTATATATAAAATACATGTTTTTGCACTATTCAAGCGAATGAGAAGGAGAATTAAACTGTTTGGTAAAACACGTGGTATGGGACACGTGCGTTTATCTTATCGGTTAATTCCTAACTTGTCCGTTTGATCGTTTTGACCTTTGGGTCGAGTTTACCGATGAAATGAGGTAAACTTTTTACTGCTTTGAGTGTGAAATTTACTGGTGGTTAGTAAACTGTTTAGTGCGAACGTGTGGTATGGGACGCACGTTAACGCTATTCGAGTTCATATTCGAGAGTTTGTGACACATTTGCCATTGCGGCGTGCCAGTACTGGACCTTTGGGTCATTGCCATTGCGGCATTTTCCATTGCGGCGTATTTGTCTTCGAGACGTTTGCCATTGCGGCGTATTTTCCATTGCAGCGTATTTTCCATTGCGGCGTATCTGTCATTGTGACGTTTTGCCTTTGGGCGAGGTACCTTTTTGTGATAACAGTACTTGGCAAGGCTTCGGCCACATGCACGTGCAAACACTTTTGAGATGGTTTCTTAGACTATTTTCCCTAGTGTATCGCCCCTTTCCGAAATTGGTCCTTTTGAACCATTCGATATATCTTTGTGGCGATTACCTTTTGGGAATTTGAACTCTTGGAATTTCTATTTTTGAGATTTGAATTGCCTACACTGGTGTTATATGAGATTTGCCTTTTGGTGTTTACATGAGATTTTATTCTCCTCTTTGGAGATATATTTGCCTTATGGCGTGTTTGAGATGTGATCTCTTTATACATGTTTTGGGTTTGCCAAGATGGCGGGATTAGGTTTTCCCCTAAACCGTATTTGATGTTTTATGAATGCCGATGATATGAGGCTCGCTACTTTTAATGTTTTATGGGTTATTTTATCTCTT
Organism: Allium fistulosum; assembly: GCA_030737815.1. NCBI lineage: Eukaryota > Viridiplantae > Streptophyta > Magnoliopsida > Asparagales > Amaryllidaceae > Allium > Allium fistulosum. The sequence continues at coordinate 45,521,505 of CM060906.1, forward strand.
TTGAGATTATATGTTTGTGTAGTGATACCATGTTATCACTTGATGTAATCATACATTTTAATTGTCCCTTCTCACTTGAGAATATTATCACATTATCCTTATGCTCATATTATCGCTTATCCTTGTAAACTGATTTGTTTAGCTAGACTGACCCGTGTATTTATACTCGGGTCAAACCGAGGTGTATCAGGTTAGGTACATTTGGATTTAGCCTATTCTGCTTCCGCATGGACTTATCTGCTAGCCCTTTTTGTTGTAGTCTTTTTGTCGTTACTTTGATATGTATATTGTTTTGACTCTTGTGTATATTGTGGTCGTCATACCACATATGATGTATTATTTGTATTGTATTGGGATGTATCAGTATATATGTATATATATCTATTTATTGTTCTGTGATGTGTTATGCATTTGAGTTGTTGTATTCTATTCTAATGGATCCTATAGCCACCTGTAGTTTTGTATTAAGCATTTATTGGATATGTCGATCCACTTGAGATATCAAAGAAAAAAAATAATATAGAGCACTAATCGACATATTCAATAGATATTTAAGACAAGACTATAGATGGTCGCTCCTAACCAGCCCTATTCTCCACATTAGCAGATAGTATTACCCAGTAATACTCTTTGATAATGTGGGTCTCGGGGTGGGGCGTCACAATTTTGAAAACTTGTTTTGCTCATATTTCAAAATCAACTAGTTCTTCGTTTGGAAACTATAGTTATAAGAGTTTGGAAAATTCTTATTACAAAGAATTCTGACTCCGAATCCATCGTATCAATGGATTTAACTTTCTACGGCACGAAATCGCGAACTATCGTTACGCAACATGCCTATTTTAACCAATTTTCCATTTTACTTTCAAACTTCATCGAAACACTTCTAAGCTTTTATAAAACATTATTAAATCATTTAAAAATATTTTCAAAGAGGTTTAACAACTCATATATACCATTTCATTTACAAAAAGGAAAATGACTTCTTTTGTGATTTTCGACGGGTATTTAACGTGACTTGTTAATACAATCAAACAGTCATATTATCATCATCCAAACATGATAAACAATCATCACAACCAAACATATATATCATCTAATATATCATATTATAAATAGAATTTCTCACCTTGGAATTAAATGATTAAATGGAAAATGGATATAGCTTTTCTAACTCGAACTAAAAGCTCGAGAACACTCAACTAGAAGCTCCTAAGTGGCTCGACATTGGTCTTGGAACTTGGAGGTGTTCATGGCCTAGTGTTGCAAGGGATGGTGGGCTCGACTTTAGTGGTGGTCGTGGGGTATAAAGGGAGAGAGGAGGAATTTTATTTGTGTTTTGAAGTGCTTTGATATATATATACATACATATATATATATATATATAATATTTTAATTTATTTTTGAACTATATTTTGCCATTATTTTTCTATGTATGGAAGCCATGAAAATAGAGAGGAAGCTTAGGAAAATAAAGAAGAAGAAGTGAATGGAAGTGTAGAAGGATGGTGGGTATTTATGGGCCAATGGAAGGAGTAAAATATCAAGATATTTAACTGTAAATACATCATCATCTCATCACTATCATCACCTCCCCCTACATCATTATGCTCGGCCGAAACCCATCTTCCCATGTGTGTGGTCATGTGTTTGTACTTGTATGTGTAAGTGGTTGACTTTAGGATGCTTAAGGGTTAAGAAAATGAGAAAATATCTTGATATTTTTGGTTATTTTATATTAAATTGTATATGTATATATGTGTGTAACCATGTGCATGTGAATGTGTGCATGTATATGTGCATATGTATGTCACATATAATCCACAACGTTGCACAACTTCTACACGTAAAATCGTTACAAATTTCGATTTTGATTCAAGTCATATTTTCTCTTCTTAGTTAATATACATACATTTGTAAACAAAGTTTAATAATAATATTCCTATTATTACATTTAATAATTAAATAATTATTAAATTATTTAAACTCAATTTAAATTCAAAAATCAATTATTTTAAAATAGCGACATTATTAATGATGTCATATAAACTTTTAATTTTCCAAAATAAAATAAATTATTTTATTACATATTCTCACTCAGATAGATAAATGAGTGCATGTATCCAGCTCCTTGCACGATGTTGGATGGTCTAAGAGCTATTTATCGATAAAAACGGTTTTCGGTTATTTTATCGATATATCTTCCAAAGTATATATTTTTATAAATATTTATTCAAAATAAGATCACCGACATTATTTATTGTTCAAAACATTATCATTTATATTAAAATATCTTATATTTGAATATTTCAATTTTTTTTCTAAAGTGATGAATTTTTAGGTCATTACGTACTTCCCCCCTAAAAGAATTTCATCCTCGAAATTAAGGATAAGAAGAAGCAAATTCAAAATAAACATATATATATTTAACAAAATGAAATATATACAAGATATGATAAGTGACTACACCACAGGAAGTGAGTACACTACCTCAATACAACATCAATCCTAAACTCAGGATATGCTTTCCTTATTTTGTCTTCTGTTTCCCAGGTGCAGTCTTTTGCATCACTTCTCCATTGGATTTTCACCAATCTCACAAATTTCCTTCTCAATCATTTCCCATCCTGATCCAAAATTCAACCCGGTCGTCTAGTAACTGCCAAATTTGGTTCAACTTACTAAATCTTCTTAGGTAGCCATTTTTATAATCTGCTCTGGATCATGCATATATTTTCTTAGATGGGATATGTGAAAGACATTGTGCAAGCTAGACAACCTCTCGGGTAATTCCACACGATAAGCTAATGGGCCAATACGCTCTAGAATGGGAAAAGGTCCAATAAATCGAGGTCCTAACTTCCCTGCCCGACCAAATTTACCACTCCTCTCATCGAAGAGACTTTCAAGAATACGAAATCTCTAACTAAGAATTCCAAATTTTTACTTCTTCGATCATCATAACTTTTCTGCCTGCTCTGGGCTTCTTTCATATTTTTTCTGATCATTTCAACCTTTTCGGATGCTTCTCTAAAGGACATAGTACTAACCGATCTTCGATCTCGATCCAACATGCTGGGGATCTATATGGATGACCATATAAAGCTTCATATAGGGCCATGCTAATACCAGCCTGATGCTAATACTAGCCTGATTGCTGTTGTTGTAGGAGAACTCAACAAGATGAAGATAATTTTCCCATGATCCTCCAAAATCTAAGATATAAGATCTCAGAAGATCTTCCAATACTCGGTTTACCTTTTCAGTTTGCCCATACATATAGGGATGATATGGGTGCTTATACTCAGCTTTGTTCCCAAAGCTGTTTGTAATGCCTCTAAGAACTTACTAGTAAAGATTAGATCTCGATCACTGACTATACTGCTTGGGACACCATGCAATCGAGCTATTTCCCTTATGTATATTTCTACAAGACTTGCAACTGTTCTCCTTGGCTTTAATCAGATAAAGTATGCGCTTTTGGTTAATAGATCTATGATAACCCAAGTGCCTTCATTTCCTTTTCTTGATCAAGGTAAGCTGTCGATGAAATCCATCGAAATTTGGTCCCATTTCCAAGTCAGAATTTCAAGGGGTTGAAGAAAACTAACAGTCTTTTCTGATCGCTTTTGATATGTTGACAATTCGCACATCTGCTAACATGAATGGAGATGTCCCTTTTCATACTTCTCTACCAAAATATTCATTATACATCTTTGTACATTTTGTTAACTCCTGGGTAAATGTTTAGCTTGGATTGATGGCATTTAGTCAACACTTATAGTTTTAAGTTGTCAACATCAGAAATAAAAATTCTTCCGTTAAACCATAATATCCCATGGTTATCGACTTTAAAGCTTAAACTTTGTCCTTTGCTTATATCTTTAATAATCTACTTTAGAAATCGATCTTCTTTTTGCTTGGTAGCAATTCATTCCAGAAGAGTCGGGGTTACTACCAAATAAGCTATTACGGCATGCTTCCAATTTAACGCATCCGCTATATGTTGGCTTTCCCAGGTGTATATAGAATATCTAAATCATATGACGCGAGAAATTCTCTGTCTCATATTTAAATCTTTCTGAGTGAAAAGATACTTCAAATATTTGAGATCTGTGAAGAGTTCGAACTTCTCACCTATTTAAAGAAGGAATATTATATACCAAGATCAAACAAAGTTTATCAAAAATAATCTATGAGATATTCTTACCTAGTAAATAATGTTTCCAAATCTTTAGTGTGAACATAATGGCTAATAGTTCTAAGTCATGTGTTGCATAATTTCACTCATGCATCTTTAACTCATTTACTTCCTTAGGGGCCATTCTTCGAGAAGAATGAAAAACATAACCTGCACTAGGAATCAAGACGAATTGAAACTCAATTTCCCTATGTGGGGTTAAACTTTTAACTTCCTCAAAAATATCCAAAAAGTCCTTAACAATCGGTAGTTCTTCTATACGTTTTTCAAATGAATTCAGGGCATACATAAAACTATTCATTACTGGGCTTGATTCTTCACACGTTATATTAAAAGTTCATTTCTATTATTTTCCAAATGCACCGTCCTTTTAACACAATCAAGAACAGCCTTATATTTAGATAACCAATCCATACCGAGTATAATCTCAAATCCAATAAAATTGAGGACGATTAGGTCAGATGAAATTTTTTGGGATAGGTAGGCAACTTGTACTTTTTCACAAACTAGACGGATATTAGTTTTACCACCTACAGGGTTAGACACATGGATAGGGGTATCTAATATCTTTTTGGTAAGTTTAAATTTATCAACTAATTCATTAGAAATAAAATAGTGGGAAGCCCCAGTGTCAAATAATACTCTAACTAGATTTTCTTTATAGATGTTACCTTCGAGAACTTTCTTGCCCTTCGTATCAGTCGAAGTTGAGAGTTCGTCTTTAATGGTAAAAAATCTGACTTATTCTCCTTTCTTTATCAATGGGCAATCCTTCTTCCGGTGCCCTGGTTTGTCACAATTGTAGAAATTCCTATCCCGAGCCTTAGGATTCTTACAGGTATTGGAATTATGGCCCTTTTGTTGGCAATTATAACAAGTAATATCCTCAAAATTGTTTTCTTAAAGACCTCCTATTGGCTTGCCTTGCCATGGCTTCTCTCCAGAATGGTTGAACTTCCTCTTCTTCTAATTATTGTTGCTACTTTGAGTTGTAGGGGGATTCTTTTTGTATAGAGTTACATATCGGAAACCCATGTCTACCAAATCTACAAAGGTTCCATTTACATGCCCGGTCATCCTGTCCTGATATTGCCCTTTCATTCCAGCTATAAACGTTACATTTTTCTTTAAGGGATTGTCTACGAGACGCAACCCAAAATGGAACAATTCACTGAACTAGTTAGAATACTCCTCCACCGACATCTCTCCTTGTTTTAAATCCATAAAATTCCGATAAAGGCTGGATTTTCCTGCAGCTGACATACACTGTTCTTTCAGAACTTCCTTGAATTGCTCCCATGAGAAATTATCTTCAAACTCATTCTGAGTGATGGATTCCCACCATGCTAAAGCACCATCCTGTAGTGGCTAGGAAGCTAAGAACCTTTTCTGGTCATTCCCGATATTCAATCCCTTAAAAATTCTTTCACAAGAGCAGATCTAAGCCTGAACATTAATAACGGACTCCATTCCTTTGAATGGTTAACCACCCAAACTGGTGTAATCCTTGCATAGAGTAACAAAGTTAATTTAAGGCTGCACAGGATTACCACTTCCTCAATTATTGTAGCATTTGATTGACAATAGGTGGTCGTGGTATTGTTTCCACCTCTTCTTCCTCGTCCTCTTCTGTTACTCATCTCCTACATCTGCATATAGTAAGGAAATATCTTTAGAATTTTAAACAAGATTATCTCAGAGAATGGGTACAAATTCGAATATACTTTTTTCATATAAAATTTCAAATATATATACACTCTCTCAGATTAAACTCATTCTAGGGGATTACTATCCCTATCTCTAATGAGTTGACCCCAACTAAGCTTAAGTATTCACTCAATCATAAGCTATGATACCAAATGTGATGACTCGCCTCCTCAACCCTCAGAACTCGACACTAATACATCCTCGGTATTCATGTGTTGTAAATCAAAGTGCCGGAGAGGCACAGTATCATAGGGTGAAGAAAATAAAGATAGAAGATAAGACAAAAATATAATCTCACATTGTATTCAACACATATTATACATATGGGTAGTACATGAAATTACTCTAAATTGTTCCATCCGAGTACTAGTAAGTACTAATCCGGCCAGGATAGTTATAATGGAATATCCTTACAAGTGTTGGCAGTTACATCATATAAAATACAATACAGTGGAAAGCGATAGATAACTTCTACAAAGAACCCAAAATGCTCCATGCTCCATGCTCCATCCAAAATGCTCCATGATTACCTAACCACTTAGTTGCCTGGAAAAATAAGGCACCTAGAGTTTAAGAGGAAAGAAAATAAACTTCGGGTTAGTCATAGGACTGGTGTGAGAAACTCAAAATACGGATATTTAAAAACAAATGGTATCTCAAAAGATCATGCAGCACAAAAACACGAAATGAGTTTTTACCTTATGATAACCAAAGCATTTGCTATGCAAAAATCTATGGATATTACTTTTAATGACATTCTTTTAAAAATACTTTTCAAATAAACTTATGAATCTTGGCCAAAATTGTTACATTGATTAACTTCCAACATACTAGCCACATAGTAGGTTCTACAATCAAATCCGAAGGCACTAATTGGAGAATGGATTTCCATATAATGGTAGGTAAGAAACTAAATTCTGTACAGTACATCTCTAGAGGGATGCACCGAGGATCAACAACTTTTGAAACGTCTGCACCTGGCAAGACCGGCCTACCCGTGGACCAAACTTGGTGCGGATAGAACCGAATATGACATGACCCCGGTCGTAACCGACCTATCCGGGATCCCATAGCATACACAACATAGTCGACATATATAGAGTAATCTAGAAGGGTGATAACTATAATCATATGGGAGTGACCCACATAGCCTCACGGCATGCGCTGTTTAAGCCATTTTTAAGTGATGAGGCCTGAGGTAACGATTACCTTTCAAACAGCACATTCTTCTTTTAATGCCATGCTGTCATTCATGATCACACAACTAATTTCTACAAACGTATAACTCCTGAGCTCATATGTCTCAGGAAAGGGTGTTAAGCTAAGAGAAGATGCCTTCTCCACCACCAAACCGATGATACGTTTATAAAGATCGTTCAATATGATTAGAAATGCAACGTCATACATCCATCCATACAAATTGTCGAGGAACATGACAAACTGAAGGAACACTCCTACCACATCCTGTTGGGAAACATCACTAGAATTAGTAGCAAGCAACCCTTGCATCGAAAACCAAATGTAGATACTACTGCCACATATATATGATATGAGAAATTTACCTCGAGGTTTAGTGACAAACAACCCTACATTCATTTACTATAATTCCATGTCTTCACTTTGTAATGTACATTAGTTCTAAGTGGTTTTTGGATAAGAATCACTCAAATCTAACTCTGGTTCCTTTGAACCAGCCGTCGAAAAAAAGATGTTAAGTAAATAGGTGCTTATCATTTTATTAATTACTTTCTTCTAGATATATATATATATATATATATATATATATATATTTAAAACATTTCTTCTTGGTATATACAGAATCATTAAACCTCTCTTTAACTTTGGAAATACCAAAACATTTTCATAAGTCATATTGGAAAACATTATTGAGTTAAAAAGGTTCGATAGAAATTATACTAATTCTACTTAATATCAATTTCTTTATTCAGCAAGTATGATCCGTCGAATAATGGTGAAATTGCCTTTTAAATTCATACGATTAGCACGAGTTTCCTTATCGAAATTTAGCACCATGTATAATAAGATAATCTCCATACAATCCAAGCTCTATCAAATTAAATTTATAAATTTGTATCTTTTATACTTGTCTCGTTTTCGACATTTCGACCTTATCTATCCCTAGCCCAGGAAAGAGGCTAGGTGAGACAGGGCATTGGTTGCTCCTAAACATCTCCTTAGTTTAAGCACCTCACATCTAGATCTCGTGAATAGAAAAATCCAGTCTACTCGTCGGCTTTTAGAACAAAGATTAAATCACTTGAGTCTAACAGCTTTTCTTCAAATCATTTATTTAAACTCTTTTAAATAAATTATAAAAGCTCCAACTCATTATTAAAACACTTAATTATTCATTTTAAAACATTTATAAAACATTTGGAAAAGAATTGTTAAGTTTAAATCCATAATTCAAAAGTTATTAAAAGTGCTGCAAAAAGTGCTACGAATAGTGTTTTTAAGGCTTATTTGATCAAAACAACTTTTCGATCAGTTAGAAATTCATTTTTATAAATCAAATCTCTTTTAAAAGATTTTAAAAGATTTATAAAATTTATTTTATATTTTTATAGAATTAAAAATATCATTTATAAAGAATTTGTCGCTTTGGTTTCCGACCTGTCAAACCGCGACCATTTTGAAAACTTGTTTTGCTCATATTTCAAAATCTACTAAACAAAATCTCAATTTTCTTTCTTCGTTTGGAACTATAGTTATAAGAGTTTGAAAAATTCTTATTACAAAGAATTCTGACTCTGAATCCATCGTATGAATGGATTTAACTTTCTACGGCACGAAATCGCGAACTATCATTACACGACGTGCCTATTTTGACCAATTTTTCATTTTACTTTCAAACTTCATCGAAACACTTCTGAATGTTTATAAAACATTATTAAATCATTTTAAACCAATTTCAAAGAGGTTTAACAACACATATATACCATTTCATTCACAAAAAGGAAAGTGATTTCCTTTGTGATTTTTGACGTGTATTAAATGTGACTTGTTAATATAATCAAATAGTCTTATCATCTTCATCCAAACATGATAAACAATCATCACAACCAAGCATAACCAAACATATATTTTATCCAATATATCATATTATAAATAGAATTTCTCACCTTGGAATTAAATGATCAACTAGAAAATGGATATAGCTATTCTGACTCGAACTAAAAGCTCACGAACACTCGACTTGAAGATCCTAAGTGGCTCGGCCTTGGTCTTAGTGCTTGGAGATGCTTAAGGCCTAGGGTTGCAAGGGGTGGTTGGCTCGACTTTGGTGGTGGCCGTGAGGTTTAACGGGGGAGAGGAGGAATTTGCTTTGAGGTTTAAAGTGCTTTGTTATATATATATATATATATATATATATATTGAACTATATTTTGCCATTATTTTTCTAAGTATAGAAGCCATGAAAGTAGAGAGGAAGCTTAGGAAAATGAAGAAGAAGTGAACGGAAGTGAAGAAGGATGGTGGGTATTTATAGGCAAATGGAAGGAGTAAAATATCAAGATATTTACGTCTAAATACATCATCACCTCATCACTAGCATCACCCCCCCTACATCATTATGCTTGACCAAAACCTCCCCCCCACCAATGTGCTTGGACATGTGCATGTACTTGGATGTGTAAGGGGTTGACTTTAGAATGCTTAAGGGTTAAGGAAATGAGAAAATATCTTGATATTTTTGGTTATTTTATAATAAAATGTGTATGTATATATGTGTGTATCCATGTGCATGTGAATGTCTTCATGTATATGTGAATATGTATGCCACATATAATCTTGCACAACTTTTACACGTTAAATCATTACGAAATCCGATTTCGATTTCCAATCATATTTTCTCTTCTTAGTTAATATACATATACTTTTCTAAATAAAGTTTAATAGTTATATTACTATTATTACATTATAATTAAAAGGGCTCGTTTAATAATTAAAATAATTCTTAAATCATTTAACTTAAGTTAAATTCAAAAATCAATTATTCTAAAATAACGACATTATTAATGATGTCATATATAATTTTGATTTTCCAAAATAAAATAAATTATTTTATTACATATTCTCGCTCATATAGATAAATGAGTATATGAATCCAGCTCCGTGAACGATGTCGGATGGTTTAAGAGCCGTTTATTGATAAAATAGTTTTTGGTTATTTATCGGTATATCTTCCAAAGTATATAGTTTTATAAATATTTGTTCAAAATAAGATTACCAACATTATTTATTATTCAAAACATTATCATTTATGTTAAAATATCTTATATTTGAATATTTAAAAAAAATCTGAAGTGATGAATTTTTGGGTCATTATAAGTAAACTCCACTTATGTGTATAAATGGATCGATCAAACGAGTTTAGGAATTAACCGGTAAAGCAAACGTGAGCATTATATACCCCTCGTTTTATTAAACCATTTAAATCACCTTCTCGTCTAATTGAAATTGTGCAGTTTATCAAAATACTTTGTTATGAAATATCTTTTTCATTTTTTTCAATAATTATTAAACTGTTATATATCTTAAAATCCTTTGTTAGTTTTACATATATATGCATAATGAATATATATATATATATGTATGTATGTATGTATTTGAACAATGGTTTTAAATTAATTTAAAACCGCACTTCATGTAAATGTAAACGTGATATAGTTATATATATATTCTATTATTTTTATCCAAAAGTATATGTACATATATACAATAGTATTCAAATGATTTTGGAAATGTTTATTTAAATATTCCCTTTTAGAAAACTAACTTGGAAAATCTTGCAATAAAATCATGTGTATTGCTCTACAAATCCATAGAAGTAATTCTGTGGGAGAATATCACCAAAATGAATCCACATTTCAATATCCAAAACACCAAGATGAATTCACACATTCAACATCCAAAGCACTGAGATAAATTCACAAATTCAATATCCAAACCGCTTGGAAATATGAAACTGAAACCACCAAACTTAGACACCGACATCGTGTCTTAAAACAAGAAAATACAATTCAGGTAAACTATATAAGTTGCTAGATCCATAGAGTCAAGCTATATATCCTTTCCAAATACATTCTATAAAATAAGAAATGTGTGGAAACAAAAGCCAAAAATTTGCACAAAAATGCTCAAAGCATAAAAAAACGAACAACAAGAAGCAAAGCAACAATGGCAAAAAAGAAATGAATCAAAACAACTTTCCCTTGAGCTGAAATAGCTCTAGGCAATCAAGGCCAATGCACCCGTGGTATCTACGACCGATTGGACCGATTCCTGGAGCCATTTCGGCTCCAGGAATCCCTCCGACCATCCTCGTTGGAGGTGGGTCAATCCTAGAATGTAGTACAACTGTTCTAGAGCGATTTCAGATATGAATGAATCATTTAATCAACTATAATATGTAATTAGAAGTGACTAATAATCTAGGGTTTCCACTCAATGATAGTTTGAATAATACAAAGTGAAATTACTACAAGAATTAGAACTCAAATCATCTATAGATTCATTAAATTCTACAACCAGCAATATGCATATTATTCTAGACTAGAAGTGTGAGATAATCTCACCTTGCACCCATGCTTATGTTGCTAAACACCCTTACTATTTGCATTGCATTCAAGTCTTTCCCAAAAATAAAGACTTGGGTGGATTTTGAATTAGGGAAAGAACCTAACCTTCTTCTTAGTTTTAGGAATAATGAGTGTGCATATGAAAGGTATGATTTTTGAGAGGAGTAGGATAGGGGTTAATCTCATATTTATTTAAACATGGGTTGGGTACTTATTTAGGGCCATTTAACCCTAGGTGCAAATATTACTATTATTTGCTTCTTATTTAAAGAAAAGAATCCTTATCTATTAAATGAAAATTTACTACCCAACACCATATTATAGAATAAAAATACAATTTCTGTACATATGTATTTATATATAGTTTTCCGAAAATGACTTTATTTCTAAATTTCACAAAAGTATAAATTAGATTTTTTTCCCCTATTTAGAATTAATCTTTATCTCTTTAGTGTGTCTCGAAAAACCCGAGTTGTTACACTACTAAAGTTGGAATAAAATGAGCAACATTGATAGAATAAAATGAGAAACATTAATAAGAATAAAATCATAAATTTCAAGTGTTGAAATTAGCATAATAGATTCATCATTTAATATGTTTAAGAAAATTTGGATTTTCTAAAAAAATTATCACTTGGTATGAATTTGTGTTTTGGTACATATGTGTTAAAATGGAAAATTCTAAATAATGATATAGATCACATAACAACCAAAGTGTCTCGAAGTTAGTGGAAGTGATATTGAGTTTGTGGATTTTCGAATATGATCCAAGAAATGATATGAAAGTATCATTCTCTAAGCATCAAAACTGGATAAGTATTTTGGTACAAATATTGAATGGTTTGATTTATAGTCGAAATGCAGAGGAAGCGTGTGTCCATAAGAAAGAATCGCTAAATAAGTACATAGATATTTCTAGACTATAAGTAGACAAGATACTATCGATTGTTAATGATGTACTTGTTAAAATCAGTAATAGTTTGGTTGTTTAATACTTGATATTGGATTTGTAAATTATTTATTTTGTATTAGATATAAAGGATGTTGGGAATGTCCTAAAATGATATGCAAAGATAAGTTATTAGTTTAATAAGGAACATGTAAGATGGATTCCTTATGCTTAGCAATAGGAATTATCATACATGTTGTATTGTCTATAATATTGTAATTTTCTTATGTATTTGATACATGAAGCAAATATCAAATCCAAATTAAGGTTACTAATGGTAGTTTAGAGTATTCTCAAGTATTTACAAAATACTAAAGAATTATTTATAGAAATAATGAACTCCTTATGAAGGAGTGTATGATTCTAAACTTCATGAGTGGTATTGAGTATAATATAAAAATATTAAATTCATGTTCAAATCTTAATTAAAAAGATTTAAGTTGGAAATGTTCCAAACCAAAGATTGTGGCTGATTCAACGAAAGGCTAAGAAAATCACTTAAATATCACCATAGTAAAAGCAATGTATAAATATAAATGCACAAATATATAACTGAGCTAGACGTGATTCCGAAGTATTAAGAATACTACATGATTGTTATATGATAACAATTTAATGATAAGAGCTCATTAGGAGTTGAGAAACACACTTCGAATAGTTCTGCATGATAAAGGTAGTTTATCAGCATCAAAGAGAGTTGATTGACAGAGTAGAAAATTAAAATAACATTGCAGGTCCATTCATAAATGGTCTAACTTGATCGGTTCTCATCAAACTGATCAAAGGGATGGGATTAAGATTCCATAATTCTCCCCAAGTGTAGGTGAGAGATTGATAGAGTTAGGGGTATGCCCTAGGAGCAATTATGTAATTTATTACATATATCTAACTCGATAATCAATCTTGTTTGAAATAAAAGGTGTTTTCTTTCTATTATATACTTGATATAATGTGTTATATATTAATTAATTAATTAATTTTATTAAAAGTCTATTTAATAGAAAATCCGAAAATGGTATGTTTTGCGATAGTATTACAATGCGTTGTAACCATGAGTGAGACGACCGGCCTTTTCGACCCTCAAAAGTTGACACTAATACATCCACGATATTCATGTGCCAAGCATCCAGGTGTTGGAAAACCAGATTGTTAGGGTGAAAAAAAGAAAAGACAGAATATAATCTCACGTCTCAACGTGTAATATATAATATACACATGATCTTTACAAAAAACTGTAACATACATACATCAATCAGAGTAAACTAACCTATCATCGGCTTAGACAATTATAACAATATGTCCTCACAAATGCTGATAAATACAAACAACACATGCAGTGGAAATAAAGATACGTGAATATATCTTAGAGGCATCCAGCTCGTCTCCAAAAGCTCCAAAGCATCCATAACTAAATATGGAGATATGCCCTGGCTAACACGAGCATTATAAGAAAATAATGCCCGGATCAGAATGGTAAACCAGCGTAATAAACACAAATCATATAGATTTTTAATGTTATAAAATGATTCAAAATAAAGGTATCTTGTAAAACAATGCCACACATAAACGTGGATGGGTTTTTACCTTACGGTAACCAAACCATTTGTAGGAAATCTTCTAATATTAAAATAATGTTTAGGGTTTAAAATAAATATTGAATCATAGCTGGAATGGTTACATTACTTACAGTCAATAGCATATTTAGTATACAACTAAGTCCGTAAGACACGTATTGGAGAATAGACTCAATACAATGACAAGGCTACTAGGGCACTACCTGTCGGACTATACCTCTAGAAAAATGTACCGAGAGCCTTAGCCGACTCCCGGCAAATCATGGGCTAGCCTACCCATTCCTAGATAGTACCGAATGTGTCATTTTCTCGGTTTTCTCTGACAAACCGTTTTCGTGGCCATAAGTATACATAATCTGAGAATAACGATCTAGATACAGATGATGACCATACCTAATGGTAGCGAACCAGATAGCCCTGAAGCATATCCCCTGTATTAGTCATTACCGGATGTGAGGCTCGAGGCTATGTTTTACCATTTTACCAAATCCCACTTGGAATGCTAACAATGTCCTCTGGGCAACAATGCAATGCCAGCATTAATCCATACAAGTTGTTCAGGATATAAATGAACCAATGGTACTACTTTTACTACATCTTCATGATTAATAGCAAATAGATGTTTGCAATTTGAACACTTGTGCCAGTTTGAAGTGGTTTTCGGATAACTCATATTTATCTAATCCTCGTCTCTCCAAACCGTCAATAGATAGTTTAAAAATGGCCAAGATTTGACAGTCGGTTATATAACTATAAAACAAACAAACAATCCAATCAGAGATTTAATTTCACATGAAAACTAAGCATGGTTAAGCACACAAGCAACCACTAAGCCTCTTTAATTAATCCTTTCATTAATTAAAGTCTCTTTTCAAATATTCGTATTTAAAATACCTTTTTCAAAAGATATATTCACAACCCTCTCTATTCTTTTCAATACTTGAAAATATTCGTATACTTATCTCGACGGTATAAGTATATTACAAACCATTTCACTTTCAATACTTCAAAAACATCTCCATATGCTTATATCAATGGTAGAAGTATATTTATAAAACTTAAGGAAAATTTCCTTTTTTCCAAAATCATATTTAATGGGTCAAAAAATGTCATTTAAACATTGTTTTCTATAAACCCAAAACACAATCCTTTTGGTGTAAGTAAACTGGTCATATGGTAAATAAACAATATACTTATCCCCACTTTCCGATTTCAAACTTGTATTATCCCTCGATCAACAATGTAGTCAGACAAGTTAGTGTACTATCTTTGCCTCGACATGCATTCTTAATTCTCCGGGTAGGGACGAGTTTCTCTAACTCAGAATTTGGTATTAAGTATGAAAAGAATACTTTACATACCACTATAATTTAAATTGATCATTTATGGAAATCAAATCTCATTCCTTTTATAAAACTCTAAATTTATTTATAAATTTCTTCTTTTATAAATCTTCAAATTTATTTATAAAACTTCTTTTTATAAATCTCATGATTTTAAAGCCAAATAATTTCCATAAAATGATCATTGAATGTATTTATACCAAATTATAAAAACGATATCATTTCCCTTATTATAAAATACCATTTATATACTATTCTCTTATTTATAGAATACCGTTTATAAGCCTCTCCTTTATTTATAAATTACCATTTATAAATCTCTCTTTCTGTTTATAAAATACCATTTATAAATCTCTCCTTCTATACAACATTTTATGTAAAACGTTTTCACCAATATTTATTCCAAAATATTGTTATCTTTTTTTAAATAGAATTACTTTATTACAAAAGATAAATTCCCTTTTATTTTCCTTTAAAACAAACATTCATTATATGAACTTTCTTGTAAAATAAATACTTCCTGAAATACTTTTCAAACATTTCCATATAAATTAGAAAAGACTGACAAAAAGGTTGAAATAAACAAAGAAGTTCAAAAATCATTTATAAATAAAATTCCATAAAAATTTCTCAAAATCACTTTTAAAATCATCATCCGAAACAAAACCATTTTCAAATCAAAATAGCAAACCATGGTATTTCAAAATACTATAATGAGGCCAATAGCTACCGTAGCACTTAACCAATGCTACTACTACCTTTATCACTAAAAGGGTTCAACTTTTAACATATATTAAAGTCATATCCAATATGTCCAAACTACCAAGTTTTGACATTTAGTAATTTGTACAAAAAGTATATGACTGAAATTTAAAATTTTAATGGCGAGGAATCTAGATTCCTATACAAAATTTCATGTATTTCATTTTATATGTCTTTTTGCTTTTCAAAGCGGAAATTCAACCAAACCAAACCAATAAATCATTCAAACATAAAAAAAATTATATCTACCATATATCATATAGTATTCATCCAAAAGTGAGATAACTAACCGAAATTCCAATTGAGGCTTATGCTTTCTGGTTCAATTTAAAATCGAACGACATTCGATTTTAACTCAAAATTCAACTTGCTCCAAACTTGATGAAATCAACTCTAGTGCATAAATAATGTTCCTACAAGCGCAACATAAAAGGCTACGTCTCGATTGGACCTCGTATAAAGAATTTATTGATTTTATAAGTTTTACGGATTAAAAATTAAATTAATTAACTTAGTCACTTCTTTTTTAATCACGCTCCCTAATTATCTTCCCCAATTCAAGAATTGCATAGGTTGTGCACGGGTGCACAAAGACAACCCATCACCGAAAGCTTCCCTCCATGATTTCTCCTTGCACACTCCACTATTCGATGAACCGATGCTTCCATCGAACTTCTCTACGCGTGAATTTCGCAATGGACACAACGACATGAAGTCTGATCCTTTCTACTAAGATGCGACTTGCATATGCTCCCCTCAACAGTTTATTATCGCTGTCACCCCTAGACGATCGAAGCTCAGGCGATTCACGTGGGAAGAAGCACTCCGACAAGAGGAACACAACGGTGCTCGCCGTTTCGCGGAACTCTTCATTAATTGCCACCAATCGTCAACCCTAGCTCGCGACCACAAACATCGACCATCTCAAACCAACTCGTATACATCAACGCTTATGTGGATTTGAAGCTCTCGACTACACGAGCTCAACGGATCCGGTTTTATAATTTATCATAGCATGAAGCTTTCGATTTTTATTTTTGAAGGAGTGGCTTCATTTTTGTGTTTACTGGAAGAGAGCAAGGAGGGAAATTAAAAAGTAAAAGGTGAAAATAAAATGAAGAAAAGTCTTATGTGTGGGACTTTGTTTATTTTATAATTTCTAGCACTTCGCTAAACAGCATTTCATTCCCGTACGAACTGCAAACAACAAAATAAAAACATGATCGCGCATAACAATGTAATAAGATCACCAAATAACAATAAATTACACTGTTTATCTTAATCTTTGAAATTTCGTAAATACCAACATTTGCCGACAAATATGTCAAACGATGATTTAAATATTTTCCAAATTAAATATTATGGAAAAAATCCTATAAATTCATTTAAAAATACATCAATAAAAATCGATTCATTTTATTAATAACTGATTTTATTATTATTTATCACATTCGAATCAAATTTCGATATTTAAATAAATTAAATATTTTTATTCGAAACGTTAAAAATTTCAGGTCTTTACATTCTTCCCCCGTTAAAAGAATTTTGTCCCCAAAATTTCAAAAGGAAGAAAATATTTTCAAACCCTTAAGCTTTTAAAATCAATTTATTTAAAGTGAGTTATTAAACTTTAAAGTCCCATATGTTACGGAAAATTTATGCAGCACCTCCTTTGCGCGGTTTGGTCTGAAAAAAATAACAATATACGCCTATAGCTAGGACCTTGCATATCTGGGGCAACACAAAAATAATATATACTTATGATATACCATATAGAGTGTGTATATCACATAGCAAACATATCCATTAAGCAATAAACGCATACCAATTTGCGAGCAATCAAACTCTACACATGAAACCAAAAGCAACAAGCATGCATTTGCTCCCATGTACCTGAATTTCACTTACATATCCCAAAATAGAGTTAAACATGACAATTGAAACAATAAAATAACGCATTTATAATATATCATGAATCTAAGCATGCTAAATATATATAGCAATCACCTCAAATAAGCATGCCCTATCAAACTATATAACTTTCATCTATAATGAAAGAAGCATAAAATTATATTAAAGCCCATACAATGTACATATGGCATCCATACGCAATATCAAATTCGATCATTTTCTTGATCACACAAATTTCACTTTCGAACTAGTATCGCTCACTCGACTTCCCTAGTGCGGACTCCGATCAGGTTCCTTGATTAGAAACCTCCGCTCTCCTTACATAGCCATATACTATGATAGAAAACTTCAGAATCAAATCAAAAATCTGTATCAAGTGCTCGCCGTCAAAGATTGAGTGGAAAATCCTTGTTTGGATTGGTGTAAATCACCTCGAAATCATGTACTCGAATCTGGATCAAGAATAGATATGTGAATAAAATGATCTAAGTATAACTTACGTACTTACTCCATTTGTTTCTTAACTACACTAATTTCTTTTCATTTTAAATAACATTCATTTTTACTTATAGTATATTTCCTTTAATACTAAAATCGTTTATGAACCATTTCATAAAACCATTGCTTAAGTCTATTAACATTACATAACTCAAGTTCGTATTAATATAATACTCTTCTACATCCTAGGAGAATGTAAAAAACATCATATTTGTTTTACTTAACTAGGATGTTAAACAGATTTAAAACTCGTTTAAATTTATTACCTTTCATTCTAGAGTTACCAAACTCTACTTTTATATTTTCACACATACTTAGCTTCAAGTCCTCAAATAATTTGGAAGTTTACGACTGTCCAAAATCATCAAAAATTCCATCTCATTTCAATAATTGAAAACTACCAAACAACCTATCATAATGAGATGAACATACCAAACTACCCTAATGCATAAGATACATGAGTCCATAAAATAACTTAACAGAAAATTTAAGAACTAAACACTGGTTTTTATTTCAAATCATTTTAAAAACTAATATACAAATCTCCATTTGTAAATCAAATCATACATTTGGGATTAAATTAGAATCTATTTTACCAAAACAAGTCTGAAGCAAAACTATTATGTAGCATTCCTCACTTAGAAACTCGAAAATAACACCGATAATGCTACAGTCATCACTAGAGTTATTCCAGCGATAGAAGTGAGTTCAGTGCTTTCAATCTCTTTTAAAATCCCTTTAAAATATTTTATTTATAAATACGTTCAAATGATACTATTATTAATTTATCCAAAACTTCGATTTTTTTTTCCAAAAACACTGGAATTTAAGTTCTTAAATTCTCAGTTTAAATCCTTTTCAATTATGAATCATATTTATAAACCATACTTGTATAATTTCACTATCATATATAAAATCATTTCACAAATGTATATCATTATTTAGATTATAATTAATAAACAACTTTTATTAAAATTAAATTTCAACCCAACATTATCATCGAGCGCCTTATAGTCAAACAGTGAAATTTAATTCACTAGCTATGCATTTCAATGTTCTCATAATTACAATCTATCTGACCTATGTTTAAAACGGTAAAACTGCTTATAAACTGGTCAAGCACAACTAATCAAACAATAACTGATGATAATCGAATATTATCATCTCTTAACAAACAAATACATCATAAATAACTATATCAATTTCTAAAAATTATTCTTTTATATATAAAATATAAACTCTAGGTAAAATTATTTCATTTAACAATTTTCAAAACAATATTGTGTCGTTTTGCCTTGTTCAAGTGTTTAGAAATCCCTATCGATATGGTTGTACCTTCTACTATCGACCAAAATTCATAAATCACTCAACAGATCAATCGACACAGTATAAAATATTTTTATAGGGTGCTGCTAACCCAATCTCTAATGAGTTTACCCTACAAAAGTCTAGGTGTTCGCTCAACCTAAGCTCTGATACCACATGTGAAAACCAACCTTTTCGACCATCAAAAATCGACGTTGATACATCAACGGTATTCACATGCCGAGCATCCAAGTGCCAGAAAGACAGACAGTTATGGTGAAAGAAAGAAAAGACAGAACAGAATCTCACATCGTGACGAGTATTATATAATATACACATGATCTTTACAAAAGAAAACTGTAATATACATACTTCAATTAGAATAAACAAACCTATCATCAGCCTGGACAGTTATAACAACCTGTCCTCACAAATGCTGATAAATACAAAACAACACATGCAGCGGAAATAAAGATATGTGAATACGTCTTGGAGGCATCCAACTCGTCTCCTGAAGCTCCAAATCATCCATACTAGAAATATACTCGGGTTGACCTGAGCATTATAAGAAAATAACTCCCGGATTATTCTGGTAAACCAACATGAGAAACACAAATCATATGAATTTTTAATGTTATAAAACCCTTTAAAATAAAGATACCTTGTAAGACCATGCCGCACATAAACATGGATGGGTTTTTACCTTAAGATAACCAAATCATCTATAGGAAATATTTTGATATTATAATAATGTCTAGGGTTTAAAATGAATATTGAATCATAACCCGAATGGTTACATTTATTACTTTCAACAACATATTTAGTATACAACTAAGTTCGTAAGGCATGTATTGGAGAATGGATTCAATACAATGACAAGGCTACTGGGGTATCGCCTGTCACAGTACACCTCTAGAAAAATGTACCGAGAGCCTTAGCTGACTTCCTATGGATCATGGTTCGGCCTACCCTTCCCTGGATAGTACCGAATATGTCATCACCACAGTTGTCTCTGACAACGTTTCCATGGCCACAAGCATACATAATCTGAGAATATCGATCTAGATACAGGTGATGACCATACCCTAATGGTAGCGAACCACATACTCCTGAAGCATATCCCATGTTTTAGTCATTACCGAGTGTGAGGCTCGGGGCTATATTTTACCTTTTAAGAATATCGCACTTGGAATGCTAACACTGCCCTCCAGGCAATAATGCAATGCCAACATTCACCCTTACAAGTTGTTCAGGATATGAACAAACCGAAGGCACTACTTCTACTACATCCTCAGAATTGATAGCAAGTAGCCCATGCACTTCAAAGAACTCTGTATTTGATTCCATCATCTTCAAGATGTTTCCAAACGCTTATGTCGGTTCAATGTGGTTTATGGAAAATCACGTTTATCCAATCCCGGTATCTTCGAGCCGATAATCGACAGTTTCAAAAATAGCCAAGATTTAATTTCGCATGGAAACCGAGCGTGGTTAAGCACATAAGTAACTACTGAGCCTCTTTAATTAATCCTTTCATTAATTAAAATCTCTTTTCAAATATTCATATTTAAAATACCTTTTTCAAAAGATATATTCACAACCCTCTCTACTCTTTTATATACCTCAAAATATTCATATATTTATCTCGATGGTATAAGTATATTCACAAATAATTTCACTTTCATTACTCCAATAACATCTCCATATACTTATACCAATGGTATAAGTATATTCACAAATCTTAAGAAAAAATTCCTTTTTTCCAAAATAATATTTAATGGGTCAAAAACAAATGTCATTTAAAAACATTGTTTGCTATAAACCCAAAACACAATCCTTTTGGTGTGAGTAAATGGTTCGTATGGAAATTATACCAAATATACTTACCCTCACTTTCTGATTTCAAACTTGTACTATCCCTCGATCAGCAATGTAGTCGGACAAGTTAGCGTACTATCCCTACCTTAACATACATTCTTAATTCTCAAGATATAGACAAGTTTCCCTACCTTGGAATTTGGTGTTAAGTATGAAAAGAATACTTTTCATGCTATTATAATTTAAATTGATCATTTATGGAAATCCAATCATATTCCTTTTATAAACCTCCAACTTCTTTTATAAATCTTAAAATTTATTTATAAAACTTCTTTTTATAAATCTCATGATTATAAATATCATATTTTTATCGAAAATCTTTAGTTTCAAGATAGAACCAAATACTTTCCATAAAACGATCATTCCATATTATTAAAATCCATAGATACGATTTATTTTACCAAATTATAAAAATTTGTCATTTCCTTTTTTATAAAATACCATTTATAAATCTACTCTTTTATTTATAAAATACCATTTATAAACCTCTCCTTTATTTATAAATTACCAATTATTAATCTCTCTTTCTATTTACAAAATACCATTTATAAATCTCACCTTCTATGCAACATTTTATGTAAAACGTTTCACCAATATTTATTCCAAAATATTGCTACCTTCTTTTTAAACAGAATTACTTTATTACAAAAGATAAATTCCTCTTTCTTTTCCTTTAAAATAAGCATTCGTTATTATATGAACTTTCTTGTATAATAAATACTTTTCGAAATACTTTTTAAACATTTCCATATAAATTAGAAAAGATTGACAAAAATGTTGAAATAGAATAATGAAGTTCAAAAACCATTTCTAAATGAATGCCATAGAAAATCCCAAAAACAATTTTAAGATCATCATCCAAATCAAAACAATTTTCAAATCAAAACACCAAACCATAGTATTTCAAAATACAATATTGAGGCCAGTCGCTACCGCAGCACTTAACCAATGTTACTACTTCCTTTATCACTAAAAAGGTTCAACTTTTAACATATATCAATGTCATATCCAATATGGCTAAACTACCAAGTTTTGACATTCAACAATTTATACAACATTTATATAACTGAAATTTTAAATCACAATAGCGAGGAATCCAGATTCCCTTACAAAATTCACTGTATTTCATTTTATATGTCATCCCACTTTTCAAAACGGAAATTCAACCAAACCAAATCAGCAAAACATTCAAACACAAAAACAATAATTTATATCTACTATATATCATATAGTATTGATCCAAAAGTGAGATAACTCACTAAAATTCCTATTGACGCATATGCGTTCCGGTTCGATTTAAAATCGAATGACGTTCGATTTTAGCTCAAAATTTTAATTGCTCCAAATTGATAAATAAACTCCAATGCATAGTTAACGCTCCTACGAGCACAACGCAAAAGACCGCGTCTTGATTGGACCTTGTATGGAGAAGTTATTGGTTTTATACATTTACAGATTAAAATTTAAATTAATTAACTTTAATCACTTCATTTATTTACTCAACGACCCAAATTATCTTCCCCAATTCAAGAATCACATAGGTCATGCATGGATACACAGAGAAAACCCATCACTGGAAGCTAACCTCCATGATTTCTCCTTCCACACTCCACTATTCAACAACCCGATGCTTCCATCGAACTTCTCTACGCGCGAGCTTCGCAATGGACACAACGACATAAAGTTTTATCCTCCATAATGAGATGTGACCTACATGTGCTCCACTTGACAGTGTATTTTCACAATCACCCCTGGATGATCGAAGCTCAAGCATTTCACGTGGGAAGAAGCACTTCGGCAAGAGGAACACATTGGAGCTTTCCAATTCATGTAACTTTTCATTAATCGCCACCAGTTAATAGCCCTAACTCGCAACCACAAACGATGACCATCTCAAACCAATGCCGTAAACATCAATGCTTACATGGGTTTGAAGCTCTCGACTACACGAGCTCAACGGATCCAGATTTATAATTTATTGTGGCCTGAAACATTAGATTTTGATTTTTGAAGGAGTGGCTTCATTTTTGTGTTTACTGGAAGAGAATAAGGAGGAAAACTGAAGAGTAAAAAGGATAAAATAAAATGAAGAAAAGTCTTGTGTGTAGGATTTTGTTTATTCTATAATTTCTAGTACTTCTCCATACAGTTTTTCTGTAACACCCCTAATTTTTGTTTAACATTATTCAGGACATTTAATTGGATAAATTAAATAGAATAATGTGGTTGAATTAGGAGTTGAGATTTAATTGTCAATTAACTTGGCCCCAACTAAACTAATGAATGTATAAGTATGGTTTATAATTTATAAGTTAGGAAAATAAGATGAGGGCAATATGGGAATAGCCACATCCATATACCCATAAACCCTCCCTTATTGTCACCTACCATTTCATAAATCAAAATACACATAAAAGAGAAGTTATATCCAGCCATTAAAACACTTTAGGAGATTAGAAAACTTGGAAGATCCAAGAGAGAAAGCTAGAAGATTAAAGCTAGGACAAATCTCAAACTCCAACAACTTAGCCAAGGTGAATAATAGTGTAAATCATCTCATTTATCCTTGTTTTGGTTTGGTTATTGATAGTAACCAAATGTACTTTGCTGTGTTGATCATGTTTGGATCTAATAATCATTGTTTGGATAGAATAATGATTTATGGAGATTTATTGGAATTTTTATGGAATTAAAATAATGGGTTTTAAAGTGAAAACCTTAGCAAACCATCTCCAAACAACTTGATTTTTGGATATGTTGTGTAAAACATAACTTTGGGGATGTGATTTTAATTTTATAATTTTCAGAATTAATAGTAATATTTTATGAATTTCCTAAGGTGAAAAAGGCATTTATTTTGGGTTTTAATTACTAAAAATAATAAAATAATGAATTTTCTCGAAATTTTTTGATGATTAGAAAATGTTATTTCAGATTTTTGGTGAATTTTTTGGATTTTTACCAAGTGATTTCGATTTATTATGAATTTTCTAAGCTGAAAAGGCTTAATAATTATATTAAAATATTAATGTACTTAATTATTTTGAAAATAATAAAATCAGATCTATAGCAATTTTTCTACAAAGAAAGTGTTAAAGTATGTCATTAAACAATAGTAATTTGACATAGAATTGGAGTTGGTGAAAAGAATATACTTTAATTAGCAAAATAACAGTTTTCAAGTTATTTACGACTCTGCCATTCGACCTTGTCGAAAGCACCTTTTGACTGCATCATTCTGCAGCAGTTCTGGACCCTTCTGTAGCATTTTCGGAAGCACCTTTCAAATTAGTTGAAAGCACCTTTCGACAGCATACTTTCGCAACATTTCTGGACCTTTCTATTGCATTTCGAAAGCACCTTTCGACTCAGTCGAAAGCACCTTTCGACAGCAGTTGTAAATGTTGGGAAGCCATTTTGTAGCAGTTTTCACCAACTTTGTTTACAAAACTTCAAATAGGCATAACTCTCTATCCGTAAGCCCGTTTTTCTGTTGTGACCACTCTACGGAAAGAGAAACCATCATTTGAACATAATGGAATAGGTTAGAGACCTTAGTTCTACACTTATAAAAAAGTTATAGCTAAAACAAATTTTTTATATTTTCAAAGGAGTTGATTTCCTTGCTTTCGAATACGTTTGCTTTGTTTTCTTTGCTTTTGAAGGGGTTGTAAAATTGTTTTCTTTTAACCAAGTTTTATACTTTCGAAAGGGGTACTTTCAACTAGTTTCGAAGCTAAGCTTCTAAACTTAAATGTTAATACTTTAATATATTTGAAAGGTTTCGAAAGGTAGAATTTAAAGTATTATAAGGCAGGAGCCTAATGTTTTCAAGAGCTTTCGAAGGATGTTATCCTATGAAGTCGAAAGCTAGGTTTCGAAGGTATCGAAAGGTTTTATGACCCTAACTCTATTTTTAAAGGAAAAATCCATGGCTATATTAAAGGAGTTTTTATAATGGTTTAAGAAGAATCTATCTTTGATGAATTAAACCCACAAGAGTGGTATTGCTACGTTGTTATATTGTTTCTTCTAATATGAATATATTCACTTTATAATGGACCCATAACTGCATTTTGGGGAAAAATTGTAGGAGAACCAATTAGGCTAACCCAGTAGTGAATATAAATTGAATAAACTCCTAAATGAGTAGAACTGCATCCAGTAGGTCAGGAAGACTAGAATATAGATGCTAAATATAAAGGAAAGATATTGGCAGGGGCCAATAGGTTTACGGTAAGCCTATGAAAACTGTATGATATTGGCAAGGGCCAATAGGTTCATAGTTTTCCCATGAAAACTATGTATAAAAGAGGATGTCAAATAGACAGGTTCATAGTTAGCCGATGAAAACTATATATAAAAGAGGATATCAGATAGACAAGTTCATAGTTAGCCCATGAAAACTTTGTACAAAAGAGGATGCCAGATAGATAGGTTCATAGTTAGCCCATGAAAACTATGTGTAAATGAAGATGTCAGATAGACAGGTTCATAGTAAGCCTATGAAAACTGTGTGATTGGACAAGGAGTCCATAAATGTTTAACCGGTTATTAGTCAGTCCATGAAAACTAATAGGTTAATAGTAATCCTAAAAACTATAACTAAGATATATAGTCTAAATTGAATAGGGATAGGTAATCCATAATTAATTTAATTGTTTTGCATATCATCATAATGTTTTGAAATACTATGTTTTTAACCATTGTGGATGCAGGAGCACAGTATATGGTTTTATAAATGTTTTAGGATACTAGTGTGGGGAAAACCCTTTTCGCTAAGCGGCGTGGTCTCACTGGATATCCAAATGAGTTGAGATGATAGACTATTATTCATACCAGGCTTTATGTCCGACTCGAAGTTTTTTTTCCCTTAAACTCTTAGGTACTCAATTGATTTTGAGTAGTTTTAGATTTAAGGTTTTTAGGTTCTCTTCTTAGACGAATAAAGCTTCCGGAGGCATGCATGAGGCATATAGTTATTTAGAGATAACGTTTTCCACTGTGTGTTTCGTTTGTAAAGGCAGATTTATTGGCCTTATGATATACTCTGATCAACCAAGGGGGCATCTTCATATGTCGCTCTTGGCGTATGTGTAATAATTATATTTTGCTAAACATGGTTAACGTTTTTGGGATTATGTAATGAACATCAAATGTTTTGAATGGAATGTGGAAATGTGTTTTTGAATTGTTAATTTTTTTCCATATTATTGTGATCTGTGTATCAATGAATCTAGCACCGCCATATTTGGTTGCCAAAGATTAATAACTGTGGATGACTGCAACATCCGTAGCTGTTAGTTTTGGGCCTCCAAGTAGGAGGGATGTTACAATTTCGTTCACGTATGAGCTGCAAATGACAGAAATTAAAACATGATTGTGCATAATAATGCGATATAATCACGAAACAATGATAAAATACACTAGTTATCTTATTTTGTGAAGTTTCATAAATTCCAACGTTTACCGACAAATACGTCAAACAACAATTTAATATTTTCCAAATTAAAAATAATGGAAAATCATATGAATTCATTTGAAAATACATCAATAAAAATCGAGTCGCTTTATTAACACTTGATTTTATTATTATTTATCACATTCGAATCTAATTCGAATACTTAAATAAATCAAATTTTCCCATTCAAAACGTAAAAAAATTCGGGTCGTTATGATGAGTGATTTATCATAATAAATAAACAAATTGTTTTAAATATTCTTAGTCAAGATCTATCGAGACTGGATATTGATACACCCGTTAACAGTAAAGTACGTAACGCTTTCCAAACGTTAGGCGGTGTATTACTCATGACTGATGGGGCACCAAGGGGTTGCATACTAATAGTTATTGGATATTGGGTAGTGTATTACTCATGACTGATGGAGGCACCAAGGGTTAGGTGCTAATAGTTATTGGATAACAATGGAATGACTCACTTGATAGTTTTATATTGGTTATTATAACTAAGGTCAAATAAAAAATATTGATCTGATAAAATTACACGGTTTTCTTGACTTGAGAATACTATTAATCTTAAATGTGAAAGCTCTTCTTTGATTATAGTTAAATTGTGGCAAGATGTCCCCCAAACAATTATAGTTGGGTCGAACGGAAGCATTGGAAATGAAACACCATTCAAGAAAGGATTCATCTCCTCGGTTATAGGAGGTTAGATCATGGTCAATTAAAGTCAACTCAAAGTCAATCTCTGGCCAGAACATTTCGATTTATAGTAATTGTTATTATTGAACCAAAGACTTTGTGTTTGGACTGTAGAATTGAATATTAACGATATTGAAATTTTGACCGTTACCAAATTCTTTTAAGTCTAAAGTGATATAGTTTTAACGAAGAGAATTGGTGTAAATAATTATTACTACTGAGTAACGCTTAATAAAGTAAAATTGGATTTTATCAAAACCAAGCAAGTGATCAATTTGGCCATAATGTCACACCATCTGGTAAGTGACATGTGAATGTTAATATTTGAGTTGTTCAACATTAATCGCTGACCTAATTAACACCTAAGGGTCATACAACTGAAACGTTAAGTACTCTATTTAGCACCCAATTTAATTAATTTGTAATTGTCATAAATTAATTGAATTAATTAATATTTATGAAATATTAATTATAAAATTTTATTTGATGTGTTGAACAATATTAAATAGTGTATTATAATAGTTATAAATATACTGGTCGATATACGATATCGGTGTGCATTTAAATTGGATTTAAATGTAACGAATACTATTCGGGGTTGAAATGATATAAAGGCCCATATGGCGGACCGAATATTCGGCTGGAATGTGCAAGGGAAGGCCAGCGATGATGAAGGCTAAGGAGGGGTTGGGTTTGAATTAAGAAGGTGGAGAAAAGGTAACAGAGAAATAAGGATCTGGATTCACATTTTTCTCCTTGGTATCTCCTCTATTTAAAGATATCTAAACCCTTACTTTCTTTTGTGTTTTTAGCCCACTCTTCATCTATTTTGCTGGTCGAAAATTCTACCTCACACCTCCATCTTTTCAAGCATTTTTAATATCAAATTAAAGTCGATTTGATCGTCTATGGTGACTGTGTTCGGGAAGCTAGCAACTTCTGGATACTAGATTCAATTCAGGGAGTTTGATTCTTCGTTTCTAGGCGCGAACAATTAGGCTTTACTAAAATGTAATATTACTTGTTTATAATGTCTAATATGCTCATTCATATCATATGCTAGGTTGGTTAGAAATTGGTATCATGAATCTGCATACCGATCTATTATCTACATATGATGATAATATGTATGTTTATTTTTTGAATTTTTTATATGTGTATAATAACATATAAAACACAGCATGAAATTTTCTAAATAAATTTGAATTTAAATAATATTAAAAAATTAATTTTTTTACAAAGATTGATTTTATAAAATACATACATAATTTTAGAATATATATATATATTATTTATATATATACATTATAGTTTTCGAAAATAAACAAAAGATAAAAGAAATAAATTGTATGTATATATTTTAAATCTATATAGATATTACATATATAATTCATTTTAGTTATTATACTTAATACTGTCTACTGTAAATATATATACACATTGTAAAATATATAAAGAAAAGTATTTAATAAAATTATAGATATCTATTAGCAGCTTTCAAAAAAAATTATAAAGATTTATGTAAGGAAATCTTAATAAAAACATCTATTTTTTTAAAACTAAAAACTATTTAAAAAAACTTTTTTATTTTAAGCCATGTATATACGTTAATATATATGTATATACATTGTTAATTATTTATTTATAATAAAGCTTATTTATATATATTTATACATATGTATTTTTGAATAGGGGTTTTTAGGCTCAAGGAAAAAGTTGAATAAAACTTTAGCTTTAGGGACAAGAAGTTTGCATTTTAGGCTGAAGGACACTTTCTAGTGTAAATCACAGAATGATAGTTGAAACTATCATTTTCTGTTTACACTAAAAAGTGTCCTTCAGACTAAAAAGCAAACTTGTTGTCCCTGAGACTAAATTTTTTTGCAACTTCTTCCCTGTGCCTATTTTCCTGTTTTGAATATATATATATATATAATATTTATATAAATTAAAAATAATAATTATTATTTTGAAATATATATATATATATATCACATTAATATATTAATATGAATTTGAAATACTAAGATACTTTAATATATAGAACTAGATGTAAATTTGAAATTTGAAGTTTAAATTTGATTTTATATTCAAGCCACTTGTAACAGTATTTACAATTAATTTGTATTATAATTTTGATTATACATGTAGACACACACACATACATTCATAGATATATATATATATATATATGTATGTATTTTACAAACATTAATTAAAATTATTTATAAAACTTTATATATATACGTATATATATATGGAAGGGTTAGTGTAACAACCCGCCCTTCAAAGAATACCCAAAGGACAGGTTCTCATGGTAAAATTAGAACAAAACACTAAACCAAGACATTGATAGGATATCACAATGGAATGACAGCATATAATGGACTGAATATACATGAACAAAACAAAAGGAAAATATATAAGAGACCATACAAGCGGAAGCAACTGATAAATAAATATCAATACAGAAAAGTCATAATACATCAACTCCCAAAAACATGGAGTGCGGAATAAGTATCTGATACAACGGTCTCACATACAAATAATAAATATGTCATGTACTACTAAAATATCAAGTATACATATCCAAAGTTGATGCCATGCCTCCAAAGTGCTCCAGCTGCACATCCTGAAAGCGTATCCCCAAAAAACACTAGACTCTCAAACTACTCAATTGAGTACTCGTGAGTTATCATGACATAAACAAACAAAGAAAAAACGCGGGTCAGACTTAAGCCTAGTGTGAGAGGAACTATCTCAAAATACTGTATATCAAAACAATATACAAATAAATAGGAGACAACAAAATCACAACCGACCGTCTCCGCAAATGTGGCTTAGGGGTAATCCGGACTATCTATAAACAAGTAAAGTGAACCTATCCAAACGATAAGAAATCATATCATAACCTGCTCTTCTCCTATAATCAACAAGTCAGCACAACTAATATAATGTGACTGATACATAACAATATATATTTATAAGGTAATATGATATGCAAATGCAGAGACAATATAAATATCACAATATAGCATATCCTAGAATACACAACAATGTTATCACTCAACTAATATAGTACACACAATCATAAAGATACACGACGAATATTGTGTGTAAATAGATACTCATCATTGATGATGAGTGAAGGTCAAAGCGGACATTAACATAGATTCAATGATCCATATGTAGGGTCCATAATAAATAGAGTTAGTACATAATTGTACCATAGAGCCTGAGCCACATCCAATGTGATCGAACTCGTGTAGATCTCACCGTACCCTGTATCGAGCATAAGTGATATATGACCTACTCTAGATATCTGACACCTATATAGATCAAATTGCAATCTAATGATTCCCACTGAGGTTCCAAAATAATAGAGTTAGTACCTAATCATACCACAGACTCCAAGTTGCATCCTGATTGAAACTCGTGTAGATCTCACGGTACCTCATATCGAGCATAAGTGACATATGACCTACTCAAGATATCTGAAACCTGTATGGACCTCACCGTACCCTATATTGAGCATAAGCGATATATGGTTCACCCGTAGATGATCGTCATCATCTCCCCCTCGACCATCAAGAATTTCTTAATAAATTCGCATAACATCTCCACAAAAGAGAACGATGGGCGTCTCTCATATAATACACTGTTGGGACCACAAAGGAACACTAATACTGTATAGATATATAAATATATACATACATATATATATATATATCAAAATAGAACATGACGTAATCTAATTTTCCTATCACAAATGACGACCAATATCTCATCATCGTCCATCTATACGAATGGTCTCTGCTGAAAGACCGATAATATGCATGACCACTAATATAAGGCCAATGCGATGTATGATCACTAATATAAGGTCAATGTTGTGTACAGTCACTAATATAAGATCGATATAATTTATTAAACTATATGTAATCCGGGGTCAATCCTCGATGGTACAAATTCATTCCATTCGATCGTACATGCTTGTCGGACGTGATCGTGTGACCAATCGATGTACCTACCCCGTGTCCGATCATTGTTGATTCCAAATGAATAACTTAACATTTGCATCCGAATCTCAAGCTTCACCTTGTGTTCCGCTTCCCTGAGTATCCCAGAGCCTCTCTGAAGTTGTGCCAAGACCCCATGAAGAGCCGCAATTGAATGGGGAAAAATGCCCCAAAGCCATTTGATGGCCTGGGGTTCAATCGATTGAGGTTAACATTCAGTCGACTAATCCAACCGACTGAAACTATTCCCAATCGAATGAGCTAATCGACTGAGATTGCTTTTCCTACTCTTGTGTTTGGGTTTCCCCCTTGGGCATGATTTGTTCAACCATTTAGTCGATGGAATTCATCCTTAGTTGACTAAAATTGCCAAGTTTCAAGCAATGAGCCAGGAGCAGGGAGGAAACTCCCAAAAGGTCACCGATTCGTGTGTCGTTTCCTTCGACGCTTCGCCTAATGAGCCGCCTTGCTTCCAAAGCCTGCCTCTACCCCATCGGACTTCTACCACGGTTCATTTGTTGACATTTTGGAAGTGGTTCCACAAGTATACGAAAACAGACTTCGATACCAAAATCCACTCTTTCCACGAGTAGAGTTCAATGGACGATTATAGTGACCCAACCTCTTCTAACATGCCAAAACAACATAGCCGGCCTCCTTGGCTTGTGTGTAGCCTATACATTTGCCTATACACTCATTCGTGCATGCCTATGCATACAAGTTCACGCAAACATACATTAACTTCACTATTCACATTTCGGACTTCACCAGAGTGATTACTCGACCTGATGTACTCTCACTCAACTTAGCCCACATGATAGTCACTATGGCTACGTGAAAAACCCACAATGAACTTGTATTCAATAATACATCAATATAATTAAACAATTGCATACATATATAACAAGCGAACACACAACAATTCTAACTATGATTCCCACATCGTTTTTGATTGTTATATATCTTCAAATACACATATACATATATTTGCCCATACTTATATACATACATGTATATTTAAGTAATTAATTTATTACTTAATCAAATCTTACTTTTATTTACTAGATCTTTTCAATAAAAGTCTAATATGGTTTCATCCTATTTTATAAAATCTTACATCTATTTTACAAATTATATTATTAGCTTATAAATAAATTTTAAGACTTTAAATACTTAATTGCCTCATTAAAATTAAGTATACATTATATTACTATTTTATAAAATCCCATTTCTATTTGATAAATATACACTTTATTTATAAAATCATATAACTATTTTGTAAATACAAATTAAGCTTCATTTATACTATTTTATAAATATAATTTTATAAAATACCTCTTTTGCTTATAAAAATAATCCTTTCCCTTAAATAATATTTATAAGTAAAATATTCATCAATAAAGATCATTCCTTTATTTTTAAATAATATTCACAAGTGTTAATTAAGCTTCAGGAACCCCCTAATAACTTTAGAAATAAGTGTAGAGTTCAAAACTCATTTAATTAGCTTATTAACTTTTCCAAAATAATTTAAATTAGTTCCATTATTACTAACTAATGACATGCACTTGGTTATCACATGTAATTAGTCTCTAATCTATCAAAACATCACATGTAATCATTCAATTAACCAAAAAATTAAATTTGTAGGCTACTAACTATGTTCAAAAATAGTTATTATGTCTTAAACAAATAATGAGTTAACATAATTATGTTTATAATATGAACATAAGCCAAAATTAACTCAAACAATCTCTCAATTACTTCATATAATTCTATACTCATCAATAAACGAAAATATGAAGTATAACATATAAATTAGTAAGAAGAATCATCTCACTCACCTTACTTTTCCCTAAATCAAGCTATAATCCCCAAACACCCAACTTTAGCTTTCTTTAAATTTCAAAATGAACACTATGACTTCGAATCAAGCCAATTCTTTCATGGGTTTTGTAGAGAATTATAAGAGAGTAATAATGGTGATTATTATTTGATTTTAGGAAATTTATTTGATAGATTGAGGAATTAGAGGTGGATTAAGAGGAGATTACGAAAATAAGTAGAGGAGATGGATGAAATGAAACATGAAATGCGAATGAAATGAAAATAATGAAGAGCTTAGCTACATATAAGCTATGTTAGGGCAGGCTAATGGGCTTAGCCCAATTTTCTTCATTCAACGCTATTCATTCCTGAAAATCATCGATTTCAAATATAGTCAAGTTTATACTCATTTTACTCGCATCAAAAAAAGCGAACTCAACTACGGATTTATCGAGTCCTAATTCGCTCATCTGTAAAACTCGAGTACAAGAGGCTTTCTATTTCTTAACTATTAAATATTTAAATTAATCGTTTAAATACTCGATCGTTAAAATTGCATCGTGTTACACCCTCCACTCCTTAAAAGAATTTCGTCCCAAAAATACCTATAAGTATGAGAAAGTAACAGGACTAGCCAAACTTCTCAAATCTCAGTTTTGGAAAATTCCAACAGTACTTTCCATTGTGCTATCATCATTATGGAAACTCCCAAATTAGAATGCATCACATTACAAGGGAATATGTGATAGCCTGCATTATGCCACGCTTCCCAAAAATTCATGCCTCTCTTAAGAAAACTTCTCACCATTTAAATGCCAAGCAAAGAAAATAAGCATTTAAATAGTTGTACATCGGTTCTCAAGTACCTAATTGTACTATACAAAGAGGATTGCACTAACATGGAATTCAAACATGTATAACCTTAGTGTAGTAACCGATAATACTATAGTCATACATGACCATCAATTGGAGAATAAGCTAAAGTGAGTTAGTATCAAATTTTATCATGGACTCCGAGTCACGTCAAAAGGCAGTGGACTCGTATAGATCCCATCTCGACCCCATAGCGGGCATAGACAATATGCGATCTATTCTAGACAGCTAACGCTATCACTCTTCGAATCATATTTTAAATTAAGAAATTATAACTATCATATAAGTAATAAAACACACAAGACAAGCAATAATTAATTAATAACAACCAATCATCAAACATTAGCAAACAATGATAAGCAACAATAACTAGCATATAAATTATTAAACATGCAAGCAAGCAACAAAATCAACAACAACCAAAATCAGCCAGCAACAAAATCAAACAACAATAGACAACATCAAACAATAGCAAGCAAACATAAGCAGTAGCAACAACAAGAAGAAGCAATAAGCAATAAAAAGTAACAAGCAATAATAAGCAACAAGCAATAAAACAAGCAACAAGTAATGATCAATCCATAGCAAATAGCAATAACAAATCCACAAGTGACAGTAAGCATACCAAACAATGAAATATTCAATAGGAGTCTATACCAACATGCAAGGTAACCAAATCAAGAGTAAAACGTGCATGTCAAACCATAAACTCCAATGAGTCCATTTGTCATTTAAAAGGAATAAACGCCTAAGTGTGTAACCCATTTCGTGAATATAATATGTGAAAGACTAGTACACCTCTGGCTATGAAAAGGAAAATCTATATGATATGAAGGATCACCAAGTGTCTAAACTCTCGAATAAATCCAACAACCAATGCCTCAACTTTAATTTTCTTCCGAATAGAACTCATTCTCTAGAAGAAAAAATTCTACTATTAATCATTATTAAATAAAGATCTATAATTGCCTAGGTTTGCTCGGGTTCAAACTCACCTCGACAGCACAATGTTATTAAGTACAATATACTAAGTGCACTATGACGCTCATCGTGGCAAGTATCATCTCATCACTTAGAGGAGTATTCGAAATTCCACAAAACTCGTTGAGAAATCCTTCCCCGAATTACCCCACGCAACAATAACTATACTACACTAAAAATGTACAATAACAAAAGATCATCCCAAAATGACACGATGCCCATTCCAACCCTTCATTTGCTCGCAAGTTTCTTTGTTAAATCAGGGTCGGCCACCTGACTCCTTCCGTGCAAACTCCGATCCAGTTCCTTGATCTGACTATTGAAATTTCCTCGCACGACTAGGGCCATGCTTCGAAAATCTCTCAGTCATCTTAAGAATCCAACTCAAGTGCTCGCCTATCAGAATCAAGTGAAAAACCCTTTCCTATTTGATGCAAATCAACTAGAAACTCTACGTTGGAACTGTAGGTTAAGAAATGGCACATGAATGGGCCAATCTTCAGAAAATGTCCCTTTTGGCACATGGGATTACTCCTACCACCTGAGGTTTACTAACACAAAGAAAAACAATTTAAACACGAATGACTCTAGGCAAACGCCTATAAGTCATCCACTCGGTCTTGGCTCATTACTGGGCATCCATCTAACCTTACCTGGATCTAAATCCAAGTTATACTTCATCATCCAACTCCACTCAACTTGAAAGTTCGTGCATTAAGTTCGAACGGTAGTACTCTCGATCGCTTTACCTCAGCTTTGCAACTAAGGTGACTCATACAAGTTTTATCTTTACCATAAATTTACCTACTATAAAAGGTGTCAAGTTTAGTCTATCTACCAAGTAACCAGCAATAAATAAAATATACTGCTCAAGTGTCCGAAGGAACAGAAGTGAGTTTCGAAAAATAGAGCATACCTCATCACATAATTAAGCAATTGCGTACATATATAAACAAGCGAACACATAATAATTCTAACTATAATTCACACATCGTTTTTTATTGTTATATATCTTCAAATACACATATACGTATATTTGCCCATACTCGTATACATAAATCTATATTTAAGTAATTCATTTATTACTTTATCAAATCTTACTTTTCTTTACTGAACATTTTCAACAAAAATATAATATGGTTTCATCCTATTTTATAAAATCTTACAACTATTTTACAAAATATAGTGTTAGCATATAAATAAATTTTAAGTCATTAAATACTTAATTGCCTCATTAAAATTAAGTATAAATTATATTACTATGTTATAAAATCTCATTTCTATTTTATAAAATATACAGTTTATTTATAAAATCATATAACCATTTTATAAATACAAATTAAACTTCATTTATACTATTTTACAAATACAATTTTATAAAATACCTCTTTTGCTTATAAAAATCAGTCTTTCTCTTAAATAATATTTATAAGTAAAATATCCATTAATAAAGATCGTTCCTTTATTTTTAAATAATATTCACAAGTGTTAATTAAGCTTCAGGAACCCCCTAATAACTTTAAAAATAAGTGTAGAGTTCAAAACTAATTTAATTAGCTTATTAGCTTATTAGCTTTTCCAAAACAATTTGCATTAGTTTCATTATTACTAACTAGTGACATGCACTTGGTTGTCAGATGTAATTAGTCTCTAATCTAACACAACATCACATGTAATCATTCAATTAACCAAAAAATTAAATTCGTAGGCTACTAACTATTTTCAAAAATAGTTACTATGTCTTAAACAAATAAAGAGTTAATATAATTATGATTATAATATGAACATAAGCCAAAATTAACTCAAACAATCTCTCAATTACTTCATATAATTCTATACTCATCAATAAACGAAAATATGAAGTATAACATATAAATTAGTAAGAAGAATCATCTCACTCACCTTACTTTTCCCTAAACCAAGCTCTAATCCCCAAACACCCAACTTTAGCTTTCTTTAAATTTCAAAATGAACACCATGACTCCGAATCAAGCCAATTCTTTCATGGATTTTGTAGAGAATTATAAGAGAGTAATAATGGTGCTTTTTATTTGATTTTAGGAAATTTATTTGATAGATTGAGGAATTAGAGGTGGATTAAGAGGAGATAAGGAAAATAAGTAGAGGAGATGGACGAAATGACACATGAAATGCGAATGAAATGAAAATAATGAAGAGCTTAGCCACATATAAGCTATGTTAGGGCAAGCTAATGGGCTTAGCCCAATTTCATTATTTGACGCTATTCATCCATGAAAATCATCGATTCCAAATATAGTCAAGTTTATACTCATTTTACTCGCATCAAAAAAAGCGAACTCAACTACCGGTTTATCGAGTCCTAATTCACTCATCTGTAAAACTCGAGTACAAGAGGCGTTCTATTTCTTAACGATTAAATAATTAAATTAATCGTTTAAATACTCGATCGTTAAAATTGCATCGTGTTACATCCTCCACTCCTTAAAAGAATTTCGTCCCAAAAATTCCTATAAGTATGAGAAAGTAACAGGACTAGCCAAACTTCTCAAATCTCAATTTTGGAAAATTGTTTTGAAAAATTCCAACAGTACTTTCCATTATGCTATCATCATTATGGAAACTCCCAAATTAGAATGCATCACACTACAAGGGAATATGCGATAGCCTGCATTATCCCACGCTTCCCAAAAATTCATGCCTCTCTTAAGAAAACTTCTCACTATTTAAATGCCAAGCAAAGAAAATAAGCATTTAAATAGTTGTACATCGGCTCTCAAGTACCTAATTGTACTATACAAAGAGGATTACACTAACACGGAATTCAAACATGTATAACCTTAGTGTAGTGACCGATAATACTATAGTCATACATGACCATCAATTGGAGAATAAGCTCAAGTGGGTTAGTATCAAATTTTACCATGGACTCCGAGTCACGTCAAAAGGTAATGGACTCGTGTAGATCCCATCTCGACCCCATAGCGGGCATAGACAATATGCGATCTATTCTAGACAACTATCGCTATCACTCTTCGAAACATATTTTAAATTAAGAAATTATAACTATCATATAAGTAATAAAACACACAAGACAAGCAATAATTAATCAATAACAACCAACCATCAAACATTAGCAAACAATGATAAGCAACAATAACTATCATATAAATGATTAAACATGCAAGCAAGAACCAAAATCAACAACAACCAAAATCAGCCAGCAACAAAATCAAACATCAATAAACAACATCAAACAATAGCAACCAAACATAAGCAGTAGCAACAACAACAAGAAGCAATAAGCAATGAAAAGTAACAAGCAATAATAAGCAACAAGCAAAAAAACAAGCAACAAGCAATGATCAATCCATAGCAAATAGCAATAACAAATCCACAAGTGACAGTAAGCATACCAAACAATGAAATATTCAATAGGAGTCTATACCAACATGCAAGGTAACCAAATCAAGAGTAAAACGTGCATTTCAAACCATAAACTCCAATGAGTCCGTTTGTCATTTAAAAGGAATAAATGCCTAAGTGTGTAACCCATTTCATGAATATAATATGTGAAGGACTAGTACACCTCTGGCTATGAAAAGGAAAATCTATATGATATGAAGGATCACCAAGTGTCTAAATTCTCGAATAAATCCAACAACCAATGCCTCAACTTTAATTTTCTTCCGAATAGAACTTATTCTCTAGAAGAGAAAATTCTACTAATTAATCATTATTAAATGAAGATCTATAATTTCTTGGGTTTGCTTGGGTTCAAACTCACCTCGACCGCACAATGTTAATAAGTTCAATATACTAAGTGCACTACGACGCTCATCGTGGCAAGTATCATCTCATCACTTAGAGGATTATCCGAATCCCCACAAAACTAGTTGAGAAATCCTTCCCCGAACTACCCCATGCAACAATAACTATACTACACTAAAAATTTACAATAACAAATGATCATCCCAAAATGACACGCTGCCCATTCGAACCCTTCATTTGCTCACAAGGTTTCTTTGTTAAATCAGGGTCGGCCACCTGACTCCTTCCGTGCGAACTTCGATCCAGTTCCTTGATCTGACTATTGAAATTTCCTCACACGACAAGGGCCACGCTTCGAAAATCTCTCAGTCATCTTAAGAATCCAACTCAAGTGCTCGCCTATCAGAATCTATTGAAAAACCCTTTCCTAACTGGTGCAAATCAACTAGAAACTCTACGCTCGAACTATAGGTTAAGAAATGGCACGTGAATGGACCAATCTTCAGAAAATGTCCCTTTCGGCACATGGGATTACTCCTAGAACCTGAGGTTTACTAACACAAAGAAAAACAATTTTAACACGAATGACTCTAGGAAACGCCTATAACTCATCCGCTCGGTCTTTGCTCATTACTGGGCATCCATCTAACCTTACCTGGATCTAAATCCAAGTTATACTTCATCGACCAACTCCACTCAACTTGAAAGTTCGTGCATTAATTTTAAATGGTAGTACTCTCGATCGCTTTACCTCAACTTTGCAACTAAGGTGACTCATACAGATTTATCATTACCAAAGAATTTACCTACTATAAAAGGTGTCAAGTTTAGTCTATCTACCAAGTAACCAGCAATAAATAAAATATACCGCTAAAGTGTCCGAAGGAACAGAAGTGTGTTCCAAAAAATAGAGCATACCTCACCAGATAATTAAGAAATTGCGTACATATATAAACAAGCGAACACATTATAATTCTAACTATAATTCACACATCGTTTTTTATTGTTATATATCTTCAAATACACATATACGTATATTTGCCCATACTCATATACATAAATGTATATTTAAGTAATTAATTTTTTACTTAATCAAATCTTACTTTTATTTATTAAACATTTTCAACAAAAATCTAATATGGTTTCATCCTATTTTATAAAATCTTACATCTATTTTACAAAATATATTATTAGCTTATAAAAAAATTTAAGTCTTTAAATACTTAATTGCCTCATTAAAATTAAGTATACATTATATTACTATTTTATAAAATCTCATTTCTATTTTATAAAATATACAGTTTATTTATAAAATCATATAACCATTTTATAAATACAAATTAAGCTTCATTTATACTATTTTATAAATACAATTTTATAAAATACCTCTTTTGCTTATAAAAATCATTCTTTCTCTTAAATAATATTTATAAGTAAAATATTCGTTAATAAAGATCATTCCTTTATTTTTAAATAATATTCACAAGCGCTAATTAAGCTTCAGGAACCCCTTAATAACTTTAGAAATAAGTGTAGAGTTCAAAACTAAGTTAATTAGCTTATTAGCTTTTCCAAAACAATTTGCATTAGTTTCATTATTACTAACTAATGACATGCACTTGGTTGTCAGATGTAATTAGTCTCTAATCTATCACAACATCACTTGTAATCATTCAATTAACCAAAAAATTAAACTCTTAGGCTATTAACTATTTTCAAAAATAGTTATTATGTCTTAAACAAATAATGAGTTAATATAATTATGTTTATAATACGAACATAAGCCAAAATTAACTCAAACAATCTCTCAATTACTTCATATAATTCTATACTCATGACTAAACGAAAATGTGAAGTATAACATATAAATTAGTAAGGAGAATCATCTCACTCACCTTACTTTTCCCTAATCCAAGCTATAATCCCCAAACACCCAACTTTATCTTTCTTTAAATTTCATAATGAACACCATGACTCCAAATCAAGCTAATTCTTTCGTGGGTTTTGTAGAGAATTATAAGAGAGTAATAATGGTGATTTTTATTTGATTTTAGAAAATTTATTTTATCGGCTTAGGGCTTAGGGATTAGAAGTGGATTAAGAGGAGATTAGGAAAATTATTAAAGGAGATGAATGAAATGAAACGTGAAATGAGGATGAAACGAAAATAATGAAGAGCTTAGCTACGTATAAGCGAAGTTAGGGCAAGCTAATAGGCTTAACCCAATTCTCTTTATCTGGCACTATTCATCCTCGATAATCATCGATTCCAAACATAGTCATATACTCATTTTACTCATGTCAAAAAAGCAAACTAAACCACGGGTGTATCGAGTCCCAATTTGCTCGTTTGTACAAGTCGAGTACAAGAGGCATGCCTTTACTTAACGATTAATCATTTAAATATTTGATCGTTAAAATTGCAAGGTGTTACAGTTAGTATATCAGTTGCGATGTAAATCTCAATATTTATACATAAGCATGTTAAACCATGCACACGACTTATGCAGCACGTGCACGTAGATACATATGTGTATATGATACACATATTATACTATATAATATACAAACATAATAATAATTAAAACCTTATATATTGTTATCCGGCCTTTTGGCCCAGCTACACAAAGGTGATTACAAGGACCAGACTTGACTATTGATGAGAAAGATGGCTATGAGACGACAATAATATGACCAGAGCATGATATCCGAACAGTTATATCCAGCCCGGGGTAAATAAGATCAACGGATAGTTGATAAAGGATGTCAGAATGATGAAGGTTAGCTTGGTGTAATAGGTGTTGGCATAGATGTTTGATAAGTTGAAGAGTGTATAAGTGAGGTCAGCATAGTATGTTGGGCTGAGCTTTTCTTATGGTGGGCCCAAGTGGCCAAAGGGGTTCAGACTTGAAGATGTCAGTTAGGCTGGAGGCTACCTTCGTCTATAAATACAGGGGTAGGGGGCCATTTTTGGGGACTCTCTCTTTTCGTGGGGGACTTCATCTTCTTCTTTCTACTTCAAATACTCTGCCATGGCTATTTTTCCTATAAACTTGTATCAATGGATTCTAGCCAATCCAATAACTCATGTAATTGTAATCA
The DNA here is from genome assembly GCA_030737815.1 of Allium fistulosum. NCBI lineage: Eukaryota > Viridiplantae > Streptophyta > Magnoliopsida > Asparagales > Amaryllidaceae > Allium > Allium fistulosum. The sequence goes on from CM060906.1 coordinate 45,563,954, forward strand.
AATGAAGAATGAATGAAATTTGAAGTGGAAGTAGGCCGAGATTGCCGAACCACTATAAAATCTTTGTGTCCGTTTACTTTTATGTTGTGTTCTCTAGATTCCATGAATTCTCCGATATCCATGAAATTCTACAGGTGTTAGTGACTAATTTTGGTGCTAACATTTTGGTGCTTTCACTGAGAATTGAATTCTCAGCTTGATTGGATCTCATCGTCTACTACTGGATTTCCATATTCGCGAGATAGATCCAGTTGTTTACCAGCAAACTTCCTATTGTACTCAGATTTGAAAGAGATCTAAAGGAAGTTATTAGCCATGGGAATGGATTCACTGATGTACGCAAGTTTTTGGGATTGAATGTTGAAGTTTTCACTGGAGTTATATAAAGGCCGACCTCTCACTCAATGCAGATAGCCGATCCCCCACTCAAAAACTGACAGCCGATCGCTCTAGCATATATACTGAGCAAATGCCGACCCATGTATATCGACCCCCTGTGACCGAACCAGTAGTCACTGAGCCAGCCTATCCGAACCATGAATCCCTCGTGCATGACTCGAAGCGAAATCTCCTATGACTCGGAGCAGCTAGGGATGCAATCCGAAGTGAAGGAAAGACAACCATGTTGCCCTATTGGTAATCTGCTAACTTCCTCGAACAAACGATGAATGGCCGACCCACCTTAGCCTTCTCTACATGATCGAGCGATATACAAGGAGCAATCCGGACCGGGCCAACGAGAATAGACTCAAGCTGCCAAATTGTACGCGTCGAACCGCCTTGGCCGAGCCACTCTTGGCCGATCCACCATGGCTACACTCCAACACCGAACCGCCTTGGCTGAGCCACTTTTGGCCGATCCACCATGCATACACTCCAACACCGAACCACCTTCTATTATTGTGCTTTACAAGCATGCCGACCCAATATCAAATATACCGAACCATGTGCATAGGCCGATCCAAACTTAAGTTACACCGGTCTCTTATACAACCCCTATTTTCAAAAAAAAAATTCGGGTATGATCCAAATTTAAGAAAAAAGGCTCTAAAAAAATTCGGGTATCAAATGTTTGGGTCTAAGCTATTTATTCCAAATGCTAACAAGGATATCATACTGATCGTGTTTGAGGAGAGTCGACCTCCAGATATATTTTGGCAGCTAGTTAGCTGGAGAGCCTCCTACGACCATGGATCGTTTCTGTTACAAAATGAATCAGAACCAAAGTGAGGAGGAGTGGAGCAGACTAGGAAAAATAACAATGTAGGCCCGTTGGTTAAGGACTCTGATTCCAGTAGACAAAACAAGACCTCAAAATTCGACTCATATGCTCTTTGAAAGCTTATGTGCAAGCCTTGTATAAGGGCGAGCCCGGAACTTCGAATACTCATCAATAAAGAACTCTAATTATCAATTGGACTGTTGGCAGTCGACATCCCACTAGAAGGGGCTAGGGGCAGAGTTGAATAGCGAGCACACGATGTTGCTCCCCTTATCAATGAGATTTATAAACTTCTTCCAAAACGATGCAGGTGACCAAGTACTCAGAGTTGGCCACCAACCAATCCATGCAGACCTTGATTGGACTTGTGGAGTTTCATCAAGACGAGCATGATTTGATCGCTCATCATCAACCATGTGCCTTTGATTTGGGGACAAGGACTAGAGATTGAAAAGCTCATCATGGTCAGAGCCCAATACAAAGCGAACATGACCGACCGTCCATTCATCGACCTCCATATTTGACTTAAAGACCTAAGCAAGGCTTGGAAGGAATATTGTCCGATCATCCACTCAAATCGGGTCATAAAACAAAGTTCGACAAAATACAAATGCCTCTCCTGAAGCTTAGTGACGCTGGGATCTATCTAGAGTGGATGTGATTTGATCATCTATACATCAAATCCTACCCTGAACACAAAAGGTAGTTCAAAAGCCCAACTTGAAGTAGCTGTGATGGACTGCCTACTCGTTAACCATCGCTCTCAATACATGGACACGACTGCACCTTGAAACATATGCAAATTACTTTGTCTACTCAATAATCCATTATCCTCGTCTTCTAGAAAGAGATAAGAAGCAAATTGTGCGAGACTTGATTATCCAACCCCAGCATGGATGTGATCTAACCATCTATCATATACCTCCTTCCCCGACTTGATTGGAAGAGCTACAATCATCAAGCGGACGAGAATCAATTGTCCATTTCTCAAGTTTCGTCCTTGATGCTGGGGGCAGAGTCCTATTCCATGAGCAAATGCGTTTCGACCGTTCATTCGACAACATTAGCCTCGATACGGTAAATGAAATACAAATAACACGGGTGGAAATACAACTGCTCTCAACAAAAATCTCTAAGTGCCTGAAGCGGACTACAGTACTCTGAGTCCCTAGAGCGCGGACTAGAGTATGAATGACTTGAGAAAAATCTCTAAGTCCCTGAAGTGGACTAGAATACTCTGAGTCCCCAGAGCGTGGACTAGAGTATCAACAACTTGGGAAAAACCTCTAAGTCCCTGAAGCGGACTATAGTACTCTAAGTCCCCAGAGCGCGGACTAGAGTATAAACGACTTTAAAAAAACCTCTAAGTCTCTGAAGCGGACTAGAGTACTCTGAGTCCCCAGAGCGCGGACAAGAGTATAAACGACTTGACAAAAATCTCTAAGTCCCTGAAGCGGATTAGAGTACTCTGAGTCCCGAAAGCGCGGACTAGAGTATAAACGACTTGACAAAAATCTCTGCGTCCCTGTAGCAGACTAGAGTACTCTGAGTCCCCAGAGCGCGGACTAGAGTATAAACGACTTGAGAAAAATCTCTAAGTCCCTGAAGCGGCCTAGAGTACTCTGAGTCCCCATAGCGTGGACTAGAGTATAAACGACTTGAGAAAAATCTCTAAGTCCCTGAAGCGGACTAGTGCACTCTGAGTCCCTAGAGCATGGACTAGAGTATAAACGACTTCAGAAAAATTTCCGAGTCCCCGGAGCGTGGAGTAGAATACAAACGACTTAAGAAAAAATTTGTCCCCGAAGCAGGCTAGAATATAAACGATTTGAGAAAAATCTCTATGTCCCTAAAGCGTGGACTGGAGTATAAACGACTTGGCGAAAATCTCTACGTCTCAAACTGTGGACTAGAGCGTAAATCGTTCGACAAATCTCTAAGTCCCCGGAGCATGGACCAAAGCATGAACACAAATTGGGCGCGAGTCGACTGGGGGAAGAATAACTCTGAGTCACCAGAATGCAAAGTGGCGTATAAACATCGATAAATAGATGAGTGGATTCCGACCGTTCTCTATTTCGCAAACTTTGGCCTGAAATCGACGGGAGGAGTATTAACTTGCTAAGGATAGAGTTCGACCATCCAACTTGTGGCCTAGCCAAATCAATGTTGGAAGCAACAGTACAAATCACTAAAAGCTGAATACGACAGCTCGTTATAGCTCTAGCTTGGCATTCTTTACAACTTAAGGCAACGACTGCAAGGAGGCCTCAATACAGAACCAATCGGAATGGCATCCAAAGCTAGGAATGACCGACTATATCATACCTTATATCGAGGGTCAATATCGATCTGCACCAAGCACATACGAATGTCACCCGAATGTCCCTTGAAAAACTATGACCACCAGAGTGTGGAAAGGAGAGTAAACCAAGAAGACTTGGTCATTAATTCTCCAACACCCTCCTTCGATCTGTCAAGAGGAATCTGAAACGGGATGAGCATGACCCGACTGCACTTGAGCCAACTTTACCCCGAGATCTGATTACAAAACATGAACCAAAGTGGATATAGCTGACCGTCCAGTACCCAACTTACGCCGATAAACTGACGATGCATCAGAGTATTCCCCTTGAAATGAAAAACTATAATACTATCCAGGATAGGCGAGACTCAGCCTCCCATCAACTAACCTGATCCCACGATTCAACGGGAAAGAGAGTAAAGCTAAAGTGGGCATGGCTGGCCTTCCTACATATCGGTATATGCCCCAGATTTGGGGGCACGAGCGAGAAGCAGCATGAATGTGAACCGATTATTCACCGATCGACTCTATGTCTTTGGAGTTTAGGTAGGAGTATAAACATAGCTAGGACGAGACTCAACCGTCCATATAGTACATTTATCAACCCGAGACTGGGAGCAGAAGCATGATCATCCAAAGACAGGCTACGATAGCTCAATATAGAAACTTATATATAGTGTTTACAACTATTCAAGGCTACGACCGAAAGAATGCCTAGCGATAGAATCATTAAATCGATGCCTAAGCTCGTTGGCTACTGACTATCACTCCAACTTGAAGGACAGATAAAAGATTATGAATATGTTGAATGGAAAGTGCGTTACTCGAATATACAAGCAACTCCAAACTCAAAGCAAGGTCCAACTATGCAGCTTCATGCAACTCGAGGTTGACCCCTACTCGACATTTTCTTCAACGTGCTTCTAAGCCTGATCTTTGGCCATTTGCAGATAATCGATTAGAGCATTCAAAGCCCTTCACTATCAGACTTAATAACTCATGACAAGACTCTAGGATTCGACCAAAGCAACCATCAACATTGACCATCCTAACCATATTTCACATTGAATGTTACGCAAAATAGTTATATCTAAACTCAAAGAATCCGAGATTGCACCCACTAAGCTGACAGTTGACATTACAGCCAGCCATTGCAATCCTTTCCAGGTGCTGAATATCGAATCACAGCTTTGTGCAATGAAGGTAAAAGAATTAGTCGGATTTCTCTGAATAAATGATGATATGTTCCCTTGGACCCATTCTGACATGCATGTGTGATTTCACCGACTATCACGAGCCATGCATTGAATATCGACCCGAAGCTGCAAAAGCTAGCATCATACAACGACCTGAGACGTCAGAAAGACTACTTAAATAGAATATCGAACTAAGCCAATTCGACATCACTTATTTCCCTCGAAGGGCTATCCAAGGACGGAAATTAGTAGACCTCATATCTGAATTCACTGCATCAGACGACTACTTGAAGAGTAGTGGAGAACCAACCAACATATGGAAAATGTATGCGGATGAAGCATCCAATGATCAGTGTTATGGCACAGGAGTCGTGTTAATGACTCTTGAGGAACGATCAATCTACTACATCCTGAAACTCGATTCCACTGTAACAAACAATGATGCTTAGTATGAAGCCTCGACCGCCAGCTTCAAACTTGCTAAAGAACTTGGAGTGGAAACTTTACATATCTTTTGTGATTCCTGATTGGTAGCATGCAAAGTTAGGAAGTTAATATTGCCAGGGGGCATTGTCTAGCTCCTTATCTCGGCCAGTTCCAGGAGCTACTAGCCAACTTCACATATTACATCATTACACACATCCTCAGCAAACGAAATGAAAAGAGTCAAGTCACTGGCCAGGCTGGCCAGTCTCAGGGATGCGCAACGGACATACTTTGTTCCGGTTGAAATACTTAATATTCCAAGCATTGACGGATGGAGATCGGCTAGATCTTTGAGACAGAGCCAGAAAAGGGGTCACGGTCGACTCCTATCAAATACTGTCTACAATGAGGAGTCCTTACTGAACGGAGGGATGGAAAACGATAGATCCTCCTCAAAGCTTCACTCCAAATCATCCAAGAAGAAGTCATGTGTAGAAAGGAGTTTATCCATTCCTATGCCTCGACGTATCACCCATGATGAAATCAAACAAGTCTTCAGTGAAGTTCATGAAGAAAAATACAACGATCACACCAAAAGGCCTTATGCTATCATAAAAGATAATTAATTTCAAATGCAATTCTAAATAGCTCGCTTCTCCTTTTTATTTGACACATTTCATAGTTAACCAGATTATAATTAAAGTTATGTTTGTAGCATAACCATATACAATTAATTATGAACCCTGGTACACACTTGAGTATATGAAAATGGATTCCATTATTTATGTTGTATATACTTAGATTGAGTATGTTAAGTTTTTGATGGGTTAAGATTCGATTCGCGGTTCAGTCGTTGATCTATGATTTCAATGGATCATATTTTCTTCTGGAACATGAGCATACATAGAAAAAAAGGAACATGCGCTATGCACATCAATCGTAATAGCAGAAGAAGCTTATCTTATGTCTTCCATGATATGTATCTACTATACTTACATGGCATATTACATAGCCAATAATCAAAGCACCACCATAATATATTGCTGCTTGATTGCTGTCGATAGTAATTACTTCTTCCCTCCTCGTTGGTTTGGCAGTTCTCTGAAATTGAAAGTGCTTGGGTTGCAGCAAAGGCTTTTCTTTTTTTCCCATGTACTCTTCAAGTATGTCGAATGCTTCAATTCCTACTTTGGATAGCTTACCTTTATGTGCCATGACTGTACAAAATTAAGTAATATGAGAATTCAGATTTCGGACTGGTTTGGCAAGGCCATGCGAAGTGCCATGGCTTTTATATAGAAGCCCAAGTCACTGTTTTCAACCTTTATACTCATGTTTTATTCTTTTGTTCTTTAATAATTGGATGGATAAAGAAAATATCTTAATATCTTATTCTATTGTCTGTGCTTATCTGCCAAACTTCAGTCATTTGAGTGTCCAGTTTACAGTACACTGCATTATGGAAATGAAGCTACAACGAAGTTTACTGCTTATGTAAGGTAAAATATGGATAAAATCAATGAACGAATATAATCAGTTGGCGTAATCCACACAACTGTCCACTTGTCCCCCTCCCAACACATCAGGAAATACGATTCGAAAAACCGAAAGTTGGGATAGCACTCTAATATCTATATGATAAGCAATGATGAATAAACTATCATTCTTACCGGCCAAGCATTAACGAGACTTGGGATGCATCCAAATCAAGGTTTGAAATTCCGTTTTCCATTTCAGTTCCGATCGATGATGGATTTCAAATTTCAGTTCCCTTTCGAAAATTCCAAAGATTCCGCTATAATTCCGATTTAGAAATTCCGGTACTATTTTTTAGTAACTAAGTTAGTTCTAACATAAAGTGATAAAATATCCTTAGTATTACAATCAAAATACAATTTTTAGAAAAAATACATGATAGACATCAAAATTAATACTAAATTATCCACCCTATATTTATATCTGGTCATATACAAGAACCCAGACCATGTAAATTGTTGACACTTCAAAGCACTAAACATAACAAGAAATGTCCAAGTCAAACAATCTCATACAGTACAATTATTTAATCCAGAAATAAAGTAAGAATCACCCGGCCCATCACCCAGCCCATCAGAATCCATTATATTTTTTGAGTCATCATAACATTAGAGGAAAAAAAACTAGGGTTAGGATTAGAATAAAGAAATAAAGTGAATATACAAAACTAACATCGTTGGACTTTGAATCGGAGGTAAGTAACTGCTAAATTCGATTTTGAATTTCAACAACTTAATTCTTTCTTCCTTTCTATTAATTCCATTTGATTTTTTTTTCCTTGGTTTTGTTTTCTATTCTCTTTTTTAGTTTTCTACTTCGCTTGCTACTCTTTCTTTTTTAGATTTTCAATTTCCTTTTTGTATGAGATTGTTTTATGTCATGGCCGAAACCGAATTCTCTCATATTATGTTCATTTACTGGTCGGAACCGGAACGACAAGGATGGAAATCTGAAGTTCTGCCCGGAACCTTGAACATTAATCCAAATATTGATATTACATTTTTAGTGCACTGCATATGATCCCAGCAAGAGATATTTTGAATAATTGATTTATGTTTTATTACATGCTGACTTACGTTTTTTGAACATAAATATTTGACGGTAATTCAAGCCGATGATCGTGGAATGCGGTTGCATCAGCAAGACATCGGCGGCGAATACGGCTTTTGGAGGCGACAGTCATCCAAACAAGGCAAGTAGATGATTGACAATGGTGGTGGCATGGACAAAGATGAGGATCATTAATTACTAGAAAAAGCATGAATCTTAGATCTGAATTTACAAACTTTACTTAGACCCCTTTAGATAGGGCGGATGCCGTCGAAGAGCATAATAACATAGAAGAGGAGTCAAAAGGTCATAGAAAAATACCTACGTTTTCGACTCAATAGTACGTTTCGATGCTATAAAAAACAAAACCAGTCCCACCCGCACAGAAAAATTACCTGCGTTTTCGAATCCATAACACATTTTCGATACCATATATTTATAAATACACAATTTAAGCTATGTATAGTTCGGTATGCCCGACTTGGGGTTACCAAACAGTGGATGGAATATATTATATAGATGTATAAATACGCGATTCAAGCGATATGTGTGTGTGTGTGTGTGTTTGCGTGCACGCGTCTGGAGGGGGAGGGGGGCAAAGGTCGACTATACCTCATTTCCTTCCTGATTTCCGTCACAAATTCCAATTTAAATAGTAATATTTTCTATAGTGCAGTGGTAAGAGAGAAAATATTATTATTTAAATCATAACTTGTGATGGAATTAAAGGGGATCATAGGTGTAATAGATGCATAGTTTGGGAGATTTATATATTGATTTGGTATGCCTGACTTGGGACAACCAGATAGTGCAGACACTTCAAGAACGAATTACAATCCACACGAGGACGATAATACTTCGGTGTTGTGTACACGTGTGAGAAAGGTGTACACATGGTTTATCGTTTACATATGATTTCGGTATGTCGGCGTAGATAACCAAAAGGAAAGGACACTAGTAAGGAAATCTATTGTACCATTGAGGTGCACGACCTTCAAACATGATCCCGAAACAAAGGCGAAGAGAGATTGTAATGCCACTCTAAAGTAGGTCATATACTATTCCACAGTACGATTGGATGCTATGGTAGGACCTATATGCCAACTTCTTTTAAGTTGTTGGCTTTCAGGGAAGTACACAAGTTAGTTATGGCTCTCGATGGATCTCTTTGGTAACAAATGATAGATCGAGACAGGTATCAGTTATAGATATCCGTATTTTGGTTTTGGACAAGGAGATGTTATGTAGTAGTGTTATTGCTACATCGTAGTATTTGTTTTGCATTTCAGATGCTTCGGTGGAGATCATTGAATAGATTAGTGTCCGTGGAGACACCATCCATCAGTAATGATGGTTATCAATTTATTATCTATTTGTCATTTACCATTATGTTTTTTGTAACATATTAGTAGTTTGCTAGGATTATTGTGACATCTATATTACCCTTAATTTTATATATAACCAAGTATACAGTTATATATTTTGAAATAAATGAGTACATTATGGGTTTAAATTGGGTAAACACTACTAGAAAAGGCAATTATTCCGACAGCATCAAGCGACGGCTTCCGACGGCCAATTTTCGACGGCTTCCAATGGGCCGTTGGCGGCTGTCGGAAGCCGTCAGAAAATCACGAATTACAGGGCTCTGCCGAGCCTTCTTCTTCCTCATTTCCATACGAAATTTTTTAACCCAAAATCCCCAAATCTCTTCCCCAAGCTTCCAATCATCAATTTCGAGCTTTCGGATCCTCCCCGGCTGCGTAATCAACGTCTATTGCTCCCTAGCTCAGGTATAATCTATTATTTTCGCCAAAAATCTAATTTTTACCCTAAATCCAGATTTGCATAAGTTGTTAAATTAGAGCTAATTGGTGATTGAAATTGTTTCCATTAGTGTTATAATAGTTTATAGCATTCCATGGTATTCCTATTTCATCTTTTATCGTGAAATTATGAAAAACATGTATAATTTGTGGTTGTTCGTGTATATGTAAATCGTTGTGTATGCCTTGATTCTACGATTGTATATGTGTGTATAGCGCTGCTATCATTGTATTGTGTTAGTTGGAATAAGATAAAATGAATGCACGAGCTAGGAATATTATATTGTGCACGTATTGACTTATGCAACAAAAAAACATGCGTCGAACGAGCCTTAAGTTGATGTAATACGTTGAATAAATGTGTTAAATTAAAATATATTTTTGTAAATGTGAACAGTTAGTAAAACTGTATTTTTTCGTAAAATGCGCACATCTAATTGACAAATGCCCCTTAGAGAGTTTTTGGCCCCGTTTGACGAGTGTTGTACATGATCGTTGTATAAATAGTCGATTTTTCCGAAAAATGACCATTTATATTCATCTGGTACAATGTTTGTTGGATTTGTCCCTGTATTGGACAAGTTATGAACATAGTAAGCATTTACATTTTGTATACTACTTCGTCTCAAACGGTTCATAAAATTTCGTCCTAACTTTTCTTTTTTGTTTTCTGCGTACATGCATTGTGTACAATGCATGGAACAAAAGGGAAATGCTGCCGAAATTTTGTTGAATCGTTTGAGATGAAGTAATATACGAAATGTAAATGCTTACTGTGTTTGTAATCGGAAGTAGGATGTCTGACCATGGAAAAAAAAATTTGTACAATTTTTTGTATCGATACGTTAAAAAATAAAATGTGCCCTATTTGAAAATATTTTTTAATTTGTGAAGTAGTTCTTTAAATTCAAATATTATACGACCATGAAAATAATCTTTTTCGAATTTGTATTCTTGAAAATAAATATTAAATTTTGAACTTCTGATTTTCTCAAATAAGAAAAATGATTGATTAGTTTGTTGATCAGAGGAGATGGATGTACCAAAGAAAAGGACTGAGGGGCTCAATAAAAGAAGATTTTTATAATGGTATAAACGTATTTGTTGAATTCGCTTTAAGTAATAATGGAAACGATCCAGAAATTCGTTGTCCTTGTAGTAGGTGTAGACATTTGAAGTATTTGTTGTTTGATGTGTGTTTCTTGTTTGATGATAACAAAATATATATCAATATATAGATGTGTTTGCAGTTTGTACTATACACATATAGGAATAAATATTTGTATTGAATAATAATACTATTGCACAGAATTTAACAAATTCAATCAGTATTTTTTATTCAATATAATATTTTATTCATGATTTCATACATTACACTGATTTCATACATTTCACATTTACATTTGTTTCCTCACTACAACACTCAACACTCAGTTTTATCTATCTGCATCTATTTGCATTGTCCCGCTCCAGTTCTTGTCATGTCTTCTGTGTACCTGTATAATTAGCAACTACAGCAGTGATCTGAAAAGAAACAAATTTTAATTTGCAAAAATATAGAATTTGTTCTTATAGTTGTCTCATATATATGGATTATCGTCATCATCATTGATTATGTAATATCTGTGCATATCAGTATTTATATCAGGGACAGTTAATAGTGAGTGGTTGCAATATACACGTGTACATTCATACACGTGTGCACTGCCTCGCCAACTCGTGTGCACAGTCAACTAAAACAAGGTCAAATCCAAACCAGATTCAACTCAGTTGTCATTGGAAAAATCAAGTATTACTGCAACAATAAAACTGTGCATGTCCACGAGTCAAGGAAGCAAAACTACAAATCAACTCAGTGACATCAAACTAGACCAAGTCAAAGTGAATGTGCAGACTCAACCAAGATCAAAATTGGATACTACAGAAGTGAATCCAACAGCAACAAAGAAATTCAAAACTGTCTACACTGCAAGTGCATCTGGATAAAGTGGAATATGCAAACAGACCACTGAATACATCAGAAATATGGAAACACATACATACAATGGAATGCAACAAGTTCAAGTCCAGTTACAACAGCAATGCATGCATCAGAGACCAAAGAGATGTGGACTATCTACAAGTAACATGAACAAGTCTGGATAACATGGTCAGTGCACACAACAAAAGTACATCAGATCAGAGAATAGACCGAAGGTGAAAAGTGAACACAACACAACCTAGTATACACTTAAATACACAGTGCACAACAAAGACCAGGTAGTACAAGTATCACAGACCAGAGTTCAAGTGACAAATGCACCAAAGACATAGCAATGAACTCAAGTCACAAGTACATGAAGTAAACATTACAAGAATGGTATCAAGTACAAATGCAACAGCTACAGTTCAAATGACCAGATCAAAACAATGATCACAAGTACAAGAATGCAGACTCAAGTCGAGCTACACACATATATACAAGTCTACAACAGTATTACATATATACAGCAGTGAAGATCAAAGTCAGGTGATGTCAAAAAACATGTATAGGCAGTATGCATATTAGACCAGTGAAATCAAAATGAATATGATTCAAGTGAACATTATCACAACAAGTCGAAGTCGAGATGACCAGAACCAGAAAAAAGTCAGAGAGAATAAAGCTACAGTGATGCAACAACCAACTTCAAATGACATCAATGAAGTCAGGGTATACAAGTCAGAATGCACAGGGAAACACAAGCAACCACAACATCAAATACATGTGCAACAGTTCATACATGTATGCAGCAGAGTGACCAAAGTCATGGGAGAGAAGATGATCAGAAACAGTGAACAAGTCAAGGCCATGATCAACAGTAAAAAAATGTCAAGGCCGTATATTTTAGAAAATCAAGTTAAGAAAATATTGAAACAAGTCAAAGCCGTATATTTTCGTTAAGAGAATCAAAGTGAAAAAGTCAGAATTATAAGTTAGGAAAGGTTCTGGAATAACAATCAAAAGATCGAACGTTCATAATCAAAGCCGTGTGAACAACGTAATTACCGAAAATATCAAAGCATAAAAACGAAAAGTTATAACAACGTGGGGATCACGAAAAATCAAATCAGACTCTATAAATATAGAACCCGATATCATCATCGACGGTGTGAAGTGCAGAGCAAACCCAAATCATCATTGACAAGCTCAAGCAATCAAGTTAAAAGGAACAGAGAAATAATCACATACCAAAGCCGAAAATCGATCAAATCGATCATCGCGAGATAGAGAAATGAAATCGAGCAGCATTTTCACAAAGCCCTAATTCCAGGATCGCTAGAGATCAAGCCGAAGCTTTAACTTCCAGACTTGCCAGCAAAAGGAAAAAGAGCAAAGCCCTAATTCCAGAATCGCCAGAGAGAAGTCGAAGCTCTAATTCAATTTCACAGAAGAACGAACTAAGTCGCCATTATCTCAAAGGATTGGTCCGGAGCAAATAAAAAGGGGATCGAAACAATTAAAAGCACAAGAGGGCCGGCCTGTTTAGTCAACTAGGGTTTTTAGTTTTAATTTTGTTTCTATCTATTTGGGCCGGGTTTATTTTAGGGAAAAAGTGTGTTAAATTTACAATTTAATTTTTGCCCTTGTTTTTCTTTGGGTTTTAGTTTTTAAGTTTGTATTTTTCAAATAAATTCAGGGTAAATCACCATCTAGGGTTTAGGTAGTGTCAGATTGTCTAGTTAGGGTTAGTTCAGTGAGCGGGGTGTGCGAGTTTACGAAACTCTATAGGCGGTAGCAGGGTGTGCGAGTCTGTTAGAGTGTTTGTAAGCGGGATACTGTTTAATCCTAATAGAAATCTGGGAATGCAGCAGTAGGCAGGGGTTGCCGAAGCTGGGTAAATTTTGTGTGTGATTTACTTTTCTGCAAACTTATTTATTTGCAGTTTGATTCATATTTTTAAATTCGTTAAAATTTGCTATAACCCTATTCACCCCCCCCTTTAGGGTTAATCTAGATCCTACATTTGTTACCAGATATTGTGAAACGATTTCGTACTCGAGTATTATGTTTGGGATCGGAATGGAGAAGTTGTAGCAAATACTTCTGTAGAGTCTGAAAGTGTCGTTAACGAAATAGTTACGATGACCCGTATAGGAAATATGGTCGAAGATGCAGCACGATCAATGTTTCCTATGGTTGAAGTTGACGACGATGATGGAAATGTTGAAGAACCAAATATTGAAGAAAAATAATTTTATGATTTACTAGATGCTGCTAAGAAACCTATTTGGGATGGTTGTAAAAGCGGCACTCAGCTATCAGTAATCACATAATACATTGCGATGAAGTCAAAATACAACATCACTGAAGCTGGGTTTACGGCTGTTGTTCAAGCTGCAGAAAGACATATGCCGCCTGATAATCTAATGTGTGAAAATCACTATGAAGTTAAAAAACTTATGTCGGCTTTTGGTTTACTGTATCAGAAAATAGATACATGTTTAAAAGGCTGCATGCTGTTTTGGAAAGAAGACGCAAACCTTAGAAATTGTAAAATTTTTAATCAGGAGAGATACAAACCAAGAAAAAAGAAGGGGAAGGAAGTTCCGTACAAGTGTGTGCATTACTTACCCATAACTCCAAGGCTTCAAAGATTATATGCATCTTCTGTAACTGCATCTAATATGAGATGGCATAGTGTGAGAACGGAGGAAGAGGGTACGTTGACACATCCGGTCGATGGAGAAGCATGGAAGCATTTCGATAAAACGTATCCAAATTTTGCAGTGGAGAGTCGGAATGTTAGATTAGGATTATGTACGGACTGTTTTTCTCCATTTTCTCAATTTGGTTCTAAATATTCATCCTGGCCCATTATCGTCACACCGTATAATTTACCTTCATGGATGTGTATGAAAACGCAATATATGTTTCTTACTGTTGTCGTTCCTGGCCCCGACAATCCGACACAAGGAATCGATGTATATTGACAACCGTTGATTGTGGAGTTAAAAATATTGTGGAACGAAGGAGTAGAAACATACGATGTGTCCAAGAAGAAATTTTTTTCGTATGTTTGCTTATTTGTTGTGGAATATAAGTGATTTTCCTTCCTATGCAATGCTTTCAGGATGGAGTACTGTCGGTCATCTAGCATGTCCATATTGCATGGATGATACACGAGCGTTTTCTTTACCTCATGGTAAGAAAATTTCATGGTTTGACTGTCATCGATAATTTCTCCATGTAAATCATCCCTTCAGAGGAGACAAGAAAAACTTTTTAGCTAATAAAGAAGAAACCAAACAACCACCGACGATATGGTCAAGCGAAGACATATATGAACTTGTTAAGGACTATCCAAAGATATATGAAACTGGAGAGCAAACAGAAATTGAAGGCAAATCAGTTGTTCATAACTGGCACAAACAAACTATTTTTTGGGAGTTGCCGTATTGGAAACATCTTCTGCTTCGTCATAATATAGATGTGATACACAATGAGAAAATTGTATTTGATAATGTTTTTAACACAATTTTGAATGTGAAAGGGAAGACGAAGGATGATTTGAAATCAAGACGTGATATAGAAGAATTATGCAAATGTTCCGAGCTTCATATGAAACTAAATGACAGTAAAAAAACCCAAAGCATGTTACGAATTAGATAATAATCAAGTTAAAGCTGTGTTAAAATGGGTGGAAGGGTTAAGATTTCCTGATGGGATATCATCAAATCTTCGTAGATGTGTTGACTTTAAAAATGGTAGATTGAGCGGAATGAAAAGTCATGACTGTCACATAATGATGGAAAATTTATTTCCCGTAATGTTCAAAGAACTACTGTCATTAAAAGTTTGGAAGGTAGTAACAGAGCTTAGTATGTTTTACAAAGTGCTTTGTTCGACTACTTTAAAAGTGCAACGTTTACGAAAACTTGAAGTGGATATTCCTATATTGCTTTGCAAATTAGAGAAAATATTTCCGCCAGGTTTTTTTAATGTAATGGAACATTTACCTGTTCATCTCCCATCTGAAGCACGACTTCGAGGTCCTGTCGAATATGGATGGATGTATCCATTTGAGAGGTATGTAATATGTTATCACGTAGTTTAATTGCATTTGAAAGATGAAGTTAATATAAATTAATTTTGCATAGATATTTGAATCATCTGAAGAAAAAAGTGAGGCAAAAAGCACGAGTTGAAGGTTCGATATGTAAATCTTACATCAAAGAAGAAGCTTCGTTCTTTTTCTCTCACTATTTCAGTGACCATGTGAATATTTTATTTGAAAGTGTTCCTCGTAATGACGAAGGCGACGAACAAGAGTCCTCTCAAGCAATGTTATCTATTTTTAGACAACATGGTCGCCCTTCTGGAAAATGTGTAGAAATATGGCTAGACGATAGAGATCTTCATGTAGCACACACTTATATTCTTCTAAATTGTGCCGAGGTTGCACCGTTTGTTAGGTAATTTGAAATAATAATTTGTGTTTTATTCTTTTCTATAATGCATGCGCGTGTATAACCTAATGTAATAATTTGTTTATATATACAGTGTTTATGAACGTGAACATCCGAACAGAGATCTCAGTAAAGAATTTTCCGGTTGGTTTTCAAATTACGTTTATGAGCCGAGAAATTGTGTTGTTGACGAAGGGTTGAAACATCTTGCGATGGGACCAAAAAGAGTGGTCAAGACATATCCAATATATTTCGTCAATGGATATAAATTTAACACCAAAGAATACGGTGCAGAAAAATTAACAAATAATACTGGTGTATTTGTTAAAGGTAGTGACGATCCATAAAATCACTTAAATGATTTTTATGGCGTTCTAACACAAATTTTTCAACTGACATATTTCTCACGACCCGCGGAGGAGGTGTTTCTATTTAGATGCAATTGGTTTAGAAATGTTCCAGATTCTGGAATTAATGTGCACAAGGATTATAATCTTATCGAAATAAAGCATACGTCGCACTATCACAAGTATGATCCTTTTGTACTAGCCAAACAAGCATTGCAAGTTTATTATGCTCCTTATCTGTCTCTAAAAAGAGTTAAAGCAGATTGGTGTGCAGTTTTTAAAACAAAGGCCAGATTCACATTCGTTGGGAAGAATATTCCGTACGAACAAGCTTATCAGGCAGATCCTAAGCAAAATAACAAAATAATAATTATAGACGATCATACAGATTTTGGTCCTTTGATCGATGAATCAAATGTTTTGGTAGAAGCATTTGACAGTGCAGAGGAAAATATCATAGAAAATGAGACCGAATCTGAATCAGAAGACGATGATGACTGATATAAATTTGAATCTAATTTTTTTGCAATTGATGTAACTATGTTGAATTCTTGATGTATTATGAAATTGATGTGACTATGAAACCAAATCTGTTTACCATTGTTTACATGTTTTATGTCATTTCCATTTGTCATTTATTTAGCAATTTTTATTAAAAATGCAATGAAATCTACTTATCGTCGGAACAGTAGACCCATTATGAATCAGGTATAACACACTTCCATTTCTATTTCCATTTCAGTCATTAATTAAGCAATTTATACTGTTGATGTCATTTACATATGAAATATATTTCATTATCATGTTATTATTCTCTTATATAATGATGTGTATATATGTCATAGGTTTATCATAATGTCATATAGAGGTAGGAGCTCTTCCCGATCATCAGGAGGCGATGGCAGTGGCCTATCGCAAGATTCACAGCGTCCAGTAGTTTCGTTAGTCCCTAGAGTTGAGGGGTAAGAATTAAATTTTATTCAGCATCTTATTTTTTTATGATATCCATACGTACTTATCTGTATCGTATTTAAAAACAGGGGGTTCGACCTACTTCCCTCGAAGGTTGTGCTGGATGTCTCTAGAGCTTCTTATCGTAGTAGGATGAGTGCTTGCTGGCCGAAGTGGGATAACATCCCTCCCCACATCATAGAGTGTATATGGCAGGATGTCCTAGTATGTATATTTTTCTGTTTTCCATTTTTAATTCGTTTTTGTCGTTTTTCTACTGTTTATCGTTTAAAGTGTAATCTTTTTTTTTGCTTTTTATCGTGAAACACAGGCTGAGATAGACATCCAAACAGACGATATGCTACTGGCACGAGGATACTGGATGAAGAAGATGCGCAAGAACTATAGGGACTCGATATCTGAAATAAAAAAATCTGGTAAGAAACCACGGTGGATGGGGGAGAGCGTATGGCAAGTATGGTTGGGATATTGGGAAACTAACGAGGCGAAGGCAAGTATACTAAATTTTTTTGAGTTATTAATTTGACGTGATCGAAAAATAATGTATCAAATTTTGAATGTACAGGCAGAGTCGGATAGAAACTCTGCAAACAGAAATAAAAATCCCGTCACTCATCGTGGAGGGTCGAAGTCATTTCAGCAGTATCGGCAGGAGTTGGTAAATTTACTGAATGATAATTGTAAATAGTTTATGCTATATAATTTTAAATGTATAACAATTGTATGTAAAAATCAACTTCAGGAAGCTGAGGCGCATGGTCCCGTGAGCTATATGGACGTGTTCACTCGTACGCATGCTGTCGAGCATGTAAATCCGGACGGGACAGTTTCGTATACATGGCACGATGATAAATCCAACAGGAGCCATGTAAGCATATTTCATTTTATGCAGTATTAGTAATTGTTTTGCTTGTTAAACTATAATGAAATAAGATATGATGTTATTAATTTGTTAATGCAGTAAAAGTTTATGAAGCAGCGCCAGAAACTCCTTGCTGATACGGGTCGAGATCAGTTGACGACCGATGAGGAGGATGCTATTTTTGAGTCTGTTATGGATCCATCAGAGCATGGCAGACGATACAGATTTGGCAATCAAGTGGTAAATAATTTATTTTACTGCTAATTTGATATTTAAGTCATAATTAATTAAATCGTAGGGATTTATACAAGCATCTTGTACCCAAAACCCTACGCCTCTCCCAATAAATGTTTAATTTACTAGTTTTAAGTCATTTGACTTTCATTAAGACAGTTATTCCTGTAATGTCACTATGTCCCATCAATAGGCCATATGATTGTGTGTTTAGAATTACAGTTAAAATTTGCAGTTTATATAGTAGAAGCATTTATAAAACACGACATCGAATATTAATACATAAGCTAAATTAGATTTAATAAGTTGCAATAATGGATTTATAAATAAATAAACTTGTATAACATCATAAACAAAAGCATATAATGTCAGAAGTCATATTATTCAAGCTAAAGTAAATTTAAATAGGATTTATTTGTTTGATCTAAATTTAAATCTAAAAGCTAATTAAATAATTCAATTCTATGTTGGAAAATATAATTTTATCTTAAAATACTTCAAATATGCTATTTGGACCTTTTCAAAACAATAAACTTGAATTTTATTCATTTTTCCATTATTTAAAAATATTTGAACCTTGAAAAATCCTCCATATTGAATTTGAATTCAAACCAACCAAATGACATTATCACACCTGTAAAGCACAAGAAGGCAGAAGATATGAATGTGCATAAACTAAATTAAATAACATTATTACACAGCGAATCATTCACATACCTGCACATACAGTTATAGAGATCACACAGCTAAATTAAATATTTATTGCAAGCCAGCAGTCATAGATGGGGTCGGTAGACTAGAGCTCAGATCGATCTAGCAGAGATCGAAGATTTGCGGGCTAGAGTGG
The DNA here is from genome assembly GCA_030737815.1 of Allium fistulosum. Classification (NCBI taxonomy): domain Eukaryota; kingdom Viridiplantae; phylum Streptophyta; class Magnoliopsida; order Asparagales; family Amaryllidaceae; genus Allium; species Allium fistulosum. The sequence goes on from CM060906.1 coordinate 45,583,206, forward strand.
CCAAACTGGAGGATCAGAACCGCCGACAGGCCATACAGACCACACAGTTGCTAGACCAACGTATCGCCGAGTACATGCAGCAGTATGGTGGCCGCTTCCCTTCCTCTGCTGGCTCTGGATCTGGAGGAGAGTGATTGATTGCTTGCTTTTTCAGGTATGTTTTTTTAGATTTGTATGATTTGGTAGACGGTGGAGGTAGTTATTGATTTTTGTATGATTATGTTTGATACACTTGGTTATGTAGTTGTATGATGATGTGGATGTTGATGATTTTGTGTTATGTTGTGTATTTATGACATGGTAGAACACTTGTTGTTGGGGTTGTTGTGAATGTTGGAATGGTTATGTATATTATGTATTTTATTTTGATGTAATTTGATGTATTTGTGTGTTTGATGAATTTTGTGCAGTTTGGTTTTGATATTTGGTTGGAATATTGTATACTGGATTCTGCAGTATTGGTGTAATAGTGTTTGGATGGGAAATGTGGATGTAAGGCTATATTGCAGTAGAAATTAAAAAAAATACAGCAGATTTTCGACGGCTTCTGACGGCTTCCGACAGCTTTCAGGTAATAATTTTCCTACGGCTTCTAACAGCCTATAGGCCATTTTTTCAAACGGATTCCGACAATTGTCGGAATCCGTTGGAAGCCGTCGGAAAAATGTTCGGCGCCCTGTGTCGGAAGCCGTCGGAAACACTGCGCCACGACGCCTTATTTTCTGACGATTTCCGACGGCCGCCAACGGTTTTCAGCCGTCGGAAAATGCCTTTTCCCTTGTAGTGAAATGGTGAATTTGTCTGATTTTGATTCAAGTTTTCGATTTTTTAATTTACCCATAATGTGCTCGTATACTCATATTATGATAAATGATTGAAAATTTTATTTAATTTGGACTTGAATTGATGATTGGATAATATGATTGAATTGGGTGATTTATAATACTTGTTTGAATTATCGAAATGCAAGTATATGATTTATGATATGTATTTTCACCCATGATATATAAGTAAGTTTATGACATCCCATTATATTGAATTGAATGGATGAACTGTTGTGTTTGAATTGAAGTGCTTTGAATGCACCATTGCTTGATATTTTGAGATGCACGTACACAACATTATTTGATGAAATAAGGTATAACATCATTCGACAATAATGATATTTTGGATAGCCAAACGTTTTTTAAGGATAAAAATTTAATATTTGATGAGAACGATACAAGTTATTGACTACTTGATTGCTAGAATTCATCATAGTGAACTGATTTGAGGATCACAACACGAATCGTGACAACTTGTCACACACCATAAAGTCCAACATTCTGTTGCACAGATAATATAATGAATAGTAAGATATTTGAGACGCAATGCATGGGAGCTAACACCTCAAGATGGAATTGGGGAGGTGACTCCAACACATAAAATGTATATGTCTTCAGAAATTAAAAGGGCAATGCAACTAAGTGATCGTGTGAAGTGCACTCACACGTGGTCGTGAGCAGCGCATGAAAAAGCTTGCACGGGATTATTAAGATAGTTAGTCTATGTAAAGGGTGAATCCAGAAGGGGTTACCAATGAGTATTCATGTTGGGAACTCAAAGAAAAGAGTTAAGATATGACTCTCCTTTATATTTATCGACCTCCTAAAATATATAAACATTGTTCAGATATAAGTGAAAAATACCGTACTATGGTAAATAATGAATATGTACAACAGTTATTTGTTTAGATATGCGTTTGAAAAAGACCGTACCATGTTAAACAATAAAATCAGACTCCAGAGATCTAAAATAGTGTACTTGAATTTAAACTAAAAGCAACTCATATAACATAAAAAGATTGTGATATCCCAGTTGATTATAATTGCAGCTGTGAGTCACGATGATTAGAGCCATGACACTTATGTTAAAATCATTTTGATGAAATGTGGATAGGATATTATTTAGCACGTGTTACATCATTAGATTTCATTGTAATGTCACATGTTTATACCCGACACCACACTTTTAAGTTATTATTGACCACTATTTTAATGAAATGTGGAGGTTTGTTATGTATATGACAATGCTTCGGGTAAGACTTGTTATGTATATGACAACGCTTCTGGTAAGACTGATGTTATTTTACATGTGAATATTATGATTGTATGTGCTTTATGGGCTACAATATAGAGTTGGAGCAGATGTCGATGGCGATTATTTACTCTACTTGTACTTATATTGAGATAGCCATTATTTTGATCGATGTGATGTGATGAGTTGTATAAATATATGAGATGATGTAATTAATTTTTAGATATGATATGAAATTCATCATTCTTATTCACTTTGACTCTATTAGTTGGGAAATTTTTAAATGTGCCTCTAATATTGTATTATTTGATTCTGTAATTGTATATGTTGCCTTGCGTCAAGATACATATTATTACATATGTATTCCGTATTGAAACGTATCCATGTTGATCCAAAGTAGTGTATACGAGAGATCGCTCCTTCTATTTCCATTGATCCGAGCTATCAGATGGTAAACTCTCTCTTATATTTCAGTCACTGGAGCTGGGACTTTAAAATATATAACTCTACTAGGTATGAGTAAATTATTGTTTAATAAAAAATTGCATAATCCAAAAGGAAATGTAATGATTAACAACAAAAAATCAAATAAAGTATTTGATACTGAAATCTTCTAAAGCTTAGGATCATATCATCCATATTTGGTCTCCACATTCTTAAAATTCTAGTAATTGAATTTGACTTGAAAATTGTCCTACGATGTCAAATATTCATAAATTATCATCAATATGTTATAAATAGAGATTTGGATTCAATGTTCTACTTTGTCCAATGCTTCAAAAAGTCTTTTAATAATTTAGATGTCGTATCTCAATTTGTAAATATATACTGTTATGTTGTTTAAAAGGCATGAAAATACATGTTAAATATGCCCTTAATCAAATAATTTGCCATTTTTAGTCGGATAAAAACTTGAAGTTTCCATGGTATTTTGTGGACAAAAGAACAATCAAGGAATCATAAACAAAACCCAAACTCTTAACATATTCATAATGAGGTACAAGAACATATTCATAATGAGGTACAAGAAAACATATTAATGTCAAATTTATGAATAGCAAAAAAAATCACTTACGACTTTGTAAACGGGCAATAGGTGGTAAAAACACATACGAAATTGATTTACTTTGAGCATGTCATAAGAAAATTCACATGAACAAATCCATGAAGCTTGGAAAGTTACCCACAACTAAGAATGATATAAATAAATATTTTTATATATGCAAACTATAAATTGAAAAAACATATCAAACCAAAATGTACAGATAAAGAAAGAAACACTAATGTTCAAATCGATTCAAAATTTTGTACTATAACGTAACTGTTATTCATGTTCACCTAAGCATATAGAAAAAATTACAAATAAAAGCAAAAACCAAAAACATCCAATGTGAATTCATATTTTTCTACAACAAGAGCACGTGTTATAAGAGTAATTATTGTCTATGTATGTTATGACATTAGCTAAAATGAATATTGGTCATTATTTATCAAGTATATTCCAAAATCTGGGTAACCAAAGATTTGACTAAAAAATGCATGATCTTAGATAATTCTTTCACCTAAAACAAAATTAAGAGAACAAACGATATATGGATTCCAAGAGTAGGAGAAAACTATAGTAACCACTTTAATGAGGACAAAGGAAACAAATTCAAATTCAAGTTCAAGGAAAAGTAAGTGGAATAGGCAATCACTTTAATGTCTTTCTTTGTAAATTAATACTCTTTGTATAAAGTTATAAAGTGAATTTGGAATGTAATTCATAAAATCTATTACATTTGCGAATAGATTCAGCAAATGTTTCAGATTTCAGGTGCCAAAGGATGGTTATGTAAGTGATATATTTCACTACTTTTCCTCGAAACCAAATAAGGCTAACACATAATGTATTTTACTTTTGTATTTGTAATTTTTGAAACAATATGATGAATTTGACTCAGGTATTATAGAACCATACTACGAGACAAGGAAAAAAGGATTAAATGTGGGATAATATGTTTTTTATCAATTTTTTTTTGCAATAATTACCATTTAGTACAATATCTATTAAGATTCATCAATACGGGCACTACTTTGAGTTATTTGGCCATAAAAACCTTTTGTTATGTGGATTATAAGAGTAAGATTTGCACACCGTTATAGGTAAGGGATAATGATTGAAGTTTTGTATATGGTAGCTGACCAAAAAGGCATAAACATACAAATTCACCAGCAAAATGTAAGTGTTGAATGTGAATTTATTAGATAAAATAGTTAAGTTCATTGATGCTGAAGAACTCATGTGAAAATTGTATAAAACACTGAAAAAACAAATTGATGTTAGATAAATGACCAAAATTTTATATAGAATGAGAGCAAATTGAAATGAAAAAAGATGCCAAAATCAAAGCACATAATTAGTGACAACGAGTAATGGATGGACCAGGTTATACCTTATCCTAATATCATTAATGTATGGTTGCAAATATTATGTCTAACCTTTTGTGAAGAAAAAAACCCATTGTCCTTAATTGGAAATATTAAATTAGATTGGTGGAAAATATATTTTTACTCTTTATTTACTCATAAAATAGAAACAACATAAGCCGATGCAATATACGACAATAGTGAAAAAGCATGTAAAATATGTACAAAAGATCCTATGTGTATTAATACATGCATAATGAGTAATATGCATATTTATACTCAAATTTCATTTATTGATGGTAGTTGAAAATTGAATATTGTTATCCAACTCAATAAGTAAATACATGAATAAAAATCTTACTTGTTACGCAAAAATTAATAACTTTTCCATTATACATTTTGCAAAAGCCATCATCAAACACAACTAACATCAATTTCGGAATACCATTTGGTGGTTCTTCAATAATCAAAATAAGCATTGTCATTTATAGGACAATACGTAATAGACCACTAGAAAATGGACATTTTTAGATTTACTTTGACATACAAAATCCTAACTTATCAATTTTTTAAAGAATTGTTATTTTCAAAACAAAATTCTCCCCATATATGCACTATTTAGTGAGGGCAAAAAATAATAAAATAATTTTACCTATCACTTGAAAAAAGCAAAATGACTGAAGATTTGCCTGAGTTTTTATTGTCCCCTCCAACTTTCCAACTTTTAACCCTCTGATTCCCAAATTTTCAATTGTTCCTTCATCTGATCCGACTATCCATGCATGTCCATCCTCCACTTATTGCGCTACGTCCACTTACCGTTCTTCATCGACATAGTGTTTTGAGTTTGATTTCTGGAGACTGCACCATCTGGAACAAGGTGTCAGCTCGCCAAAGATTGATCCTATGATTCTAGAAGTCTCGGAATTCCTTTATCGCAATAGCCGATCCTATGTTGAAGTCGTTCGGTCTCCTCCTCCTCCCAAGCCTACCATGCCTGCCAGGCTAGCCGTTGTTGCTCCAGTTTCAAATTCTTTGAAACTTCCAACAAGTCACAAACGGGTGGGTATTCGAAATGGTCTCAAATGTTCAAAAATAGGGGGCATCGGATGTGGGCTCTAGGGGCAGGTAACACGATCCTGTTGGAACAAGCTGCTTTGTTTTAAATGTATGAGATATGGTCATTTTTCTTCTAAGTGTTCTCGGTTTACCATTTCAAGGAGATCATTAGCACCCACGTGCGATGTCAATTCCACTCTACAGCTAGCCGACCCTTTGAATCCTATTCCAGATAATTCTGGGACCCCACATCAATCTTTAAAGAATATTAACACACCTGACCCAGATATTTCAATCCCTTCCAAATCTGCATTTGCTTTAAAAACTCCTGCCATGCTTGCCTCGAAATCCCAAATCCTTCAAGCTCAACTGCATTTTGTCTTTTCTGTCGGCAATGGAATGTGGTACATTTATGATCTTCGTAGGTGCCTGAGTGTTCATTTTGGAAGAGGGAACTAGCGAATCACCTTGTATTCCAATAGAGCCTTCCTCGTCCGCTTTCCTGATCACCAGTTGCTCGGCATCGCCATCCGTAAGGGGTTATTTCACAAGGAAGGTGAAACGGTTCATGCTCGACAATGGTCACTTAAAAGAGACAACTTTAAGCATGAATACTTTGAGCCATCTTGGATCTGCATTGTTGGAGTTCCGCCTTTCATGCGAGGTGACATTGAGCTTAAGGAGGTGGTGCATCCTATTGGCATTTTCATCGCTTCTGATCATTGTGCTTGGCCATCTATAGATAACATATATACTTTTGTCAAAATTCGCCTAGATAAATCTGCTGGAGTTCCAGGTTTCTTGATTGTCCAAGCTTATGATTGTGATTTCAAACTGGATTTCGATCTCTGGGAACATGTCCACCCCCGTATTCCTCCAGAGCACATCATTCTCGATGATGTGGATGCACTTAAATTTTGGCCCCAAAAGCTAGTGTATCTCTTTGGTGATAAGGGCTTGAAGATTTGGACTGGAGTTCCTTCTCCTCCGCTCTGCTTTGCTAACGGTGTCATGTCTGATGAAGTCATGATTCAGCAAAAGCATGAGGAAATAGCTGCAGGAAAAATATATTAATGTTACATCTTCTGATGAAGAGACATCGCCAGCTAAGATTCCAGGACCTTCGGTCTGGTGGCCACCTGTGAATATTGAGACAGCTTAGATGACCTCGGAAGACAAAGCCTTCTACCTGCAGCAGGACATGGATTTAGATTATCAAATGAACCTTGGTCATGCCTTGCACCAAGACAACGCTAACCTTCTGGATGCTGAGACTGGCCATCGGATTTTGGGTTTCCTCCAATCCCGTCTCCTCCAACCGCTGCATCTGCTCCTCCTACAGCCGCTGCTGCTGCTCCAGCTAATGTTGTTCATTGAAGTGGGTGTCTATTCTCTCGCAGTGTTGGCCACCCTCTGGAAAGTAGTATCTTTGTCCCAAACATTTTTAATACCTTTGATCAAGCTGCTATTATTGTCTAGGGAGTACAGATAAGTGTGATTTACTTAGGAATTTCATTCGAGACATTCATCCTGATGTTTTATTTATTCAAGAGTCTAAACTTGACTACCCCACCCTCTCTAAACTAGGAAGTATTGAGCGTTGTTTTCTTTCTAGTTGGGCCTTCATTGAGGCTATACAAACCAAGGGCGGTATTATTACCTTCTAGGATGAGTCAAAATGGCCGCTTTAACAAGTAATTAAGTCCTCGACGGTCCTTCATGTATTTTGCGTTATATTCCTTCTGATGTGATTTATGCCTTTTCAAACCTTTATGGGCCTCATAATTTTTTGGATAGAAATGGTCTGTGGTGCGACTGTGAAATTTTTTTATCGTTGTTCTCTGGTTCATGGATCATGGGGGGACTTTAATATCACCCATATTCCTTTGGAGCGTAATAATTTAGGCTGTTTAAATCGAGATATGGATCATTTCAATGACTTTATCATGTGATGTGATCTCTTTGACCTTCCTTTCAGTATTTGCACCTTCACTTGGACCAATAAGCAATCATTTCCTTCTCTTGCTATACTACATAGATTATTTATTACCATGGCATGGGAAAATTTGCACTCTCTTTTCGTTAAGCGTGGCCTCCCTTCTATTATATTTGATTAATGTTTCATCCTTTTAGACTATGGCGATGGAAGTCCTCATCACCCTCCTTTTAATTTTTAGAATTTTTGGGCTCTTGAGCCTGGTTTTGACAAAATGGTAGAGCGTCTTTAGGCCTCCTTCCATGTCTCTGGTTCAGCCACCAAAATTCTGGTTACTAAGTTTCATCTTCTTAAATATGCCCTTAAAAAATGGTCCGTGGGCCTCTGGAAATCTATCAAGTTCAGGAAAGACTGTCTCTAAAATAAGATCTTCGATTTTAATATTAAATAAGAAACCTTGAGCCTTTCCTCCTTTGATAGGATCTGCCTGGCGAACTTAGAATCCGAGTTAGAGCGAGTTATGAAGCAAGAAGAGATGCATAGAAGCAGAGATCTAGAGACCAATAGGTGAAAGGGGAACACTTAATACCGCATACTTTTATAGAACTACAAACAGGAGGCATCGTTCAAACAGAATCTGTAGCATAAGTATAGATGGTATTGTGATTGAAGATGAAGAAGAAATCCTTTTAGCCTTTACTTCTTACTTCAGATCTATCCTCCATAACAACACTCCCACTTATGATTTCCTTCATCAGGATTCGATTTTCGACTCTCATTCGCCTATTCAAGACTCGATAGCTACAGACTTGACAACGTTGAGATCTGGAGGGCCCTGAATCGCATGGCCTCTGATAAAGCACTAGGTCCTGATGGCTTCCCGCCTTCTTTCTTTAAAAGGTACTAGGGGTTCCTTAAATTCAGCATTGTTTGAGTTATCGATGAGTTCAATTAAGATCCTAGTCTAATTTCCAAAATCAACTACGTCAACATTATCTTGGTTACCGAATTTGAAGGCGCTTGTGAAACCAAGGATTTCAGACCCATTAGCCTTAAAACACTATTTTTAAACTCATAACCAAAGGCCTCGCCAATCGACTTAAGCTTTTCATGGATGATCTAATTTGTCCTCGATAGTCAACTTTCACTTCAGGAAGATCCCTCACTGACAATGCTGCAATTGTTCAAGAGCGATCTCCTACTGTCATTCAGCTCGAGTTAATTATACCTTCATCAAGCTAGACTTCTTTAAAGCTTTTGACACCATTTCTTGGTAGTTCGTTCTGACTGTCCTAAGGTACCATGGTTTTCCGCCAACTGGATTAAGTTTATCTCATCCACTTTCTCATCTTCTATCTGTGTCAATGGTTTGAGAGGGAGCTTATTTTTTCATTCTACGGGCCTTAGACAGGGTGACTCGATTTCCCCACTCCTTTTCAATATTGTCGTTGACACTTTTGCCCGTATGATTGATCTGGGAACTTCATCAGGTTTAGTTAAATCCCATAGAAGAAATATTCTTCCCCATGGTCTTAGTTCTTTCCAATTTGCAGATGACACCATTATGCCCTCATTGCCTACCCTACACTCTACAGCCTCTCCAAAACTTTTGTTGTAGTGTTTTGAACTATCATCTAGGCCAAAAATTAACTTCAGCAAGAGTGTTGTTTTCAAGTCTAACTCCTTTAACCCTATTGAGCCGAGATTGCCATAGCTCTCAACTTCCCCATTCATGATTTCCCAATCCCTTACCTTGGTTTATCCCTTCATCCATCAAAACCAAGACGTGAGGATTGGTCGACCATCCTTGAAAAGATTTCATCAAGGTTGTCGAGTTGGAAAGGTCATCACTATCCAGAGCTGGCAGAATTACTCTGGTTAACTCTGTGCTCAACAGAATTCCAACCTATTTATTATCCTTTTACAAAGCTCTATCCTGGGTAATTCATAAAATTGATGTTATACACCAAGCTTTCTTATGGAAGGGCGCATCCACCATTTCTCCTGCTAACTATTTAGTGTCATGTGATAAGTTATGTTGGCCGAAGGAATTTGGTGGGTTGGGGTTATTAATCGAGGTCAATTTAACAAAGCTCTCCTTGCCAAGTAGGGTTGGGCCATGCTTTTTGAACGCTCAAAGCCCTGGGCTAAGTGGATTTCCAATCGTTACTATAATGGTGTATTCTCCCTCGCTGGTTGCTACAATGCCCCACCCCCTTTGGTGTTTGCTTTTTAGAGAGATATCATATCATGTTATGGTGAGCTGCATATTAACTCTAGTATTAAGGTGGGTAATGGGGCATACATTGCTTTCTGGCTTGACCCATGGCTTGACGGAATATCACTGAAATCTCTCTTCCCTGATCTATTTGAGCTAGCAACAAATAAAGGCATTACGGTGCGGGGGCTCTCCACCAAGGCAGATGTAATATTGAATTCAATGACATACTCACTGGGCCAAATCTGCCTGATATACTAAGGTTGCTTCATCTCACCAGCTCAGTGAGGCTAACCCCTGACGATGACACTATCTCATGGAGCTTCTCCAGCTCTGGTCGATACACAGTGAACACTCACCACAATTTCTACAACTTCTCTGGTATGGTTTACAACTTTTCTCGCCTTTGGAAGCTTAAGGCCCCTCCAAAATGTAAGATCCATATGTGGTTAGTGATGTTAAACAAGCTTAATACAACTGAAAACCTGGCACGAAAGCATATTGGCACAATTCAACATTGGTTCTATTTGGAATGCATAGATTCGTGCACACAAAATTTTCATTCCTATGATTTCTTTTCTAGATTTTGATGCTTTGTGCTTCTAACTTAAATATTGTACTTAACAACTTTGAGAATACTTGGTTTAACTGTGGGAAGGCTGTGATCGTCTATCGCGTGAGGGCCTCCTGGTCCTTGCCTTTGCCTAGACCATTTCGGTCGACCGAAATTATAGATGCTTCAACTCCAAATCCAGCACTTTTTAATCACTTGCTAACAAAATTATGTATTTGTATTCATCTTTGACAAGGATTCAGGTGGGATCAATGCATTTCTTTCTATTAGGCAGGTCTGAAAGGGAATTGATGGGAAGCAACAAAAGGTAGGGCTTATGATTCCTCGTGCATGTACCTGGGTTTAGGTAGCTGATGCTTAGTGTGTTTTACATTATTACAATATATGTATATTATATGTTTCATATGGTAAGAATGACATTCTTGTATGCACATATTTTTGGGTGACTTTCAGCTGTATCGCTATGGTACTACTGGCTATCGACTAAGCCTGTTAGTCAGGTATTTCTATTTTAGTTATGCACGCATGGTTGTGTGACCTCGTTCACACACCCTTTATCTAAAAATAAAATTCTTACCTACCACTTTCACCTAAGACTAATGGAACCTGCAGGGGAGTCCATTCTTACATCAAACTTTTATTGTTGTTTATTTAACATATGAGACTATTTAGAAAATTAAATAGGAAGATCCAAATAAATGCACGTTTTCCATGCACTATGAATTAAATATTTTCTTTTTATTTATTGGACACGTTAGCTTTTCTTCCCAGAGTTATTAGTGATAATACCTTAGATAAAGATTTTGATGACAACAACCATATAAATATTGATACTAATGTTTCGCCAAGTTGTACAGTATATATTGTAGAATATCACACATGTATATAATGATTAAACTTGAAGACCAACTAGTATAGAGACTTAAATTCAAGATTTAGAGATGATCAAGACTCATGAGTTTAAAGACAAAGATTTGAAGGGCTCAAGACTTTAGTATGAGTCATTAGAATACATTGTTAAACTTCCTGATAGCAGATTCCGATCTTTATCACAAAATACCGATCTTCGATATTTTATCAAAATAAATTATTTAAAAATTCAAAATACATTTTTATGAAAATTTTATAAAAGTTTTTACGTGTTCAAAGTATTTAAAAACTATGTTCAAATTATATTACAAAAATATAGAAGTTTAAAAAGAAAATTGTTTTTCAAAATTTACAAGGGTTTTGAAAATGCCGACATAGTAACCATTGGTTTGTTTTTTTTTAAATTTTGAAAAGAAGTGTCTTTTTGACGTACCTATTCACAAATGGGTACATCTGTTCGTTCACTATATAAATGGGAGTGTAAATGAATTTTGTAACCAATTTCTCTTACTTTCTTCCAACTCCTTACTCCCTAGAAATATTTCTTGAAAACTACTTACCACATTCTTCAAAAATACATAGAATTAATCCTTACACTACTAGGTTGATTCTCTATAAATTATTTACTGTATTGGAAGTATTCTCTCTACAAAACTCAAAGATCAAACCGCTATTAGAAGGATTATAAGATATCTTGTATCCCAAGATAATTGTTTGTATTTGGAAGTCAACAACTCGACTCTTATTTGTTTGGGTGTGCTTTTGTCCGTTCAAATCAAGTGGGTGTGCTTAGTAGTCCATCTAATTCTAGTGGGTGATCTTGTTGTCCAGAAAATGAAGAGAGTTTACCCCAAACTCGTAAGACCGAAGGGTGTATCTCGTAGCATTGAAATCGAGATTGTATTCTAGTTTGCTTGCTACTTTGTTAAAGTGGATGAATCAAAAGAAACCTATATAGTATTGTACAAGACTGGATGTAGGATTGGTTAATGTAAACCAGTATAAAATTTCTGGTGTTATCTCTCTTACTTTACTTTTCGTTATTACTTTTATATTTATCTATGATTACATCTGTGATGCTTGATTAGTATAGATCTGTGTTGATAGGTTGTGATTTGATTTAAATCTTGAAACAAAGTTTAAAAGATTCATAAAAGTTATATAAAACACTATTCATCCATCTAGTGTTAAAGTAGCTTTAAGATTCATTACACTGTAACCCACAATCAAGTTCTTTTGTTGGTGGTGTTGGTGGAAAATTGGTAGAAAAATTGCATTGATGGGTCCTTGAAAAGGGATGGCGGTGGATGCTGCAAACTGATGGTGGGTTTCCGTTGACGGATAAGGGTATATTTGGAATTTCAAAAAGAAACCGTGGAAATTGTAACATCCCGAAAATTTTCGACTTTCGAAAATTCAACATCGATACTCACTTTATCGACTGCTGAGCCATCGAATGCCGGAAACCCGAAAAGTTATGGTTTTAAGAAAGAAGAAAAAGGTAGAAGAAGAAGATAGAAGAAAAAGAAAGAAGAACAACAACAGAACAAGAGCAGAAACAGAAAACAATATCAGAATCTCACATATCACAGCGGAACAATATATAATAGATAAATGAATATCATTTAAAAACAAAAGAATTATATCTGTTATTACATTACATCACATCATATCATCAGAGTCAATAAACAACAATGGACAGTTATATAAACTAGTCCTCATACAGAATACACAGCGGAATAAATACTATCAGATACAAATACTACGTCTCGACCTCCAGCCTATCTCCAAGCTCCAGAATATCCAGAATATCCTGATAACCTAACTCTAGACTGCCCGTGTGGAAATTGGTGGGCACCCAGAGTTTAGAAGGGAAACAATAAACTTCGAGTCAGTCATGGTGACTGGTGTGAGATCGTAAAACAGTTATTTATCTTTAAAATAAACAACAGGAAAACTTTAATGTCAATTCGCAATGCTTTTGGAAAATGAAACTACCATAAGACCTCCCGCCACACACACAATGCAAACGCAGACTTGGAGGAGATTTCTTCTTATGATAGTCAAAGATGCTTACTACGCAAAAATCAAATTCTTTTTGATATTATTATTAGTGCATAGTGTAGAAAACATTTCGAAAGTAGAATATCAATCTTAGCCAACATAGGTACCATTATAGTATGCTTGCTATAGCTGCCATATTAGATGGCAGGTTCTACAACTAAAACCGTACAAGGCTCGTATTGTTTCTTTGGATTTCCAACAAATGGTCAGGCTAAGGAACTTCCTTTTCCACGATGGGTACGTCCCTGGAATAGACGACCCGAGAACCTAACCGGATCTCTGCCAACACAAGGCCGGGTTACCTCTGCAAAAATAGGTAACTACTGACACGCGTATGCCATCCCCCGATCGTCACCGATCTTCCCGAGGATCCCCGATTCGCAACAAACCACATAGATAATAATAATGCAGTAACCACAGAGGTTAAGTATCTGGGCTCCATACCATGATACCACCTTTATCCAGAAGGAATGACATACACTAAGGGGCGCTACTCCCTAGAACCTTGCTGCATCCTTCCTGTTTCGACCATTTCCGGGGTGTGAGGCTCGACGAAGTCTCGTCCACAAAGCTACGCTTTCTCAAAAAAGCCCTGCTTCGGGTCAAACAAAATGATCAACCTATGATCACAAAGATATAAGATCAAACAAATGATCATATCACAAATGATCAAACACTGATCATTTCACAGCAACACTTAGTATGCCACGTTACCAAATTGGGATATATAGCTGATAAATTTCAACTACATAACCTCTGAGCTCGTACGTCTCAGAGAAGGGTGTTAAGCTAAGAGAATAAATTCTCCGCCACCAACAGAAATGTATTTGAAAGAAATCAGCTTTATATCTCAAATTGTAACGTCAGACATACAATCCATACAAGTCTGTTCCGGGATCGAACAGAACCGAAGGCACTTCTCACGAAGCCCTTGCATATCCGGATAATTTTCAATCACGTCAGGACTTCCCGTCACTAAGGGTGATAAAACCTCTAAATCGGAGATCAGCCGATGTAGAGTAACTCGACGGTAATCCTTCCGTTTTCAAAAATATCCGGTCTTCAACACCGGTCTTCGAATGCAATTCATAACGACGTATCACATATTCGGAATGGGTTATACGACCCCATGGTCCTTTCCCGGCTAACCCGAATAGTGAGCGATTATTTAAAAACAAGTGTGGCATTCAAATTCATCCAATTCACAACAAATACCTACTCAAGGTAATTATTGATAGTCGGTTATTTAACTATCAATAAAGATGCGCAACATCATCAAATTCCAAATAATTTTCCCAAATTATTTTATCTTCCAAAAATATCTTTACTAGATATAAAATTTCCACACTTAATCATTTGAAAACAATTTCAAATCAATTTCCACATTTCATTTTATCTTTGAAGATAAAATCTCAAAACAGTTCATTTCATATTGGAAAAGCATTTCCATACTTATTTAAAAATAAGTATTTCACAAACCTATTTATTTTCAATATTTGAAAATATTCGATATACTTAAATCAAAATTTAAGTATAAATTCATTCTTTAAGGAAAACATTACTATAACAACATTTATTTGAGTCAAAACGAATGTTACGTAAAACATCGTTACGACGACTCAAAATCACTAGTATAGGGATTCGAAATTTAGATAGATATATAAATCCCAATACTATATAAAAACATTTCCTTTCGGAAATCATTTACTATAACAACTGTGTTATAGTCCACCATTTCCTTCTACTTCTCGAAACGTCTATTTCAACAATGAATGTTGAAATCTATGTATTCGATACTTAACACGTTTTAAAACATCTTTTAAAACAATTAACTTCATTTCAAATATCACTTTTCCAAAACCATATCCATTTTACTTAACAATATATTCACTGTCCAAAATCGTGAATATACTTCACTAATTACATTTCACTATTTTCTACACATTTTATTTCAATAATAATTCGCTATCCAAAATCGCGAATATATCTTCTTTAACATTTTAATTTATCAAATCCAATTGATTTCGAATTTATAAAACAACGTTTATAAATTCTATTTCTATTTTCTAACGACTTCAATTTAATAAATCTCCTTTATTAATAATTCGATAAATATTCCATCTAAAGGTAAAAATCCAATTTATAAGTTAATCTCTTATAAATCTTTTATTCTACAGTTTCATCCATTTTATAACTTCACAATTTATAAATCTATAAATTTCATTCACTTACGGATTCCATGATATTTCATTTTTAACACTTATAAAATTCGTTTTATAAGTCCAATATTTTGATTTATAAAATATCAATTTTATAAATCTTTCTATACAAATCGTTTATAGTTATTCAAAAATCCCAACTTAAACCATTTTATAAATAAATCACTTTTGTTTCAAAAACGACACTTCGGTTATATTTCACTAAAAATTATAACTTTTATAACTTTAAAATTTTATGTTTATAAATCGATTCAAAAATTCCATAAAACGTATATTTTCAAAAATCACTTTAAAAACCCTTTTAAAGTAAAAGTCGTTATTTCTACATTTCAAAACTGAATCCGATGATGCAACAACACCAATCAGTCCATCACAACAGTCAATATCATATATCAATATGATAACAGAATATATCACAATATCTGTAAATAAATAACTACTGGTGAGGAATCCAGTTGGATCCCTCCAACCTGTTTCCCTGCATCCAAAGATGTTAGCACAATACCAATTCCGCTCCAGTACGGAATTATCGCGGTATATGGGTTTTATAAAAATCCGCTTACTAACGGCGCAATAGGGTCTCATCCGCTATACGAGGCGGGAAATCATCAATCCAATATATACATATGCCAATATGAATATATTGCTATATATATATATATATAGATATATCCTACTATATCTAATAGCACATCCAATAGCAATCATCAATCAATAAATAACTGAAATTTCCACTTTTCAATTCTTGAGTGAGAAGATCTCACCGTGATTTTAAATTCTGATTCCAACGTTTATTTTCGAATAAAATTAAACGGCGTTTAATTTTACCCGAAATCCAAACTAGCTCCAAACGATTCCAAACCAATTGCATCGCGTAGTGTTCGACGATACGATTCCAACGCAACTGATTTCGCCATTTTCTGACCTCGTATAAAAGAGATATGCAATTTTAAACATTAACGGATTTAAATTTAAATTAAAAATTACAAATTCTCTTTATTTTAAAACCCACATCTATCTGGACCGTGAATTTCAAACAGAAGATCTTGGCCGCGTTTTACTTCTTCCCCTCCCAGGTAACGTTCGCGAGCTCGAACCCATCATCACGTTCGAACATTGAAAATCGCGGCCCCCAACAACCCATGCGAACACGATCGGAGACCCCCACGGCGTAGCCCCTGCCGCCGCTCACCACCGAGCCAAATGCGGCCTCTCCTAGCGCCGCCAGCGACGAGAAATTCTGCTCCATACGTGTGTGACATTTTGGCCAATTATAGCGAATCCACCACTCCAAACACCATCACAACCGTTGATATCAGAGATCTCGCTGAGCTTAACACTTTTCTAGTTGAACATTTCTTGAATCGATGCTTGGATTTGAAGAAAAGAGGAGGAGAAGGAATGAGATTATCGGCCATTGATTTTTGAAGTGGCGGCCTGCAGCTTTGACCTAGGGTTTTAGTGCAAAAGTGAATTATGAAGTCCTTTTATAGAAAACGTCTCAAAACACTATTCATCCCAAAATTTTCGAACTCCAAATCGAGCGTGCCGGCTGACGTTTCTAAGGTTTACCCCGCGTTCCGAACGCAATGGAACAGGTTTCGGAAGCTAATTCGATCATCTGTGTGAGATATGACAATAAACGATAAATTTAAATTAAACCGATTTAAATCGATTTCGAGGCGTTTTGGTTTGCCCCGAACAAACGGTAAATCCAAAAATTACGAAATTTGAAATCTTACAATAATATCACATTACGGATCCGATGAAACTGGTTTCGTCGAAATCCAAGACCTTTTGAAAAATGACTATTTTAACTCGACGATTTAAAATTAAAATGATATCGATGCGTTTCGAGTTGCCACGGTCAAACGATAACTCCGATTGATATGAAAATTGAAATCCGATAATAACTAACTATTATGGATCCAATGGAACTGGTCTCGTTCAATTCTGAGACTGTTCGAAAATTGGCTATTTTTTAGTCGATAATTAAATATTAAAATATTCGATTTTCACAGATTAACTCCAAATTCAATTTTAAAAGTTCTATAACCTTTCTATAACTCCAGTATGATCAAATAAAATCTTACAAATCATTTTCAATCACATTTAATCCAGATTTCAATTATCTCTGGAATTTCACTATTTAACTTATCGATTTAATTGACCAAATTAAATCCAATATTTGAAAAATAAATCATTCGACTTCTAAATTCCATTTATTAATATTTAAAATTAATTAAATATTCGAATTTTAATTATCTAAAATTCTGGGTCGTTACAGAAATGCTAGTCGTTGAATTCTCTTTATTTGTAGTAAAGATAATTAATAAATAACCTCTAGTAATTAATATTAAATAATTATTATAATTAATTAATAATTAATATTATATATGTAATAATCAATAATTAATAAATAGTATTCAATTATAATTAAGAAGTAATAAGTAATAATTAATAAATAAATAATAATATTTTAATAATTAATAATTTATATTTAATAAGTAATAATTAAGTCCAATATTTAATATTTAATCACTAATTTATTTAATAATTCTTAGTTAATAGTTAATAATTACTATTAAATAATTAATAATTAATAATTAATAACTAATATTAAGTATTAATAATTAATATTTAATAATTATTAGCTATTAAATAATTACTAACTTGTTTTTAACAACTGTTTGTACACATCACTTGTAATAGATTTCTTTAAAACTTTTCTTGCATGACCGTTGCAAATATTAATTTATAACAACTTAGTTTATTGTTGTCTTTTACAACAGACGAAATTCTAACGTAACGATATTAATAACTATTAGTAAATAATTTATAAATAATAACCAATAATTAATAACTATGTTTTATAATTATTCATTTATTATTGTAATTAATAATTAATAATCTATAATTTACAATGATAACGTATAAATTATAATGTATACTTAATATATAATAATATATTATAATTAATGATTTATAATTAATGATTCAAAAGTATATAATTAATGACTAATAAGTAATAATTTATTTTTTATTATAATAGTGATTTATAATTAATGATTTATAAATAATAATTTATACCTAATAATGTATGATTTACCAATAGTAATTATTACGCTAATACATAAAAAATAATTAATAATTTATTACTACATGACCTCGGAACTAAAATTTTAAGATGTCCCACCAATTCCCTTTCTAAATTTCACTTGATTGCTTTACGTTTCCCATGCCTTAAATACCAAATCGCCTACCTCTCGTTCCAAATGCAGATTTCTACCTCAAAATATCAGCCCACGTCGTTTGGTCCATCGTCCGATGCTTCAACCGTCCTCATACCTAAAAGTACTTCATCCACTCCTGCTCCATCCAAAACCCCTCCAATCCTATCATCCCTTGCTGCCTCTGCGACATTAGCAATATCTCTGGCCTCCCTACCAACACCAACATCGAACGATTTGACATCTTCGATGATGATAGCATGACCATCGGATTCACCATCATCGGCAGCGAGCATCAGCTCTGGGACTACAAATTGATCACCACCGTAGATGAATTCGTCGGTGACGTCGATGAGGTTTGGACCATGATGCTCGGAGCTACGTCATGGATGTCTCGAAAGGAAACACCACCAAAGATACCAGGCTGTTTACCGATATAGTCATCAGGTTGTATCTCCAAAAGTTAACCGATGTGGCAGTTGAAGGTACAATATGTACTCTCTTAACAACATTTTTTGGGGATAGATTACTGCAATGAGCGAGTCTTTTCCGATCAAGCACAATTATGCAGGTTTGACATGTTGCACAGAAGTCGGTCTTCAAATTGAATTTATCAACAATATTATCAATCTTTTTGTGACGCCCCACCCCGAGACCCACATTATAAAAGAGTATTACTGGGTAATACTGTCTGCTAATGCGAAGAATATGGCTGGTTAGGTGCGACCATCTATAGTCTTGTCTTAAATATCTATTGAATATGTCGATTAGTGCTCTCTCTATATATATTTTTCTCTGATATCTCAAGTGGATCGAAATATCCAATAAATGCTTAATACAAAACGACAGGTGGCTATTGGATCTATCAGAACAAAATACAACAACTCAAATGCATAACACATCACAGAATAGCAAACAGAGATATATATATATATACATATATACGGATACATCCCAATACAATACAAATAATACATTATATGTGGTATGACGACCACAATACAAACACGAGTCAAAAGAATATACATATTAGAGTAGCTATAAAAGGACTACTCAAAAACTATATTAAAAAGGCGATAGCAGAAAAGAGTCCATGCGGAAGCAGAATAGGCTAAGTCCAAAGGTACCTAACCTGAAACACCTCGGTCTGACCCGAGTATAAAATACACGGGTCAGTCTAGCCAAACATATCACTTTAAGAGGATAACCAGTAATAAATGCATAAGAATAAGGGTAATGTTCTTCTTAAACAAGAAGGAACAATACTGAGTATAAGCATGAGTATAAGTATGGTATGGTTACTTTAAGTGATGAGATGATATCAATTACATAAACATATAATCTCAAAAGAGATAAAAAAAATCCATAAAACGCTAAATATAGCAAGCCTCGTATCATCGGCATATCACAAATCACCAATAGTGGTTTAGGGAAAATATAACTCCTAAAGAGGAGAAATCACAAAACCCGCCATATCGGCAAACTCAAAGAAATCTCAAAGAAATCACCATCTCAAAAATACGCCACAAGGAAATCAAATATAACTTCCCAACATAGGAGAATATAATCCCAAATAAATGCCAAAAGGCAAATCTCAATAATAACGCCAAAAGGCAAATCTCAAATAACGGCATTGTAGGCAACTCAAATTCCCATATGGTAATCGCCATATATATATATATAATGGCTCGAATGGCCAACCATAAAAAAGGCGACACTCGGGAAACCAATGAAAACATCTAAAATTTGCTCGTGCTTTTGGCCGAAGCCTGCCAAGTATTGATCTCAAATATGGTACCACGCCCGAAGGCAAATATGTCACAATGACAAATACGCCGCAATGGCAAATACGCCGCAATGGAAATGCCGCAAATGGCAAACGTCTCGTGGACAAATACCCTGCAATGGCAAACGCTGCAATGGCTATGACCCGAAGGTCCAGTACTGGCAGTACGTCCCAATGACAAGTGTGTTACAAACTTTCGGATAGGAACCCGAACAGTGTTAACGTATGTCCCATACCACACGTTCGCACTAAACGGTTTACTAACTGCTAGTAAATTTCACACTCAAAGCAGTAAAAAGTTTACCTTATCTCATCGGTAAACTCGACTTGAAGGTCAAAACGATCAAATGGACAAGTCAGGAATTAACCGATAAGATAAACGCACGTGTCTCATACCACATGTTTTACCAAACCGTTTAATTCTTCTTCTCATTCGCTTGAAATGTGCAAAATCGTGCAATTTATATATAAAATAATTTACTTTGAAAAACAAGATTTGAAAACCAATTCTCGAAATCAATTTGAATACCCTATTTGAAAATTTATCTTATTATAGAGAATAAATAGATTTTACACTTGAAAATACTATATAATACTAATTTTGAAATGCCCATAAATTTTAAAAATTATTTCAAAATTGTTCGGAAAAATCCGTGCTCGAAATCAAAGAAATCACTCAAAACCGTCATTCAAATTCAATTCAAATTCAATTCAAATTTGAATTTCAAATCCATCAAAACTTGGCTAGCCTATTGATAGGCATCGTAGCTCTTAAAAAATTTCAAAAATATCACAAAAACATGAAGTAAAAGTCAAAAGTCGGACGGAAAAAGAACATAAAAATGCATAGGCAAAATAATACCCAGGCCTGAAATCTTCTCTGGGTTCAACTTTCGGACATAAAACAGGAGGTCAAACGACCTTTGGTTGAACTAAAAATTGGTGTGCATAAAGTAGAAAACTTCATCTTTCAAAAAAAAAAGAATTAATAAATTCCGACAGAAAATGAAAAAGTTACGCTGTCTCAAACATGGACTCAGACCATGTTTGTAATAGTTCAACAAGAATGTGCCCAGGCCCGAAATCCATTCTGGGTTCAACTTCCAAGCATAAAACAGAGGACCAAACTGCAACGGATTGAGCTAAAAATTGTTATGCATATAGTAGAAAACTTTATCTTTCAAAAAAAAAATCATTCCATTTGGATAAAGTATGAGAAAGTTATGATGTCTCAAAGTTGAACCCAGACAGTGTTTCCACTGTAAAAATCTAGGCAAAAACATGCTCCGAATCAAAGTTCGGCAGCATATTTCTATAAGCTATATAGGTCGAAATCACTTGAAAATTGGTATGCTATTAGTCCAAAACTTTATCTTTCAAACAAAAAAAGAATCACGCAATTGCAGTAAGAAATGAAAGAGCTATGCAATCTCAAACATGGACTCAGGCCATGTTTGCAGCAACTCAGAAAACACAATTTCTACAGGCAAAAATCTGAGTTTTGTTGATTTTGCAGCAAAGTTTTGAACACTCAAATGACAATATTTTTCAACCAAATTTTGTAGAGACAAATTATAAGATGTAATCTATCATCTGAAAGAAGTCTGGCAGTGTTTCGTTGCCGGAATCAATAGATACAATGCCTCTAAAGAAGCACTACAGAATAGTTTTGAACAAAAGAGAAGCAAGCTCATAAATATTTCTACATAAGCTAAACTATTTATAGTTTTTGCAATTAGAAGCATTATTTTGCTAGATTATGTGAGTTTATTCAACTCACCTTACTGATTAGATGCTAAAACTCGGATTATAGCAGCAAAGTTGTATCTTTTAGCAAGATTAGAGCTTCTAAGGAATTGTAGAAAGCAAATGAAGAACATGCAAAACAAAGAAGAGATTCTTACATACAACCCAACTCAAAAATTTAGATTTTGATGAAATATTCAGTTTTGGAACGGATTACCTTTAGATTTACACCTTAGATTGAAGAATTTACAATTTGCTTGAATAAATTTTTGGGTTTGGAAGCTTTGATTTTGCAAAGTGGTGGAATTTGGTTTCTTACAGCTTGAAGAGAAAGAAGATGAGGTTTTGAACGTACTGTAAATATTTTTCTCACTTCCTCTATCTGATTAAAAGAACTAAAGGGCCTTGGACCCAATAATTAAGAGAGAATTAATTAGGCTAAGTGAATTTATTTAACACTTAAAACCAAATATGTACATTTTTACACTATATTATGAAACAAATGTTATTTTCTTCAAGTTTTCACACAACTAAAATATGTAAACTTACATACAAATGAAATAAAATAAAATATTTTACACTATATAAAAAGTTTATTTTTTTAAAACATTTTTATTATTAAATCCTTTATTTTACAAAAATACACAATTTTCATAATTAAATGCAAAAGTCTACATTTTTAACTTCTAAAATTCAACAAAAATATTTTTCTTGCTTAGAAAAATATAACTAACCATTCTAGACTCAAATTTATAATTAAAACATATTTTAAAACCAATTTCCACCTTTTTATTTTATAAACCACCGTTAAAAATAAAATACTTCTCTTAAAAATTGTTAAAAGAAGTAAATAGGCAACAATTAATGTAATTATTGCATTTTCTCTAAACTAAAAATCATTTTCTTTTTTTAAAGCCCATATTCCATTTATTATCAACCCAACAAAGTAAAATAAAGTTCAAAACTTTATTTTCACAATTTTAATTCCAATTTCATTGTTTATTCCAAATAAACAATTTAAAATTTCCAAATTTTAATTTAATTTACAATATTAAATTATAATTACCATTATAATTTAGTATTGATAGGTAATCTCCAAACCAGGGTTGTTACACTTTTAAAAGCTTATTATATCGAAAGATGGAATGCAAAAACATGATCCAGCATTAGTTGTTGATATCTCGCTAGAAATTCAAGAAAAAATTAAGTTTAGTAGTTGACTATTATATAACCAAGAATTATTTTGGGTGACCATTAGTATGTTATAAATTTCTCAGTTCCTATACGTAATATTGGTAATACAACCATTCTCATTTAAAAAATGTTATGCATAACTTTTGCGTAATTTAGAAATATGTTATCATGCGCTCTCATGACTATTTTTAAGAATATGGCATGTTCAGTTTTACAAAAATATTAAGATACTGAATGATTATGAAAACCAAATGTGATTGTATTTAATTCGTCTGAATGACAAACGTTATCACCTAATTTGTAGGTTAAAATCGGCAATCTACCTTAAAGATTCAAATTTCCTCGATTCTAGAGATTCAAAATGCAACTTTCACCTTCTCTAAGTGAGATTTTATTGTAAAAGGGATGGTCACTTGGACAGGTGTATAAAGGAGACTTCTATATCACCAAACCCCTACTGCAAAAGTAAGAAGGGAAGCGAGCTTTCAAGGATTTTTCGAGTTCTATCTTGAAGTGCATATAAGCTCATTTTTTCTATTAAAAGTGCGTTTGAAATACCTTTATTTGTCAAGCTGTTTATTATCATTCTACTCTAAACATGAGGTGCTTGCTCATATTGTTATTTCCATTAAACTACATTTGCTTTAGCTTTCTCCTTCAAAATTGAATACGCCAATGTGCACCAAGCATAATGCTGCACCGTTTCTTACTTCACAAAATATTGTTTGGTTGATTTTCAAAATAGGAATTATGTATACCTGGACTATTAATTTTTTAACTACTATTAGTTTGATTATTCAATACTTTCATGTATGTTACTATGTGTAAAACAACATCAAAAGTTCTTTCTCTTAGCTTGATAATCAATAACGGTGGTTGTGTATGTATTTTGTAGGAGTATGAGGGAAGTACCGTAGATTTAAAGCTACATCAAAAGTTCCTTCTGTTATGTTTTCTAGTCATGATAAAAGTATTGTTTTCTTGGTTCAACTCATAAGGAAGACGGCAAGGAACACATCTATCTGCGAAAATGTTCTTGAAGGTAAGAACCTTTCAAGTCGTTTTTTATATCCTACATTTGAATGGAATTGGATCATCTATCCTTGTTCAAAGCTCAGGTTCACTCATTGATTTAACTATTGATAAAAAAATTAGTGGCACATGTCAAATGGTATGAGGCATTGGATATTTTATCTAGTACAATATATCAATGGATGAATACTTTCTTTGGTTTTTAACTGGTGTAGATGATCCTAAACAAGTGTGACTTAGCTACAAGAGTATAAATGTACACTCAAACACATGTGTAGATGCACACATTACACATATATGTGTAGAAAGTTATCATTTTTTTAAATAATTGCAATGGATGTCCATGTACAAGACTGCTATCAAATCATAGAATTCATAAGTGATACACTTCAAAAGAGAAAATGAGAGTGTTGAAGGAAAAGAAGGGAAAGGAAGAAAAATTGACATGGGAAGATATAAAAAAGATAAAGTATACATAAAGGGAGGCGTAGGAAACAATGAGAACTACTCCTTCTATGTTTGGAAATTTAAAAGAGCAGTCAGTGATACCTCTTTTCTGGGCTTTGACATACCTAAAGGATGGCATGTAATATACTAAACTACTCCTATTTTAACCATAATAAGAGACATTACTCCTATTTATTTGAGTCAGCACATGAGGCTTGGAGATAAAGAAATAAAACTCGAACTAAAATCCAATTTTCTTAAATTATAAAAAACATATTTGACTACAGTTGTTTTGGGTGTTATGTTCAATTCATCTGGATAAAAACATCTTTCCAGAACCAAAGAGAATTAATCCATCAAGAATTGAGAACGATTTATTTGGCTGAGGAATACGTAGTTTCCCAGGCAATGAGTTTTCACGAATAGAAGTGTTGATATTGATACATCATTTGATTTTGATCTATGAGTGGTTCTGTATTATAGCAAATTAACCCATGATTGGAGCAAGCTGGAGGTAAAAGGTCAGATAGGCATCAAAGGATTGAATGTCAAACCTGAAGAGGTATTTAGATTACATAAATATGTACTTTCAATGGTAAAGTATTATGGTTCAAGGTGTGCTTCAATGTCGTTCGGTCTAAATTTTAAATCTTGTGTTGTTTATGCTTGAATACGATGTTTTGTAACTATGTCAAGACTATATGAATGGCGTGAATATATGGATCTTTTTGGCATTTTAAAATATGATTTTTTTTGTTATTTTTAGTAAATATGAATGAATGTGGTTGTTATTTGTACAATCTTTTGGTTTCAACTGCAAATTTTTTAAATTTACAGGTGCAGTGCAGCAGTTTTTATATTCATTTTCTCATTTTATTTTTTTTACAACTGGAAAAAATAGTTATAAAAGTCTCTAATGCAACGGACAAAAATAGTTGTAAAAAACATATTGCTATGGGAAAAAATAGTTGTAAAATGCACCAGCTCTATTACAACTTCATATATTATGACAGTTGCATAACCGTCATTAAAGAACTATTACAACTAACATTGTCAATTAAGAAATGATTATTTTGTTATAGTGATAGCTCAACTGTACACAGAAATAAATCATAAATGGCATACATAGCATGCTAATCCTACCCTAATAATTGACGTCTATCATTACTAATTAACATCAATGATATTTTAATGTTGGGGGAGGTATTTCAAAATTTTGTATATAAGCCATAAATGCAATCTTTCATATTTTTACCCTTGGTGAAGATATTTCTAAAACTCATAAACATCAATGATATTTTGGACTTGAGTATAACAATTAGCCAATATATCTTGCAAACACCAAAATTGTATTTACTCTTTCATTAAGCACTATAAGGATCTAAACATATTATAGCACACAAATAAAGTAAATTAAACATGGACATTGACAGTCTCAAATAAACAAAATTTAGTAATAAAAATGGTTAATTCAGCATATAAATTAAAGAGTTTACCAACATAGAGCAAAACTTCTAGCTTCATGAGTTGCAAATTATACTATAAAAAGTTATCTGGTATCATGGAAAAACAATGTGTTAATATAATATTATCAGCATAAAATTATATAGAAAACTCTTTTGAGAAATAGAATTAAAACTAGAGCA
Organism: Allium fistulosum; assembly: GCA_030737815.1. Taxonomy (NCBI): domain Eukaryota; kingdom Viridiplantae; phylum Streptophyta; class Magnoliopsida; order Asparagales; family Amaryllidaceae; genus Allium; species Allium fistulosum. The sequence goes on from CM060906.1 coordinate 45,609,712, forward strand.
CTTACAACATTATAAAAATTAAATCGACAAAAAGTTTGGCTTTATCAAACAGAATTTAACATTTAATGAAAATAGTGTCTTAAAATATGATAATATGATAATATGAAATTTCTACATTAGAATCAATGGAGAAAAATAATGTAAAACTTTTAAACGAAAATAATTATCATATCGCCCAATAATCACCATATCACTCGATTGAAATTGAAAAGCAGCTTGAAACATAAGAAAAAGAAAATAAATCAAAAAATACGAGGAAAAAAGGACAAAAAAAGTTGTTGTTGGATTCAATCTGTAAAATGTAGAATATAATCATGAGTAAAAGATCCAAAGTAAAAACATGGATCAAATCATGCGTAGTTGAAAAGGAGGAAGATGAAATGCATTCTATAATTGAATCGCTTCCAATATGCAATGGTGACAACTTCTGATGTGTAAAAAGTATGTCCACAAAATGTTATAAACGTAAAGTTGAGATAATATAAACCAACATTTTTGGAATAATATATATTGAAAATTAAGAAATTCATGGTTCATGAAACAGCTAAATTTTGTAAAGTAACATAATTATTACTCTAAAAGTTATAATCATGCTAAACCACTCAAATATACGAAATTAATAGTGCTCATAAGAAAAGTTCAAAATCAATCACATAACATGAACAAGTGTAAAAACTAAAATAAGGAGTCTAACATTTTAACGCCAAGACCGAAACCATTATAAATTTACTGTTAAAAAAAACTTGTTAGTATGAACGAAAATTGCCTACGATATTTCCACATAATATAATGGAAACATTAAAGAATTTGAATTTAAATACTTACCTTATAGGACATAACAAAACGATGTTCCATATTAAAATATGAAAGAAAATTGTATGTGATAATCAAACTCGGTAGAGAATGAACTATAACAGTATGAAAGAAAACAACATGTGATACCTTCCGCATGACGAAATGAATTTCAACATGACAATATGGAAAAAAAGTTGCCTCTGCTGGTTAAAGTTAGAGTGCTTCCAAAGACATTAAAGATAGAAACAATATTTGTACAAACACTGTCAAGTAATATTAACGATCTATCAGATAAATCAACTATTTTAATACATCAACGACAGGGCTACCGGTCAACTAAAGTGGTTTTGTTTTTCCCATAAATTCACTTTTATTGTTATATTTCTCTTCCTCATCGTATCCATCTCACCCGTCAGTTCTATATAGAAAAAATAATTTGCAAGCATAATGATTATGATTTATCCTATGTCATTAGACTTTCCTAATACATAACAGTTTTAACTTGTCGTATAATTTTTGGACAATTTCACCACATATGTTATATTCTGAATACTACTCTATAGTTTCAACACCACAGGCTACCTTCTCAAAGAATGAGTGTAACGACCCGCCTTTTCGACCCTCAAAAGTCAACGTTAATACATCTATGATATTCACGTGTTGATCATCCAAGTGCCAAAAAGACAGATTGTTAGGGGAAAAAGAAAGAAAGACATAATAGAATCTCACATCATGACGAGCAATATATAATATACAACATATCTTTACAAAAGAAAACTGTAATATACATACATCAAATAAGAGTACACTAATCTATCATAGCTTGGACAGTTATAACAATATGTCCTCACAAACGCTGATAAATATAAACAACCAATGCAGCGGAAAATAAAATATACGTGAGTAAGTCTTGGAGGCCTCCAGCTCTTCTCCTGAAGCTCCAAAGCATCCGAAACAAGATATGAAAATATGCTTGGTCTGACCCGAGCAATATAATAAAAATAATGTTCGAATCAGTCTGGTAAACCACCGTGAGAAACACATCTTAAATGGATTTTAATGTCATAAAACCTTTCAAAATAAAGGTCTCTCGTAAGACCATGCCGCAGATAAACACGGACGGTTTTGTACCTTACGATAACCAAATCATTTATTGGAAATCTTCTGATATTATAATAATGTCTAGGGTTTAAAATAAATATTGAATCTTAACCGAAATTGTTACACTAATCAAATTACATCATAATAGGTATACAACTAAGTCCGAAGGCACTTATTGGAGCATGGATTTCGTGCATGACAAGGTAAGGTCTACCTTCCGTCCAGTACACCTCTAGAGAAAATATACCGAGGCTGCCTTAATTACACCTCTACTACTCAGGACCGGCCTACCCCTTCCTCGATAGTACCGAGTATGATCACCCGTCGGTTGTCCCTGATAAACTATTTATGTGGCCATAAACATACATAATCCATAATTACATGTCGATCTAGATACAAATGATGATTATGCACTAATGGGACCCACATAACCCTTCGGCACATCCCTACTTTAGTCATTACTGGTTATGAGGCATGAGGCTACATTTTACCTTTTAAGAAATCCCACTTGGAATGCTAGCATTTCCCTTCAAGCAATAATGCAATGCCAGCATTCGTCCATACAGGTTTATTCTGGGACTAAACAAAACCGAAAGTACTACTTCTACTACATCCTTTTTGGAATCACCCTCAAGATTAGTAGCAGGTACCCCTTGCAATTCAAAGAACTCCATCTTTAATCATCTTCAAGATATCTACAATTCGAAGGATTATGCAGCTGGTTCGAAGTGGTTTTTGGATAATATATCTAATCCCGAACTCTCTGAACTGACAACGGTAGTTTAGAAACTGGCTATGGTTTGATAGTCAGTTATTTAACTATCAAATTATGAACAATCCAACCATAGATTTATCCACGCAAGGTTAAGCACAAAGCAACCCCTAAGCCTCTTAAATTAATCCTTTCATTAATTAACACCACTTTGAAAATTCTTGTATTAAAATACTTTTACAAAAATATATTCACAACTTTCTCTACTCCTTTCAATACTTGAAAGATATTGATATACTTATCTCAACTATATAAGTATACTCACAAAACATTTCATTTTCAAAACTTAGAAAACTTTCCCATATACTTATATTAACAGTATAAGTATATTCGCAAAGCACTACATTTTCAATACTTACAAAACATAGTCATATACTTATCTCAATGATATAAGTATATTCACAAATCTTAAAAAGATTTCATTTCCAAAACATACTTATTTGGGTTAAACAAATGTAACTAAAAGCATTGATAACAATAAACCCAAACACTTTCCTTTGTTGTAAGTAAACAAATCGTATAGAAATTATTCCAATATACTCAACATCACTTTCTGATTAGTACTATTCTTTGATTAACAATTAAATCGGACAAGTTAGAAAACTATTCTTGCCTCGATACACATTCTTAATCCTCAAGAAAGAGGCGAGTTTCCATACCTCGAAATTTGGTGTTATGTATGAACAGACATTTTTCATACCACCGTAATCTAAAATGATCATTTATGGAAATCGGGTCCTGGTCTTTTTATAAATCCTTTCTTTATAAAATGCCTTTATAAAATTCCTTATGTTTACAACTCCTATTATAAACATTATTTATAAATTAAAAATTCCCTTTCTAAATATATAAACATAATTATAAGCCTCCTTCTATAAATCTCTAAACTTATTTAATATACTCCTGTATAAACATCCTTTATACTTTTATAATTTTTTTTTTATAAAACTTATTTACTAAAATAATTATTATAAAAATCATTTTATAATTCCCCAAATTTATTTGCAACTCTTTTTATAAAAACTCCAAACTCATTTATAAAAATCCTTTTTTAAATTTATAAACATAATTACAAAACTTCTTTTATAAAACAAACTCCAAATATAAACCAAACTCAAATATAAAACAAAACTTCAAATATAACAATAAATCTCATATACTTTCCATAACCCCTTCATTCTATATATTATAATAAATTCACAACTATGATTTATTACTCCAATTTATCAAATTATAATATTTTCCCTTTCATAAAATACCCTTTATAAACCTATCTTCTTATTTATAAAATACCTCTTACAAATCACTCTTTAATTCGTCAAATACCATTTATAAATCTGTTCTTTTATTACAACATTTTATATAAAATGTTTCATAGATATTTATTCCCAAAATATTTTTGTCTTCTTTTAAACACAAATATCTTTAAAATAAAAGATAACCCCTTTTATTTTCTTTAAAATAAACACTCATTATTACAATAACTTTTTATTGAAAATAGATAGTTTCCAAAAAAATCTTTAATCATTTACAAATATACATATATAAGTGCAAATCTGTGATACGCACATGAGATTCACTATATAATTTATTTAATAGTCTACCTTTCAATATTTTAGTTATATGCAAGTTTATGGATTGTGGTTTACCCTCAGCCCTAAACATTGTTGACAAACAATTATTGTTAATTTTACTTAAGTAATATCAAAGCACACGGTGTGTAACAAATCTTTATAAATTGGATGAATTTATACATCAGACATTAATCACCAATTAATTCTTACCTGAAAAGCATTAGATTAATGAGCATGTCAAGTAACTTTCAAACATAAGATATGTATAAATATAACATTGTATCACCTTGTATATAAGGTATAAATCAAATATATACACATTTTATATGATAATAGTATTCTAAATCTAGTATAGAAATATCATGCTTAAAGTGAAATATTATTTCAACTTTATTTTAAATTATTAATAATCCAACATTTGATGCTTTTAATAATATCTAACTAAATTAGAAAAATATTACTGTAGCACGCGTCATATTTTCTAACAACTAAAACAAAACATGACATGAGAAATGTCAATAAAACATAAACTTTAGGTTGTTTAACTTTTGGAACAATCAAATAAACTTTTGTCTTTACTGCAAATACGTGTCGAAATAACAATTATACCAATATAAAAATTAAGCTAAGTCTTAGTGAAATCATGTGTCGCCATAAGAAAAATTATCTTTTGGTACCCATAAAAAATACTCGAATGACAGTACATCGATGATAATTGTAATATCAAATACTATAATAATCACAATCAAAGAAGTGAACAATCAATATAAGATGTAATTATAACCCATTATTATTATAGAACTATTTCTGTTACCATTTATAACCCAACAGTGTGCAGTATTATAATTATGACATAAAAAATTTATGCATATAATATATATAATATTCTCTTTCAAGCATAAGTAAATATGTCACAGTATCATGTTGTCATTACAGCGTAAGCAAATATCACCTAACATTATTTTGTGAAATTTCATTAGAGGAATTATCAACAAATATATATATTTTGTCTTAAATATTTTAATTTTTTACAGTCCTTTTGTAAAAGTGTTACTAAGAATAGATAATGAGTTCACGCTTACTACTATGTTGTGATACATATATTTCTTACAGTTAGAAAATATTTATTGATTTCCCGTAATATTTCATGTGACATATTACCTTGCAAATTAGAACATCTAAAAAGTTGACGATAAAAGGGAATCACTAAAAGAAATTTACATATTAATTTTATAACCGATTAAAAATAAAGAAAATTAATACGCAGTTAGTTTTATCAATTTGAATTAAAATTAAAAAAGATTTAATTGAAATTGGTTCTTTGATTACTTTGAATTCAACTTGATTAGAGTTGAAGAAAATTTTGTTTTAACAGATAAGTGGTAATAATATTTAAAAAGTTTGCTTATAAATTTATAAATAATAACATCGTTGATTTCAATATAATTATCTATGAACATTTCCAAGCTGAAAAAATATTCAAAACAGTGTAATATAAAATAAACATAAAAGAAATTATTGAGATTTATTTACCCCATTGTTCAGCGAGATCACCAAGAATTTGGATGGAAAAGTAAATGTGTGTTTCTTATGAACATTTTTCTATTATATTAAGCAAAAAATAGAAAAATATAATGTATAGTTTGGTTAAAAAGGAAAAGAATTAGAAAATTATAAGTCTAAGTTGACTAAGACTATACTAAGTTGAATAAGAATTTTGTTTTAAATATGTTTCTAATACTAAATTTTAGGTAAAAATATTGATTATCCTAAAATATTATATGAGAAATTATTGTTTAAATATTATTTTACCACAAATATAATTTTCTTCTCCTAACTTGATATCCTTGTATGCTTATGTTTGACAATAAAACTGAATAACTTTACCTCTGCTTTACTATACAAAATAACTTAAGGTCTTTTGAAATCTATGTGTTATTATACTTATAAATCCTTGTAAACTAAACGAAAGAATTCAAATTCATATTCTTCAACCGAAATAAAAGAAAAATGAAGATAGAATTTGATGTTAAATGTAAGAATAGAAAAAGAAATCAATTTTACCTTTAAAAAAATTTACAGAACAATTTCAAATTATATGATGCTTATGCGTAATGAAATCCAATGAACTCCTGCAAGAAATGAGGAAAACCAAAGTCATCACCATACTAATTAAAACAAAAAATCATATGAGACTAAAAATTTGGACACAGAATTTGAATCAAAGAGATGAAGTCGTGAATATAGAAAAAATATCACAAATCTAAAGGCAACCGGTAGAAAAGAAAATTCTACAAAATATGAATAAAATAATTAAGGATAATATAAAGGTAAAGAAATATTGAATTCAACCAAATTATAATCATTTAAAATAATTTGAGATCGTTAAATAAATTGTTTGGAACGATTCTCCACTTTGTTTCGATTAAGAATTGAATATTTATAAATGAAACTATAGAAGGGAAGAAAGAAAATTGCAAGAAGAGGAAGAATAAGGTGAAGGTGGAAGAAATAAGAAGTTTTTTCTTGAATTGAATTGAAAGTGTGAAGAAGAGGAAAAAAATATTCATTGAATTATAAAAGAATAAAGAATATAGAGAGTGGGGTAGATTGAAATAAGAATGTTGTGAACCAAACTACGTTTTAGGATTTTATTATCAAATTTATGAGAAGCAAACTTTCTATGTAGTATAATAGATTAAATATATATAATAGATTCGTTTATAAAATGATATCGAACATAGTAAAGGACAAATTGTTCTAAGCATAAGTTCTCTACCATTGGGACATATTCTCACAGAAATTAACCCATACTTGTCACACTTTAAGGCGGTTTCTTTTTAGGTCATCTTGCAATAGGTCACTAATATAAAATAACTAAAGAAATCAAAATATAAAATAGAAATTTCAATTATATTATGTTGAAATATGGTAACTATTCTAGATACTTGAGAACCAAATGAGATATGCACAAAACATAATTAAATATCCATAAAAATATAACGAATTAGAACTGATGAATAATAGATACAAAAATATTATAAACGATGATAAAATAAACTAATAGCATGTGTACAAAAGTTACCATGGAAGAGTAATCAAAATCGCTTCTAATATCTTTACTTTGACATTTCAACAAATAGATTACCTGCAACAAAAGATAGGTGGTCACGGTACTTTTTGGAATAATAATATCATTTAACTTGTTTTTCCAAATCAAACTATATTATACAAAATGGTCACATGTTGGAAACTGAAAATTGGTTTATTTTACGTATCAATTTAAAAAAGAAGTCAATTCTAATTCTTATAAACTCAATTAATAAAGAAAATATCACATTCCCAAAGCCATAGCATATTTGATGAAGGGAGAGAGGAGACTCTATGACTCCAGCAAAAGCAATAAGAAAATACATATAAACAAATGAAGCAAACTTTTCTTTTTGTTTCAAAAGCAAAAGAGCACAGATAGATGATAATACATGATAATTTAAGATTATTTTTTAAAATGAAGAAGAAACAAAAATGAAAGTAACAAAGAAAAGTGAAAGTGGAAGATATATCCAAACAACGAAAAAGAAAATGAAAAGGAATGTAGTTATTATCTTATAGTGGAAATTTTACCTTCACACGGAACATTATTATACCGTTTACACGAAAGGAAATTATAGTATGATGCGTTAATAGTTTGCATGATCATAAATATTTTGCATTAATTGTATTGAAAATTAAGAATATATGAAAGTACATTAGTTAGATATACATCAAAAAGGAGAAAATATCGAGGAAGTAAATGTAAAATTTCACCGAGAAATTTTAATAATTAAGTATTTGGAATTGAATGGATGAGGTAAGAGATAAGTTGTTATCTTATATTCACTTTCTTCAATTTCATATATAATAGAATATATATATATTAGATAATAGATTTTTTTATGAAAGAAAACAATTTTAGTGAGAAGAGTAATTTAGGTTTTGATGGATGTGAAAAGGAAATAAAAGCGTAGTGCAAATTGGAGGAGAAATATATAAATTAATAAGTGTCATAAATGGAAGACCTTTGAAATCTATGACAATTAATCTAACATTCTTAATTTAAAGATTAATGTTGGTTTTAATATATATAATATATTTTACTCAAGTAAGAAAATTATTTAATTTAGAAGGTTAATGTAGTTTTAATGGATGAGAGAAGGGATCATAAGCATGTAAATTATCAAAAAAATAAAGATATAAATTAAGAAAGTGACATAAATAGAAGACTGTTGGTCTTTGTGGCAATTAATGTGACAATGTCCATTTAAAGGTTTTAAATTCTTAGGACCATACTGTAAAAGTAGTGAAAGATAAAAGTAAACAAAAAAAACATTAGTGAGATATATCATCTAAAATGAGAAAATATCGAGGGAGTAAACTGTAAAAGTTTATTTAGAAATTTTAATAATTGCCTTTCTTATATATTAGAATAGTAAGTATAATATATAGATAGATATACATAATAGATTTGGAATGAGAATGAAAAATTATTCGAGTAAGAAGATTACTGTAGGTTTTAATGGTCATGAGAAGGGGATATAAGTGTATTGTCAATTTAAGGAAAAATAATGACAAAATTATGAAAGTGCCATAAATGGAAGACTGTTGGTTTTCATGACAATTAATATGACAATGTTATTTTAAAGGTATAAATACATTGGGACCCTAGTGTAAAAGTTAGGTTAGAAATGAGAAATTACTGAAATGAGAAGATGTCCCAAAAAGTTGGTTTATGCAGCAATTAATGTGACAATGTCAATTTAAAGGTTCGAATGTTTAGGACCGTATTATAAAAAGCAGTGAAAGATAAGAGTATACAAAAAAACTTAGATATATCATCTGAAATGAGAAATTATTGAGGGGGTAAAATGTAAAAGTAGCACAATAGATTTTGATTGAGAGTGAAAATTATTTGAGTTAGAAGATTAATGTAGGTTTCAATGGACATGAGAAGGATATATAAGTGTAATGTCAATTGGAGGAGTAATGATGATAAAATTATGAAAGTGTCATAAATGGAAGACCGTTGGTATCTATGGTAATTAATGTGAAAATGTTAATTTACAGGTACAAATGCGTAAGGACTCTAGTATAATGTATGCTAGAATGCTAATAAATCACTATTTGAGATAAGACTTAATACGGTGAGAGATAAATATTGAACTTGAACAAGAAAAGTGTGACAGGTCCCTGTTTTTGATGTTGTTATAAGAAAAGTCCCTATAGATATGAATATGTAAATTTAGTCTCTGTTTTTTGAAAAATAAAAAAGACAAGGTGTTGCATTTTTCTGACAGAAAATGCAAGCTAACTTGCAACTTTTTTACTATGAAATTTTTTTTTGAAAATTTTTGAAAATTTTAAAACTTTTAAAAAATTTAAAAAGCGCAAGTTAACTTGCGCTTTCTATCAGGAAAGCGCAAGCTATTTTCCGCTTTTATTTTGAATTTTTTTTGAAATGTTTGAAATTTTTGAAAAATGCAAGTTAACTTGATTGAAAGCGCAAGCTAGTTTGCGCTTTCTGATTTTGAAATTTTTTTTGAAATTTTTAAAATTTTCGATAATTTTGAAATATTTGAAAAGCACAAGTTAACTTGCACTTTTTATTAGGAAAGCGCAAGCTAGTTTACGCTTTTTTATTTTGAAATTTTTTTTTGAAAACTTTGAAATTTTCAAAAAATTTAATTTTTTTAAAAGCGCAATTTACTTTCATATTTTATAAGGAAAGCGTAAGATAGTTTACACTTTCTGATTTAGTAAAAACAGGGACTTAATTTACATACTCATTATCATAGGGACTTTTCTTACAACAACATCAAAAATAGGGACCTTCGGTGCAAAGCCCCAATATTGAATCTATATTTAGTTTGTTATAAATATACAATAGATTTTCCTCAAATGAGAATACCGAATACGATTTGAGTGAGAAGATTAATGTAGATTTTACTTGGTTTGTGAATGGGAATAAGTGTAAACTGGAGGAAAAAAAGATATAAATTAAAAAAGTGTCATAAATGATTGGTTTCTATGGCAATTAATGTGACAATGTCAATTTAAAGGTTCAAATGCTTATGACTGTATTGTAAAAAGTAGTGAAAAATAAGGGCATACAAAAATACATTAGTGAGATATATCATCTAAAATGAGAAAATATTGATGGAGTAAAATATAAAAGTTCATCTAGAAATTGTAATAATTTAGTATTTGGAATGAAAATGAATGTGGTGAGAGATAAGCTATTTGTCTTATATTCAGTTTCTTATATATAAATTCAGTTTCTTATACATAATAATTGATAAAATAGTAAGTATAATTCATAGATAGATATACACAATAGATCTTTTCCTCATGTAAGAAATTTATTTATGCTAGAAGATTAATGGAGGTTTTAATGAACATGAAAAGGTAGCATAAGTGTAGTGTGAATTAGAATAGAAATAGAAATAGAATATAGAAATTTTCAAGGATCGAAGACTGTTGGTTTCTACGGCAATTAATGTGACAATGTTAATCTAAAGACACAAAATCTTAGGGACTATAATGTAAAATATATGCTAGAAATGCTAATAAATTACCTTTTGACATGAGTTTTATTTATGTTAATGCTACATTTTGAGCACTTGATTGGATGTATAAACATACTTCCATAAATTAATATAGTTCAAAAATCAACTTCAAAATTGCATAAACCTTTTAAAACTTCTATTACAACTTATCTAGATAAACATAAATGGATAATAGTTAAAAGTAGTTATAGTGAAACGAACAACAAAATCAATAATCTGAATTCATTTCATAAACTTAGAGTACATGGTTGGATTTACAAAAAGTGTTATATAAGTTATTTATTCATATAAAGATATTCATATAATTACCCCTAAAAAGAAAGTGAGCATAACAAAATAAAAGAATTTGAAAAAAATAAGTATTGGATTAATAAATCTACTTTTATTGTTATTAAATATAAGAAATTAAGAACGACAATAAAAACTAAAAAAATCCAAAATAAATAATTTTAATAATTTTAAATAAATTTAATAATTTAAACTTACCTTGAGATGTTCTCAAAATATCGACTTAATTACTCAAAGTTGAAACATTGAAGGTTGTAAGAGAGAAATTTGAGTTTTGAAATGATTTCAGTTTTTTTTGAAGACCTAGAGCACCAAGCTTTGCTTTTAAACTTTAAGAAAGTATACGCCGAACCCACAACACATACTTCAGATAGTTCATAGGGAGAAAAAGATTTATTGAATGCTAAATAATCACTTGAATTAAGAAGAATAATTATGATATGAGCTGAGAATAAATATGGAAAAAGAAGGAGAGTTAAGAAGAAATGGGAAGATATGTACATAATAGATTTTAGAACATCCTGAGATGTATCATAGAAATTTTAAGAGGTAGGAATTAATATCTTTATGGTTTGAAGAAAAATTGATAACATATAGAGGGTTAAAATGAAAATTTGATCTTGGAACTAAGGAGAATTGAGTATTTCAATTTATTTATTTTTTCATTTCCATTCTTATTAACCAATTATAAAGTATCATATTTTAAATTTAAATTGTATGCAAACGTCACGGTAGGTTGTTGTTAAATTTTTTTCCATCACTAGTCTTTAGTAGAGTCGTTTCTAGTGATTAGAAACTATAGTATAAAATTAAAATCAAAACAAAACGAAAAAATCACCTCAACATAGAAGGAGATAGAACTGAAAATAAAACTGATGTTATTTTGAACTTTTATAATTGTTTGGTATAATTAAAAAAAACTTCAAAACATGTAATAATCTCATAGTTGTTTGGAATGTCGACAGCTCTAGTGCGGTTGACAAAGGTTTCTAGCTTCCCAGTAGAGCGAGATGACAGACCTTCTTACATCCCTAGCCTAAGAAAGTAGTTTTTATAAAATAAAATAAAATAAAATAAAAAACTTCAAAACAATTACATGTTATGTTGCATATAAGTATAATTGGAAAATGTTGTGTAATAAGTAATTAGCACTCACAATAAATATTAAAAAATTTCTTATTCAATTCACTAAATAAAATAGCTTAATAAAAGCACTTATTGGAAAACAAATAAGCTAACCATATATTATCACTTATTTAATTAAGCATTCATTACTTTTCCCATCAAAACAAACACAGTGTTAGTATATCTTCCTTCGAGAACGTTTAAAAATTTGAGAATTCCGAGAAGCGAGGAATAGGAGAGGAACTTATTTGAAGACTGACGTTCAATTTTGTTGAAAACCCTAATTTATTTATAAAAGAATCCGAAGAAGTTCGGATAAATGAGGAGGAATAAGAGATGAACATAGAAGGGGTTTGTTTAGTCTTAGGCTTATTTATTTTTTATGTATTTAATTGGAGCCATAAATATTGGAAGTCCTATAAATTCAAGAATTAATTTTGTAAATTTTGTTAAAAGAAGAACGTGAACGGTAGGGGTTCAATTTTATTAAATATAGGGTAGGATAAATCATTCCAAACCATCGTTCCGCTTCCAACACACTTCATTGAATTCTTGATGGCCCGTTGAATATACCCATTCGGTTGCCCCTAAAAACGCGAATGCTGCTACAAACCTCGAAAAAGAACAAGTAAGGAAGCTGTGAAAATCAATCTAACGGTGGAATTCGGGAGGGGGTTTTACTGTTCAACGACCAAGATCTATTGGGCCAAAATCCCGACCAGAATTCTCGGACTTTGTAGAATTATTGAAAAAATGCACCGTTAACATCCAACAGCTAAAAAAAATCATCTACACCACTTTTCGAATTTGAGAAAATACAATTTCAGGCCAATTATAAAAGCCTGTATAACCAAGGCCCGGCAAAGCAGATTCGTGGTTGTGACTGAAGTAGGGAAAAGCATGGGATTTTATACTGAAGGTTTTCTACTTCCGCTGCAAAACTTACCGACATAGGACAGTGGGACTAATCATTTGCCTTATGCTATCATAAAAGATAATTAATTTCAGATGCAATTCTAAATAGCTTGCTTCTCCTTTTTATTTGAAATACCTTTGACATATTTCATAGTTAACCTGATTATAATTAAAGTTATGTTTGTAGCATAACCATATACAATTAATTATGAACCCTAGTACACGCTTGAGTATATGAAAATGGATTCCATTGTTTACGTTGTATATACTTAGATTGAGTATATTAAGTTATTGACAGGTTAAGGTTCGATTCGCGGTCCAGTCGTTGATCTATGATTTCAATGGATCATATTTTCTTCTGGAACATGGCCATACATAAAAAAAGGAGCATGCGCTATGCACATCAATCGTAATAGCAGAAGAATCTTATCTTATGCCTTCCATGATATGTATCTACTATACTTACATGGCATATTACATAGCCAAATTGCATATTTTACAAAGGAAGGCGACTAGCAAGTACTGTACTTGTGGGAGCATGCAGGAAGGCAGAAGCACACCACATATATAGTTTAATAAGGTATCAATTATTGATCAGTAATCAAAACGAGGTAGGGGAAGGTTTAGGCCGTGGGCGATAACCAATAATCAAAGCACCACCATAGTATTTTGCTGCTTGATTGCTGTCGATGGTAATTACTTCTTCCCTCCTCGTTGGTTGCACAGATAATATAATGAATAGTAAGATATTTGAGACGTAGTGCATGGGAGCTAACACCTCAAGATGGAATTGGGGAGGTGACTCCAACACAAAAAATGTATATGTCTTCAGAAACTAAAAGGGCAATGCAACTAAGTGATCGTGTGAAGTGCACTCACACGTGGTCATGAGCAGCGCATGAAAAAGCTTGCACGGGATTATCAAGATAGTCTATGTAAAGGGTGAATCCAGAAGGGGTTACCAATGAGTATTCATGTTGGGAACTCAAAGAAAAGAGTTAAGATATGACTCTCCTTTATATTTATCGACCTCCTAAAATATATAAACATTGTTCAGATATAAGTGAAAAATACCGTACTATGGTAAATAATGAATATGTACAATAGTTATTTGTTTAGATATCCGTTTGAAAAAGACCGTACCATGTTAAACAATAAAATCAGACTCCAGAGATCTAAAATAGTGTACTTGAATTTAAACTGAAAGCAACTCGTATAATATAAAAAGATTGTGATATCCCAGTTGATTATAGTTGTAGTTGTGAGTCACGCTGATTAGAGCCATGCCACTTATGTTAAAATCATTTTGATGAAATGTAGATAGGATATTGTTTAGCATGTGTTACATCATTAGATTTCATTGTAATGTCACATGTTTATACCCGACACCACACTTTTAAGTTATTATTGACCACTATTTTAATGAAATGTGGAGGTTTGTTATTTATATGACAATGCTTCGGGTAAGACTTGTCATGTATATGACAACGCTTCGGGTAAGACTTGTTATGTATATGACAACGCTTCGGGTAAGACTGATGTTATTTTACAAGTGAATATTATGATTGTATGTGCTTTATGGGCTACAATATAGAGTTGGAGCAGATGTCGATGGCGATTATTCACTTTGACTCTATTAGTTGGGAAATTTTTAAATGTGCCTCTAATATTGTATTATTCGATTCTATAATCGTATATGTTGCCTTGCGTCGAGATACATATTATTACATATGTATTCCGTATTGAAACGTATTCATGTTGATACAAAGTAGTGTATACGAGAGATCGCTCCTTCTATATCCATTGATCCGAACTATTAGATGGTAAACTCTCTCTAATATTTCAGTCACTGGAGCTAGGACTTTAAAATATATAACTGTACTAGGCATGAGTAAATTATTGTTTAATAAAAAATTGCATAATCCAAAAGGAAATGTAATGATTAACAACAAAAAATTAAATAAGGTATTTGATATTGAAATCTTTTAAAGCTTAGGATCATATCATCCATATTTGGTCTCCACGTTCTTGAAATTCTAGTAATTGAATTTGACTTGAAAATTGTCCTACGATGCCAAATATTCATAAATTATCATCAATATATAAATAGAGATTTGGATTCAATGTTCTAGTTTGTCCAATTCTTCAAAAAGCCTTTTAAGAATTTAGATGTTGTATCTCAATTTGTAAATATATACTGTTATGTTGTTTAAAAGGCATGAAAATACATGTTAAATATGCCCTTAATCAAATAATTTGCCTTTTTTAATTGGATAAAAACTTGAAGCTTCCATGGTATTTTGTGGACAAAAGAACAATCAAGGAATCATAAACAAAACCCAAACTCTTAACATATTCATAATGAGGTACAAGAAAACATATTAATGTCAAATTTATGAATAGCAAAAAAAAAATCACTTACGACTTTGTAAACGGGCAATAGGTGGTAAAAACGCATACAAAATTTATTTACTTTGAGCATGTCATAAGAAAATTTACATAAACAAATCCATGAAGCTTGGAAAGTTACCCACAACTAAGAATGATATAAATAAAAAAATTTAGATGATTTTTATATATGCAAACTATAAATTGAAAAAAGATATCAAACCAAAATGTACAGATAAAGAAAGAAACACTAATGTTCAAATCGATTCATAATTTTATACTATAACGTAACTGTTATTCATGTTCACCTAAGCATATAGAAAAAATTGCAAATAAAAGCAAAAACCAAAAACATCCAATGTGAATTCATATTTTTCTACAACAAGAGCACGTGTTATAAGAGTAATTATTATCGATGTATGTTATGACATTAACTAAAATGAAGATTAGTCATTATTTATCAAGTATACTCCAAAATCTGGGTAACCAAAGATTTGACTAAAAAATACATGATCTTAGATACTTCATTCGCCTAAAACAAAATTAAGAGAACAAACGATATATGGATTCCAAGAGTAGGAGAAAACTATAGTAACCACTTTAATGAGGACAAAGGAAACAAATTCAAATTCAAGTTCAAGGAAAAGTAAGTGGAATAGGCAATCACTTTAATGTCTTTCTTTGTAAATTAATACTCTTTGTATAAAGTTATAAAGTGAATTTGGAATGTAATTCATAAAAGCAAATACTTTTGCGAATAGATTCAGCAAATGTTTCAGATTTCAGGTGCAAAAGGATGGTTATGTAAGTGATATATTTCACTGCTTTTCCTTGAAATCAAATAAGGCTAACACATAATGTATTTTACTTTTGTATTTGTAATTTTATGAAACAATATGATGAATTTGACTCAGGTATTATAGAACCATACTACGAGACAAGGAAAAAAGGATTAAATGTGGGATAATATGTTTTTTATCATTTTTTTGCTATAATTACCATTTAGTACAATATCTATTAAGATTCATCAATATGGGCACTACTATTTGAGTTATTTGGCAATAAAAACCTTTTGTTATGTGGAATTATAAGAGTAAGATTTGCACACCGTTATATGTAAGAGATAATGATTGAAGTTTTGTATATGGTAGCTGACCAAAAAGGTATAAACATACGAATTCACCAGCAAAATGTAAGTGTTGAATGTGAATTTATTAGATAAAATAGTTAAGTTCATTGATGCTGAAGAACTCATGTGAAAATTGTATAAAACGCTGTAAAAACAAATTGATGTTAGATAAATGACCAGAATTTTATATAGAATGAGAGCCAATTGAAATGAAAAAAAGATGCCAAAATCAAAGCACATAATTAGTGACAATGAGTGATGGATGGACCAGGTTATAACTTATCCTAATATCATTAATGAATGGTTGCAAATATTATGTCTAACCTTTTGTGAAGAAACAAAACCCACCGTCCTTAATTGGAAACATTAAATTGGATTGGTGGACAATATATTTTAACTTCTTATTTACTTATAAAATAGAAACAACATAAGCTGATGCAATATACGACAATAGTGAAAAAGCATGTAAAATATGTACAAAAGATCCTATGTGTATTAATACATGCATAATGAGTAATATGCATATTTATACTCAAATTTCATTTATGGATGGTAATTGAAAACTGAATATTGTTAGCCAACTCAATAAGTAAATACATAAATAAAAATCTTACTTGCTAGGCAAAAAATTATAACTTTTCCATTACATTTTGCAAAAGCCATCATCAAACACAACTAACATCAATTTCGGAATACCATTTGGTGGTTCTTCAATAATCAAAATAAGCATTGTCATTTATAGGACAATACTGTAATAGACCACTAGAAAATGGACATTGTTAGATTTATTACTTTGACATACAAAATCCTAACTAATCAATTTTTTAAAGCATTGTTATTTTCAAAACAAAATGCTCTCCATATATGCACTATTTAGTGAGGGCAAAAAATAATAAATTAATTTTACCTATCACTTGAAAAGTGCAAAATGACTGAAGATTTGCCTGAGTTTTTAATGTCCCCTCCAACTTTCCAACTTTTAACCCTCTGATTCCCAAATTTTCAACTGTTCCTTCATCTGATCCGACTATCCATGCATGTCCATCCTCCACTTATTGCGCTATGTCCACTTGCCGTTCTTCATCGACATAGTGTTTTGAGTTTAATTTCTGGAGACTGCACCATCTGGAACAAGGTGTCAGCTCGCCAAAGATTGATCCTATGATTCTGGGAGTCTCAGAATTCCTTTATCGCAATAGTCGATCCAATGCTGAAGTCGTTTGGTCTCCTCCTCCTCCCAAGCCTGCCATGCCTGCCAGGCCAGCCGTTGTTGCTCCAGTTTCAAATTCTTTGAAACTTCCAACAAGTCTTAAGCGGGTGGGTATTCGAAATGGTCTCAAAAGTTCAAAAATTGGGGGCATCGGATGTGGGCTCTAGGGGCACGTGACACGATCCTGTAGGAACAAACTGCTTTGTTTTAAATGTATGAGATATGGTCATTTTTCTTCTAAGTGTTCTCGGGTTACCATTTCAAGGAGATCTTTAGCACCCACGTGCGATGTCAATTCCACTCTACAGCTAGCCGACCCTTTGAATCCTATTCCAGATAATTCTGGGACCCCACATCAATCTTTAAAGAATATTAACACACCTGCCCAGATATTTCTATCCCTTCCAAATCTGCATTTGCCCTAAAAACTCCTGCCATGCTTGCCTCGAAATCCCAACTCCTTCATGCTCAACCGCATTTTGTGTTTTCTGTCGTCAATGGAATGTGGTACATTGATGATCTTCGTAGGTGCTTGAGTGTTCATTTTGGAAGAGGGAACTAGCGAATCACCTTGTATTCCAATAGAGCCTTCCTCGTCCACTTTCCTGATCACCAGTTGCTTAGCATCGCCATCCGTAAGGGATTCTTTCACAAGGAAGGTGAAACGGTTCATGCTCGACAATGGTCACTTAAAAGAGACAACTTTAAGCATGAATACTTTGAACCATCTTGGATCCGCATTGTTGGAGTTCCGCCTTTCATGCGAGGTGACGTTGAGCTTAAGGAGGTGGTGCACCCTATTGGCATTTTCATCGCTTCTGATCATTGTGCTTGGGCATTTGTAGATAACAGATATACTTTTGTCAAAATTCGCCTAGATAAATCTGCTGGAGTTCAAACTGCATTTCGATCTCTGGGAACATGTCCACCCCCGTATTCCTCCAGAGCACATCATCCTCGGCGATGTGGATACACTTAAATTTTGGTCCCAAAAGCTAGTGTATCTCTTTGGTGATAAGGGCTTGAATATTTGGACTGGAGTTCCTTCTCCTCCGCTCAGCTTTGCTAACGGTGTCATGTCCGATGAAGTCATGATTCAGCAAAAGCATGAGGAAATAGCTACAGGAAAAAAATATTAATATTACATCTTCTGATGAAGAGACATCGCTAGCTAAGATTCCACGACCTTCGGTCTGGTGGCCACCTGTGAATATTGAGATAGCTTAGATGACCTCGGAAGACAAAGCCTTCTACCTGCAGCAGGACATGGATTTAGATTATCAAATGAACCTTGGTCATGCCTTGCACCAAGACAACGCTAACCTTCTGGATGCTGAGACTGGCCATCGGCTTTTTGGGTTTCCTCCAATCCCGTCTCCTCCAACCGCTGCATCTGCTCCTCCTACAGCTGCTGCTGCTGCTCCAGCTAATGTTGTTCATTGAAGTGGGCGTCTATTCTCTCGCAGTGTTGGCCACCCTCTGGAAAGTAGTATCTTTGTCCCAAACATTTTAAATACCTTTGATCAAGCTGCTATTATTGTCTAGGGAGTATAGATAAGTGTGATTTACTTAGGAATTTCATTCGAGACATTCATCCTGATGTTTTATTTATTCAAGAGTTTAAACGTGACTACCCCACCCTCTCTAAACTAGGAAGTATTGAGCGTTGTTTTCTTTCTGGTTGGGCCTTCATTGAGGCTATACAAACCAAGGGCGGTATTATTACCTTCAAGGATGAGTCCCCGGCGGTCCTTCATGTATTTTGCGTTATATTCCTTCTAATGTGATTTATGCCTTTTCAAACCTTTATGGGCCTCATAATTCTTTGGATAGAAATGGTCTGTGGTGCGACTGTGAATTTTTTTATCGTTGTTCTCTGGTTCATGGATCTTGGGGGGACTTTAATATCACCCATATTCCTTTGGAGCGTAATAATTTAGGCTATTTTAATCGAGATATGGATCATATCTATGACTTTATCATGTGATGTGATCTCTTTGACCTTCCTTTCAGTATTTGCACCTTCACTTGGACCAATAAGCAATCATTTCCTTCTCTTGCTATACTACATAGATTATTTATTTACATGGCATGGGAAAATTTGCACCCTCTTTTCTTTCAGCGTGGCCTCCCTTCTATTATATCTGATTACTGTTCCACACTTTTAGACTATGGCGATGGAAGTCCTCATCACCCTCCTTTTAAATTTGAGAATTTTTGGGCTCTTGAGCCTGGTTTTGACGAAATGGTAGAGCGTCTTTAGGTCTCCTCACTACTAGAAAGGCTTCGTATAGCGGCGGAGCCTAGCGACGGCTAAAAAAAACGGCCGTCGCTAGCCGTCGCTATACGCAATATACAGATCCAAGCCGAGAGCAGCAGATCCACTTCACTTGCTCCCTCAAAACCTTCCTCCTTCCCCCAATCCATCGCCCCCGTCACCGTAGCCGCCACCCCAGCCTTCAACGCCTCCAAATCACCCAAATTTATGTGTATGCTCCTAATCTCTTGTTTGAATGTAAATTTGATGTTTTTAGGTTTAGTTTAAACCCTAATTCAATTATGATTTGTTGTAAAATTGAGATTTGTTGTTAAATTGGGTATTAGTAGTGTTGTTAAATTAGGTATTAGTAGTGTTGTATGTTGATTTGGTAGATTAATTAGTTTATTATCATGAACTTGAATTAAGTATTACATTAATTAGTTTATCATGATCAAGTTGAATAAATGGTTGATGTAGATAATTAGTGTTGGCGATTAACATGGTTAGTTGTTTTAGGTGAAAAAATAGTGTATATTAATGATTAACTTGGTTATTGATAAATTTACATGAAAGTATTTCATAGTTTATGAAATTGATAAATTTCAAATTTAAGTTGTTAAGTGAATTTAAATTGACAAATTTTTTTTTAATAATTAGATTTTTATTGTTTTCTAATTATCTTCATTGATAATTCTTCTATTTAACTTTGTTGATTTATCGACGGCTAGCGACGACCATTTTAATAATTTTAGCGATGGCTAGCGACGGCCAAATTGCAAAAGGTTGTATATATTGTACAAAAATAAAGTTTATACAAAAAATTAAAAAATGAATATAAGAACATTAAAAATTCTGCAAATATCTAATTTTTTTTTAAAAAATTAGGAAATGACTTTAAAAACAACTGATATTGTACTAAAATCGAGTTTGTAAAGAAATTAAGAAATGAATATAACAACAATAAATATTCCGCTAAAATCTATGTCGTAAAAAAAATAAAGAAATGAATACTGAACTAAAATTGTTAATTGAATGTTGAACTAAAATTTAAATATACAAATTTATTAAATAAAATTTAAATAGTTGAAACATTGTCAAAATTTGAAAAGAACAACAATATTTGATAAAATTTAAAGAAATTTTTTTATCTCTTAGATTGGCTTTGGCCCCGTCTAACAAGTGTTGTATATGATCGTTATATGGATGTTCGTTTTGGTAACGGAACAGACATTTATATTCATTTGATACAATATTTGTCGGATTTGTCCCTGTATTGGACAGGTTACAAACACAATAAAGTAATTACATATTATAAATCATTTCATTTTAAACGGTTACAAAATTTCGATAGCACTTCCTTTACGTTCCCTGTGTACACGCATTTGTGTACGATACAGGGAACAGAAGGGAAGTGCTGCCGAAATTTTGTTGAACTGTTTAATCTGAAATGATTTATAAAATGTAATTACATTATTGTGTTTGTAATGGGAAGTAGGATGACTAACCACCGAAGTGAAAACCAAAATACTAAAAAATTAAAAAATAAAGTGAAGTTTTTATTTTGAATTTTCTGCAACGGTGAACTGTTTACAATGGAGAATGGTTGAAAATTAATGATTAAACTGTCTAACATACATTTTCAAATCAGGAAAAATGTTCAATTATTTTCTCGACCGTACTTGGATGTATGAAGTCAGAACTGGAAAGAAGGGATCAATAAAGCAACATTTCTACAACGGTGTACACGAATTTATTAGATTTGCTAAATCTAATAACCGAAACAACACAGAAATTCATTGCCCGTGTAGTAAGCGCCAACATTTGAAGCATTGGAAACCGGATATAGTTGAAGTACATTTGTATCAATATGGTTTCATGTCTGATTATTATTTCTGGGATCGTCATGGAGAACTTGTTGAACCTACACCTAATACTAAACTATTAGAGGACGGTAATATGATGACGAATCCGATAGAAAATATGGTGGATGATGCAGCACGATCAATGTTTCCTACAACTGAAGCTGTCGATGAAGACGAAAATGTCGAAGAAGAACCGCCTGCGGGAACTAAAAAAATATACGATTTGTTGGATTCTGCTAAGAGGCCGTTGTGGGACGGATGTAAAAGCGGAACCGAACTTTCAGTAACCGCCGAATACATAACTATGAAATCAAAATTCAACCTTACGGAAGCTGCATTTACAGTAGTTGTACAAGCTGCAAAACCACACATGCCACCCAATAATCTGATGTGCGATAGTCATTATAAAGTAAAAAAATTAATGTCCGCTTTCGGTCTACCGTACGAGAAGATAGATGCATGTGTGAAAGGTTGCATGTTGTATTGGAAAGACGACGTTGACCTCAGAAAATGCAAAATATGTAACGAAGAAGATTAGCGACGGTTGGCGACGGCTAGCGTCGGCTAAAGTGCAAAAATTTTGTGTCGCGTAGCGACGGCTTGTGACGTCATTTAGTCGTTGGAAAATTTCCACGTGGCACATTTGCAGTCGCGAGCCGTCGCTATTTTGGTGATGGAGCCGTCGCTAAAGCCGTCGCGATACTATTGGGCGACGAGGTAAATAGCGACGGCAAGCGATGGCCTGCGACGGCCGGCGACGGCTAAAAGCCGTCGCTATCTGCTGCCGTCCTTGTAGTGCCTTCCATGTCTCTGGTTCAGCCACCAAAATTCTGGTTACTAAGTTTTGTCTTCTTAAATCTGCCCTTAAAAAATGGTCTGTGGGCCTTTGGAAATCTATCAAGCTCGGGAAAGACTATCTCTAAAATAAGATCTTCGACTTTAATATTAAAGAAGAAACCTTGAACCTTTCCTCCTTTGATAGATCTGCCTGGCGAACTTAGAATCCGAGTTAGAGCGAGTTATGAAGCAAGAAGAGATGCATAGAAGCGAAGATCTAGAGAACAATAGGTGAAAGAGGAAGACTTAATACCGCATACTTTTATAGAACTACAAATAGGAGGCGTCGTTCAAACAGAATCTGTAGCATAAGTATAGATGGTATTGTGATTGAAGATGAAGAGGAAATCCTTTTAGCCTTTACTTCTTACTTCAGATCTATCCTCCATAACAACACTCCCACTTCTGATTTCCTTCATCAGGAGTCGATTTTCGACTCTCATTCGCCTATTCAAGACTCGATAGCTATAGACTTGACAACGTTGAGATCTGGAGGGCACTGAATCACATGGCCTTTGATAAAACACTGGGTCCTGATGGCTTCCTGCCTTCTTTCTTTAAAAGGTACTAGGGGTTCCTTAAATTCAGCATTGTTCGAGTTATCGATGAGTTCAATTTAGATCCTAGTCTAATTTCCAAAATCAACTACGCAAACATTATCTTGGTTACCGAATTTGAAGGCGCCTGTGAAACCAAGGATTTCAGAACCATTAGCCTTCAAAACACTGTTTTTAAACTCATAACCAAAGGCCTCTCCAATCGACTTAAGCTCTTCATGGATGATCTAATCTGCCTGATATACTAAGGTTGCTTCATCTCACCAGCTCAGTGAGGCTAACCCCTGACGATGACACTATCTCGTGGAGCTTCTCCAGCTCTGGTCGATACACAGTGAACACTCACCACAATTTCTACAACTTCTCTGGTATGATTTACAACTTTTCTTGCCTTTGGAAGCTTAAGGCCCCTCTAAAATGTAAGGTCCATATGTGGTTAGTGATGTTAAAGAAGCTTAATACAACTGAAAACTTGGCCCGAAAGCATATTGGCACAATTCAACATTGGTTTTGTTTGGAATGCATAGATTCATGCACACAAAATTTTCATTCCTATGATTTCTCTTTCCAGATTTTGATGCTTTGTACTTCTAACTTAAATATTGTACTTAACAACTTTGAGAATACTTGGTTTAACAGCGGGAACGCTGTGATGTCTATTGCCTGAGGGCCTCCTGGTTCTTGCCTTTGCCTAGACCATTTTGGTCGAGCGAAATTATAGATGCTTCAACTCCAAATCCAGCACTTTTCTATCACTTGCTAACAAAATTATGTATTTGTATTCATCTTAGACAAGGATTCAGGTGGGGTCGCTGCATTTATTTCTATTAGGCAGGTCTGAAAGGGAATTGATGGGAAGCAACAAAAGGTAGTGCTTATGATTCCTCGTGCATGTATCTGGGTTTAGGTAGCTGATGCTTAGTGTGTTTTTACATTATTACAATGTATGTATATTATATGTTTCATATGGTAAGAATGGCATTCTTGTATGCATATATTTTTGGGTGACTTTCAGCTGTATCGCTATGGTACTACTGGCTACCGACTAAGCATGTTAGTCAGGTATTTCTATTTTAGTTATGCACGCATGGTTGTGTGACCTCGTTCACACACCCTTTATCTCAAAATAAAATTCTTACCTACCACTTTCACCTAAGACTAATGGAACATGCAGGGGAGTCCTTTCTTACATCAAACTTTTATTGTTGTTTATTTAACATATGAGGCTATTTAGAAAATTAAATAGGAAAATCAAAATAAATGCACGTTTTCCATGCACTATGAATTAAAATATTTTTTTATTGCACACATCAGCTTTTCTTCCCAGAGTTATTAGTGTTAATACCTTAGATAATGATTTTGATGACAACAACCATATAAATATAGATACTAATGTTCCGCTAAGTTGTACAGTATATATTGTAGAATATCACACATGTATATAATGATTAAACTTGAAGACCGACCGGTATAAAGACTAAAATTCAAGATTCAGAGATGATCAAGACTCATGAGTTTAAAGACAAAGATTTGAAGGGCTCAAGAGTTTAGTATGAGTCATTAGAATAAATTGTTAAACTTCCTGATAGCAGATTCTGATCTTTATCACAAAATACCGATCTTTGGTATTTTATCAAAATAAATTATTTAAAAATTCAAAATACATTTTTACAAAAAATTATAAAAGTTTTTATGCGTTCAAAGTATTTAAAAACTATGTTCAAATTATATTACAAAATATAGAAGTTTAAAAAGGAAATTGTTTTTCGAAATTTACAAGGGTTTTGAAAATGTCGATATAGTAACCATTGGTTTGTTTTGGTTTGTTTTTTTTTAAATTTTGAAAAGAAGTGTCTTTTGGACGTACCTATTCACAAATGGATACATCTGTTCATTCACTATATAAATGGGAGTGTAAATAAATTTTGTAACCAATTTCTCTTACTTTCTTCCTACTCCTTACTCCCTAGAAATATTTCTTGAAAACTACTTACCACATTCTTTAAAAATACATAGAATCAATCCATACACTACTAGGTTGATTTTCTATAAATTATTTACTGTATTGGAAGTATTCTCTCTACAAACTCAAAGATCAAACCGCTATTAGAAGGATTATAAGATATCTTGTATCCCAAGATAATTGTTTGTATTTGGAAGTCAACAACTCGACTCTTATTTGTTTGGGTGTGCTTCTTGTTCGTTCAAATCAAGTGGGTGTGCTTAGTAGCCCATCTAATTCTAGTGGGTGATCTTGTTATCCAGAAAATGAAGAGAGTTTACCCCAAACTCGTGAGACCGAAGGGTGTATCTCGTAGCATTGAAATCGAGATTGTATTCTAGTTTGCTTGCTACTTGGTTAAAGTGGGTGAATCAAAAGAAACCTGTATAGTATTGTACAAGACTGGATGCAGGATTGGTTAATCCAAACCAGTATAAATTTATGGTGTTGTCTCTCTTACTTTACTTTTCGTTATTACTTTTATATTTATCTATGATTGCATCTGTGATGCTTGATTAGTATAGATCTGTGTTGATAGGTTGTGATTTGATTTAAATCTTGAAACAAAGTTTAAAAGATTCATAAAAGTTATATAAAACACTATTCATCTCCATCTAGTGTTAAAGTATCTTTAAGATTCATTAAATTATAACCCACAATTAGGTGCATGTTAGCATTGTGGTGTTACAAAAAAATCCAAATATAATTAATAAACCAATAAGATTTTTTTTTACATTTCAAAGTCAAATAAATATCTTTCTTCTTTTTTATGCGTGACTTCAACGTAGGCGGTATCATGTTTCTTAAAATTATAGAAATAAAACACTTTTTATCATTAGAATAAGTAATTTTGGCTAATAAATAAATAAAACCCGATGATGCACTACAAGAAAATGACCATATTACAACTAGTTATTTATAACGTTCGCAAAAGGACAGTTGTAATAAATAGTTTTTAACGACTGGTTTATTTACAAGGCTCGCGAAAAGACGGTTGTTATAAAGGAGTTTTAACAACTGTTTTTTCCTAATAATTATAATAAAGAGTTTTTAACAACTGGTTTTTTCTAACAGTTGTAATAAACGAATTTTAACAGATGGTTTTTCTTGACAGTTGTAATAAATGTATTTTTAACAACTATTTGTTTTATCCAATTGTAATAGAGATCTATAACAACTTATTAGTTTTGACCGTTCTAAATATAAATATTTTCTCGAACTTTATAAAAAATTGAAAATTTGATATTACTAAATTTTTTTGTTAAGAATTTTCTTGAAAAAGGACATTTTCATTAAATAATTATAATTAATAAATAACCTCTAGTAATTAATATTAAATATTATAATCAATAATTATTATTATTAATTAATAATTAATATTATATATGTAATAATCAACAATTAATAAATAGTATTCAATTATAATTAAGAAGTAATAAGTAATAATTAATAAATAAAAAATAATATTTTAATAATTAATAATTTATATTTAATTAGTAATAATTAAGTCTAATATTTAATATTTAATCACTAATTTTTTTAATAATTATTAGTTATTAGTTAATAATTACTATTAAATAATTAATAATTAATAATTAATATTAATAATTAATATTTAATAATTATTAGCTATTAAATAATTACTAACTTGTTTTTAACAACTGTTTGTACCTTGCACTTGTAATAGATTTCTTCAAAACTTTTCTTGCATGATCGTTTCAAATAGTAATTTATAACAAACTTAGTTTATTGTTGTCTTTTACAACAAACGAAAATTCTGACGTAACGATATTAATAACTATTAATAAATAATTTATAAATAATAACCAATAATTAATAACTATGTTTTATAATTATTCATTTGTTATTGTAATTAATAATTAATAATCTATAATTTATAATGATAACGTATAAATTATAATGTATACTTAATATATAATAATATATTATAATTAATGTTTTATAATTAATGATTCAAAAGTATATAATTAACGACTAATAAGTAATAATTTATTTTTTATTATAATAGTAATTTATAATTAATGATTTATAAATAATAATTTATACCTAATAATGTATGATTTACCAATAGTAAATTATTACGCTAATACATAAAAAATAATTAATAATTTATAACTACATGACCTCGAAACTAAAATTTTAAGATGTCCCACCAATTCCCTTTCTAAAATTTCACTTGATTGCTTTACTTTTCCCATGCCTTAAATACCAAATCGCCTACCTCTCGTTCCAAATGCAGATTTCTACCCCAAAATATCAGCCCACGTCATCTGGTCCATCGTCCGATGCTTCAACCATCCCCATACCTACAAGTACTTCATCCACTCCTGCTCCATCTAAAACCCCTCCAATCCCATCATACCTTGCCGCCTCTTCGACATTAGCAATATCTCTGGCCTCCCTACCAACACCAGCATCGAACGATTTGACATCCTCGATGATGATAGCATGACCACCGTATTCACCATCATCGGCAGCGAGCATAAGTTCTGGGACTACAAATTGATCACCACCGTAGATGAATTCATCGATGACGCCGGTGAGGTTTGGAGCGTGATGCTCGAAAGCTACGTCATGGATGTCTCGAAAGGAAACACCACCAAAGATACCAGGTTGTTTACCGATACAGTCATCAGGTTGTATCTCCAAAAGTTAACTGATGTGGCGGTTGAAGATACAATATGTACTCTCTTAACAACATTTTCTGGGGATATATTACTACAATGAGCGAGTCTTTTCCGATCAAGCACAATTATGCAGGTTTGACACACTACAAGAAAATGTTCTATTAATAGCAAGCGGGGATAGCACGAAAACATAAATTGCTATGGTTGGGCGGTCAGTGGTCATTTAGGTTAAAAGATGGCTCCTGATCACGCTATTATTAACAAAAAACAAAAAATTGGCGGTACAATTTACTCTTCCCTCCTTCATACCGCCAAGAACCCCTCTTTTTACCTAAAACTTCCAAATCCAAAATTACAAAGTTACGAACTTCAAAAATCCCTCTTCGCTTAAAAATCCACAAACTTCATGATCGTCCTTCTCTTGTCCAGCCTGCCAAAGCTCGATTACTCCACCTCGCTTAAGCTCAATCCCTCCAACTCATTGAAGCTCGATTCCTCCACCTCACTTAAGCTCGATTCTCAATTTTGTTGAAGCACGATTCGTCAACTTAGTCGAAGCATTGAGTGGTACTGAACTCGACACTTTAGGTATATTTTTCAATTTTGCTTTTTTTATGGAGCGTTGAGTTCCTTTTAGGACGTTAGCTATTACTAGACAAAACTGAACGCGCGAATTGCATACCATATTATTAAATACACACTTTGCATTTGTATTATTATTATTGAAGGAGATAAGATTACTAAGATTTATTCCAGCAATTTTTTCTTTTATGATAATTTTAAGAAGAATTTGCCATTAATACTTAGTCTTGATTTAGTGAAGTTACAGTACGCACTTGCGATTAAAGTGTTTTTTTGATAATTTTCAAAAGAATTTTCCAATATTAAGACAAAGTCCAAAATAATGTTATAGTACACACTTGCGATTCCTTAACTGCACTGAAGCATTTGCTGAAGAATGTTTTTATTTTTTGCATTTGCTTCTTCGGTGTGGCTTCCATATTCTAGATGGTAGAAATGAAAATTTAAGTTTATTTTTTTGTGAGTTAGAAAGAGTGAATGCAGATATGTATTTAAAGTTTATATTTGTAAGGTATATTTATCAAGATTATCATAAGTACCATTTCAAACTGAATGCATTTCGCTATAAATCAACACTTAGCTTGTTTTTTGGTATGTACAAATCTAGATCATATTTGTTGTGATTGTAAAGTGGTTGTATGAGGCATGATATTTGAAATATGGTATAACTTCGACTATTTTGTATCTATTTTATTCTGATTTTATAAGATATTTTTTGTTATTTCATTCTATGAGCCACCAATGCTATGTTTTGCTGAGTGATAATCATCATGATGTATTTTTAATCTTTATGAAATTAATTTAGTTTTTTGAACACTTCATGGTTGAGATTCTGCATTTATTTGTATATACAAGTAGTTCTGAAACTTATATATTTTAGGGTACTTTTGGCATAAGTCCTTATTAAGTTTCAAAATTTACGAAAAGTCCTTCACTAAATTTCAGTGTAAATTAGGTCCCTGTTTTTTATTCACTATTATTGCAGAGCATGATGCAACATTTCATAAAAGTTGCTGACATTTCCGCAACATTTCTGTACACTGTGAACATAGTGTATGAAAGTTGCTGAAATATCAACACTTATTTATAAAAGTTGCTGATATTTCAACAACATTTATGTACACTATGAACACAGTTTATGAAAGTTGCTGAAATATCAGCACTTAATTATAAATGTAGCTGACATTTCAGCAATAATTTTTCTTTGTTTTTACAATAAAACTTTGACACAGATAGTTGCTGAAATATCAGCACTTATTTATAAAAGTTGCTGACATTTCAGCAATAATTTTTCTTCGTTTTCAGAAAACAGGGACCCGCTTTACAATGAAACTTTGACAGAGACCCGCTTTACAATATGAAAGTATGATAGGGATGCCTCCCTAATTTCCACTATATTTTATGCAGTTACCTTGACCATTTAAGTTAAAATAGGTGCTATTTGAATATTCACTCCTTTTTCCTGGATGATGGTCTTGGTATAAAAAATTGATACAGCTACATCAAAGAAAAATATGTGAGGATAGTATAAGGAATAATAATGAATATTATAGTATTTTGAATGTATACATTTAACAAAAATTAAGATGATTTATTAATATATAGGACTTAAGATTATGAGTTTAATATGCTGTAAAATGCCAAACAATGTATAGACTAAGGTGACCTGTAACATAACGCAAAAAGTCAATATATTTTAATGAACCTGCCAAAATTATTATTATACAAGAAACCTTTGTTTAACACACAACTTATTAATAGAAAAATAAATAATACTGAGAAAAAAGTCTAGGAATAAATAATACTGAGCATGAATCTTCAAGGTAGCTTTTCATTTGATTTTTTAAAACCATTTGATTGAGTTACATTCACCGAACCAAAGTAAAAGATAACTTTTATACATATTACATTGAGAGTTTCAAAATATAACTTTTATGTCATGTCAGGGTTCCAAAATTAGAAAATATCAGCTCCAAATCTAACATCATCAAACATAATATGTAACGCCCCACCTCTATGCTCATAATAACAAAGAGTATTAAAAGAAATACTGTCTATTATTACGAAGAATAAGGCTGGATAGGAGCGACCATCCGTAATTGGCCTTACACTAATATTGGTTATCTCGATAGGAGTGGTATATCCTTTTTATTTATTTATTTCATCTATTATTTATTTACTCCCATCGACATATCCAATTATCAGTATAAAACAAACTACGATAGTTCATAATAGTTTAGGACATTAGATATAACAACAACACAGATAATATAAATGCGGAACACAGATAAAAACAAAAGTCTCATATATATATAACTGATGTCAGT
Source organism: Allium fistulosum (assembly GCA_030737815.1). Taxonomy (NCBI): domain Eukaryota; kingdom Viridiplantae; phylum Streptophyta; class Magnoliopsida; order Asparagales; family Amaryllidaceae; genus Allium; species Allium fistulosum. The sequence continues at coordinate 45,640,686 of CM060906.1, forward strand.
TAATACATAGTTGACACAATACATATGATACAACTACAACTGTCGACTCTAGGAGTTATATATACAAGTACATTATCGACTAATATACATGAATACATATCGTTCTATACGATGACACGACTACTACAAAATGACACTAATGACTTCAGAAGATGTGGAAAGTCTTCATATCCTGAACAGCAACTCAAAGAAGAAAATCTACAACCTGAAATAACTCGGGTCTGACCCGAGTATTACATTCAAAAGAAAATAATACCCAGGTCAGTCTAATTCAAACCAGTTTATTAGTGCATATAGGCAGTAATAATCAAATATCACATAGACGGCAGTCATAATAATTCTCGTCTATCCGACTCTTTTAATAAAGAAATCGGATAACGGTAAAATATAACACTTAACAGTGTTAAACAACAAATCATCACTCCAAATCAATTTAAACAATTGAAATGTCAATTTAAAAACAACAAAGCTGATTGGCTGCAGTACACGCTAACGTGTACTGCCTCGCCAATACAGTCTATGAATACTCAGAAGATCAATGAATTCCAAAGTCGACGGATCCAACTCAAATGCCATTCAAATAAAATCACAACGCGAGCACAAGGTCAAACCCGAGCGTTTCAGCCGGATTCAACTCAAGTGTAATATTTTATATAAAATGAAACTGCGACCACTATTTAGATTCAAGGGCAAACTGCAACAAAAATGCAGCCACCACAAGGTCATAAGGGCGAAACTGCACCCAAAAAAACTCATATGCAGTAATCAAAACAAATGCAGCCATGGATAAGGCAGCACAGTGAGACACAACCCAAATAAATGGTAACCAGCGAAGCAGTGAAACGACAAAGGGTGCAGCTCATGACGAAGTCAGTGCCAACAGTTAATGGCAGCAACTCAATCAATATGATATGCACTGCACAGCATACATGGGGTTCAAGTCCCAAACTACAAAGTGATCAAGGCATGAAACAGACAAGTGCTCAAGGGATGCCTCTCACAAACAACTAAAGCCAAGCATATAAAGATGAAGCAGCTCAACATCCAAAACAAAGCACAGGGGCTCAAATGGCCAAGTGCGCAAGGCGGTGGTACAACATGAAGACAATGAAGGTGAGAGCACCAAGGTTTTGGCATCTCGTCACACAACAATAAAAGATTATGAACTCAACAGTGCAAGTGAACTCAACCAGACAGCCAAAAACAAAGGCAACTGAGAAATGAATTATACAAGCCAACATCAGTGATACGGCCTTAACAATGAAATAGCTATAAACAACCTTTTATGAACACTGCAACACTCAAATAAAAGCAACTCACAAGCTACAGGGTCACTAGCCACACATAAAAACCAAGCTAGTGGAAGGAGTATCCAACGAAATCTAGACAGTACAGAGTATAAAACTCTACAGGTCCAACCATCAAGGGATGCACTAGTGATCAAGCAATCAGAAAATCACAGGTACAAAGTCCAGGCAACAAGGATTCTTAGTCAAATATAGAAGTCCCAGGTTTAAATTGCAACACTACACAAAATAAAACTATAAAAGCCTGACACTTAACACATTAAATGTCTCAATGTAAAATCTGGATATACAATCCAATATAAGGCACGGCCTGTGCAAAAGCAACATGGAGCAACATAACAACAATGCCAGAAACTAAACATGTGCAAGTGTAGACTACACATAAGTGAAGACCACTGAGCTTAATGCAACCCAACCCCACAATGCTACATGTACGCAAGTGTACAGCTACAACATGAAACCAAAGACGGTGAAATGCCCATATTCGAGACCCAATACAGTAAATCACATGATGAGCAGGCATGTAGGTGAATAACACAAGAACCAAACAGTGTGAAAAAGGCTCGAACTCATGTCAGTGCACAGATCGAACTTCAATGAACAGGCAAAATGAAACAGACCCAAATGCATATACTGGAATGCAACACTGAATTGCTACCCACGTGAAACACCGCATCCACTGACCATAGAAATTAATAGCAACTGGTACAAACTAAACCAGATGAATGCACTGAATTTAGATGAATGGCAATAACATGTACTCGATACAGAACAACCACAGTGAAACCCATAATTAGCACAGTGCAGAGATACAACGAACACATAATCTACAAATGGTTGCAGTAAAGACAAAGCTAAGACTACAGTGATGCCATAAACAAAGAGTCAATGACATACATATATGCTACCAACCCGAAGACAGTAATTAAACAGAGCAACCAAAATTTGATTCGAAACCGAAGTCAACAGTTACTGACCATAGTCGAGTACAAACAAAATCAACATCATCGTCGAAGAATTAAACGGCAAGCAAAGTCAAAGCCTTGAAGGTCAAGAAATTAGAAATTTCACAAAATCATAGTGACCGAAGTCCACATCAGTTCAAAGCAAAAAGGGAAAACACGAAATCACATTTTCAAAAATCACAAAAACTTCGAACTAGATGTGAGTGAAAATCAATCACTCACCTTTTGATCGACCGAGAGATAGAAGTCGCTGGAAAAAGAACCCTCGTTCGCTCGAGCGCTCGAAGCCGTGGCACCACGAGTCGATTTGAGCCATAGTTTGGAGAAGACGAGCGTGCCCTAATTTGAACGCGGCAGCCACCATTTTTCTTCGTACGTTTATTCTTAGGGTTTTTCTTTTTTTGAAAAATGAGAAAAAGAATTGGGGGGGACGGGTATTAGCCTTGCAATTTTTTTCTCGGCCGTAATTAAAACATGGGCCACTATTTAATTTCAAAGCCCACTATTCTTTTTAACAATTTATAAAAGAATTTTTCACTCAATTTTAAATCAAAACAAAACTTCAATTAGCAATTAACAATCAATTAATCGTTTAATGACGATTTTTAAAATGGTGCAAAACCCCGGGTTGTTACAGACTCCCCTCCTTATAAAAATTGCGTCCCCGCAATTTTCATAATTAAGGTCGTTATTAACAATAAATTTTCTAACATAAACCGGTTAAGCTAGAAAATAAAAGGTAGAGGATATAAACACCAAAGAAATCTTTTAATTTCATAAATGAGATTCACAAATTCTCAACAAAATCTAATTACCAAATGGGTAATTAGAAAACAATCAAAACTGAATTCAAAACTGAATAAATACAATCATCAGCAATATTCAATTATCAACTAGACTATTAGAATTCGGAAATCTCAAATAGCAATATCTAATTATCGATACGATAATTAGAAAACAACCAAATATAATTATCAACAAAGATAATTATGAAGCACAATTCACAAATCGCAAACTGACAATATCCAGTTATTCAGCAATTAACTAGGAAACACAAATTTCAAAACCAGTAAACTCTGACTATTTACAGAAATAGATAGAAAACAGCGATTCGATAAAATCAGCATATTTTAGAATCAATTGGAGACTAGAAAATCTCATATCAATAAAATCAGCAAACAACAATTATCTAATTATCTCAAACGATAATCAGAAGACAAATCAAATATCTAATTATCTCAAACGATAATCAGAAAACAAATCAGCACATATCTAATTACCACAACCGGTAATTTAAAATTTCAAATCAACAATTATTCAATTGTCAAAAACGATAATCAAATTTTAAATTCAACAATTATTTGGTTATCTCAAGCGATAATCAAATTCCAAATTCAATAAATATTTGATTACCTCAAGCGATAATCAAATTTCAAATTAAACAATTATTTGGTTATCTCAAGCGATAATCAAATTCCAAATTCAATAAATATTTGATTACCTCAAGCGATAATCAAATTTCAAATTCAACAAATATTTGATTATCTCAAGCGATAATCAAATTTCAAATCGGCAATCATTTAATTATCTAAAGCGATAATAAAATTCGAAATCAGCAAATATTTAATTATCAAAAGCGATAATTAAATCTCAATCAGCAAATATTTAATTATCTCAAGCGATAATTAAAAGCAACAAATATCCGATTATCGAAAACAATAATCAGAACCCATATCAACAAATATCTAATTATCACAAGCGATAATTAGAAACAACAAATATCTGATTATCAAAAACGATAATCAGGACTCATATCAACAAATATCTAATTATCACAAGCGATAATTAGAAACAACAAATATCTGATTATCAAAAACGATAATCAGAACTCATATCAACAAATATCTAATTATCACAAGCGATAATTAGAAACAGCAAATATCTGATTATCAAAAACGATAATCAGAACTCATATCAACAAATATCTAATTATCACAAGCGATAATTAGAAACAACAAATATCTGATTATCAAAAACGATAATCAGAACTCATATCAACAAATATCTAATTATCACAAGCGATAATTAGAAACAACAAATATCTGATTATCAAAAACGATAATCAGAACTCATATCAACAAATATCCAATTACCTGCAGATAATTGGAAGCAACAAATATCTAGAAATCAATTAAGAAGACTAGAAAATCAACATAAAAGCTTGGATCGATCCCATCAGATGACGAGTTTTTAATTCGCCGCACGTGCATCAACAAATGGCCGAAGCCTACCAAGTACTCAACATAATTTTTGGCGCCCAACAAATGACCCGAAGGTCCAACAAATGACCCGAAGGTCTAGTACTGGTATTTGACCCGAAGGTCCAACAAATGACCCGAAGGTCCAACAAAGTGGCTCGAAAGCACACGAAAGCATCAAAATGTTTCAATTAACGAGTCCGGAATTAACCGAAATAGCAAACGCACATGTCCCATACCACGTGTTTTACTAAATCGTTTGATTCTCTTCATCGTTTCCTTGAAAGTGTGAAATCATCAAATTCATCAAAACAACATATATTCAATTAACGAGTCCGGAATTAACCGAAATAGTAAAAGTGTGGTTCCATACTCCGCACTTTTGCTAAATCGTTTAAATCTCTTCATCGTTTCCTTGAAAGTGCAAAATTGTGTATTTTGTAAAAATACACTTTACATTCTCAAACGGACAAGTCCGGAAATAAGCGAATCAGTAAAAGAAAGGGGTCATAGTCCTCGATTTTGCTGAAACGTTTAAATCGCTTCCTCATTCTTTTGAAATCGCAAACTGTAAAATTTTTGAAAACAATTTTATTTATTTTGTAAAAATAACAATTCGTATTCTCAACTGAACAAGTCCGGAGTTAAGCGAAACAGTAAAAGAAAGGGGTCATAATCCTCGATTTTGCTGAATCGTTTAAGTCGCTTTCTCATCCTTTTGAAAACGCAAACCGTTAAAAATTTATAAAACAATTTTCATTTTTAAACGAGTTTCCAATCACGTGATTTAAAACAGCAAATCAGTAACAATTTCGATAAGGAAACTGTACTTCTCAAAATACCGTAAAAACGGTTACACATCCGTATTGCGGAATAACCGCTTGAAAATCCACTTTTAAAACATGACGGTTACTGAAGCCAAAGCGACAGTAATTTTAAAACATCAAAAATCTCATCAAAATAATTCACATCAAAATGCGACATCAGTGAATTTTCATTCATTAAAATTGTCAACAAAACACCGTGCTTCAAAATATAGCACTGGTGTAAAATCCCGTTAAAAAAATAACGGCAACAAAATACGTTTCATAACCAAGCATCGGTTCAACGTAAAATAAATGCAATAACATGCAATTCAAATTTTTGCACGTACTACAAAATGAACAAAGAAATCATTCAAATGTATCTTCAATGAAGATAATTCAAAACAGCAAAAATCTAATCAATAGATGATTAGTACAAAAGAAAGCCAGCGGAAATTTCAACAAAAATCACATATCTGCAATTTTTTTCGAATCCTCAATTTGGATTCGAAATTCTCAAAGAAACAAAACAATTACAGCTATGTAAACAACAATTGGAATTCATATCAATTTCATATTTTGATTTTTAAATCAAAAAGATTGTCAGTTGTACTCAGCGAAGACAGTTTCACTGTTTCCGCTGCGCACTCTGATAAACAGAACACAAATCAATCAAATCATCAGAACACAATTTCACTATTATTTTTAAATAAAGATATTTAAAAATTTCATCCAAATTTCAAAACTTTAGTTTTGACTCAAGCACAAATAAAACATCGACCAATAGTTGTAACATATGTTCCATCCAAGTTATGTTTTATATTATGTCCATAAACCCCAGGCTCTGATACCAACTGTAACGCCCCACCTCTATGCTCATAATAACAAAGAGTATTAAAAGAAATACTGTCTATTATTACGAAGAATAAGGCTGGATAGGAGTGACCATCCGTAATTGGCCTTACACTAATATTGGTTATCTCGATAGGAGTGGTATATCCTTTTTATTTATTTATTTCATCTATTATTTATTTACTCCCATCGACATATCCAATTATCAGTATAAAACAAACTACGATAGTTCATAATAGTTTAGGACATTAGATATAACAACAACACAGATAATATAAATGCGGAACACAGATAAAAACAAAAGTCTCATATATATATAACTGATGTCAGTTAATACATAGTTGACACAATACATATGATACAACTACAACTGTCGACTCTAGGAGTTATATATACAAGTACATTATCGACTAATATACATGAATACATATCGTTCTATACGATGACACGACTACTACAAAATGACACTAATGACTTCAGAAGATGTGGAAAGTCTTCATATCCTGAACAGCAACTCAAAGAAGAAAATCTACAACCTGAAATAACTCGGGTCTGACCCGAGTATTACATTCAAAAGAAAATAATACCCAGGTCAGTCTAATTCAAACCAGTTTATTAGTGCATATAGGCAGTAATAATCAAATATCACATAGACGGCAGTCATAATAATTCTCGTCTATCCGACTCTTTTAATAAAGAAATCGGATAACGGTAAAATATAACACTTAACAGTGTTAAACAACAAATCATCACTCCAAATCAATTTAAACAATTGAAATGTCAATTTAAAAACAACAAAGCTGATTGGCTGCAGTACACGCTAACGTGTACTGCCTCGCCAATACAGTCTATGAATACTCAGAAGATCAATGAATTCCAAAGTCGACGGATCCAACTCAAATGCCATTCAAATAAAATCACAACGCGAGCACAAGGTCAAACCCGAGCGTTTCAGCCGGATTCAACTCAAGTGTAATATTTTATATAAAATGAAACTGCGACCACTATTTAGATTCAAGGGCAAACTGCAACAAAAATGCAGCCACCACAAGGTCATAAGGGCGAAACTGCACCCAAAAAAACTCATATGCAGTAATCAAAACAAATGCAGCCATGGATAAGGCAGCACAGTGAGACACAACCCAAATAAATGGTAACCAGCGAAGCAGTGAAACGACAAAGGGTGCAGCTCATGACGAAGTCAGTGCCAACAGTTAATGGCAGCAACTCAATCAATATGATATGCACTGCACAGCATACATGGGGTTCAAGTCCCAAACTACAAAGTGATCAAGGCATGAAACAGACAAGTGCTCAAGGGATGCCTCTCACAAACAACTAAAGCCAAGCATATAAAGATGAAGCAGCTCAACATCCAAAACAAAGCACAGGGGCTCAAATGGCCAAGTGCGCAAGGCGGTGGTACAACATGAAGACAATGAAGGTGAGAGCACCAAGGTTTTGGCATCTCGTCACACAACAATAAAAGATTATGAACTCAACAGTGCAAGTGAACTCAACCAGACAGCCAAAAACAAAGGCAACTGAGAAATGAATTATACAAGCCAACATCAGTGATACGGCCTTAACAATGAAATAGCTATAAACAACCTTTTATGAACACTGCAACACTCAAATAAAAGCAACTCACAAGCTACAGGGTCACTAGCCACACATAAAAACCAAGCTAGTGGAAGGAGTATCCAACGAAATCTAGACAGTACAGAGTATAAAACTCTACAGGTCCAACCATCAAGGGATGCACTAGTGATCAAGCAATCAGAAAATCACAGGTACAAAGTCCAGGCAACAAGGATTCTTAGTCAAATATAGAAGTCCCAGGTTTAAATTGCAACACTACACAAAATAAAACTATAAAAGCCTGACACTTAACACATTAAATGTCTCAATGTAAAATCTGGATATACAATCCAATATAAGGCACGGCCTGTGCAAAAGCAACATGGAGCAACATAACAACAATGCCAGAAACTAAACATGTGCAAGTGTAGACTACACATAAGTGAAGACCACTGAGCTTAATGCAACCCAACCCCACAATGCTACATGTACGCAAGTGTACAGCTACAACATGAAACCAAAGACGGTGAAATGCCCATATTCGAGACCCAATACAGTAAATCACATGATGAGCAGGCATGTAGGTGAATAACACAAGAACCAAACAGTGTGAAAAAGGCTCGAACTCATGTCAGTGCACAGATCGAACTTCAATGAACAGGCAAAATGAAACAGACCCAAATGCATATACTGGAATGCAACACTGAATTGCTACCCACGTGAAACACCGCATCCACTGACCATAGAAATTAATAGCAACTGGTACAAACTAAACCAGATGAATGCACTGAATTTAGATGAATGGCAATAACATGTACTCGATACAGAACAACCACAGTGAAACCCATAATTAGCACAGTGCAGAGATACAACGAACACATAATCTACAAATGGTTGCAGTAAAGACAAAGCTAAGACTACAGTGATGCCATAAACAAAGAGTCAATGACATACATATATGCTACCAACCCGAAGACAGTAATTAAACAGAGCAACCAAAATTTGATTCGAAACCGAAGTCAACAGTTACTGACCATAGTCGAGTACAAATAAAATCAACATCATCGTCGAAGAATTAAACGGCAAGCAAAGTCAAAGCCTTGAAGGTCAAGAAATTAGAAATTTCACAAAATCATAGTGACCGAAGTCCACATCAGTTCAAAGCAAAAAGGGAAAACACGAAATCACATTTTCAAAAATCACAAAAACTTCGAACTAGATGTGAGTGAAAATCAATCACTCACCTTTTGATCGACCGAGAGATAGAAGTCGCTGGAAAAAGAACCCTCGTTCGCTCGAGCGCTCGAAGCCGTGGCACCACGAGTCGATTGGAGCCATAGTTTGGAGAAGACGAGCGTGCCCTAATTTGAACGCGGCAGCCACCATTTTTCTTCGTACGTTTATTCTTAGGGTTTTTCTTTTTTTGAAAAATGAGAAAAAGAATTGGGGGGACGGGTATTAGCCTTGCAATTTTTTTCTCGGCCGTAATTAAAACATGGGCCACTATTTAATTTCAAAGCCCACTATTCTTTTTAACAATTTATAAAAGAATTTTTCACTCAATTTTAAATCAAAACAAAACTTCAATTAGCAATTAACAATCAATTAATCGTTTAATGACGATTTTTAAAATGGTGCAAAACCCCGGGTTGTTACATAATATGTGTATATAACTAAATACAGTATCAACCAACACGTGATCCCCGAATTCTTTATGCTAGTTTGTAGCATCATACCGAGCGTCAAAGAGAATATAGCCAATAAACATGAGAATAGCTCCAATGAAAGGAGATGTTATTAGAAAGGAGAAGACCTAAAATAGCATTATTTTGAAACAAACAATACAAGTAAACTACATATGAATTGTATGACATACCAGAATTATTTTAAAATTAAGTTTAAGTTATAATTTATAAAATTTTGATTTTAAATCAAGTCTAAGTTAGTTTTATATAATTAAATTAAGCTTACTTTACATGTTTTGATTTAGCTTAATCATAATTGAATCTTAATTTTGAAGTTCTATATTAAAATTTTAAATTGAATTTGAAGTTTTCTGTTAAAATTTTAACCTAAAATTTAAAAATGCAGTTTTTGTTTTTTTAAATGTAATTTAAAACAAAATTAAAATGCAGTTTTTCTTTTAAATACAGTTTCTGTTTTTTTTAAATGCAGTTTTTTAGTGCAGTTTCTGTTTTTTTTAAATGCAGTTTTTTAAAGTGATCAAAAGTTTATGGAATTTCGAAAATTTATTTAAGACTAAGTACTGATGTTGCAGTTTCTTTATTTTAAGTATGTTTTTTTGTTTGTAGACGTGAATTGAATGCCTTGTTGCCTTCTTAATTGAGTTTATGATGATCGTATGTTAATTTATTCTCAATATTCCAAAAAAGCCTCAGGCGTCAAAAAGCGTGAATATGCAATTCATTTAACATGAAAACAACTCAGTTTACAATTCAGTCGAATCATTGCCAAAATAGCAACTTAGTTGACAACTAAACCCTGCTGCAGAATGCTATTTTATTATGAATTTGAAGTAAACTCAGTTGACATAGTATGCTAAACTCAGTTGACATAAGAAATAATATTTAACTTTTGTTTTTTTTATCTACACCAATTCTCATCAATGCCAAGAAAGCAACAAGCCTGCATACTATGAGCATGGCAAACATTACTACAACTAACAACCACAATTGAGTAAATCCAACTAGTTTTACTGAAGGTGTAACGACCCAGAATTTTTGATAATTAAAATTCGAATATTTAATTAATTTTAAATATTAATAAATGGAATTTAGAAGTCGAATGATTTATTTTTCGAATATTGGATTTAATTTGATAATTAAATCGATAAATTAAATAGTGAAATTCCAGAGATAATTAAAAATCGAGTTAAAATGATTGAAAATGATTTGTAAAATTTTATTTAATCATACTGGAGTTATAGAAAGGTTATAGAACTTTTAAAATTGAATTTGGAGTTAATCTATGAAAATTGAATATTTTAATATTTAATTATGACTGTAAAAATAGCCAATTTTCGAACAGTCTCGGAATTCGACGAAACCAGTTCCATTGGATCCGTAATAGTTAGTTATTATCGGATTTCAATTTTTGTAGCAATCGAAGTTATCGTTTGACCGTGGCAGATCGAAACGCATTGAAATTATTTTTATTTTTATTCGACGAGTTAAAATAGTCATTTTTCAAACGGTCTCGGATTTCGACGAAACCAGTTTCATCGGATCCGTAATGTGATATTATTATAAGATTTCAAATTTCGTAATTTTTGGATTTACCATTTGTCCGGTACAAATTAAAACGCCTCGAAATCGATTTAAATCGGTTTAATTTAAATTGATCGTTTAATTCCATATCTTGCACAGACGATCGAATTAGCTTCCGAAACCTGTTCCATTGCGTTCGGAACGCGGGATAAACCCCAGAAACGCCAGTTACCGCGCGTAAATCGGAGTTTGGAAAAACCGAAATGAATAGTGTCCGTCAGAATTTCTATATATACACTTCATTGTTTTCTTTTTTTTTCAAAAATAAAACCCTAACCCTAGAAACAAAGCCAGCCGCCGTTTGTTTTGTTAATGGCCAATATTGTTCGAATTTCTCCTCTTAATCTCTCTCGATCTATAAACAATTAGCGAAAGAGTTCAACTGCAAAGTGGTAGAGCGTCTCGAGCTCGATAGATCCGTACGGTGAAGTTGGTTCTCGTTGACCATAAGAGGAGCTGCGTGCTCACGTTCATAGCCGTGTCGCGCACGTTTTTCGAGGTATAGGCTGAGCCGAGCTTCACGTGTTCGATGGTGGAGGTGGTGCTAGGTTTTGGCTTCGTAATGGTGGTAGTATGATGTGATTTCAAGCAGTGTAGGAGGAGCAGCGTGAAACCCTAAGTGGCGGCAACGTTGGGTTCTTCTTGTACGCGACCTGGAGGATGGAGGAAGAAGACGCGCGCGGGCTTGATGTGGGAGAAGCGAATCAAACGGTCCTGATTGCATCTAGGTTAATAAAATAAATGGAATTGTAAATTTACTATATTTAAAAATTATACGATGTTTAAAATAGTGTAATTTGTTCATACGAGGTCCGTTCTGGACGAAACAAGATGCATCGGAATTGTATTGTCGAGCACTACGCGATGCGACTGGATTGGAATCGGTTGGAGCTAGTTTGAATTTCGGGTAAAATTAAACGCGCGTTTAATTTTATTCGAAATAAACGCTGGAACGGAATTTAAAATCGAGGTGAGATCTTCTCACTCAGATTTAAATTTGAATTGCAGTTATTGATTGTTATTTGGATGTGATATTAGATATGGTAGGATATATCTATATATAGCAATATATACATATTGGCATATGTATATATTGGATTGATTGATTTCCCGCCTCGTATAGCGGATGAGACCCTATTGCGCCGTTAGTAAGCGAATTATTTTTATAAAACCCATATACCGCGATAATTCCGTACTGGAGCGGAATTGGTATTGTGCTAACGTCTTTGAATGCAGGGAAACAGGTTGGAGGGATCCAACTGGATTCCTCAACTATATTTACTTATTTACAGATATTGATATATATTCTGTTATCATATTGATATATGATATTGACTGTTGTGATGGACTGATTGGTGTTGTTGCATCATCGGATTCAGTTTTGAAATGTAAAAATAACGACTTTTACTTTAAAAGGGTTTTTAAAGTGATTTTTGAAAATATACGTTTTATGGAATTTTTGAATCGATTTATAAACGTAAAATTTTAAAGTTATAAAAGTTATAATTTTTTAGTGAAATAAAACCGAAGTGTCGTTTTTGAAATAAAAGTCGATTTATTTGTAAAATGGTTTAAGTTGGGATTTTTGAATAACTATAAACGATTTGTATAAAAAGATTTATAAAAATTGATATTTTATAAATCAAATATTGGAATTATAAAACGAGTTTTTATAAGTGTTAGAAATTTATAGATGTATAAATTGTGAAGTTAAAAAGAATGAAATTTATAGATGTATAAATCGGGAAGTTAAAATGAATGAAATTGTAGAATGGAAGATTTATAAGAAATTAACTTATAAAACTGGATTTTTTCCTTTAAAGGGAATATTGATCGAAGTTAATAAAAAAGAAGATTTTATAAGTCAAAGTTGTTATAAAATAGAAAGAGAATTTATAAACGTTGTTTTATAAATTCGAAATCAATTAAATTTGGTAAATCAAATATAGGAGGTCATTAAAGGAAATATATTCGCGATTTTGGATAGCGAATTATCTTTGAAATAAATGTGTAGAAAAGATTGAAATTGGGTTAAGTGAAGTATATTCACAATTTTGGACAGTGAATATATTATTGAATAAAATGGATTCATTTTTGAAGAAGTGATATTAAAAATGAAGTTAAACATTTTAAAGATGTTTTAAAATGTATTGTGAATCGAAATAATAGATTTCAACATTTATTGTTGAAATAGACGTTTTTGAAAAATAAGGAAATGATGGACTATAACACCGTCGTTATAGTAAATGATTTCCGAAAGGAAATGTTTTTATGTAGTATTGGGATTTATATACCTATCTTAATTTCGAATCCCTATACTAGTGATTTTGAGTCGTCGTAACGATGTTTTACGTAACATTCGTTTTGACTCAAATAAATGTGTTTAAAGAGAATGATTTCCTTAAAGAATGAATTATACTTAATTTTGATTTAAGTATATTGAATATTTTCAAAAGTTGAAAATAAATAGATTTGTGAAATACTTATTATTTAATAAGTATGGAAATGCTTTTCCAATATGAAATGAACTGTTTTGAGATTTTATCTTCAAAGATAAAATGAAATGTGGAAATTGATTTGAAATTGTTTTCAAATGGTTAAGTGTGGAAATTATATATCTAGTAAAGATATTTTTGAAGATAAATAATTTGGGGAAAATTATTTGGAATCTGATGATGTTGCGCATCTTTATTGATAGTTAAATAACCGACTATCAATAATTACCTTGAATGGTATTTGTTGTGAATTGGATGAATTTGAATGCCACACTTGTTTTTGAATAATCGCTCACTATTCGGGTTAACCGGGAAAGGACCATGGGGTCGTATAACCCATTCCGAATATGTGATACGTCGTTATGAATCGCATTTGAAGACCGGTGTTGAAGACCGGATATTTTTGAAAACGGAAGGATTACCGTCGAGTTACTCTACATCGGCTGATCTCCGATTTAGAGGTTTTATCACCCTTAGTGATGGGAAGTCCGGACGTGATTAGAAATTTATCCGGATGTGCAAGGGCTTCGTGAGAAGTGCCTTCGGTTCTGTTCGATCCCGAAACAGACTTGTATGGATTGTGTGTCTGACGTTACAATTTGAGATATAAAGCTGATTTCTTTCAAATACATTTCTGTTGGTGGCGGAGAATTTATTCTCTTAGCTTAACACCCTTCTCTGAGAATTACGAGCTCAGAGGTTATGTAGTTGAAATTTATCAAAGATATATCCCAATTTGGTAACGTGGCATACTGAGTGTTGCTGTGAAATGATCAGTGTTTGATTATTTGTGATATGATCATTTGTTTGATCTTATATCTTTGTGATCATAGGTTGATCATTTTTGTTTGACCCGAAGCAGGGCTTTGTAGAAAGCGTAGCTTTGTGGACGAGACTTCATCGAGCCTCACACCCCGGAAATGGTCGAAACAGGAAGGATGCGGCAAGGTTCTAGGGAGTAGCGCCCCTTAGTGTATGTCATTCCTTCTGGATAAAGGTGGTATCATGGTATGGAGCCCAGATACTTAACCTCTGTGGTTACTGCATTATTTTTACTATGTGGTTTGTTGGAAATCGAGGATCCTCGGGAAGATCGGTGACGATCGGGGGATGGCATACGCGTGTCAGTAGTTACCTATTTTTGCAGAGGTAACCCGGCCTTGTGTTGGCAGAGATCTAACCGTAATGTTAGGTTATTTCTCGGGTCGTCTATTCCAGGGACGTACCCATCGTGGAAAAGGAAGTTCCTTAGCCTGACCATTTGTTGGAAATCCAAAGAAACAATACGTGACTTGTACGGTTTTAGTTGTAGAACCTGCCATTTAATATGGTAGCTATAGCAAGCATACTATAATGGTACCTATGCTGGCTAAGATTTATATTCTACTTTCGAAATGTTTTCTACACTATGCACTAATAATAATATCAAAAAGAATTTGATTTTCGCGTAGTAAGCATCTTTGACTATCATAAGAAGAAATCTCCTCCAAGTCTGCGTTTGCATTGTGTGTGTGGCGGGAGGTCTTATGGTAGTTTCATTTTCCAAAAGCATTGCGAATTGACTTTAAAATTCTCTGCTATTTATTTTAAAGTTAAACTGTTTTACGATCTCACACCAGTCACCATGACTGACTCGGAGTTTATTGTTTCCCTTCTAAACTCTGGGTGCCCACCAATTTCCACACGGGCAGTCTAGAGTTAGGTTATCAGGATATTCTGGATATTCTGGAGCTTGGAAGCAAGCTGGATGGCGAGACGTAGTATTTGTATCTGATAGTATTTATTCCGCTGTGTATTCTGTATGAGGACAAGTTTATATAACTGTCCATTGTTGTATATGACTCTGATTGATGTATGTATAAACTGATATAATTCTTTTGTTTAAAGATTATTCATTTATCTATTATATATTGTTTCGCTGCGATATGTGAGATTCTGATATTGTTTTTCTGTTCTGATGTTGTTCTGTTGTTCTTCTCTTTTTCTTCTATTTTTTTTTCTTAAAACCCTCACTATTGGAGTTTCCGGCACTCGATTGCTCGACAGTCGATAAAGGGAGTATCGATGTCGAATTTTCGAAAGTCAAAAATTTCGGTACGTGACAGCGTGGTATCAGAGCATATGGTTAAGCGACAACCCTGCTCTGTTGGGTGTTACTCATTAGAGATAGAGTCAGTAGTACTCTAGAATGAGTTGAGTGTAATAATAGATACGAGTGCGTATTTGTTAGTGAATATAAAATTGTTTTATATTGTGATGATTGGTTTGTTGAGTGGTATATGGATTCTGGTCGGTATTGTCCGTACAACTCTATCGATAGGGATCTCTAAACACTTGTATAGAACAATTCGGCACAGTATTGTTTTAAATAGGGTAAATGAAATAATTTTGCCCAAAACTATTTTTGTATACAAAAGAAATAATTTTCTATGAATTATCATAGTATTTGGATGTTTGGTTGTTAGGAAAGTGATAATATAGAAATGTTATCATTATTATATGAAATTGAATAAGAAATTGAAATCGTAACTCCAAAGTTAAGAGATAAATCCATGTACAAATGAAATTTAAGAATGCAAATTATAAATGTGATTTGTAATTTAAAACGGAATTCCAGAGAAGTTTTTGGAAATGTTCTGAAAAGAATTTGAAAATTTTGGAGATTTGGAAAGTTTAAATCTTTTTGGAGTTGGAAATGAATTTCAAAGGTTTTGGAAAGTATTTTAGAGGGATGAAAGCTCTAAACTCTTTTCGGTCGCTGGAAAATAATTCCGATGATGATCGCGACATCACCGGTGTTCATTTTCGGGTTTCCAAAAGAGGAATTGCTGCCAAATCGTTTTAAAAGGAAGTTGTTTGAAAAATTTGAGTTTTGTTTTGGAAATTCAAATGGAATTTGAATTGTTTTCAAAATGGTTTTGAAAAGATTGAAAAGACTCTGGAATGCTATATAAAAATACTTATGAAATAAGAAATAAGTTGATAACTTATACAATTTGAATTTTGATAGAATAAATTTAACTTAAAGAATGGAGTTAAATTAAAGAAAGTATAAGTGAATAAATTTGAATAAATGAAAGTGAAATTGAAAATTGAGATTCATTTTGAAGTTGTAAGCAATAAAATTGAATTGAATAATTATAAATGAAAGAGAAATTAAAATTCGTATGAAATTTGAAATCCAGTTTAATATAAGTGGTTATAAACCAAAATAGTGGATTGTAAATAAATTTTGGGAATGAACAAAAGAATAAAACTGGAATTTAAACTGAATATTGAAAACAAATTTGAATAAGTAGATTAGAATTTGTAATGAATTAGTAATTGAAACTAATTTAAAATAAGCAGTTGTAAACGAAAGTTAATCGATGAAATTCAATATTTTAGAATTGAAGATGAATAGAATTGAAATTGAATTGAAATTGAATTGAAATTGTGAATTGAATTCAAATGAATGTGAACTGTAAAATTGAAGGAAAATGAATAGGTGTAACTTCAACAGTGAAGTAAAAATGATATAAGAAGTACATATTGAAAGTTTTGTAATAGGATTTGCAAAATGATTTGAATGTGTAACTAGATATTATGGCTAGTAGGACATACAGGTGTATAAAGGAATTGGATTTGATTTCAAAGATAAGTTTGAATTGCTCGACAAAAGGTAAGTACTTATATTTCTATATGAGATTTACTGATTTCTTCTCTAGCCGCTTGGTTTTTTCTTTTTCTTTTTGAAATCTGAGAGTCCGTAGGGACGTTTTGTAGTCGTACCGTATTAGCCGCGCAAAGGAGACGCTGGCAAAATTTTTCGAGAATTTAGGGCGTTAGAAAATTTTTGAGAAATTTTTGAAAGTTAAAATTTGAATTTAAGTTTAAATTTGAATTTTGAAGTTAAACAATGTTGTTTGAAACTTATAATTGAAGTTGGAAAACGAGATTGAATGATAACTGTGACGACCCGGCTTTCCACTCCCGGAAAATCGCGTCGACAGAAAGAAAGAAAGGGGTGAGAAATAGAAAAGAGAAGAAGAGAAAAGAAAACAACAACAGATACTCACAGCGGAAACGAAACGAAATATAATATATCACATAAATATTACATAGTATCATATACATCATCTATCAGAGTTACACAGATTACACATCACATACTAGACAGTTATAAACATCTGTCTAGTTATTACATCTCAACACAATACAGATCAATACAAAGATCAACACAGCGGAAAACTACTATCTATATCTACAACGCCGAAGCCTCCTGCTCCATTGCTCCTCCAGATTACTCGTCAAAGCTAAACCTGAATCCCTTGGCTACTCGTAAAAATTTGAGTACCCAAGAGTTTATAAAACAGAAATAAACAACTTGGGTCAGACATGGGTCTGGTGTGAGTAACAGGTTAAACTTGTTTAACTTCAAAACCTTTTGAAAGAAAAGGTATCACGTAAGACTCCCCACCAATAAATATGGGTAAGTTTTTACCTTACGCTAACCAAAACATTTGATAGGAAATTCGATTGTATTATAATAGGTCTAGGGTTTTCAAATAAATATGAAATAGCTGGAATGCTTACATCTCACGTTCCAACATAGTTGGGCACAACTAAAACGTACGGCACTTATTGGAGTTTGGATTCCATCAATGGCAGGGCTACCGGGGTACCGCCCGTCACAGTACGTGGCCTAGATCACCGTACCGAGGATCACTCCCAATCCCCTGCAACACAAGGTCGGAACATCCCTTACTGGATAATTCCCGCACAAGATACCCCACGGTTGTCATGATTCAACCGCACACACTAAGTCGAAAATAGAAAGGGACATCTAGACAGAGGTAACCTTGTCCTACTTGGGTGCTACCCACTAACCTTGCTGCACCTCCCCTGTTTTAGCCATTCCCGGTTTGTGAGGCTTGAGGTCACGATTACCTTTTAAAAGAACACATCTATCTTAGAATGCTCATCGTCCACCTGACGATGTGCTGAAAGCATTCAATCCATACAAGTTCGTTCCGGGTTCGAACGAAACCGAAGGCATTATCTCGTTACACTCGTATTGGAATCACCCTCAGAGTTAACGACAATAACCCTTGCACTCTAAATCTTTATCTCGAATCTGAAAGTACTATCTCCGTCAACTCATTACGGAATCACCCACAGAGTTATACTGACAAAGAATCGTTCTTACACCTCGAGTCTTCACTTGCTCCATTTGGATTTCACGACCTAACGTAAATTTGGATCGATGTGGTATTCGGGTCTCCAGACCTGGAAATCCGGTATATGGAAACCCGATCCCGGTCTCATCGAAATCCAAAACGTATCTTTTAAGGCCAAGTTGTTTTAAAGGTTAAAACAATTTAATTCAATTATCTTTATACACTTAGAAAGATAATTCACAATAGATAATCAACATTATCAATATCATCAGATAATCCATATTATCACAATTCAATTAAACATCCATATCACATAGCATATATCTCATCAGAGATATCAATCAAATGCAAAGCATTCAGTATTATCATCCATCCATAAGTAATGATCTATATCATCTCTAATTAATTTAAAGTTAATTAAATTAATTACTTTTATTTTATAAATCCTTCTTACTTAAACATTAATTAATTACAAATTAATTAATTATCCTCTAATTACCTTTTTCAATTAATCATCTTTGATTAATTATCTTTTAATTACCTTCAAGTAATTTATCCTTAATTAATTACTTAAATTAATTAACCTTAACCACTTATAGTAATTAACCTTTAATTACTTCATTAATTAATTAACTATAATTAATTAAATTAATCACTATAATTAATTATATTAAACCTTAATTAATTACATTAATTAATCACTTCATTTATTAATTATACTTAATTAATAAATCTTAATTAATAAATCTTAATTACATCATTAATTATATTAATTAATGATCCTTAATTATAAATTAATTATTAATTACTTTTAATTAAAGTAATTACATTAAGTAATTTACCTTTAATTAAAACCCATTTATTAATCACCTTGACTAATCTTCAATCAGTAATTAACTTCCCTTAATTACTTTCATTAACTAAATTAATTACTTCCTTAATTAATTTCTTTTAATTAATCCCTTGATTAATTCACAAGTAATTAAACTCAAATTACTTTCCTTAATACATAACCAATCAATTAATTACCTCAAGTAATTATCTATTATTTACTTCTTAAATAATCATACCTTAATAATTACATTAAGTAATTATTTATCAAATCATCCATTGATTATTCTAAATTAATTAAACTTAATTAATTTACTTAAACTAAATCAAATTAACTTAATTAATTACAATAAGTAATTAATTTCTTAATTACTTCCATTTAGTAATTATATTTAAACAATTTCATAAATGATTATCCTTAATTAATTAATCAAATTAATTATCAAAATTAATCACATTAATTAATTATTAAATAATCTCAATTTTATGACCTTCATTAACAATTATTTAATTACTTTTCTTAAGTAATTAACTTAGATTAACCATTATTAATTTCAAATTAATAAATCTTAAAAACCAAATAATTAATCTCTAATTATTTAATTAATTAAGTGTTAACCATAACTTAATTAATCTTTAATTACTTATTAATTAATTCTTAATCATTAATTAATATTCTAATTTATAATCCTTAATTACAAATTAATTATTGCTTAATTAATTAACTTAAACCTTAATTAAGTTAATTTAAATCCTTAATTACTTAATTAATTAATCCAAATCATTAATTAATTAGATTATTTAAACCATTTTAATTACCCTCAAGTTTAAATGATTTTAGCTTTAAGATAAAACATTTTCTTATTGATAAACAAGTTATCATTTACAAAGAATTTAAATTACAAATTAATTAATCCAATTCATTAATTAATTAAATTAATTTAACTATTTTAATTATCTTAAAGATTTAATGATTTAAACTTTAAGATAATACATTTTCTTATTCATGGATAAATTATCATTCACAATTTATATTTGAAAACATCCATTTGCAAATCTACTTTTAAATTTCATTTTAAATTCTGGATTAAAATGAATACCAATTTATTTTAACAAAGTTTTAAACTTCATCCTTTTAAATTCAACTATCTCATCATTTTAAAGTTGCTAAATATTCTAAATTTCAACAACTTATTATATTTTTGAACCGAGATTCAAATTTAACTTAAATCAGTTTTAAACTTAGACTTTAGACTTGTTTAAAACTTTTACTTAACCTTTTAAATTTTGTTTCAAATTTTTTTAAACTGTTTAGTCCTAAAATCTGGAAACCAGACTTTAACCCGAGAACCCTCAAAATACTTCGAGTCGCCCCCTTCAAAACATCGAGTCTCTCACGAAAAAACCCGAGAAAAATAACTCGAGTTGCCTCTCTGAATACTTCGAACATCACTCGAAATAACCAGACATCACCAGATACATGCTCGATCGCGTGCACGTGCACCAGAGGTGCAGTCGCCTCCGACCATCACCACTAACCCTCACAAGTCGGCGTTCACCACTTCAGACGAACCAAATCCCAACTTCGTCGATTCCTACTCGAATTCAAATTCGAGCATAAAACCAAAACCTGGAACAGAACAATCGCAAACCTATAAATGCTTCGCCAGCCCAATTCCGATCACCGTAGTTTCTACAACTTCGACCCTGATCTCGACTACGTCCAAACTATCGTCCTTCAAAGCCTTACTTCACTCGATCAACCCAATCTGTCGTGGTGATCGATTCATCATTCTTGGTTAAAAACTAGGGTTCTAGCAAATCTCTCACAACTGCAACTTCCACTATGATTTCCATCACCAACAATTATTTTTCCTCACAACTCCTAACCCTCCTCCATCACCTAGAAGAACCCCGAGCCTTCCAGTCACATAGATCACCAGAAAATTCCTAATATCCTCATTCCAGTCATCTCTTAACTGTACCTAAATCTCTTTACTAAAAATTATAGTTTTTGTTTTAAAAATCATATTTTGATTTTAGTATTCAATTTATAATCCTGGATTTATGAATTACCTAGTTTGAATTTTCACCTTTATATAACATACACTATTATTTTGGTTACAGAGACAATCTGCTTGAAGTTTGACATAATTAAAATTTTTAGGCATTAGTATATGATAAATCAAACACATTTTGTTTAAATATTAAATCCAAATCACTCTAGATCATGGGATAATGATTTTATATCAAAAACAGGAGTTTGGAATTACAAGAAAACAGAGACACACTGATTCAAAACAACATGCACACCTATATACATTCATGTATATGCAGAATCATCTATAAATATTCACATCCACAACACAATTATCACAGAACTAAGCATGCAAACATAATTATACTTAAGTTATTTTAAGTAAGAATGTTACTCACCTTTAAAAAGATGAACAGAGCCTATCTTTGAAACTGAGAAACTGTTTTGAACTTTAACTTGAATGCCTCTTTTAATTTTTAACTTGAGTTGCTTTTAGAAACTGAGTTGCTATGATTTTGCTGTTGATTTAATCTACAGGTTTGCTTGATTGATAAACTCAGGTTGAATGAGATGCTGTAGGCTTTGATTTTCAGATATGAGGATGATGTTTGCAGGCTGATCTTTGAGTTGTTTCCAGATTTTGAATAGAATTACAGACTGGTTTCTTTGATTTGGAAAAGAATTTCAGGGGTTTGATTTGAAGAGGAATGCTGCAGGTTGATCTTTGATTTTTAGTTTGAGAAGGGTTTGAGAAAATTTTGGTTACTGATCTGATTTTCAGATTTTATTAGAGAAAGAGTTTTTGAGTTTCTTGTTTTGAAAATAAAAATAGAAAGAATGAAATAAGGGAATGCATATGAATATATGTAAGTGAATTTATGATTTTATAAAAATAAAAGAAAATGAAAAATAAATAAGACACTTGTCATAAACATTGATTACTTACATTACACATGTTAATACAAAGACTTTAGATAAAGACACATGTCTTTTAAGTATTTATCTTATTTCTATTTATTTTAAAGTAATAAAAAAAAACCTTTTCTTATTTATAAAATACTTATCTATATATATTTTACTTTTTAAAGAAACAAAAACAAATTATATTTTAAAATAAAAGTGTATACAAATATTCTAAAATCCAAAACAATTTAAATATTTATTCTTTTGAATTTCAAAACTTAAATTCAAATCCAAATTAAATTAAATCCTAAGATTCAATTTAAAGGTTAAGTTATATATATTTATATATAACTATTTATTCATTTTAAGCTTAAGTTAAAATATATCTTAAACAATTTAAACATTTATCTAAAGTATATTTAAAACTATAAATTTACTAATTTAAATAACTTTGAAAAGTCATATTAAATTAAATCTAAATTCCCAATTTACCCAAAGCTTATATTTACAATATATATAAATAAATATATATATTCAAATAGAAAATATCTTATTAACTTTTAAAGGATAAAATCACCAATTAATACTAATTTAATCAGATTATTAAATTAAATTCAAATCTTATTATCAAAGATCATCAATATCAATTTAATTATTTAACAGATTATTAAATTGATATTGTTAAAAATTTCCGGGATATTACAATAACGAATCCTTAATAGAAAGATTTGTTTTGATGAATTGAAAATTGATAAAACTATTGAATTTGAGAAAATAGTAGACGAGTTAAGGACTTTTTCTTCCTGACTTGTAATTTCGAGGACGAAATTCTTTTAAGGAGGGAAGTCTGTAACGACCCAGAATTTTTGATAATTAAAATTCGAATATTTAATTAATTTTAAATATTAATAAATGGAATTTAGAAGTCGAATGATTTATTTTTCGAATATTGGATTTAATTTGATAATTAAATCGATAAATTAAATAGTGAAATTCCAGAGATAATTAAAAATCGAGTTAAAATGATTGAAAATGATTTGTAAAATTTTAATTAATCATACTGGAGTTATAGAAAGGTTATAGAACTTTTAAAATTGAATTTGGAGTTAATCTATGAAAATTGAATATTTTAATATTTAATTATGACTGTAAAAATAGCCAATTTTCGAACAGTCTCGGAATTCGACGAAACTAGTTCCATTGGATCCGTAATAGTTAGTTATTATCGGATTTCAATTTTCGTAGCAATCGAAGTTATCGTTTGACCGTGGCAGATCGAAACGCATTGAAATTATTTTTATTTTTATTCGACGAGTTAAAATAGTCATTTTTCAAACGGTCTCGGATTTCGACGAAACCAGTTTCATCGGATCCGTAATGTGATATTATTATAAGATTTCAAATTTCGTAATTTTTGGATTTACCATTTGTCCGGTACAAATTAAAACGCCTCGAAATCGATTTAAATCGGTTTAATTTAAATTGATCGTTTAATTCCATATCTTGCACAGACGATCGAATTAGCTTCCGAAACCTGTTCCATTGCGTTCGGAACGCGGGATAAACCCCAGAAACGCCAGTTACCGCGCGTAAATCGGAGTTTGGAAAAACCGAAATGAATAGTGTTCGTCAGAATTTCTATATATACACTTCATTGTTTTCTTTTTTTTTCAAAAATAAAACCCTAACCCTAGAAACAAAGCCAGCCGCCGTTTGTTTTGTTAATGGCCAATATTGTTCGAATTTCTCCTCTTAATCTCTCTCGATCTATAAACAATTAGCGAAAGAGTTCAACTGCAAAGTGGTAGAGCGTCTCGAGCTCGATAGATCCGTACGGTGAAGTTGGTTCTCGTTGACCATAAGAGGAGCTACGTGCTCGCGTTCATAGTCGTGTCGCGCACGTTTTTCGAGGTATAGGCTGAGCCGAGCTTCACGTGTTCGATGGTGGAGGTGGTGCTAGGTTTTGGCTTCGTAATGGTGGTATTATGATGTGATTTCAAGCAGTGTAGGAGGAGCAGCGTGAAACCCTAAGTGGCGGCAACGTTGGGTTCTTCTTGTACGCGACCTGGAGGATGGAGGACGAAGACGCGCGCGGGCTTGATGTGGGAGAAGCGAATCAAACGGTCCTGATTGCATCTAGGTTAATAAAATAAATGGAATTGTAAATTTACTATATTTAAAAATTATACGATGTTTAAAATAGTGTAATTTGTTCATACGAGGTCCGTTCTGGACGAAACAAGATGCATCGGAATCGTATTGTCGAGCACTACGCGATGCGACTGGATTGGAATCGGTTGGAGCTAGTTTGAATTTCGGGTAAAATTAAACGCGCGTTTAATTTTATTCGAAATAAACGCTGGAACGGAATTTAAAATCGAGGTGAGATCTTCTCACTCAGATTTAAATTTGAATTGCAGTTATTGATTGTTATTTGGATGTGATATTAGATATGGTAGGATATATCTATATATAGCAATATATACATATTGGCATATGTATATATTGGATTGATTGATTTCCCGCCTCGTATAGCGGATGAGACCCTATTGCGCCGTTAGTAAGCGAATTATTTTTATAAAACCCATATACCGCGATAATTCCGTACTGGAGCGGAATTGGTATTGTGCTAACGTCTTTGAATGCAGGGAAACAGGTTGGAGGGATCCAACTGGATTCCTCAACTGTATTTACTTATTTACAGATATTGATATATATTCTGTTATCATATTGATATATGATATTGACTGTTGTGATGGACTGATTGGTGTTGTTGCATCATCGGATTCAGTTTTGAAATGTAAAAATAACGACTTTTACTTTAAAAGGGTTTTTAAAGTGATTTTTGAAAATATACGTTTTATGGAATTTTTGAATCGATTTATAAACGTAAAATTTTAAAGTTATAAAAGTTATAATTTTTTAGTGAAATAAAACCGAAGTGTCATTTTTGAAATAAAAGTCGATTTATTTATAAAATGGTTTAAGTTGGGATTTTTGAATAACTATAAACGATTTGTATAAAAAGATTTATAAAAATTGATATTTTATAAATCAAATATTGGAATTATAAAACGAGTTTTTATAAGTGTTAGAAATTTATAGATGTATAAATTGTGAAGTTAAAAAGAATGAAATTTATAGATGTATAAATCGGGAAGTTAAAATGAATGAAATTGTAGAATGGAAGATTTATAAGAAATTAACTTATAAAACTGGATTTTTGCCTTTAAAGGGAATATTGATCGAAGTTAATAAAAAAGAAGATTTTATAAGTCAAAGTTGTTATAAAATAGAAAGAGAATTTATAAACGTTGTTTTATAAATTCGAAATCAATTAAATTTGGTAAATCAAATATAGGAGGTCATTAAAGGAAATATATTCGCGATTTTGGATAGCGAATTATCTTTGAAATAAATGTGTAGAAAAGATTGAAATTGGGTTAAGTGAAGTATATTCACGATTTTGGACAGTGAATATATTATTGAATAAAATGGATTCATTTTTGAAGAAGTGATATTAAAAATGAAGTTAAACATTTTAAAGATGTTTTAAAATGTATTGTGAATCGAAATCATAGATTTCAACATTTATTGTTGAAATAGACGTTTTCGAAAAATAAGGAAATGATGGACTATAACACCGTCGTTATAGTAAATGATTTCCGAAAGGAAATGTTTTTATGTAGTATTGGGATTTATATACCTATCTTAATTTCGAATCCCTATACTAGTGATTTTGAGTCGTCGTAACGATGTTTTACGTAACATTCGTTTTGACTCAAATAAATGTGTTTAAAGAGAATGATTTCCTTAAAGAATGAATTATACTTAATTTTGATTTAAGTATATTGAATATTTTCAAAAGTTGAAAATAAATAGATTTGTGAAATACTTATTATTTAATAAGTATGGAAATGCTTTTCCAATATGAAATGAACTGTTTTGAGATTTTATCTTCAAAGATAAAATGAAATGTGGAAATTGATTTGAAATTGTTTTCAAATGGTTAAGTGTGGAAATTATATATCTAGTAAAGATATTTTTGAAGATAAATAATTTGGGGAAAATTATTTGGAATCTGATGATGTTGCGCATCTTTATTGATAGTTAAATAACCGACTATCAATAATTACCTTGAATGGTATTTGTTGTGAATTGGATGAATTTGAATGCCACACTTGTTTTTGAATAATCGCTCACTATTCGGGTTAACCGGGAAAGGACCATGGGGTCGTATAACCCATTACGAATATGTGATACGTCGTTATGAATCGCATTTGAAGACCGGTGTTGAAGACCGGATATTTTTGAAAACGGAAGGATTACCGTCGAGTTACTCTACATCGGCTGATCTCCGATTTAGAGGTTTTATCACCCTTAGTGACGGGAAGTCCGGACGTGATTAGAAATTTATCCGGATGTGCAAGGGCTTTGTGAGAAGTGCCTTCGGTTCTGTTCGATCCCGGAACAGACTTGTATGGATTGTGTGTCTGACGTTACAATTTGAGATATAAAGCTGATTTCTTTCAAATACATTTCTGTTGGTGGCGGAGAATTTATTCTCTTAGCTTAACACCCTTCTCTGAGACGTACGAGCTCAGAGGTTATGTAGTTGAAATTTATCAGCGATATATCCCAATTTGGTAACGTGGCATACTGAGTGTTGCTGTGAAATGATCAGTGTTTGATCATTTGTGATATGATCATTTGTTTGATCTTATATCTTTGTGATCATAGGTTGATCATTTTTGTTTGACCCGAAGCAGGGCTTTGTAGAAAGCGTAGCTTTGTGGACGAGACTTCATCGAGCCTCACACCCCGGAAATGGTCGAAACAGGAAGGATGCGGCAAGGTTCTAGGGAGTAGCGCCCCTTAGTGTATGTCATTCCTTCTGGATAAAGGTGGTATCATGGTATGGAGCCCAAATACTTAACCTCTGTGGTTACTGCATTATTTTTACTATGTGGTTTGTTGGAAATCGGGGATCCTCGGGAAGATCGGTGACGATCGGGGGATGGCATACGCGTGTCAGTAGTTACCTATTTTTGCAGAGGTAACCCGGCCTTGTGTTGGCAGAGATCTAACCGTAATGTTAGGTTATTTCTCGGGTCGTCTATTCCAGGGACGTACCCATCGTGGAAAAGGAAGTTCCTTAGCCTGACCATTTGTTGGAAATCCAAAGAAACAATACGTGACTTGTACGGTTTTAGTTGTAGAACCTGCCATTTAATATGGTAGCTATAGCAAGCATACTATAATGGTACCTATGCTGGCTAAGATTTATATTCTACTTTCGAAATGTTTTCTACACTATGCACTAATAATAATATCAAAAAGAATTTGATTTTCGCGTAGTAAGCATCTTTGACTATCATAAGAAGAAATCTCCTCCAAGTCTGCGTTTGCATTGTGTGTGTGGCGGGAGGTCTTATGGTAGTTTCATTTTCCAAAAGCATTGCGAATTGACTTTAAAATTCTCTGCTATTTATTTTAAAGTTAAACTGTTTTACGATCTCAC
Source organism: Allium fistulosum (assembly GCA_030737815.1). NCBI lineage: Eukaryota > Viridiplantae > Streptophyta > Magnoliopsida > Asparagales > Amaryllidaceae > Allium > Allium fistulosum. The sequence goes on from CM060906.1 coordinate 45,668,686, forward strand.
ACCAGTCACCATGACTGACTCGGAGTTTATTGTTTCCCTTCTAAACTCTGGGTGCCCACCAATTTCCACACGGGCAGTCTAGAGTTAGGTTATCAGGATATTCTGGATATTCTGGAGCTTGGAAGCAAGCTGGATGGCGAGACGTAGTATTTGTATCTGATAGTATTTATTCCGCTGTGTATTCTGTATGAGGACAAGTTTATATAACCGTCCATTGTTGTATATGACTCTGATTGATGTATGTATAAACTGATATAATTCTTTTGTTTAAAGATTATTCATTTATCTATTATATATTGTTTCGCTGCGATATGTGAGATTCTGATATTGTTTTTCTGTTCTGATGTTGTTCTGTTGTTCTTCTCTTTTTCTTCTATTTCTTTTTTCTTAAAACCCTCACTATTGGAGTTTCCGGCACTCGATTGCTCGACAGTCGATAAAGGGAGTATCGATGTCGAATTTTCGAAAGTCGAAAATTTCGGTACGTGACAGAAGGTATATCTGCGACTCTACAAATTCCTGTACCGGCACAAGGGTACGTAGTAGTAGCAGTATATTGTGCAGACACAGCAAGCTTATACCCATGATAGTTATATGAAATATGCTTAATCCATGAAATAAAAACTAGCACTCTCTGTGCAAAGAATCCACCTAGAAGCATGAACAAAAGTTGAATGATGGTCGCAAGTGTGGATGCTGCTTTTAAGTCCATGACAAGTGCACCAAGTGCTAATCCATGCCCTTGTGCTACAAGTACTTGTAGTAAAAGATTACATAGAGTTAAGAAGAAGGCAGTAGCATTATTACTCAATCCTACTGTCCAGTATGTGATTAACATAAAAATGGTTGGAAGTGAAAACTCCATCGGCAAGTCAACTACCATTGTAGAAAAAAATATGCAGATAGACGATACATGCGTGATGAGCGCTCCTTTGTTAACATCATTCTCTCCTGTGGAAATGTTTGTATTGCTTTGAACAATGGGATGTAACCCTAGAAGCTCAGCATGTAGTAAAGAAATCCAACCTGCCATACATTAGTACTGAAGTTTTATAAAAAATGAGCAATATTATTTGTGTAATGACACATCAATTTTTTCATGTGTTATACTTATACCGCATAAAATTATTACTGTTTTGGAACAAATTGAAGCTTTTCCGTATGATGTAGATAGGAGCCTATTCAAATTACAGAAGTATCCGGTTGCTTCTGTTTGCTGAATATGCAAAGTTTTTAAAATATGCGTTGTGTAAAATTTAATCTTAAATCAGTGAACCTTTCATGTATGGACACTGAAAGACGGTGAATATATAATAATAATAAACCAAGAAGATAGAAAGAATATTTATTGGACAAAAAAAACCTGATCCTGGATTCTATCTTGCGACTTCCACCAAAAAGCACAAATGAAAAATGTGATGGCAAAAATATGCACAACCATAGGTACTGAAAGTGAGTTATTTTTGTTTTATTTCACGTCAATGTCTGTTTAGTTAAACTGATGTACTGGCAGTCTATTTAGTTAAAATGATGTACTAACAGTCTTTATCTTTTTTGTTATGAAAAATTATATAACTTGCGGATGATGTTTGGATTTGAAAAATAACTTATGTGCTTCGTTTTGACAGGTGTTGTATGATGATACCGGGGTTACTACAAGCTGGAAGGAAGGAAAAATTATTTTGCTGCATTCATTCTCTTTCAAATCGGTCATGCTTGGATTAACGTATTTTGTATTGACGTTCATATATCTTTGCTTTTAGTATGTATCGTTTTGGTCAGCTATGGTTGTATATATTGTTTTTTTTAAGATCACAAATATTTGAAACTTTGTGTACGAAATATTATGGATATATATTTAAATATATATTGTGGTTTGGCTTATGTCTTCATTTGATTACGTACATCATTATGTGATAATTGTGTTTTTTGAAATTTTATAATATATTAGTAGAATTGTAAGCTTGGATGTACCTAGTAAAAAAACCACAGGGATAAAAATTTATAGCGTTTTAACTGTGCTATGGAAAGGTTGTTTTTTCCAGTTTTATATACTACAGCATTAAGATAGTGCTATAAACAATTTTCATAAGAAAAAAACAACGCAATAAAAGAAACCAAACCGCTATAGAAAGTAGCTATACTTATACATACAATGTACTATTGCAGCAGATAACGCTGTAAAATATTGTGTTCTATAGCGTCTATAGACGCTGTTGTATATTTCATATGTGTGCCAGCCTGTTTTTACATATCAGTCAAGAAAACCCTACAGTTTCACTTCATAGCGACTTTCCAAGGCTATTAAAAGTCATGTTTACAGCACTCATAAAATGCTATGAAATGTCCTTGTCCATAGCGTCTCTTATAGTGTTTTGTATGTTGCTATTATAGGTCACTGACCTATTACAACATGTTAATATACAGCGTAAGAAAAAACGCTATAATAGTTTCTAATAACATTTTTTAAACGCTATTAAAGGGTTTTTTGTTGTAGTGACCTCTTATAGTGTTTTATGACGCCCCACCCTGAGACCCACATTATCAAAGAGTATTACTGGGCAATACTATTTGCTAATGCGAAGAATAGGGCTGGTTAGGAGCGACCATCTATAGTCTTGTCTTAAATATCTATTGAATATGTCGATTAGTGCTCTATATATATATTTTTCTCTGATATCTCAAGTGGATCGACATATCCAATAAATGCTTAATACAAAACTACAGGTGGCTATAGGATCTATCATAACAAAATACAACAACTCAAATGCATAACACATCACTGAACAACAAACAGATATATATACATATATATTTATACATCCTAATACAATACAAATAATGCATTATATGTGGTATGACGACCACAATACAAACACGAGTCAAAAGAATATACATATCAGAGTAGCTATAAAAGGACTATTCAACAACTATATCAAAAAGGCGATAGCAGAAAAGAGTCCATGCAGAAGAAGAATAGGCTAAGTCCAAAGGTACCTAACCTGAAACACCTCGGTCTGACCCGAGTATAAAATACAAGGGTCAGTCTAGCCAAACATATCAGTTTAAGAGGATAAGCAGTAATAAATGCATAAGAATAAGAGTAATGTTCTTCTTAAACAAGAAGGAACAATACTGAGTATAAGCATGAGTATAAGTATAGTATGGTTACTTTAAGTGATGAGATGATATCACTTACACAATAATATAATCTCAAAAGAGATAAAACAATCCATAAAACGCTAAATATTGCAAGCCTCATATCATCGGCATATCACAAATCATCAATAGTGGTTTAGGGAAAATATAACTCCTAAAAAGGAGAGATCACAAAACCCGGCATATCGGCAAACTCAAAGAAATCTCAAAGAAATCACCATCTCAAAAATATGCCACAAGGAAATCAATATAACTTCCCAATATAGGAGAATATAATCCCAAATAAACGCCAAAAGGCAAATCTCAAATAACGCCAATGTAGGAAACTCAAATTCCCATATGGTAATCACCATATATGTAACGATCGCGATTTTTCGACGCTCGAAAGTCGACATTAATACGTCCACTATATCAAATGCCGCGCAATCGAATGCCGGAAAACCGAACCATTAGGGTTAAAAGAAGAGGTAGAAGAAAAGATAGAAGAAAAAGAAAGAAGAACAGCTACAGAAAACACAGAATCAGAGACAATATCAGAATCTCACATTTCGCAGCGGAATAATATACAATAGATAATCACTAGTCTTTTAAACAAAGAACTATATCAGTTATACAATACATCATCAGAGTCAATATACAACTCGATACAATCATAGACAGTTATATAAACCTGTCCTTATACAGAATACACAGCGGAAATAAATAACAAGTACGGTAGTACGCTTCGCCATCCAGCTTATCCCTAAAGCTCTAGAATATCCAGAATATCCTGATAAAAATAACTCTAGGCTGCCCGTGTGGAAAATTATGGGCACCCAGAGTTTAGAAGGGAACAATAAACTCCGAGTCAGTCATGGTGACTGGTGTGAGATCGTAAAACAGTTATTTTCACAAAGAAAGATAAAAATTTTCGCAATGCTTTTGGAAAATGAAACTACCATAAGACCTCCCGCCACACACACAATGCAAACGCAGAATTGGAGGAGATTTCTTCTTATGATAGTCAAAGATGCTTACTACGCCAATCATTGGATATTATTATTAATGTCTAGTGTAGAAAACATTTCGAAAGTATAATATTAATCTTAGCCAACATAGACATTCCGAACTATGCCTACTATAGCTACCATCTAAACAGTGGGGCGCCACCATAAGTAAATGGCAGGTTCTACAACTAATACCGTACAAGGTTCGTATTGTTTCTTTGGATTTTCCAATAAATGGTCAGGCTAAGGAACTTCCTTTCCTCCTGCCGAATAGGATTGCCTCTGGCTGGATGTCCCGAGAGACAAACTGCTCTCTGCCAAACAAGGCCGGGTTACCCCTGTAACAGGTAACTCACGAATATGTCATCACCCGGTCCTTTGGGACCTTTATTCGAGCGCTCGGTAGCATCATCACACATCATAAAGAAAGTGTATCCACATGAGTAAGTATCTGGGCTCCATACCATGATACCACCCCTTTCCAGAAGGAAATGACATACCCTAAAGGGCGCGACCCTCATAACCTTGCCGCAACATTCCTGTTTCGACCATTTTCGGGTTGTTGAGGTCCTGACGAAGTCTCGTCCACAAAGCTACGCTTTTTCAAAAAGCCACGCTTTGGGTCAACAGATGATCAACCTATGATCACAAAGATAAATGATCAAACAAATGATCATATCATAAATGATCAAACACTGATCATCACACAGCAACACTCAGCATGCCACATTACCAAATTGCGAATATATCGCTGATAAATTTCAACTACATAACCTCTGAGCTCGTACGTCACAGAGAAGGGTGTTAAGCTAAGAGAATAAATTCTCCGCCACCAACAGAAATGTATTTGAAAGAAATCTGCTTTACATCTCAAATTGTAATGTCAGACACGTAACCATACAAGTCTGTTCCGAGATCGAACAGAACCGAAGGCACTTCTCACGAAGCCCTTGCAAATCCGGATAATTTCCAATCACGTCCGGACTTCCCGTCACTAAGGGTGATAAAACCTCTAAATCGGAGATCAACCGATGTAGAGTAACTCGACGGTAATCCTTCCGTTTTCAATAATATCCGGTCTTCAACACCGGTCATCAAATGCGATTCATAACGACGTATCACTTATTCGGAATGGGTTATACAACCCCATGGTCCTTTCCCGGCTAACCCGAATAGTGAACGCTTATTCAAAAATAAGTGTGGCATTCAAATTCATCCAATTCACAACAAATACCTATTCAAGGTAATTATTGATAGTCGGTTATTTAACTATCAATAAAGATGCGCAACATCATCAGATTCCAAATAATTTTCCCAAATTATTTATTTTCTAAAATATCTTTACTAGATATATAATTTCCACACTTAACCGTTTGAAACAAATTTCAAATCAATTTCCACATTTCAATTCATCTTTGAAGATAAAATCTCAAAATAGTTCATTTCATATTGGGAAAGCATTTCCATACTTATTTAAAAATAAGTAGTTCACAAATCTATTTATTTTCAACATTTGAAAATATTCAATATACTTAAATCAAGATTAAGTATACATTTCATTCTTTAAGGAAATCATCCTCTTAAGTACATTTATTTGAGTTAAAACGAATGTTACGTAAAACATCGTTACGACTACTCAAAATCACTAGTGTTGGGATTCGGATTTTAAGATAGATATATAAATCCCAATACTACATAAAACATTTCCTTTCGGAAATCATTTACTATAACAACAGTGTTATAGTCCACCATTTCCTTATTTCTCAAAAACGTCTATTTCAACAATGAATGTTGAAATATATGGTTTGGATATTTACCACATTTTTAAAACATTGTTAAAACAATTAACTTCATTTCAAATATTGCTTTCCCAAACATAATCATTTTATTCAATAATATATTCACTGTCCAAAATCGTGAATATAATTCACTTAACTATATTTCAATAATCTCTACACATTTTATTTCAAGGATAATTCGCTATCCAAAATCGCGAATATATTTCCTTTAATAACCTTCTACATTTAATTTATCAAATTCAATTGATTTCAAATTTATAAAACAACGTTTATAAATTCTATTTCTATTTTCTAACTTCGATTTTATAAATCTCCTTTAACGACCAATTCAATTTATAACTCAATGTATATACCAAAAATCCATATTATAAGTTAAATACTTATAATTCATTTATTTTACAAAATCATTTCCATTTATAAGTTCACAATTTATAAATTTCATTTACTTATGAATTCTTAAAAATTCATTTTAACGCTTATAAAAACTTGTTTTATAATATCAATATTTTAAAGTTATAAATATCAATTTTGTACATCTTTTCAATAAACCGTTTATAATACTTAAAAATTCTCAATTTAACCCATTTTATAAATTTCTTAACCTTTATTTCAAAAATCACAATTTGGTTATATTTCACCAAAAATCTTAACTTTTATAACTTTAAAATTTTAGACGTTTATTCATTTGAAATAAATCAATTCAATAATTCAATAAAACGTCTACTTTCAAAAATCACTTTAAGAATCCTTTAAAGTAAAAGTCGTTATTTTTAAACTTCAAAACTGAATCCGATGATGCAACAGCACCAATTAGTCAATCACAACAGCAAACATTATATTTCAATATGATAACAGAATATACCACAATATCTGTAAATAAATAAATACAGTTGAGGAATCCAGTTGGATCCCTCCAACCTGTTTCCCTGCATCCACAGACGTTAGCACAATACCAATTCCACTTCGAGGTGGAATATCGTGGTATATGGGTTTTATAAAAATCATCTGCTTACTAATGGCGCAATAGGGTCTCATCCGCTATACAATGCGGGAAAATCAATCAACTCCAATATATACATATGCCAATATGTATATATTGCTATATATATAGATATATATATCCTACTATATCTAATAGCACATCCAAATAACAATCAATAACTGCAATTCAAATTTAAATCTGAGTGAGAAGATCTCACCTTTGAATTTATTTGCTATCCCATTCCAATCCTTCTTTTGTTTTCTCGACTTTAACCTTGTATAAATAATTTATAAAATTTATTAATATTCGAATTAAATCGAATAATAAATTTTCATTTGATACTTTTGATTAACCAGTGATTTTATTTTAAATCGATAATTAAATTTTAAATTAATTCTTTTTTTTAATAAAATGTTTTTGATACTAAAATGAATGAGAAGTTTATTAAATAAATTTATCTCCCTTACTGATTATGTATATAGATATATACATCTAAATTTAAAATGAAAAGGATAATAAAGAAAATAAAAACAAATCGATACCTCACTGCCTGACAGACCCCAAACTCGGCACCCCTGCCACCACGTGAACCGCCGAGTTCTTCATCGCTGCACAGCTATGTACACGCGACTGCCCTCAAATGGAAGTTCATCACCAGAAATCCCCAACCCATAGTGCTCGAGCCCGAGCTCGATTACACGTCACGATGTCGACGTGACGTCCTACCACAACCTAACCCTAACTCCGAAGCCTTCTCGAGATTGCTTCGCCCCCAGACTCCATCTCGCGCCGCCGCACCCTCCTGCGAACACGCCTCGCGACCTCCAATCCCTACCGCTCAGTCACCAATGGTTTGAAGCGAACAAACTTTCGACTCGACTTCGAATTGGGACGAGGGGATTAGCTCGGTTGAAATTGAATTCGAATTTCACTGGGTTGAAGAGGATAAAGGAACTCGCTCTGTTTGATTTTTCTCTCTCACAATTCTAATTCCAATGAGTCGGCCATTTTTGTTTACGAGAGGGGAGTTTTGAAAAGGAGGAGACTTCGGCCATGGGTTTAAATTTTTGAACGAGATTATCTTCTTTCGTATATAATTTTTTCTTTGAATGGAAGGCTTTGGCTGTTTTGAGTTGAAGAAGACAAAGGGAAGGAACGATGATATTTTGTTTTCTTTTCGTTTGAAATGTTTTAACTCAGTAATAAAGAGAAAGATTGCATGAGAAGAAATAAGGGACAGGAGTACGTGATTAACAGAGAAAAAGTAAGTCGGTATAAAAAGTTGATTAAAAATTTATATTTTTATATTCAAAAATATCTGTTATATTATATCAGCACGTTTGCTTATCGTACAATCACACGATAACTCTGAACGCTACGAAAATCGAAATCCAGTAATAATTCAATATTACGGATCCAATGGAACTGGTTTCGTCAAATTCCGAGACTGCGCCCCGGACCGCTATATTTTAAATTCAATTTAAACAACAAAATTTCAAAACCGAACAAAACAGTTCCAAATTCAATTTTGAAAGTTCCAGTACCTTCAGAATTATAAATATAAATTTTCTAAGCCTTCAGATTATTTTAAATCAGCTTAAGACTGAAAATTCAAATTCTTACCCAATTTTATTGATTAATTTCAATAATTTAATCGCTAAATCTATTCTGATATTTGAATTTCAAATTAAATTGAATTCCAGATATTTAAAATCAATTAAATATCCCGATTTCCAATATCAAAATTTCAGGGTCGTTACAATCTTCCCCCTTAAAAGAATTTCGTCCCGAAATTACAAGTAAAGAAGAATAATCCAATACCCGTTAACTATTTTCTTAAATTCAAATAGTTTTAACAAATTTTCAAACCCAAATCTTTTTACTAAAGATTTGTTATCACTTCAACTTACTTTCCAAACATTTTTATAGTTTTCAAACTACTTTGTTTTACTTCACAATTCAAATTCAAATTTAAATTCAAATTTTGAATTATCCAAAATTTCTCAAAAAATTTCTAACTCTCGAAATTTTCGAAACATTTCGCCAGCGTCTCCTTTGCGCGGCTAGCTCGGTACTACTACAAAACGTCCCTACGGACCCTCAGATCTCAAAAGAAAACAAAAAGCCAAGCGGCTTGACAAGAAAATCATCAAATCTCATATTAAAATTCAAATACTTACCTTTTGTCGAGCAATTCAAATTTATCTTTGAAATCAAATCCCAATTTTCTTTATACACCTGTATATCCTACTAGCCATAATATCTAGTTACAACATTCAAACCATTTTGCAAATTTGATTACAAAATTTTACAATATATGCTTCTTATACATCTTTACTTCACTATTGAAGTTATATATTCTTTTATCATTAAATTTTGCATTTGAAATTTCATTTGAATTCAATTTTATCTTCTATTCTGAATATTGAATTTAATTATCTTTCATTCATAACTGCACTATTTTAGATTAGTTCCGATTACTAATTCATTACAAATTCTAATCCACTTACTCAAATTTGTTTTCAACATTCAGTTTCAATTCCAGTTTTATTTTCACTCAATCATCAACTTAGAATAATTTCAATATTTTTAATTTTACTTAAGAATTTCACTCTTCATTTCTTAGGTTCAATATAAATATTCCATATACACATTATATTTATTTTCAATTCACTATTATGGTTTATAACCACTCATATTAAACTGGATTTTAAATTCCATATGAATTTAATTCATTTCAAACCATATTAATTTGTCATTTCTTCAATTAGTTTCAGTTACTAATTTTATTTCAATACTTTACTTTACAAATTCGAAATGAATTTTTCAACATTCAATTTACTTTCATTAAATTAATTCACTTGTACTTACATTAATTTAACTCCATCTTTTAAGTTAAATTTATTCTATCAAAATTCGAATTGTATAAGTTATCAATTCAATCATATTCCATAAATATTTTTATATGGTATTCTAGAGTCTTTTCAACCTTTTCAAAACCATTTTGAAAACAATTCAAATTATCCTTTGAATTTCCAAAACAATACCCAATTTTCAAACAACTTCCATTTAAAACAATTTGGCAGCAATTCCTCTTTTGGAAACCCGAAAATGAACACCAATGATGCCGCGGTCATCATCGAAGTTATTTTCCAGCGACTGAAAAGAGTTTAGAGCTTTTCATTCCTTCAAAACACTTTTCAGATCCTTTGAAATTCATTTTCAAATCAAAAAGGAATTTAATTTCTAAAGTTTCCAAATTCTTTCAATTACATTTCCAAAAACTTCTCTGGAATTCCGTTTCAAATTACAAATCACATTTATAATTTATATTCTCAAATTTCATTTGTATACGAATCCATTTCCTTATGCTTCAATTCGCATTTATAAATTTCATTTGTTAATTGAATTTATCTCCAAATCTTTGGTTATTATTTTAATTTCTCATTCTATTTCATATAACAATGATAATAATTCAATGTTATTATTTTATAACAACCAAACATTCATATACTATGATAATTCATAGAAAAACATTTCTTTTCTATACAAAAAAATAGTTTTGGGCAAAATTATTTCATTTACCCTATTTAAAAACAATACTGTGTCAGTTTATCTTGTTTAAGAGTTTAGAAACCCCTATAGATTACAGTTAGCTAGACTGCACCGACCAGAATCTATAAACAATTAACCGATAAGTCAACACAATACAAAACAAAATTTATATTCACTAACAAATACGCGCTCATATCTATTAATACACTCAACTCATTCTAGAGTACTACTGACTCTATCTCTAATGAGTAACACCCAATAGAGCAGGGTTGTCGCTTAACCGGATGCTCTGATACCAAATGTAACGATCGCGATTTTTCGACGCTCGAAAGTCGACATTAATATGTCCACTATATCAAATGCCGCGCAATCGAATGCTGGAAAACCGAACCATTAGGGTTAAAAGAAGAGGTAGAAGAAAAGATAGAAGAAAAATAAAGAAGAACAGCTATAGAAAACACAGAATCAGAGACAATATCAGAATCTCACATTTCGCAGCGGAATAATATACAATAGATAATCACTAGTCTTTTAAACAAAGAACTATATCAGTTATACAATAAATCATCAGAGTCAATAGACAACTCGATACAATCATAGACAGTTATATAAACCTGTCCTTATGCAGAATACACAGCGGAAATAAATAACAAGTACGGTAGTACGCTTCGCCACCCAGCTTATCCCCAAAGCTCCAGAATATCCTGATAAAAATAACTCTAGGCTGCCCGTGTGGAAAATTATGGGCACCCAGAGTTTAGAAGGGAACAATAAACTCCGAGTCAGTCATGGTGACTGGTGTGAGATCGTAAAACAGTTATTTTCACAAAGAAAGATAAAAATTTTCGCAATGCTTTTGGAAAATGAAACTACCATAAGACCTCCCGCCACACACACAATGCAAACGCAGAATTGGAGGAGATTTCTTCTTATGATAGTCAAAGATGCTTAATTCGCCAATCATTAGATATTATTATTAATGTCTAGTGTAGAAAACATTTCGAAAGTATAATATTAATCTTAGCCAGCATAGACATTCCGAACTATGCCTACTATAGCTACCATCTAAACAGTGGGGCGCCACCATAAGTAAATGGCAGGTTCTACAACTAATACCGTACAAGGTTCGTATTGTTTCTTTGGATTTTCCAATAAATGGTCAGGCTAAGGAACTTCCTTTCCTCCTGCCGAATAGGATCGCCTCTGGCTGGACGTCCCGAGAGACAAACTGCTCTCTGCCAAACAAGGCCGGGTTACCCCTGTAACAGGTAACTCACGAATATGTCATCTCCCGGTCCTTTGGGACCTTTATCCGAGCGCTCGGTAGCATCATCACACATCATAAAGAAAGTGTATCCACATGAGTAAGTATCTGGGCTCCATACCATGATACCACCCCTTTCCAGAAGGAAATGACATACCCTAAAGGGCGCGACCCTCATAACCTTGCCGCAACATTCCTATTTCGACCATTTCTGGGTTGTTGAGGTCCTGACGAAGTCTCGTCCACAAAGCTACGCTTTTTCAAAAAGCCACGCTTTGGGTCAACAGATGATCAACCTATGATCACAAAGATAAATGATCAAACAAATGATCATATCACAAATGATCAAACACTGATCATCACACAGCAACAGTCAGCATGCCACATTACCAAATTGCGAATATATCGCTGATAAATTTCAACTACATAACCTCTGAGCTCGTACGTCCCAGAGAAGGGTGTTAAGCTAAGAGAATAAATTCTTCGCCACCAACAGAAATGTATTTGAAAGAAATCAGCTTTACATCTCAAATTGTAATGTCAGACACGTAACCATACAAGTCTGTTCCGAGATCGAACATAACCGAAGGCACTTCTCACGAAGCCCTTGCAAATCCGGATAATTTCCAATCACGTCCGGACTTCCCGTCACTAAGGGTGATAAAACGTCTAAATCGGAGATCAACCGATGTAGAGTAACTCGACGGTAATCCTTCCGTTTTCAAAAATATCCGGTCTTCAACACCGGTCATCAAATGCGATTCATAACGATGTATCACATATTCGGAATGGGTTATACGACCCCATGGTCCTTTCCCGGCTAACCCGAATAGTGAACGCTTATTCAAAAATAAGTGTGGCATTCAAATTCATCCAATTCACAACAAATACCTATTCAAGGTAATTATTGATAGTCGGTTATTTAACTATCAATAAAGATGCGCAACATCATCAGATTCCAAATAATTTTCCCAAATTATTTATTTTCTAAAATATCTTTACTAGATATATAATTTCCACACTTAACCGTTTGAAACAAATTTCAAATCAATTTCCACATTTCAATTCATCTTTGAAGATAAAATCTCAAAACAGTTCATTTCATATTGGGAAAGCATTTCCATACTTATTTAAAAATAAGTAGTTCACAAATCTATTTATTTTCAACATTTGAAAATATTCAATATACTTAAATCAAGATTAAGTATACATTTCATTCTTTAAGGAAATCATTCTCTTAAGCACATTTATTTGAGTTAAAACGAATGTTACGTAAAACATCGTTACGACTACTCAAAATCACTAGTATTGGGATTCGGATTTTAAGATAGATATATAAATCCCAATACTACATAAAACATTTCCTTTCAGAAATCATTTACTATAACAACAGTGTTATAGTCCACCATTTCCTTATTTCTCGAAAACGTCTATTTCAACAATGAATGTTGAAATCTATGGTTTGGATATTTACCACATTTTTAAAACATTGTTAAAACAATTAACTTCATTTCAAATATTGCTTTCCCAAACATAATCATTTTATTCAATAATATATTCACTGTCCAAAATCGTGAATATAATTCACTTAACTATATTTCAATAATCTCTACACATTTTATTTCAAGGATAATTCGCTATCCAAAATCGCGAATATATTTCCTTTAATAACCTTCTACATTTAATTTATCAAATTCAATTGATTTCAAATTTATAAAACAACGTTTATAAATTCTATTTCTATTTTCTAACTTCGATTTTATAAATCTCCTTTAACGACCAATTCAATTTATAACTCAATGTATATACAAAAAATCCATATTATAAGTTAAATACTTATAATTCATTTATTTTACAAAATCATTTCCATTTATAAGTTCACAATTTATAAATTTCATTTACTTATGAATTCTTAAAAATTCATTTTAACGCTTATAAAAACTTGTTTTATAATACCAATATTTTAAAGTTATAAATATCAATTTTGTACATCTTTTCAATAAACCGTTTATAATACTTAAAAATTCTCAATTTAACCCATTTTATAAATTTCTTAACCTTTATTTCAAAAATCACAATTTGGTTATATTTCACCAAAAATCTTAACTTTTATAACTTTAAAATTTTAGACGTTTATTCATTTGAAATAAATCAATTCAATAATTCAATAAAACGTCTACTTTCAAAAATCACTTTAAGAATCCTTTTAAAGTAAAAGTCGTTATTTTTAAACTTCAAAACTGAATCCGATGATGCAACAGCACCAATTAGTCAATCACAACAGCAAACATTATATATCAATATGATAACAGAATATACCACAATATCTGTAAATAAATAAATACAGTTGAGGAATCCAGTTGGATCCCTCCAACCTGTTTCCCTGCATCCACAGACATTAGCACAATACCAATTCCACTTCGAGGTGGAATATCGCGGTATATGGGTTTCATAAAAATCATCCGCTTACTAATGGCGCAATAGGGTCTCATCCGCTATACAATGCGGGAAAATCAATCAACTCCAATATATACATATGCCAATATTTATATATTGCTATATATAGATATATCCTAGTATATCTAATAGCACATCCAAATAACAATCAATAACTGCAATTCAAATTTAAATCTGAGTGAGAAGATCTCACCTTTGAATTTATTTGCAATCCCATTCCAATCCTTCTTTTGTTTTCTCGACTTTAACCTTGTATAAATAATTTATAAAATTTATTAATATTCGAATTAAATTGAATAATAAATTTTCATTTGATACTTTTGATTAACCAGTGATTTTATTTTAAATCGATAATTAAATTTTAAATTAATTCTTTTTTTTAATAAAATGTTTTTGATACTAAAATGAATGAGAAGTTTATTAAATAAATTTATCTCCCTTACTGATTATGTATATAGATATATACATCTAAATTTAAAATGAAAAGGATAATAAAGAAAATAAAAACAAATCGATACCTCACTGCCTGACAGACCCCAAACTCGGCACCCCTGCCACCACGTGAACCGCCGAGTTCTTCATCGCTGCGCAGCTATGTACACGCGACTGCCCTCAAATGGAAGTTCATCACCAGACCCAACCCATAGTGCTCGAGCCGGAGCTCGATTCCACGTCACGATGTCGACGTGACATCCTACCACAACCTAACCCTAACTCCGAAGCCTTCTCGAGACTGCTTCGCCCCCAAACTCCATCTCGCGCCGCCGCACCCTCCTGCGAACACGCCTCGCGACCCCCAATCCCTACCGCTCAGTCACCAATGGTTTGAAGCGAACAAACTTTCGACTCGACTTCGAATTGGGACGAGGGGATTAGCTCGGTTGAAATTGAATTCGAATTTCACTAGGTTGAAGAGGATAAAGGAACTCGCTCTGTTTGATTTTTCTCTCTCACAATTCTAATTCCAATGAGTTCGGCCATTTTTGTTTACGAGAGGGGAGTTTTGAAAAGGAGGAGACTTCGTCCATGGGTTTAAATTTTTGAACGAGATTATCTTCTTTCGTATATAATTTTTTCTTTGAATGGAAGGCTTTGGCTATTTTGAGTTGAAGAAGACAGAGGGAAGGAACGATGATATTTTGTTTTCTTTTCGTTTGAAATGTTTTAACTCAGTAATAAAGAGAAAGATTGCGTGAGAAGAAATAAGGGATAGGAGTACGTGATTAACAGAGAAAAAGTAAGTCGGTATAAAAAGTTGATTAAAAATTTATATTTTTATATTCAAAAATATCTGTTATACAATCACACGATAACTCTGAACGCTACGAAAATCGAAATCCAGTAATAATTCAATATTACGGATCCAATGGAACTGGTTTCGTCAAATTCCGAGACTACGCCCCGGACCGCTATATTTTAAATTCAATTTAAACAACAAAATTTAAAAACCGAACAAAACAGTTCCAAATTCAATTCTGAAAGTTCCAGTACCTTCAGAATTATAAATATAAATTTTCTAAGCCTTCAGATTATTTTAAATCAGCTTAAGACTGAAAATTCAAATTCTTACCCAATTTTATTGATTAATTTCAATAATTTAATCGCTAAATCTATTCTGATATTTGAATTTCAAATTAAATTGAATTCCAGATATTTAAAATCAATTAAATATCCCAATTTCCAATATCAAAATTTTAGGGTCGTTACAATATATATATGTATAAAATGGCTCGAATGGCCAACCATGAAAAAGGCGATACACTCGGGAAACCAATGAAAACATCTCAAAATTTGCACGTGCTTTTGGCCGAAACCTGCGAAGTACTGATCTCAAATATGGTACCACGCCCGAAGGCAAATACGTCACAATGACAAATACTCCACAATGGAAAATACGCCACAATGGCAAACGTCTCGAAGACAAATACGCCACAATGGAAAATGCCGCAATGGCAATGACCCGAAGGTCCAGTACTGGTAGTACGCCGCAATGGCAAGTGTGTCACAAACTTTCGGATAGGAACCCGAACAGTGTTAACGTGTGTCCCATACCACACGTTCGCACTAAACGATTTACTAACCGCTAGTAAATTTCACACTCAAAGCAGTAAAAAGTTACCTCATCTCATCGGTAAACTCAACTCGAAGGTCAAAACGATCAACCGGACAAGTCGGGAATTAACCAATAAGATAAACGCACGTGTCCCATACCACGTGTTTTACCAAACCGTTTAATTCTTCTTCTCATTCGCTCGAAATGTGCAAAAACGTGTAATTTATATATAAAATAATTTACTTTGGAAAACAAGCTTTGAAAACCAATTCTCGAAATCAATTTGAATACCCTATTTGAAAATTTCTCTTATTATAGAGAATAAATAGATTTTACACTTGAAAATACTTGAAAATACTATATAATAATTATTTTGAAATGCCCATAAATTTTAGAAATTATATCAAAATTATTTGGAAAAATCCGTGCTCGAAATCAAAGAAATCACTCAAAACCGTCATTCAAATTCAATTCAAATTTGAATTTCAAATTCATCAAAACTTAGCTAGCCTATTGATAGGCATCATAGCCCTTAAAACATTTCAGAAATATCACAAAAACATGAAGTAAAAGTCAAAAGTCGGACTGAAAAATAACATAAAAACGCGTAGGCAAAATAATACCCAGGTCTGAAATCTTCTCTGGGTTCAACTTTCGGACATAAAATAGATGGTCAAACGACCTATGATTGAACTAAAAATTGGTGTGCATAAATTAAAAAACTTCATCTTTCAAACAAAAAAATAATCTTTGAATTTCGAAGGAAAATGAAAAAGTTACACTGTCTCAAACATGGACTCAGACCATGTTTATAACAGTTCAACAAGAATGTGCCCAGGCCTGAAAATCATTCTGGGTTCAACTTCCAAGCATAAAAAAGAGAAACAAACGTTATCGGATTGAGCTATAAATTTTAATACATATAGTAGAAAACGTTATCTTTCAAACAAAAAAAAAGAATCATGCCATTTGGATAAAGTATGAGAAAGTTATGATGTCTCAAATTTGAACCTATACGGTGTTTCCACTGTGAAAATCTGGGCAAAAACGTGCTCCGAATCAAAGTTCGGCAGCATATTTCTATAAGCTATATAGGTCGAAATCACTTGCAATTTGGTACCCTTATAGTAAAAAACTTTATATTTTAAACAGAAAAATAATTACGCAATTTTAGTAAGAAATGAAAGAGTTATGCTATCTCAAACATGGACTCAGGCCATGTTTGCAGCAACTCAGAAAACACAATTTCTACTGGCAAAAATCTGAGTTTTGTTGATTTTGCAGCAAAGTTCTGAACATGCAAATGACAATATTTTTCAACTAAATTTTGCAGAGACAAATTATAACGTGCAATCTATCATCTGAAAGAAGTCTGGCTGCGTTTCGTTGCCGGAATCAAAAGATACATGTCTCTAAAGAAGCACTACAGAACAGTTTTGAACAAAAGAGAAGCAAGCTCATAAATATTTCTACATAAGCTAAACTATTTACAGTTTTTGCAATTAGAAGCATTATTTTGCTAGATTATGTGAGTTTATTCAACTCACCTTACTGATTAGATGCTAAAACTCGGATTATACCAGCAAAGTTGAAGCTTTTAGCAAGATTAGAGCTTCTAAGGAACTGTAGAAAGCAAATGAAGAACATGCAAAACAAAGAAGAGATTCTTACATACAACCCAACTCAAAATTTTAGATTTTGATGAAATATTCAGTTTTTGAATGGATTACCTTTAGATTTACACCTTAGATTGAAGAATTTACAATTTGCTTGAATAAATTTTTGAGTTTGGAAGCTTTGATTTTGCAAAGTGGTGGAATTTGGTTTCTTACAGCTTGAAGAGGAAGAAGATGAGGTTTTGAACGTTCTGTATATATTTTTCTCACTTCCTCTATCTGATTAAAAGCACTAATGGGCCTTGGACCCAATAATTAAGAGAGAATTAATTAGGCTAAGTGAATTTATTTAACACTTAAACCCAAATATGTACATTTTTACACTATATTATCAAACGAATGTTATTTTCTTCAAATTTTCACACAATTAAAATATGTAAACTTACATACATATGAAATAAAATAGTTTACACTATATAAAAAGATTAATTTTTATTTTTAAAACATCTTTATTATTAAATCCTTTATTTTATAAAAACACACAATTTTCACAATTAAATGATAAAGTCTACATTTTTAACTTCTAAAATTCAACAAAAATATTTTTCTTGCTTAGAAAAATATAACTAACCATTCTAGACTCAAATTTATAATTAAAACACATTTTAAAACCAATTTCCACCTTTTTATTTAATAAACCACCCTTAAAAATAAAATACTTCTCCTAAAAATTATTAAAAGAAGTAAATGGGCAACAATTAATGTAATTATTGCATTTTCTCTAAACTAAAAATCATTTTCTTTTTTAAAGCCCATATTCCATTTATTATTAACCCAACAAAATAAAATAAAGTTCTAAACTTTATTTTCACTATTTTAATTCCAATTTCATTGTTTATTCCAAATAAACAATTTAAAGTTTCCAAATTTTAATTTAATTTATAATTACCATTATAATTTAGTATTGATAGGTAATCTCCAAACCAGGGTTGTTACACTTTTAAAAGCTTATTATATCGAAAGATGGAACGCAAAAACATGATCCAGCATTAGTTGTTGATATCTCGCTAGAAATTCAAGAAAAAATTAAGTTTAGTAGTTGACTATTATATAACCAAGAATTATTTTGGGTGACCATTAGTATGTTATAAATTTCTATGTTCCTATACGTAATATTGGTAATACAACCATTCTCATTTAAAAAATGTTATGCAAACTTTTGCGTAATTTAGAAATATGTTATCATGCGCTCTCATGACTATTTTTAAGAATAGGGCATGTTCAGTTTTACAAAAATATTAAGATACTGAATGATTATGAAAACCATATGTGATTGTATTTAATTCGTCTGAATGACCAACGTTATCACCCAATTTGAAGGTTAAAATCGGCAATCTACCTTAAAGATTCAAATTTCCTTGATTCTAGAGATTCAAAATGCAACTTTCACCTTCTCTAAGTGAGATTTTATTGTAAAAGGGATGGTCACTCGGATAGGTGTATAAAGGAGACTTCTATATCGCCAAACCCCTACTGCAAAAGTAAGAAGGGAAGCGAGCAATGAAGGATTTTCCGAGTTCTATCTTGAAGTGCATATAAGTTCATTTTTCCTATTAAAAGTGCATTTGAAATACCTTTATTTGTCAAGTTGTTTGTTATCATTCTACTCTAAACATGAGGTGCTTGCTCATATTGTTATTTCCATTAAACTGTATTTACCGTAGCTTTCTCCTTCAAAATTGAATACGCCAATGTGCACCAAGCATAATGATGCAGCGTTTCTTACTTCACAAAATATCGTTTGGTTGATTTTCAAAATAGGAATTATGTATACTTGGAATATTAATTATTTTACTACTATTAGTTTGATTATTCAATACTTTTGTTTGTACCAAAATTGGACACAACACTCTTCGGATGTGTTTGAAGAGATAAAATGAAGGAAACATATGTAAAACAAAACAGATCTAACAAACACACCAATAAACAGATAAGAAAATGCATAGAAACACACGGATTTAGAGTGGTTCGGCGAATTGCCTACGTCCACTATGAAATGATTGATGTTTATTGAATTTCACTCACTGTTTACAAAAGATTACAACAATATAACTGAAGTTTGATAATCGTTTCGGCAGAATATCGACGTAGAGAAGCCAAAAGTCCCTTTTCTGTAGGTTCTGGGCTGCTATTTATAGGCGTAGGCTGTAAATATCTCGCTCAGATCTCGGGAGATCTCTTCTTGCACGTGGTTGGGCCCACATGATCGATCCCACGTGATTTTCACTCGGTCCGTGATCGATACGAACGAATTTCGTATCGATCAAGATTTGGTCCAATCGAGTCGAAATTTGGCATGGACGTTCTTTAGGTTGTACGTAAGCTCCTGTGAAAATTTTATAGCATTTGGACTTGTGGATTGTGAGATATGATCGATACGAATTGACATTCTTCGGTGAGCTGCTCTGTTCGAATCGATGCCTTTGCATGGATTATTTCGAATCGATATTGGGCACGTGCTCAAGAGATGACGTGGCGCGTGATTTCTAGATCGATCTGCTCTTGATGCCGAGTTCACTGAGTCGTCCCAGTACTTTTGCCTAGTTCGCGTCGATGAAGCTGCCTTGTTCGAATCGATGGAGGTGGTTCAATTCGTATCGATTGATGTTGCTCCGTTCGTATCGATAACCATATGTGACTAGAGTCTATTTCGCATCCATCCTTATGCAAATTCTTCGTATCGACCTTCAGGGTACTACCTCGGATCGATGGTAATCGATGGATACGAAGAGGGCGCTTGTTCGATGGATACGAAATGAAGCATTCGGTGGATACGAAACAGTACTTAGTGAATGATGCCAATAGCCAAAGCTTGATCGATATAAACAACACTGTTCTCCTGGTCGATACGAAACTGTGCACCTCTGATCGATTCGAACCTCATCGATACGAAGTTGGGTCTTCCTTGACTGCTTGATGGATACGAAATCGATCGATGCGAAATAGCGAGTGGATTTTCCTTAGCTTGTATCGATCGTATCTTGAACATATGAACTCCGATTGACTTAAAACTTGGAAAGTTGGCTTTCATAGCTTTGCTTGTCATGCCTTGTCAATTGTAGCTTGATCCGGACTCGGACAAAATTCATCGACATCCATAGTGAACTTGTGCTTATCCGACACTCGGGCTGAGCGATCCTTGTTTTCAGTCGATTCCTTGATAACTCGGCCTTGCCAAAAGGCGGGATAACATTTGCCCCCCAAGTACGTCTTGTGTGAACATGACGTGCTTTGAAAAGCTGCATCCTTCATTCTGAAAAAGTTCTATCTGATTCGCTGAGTAGTTGCTATCTTTTCATCAAAAGATGTAACCTTCGATTGATTTCCAGTAATATAAATGTTCATTTGTTGACTGCCAATGATTATGTAGTGCATTGTTGTAACTGAGTGTCGAGTGCTAGCGATTTGTTGTTCACTGTTGTAATTGTCATCATGCGAGCATTCAACTCTTGTAAATTTTGAAAATTGAATGTTAGTTTGTCATACGCGTACGTATGTTAACCTGACTCCCGTTAACGTTTGCACGTTCACGAGTCGTTGTCAAGTTCTTTAGTTTTTGTTTGGATTGAGTTTCGTATCGATCCTCTCCTGGATCGAAGTGAAATTCAAGTTGTAACAACATTCGATGGTTGTTTTAATTCCTTCCTTTGTATCGATCCTCTCCTGGATCGATCTGAGATGTTGGAATGTATGCTTCGTATCGATGGATACGTCATATTGGGTCTCGGATTGGCGGATACAGGAATAATGCTTTGTGTCGATGGAGTTGAACGATCTAGACATAATCATGCAGTGAGGCTTCACAGAGGATATTCCATTTCTCATTCTTTCATTCAAGAAGAATCCCCGATTATGGATAATCTTCGATAGGAATCATCCATGACTCCTTTCCTAGATCCATCTCTAAGATCTAGTTGATCTTCATATGTCAATGCTTGGAATAACAAGTATTTCAACTGGGACAAAGTCTTTTTACCGCGCATCCCCAGAACTGGCTAGCTTGGCCAATGACTTAGCTTTTTCATTTTGTTCTCCGAGGATGTGTGTAATGGTGTAATACTCGAAGTCGGCTAGTAGCTCTTGGACCCAACTGAGATAAGGAGCAAGATGTTGCCCCCTAGTCAGATAATCTTTCCTGAGCAGATCGATCGCTCTTCTAGAGTCATTAACACAACTTCGATGTTAGAAAGCCGATTATTGGAAGTTCCATCTGTATAGGTTCTCCATCGGTTGGATGGTTCTCTACTGCTCTTCGGATAGTCATTTAATGCAGTGAATTCGGATATGAAGTATGCTAATGATTGACCATGGATAGCTCTCCGAGGGAAAAAAGTGATATCAAATTGGCTTAGCTTGGTATTCTAATTGAGTAACCTTCCAAACTTTTAAGGTTGCTATAGGACCTATCGAGACTGGTCGATATAGACCTAACGGGGTGAGCCCGTCAATAGCTAGCTTTCATTATATTCCGATCCTTGCATTCGTTTCTCTTTATATAGCATTACGATGCTTATGGCGTGTGTTGACATGGCCCAATTGATGTATAAATCTTCGCGATCTAAAGGTTTGGGTAAAATGGGAGGTCTGTAACGACCCGCTATTTTGGACCATTCGCATCCATTATAAGTGAATAGGTAGACACTCATGCCGGAGTTGAATTGCTCAAAATACCGCGTTGTTAATTTAAATTTTGCAAAACTGAACATATACAGTAAATAAATAATCACAGATCACAGACACAGAGTAATAATTGCAGCGGAAATAAAAGAGATAGTAGTTCATGAAGCTACTATATGAATATATAAAATACATCAGAGTTTACAACAGAAGAGTAATACGATACATCAGAGTTAAACCAGATACAATGGAGGAGTAACACGATACATCAGATACAAATCAGAATACATCACTGGGATCATCGAATACTGAAAGCAGAATAGATGGCTGGATCTTCAAGCAAAGCTCCAACTTCAAAGGTGAGTCTCGAATACTGGTACACTCAGTCTGACCCGAGCGTAAAGCAAACACAAAACACTCGAGTCAGGATTAACATTCTTATATTAATAAATCCAACTCAAGTGAAATAGCAATTGAAATACAATTAACTCAAAGGATGTTTGGAATAACCATCCTTTAAGGATCCGTTAAACTATCTACTATGTAGTAGTGTACGATAAATAGATAATGTCTATCAGTAATATAAAGATATCAAAATAGTGTTAAGTCATGGCCCATTCCACCCTTAACACATTTTTATTCCCAAAAGCATATACAAGACCGTAGTTTCCCCAAAACCGGAAGTCACCAGAGGGCAATCCATATACTAAAGGTACAAAACAATCGTAGTGGTCGCGTATAAATGGAATACAAGTACGACAAGGCACATGAGGCAATACCCAAGGTAGTGACACTACCGTTCGCCTGATCCGGACTGGTGAGAACGCAACGCCACAGCGCCCGCAACACTGTGAAACAACACTCCCAAAATCAAGGGTGCACCAATCGACAACAAGTATAAGTAGTTCGAAAAGTGTGTCCACTTGAGGTAGCTAATCCTCCATTGGCCCGGCACAGCTCCTGTTTTAGTCATTTCCAATTTGACACAAGTGTCAAGGCTATCCATTATCGTTCACTTTCTTTAGTCATCACGTACATCATTCCAACCACTTCATTCTGGATCATCACTCCGCGCATAGTTATTAAAATGGTTTCGGTTTAGATAGAGAGTATATCCATTACTGATCCCGGTCTCTTTAATAACTTTCGTAATTATTACACCGATTGGTCGTTTATCTATTTCAAAACCAAATCAAATCAATTTCAAATAGAATTCGTAAACCAACAATTCATTTGTCTTTCAAAACCAATTTCCAATAATTTACGTTTCAAAACTTCCAAATCATAATTTCAAAATCTTATAATTCAATTCCAATTTCTATTTTAAACAATTCAAATATTGATTCAAGTTGGAATATAAGTTCATTCCGAAATCATTTTATTAATTTAATTTAACATTCAAATCAATTTAACTTCATTTATCGATTTCATTCAATATTCGTTAAGTAAACTTGCCATTCAAAACAATTTCTATTAAATTTCAAATTCAATAAATCAATTACTTAAATTCAACTTCCTTATTTCAAAACTTACAATTTGAATTAAATTAAATTCATCAAATCAAATCCTTTAATTTTCAAGTCTTACATTAATTTCAATAAATCACATTTTATTTCTTGTTAAAGAAATTCAATTTCACTTATTTACTTACTTAAATAATTTTCCAAAACTTAATTAATAAAGAAATTCAATTTCAATTATTTACGAAGTAAAAATTTACTTATTCAAAGTTCAATTTTACTTATTAAAGAATTCAATTCAATTTAATCATTAAATAATTCAACCTTATTTAATTATTAAATAATTCAAAACTTAATTATTAAATAATTTCAAAGTTTAATCATTTCAAATTTAATTATAATTTCAAACTTAATTATTAAATCATTTCAAACTTAATTCAATCATTTCTCAATTTAAACAACATTGTTTCATCAATTACATTGTTAATATTTGTTTCAGATTATTAAATATTATCATTTTCCTTTCATTAAAATTCAAATTTTAACTTCATTTCAAAACTGTATTATTTATTCAAATAAAATCTTCGTTTTATTTTTAAATCAAATTATTGACCAATCGGGTTTTATTTAATTTTCTATCCTAGGTCAAAGTTCAATTTGGGTATTTATCATTTCAACCCGATTCCAATTCAATTCAAAATCAAAGCATAACAAAGGGAACTTGCAGTGTGATAACTGGGATGGTGTCAAAGTAAATAAACAAGCAATAACAACAAACAATAACAATCCAATAATCAATTCAAATAATCCCGAAATAACCGTATTAATTCGCATTGTTATTTGTACGAATTAATATAATTATTTCTAGAATCTACACTATCATTTCATGTAGATTAAAGATTATTACATTACGGTTTTCACTTGTCATCTATTACAATTTCATCCATCATCAATTTAACAACATACATTCAGTGATTCAAGATGTAATTAAACAAATCCTACGTGGCAATTAATTTAACATTAAAGGGGTCATATTATACAAATGTCATTTAATCAAATTTAACACATATATCAAATCTAACTATCCTACGCCAATTTCAATTTCAAATTATTTATCACTTATATCATTAACAATTTAACGTCCAATATAAACATCAAACAATCAATCATTTAACAACCAAACTGGATTATCATTGCATATATAGCAGATATTGGTGTCAGATGTCACAGGTGAACTGATACAGGTAATAACAGTGTAAATATCTAACAGCAGCATATTTCAATTGTCGTTTCAATTGAAATCAAATTTAATAAATAAAAGAACGTTAATCATGAGTGAGTGCTCACCTTTCGAGGCTAGAGAGGATAGACACTGAAGCTGAGTTACGAATCCAAACACGAATTCCAAAGCAAAGTGAGATGGGCACGAATTCGACGGATAGAGCTGATAACAGAAATTGACGAAATAATCAGAATCTGCTTGATATAGACTGAAACGAAATAAATTTCAATTTATATTTTCTTAAACCATTGTTAAATCTAAACACCAATAAATAAAATCTCAGTCCATTTAAACCCAAACTTATGTAACAAAATAATTCGTAACTATCGGTTCATATACACAAAACTAGTAACGGCCTTATGCAAAGTAAACGTGCTTTGTAAAGTAAAGGTGACGACCTGTATAGTATATATACCATATATAAAATATGTAAAATGACAGCCCATAAGTCATAACAATGAACAAGGCAATCGGTCGACCTCACCATATAATAATATGTAATAATACTTCTTTTATAAAATACACTTTACCATATATTTTCCTATTATAATATAATATAATGCCGATATATATATGTACATCAGATCAGAAAATATATTTGATATACATATAGAAACAACTTGTTTATATGATATAGAATATATATGACTAATATAGAAATACGACTGTTCATATATCTTAAAATAAAATAACATTTTTATCCTGGCTTATAACCAGCGTATACAAAACGTGGTATACCATATATTAAACTACTGTTAAACTTTTGTATATTTTATTATTAACGCTACAGTAGGAAACTAAACAACTAACCTAACTGATATTTTTAAAACTTTATATACACTGTATAAATCCTAATTACAACCAACGTTCGAACTCTACAAATAAAATGCATACGTAGATAACAGGCTAAATATTATACAGACCATTAGATCTAAATCCTTATATAACTAATGTGGGCATACATAAGGAGAAGTATAAATTTATATAACCCATAATATAAACGATTTACGTATGATATAATTCATACCAGTTTGAATTTATATTTTACATTACTTGTATAGACAAAATATATACAAGCTCACCTTTATATTACTTACGTGCAACACGTAACTATGTATAACATAGCTATATTTTTAGAGAAAATATAAACTTCCATATCAATAAAATGTATACTGCAGACACGCACAAAAGAAAAAAAAGATAATCAAAACATAGTTTATAAAACTTATGTATATACGAAGTTTAAACAAAAGATTATATACATATACCGGCTTAAGAACAAGATAACAAGGTTGTTGTCCAGGCGTTTGCGTCAGTGAGGTGGGAAGGCGCTGAGGTTGTGAGGAAGTCGGGACAGGGTGTTGATACGACGTCGATCGGAAGGAGCTGATGGGTGGTCACTTGCGGGATTGGCGTGGGTAGGAGAGGCTGGCACAGGTAGTTGTAAACGTGGGAGGCGGAGGACGGAGGTGATGTCAGGTGGTGGTTGCCGTGGGGTTGTGGAAAATTGGAAAGTCGGGCTGCTGAAGACATGTGGGAGGAGGTGGCTAAAGGCGGAGGACCGGAGCTTGTAGGCGGGGTGATTTCTATTGTGGAAGATGATGAGGATCTGGGTTTGGATAAAGGAAAGGCCGAAGGTGATGGGCGCACGTGAGGGGTTTAGGCTGGTGGTTACTCAAGGCGGGGTCTGGTCGCACGAGTAGAAGGCGGATGCAAAACTGACTGAAGGTAGGTGAAGGAACGAAGACTTGGCGGTGGCGACGAGGCTGCTGCTAGGCCGTGGTGGATGCGAGGCATGGGTGCGAGCCGCTATGAGGAAGATGAATGCACGAGTGGTTCACGGCTGCTGTTGTTTTGTTTTTTTTTCTTTTGTGTGTGTGAGAGGAAGAATACGAAGTGAAAGAAAGGCAGGAGATAAAGTGATCTGGTGATTAAAATGAGAGCAAACTATATTTTGAAAATATGGAAAGAGAAAGGGTCTGTTGAATTCAAGAAAAGTATTAAATGCAATGTTAGTTTGATTTAAGACGGTAGATAAAGAATAGTCATGAAAAGTTTTTGAGAACTGAAAAGGGCTACTGGGTATTGAAAATTTAACGGCAGAATATGAAAGAGACATTGGACATCAAGGGTTAGAATTCGATACCGGTACGATCACTGTTTCCGTGTATTCCGCAGCGTACCGTGCTTCAAAACACAGAAGTGAATATACCGTAGAGATCAGCACAATGAGACGATCAAAACGGCATACGGATATCAGGGGTACGATTTAATTATAAAATTTCGAATTTTCTACTACGGAAAATGCAAGAAAAACACAGAAAAATAAGATCGACGGAGCCAAAGATGTCCGAATTTGGAAAAACGACAAACTGACATCTTGCTCAGAAGGTGGTTTAGAATTTTTCTATGAAAAAATATTTAGGTTTCGGAAACATTTTATTTTCTTTGCTTTTTAACTGATTAAATTGAAGTGAATTTACGCGCGAAATAAACTTTCTTATTTTCGGACGAAAATTTACCAGTTGCTATGTTTAACTAGACGTATTCCAAATATCTAATTTTTATTTCAAAATTTTATCGTTTAAAATTTCACAAAATTTCAACTAATTTCGTTATTAAAACAGTTGAAATTTACGGGTCGTTACACTCTCCCCCACTCAAAACTTTTCGTCCCCGAAAAGGAACGAGGTAGGAGAATAGAAACAACCAGAAAGAAAAACAGATTTGAAATACAAAATAACAATTAATTTAAACCATATAAATTCAAATTTAAATTAATTGATATTTAATAATTGATTTAATCCATTTGATTTCACTAAAATCAATCTCAACTATTTCTAAATACATTATCTTATTATCCCATTTCTTAAATTTACAATTTTTAAAACCATAAATTTGAATAGTCTTTTATTATAATCCTATTTTTCAGCAATTTAAATTCTTCTTTATTCCAGATTACTGTTAAATTTATTCTACTTAATATATCTACTCACATATATTTAACCCATATAAATTAATTTAAAACATAAAGTTTCGATTTAAATTAATTTACATCTATTAATTTCTTTTAAATTCAAGGTATTTTCATATGTTGATCAAATTTCAATTTATTAATTCTTTCAAAACAAATTTATTTTTCAATTATCTTATTATTCTATTTATCTCTATTAACATTTTTATAATCAAAATTTAGTGTATCACATTTATTATAACCACTCAAATTTTATTTATAAATTCAATTTATCTTATATATTATCCAATTACATATTCAACTTCTGAATGATTTAGGTAAGTTGTATTAGAATGCAGTTGAACAATATACAAATAAAATTTTCTCAATTCAATTATTCAAGTTTAAATATTTATTCCAAATTTTGGTTTTATTTATAATTAAAATCATCCTTTAACAAAATTTAAGAATTAGGTTTCCGATTAACTTTAAACAATTTAGAGATATATATAATGTATTTATATCAAATCAAATCAAATTTTTAAAATAAGATACCTATATATATAAATCAAATTATACTGAAGAAATTAAAATCAAATTTTTTTTTCTCAAAACAAAACCGTAGCGAAGCTACATAATGTTTTCTCCACTTCGAAACTTGAAAATGAATGTCGATGATGCGGCCGCCATCACCGAAGTTATTTTCCAGCGACAAAGAGAAGAGCACTGATGAAACATCTCAAATTTCTTTGGAATGATTTCTATTTGAAAATATTTTAAATGCTATACACTTTAAAACTTTCAAATCAAAGTTTGACATCACCTGGAATTTAAATTCCCAAATTCAAATTTAAATAAATTTCAAATTTCAAATCAAAGTATAACCAAATTTTATAAATTCATTTATTTATTTTATGAAATAGTCAATGATTTATACAACAATAAATGATAATTAAAATTTTCACATTTCAGACAACAGATTCATTAACATTTTAATTTCAGAAAAATGTATACTTATATATAATATAATCATTCAAAACTATTTTGTTTACCAAATTTGAAAACAACATTGTATCAGTTTGTTCTGTTCAAGTGTTTTGGAAATCCTATCGATAGCGCTGATCAGACGAATCGATCGGAAACCCAAATCACATTAACAACTCAAACAACACAATATATAAAACATTTTTAATATAAATTTACAAATACATTTCTTTACTCGACGATACAGGAATGAATTTTCAAAATAAGGATAGGGTTTCAAATTCTGATGGACTCAAATCAAAGTGAAATTTGATTCGAAGATAAGTTCGTAACAGGAGATAAGATAATTATATTAACATAATCGGGAGACGGATAAGCTTATTAAATTTACGGGCAATCTTAACCGGATCGAACGTGACTTTGATAATAAGATCGATGCTGAATTCCGAGGTAAATCAACATTCGATCTCAAGAAATAGAATTTAGGTATAGCAGGAATAGATAGCGTCGTAAACCAAGGATACAGAAATCTCCGGTAAATCGACGCCTATTATAAAGGAGTTTTGCTCCTTTATGAATCATTCGAATATTGGCGAGACCGCCGATCTATTATAGATAACATTCAGAATGGAGTTATGGGGTGCTCCATGATTGAAAGAAGACGAATAGTGAAGGACACGAATGAATTTTGGAACCGAGGGGAACGTTCCAACATTCAAAGGAATTGGGTCAAAGGAAGAGATTGAAACTCGAATGAGAGTAATTCTGTAAATACATTTACCCTATATGTTAAGTTTTGCCTAGAGCTACCAAAGCTCTGATACCAACTGTAACGACCCGCTATTTTGGACCATTCGCATCCATTATAAGTGAATAGGTAGACACTCATGCCGGAGTTGAATTGCTCAAAATACCGCGTTGTTAATTTAAATTTTGCAAAACTGAACATATACAGTAAATAAATAATCACAGATCACAGACACAGAGTAATAATTGCAGCGGAAATAAAAGAGATAGTAGTTCATGAAGCTACTATAGGAATATATAAAATACATCAGAGTTTACAACAGAAGAGTAATACGATACATCAGAGTTAAACCAGATACAATGGAGGAGTAACACGATACATCAGATACAAATCAGAATACATCACTGGGATCATCGAATACTGAAAGCAGAATAGATGGCTGGATCTTCAAGCAAAGCTCCAACTTCAAAGGTGAGTCTCGAATACTGGTACACTCAGTCTGACCCGAGCGTAAAGCAAACACAAAACACTCGAGTCAGGATTAACATTCTTATATTAATAAATCCAACTCAAGTGAAATAGCAATTGAAATACAAGTAACTCAAAGGATGTTTGGAATAACCATCCTTTAAGGATTCGTTAAACTATCTACTATGTAGTAGTGTACGATAAATAGATAATGTCTATCAGTAATATAAAGATATCAAAATAGTGTTAAGTCATGGCCCATTCCACCCTTAACACATTTTTATTCCCAAAAGCATATACAAGACCGTAGTTTCCCCAAAACCGGAAGTCACCAGAGGGCAATCCATATACTAAAGGTACAAAACAATCGTAGTGGTCGCGTATAAATGGAATACAAGTATGACAAGGCACATGAGGCAATACCCAAGGTAGTGACACTACCGTTCGCCTGATCCGGACTGGTGAGAACGCAACGCCGCAGCGCCCGCAACACCGTGAAACAACACTCCCAAAATCAAGGGTGCACCAATCGAAAACAAGTATAAGTAGTTCGAAGAAGTGTGTCCACTTGAGGTAGCTAATCCTCCATTGGCCCGGCACAGCTCCTGTTTTAGTCATTTCCAATTTGACACAAGTGTCAAGGCTATCCATTATCGTTCACTTTCTTCAGTCATCACGTACATCATTCCAACCACTTCATTCTGGATCATCACTCCGTGCATAGTTATTAAAGTGGTTTCGGTTTAGATAGAGAGTATATCCATTACCGATCCCGGTCTCTTTAATAACTTTCGTATTTATTACACCGATTGGTCGTTTATCTATTTCAAAACCAAATCAAATCAATTTCAAATAGAATTCGTAAACCAAAAATTCATTTGTCTTTCAAAACCAATTTCCAATAATTTACGTTTCAAAACTTCCAAATCATAATTTCAAAATCTTATAATTCAATTCCAATTTCTATTTTAAACAATTCAAATATTGATTCAAGTTGGAATATAAGTTCATTCCGAAATCATCTAAATTAATTTAATTTAACATTCAAATCAATTTAACTTCATTTATCGATTTCATTCAATATTCGTTAAGTAAACTTGCCATTCAAAACAATTTCTATTAAATTTCCTATTCAATAAATCAATTACTTAAATTCAACTTCCTTATTTCAAAACTTACAATTTGAATTAAATTAAATTCATCAAATCAAATCCTTTAATTTTCAAGTCTTACATTAATTTCAATAAATCACATTTTATTTCTTGTTAAAGAAATTCAATTTCACTTATTTACTTACTTAAATAATTTTCCAAAACTTAATTAATAAAGAAATTCAATTTCAATTATTTACGAAGTAAAAATTTACTTATTCAAAGTTCAATTTTACTTATTAAAGAATTCAATTCAATTTAATCATTAAATAATTCAACCTTATTTAATTATTAAATAATTCAAAACTTAATTATTAAATAATTTCAAAGTTTAATAATTTCAAACTTAATTATAATTTCAAACTTAATTATTAAATCATTTCAAACTTAATTCAATCATTTCTCAATTTAAACAACATTCTTTCATCAATTACATTGTTAATATTTGTTTCAGATTATTAAATATTATCATTTTCCTTTCATTAAAATTCAAATTTTAACTTCATTTCAAAACTGTATTATTTATTCAAATAAAATCTTCGTTTTATTTTTAAATCAAATTATTGACCAATCGGGTTTTATTTAATTTTCTATCCTAGGTCAAAGTTCAATTTGGGTATTTATCATTTCAACCCGATTCCAATTCAATTCAAAATCAAAGCATAACAAAGGGAACTTGCAGTGTGATAACTGGGATGGTGTCAAAGTAAATAAACAAGCAATAACAACAAACAATAACAATCCAATAATCAATTCAAATAATCCCGAAATAACCGTATTAATTCGCATTGTTATTTGTACGAATTAATATAATTATTTCTAGAATCTACACTATCATTTCATGTAGATTAAAGATTATTACATTACGGTTTTCACTTGTCATCTATTACAATTTCATCCATCATCAATTTAACAACATACATTCAGTGGTTCAAGATGTAATTAAACAAATCCTACGTGGCAATTAATTTAACATTAAAGGGGTCATATTATACAAATGTCATTTAATCAAATTTAACACATATATCAAATCTAACTATCCTACGCCAATTTCAATTTCAAATTATTTATCACTTATATCATTAACAATTTAACGTCCAATATAAACATCAAACAATCAATCATTTAACAACCAAACTGGATTATCATTCCATATATAGCAGATATTGGTGTCAGATGTCACAGGTGAACTGATACAGGTAATAACAGTGTAAATATCTAACAGCAGCATATTTCAATTGTCGTTTCAATTGAAATCAAATTTAATAAATAAAAGAACGTTAATCATGAGTGAGTGCTCACCTTTCGAGGCTAGAGAGGATAGACACTAAAGCTGAGTTACGAATCCAAACACGAATTCCAAAGCAAAGTGAGATGGGCACGAATTCGACGGATAGAGCTGATAACAGAAATTGACGAAATAATCAGAATCTGCTTGATATAGACTGAAACGAAATAAATTTCAATTTATATTTTCTTAAACCATTGTTAAATCTAAACACCAATAAATAAAATCTCAGTCCATTTAAACCCAAACTTATGTAACGAAATAATTCGTAACTATCGGTTCATATACACAAAACTAGTAACGGCCTTATGCAAAGTAAACGTGCTTTGTAAAGTAAAGGTGACGACCTGTATAGTATATATACCATATATAAAATATGTAAAATGACAGCCCATAAGTCATAACAATGAACAAGGCAATCGGTCGACCTCACCATATAATAATATGTAATAATACTTCTTTTATAAAATACACTGTACCATATATTTTCCTATTATAATATAATATAATGCTGATATATATATGTACATCAGATCAGAAAATATATTTGATATACATATAGAAACAACTTGTTTATATGATATAGAATATATATGACTAATATAGAAACACAACTGTTCATATATCTTAAAATAAAATAACATTTTTATCCTGGCTTATAACCAGCGTATACAAAACGTGGTATACCATATATTAAACTGCTGTTAAACTTTTGTATATTTTATTATTAACGCTACAGTAGGAAACTAAACAACTAACCTAACTGATATTTTTAAAACTTTATATACACCGTATACATCCTAATTACAACCAACTTTCGAGCTCTACAAATAAAATGCATACGTAGATAACAGGCTAAATATTATACAGACCATTAGATCTAAATCCTTATATAACCAATGTGGGCAGACATAAGGAGAAGTATAAATTTATATAACCCATAATATAAACGATTTACGTATGATACAATTCATACCAGTTTGAATTTATATTTTACATTACTTGTATAGACAAAATATATACAAGCTCACCTTTATATTACTTACGTGCAACACGTAACTATGTATAACATAGCTAAATTTTTAGAGAAAATATAAACTTCCATATCAATAAAATGTATACTGCAGACACGCACAAAAGAAAAAAAAGATAATCAAAACATAGTTTATAAAACTTATGTATATACGAAGTTTAAGCAAAAGATTATATACATACACCGGCTTAAGAACAAGATAACAAGGTTGCTGTCCAGGCGTTTGCGTCAGTGAGGTGGGAAGGCGCTGAGGTTGTGAGGAAGTCGGGAAAGGGTGTTGATACGACGTCGATCGGAAGGAGCTGATGGGTGGTCACTTGCGGGATTGGCGTGGGTAGGAGAGGCTGGCACAGGTAGTTGTAAACGTGGGAGGCGGAGGATGGAGGTGATGTCAGGTGGTGGTTGCCGTGGGGTTGTGGAAAATTGGAAAGTCGGGCTGCTGAAGACATGTGGGAGGAGGTGGCTAAAGGCGGAGGACCGGAGCTTGTAGGCGGGGTGATTTCTGTTGTGGAAGATGATGAGGATCTGGGTTTGGATAAAGGAGAGGCCGAAGGTGATGGGCGCACGTGAGGGGTTTAGGCTGGTGGTTGCTCAAGGCGGGGTCTTGTCGCACGAGTAGAAGGCGGATGCAAAACTGACTGAAGGTAGGTGATGGAACGAAGACTTGGCGGTGGCGACGAGGCTGCTGCTAGGCCGTGGTGGATGCGAGTCATGGGTGCGAGCCGCTATGAGGAAGATGAATGCACGAGTGGTTCACGGCTGCTGTTGTTTTGTTTTTTTTTCTTTTGCGTGTGTGAGAGGAAGAATACGAAGTGAAAGAAAGGCAGGAGATAAAGTGAACTGGTGATTAAAATGAGAGCAAACTATATTTTGAAAATATGGAAAGAGAAAGGGTCTATTTGTAACAACCCGCATATCTATCGATTTTATATTTAAATATTTTATCGTTAGTCGGATGTTAGTCCGAAAAGCTACTTTTTACATACGGTCAAATTAGGACTCGAGACCACCCCCATTGAGTTCAAAATGACGTTTGCGATCTTTTTGAGTGTAAACTTCGATATGTTTGGAGATAGTGAAATTTTCGTCACTTTTTGTGTTGAGCTTTTGGTTTGGGCTGCACCTCTTCTACCTCAGCCCAACCCCTTCCTTCTCTTCATCACTTCATCAACTTTGAAGCTTTAGCAACAATGGTGGAGGGGGTAGGAAATTAAAATTCCAAGCTCAAATTCTTTAGCAAATTCAACATCTAACTCCAAATTCAAAGTGAAGACATTGATTCAAGCTTGTGGTTGATCTTTGCTTTGCCCCCGAGCTTCATCTTCATCAAATTCCGTGAAAAGGTGAGATTTTTGATCTCACATCTTGCCTATATCTATCTTGGACTGTTGGGAATGATCCCCTATTGTATTTGCATCAACATTTGCATTTGGTTTGGATTGGATTGGCGAAAAACTTCAATTTTCAGCGTTTTGGTGATTTTTCTGGCCTTAAGTCGTTTCTGGCCTTCGCTGAGTCGTCCACGAGTTAAGCCTAAGTCATGAGTCGTTCACGAGTTAAGGGCTTAGGTCGCGCGCGTGTATTTCTGTTCGTCTGGCCTGAGTCGTTCACGAGTCAAAGTGATGAGTCGTTCACGAGTTACTGGCTTGAGTCGTTCGCGAGTTAAAGTGTTAAGTCGTTCTGGGTGTTCTGCCTTCGCTAGGTCGTTCGCGAGTTAAGAGTTAGGTCGTACTGGGATAAGTCGTTAGGTCGTATAGACCTTAGCTCGTAGCTCGTATGGCTCTTAAGTCCTAGGTCGTTGGCTTTTAAATCGTTAAGTCGTAGGTCGCTGCTTCTACTAAGTCGCTAGGCCTCGCCAACTCCGCTAGCTCGCAACTGTTAAGTCGTATGACCTTAAGTCGTAGGTCGTCCCCGACCTAACTCCACTAGGTCGTTTTGCTGTTAGCTCGCTCGCCCTGGCTTAAGTCGTTAAGTCGTTAAAGGCTTAAGTCGTTAAGTCGTTCAAGACTTAGGTCGTATGACCTTATCCCTTAAGTCTTAAGTCGCTTGCCTCCCTTAAGTCGTTAAGTCGTTCGTTCCACTAAGTCGTTCAAGGCTTGAGTCGTAAGTCGTTCGCGAGTTAGTACTTGGTCGATTCGACCTGTTCTTCTGCTAAGTCGCGTGGCATTCTCCACTTAGGTCGTATGACCTTATCCCTTAAGTCGTAAGTCGCTTGCCTCCCTTAAGTTAGTCGTAGGTCGAACCCCGTATTACTCTGCGTAGGCAATCTCTTCTGAAAAACGTTTATCAGAATTTCTACTTTGATGGTTTTGGGATTGACTTCTTTGGACTTTACTCACGTCTTCGAACGTGAATTGATTTGTTTCTACCATCGTTTTATGACCTGTCACTTTAAAGATATATGAAGGTTTCAATACTAATAGTAAATATCAAAACTCTTTCATCAAAGCGATTTCAACACTATTTTAAATATCAAAAGTTCGTTTTCTCAAACCGATTTTCAATCTACTAGTATATACAAGCCTTTACTTCACTCGAATGAGAAATCGACTTAAACGACTTAGTAAAACGGGTGGTATGAAACACTTGCGTTCACTTCGTCGGTTAGCTCTTGGACTTGTTCGATTGAACCCTTTTTGTGACAATTTCCTAGTGAAGATTTACAGCTTGTTCGTAAATATTTAAGTTAAGCAAGTGGTTATGGGACATGAAGCTAAACTCATATATTTACTAGCTTGGTGTGATTGACACTTCCTTATGATCATGACGATCATTTTTGTGATTTAGACTAGCGATTGAGCGATGTCTCTTTGTCTACGTGGGAGACTATACCCCGATCATGTGATATTTCTCCATCACATTTCTAGGGTAGCACCCTACGGTCTTCGGGCCATTCTTGTGTAAAAATTTAATGGATAGCTTCCATGAGATAGCTTCTCGTCATGTGTTTACGCGTAGGTGAGTTTTAATGCTCCCATTCATGTGTTAGGCCTCCCCCCTTTATGTGTTTTCTGGATTTCTGATGATGATTTCTGGAATTTTGTGCTTCACCAATTTTCATGATTTTCATTGATATGATATCAGTTTTTGTGCATTGGTGAATTCATGTGTTATTGACTTGTTATGAATACAAGTTTAGGGTATGATACCCTATTTTATCTTTGAGAAGATTCTTGTGATATTGATAAATCTTTTGTTGATTATCATTTACGTACTTATAGTAGTATGTCGCTATGGTTATTACATGTTCATGTCATGCCTTTTTCTGTATACCATATCATCTGATATTTATAGTTAGACTGATCCGTTTATTATTTTCTTATAAATAATACTCGGGTCAGACCGAGATGTTACAGGTGCTTCTGCTTGACTTCTCTTCAGGATATTTCTGACTTTTGGCCAACTACCTAGATTAGTAGTTTTTGGATGTACACCTTTGAGATATAGACTCTATGTTGTGTACTTATTCTTTTGTATAGCACGTGTTGCTATTCTTTTGTGTTATTGTGGATCTTATTTGACCACTACTCTGATGTACACTTTCATGTGTTATATTCATATCTATTTCCGTCTTTGTGATATGAATTGTCTGTGACTGATTTATGTTACGATTATTTCTATATTTGTTTCCGAAGATTATATATAGCCACCGTGTGATAGCTTTGTGTTTGTATCGGTATGTCGGATTTCCTCCTTAAAAGATATGCATCCTATTCTATCTGACATATCGGTGCTCGCACAAAGAAGTTACATGGATGGTCGCTCCTCAACAGCCTTATTCTCCGTGCTAATTGACAGCACTACACCGTAGTGTTCTTGGTTAGCGTGGGTTTAGAGGTGGGGCGTCACACTATTGAATTCAAGAAAGTATTAAATGCAATGTTAGTTTGATT
This sequence comes from Allium fistulosum, assembly GCA_030737815.1. NCBI lineage: Eukaryota > Viridiplantae > Streptophyta > Magnoliopsida > Asparagales > Amaryllidaceae > Allium > Allium fistulosum. The sequence goes on from CM060906.1 coordinate 45,706,494, forward strand.
TAAGATGGTAGATAAAGAATAGTCACGAAAAGTTTTTGAGAACTGAAAAGGGCTACTAGGTATTGAAAATTTAACGGCGGAATATGAAAGAGACATTGGACATCAAGGGTTAGAATTCGATACCGGTACGATCACCGTTTCCGTGTATTCCGTAGCGTACCGAGCTTCAAAACACAGAAGTGAATTAACCGTAGAGATCAGCACAACGAGACGATCAAAACGGCATACGGATATCAGGGGTACGATTTAATTATAAAATTTCGAATTTTCTACTACGGAAAATGCAAGAAAAACACAGAAAAATAAGATCGACGGAACCAAAGATGTCCGAATTTGGAAAAACGACAAACTGACATCTTGCTCAGAAGGTGGTTTAGAATTTTTCTATGTAAAAATATTTAGGTTTCGGAAACATTTTATTTTCATTGCTTTTTAACTGATTAAAATGAAGTGAATTTACGCGCGAAATAAAATTTCTTATTTTCGGACGAAAATTTACCAGTTGCTATGTTTAACTAGACGTATTCCAAATATCTAATTTTTATTTCAAAATTTTATCGTTTAAAATTTCATAAAATTTCAACTAATTTCGTTATTAAAACAGTTGAAATTTACGGGTCGTTACAAGGTCTCTTTAAGCGATCTATCGGAGCAGGAATTGCATCAACGCAGTTGTTAGTTCATACAAAAGTTCTCTTCCCTCTCTTGGTCAGGTTGAAGAAGAGAATTCACTTGTAGATGGTACTAGAGTTGAATCAACTTAGAACGGTAATCTTCCAACTTGGGCTCCATACCTGCTTGGTTGTCCTCGGTACATGGGTGTCTATAATTGTCGGAATTTTCTGGAAATTAGCCTTGATTTCACGAGAATTGATGATGAAAACAAAGAATCTTTCTGTTGTAATGGTGAAAGAGCATTTCAAAGGATCGAGTTTCATCCTGCAATTTTTGGAGAGCACTAAATATCTCTGCCAAGTCATCGATGTGGTCGTTTGATAGTCGTGATCTCACGAGCATATTAACCACATCTATTTTCATCGATCGGCCGATCTGATTTTTGAATGATCTGTTAATCGTCTTTTGGTAAGTAGCATAAGCGTTCTCAAGTTTGAATCCAGGGATTTCAGCATAGCACTATAGGCCCAGGTCAATAATGAAACTGTTGTATTCCTGGCCTAGGACATGCTTCAGTATCCGATTGTATCTGGAGTTTGCATCCATGGATGTGAGTAATTCATGTCTGATGGTCAGGTCCATCAGTTGGTTGATCATTGGAAGTGGAAAGCTGTGCTTTGTCATACCCCATGCAAATCTGAGTAGTTGACGTATGTCCTCCACTCTCTGTTCGTTTGTCTTATAAGTAAAGGATTGGATACTCATTTTGGGTAGAGGAACCCATCGGTTTTGAGTAAATTCACCTCCTCTTTAAGTGCAACAGATCTCTCTGGATCCATGTCACATCGTTTTTGTTCACCGAGACATGCCTCGGGTCGACATTTAATGCAGGGTTCTTCATGGCTGGCGAGAGTCCATATATATATATACATATATATATATATATATGAGATCGAGTCCAAGCGAACACATCAAGATTCACATAAAGTAAAACAGTTGACTCTTTCATCATCATTGTGCAGAGTTATGATCTGATCGACAATACTCGTGATGGGTTGTAGGCTCTTCATGTGTTTATTTGCAATGGTAAATGATCAGGCTTATAAGGATGTTCAATCAAAGGATTAGTAGAACTTAGCCTTGTACTGCATGCTGCTACATAGCTAGCTCCAGCTTTGAGATTGAATTTACTTGTGTTTCTGAATGATGCTCTTTTCATTCAATGTACTCGCGATCCATTGCTCATTGTAAGGCTCAGAATGATGATCAGTTGCCCATAATTTCGGGTATTGATCCCATGATTCTATCTCTAGGCATCCTTTCAGTCGCAACCTAGAGTTGTTATGAATATTAGGCATGGGTCGTAGGTTCAAGTTGTCATAGTCAACTCTCGGATAATCATTCTTTTGCCCCCAGTCTTAGATTGATGGACATATTGTGCGAATGATCGAGCCTAGCTTCTGTTGCGTTTATACTGTAGTCCAAGCTGCAAGAGCTAGAGTTGTTTGACGAACGATCAAATTACGTTCATCTTATTTCTCACGTGTGTCTCCAAGTCTGGGAATATCTCGATAAGTAGCAAGGTGTTGATACGCTATAATTTGATCAATGACAATGTGCTTCAACAAAAAGGAAGAGATATGTGCAAAGCTAAAAGGAGAACTATGAAGACCAAAGATACCATAAGTATGATTTAAATATAGGTCTTAGTTTAGATTCATTGTTAAAATCTATCCTCAAGAGGCTTGCACAAAACACTAGAACACGTTTCATAACTTCATTTTTTAGAAAAACATTCACTATGCAAAAACTTATAGTTCAGTCGACTGAACAGGTATTCCCAGTCGACTGAACCTGTTACAGAATTACAACATGCACAGTTTCAGTCGACTAAAATTCCCTGTTCAGTCGACTGAATTCGAACCTGCGAATTTTTAATAAAAAGACACCTTCTTCTTCCCAAGAGTTGCAACCATTCTCCAATGGTAATGGATGCATCTCTTGCCTGAATCTTTTGCAAATAGATACACCTCTTCTACACCTATAAATACATGTTTCTATCATTTGCAAATTACAAATTCTAATTGCTTTAATCTCTCTATTATCTTGATCAAATATTCAGATTTCTTAAGTTTTTCAAAAGCAATCACAAACCACTTCAATTGCTTGAATCTCTAATTTATCTTAAATACTCTTTTGATTCATAGCAATTTATATTTCCTAAATCTTCATAAACACATTTCATATTCTTGAGGATAAGATTATAGGAAAGTTGTACTCAATTAGACTCATTAGTGTTATCAAGAACACAACAAGACAGAAATACTCTTTGTATCTAGTTGAAGTCCTCTTCGGTAGTTGAGGCAAGAAATCCCGTTCGGTTGTTCGAGTAAGTTGTAAACCTATTCCTCCGGGTTAAGTGAGGGTTGTTGGTTAGTTGAATTCCTAAGAGGAGCTTAGGGACTGGACGTAGGATAAGAGGTCCGAACCAGTATAAAGTCTTGGTGTCTACTTTACCTACTGCTTATTGCTATCTACCTAGACCATTCCACTATTCCATATTATACGATCCTACCGCATAGCTTCTTTCACAAGGTAGATAATGTCCACTTCAATCTCGCATTCTATCCCGTTGAACCATGGGATCCAGTAACCGATGGAAGGCTGAGTCATGCCTATCCTACATTATGTTCTAGTTCTTTCCTCTAGGCGGAATGCATTGTTACTTTGCCGTCATTCGAACATAAGCTAGATTTTGGATGGTCAATGACATTCACTTCGCTGCTTATGTCGCCATACTTTGGGCAAAAACTGAAGAGTGAATCGTCCAGTCAGATCCAATGCAGGATTGATGCTCCCCTTGTCGAATCCAGGGTAAGAATTGGTGCGTGGTCATTTAGGCTGCACTTGTTGTAAATTGCTCGTTTAGACGGATCGTGTTATGGGTCAAAGAACGAATGGTCGCAATGCATTCTTTTTGAGTTGGGCGATCAACCACGTCCATTTCGATTTACGTTCTCCCATTAGATCTTGGGATAAAGTCAGCTCAATTGCAGTCATGTCATGCTCATTTGGTCTCATGCTCTTCCTGACGGATCGAAGGAAGGCAACGGAGGACGAATGGTCAAGTCACACTCATTCGTGGTTTATTCTTCTATCCATGCTCCATTGGTTAAAGGTATTCGATGGAGTTCGGGTCACAGCGATTTGTAGTCGAAGAGGATCGATATTGACCGTTGATTCAATGGAAAGATGTAGAATGCCCGGACCTCATTTCCTATCGATCCAATGGTATAATATGAAAGGTGCAGATCGATATTGCCCTTCGATCCGACGGTACGATATAATTGGTTGCCCAGAACTTTGGGCATCATTCTGATTGGTTAGCATTAGGGTCTCCTAGTAATCGTTGCCTTAAGTTGTAAAGGATGCTAAGCCGGAGATGTAGCGAGTCACCTTTCTCTTCTTTCGGTGATTTGTACTTCTGCGCCCAGTCTTGGGTTAGCAGAGTTAGTTCGTGGATAGTCTAATTGCACCTGTAGTGAGTTTATGCTCCTCATGTCGAGTTTAGGTTAGAGTTGGTGAATGAATGGTCGAGTCACATTCATTCGTTTATCTATGCTTGTAGCCATACTTTGGGGATCAGAGTCAGTTGAAGGGCCATTAACCACACCTATTTGATGATTATACCCTTGTCCGCACTTTGGGGACTAAGAGTTTAAGTAGAAAATGGTCGGACCGCATTTTTCTCGATTAATTCCTCTAGCACTAGTCAATGGCGAAAGTCAAAGTGTGGTCGATCACATTACAACAATTTTAATTTGATGCTTCTCCCACTGAACTGTAGAAAGGAATCGATTGGCGGATGGTTGGGGCACATCCGTCCATGTTGCACGAACAGCCCGTTGGATCATAATGGAGAGTTAGCGGATGAACGGTCGTGTCACTTTCATTTGCAGTATTACGGGTAGTCACATCCATTTAGAATAAGACATTCAGCTAGGTCTGTTTTGCGAATCTGCGTCTCCCTGTCGAATCAAGGAAGAAATTTTGTCTTGTAGGGTTGGAGTGCATCCCTATAAAATTATGTTATGGGTCCTGTGTCGGGGACAAGAGTTGATGCATGGACGGTTGTGTCATGCCCGCTTCGTGCTGGATGGTCGGATCGCATCCAATTTTGCATGTTAAGTGTGCCCCCATGTCAGGGGAAGATTGGAAAGCAGACGGTCGAACCACATCCGCTTTTTGTACTACATAACTTGATGAGGAACCATAGCCGATAGATGGACAGTCGAATCACATCCCTTTTGGTATTCATATTCCAAACCATGCTTTGAGGACTGGAGTTGGTTGATGGGTTGTTAGTCACACCCATTTGGTGTTTATACTCTAGCCTGCACTCTCGGGACCGAAGTAAGTTGATGGGTGGTCATTCGCACCCAGTTAGTGTTTATACCCCAGTCCACACTCTGGGGACTTAGAGTTAGTTGATGTTTATACTCTAGTTCGCACTTTGGGAATCTGGAGTTAGTTGATGTTTATACTCCAGTTCGCACTCTGGGAATTTGGAGTTAGTTGATGTTTATACTCCAGTTCGCACTCTGGGAATCAGGAGTTAGTTGATGTTTATACTCCAGTTCGCACTCTGGGAATTTGGAGTTAGTTGATGTTTATACTCTAGTTCGCACTTTGGGAATCTGGAGTTAGTTGATGTTTATACTCCAGTTCGCACTCTGGGAATCTGGAGTTAGTTGATGGGTGGTCAGTCACACCCATTTTAGTGTTTATACTCCAGTCCGCGCTCTGGGGACTTAGAGTTATTTAATGTTTATACTCCAGTTCGCGCTCTGGGAATCTGGAGTTAGCCGATAGATGGTCAGTCACATCTTTTTAGGCTTTAGGATTTCGTTCACACTCTAGGAACAAGAAGTTGATCAGGTACGTGGACGGTTGTATCATATCCACCCTGAGTAGGCACGCGAAGTCATTAAATGGATGGTTCCATCCTCCTCGAGCTTGTAAATATGGAAGGCGAGGTCGTTAGATGGACTAATCCATCCTCCTGGAGCTTGTAAATATGGAAGGCGAGGTCATTAGATGGACTGATCTATCCTCCTCGGGTTTAGGTTGAACACGGGTGAAGTCGTTAGATGGACGGATCCATCCTCCTCGAGCCCATGTCCGTAAGTTTATACTCCAGCTCACACTCTGGGAGCCGGAGTTAGTTAGAGGATTGTCGTGTATCAATCCGTTATTGCCGCAGTGTGATGGCTTGTCCTTGAGCTCGGGGTTTCACTTAGTGAGTGATCGGTGGGATCCCGATTAACTTCCACTTATATGCCCCTCAACGAAGGATGAGATTTAGTTTATGGATGGTTGGATCACGTCCATGTTCGTTTGGATTCCACTTTTGCTAAGCCTAAGGATTAAGATTAGTGTTCTGGCAAGCTTTGTGCTCGAGCATAGGAAAGGATGGTCGAACTACATCCACTTTGAGTTGTGTATATTCCCTTAAGTCGGGTGCAAGAATTGGAAAGCAGATAGTCGAGTCACGTCCAATTTATACTTTCCATTCTTTCGATTGTGCTAAGGAAGAGAGTTGAAATGACTGCTCGTGATGGTTAGCGAGTAGGCAGTCAGTCGTTGATGACTTTAAATTGAGGGTTGGACCCTGATGAAGTTGGTTTAAGTAATGACTGTTTTACAGAAGCAAACTGGAGAGTGAACGTTCAAATCATATCTACTTTAAACATGTGTTCTCTCAAATAATCCCAAATGTCTAATGTAGGATTGGATGCATGGATGCATGGATGGTGACATCACATCCACCCTTGGTGTGTTTCCGATTTTATCGGGCATCAGAAGAAGCATAAGTATTTTGGCGAGCTTCAAACACGAGATGGAGGGTGCATTGTTGGGACATATAACTCCAAGTCTTTCTTAAATCTCCTAATTAAATTGCATAGGCGGATGAGTGGATGGTCGGTTGCATCCACTTTGTACTAGAGTCCTGACCTTGTCGGTCTCTTCTGCTTTGATGCCTTGCCCCCAGTCAGGGGCATATAGTAGCCGATGAGTGGTTGGATCGTGCTCGTCATGATGATACCTCAATGATTTGACCATAGTCTGCGAAGGTTGTTTTGCACCCAACTTTAAGTACTCGGTTACCTACATCATTTGCAAGTAGTTTAATTCAAGTCTGTCATATCTCGCAACAAAAACGAAATTGAAAAAGAAATAATTCAAAAGAGATCGGATTAAATCTCATTGATAAGTGAAGTGGCATCGTATGCTCACTATTGCACTTCGGTCCAGCCCTTCACGGTTGGAAGTCTAACGTAAATGGTTCAATTTGATCAAAGTCCATGATCGATAGGGGTCGGGTGTTCCCGGTCCTTCGTTTTGTGGGGCTTGCACATATTGTCAGAGCTATCCTTTCCGGAGCAGCCTTATGGCGTCGGCGTCCATGGTAGCCATCTAAAGAAGAGGATTTTTTCGATCTAGATTATGGATTAGGTTTCCTCCTTATCTCACCATGTTGATCCTTCATCTAGTTCATCAACTAAATATTGGATGCGATATGTTGGTGTAGTTGTTGACGGCTATCCACCAATTCTCTTATCAACGTCTGGAAATAAGCTCTGGTGATGAATTCATTTATAGGTGTTGGCAGCAATTGGCTGTGGGTTTTGGATAAATTCGTTTGCTTCCAGCTTCTTTATTCCCTTCAACAATATGAGAAGTAGAACTGGTATGTATAATCACGATTGACAGTATTCTTTGAGGAATGGGGGAAGACATCTGCATTTGATGGCATTCATCACTCTTGGCGAAATCCACACGCCATTCCCACTTCATGAGGAAAGATACTTCTATCAAACGTTATTAGGTCCATTTTATGGCTACGTTGTCTTGTAACACTGGTGAATGATGTACGCACGATTGCCCAACGTTCGAGTGGTTTGGTGATGCCGATTGGATGGTGAGTTGGTTAACATGGGGTCATAAATTGGTGATCATTTCTAATTTTCACCCAGGTAGGAGGCCCATATAAGGTAGTAAGGAAGTCCTTTTAAGGTTGTATGTCATGCTTCTAGTCATATGGACACGGTATGATTAAGATGTGGGTATTTGAAGATGGTTCAGCAGCGACCAACTATGTTTTGAGTTGGTAGAGTAGACAATATAAGGCAGTCGTCATATTAGCCATCGTACCATAATTGTCAATTCAGGAGTTTAAAAGCTGGTCAATTGGAGGAATTTACAGTCCACCTTAGAAGCATGATATATTAACCAACTCTAGTTCTTGGCGTCTTAGCTAGGTTCTCCAGCCTCTGGGAGCACCGGTTGAGTAGTATTTCTTTACCCATTCCTTGATTGCAATTCAACATTTGTTGCTTTGATCCCCTATGTCTTGTTCATTCATGGAACAATCAGAATTGCAGATGGAATGTTCCTTCATTAAATTGAGCTTTGAATTCACTATGCGGGTGCGCTGCAGCTAGGGTTCGGGGGGAAATTTTGGTCGTACCCGAATTTTTTTTTGAAGTTTTGTATCGTTCTCAGCAATGTTTGAACGATACAAATGTGGGTGAAATTGAACGATTCGAAAAATGGATACTGCGATCGATATGAAAAGCACACAGCTGGATCGATACGAAGTGTATCTGAGGATCGATACGAATTGGATGCGTCTGGATCGATACGAAGCGTATCTGAGGATCGATACAAAGCGTATCTGAGGATCGATACGAATTGGAGCAGTTGCGATCGATACGAACAGAGCAGTTGCGATCGATACGAACAGAGCATAGGCGATCGATACGAACAGAGCAGTTGCGATAGATACGAACAGAGCAGTGGCGATCGATACGAATAGAGCACAGGTGATCGATACGAATAGAGCAGTTGCGATCGATACGATCAGAGCACAGGCGATCAATACGAACAGAGCAGTTGCGATCGATACGAACAGAGCACAGGCGATCGATACGAACAGAGCAGTTGCGATCGATACGAACATAGCACAGGCGATCGATACGAACAGAGCAGTTGCGATCGATACGAACAAGGCTCGACCGGATCGATACGAACAGAGCGATGTGAAGCAGATCGATACGAAAAGTGATCGATACGAATTTTGAAATATTTTCTGGGTGCGAAAACATGGATACGAAAATCGCCATATTTTCATGGATACGAAAATTTGGATACGAAAATCTTGATGAGTGTAGTTCCTCTTAGATCTAGAGTAATCTGAATAGAATAGAAGGAACCACTTGACGACGGATCTGGATCTTCCCCTTGGATTTTTGCAATCCGGTATCGGCAGTAGATCCAATGAGCAGGAGGAAAAAACTGGGTTTTTTCTCAATGAAAGCACCAAAGTGTTTGTACCAAAATTGGACACAACACTCTTCGGATGTGTTTGAAGAGATAAAATGAAGAAAACATATGTAAAACGAAGCAGATCTAAAAAACACACCAATAAACAGATAAGAAAATGCATAGAAACACACGGATTTAGAGTGGTTCGGCGAATTGCCTACGTCCACTATGAAATGATTGATGTTTATTGAATTTCACTCGCTATTTACAAAAGATTACAACAGTATAACTGAAGTTTGATAATCATTTCGGCAGAATATCGACGTAGAGAAGCCAAAAGTCCGTTTTCTGTAGGTTTTGGGCTGCTATTTATAGGCGTAGGCTGCAAATATCTCGCTCAGATCTCGGGAGGCCTCTTCTTGCACGTGGTTGGGCCCATATGATTGATCCCATGTGATTTGCACTCGATCCGTGATCGATACGAACAAATTTCGTATCGATCAAGATTTGGTCCAATCGAGTCGAAATTTGGCATGGACGTTCTTTAGGTTGTACGTAAGCTCCTATGAAAATTTCATAGCATTTGGACTTGTGGATTGTGAGATATGATCGATACGAATTGACATTCTTCGGTGGGCTGCTCTGTTCGAATCGATGCCTTCACATCGATTATTTCGAATCGATATTGGGCACGTGCTCAGGAGATGACGTGGCGCGTGATTTCTAGATCGATCCACTCTTGATGCCGAGTTTACCGAGTCGTCCCAGTACTTTTGCCTAGTTCGTGTCGATGACGCTGCCTTGTTCGCATCGATGGAGGTGGTTCAATTCGTATCGATTGATGTTGCTCCATTCGTATCGATAACCATAGGTGACTAGAGTCTATTTCGCATCCATCCTTATGCAAATTCTTTGTATCGACCTTCAAGGTACTACCTCAGATCGATGGTAATCGATGGATACGAAGAGGGCGCTTGTACGATGGATACGAAATGACGCATTCGGTGGATACGAAACAGTACTTAGTGAATGACGCCAATAGCCGAAGCTTGATCGATACGAACAACACTGTTCTCTTGGTCGATACGAAACTGTGCACCTCTGATCGATTCGAACCTCATTGATACGAAGTTGGGTCTTCCTTGACCGCTTGATGGATACGAAATCGATTGATGTGAAATAGCGAGTTGATTTTCCTTAGCTTGTATCGATCGTATCTTGAACATATAAACTCCGATTGACTTGAAACTTGGAAAGTTTGCTTTCATAGATTTGCTTGTCGTGCCTTGTCAATTGTAGCTTGATCCGGACTCGGACAAAATTCATCGACATCCATAGTGAACTTGTGCTTATCCGACACTCGGGCTGAGCGATCCTTGTTTTCAGTCGATTCCTTGATATCTCGGCCTTGCCAAAAGGCGGGATGATAACTTTCATGTACGTTACTATGTGTAAAACAAAATCAAAAGTTATTTCTCTTAGCTTGTAAATCAATAACGGTGGTTGAGTATGTATTTTGTAGGAGTATGAGGGAAGTACTGTTGATTTAAAGTTACATCAAAAGTTCCTTCTGTTATGTTTTCTAGTCATGATAAAAGTATTGTTTTCTTGGTTCAACTCATAAGGAAGATGGCAAGTAACACATCTATCTGCGAAAATGTTCTTGAAGGTAAGAACCTTTCTAGTCGTTGTTTTTTATATCCTACATTTGAATGGAATTGGATCATCTAGCCTTGTTCAAAGCTCAGGTTCACTCATTGATTTAACTGTTGATAAAAAAATTAGTGGAACATGTCAAATGGTATGAGGCATTGGATTTTTTTATCTAGTACCATATATCAATGGATGAATGCTTGCTTTGGTTTTTAACTGGAGTAGATGATCCTAAACAAGTGTGACTTAGCTACATGAGTATAAATGTAAACTCAAACACATGTGTAGATGCGCACATTACACATATATGTGTAGAAAGTTAGCATTTTTTTAAATAACTGCAATGGATGTTCATGTATAGGACTGCTATCAAATCATAGAATGCATAAGTGATACACTTCAAAAGAGAAAATGAGATTGTTGAAGGAAAAGAAGGGAAAGGAAGAAAAATTGACATGGGAAGATATAAAAAAGATGAAGTATACATAAAGAGAGGCGTAGGAAACAATGAGAACTACTCCTTCTGTGTTTGGAAAATTTAAAAGAGCAGTCAGTGATACCTCTTTTCTTGGCTTTGACATACCTAAAGGATGGCATGTAATATACTAAACTACTCCTATTTTAACCATAATAAGAGACATTACTCCTATTTATTTGAGTCAGCATATGAGGCTTGGAGATAAAGAAATAAAACTCGAACTAAAATCTAATTTTCTTAAATTATAAAAAAACATATTTGACTACAGTTGTTTTGGGTGTCATGTTCAATTCATCTGGATAAAAACATCTTTCCAGAACCAAAGAGAATTAATCCATCAAGAATTGAGAACGATTTATTTGGCTGAGGAATACGTAGTTGCCCAGGCAATGAGTTTTCATGAATAAAGTGTTGATATTGATACATCATTTGATTTTGAACTATGAGTGGTTCTGTATTATAGCAAATGAACCCATGACTAGAGCAAACTGGAGGTAAAAGGTCAAATAGACTTCAAAGGATATTGAATGTCAAACCTGAAGAGGTATTTAGATTACATAAATATATACTTTCAATGGTAAAGTATTGTGGTTCAAGGTGTGCTTCAATGTCGTTCGGTCTAAATTTTAAATCTTGTGTTGTTTATGCTTGAATACAATGTTTTGTAACTATGTCAAGACTATATGAATGGTGTGAATACATGGATCTTTTTGGCATTTTAAAATATGGATTTATTTTTGATATTTTTAGTAAATATGAATGAATGTGGTAGTTATTAGTACAATCTTTTGGTTTCAACTGCAAATTTTTTAAATTTACAGGTGGACTGCAGCAGTTTTTATATTCTTTTTCTCATTAGATTTTTTTAACAACTGGAAAAAATAGTTATAAAAGTCTCTATTGCAATGGACAAAAATAGTTGTAAAAAACCATATTGCTATGGGAAAAAACAGTTGTAAAATGCACCAGCTCTATTACAACTTCACATATTACGACAGTTGCATGACCGTCATTAAAGAACTATTACAACTAACATTATCAATTGCAAAATGATTATTTTGTTATAGTGATAGCTCAACTGTACACAAAAATAAATCATAAGTGGAATACATAGCATGCTAATCCTACTCTAATAATTGACGTCTATCATTACTAATTAACATCAATGATGTTTTAATGTTGGTGGAGGTATTTCAAAATTTTGTATATAAGCCATAAATGCAATATTTCATATTTTTACCCTTGGTGAAGATATTTCTAAAACTCATAAACACCAATGATATTTTGGACTTGAGTATAACAATTAGCCAATATATCTTGCAAACACAAAAATCGTATTTACTTTTTCATTAAGCACTATAGAGATCTAAACATATTATAGCACACAAATAAGGTAAATTAAACATAGACATTGACAGTCTCAAATAAACAAATTTAGTAATAAAAACGGTTCATTCAGCATATAAATTAAAGAGTTTACCAACTTAGAGCAAAACTTCTAGCTTGACGAGCCGCAAATTATAATATAAAAATTTATTTAGTATCATGGAAAAACAATGTGTTAATATAATATTATCAGCATAAAATTATATAGAAAACTCTTTTGAGAAATAGAATTAAAATTAGAGCACTTACAACATTATAAAAATTAAATCGACACAAAGTTTAGCTTTATCAAACAGAATTTAACATTTAATGAAAATAGTGTCTTAAAAGATGATAATATGAAATTTCTACATTAGAATCAATGGAGAAAAACAATGTAGAACTTTTAAATGAAAATAATTATCATATCGCCCAATAATCACCATATCACTCAATTGAAATTGAAAAACAGCTTGAAACATAAGAAAAAGAAAATAAATCAAAAAACACGAGGAAAAAAGGACAAAAAAGTTATTGTTGGATTCAATCTATAAAATGTAGAGTATAATCGTGAGTAAAAGATCCAAAGTAAAAACATGGATCAAATCATGCTTAGTTGAAAAGGAGGAAGATGAAATGCATTATATACTTGAATCGCTTCCAATATGCAATGGTGACAACTTCTGATGTGTAAAAAGTATGTCCACAAAATGTTATAAAGTAAAGCTGAGATAATATAAACCAACATTTTTGGAATAATATATATTGAAAATTAAGAAATTCATGGTTCATGAAACAGTTAAATTTTGTTAAGTAACATAATTATTACTCTAAAAGTTATAAACATGCTAAACAGCTCAAATATACGAAATTAATAGTGCTCTAAGAAAAGTTCAAAATCAATCACATAACATGAACAAGTGTAAAAACTAAAATAAGGAGCCTAACATTTTAACGCCAAGATCGAAATCATTATAAATTTACTATTAAAGACAACTTGTTAGTATGAACGAAAATTGCCTATGATATTTTCCACATAATATAATGGAAACATTAAAGAATTTGAATTTAACTACTTACCTTATAGGACATAACAAAACGATGCTCCGTATTAAAATATGAAAGAAAATTGTATGTGATGATCAAACTCGGTAGAGAATGAACTAGAACAGTACGAAAGAAAACGACTTGTGATACCTTCCGCATGATGAAATGAATTTCAACATGACAATATGGAAAAAAGTTGCCTCTGCTGGTTAAAGTTAGAGTGCTTCCAAAGACATTAAAGATAGAAACAATATTTTTACAAACTCTGTTAAGTAATATTAATGATCTATCAGATAAATCAACTATTTTAATACATTAACGACAAGGCTGCCGGTCAACTAAAGTGGTTTTGTTTTTCCCATAAATTCACTTTTTTGTTATATTTCTCTTCCTCATCATATCCCTCTCACCCGTCAGTTCTATATAGAAAAAATAATTTGCAAGCATAATGATTATGATTTATCCTATGTCATTAGACTTTTCCTAATACATAACAGTTTTAACTTATCGTATAATTTTTGAAAAATTACACCAAATATGTTATATTCCGAATACTACTCTATAGTTTCAACACCACAGGCTACCTTCTCAAAGAATGAGTGTAACGACCCGCCTTTTCGACCCTCAAAAGTCAACGTTAATACATCTACGATATTCATGTGCTGAACATCCAAGTGCCAAAAAGACAGATTGTTAGGGGAAAAAGAAAGAAAGACATAATAGAATCTCACATCGTGATGAGCAATATATAATATACAACATATCTTTACAAAAGCTAACTGTAATATACATACATCAAATCAGAGTACACTAATCTATCATTAGCCTGGACAGTTATAACAATATGTCCTCACAAACGTTGACAAATATACAACCAATGCAGCGGAAAATAAAATATACGCGAGTAAGTCTTGGAGGCCTCCAGCTCTTCTCTTGAAGCTCCAAAGCAACCGAAACAAGATATGAAAATATGATGGGTCTGACCCGAGCATTATAAGAAAAATAACATTCGGATCAGTCTGGTAAACCAGCGTGAGAAACACATCTTAAATGGATTTTAATGTCATAAAACCTTTCAAAATAAAGGTATCTCGTAAGACCATGCCGTACATAAACACGGACGGTATTGTACCTTACGATAACCAAATCATTTATTGGAAATCTTCTGATATTATAATAATGTCTAGGGTTTACAATAAATATTGAATCTTAACCGAAATTTTTACATTAATCAAATTCCAGCATAATAGGTATACAACTAAGTCCGAAGGCACTTATTGGAGCATGGATTTTGTAACAACCCGCATATCTATCGATTTTATATTTAAATATTTTATCGTTAGTCGGATGTTAGTCCGAAAAGCTACTTTTTGCATACGGTCAAATTAGGACTCGAGACCACTTCCATTGAGTTCAAAATGACGTTTGCGATCTTTTTGAGTGTAAACTTCGATATGTTTGGAGATAGTGAAATTTTCAACACTTTTTCCCGCCTTTGACTTTGGTTTGGACTGCACCCCTTTAGTTCAGCCCAACCATCTTCCTCACTCTATCAAAACACTTCAAGCTTTGGCAAAAATGGTGGTGGGAAGTGGAAATTAAAACTCCAAACACAAATTCTATTGCAAATCCGAGATTCAACATCAAATTCACGTGAAGACCATTGATTCAAGCTTGTTGGTGTTCTTGCTTTGCTCTCAAATCTCCATCTTCATCAAATTCCGTGAAAAGGTGAGATTTTTGATCTCACATCTTGCCTATATCTATCTTGGACTGTTGGGAATGATCCTCTATTGCATTTGTATGAATATCTGCATTTGGTTTGGATTGGATTGGCGAAAAACTCAAAAATTAGTGATTTTGGTGAAAAAACTGCTACTAGGTCGTTCTGGCCATTTTTAGCTCGTTCTGGCCCTTAAGTCGTAGGTCGTTGCCGACCTATAATCTCCAGGCAAAATGATTAAGTCGTTCACGAGCTAAAGGCATGAGTCGTTCACGAGTTAAAGGCATGAGTCGTTCACGAGTTAAAGGCTTAAGTCGTTTGTAGTTAGCTCGTTCGCCTCGAGTTAAGTCGTAGGTCGTTTGGCCTTAAGTCGTTTGCAGTTAGCTCGTTCACCTCGAGTTAAGTCGTAGGTCGTTTGGCCTTAAGTCGTTTGCAGTTAGCTCGTAGCTCGTATTCTAGGCTTAGGTCGTTAAGTCGTTCGTTCCCCTAAGTCGTTCAAGGCTTAGGTCGTAAGACCTTAGGTCGTGCACTTTTAGGTCGCGAACAACCTTATGTCGCGAACCTCTTTAGGTCGTATGACCCTAATTTTCTTAGGTCGTTGGATTTTTTTAACTCGTTGGGTCGTAGACCCTTAAACTGTTAAGTCGCGTACTTTCTTAGGTCGCGCATCCCACTTAGGTCGCTTGACCTTAAGTCGTAGGTCGTCTCCGACCTAACATTCCCACTGCTATTTCACTAGGTCGCTTGACCTTAAGTCGTAGGTCGCTTGACCTTAAGTCGTAGGTCGCTTGACTTTGTTAAGTCGTAGGTCGCTCGACTTTGTTAAGTCGTAGGTCGCTCGACTTTGTTAAGTCGCAGGACTCTGTAAGTCGTAGGTCGTCGCCGACCTTACACTTGGTCTTTTTAGTTCGCGATTTCCTTAGGTCGTATGACTTATTTTTCCTTAGGACTCTGTAAGTCGTAGGTCGAACCCCGTATTACTCTGCGAAGGCAATCTTATCTGAAAAGCATTCATCAGAACTTCCACTTTGATGCATTTTAAGCTGATTTCCTTGGATTTTATTCACGTCTCTGAATGTGAATTTTTATGATAGATTGTTCCAACAATCGTTTTATGACTTGTCACTTTAAAGATATGAAGGTTTTAATACTAGTAGTAAATATCAAAACTCTTCAAACCGATTTCAACACTATTTTTAATATCAAAAGTTCGTTTTCTCAAACCGATTTTCAATCTACTAATATATAAGCCTTTACTTCACTCGAATGAGAAATTGACTTAAACGACTTAGTAAAACGAGTGGTATGAAACACTTGCGTTCACTTCGTCGGTTAGCTCTTGGACTTGTTCGATTGATCCCTTTTCGTGACAATTTCCTAGTGAAGATTTACAGCTTGTTCGTAAATATTTAAGTTAAGCAAGTGGTTATGGGACATGAAGCTAAACTCATATATTTACTAGCTTGGTGTGATTGACACTTCTCGCTGATCATGATGATCATTTTATGATTTAGACTAGCAATTGTGCGATGTCTCTTTGTTTGCAAGGTAAGACTAGACCGCAGTAGTGTGATTCCGACTCACACACATCTCTTTGTCCGCAAGGTTAGTCTAGACCGCAGTAGTGTGATTCCGACTCACACATATCTTTTTGTTTAAGAGGTTAGGCTAGACACCACTTGTGTGATTCCATTCACACATACCTTTTTGCTTTTTGGTTAGCCTAGGCCTCAATCAGTGTGATTCCGACTCACACATACGGGGTAGCTCCCCATGGTCTTCGGACCATCATGTGATAGGCCTCTTTCTCTTTTTATGATTTCTGGATTTCTTGTTTGATTTCTGGATTTTTATGTCATTGACTTGTTATGAGTACAAGTTTAGGGTATGATGCCCTCTTTGGATCTTTGAGAAGATTCTCGTGATATTGATCATTTCTCATCGGTTGATCTCCTGTTGATCATCATTTTCATACTTATAGTAGTATGTCAGTATGGATATTCTATGTTTATGCCATGTCTTTTATTATATATCATGTCATCTGATATTTATAGTTAGACTGATCCGTTTATTATTTTCTTAAATAATAATCGGGTCAGACCGAGATGTTACAGGTGCTTCTGCTTGACTTCCTTCCGGGATTTGCTACTCTGACTTTTGGCTGACTATTTAGTTTAGCAGTTTTTGTTGTATACACTTGAGATATGGACTCATAGTTGTATTCTTTTGGTATAGCACGTGTTGCTATTCTTTTGTATTATTGTGGAACTTTTTGACCACTACTCTGATGTACACTTTCATGTGTTAGTTATATATTCATATCTTCTTCCGCCTTTGTGATATGGATGTCTGTGACTGCTATGTGTTATGTTTATTTCTATTTTTGTTTCCGAAGATTATTTTATAGCCACCATGTGATAATCAATTACATGGATGGTCGCTCCTCAACAGCCTTATTCTCCGTGCTAGTTGACAGCACTACATCGTAGTGTCCTTGGCTAGCGTGGGTATTGAGGTGGGGCGTCACAGATTTCATGCATGACAAGGTAAGGTCTACCTTCCGTACAGTACACCTCTAGAGAAAATGTACCGAGGCTGTCTTAATTGCACCTCTACTACTCAGGACCATCCTACCCCTTCCTGGACAGTACCGAGTATGATCACCCGTCGGTTGTCCCTGATAAACTATTTCTGTGGCCATAAACAAACATAATCCATAATTACATGTCAATCTAGATACAAATGATGATCATACCCTAATGGGAGCGACCCACATAACCCTCCGGCACATCCCTACTTCAGTCTTTAGTGGTTATGAGGCATGAGGCTACATTTTACCTTTTAGCAAATCCCGCTTGGAATGCTAGCATTGCCCTTCAAGCAATAATGCAATGCCAGCATTCGTCCATACAGGTTTATTTTGGGACTAAACAAAACCGAAGGTACTACTTCTTCTACACCCTTTTTGGAATCACCATCAAGATTATTAGCAGGCACCCCTTGCAATTCAAAGAACTCCATCTTCAATGATCTTCAAGTTATCTACAATTCGAAGGATTATGCAGCCGGTTCGAAGTGGTTTTTGGATAATATATCTAATCCCGATCTCTCTGAACTGACAACGGCAGTTTAAAAACTGCCCACGGTTTGATAGTCAGTTATTTAAATATCAAATTACGAACAATTCAACCATAGATTTATCCAAGCAAGGTTAAGCACAGAGCAACCCCTAAGCCTCTTAAATTAATCCTTTCATTAATTAACACCACTTTGCAAATTCTTGTATTAAAATACTTTTACAAAAATATATTCACAACTTTCTCTACTCCTTTCAATACTTGAAAGATATTGATATACTTATCTCAACTATATAAGTATACTCACAAAACATTTCATTTTCAAAACTTAGAAAACTTTCCCATATACTTATATTAACAGTATAAGTATATTCGCAAAGCACTACATTTTCAATACTTACAAAACATAGTCATATACTTACCTCAATGATATAGGTATATTCACAAATCTTAAAAAGATTTCATTTCAAAAACATACTTATTTGGGTTAAACAAATGTAACTAAAAGCATTGATAACAATAAACCCAAACACTTTCCTTTGTTGTAAGTAAACAAATCATATAGAAATTAGGCCAATATACTCAACATCACTTTCTAATTAGTACTATTCTTTGATTAACAATGAAATCGAACAAGTTAGAAAACTATTCTTGCCTCGATACACATTCTTAATTCTCAAGATAGAGGCGAGTTTCCATACCTCGGAATTTGGTGTTATGTATGAATAGAACATTTTTCATACCACCGTAATCTAAAATGATCATTTATGGAAATCAGGTCCCGGTCTTTTTATAAATCCTTTCTTTATAAAATGCCTTTATAAAATTCCTTATGTTTACAACTCCTTTTATAAACATTATTTATAAATTAAAAATTCCCTTTCTAAATATATAAACATAATTATAAGCCTCCTTCTATGAATCTCCAAACTTATTTAATAAACTCCTGTATAAACATCCTTTATACTTTTATAATTTTTTATAAAACTTATTTAATAAAATAATGATTATAAAAATCATTTTATAATTCCCCAAATTTATTTGCGACACTTTTTATAAAAACTCCAAACTCATTTATAAAACTCCTTTTTTAAATTTATAAACATAATTACAAAAATTCTTTTATAAAACAAACTCCCAATATAAACCAAAACTAAAATATAAAACAAAACTTCAAATATAACTATGAATCTCATATACTTTCCATAACCCCTTCATTCTATATATTATAATAAATGCACAACTATGATTTATTACTCTAGTTTATCAAATGATAATATTTTCCCTTTCATAAAATACCCTTTATAAACCTATCTTCTTATTTATAAAATACCTGTTACAAATCACTCTTTAATTCGTCAAATACCATTTATAAATCTGTTCTTTTATTACAACATTTTATATAAAATGTTTCACAAATGTTTATTCCCAAAATATTTCTGTCTTCTTTTAAACACAAATCTCTTTAAAATAAAAGATAACCCCTTTTATTTTCTTTAAAATAAACCGTGATTATTAAAATAACCTTTTATTGAAAATAGATACTTTCCAAAAAAATCTTAAATCATTTACAAATATACATATACAAGTGCAAACCCATGCTACGCACATGGGGTTCACTATATAATTTATTTAATAGTCTACCTTTCAATATTTTAGTTATATGCAAGTTTATGGATTGTGGTTTACCCTCAGCCCTAAACATTGTTGACAAACAATTATTGTTAATTCTACTTAAGTAATATCAAAGCACACATTGTGTAACAAATCTTTATAAATTGGATGAATTTATACATCAGACATTAATTACCAATTAATTCTTACCTGAAAAGCATGAGATTAATGAGCATGTCAAGTAACTTTCAAACATAAGATATGCATAAACATAACATTGTATCACCTTGTATATAACGTATAAATCAAATATATACACATTTTAAATGATAATAGTATTCTAAATCTAGTATAGAAAAATCATGCTTAAAGTGAAATATTATTTCAAGTTTATTTTAAATTATTAATAATCCAACATTTGATGCTTTTTAACAATATCTAACTAAATTAGAAAAATATTATTGTAGCACACGTCATATTTTCTAACAACTAAAACAAAACATGACATGAGAAATGTCAATAAAACATAAACTTTAGGTTGTTTAACTTTTGGAACAATCAAATAAACTTTTGTCTTTACTTCAAATACGTGTCGAAATAACAATTGTACCAATATAAAAATTAAGCTAAGTCTTAGTGAAATCATGTGTCGCCATAAGAAAAATTATTTTTTGAAACCCATAAAAAATACTCGAATGACAGTACATCGATGATAATTTTAATAACAAATACTATAATAATCACAATCAAAGAAGTTGTAACAAACAGAAATTTTGGACCATTCAAATCGACACATGTCGGATTTGAATTGCTCAAAATATCAGATTGTTAATTTAAATTTGGCAAAACTTAGCATATACAGTAAATAAAATAATCACAGATCACAGACATAGAGTAATATAACAATAATGCAGCGGAAACAAAAGTTAGTAGTTTATGAAGTTACTATATATATAACAGAGTTAAACAAGATACAACAGAAGTCACGAATACATAGATGTTTCAATACAATAATCAAATACAAGATCTGAATACATCACTGGAATCAACTGAACAACTGAAAGCAGGATAGATAGCTGGATCTCCAAGAGAAGCTCCAACTCCAAAGGCGAGTCTCGAAAACTGTATAACTCAGAGCGGAAAACAAAACACAAAACACTCGAGTCAGGATTAACATTCTTATATTAATAAATCCAACTCAAGTGAAATATCAACTGAAATACAAGTAACTTAAAGGAAATTTGGGATAACCATCCTCTAAGGATCCGTTAAACTATCTACTATGTAGTAATATTTCGTTGATATAATAATGTCTATAGTAAAATAAACTTACTTTTAAATAGCGTTAAGGGGTTACCCATATAGCCCTTAACACATAATAGTCCCAGTAGTCTATCCAGTATTAGCATACTCCCAGATCGGGGGCTACCCTCAATACACCACAGGCTACGGCACAAATCCAAACTCGTAGTAAGGTTTGATATGGTAGGTGACACGGCACAAATATGCAATGCCAGGGTAGATATACCAATTACGCATCCGGTCTGGTGGAAACGCATAGCAGCCACTACCGCCCACCTCGGAACACACTCCCAAATCAAAATCGAAGGGTGGCCACCAAATCAATCACAAAGTAATAGAATGGTATCGAAGAAATGCGTCCGATCAGAGGTGCTACCTCATTGGCCCGTCAATCGCTCCTGTTTTAGCCACCTTATGCCAACTCATGGGAGTTGGGTCCACGTATATACCTCAATAGGAATCGTCGCCACCATCCTACTTCATTCCGGACTCTCCACCGCGTACACAGTTGTTAAAGTGGTTTACGGTATCGACAGAGAGTATGCCCATATCCGATCCCGATCTCTTTAACAACCAAACGTTATTATAACACCACGGTCATTTCAAAATAGTTTATACTTAAAAACCAAAATATCATTTCATTTCAAAAACCAAATCAATACGATATCATTTTTTACTTCAAATATATCCATTACCAAAATCATATCACTTTCCAAAGTTATAACGCTTTCGAAATCATAAGTCCTTTAAAAATCAAAACACTTTAGAAATCAAAACCTTGAAACTCATAACACTTTGAAATCATAGCTTTGAAATCATAACATTTTGGAATCCATAACACTTTCCTCTTAAACAGTTTTGATATTAAAATTAGTATATATAATAAAATAGTTTATAAATAAAAATAGTTTATATAAAATAGTTATAAGTTAAAAAAGTTTATAACAAAATAATTTATATTAAAAATGATTTATATTAAAATAGTTTATATTAAAATAATTTATAAAGTAAAATATAAATAGTTTTAAATATAATTTAAAATTACTTTAAAAAATAAAATAGCTTCCTCAAATTCCACAAATCGATTCAAATCAACTCGAATTCCAAAATTCAAATTTAATCAAATCTCAAATCATCAATTTCAATTCGATTCAGTTTCTAAATAAACCATTTCAAATTATCGATTTCAAATACATATTTAAACCATAAAATAAGCCATTTCAATCTCAATATATTTCAAAGCTTTAAATATTCAACATTTCAAAACTAAATTTGATAATTTCATATATATATCAAATTCACTTTACTATTATTTTAGTTTTGAAATATTCACTTAATAAATCCAATATCATTTAAAACAAACCCCAAATTATAATAAACTAAATATTTCCTTCAATTTATTTAAACTTGAAATATTCATTTAAATCACTTTAAATCAAAAATCAAGTTATAAAAATCATATCTTTAAAATTTCAAATTTAATAAATTTCAAATCAAACTTATTTAAGTATAATTATTAAATAAATATAATTTCAAATCAATTTCAAAGTTATCTTTCCAACCTGGATCATTATAAACTCTATATTTTAAAATATAGATATTAAATAAATACTTAAACATATTACATATCAACTTTATTAAATCAACTTTAATAAATCTTTTAAAAATCAATATTTAATAAAACCATATATTTCTTTTTCAAAGCCATAGAAATCGTTTTCAAATATTTGTATATAGACCAACGGTGTCTGTATATAATTTTCTATCCTATGGTCAAGTGATACAGATATTTATCATTTCAATCTGCAATTTAAATATATACGGGTATACATCATTTCAACCCGCAATCCCAAATTTAATTCAAATGAAAATCGCTTGGGTTTATCATTTCAACCCATAATGATTTTCTCCTATTCTATAGATCGTTCGGGAATGTATCATTTCAACCCATAGTGAATTCTATACTAACAGGGAACTTGCAGAGTGATAGAAGATATGATAATATCATAACATGCATATATTATCAATATAAATAACAGATAATGGTGTCAGATGTCACGGGTGAACAGATACAGATCATAGCATATATAACAATGTAAATAATTAATAGCTGCATATTTCAATTGATGTTTCAATTGAAATCAAATTTAATAAATATAAGAACGTTAATCATGAGTGATAGCTCACCTTTCGAGGTTAGAGATGAACGAGACTGAGACGAGTTAGAAATCCAAGCAAGAATTTCAGAACAAAACACGATGGACATGAGTTCGATGATCAAAGCTGATAAATAGGAATTAATAAACGAATCAGAACCGGATAAACGAAGATAGATGGTATAATTGAACTTATATATATAACTATATATAACTCTTTATATAAAATCATATTCAAATTTCAAACACAATAATATATTAAATATATATATATGGTTTTTCGAAAATCATGGTTTTAAATTAAAACAAACATATAAAATTAACATATATACATTATATATTTTGGAATAAATACACATATATACTTATTAAAGATACAAAATACTTACATATATAGTGTATGTTCACTACCACATATCAAATACCACTTATATAGACTTATATATATTTACAGTAACTTTGATATATATAAATATACATAAATCATATAGGTAAAATACAACTATATACGTTTATCATATACCGGAAACATATATACTATATATACAAAACTCATATAATATCATACTTAAATAGATCAGCATATAGACGCAGTTGCAAGTACATATACTGTAAGTTTATATAAAATATATTTGCAAAACAATACATATAACAACATAACAACCAATATAAACTTAACATATTATGACTGTAATATAACAGCACAAGCACACTGACATATAAATGCAAACAGTTTTCATACAAAAATATATATACAAGAATATATGTGTAACCTGTACATATAACAAACAAACAAATCTAACATACATATATATATAGAAGACAGAGTGTAATATAGACATGTATACCAATTATATACATGAGCTACAGGAATTGCCAGCACGTCTCCATTTGGGAATACTTTTAAACTGCGCAACATATACATAAACATAAGTGTAAACTGTACAACATATATGCCTTTAACTCATATAACTAACAGAATATACATAACTTAATTAAATATACATGCGAAAAATATATAGACTAATATAATATAACCAAAATACAAACTATTTACACATACAGCTCTATATATCTAGACTCTATCATATAATTACAATGATCATATATAGTTAACGTACACATATATATCTAAAGTAAATGAAAACTTTTATAAAATAAATATGTATATACAGATAACATACATAACTTTAAAATAAATGGAAGAGTGGAATATAAACAACTGTTTATAATATGTATAGACAAAACATAATATGTACCTTGCTTTATAACCAGAGAAAAGAGGACCAAGTAAAAATAGGAGAGTGGAATGGAAGCTCGGGTGGCTAGCTTGCCATGGTTCAAACGAGAGAAGGTGGAAAAGTGAGGGGAAGGGCTGCGTGTGAGTGCACAGAAGCATGGGGTGGAAGATGGATTGGGAAAAATGATGGCTTTGGATTGTTCGGTCGATGGCTGCTCGGTCTGGTATGGAGGCAGTGTTCGAGAGGGGCAGTTGTGCCGCAAGCCTAAGGAGGTGGAAGCAAAATCGGGTTTCAGGTGGTGTTTGGATGGAGGCGGAGGTCGAGTAGAGGAAGAGACGCAAGATTGTAAGTTGGAGAAGAAAAATGGCTTCGGTAAATAACATTATATATGTAAATGAACAGTTTCAATATATGTGTTTTGTAGAACATTTTATATGTAATATGTTTCCAATAACTAGAGATCCAAAAGCAAGAACACGAACCAGCATAAAATAAATATAACTATAGGAATTACAAAAGTCAAAAGAATTTAGTTCAGGGAAAACAAAGAGGTAAGTGGCCATTTAGTTATATACCGTGGATAATGAATGGACAAGAATTCAAAAGGGTAAAACGATACCGATACGGTGAACCGTTTCCCAAATTCCGATGTGCACCGGACATCAAAACGCAGAATTTAATATACCGCAGAGATCAGCACGGCGAGACGATCAAAACGGTATACAGATATCAATGGTACGATCATCCTATCAAAAGTCGATAATCGGTACCGGAAAATGCTGCTATTTTGCCGAAAATAAGATAAACGGAGCAATAGCAGTCAAAATTTGAAGAAACGAAATATGACGTCTTAATCAGAAGATGATTTACAAATTTATTGTATAAAAATATTCAGGTTTGGAAAATATTTTATTATCATCAATTTTTAACTGATTTGAATTAAAATAAAATTATACAATAAAATAAACTTCCATATTATCTAATGAAAATTTACCATTTGCTATGTTAAAATAGACGTATTCCAAATATTAAATTTTCAATTCAAAATTTTATTATTTAAAATTTCATAAAATTTCAATTAAATATATAAATAAACAAATAAAAATTATTAAAAATTTACGGGTCGTTACACTCTCCCCCACTCAGAACTTTTCGTCCCCGAAAAGAAACGAGGTAGGAGAATAGAAACAACCAGAAAGAAAATAGATTGAAATTCAAATAAATTAATTAATTTAAACCATATAAATTTAATTCAATTTAAATTAATTTATACCCAAAACAGATAGAATGAGATAGGATTAAGACAAGATGAAAGAAAACTGACATTATAACCGTCGTTATAGGTGAATTCTACAAGATGGAGATGATCTTTCAAATTCAAGGACACAAGCACGAAGGAGATCCTCTAAAACCTGATTCACTCTTCCCGTTTGACCATCGGTCTGTGGGTGGTAAGCAATGCTCAGATTCAGGTGAGTACTCAATGATTTATGAAAAGTTTCCAAAATTGACAGGTAAAGATAAGTTCTTCTGGAAGGAAGGACTATAGGTTGAACTTCAAGAATTAAAAAAAATCAATTCGGAATTCAATTCCCGCTTAGGATGTAGGAAAACAGGAACATCCGAAAAAAAGATTGGAAAACAATATAAGATAATAAATTTTAAACCATGAAAATTTCAACTTAAATTAATAATTGATTTCATCAATTTGATTTCACCTAATTTAAATAAATCTTAACTATTTTTAAATCTCATTATCTCATCATACAATTATCTTAAATTAACAATTTTCCAAAGTTATGAATTTGTAAATCATTTATTATGCTCATAATTTATGCAATAAATTTAA
This sequence comes from Allium fistulosum, assembly GCA_030737815.1. Taxonomy (NCBI): domain Eukaryota; kingdom Viridiplantae; phylum Streptophyta; class Magnoliopsida; order Asparagales; family Amaryllidaceae; genus Allium; species Allium fistulosum. The sequence continues at coordinate 45,732,942 of CM060906.1, forward strand.
TTCTTCTTTATTCCAAATTATTATTTAATTTTATTCCACTTAATATATCTAATCACATATATTAAGTATATTTACACTTATTATAACTACTCCAATTTGTTTATAAATTCCTTTAACATCATTTTAAATCATAAATTATTCACTTAACTTTTATTCTGTTTACCTTTATTAATCTTTTATAACTAAAATTTTAGTGTATAACATTTATTATAACCACTCAAATTTTATTTATAAAATCCTTTTATATTGTACATTATCCAATTACATAGTTAACTTCTGAATGATTTAGGTAAGTTATATTGGGGTGCAACTGAATATTATACAAATAAAATTTTCAAATTCAATTACCTCAAGTTAGAACATTTATTCAATAATCTTGATTTCCTTTTATAATTGAAATTATCCTTTAAGATAAAATTTTAAGAATTAAATTTCCGATTAATTTCAAACTATTCTAGGTAAATAAATATATATACATAATATATATCAAATCAAATTTGAAATCATATACCAATATATATTGTAAATCAAGTCATATTTTAGAAATTCAAATCAATTAAATTTTTCAAAACAAAACTGTAGCAAGGCTACAAGATGGTCTCTTCACTTCGAAACTCGAAAATGAACGTCGATGATGCTGCAGTCATCACCGAAATTATTTTCCAACGATAGAGAAAAGAGCATTGATTGAAACATTTAAAATTCTTTAGAAACAATTTCTATTCGAAAATATTTTAAATAATATATCCTTTTAAAAACTTTAAAACCCAAAGTTTGAAATCTTCGGAAATTAAATTCTCAATTCTTGTTTTAAATTCATTTAAATTTACAAATTAATTTGTAACCATATTTTATAGTTCAACTATTTTTATATGAAACAAAAGCCAATGATTACAATATATATACAAATCAAATATTATTTCTTAACAACCAATTCAATTAACTATCAAAATTCAGAAAATTATACATATATATAATATGATTATACAATATTTATCATTTACCAAGTTTGAAAACAATATGGTGTCAGTTTGCTCTGTTCAAGTGTTTTTGAGATCCTATCGATAGCGTTGATAAGACGAATCAATCAGAAACCCAAATCAACATCAACAACTCAAACAACACAATATATATTAAAATATTAAAATATTAGTTTAAAAAATACACTTCAAGAATGATTTGAAGATAAGTTGGAAACAAAAGACAAGATGATTAAATAACAGAATAAGGGAATGAATAAGCTTATATAAATCGCGGGCAACCTTGACCGGGTCAACCGTGACTTCAAGAATAAGATCGATGTAGAGTTCTGGGACAAATCTACGTCTGATCTCAAGAGATAGAATTTAGGATAACAAGAGATAGATAACATTGTAACCCGAGGATGCAGACATCTTTGGTGAATCGATGCTTCTTGTAAAGGAGTTTCACCCCTTTACAATCATTTGAAGATTGGCGAGACCGCCTATTCATTATAAAGATCATTCGAAGTGGAGTTATGGAATATTCCAGAATCAAAAGAAGACAAATAGGGAGAGACAAGAATGGATTTGGAACCGCAGGGAACGTTCCAAAATTCAAAAGAAATCGAGTCAAAAAGAAAGAGATTCAAGCTCGAACGAAAGTGATTATGTAAATGAATCTACCATATATGCTAAGTTTGCTTAGAGCCAAAGCTCTGATACCAACTGTAACAACCAGAAATTTTGGACCATTCAAATCGACACATGCTGGATTTGAATTGCTCAAAATATCAGATTGTTAATTTAAATTTGGAAAAACTCAGCATATTCAGTAAATAAAATAATCACAGACACAGAGTAATATAACAATAATGTAGCGGAAACAAAAGTTAGTAGTTCATGAAGCTACTATATATATAACAGAGTTAACCAAGATACAACAGAAGTCACGAATACATAGATGTCTCAATACAATAATCAAATACAAGATCTGAATACATCACTGGAATCAACTGAACAACTAAAAGCAGGATAGATAGCTGGATCTCTAAGAGAAGCTCCAACTCCAAAGGTGAGTTTCGAATACTGTATCACTCAGAGCGTAAAGCAAAACACAAAACACTCGAGTCAGGATTAACATTCTTATATTAATAAATCCAACTCAAGTGAAATATCAACTGAAATACAAGTAACTTAAAGGATATTTGGGATAACCATCCTCTAAGGATCCGTTAAACTATCTACTATGTAGTAATATTTCATTGATATAATAATGTCTATAGTAAAATAAACTTACTTTTAAATAGCGTTAAGGGGTTACCCATATAGCCCTTAACACATAATAGTCCCAGTAGTCTATCCCGTAATAGCATACTCCCAGATCGGGGGCTACCCTCAATACACCACAGGCTACGGCACAAATCCAAACTCGTAGTAAAGCTCAATATGGTAGGTGACACGGCCCAACTAGGCAATGCCAGGGTAGATATACCAATTACGCATCCGGGCTGGTGGAAACGCATAGCAGCCACTACCGCCCACCTCGGAACACACTCCCAAATCAAAATCGAAGGGTGGCCACCAAATCAATCACAAAGTAATAGAATGGTATCGAAGAAATGCGTCCGATCAGAGGTGCTACCTCATTGGCCCGTCAATCGCTCCTGTTTTAGCCACCTTATGCCAACTCACGGGAGTTGGGTCCACGTATATACCTCAATAGGAATCGTCGCCACCATCCTACTTCATTCTGAACTCTCCATCGCATACACAGTTGTTAAAATGGTTTTCGGTATCGACAGAGAGTATGCCCATATCCGATCCCGGTATCTTTAACAAGCAAACGTTATTATAACACCGCGGTCATTTCAAAATAGTTTATACTTAAAAACCAAAATATCATTTCATTTCAAAAACCAAATTAATACGATATCATTTTTTACTTCAAATATATCCATTACCAAAATCATATCACTTTCCAAAGTTATAACGCTTTCGAAATCATAAGTCCTTTAAAAATCAAAACACTTTGGAAATCAAAACCTTGAAACTCATAACACTTTGAAATCATAGCTTTGAAATCATAGCTTTGAAATCATAACATTTTGGAATCCATAACACTTTCCTCTTAAACAGTTTAAATATTAAAATTAGTTTATATAATAAAATAGTTTATAAATAAAAATAGTTTATATAAAATAGTTATAAGTTAAAATAGTTTATAATAAAATAATTTATATTAAAAATGATTTATATTAAAATAGTTTATATTAAAATAATTTATAAAGTAAAATATGAATAGTTTTAAATATAATTTAAAATTACTTTATAAAATAAAATAGCTTCCTCAAATTTCACAAATTGATTCAAATCAACTCGAATTCCAAAATTCAAATTTAATCAAATCTCAAATCATCAATTTCAATTCGATTCAGTTTCTAAATAAACCATTTCAAATTATCGATTTCAAATACATTTTTAAACCATAAAATAAGCCATTTCAATCTCAATATATTTCAAAGCTTTAAATATTCAACATTTCAAAACTAAATTCGATAATTTCATATATATATATATCAAATTCACTTTACTATTATTTTAGTTTTGAAATATTCCCTTAATAAATCCAATATCGTTTAAAACAAACCCCAAATTATAATAAACTAAATATTTCCTTCAATTTATTTAAACATGAAATATTCATTTAAATCACTTTAAATTAAAAATCAAGTTATAAAATCATATCTTTAAAATTTCAAATTTAATAAATTTCAAATCAAACTTATTTAAGTATAATTATTAAATAAATATAATTTCAAATCAATTTCAAATTTTTCTTTCCAACCTGGATCATTATAAACTCTATATTTGAAAATATAGATATTAAATAAATACTTAAACATATTATATATCAACTTTATTAAATCAACTTTAATAAATCTTTTAAAAATCAATATTTAATAAAACCATATATTCCTTTTTCAAAGCCATAGAAATCGTTTTCAAATATTTATATATAGACCAACGGAGTCCGTATATAATTTTCTATCCTATGGTCAAGTGATACAGATATTTTTAATTTCAATCCGCAATTTAAATATATACAGGTATATATTATTTCAACCCGCAATTCCAAATTTAATTCAAATGAAAATCGCTTGGGTTTATCATTTCAACCCATAACGATTTTCTTATATTCTACAGATCATTCGGGTATGTATCATTTCAACCCATAGTGAATTCTATACTAACAGGGAACTTGCAGAGTGATAACAGATAAGATAATATCATAACAGGCATATAGTATCAATATAAATAACAGATAATGGTGTTAGATGTCACAGGTGAACAGATACAGATCATAGCATATATAACAATGTAAATAACTAACAACAACATATTTCAATTGATGTTTCAATTGAAATCAAATTTAATAAATATAAGAACGTTAATCGTGAGTGATTGCTCACCTTTCGAGGTTAGAGATGAACGAGACTGAGACGAGTTACGAATCCAAGCACGTATTTCAGAACAAAACACGATCGACATGAGTTCGACGATCAAAACTGATAAATAGGAATTAATAAACGAATCAGAACCGGATAAATGAAGGTAGATGGTATAATTGAACTTATATATATATATATAACTCTTTATATAAAATCATATTCAAATTTCAAACACAGTAATATGTTAAATATATATATATATGGTTTTTCGAAAATCATAGTTTTAAATTAAAACACACATATAAACTAACATATATACATTATATATTTTGGAATAACTACACATATATACTTATTAAAGATACAAAATACTTACATATATAGCGTATGTTCACTACCACATATCAAATACCACTTATATAGACTTATATATATTTACAGTAACTTTGATATATATAATAAATATACATAAATCATATAGGTAAAATACAACTATATACGTTTATCATATACTAGAAACATATATACTATATATATATATAAGTCATATAATATCATACTTAAATAGATCTGCATATAGACGCAGTTGCAAGTACATATACTGTAAGTTTATATAAAATATATTAGCAAAACAATACATATAACAACTTAACAACCAATATAAACTTAACATATTATGACTGTAATATAACTGCACAGGCACACTGACATATAAATGCAAACAGTTCTCATACGAAAATATATATACAAGAATATATGTGTAACCTGTACATATAACAAACAAACAAATCTAACATATATATATAGAAGACCGAGTGTAATATAGACATGTATACCAATTATATACCTGAGCTACAGGAATTGCCAGCACATCTCCATTTGGGAATACTTTTAAACTTCTCAACATATACATAAACATAAGTGTAAACTGTACAACATATATGCCTTTAACTCATATAACAAACAGAATATACATAACTTAATTAAATATACATGCGAAAAATATATAGACTAATATAATATAACCAACATACAAACTATTTACACATGCAGCTCTATATATCTAGACTCTATCATATAATTACAGTGGTCATATATAGTTAACGTACACATATATACCTAAAGTAAATGAAAACTTTTATAAAATAAATATGTATATACAGATAACATACATAACTTTAAAATAAATGGAAGAGTGGAATATAAACAACTGTTTGTAATATGTATAGACAAAACGTAATATGTACCTTGCTTTATAACCAGAGGAAAGAGGACTAAGCAAAAATGGGAGAGTGGAATGGAAGCTCGGGTGGCTAGCTTGCCATGGTTCAAACGAGGGAAGGTGGAAAAGTGAGGGGAAGGGATGCGCGTGAGTGCACAGAAGCATGGGGTGGAAGATGGATTGGGAAAAATGATGGCTTCGGGTTATTCGGTCGATGGCTGCTCGATCTGGTATGGAGGCAGTGTTCGAGAGTGGCAGTTGTGCCGCAAGTCTGAGGAGGTGGAAGTAAGATCAGGTTTCAGGTGGTGTTTGGATGGAGGCGGAGGTCGAGTAGAGGAAGAGACGCAAGATTGTAAGGTGGAGAAGAAAAATGGCTTCGACAAATAAAACTATATATGCAAATGAACAGTTTTAATGTATGTGTTTTGCAGAACATTTTATATGTAATATGTTTCCAATAACTAGAGACCCAAAAGCAAGAACATGAACCAGCATAAAATAAATATTACTATAGGAATTACAAAAGTCGAAAGAATTTAATTCAGGGAAAACAAAGAGGTAAGTGGCCATTTAGTTATATACCATGGATAATGAATGGACAAGAATTCAAAAGGGTAAACGATACCGATATGGCGAACCGTTTCCCAAATTCCAATGTGCACCGAACATCAAAACGCAGAATTTAATATACCACAGAGATCAGCACGACGAGACGATCAAAATGGTATACAGATATCAATGGTACGATCATCCTATCAAAAGTCGATAAACGATATCGAAAAATGCTGCTATTTTGCCGAAAATAAGATAAACGGAGCAATAACGGTCAAAATTTGAAGAAACGAAATATGACGTCTTACTCAGAAGATGATTTACAAATTTATTGTATAAAAATATTTTATTATCATCAATTTTTAACTGATTTGAATTAGAATAAAATTATACAATAAAATAAACTTCCATATTATCTGATGAAAATTTACCATTTTCTATGTTAAAATAGACGTATTCCAAATATTAAATTTTCAATTCAAAATTTTATTATTTAAAATTTCACAAAATTTCAATTTAATATATAAATAAACAAATAAAAATTATTAAAAATTTAACACCAGTAAAGAATTTTCCGGTTGATTTTCAAATTACGTTTATGAGCCGAGAAATTGTGTTGTTGACGAAGGGTTGAAACATCTTGCGATGGGACCAAAAAGAGTGGTCAAGACATATCCAATATATGTCGTCAATGGATATAAATTTAACACTGAAGAATACGGTGCAGAAAAATTAACAAATAATACTGATGTATTTGTTAAAGGTAGTGACGATCCAAAAAATCACTTAAATAATTTTTATGGCGTTCTAACACAAATTTTGCAACTGACATATTTCTCACGACCCGCGGAGGAGGTGTTTCTATTTAGATGCAATTGGTTTAGCAATGTTCCAGGTTTTGGAATTAATGTGCACAAGGATTATAATCTTATCGAAATAAAACATACATCGCACTATCACAAGTATGATCCTTTTGTACTAGCCAAACAAGCATTGCAAGTTTATTATGCTCCTTATCCGTCTCTAAAAAGAGATAAAGCAGATTGGTCAGCAGTTTTTAAAACAAAGGCCAGATTCACATTCGATGGGAAGAATATTCTGGACGAACAAGCTTATTAGGTAGATCTTGAGCAAAATAACGAAATAATAATTACAGACGATCATACAGATTTTGGTCCTTTGATCGATGAATCAAATGTTTTGGTAGAAGCGTTTGATAGTGCAGAGGAAAAGATCGTAGAAAAGAAGACCGAATCTGAATCAGAAGACGATGATGACTGATATAAATCTGAATCTGTTTTATTTGCAATTGATGTAACTAAGTTGAATTCTTGATGTATTATGAAATTGATGTGACTATGAAACTAAATCTGTACGTTTACCATTATTTACATGTTTTATGTCATTTCCATTTGTCATTTATTTAGCAATTTTTATTAAAAATGCAATGTAATCTGCTTATCGTCGTAACATGAGACCTATTATGAATCAGGTATAACACACTTCGATTTCTATTTCCATTTCAATCATTAATTAACAATTTATACCATTGATGTCATTTACGTATGAAATATATTTCATTATCATGTTATTATTCTCTTTTGAAATGATGTGTATATACGTCACAGGTTTATTGTAATGTCTTCTAGAGGCAGGAGCTCTTCCCGATCTACAGGAGGCGATGGCAGTGGTCCATCGCAAGCGTCACAGCATCCTGTAGTTTCTTTAGTACCTAGAGCAGAGGGGTAAGAATTAAATTTTATTCAGCATCTTATTTTTTTGATATACGTACGTACTTATCTGTATCATATTTAAAAACAGGGGGTTCGACCTACTGCCCTCGAAGGTTGTGTTGGATGTTTCTAGAGCTTCTTACCGGAGTAGGATGAGTGCTTGCTGGCCGAAGTGGGATAACATCCCTCCTCACATCATAGAGTGCAATGGCAGGATGTCCTAGTATATATATTTTTATGTTTTCCATTTTTAATCCGTTTTTGTCATTTTTCTACTGTTTATCGTTTACAGTGTAATCTTTTTTTTTACTTTTTATTGTGAAACACAGGCTGAGATAGACATCCAGACAGACGATATGCTGCTGGCACGAGGATACTGGATGAAGAAGATGCGGAAGAACTATAGGGACATGATATCCGAAATTAAGAAATCCGGTAAGAAACCACGGTGGATGGGGGAGAGCGTTTGGCAAGCATGGTTGGGATACTGGGAAACGGACGAAGCGAATGCAAGTATACTAAATTATTTTGAATTATTAATTTGACGTGATTGAAAAATAATGTATCAAATTTTGAATGTACAAGTAGATTCGGATAGAAACTCTGCAAACAGAAATAAAAATCCCGTCACTCATCGTGGAGGGTCGAAGTCATTTCAGCAGTATCGGCAGGAGTTGGTAAATTTACTGAATGATAATTGTAAATAGTTTATGCTATATAATTTTAAATGTATTAAAATTGTATGTAAAAATCAACTTCAGGAAGCTGAGGCGCAGGGTCCCGTGGGCTATATGGACGTGTTCACTCGTACGCATGTTGTCGAGCATGTAAATCCGGACGGAACTGTTTCGTATACATGGCAGGACGATAAATCCAGCAAGAGCCATGTAAGCATATTTCATTTTATGCAGTATTAGTAATTGTTCTGCTTGTTAAACTATAATGAAATAAGATATGATGTTATTTATTTGTTAATGCAGGAAAAGTTTATGGAGCAGCGTCAGAAACTCCTTGCTGATACAGGCCGAGAACAGCTGACGACTGATGAGGAGGATGCTATTTTTGAGTCCGTTATGGATCCAGCAGAACATGACAGACGATACGGATTTGGCAAGCAAGTGGTAAATAATTTATTTTACTGCTAATTTGATATTTAAGTCAAAATTCTATGTTGGAATATATAATTTAATCTTGAATACCTAAAATATGCTATTTGGACCTTTTCAAAACAATAAACTTGAATTTTATTCATTTACAGAGATATGCACATACACTTACAGAGATCACACAACTAAATTTAATATTTATTGCAGGCCAGCAGTCAGAGACGGGGTCGATGGAATAGAGGTCAGAGCGATCTAGCCGATATAGAAGAATTGCGGACTAGAGTGTCCCAGCTGGAGGAGCAGAACCGCCAACAGGCCATGCAGACCACACAGTTGTTAGAGTACATGCAACAGTTTGGTGGTTGCTTCCCTTCCTCGGCTGGCTCTGGATCTGGAGGAGATTGATTCATTGCTTTCTTCCGTTTTCAGGTATTATTTTTTAGTTTTGTATGATTATTTTTGATACACTTGGTTGTGTGGTTGTGTAATGATTTGGATGTTGATGATTTTGTGTATGTATAATATAACACTTATTGTTGGGGTTGTTGGAATGGTTATGTACATTATGTATTTTATTTTGATGTTATTTGATAAATTTGTGTGTTTGATTAATTTTGTGTAATTTGGGTTTTGATATGTGGTTGGTATATTGTGTATTGGATTGTGCAGTATTGGATTAATAGTTTTTGGAAAAGAAATGTGGATGGAAGGCTATATTTGCAGCGGTATAAAAAAAACAGCAGATTTCCGACGGTTTCCGACGGCTTCTGACAACTTACAGGTAGCAAATTTCCGGCGGCTTCCGACGGCTAACGACGGTCTGTAGGACATTTTTTCCGACGGATTCTGACGGGTACTGACGTGTGTCGGAAGCCGTCGGAATCCGTAGGAAGCCGTCGGAAGCCGTCGGGAATATGTACGGCGATTTCCGCTGGAAGCCGTCGGAAGTACTGCTCCCCGACGCCGTCAGTTCCGACGGCTTTTTCGACGGCCGCCGACGGTTTTCAGCCGTCGGAAATCACTGTTCTCCTTGTAGTGAATTATTAAAAATTTATGGGTCGTTACAGAAGTGAACAATCAATATAAGATGTAATTATAACCCATTACGATTATAGAAATATTTATGTTACCATTTATAACCCAACATTGTGCAGTATTATAATTATGACCTAATACAATTTATGCATATAATATATATAATATTATCTTTCAAGCATAAGTAAATATGTCACAGTATCATGTTGTCATTACAGCGTAAGCAAGTATCACCCAACATTATTTTGTGAAATTTCATTAAAGGAATTATCAACAAATATATATATTTTGTCTTAAATATTTTAATTTTTTACAATCTTTTTGTAAAAGTGTTACTAAGAATAGATAATCAGTTCATGCTTACTACTATGTTGTGATACATATATCTCTTACAGTTAGAAAATATTTATTGATTTCCCGTAATATTTCATGTGACATATTACCTTGCAAATTAGAACATCTAAAAAGTTGACGATAAAAGGGAATCACTAAAAGAAATTTACATATTAATTTTATAACCGATTACAAATAAAGAAAATTAATACGCGGTTAGTTTTATCAATTTGAATTAAAATTAAAAAAGATTTAATTGAAATTGGTTCTTTGATTACTTTGAATTCAACTTGATTAGCGTTGAAGGAAATTTAGTTTTAACAAATAAGTGGTAATAATATTTAAAAAGTTCGCTTATAAATTTATAAATAATAACATCGTTGATTTCAATATAATTATCTATGAACATTTCCAAGCTGCAAAAATATTCAAAATAGTGTAATATAAAATAAACATAAAAGAAATTATTAAGATTTATTTACCCCATTCTTCAGCAAGATCACCAAGAATTTGGATGGAAAAGTAAATGTGTGTTTCTTATGAACATTTTTCTATTATAGTAAGCAAAAAATAGAAAAATATAATGTATAGTTTGGTTAAAAAGGAAAAGAATTAGAAAAATATAAGTCCAAGTTGACTAAGACTATACTAAGTTGAATAAGAATTTTGTTTTAAATATGTTTCTAATACTAAATTTTAGGTAAAAATATTGATTATCCTAAAATATTATATGAGAAATTATTATTTAAATATTATTTTAGCACAAATATAATTTGCTTCTCCTAACTTGATATTCTTGTATGCCTATGTTTGACAATAAAAATGAATAACTATACCTCTACTTTACTATAAAAAATAACTTAAGGTCGTTTGAAATCTGCGTGTTATTATACTTATAAATCCTTGTAAACTAAACGAAAGACTGTATTGTAAAAAGTAGTGAAAAATAAGGGCATACAAAAATACATTAGTGAGATATATCATCTAAAATGAGAAAATATTGATGGAGTAAAATATAAAAGTTCATCTAGAAATTGTAATAATTTAGTATTTGGAATGAAAATGAATGTGGTGAGAGATAAGCTATTTGTCTTATATTCAGTTTCTTATATATAAATTCAGTTTCTTATACATAATAATTGATAAAATAGTAAGTATAATTCATAGATAGATATACACAATAGAACTTTTCTCATGTAAGAAATTTATTTATGTGAGAAGATTAATGAAGGTTTTAATGAATATGAAAAGGAAATATAAGTGTAGTGTGAATTGGAATAGAAATAGAAATAGAATATAGAAATTTTCATGGATCGAAGACTGTTGGTTTCTACGGCAATTAATGTGACAATGTTAATCTAAAGACACGAAATCTTAGGGACTATAATGTAAAATATATGCTAGAAATGCTAATAAATCACCATTTGACATGAGTTTTATTTATGTTAATGCTACATTTTGAGCACTTGATTGGATGTATAAACATACTTCCATAAATTAATATAGGACAAAAATCAACTTCAAAATTGCATAAACCTTATTAAACTTCTATTGCAACTTATCTAGATAAACATAAATGGATAATAGTTAAAAGTAGTTATAGTGAAACGAACAACAAAATCAATAATCTGAATTCATTTCATAAACTTAGAGTACATGGTTGGATTTACAAAAAGTGTTATATAAGTTATTTATTCATATAAAGATATTCATATAATTACCCTAAAAAGAAAGTGAGCATAACTAAATAAAAAATATTTGAAAAAAATAAGTATTGGATTAATAAATCTACTTTTATCGTTATTAAATATAAGAAATTAAGAACGACAATCAAAACTAAAAAAATCCAAAATAAATAATTTTAATAATTTTAAATAAATTTAATAATTTAAACTTACCTAGAGATGTTCTCAAAATATCGACTTAATTACTCAGAGTTGAAACATTGAAGGCTGTAAGAGAGAAATTTGAGTTTTGAAATGATTTAAGTTTTTTTTGAAGACCTAGAGCACCAAGCTTTGCTTCTAAACTCTAAGAAAGTAAACGCCGAACCCACAACACACATACTTCAGATAGTTCATAGGGAGAAAAAGATTTATTGACTGCTAAATAATCACTTGAATTAAGAAGAACAATTACGATATGAGCTGAGAATGAATATGGAAAAAGAAGGAGAGTTAAGAAGAAATGGGAAGATATGTACATAATAGATTTTAGAACATCCTGAGATGTACCATAGAAATTTTAAGAGGTAGGAATTAATATCTTTATGGTTTGTAGAAAAATTGATAACATATAGAGGGTTAAAATGAAAATTTGATCCTGGAACTAAGGAGAATTGAGTATATTGACTAAGAATGAATGAGAGAGCAGAATACTAATGGTCAAATATTGAATTTCTTATATAATAGAATAAATTAGAAAAGAAAAATAAAATAAATTGATGTAAATCGGAGAAGTACAAAAAACTAATTTTGAATAAAATATTACAGAAAATCCAAAAGGTCAGATAAATAATAATTTTTTAAATCGAAATCCATTTCCAAATCAAGCAACAATTAATGGTATTTTTCAAAATACTATATCGAGGTCCATAATTACTATAGCACTTGACTAATGCTATTACTACCTTTTTCTCTAAAAAAGTTCAACTTTTAACATATGTTAGTGTGACATCCAATATGACCAAACAATTAAATTTTAACATTTAACAATCTATATAATAGGTTTATGACTGAAATAAAATCAGCGGGTATTTAACTGGAAATTAAAATCACTATGGTGAGAAATCCATATTTCTCAACAAAATTTCTTGTATTTCATTTTAAATGTCTTTCGCTTTTCAAAAGCGGATATTTTTCCAAACCAGCCAATAATTCATCCAAACACAAACAGTAAATTTTTATCTACTATATATCATACTGATTATCCAAAAAAATGAGCCAATTTTAGACCAAAATTCACTTGCTCTAAATTTGACGAAACCAGTTCCAACCAACGCTTACGAACGCAATAGAAAAAACTACGTCTCTATTGGACTTCATGTGAGAGAAATATTCAAAATGTTGTGAATATATTTTATAAATGTTTGGCCAAGAAGAAAATATTTCATTATAATAAATTTTAAGCTTGTATTGCATTTGGATTACCAATTAATATTTTCAATATTATTAATGTATGTTGAATGTGTCGAAATAATTATTATAAACATATCAGACAATTTTAGCCAAATTTTCATAATTATTTAATATACTGATTTTTGGCCTATGTATTGTAGATTTTGTTTAAGTTTTTGTTTACCTTAAGATGAATCGGTGTTCTTCATCTTGTCGAAATTATTTATTTATAAATTTTTCACATCTACATTACATATTTCAATTTATTTATTTTTTAATTTCCATTCTTATTAACCAATTATAAAGTATCATATTTTAAATTTAAATTGTATGCAAACGTCATGGTAGGTTGTTGTTAAATTTTTTTCCATCACTAGTCTTTAGTATAGTCGTTTCTAGTGATTAGAAACTATAGCATAAAATTAAAATCAAAACAAAACGAAAAAATCACCTCAACATAGAAGGAGATAGAACTGAAAATAAAATTGATATTATTTTGAACTTTTATAATTGTTTGGTATAATTAAAAAAACTTCAAAACATGTAATAATCTCATAGTTGTTTGGAATGTCGCCAGCTCTAGTGCGGGACAAAGGTTTCTAGCTTCCCAGTAGAGCGAGATGACGGACCTTCTTACATCCCTAGCCTAAGAAAGTAGTTTTTATAAAATAAAATAAAATAAAAAACTTCAAAACAATTACATGTTATGTTGCATATAAGTATAATTGGAAAATGTTGTGTAATAAGTAACTAGCACTCACAATAAATATTAAAAAATTTCTTATTCAATTCACTAAATAAAATAGCTTAATAAAAGCACTTATTGGAAAACAAATAAGCTAACCATATATTATCACTTATTTAATTAAGCATTCATTACTTTTCCCATCAAAACAAACACAGCGTTAGTATATCTTCCTTTGAGAACGTTTAAAAATTTGAGAATTCCGAGAAGCGAGGAATATGAGAGGAACTTATTTGAAGACTGACGTTCAATTTTGTTGAAAACCCTAATTTATTTATAAAAGAATCCGAAGAAGTTCGGATAAATGAGGAGGAAGAAGAGATGAACATAGAAGGGGTTTGTTTAGTCTTAGGCTTATTTATTTTTTATGTATTTAATTGGAGCCATAAATATTGGAAGTCCTATAAATTCAAGAATTAATTTTGTAAATTTTGTTAAATGAAGAACGTGAACGGTAGGGGTTCAATTTTATTAAATATAGGGTAGGATAAATCATTCCAAACCATCGTTCCGCTTCCAACCCACTTCATTGAATTCTTGATGGCCCGTTGAATATACCCATTCGGTTGCTCCTAAAAAACGCGAATGCTGCTACAAACCTCGAAAAAGAACAAGGAAGCTGTGAAAATCAATCTAACGGTGGAATTCGGGAGGGGGTTTTACTGTTCAACGACCAAGATCTATTGGGCCAAAATCCCGACCAGAATTCTCGGACTTTGTAGAATTATTGAAAAAATGCACCGTTAACATCCAACAGCTAAAAAAAAAATCATCTACACCCCTTTTCGAATTTGAGAAATTAAATACAATTTCAGGCCAATTATAAAAGCCTGTATAACCAAGGCCCGGCAAAGCAGATTCGTGGTTGTGACTGAAGTAGGGAAAAGCATGGGATTTTATACTGAAGGTTTTCTACTTCCGCTGCAAAACTTACCGACATAGGACAGTGGGACTAATCATTTACCAGCATATTCTATTATTCTCTCCTGTAATATACTATCTTACATCTTTATTCCTTTTAAGAATAACAAAATTGAACTAAAAGTATAAACTCCATAATCTAATTGCCTTATGCTATCATAAAAGATAATTAATTTCAAATGCAATTCTAAATAGCTCGCTTCTCCTTTTTATTTGAAATACCTTTGACATATTTCATGGTTAACCTGATTATAATTAAAGTTTTGTTTGTAGCATAACCATATACAATTAATTGTGAACCCTGGTACATGCTTGAGTATATGAACATGGATTCCATTGTTTACGTTGTACATACTTAGGTTGAGTACATTAAGTTATTGACAGGTTAAGGTTCGAGTCCAGTCGTTGATCTATGATTTCAATGGATCATATTTTCTTCTGGAACATGAGCATGCATAAAAAAAAAGGAGCATGCGCTATGCACATCAATCGTAATAGCAGAAGAAGCTTATCTTATGCCTTCCATGATATGTATCTACTATACTTACATGGCATATTACGCAGCCAAATTGCATATTTTACAAAGGAAGGCGACTAGCAAGTACTGTACTTGTGGGAGCATGCAGGAAGGCAGAAGCACACCACATATATAGTTTAATAAGCTATCAATTATTGATCAGTAATCAAAACGAGGAAGGGGAAGGTTTAGGCCGTGGGCGATAACCAATAATCAAAGCACCACCATAATATTTTGCTGCTTGATTGCTGTCGATGGTAATTACTTCTTCCCTCCTCGTTGGTTTGGCAGTTCTCTGAAATTGAAAGTGCTTCGATTGCGGCAAAGGCTTTTCTTTTTTTCCCATGCACTCCTCGAGTATGTCGAAAGCTTCAATTCCTACTTTGGCTAGCTTTCCTTTATGTGCCATGAATGTGCAAAATTAAGTAATATGAGAACTCGGATTATGGACTTGTTTGGCAAGGCCATGCGAAGTGCCATGGCTTTTATATAGAAGCCCAAGTCACTGTTCTCAACCTTTATACTCATGTTTTATTCTTTTGTTCTTTAATAATTGGATGGATAAAGAAAATATCTTAATATCTTATTCTATTGTCTGTGCTTATCTGCCAAACTTCAGTCAGTTGAGCGTCCAGTTTACAGTACACTGCATTATGGAAATGAAGCTACAACGAAGTTTACTGATTATGTAGGGTAAAATATGGATAAAATCAATGAACGAATATAATCAGTTGGCGCAATCCACACAACTGTCCACTTGTCTCCCTCCCTACACATCAGGAAATACGATTCCAAAAACCGAAAGTTGGGATAGCACTCTAATATCTTATATCTATATGATAAGCAAAAACTTATTCTTAAAGGCCAAGCATTAACGAGACTTGGGGTGCATCCAAATCAAGGTTTGAAATTCCGTTTTCCATTTCAGCTCCGATCGATGATGAATTTCAAATTTCGGATCCCTTTCGAAAATTCCAAAGATTCCGCTATAATTCCGATTTAGAAATTCCGGTACTATTTTTTAGTAACTAAGTTAATACTAACATAAAGTGATAAAATATCCTTAGTATTACAATCAAAATACAAGTTTTAAGAAAAAATACACGATAGACATCAAAATTAATACTAAATTATCCACTCTATATTTATATCTGATCATATACAAGAACCTAGACCATGTAAATTGTTGACACTTCAAAACACTAAACATAATAAGAAATGTCCAAGTCAAACAATCTTATATAGTACAATTATTTAATCCATAAATAAATTAAGAATCACCCGGCCCATCAGAATCCATTATATTTTTTGAGCCATCATAACAGTAAGAGGAAAAAAAAACTAGGGTTAGGGTTAGAATAAAGAAATAAAGTGAATATACAAAACTAACATCGTTGGACTTTGAATCAGAGGTAAGTAACTGCTAAATTCGATTTTGAATTTCAACAACTTAATTCTTTCTTCTTTTCTGTTAATTCCATTTGATTTGTTTTTTCCTTGGTTTTGTTTTCTATTCTCTTTTTAGTTTTCTATTTCGCTTGCTACTCTTTCTTTTTTAGATTTTCATTTTCCTTTTTGTATGAGATTGTTTTATGTCATGGCCGAAACCGAATTCTTTCATATTATGTTTCCGCACTGGTCGGAACCGGAACGGCAAGGACGGAAATCTAAAGTTAAGCCTAGAACCTTGAACATTAATCCAAATATTGATATTACATTTTCGGTCACTACATGTGATCCCAGCAAGAGATATTTTGAATAATTGATTTATGTTTTATTACATGCTGACTTACGTTTTTTGAACAGAAATATTTGACGGTTATTCAAGCCGATGATCGTGGAATGCGGTTGCATCAGCAAGACATCGGCGGCGAATAGGGCTTTTGGAGGCAACGGTCATCCAAACAAGGCTAGTAGATGATTGACAATGGTGGTGGCATGGACAAAGATGAGGATCATTAATTACTAAAAAAAGCATGAATCTCATATCTGAATTTACAAACTTTACTCAGACCCCTTTAGATAGGGTGGATGTCGTCGAAGAGCATAATAACATAGAAGAGGAGTCAAAAGGTCATAGAAAAATACCTACGTTTTCGACTCAATAGTACGTTTCGATGCTATAAAAAACAAAACCAGTCCCACCCGCACAGAAAAATTACCCGCGTTTTCGAATCCATAACACATTTTCGATACCATATATTTATAAATACACAATTTAAGCTATGTATAGTTTGGTATGCCCGACTTGGGGTTACCGAACAGTGGATGGAATATATTATATAGATGTATAAATACGCGATTCAAGCGATATGTGTGTGTGTGTTTGCGTGCGCGTGTCTGGAGGGGGAGAGGGGGCAAAGGTCGACTACACCTCATTTCCTTCCTGATTTCCGTCACAAATTCCAATTTAAATAGTAATATTTTCTATAGTGCAGTGGTAAGAGAGAAAATATTATTATTTAAATCAGAACTTGTGATGGAATTAAGGGGGATCATAGGAGTAATAGATGCATAGTTTGGGAGATTTATATATTGATTTGGTATGCCTGACTTGGGGCAACCAAATAGTGCGGACACTTCAAGAACGAATTACACTCCACATGAGGACGATAATACTTCGGTGTTATGTACCCGTGTGAGAAAGGTGTACGCGAGGTTTATCATTTACGTATGATTTCGGTATGTCGGTGTAGACAACCAAAAGGAAAGGACGCTAGTAAGGAAATCCATTGTACCATTGAGGTGCACGACCTGCAAACATGATCCTGAAACAAAGGCGAAGAGAGATTGTAATGCCAGTCTAAAGTAGGTCATATACTATTCCGTAGTACGATTGGATGCTATGGCAGGACCTACATGCCAACTTCTTTTGAGTTGTTGGCTTTCAGGGAAGGGCACAAGTTAGTTATGGCTCTCGATAGATCTCTTTGGTAACAAATGATAGTTCGAGACAGGTATCAGTTATAGATATCCGTATTTTGGTTTTGGACAAAGAGATGTTATGTTAGTAGTGTTATTGCTACATCGTAGTATTTGTTTGCATTTCAGATGCTTCGGTGGAGATCATTGAATAGATTAGTGTGCGTGGAGACACCATTCATCAGTAATGATGGTTATCAATTTATTATCTATTTGTCATTTACCATTATGTTTTTTGTAACATATTAGTAGTTTGCTAGTATTATTGTGATATCTATATTACCCTTAATTTTATATATAACCAAGAATATAGTTATATATTTTGAAAAACATGAGTACATTATGGGTTTAAATTGGGTAAATGGTGAATTTGTCTGATTTTGATTCAAGTTTTCGATTGTTTAATTTACCCATGATGTGCTCGTATACTCATATTATGATAAATGATTGAAAATTTTATTTAATTTGGACTTGAATTGATGATTGGATAATATGATTGAATTGGGTGATTTATAATACTTGTTTGAATTATCGAAATGCAAATATGATTTATGATATGTATTTTCACCCATGATATATAAGTAAGTTTATGACATCCCATTAATATTGAATTGAATGGATGAACTGTTGTGTTTGAATTGAAGCGCTTTGAATGCACCATTGCTTGATATTTTGAGATGCACGTACACAACATTATTTGATGAAATAAGGTATAACATAATTCGACAATAATGATATTTTGGATAGCCAAACGTTTTTTAAGGATAAAAATTTAACATTTGATGAGAATGATACAAGTTATTGACTACTAGATTGCTAGAATTCATTATAGTGAACTGATTTGAGGATCGCAACACGAATCGTGACAACTTGTCTCTCACCATAAAGTCCAACATTGATGCAGGGTATCAAAAAGAAGAAGCAGAAAAACTCACATTTCGACAGTTAAGTCGCTCCACGACCTACGATAAGTCGCTCGCCGACATACCAAGACTCCGCGACCTAACTCCATGCCGCGACCCATCCAGTATCCCAAAGCCGCGACCTAAAACCCCCGATCTAAATTCAATCGTCTCCGACCTAAAACTTCCACGACCTAATCCACTTCCACGACCTAACGATCCAGACCTTAACCTGAAACCGCGACCCAAAATCTCACGACCTAACTCCAAGTTTTTGACCTAGCAAAAAGCTTCGCCGCGACCTAACTTCATCGTCCCCGACCTAAATTGTTCCCGACCTAATTGCCTTTCCCCGACTTAAATCCAGTGAGTCGCCCCTTCTCTAACAACTAAGTCGCGAAGCTCCTTTACTATGTCATTGCCGAACTTTCCTTAGCTTGCGAAATGTAAGTCGCGAGATGATGTGGATAAGTCGCGAGATACTTCTAAGTCGCGTGATGTTTTTGTAATTTCTTAGGTCGCGTACGACCTATGTGAGTGTTGTGTTGTAATTTTCTTAAGGGTGTTTTGTTGTAACCCTATAAATAGGGAGTTATGTCATTTGTAAATGGTTGTTGATTTTGAAATAAAATTTCCTTTGTTAGCTTTGTGCTTTCATCCAATTGGTAGTCGAGTGTGATCTCCTATCTCCACCTTCGGTCAATCGAGTGCGCTCGATTCAACGATTGCTGAAGCCGATTCACAATATCTAGTGCGCTAGATCAACGTCAGAAGAATCGTAGATCTTTAAACACAGTATAGTGCGCTATCAACGTGTTTGAGATAGCTAGAATCCGGTATCGTTCGATCAACGGATTTGGGCCATTCAGTATCTTTTACTCCATCGATTGCTACTTTCATCGTAACATCAATTTTTGTATTTCGCCGCTGCGTCATTTTGGTATCAGAGCTAGAACGCAAGGAGTTTGCGTAGATTTTTGGAGTTGTGCGAGATTTACATCATTTGGAGAAGTGGGTTATCGAGATTTTGAAGAGATTTGTTCGTTTGGAGATTTTGAAGATTTTTAGATCGAAGTGAAGTTTTTGTTGGAATTTGTTGAAGAGTGATCATGCCTCCGAGAAGAGCTAACCATTATCGCAACATTGATGCTTTGTATGGGAGAGAAGAAGCCGATGAGATGGAGCAAAGAATTAACGAAAACTTTAATGGGAAGCTTAATGAAGGGATTGGTCGATTAGAGAGGATGATGTTGGAGATGAATCAAAATCAGAGAAGGGTTTCACCTGAATCGAGCCATGGGAGAAGTAGAGTTTCACCACATTCCAATCGGGAGAGAAGTGTTGATAACGATCATAGAAGTTGAGTCGAGATTGTTATAGAGATGATGATGATCGAAGACGTGAGAGGAATGTGAATGATCGAGAACGGTGGAATGTAGATAGAAGGGATGTTGGTGGTAGACGTGATGGTAGTAGAGATGTTAGTAGTCAGGATCGACATCGATATACATCAGATTGTGAAGAAGAGTATGATGGTGGTAGTGTTCATGGACGAGGACGTGGACAAGGAAGAAATCAGTCGGAGTATGATCACAAGTGGGAATCTGGGATGAAGACTGAAATTCCAGAATTCAAAGGTGGTATGCAAGCTGAGGAGTTTTTGGATTGGTTGTCTAATGTGGAGGAGATTTTTGACTTCAAGGAAGTTCCAGAACATCGTAGAGTGAAGTTGGTTGCTACAAGGTTGAGGGGTAGAGCTTTGGCATGGTGGCAGCAAACCAAACTTACACGTGAACGGATGGGAAAGTCAAAGGTTGAATCATGGGAAAAGATGAAGAAATTGATGAAAGCTACATTCTTACCTTATAATTATCAATCGTTTATGTATCAGTGGTTGCAAAACTTGAGGCAAGGAACAAAGACTGTGAATGACTATGTTGATGAATTCTATCAACTGATTTCAAGGAACGATATCATGGAGACGGAAGAACAGTTGACGGCCAGACTTGTTGGAGGGTTACGAATGCAGATTCAAGATATGGTTAACATGTTTGATCCTAGATCTGTAGCAGAAGCACACCAGAAGGCGTTGGATTGGGAGAAGCAGGGAAGATGAGGTGGTGGTGTGTTTACGAATTCCAACAATCAAGCAAAGGGTGTTAGTGGAAGTTCCAATGTGTCAAAAGCTGCTGCAAAAACAGTTGTGAATGAAGTTGCTAAGGCGAAAGTCAATAACGGTTTCAAGTGCTATAATTGCCAAAAAGTGGGCCACAAAAGTAATGAATGTCCAAAGCCGAAGAAGCGAGCTATGATAGCGGAGGTTGAGGATGAGGATGAAGAAACTGAATGTTCTAATTCATTACCAGTGGAGGAGGAAGACTTGTTGTCGGGAGATGAAGGATATTCATTGATGATGAGGAGAAGTTGTTTGACCCCAAAGCAAGAGGAGGAAAGTAGTTGGTTGAGGAATAACATTTTTCAGTCTACATGCACTATTCTAGGAAGAGTTTGCAAGTTTGTTATTGATGCTGGAAGTTGTGACAATATTATCTCTACAGAAGCAGTGAAGAAGTTAGAGTTAAAAACTGAGAAACATCCTAAACCGTACAAGTTAGCATGGTTGAGGAAGGGTGGTGAGGTGAAAGTTGGACGAAGGGCTTGTGTTAAATTTTCGATTGGGAAGAAATACAAAGATGAAATTTGGTGCGATGTTGTAGATATGGATGTCTGTCATTTGTTGCTGGGGAGACCGTGACAATATGATAGGGCGGTGTAACATGATGGGCGAAACAACAGTTATAGTTTCATGTTTGAAGGTACTAAAATCACTTTGGTTCCTAAGAAGCGACAACAAGAAGAAAACAAACCGGAGGAGATTGAAGAGCTGAAAACTTTATTATCTTTGAAGGAGTTTGTTAAGGAGGTTGAGGAAGAGCCGGAAGTATTCTTGTTAATTGAGCGTGAGAGCAGTGAAGAGGTTGAAATTCCAGAAGAAGTGAAACTAGTATTGAAAGAATTTGAGGATGTATTTCCAGAGGAGTTACCAAAGGAGTTACCGCCACTGAGAGACATTCAACATCAAATTGATCTTGTTCCGGGAGCAATGTTGCCACATAGACCACATTATCGAATGAGTCCGAAGGAACATGAAGAATTGAGGAGGCAAGTGGAAGAGTTGCTTGAACATGGGCGTGTGCAGGAAAGCTTGAGTCCGTGTGCTGTGCCAGCTTTGTTAGTACCGAAGAAGGACGGGACGTGGAGAATGTGCACTGACAGTCGAGCATTGAATAAGATTACTGTGAGATATAGATTTCTAATGCCGAGGTTGGATGACTTGCTAGATCAATTGAGCGGAGCTACTATCTTTTCGAAGATTGATTTGAAAAGCGGATATCATCAAATTCGTATCAGGCCAGGTGATGAGTGGAAGACTGCTTTTAAAACCAGGAAGGGTCTATACGAATGGTTGGTAATGCCATTTGGCTTATCAAATGCACCAAGTACATTTATGCGGGTGATGAATCAGATTTTTAGACCATTCATTGGGAAGTTTGTGGTGGTGTATTTCGATGATATTCTAATATATAGTGGAAGTCCAGAGGAACATTTGAATCATCTGAGAGAAGTGCTGATGGTACTGCGACAAGAACAATTTTATGCTGCAACGAAGAAATGCGTGTTCATGATGCATA
The DNA here is from genome assembly GCA_030737815.1 of Allium fistulosum. Taxonomy (NCBI): domain Eukaryota; kingdom Viridiplantae; phylum Streptophyta; class Magnoliopsida; order Asparagales; family Amaryllidaceae; genus Allium; species Allium fistulosum. Next base: position 45,756,149 of record CM060906.1, read on the forward strand.
GTGTTTTATTTCTGGGGTATGTTTTATCAGAGGAAGGGATACAGGTGGATCGGAGTAAAGTAGAGGCGATTAGAGATTGGCCATAGCCCAAGACGATAACAGAGGTTCGGAGTTTTCATGGGTTGGCTTCATTTTATAGAAGATTTATTCCACACTTTAGTAGTGTGATGGCGCCTGTTACAGATTGTATGAAGGGTAAACAGTTTTCATGGTCAGAGGAAGCAGGGGATGCTTTTGGGAAGATCAAGGAGTTGCTGACGTCTGCACCAATTCTAGTATTACCAGATTTTTAGTTGTTGTTTGAGCTACACACTGATGCGTCAAAGGTTGGGATTGGAGGAGTGTTGAGTCAGAGGGGACGTCCGATTGCATATTTCAGTGAGAAGTTATCATGAGCTAAGATGAGATATAGTACGTATGATGTGGAATTTTATGCTGTTGTACAAGCGATTAAACATCGGAGACATTACTTATTTCACAAGGAATTTGTGCTGTACACTGATCATGAGGCGTTAAACATCTACAAGGGCAAGAGAAGATTTCAGCAAGGCATGCATCGTGGATTGCGTACCTGCAATAATTTACATTTGTGGTGAAGCATAAATCTGGAGTTACAAACCGTGTGGCTGATGCGTTGAGCCGAAGGAATCATTTGTTAACAACAATGAAGGTTGAAGTAATAGGGTTTGATATGTTGCCAGAATTATTTGTCGATGATCCTTACTTTGCAAAGTTTGCTGATAAAGTCAAGAAGGGAGAGACGGATGATTTTTTGATGGTAGATGGTTTTCTGTTCAAAGGAAATCGATTGTGCATACCTGATTGTAGTTTGAGAATGAAGATTGTGAAGGAGCTACATGAAAAAGGCCACGTGGGGAGAGACCGTACATTACAGTTGATTTCACAATCTTATTTTTGGCCATCGATGAGAAAAGAGGTTGAGAGATTTGTGGAACGATGTCATATCTGTCAAGTGTCAAAGGGAACCGCTACAAATGCAGGATTATATATGCCGTTACCTGTGCCTACTAAACCATGGGTTAATGTGAGTATGGATTTTGTTTTGGGGTTACCGCAAACTCAAAGGGGTAATGATTCTATTTATGTGGTGGTTGACCGATTTTCGAAAATGGCACATTTTATTGCTTGCAAGAAAACGGCGGATGCTGTTCATGTCGCGCAGTTATTTTTCAAAGAAATATATCGACTTCATGGATTGCCAGAATCTATTGTGTCGGATAGGGATACTCGTTTTCTGAGTCATTTTTGGCTAATTTTGTGGAAGATGGTCGGAACGAAGCTGAATTTTAGTAGTGCATATCATCCTCAAACAGATGGGCAAACGGAAGTGGTGAATAGATCGTTGGGAAACTTGTTGCGATGTCTTGTACAAGACAATTTGAAGAGTTGGGACTTAAAGTTGTGTCAGGCAGAGTTTGCTCATAATCATGCTGTTAACCGAAGCACTGGTTACAGTCCGTTTCAAGTTGTATATTCAAACTTGCCAAAGGGGCCGTTCGATTTAACGGTAGTACCACAACCGAAAGGAGTGATTAAACGGGCGTCAGATTTCGTTGATGAATTGAAAGATTATCATAGAATCGTTCAGGAACGTTTGGAAAAGACAAATGAGAAGTATAAACGAGCTGTAGATAAAAAGAGAAGAAGTGTGGAGTTCAACGAGGGTGATTGGGTGTATGCTGTGTTAATAAAAGATCGTTTTCCAATGGGTGCTTATAATAAGTTGAAAGCCCGAAAGATTGGTCCGGTTGAAATTATAAAACGGATCAATGAAAATGCTTATAAGTTGAAGCTACCAGAGGATGTTTACACTTCTGATGTGTTTAATGTGAAACACTTGATTCCATATTATGCTGATGATCAAGAAAGTGCGAATTCGGGGACGAATTCTTTCGTACCCGGGGAGGATGATGCAGGGTATCAGAAAGAAGAAGCAGAAAAACTCACATTTCGACAGTTAAGTCGCTCCACGACCTACGATAAGTCGCTCGCCGACATACCAAGACTCCGCGACCTAACTCCATGCCGCGACCCATCCAGTATCCTGAAGCCGCGACCTAAAACCCCCGATCTAAATTCAATCGTCTCCGACCTAAAACTTCCACGACCTAATCCACTTCCACGACCTAACGATCCAGACCTTAACCTGAAACCGCGACCCAAAATCTCACGACCTAACTCCAAGTTTTCGACCTAGCAAAAAGCTTCGCCGCGACCTAACTTCATTGTCCCCGACCTAAATTGTTCCCGACCTAATTGCCTTTCCCCGACTTAAATCCAGTGAGTCGCCCCTTCTCTAACCACTAAGTCGCGAAGCTCCTTTACTATGTCGTTGCCGAACTTTCCTTAGCTCGCGAAATGTAAGTCGCGAGATGCTGTGGATAAGTCGCAAGATACTTCTAAGTCGCGTGATGTTTTTGTAATTTCTTAGGTCGCGTACAACCTATGTGAGTGTTGTGTTGTAATTTTCTTAAGGGTGTTTTGTTGTAACCCTATAAATAGGGAGTTATGTCATTTGTAAATGGTTGTTGATTTTGAAATAAAATTTCCTTTGTTAGCTTTGTGCTTTCATCCAATTGGTAGTCGAGTGTGATCTCCTATCTCCACCTTCGGTCAATCGAGTGCACTCGATTCAACGATTGCTCAAGCCGATTCATGGTATCTAGTGCGCTAGATCAACGTCAGAAGAATCGTAGATCTTTAAACACGGTATAGTGCGCTATCAACGTGTTTGAGATAGCTAGAATCCGGTATCGTTCGATCAACGGATTTGGGCCATTCAGTATCTTTTACTCCATCGATTGCTACTTTCATCGTAACATCAATTTTTGTATTCCGCCGCTGTGTCAAACATTCTGTTGCACGGATAATATAATGAATAGTAAGATATTTGAGACGTAGTGCATGGGAGCTAACACCTCAAGGTGGAATTGGGGAGGTGACTCCAACACATAAAATGTATATGTCTTCAGAAACTAAAAGGGCAATGCAACTAAGTGATCGTGTGAAGTGCACTCACACGTGGTCATGAGCAGCGCATAAAAAAGCTTGCACGGGATTATCAAGATAGTCTATGTAAAGGGTGAATCCAGAAGGGGTTACCAATGAGTATTCATGTTGGGAACTCAAAGAAAAGAGTTAAGATATGACTCTCCTTTATATTTATCGACCTCCTAAAATATATAAAAATTGTTCAGATATAAGTGAAAAATACCGTACTATGGTAAATAATGAATATGTACAATAGTTATTTGTTTAGATATGCGTTTGAAAAAGACCGTACCATGTTAAACAATAAAATCAGACTCCAGAGATCTAAAATATTGTACTTGAATTTAAACTGAAAGCAACTCGTATAATATAAAAAGATTGTGATATCCCAGTTGATTATAGTTGCAGTTGTGAGTCACGCTGATTAGAGCCATGACACTTATGTTAAAATCATTTTGATGAAATGTAGATAGGATATTGTTTAGCATGTGTTACATCGTTAGATTTCATTGTAATGTCACATGTTTATACCCGACACCACACTTTTAAGTTATTATTGACCACTATTTTAATGAAATGTGGAGGTTTGTTATGTATATGACAATGCTTCGGGTAAGACTTGTCATGTATATGACAACGCTTCGGGTAAGACTTGTTATGTATATGACAATTCTTCGGGTAAGACTGATGTTATTTTACAAGTGAATATTATGATTGTATGTGCTTTATGGGCTACAATATAGAGTTGGAGCAGATGTCGATGGCGATTATTCACTTTGACTCTATTAGTTGGGAAATTTTTAAATGTGCCTCTAATATTGTATTATTCGATTCTATAATCGTATATGTTGCCTTGCGTCGAGATACATATTATTACATATGTATTCCGTATTGAAACGTATTCATGTTGATCCAAAGTAGTGTATACGAGAGATCGCTCCTTCTATATCCATTGATCCGAACTATTAGATGGTAAACTCTCTCTAATATTTCAGTCACTGGAGCTAGGACTTTAAAATATATAACTGTACTAGGCATGAGTAAATTATTGTTTAATAAAAAATTGCATAATCCAAAAGGAAATGTAATGATTAACAACAAAAAATTAAATAAGGTATTTGATATTGAAATCTTTTAAAGCTTAGGATCATATCATCCATATTTGGTCTCCACGTTCTTGAAATTCTAGTAATTGAATTTGACTTGAAAATTGTCCTACGATGCCAAATATTCATAAATTATCATCAATATGTTATAAATAGAGATTTGGATTCAATGTTCTAGTTTGTCCAATTCTTCAAAAAGCCTTTTAAGAATTTAGATGTTGTATCTCAATTTGTAAATATATACTGTTATGTTGTTTAAAAGGCATGAAAATACATGTTAAATATGCCCTTAATCAAATAATTTGCCTTTTTTAATCGGATAAAAACTTGAAGTTTCCATGGTATTTTGTGGACAAAAGAACAATCAAGGAATCATAAACAAAACCCAAACTCTTAACATATTCATAATGAGGTACAAGAAAACATATTAATGTCAAATTTATGAATAGCAAAAAAAATCACTTACGACTTTGTAAACGGGCAATAGGTGGTAAAAACGCATACAAAATTGATTTACTTTGAGCATGTCATAAGAAAATTTACATAAACAAATCCATGAAGCTTGGAAAGTTACCCACAACTAAGAATGATATAAATAAAAAAATTTAGATGATTTTTATATATGCAAACTATAAATTGAAAAAAGATATCAAACCAAAATGTACAGATAAAGAAAGAAACACTAATATTCAAATCGATTCATAATTTTATACTATAACATAACTGTTATTCATGTTCACCTAAGCATATAGAAAAAATTACAAATAAAAGAAAAAACCAAAAACATCCAATGTGAATTCATATTTTTCTACAACAAGAGCACGTGTTATAAGAGTAATTATTGTCGATGTATGTTATGACAATAGCTAAAATGAAGATTAGTCATTATTTATCAAGTATATTCCAAAATCTGGGTAACCAAAGATTTGACTAAAAATTACATGATCTTAGATACTTCATTCGCCTAAAACAAAATTAAGAGAACAAACGATATATGGATTCCAAGAGTAGGAGAAAACTATAGTAACCACTTTAATGAGGACAAAGGAAACAAATTCAAATTCAAGTTCAAGGAAAAGTAAGTGGAATAGGCAATCACTTTAATGTCTTTCTTTGTAAATTAATACTCTTTGTATAAAGTTATAAAGTGAATTTGGAATGTAATTCATAAAAGCCATTACTTTTGCGAATAGATTCAGCAAATGTTTCAGATTTCAGGTGCAAAAGCATGGTTATGTAAGTGATATATTTCACTGCTTTTCCTTGAAATCAAATAAGGCTAACACATAATGTATTTTACTTTTGTATTTGTAATTTTATGAAACAATATGATGAATTTGACTCTGGTATTATAGAACCATACTACGAGACAAGGAAAAAGGATTAAATGTGGGATAATATGTTTTTTATCATTTTTTTGCAATAATTACCATTTAGTACAATATCTATTAAGATTCATCAATACGGGCACTACTATTTGAGTTATTTGGCCATAAAAACCTTTTGTTATGTGGAATTATAAGAGTAAGATTTGCACACCGTTATATGTAAGAGATAATGATTGAAGTTTTGTATATGGTAGCTGACCAAAAAGGTATAAACATACGAATTCACTAGCAAAATATAAGTGTTGAATGCGAATTTATTAGATAAAATAGTTAAGTTCATTGATGCTGAAGAACTCATGTGAAAATTGTATAAAACGCTGAAAAAACAAATTGATGTTAGATAAATGACCAAAATTTTATATAGAATGAGAGCCAATAGAAATGAAAAAAAGATGCCAAAATCAAAGCACATAATTAGTGACAATGAGTGATGGATGGACCAGGTTATAACTTATCCTAATATCATTAATGAATGGTTGCAAATATTATGTCTAACCTTTTGTGAAGAAACAAAACCCACTGTCCTTAATTGGAAACATTAAATTGGATTGGTGGACAATATATTTTAACTCCTTATTTACTCATAAAATAGAAACAACATAAGTTGATGCAATATACGACAATAGTGAAAAAGCATGTAAAATATGTACAAAAGATCCTATGTGTATTAATACATGCATAATGAGTAATATGCATATTTATACTCAAATTTCATTTATGGATGGTAATTGAAAACTGAATATTGTTAGCCAACTCAATAAGTAAATACATAAATAAAAATCTTACTTGCTAGGCAAAAAATTATAACTTTTCCATTACATTTTGAAAAAGCCATCATCAAACACAACTAACATCAATTTCGGAATACCATTTGGTGGTTCTTCAATAATCAAAATAAGCATTGTCATTTATAGGACAATACTGTAATAGACCACTAGAAAATGGACATTGTTAGATTTATTACTTTGACATAAAAAATCCTAACTAATCAATTTTTTAAATCATTGTTATTTTCAAAACAAAATGCTCTCCATATATGCACTATTTAGTGAGGGCAAAAAATAATAAATTAATTTTACCTATCACTTGAAAAGGGCAAAATGACTGAAGATTTGCCTGAGTTTTTAATGTCCCCTCCAACTTTCCAACTTTTAACCCTCTGATTCCCAAGTTTTCAACTGTTCCTTCATCTGATCCGACTATCCATGCATGTCCATCCTCCACTTATTGCGCTATGTCCACTTGCCGTTCTTCATCGACATAGTGTTTTGAGTTTAATTTCTGGAGACTGCACCATCTGGAACAAGGTGTCAGCTCGCCAAAGATTGATCCTATGATTCTGGAAGTCTCAGAATTCCTTTATCGCAATAGTCGATCCAATGCTGAAGTCGTTTGGTCTCCTCCTCCTCCCAAGCCTGCCATGCCTGCCAGGCCAGCCGTTGTTGCTCCAGTTTCAAATTCTTTGAAACTTCCAACAAGTCTTAAGCGGGTGGGTATTCGAAATGGTCTCAAAAGTTGAAAAATTGGGGGCATCGGATGTGGGCTCTAGGGGCACGTGACACGATCCTGTAGGAACAAACTACTTTGTTTTAAATGTATGAGATATGGTCATTTTTCTTCTAAGTGTTCTCGGGTTACCATTTCAAGGAGATCTTTAGCACCCACGTGCGATGTCAATTCCACTCTGCAGCTAGCCGACCCTTTGAATCCTATTCCAGATAATTCTGGGACCCCACATCAATCTTTAAAGAATATTAACACACCTGACCCAGATATTTCTATCCCTTCCAAATCTGCATTTGCCCTAAAAACTCCTGCCATGCTTGCCTCGAAATCCCAACTCCTTCAAGCTCAACCGCATTTTGTGTTTTCTGTCGTCAATGGAATGTGGTACATTGATGATCTTCGTAGGTGCTTCAGTGTTCATTTTGGAAGAGGGAACTAGCGAATCACCTTGTATTCCAATAGAGCCTTCCTCGTCCACTTTCCTGATCACCAGTTGCTTAGCATCGCCATCCGTAAGGGATTCTTTCACAAGGAAGGTGAAACGGTTCATGCTCGACAATGGTCACTTAAAAGAGACAACTTTAAGCATGAATACTTTGAACCATCTTGGATCCGCATTGTTGGAGTTCCGCCTTTCATGCGAGGTGACGTTGAGCTTAAGGAGGTGGTGCACCCTATTGGCATTTTCATCGCTTCTGATCATTGTGCTTGGGCATTTGTAGATAACAGATATACTTTTGTCAAAATTTGCCTAGATAAATCTGTTGGAGTTCAAACTGCATTTCGATCTCTGGGAACATGTCCACCCCCGTATTCCTCCAGAGCACATCATCCTCGGCGATGTGGATACACTTAAATTTTGGTCCCAAAAGCTAGTGTATCTCTTTGGTGATGAGGGCTTGAAGATTTGGACTGGAGTTCCTTCTCCTCCGCTCAGCTTTGCTAACGGTGTCATGTCCGATGAAGTCATGATTCAGCAAAAGCATGAGGAAATAGCTGTAGGAAAAAAATATTAATATTACATCTTCTGATGAAGAGACATCGCTAGCTAAGATTCCACGACCTTCGGTCTGGTGGCCACCTGTGAATACTGAGATAGCTTAGATGACCTCGGAAGACAAAGCCTTCTACCTGCAGCATGACATGGATTTAGATTATCAAATGAACTTGGGTCATGCCTTGCACCAAGACAACGCTAACCTTCTGGATGCTGAGACTGGCCATCAGCTTTTTGGGTTTCCTCCAATCCCGTCTCCTCCAACCGCTGCATCTGCTCCTCCTACAGCCGCTGCTGCTGCTCCAGCTAATGTTGTTCATTGAAGTGGGCGTCTATTCTCTCGCAGTGTTGGCCACCCTCTGGAAAGTAGTATCTTTGTCCCAAACATTTTAAATACCTTTGATCAAGCTGCTATTATTGTCTAGGGAGTACAGATAAGTGTGATTTACTTGGGAATTTCATTCGAGACATTCATCCTGATGTTTTATTTATTCAAGAGTCTAAACGTGACTACCCCACCCTCTCTAAACTAGGAAGTATTGAGCGTTGTTTTCTTTCTGGTTGGGCCTTCATTGAGGCTATACAAACCAAGGGCGGTATTATTACCTTCAAGGATGAGTCCCTGGCGGTCCTTCATGTATTTTGCGTTATATTCCTTCTGATGTGATTTATGCCTTTTCAAACCTTTATGGGCCTCATAATTCTTTGGATAGAAATGGTCTGTGGTGCGACTGTGAATTTTTTTTATCGTTGTTCTCTGGTTCATGGATCTTGGGGGGACTTTAGTATCACCCATATTCCTTTGGAGCGTAATAATTTAGGCTATTTTAATCAAGATATGGATCATTTCAATGACTTTATCATGTGATGTGATCTCTTTGACCTTCCTTTCAGTATTTGCACCTTCACTTGGACCAATAAGCAATCATTTCCTTCTCTTGCTATACTACATAGATTATTTATTACCATGGCATGGGAAAATTTGCACCCTCTTTTCTTTAAGCGTGGCCTCCCTTCTATTATATTTGATTAATGTTCCATCCTTTTAGACTATGGCGATGGAAGTCCTCATCACCCTCCTTTTAAATTTGAGAATTTTTGGGCTCTTGAGCCTGGTTTTGACGAAATGGTAGAGCGTCTTTAGGCCTCCTTCCATGTCTCTGGTTCAGCCACCAAAATTCTGGTTACTAAGTTTCGTCTTCTTAAATATGCCCTTAAAAAATGGTCTGTAGGCCTCTGGAAATCTATCAAGCTCAGGAAAGACTGTCTCTAAAATAAGATCTTCGATTTTAATATTAAATAAGAAACCTTGAGCCTTTCCTCCTTTGATAGGATCTGCCTGGCGAACTTAGAATTCGAGTTAGAGCGAGTTATGAAGAAAGAAGAGATGCATAGAAGCAGAGATCTAGAGACCAATAGGTGAAAGAGGAACACTTAATACCGCATACTTTTATAGAACTACAAACAAGAGGCACCGTTCAAACAGAATCTGTAGCATAAGTATAGATGGTATTGTGATTGAAGATGAAGAGGAAATCCTTTTAGCCTTTACTTCTTACTTCAGATCTATCCTCCATAACAACACTCCCACTTATGATTTCCTTCATCAGGATTCGATTTTCGACTCTCATTCGCCTATTCAAGACTCGATAGCTACAGACTTGACAACGTTGAGATCTGGAGGGCCCTGAATCGCATGGCCTCTGATAAAGCACTAGGTCCTGATGGCTTCCTGCCTTCTTTCTTTAAAAGGTACTAGGGGTTCCTTAAATTCAGCATTGTTTGAGTTATCGATGAGTTCAATTCAGATCCTAGTCTAATTTCCAAAATCAACTACGTCAACATTATCTTGGTTACTTTCAGCATTGTTTTTACATTATTACAATATATGTATATTATATGTTTCATATGGTAAGAATGACATTCTTGTATGCACATATTTTTGGGTGACTTTCAGCTGTATCTCTATGGTACTACTGGCTATCGACTAAGCATGTTAGTCAGGTATTTCTACTTTAGTTATGCACGCATGGTTGTGTGACCTCGTTCACACACCCTTTATCTCAAAATAAAATTCTTACCTACCACTTTCACCTAAGACTAATGGAACCTGCAGGGGAGTCCATTCTTACATCAAACTTTTATTGTTGTTTATTTAACATATGAGACTATTTAGAAAATTAAATAGGAAGATCCAAATAAATGCACGTTTTCCATGCAATATGAATTAAATATTTTCTTTTTATTTATTGGACAAGTTAGCTTTTCTTCCCAGAGTTATTAGTGATAATACCTTAGATAAAGATTTTGATGACAACAACCATATAAATATAGATACTAATGTTTTGCCAAGTTGTACAGTATATATTGTAGAATATCACACATGTATATAATGATTAAACTTGAAGACCAACCAGTATAGAGACTTAAATTCAAGATTTAGAGATGATCAAGACTCATGAGTTTAAAGACAAAGATTTGAAGGGCTCAAGACTTTAGTATGAGTCATTAGAATAAATTGTTAAACTTCCTGATAGCAGATTCCGATCTTTATCACAAAATACCGATCTTCGATATTTTATCAAAATAAATTATTTAAAAATTCAAAATACATTTTTACGAAAATTTTATAAAAGTTTTTATGTGTTCAAAGTATTTAAAAACTATGTTCAAATTATATTACAAAAATATAGAAGTTTAAAAAGAAAATTGTTTTTCAAAATTTACAAGGGTTTTGAAAATGCCGACATAGTAACCATTGGTTTGTTTTTTTTTAAATTTTGAAAAGAAGTGTCTTTTTGACGTACCTATTCACAAATGGGTACATCTGTTCGTTCACTATATAAATGGGAGTGTAAATGAATTTTGTAACCAATTTCTCTTACTTTCTTCTAACTCCTTACTCCCTAGAAATATTTCTTGAAAACTACTTACCACATTCTTCAAAAATACATAGAATTAATCCTTACACTACTAGGTTGATTCTCTATAAATTATTTACTGTATTGGAAGTATTCTCTCTACAAAACTCAAAGATCAAACCGCTATTAGAAGGATTATAAGATATCTTGTATCCCAAGATAATTGTTTGTATTTGGAAGTCAACAACTCGACTCTTATTTGTTTGGGTGTGCTTTTGTCCGTTCAAATCAAGTGGGTGTGCTTAGTAGCCCATCTAATTCTAGTGGGTGATCTTGTTGTCCAGAAAATGAAGAGAGTTTACCCCAAACTCGTAAGACCGAAGGGTGTATCTCGTAGCATTGAAATCGAGATTGTATTCTAGTTTGCTTGTTACTTGGTTAAAGTGGATGAATCAAAAGAAACCTGTATAGTATTGTACAAGACTAGATGTAGGATTGGTTAATCTAAACCAATATAAAATTTCTGGTGTTATCTCTCTTACTTTACTTTTCGTTATTACTTTTATATTTATCTATGATTACATCTGTGATGCTTGATTAGTATAGATTTGTGTTGATAGGTTGTGATTTGATTTAAATCTTGAAACAAAGTTTAAAAGATTCATAAAAGTTATATAAAACACTATTCATCCATCTAGTGTTAAAGTAGCTTTAAGATTCATTACACTGTAACCCACAATCAAGTTCTTTTGTTGGTGGTGTTGGTGGAAAATTGGTAGAAAAATTCCATTGATGGGTTGTTGAAAAGGGATGGCGGTGGATGCTGCAAATTGATGGTGGGTTTCCGTTGACGGATAAGGGTATATTTGGAATTTCAAAAAGACACCGTGGAAATGCTATTCATTGAATTCTCTTTATTAGTAGTAAAGATAATTAATAAATAACCTCTAGTAATTAATATTAAATATTAATAATCAATAATTATTATAATTAATTAATAATTAATATTATATATGTAATAATCAACAATTCATAAATAGTATTCAATTATAATTAAGAAGTAATAAGTAATAATTAATAAATAAATAATAATATTTTAATAATTAATAATTTATATTTAATAAGTAATAATTAAGTCCAATATTTAATATTTAATCACTAATTTATTTAATAATTCTTAGTTATTGGTTAATAATTACTATTAAATAATTAATAATTAATAATTAATAATTAATAACTAATATTAAGTATTAATAATTAATATTTAATAATTATTAGCTATTAAATAATTACTAACTTGTTTTTAACAACTGTTTGTACACTGCACTTGTAATAGATTTCTTTAAAACTTTTCTTGCATGACCGTTGCAAATATTAATTTATAACAACTTAGTTTATTGTTGTCTTTTACAACAGACGAAAATTCTAACGTAACGATATTAATAACTATTAGTAAATAATTTATAAATAATAACCAATAATTAATAACTATGTTTTATAATTATTCATTTATTATTGTAATTAATAATTAATAATCTATAATTTACAATGATAACGTATAAATTATAATGTATACTTAATATATAATAATATATTATAATTAATGATTTATAATTAATGATTCAAAAGTATATAATTAACGACTAATAAGTAATAATTTATTTTTTATTATAATAGTGATTTATAATTAATGATTTATAAATAATAATTTATACCTAATAATGTATGATTTACCAATAGTAATTATTACGCTAATACATAAAAAATAATTAATAATTTATTACTACATGACCTCGGAACTAAAATTTTAAGATGTCCCACCAATTCCCTTTCTAAATTTCACTTGATTGCTTTACGTTTCCCATGCCTTAAATACCAAATCGCCTACCTCTCGTTCCAAATGGAGATTTCTACCTCAAAATATCAGCCCACGTCGTTTGGTCCATCGTCCGATGCTTCAACCGTCCTCATACCTACAAGTACTTCATCCACTCCTGCTCCATCCAAAACCCCTCCAATCCTATCATCCCTTGCTGCCTCTACGACATTAGCAATATCTCTGGCCTCCCTACCAACACCAACATCGAACGATTTGACATCCTCGATGATGATAGCATGACCATCGGATTCACCATCATCGGTAGCGAGCATCAGCTCTGGGACTACAAATTGATCACCACCGTAGATGAATTCGTCGGTGACATCGATGAGGTTTGGAGCATGATGCTCGGAGCTACGTCATGGATGTCTCGAAAGGAAACACCACCAAAGATACCAGGCTGTTTACTGATACAGTCATCAGGTTGTATCTCCAAAAGTTAACCGATGTGGCAGTTGAAGGTACAATATGTACTCTCTTAACAACATTTTCTGGGGATAGATTACTGCAATGAGCGAGTCTTTTCCGATCAAGCACAATTATGCAGGTTTGACATGTTGCACAGAAGTCGGTCTTCAAATTGAATTTATCAACAATATTATCAATCTTTTTGTGACGCCCCACCCCGAGACCCACATTATAAAAGAGTATTACTGGGTAATACTGTCTGCTAATGCGAAGAATATGGCTGGTTAGGTGCGACCATCTATAGTCTTGTCTTAAATATCTATTGAATATGTCGATTAGTGCTCTCTATATATATTTTTCTCTGATATCTCAAGTGGATCGAAATATCCAATAAATGCTTAATACAAAACGACAGGTGGCTATTGGATCTATCAGAACAAAATACAACAACTCAAATGCATAACACATTACAGAGTAGCAAACAGACATATATATACATATATACTGATACATCCCAATACAATACAAATAATACATTATATGTGGTATGACGACCACAATACAAACACGAGTCAAAAGAATATACATATTAGAGTAGCTATAAAAGGACTACTAAAAAACTATATCAAAAAGGCGATAGCAGAAAAGAGTCCATGCGGAAGCAGAATAGGCTAAGTCCAAAGGTACCTAACCTGAAACACCTCGGTCTGACCCGAGTATAAAATACACGGGTCAGTCTAGCCAAACATATCACTTTAAGAGGATAACCAGTAATAAATGCATAAGAATAAGGGTAATGTTCTTCTTAAACAAGAAGGAACAATACTGAGTATAAGCATGAGTATAAGTATGGTATGGTTACTTTAAGTGATGAGATGATATCAATTACATAAACATATAATCTCAAAAGAGATAAAAAACAATCCATAAAACGCTAAATATAGCAAGCCTCGTATCATCGGCATATCACAAATCACCAATAGTGGTTTAGGGAAAATATAACTCCTAAAAAGGAGAAATCACAAAACCCGCCATATCGGCAAACTCAAAGAAATCTCAAAGAAATCACCATCTCAAAAATACGCCACAAGGAAATCAAATATAACTTCCCAACATAGGAGAATATAATCCCAAATAAATGCCAAAAGGCAAATCTCAATAATAACGCCAAAAGGCAAATCTCAATAATAACGCCAAAAGGCAAATCTCAAATAACGGCAGTGTAGGCAACTCAAATTCCCATATGGTAATCGCCATATATATATATATATAATGGCTCGAATGGCCAACCATAAAAAAGGCGACACTCGGGAAACCAATGAAAACATCTAAAATTTGCACGTGCTTTTAGCCGAAGCCTGCCAAGTATTGATCTCAAATATGGTACCACGCCCGAAGGCAAATATGTCACAATGACAAATACGCCGCAATGGCAAATACGCCGCAATGGAAATGCCGCAAATGGCAAACGTCTCATGGACAAATACCCCGCAACGGCAAACGCTGCAATGGCTATGACCCGAAGGTCCAGTACTGGCAGTACGTCGCAATGACAAGTGTGTTACAAACTTTCGGATAGGAACCCGAATAGTGTTAACGTGTGTCCCATACCACACGTTCGCACTAAACGGTTTACTAACTGCTAGTAAATTTCACACTCAAAGCAGTAAAAAGTTTACCTTATCTCATCGGTAAACTCGACTTGAAAGTCAAAACGATCAAATGGACAAGTCGGGAATTAACCGATAAGATAAACGCACGTGTCTCATACCACATGTTTTACCAAACCGTTTAATTCTTCTTCTCATTTGCTTGAAATGTGCAAAAACGTGCAATTTATATATAAAATAATTTACTTTGGAAAACAAGCTTTGAAAACCAATTCTCGAAATCAATTTGAATACCCTATTTGAAAATTTATCTTATTATAGAGAATAAATAGATTTTACACTTGAAAATACTATATAATACTTATTTTGAAATGCCCATAAATTTTAAAAATTATTTCAAAATTGTTCGGAAAAATCCGTGCTCGAAATCAAAGAAATCACTCAAAACCGTCATTCAAATTCAATTCAAATTCAATTCAATTTTGAATTTCAAATCCATCAAAACTTGGCTAGCCTATTGATAGGCATCATAGCCCTTAAAAAATTTCAGAAATATTACAAAAACATGAAGTAAAAGTCAAAAGTCGGACCAAAAAAGAACATAAAAACGCATAGGCAAAATAATACCCAGGCCTGAAATCTTCTCTGGGTTCAACTTTCGGACATAAAATAGGAGGTCAAACGACCTTTGGTTGAACTAAAAATTGGTGTGCATAAAGTAGAAAACTTCATCTTTCAAAAAAAAGAATTAATGAATTCCGACAGAAAATGAAAAAGTTACGCTGTCTCAAACATGGACTCAGACCATGTTTGTAATAGTTCAACAAGAATGTGCCCAGGCCCGAAATCCATTCTGGGTTCAACTTCCAAGCATAAAACAGAGGACCAAACTACAATGGATTGAGCTAAAAATTGTTATGCATATAGTAGAAAACTTTATCTTTCAAAAAATAATAATCATGCCATTTGGATAAAGTATAAGAAAGTTATGATGTCTCAAAGTTGAACCCAGACAGTGTTTCCACTGTAAAAATCTAGGCAAAAACATGCTCCGAATCAAAGTTCGGCAGCATATTTCTATAAGCTATATAGGTCGAAATCACTTGAAAATTGGTGTGCTTATAGTCCAAAACTTTATCTTTCAAAAAAAAAAGAATCACGCAATTGCAGTAAGAAATGAAAGAGCTATGCAATCTCAAACATGGACTCAGGCCATGTTTGCAGCAACTCAGAAAACACAATTTCTACAGGCAAAAATCTGAGTTTTGTTGTTTTTGCAGCAAAGTTTTGAACACTCAAATGACAATATTTTTCAACCAAATTTTGTAGACACAAATTATAAGATGTAATCTATCATCTGAAAGAAGTCCGGCAGCGTTTCGTTGCCGGAATCAATAGATACAATGCCTCTAAAGAAGCACTACAGAACAGTTTTGAACAAAAGAGAAGCAAGCTCATAAATATTTCTACATAAGCTAAACTATTTACAGTTTTTGCAATTAGAAGCATTATTTTGCTAGATTATGTGAGTTTATTCAACTCACCTTACTGATTAGATGCTAAAACTCGGATTATAGCAGCAAAGTTGTATCTTTTAGCAAGATTAGAGCTTCTAAGGAACTGTAGAAAGCAAATGAAGAACATGCAAAACAAAGAAGAGATTCTTACATACAACCCAACTCAAAAATTTAGATTTTGATGAAATATTCAGTTTTGGAACGGATTACCTTTAGATTTACACCTTAGATTGAAGAATTTACAATTTGCTTGAATAAATTTTTGGGTTTGGAAGCTTTGATTTTGCAAAGTGGTGGAATTTGGTTTCTTACAGCTTGAAGAGAAAGAAGATGAGGTTTTGAACATACTGTAAATATTTTTCTCACTTCCTCTATCTGATTAAAAGCACTAAAGGGCCTTCGACCCAATAATTAAGAGAGAATTAATTAGGCTAAGTGAATTTATTTAACACTTAAAACCAAATATGTACATTTTTACACTATATTATGAAACAAATGTTATTTTCTTCAAGTTTTCACACAACTAAAATATGTAAACTTACATACAAATGAAATAAAATATTTTACACTATATAAAAAGTTTATTTTTTTAAAACATTTTTATTATTAAATCCTTTATTTTACAAAAATACACAATTTTCATAATTAAATGCAAAAGTCTACATTTTTAACTTCTAAAATTCAACAAAAATATTTTTCTTGCTTAGAAAAATATAACTAACCATTCTAGACTCAAATTTATAATTAAAACATATTTTTAAACCAATTTCCACCTTATTATTTTATAAACCACCGTTAAAAATAAAATACTTCTCTTAAAAATTGTTAAAAGAAGTAAATAGGCAACAATTAATGTAATTATTGCATTTTCTCTAAACTAAAAATCATTTTCTTTTTTTCAAGCCCATATTCCATTTATTATCAACCCAACAAAATAAAATAAAGTTCTAAACTTTATTTTCACAATTTTAATTCCAATTTCATTGTTTATTCCAAATAAACAATTTAAAATTTCCAAATTTTAATTTAATTTACAATATTAAATTATAATTACCATTATAATTTAGTATTGATAGGTAATCTCCAAACCAGGGTTGTTACACTTTTAAAAGCTTATTATATCGAAAGATGGAATGCAAAAACATGATCCAGCATTAGTTGTTGATATCTCGCTAGAAATTCAAGAAAAAATTAAGTTTAGTAGTTGACTATTATATAACCAAGAATTATTTTGGGTGACCATTAGTATGTTATAAATTTCTCAGTTCCTATACGTAATATTGGTAATACAACCATTCTCATTTAAAAAATGTTATGCATAACTTTTGCGTAATTTAGAAATATGTTATCATGCGCTCTCATGACTATTTTTAAGAATATGGCATGTTCAGTTTTACAAAAATATTAAGATACTGAATGATTATGAAAACCAAATGTGATTGTATTTAATTCGTTTGAATGACAAACGTTATCACCTAATTTGTAGGTTAAAATCGGCAATCTACCTTAAAGATTCAAATTTCCTCGATTCTAGAGATTCAAAATGCAACTTTCACCTTCTCTAAGTGAGATTTTATTGTAAAAGGGATGGTCACTTGGACAGGTGTATAAAGGAGACTTCTATATCGCCAAACCCCTACTGCAAAAGTAAGAAGGGAAGCGAGCTTTCAAGGATTTTTCGAGTTCTATCTTGAAGTGCATATAAGCTCATTTTTTCTATTAAAAGTGCGTTTGAAATACCTTTATTTGTCAAGCTGTTTATTATCATTCTACTCTAAACATGAGGTGCTTGCTCATATTGTTATTTCCATTAAACTACATTTGCTTTAGCTTTCTCCTTCAAAATTGAATACGCCAATGTGCACCAAGCATAATGCTGCACCGTTTCTTACTTCACAAAATATTGTTTGGTTGATTTTCAAAATAGGAATTATGTATACTTCGACTATTAATTTTTTTACTACTATTAGTTTGATTATTCAATACTTTCATGTACGTTACTATGTGTAAAACAACATCAAAAGTTCTTTCTCTTAGCTTGATAATCAATAACGGTGGTTGTGTATGTATTTTGTAGGAGTATGAGGGAAGTACTGTAGATTTAAAGTTACATCAAAAGTTCCTTCTGTTATGTTTTCTAATCATGATAAAAGTATTGTTTTCTTGGTTCAACTCATAAGGAAGACGGCAAGGAACACATCTATCTACGAAAATGTTCTTGAAGGTAAGAACCTTTCAAGTCGTTTTTTATATCCTACATTTGAATGGAATTGGATCATCTATCCTAGTTCAAAGCTCAGGTTCACTCATTGATTTAACTATTGATAAAAAAATTAGTGGCACATGTCAAATGGTATAAGGCATTGGATATTTTATCTAGTACAATATATCAATGGATGAATACTTGCTTTGGTTTTTAACTAGAGTAGATGATCCTAAACAAGTGTGACTTAGCTACAAGAGTATAAATGTACACTCAAACACATGTGTAGATGCACACATTACACATATATGTGTAGAAAGTTATCATTTTTTTAAATAATTGCAATGGATGTCCATGTACAAGACTGCTATCAAATCATAGAATTCATAAGTGATACACTTCAAAAGAGAAAATGAGAGTGTTGAAGGAAAAGAAGGGAAAGGAAGAAAAATTGACATGGGAAGATATAAAAAAGATGAAGTATACATAAAGGGAGGCGTAGGAAACAATGAGAACTACTCCTTCTGTGTTTGGAAATTTTAAAAGAGCAGTCAGTGATACCTCTTTTCTGGGCTTTGACATACCTAAAGGATGGCATGTAATATACTAAACTACTCCTATTTTAACCATAATAAGAGACATTACTCCTATTTATTTGAGTCAGCACATGAGGCTTGGAGATAAAGAAATAAAACTCGAACTAAAATCCAATTTTCTTAAATTATAAAAAAACATATTTGACTACAATTGTTTTGGGTGTTATGTTCAATTCATCTGGATAAAAACATCTTTCCAGAACCAAAGAGAATTAATCCATCAAGAATTGAGAACGATTTATTTGGCTGAGGAATACGTAGTTTCCCAGGCAATGAGTTTTCACGAATAGAAGTGTTGATATTGATACATCATTTGATTTTGATCTATGAGTGGTTCTGTATTATAGCAAATTAACCCATGATTGGAGCAAGATGGAGGTAAAAGGTCAGATAGGCATCAAAGGATTGAATGTCAAACCTGAAGAGGTATTTAGATTACATAAATATATACTTTCAATGGTAAAGTATTATGGTTCAAGGTGTGCTTCAATGTCGTTCGGTCTAAATTTTAAATCTTATGTTGTTTATGCTTGAATACGATGATTTGTAACTATGTCAAGACTATATGAATGGCGTGAATACATGGATCTTTTTGGCATTTTAAAATATGATTTTTTTTTGTTATTTTTAGTAAATATGAATGAATGTGGTTGTTATTTGTACAATCTTTTGGTTTCAACTGCAAATTTTTTAAATTTACAAGTGCAGTGCAGCAGTTTTTATATTCTTTTTCTCATTTGATTTTTTTTTACAACTGGAAAAAATAGTTATAAAAGTCTCTATTGCAACGGACAAAAATAGTTGTAAAAAACATATTACTATGGGAAAAAACCGTTGTAAAATGCACCAGCTCTATTACAACTTCATATATTACGACAGTTGCATAACCGTCATTAAAGAACTATTACAACTAACATTGTCAATTGAGAAATGATTATTTTGTTATAGTGATAGCTCAACTGTACACAAAAATAAATCATAAATGGCATACATAGCATGCTAATCCTACCCTAATAATTGACGTCTATCATTACTAATTAACATCAATGATATTTTAATGTTGGGGGAGGTATTTCAAAATTTTGTATATAAGCCATAAATGCAATCTTTCATATTTTTACCCTTGGTGAAGATATTTCTGAAACTCATAAACATCAATGATATTTTGGACTTGAGTATAACAATTAGCCAATATATCTTGCAAACACCAAAATTGTATTTACTCTTTCATTAAGCACTATAGGGATCTAAACATATTATATCACACAAATAAAGTAAATTAAACATGGACATTGACAGTCTCAAATAAACAAAATTTAGTAATAAAAACGGTTAATTCAGCATATAAATTAAAGAGTTTACCAACTTAGAGCAAAACTTCTAGCTTCATGAGTTGCAAATTATACTATAAAAAGTTATCTGGTATCATGGAAAAACAATGTGTTAATATAATATTATCAGCATAAAATTATATAGAAAACTCTTTTGAGAAATAGAATTAAAACTAGAGCACTTACAACATTATAAAAATTAAATCGACAAAAAGTTTGGCTTTATTAAACAGAATTTAACATTTAATGAAAATAGTGTCTTAAAAGATGATAATATGAAATTTCTACATTAGAATCAATGGAGAAAAATAATGTAAAACTTTTAAACGAAAATAATTATCATATCGCCCAATAATCACCATATCACTCGATTGAAATTGAAAAGCAGCTTGAAACATAAGAAAAAGAAAATAAATCAAAAAATACGAGGAAAAAAGGACAAAAAAAGTTATTGTTGGATTCAATCTGTAAAATGTAGAATATAATCATGAGTAAAAGATCCAAAGTAAAAACATGGATCAAATCATGTGTAGTTGAAAAGGAGGAAGATGAAATGCATTCTATAATTGAATCGCTTCCAATATGCAATGGTGACAACTTCTGATGTGTAAAAAGTATGTCCACAAAATGTTATAAACGTAAAGTTGAGATAATATAAACCAACATTTTTGGAATAATATATATTGAAAATTATGAAATTCATGGTTCATGAAACAGCTAAATTTTGTAAAGTAACATAATTATTACTCTAAAAGTTATAATCATGCTAAACCATTCAAATATACGAAATTAATAGTGCTCATAAGAAAAGTTCAAAATCAATCACATAACTTGAACAAGTGTAAAAACTAAAATAAGGAGTCTAACATTTTAACGCCAAGACCGAAACCATTATAAATTTACTGTTAAAGAAAACTTGTTAGTATGAACGAAAATTGCCTATGATATTTCCACATAATATAATGGAAACATTAAAGAATTTGAATTTAAATACTTACCTTATAGGACATAACAAAACGATGTTCCATATTAAAATATGAAAGAAAATTGTATGTGATAATCAAACTCGGTAGAGAATGAACTATAACAGTATGAAAGAAAACAACATGTGATACCTTCCGCATGATGAAATGAATTTCAACATGACAATATGGAAAAAAGTTGCCTCTGCTGGTTAAAGTTAGAGTGCTTCCAAAGACATTAAAGATAGAAACAATATTTGTACAAACACTGTCAAGTAATATTAACGATCTATTAGATAAATCAACTATTTTAATACATCAACGACAGGGCTACCGGTCAACTAAAGTGGTTTTGTTTTTCCCATAAATTCACTTTTATTGTTATATTTCTCTTCCTCATCGTATCCATCTCACCCGTCAGTTCTATATAGAAAAAATAATTTGCAAGCATAATGATTATGATTTATCCTATGTCATTAGACTTTCCTAATACATAACAGTTTTAACTTGTCGTATAATTTTTGGACAATTTCACCACATATGTTATATTTGGAATACTACTCTATAGTTTCAACACCACGGGCTACCTTCTCAAAGAATGAGTGTAACGACCCGCCTTTTCGACCCTCAAAAGTCAACGTTAATACATCTACGATATTCACATGCTGAACATCCAAGTGCCAAAAAGACAGATTGTTAGGGGAAAAAGAAAGAAAGACATAATAGAATCTCACATCGTGACGAGCAATATATAATATACAACATATCTTTACAAAAGAAAACTGTAATATACATACATCAAATAAGAGTACACTAATCTATCATAGCTTGGACAGTTATAACAATATGTCCTCACAAACGCTGATAAATATAAACAACCAATGCAGCGGAAAATAAAATATACGTGAGTAAGTCTTGGAGGCCTCCAGCTCTTCTCCTGAAGCTCCAAAGCATCCGAAACAAGATATGAAAATATGCTTGGTCTGACCCGAGCAATATAATAAAAATAATGTTCGAATCAGTCTGGTAAACCAGCGTGAGAAACACATCTTAAATGGATTTTAATGTCATAAAACCTTTCAAAATAAAGGTCTCTCGTAAGACCATGCCGCACATAAACACGGACGGTTTTGTACCTTACTATAACCAAATCATTTATTGGAAATCTTCTGATATTATAATAATGTCTAGGGTTTAAAATAAATATTGAATCTTAACCGAAATTGTTACACTAATCAAATTACATCATAATAGGTATACAACTAAGTCCGAAGGCACTTATTGGAGCATGGATTTCGTGCATGACAAGGTAAGGTCTACCTTCCGTCCAATACACCTCTAGAGAAAATATACCGAGGCTGCCTTAATTGCACCTCTACTACTCAGGACCGGCCTACCCCTTCCTCGATATTACCGAGTATGATCACCCGTCGGTTGTCCCTGAGAAACTATTTATGTGGCCATAAACATACATAATCCATAATTACATGTCGATCTAGATACAAATGATGATTATGCACTAATGGGACCCACATAACCCTTCGGCACATCCCTACTTTAGTCATTACTGGTTATGAGGCATGAGGCTACATTTTACCTTTTAAGAAATCCCACTTGGAATGCTAGCATTGCCCTTCAAGCAATAATGCAATGCCAGCATTCGTCCATACAGGTTTATTCTGGGACTAAACAAAACCGAAAGTACTACTTCTACTACATCCTTTTTGGAATCACCCTCAAGATTAGTAGCAGGTACCCCTTGCAATTCAAAGAACTCCATCTTCAATCATCTTCAAGATATCTACAATTCGAAGGATTATGCAGCTGGTTCAAAGTGGTTTTTGGATAATATATCTAATCCCGAACTCTCTGAAATGACAACGGTAGTTTAGAAACTGACCATGGTTTGATAGTCAGTTATTTAACTATCAAATTATGAACAATCCAACCATATATTTATCCAAGCAAGGTTAAGCACAAAGCAACCCCTAAGCCTCTTAAATTAATCCTTTCATTAATTAACACCACTTTGAAAATTCTAGTATTAAAATACTTTTACAAAAATATATTCACAACTTTCTCTACTCCTTTCAATACTTGAAAGATACTGATATACTTATCTCAACTATATAAGTATACTCACAAAACATTTCATTTTCAAAACTTAGAAAACTTTCACATATACTTATATTAACAGTATAAGTATATTCGCAAAGCACTACATTTTCAATACTTACTGTTAACCCGCCTTTTGGCAAGGCCGCGGACAGACGGATTTAACTTAAACAACTTCACAACTATCGAGACTAAAGTATGATGGGATGGTTCGGCATTAGAAGGAGTGTTCGGCATAAATCTTGTTCGGCACTGGGCGAGCGTTCGGCATAGAGAGTTCGTCGTTCGGCATTAGATGGAGCGTTCGGCATTAACCAACGTTCGGTATCTAGAGACGTTAGACATTGGATGGAGCGCTCGGCATTAACCAACGTTCGGCATCTGGAGACGTTCGACAATGGATGGAGCGCTCGGCATTAACCAACGTTCGGCATCTGGAGACGTTCGGCATTGGATGGATCGTTCGGCATCAAGGAGACGTTCGGCATTGGATGGATCGTTCGGCATCAAGGAGCGTTCGGCATTGGATGGATCGTTCGGCATCAAGGAGCGTTCGGCATTGGATGGGTCGTTCGGCATACCTCACCTCGCTCGACATTGCACCTCGCACCTCCATATCTCGCACCTCCATACTCCGCACCTCCATACCTCGCACCTCCATATCTTGGTACCTCCATACTCCGCACCTCCATATCTCGCACCTCCATACTCCGCACCTCCATACCTCGCACCTCCATATCTTGGTACCTCGCACCTCCATACCTCGGTACCTCGCACCTCCCTACCTCGGTACCTCGCACCTCCATACCTTCGTACCTCGCACCTCGATACCTCGGTACCTTGCACCTCCCAACGTTCGGCATGAGGAGATCGTTCGGCATTCACACCGTGGTCGGCATTCAGCGTTCGGCATCTATGGTTCGGCATATGGAGACCACTCCATTTGGGCTGAGGTACTCGGCTACCAGGCCCACCAGGGAAGTCCAACCCATCTTTGCCTATAAATAGAGAGGCAGGGGCACAGTAAAAGGGGATCTTCTTTCTGCTCTCTTACTTTCTCTTTTCTAAGGCGAAGGCAACTCTGCCATTTTGTAACTGTAATCGATTATTACAGCAATAAAAGCAAACTTCTGGAGTGGACGTAGGCCGGAGTTATCCGAACCACTATAAAATCTGTTGTTCTTTACTGCTTTCATTTTAGTTTTAACTGTTCTTCAAATTATTACTCTCTACATACATTCTATCTCTGAGCTGTGATTGGTATTTGGTGCTTTCATCTGGATTTTGGGGTTAGTGACCAATTTTGGCGCTAACACTTTGGTGCTTTCACTGAGAAATTGAAACACTCAGGAATTTTGGAGTTAGGAACTTGGATCTTAGAAAGCAATGGTAAGACCACCAACGAAGAGGCAAGCAGTGGAAAGGAGCAATCAGGAAGGAAGTCAAGCGGCATCTTCTGGAGCTGGAGAGGGTCATGCATCCATCTACATAACTCGGGACGAGATGCAAGTGATGATGAATTCTATGCAAGAGCAGATGATGAAACGGCAAGAGGAGATGATGCAGGCTCTTCTTAGGCAATTTGGACAACCAGGAACTGCAGGTGCTCAAGATCATGGAGCTGGACCAGAGGAACTCAACCAACGGACAGATGGAGTGAATCAGTAGGGGGCAGCTCCCAATCAACAAACAATTAACAATCTGGATGGACCTAGACTCGAGGGCACGCCACCAGGAGTACGTGATGAAGAATATGTGCCAGAATTTCCTCGGGGACTTGGGGGGCAGTCTGGATTAGTTGGAAACACTAGATTGGCTGACATTATCAGGCGGACTATTCGTGGAGGTCTGACAAATAGGGATTCAGAGGGAGTTAACAAAAGTCCGTTTACCCGGAACATCAGGACAGCTAGGAATCCGTCCGATTTCAAACTACCCACTCTAGAAGTATACAACGGGAAGACGGATCCCACCGACCACTTGATGAGATACACTAGGCATATGGAAGTGCTGGGGGCAACGGAGGAGGTTATGGCCCGATGTTTCCCTCTGTACTTGACTGAAATTGCTGCTATGTGGTTTAGACAGCTGGAGGATGGATCCATTGGAACATGGACAGAACTGGTGGACAAGTTCTTAAGTCAGTTTCGAGTTCACATAAAAAGGCCAAAGAACGTGATGACGCTAACGTCAGTCAAACAGGGGGCAGATGAATCGCTCAGGACATTCTTAACTCGATTTAATGCAGCAGTTGCTTCGGTGGATCGGCCAGATCCATCAATGGTTCTGATGGCTGCGGTATCAGGAGTCGGAGATAACTCGGATTTCAAAGTATTATTGGTATGGGACCCACCGTTGGATCTTGGGGAATTCTTTCATGAAGCTGAAAGATTTCTTCGACAAGAGGATGCATGTTTGGACATGAGGTCAAAGGAAGTAAACATGACTAAGGATGGAGGACTACCCGACGAAAGCTCGAGTGGGGGCAAGGATAAAGGGAAAAGGAAGCGCTGGGGAGAACCAAAGTTCTCCACTTACACAGGATTGAACGCAACGTTAGAGTGGATTTTCTTACATACTCGAGATCGCCTTTCTTATCGAAGGCCAGCAAGGAGGGAACCCTCAGAACGAGAAAGGGCGTCAGGAAGGCACTGTCTCTTTCATGACCTGGACGGGCATGACACTAACAGCTGCCGGCATTTGAAGGACATAATCGAGGAGCATATAAGGAATGGTCAGTTGCGACAGTATGTCGGAACTCGGAATGCGACGGTGGAACAGGAGCAGCCACCGCCTGCCTTGAACGACGAGGGCATGAGGCCCAGGAATGGTGGCCGATTGGTCATCAACTAATCTTGATGGTTTGGAATAAGTAACAAACTCCGGGCAAACGGTTAAATCACTTACTCATGTACGGGGTCGGAGATAACCCTCAGGCATGCTTTGAGATGACGGCTTACCGAAATGCCCGGGTTTGTGAAATCTGTTTTTTCCTTTGACTTGGACATTTGCTTTTTCTGGTTTGGTTTTGGAGTTTGGTTTGAACTCCCTGTTTTGCTCATTTTCTGGTTCGGATTCTGGTTCGGATGTTTGTTTTTTGGTATGGATTTTCGATATGGGTTTTTGGTTTTCTATTTTGGATTTGGATTTCGGATCGGATTTTGATTGAATTTTCTCTGGATTTTGGCTTAAAGGTCGTCGAGTATGGACTATGCTCGGCAAGGTTCCGGAGAGACCAAGATTCGGCCTAGGACTTAGGCCATATATTATCGGTTACTATTTCAGGTCGTCGAGTATGGACTATGCTCGGCAAGGGTCCGGAGCGACCAGGATTCGTCTTAGGACTTAAGCCACGGCATTACTTGCGTCCAGGTACACTGGACCACGGTCGTCAAGTGTGGATTGCGCTTGGCAAGAACCCGGAGAGGTTAGCTCAACGCCCAGGGACACTGGGCCACGGTCGTCAAGTGTGGATTGCGCTTGGCAAGAACCCGGAGAGGTTATCTCAACGTCCAGGGACACTGGACCACGGTCATCAGGTGTGGATTGCGCTTGGCAAGAGCCCGGAGAGGTTATGGATTTGAATATCGACCCGGAGAGGTCATGGATATGGTTATAGGTTATTGGATATGGATGGATTGGAACTCAGTAGTCGGGTTCAGATGGATGTAGAATTGGGTAAGGACTTGGTTACTGGATAAGAATCAGACATCGACTCGGAACAGTCGCGGAAATGGATCAAGATATGGCCGTGGTACTCGGATAAGATGGCTTGGTAATGGATTGGGTTATGGATCGGAAAGTATGGATGTGGATAACATACATACTTGGGATATTGGACTTGAGGCTATTCAAAACACACCTTTCACAGCAAGGCATGTTTTGGGGGGCAAGTGTTAACCCGCCTTTTGGCAAGGCCGCGGACAGACGGATTTAACTTAAACAACTTCACAACTATCGAGACTAAAGTTTGATGGGATGGTTCGGCATTAGAAGGAGTGTTCGGCATAAATCTTGTTCGGCACTGGGCGAGCGTTCGGCATAGAGAGTTCGTCGTTCGGCATTAGATGGAGCGTTCGGCATTAACCAACGTTCGGTATCTAGAGACGTTAGACATTGGATGGAGCGCTCGGCATTAACCAACGTTCGGCATCTGGAGACGTTCGACAATGGATGGAGCGCTCGGCATTAACCAACGTTCGGCATCTGGAGACGTTCGGCATTGGATGGATCGTTCGGCATCAAGGAGACGTTCGGCATTGGATGGATCGTTCGGCATCAAGGAGCGTTCGGCAGTGGATGGATCGTTCGGCATCAAGGAGCGTTCGGCATTGGATGGGTCGTTCGGCATACCTCACCTCGCTCGACATTGCACCTCGCACATCCATATCTCGCACCTCCATACTCCGCACCTCCATACCTCGCACCTCCATATCTTGGTACCTCCATACTCCGCACCTCCATATCTCGCACCTCCATACTCCGCACCTCCATACCTCGCACCTCCATATCTTGGTACCTCGCACCTCCATACCTCGGTACCTCGCACCTCCCTACCTCGGTACCTCGCACCTCCATACCTTCGTACCTCGCACCTCCATACCTCGATACCTCGGTACCTCGCACCTCCCAACGTTCGGCATGAGGAGATCGTTCGGCATTCACACCGTGGTCGGCATTCAGCGTTCGACATCTATGGTTCGGCATATGGAGACCACTCCATTTGGGCTGAGGTACTCGGCTACCAGGCCCACCAGGGAAGTCCAACCCATCTTTGCCTATAAATAGAGAGGCAGGGGCACAGTAAAAGGGGATCTTCTTTCTGCTCTCTTACTTTCTCTTTTCTAAGGCGAAGGCAACTCTGCCATTTTGTAACTGTAATCGATTATTACAGCAATAAAAAGCAAACTTCTGGAGTGGACGTAGGCCGGAGTTAGCCGAACCACTATAAAATCTGTTGTTCTTTACTACTTTCATTTCAGTTTTAACTGTTCTTCACATTATTACTCTCTACATACATTCTATCTCTGAGCTGTGATTGGTATTTAGTGCTTTCATCTGGATTTTGGGGTTAGTGACCAATTTTGGCGCTAACACTTACAAAACATAGTCATATACTTATCTCAATGATATAAGTATATTCACAAATCTTAAAAAGATTTCATTTCCAAAACTTACTTATTTGGGTTAAACAAATGTAACTAAAAGCATTGATAACAATAAACCCAAACACTTTCCTTTGTTGTAAGTAAACAAATCGTATAGAAATTATTCCAATATACTCAACATCACTTTCTGATTAGTACTATTCTTTGATTAACAATTAAATCGGACAAGTTAGAAAACTATTCTTGCCTCGATACACATTCTTAATCCTCAAGAAAGAGGCGAGTTTCCATACCTCGAAATTTGGTGTTATGTATGAACAGACATTTTTCATACCGCCGTAATCTAAAATGATCATTTATGGAAATCGGGTCCTGGTCTTTTTATAAATCCTTTCTTTATAAAATGCCTTTATAAAATTCCTTATGTTTACAACTCCTATTATAAACATTATTTATAAATTAAAAATTCCCTTTCTAAATATATAAACATAATTATATGCCTCCTTCTATAAATCTCTAAACTTATTTAATAAACTCCTGTATAAACATCCTTTATACTTTTATAATTTTTTTTATAAAACTTATTTACTAAAATAATTATTATAAAACTCATTTTATAATTCCCCAAATTTATTTGCAACTCTTTTTATAAAAACTCCAAACTCATTTATAAAAATCCTTTTTTAAATTTATAAACATAATTACAAAACTTCTTTTATAAAACAAACTCCAAATATAAACCAAACTCAAATATAAAACAAAACTTCAAATATAACAATAAATCTCATATACTTTCCATAACCCCTTCATTCTATCTATTATAATAAATTCACAACTATGATTTATTACTCCAATTTATCAAATTATAATATTTTCCCTTTCATAAAATACCCTTTATAAACCTATCTTCTTATTTATAAAATACCTCTTACAAATCACTCTTTAATTCGTCAAATACCATTTATAAATCTGTTCTTTTATTACAACATTTTATATAAAATGTTTCACAGATGTTTATTCCCAAAATATTTCTGTCTTCTTTTAAACACAAATATCTTTAAAATAAAAGATAACCCCAATAAACAGTCATTATTACAATAACTTTTTATTGAAAATAGATAGTTTCCAAAAAAATCTTTAATCATTTACAAATATACATATATAAGTGCAAATCTGTGCTACGCACATGAGGTTCACTATATAATTTATTTAATAGTCTACCTTTCAATATTTTAGTTATATGCAAGTTTATGGATTGTGGTTTACCCTCAGCCCTAAACATTGTTGGCAAACAATTATTGTTAATTTTACTTAAGTAATATCAAAGCACACGGTGTGTAACAAATCTTTATAAATTGGATGAATTTATACATCAGACATTAATCACCAATTAATTCTTACCTGAAAAGCATGAGATTAATGAGCATGTCAAGTAACTTTCAAACATAAGATATGTATAAATATAACATTGTATCACCTTGTATATAACATATAAATCAAATATATACACATTTTATATGATAATAGTATTCTAAATCTAGTATAGAAATATCATGCTTAAAGTGAAATATTATTTCAACTTTATTTTAAATTATTAATAATCCAACATTTGATGCTTTTAATAATATCTAACTAAATTAGAAAAATATTACTGTAGCACACGTCATATTTTCTAACAACTAAAACAAAACATGACATGAGAAATGTCAATAAAACATAAACTTTAGGTTGTTTAACTTTTGGAACAATCAAATAAACTTTTGTCTTTACTGCAAATACGTGTCGAAATAACAATTATACCAATATAAAAATTAAGCTAAGTCTTAGTGAAATCATGTGTCGCCATAAGAAAAATTATTTTTTGGTACCCATAAAAAATACTCGAATGACAGTACATCGATGATAATTGTAATATCAAATACTATAATAATCACAATCAAAGAAGTGAACAATCAATATAAGATGTAATTATAACCCATTATGATTATAGAACTATTTCTGTTACCATTTATAACCCAATAGTGTGCAGTATTATAATTATGACCTAATACAATTTATGCATATAATATATATAATATTCTCTTTCAAGCATAAGTAAATATGTCACAGTATCATGTTGTCATTACAGCGTAAGCAAATATCACCCGACATTATTTTGTGAAATTTCATTAGAGGAATTATCAACAAATATATATATTTTGTCTTAAATATTTTAATTTTTTACAATCCTTTTGTAAAAGTGTTACTAAGAATAGATAATGAGTTCACGCTTACTACTATGTTGTGATACATATATTTCTTACAGTTAGAAAATATTTATTGATTTCCCGTAATATTTCATGTGACATATTACCTTGCAAATTAGAACATCTAAAAAGTTGACGATAAAAGGGAATCACTAAAAGAAATTTACATATGAATTTTATAACCGATTAAAAATAAAGAAAATTAATACGCAGTTAGTTTTATCAATTTGAATTAAAATTAAAAAAGATTTAATTGAAATTGGTTCTTTGATTACTTTGAATTCAACTTGATTAGAGTTGAAGAAAATTTTGTTTTAACAGATAAGTGGTAATAATATTTAAAAAGTTTGCTTATAAATTTATAAATAATAACATCGTTGATTTCAATATAATTATCTATGAACATTTCCAAGCTGAAAAAATATTCAAAACGGTGTAATATAAAATAAACATAAAAGAAATTATTGAGATTTATTTACCCCATTGTTCAGCGAGATCACCAAGAATTTGGATGGAAAAGTAAATGTGTGTTTCTTATGAACATTTTTCTATTATATTAAGCAAAAAATAGAAAAATATAATGTATAGTTTGGTTAAAAAGGAAAAGAATTAGAAAATTATAAGTCCAAGTTGACTAAGACTATACTAAGTTGAATAAGAATTTTGTTTTAAATATGTTTCTAATACTAAATTTTAGGTAAAAATATTGATTATCCTAAAATATTATATGAGAAATTATTATTTAAATATTATTTTACCACAAATATAATTTGGTGGAAATTAGCCACAAGGGCCTCTTTAGCAAGTGAAAATAGTTTTTAGGACACACAACTGAAATAATTACTTTCAAGGACAAAACGTAAAATAATTAGTTTCTAGGGCCTAAAAACCTATGAAATTATGTCCTTGAAGGTAATTGGACCGCTAAATTTGTCCTTGAAAGTAATTATTTGCTGTTTTTGTCCTTAAAAGTAATTTCTTTGAATGTATGTCCTAGAAACTAATTGGACTGCAAAGTTTGTCCTTCTGGTGAAATGCCCCTATAATTTGCTTCTCCTAACTTGATATCCTTGTATGCTTATGTTTGACAATAAAACTGAATAACTTTACCTCTGCTTTACTATACAAAATAACTTAAGGTCTTTTGAAATCTGTGTGTTATTATACTTATAAATCCTTGTAAACTAAACGAAAGAATTCAAATTCATATTCTTCAACCGAAATAAAAGAAAAATGAAGATAGAATTTGATGTTAAATGTAAGAATAGAAAAAGAAATCAATTTTACCTTTAAAAAAATTTACAGAACAATTTCAAATTATATGATGCTTATGCGTAATGAAATCCAATGAACTACTGCAAGAAATGAGGAAAACCAAAGTCATCACCATACTAATTAAAACAAAAAATCATATGAGACTAAAAATTTGGACACAGAATTTGAATCAAAGAGATGAAGTCGTGAATATAGAAAAAATATCACAAATCTAAAGGCAACCGGTAGAAAAGAAAATTCTACAAAATATGAATAAAATAATTAAGGATAATATAAAGGTAAAGAAATATTGAATTCAACCAAATTATAATCATTTAAAATAATTTGAGATCGTTAAATAAATTGTTTGGAACGATTCTCCACTTTGTTTCGATTAAGAATTGAATATTTATAAATGAAACTATAGAAGGGAAGAAAGAAAATTGCAAGAAGAGGAAGAATAAGGTGAAGGTGGAAGAAATAAGAAGTTTTTTCTTGAATTGAATTGAAAGTGTGAAGAAGAGGAAAAAAATATTCATTGAATTTTAAAAGAATAAAGAATATATAGAGTGGGGTAGATTGAAATAAGAATGTTGTGAACCAAACTACGTTTTAGGATTTTATTATCAAATTTATGAGAAGCAAACTTTCTATGTAGTATAATAGATTAAATATATATAATAGATTCGTTTATAAAATGATATCGAACATAGTAAAGAACAAATTGTTCTAAGCATAAGTTCTCTACCATTGGGACATATTCTCACAGAAATTAACCCATACTTGTCACACTTTAAGGCGGTTTCTTCTTAGGTCATCTTGCAATAGGTCACTAATATAAAAGGATAACTAAAGAAATCAAAATATAAAATAGAAATTTCAATTATATTATGTTGAAATATGGTAACTATTCTAGATACTTGAGAACCAAATGAGATATGCACAAAACATAATTAAATATCCATAAAAATATAACGAATTAGAACCGATGAATAATTGATACAAAAATATTATAAACGGTGATAAAATAAACTAATAGCATGTGTACAAAAGTTACCATGGAAGAGTAATCAAAATCGCTTCTAATATCTTTACTTTGACATTTCAACAAATAGATTACCTGCAACAAAAGATAGATGGTCACGGTACTTTTTGGAATAATAATATCATTTAACTTGTTTTTCCAAATCAAACTATATTATACAAAATGGTCACATGTTGGAAACTGAAAATTGGTTTATTTTACGTATCAATTTAAAAAAGAAGTCAATTCTAATTCTTATAAACTCAATTAATAAAGAAAATATCACATTCCCAAAGCCATAGCATATTTGATGAAGGGAGAGAGGAGACTCTATGACTCCAGCAAAAGCAATAAGAAAACACATATAACAAATGAAGCAAACTTTTCTTTTTTGTTTCAAAAGCAAAAGAGCACAGAAAAATGATAATACATGATAATTTAAGATTATTTTTTAAAATGAAGAAGAAACAAAAATGAAAGTAACAAAGAAAAGTGAAAGTGGAAGATATATCCAAAAAACGAAAAAGAAAATGAAAAGGAATGTAGTTATTATCTTATAGTGGAAATTTTACCTTCACACGGAACATTATTATACCGTTTACACGAAAGGAAATTATAGTATGATGCGTTAATAGTTTGCATGATCATAAATATTTTGCATTAATTGTATTGAAAAAAGGAGAAAATATCAAGGAAGTAAATGTAAAATTTCACCGAGAAATTTTAATAATTAAGTATTTGGAATTGAATGGATGAGGTAAGAGATAAGTTGTTATCTTATATTCACTTTCTTCAATTTCATATATAATAGAATATATATATATATATATATATTAGATAATAGATTTTTTTATGAAAGAAAATAATTTTAGTGAGAAGAGTAATTTAGGTTTTGATGGATGTGAGAAGGAAATAAAAGCGTAGTGCAAATTGGAGGAGAAATATATAAATTAATAAGTGTCATAAATGGAAGACCTTTGAAATCTATGACAATTAATCTAACATCCTTAATTTAAAGATTAATGTTGGTTTTAATATATATAATATATTTTACTCAAGTAAGAAAATTATTTAATTTAGAAGATTAATGTAGTTTTAATGGATGAGAGAAGGGATCATAAGCATGTAAATTATCAAAAAAATAAAGATATAAATTAAGAAAGTGACATAAATAGAAGACTATTGGTCTTTGTGGCAATTAATGTGATAATGTCCATTTAAAGGTTTTAAATTCTTAGGACCATAATGTAAAAGTAGTGAAAGATAAAAGTAAACAAAAAAAACATTAGTGAGATATATCATCTAAAATGAGAAAATATCGAGGGAGTAAACTGTAAAAGTTTATTTAGAAATTTTAATAATTGACTTTCTTATATATTAGAATAGTAAGTATAATATATAGATAGATATACATAATAGATTTGGAATGAGAATGAAAAATTATTCGAGTAAGAAGATTACTGTAGGTTTTAATGGTCATGAGAAGGGGATATAAGTGTATTGTCAATTTAAGGAAAAATAATGACAAAATTATGAAAGTGCCATAAATGGAAGACTGTTGGTTTTCATTACAATTAATATGACAATGTTATTTTAAAGGTATAAATACATTAGGACCCAGTGTAAAAGTTAGGCTAGAAATGAGAAATTACTGAAATGAGAAGATGTCCCAAAAAGTTGGTTTATGCAGCAATTAATGTGACAATGTCAATTTAAAGGTTCGAATGTTTAGGACCGTATTATAAAAATCAGTGAAAGATAAGAGTATACAAAAAAAACTTAGATATATCATCTGAAATGAGAAATTATTGAGGGGATAAAATGTAAAAGTTGCACAATAGATTTTGATTGAGAGTGAAAATTATTTGAGTTAGAAGATTAATGTAGGTTTCAATGGACATGAGAAGGATATATAAGTGTAATGTCAATTGGAGGAGTAATGATGATAAAATTATGAAAGTGTCATAAATGGAAGACCGTTGGTATCTATGGTAATTAATGTGAAAATGTTAATTTACAGGTACAAATGCGTAAGGACTCTAGTATAATGTATTCTAGAATGCTAATAAATCACTATTTGAGATAAGACTTAATATGGTGAGAGATAAAAATTGAACTTGAACAAGAAAAGTGTGACAGATCCATGTTTTTGATGTTGTTATAAAAAAGTCCCTATAGATATGAATATGTAAATTTAGTCTCTGTTTTTTGAAAAATAAAAAAGACAAGGTGTGTTGCATTTTTCTGACAGAAAATGCAAGCTAACTTGCAACTTTTTGACTATGAAATTTTTTTTTGAAAATTTTTGAAAATTTTAAAACTTTTAAAAAATTTAAAAAGCGCAAGTTAACTTGCGCTTTCAATCAGGAAAGCGCAAGCTATTTTCCGCTTTTATTTTGAATTTTTTTTGAAATGTTTGAAATTTTTGAAAAATGCAAGTTAACTTGATTGAAAGCGCAAGCTAGTTTGCGCTTTCTGATTTTGAAATTTTTTTTGAAATTTTTAAAATTTTCGATAATTTTGAAATATTTGAAAAGCGCAAGTTAACTTGCACTTTTTATTAGGAAAGCGCAAGCTAGTTTACGCTTTTTTATTTTGAAATTTTTTTTTGAAAACTTTGAAATTTTCAAAAAATTTAATTTTTTTAAAAGCGCAATTTACTTTCATATTTTATAAGGAAAGTGCAAGATAGTTTACACTTTCTGATTTAGTAAAAACAGGGACTTAATTTACATACTCAATATCATAGGGACTTTTCTTACAACAACATCAAAAATAGGGACCTTCGGTGCAAAGCCCCAATATTGAATCTATATTTAGTTTGTTATAAATATACAATAGATTTTCCTCAAATGAGAATACCGAATACGATTTGAGTGAGAAGATTAATGTAGATTTTACTTGGTTTGTGAATGGGAATAAGTGTAAACTGGAGGAAAAAAAGATATAAATTAAAAAAGTGTCATAAATGATTGGTTTCTATGGCAATTAATGTGACAATGTCAATTTAAAGGTTCAAATGCTTATGACTATATTGTAAAAAGTAGTGAAAAATAAGGGCATACAAAAATACATTAGTGAGATATATCATCTAAAATGAGAAAATATTGATGGAGTAAAATATAAAAGTTCATCTAGAAATTGTAATAATTTAGTATTTGGAATGAAAATGAATGTGGTGAGAGATAAGCTATTTGTCTTATATTCAGTTTCTTATATATAAATTCAGTTTCTTATACATAATAATTTATAAAATAGTAAGTATAATTCATAGATAGATATACACAATAGAACTTTTCCTCATGTAAGAAATTTATTTATGCGAGAAGATTAATGGAGGTTTTAATGAACATGAAAAGGTAGCATAAGTGTAGTGTGAATTAGAATAGAAATAGAAATAGAATATAGAAATTTTCAAGGATCAAAGACTGTTGGTTTCTACGGCAATTAATGTGACAATGTTAATCTAAAGACACAAAATCTTAGGGACTATAATGTAAAATATATGCTAGAAATGCTAATATATTACCTTTTGACATGAGTTTTATTTATGTTAATGCTACATTTTGAGCACTTGATTGGATGTATAAACATACTTCCATAAATTAATATAGTTCAAAAATCAACTTCAAAATTGCATAAACCTTTTTAAACTTCTATTACAACTTATCTAGATAAACATAAATGGATAATAGTTAAAAGTAGTTATAGTGAAACGAACAACAAAATCAATAATCTGAATTCATTTCATAAACTTAGAGTACATGGTTGGATTTACAAAAAGTGTTATATAAGTTATTTATTCATATAAAGATATTCATATAATTACACCTAAAAAGAAAGTGAGCATAACAAAATAAAAGAATTTGAAAAAAATAAGTATTGGATTAATAAATCTACTTTTATTGTTATTAAATATAAGAAATTAAGAACGACAATAAAAACTAAAAAAATCCAAAATAAATAATTTTAATAATTTTAAATAAATTTAATAATTTAAACTTACCTTGAGATGTTCTCAAAATATCGACTTAATTACTCAAAGTTGAAACATTGAAGGTTGTAAGAGAGAAATTTGAGTTTTGAAATGATTTCAGTTTTTTTTGAAGACCTAGAGCACCAAGCTTTGCTTTTAAACTTTAAGAAAGTATACGCCGAACCCACAACACATACTTCAGATAGTTCATAGGGAGAAAAAGATTTATTGAATGCTAAATAATCACTTGAATTAAGAAGAATAATTATGATATGAGCTGAGAATAAATATGGAAAAAGAAGGAGAGTTAAGAAGAAATGGGAAGATATGTACATAATAGATTTTAGAACATCCTGAGATGTATCATAGAAATTTTAAGAGGTATGAATTAATATCTTTATGGTTTGAAGAAAAATTGATAACATACAGAGGGTTAAAATGAAAATTTGATCTTGGAACTAAGGAGAATTGAGTATTTCAATTTATTTATTTTTTCATTTCCATTCTTATTAACCAATTATAAAGTATCATATTTTAAAGTTAAATTGTATGCAAACGTCACGGTAGGTTGTTGTTAAATTTTTTTCCATCACTAGTCTTTAGTAGAGTCGTTTCTAGTGATTAGAAACTATAGTATAAAATTAAAATCAAAACAAAACGAAAAAATCACCTCAACATAGAAGGAGATAGAACTGAAAATAAAACTGATGTTATTTTGAACTTTTATAATTGTTTGGTATAATTAAAAAAAACTTCAAAACATGTAATAATCTCATAGTTGTTTGGAATGTCGACAGCTCTAGTGCGGTTGACAAAG
Source organism: Allium fistulosum (assembly GCA_030737815.1). NCBI lineage: Eukaryota > Viridiplantae > Streptophyta > Magnoliopsida > Asparagales > Amaryllidaceae > Allium > Allium fistulosum. Next base: position 45,794,065 of record CM060906.1, read on the forward strand.
GTTTCTAGCTTCCCAGTAGAGCGAGATGACGGACCTTCTTACATCCCTAGCCTAAGAAAGTAGTTTTTATAAAATAAAATAAAATAAAAAACTTCAAAACAATTACATGTTATGTTGCATATAAGTATAATTGGAAAATGTTGTGTAATAAGTAATTAGCACTCACAATAAATATTAAAAAATTTCTTATTCAATTCACTAAATAAAATAGCTTAATAAAAGCACTTATTGGAAAACAAATAAGCTAACCATATATTATCACTTATTTAATTAAGCATTCGTTACTTTTCCCATCAAAACAAACACAGCGTTAGTATATCTTCCTTCGAGAATGTTTAAAAATTTGAGAATTCCGAGAAGCAAGGAATAGGAGAGGAACTTATTTGAAGACTGACGTTCAATTTTGTTGAAAACCCTAATTTATTTATAAAAGAATCCGAAGAAGTTCGGATAAATGAGGAGGAAGAAGAGATGAACATAGAATGGGTTTGTTTAGTCTTAGGCTTATTTATTTTTTATGTATTTAATTGGAGCCATAAATATTGGAAGTCCTATAAATTCAAGAATTAATTTTGTAAATTTTGTTAAAAGAAGAACGTGAACGGTAGGGGTTCAATTTTATTAAATATAGGGTAGGATAAATCATTCCAAACCATCGTTCCGCTTCCAACCCACTTCATTGAATTCTTGATGGCCCGTTGAATATACCCATTCGGTTGCCCCTAAAAACGCGAATGCTGCTACAAACCTCGAAAAAGAACAAGTAAGGAAGCTGTGAAAATCAATCTAACGGTGGAATTCGGGAGGGGGTTTTACTGTTCAACGACCAAGATCTATTGGGCCAAAATCCCGACCAGAATTCTCGAACTTTGTAGAATTATTGAAAAAATGCACCATTAACATCCAACAACTAAAAAAATCATCTACACCACTTTTTGAATTTGAGAAAATACAATTTTAGGCCAATTATAAAAGCCTGTATAACCAAGGCCCGGCAAAGCAGATTCGTGGTTGTGACTGAAGTAGGGAAAAGCATGGGATTTTATACTGAAGGTTTTCTACTTCCGCTGCAAAACTTACCGACATAGGACAGTGGGACTAATCATTTGCCTTATGCTATCATAAAAGATAATTAATTTCAGATGCAATTCTAAATAGCTCGCTTCTCCTTTTTATTTGAAATACCTTTGACATATTTCATAGTTAACCTGATTATAATTAAAGTTATGTTTGTAGCATAACCATATACAATTAATTATGAACCCTGGTACACGCTTGAGTATATGAAAATGGATTCCATTGTTTACGTTGTATATACTTAGATTGAGTATATTAAGTTATTGACAGGTTAAGGTTCGATTCGCGGTCCAGTCGTTGATCTATGATTTCAATGGATCATATTTTCTTCTGGAATATGGCCATACATAAAAAAAAGGAGCATGCGCTATGCACATCAATCGTAATAGCAGAAGAATCTTATCTTATGCCTTCCATGATATGTATCTACTATACTTACATGACATATTACATAGCCAATTGCATATTTTACAAAGGAAGGCGACTAGCAAGTACTGTACTTGTGGGAGCATGCAGGAAGGCAGAAGCACACCACATATATAGTTTAATAAGGTATCAATTATTGATTAGTAATCAAAACGAGGTAGGGGAAGGTTTAGGCCGTGGGCGATAACCAATAATCAAAGCACCACCATAGTATTTTGCTGTTTGATTGCTGTCGATGGTAATTACTTCTTCCCTCCTCGTTGGTTGCACAGATAATATAATGAATAGTAAGATATTTGAGACGTAGTGCATGGGAGCTAACACCTCAAGATGGAATTGGGGAGGTGACTCCAACACATAAAATGTATATGTCTTCAGAAACTAAAAGGGTAATGCAACTAAGTGATCGTGTGAAGTGCACTCACACGTGGTCATGAGCAGCGCATGAAAAAGCTTGCACGGGATTATCAAGATAGTCTATGTAAAGGGTAAATCCAGAAGGGGTTACCAATGAGTATTCATGTTGGGAACTCAAAGAAAAGAGTTAAGATATGACTCTCCTTTATATTTATCGACCTCCTAAAATATATAAACATTGTTCAGATATAAGTGAAAAATACCGTACTATGGTAAATAATGAATATGTACAATAGTTATTTGTTTAGATATCCGTTTGAAAAAGACCGTACCATGTTAAACAATAAAATCAGACTCCAGAGATCTAAAATAGTGTACTTGAATTTAAACTGAAAGCAACTCGTATAATATAAAAAGATTGTGATATCCCAGTTGATTATAGTTGCAGTTGTGAGTCACGCTGATTAGAGCCATGACACTTATGTTAAAATCATTTTGATGAAATGTAGATAGGATATTGTTTAGCATGTGTTACATCGTTAGATTTCATTGTAATGTCACATGTTTATACCCGACACCACACTTTTAAGTTATTATTGACCACTATTTTAATGAAATGTGGAGGTTTGTTATTTATATGACAATGCTTCGGGTAAGACTTGTCATGTATATGACAACGCTTCGGGTAAGACTTGTTATGTATATGACAACACTTCGGGTAAGACTGATGTTATTTTACAAGTGAATATTATGATTGTATGTGCTTTATGGGCTACAATATAGAGTTGGAGCAGATGTCGATGGCGATTATTCACTTTGACTCTATTAGTTGGGAAATTTTTAAATGTGCCTCTAATATTGTATTATTCGATTCTATAATCGTATATGTTGCCTTGCGTCGAGATACATATTATTACATATGTATTCCGTATTGAAACGTATTCATGTTGATCCAAAGTAGTGTATACGAGAGATTGCTCCTTCTATATCCATTGATCCGAACTATTAGATGGTAAACTCTCTCTAATATTTCAGTCACTGGAGCTAGGACTTTAAAATATATAACTGTACTAGGCATGAGTAAATTATTGTTTAATAAAAAATTGCATAATCCAAAAGGAAATGTAATGATTAACAACAAAAAATTAAATAAGGTATTTGATATTGAAATCTTTTAAAGCTTAGGATCATATCATCCATATTTGGTCTCCACGTTCTTGAAATTCTAGTAATTGAATTTGACTTGAAAATTATCCTACGATGCCAAATATTCATAAATTATCATCAATATGTTATAAATAGAGATTTGGATTCAATGTTCTAGTTTGTCCAATTCTTCAAAAAGCCTTTTAAGAATTTAGATGTTGTATCTCAATTTGAAAATATATATTGTTATGTTGTTTAAAAGGCATGAAAATACATGTTAAATATGCCCTTAATCAAATAATTTGCCTTTTTTAATCGGATAAAAACTTGAAGTTTCCATGGTATTTTGTGGACAAAAGAACAATCAAGGAATCATAAACAAAACCCAAACTCTTAACATATTCATAATGAGGTACAAGAAAACATATTAATGTCAAATTTATGAATAGCAAAAAAAAAAATACTTACGACTTTGTAAACGGGCAATAGGTGGTAAAAACGCATACAAAATTGATTTACTTTGAGCATGTCATAAGAAAATTTACATAAACAAATCCATGAAGCTTGGAAAGTTACCCACAACTAAGAATGATATAAATAAAAAAATTTAGATGATTTTTATATATGCAAACTATAAATTGAAAAAAGATATCAAACCAAAATGTACAGATAAAGAAAGAAACACTAATGTTCAAATCGATTCATAATTTTATACTATAACGTAACTGTTATTCATGTTCACCTAAGCATATAGAAAAAATTACAAATAAAAGCAAAAACCAAAAACATCCAATGTGAATTCATATTTTTCTACAACAAGAGCACGTGTTATAAGAGTAATTATTGTCGATGTATGTTATGACATTAGCTAAAATGAAGATTAGTCATTATTTATCAAGTATATTCCAAAATCTGGGTAACCAAAGATTTGACTAAAAAATACTTTATCTTAGATACTTCATTCGCCTAAAACAAAATTAAGAGAACAAACGATATATGGATTCCAAGAGTAGGAGAAAACTATAGTAACCACTTTAATGAGGACAAAGGAAACAAATTCAAATTCAAGTTCAAGGAAAAGTAAGTGGAATAGGCAATCACTTTAATGTCTTTCTTTGTAAATTAATACTCTTTGTATAAAGTTATAAAGTGAATTTGGAATGTAATTCATAAAAGCCATTACTTTTGCGAATAGATTCAGCAAATGTTTCAGATTTCAGGTGCAAAAGGATGGTTATGTAAGTGATATATTTCACTACTTTTCCTTGAAATCAAATAAGGCTAACACATAATGTATTTTACTTTTGTATTTGTAATTTTATGAAACAATATGATGAATTTGACTCAGGTATTATAGAACCATACTACGAGACAAGGAAAAAAGGATTAAATGTGGGATAATAAGTTTTTTATCATTTTTTTTGCAATAATTACCATTTAGTACAATATCTATTAAGATTCATCAATATGGGCACTACTATTTGAGTTATTTGGCCATAAAAACCTTTTGTTATGTGGAATTATAAGAGTAAGATTTGCACACCGTTATATGTAAGAGATAATGATTGAAGTTTTGTATATGGTAGCTGACCAAAAAGGTATAAACATACGAATTCACCAGCAAAATGTAAGTGTTGAATGTGAATTTATTAGATAAAATAGTTAAGTTCATTGATGCTGAAGAACTCATGTGAAAATTGTATAAAACGCTGAAAAAACAAATTGATGTTAGATAAATGACCAAAATTTTATATAGAATGAGAGCCAATTGAAATGAAAAAAAGATGCCAAAATCAAAGCACATAATTAGTGACAATGAGTGATGGATGGACTAGGTTATAACTTATCCTAATATCATTAATGAATGGTTGCAAATATTATGTCTAACCTTTTGTGAAGAAACAAAACCCACCGTCCTTAATTGGAAACATTAAATCGGATTGGTGGACAATATATTTTAACTCCTTATTTACTCATAAAATAGAAACAACATAAGCTGATGCAATATACGACAATAGTGAAAAAGCATGTAAAATATGTACAAAAGATCCTATGTGTATTAATACATGCATAATGAGTAATATGCATATTTATACTCAAATTTCATTTATGGATGGTAATTGAAAACTGTATATTGTTAGCCAACTCAATAAGTAAATACATAAATAAAAATCTTACTTGCTAGGCAAAAAATTATAACTTTTCCATTACATTTTGCAAAAGCCATCATCAAACACAACTAACATCAATTTCGAAATACCATTTGGTGGTTCTTCAATAATCAAAATAAGCATTGTCATTTATAGGACAATACTGTAATAGACCACTAGAAAATGGACATTGTTAGATTTATTACTTTGACATACAAAATCCTAACTAATCAATTTTTTAAAGCATTGTTATTTTCAAAACAAAATGCTCTCCATATATGCACTATTTAGTGAGGGCAAAAAATAATAAATTAATTTTACCTATCACTTGAAAAGAGCAAAATGACTGAAGATTTGCCTGAGTTTTTAATGTCTCCTCCAACTTTCCAACTTTTAACCCTCTGATTCCCAAATTTTCAACTGTTCCTTCATCTGATCCGACTATCCATGCATGTCCATCCTCTACTTATAGCGCTATGTCCACTTGCCGTTCTTCATCGACATAGTGTTTTGAGTTTAATTTCTGGAGACTGCACCATCTGGAACAAGGTGTCAGCTCGCCAAAGATTGATCCTATGATTCTGGAAGTCTCAGAATTCCTTTATCGCAATAGTCGATCCAATGCTGAAGTCGTTTGGTCTCCTCCTCCTCCCAAGCCTGCCATGCCTGCCAGGCCAGCCGTTGTTGCTCCAGTTTCAAATTCTTTGAAACTTCCAACAAGTCTTAAGCGGGTGGGTATTCGAAATGGTCTCAAAAGTTCAAAAATTGGGGGCATCGGATGTGGGCTCTAGGGGCACGTGACACGATCCTGTAGGAACAAACTGCTTTGTTTTAAATGTATGAGATATGGTCATTTTTCTTCTAAGTGTTCTCGGGTTACCATTTCAAGGAGATCTTTAGCACCCACGTGCGATGTCAATTCCACTCTGCAGCTAGCCGACCCCTTGAATCCTATTCCAGATAATTCTGGGACCCCACATCAATCTTTAAAGAATATTAACACACCTGACCCAGATATTTCAATCCCTTCCAAATCTGCATTTGCCCTAAAAACTCCTGCCATGCTTGCCTCGAAATCCCAACTCCTTCAAGCTCAACCGCATTTTGTGTTTTCTGTTGTCAATGGAATGTGGTACATTGATGATCTTCGTAGGTGCTTGAGTGTTCATTTTGGAAGAGGGAACTAGCGAATCACCTTGTATTCCAATAGAGCCTTCCTCGTCCACTTTCCTGATCACCAGTTGCTCAGCATCGCCATCCGTAAGGGATTCTTTCACAAGGAAGGTGAAACGGTTCATGCTCGACAATGGTCACTTAAAAGAGACAACTTTAAGCATGAATACTTTGAACCATCTTGGATCCGCATTGTTGGAGTTCCGCCTTTCATGCGAGGTGACGTTGAGCTTAAGGAGGTGGTGCACCCTATTGGCATTTTCATCGCTTCTGATCATTGTGCTTGGGCATTTGTAGATAACAGATATACTTTTGTCAAAATTCGCCAAGATAAATCTGCTGGAGTTCCAGGTTTCTTGATTGTCTAGGCTTATGATTGTGATTTCAAACTGCATTTCGATCTCTGGGAACATGTCCACCCCCGTATTCCTCCAGAGCACATCATCCTCGGCGATGTGGATACACTTAAATTTTGGTCCCAAAAGCTAGTGTATCTCTTTGGTGATGAGGGCTTGAAGATTTGGACTGGAGTTCCTTCTCCTCCGCTCAGCTTTGCTAACGGTGTCATGTCCGATGAAGTCATGATTCAGCAAAAGCATGAGGAAATAGCTGCAGGAAAAAAATATTAATATTACATCTTCTGATGAAGAGACATCGCTAGCTAAGATTCCACGACCTTCGGTCTGGTGGCCACCTGTGAATATTGAGATAGCTTAGATGACCTCGGAAGACAAAGCCTTCTACCTGCAGTAGGACATGGATTTAGATTATCAAATGAACCTGGGTCATGCCTTGCACCAAGACAACGCTAACCTTCTGGATGCTGAGACTGGCCATCAGCTTTTTGGGTTTCCTCCAATCCCGTCTCCTCCAACCGCTGCATCTGCTCCTCCTACAGACACTGCTGCTGCTCCAGCTAATGTTGTTCATTGAAGTGGGCGTCTATTCTCTCGCAGTGTTGGCCACCCTCTGGAAAGTAGTATCTTTGTCCCAAACATTTTAAATACCTTTGATCAAGCTGCTATTATTGTCTAGGGAGTACAGATAAGTGTGATTTACTTAGGAATTTCATTCGAGACATTCATCCTGATGTTTTATTTATTCAAGAGTCTAAACGTGACCACCCCACCCTCTCTAAACTAGGAAGTATTGAGCGTTGTTTTCTTTCTGGTTGGGCCTTCATTGTGGCTATACAAACCAAGGGCGGTATTATTACCTTCAAGGACGAGTCCCCGGCGGTCCTTCATGTATTTTGCGTTATATTCCTTCTGATGTGATTTATGCCTTTTCAAACCTTTATGGGCCTTATAATTCTTTGGATAGAAATGGTCTGTCGTGCGACTGTGAATTTTTTATATCGTTGTTCTCTGGTTCATGGATCTTGGGGGGACTTTAATATCACCCATATTCCTTTGGAGCGTAATAATTTAGGCTATTTTAATCGAGATATGGATCATTTCAATGACTTTATCATGTGATGTGATCTCTTTGACCTTCCTTTCAGTATTTGCACCTTCACTTGGACCAATAAGCAATCATTTCCTTCTCTTGCTATACTACATTGATTATTTATTTACATGGCATGGGAAAATTTGCACCCTCTTTTCTTTCAGCATGGCCTCCCTTCTATTATATCTGATTACCGTTCCATACTTTTAGACTATGGCGATGGAAGTCCTCATCACCCTCCTTTTAAATTTGAGAATTTTTGGGCTCTTGAGCCTGGTTTTGACGAAATGGTAGAGCGTCTTTAGGCCTCCTCACTACTAGAAAGGCTTCGTATAGCGGCGGAGCCTAGCGACGGCTAAAAAAACGGCCGTCGCTATACGCAATATACAGATCCAAGCCGAAAGCAGCAGATTCACTTCACTTGCTCCCTCAAAACCTTCCTCCTTCCCCCAATCTGTCGCCCCCGTCACCGTAGCCGCCGCCCCAGCCTTCAACGCCTCCAAATCACCCAAATTTGTGTCTGTATGCTCCTAATCTCTTGTTTGAATGTAAATTTGATGTTTTTAGGTTTAGTTTAAACCTTAATTCAATTATGATTTGTTGTAAAATTGAGATTTGTTATTAAATTGGGTATTAGTAGTGTTGTTAAATTAGGTATTAGTAGTGTTGTATGTTGATTTGGTAGATTAATTAGTTTATTATCATGAACTTGAATTAAGTATTACATTAATTAATTTATCATGATCAAGTTGAATAAATGGTTGATGTAGATAATTAGTGTTGGCGATTAACATGGTTAGTTGTTTTAGGTGAAAAAATAGTGTATATTAATGATTAACTTGGTTATTGATAAATTTACATGAAAGTATTTCATAGTTTATGAAATTGATAAATTAAAAATTTAAGTTGTTAAGTGAATTTAAATTGACAAATTTTTATTTAATAATTAGATTTTTATTGTTTTCTAATTATCTTCATTGATAAGTCTTCTATTTATCTTGTTGATTTAGCGACGGCTAGCGACGGCCATTTTAATAATTTTAGTGATGGCTAGCGACGGCTAGCGATGGCCAAAATGCAAAAGGTTGTATATATTGTACAAAAATAAAGTTTATACAAAAAATTAAAAAATGAATATAAGAACATTAAAAATTCTGCAAATATCTAATTTTTTTTAAAAAATTAGGAAATGACTTTAAAAACAACTTATATTGTACTAAAATCGAGTTTGTAAAGAAATTAAGAAATGAATATAACAATAATAAATATTCCGCTAAAATCTATGTCGTAAAAAAATAAAGAAATGAATATTGAACTAAAATTGTTAATTGAATGTTGAACTAAAATTTAAATATACAAATTTATTAAATAAAATTTAAATAGTTGAAACATTGTCAAAATTTGAAAAGAACAACAATATTTGATAAAATTTAAAGAAATTTTTTTATCTCTTAGATTGGCTTTGGCCCCGTCTAGCAAGTGTTGTATATGATCGTTATATGGATGTTCGTTTTGGTAACGGAACGGACATTTATATTCATCTGATACAATATTTGTCGGATTTGTCCCTGTATTGGACAAGTTACAAACACAATAAAGTAATTACATATTATAAATCATTTCATTTTAAACGGTTACAAAATTTCGATAGCACTACCTTTACGTTCCATGTGTACACGCATTTGTGTACGATACAGGGAACAAAAGGGAAGTGCTGCCGAAATTTTGTTGAACTGTTTAATCTGAAATGATTTATAAAATGTAATTACATTATTGTGTTTGTAATGGGAAGTAGGATGACTGACCACCGAAGTGAAAACCAAAATACTAAAAAATTAAAAAATAAAGTGAAGTTTTTATTTTGAATTTTCTGCAACGGTGAACTGTTTACAATGGAGAATGGTTGAAAATTAATGATTTAAACTGTCTAACATACATTTTCAAATCAAGAAAAATGTTCAATTATGTTCTCGACCGTACTTGGATGTATGAAGTCAGAACTGGAAAGAAGGGATCAATAAAGCAACATTTCTACAACGGTGTACACGAATTTATTAGATTTGCTAAATCTAATAACCGAAACAACACAGAAATTCGTTGCCCGTGTAGTAAGCGCCAACATTTGAAGCATTGGAAACCGGATATAGTTGAAGTACATTTGTATCAATATGGTTTCGTGCCTGATTATTATTTCTGGGATCGTCATGGAGAACTTGTTGAACCTACACCTAATACTGAACTATTAGAGGACGGTAATATGATGATGAATCCGATAGAAAATATGGTGGATGATGCAGCACGATCAATGTTTCCTATAACTGAAGCTGTCGATGAAGACAAAAATGTCGAAGAAGAACCGACTGCGGGAGCTAAAAAAATATACGATTTGTTGGATTCTGCTAAGAGGCCGTTGTGGGACGGATGTAAAAGCGGAACCGAACTTTCAGTAACCGCCGAATACATAACTATGAAATCAAAATTCAACCTTACGGAAGCTGCATTTACAGCAGTTGTACAAGCTGCAAAACGACACATGCCACCCAATAATCTGATGTGCGATAGTCATTATAAAGTAAAAAAATTAATGTCCGCTTTCGGTCTACCGTACGAGAAGATAGATGCATGTGTGAAAGGTTGCATGTTGTATTGGAAAGACGACATTGACCTCTGAAAATGCAAAATATGTAACGAAGAAAGATACAAACCAAGAAAGAAGAAAGGGAAAGAAGTCCCGTACAAGAGAATTCATTATTTACCCATCACTCCCAGACTTCAAAGATCATATGCATCTTCTGCTATGGCCTGTCATATGCGATGGCATAGTGTGAGAACAGCGGAAGAAGGAACTTTGATACATCCATCCGATGGAGAAGCATGGAAACATTTCGATAAGACTTATCCTGCATTTGCTGCGGAAAGCCGTAATGTCAGACTTGGTTTATGTACGGATGGATTTTCACAGTTTGGTAGTAAATATTCATCATAGCCAATTATCGTTACTCCGTATAATTTACCTCCATGGATGTGTATGAAGACACCATATATGTTTCTCACCACTGTCGTTCCCGGCCCTCATGATCCAACCCAAGGAATTGATGTTTATTTACAACCATTGATTGAAGAGTTGAAGAAACTGTGGTATGAAGGAGTCGAAACTTACGATGTATCAAGAAATTTTTTTTTTCGTATGTTCGCTTCTTTGTTATGGACTATTAATGATTTTCCTGCATACGGGATGCTTTCTGGTTGGAGTGCGGCCGGTCATCTAGCATGCCCTTATTGTATGGAAGAAACACGAGCATTTTCGTTACGATATGGGAAGAAAGTTTCGTGGTTTGATTGTCATCGGTGTTTTCTTCATCCCAATCATACTTTTAGAAGAGATAAGAAAATTTTCATAGCTAACAGAGAAGAGAATCTGAAACCACCCAAGGTTTGGTCAGGCGAGGAAATATACGAAATTGTAAGGGACTATCCAAAGATACATGTATCTTCTATCCGAAGCACTTCTTCGAGGTCCTGTGCAATATGGATGGATGTATCCGTTTGAGAGGTAAAACATGTGCAATGTTCATGTCAATTTCAAATTAAAATTTGTATATCTAAATATGTAATAAATATCTTAATAGGTACTTGAATCATCTGAAGAAGAAGATTCGACAAAAAGCCCGAGTTGAGGGTTCGATATGCAAATCGTATCTTGAAGAAGAAGCCTCATTTTTTTTCTCTCACTACTTCAAGGACGATGTGAACTTATCGTTTGTAACTGTTCCTCGAAATGAGGAAGTCGTTGAACAAAATTCTTCTCAAACAATATTATCTGTTTTTAGACAACATGGTAGACCTGGTGGAAAATGTGTGGAAATATGGTTGGACGATAGAGACCACCATGTAACGCACACGTATGTTCTTTTAAATTGTGTTGAAGTCGCACCATTTGTCAGGTAATAATTAATTCACTTGTAATTTACTTGTACGTACATAATAATAATAACACATATTACATATATGCAGTGTCTACGAATCACAGTATCCATCTGGCGATCTCAGTAAAGAATTTGCCAAATGGTTTTTGAACTATGTTTATGAGCCAAGAAACTGTGTCGTTGATGAAGGCTTAAGACATCTTGCGATTGGACCGAAAAGAAATGTGAAGACTTATCCAATATTCTTCGTCAACGGGTTTAAGTTCAACATGAAAGATTACGGTGCTGAAAAATTAACGTATAACAGCGGGGTATTTGTCAAAGGCAGTGATGATCCAGATGAGCATTTAAAAGATTTTTACGGCGTCTTAACACAGATTCTAGAGTTGACATATTATGTTGAACCTTTAGAAAAGGTTTTTTTATTTAAGTGCAATTGGTTCAGTAACGTTCCTGGTTCCGGAATCAACGTGCATAAAGAGTACAAACTTATTAAAATAAGGCATACATCACGCTACTATAAGTACGATCCTTTTGTATTAGCCAAGCAAGCGTTACAAGTTTATTTTGCTCCGTATCCATCTTTGAAAAGAGATAAAGCAGATTGGTCCGCTGTTTTCAAAACGAAACCAAGGTTTACGTTTGATGGAAATAATATTCTAGATGAAGCAGCATATCAAGCCGATCTTGAATCAAATACAGAAATAATAATAACTGATGATATTGATGTAGGGCCTTTGAATGATGAATCGAACGTCCTATTTGATGCATTCGAAAGTACCGAAGAAAATGAGATAGAATACGAGACTGAGTCTGAATCAGAAAACGATGAAGACTGATCGTTATTGATATAATTGTTATGTGATAGTGATTGAAACTTGCGATGTAATAGTAAATTTATGTAATTGTTCTGTGATGATCATTTAGTTAATTTTTATCCATGTTTTGTACTAGTAAATGTTTATAATTGTTCTGTGAAAGTGATTGAAACATGCTATGTAGTAGTGAATTTCTATTATGGTTCTGTGATGATTATTTATATAATTTTTATCCATGTTTTGTACTAGTAAATTTTTATAATTGTTTCTGTGAAAGTGATTGAAACATGCTATGTAGTAGTGAATTTCTATAATTGTTCTCTGATGATATTGTTTTTCTATAGCAGATATGTCTGGCAGGAGACGGAGTGTAGGTGGTAATGTCACGCCATCCCCATCTCCCGGTGCAGGTGGTAGTGGCACTGCACCAGACTTACGTCCGATTGCAGAAGTTGTTCCTAGAAGTGCTGGGTAAGTATCAATTTTTTTTAAAGTATAAGTTTTAAAATCCACTAAACATGTATATCATAACTTTTGCAGTGGCTTTGAGGTGGAGCCATCAGATTATATTTTACAGGTTTCGAGAAAGGCATTTCAGAGCCGCATGGATGGTTGTTGGCCTCGCTGGGACGACATCCCCCCTCACGTCAAAAACGCAATACAGGCGGATTTACTTGTAAGTAGTAGTTTGAATTTCAGTTGTAAATTAATATAATGTATATAACTTAAAATAATTTTAATTTACAAGCTGCAGTCTGCGTTGACCCTGACGACTTGGACATTTTTTAAATCACTGGAACAAACGAATGAGAAAAAATTACAGGGATACATTGTCCAAGGCTAAGAATGCAGGGAAAAAGCCGAACTGGATGGGTGAGGGTGTATGGAATGAATTTCTTCGGCTTTGGGACAGTCCAGCAGCAAAAGTAAGTAAAATATGTTTTCTTTATTATTTAAATCTAATATAAATCTAGCAAGATATATACGTGATAATTTACCTTAATTTGTAGGAGTTATCTGCGCGGAACCGGACTAACAGGAATAAAAATCCTGCATTGCACCGTGGTGGCTCCAAATCCTTTCAGGAGCACAAGAGAGAGCTGGTAATTAAATATATAAACCGTGTTTACATTTTATTACAATATTTTATAATCAGATTAGCAATAATATTTATATATTTTCAGGCCGCGAGATACAACCGCGAGCCCACTATGGCCGAGCTGTTCAAGGCCACGCATGCCGTGGAGAGGACTGACGAAGAGGGCAATGTTTCGTACGAGTGGACGGATGACAAATCACAATCCGTAATGGTAAATTAATTTATTGTTAATAACAATATTTTGTCTTATTTTATTTTCAAAATTTTGAAATTCGGTTTTTATCGTGTAAAACAATTGTTTGTAATCGCAGGAGAGGTACGAAGCAGAGCGGGCTCGTGTAGCACAGTCCACTGGTCGGGAAGAGCTTACGTTAGAGGAGGAGAACCATATTTGGGATGCTATTATTGACCCGCCTTCTCGGACCAGTCGACGGTATAGCTATGGAAATGTGGAGGTAAATTTTGACATGTACTAATATATAAATTTACTCATGCATATGAATAGTTAAATAATTTTAATAATATTATATATGTACTAATATATAAATAATTATGAACTATTTTATAGGCGATGAGAATGTAGAGTGCATACAGGAGGTCGCAGCAAGTGGCGGAGATTACTCAGTTGAGGGCGACAGTGGAAGAAATAAATGATTGGAGGAAGAGTTTCTTTGAGCAACAGCCGGATGAGCGGATTGCGGCTTATTTGCAACAGCATGGGAGGATGCCTGGAGAGGACGGCAGCGATGGCGAGGAGTAGGTATGTTTGTTTGCTCGTGTTATAGTTTGGTATATACACATTTTGGTTGGTTTGGTGTATATATATTTCAGGATATTATGTACATATTTTGATGACTTCTAGTTGATGGATTTGGTTGGCTATTATGTATATATATGTCGGGATATTATGTAGAAATTTGGTCTTACTATGTACATATTCTGGTTAATGGATTTGGTTGGATTTTATATTGTTTGATTTGGTTGGATTTGAAAATGAGATTTGGTTGGATTTTATATTGTTTGAATGTATAGTGATGTTATATGATGGATATATGATGGCTATAGTTGATGAATATAGTGTATATTGGTTGTGATGATGGTATTTGATGGTTGTTGTTTGAAGTGTGTATGGGCTGTGCAAGTGTACAAATTTTGCTTCAGATTAGTGACGGCTGGCGACAGCCTGTATGTTGCAGATTAGCGACGGTTGGTGACGGCTAGCGACGGCTAAAGTGCAAAATTTTTGTGTCGCGTAGCGACGACTTGTGACACCATTTAGTCGTTGGAAAATTTCCACGTGGCACATTTGCAGCCGCGAGCCGTCGCTATTTTGGTGACGGAGCCGTCGCTAAAGCCGTCGCGATACTATTGGGCGACGAGGTAAATAGCGACGGCATTTAGCGACGGCCTGCGACGGCTAAAAGCCGTCGCTATCTGCTGCCGTCCTTGTAGTGCCTTCCATGTCTCTGGTTCAGCCACCAAAATTCTGGTTACTAAGTTTTGTCTTCTTAAATCTGCCCTTAAAAAATGGTCTGTGGGCCTTCGGAAATCTATCAAGCTCGGGAAAGACTGTCTCTAAAATAAGATCTTCGACTTTAATATTAAAGAAGAAACCTTGAGCCTTTCCTCCTTTGATAGGATCTGCCTGGCGAACTTAGAATCCGAGTTAGAGCGAGTTATGAAGCAAGAAGAGATGCATAGAAGCAAAGATCTAGAGAACAATAGGTGAAAGAGGAAGACTTAATACCGCATACTTTTATAGAACTACAAATAGGAGGCGTCGTTCAAACAGAATCTGTAGCATAAGTATAGATGGTATTGTGATTGAAGATGAAGAGGAAATCCTTTTAGCCTTTACTTCTTACTTCAGATCTATCCTCCATAACAACACTCCCACTTCTGATTTCCTTCATAAGGAGTCGATTTTCGACTCTCATTCGCCTATTCAAGACTCGATAGCTATAGACTTGACAACGTTGAGACCTGGAGGGCACTGAATCACATGGCCTTTGATAAAACACTGGGTCCTGAGGGCTTCCCGCCTTCTTTCTTTAAAAGGTACTAGGGGTTCCTTAAATTCAGCATTGTTCGAGTTATCGATGAGTTCAATGTAGATCCTAGTCTAATTTCCAAAATCAACTACGCAAACATTATCTTGGTTACCGAATTTGAAGGCGCCTGTGAAACCAAGGATTTCAGAACCTTTAGCCTTCAAAACACTGTTTTTAAACTCATAACCAAAGGCCTCGCCAATCGAGTTAAGCTCTTCATGGATTATCTAATCTGCCTGATATACTAAGGTTGCTTCATCTCACCAGCTCAGTGAGGCTAACCCCTGACGATGACACTATCTCGTGGAGCTTCTCCAGCTCTGGTCGATACACAGTGAACACTCACCACAATTTCTACAACTTCTCTGGTATGGTTTACAACTTTTCTTGCCTTTGGAAGCTTAAGGCCCCTCCAAAATGTAAGGTCCATATGTGGTTAGTGATGTTAAACAAGCTTAATACAACTGAAAACTTGGCCCGAAAGCATATTGGCACAATTCAACATTGGTTCTATTTGGAATGCATAGATTCATGAACACAAATTTTTCATTCCTATGATTTCTCTTTCCAGATTTTGATGCTTTGTACTTCTAACTTAAATATTGTACTTAACAACTTTGAGAATACTTGGTTTAACCGCGGGAACGCTGTGATGTCTATTGCCTGAGGGCCTCCTGGTCCTTGCCTTTGCCTAGACCATTTTGGTCGAGCGAAATTATAGTTGCTTCAACTCCAAATCCAGCACTTTTCTATCACTTGCTAACAAAATTATGTATTTGTATTCATCTTAGACAAGGATTCAGGTGGGGTCGCTGCATTTATTTCTATTAGGCAGGTCTGAAAGGGAATTGATGGGAAGCAACAAAAGGTAGTGCTTATGATTCCTCGTGCATGTATCTGGGTTTAGGTAGTTGATGCTTAGTGTGTTTTTACATTATTACAATGTATGTATATTATATGTTTCATATGGTAAGAATGACATTCTTGTATGCATATATTTTTGGGTGACTTTCAGCTGTATCGCTATGGTACTACTGGCTACCGACTAAGCCTGTTAGTCAGGTATTTCTATTTTAGTTATGCACGCATGGTTGTGTGACCTCGTTCACACACCCTTTATCTCAAAATAAAATTCTTACCTACCACTTTCACCTAAGACTAATGGAACATGCAGGGGAGTCCTTTCTTACACCAAACTTTTATTGTTGTTTATTTAACATATGAGGCTATTTAGAAAATTAAATAGGAAAATCAAAATAAATGCACGTTTTCCATGCACTATGAATTAAAATATTTTTTTATTGGACACATCAGCTTTTCTTCCCAGAGTTATTAGTGTTAATACCTTAGATAATGATTTTGATGACAACAACCATATAAATATAGATACTAATGTTCCGCCAAGTTGTACAGTATATATTGTAGAATATCACACATGTATATAATGATTAAACTTGAAGACCGACCGGTATAAAGACTAAAATTCAAGATTCAGAGATGATCAAGACTCATGAGTTTAAAGACAAAGATTTGAAGGGCTTAAGAGTTTAGTATGAGTCATTAGAATAAATTGTTAAACTTCCTGATAGCAGATTCTGATCTTTATCACAAAATACCGATCTTTGATATTTTATCAAAATACATTATTTAAAAATTCAAAATACATTTTTACAAAAAATTTATAAAAGTTTTTATGCGTTCAAAGTATTTAAAAACTATGTTCAAATTATATTACAAAATATAGAAGTTTAAAAAGGAAATTGTTTTTCGAAATTTACAAGGGTTTTGAAAATGTCGACATAGTAACCATTGGTTTGTTTTGGTTTGTTTTTTTTTAAATTTTGAAAAGAAGTGTCTTTTGGACGTACCTATTCACAAATGGATACATCTGTTCATTCACTATATAAATGGGAGTGTAAATGAATTTTGTAACCAATTTCTCTTACTTTCTTCCTACTCCTTACTCCCTAGAAATATTTCTTGAAAACTACTTACCACATTCTTTAAAAATACATAGAATCAATCCATACACTACTAGGTTGATTCTCTATAAATTATTTACTGTATTGGAAGTATTCTCTCTACAAACTCAAAAGATCAAACCGCTATTAGAAGGATTATAAGATATCTTGTATCCCAAGATAATTGTTTGTATTTGGAAGTCAACAACTCGACTCTTATTTGTTTGGGTGTGCTTGTTGTTCGTTCAAATCAAGTGGGTGTGCTTAGTAGCCCATCTAATTCTAGTGGGTGATCTTGTTATCCAGAAAATGAAGAGAGTTTACCCCAAACTCGTGAGACCGAAGGGTGTATCTCATAGCATTGAAATCGAGATTGTATTCTAGTTTGCTTGCTACTTGGTTAAAGTGGGCGAATCAAAAGAATCCTGTATAGTATTGTACAAGACTGGATGCAGGATTGGTTAATCTAAACCAGTATAAATTTATGGTGTTGTCTCTCTTACTTTACTTTTCGTTATTACTTTTATATTTATCTATGATTGCATCTGTGATGCTTGATTAGTATAGATCTGTGTTGATAGGTTGTGATTGAAACAAAGTTTAAAAGATTCATAAAAGTTATATAAAACACTATTCATCTCCATCTAGTGTTAAAGTAGCTTTAAGATTCATTAAATTATAACCCACAATTAGGTGCATGTTAGCATTGTGGTGTTACAAAAAAATCCAAATATAATTAATAAACCAATAAGATTTTTTTTACATTTCAAAGTCAAATAAATATCTTTCTTCTTTTTTATGCGTGAATTCAACGTAGGCGGTATCATGTTTCTTAAAATTATATAAATAAAACACTTTTTATCATTAGAATAAGTAATTTTGGCTAATAAATAAATAAAACCTGATGATGCACTACAAGAAAATGACCATATTACAACTAGTTATTTATAACGTTCACAAAAGGACAGTTGTAATAAATAGTTTTTAACGACTGGTTTATTTACAAGGCTCGTGAAAAGACGGTTGTTATAAAGGAGTTTTAACAACTGTTTTTTCCTAATAATTATAATAAAGAGTTTTTAACAACTGGTTTTTTCTAACAGTTGTAATAAACGAATTTTAACAGCTGGTTTTTCTTGACAGTTGTAATAAATGTATTTTTAACAACTATTTGTTTTATCCAATTGTAATAGAGATCTATAACAACTTATTAGTTTTGACCGTTCTAAATATAAATATTTTCTCGAACTTTATAAAAAATTGAAAATTTGATATTACTAAATTTTTTTGTTAAGAATTTTCTTGAAAAAGGACATTTTCATTAAATAATTATAATTAATAAATAACCTCTAGTAATTAATATTAAATATTATAATCAATAATTATTATTATTAATTAATAATTAATATTATATATGTAATAATCAACAATTAATAAATAGTATTCAATTATAATTAAGAAGTAATAAGTAATAATTAATAAATAAAAAATAATATTTTAATAATTAATAATTTATATTTAATTAGTAATAATTAAGTCTAATATTTAATATTTAATCACTAATTTTTTTAATAATTATTAGTTATTAGTTAATAATTACTATTAAATAATTAATAATTAATATTAATAATTAATATTTAATAATTATTAGCTATTAAATAATTACTAACTTGTTTTTAACAACTGTTTGTACCTTGCACTTGTAATAGATTTCTTGAAAACTTTTCTTGCATGATCGTTTCAAATAGTAATTTATAACAAACTTAGTTTATTGTTGTCTTTTACAACAAACGAAAATTCTGACGTAACGATATTAATAACTATTAATAAATAATTTATAAATAATAACCAATAATTAATAACTATGTTTTATAATTATTCATTTGTTATTGTAATTAATAATTAATAATCTATAATTTATAATGATAACGTATAAATTATAATGTATACTTAATATATAATAATATATTATAATTAATGTTTTATAATTAATGATTCAAAAGTATATAATTAACGACTAATTAGTAATAATTTATTTTTTATTATAATAGTGATTTATAATTAATGATTTATAAATAATAATTAATACCTAATAATGTATGATTTACCAATAGTAAATTATTACGCTAATACATAAAAAATAATTAATAATTTATTACTACATGACCTCGAAACTAAAATTTTAAGATGTCCCACCAATTCCCTTTCTAAAATTTCACTTGATTGCTTTACTTTTCCCATGCCTTAAATACCAAATCGCCTACCTCTCATGCCAAATGCAGATTTCTACCCCAAAATATCAGCCCACGTCATCTGGTCCATCGTCCGATGCTTCAACCATCCCCATACCTACAAGTACTTCATCCACTCCTGCTCCATCCAAAACCCCTCCAATCCCATCATACCTTGCTGCCTCTTCGACATTAGCAATATCTCTGGCCTCCCTACCAACACCAGCATCGAACGATTTGACATCCTCGATGATGATAGCATGACCACCGTATTCACCATCATCGGCAGCGAGCATAAGCTCTGGGACTACAAATTGATCACCACCGTAGATGAATTTAGCGATGACGCCGGTGAGGTTTGGAGCGTGATGCTCGAAAGCTACGTCATGGATGTCTCGAAAGGAAACACCACCAAAGATACCAGGTTGTTTACCGATACAGTCATCAGGTTGTATCTCCAAAAGTTAACTGATGTGGCGGTTGAAGGTACAATATGTACTCTATTAACAACATTTTCTGGAGATATATTACTACAATGAGCGAGTCTTTTCCGATAAAGCGCAATTATGCAGGTTTGACACACTATAAGAAAATGTTCTATTAATAGCAAGCGGGGATAGCACGGAAACATAAATTGCTATGGTTGGGCGGTCAGTGGTCATTTAGGTTAAAAGATGGCTCCCGATCATGCTATTATTAACAAAAACCAAAAAATTGGCGGTACAATTTACTCTTCCCTCCTTCATACCGCCAAGAACCCCTCTTTTTACCTAAAACTTCCAAATCCAAAATTACAAAGTTACGAACTTCACAAATCCCTCTTCGCTTAAAAATCCACAAACTTCATGATCGTCCTTCTCTTGTCCAGCCTGCCAAAGCTCGATTACTCCACCTCGCTTAAGCTCAATCCCTCCAACTCGTTGAAGCTCGATTCCTCCACCTCACTTAAGCTCGATTCTCAATTTCGTTGAAGCACGATTCGTCAACTTAGTCGAAGCGTTGAGTGGTACTGAACTCGACACTTTAGGTATATTTTTCAATTTTGCTTTTTTTATGGAGCGTTGAGTTCCTTTTAGGACGTTAGCTATTACTAGACAAAACTGAATGCACGAATTATATACCATATTATTAAATACACACTTTGCATTTGTATTATTATTATTGAAGGAGATAAGATTACTAAGATTTATTCCAGCAATTTTTTCTTTTATGATAATTTTAAGAAGAATTTGCCATTAATACTTAGTCCTTATTTAGTGAAGTTATAGTACGCACTTGCGATTAAAGTGTTTTTTTGATAATTTTCAAAAGAATTTTCCAATATTAAGACAAAGTCCAAAATAATGTTATAGTACACACTTGCGATTCCTTAACTGCACTGATGCATTTGCTGAAGAATGTTTTTATTTTTTGCATTTGCTTCTTCGGTGTGGCTTCCATATTCTAGATGGTAGAAACAAAAATTTAAGTTTATTTTTTTGTGAGTTAGAAAGAGTGAATGCAGATATGTATTTAAAGTTTATATTTGTAAGGTATATTTATCAAGATTATCATAAGTACCATTTCAAACTGAATGCATTTCGCTATAAATCAACACTTAGATTGTTTTTTGGTATGTACAAATCTAGATCATATTTGTTGTGATGATAAAGTGGTTGTATGAGGCATGATATTTGAAATATGGTATAACTTCGACAATTTTGTATCTATTTTATTCTGATTTTATAAGATATTTTTTGTTATTTCATTCTATGAGCCACCAATGCTATGTTTTACTGAGTGATAATCATCATGATGTATTTTTAATCTTTATGAAATTAATTTAGTTTTTTGAAAACTTCATGGTTGAGATTCTGCATTTATTTGTATATACAAGTAGTTCTGAAACTTATATATTTTATGCAGTTACCTTGACCATTTAAGTTAAAATAGGTGTTATTTGAATATTCACTCCTTTTTCCTGGATGATGGTCTTGGTATAAAAAATTGATACAACTACATCAAAGAAAAATATGTGAGGGTAGTATAAGGAATAATAATGAATATTATAGTATTTTGAATGTATACATTTAACAAAAATTAAGATGATTTATTAATATATAGGACTTAAGATTATGAGTTTAATATGCTGTAAAATGCCAAACAATGTATAGACTAAGGTGACCTGTAACATAACGCAAAAAGTCAATATATTTTAATGAACCTGCCAAAATTCTTATTATACAAGAAACCTATGTTTAACACACAACTTATTAATAGAAAAATAAATAATATTGAGAAAAAAGTCTAGGAATAAATAATACTGAGCGTGAATCTTCAAGGTAGCTTTTCATTTGATTTTTTAAAACCATTTGATTGAGTTACATTCAACGAACCAAAGTAAAAGATAACTTTTATACATATTACGTTGAGAGTTTCAAAATATAACTTTTATGTCATGTCAGGGTTCCAAAATTAGAAAATATCAGCTCTAAATCTAACATCATCAAACATAATATGTGTATATAACTAAATACAGTATCAACCAACACGTGATGCCCGAATTCTTTATGCTAGTTTGTAGCATCATACCGAGCGTCAAAGATAATATAGCTGTAACAACCCGGCATTCCGTACCCATTTTCTTATCGTCTCTTGACGATTTAATCTGGGAACTAATAGCTTCTGGCATTTTAATCAAATTGAAATTCAGGGATAAAATTGTGTTAATCGCTATTTGGAATATTTCTTTTTTAAAACAAATGTTAAACGAGCTTTAGAAATTTGTGAAGTGTCGTTTGGGTTTAACTCAATAATCTCGGTCTATGATCTTTTGTTTTGAAACCGTGATTTCACTCAACACCCAAACAACCCTTATCCTTTCCCCTTTTTCATTCAATTGCATACAAACCGATTCAATTTTCTTTTGCTTGTGAAATAATGGCGGCTGAGAAAAACTTCTCTCGTTCGATCTGGAAAGATTAGGGCTTTTTGTCTTGTTCGTTCTTTCGATGCTTGCTAGGGCTTTCGTTCGCTCTGATCTTCGGGCTTTGTATGTCGAAGCATGCGATGGTTTCGATTGGATGATTTTCGATGTCGCCTGTCTCGATCGAAGTTCTGCTCTTCGTGCTCGCTCGTAGAAGAAGCTTCTCTGTGATGCTTGGCCGCTTCCAGGAAGTCGTTCTCGTCGCCGCTTCGAAGCAAGGTGAGTTAAACTCACATCTAATTCGAACTGTTACATGTTTATCTTGAATTCGTTCGTATGTTCGATTTTCGTGACTTGGGATTTAAGTTATTTAGTAATTGATGGTTCGCTTAATTTGGGTTTGAACCCCTCGTTTTCATTCGTATATGGTCTTTGAATTGTGATGGCTCAGGTTTCTCGACTTGTTCGATTTCGTTCAATGTTGATGTTTTTTTTTTGGCTTTGAAGGATTTCGTGAGTTGTCTCGGTTTCATGGCTTACTGTCGAATTACATTGTCCATTGCTTTATCTCGTGACACCCACTAACTTCTGTCACTTGATTGTGTGAAGGAAATTTCATGACACTGTCTTGGTTCGAACTGCAGATGTTAGTCCAATGTTGTTTCATTATTTCACTTGCATACTTATTGAACTCACTGATGCATTGATCTTGGTTCGGCCGTGTCTTTGATATTGTTTGTATTGGGTTGTAGTATACCTGGTTGCATTTGGTCACTCGTGCCTTGTGCTTTGTAATTGAGTTAAGTTGCCTTTCAGTATTGAATATTGTGTTGTCTTGAGATCACGTAGTCTTCACACATGTGTAGCCAGCACTTGCATTGAGATCTTATTTCCTGTAGTTCATACTGTGTATATTTATATGTGCAAGTGGCTGCGCCTATTATATATGTTCATGTATCTCGTATTTGTGTCACAGCTAGATATTTATATTTACAGTCGTTCTTGCATTTTGATCATCACGTATGCACTCCCACCTGGCTATGTGCTATGTGTGGTTCATTTTTGTAGCTCGACAGTTTTGGGAGCATGTACATTGTCACTTGGCCATCTTATTTCTTTCCAGTATAGTGGCCTTCACTGTTCACTGCTTGGTGGCCTCGTGGCACTGCTTGCTGTCATGTTGTATTGAATTTGATACCATTCCGGTTGAACTTTTGATGTTCGTTGGCCTTGAGTTGAACCTATTTTGAGACTTGGGTTTGACCTTGGTTTGATGTGTTAGCTGAGCTTATTTGTGTAGTCTTCATCTTGTTCAGTAGTACAGCAGAGTTTAACATGTCTCTGTTATTTACTTTTGCCATAAAAGCAACATTATAGTGTTCTTCACTGTTTGCATTTGCATACCACTGTAATTCTATCACCTGTCACTCGAGTTCTTCACTGTTTGCATTCGCATCTTCATGTATTCACCTGACTTCGTCGTTTTTGTGCATTTTGAGTTCATGTATCACTTTGGTTCATGTTGCACTTCACCTATTAGTATAACCTGATTGCTTGAACATTAGCTTTGCTGTCATTACTTGTACATGATCTGTAGCTTGATAATTTAGACTTTTGTAGTCTGGTCCAGCTGCTGTCGAGACTGTATTTAGCCTTGTACTCATTGGATCATTTGCATTTCTCTGGCCTCTGTCTTGAGTCTGGTACGCACATGCACATGCTGTGTGACTTGAGTTTGCATATTCTTGTTGGTTCAACATATTCCTTCATCATGTATACACTATGTTGTATCTGCACTTGTACACTTGGTCACTGTTAAGTCTACTTTTTGATGGTTCCAGTTTCATTTGTTATGTTGGTGGCATTTGTTGCTTGCCAGCCTTTGATATTTGCCTGACCACTGTTTTACCTGGTCATTTGAAATCTTTACTTTGGTATCTTCACTTGAGTCATTCTTGTTATACTTTGACTTGTCTGTCCTGTGCTTGCCACTGACACTTGATCTTGCTGTGACTCTGTGACTTGGTTCACTTTGTCACTGCACATCTACGTATGCTTGACCTATTTCTATTGTAGTTGTACTTGGGTATACACTGCATATCCATGTGTCATTTTCGCTTGCATCTGTTCATCCCTGAGCACTTGCTGACCTGCTGCATTTTCGTAGCAGTTTTACCCTTGTCCCTTGTGGTGACTTTATACTCTGTTGTGGCGAGGCAGTGCACGCATGCGTGTACTGCAGCCACACCGAATTGACAGATTTTAATCGATATCTCCTTTATCCTTAATTCATCGACCTGTTGCGTAATTCGTAGGCTGTATTGGCGAGGCAGTACACGTTAGCGTGTACTGCAGCCAATTAGCATTGATATATTTTTAAATTGACATTTCAATTGCTTAAACTGCGTTGGATTTCCGTTTTGTGGATTAACACTGTTTAGTGTTATATCTGCCGTTATCCAATTCTCGTATCGAGAGTTGGATATGCGAAATTATTGTAACTGTCGTCTATTTAAATTATTATTGCATATATGCACTAATAAACTGGTTTGAATTAGACTGATCCGGGTATTATTTTCTTTTGAATGTAATACTCGGGTCAGACCGAGTATTTACAGGTTGTAGATTTTTAGCTTTGGGTTGCTGCTAGAGCTATGAAGACTTTTTATATCATTTGAAGTGGTCTTCGTCTTGTTGTAGTAGTCAGTGTGTCTGTTTTAAGATGATAATGTATTCATGTATATTAGTCGATAATGTACTTGTATATATAACTTCTTGAGTCGACAGTTGTAGTTGTATCATTTGTATTGTGTCAAATGTATTGTAACTGATATCAGTTATTGTATATATGAGACATTTTCGTTCCATCTGTATTCCGCATTTATGTTATCTGTGTTATTTTTATATTTATTGTCCTAAACTATTATAGCCACTGTGTAGTAGCTTTGAGTTTGTAACGGTATGTCGGATTTCCTCTAAAAGATGAAATGCATGTTATTCTATCTGACGTATCGGTGCTCGCACAAAGCAATTACATGGATGGTCGCTCCCCAACAGCCTTATTCTCCGTGCTAGTTGACAGCACTACACCGTAGTGTTCTTGGCTAGCGCGGGTATAGAGGTGGGGCGTTACAGCTTGGTATCAGAGCTTGGGGTTTAGGACAATTATAAAACATAACTTAGATGGAGCATGTGTTACAACTATTTGTCGATGTTTTATCTCTCATCTTTACATATGACTATTTTTGACTGTTAGGTATGAATTCCTAACGCTTATTCTTGTGTTTTCGGCTTTGAATTGATTTAGCCGAT
This sequence comes from Allium fistulosum, assembly GCA_030737815.1. Taxonomy (NCBI): domain Eukaryota; kingdom Viridiplantae; phylum Streptophyta; class Magnoliopsida; order Asparagales; family Amaryllidaceae; genus Allium; species Allium fistulosum. Next base: position 45,820,146 of record CM060906.1, read on the forward strand.
GTTGATTTTGTTTTAATTTGGCAAATTAAAGCCATTTTGACTTTTGGACTTTGTTCCACTTTTGTTCTATGCTATGAGTGTCATTGTGTACCTGTTACACTGTGATGAAAAATAGCTGGACCAGTTGCAAATTGAGTGATTTTGATTGCTCATTCACATCTAGTTCGAATCTCAGCGATTTTGAACTTGATATTTTGTGTTTTCCTAATCTGGATTTCCCTTCGACTTCGGTCACTCTGTTTTTGGGAAATTGCTAATTTCTTGATTTTCAAGACTCTGATTTTGTTTGCCGTTGGTTTCTTTGATAATGATGATTGATTCATTTTGTACTCGACTGCGGCTATTAATTGTTGACTTCGACATTGACTTGATTCTTACTTTTGTTGAAGTCATTTATGCATTTCTGCTCGATTTGCTTTGTTTTTCCAGTTGATAATCGATTCTTCTTCTCTTATTAGTTGTTATCACCTTTATTGATTTTGATAACTTCTATTTCTGGAATTTTTGGTATTCCTACTTTGATGAATTTGGAATCGAATTCTTTGGATTCTATTCACATCTTCGTATGTGAATTCTTGTGATTGATTGTTTCTACAGTCATTTTTGTGATTTGTCACTTTAAAAATATATAGGTTTTCTATACTAGTAGTAAATATTAAAATCCTTTTTCCAAACGATTTCAAAAATTATTTTACTACAAAGCTCTTTTCCTAAATCGTTTTCCAATCTATTAGTATATACAAGCCTTTATTTCACTCGTATGAGAAATTGAATTAAACGGCCTAGTAAAACAAGTGGTATGAAACGCTTGCGTTTACTTCGTCGGTTAGCTCTTGGACTTGTTCGATTGAACCCTTTTTGTGACAATTTCCTAGTGAAGATTTACAGCATGTTCGTAAATATTTAAGTTAAGCAAGTGGTTATGGGACATGAAGCTAAACTCATATATTTACTAGCTTGGTGTGATTGACACTTCTTTATGATCATGACGATCATTTTATGATTTAGACTGGACCTCATCGGTGTGATTTCGTCTCACACATATCTCTTGGGCTTTGAGGATTGTCTAGACACCAGTGTGTGATTTCGTCTCACACATATTGCACGGTTAGACTAGGCCTCATCGGTGTGATTTCGTCTCACACATATCTCTTGGGCTTTGAGGGTTGTCTGGATACCCTTTGTGTGATTTTTATGATTTAGACTAGCAACTGTGCGATGTCTCTTTGTCTGCGAGGGAGACTAGACCCCGCTTTGTTGTAGGGTAGCGCCCTACGGTCTTCGGGCCATTCCTGTGTGAAAATTTAATGGATGGCTTCCATGAGATAGCGTCTCGTCATGTGATACCGGTCGGTGAGTTTTCATACTCCCATTTTTGTGATAGGCCTTTCCCCTTTTCTTTTTATGATTTAGACTAGCGATTATGCGATGTCTCTTTGTCTGCGAGGGAGACTAGACCCCGCTTTGTTGTAGGGTAGCGCCCTACGGTCTTCGGACCATTCCTGTGTGAAACTTTATTGGTTAGCCACCAAGAGATAGCGTCTCGTTCATGTGATACCGGTGTTTTGGAGTCTTCATACTCCCATTTTTATGCTAGGCCCCCCCCCCTTCATGTGTTTTCTGGATTTCTTGTGATGATTTCTAGAATTTGTGCTTCACCAATTTTCGTGATTTCTATTGACAAGTTTTGTCAATTTTTGTGTATTGGTGAATTCATGTGTTATTAACTTGTTATGAATACAAGTTTAGGGTATGATATCCCTTTCTATCTTTGAGAAGATTCTTGTGACATTTTTTTATGAATGAAAATTCATTTGGCATTATATTTTGATGCCAGTTATTTTGATGAGATTTTGACGTGTTAACTTCAGTACTCGTCAATTTTGAAATGGATTTATAAGCGGTTCTCCCGCGACACTGATATTGCTAATTTAATCACGTATTTACAAAATTCTTTATTTTTAAAAGTTGTTTCAAAAATATAAATTAAAAATTGCTTTCAAAATTTTTACAGCTTACATTTTCAAAAGAACGAGGAAGAGAATTAAACATTTCAGAAAAATCGAGGACTATGACCCCTTTCTTTTACTGATTCGTTTAATTCCGGACTTGTCCGTTTGAGAATGTGAAATGTTAATTTTTAAAACACACAATTCTGCACTTTCAAGAAAACGATAAAGAGATTTAAACGATTTAGCAAAAGTAAGGAGTATGGAACCATACTTTTGCTACTTCGGTTAATTCCGGACTCGTTAATTGAATATTTATGACTTCTGATTATCATTTTTGATAATTAGATGTTTGTGTTTCTGATTATCGTTTTTTTTTTTGATAATCAGATATTTGTGAAATTTGATTATCCTTTGTGATAATTAAATATTTTCCAATTTAATTATCATCTGAGATAATTAAATATTTTTTCGATTTGATTAATCGAATATTTGTGTTTCTGATTATCGTTTTTGATAATCAGATATTTGTGAAATTTGATTATCCTTTGTGATAATTAAATATTTTCCAATTTAATTATCATCTGAGATAATTAAATATTTTTTCGATTTGATTAATCGAATATTTGTGTTTCTGATTATCGTTTTTGATAATCAGATATTTGTGAAATTTGATTATCCTTTGTGATAATCAAATATTTTCCAATTTAATTATCATCTGAGATAATTAAATATTTTTTCGATTTGATAATCGAATCTTTGTGATTTCTGATTATCGTTTTTGATAATCAGATATTTGTGAAATTTGATTATCGTTTGAGATAATTAAATATTTTTCGATTTGATAATCGAATCTTTGTGATTTCTGATTATCGTTTTTGATAATCAGATATTTGTGAAATTTGATTATCGTTTGAGATAATTAAATATTTTTCGATTTGATAATCGAATCTTTGTGATTTCTGATTATCGTTTTTGATAATCAGATATTTGTGAAATTTGATTATCGTTTGAGATAATTAAATATTTTTCGATTTGATAATCAGATATTTGTGAAAATTCGATTATCATTTTAGATGATTGAATATTTGCGATTTTGAGATTCGAGCTTCGTCTTTTTCTCTGGCAATTCAGGTGAGAAATCTGATTTACTCACATTCAATTCGTGCAGTACGTAATTTCTGCTCTGATTCCTTTTCCTTTAAATGCTGGAACTCGATTGATTCTTGCTCTTTGATAGTCGTCTGATTTTGATTCCTTGATCCGCACGATGTTGATCCTTTTTACTTGAAGCAGTCGAACCTTTTTGGTTCTATATCCGATACTTCCATAATTCTAATGCTTCCCTGTTGGCATTTTCTTTGCTTATGCATTCGACGTTGTTACGTCCTTATGGTTGTTACCTCTTTCCCACTTATCCCTTAGGATTGCGAGGACGCAATTTCTTTAAGAAGGGGAGTCTGTAACAACCCGGCATTCCGTACCCATTTTCTTATCGTCTCTTGACGATTTAATCTGGGAACTAATAGCTTCTGGCATTTTAATCAAATTGAAATTCAGGGATAAAATTGTGTTAATCGCTATTTGGAATATTTCTTTTTTAAAACAAATGTTAAACGAGCTTTAGAAATTTGTGAAGTGTCGTTTGGGTTTAACTCAATAATCTCGGTCTATGATCTTTTGTTTTGAAACCGTGATTTCACTCAACACCCAAACAACCCTTATCCTTTCCCCTTTTTCATTCAATTGCATACAAACCGATTCAATTTTCTTTTGCTTGTGAAATAATGGCGGCTGAGAAAAACTTCTCTCGTTCGATCTGGAAAGATTAGGGCTTTTTGTCTTGTTCGTTCTTTCGATGCTTGCTAGGGCTTTCGTTCGCTCTGATCTTCGGGCTTTGTATGTCGAAGCATGCGATGGTTTCGATTGGATGATTTTCGATGTCGCCTGTCTCGATCGAAGTTCTGCTCTTCGTGCTCGCTCGTAGAAGAAGCTTCTCTGTGATGCTTGGCCGCTTCCAGGAAGTCGTTCTCGTCGCCGCTTCGAAGCAAGGTGAGTTAAACTCACATCTAATTCGAACTGTTACATGTTTATCTTGAATTCGTTCGTATGTTCGATTTTCGTGACTTGGGATTTAAGTTATTTAGTAATTGATGGTTCGCTTAATTTGGGTTTGAACCCCTCGTTTTCATTCGTATATGGTCTTTGAATTGTGATGGCTCAGGTTTCTCGACTTGTTCGATTTCGTTCAATGTTGATGTTTTTTTTTGGCTTTGAAGGATTTCGTGAGTTGTCTCGGTTTCATGGCTTACTGTCGAATTACATTGTCCATTGCTTTATCTCGTGACACCCACTAACTTCTGTCACTTGATTGTGTGAAGGAAATTTCATGACACTGTCTTGGTTCGAACTGCAGATGTTAGTCCAATGTTGTTTCATTATTTCACTTGCATACTTATTGAACTCACTGATGCATTGATCTTGGTTCGGCCGTGTCTTTGATATTGTTTGTATTGGGTTGTAGTATACCTGGTTGCATTTGGTCACTCGTGCCTTGTGCTTTGTAATTGAGTTAAGTTGCCTTTCAGTATTGAATATTGTGTTGTCTTGAGATCACGTAGTCTTCACACATGTGTAGCCAGCACTTGCATTGAGATCTTATTTCCTGTAGTTCATACTGTGTATATTTATATGTGCAAGTGGCTGCGCCTATTATATATGTTCATGTATCTCGTATTTGTGTCACAGCTAGATATTTATATTTACAGTCGTTCTTGCATTTTGATCATCACGTATGCACTCCCACCTGGCTATGTGCTATGTGTGGTTCATTTTTGTAGCTCGACAGTTTTGGGAGCATGTACATTGTCACTTGGCCATCTTATTTCTTTCCAGTATAGTGGCCTTCACTGTTCACTGCTTGGTGGCCTCGTGGCACTGCTTGCTGTCATGTTGTATTGAATTTGATACCATTCCGGTTGAACTTTTGATGTTCGTTGGCCTTGAGTTGAACCTATTTTGAGACTTGGGTTTGACCTTGGTTTGATGTGTTAGCTGAGCTTATTTGTGTAGTCTTCATCTTGTTCAGTAGTACAGCAGAGTTTAACATGTCTCTGTTATTTACTTTTGCCATAAAAGCAACATTATAGTGTTCTTCACTGTTTGCATTTGCATACCACTGTAATTCTATCACCTGTCACTCGAGTTCTTCACTGTTTGCATTCGCATCTTCATGTATTCACCTGACTTCGTCGTTTTTGTGCATTTTGAGTTCATGTATCACTTTGGTTCATGTTGCACTTCACCTATTAGTATAACCTGATTGCTTGAACATTAGCTTTGCTGTCATTACTTGTACATGATCTGTAGCTTGATAATTTAGACTTTTGTAGTCTGGTCCAGCTGCTGTCGAGACTGTATTTAGCCTTGTACTCATTGGATCATTTGCATTTCTCTGGCCTCTGTCTTGAGTCTGGTACGCACATGCACATGCTGTGTGACTTGAGTTTGCATATTCTTGTTGGTTCAACATATTCCTTCATCATGTATACACTATGTTGTATCTGCACTTGTACACTTGGTCACTGTTAAGTCTACTTTTTGATGGTTCCAGTTTCATTTGTTATGTTGGTGGCATTTGTTGCTTGCCAGCCTTTGATATTTGCCTGACCACTGTTTTACCTGGTCATTTGAAATCTTTACTTTGGTATCTTCACTTGAGTCATTCTTGTTATACTTTGACTTGTCTGTCCTGTGCTTGCCACTGACACTTGATCTTGCTGTGACTCTGTGACTTGGTTCACTTTGTCACTGCACATCTACGTATGCTTGACCTATTTCTATTGTAGTTGTACTTGGGTATACACTGCATATCCATGTGTCATTTTCGCTTGCATCTGTTCATCCCTGAGCACTTGCTGACCTGCTGCATTTTCGTAGCAGTTTTACCCTTGTCCCTTGTGGTGACTTTATACTCTGTTGTGGCGAGGCAGTGCACGCATGCGTGTACTGCAGCCACACCGAATTGACAGATTTTAATCGATATCTCCTTTATCCTTAATTCATCGACCTGTTGCGTAATTCGTAGGCTGTATTGGCGAGGCAGTACACGTTAGCGTGTACTGCAGCCAATTAGCATTGATATATTTTTAAATTGACATTTCAATTGCTTAAACTGCGTTGGATTTCCGTTTTGTGGATTAACACTGTTTAGTGTTATATCTGCCGTTATCCAATTCTCGTATCGAGAGTTGGATATGCGAAATTATTGTAACTGTCGTCTATTTAAATTATTATTGCATATATGCACTAATAAACTGGTTTGAATTAGACTGATCCGGGTATTATTTTCTTTTGAATGTAATACTCGGGTCAGACCGAGTATTTACAGGTTGTAGATTTTTAGCTTTGGGTTGCTGCTAGAGCTATGAAGACTTTTTATATCATTTGAAGTGGTCTTCGTCTTGTTGTAGTAGTCAGTGTGTCTGTTTTAAGATGATAATGTATTCATGTATATTAGTCGATAATGTACTTGTATATATAACTTCTTGAGTCGACAGTTGTAGTTGTATCATTTGTATTGTGTCAAATGTATTGTAACTGATATCAGTTATTGTATATATGAGACATTTTCGTTCCATCTGTATTCCGCATTTATGTTATCTGTGTTATTTTTATATTTATTGTCCTAAACTATTATAGCCACTGTGTAGTAGCTTTGAGTTTGTAACGGTATGTCGGATTTCCTCTAAAAGATGAAATGCATGTTATTCTATCTGACGTATCGGTGCTCGCACAAAGCAATTACATGGATGGTCGCTCCCCAACAGCCTTATTCTCCGTGCTAGTTGACAGCACTACACCGTAGTGTTCTTGGCTAGCGCGGGTATAGAGGTGGGGCGTTACAATAGCCAATAAACATGAGAATAGCTCCAATGAAAGAAGATGTTATTAGAAAGGAGAAGACCTAAAATAGCATTATTTTGAAACAAACAATACAAGTAAACTACATATGAATCGTATGACATACCAGAATTATTTTAAAATTAAGTTTAAGTTATAATTTATAAAATTTTGATTTTAAATCAAGTCTAAGTTAGTTTTATATAATTAAATTAAGCTTACTTTACATGTTTTGATTTAGCTTAATCATAATTGAATCTTAATTTTGAAGTTCTATATTAAAATTTTAAATTGAATTTGAAGTTTTCTATTAAAATTTTAACCTAAAATTTAAAAATGCAGTTTTAGTTTTTTTAAATGTAATTTAAAACAAAATTAAAATGCAGTTTTTCTTTTAAATACAGTTTCTGTTTTTTTTAAATGCAGTTTTTTAGTGCAGTTTTTTTTTTAAATGCAGTTTTTTAAAGTGATCAAAAGTTTATGGAATTTCGAAAATTTATTTAAGACTAAGTACTGATGTTGCAGTTTCTTTATTTTAAGTATGTTTTTTTGTTTGTAGACGTGAATTGAACGCCTTGTTGCCTTCCTAATTGAGTTTATGATGATCGTATGTTAATTTATTCTCAATATTCCAAAAAAGCCTCAGGCGTCAAAAAGCATGAATATGCAATTAATTGAACGTGAAAACAACTCAGTTTACAATTCAGTCGAATCATTGCCAAAATAGCAACTTAGTTGACAACTAAACCCTGCTACAGAATGCTATTTTATTATGAATTTGAAGTAAACTCAGTTGACATAGTATGCTAAACTCAGTTGACATAAGAAATAATATTTAACTTTTGTTTTTTTATCTACACCAATTCTCATCAATGCCAAGAAAGCAACAAGCCTGCATACTATGAGCATGGCAAACATTATTACAACTAACAACCACAATTGAGTAAATCCAACTAGTTTTACCGAAGGTATATCTGCGACTCTACAAATTCCTGTACCGGCACAAGGGTATGTAGTAGTAGCAGTATATTGTGCAGACACAGCAAGCTTATACCCATGATAGTTATATGAAATATGCTTAATCCATGAAATAAAAACTGGCACTCTCTGTGCAAAGAATCCACCTAAAAGCATGAACAAAAGTTGAATGATGGTCGCAAGTGTGGATGCTGCTTTTAAGTCCATGACAAGTGCACCAAGTGCTAATCCATGCCCTTGTGCTACAAGTACTTGTAGTAAAAAATTACATAGAGTTAAGAAGAAGGCAAAAGCATTATTACTCAATCCTACTGTCCAGTATGTGATTAACATAAAAATGGTTGGAAGTGAAAACTCCATCGGCAAGTCAACTACCATTGTAGAAAAGAAGTATGCAGATAGACGATACATGCGTGATGAGCGCTCCTTTGTTAACATCATTCTCTCCTGTGGAAATGTTTGTATTGCTTTGAACAATGGGATGTAACCCCAGAAGCTCAGCATGTAGTAAAGAAATCCAACCTGCCATACATTAGTACTGAAGTTTTATAAAAAATAAGCAATATTATTTGTGTAATGACGCATCAATTTTGCACGTGTTATACTTATACCACATAAAATTATTACTGTTTTGGAACAAATTGAAGCTTTTCCGTATGATGTAGATAGGAGCCTATTCAAATTACAGAAGTATCCGGTTGCTTCTGTTTGCTGAATATGCAAAGTTTTTAAAATATGCGTTGTGTAAAATTTAATCTTAAATCAGTGAACCTTTCATGTATGGATACTGAAAGACGGTGAATATATAATAATAATAAACCAAGAAGATAGAAAGAATATTTATTGGACAAAAAAAAACCTGATCCTGGATTCTATCTTGCGACTTCCACCAAAAAGCACAAATGAAAAATGTGATGGCAAAAATATGCACAACCATAGGTACTGAAAGTGAGTTATTTTTGTTTTATTTCACGTCAATGTCTATTAAGTTAAACTGATGTACTGGCAGTCTATTTAGTTAAAATGATGTACTAACAGTCTTTATCTTTTTTGTTATGAAAAATTATATAACTTGCGGATGATGTTTGGATTTGAAAAATAACTTATGTGCTTCGTTTTGACAGGTGTTGTATGATGATACCGGGGTTACTACAAGTTGGAAGGAAGGAAAAATTATTTTTCTGCATTCATTCTCTTTCAAATCGGTCATGCTTGGATTAACGTATTTTGTATTGACGTTCATATATCTTTGCTTTTAGTATGTATCGTTTTGGTCAGCTATGGTTGTATATATTGTTTTTTTTAAGATCACAAATATTTGAAACTTTGTGTACGAAATATTATGGATATATATTTAAATATATATTGTGGTTTGGCTTAAGTCTTCATTTGATTACGTACATCATTATGTGATAATTGTGTTTTTTGAAATTTTATAATATATTAGTAGAATTGTAAGCTTGGATGTACCTAGTAAAAAAACCACAGGGATAAAAATTTATAGCATTTTAACTATGCTATGGAAAGGTTGTTTTTTCCAGTTTTATATACTACAGCATTAAGATAGTGCTATAAACAATTTTCATAACAAAAAAACAATGCAATAAAAGACAGCAAACCGCTATAGAAAGTAGCTGTACTTATACATACAATGTACTATTGCAGCAGATAACGCTGTAAAATATTGTGTTCTATAGCGTCTATAGACGCTGTTGTATATTTCATATGTGTGCCAACCTGTTTTTACATAGCAGTCAAGAAAACCCTATAGTTTCACTTCATAGCGACTTTCCAAGGCTATTAAAAGTCATGTTTACAGCACTCATAAAACGCTATGAAATGTCCTTGTCCATAGCGTCTCTTATAGCGTTTTGTATGTTGCTGTTATAGGTCACTGACTTATTACAACATGTTAATATACAGCGTAAGAAAAAACGCTATAATAGCTTCTAATAGCATTTTTTAAACGCTATTAAAGGGTCCTTTTGTTGTAGTGACATGTTGCACAGAAGTCGGTCTTCAAATTGAATTTATCAACAATAATATCAATCTTTTTATGACTCCCCACCCTGAGACCCACATTATCAAAGAGTATTACTGGGTAATACTATTTGCTAATGCGAAGAATAGGGCTGGTTAGGAGCGACCATCTATAGTCTTGTCTTAAATATCCATTGAATATGTCGATTAGTGCTCTCTATATATATTTTTCTCTGATATCTCAAGTGGATCGACATATCCAATAAATGCTTAATACAAAACTACAGGTGGCTATAGGATCTATCATAACAAAATACAACAACTCAAATGCATAACACATCACTGAACAACAAACAGATATATATACATATATATTTATACATCCTAATACAATACAAATAATGCATTATATGTGGTATGACGACCACAATACAAACACGAGTCAAAAGAATATACATATCAGAGTAGCTATAAAAGGACTATTCAACAACTATATCAAAAAGGCGATAGCAGAAAAGAGTCCATGAAGAAGAAGAATAGGCTAAGTCCAAAGGTACCTAACCAGAAACACCTCGGTCTGACCCGAGTATAAAATACACGGGTCAGTCTAGCCAAACATATCAGTTTAAGTGGATAAGCAGTAATAAATGCATAAGAATAAGAGTAATGTTCTTCTTAAACAAGAAGGAACAATACTGAGTATAAGCATGAGTATAAGTATAGTATGGTTACTTCAAGTGATGAGATGATATCACTTACACAATAATATAATCTCAAAAGAGATAAAACAATCCATAAAACGCTAAATATTGCAAGCCTCATATCATCGGCATATCATAAATCATCAATAGTGGTTTAGGGAAAATATAACTCCTAAAAAGGAGAGATCACAAAACCCGGCATATCGGCAAACTCAAAGAAATCTCAAAGAAATCACCATCTCAAAAATATGCCATAAGGAAATCAATATAACTTCCCAATATAGGAGAATATAATCCCAAATAAACGCCAAAAGGCAAATCTCAATAATAACGCCAAAAGGCAAATCTCAAATAACGCCAGTGTAGGCAACTCAAATTCCCATATGGTAATCGCCATATATATATGTATAAAATGGCTCGAATGGCCAACCATGAAAAAGGCGATACACTCGGGAAACCAATGAAAACATCTCAAAATTTGCACGTGCTTTTGGCCGAAACCCGCCAAGTACTGATCTCAAATATGGTACCACGCCCGAAGGCAAATACGTCACAATGACAAATACGCCGCAATGGAAAATACGCCACAATGGCAAACGTCTCAAAGACAAATACGCCACAATGGAAAATGCCGCAATGGCAATGACCCGAAGGTCCAGTACTGGTAGTACGCCGCAATGGCAAGTGTGTCACAAACTTTCGGATAGGAACCCGAACAGTGTTAACGTGTGTCCCATACCACACGTTCGCACTAAATGGTTTACTAACCGCTAGTAAATTTCACACTCAAAGCAGTAAAAAGTTTACCTTATCTCATCGGTAAACTCAACTCGAAGGTCAAAACGATCAACCGGACAAGTCGGGAATTAACCAATAAGATAAACGCACGTGTCCCATACCACGTGTTTTACCAAACCATTTAATTCTTCTTCTCATTCGCTCGAAATGTGCAAAAACGTGTAATTTATATATAAAATAATTTACTTTGGAAAACAAGCTTTGAAAACCAATTCTCGAAATCAATTTGAATACCCTATTTGAAAATTTCTCTTATTATAGAGAATAAATAGATTTTACACTTGAAAATACTTGAAAATACTATATAATAATTATTTTGAAATGCCCATAAATATTAGAAATTATATCAAAATTATTTGGAAAAATCCGTGCTCGAAATCAAAGAAATCACTCAAAACCGTCATTCAAATTCAATTCAAATTCAATTCAAATTTGAATTTCAAATTCATCAAAACTTGGCTAGCCTATTGATAGGCATCATAGCCCTTAAAACATTTCAGAAATATCACAAAAACATGAAGTAAAAGTCAAAAGTCGGACGGAAAAATAACATAAAAACGCGTAGGCAAAATAATACCCAGGTCTGAAATCTTCTCTGGGTTCAACTTTCGGACATAAAACAGATGGTCAAACGACCTATGATTGAACTAAAAATTGGTGTGCATAAATTAGAAAACTTCATCTTTCAAACAAAAAAATAATCTTTGAATTTCGAAGGAAAATGAAAAAGTTACGCTGTCTCAAACATGGACTCAGACCATGTTTATAACAGTTCAACAAGAATGTGCCCAGGTCTGAAAATCATTCTGGGTTCAACTTCCAGGCATAAAAAAGAGAAACAAACGTTATCGGATTGAGCTATAAATTTTAATACATATAGTAGAAAACGTTATCTTTCAAACAAAAAAAAGAATCATGCCATTTGGATAAAGTATGAGAAAGTTATTATGTCTCAAATTTGAACCTAGACGGTGTTTCCACTGTGAAAATCTGGGCAAAAACGTGCTCCGAATCAAAGTTCGGCAGCATATTTCTATAAGCTATATAGGTCGAAATCACTTGAAATTTGGTACCCTTAGAGTAAAAAACTTTATATTTCAAACAGAAAAAGAATTACGCAATTTCAGTAAGAAATGAAAGAGTTATGCTATCTCAAACATGGACTCAGGCCATGTTTGCAGCAACTCAGAAAACACAATTTCTACTGGCAAAAATCTGAGTTTTGTTGATTTTGCAGCAAAGTTCTGAACACGCAAATGACAATATTTTTCAACCAAATTTTGCAGAGACAAATTATAACATGCAATCTATCATCTGAAAGAAGTCTGGCAGCGTTTCGTTGCCGGAATCAAAAGATACATGTCTCTAAAGAAGCACTACAGAACAGTTTTGAACAAAAGAGAAGCAAGCTCATAAATATTTCTACATAAGCTAAACTATTTACAGTTTTTGCAATTAGAAGCATTATTTTGCTAGATTATGTGAGTTTATTCAACTCACCTTACTGATTAGATGCTAAAACTCGGATTATACCAGCAAAGTTGAAGCTTTTAGCAAGATTAGAGCTTCTAAGGAACTGTAGAAAGCAAATGAAGAACATGCAAAACAAAGAAGAGATTCTTACATACAACCCAACTCAAAATTTTAGATTTTGATGAAATATTCAGTTTTTGAATGGATTACCTTTAGATTTACACCTTAGATTTAAGAATTTACAATTTGCTTGAATAAATTTTTGAGTTTGGAAGCTTTGATTTTGCAAAGTGGTGGAATTTGGTTTCTTACAGCTTGAAGAGGAAGAAGATGAGGTTTTGAACGTTCTGTAAATATTTTTCTCACTTCCTCTATCTGATTAAAAGCACTAATGGGCCTTGGACTCAATAATTAAGAGAGAATTAATTAGGCTAAGTGAATTTATTTAACACTTAAAACCAAATATGTACATTTTTACACTATATTATCAAACAAATGTTATTTTCTTCAAATTTTCACACAATTAAAATATGTAAACTTACATACATATGAAATAAAATATTTTACACTATATAAAAAGATTAATTTTTATTTTTAAAACATCTTTATTATTAAATCCTTTATTTTATAAAAATACACAATTTTCACAATTAAATGATAAAGTCTACATTTTTAACTTCTAAAATTCAACAAAAATATTTTTATTGCTTAGAAAAATATAACTAACCATTCTAGACTCAAATTTATAATTAAAACACATTTTAAAACCAATTTCCACCTTTTTATTTAATAAACCACCCTTAAAAATAAAATACTTCTCCTAAAAATTATTAAAAGAAGTAAATGGGCCACAATTAATGTAATTATTGCATTTTCTCTAAACTAAAAATCGTTTTCTTTTTTTAAAGCCCATATTCCATTTATTATCAACCCAACAAAATAAAATAAAGTTCTAAACTTTATTTTCACTATTTTAATTCCAATTTCATTGTTTATTCCAAATAAACAATTTAAAGTTGTTTATTCCAAATAAACAATTTAAAGTTTCCAAATTTTAATTTAATTTATAATTACCATTATAATTTAGTATTGATAGGTAATCTCCAAACCAGGGTTGTTACACTTTTAAAAGCTTATTATATCGAAAGATGGAACGCTAAAACATGATCCAGCATTAGTTGTTGATATCTCGCTAGAAATTCAAGAAAAAATTAAGTTTAGTAGTTGACTATTATATAACCAAGAATTATTTTGGGTGACCATTAGTATGTTATAAATTTCTCTGTTCCTATACGTAATATTGGTAATACAACCATTCTCATTTAAAAAATGTTATGCACAACTTTTGCGTAATTTAGAAATATGTTATCATGCACTCTCATGACTATTTTTAAGAATAGGGCATGTTCAGTTTTACAAAAATACTAAGATACTGAATGATTATGAAAACCAAATGTGATTGTATTTAATTCGTCTGAATGACCAACGTTATCACCCAATTTGTAGGTTAAAATCGGCAATCTACCTTAAAGATTCAAATTTCCTCGATTCTAGAGATTCAAAATGCAACTTTCACCTTCTCTAAGTGAGATTTTATTGTAAAAGGGATGGTCACTCGGATAGGTGTATAAAGGAGACTTCAATATCGCCAAACCCCTACTGCAAAAGTAAGAAGGGAAGCGAGCAATGAAGGATTTTCCAAGTTCTATCTTGAAGTGCATATAAGTTCATTTTTTCTATTAAAAGTGCATTTGAAATACCTTTATTTGTCAAGTTGTTTGTTATCATTCTACTCTAAACATGAGGTGCTTGCTCATATTGTTATTTCCATTAAACTGTATTTACTGTAGCTTTCTCCTTCAAAATTGAATACGCCAATGTGCACCAAGCATAATGATGCACCGTTTCTTACTTCACAAAATATCGTTTGGTTGATTTTCAAAATAGGAATTATGTATAATTAGACTATTAATTATTTTACTACTATTAGTTTGATTATTCAATACTTTTGTTTGTACCAAAATTGGACACAACACTCTTCGGATGTGTTTGAAGAGATAAAATGAAGAAAACATATGTAAAACGAAACAGATCTAATAAACACACCAATAAACAGATAAGAAAATGCATAAAAACACACGGATTTAGAGTGGTTCGGCGAATTGCCTACGTCCACTATGAAATGATTGATGTTTATTGAATTTCACTCGTTGTTTACAAAAGATTACAACAGTATAACTGAAGTTTGATAATCGTTTCGGCAGAATATCGACGTAGAGAAGCCAAAAGTCCTATTTCTATAGGTTCTGGGCTGCTATTTATAGGCGTAGGCTGTAAATATCTCGCTCAGATCTCGGGAGACCTCTTCTTGCACGTGGTTGGGCCCACATGATCGATCCCACGTGATTTTCACTCGGTCCGTGATCGATACGAACGAATTTCGTGTCGATCAAGATTTGGTCCAATCGAGTCAAAATTTGGCATGAACGTTCTTTAGGTTGTACGTAAGCTCCTGTGAAAATTTTATAGCATTTGGACTTGTGGATTGTGAGATATGATTGATACAAATTGACATTCTTCGGTGAGCTGCTCTGTTCGAATCGATGCCTTTGCATGGATTATTTCGAATCGATATTGGGCACGTGCTCAGGAGATGACGCGGCGCGTGATTTCTAGATCGATCTGCTCTTGATGTCGAGTTGACTGAGTCGTCCCAGTACTTTTGCCTAGTTCGCGTCGATGAAGCTGCCTTGTTCGAATCGATGGAGGTGGTTCAATTCGTATCGATTGATGTTGCTCCGTTCGTATCGATAACCATAGGTGACTAGAGTCTATTTCGCATCCATCCTTATGCAAATTCTTCGTATCGACCTTCAGGATACTACCTCAGATCGATGGTAATCGATGGATACGAAGAGGGCGCTTGTCTGATGGATACGAAATGACGCATTCGGTGGATACGAAACAGTACTTAGTGAATGATGCCAATAGCTGAAGCTTGATCGATACAAACAACACTGTTCTCCTGGTCGATACGAAACTGTGCACCTCTGATCGATTCGAACCTCATCGATACAAAGTTGGGTCTTCCTTGACTGCTTGATGGATACGAAATCGATCGATGCGAAATAGCAAGTGGATTTTCCTTAGCTTGTATCAATCGTATCTTGAACATATGAACTCCGATTGACTTGAAACTTGGAAAGTTGGCTTTCATAGCTTTGCTTGTCGTGCCTTGTCAATTGTAGTTTGATCCGGACTCGGACAAAATTCATCGACATCCATAGTGAACTTGTGCTTATCCGACACTCGGGTTGAGCGATCCTTGTTTTCAGTCGATTCCTTGATATCTCGGCCTTGCCAAAAGGCGGGATAACATTTGCCCCCCAAGTACGTCTTGTGTGAACATGACGTGCTTTGAAAAGCTGCATCCTTCATTCTGAAAAAGTTCTATCTGATTCGTTGAGCATTCGCTATCTTTTCATCAAAAGATGTAACCTTCGATTGATTTCCAGTAATATAAATGTTCATTTGTTGACTGCCAATGATTATGTAGTGCATTGTTGTAACTGAGTGTCAAGTGCTAGCGATCTGTTGTTCACTGTTGTAATTGTCATCAGGCGAGCATTCAACTCTTGTAAATTTTGAAAATTGAATGTTAGTTTGTCATACGCGTATGTATGTTAACCTGACTCCCGTTAACGTTTGCACGTTCACGAGTCATTGTCAAGTTCTTTAGTTTTTGTTTGGATTGAGTTTCGTATCGATCCTCTCCTGGATCGAAGTGAAATTCAAGTTGTAACAACATTCAATGGTTGTTTTAATTCCTTCCTTTGTATAGATCCTCTCCTGGATCGATCTGAGATGTTGGAATGTATGCTTCGTATCGATGGATACGTCATATTGTGTCTCGGATTGGCGGATACAGGAGTAATGCTTTGTGTCGATGGAGTTGAACGATCTAGACATAATCATGCAGTGAGGCTTCACAGAGGATATTCCATTTCTCATTCTTTCATTCAAGAAGAATCCCCGATTATGGATAATCTTCGATAGGAGTCATCCATGACTCCTTTCCTAGATCCATCTCTAAGATCTAGTTGATCTTCATATGTCAATGCTTGGAATAATAAGTATTTCAACTGGGACAAAGTCTTTTTGCCGTGCATCCCCAGAACTGGCTAGCTTGGCCAGTGACTTAGCTTTTTCATTTTGTTCTCCGAGGATGTGTGTAATGGTGTAATACTCGAAGTCGGCTAGTAGCTCTTGGACCCAGCTGAGATAAGGAGCAAGATGTTGCCCCCTAGTCAGATAATCTTTCCTGAGCAGATCGATCGCTCTTCTAGAGTCATTAACACAACTTCGATGTTAGAAAGCTGATTATTGGAAGTTCCATCTGTATAGGTTCTCCATCGGTTGGATGGTTCTCTACTGCTCTTCGGATAGTCATTTAATGCAGTGAATTCGAATATGAAGTATGCTAATGATTGACCATGGGTAGCTCTCCGAGGGAAAAAAGTGATATCAAATTGGCTTAGCTTGGTATTCTAATTAAGTAACCTTCCAAACTTTTAAGGTTGCTATAGGACCTATCGAGACTGGTCGATATAGACCTAACGGGGTGAGCCCGTCAATAGCTAGCTTTCATTATATTCCGATCCTTGCATTCATTTCTCTTTATATAGCATTACGATGCTTATGGCGTGTGTTGACACGGCCCAATTGATGTATAAATCTTCGCGATCTAAAGGTTTGGGTAAAATGGGAGGTCTCTTTAAGCGATCTATCGAAGCCGGAATTGCATCAACGCAGTTGTTAGTTCATACAAAAGTTCTCTTCCCTCTCTTGGTCAGGTTGAAGAAGAGAATTCACTTGTAGATGGTACTAGAGTTGAATCAACTTAGGATGGTAATCTTCCGACTTCGGCTCCGTACCTGCTTGGTTGTCCTCGGTACATGGGTGTCTATAATTGTCGGAATTTTCTGGAAATTAGCCTTGATTTTACGAGAATTGATGATGAAAACAAAGAATCTTTCTGTTGTAATGGTGAAAGAGCATTTCAAAGGATCGAGTTTCATCCTGCAATTTTTGGAGAGCACTGAATATCTCTGCCAAGTCATCGATGTGGTCGTTTGATAGTCGTGATCTCACGAGCATATTAACCACATCTATTTTCATCGATCGGCCGATCTGATTTTTGAATGATCTGTTAATCGTCTTTTGGTAAGTAGCATAAGCGTTCTCAAGTTTGAATCCAGGGATTTCAGCATAGCACTATAGGCCCAGGTCAATAATGAAACTATTGTATTCCTGGTCTAGGACATGCTTCAGTATCTGATTGTATCTGGAGTTTGCATCCATGGATGTGAGTAATTCATGTCTGATGGTCAGGTCCATCAGTTGGTTGATCATTGGAAGTGGAAAGCTGTGCTTTGTCATACCCCATGCAAATCTGAGTAGTTGACGTATGTCCTCCACTCTCTCTTCGTTTGTCTTATAAGTAAAGGATTGGATACTCATTTTGGGTAGAGGAATCCATCGGCTTTGAGTAAATTCACCTCCTCTTTAAGTGCAACAGATCTCTCTGGATCCATGTCACATCGTTTTTGTTCACCGAGACATGCCTCGGGTCGACATTTAATGCAGGGTTCTTCATGGCTGGCGAGAGTCCATATATATATATGAGATCGAGTCCAAGCGAACACATCAAGATTCACCTAAAGTAAAACAGTTGACTCTTTCATCATCATTGTGCAGAGTTGTGATCTGATCTACAATACTCGTGATGGGTTGTAGGCTCTTCATGTGTTTATTTGCAATGGTAAATGATCAGGCTTATAAGGATGTTGAATCAAAGGATTAGTAGAACTTAGCCTTGTACTGCATGCTGCTACATAGCTAGCTCCAGCTTTGAGATTGAATTTACTTGTGTTTCTGAATGATGCTCTTTTCATTCAATGTACTCGCGATCCATTGCTCATTGTAAGGCTCAGAATGATGATCAGTTGCCCATAAGTTTGGGTATTGATCCCATGATTCTATCTCTAGGCATCCTTTCAGTCGCAACCTAGAGTTGTTATGAATATTAGGCATGGGTCGTAGTTTCAAGTTGTCATAGTCAACTCTCGGATAATCATTCTTTTGCCCCCAGTCTTAGATTGATGGACGTATTGTGCGAATGATCGAGCCTAGCTTCTGTTGCGTTTATACTGTAGTCCAAGCGGTAAGAGCTAGAGTTGTTTGACGAACGATCAAATTACGTTCATCTTATTTCTCACGTGTGTCTCCAAGTCTGGGAATATCTTGATAAGTAGCAAGGTGTTGATACGCTATATTTTGATCAATGACAATGTGCTTCAACAAAAAGGAAGAGATATGTGCAAAGCTAAAAGGAGAACTATGAAGACCAAAGATACCATAAGTATGATTTAAATATAGGTCTTAGTTTAGATTCATTGTTAAAATCTATCCTCAAGAGGCTTGCACAAAACACTAGAACACGTTTCATAACTTCATTTTTTAGAAAAACATTCACAGTGCAAAAACTAATAGTTCAGTCGACTGAACAGGTATTCCCAGTCGACTGAACCTATTACAGAATTACAACATGCACAGTTTCAGTCGACTAAAATTCCCTATTCAGTCGACTGAATTCGAACCTGTGAATTTTTAATAAAAAGACACCTTCTTCTTCCCAAGAGTTGCAACCATTCTCCAATGGTAATGGATGCATCTCTTGCCTGAATCTTTTGCAAATAGATACACCTCTTCTACACCTATAAATACATGTTTCTATCATTTGCAAATTACGAATTCTAATTGCTTTAATCTCTCTATTATCTTGATCAAATTTTCAGATTTCTTAAGTTTTTCAAAAGCAATCACAAACCACTTCAATTGCTTGAATCTCTGATTTATCTTAAATACTCTTTTGATTCATAGCAATTTATATTTCCTAAATCTTCATAAACACATTTCATATTCTTGAGGATAAGATTATAGGAAAGTTGTACTCAATTAGACTCATTAGTGTTATCAAGAACACAACAAGACAGAAATACTCTTTGTATCTAGTTGAAGTCCTCTTCGGTAGTTGAGGCAAGAAATCCCGTTCAGTTGTTCAGGTAAGTTGTAAACCTATTCCTCCGGGTTAAGTGAGGGTTGTTGGTTAGTTAAATTCCTAAGAGGAGCTTAGGGACTGGACGTAGGATAAGAGGTCCGAACCTGTATAAAGTCTTGGTGTCTACTTTACCTACTGCTTATTTCTATCTACCTAGACCATTCCACTATTCCATATTATACGATCCTACCGCATAGCTTCTTTCACAAGGTAGATAATGTCCACTTCAATCTCGCATTCTATCCCGTTGAACCATGGGATCCAGTAACCGATGGAAGGCTGAGTCATGCCTATCCTACATTATGTTCTAGTTCTTTCCTCTAGGCGGAATGCATTGTTACTTTGTCGTCATTCGAACATAAGCTAGATTTTGGACGGTCAATGACATTCACTTCGCTGCTTATGTCGCCATACTTTGGGCAAAAACTGAAGAGTGAATCGTCCAGTCAGATCCAATGCAGGATTGATGCTCCCCTTGTCGAATCCAGGGTAAGAATTGGTGCGTGGACATTTAGGTTGCACTTGTTGTAAATTGCTCGTTTAGACGGATCATGTTATGGGTCAAAGAACGAATGGTCGCAATGCATTCTTTTTGAGTTGGGCGATCAACCACGTCCATTTCGATTTACGTTCTCCCGTTAGATCTTGGGATAAAGTCAGCTCAATTGCAGTCATGTCATGCTCATTTAGTCTCATGCTCTTCCTGACGGATCGAAGGAAGGCAATAGAGGACGAATGGTCAAGTCACACTCATTCGTGGTTTATTCTTCTATCCATGCTCCATTGGTTAAAGGTATTCGATGGAGTTCGGGTCACATCGATTTGTAGTCGAAGAGGATCGATGTTGACCGTTGATTCAATGGAAAGATGTAGAATGCCCGGACCTCATTTCCTATCGATCCAATGGTATGATATGAAAGGTGCAGATCGATATCGCCCGTCGATCCGGCGGTACGATATAATTGGTTGCCCAGAACTTTAGGCATCATTTTGATTGGTTAGCATTAGGGTCTCCTAGTAATCGTTGCCTTAAGTTGTAAAGGATGCTAAGCCGGAGATGTAGCGAGTCGCCTTTCTCTTCTTTCGGTGATTTGTACTTCTGCGCCCAGTCTTGGGTTAGCAGAGTTAGTTCGTGGATGGTCTAATTGCACCTGTATTGAGTTTATGCTCCTCATGTCGAGTTTAGGTCAGAGTTGGTGAATGAATGGTCGAGTCACATTCATTCGTTTATCTATGCTTGTAGCCATACTTTGGGGATCAGAGTCAGTTAAAGGGCCATTAACCACACCTATTTGATGATTATACCCCTGTCCGCACTCTGGGGACTAAGAGTTTAAGTAGAAAATGGTCGGACCGCATTTTTCTCGATTAATTCCTCTAGCACTAGTCAATGGCGAAAGTCAAAGTGTGGTCGATCACATTACAACAATTTTAATTTGATGCTTCTCCCACTGAACTGTAGAAAGGAATCGATTGGCGGATGGTTGGGGCACATTCATCCATGTTGCACGAACAGCCCGTTGGATCATAATGGAAGTTAGCGGATGAACGGTCGTGTCACTTTCATTTGCAGTATTACGGGTAGTCACATCCATTTAGGATAAGACATTCAGCTAGGTCTGTTTTGCGAATCTGCGTCTCCCTGTCGAATCAAGGAAGAAATTTTGTCTTGTAGGGTTGGAGTGCATCCCTATAAAATTATGTTATGGGTCCTGTGTCGGGGACAAGAGTTGATGCATGGACGGTTGTGTCATGCCCGCTTCGTGCTGGATGGTCGGATCGCATCCAATTTTGCGTGTTAAGTGTGCCCCCATGTCAGGGGAAGATTGGAAAGCAGACGGTCGAACCACATCCGCTTTATGTACTACATAACTTGATGAGGAACCATAGCCAATAGATGGACAATCGAATCACATACCTTTTGGTATTCATATTCCAAACCATGCTTTGAGGACTGGAGTTGGTTGATGGGTTGTTAGTCACACCCATTTGGTGTTTATACTCTAGCCTGCACTCTCGGGACCGAAGTAAGTTGATGGGTGGTCATTCGCACCGAGTTAGTGTTTATACCCCAGTCCACACTCTAGGAACTTAGAGTTAGTTGATGTTTATACTCTAGTTCGCACTCTGGGAATCTGGAGTTAGTTGATGTTTATACTCCAGTTCGCACTCTGGGAATTTGGAGTTAGTTGATGTTTATACTCCAGTTCGCACTTTGCGAATCTGGAGTTAGTTGATGTTTATACTCCAGTTTGCACTATGGGAATTTGGAGTTAGTTGATGTTTATACTCCAGTTCGCACTCTGGGAATCTGGAGTTAGTTGATGTTTATACTCCAGTTCGCACTTTGGGAATCTGGAGTTAGTTGATGGGTGGTCAGTCACACCCATTTTAGTGTTTATACTCCAGTCCGCGCTCTGGGGACTTAGAGTTATTTAATGTTTATACTCCAGTTCGCGCTCTGGGAATCTGGAGTTAGCCGACAGATGGTCAGTCACATCTATTTAGGCTTTAGGATTTCGTTCACACTTTAGGAACAAGAAGTTGATCAGGTACGTGGACGGTTGTATCATATCCACCCTGAGTAGGCACGCGAAGTCATTAAATGGATGGTTCCATCCTCCTCGAGCTTGTAAATATGGAAGGCGAGGTCGTTAGATGGACTGATCCATCCTCCTGGAGCTTGTAAATATGGAAGGCGAGGTCGTTAGATGGACTGATCTATCCTCCTCGGGTTTAGGTTGAACACGGGCGAAGTCGTTAGATGGACGGATCCATCCTCCTCGAGCCCACGTCCGTAAGTTTATACTCCAGCTCACACTCTGGGAGCCGGAGTTAGTTAGAGGATTGTTGTGTATCAATCCCTTATTGCCGCAGTGTGATGGCTTGTCCCTGAGCTCGGGGTTTCACTTAGTGAGTGATCGGTGGGATCCCGATTAACTTCCACTTATATGCCCCCTCAACGAAGGATGAGATTTAGTTTATGGACGGTTGGATCACGTCCATGTTCGTTTGGATTCCACTTTTGCTAAGCCTAAGGATTAAGATTAGTGTTCTGGCAAGCTTTGTGCTCGAGCATAGGAAAGGATGGTCGAACTACATCCACTTTGAGTTGTGTATATTCCCTTAAGTCGGGTGCAAGAATTGGAAAGCAGATAATCGAGTCACGTCCAATTTATACTTTGCATTCTTTCGATTGTGCTAAGGAAGAGAGTTGAAATGACAGCTCGTGATGGTTAGCGAGTAGGTAGTCAGTCGTTGATGACTTTAAATTGAGGGTTGGACCCTGATGAAGTTGGTTTAAGGAATGACTATTTTGCCGAATTACAGAAGCAAACTGGAGAGTGAACGTTCAAATCATATCCACTTTAAACATGTGTTCTCTCAAATAATCCCAAGTGTCTAATGTAGGATTGGATGCATGGATGCATGGATGGTGACATCACGTCCACCCTTGGTGTGTTTCCGATTTTATAGGGCATCAGAAGAAGCATAAGTATTTTGGCGAGCTTCAAACACGAGATGGAGGGTGCATTGTTGGGACATATAACTCCAAGTCTTTCTTAAATCTCCTAATTAAATTGCATAGGCGGATGAGTGGATGGTCGGTTGCATCCACTTTGTACTAGAGTCCTGACCTTGTCGGTCTCTTCGGCTTTGATGCCTTGCCCCCAGTCAGGGGCATATAGTAGCCGATGAGTGGTTGGATCGTGCTCGTCATGATGATACCTCAATGATTTGACCATAGTCTGCGAAGGTTTTTTTGCACCCAAATTTAATTACTCGGTTACCTACATCATTTGCAAGTAGTTTAATTCAAGTCTGTCATATCTCGCAACAAAAATGAAATTGAAAAAGAAATAATTCAAAAGAGATCGGATTAAATCTCATTAATAAGTGAAGTGGCATCGTATGCTCGCTATTGCACTTCGGTCCAGCCCTTCACGGTTGGAAGTCTAATGTAAATGGTTCAATTTGATCAAAGTCCATGATCGATAGGGGTCGGGTGTTCCCGGTCCTTCGTTTTGTGGGGCTTGCACATATTGTCAGAGCTATCCTTTCCGGAGCAGCCTTATGGCGTCGGCGTCCATGGTAGCCATCTAAAGAAGAGGATTTTTTCGATCTAGATTATGGATTAGGTTTCCTCCTTATCTCACCATGTTGATCCTTCATCTAGTTCATCAACTAAATATTGGATGCGATATGTTGGTGTAGTTGTTGACGGCTATCCACCAATTCTCTTATCAACGTCTGGAAATAAGCTCTGGTGATGAATTCATTTATAGGTGTTGGCAACAATTGGCTGTGGGTTTTGGATAAATTCGTTTGCTTCCAGCTTCTTTATTCCCTTCAACAATATGAGAAGTAGAATTGGTATGTATAACCACGATTGACAGTATTCTTTGAGGAATGGGGGAAGACATCTGCATTTGATGGCATTCATCACTCTTGGTGAAATCCACACGCCATTCCCACTTCATGAGGAAAGATACTTCTATCAAACGTTATTAGGTCCATTTTATGGCTACGTTGTCTTGTAACACTGGTGAATGATGTACGCACGATTGCCCAACGTTCGAGTGGTTTGGTGATGCCGATTGGATGGTGAGTTGGTTAACATGGGGTCATAAATTGGTGATCATTTCTAATTTTCACCTAGGTAGGAGGCCCATATAAGGTAGTAAGGAAGTCCTTTTAAGGTTGTATGTCATGCTTCTAGTCATATGGACACGGTATGATTAAGATGCGGGTATTCGAAGATGGTTCAGCAGCGACCAGCTATGTTTTGAGTTGGTAGAGTAGACAATATAAGGCAGTCGTCATATTAGCCACCGTACCATAATTGTCAATTCAGGAGTTTAAAAGCTGGTCAATTGGAGGAAGTTACAGTCCACCTTAGAAGCATGATATATTAACCAACTCTAGTTCTTGGCGTCTTAGCTAGGTTCTCCAGCCTCTGGGAGCACCGGTTGAGTAGTATTTCTTTACCCATTCCTTGATTGCAATTCAACATTTGTTGCTTTGATCCCCTATGTCATGTTCATTCATGGAACAATCAGAATTGTGGATGGAATGTTCCTTCATTAAATTGAGCTTTGAATTCACTATGCGGGTGCGCTGCAGCTAGGGTTCGGGGGGAAATTTTGGTCGTACCCGAATTTTTTTTGTGAAGTTTTGTATCGTTCTCAGCAATGTTTGAACGATACAAATGTGGGTGAAATTGAACGATTCGAAAAATGGATACTGCGATCGATACGAAAAGCACACAGCTGGATCGATACGAAGTGTATTTGAGGATTGATACGAATTGGACGCGTCTGGATCGATACGAAGCGTATCTGAGGATCGATACAAAGCGTATCTGAGGATCGATACGAATTGGAGCAGTTGCGATCGATACGAACAGAGCAGTTGCGATTGATACGAACAGAGCAGTTGCGATCGATACGAACAGAGCAGTGGCGATCGATACGAACAAAGCACAGGTGATCGATACGAACAGAGCAGTTGCGATCGATACGATCAGAGCACAGGCGATCAATATGAATAGAGCAGTTGCGATCGATACGAACAGAGCACAGGCGATCGATACGAATAGAGCAGTTGTGATCGATACGAACATAGCACAGGCGATCGATACGAATAGAGCAGTTGCGATCGATACGAACAAGGCTCGACCGGATCGATATGAACAAGGCTCGACCGGATCGATACGAACAGAGCGATGCGAAGTAGATCGATACGAATTTTGAAATATTTTCTGGGTGCGAAAACATGGATACGAAAATCGCCATATTTTCATGGATACGAAAATTTGGATACGAAAATCTTGATGAGTGTAGTTCCTCTTAGATCTAGAGTAATCTGAATAGAATAGAAGGAACCACTTGACGACAGATCTGGATCTTCCCCTTGGATTTTTGCAATCCGGTATCGGCAGTAGATCCAATGAGCAGGAGGAAAAAACTAGGTTTTTTCTCAGTGAAAGCACCAAAGTGTTTGTACCAAAATTGGACACAACACTCTTCGGATGTGTTTGAAGGATAAAATGAAGAAAACATATGTAAAACGAAGCAGATCTAACAAACACGCCAATAAACAGATAAGAAAATGCATAGAAACACACGGATTTAGAGTGGTTCAGCGAATTGCCTACGTCCACTATGAAATGATTGATGTTTATTGAATTTCACTCGCTATTTACAAAGGATTACAACAGTATAACTGAAGTTTGATCACTACGCCATAGATGGCCTTCTGCAACAGATTTGCATGGTGTTGCCAGCTAAAATGTTGCGATAGGTATGCTGATTTTTGTCTATTGCAACACACGCTTTAAGGTGTTAGCATAGATATCAGCAAAATGTTGCAGTAGCTATAGCTGTATTCAAATTAAAAAATTAATAAAATTAGCAATCCGCGTGAATACGATCCAACGATCTATATTTAATCCGACTGTTAAAATGGATCACCGCTGCACTTTTTACCAAATTTTCGTTTTCCCGCCTATGTTGGTGTAGAGATCCCCTTTCAGTTTTCAATTCATAATTCTCAAATCAAAAAGCAAATTCACGAAATCCAGCAAATTCATACTTCCAATTCGCATATGCTTTTCGACGTCAGATTGGAATTCGGTATCAGACTCCTAGAGCTCCGGAATCAGATCCGGCATGAAGTGAAAAGCGCCACCTCCTTCATACTCCTCAGAAAAACCGAGTGCTTCTCAATGCCTTCAAAGCTATGTCTGATTATTTAGACGCGAGTTATGGGGTTTCGACACAGCGGCAGGCAAGGGCGGAAGCCAGTATTCACCGTGGATCTGATGAGAGTTTCGAAGGATGGACGTCTACTCCAGCTTTTGATTTTGACAATGATGGAAAATTCGATGCTATGCTTTTCGACCCTAATTCCGTGTGCTGTAGGCTATTGATAGAATCTTTCTGTTGTAATGATGACCCAATTGGTGATCTTGTAAGTGACAATTCTACTATCACAGTTGTAAATGCATATGCTGCTGCTAGTGATGATATTGCAGCTGTTGTTCTTAAAGACGCTGGGTTTGCTACTGAAACGTGGGCTGAAATGGCACTAATTTCTTCTGATGGTATAGTTGCTGGCAAAGCAAGAGCTGTTAGCGAAGTTACTATCGAAATTGCAACAGGTGCCTGGGAAATAATATTTCAACCGAAGCTGCATTGACTCTGGAAGAGATGAATGTGCTTCGGGGATGTAAGTTGCAGCAGTTTGGGGATGGTGGTAGTGTAGAGGTTCGTGCTGCCGAAGTCCGTGACCTGTTCGATGAAATGTCAATTTTGTGTAGAGGTTCGTGGCAGTCTAAGTTGCAGCAGTTTGGGGATGTAAGTTGCCAAAGTTTGGGGATGGTGGCAGTGAAGGGTAATGTATTACTTATTAACACGCAACCTGTTCGATGAAATGTCAATTTTTATTTATCATGGTTTCAGGTCTTTTACCAAGGCAGAGCTAAAAGCAAGGTTATTTCAGTTTTCACTGAACAATTTGCTAAGAATGATGGCTGGAAAAAGGTCGGATGATTCAGAAGAAGCCATGAAAGAGTTGCAAAAGTCAATCATCGAGGAGGTGTTCAAATTCGCAGGAGGTGATCATTTGTGCATCATTTTACGTCGTTTCAAAGAAGGCTCGATCTTCCGAAATCGGATGAATCGGTCGATCCCCGCCGGGACTGCGGTGCCCCGGACCCCCGTCGGCGCTGCGCCCGGACCCGCTTCGCGGCTCGCCTTTGGCTCGGCACTCGGCTCGCCTTCGGCTCGGCATATATTCGTCTGTGTCAGTGTCTGTATAAATTGAAACTGCATATGTAATGAGTGAACTGAGTGATGTAGTGAGTAATATCTGTATATGTAAATATCAGTGCTATATATCATTGAATTGTAAAATAGTGGAGTCAGGAATTTGTACTATTTCTAATGTTGAAATAAAATATTTATTTAAATAAATTACTGTTTGAATATCAAATTCTGTGCAAATAGCATTTTATTAAATAAATATTTATTTCTATTAAAAAATCAAATATGCTCTACATTGTGGGCCCCACAAATTCAGAAAGTTAATGTCTATAGCAACATTTTGGAATGTTGGTACAGACACCTATGGATGTTGCTATAGACCCAAATATGGTTCTATTGCAACAATATTTCTTATGTTGCCTTAGATAGTCAAAATGTTGCCTTTGAGGTCTGCGGCAACGCGGCAAAATGCAACACCGAGAAAGTGTTGCCTTTGCCCTTTTTTAGCCTACAGCATCATTTTTTGGCACTTCCTGCATCACTTCTTTGGTGTTGCAGTATGCAATCTATGGCGTAGTGTGATAATCATTTCTGTAGAATATCAACGTAGAGAAGCCAAAAGTCCCTTTTCTGTAGGTTCTGGGCTGCTATTTATAGGCGTAGGCTGCAAATATCTCGCTCAGATCTCGGGAGACCTCTTCTTGCACGTGGTTGGGCCCATATGATCGATCCCACGTGATTTGCACTCGGTCCGTGATCGATACGAACAAATTTCGTATCGATCAAGATTTGGTCCAATCGAGTCAAAATTTGGTGTGGACGTTCTTTAGGTTGTACGTAAGCTCCTGTGAAAATTTCATAGAATTTGGACTTGTGCATTGTGAGATATGATCGATACGAATTGACATTCTTCGGTGAGCTGCTCTGTTCGAATCGATGCCTTCGCATCGATTATTTCGAATCGATATTGGGCACGTGCTCAGGAGATGACGCGACGCGTGATTTCTAGATCGATCCACTCTTGATGCCGAGTTTACCGAGTCGTCCCAGTACTTTTGCCTAGTTCGCATCGATGACGCTGCCCTGTTCGCATCGATGGAGGTGGTTCAATTCGTATCGATTGATGTTGCTCCGTTCGTATCGATAACCATAGGTGACTAGAGTCTATTTCGCATCCATCCTTATGCAAATTCTTCGTATCGACCTTCAAGGTACTACCTCAGATTGATGGTAATCGATGGATACGAAGAGGGCGCTTGTACGATGGATACGAAATGACGCATTCGGTGGATACGAAACAGTACTTAGTGAATGACGCCAATAGCCGAAGCTTGATTGATACGAACAACAGTGTTCTCTTGGTCGATACGAAACTGTGCACCTCTGATCGATTCGAACCTCATCGATACGAAGTTGGGTCTTCCTTGACCGCTTGATGGATACGAAATCGATTGATGCGAAATAGCGAGTTGATTTTCCTGAGCTTGTATCGATCGTATCTTGAACATATGAACTCCGATTGACTTGAAACTTGGAAAGTTTGATTTCATAGCTTTGATTGTCGTGCCTTGTCAATTGTAGCTTGATTCGGACTCGAACAAAATTCATCGACATCCATAGTGAACTTGTGCTTATCCGACACTCGGGCTGAGCGATCCTTGTTTTCAGTCGATTCCTTGATATCTCGGCCTTGCCAAAAGGCGGGATGATAACTTTCATGTACGTTACTATGTGTAAAACAACATCAAAAGTTATTTCTCTTAGCTTGTAAATCAATAACGGTGGTTGAGTATGTATTTTGTAGGAGTATGAGGGAAGTACTGTTGATTTAAAGTTACATCAAAAGTTCCTTCTGTTATGTTTTCTAGTCATGATAAAAGTATTGTTTTCTTGGTTCAACTCATAAGGAAGATGGCAAGTAACACATCTATCTGTGAAAATGTTCTTGAAGGTAAGAACCTTTCTAGTCGTTGTTTTTTATATCCTACATTTGAATGGAATTGGATCATCTAGCCTTGTTCAAAGCTCAGGTTCACTCATTGATTTAACTGTTGATAAAAAAAAATTAGTGGCACATGTCAAATGGTATGAGGCATTGGATTTTTTATCTAGTACCATATATCAATGGATGAATGCTTGCTTTGGTTTTTAACTGGAGTAGATGATCCTAAACAAGTGTGACTTAGCTACATGAGTATAAATGTAAACTCAAACACATGTGTAGATGCGCACATTACACATATATGTGTAGAAAGTTAGCATTTTTTTAAATAACTGCAATGGATGTTCATGTACAAGACTGCTATCAACTCATAGAATGCATAAGTAATACACTTCAAAAGAGAAAATGAGATTGTTGAAGGAAAAGAAGGGAAAGGAAGAAAAATTGACATGGGAAGATATAAAAAAGATGAAGTATACATAAAGAGAGGCGTAGGAAACAATGAGAACTACTCCTTCTGTGTTTGGAAATTTTAAAAGAGCAGTCAGTGATACCTCTTTTCTTGGCTTTGACATACCTAAAGGATGGCATGTAATATACTAAACTACTCCTATTTTAACCATAATAAGAGACATTACTCCTATTTATTTGAGTCAGCATATAAGGCTTGGAGATAAAGAAATAAAACTCGAACTAAAATCCAATTTTCTTAAATTATAAAAAAAACATATTTGACTACAGTTGTTTTGGGTGTTATGTTCAATTCATTTGGATAAAAACATCTTTCTAGAACCAAAGAGAATTAATCCATCAAGAATTGAGAACGATTTATTTGGCTGAGGAATACGTAGTTGCCCAGGCAATGAGTTTTCATGAATAAAGTGTTGATATTGATACATCATTTGATTTTGAACTATGAGTGGTTCTGTATTATAGCAAATGAACCCATGACTGGAGCAAACTGGAGGTAAAAGGTCAAATAGACTTCAAAGGATATTGAATGTCAAACCTGAAGAGGTATTTAGATTACATAAATATATACTTTCAATGGTAAAGTATTATGGTTCAAGGTGTGCTTCAATGTCGTTCGGTCTAAATTTTAAATCTTGTGTTGTTTATGCTTGAATACAATGTTTTGTAAGTATGTCAAGACTATATGAATGGTGTGAATACATGGATCTTTTTGGCATTTTAAAATATGAATTTATTTTTGATATTTTTAGTAAATATGAATGAATGTGGTAGTTATTAGTACAATCTTTTGGTTTCAACTACAAATTTTTTAAATTTACAAGTGGACTGCAGCAGTTTTTATATTCTTTTTCTCATTAGATTTTTTTAACCACTGGAAAAAATAGTTATAAAAGTCTCTATTGCAATGGACAAAAATAGTTGTAAAAAACCATATTGTTATGGGAAAAAACAGTTGTAAAATGCACCAGCTCTATTACAACTTCACATATTACGACAGTTGCATGACCGTCATTAAAGAACTATTACAACTAACATTATCAATTGCGAAATGATTATTTTGTTATAGTGATAGCTCAACTGTACACAAAAATAAATCATAAGTGGAATACATAGCATGCTAATCCTACTCTAATAATTGACATCTATCATTACTAATTAACATCAATGATGTTTTAATGTTGGTGGAGGTATTTCAAAATTTTGTATATAAGCCATAAATGCAATATTTCATATTTTTACCCTTGGTGAAGATATTTCTAAAACTCATAAACACCAATGATATTTTGGACTTGAGTATAACAATTAGCCAATATATCTTGCAAACACCAAAATCGTATTTTACTTTTTCATTAAGCACTATAGAGATCTAAACATATTATAGCACACAAATAAAGTAAATTAAACATAGACATTGACAGTCTCAAATAAACAAATTTATTAATAAAAACGGTTCATTCAGCATATAAATTAAAGAGTTTACCAACTTAGAGAAAAACTTCTAGCTTGACGAGCCGCAAATTATAATATAAAAAGTTATTTAGTATCATTGAAAAACAATGTGTTAATATAATATTATCAGCATAAAATTATATAGAAAACTCTTTTGAGAAATAGAATTAA
Organism: Allium fistulosum; assembly: GCA_030737815.1. NCBI lineage: Eukaryota > Viridiplantae > Streptophyta > Magnoliopsida > Asparagales > Amaryllidaceae > Allium > Allium fistulosum. The sequence continues at coordinate 45,851,849 of CM060906.1, forward strand.
AATTAGAGCACTTACAACAATATAAAAATTAAATCGACACAAAGTTTAGCTTTATCAAACAGAATTTAACATTTAATGAAAAGAGTGTCTTAAAAGATGATAATATGAAATTGCTACATTAGAATCAATGGAGAAAAATAATGTAGAACTTTTAAATGAAAATAATTATCATATCGCCCAATAATCACCATATCACTCAATTGAAATTGAAAAACAGCTTGAGACATAAGAAAAAGAAAATAAATCAAAAAACACGAGGAAAAAAGGACAAAAAAAGTTATTGTTGGATTCAATCTATAAAATGTAGAGTATAATCGTGAGTAAAAGATCCAAAGTAAAAACATGGATCAAATCATGCTTAGTTGAAAAGGAGGAAGATGAAATGCATTATATACTTGAATCGCTTCCAATATGCAATGGTGACAACTTCTGATGTGTAAAAAGTATGTCCACAAAATGTTATAAAGTAAAGCTGAGATAATATAAACCAACATTTTTGGAATAATATATATTGAAAATTAAGAAATTCATGGTTCATGAAACAGTTAAATTTTGTTAAGTAACATAATTATTACTCTAAAAGTTATAAACATGCTAAACCGCTCAAATATACGAAATTAATAGTGCTCATAAGAAAAGTTCAAAATCAAACACATAACATGAACAAGTGTAAAAACTAAAATAAGGAGCCTAACATTTTAACGCCAAGATCGAAATCATTATAAATTTACTGTTAAAGACAACTTGTTAGTATGAACGAAAATTGCCTATGATATTTTCCACATAATATAATGGAAACATTAAAGAATTTGAATTTAACTACTTACCTTATAGGACATAACAAAACGATGCTCCATATTAAAATATGAAAGAAAATTGTATGTGATAATCAAACTCGGTAGAGAATGAACTACAACAGTACGAAAGAAAACAACTCGTGATACCTTCTGCATGATGAAATGAATTTCAACATGACAATATGGAAAAAAAATTGCCTCTGCTGGTTAAAGTTAGAGTGCTTCCAAAGACATTAAAGATAGAAACAATATTTTTACAAACTCTATTAAGTAATATTAATGATCTATCAGATAAATCAACTATTTTAATACATTAACGACAGGGCTGCCGGTCAACTAAAGTGGTTTTGTTTTTCCCATAAATTCACTTTTTTGTTATATTTCTCGTCCTCATCATATCCATCTCACCCGTCAGTTCTATATAGAAAAAATAATTTGCAAGCATAATGATTATGATTTATCCTATGTCATTAGACTTTTCCTAATACATAACAGTTTTAACTTATCGTATAATTTTTGAAAAATTACACCAAATATGTTATATTCCGAATACTACTCTATAGTTTCAACACCACAGGCTACCTTCTCAAAGAGTGAGTGTAACGACCCGCCTTTTCGACCCTCAAAAGTCAATGTTAATACATCTACGATATTCATGTGCTGAACATCCAAGTGCCAAAAAGACAGATTGTTAGGGGAAAAAGAAAGAAAGACATAATAGAATCTCACATCGTGATGAGCAATATATAATATACAACATATCTTTACAAAAGCTAACTGTAATATACATACATCAAATCAGAGTACACTAATCTATCATTAGCCTGGACAGTTATAACAATATGTCCTCACAAACGCTGACAAATATAAACAACCAATGCAGCGGAAAATAAAATATACGCAAGTAAGTCTTGGAGGCCTCCAGCTTTTCTCTTGAAGCTCCAAAGCAACCGAAACAAGATATGAAAATATGATGGGTCTGACCAGAGCATTATAAGAAAAATAACATTCGGATCAGTCTGGTAAAGCAGCGTGAGAAACACATCTTAAATGGATTTTAATGTCATAAAACCTTTCAAAATAAAGGTATCTCGTAAGACCATGCCGTACATAAACACGGACGGTATTGTACCTTACGATAACCAAATCATTTATTGGAAATCTTCTGATATTATAATAATGTCTAGGGTTTAAAATAAATATTGAATCTTAACCGAAATTGTTACATTAATCAAATTCCAGCATAATAGGTATACAACTAAGTCCGAAGGCACTTATTGGAGCATGGATTTCATGCATGACAAGGTAAGGTCTACCTTCCGTACAGTACACCTTTAGAGAAAATGTACCGAGGCTGTCTTAATTACACCTCTACTACTCAGGACCATCCTACCCCTTCCTGGACAGTACCGAGTATGATCACCCGTCGGTTGTCCCCGATAAACTATTTCTATGGCCATAAACAAACATAATCCATAATTACATGTCAATCTAGATATAAATGATGATCATACCCTAATGGGAGCGACCCACATAACCCTTCGGCACATCCCTACTTCAGTCATTAGTGGTTATGAGGCATGAGGCTACATTTTACCTTTTAGCAAATCCCGCTTGGAATGCTAGCATTGCCCTTCAAGCAATAATGCAATGCCAGCATTCGTCCATACAGGTTTATTTTGGGACTAAACAAAACCGAAGGTACTACTTCTTCTACACCCTTTTTGGAATCACCATCAAGATTAATAGCAGGCACCCCTTGCAATTCAAAGAACTCCATCTTCAATGATCTTCAAGTTATCTACAATTCGAAGGATTATGCAGCCGGTTCGAAGTGGTTTTTGGATAATATATCTAATCCCGATCTCTCTGAACTGACAACGGCAGTTTAAAAACTGCCCACGGTTTGATAGTCAGTTATTTAACTATCAAATTACGAACAATTCAACCATAGATTTATCCAAGCAAGGTTAAGCACAAAGCAACCCCTAAGCCTCTTAAATTAATCCTTTCATTAATTAACACCACTTTGCAAATTCTTGTATTAAAATACTTTTACAAAAATATATTCACAACTTTCTCTACTCCTTTCAATACTTGAAAGATATTGATATACTTATCTCAACTATATAAGTATACTCACAAAACATTTCATTTTCAAAACTTAGAAAATTTTCCCATATACTTATATTAACAGTATAAGTATATTCGCAAAGCACTACATTTTCAATACTTACAAAACGTAGTGATATACTTACCTCAATGATATAAGTATATTCACAAATCTTAAAAAGATTTCATTTCAAAAACATACTTATTTGGGTTAAACAAATGTAACTAAAAGCATTGATAACAATAAACCCAAACACTTTCCAATGTTGTAAGTAAACAAATCATATAGAAATTAGGCCAATATACTCAACATCACTTTCTAATTAGTACTATTCTTTGATTAACAATGAAATCGAACAAGTTAGAAAACTATTCTTGCCTCGATACACATTCTTAATTCTCAAGATAGAGGCGAGTTTCCATACCTCGGAATTTGGTGTTATGTATGAATAGAACATTTTTCATACCACCGTAATCTAAAATGATCATTTATGGAAATCAAGTCCCGGTCTTTTTATAAATCCTTTCATTATAAAATGCCTTTATAAAATTCCTTATGTTTACAACTCCTTTTATAAACATTATTTATAAATTAAAAATTCCCTTTCTAAATATATAAACATAATTATAAGCCTCCTTCTATGAATCTCCAAACTTATTTAATAAACTCCTGTATAAACATCCTTTATACTTTTATAATTTTTATAAAACTTATTTAATAAAATAATGATTATAAAAATCATTTTATAATTCCCCAAATTTATTTGCGACACTTTTTATAAAAACTCCAAACTCATTTATAAAACTCCTTTTTTAATTTTATAAACATAATTACAAAAATTCTTTTATAAAACAAACTCCCAATATAAACCAAAACTAAAATATAAAACAAAACTTCAAATATAACTATGAATCTCATATACTTTCCATAACCCCTTCATTCTATATATTATAATAAATGCACAACTATGATTTATTACTCCAGTTTATCAAATGATAATATTTTCCCTTTCATAAAATACCCTTTATAAACCTATCTTCTTATTTAAAAAATACCTGTTACAAATCACTCTTTAATTCGTCAAATACCATTTATAAATCTGTTCTTTTATTACAACATTTTATATAAAATGTTTCACAAATGTTTATTCCCAAAATATTTCGGTCTTCTTTTAAACACAAATCTCTTTAAAATAAAAGATAACCCCTTTTATTTTCTTTAAAATAAACAGTCATTATTAAAATAACCTTTTATTGAAAATAGATACTTTCCAAAAAAATCTTAAATCATTTACAAATATACATATACAAGTGCAAACCCATGCTACGCACATGGGGTTCACTATATAATTTATTTAATAGTCTACCTTTCAATATTTCAATTATATGCAAGTTTATGGATTGTGGTTTACCCTCAGCCCTAAACATTATTGACAAACAATTATTGTTAATTCTATTTAAGTAATATCAAAGCACACGTTGTGTAACAAATCTTTATAAATTGGATGAATTTATACATCAGACATTAATCACCAATTAATTCTTACCTGAAAAGCATGAGATTAATGAGCATGTCAAGTAACTTTCAAACATAAGATATGCATAAACATAACATTGTATCACCTTGTATATAACGTATAAATCAAATATATACACATTTTAAATGATAATAGTATTCTAAATCTAGTATAGAAAAATCATGCTTAAAGTGAAATATTATTTCAACTTTATTTTAAATTATTAATAATCCAACATTTGATGCTTTTTAACAATATCTAACTAAATTAGAAAATATTATTGTAGCACACGTCATATTTTCTAACAACTAAAACAAAACATGACATGAGAAATGTCAATAAAACATAAACTTTAGGTTGTTTAACTTTTGGAACAATCAAATAAACTTTTGTCTTTACTTCAAATACGTGTCGAAAAAACAATTGTACCAATATAAAAATTAAGCTAAGTCTTAGTGAAATCATGTGTCGCCATAAGAAAAATTATTTTTAGAAACCCATAAAAAATACTCGAATGACAGTACATCGATGATAATTGTAATATCAAATACTATAATAATCACAATCAAAGAAGTTGTAACAAACAGAAATTTTGGACCATTCAAATCGACACATGTCGGATTTGAATTGCTCAAAATATCAGATTGTTAATTTAAATTTGGCAAAACTCAGCATATACAGTAAATAAAATAATCACAGATCACAAACATAGAGTAATATAACAATAATGCAGCGGAAACAAAAGTTAGTAGTTCATGAATCTACTATATATATAACAGAGTTAAACAAGATACAACAGAAGTCACGAATACATAGATGTCTCAATACAATAATCAAATACAAGATCTGAATACATCACTGGAATCAACTGAACAACTGAAAGCATGATAGATAGCTCGATCTCCAAGAGAAGCTCCAACTCCAAAGGTGAGTCTCGAATACTGTATCACTCAGAGCGGAAAACAAAACACAAAACACTCGGGTCAGGATTAATATTCTTATATTAATAAATCCAACTCAAGTGAAATATCAACTGAAATAAAAGTAACTAAAGGATATTTGGGATAACCATCCTCTAAGGATCCTTTAAACTATTTACTATGTAGTAATATTTCGTTGATATAATAATGTCTATAGTAAAATAAACTTACTTTTAAATAGCGTTAAGGGGTTACCCATATAGCCCTTAACACAAAATAGTCCCAGTAGTCTATCCAGTATTAGCATACTCCCAGATCAAGGGCTACCCTCAATACACCACAGGCTACGGCACAAATCCAAACTCGTAGTAAAGTTTGATATGGTAGGTGACATGGCACAACTAGGCAATGCCAGGGTAGATATACCAATTACGCATCCGGTCTGGTGGAAACGCATAGCAGCCACTACCGCCCACCTCGGAACACACTCCCAAATCAAAATCGAAGGGTGGCCACTAAATCAATCACAAAGTAATAGAATGGTATCGAAGAAATGCGTCCGATCAGAGGTGCTACCTCATTGGCCCGTCAATCGCTCCTGTTTTAGCCACCTTATGCCAACTCACGGGAGTTGGGTCCACGTATATACCTCAATAGGAATCGTCGCCACCATCCTACTTCATTCTGGACTCTCCACCGCGTACACAGTTGTTAAAGTGGTTTTCGGTATCGACAGAGAGTATGCCCATATCCGATCCCGATCTCTTTAACAACCAAACATTATTATAACACCGCGGTCATTTCAAAATAGTTTATACTTAAAAACCAAAATATCATTTCATTTCAAAAACAAAATCAATACGATATCATTTTTTACTTCAAATATATCCATTACCAAAATCATATCACTTTCCAAAGTTATAACGCTTTCGAAATCATAAGTCCTTTAAAAATCAAAACACTTTGGAAATCAAAACCTTGAAACTCATAACACTTTGAAATCATAGCTTTGAAATCATAACATTTTGGAATCCATAACACTTTCCTCTTAAACAGTTTAGATATTAAAATTAGTATATATAATAAAATAGTTTATAAATAAAAATAGTTTATATAAAATAGTTATAAGTTAAAATAGTTTATAATAAAATAATTCATATTAAAAATGATTTATATTAAAATAGTTTATATTAAAATAATTATAAAGTAAAATATAAATAGTTTTAAATATAATTTAAAATTACTTTAAAAAATAAAATTGCTTCCTCAAATTCCACAAATCGATTCAAATCAACTCGAATTCCAAAATTCAAATTTAATCAAATCTCAAATCATCAATTTCAATTCGATTCGGTTTCTAAATAAACCATTTCAAATTATCGATTTCAAATACATATTTAAACCATAAAATAAGCCATTTCAATCTCAATATATTTCAAAGATTTAAATATTCAACATTTCAAAACTAAATTCGATAATTTCATATATATATCAAATTCACTTTACTATTATTTTAGTTTTGAAATATTCACTTAATAAATCCAATATCATTTAAAACAAACCCCAAATTACAATAAACTAAATATTTCCTTCAATTTATTTAAACTTGAAATATTCATTTAAATCACTTTAAATCAAAAATCAAGTTATAAAAATCTTATCTTTAAAATTTCAAATTTAATAAATTTCAAATCAAACTTATTTAAGTATAATTATTAAATAAATATAATTTCAAATCAATTTCAAAGTTATCTTTCCAACCTGGATCATTATAAACTCTATATTTTAAAATATAGATATTAAATAAATACTTAAACATATTATATATCAACTTTATTAAATCAACTTTAATAAATCTTTTAAAAATCAATATTTAATAAAACCATGTATTTCTTTTTCAAAGCCATAGAAATCATTTTCAAATATTTATATATAGACCAACGGTGTCTGTATATAATTTTCTATCCTATGGTCAAGTGATACAGATATTTATCATTTCAATCCGCAATTTAAATATATACGGGTATACATCATTTCAACCCGCAATCCCAAATTTAATTCAAATGAAAATCGCTTGGGTTTATCATTTCAACCCATAATGATTTTCTCCTATCCTATAGATCGTTCGAGAATGTATCATTTCAACCCATAGTGAATTCTATACTAACAGGGAACTTGGAGAGTGCTAACAAATATGATAATATCATAACAGGCATATATTATCAATATAAATAACAGATAATGGTGTCAGATGTCACGGGTGAACAGATACAGATCATAGCATATATAACAATGTAAATAATTAACAGCTGCATATTTCAATTGACGTTTCAATTGAAATCAAATTTAATAAATATAAGAACGTTAATCGTGAGTGATTGCTCACCTTTCGAGGTTAGAGATGAACGAGACTAAGACGAGTTAGGAATCCAAGCAAGAATTTCAGAACAAAACACAATGGACATGAGTTCGATGATCTAAGCTGATAAATAGGAATTAATAAACGAATCAGAACCGGATAAATGAAGATAGATGGTATAATTGAACTTATATATATAACTATATATAACTCTTTATATAAAATCATATTCAAATTTCAAACACAATAATATATTAAATATATATATATGGTTTTTCGAAAATCATGGTTTTAAATTAAAACAAACATATAAAATTAACATATATACATTATATATTTTGGAATAAATACACATATATACTTATTAAAGATACAAAATACTTACATATATAGTGTATGTTCACTACCACATATCAAATACCACTTATATAGACTTATATATATTTATAGTAACTTTGATATATATAAATATACATAAATCATATAGGTAAAATACAACTATATACGTTTATCATATACCGAAAACATATATACTATATATACAGAACTCATATAATATCATACTTAAATAGATCAGCATATAGATGCAGTTGTAAGTACATATACTGTAAGTTTATATAAAATATATTTGCAAAACAATACATATAACAACATAACAACCAATATAAACTTAACATATTATGATTGTAATATAACTGCACATGCACACTGACATATAAATGCAAACAGTTTTCATACAAAAATATATATACAAGAATATATGTAACCTGTACATATAACAAACAAACAAATCTAACATATATATATAGAAGACCGAGTGTAATATAGACATGTATACCAATTATATACATGAGCTACAGGAATTGCCAGCACATCTCCATTTGGGAATACTTTTAAACTGCGCAACATATACATAAACATAAGTGTAAACTGTACAACATATATGCCTTTAACTCAAATAACTAACAGAATATACATAACTTAATTAAATATACATGCGAAAAATATATAGACTAATATAATATAACCAAAATACAAACTATTTACACATACAGCTCTATATATTTAGACTCTATCATATAATTACAATGATCATATATAGTTAACGTACACATATATATCTAAAGTAAATGAAAACTTTTATAAAATAAATATGTATATATAGATAACATACATAACTTTAAAATAAATGGAAGAGTGGAATATAAACAACTGTTTATAATATGTATAGACAAAACATAATATGAACCTTGCTTTATAACCAGAGAAAAGAGGACCAAGTAAAAATAGGAGAGTGGAATGGAAGCTCGGGTGGCTAGCTTGTCATGGTTCAAACGAGGGAAGGTGGAAAAGTGAGGGGAAGGGCTGCGTGTGAGTGCACAGAAGCATGGGGTGGAAGATGGATTGGGAAAAATGATTGCTTTGGGTTGTTCGTTCGATGGCTGCTCGGTCTGGTATGGAGGCAGTGTTCGAGAGGGGCAGTTGTGCCGCAAGTCTAAGGAGGTGGAAGCAAAATCTGGTTTCAGGTGGTGTTTGGATGGAGGCGGAGGTCGAGTAGAGGAAGAGACGCAAGATTGTAAGGTGGAGAAGAAAAATGGCTTCGGCAAATAACATTATATATGTAAATGAACAGTTTTAATATATGTGTTTTGTAGAACATTTTATATGTAATATGTTTCCAATAACTAGAGATCCAAAAGCAAGAACACGAACCAGCATAAAATAAATATAACTATAGGAAATACAAAAGTCAAAAGAATTTAATTCAGGGAAAACAAAGAGGTAAGTGGCCATTTAGTTATATACCGTGGATAATGAATGGACAAGAATTCAAAAGGGTAAAACGATACCGATACGGTGAACCGTTTCCCAAATTCCGATGTGCACTGGACATCAAAACGTAGAATTTAATATACCGCAGAGATCAGCACGGCGAGACGATCAAAACGGTATACAGATATCAATGGTACGATCATCCTATCAAAAGTCGATAATCGGTACCGAAAAATGCTGCTATTTTGCCGAAAATAAGATAAACGGAGCAATAACAGTCAAAATTTGAAGAAACAAAATATGATGTCTTAATCAGAAGATGATTTACAAATTTATTGTATAAAAATATTCAGGTTTGGAAAATATTTTATTATCATCAATTTTTAACTGATTTGAATTAAAATAAAATTATACAATAAAATAAACTTTCATATTATCTGATGAAAAATTACCATTTGCTATGTTAAAATAGACGTATTCCAAATATTAAATTTTCAATTCAAAATTTTATTATTTAAAATTTCACAAAATTTCAATTTAATATATAAATAAACAAATAAAAATTATTAAAAATTTACGGGTCGTTACACTCTCCCCCACTCAGAACTTTTCGTCCCCGAAAAGAAACGAGGTAGGAGAATAGAAACAACCAGAAAGAAAATAGATTGAAATTCAAATAAATTAATTAATTTAAACCATATAAATTTAATTCAATTTAAATTAATTTATACCCAAAACAGATAGAATGAGATAGGATTAAGACAAGATGAAAGAAAACTGACATTATAACCGTCGTTATAGGTGAATTCTACAAGATGGAGATGATCTTTCAAATTCAAGGACACAAGCACGAAGGAGATCCTCTAAAACCTGATTCACTCTTCCCGTTTGACCATCGGTCTGTGGGTGGTAAGCAATGCTCAGATTCAGGTGAGTACTCAATGATTTATGAAAAGTTTCCAAAACTAACAGGTAAAGATAAGTTCTTCTGGAAGGAAGGACTATAGGTTGAACTTCAAGAATTAAAAAAAAATCAATTCGGAATTCAATTCCCGCTTAGGATGCAGGAAAACAGGAACATCCGAAAAAAAAGAGATTGGAAAACAATATAAGATAATAAATTTTAAACCATGAAAATTTCAACTTAAATTAATAATTGATTTCACCTAATTTAAATAAATCTTAACTATTTTTAAATCTCATTATCTCATCATACAATTATCTTAAATTAACAATTTTCCAAAGTCATGAATTTGTAAATCATTTATTATGCTAATAATTTATGCAATAAATTTAATTCTTCTTTATTCCAAATTATTATTTAAATTTATTCCACTTAATATATCTAATCACATATATTAAGTATATTTACACTTATTATAACTACTCCAATTTATTTATAAATTCCTTTAACATCATTTTAAATCATAAATTATTCACGTAACTTTTATTCTGTTTACCTTTATTAATCTTTTATAACTAAAATTTTAGTGTATAACATTTATTATAACGACTCAAATTTTATTTATAAAATCCTTTTATATTGTACATTATCCAATTACATAGTTAACTTCTGAATGATTTAGGTAAGTTATATTGGGGAGCAACTGAATATTACACAAATAAAATTTTCAAATTCAATTACCTCAAGTTAGAACATTTATTCAACAATCTTGATTTCCTTTTATAATTGAAATTATCCTTTAAGATAAAATTTTAAGAATTAAATTTCCGATTAACTTCAAACTATTCTAGGTAAATAAATATATATACATAATATATATCAAATCAAATTTGAAATCATATACCAATATATATTATAAATCAAGTCATATTTTAGAAATTCAAATCAATTAAATTTTTCAAAACAAAACTGTAGCAAGGCTACAAGATGGTCTCTTCACTTCGAAACTCGAAAATGAACGTCGATGATGCTGGTGTCATCACCGAAATTATTTTCCAACGACAGAGAAAAGAGCATTGATTGAAACATTTAAAATTCTTTAGAAACAATTTCTATTCGAAAATATTTTAAATAATATATCCTTTTAAAAACTTTAAAACCAAAGTTTGAAATCTTCGGAAATTAAATTCTCAATTCTTGTTTTAAATTCATTTAAATTTACAAATTAATTTGTAACCATATTTTATAGTTCAACTATTTTTATATGAAACAAAAGCCAATGATTACAATATATATACAAATCAAATATTATTTCTTAACAACCAATTCAATTTAACTATCAAAATTCAGAAAATTATACATATATATAATATGATTATACAAAATTTATCATTTACCAAGTTTGAAAACAATATGGTGTCAGTTTGCTCTGTTCAAGTGTTTTGGAGATCCTATCGATAGCGTTGATCAGACGAATCAATCAGAAACCCAAATCAACATCAACAACTCAAACAACACAATATATATTAAAATATTTAAATATTAGTTTACAAAATACACTTCAAGAATGATTTGAAGATAAGTTGGAAACAAAAGACAAGATGATTAAATAACAGAATAAGGGAATGAATAAGCCTATATAAATCGCGGGCAACCTTGACCGGGTCAACCGTGACTTCAAGAATAAGATCGATGTAGAGTTCTGGGACAAACCTACGTCTGATCTCAAGAGATAGAATTCAGGATAACAAGAGATAGATAGCATTGTAACCCGAGGATGCAGACATCTTCGGTGAATCGATGCTTCTTGTAAAGGAGTTTCACCCCTTTACAATCATGTGAAGATTGGCGAGACCGCCTATTCATTATAAAGATCATTCGAAGTGGAGTTATGGAATATTCCAGAATCAAAAGAAGACAAATAGGGAGAGACAAGAATGGATTTGGAACCGCAGGGAACGTTCCAAAATTCAAAAGAAATCGAGTCAAAAAGAAAGAGATTCAAGCTCGAACGAAAGTGATTATGTAAATGAATCTACCATATATGCTAAGTTTGCCTAGAGCCAAAGCTCTGATACCAACTGTAACAACCAGAAATTTTGGACCATTCAAATCGACACATGCCGGATTTGAATTGCTCAAAATATCAGATTGTTAATTTAAATTTGGCAAAACTCAGCATATACAGTAAATAAAATAATCACAGACACAGAGTAATATAACAATAATGCAGCGGAAACAAAAGTTAGTAGTTCATGAAGCTACTATATATATAACAGAGTTAACCAAGATACAACAGAAGTCACAAATACATAGATGTCTCAATACAATAATCAAATACAAGATCTGAATACATCACTGGAATCAACTGAACAACTAAAAGCAGGATAGATAGCTGGATCTCTAAGAGAAGCTCCAACTCCAAAGGTGAGTTTCGAATACTATATCACTCAGAGCGTAAAGCAAAACACAAAACACTCGAGTCAGGATTAACATTCTTATATTAATAAATCCAACTCAAGTGAAATATCAACTGAAATACAAGTAACTTAAAGGATATTTGGGATAACCATCCTCTAAGGATCCGTTAAACTATCTACTATGTAGTAATATTTCGTTGATATAATAATGTCTATAGTAAAATAAACTTACTTTTAAATAGCGTTAAGGGGTTACCCATATAGCCGTTAACACATAATAGTCCCAGTATTCTATCCCGTATTAGCATACTCCCAGATCGAAGGCTACCCTCAATACACCACAGGCTACGGCACAAATCCAAACTCGTAGTAAAGCTCAATATGGTAGGTGACACGGCACAACTAGGCAATGCCAGGGTAGATATACCAATTACGCATCCGGGCTGGTGAAAACGCATAGCAGCCACTACCGCCCACTTCGGAACACACTCCCAAATCAAAATCGAAGGGTGGCCACCAAATCAATCACAAAGTAATAGAATGGTATCGAAGAAATGCGTCCGATCAGAGGTGCTACCTCATTGGCCCGTCAATCGCTCCTGTTTTAGCCACCTTATGCCAACTCACGGGAGTTGGGTCCACGTATATACCTCAATAGGAATCGTCGCCACCATCCTACTTCATTCCGGACTCTCCACCGCGTACACAGTTGTTAAAGTGGTTTTCGGTATCGACAGAGAGTATGCCCATATCCGATCCCGGTCTCTTTAACAACCAAACGTTATTATAACACCGCGGTCATTTCAAAATAGTTTATACTTAAAAACCAAAATATCATTTCATTTCAAAAACCAAATTAATACAATATCATTTTTTACTTCAAATATATCCATTACCAAAATCATATCACTTTCCAAAGTTATAACGCTTTCGAAATCATAAGTCCTTTAAAAATCAAAACACTTTGGAAATCAAAACCTTGAAACTCATAACACTTTGAAATCATAGCTTTGAAATCATAGCTTTGAAATCATAGCTTTGAAATCATAACATTTTGGAATCCATAACACTTTCCTCTTAAACAGTTTAGATATTAAAATTAGTTTATATAATAAAATAGTTTATAAATAAAAATAGTTTATATAAAATAGTTATAAGTTAAAATAGTTTATAATAAAATAATTTATATTAAAAATGATTTATATTAAAATAATTTATAAAGTAAAATATGAATAGTTTTAAATATAATTTAAAATTACTTTATAAAATAAAATAGCTTCCTCAAATTTCACAAATTGATTCAAATCAACTCGAATTCCAAAATTCAAATTTAATCAAATCATAAATCATCAATTTCAATTCGATTCAGTTTCTAAATAACCATTTCAAATTATCGATTTCAAATACATTTTTAAACCATAAAATAAGCCATTTCAATCTCAATATATTTCAAAGCTTTAAATATTCAACATTTCAAAACTAAATTCGATAATTTCATATATATATATATCAAATTCACTTTACTATTATTTTAGTTTTGAAATATTCACTTAATAAATCAAATATCATTTTAAACAAACCCCAAATTACAATAAACTAAATATTTCCTTCAATTTATTTAAACATGAAATATTCATTTAAATCACTTTAAATTAAAAATCAAGTTATAAAATCATATCTTTAAAATTTCAAATTTAATAAATTTCAAATCAAACTTATTTAAGTATAATTCTTAAATAAATATAATTTCAAATCAATTTTAAATTTATCTTTCCAACCTGGATCATTATAAACTCTATATTTGAAAATATAGATATTAAATAAATACTTAAACATATTATATATTAACTTTATTAAATCAACTTTAATAAATCTTTTAAAAATCAATATTTAATAAAACCATATATTCCTTTTTCAAAGTCATAGAAATCGTTTTCAAATATTTATATATAGACCAACGGAGTCTGTATATAATTTTCTATCCTATGGTCAAGTGATACATATATTTATCATTTCAATCCGCAATTTAAATATATACAGGTATAGATCATTTCAACCCGCAATCCCAAATTTAATTCAAATGAAAATCGCTTGGGTTTATCATTTCAACCCATAACGATTTTCTCCTATTCTACAGATCATTCGGGTATGTATCATTTCAACCCATAGTGAATTCTGTACTAACAGGGAACTTGCAGAGTGATAACAGATATGATAATATCATAACAGGCATATAGTATCAATATAAATAACAGATAATGGTGTCAGATGTCACAGGTGAACATATACAGATCATAGCATATATAATAATGTAAATAACTAACAACAACATATTTCAATTGACGTTTCAATTGAAATCAAATTTAATAAATATAAGAACATTAATCGTGAGTGATTGCTCACCTTTCGAGGTTAGAGATGAACGAGACTGAGACGAGTTACGAATCCAAGCACGTATTTCAGAACAAAACACGATGGACATGAGTTCGACGATCAAAGCTGATAAATAGGAATTAATAAATGAATTAGAACCGGATAAATGAAGGTAGATGGTATAATTGAACTTATATATATATAACTCTTTATATAAAATCATATTCAAATTTCAAACACAATAATATGTTAAATATATATATATGGTTTTTCGAAAATCATAGTTTTAAATTAAAACACACATATAAACTAACATATATACATTATACATTTTGGAATAACTACACATATATACTTATTAAAGATACAAAATACTTACGTATATAGCGTATGTTCACTACCACATATCAAATACCACTTATATAGACTTATATATATTTACAGTAACTTTGATATATATAATAAATATACATAAATCATATAGGTAATATACAACTATATACGTTTATCATATACCAGAAACATATATACTATATATATATATATAAGTCATATAATATTATACTTAAATAGATATGCATATAGACGCAGTTGCAAGTACATATACTGTAAGTTTATATAAAATATATTAGCAAAACAATACATATAACAACTTAAAAACCAATATAAACTTAACATATTATGACTGTAATATAACTGCACATGCACACTGACATATAAATGCAAACAGTTCTCATACGAAAATATATATACAAGAATATATGTGTAACCTGTACATATAACAAACAAACAAATCTAACATATATATATAGAAGACCGAGTGTAATATAGACATGTATACCAATTATATACCTGAGCTACAGGAATTGCCAGCACATCTCCATTTGGGAATACTTTTAAACTTCGCAACATATACATAAACATAAGTGTAAACTGTACAACATATATGCCTTTAACTCATATAACAAACAGAATATACATAACTTAATTAAATATACATGCGAAAAATATATAGACTAATATAATATAACCAACATACAAACTATTTACACATGCAGCTCTATATATCTAGACTCTATCATATAATTACAGTGGTTATATATAGTTAACGTACACATATATACCTAAAGTAAATGAAAACTTTTATAAAATAAATATGTATATACAGATAACATACATAACTTTAAAATAAATGGAAGAGTCGAACATAAACAACTTTTTATAATATGTATAGACAAAACATAATATGTACCTTGCTTTATAACCAGAGGAAAGAGGACCAAGCAAAAATGGGAGAGTGGAATGGAAGCTCGGGTGGCTAGCTTGCATTGGTTCAGACGAGGGAAGGTGGAAAAGTGAGGGGAAGGGATGCGCGTGAGTGCACAGAAGCATGGGGTGGAAGATGGATTGGGAAAAATGATGGCTTCGGGTTGTTCGGTCGATGGCTGCTCGATCTGGTATGGAGGCAGTGTTCGAGAGTGGTAGTTGTGCCGCAAGTCTGAGGAGGTGGAATTAAGATCGGGTTTCAGGTGGTGTTTGGATGGAGGCGGAGGTCGAGTAGAGGAAGAGACGCAAGATTGTAAGGTGGAGAAGAAAAATGGCTTCGGCAAATAACATTATATATGTAAATGAACAATTTTAATATATGTGTTTTGTAGAACATTTTATATGTAATATGTTTCCAATAACTAGAGACCCAAAAGCAAGAACATGAACCAGCATAAAATAAATATTACTATAGGAATTACAAAAGTCGAAAGAATTTAATTCAGGGAAAACAAAGAGGTAAGTGGCCATTTAGTTATATACCATGGATAATGAATGGACAAGAATTCAAAAGAGTAAACGATACCGATACGGTGAACCGTTTCCCAAATTCCGATGTGCACCGGACATCAAAACGCAAAATTTAATATACCGCAGAGATCAGCATGACGAGATGATCAAAATGGTATACAGATATCAATGGTACGATCATTCTATCAAAAGTCGATAAACGGTATCGAAAAATGCTGCTATTTTGCCGAAAATAAGATAAACGGAGCAATAGCAGTCAAAATTTGAAGAAACGAAATATGACGTCTTACTCAGAAGATGATTTACAAATTTATTGTATAAAAATATTCAGGTTTGTAAAATATTTTATTATCATCAATTTTTAACTGATTTGAATTAGAATAAAATTATACAATAAAATAAACTTCCATATTATCTGATGAAAATTTACCATTTGCTATGTTAAAATAGACGTATTCCAAATATTAAATTTTCAATTCAAAATTTTATTATTTAAAATTTCACAAAATTTCAATTTAATATATAAATAAACAAATAAAAATTATTAAAAATTTAACACCAGTAAAGAATTTTTCGGTTGGTTTTCAAATTACGTTTATGAGCCGAGAAATTGTGTTGTTGACGAAGGGTTGAAACATCTTGCGATGGGACCAAAAAGAGTGGTCAAGACATATCCAATATATGTCGTCAATGAATATAAATTTAACACCATAGAATACGGTGCAGAAAAATTAACAAATAATACTGGTGTATTTGTTAAAGGTAGTGACGATCTAGAAAATCACTTAAATAATTTTTATGGCATTCTAACACAAATTTTGCAACTGACATATTTCTCACGACCCGCGGAGGAGGTGTTTCTATTTAGATGCAATTGGTTTAGCAATGTTCCAGGTTCTGGAATTAATGTGCACAAGGATTATAATCTTATCGAAATAAAACATACATCGCACTATCACAAGTATGATCCTTTTGTACTAGCCAAACAAGCATTGCAAGTTTATTTTGCTCCTTATCCGTCTCTAAAAAGAGATAAAGCAGATTGATTAGCAGTTTTTAAAACAAAGGCCAGATTCACATTCGATGGGAAGAATATTCCGGACGAACAAGCTTATCAGGCAGATCTTGAGCAAAATAACGAAATAATAATTACAGACGATCATACAGATTTTGGTCCTTTGATCGATGAATCAAATGTTTTGGTAGAAGCGTTTGATAGTGTAGAGGAAAATATTGTAGAAAACAAGACCAAATCTGAATCAAAAGACGATGATGAAGATGAAACAATAGGGAAAAAAACTCACCTGCCTACTAGAGGCAACACAAACCTGCTGGAAAGGCGAAAATGCCATCAATGGCGTAAAACAGAGAGGAGCAGGCCCCACAAGATTGCCGGAGACTACAACAGAAGGCAAACCTTCGCCTTCGAACAATGAGATAGCGAACCAATCGACCGAAGGCAGACAAGGACTGCCAGGAAACCCATAACCAAGAGCAGGCACATCCACTAGCTTCCCACCCGGTTCAGGAAGCAAGGTGATCAAGTCCTTCTCCCTAAAAACGCAGGTATCGTCTACAGAGCCAACCGACCCAAAGACAAGAGAAGCCATTATCAGACTGCCGACAGTGACTCCTCCAAAAATCGAAAGACGGGGAGCAAAACGAGTGATGAAGTCTCGTTTGCCACTCGAAAAGGAGTCACTACCAGCCGATGAGCTAGAGATAACGCAATCGGAAACAACCGCAACAGATCCAAAGCAGAAATCAGAGGGGATCACAGCCAGATCGCCCACCGCTGCCCCAAAAATAAGACTCGGTACAAATCGGGTGGTGAATTCCCGATTACCGAGCGACGCAGCCAAGCACGGCCTAGCAGCCGAAAGGACAGGCGAAGCTGCAGATTCAGGCAAAGAATCAGTAAATGAGTTGCGCCCAGAATTCGAGGAACAAGCACTAAAATCGGGAGACATCTCCATGAAATGCCCATCAACAACAACAAACTTGAATCGAGCAAGATCCGAGAAGGCCTTAAGGGAGAATACGCAAATCTGAACCGAGCAACTGCTAGAGAAGCATACCGACATAGGCGGCGACATCACCTCCAGCAGAGCATCAGCAATGCTTGCGAACGAAGGGCAAGATCTCACGAAATCACCACGAAAGGCATAAATCCCCAAATCCATAGCCCAAACGTAGAAATCGCTCAGGAGCTAGCTGAGCAAGCAACAGTGGGTGAAGCGCAGAGGAGATAATAGCACACAAAATAACACAACCTATGAACCAGCGGAAGAAATACAATAGAGAAAGTCAGAAAATCGCAGAGAAGAGAAAGTTAGGAGGCCATTTTTTTTATTTTCGACCGTTGTTGCATAAACTTTATTAAACTTCTATTGCAACTTATCTAGATAAACATAAATGGATAATAGTTAAAAGTAGTTATAGTGAAACGAACAACAAAATCAATAATCTGAATTCATTTCATAAACTTAGAGTACATGGTTGGATTTACAAAAAGTGTTATATAAGTTATTTATTCATATAAAGATATTCATATAATTACCCTAAAAAGAAAGTGAGCATAACTAAATAAAAAAATTTGAAAAAAATAAGTATTGGATTAATAAATCTACTTTTATCGTTATTAAATATAAGAAATTAAGAACGACAATCAAAACTAAAAAAAATCCAAAATAAATAATTTTAATAATTTTAAATAAATTTAATAATTTAAACTTACCTTGAGATGTTCTCAAAATATCGACTTAATTACTCAGAGTTGAAACATTGAAGGCTGTAAGAGAGAAATTTGAGTTTTGAAATGATTTAAGTTTTTTTTGAAGACCTAGAGCACCAAGCTTTGCTTCTACACTCTAAGAAAGTAAACGCCGAACCCACAACACACATACTTCAGATAGTTCATAGGGAGAAAAAGATTTATTGAATGCTAAATAATCACTTGAATTAAGAAGAACAATTATGATATGAGCTGAGAATGAATATGGAAAAAGAAGGAGAGTTAAGAAGAAATGGGTAGATATGTACATAATAGATTTTATAACATCCTGAGATGTACCATAGAAATTTTAAGAGGTAGGAATTAATATCTTTATGGTTTGTAGAAAAATTGATAACATATAGAGGGTTGAAAATTTGATCCTGGAACTAAGGAGAATTGAGTATATTGACTAAGAATGAATGAGAGAGCAGAATACTAATGGTCAAATATTGAATTTCTTATATAATAGAATAGATTAGAAAAGAAAATTAAAATAAATTGATGTAAATCGGAGAAGTACAAAAAACTAATTTTGAATAAAATATTACACAAAATCCAAAAGGTCAGATAAATAATAATTTTTTAAATCGAAATCCATTTCCAAATCAAGCAACAATTAATGGTGTTTTTCAAAATACTATATCGAGGTCCATAATTACTATAGCACTTGACTAATGCTATTACTACCTTTTTCTCTAAAAAAGTTCAACTTTTAACATATGTTAGTGTGACATCCAATATGACCAAACAATTAAATTTTAACATTTAACAATCTATATAATAGGTTTATGACTGAAATAAAATCAGCGGGTATTTAACTGGAAATTAAAATCACTATGGTGAGAAATCCAGATTTCTCAACAAAATTCCCTGTATTTCATTTTAAATGTCTTTCGCTTTTCAAAAGCGGATATTTTTCCAAACCAACCAATAATTCATCCAAACACAAACTGTAAATTTTTATCTACTATATATCATACTGATTATCCAAAAAAATGAGCCAATTTTAGACCTAAATTCACTTGCTCTAAATTTGACGAAACCAGTTCCAACCAACGCTTACGAACGCAATAGAAAAAACTACGTCTCGATTGGACTTCATGTGAGAGAAATATTCAAAATGTTGTGAATATATTTTATAAATATTTGGCCAAGAAGAAAATATTTCATTATAATAAATTTTAAGCTTGTATTGCATTTGGATTACCAATTAATATTTTCAATATTATTAATGTATGTTGAATGTGTCGAAATAATTATTATAAACATATCAGACAATTTTAGCCAAATTTTCATAATTATTTAATATACTGATTTTTGGCCTATGTATTGTAGATTTTGTTTAAGTTTTTGTTTACCTTAAGATGAATCGGTGTTCTTCATCTTGTCGAAATTATTTATTTATAAATTTTTCACATCTACATTACATATTTCAATTTATTTATTTTTTCATTTCCATTCTTATTAACCAATCAGGAAATTATTGTCAAGGACAAAAATTTCCAGTATTTTTGCCTCAAGGACAGGCCTTCAATATTTTATCCTGAAGGACAACTTTTTTTAGGTATCAGTTTTTAGTCATTGATAGTATCAGTTTGTAGTTATCGGTAGCAGTTTTTAGGTATCAGTTTTTAGCTTGGTAGCAGTTTTGTTGTCCTTATGAATAATTTTGGAAAATATTTGTCCTTATGAATAATTTTTAGAAGAATGTTTGTCCTTTTGGTAAAAATATTGAGGTTGTGTCCTTAAGGCAAAAAATATACAAATCTTTGTCCTTTAAATTAATTCCCCCCTAACCAATTATAAAGTATCATATTTTAAATTTAAATTGTATGCAAACGTCATGGTAGGTTGTTGTTAAATTTTTTCCCATCACTAGTCTTTAGTATAGTCGTTTCTAGTGATTAGAAACTATAGCATAAAATTAAAATCAAAACAAAACGAAAAAATCACCTCAACATAGAAGGAGATAGAACTGAAAATAAAATTGATATTATTTTAAACTTTTATAATTGTTTGGTATAATTAAAAAAACTTCAAAACATGTAATAATCTCATAGTTGTTTGGAATGTCACTAGCTCTAGTGCGGGACAAAGGTTTCTAGCTTCCCAGTAGAGCGAGATGACGGACCTTCTTACATCCCTAGCCTAAGAAAGTAGTTTTTATAAAATAGAATAAAATAAAAAACTTCAAAACAATTACATGTTATGTTGCATATAAGTATAATTGGAAAATGTTGTGTAATAAGTAATTAGCACTCACAATAAATATTAAAAAATTTCTTATTCAATTCACTAAATAAAATAGCTTAATAAAAGCACTTATTGGAAAACAAATAAGCTAACCATATATTATCACTTATTTAATTAAGCATTCGTTACTTTTCCCATCAAAACAAACACAGCGTTAGTATATCTTCCTTCGAGAACGTTTAAAAATTTGAGAATTCCGAGAAGCGAGGAATAGGAGAGGAACTTATTTGAAGACTGACGTTCAATTTTGTTGAAAACCCTAATTTATTTATAAAAGAATCCGAAGAAGTTCGGATAAATGAGGAGGAAGAAGAGATGAACATAGAAGGGGTTTGTTTAGTCTTAGGCTTATTTATTTTTTATGTATTTAATTGGAGCCATAAATATTGGAAGTCCTATAAATTCAAGAATTAATTTTGTAAATTTTGTTAAAAGAAGAACGGGAACGGTAGGGGTTCAATTTTATTAAATATAGGGTAGGATAAATCATTCCAAACCATCGTTCCGCTTCCAACCCACTTCATTGAATTCTTGATGGCCCGTTGAATATACCCATTCGGTTGCCCCT
Source organism: Allium fistulosum (assembly GCA_030737815.1). Taxonomy (NCBI): domain Eukaryota; kingdom Viridiplantae; phylum Streptophyta; class Magnoliopsida; order Asparagales; family Amaryllidaceae; genus Allium; species Allium fistulosum. Next base: position 45,874,418 of record CM060906.1, read on the forward strand.
AAAAAACGCGAATGCTGCTACAAACCTCGAAAAAGAACAAGTAAGGAAGCTGTGAAAATCAATCTAACGGTGGAATTCGGAAGGGGGTTTTACTGTTCAATAGACCTTGACCAAGATCTATTGGGCCAAAATCCCGACCGGAATTCTCGGACTTTGTAGAATTATTGAAAAAATGCACCGTTAACATCCAACAGCTAAAAAAAAAAATCATCTACACCACTTTTCGAATTTGAGAAAATACAATTTCAGGCCAATTATAAAAGCCTGTATAAAGGCCCGGCAAAGCAGATTCGTGGTTGTGACTGAAGTAGGGAAAAGCATGGGATTTTATACTGAAGGTTTTCTACTTCCGCTGCAAAACTTACCGACATAGGACAGTGGGACTAATCATTTACCAGCATATTCTATTATTCTCTCCTGTAATATACTATCTTACATCTTTATTCCTTTTAAGAATAACAAAATTGAACTAAAAGTATAAACTCCATAATCTAATTGCCTTATGCTATCATAAAAGATAATTAATTTCAAATGCAATTCTAAATAGCTCGCTTCTCCTTTTTATTTGAAATACCTTTGACATATTTCATGGTTAACCTGATTATAATTAAAGTTTTGTTTGTAGCATAACCATATACAATTAATTGTGAACCCTGGTACATGCTTGAGTATATGAACATGGATTCCATTGTTTACGTTGTACATACTTAGGTTGAGTACATTAAGTTATTGACAGGTTAAGGTTCGAGTCCAGTCGTTGATCTATGATTTCAATGGATCATATTTTCTTCTGGAACATGAGCATGCATAAAAAAAAAGGAGCATGCGCTATGCACATCAATCGTAATAGCAGAAGAAGCTTATCTTATGCCTTCCATGATATGTATCTACTATACTTACATGGCATATTACGCAGCCAAATTGCATATTTTACAAAGGAAGGCGACTAGCAAGTACTGTACTTGTGGGAGCATGCAGGAAGGCAGAAGCACACCACATATATAGTTTAATAAGCTATCAATTATTGATCAGTAATCAAAACGAGGAAGGGGAAGGTTTAGGCCGTGGGCGATAACCAATAATCAAAGCACCACCATAATATTTTGCTGCTTGATTGCTGTCGATGGTAATTACTTCTTCCCTCCTCGTTGGTTTGGCAGTTCTCTGAAATTGAAAGTGCTTCGATTGCGGCAAAGGCTTTTCTTTTTTTCCCATGCACTCCTCGAGTATGTCGAAAGCTTCAATTCCTACTTTGGCTAGCTTTCCTTTATGTGCCATGAATGTGCAAAATTAAGTAATATGAGAACTCGGATTATGGACTTGTTTGGCAAGGCCATGCGAAGTGCCATGGCTTTTATATAGAAGCCCAAGTCACTGTTCTCAACCTTTATACTCATGTTTTATTCTTTTGTTCTTTAATAATTGGGTGGATAAAGAAAATATCTTAATATCTTATTCTATTGTCTGTGCTTATCTGCCAAACTTCAGTCAGTTGAGCGTCCAGTTTACAGTACACTGCATTATGGAAATGAAGCTACAACGAAGTTTACTGATTATGTAGGGTAAAATATGGATAAAATCAATGAACGAATATAATCAGTTGGCGCAATCCACACAACTGTCCACTTGTCTCCCTCCCTACACATCAGGAAATACGATTCCAAAAACCGAAAGTTGGGATAGCACTCTAATATCTATATGATAAGTAATAAACTTATTCTTGAAGGCCAAGCATTAACGAGACTTGGGGTGCATCCAAATCAAAATTTGAAATTCCATTTTTCATTTTCCGTTTCCTTTCCGATCGCGGGTAGATTACAAATTTTCGGTTCCGTTTCGAAAATTACGAAGATTCTGCTATAATTCCGGTTTAAAAATTCCGGTACTATTCTTTTAGTAACTAAGTTAATACTAACATAAAGTGATAAAATATCCTTAGTATTACACACAAAATACAAGTTTTTAGAAAAATACACGATAGACATCAAAATTAATACTGAATTATCCACCCTATATTTATATCTGGTCATATACAAAAACCCAAACCATGTAAATTATTGACACTTCAAAGCACTGAACATAATTAGAGATGACAATGGGGCGGGTCTAGGGTCTAAACCCGGTAGACTCGTCCCTGTTTTGACCCGCTAAGACCCGCCGCATCGGGTCGTTGGGGCCGACCCATGATCCGCTCTTGAAGCACCGGGTCTAGAGTCGGGTTGAGGCTTGGATGACCCGCCCCAACTCAACCCGCACTACTAATATATCATAAAATCATTTTACAACTATAATGATAATTTGTTAATCATTTTACATGTAACTAGTTATATCATGGATATTATAATGTTCATTCAACAAGTTATGGATTTTTATAATATTAAATTGTGTCACTGATAATTATATATGAACATATGTGTACGTTTTGAACTATTATTCTACACCTTATTTTTATTATTTTTCATTATTATTGTAAACATGTTGTCATTTATATTCAATGTCATTTAGTGATAACGTCTCTTACAAATAAAATAATATATATATATATATACACACACACACACACACACATCACTACACAATTCTGAATGAATATATAAAATCTCACCGGGTCTTGAGGCGGGGCGGGTCTGTTGCAATGTAATTCAAGCTCCTGATGTCCATGTGTTTTGAGTCTAAATAAGTCAGAAATACTTAGTTATTTCTTATGTAGACCTTGTCAATTCAGTTGCTGTTTTTTAGCTGACTGTTAGGTGATTATTTTTTTTGTTTATGTTTGAGTCAATTTGTGATCCACTATTTTAGGCATTGGTAGTCGTGGATGCCAAGTTTAGTAGTCTCTATTTAAGCTTTGTAATGTTCTGAATTTTAATGCAGTAGAATACTCTTCCTCTTAAAAACTAACATTTGGTATCAGAGCGCGAGAGACTTCTTGGGTTTGGTGAGTGTTTCGCGTGAGAGAGCAAACACAAGGGAAACACAAGTCTGTTAGTGAATCATTCATCATGCAGAACAACAATGGGAATGGGAATTCACTAAATCAGTTGCCTATCTTCAAAGGTGTGAACTATCATTTTTGGAGCCTAAAAATGAAGACTCTCTTCAGATCACAGGAGCTGTGGAATACTGTTGAGAGTGGCTTTGATGATAATGGAACTGAGGAGCCAAACCAAGCGTTGAGGGAGAAAAGAAAGAAAGACGCCAAAGCACTTTTCATCATTCAATAGGCACTTGATGATGAAGTGTTTCCATGCATTGCAGCAGCTTCTACAGCAAAAGAAGCATGGAGTACTCTAAAGCAAGAGTATATGGGAGACAAGAAGGTTATTGCTGTCAGACTACAATCCTTGAGAAGGGAGTTTGAAACTTCTCAAATGAAAGATAAAGAGACAGTTCAAGAGTACCTTTCTAGAGTGTCTAGCAGACTAGCACTGTGCAACAGATGAGGTCATATGGAGAGGATGTCAAAAATCAGCAAGTGGTGAGTAAGGTATTGAGAAGCCTTACAAAGAAGTATGATCATGTTGTGACAGCAATTGAGGAATCCAAGGATATGGAGACCTACATGTTTGATGAACTCATGGGATCTCTTGAAGCACATGAAAAGAGACAATCCAGAGGAGATGACAAGAAAGAAGAAAAGGCTTTTCAAGCAAAAGGAGAGTCTTCAAACAAAGAAAAATTCCAACAGAATTCAGGAAGAGGCAGAGGCAAGGGAGGCTCAAGAGGAAGAGGCCGTGGAAGGGGACAAAGTAATGAAGGAAGAGATCAGTCTTCTCAAAATTACAAAAGTCATCTCAAATGCTATTATTGCAAGAAGCTAGGGCACAAAGAAGCCAGCTGTTGGAAGAAAGAGGAGGATGAACATAAAGGTGAACAAAAGTCTAATTTTGTGGAGCAAGAAGAGAAACTGTTTTTGGCACAAAATGCATCAAGTAATGATGCAAGATGTAGCATCTGGTATGTTGACAGTGGGTGCTCAAACCACATGTCAAGTGCCAAGTCAATGTTCAGAGAGCTGGATGAGTTAGCAAAGAGTAAAGTAAGACTTGGTGATGGAAAACAACTTGAAGTAGAAGGCAAGGGCACGATTGCAATCACAACTAAGCAAGGCAACACAAAGGTCTTATGTGATGTGCAGTATGTGCCAAAATTAGCTCACAATCTCCTTAGTGTTGGTCAACTCCTCAACTCTGGATATCATGTGCTGTTTGAGAATGAGCCTTGTCTTATCTGTGACAAGAAAACCAAAGAAGTTGTTGTGAAGATTCCAATGGGAAGAAACATGATGTTCCCTCTAGACTTGTCAAGCCACATGAGCACAGCTTTGACAGTCATGGGGGATGATGATGCCAACCTGTGGCACCTAAGGTATGGCCATCTACATATGCAAGGATTGAAGTTGCTGCAGTCCAAAGATATGGTGCTAGGATTGCCTAAAACTGGAGAGCTTGAGTTGTGTGAAGGTTGCATCTATGGGAAGCAATCAAGAGGATCATTTCCAACAGGTAAAGCATGGAGAGCAAGTGAGTGCCTTGAACTACTTCATGCAGATCTATGTGGCCCAATGAAGACAGTTTCACTCGGTGGAAGTAAGTATTTCATGCTCATCACAGATGATTACAGTAGAATGAGTTGGGTTTATTTTCTTAAAGCTAAATCTGAAGCCTTTGATTGCTTTAAGATTTTTAAGGCTATGGTTGAAAAACAGTCTGGATTGTTTATAAAAGCATTGAGAACAGACAGGGGTGGTGAATTCTTGTCAAATGAGTTCATCACATATTTTGAGGAGAATGGCATAAGAAGAGAGTTAACAGCTCCTTATACTCCTGAGCAAAACGGAGTAGCTGAGAGGAAGAACAGGACAGTGGTTGAAATGGCACGAAGTATGCTCAAAGCTAGGAGTGTGCCAAACAAGTTCTGGTGTGAAGCTGTAGCCACAGCCATTTACATTCTCAATGTCTCACCCACAAAGCAGTCTTGAACAGAACACCATTGAAGGCTTGGAGAGGAAAGAAACCTTCAGTAAGTCACTTGAGAATTTTTGGTTGTATAGCATATGCACTAGTGGATATGAGGTCCAAGTTAGATGATAAGTCAGTAAAATGCATATGCACTTGAGAATTGGTATATGATGGACGTACCAGATTTAGAGTTAAATGTTATATAAAGGATTAGGTCCTCTCTCTCCCAGAAAACAGATGTATTCTTCTCCATCAAGAAACACATAAAGAAATAGGGTTAGAGAGAGAAACCGAATTCTGAGAAGAAGAGTAATTATTAGAAGTCAGAAGAAGAAGATGACAGTCATTACATCTTCCGCTGTTAATCAAGGTACGTCATCTTAAACAAAAGATCATATTAAGTTTTGTTTGTGAAATATTCGGTATTGGTGATCTTTGGGCTATTACTTGAATTGTTCATCATTAATCATGAAAGATCGAACAGTAAAGAATTTCTTACATTTGGTATCAGAGCCACCAATCAATAACTGAATATTTTCTATAATTGCAATTGATCTGTTCTATGCTTTACTCATGATGTTTAATCAAGTATGTGTTATAAGTCATTTATGCACATGAGATTTATGATTTTGTTAATCACCAAAGTGGTCAAAATCAGAATAATCATTTAGTGCATAAGTGACATAATGATTATTGATAGAAATTGCAAGTTATGATAATACCAATTAAAAACTGGCATCATTAATGATAGAACCTGATAACTTACCCAAAGGAAAGTCTTGTTCTATAACTAGTTGACATGATGAGGTTAATAGATATCTTGATAAATAAATATTGATCATCCAAAGATGTCAGTTCTATTTAATTGAATATATTTATTACTTACTTATGTTTTGGTATTTAATTGTGTTAAGTATAAGATAGTATCTACCAAAGGAGTGCTATATTATACTATTATGTACATATCTGAATCGCGTTAGCTATGAGCTTATAGTCATTTCAATTTTTTTTATTCAATTTGCATTTGTTCCCATGAATACACATGCTTCATCTGTTACATTGTTCACTGGTGTTAATTTTTCTGAATGGAGAGAACAAGTCAATTTCCATTTAGGTGTTCAGGATCTTGACTTGGCACTCCTTGAGGATAAACCTGTTGCTCTTACAACAGCTAGTACTGAGACAGAAAAATCACACCATAAAGCATGGGAACGCAGTAACAGATTGAGCCTTATGTTTATTAAGATGACTGTTGCTAACAACATCAGGTCAACAATTCTGCAAACAGAAAGTGCTAAGGAATATATGCAGTTTGTGGAAGAGCGTTTTCGTTCAGCTGATAAGTCACTCGCTGGTACTCTTATGGCAGAACTCACGACCATGAAGTTTGATGGGTCGCGAACTATGCAAGAGCACATTATAGAGATGACTAATCTTGCAGCAAGGTTAAACTCCCTTGGACTTACAGTAGATGATTCTTTTCTTGTCCAGTTTATCCTGAACTCGCTACCTTCTGAATATCGACCTTTTTAAATTAACTATAACACTATAAAGGATAAGTGGAATGTTAATGAATTGGCCAGTAGACTTGCTCAGGAAGAAGAACTTTTGAAAAATCAAGTAAATCACTCAGTAAGTTTTGTGAGTAATAAAGCTGGTAAAGAAAAGAATGGAAAATCAAGTCATTTCAAGAAGAAAAAGGCACCTGCTAAGAATGGGCAGGATAAGGAAAAGAAGGAACTAAAGGATGTTCGTTGTCATTTCTGTAAAAGGAAAGGACATTTTCAAAATGACTGTCCGAAAAGGATAGCTTGGTTCGAAAAGAAAGGGATTTCTTATGATCTGAACCATAAATCCAAATGAAGATCGTTTTCTCTTTATGGGAAACGGAATGAAATCTATAATAGAAGGCATTGGGACTTATCGTCAAATTCTAGAAAGTGGATATGTATTAGACTTATATAGTACCCTTTATGTACCTTCATTATTTAGAAACCTTATTTCCGTAAGTAAGTTGGATATTTCTGGTTTTAGATGTACGTTTAGATTTGGTTGTTTTGATTTATATAAGAATACTGATAATGTTGGTTCTGGTATTCTAATTGATGGTTTATATAAATTGAAACTGAATGACACTTATGCGAATTCCTTGCTAAAAGTAATAAATAATGTTGGATGCAAACGTAGCATGTTGAATGAAAATTCTGCTTTCTTATGGCATAAAAGACTAGGTCACATATCCAAAGAAAGAATGATGAGATTAGTAAGTAATGAAATTTTGTCAAATTTGAACTTTAGTGATCCAGAATTATATCTGGATTGTATTAAAGGTAAACAAACCAAACATAATAAGAAAGGAGCCACTAGAAGCAGCCAGCTTCTTGAAATAATACACACTGATATTTGTGGACCTATGGACACTTCAGCCTTTAATGGAGAAAAGTATTTCATCACTTTTATTGACGATTTTTCCCGCTATGGTTATGTCAATTTGCTTCATGAAAAATCTCAATCTGTGAATGTCCTTGAGACGTTTGTAAAGGAAGTTGAGAGGCAATTAGATAAAAAGGTGAAAATCATAAGGTTTGATAGAGGTGGTGAATATTATGGAAAATATAATGAGTCAGGCCAGTGTCCAGGTCCATTTGCAAAATTCCTCGAAAGTCATAGCATATGTGCGCAATACACAATGCCAGATACACCACATCAAAATGGTGTAGCAGAAAGGCGCAATATGACGTTAATAGATATGATTAGAAGTATGATGTCAGATTCTACACTACCTAAGAATTTGTGGTCGTATGCTCTCAAAACCGCTAATTATTTGTTGAATAGGGTTCCTAGTAAAGCTGTTCAAAAGACTCCTTTTGAATTATGGACTAACAGGAAACCTAGCTTAAGACACCTGCATGTTTGGGGTTGTCCAGCGGAAGCGAGACTTTATAATCCACATGAAAAGAAATTAGATTCTCGAACGATTAGTGGGTATTTTTTTAGGTTACCCTGAAAAATCTAAAGGATATGTGTTTTACTGTCCTAATCATAGTCCAAGAATTGTAGAAACTGGTAATGCAAGATTCATTGAGATTGGTGAAGTCAGTGGGAGTACTAGAAGAGAAATAGTGGAAATAAAGGAAACAAGGGTAAATGTTACATTGCCTAGAATAGTTCCTCCATCTACTATTACTCCAAATGTTGTTCCAGCTGTTGGAGAACAGCATGATGATGAACAACATATAAATAAAGAAGTACTTCCTGAAGGAAATGACTTACATAATGCTGATATGCATGAACCACAACAAGTAGCATTAAGAAGATCTCAAAGAGATCGTAGGTCGGCTATTTCTAATGATTATATGGTTTATATGCAAGAATCAGATTATGATATAGGAATCAATAAGGACCCAGTTTCGTTTTCACATGCTGTAGAAAGTAAAGAGTCAAAGGAATGGATTAATGCCATGAAAGAAGAACTAAAATCCATGCAACAGAATGAAGTTTGGGATCTCGTTGAGTTACCACATGGCTGGAAAAGAGTCGGATGCAAATGGGTTTTTAAAACCAAACACGACTCTAGTGGTAATATCGAACGGTATAAAGCTAGACTTGTTGCTAAGGGTTACACTCAGAAAGATGGTGTTGATTACAAGGAGACATTTTCTCCTGTTTCGAAAAAGGACTCACTAAGAATAATTATGGCATTAGTAGCACATTATGATTTGGAATTGCATCAAATGGATGTGAAAACAGCCTTTCTGAATGGAGATCTTGATGTGGATGTTTATATGGATCAACCTGAGGGTTTTTCTGTAAAAGGTAAAGAACAATTGGTGTGTAAACTTAAGAAGTCAATATATGGGCTTAAACAAGCATCCCGGCAATGGTATATTAAGTTCAATACCATTATTACATCTTTTGGTTTTAAGGAAAATACGGTTGATCACTGTTTATACCAAAAGATCAGTGGGAACAAGTTTATTTATCTAGTCCTTTATGTTGATGACATCTTGCTTGCTGCAAATAATTTAAGCATATTGCATGAGACTAAGGAATTTCTCTCAACGAACTTTGAAATGAAAGATATGGGAGAGGCATCCTATGTGATTGGAATAGAAATATTTCATGATCGATCACAAGGAATATTGGGATTGTCTCAGAAAGGATATATCGAAAGGATTCTAGAGAGAATTGGAATGAGTAAGTGTTCACCTGGGAAAGTTCCTGTATAGAAAGGTGATAAATTCAATCTCATGCAATGTCCTAAGAATGATGTTGAACGAAAGGAAATGGAATCAATTCCATATGCATCTGTAGTTGGTAGCCTAATGTATGCTCAAACCTGTACTAGACCGGATATCAGTTTTGCGGTCGGTATGTTAGGGAGGTATTAAAGTAATCCAGGAAGGGAACATTGGCAAGCTGCAAAGAAAGTGTTGAGGTACTTACAAGGCACGAAAGATTACATGCTCATGTATAGTAGATCCAATGAATTGGAGGTGATTGGATATAGCGATATGGATTTTGCTGGATGCATCGATACTAGAAAATCGACTTTTGGTTACCTGTTTATGTTTGCTCAAGGAGCCATGTCATGGAAAAGTGTGAAACAAACTATCATTGCTTCATCTACTATGGAGGCAGAATTTGTGGCATGTTATGAAGCCACAATTCATGCATTATGGTTCTGGAACTTTATTTCAGGACTTGCGGTTGTCGACACCATTAGCAAGCCGTTGAAAATTTATTGTGATAACTCTGCAGTAGTGTTTTTCTCAAAAAACGACAAGTACTCTAAAGGTGCCAAACATATGGAACTGAAGTATCTTGTTGTGAAAGATGAGGTTCAGAAACAAAGAGTGTCAATCATGCACATCAGGACAGAACTTATGATTGCAGACCCTTTGACGAAAGGGTTACAGCCAAGACAATTTAAGGAACATGTTCAAAGAATGGGTCTTGGTTGTATTAATAATAATTGATGTGTGACATTCTGAGCTCCTTTGTGTGTTTCTGATATACAATTATGTGTCTCTTGTTTTAATGTGGTAGTAAGTACTTTATGTAATTTTAAACAAGAAAAGGTCTTATAAAGATATTATGTTTAATCATTATGATATAAGACATTATGTGGACCATTATGTTGTTTTATATAAATTATGAGTATAAAATGATGGATTACTGATATTGTAGTATATGGAAGGGAATGCATTGAATTAATAATGCACAACCGCCATAACTCTTTGCAATTTATCATAGTATGATGTTCAACACTTGATATTATGAATAATCGGGTCAAGTGGGAGAATGTTAGAAATCTGTTATTAGAAACTGCAATCGTTTCATTTATTTTTAACGTTATGCAGTTTCTAATCTTAATGTGACCCTATTAATTAGGTCATAAATAGAACGTTTCATTTAGCTTTAACGTTATGCAGTTTCTAATCTTAATGTGACCCAATTAATTAAGTCATAAATAGACCGTTCTATAATTAGAACATTAGGTCTATGATTAATCTTAAGCGTTGAATTGGTATATGATGGACGTACCAGATTTAGAGTTAAATGTTATATAAAGGATTGGGTCCTCTCTCTCCTAGAAAAAGATGTATTCTTCTCCATCAAGAAACACAAAAGAAAATAGGGTTAGAGAGAGAAATCGAATTCTGAGAAGAAGAGTAATTATTAGAAGTCAGAAGAAGAAGATGACAGCCATTACATCTACCGCTGTTAATCAAGGTACATCATCTTAAACAAAAGATCATATTAAGTTTTGTTTGTGAAATATTTGGTATTGGTGATCTTTGGACTATTACTTGAATTGTTCATCATTAATCATGAAAGATCGAACAGTAAAGAATTTCTTACACAATCCACACAACTGTCCACTTGTCCCCCTCCCTACACATTAGGAAATACGATTCCAAAAACCGAAAGTTAGGATAGCACTCTAATATCTATATGATAAGTAATAAACTTATTCTTGAAGGCCAAGCATTAACGAGATTTAGGGTGCATCCAAATATTGATATTGCATTTTCAGTGCAGTACTGCATGTGATCCCAGCAAGTGATATTTTGAATAATTAATTTATGTTTTATTACATGCTGATTTACGTTTTTTGAACAGAAAATATTTTACGGTAATCCAAGCCGATGACCTTGGAATGCGGTTGCATCAGCAAGACAGCGGCGGCGAGTACGGCTTTTGGAGGCGATGGTCATCCAAACGAGGCTAGTAGATGATTGACAATGGTGGTGGCATGGACAAGGATATGAGGGTCATTAATTACTAGAAAAAGCATGAATCTCATATCTGAATTTACAAACTTTACTTAGCCCCATTTAGACAAAGCAGATGCTGTCGAAGAGCATGATAACATAGAAAAGGAGTCAAAAGGTTGTAGAAAAATACCTACATTTTCGACTCCACAGAATGTTTCGATGCTATAAAAAACAAAACCAGTCCCATCCACACATAAAATATACCTGCGTTTTCGAATCCACAACACATTTTCGATACCGTATATTTATAAATACGCAATTTAAGCTATGTATAGTTCGGTATGCCCGACTTGGGGTTACCAAACAGTGGATGGAATATATTATATAGATGTATAAATACGCGATTCAAGCGATGTGTGTGGGTGTTTGCGCGCGCACGTACGTGCGTGCGCGTGTTTGGAGGGGGGACAAAGGTCGACTACACCTCAATTTTGGTACACCTCAATTCCTCCCTGATTTCCACCACAAATTCCAATTTAAATAATAATATTTTCTATAGTGCAGTGGGAAGAGAGAGAAAAAATTATTATTTAAATCAGACCTTGTGATGGAATTAAGGAGGATCAGAGGTGTAATAGATGCATAGTTTGGGAGATTTTTATATATTGATTTGGTATGCCTTATTTGGGGCAACCAGATAGTGCAAACACTTCAAGAACGAATTACAATCCACACGAGGACGATAATACTTCAGTGTTGTGTACCCGTGTGAGAAGGGTGTACGCGAGGTTTATCGTTTACATATGATTTCGGTATGTCGGTGTAGACAACCAAAAGGAAAGGACGCTAGTAAGGAAATCCATTGTACCATTGAGGTGCACGACCTATAGACATGATCCTGAAACAAAGTTAAAGAGAGATTGTAATGCCAGTCTAAATTAGGTCATATACTATTCCGTAGACGATTGGATGCTATGGTAGGACCTACATGCCAACTTCTTTTGAGGTGTCGGCTTCCAGGGAAGTGCACAAGTTAGGTATGGCTCTCGATAGATCTCTTTGGTAACAAATGATAATTCGAGACAGGTATCAGTTATAGATATTCGTATCTTGGTTTTTGACAAGGAGATGTTATGTTAGTAGTGTTATTGCTACATCGTAGTATTTGTTTTGCATTTCAAATGCTTCGGTGGAGATCATTGAATAGATTAGTGTTTGTGGAGACACCATCCATCAGTAATGATGGTTATCAATTTATTATCTATTTGTCATTTACCATTATGTTTTTTTAAGCATATTAGTAGTTTGCTAGTATTATTGTGATATCTATATTACCCTTAATTTTATATATAACCAAGTATATAATTAAATATTTTGAAAAACATGAGTACATTATGGGTTTAAATTGGGTAAATAGTGAGTTTGTTTGATTTTGATTCAAGTTTTCGATTGTTTGATTTACCCATGATGTGCTAGTATACTCATATTATGATAAATGATTGAAAATTGTATTTAATTTGGACTTGAATTGATGAATTGGATAATATGATTGAATTGGGTGATTTATAATACTTGTTTGAATTATCGAAATGCAAGTATATGATTTATGATATGTATTTTCACACATGATATATAAGTAAGTTATGACATCCCATTAATATTGAATTGAATGGATGAACTGTCGTGTTTGAATTGAAGTGCTTTGAATGCACCATTGCTTGATATTTTGAGATGCACGTACACGACATTTTTTGATGAAATAAGGTATAACATCATTCTACAATAATGATATTTTGGATAGCCAAATGTTTTTTAAGGATAAAAATTTAACATTTGATGAGAACGATACAAGTTATTGACTACTAGATTGCTAGAATTCATCATAGTGAACTGATTTGAGGATCGCAACACGAATCGTGACAACTTGTACCTCACCATAAAGTCCAACATTCTGTTGCACGGATAATATAATGAATAGTAAGATATTTGAGACGTAGTGCATGGGAGCTAACACCCTAAGATGGAATTGGGGAGGTGACTCCAACACATAAAATGTATATGTCTTCAGAAACTAAAAGGGCGATGCAACTAAGTGATCGTGTGAAGTGCACTCACAAGTGGTCGTGAGCAGCGCATGAAAAAGCTTGCACGGGATTATCAAGATAGTTAGTCTATGTAAAAGGTGAATCCAGAAGGGGTTACCAATGAGTATTCATGTTGGGAACTCAAAGAAAAGAGTTCAGATATGACTTTCCTTTATATTTATCGACCTCCTAAAATATATAAACATTGTTCGGATATAAGTGAAAAATACCGTACTATGGTAAATAATGAATATGTACAACTGTTATTTGTTTAGATATGCGTTTGAAAAAGACCGTACTATGTTAAATAATAAAATCAAACTTCAGAGATCTAAAATAGTGTACTTGAATTTAAACTGAAAGCAACTCATATAATATAAAAAGATTGTGATATCCTAGTTGATTATAGTTGCAGCTGTGAGTCACGATGATTAGAGCCATGACACTTATGTTAAAATCATTTTGATGAAATGTGGATAGGATAGTTTTTAGCATGTGTTACATCGTTAGATTACATTGTAATGTCACATGTTTATACCCGACACCACACTTTTAAGTTATTATTGACCACTATTTTAATTAAATGTGGAGGTTTGTTATGTATATGACAACGCTTCGGGTAAGACTGATGTTATTTTATAGGTGAATATTATGATTGTGTGTGCTTTATGGGCTACAATATGGAGTTGGAGCAGATGTCGATGGCGATTATTTACTCTACTTGTACTTATATTGAGATAACCATTATTTTGATCGATGTGATGTGATGAGTTGTATAAATATATGAGATGATGTAATTAATTTTTAGATATGATATGAAATTCATCATTCTTATTCACTTTGATTCTATTAGTTGGGAAATTTTTAAATGTGCCTCTAATATTGTATTATTCAATTCTATAATCGTATATGTTGCCTTACGTCGAGATACATATTATTACATATGTATTCCGTATTGAAACGTATCCATGTTGATCCAAAGTAGTGTATACAAGAGATCGCTCCTTCTATATCCATTAATCCAAACTATCAGATGTTAAACTCTCTCTAATATTTCAGCAAAGGAGCTGGGACTTTAAAATATATAACTATACTAGGCATGAGTAAATTATTGTTTAATAATTTATTGCATAATCCAAAAGGAAATGTAATGATTAACAACAAAAAATTAAATAAAGTATTTGATATTGAAATCTTTTAAAGCTTAGGATCATATCATCCATATTTGATCTCCATGTTCTTGAAATTCTAGTAATTGAATTTGACTTGAAAATTGTTCTAGGATGCCAAATATTCATAAATTATCATCAATATGTTATAAATAGAGATTTGGATTCAATGTTCTAGTTTGTCCAATTCTTCAAAAAGTCTTTTAAGAATTTAGATGTTGTATCTCAATTTGTAAATATATACTGTTATGTTGTTTAAAAGGCATGAAAATACATGTTAAATATGCCCTTAATCAAATAATTTGCCTTTTTTAATCTGATAAAAACTTGAAGTTTCCATGGTATTTTGTGGACAAAAGAACAATCAAGGAATCATAAACAAAACCCAAACTCTTAACATATTCATAATGAGGTACAAGAAAACATATTAATGTCAAATTTAAGAATAGCAAAAAAAATCACTTACGACTTTGTAAACGGGCAATAGGTGGTAAAAACGCATACGAAATTGATTTACTTTGAGCATGTCATAAGAAAATTTACTTGAACAAATCCATGAAGCTTGGAAAGTATCCACAACTAAGAATGATATAAATAAATATTTTAAGATGATTTTTATATATGCAAACTATAAATTGAAAAAATGTATCAAACCAAAATGTACAGATAAAGAAAGAAACACTAATGTTCAAATCGATTCATAATTTTATACTATAACGTAACTGTTATTCATGTTCACCTAAGCATATAGAAAAAAATTACAAATAAAAGCAAAAACCAAATAGATCCAATGTGAATTCATATTTTTCTTCAACAAGAGCACGTGTTATAAGAGTAATTATTGTCGATGTATGTTATGACATTAGCTAAAATGAAGATTAGTCATTATTTATCAAATGTATATTTGTTTTGCATTTCAGATGCTTCGGTGGAGATCATTGAATAGATTGGTGTCCATGGAGACTCCATCCATCAGTAAAGATGGTTATCAATTTATTCTCTATTTTTCATTTACCGCTATGTTGTTTGTAGCATATTAGTTGTTTGCTAGTATTATTGTCACTATATTACCCTTACATTTGCATATAACTAAGTATATAGTTATATATTTTGAAAAACATGAGTACATTATGGGTTTAAATTGGCTAGAAGGTGAATTTGTTTGATTTTGATTCAAGTTTTTGATTGTTTAATTTACCCATGATATGCTAGTATACTAATATTATAATAAATGATTGAAAATTTTATTTAATTTGAACTTGAATTGATGAATTGGAAAATATGATTGAATTGGTGATTTTTAATACTTGTTTGAATTATAGAAATGCAAGTGTACGATTTATGATATGTATTTTCACCTATGGTATATAAGCAAGTTTATGACATTCCATTAATATTGAATTGAATGGATGAACTATCGTGTTTGAATTTAAGTACTTTGAATGCACCATTGCTTGATATTTTGAGATGCATGTACACGACATTATTTGATGAAATTGGTTATAACATCATTTGGAAATAATGATATTTTGGGTAGGTAAATGTTTTTTAAGGATAAAAATTTGACATTTGATGAGAACGATACAAATTATTGACAACTAGATTGCTAGAATCCATCATAGCGGACTGATTTGAGGATCACAACCCGAATCGTGATGACTTGTCCC
Organism: Allium fistulosum; assembly: GCA_030737815.1. Taxonomy (NCBI): domain Eukaryota; kingdom Viridiplantae; phylum Streptophyta; class Magnoliopsida; order Asparagales; family Amaryllidaceae; genus Allium; species Allium fistulosum. The sequence goes on from CM060906.1 coordinate 45,890,520, forward strand.
TTACCATAAAGTCCAACATTCTGTTGCACATATAATATAATGAATAGAAAGATATTTGAGACATAGTGTCATGGGAGCTAAGACCTCAAGATGGAATTGGGGAGGTGACTACAACACATAAAATGTATATGTCTTCAAAAGCTAAAAGGGCAGTGTAACTAAGTGATCATGTGAAGTGCACTCACAAGTGGTCGTGAGCAGCGCATGAAAAAGCTTAGACGGGCTTATCGAGACAGTTAGTCTATGTAGAGGGTGAATCTAGAAGGGGTTACCAATGAGTATTCATGTTGGAAACTCAAAGAAAAGAGTTAAGATATGACTCTCCTTTATATTTATCGACCTCGTAAAATATATAAACATTGTTTAGATATACGAGTGAAAAATACCATACTATGGTAAATAATGAATATGTACAACTTTTATTTGTTTAAATATGCGGTTGAAAAAGACCGTACTATGTTAAACAATAAAATCAGACTCTGGAGATCTGAAATAGTATACTTAAATTTAAACTGAAAGCAACTCATATAATATGAATAGATTGTGATATTCCAGTTGATTATAGTTGTAGCTATGAGCCACGATGATTAGAGCTGTGACACTTATGTTAAAATCATTTTGATGAAATGTGGATGATATATTATTTAGCATGATGCTTCATTAGATTTCATTGTAATTTCACATGTTTATATACCCGACACCAACTTTTACGTTATTATTGACCACTATTTTAATGAAATGTGGAGGTTTGTTATGTATATGACAATGCTTTCGGGTCAGACTGATGTTGTTTTACAAGTCAATATTATGATTTTATGTGCTTTGTGGGCTACAATATGGAGTTGGAGCAGATGACGATGATGATTATTTACTCTACTTGTAACTATATTGAGATAGCCATTACTTTGATCGATGTGATGTGATAAGTTGTATAAATATATGAGATGATGTGATAAGTTTTAGATATGACATGAAATTCATCATTCTTATTCACTTTGATTCTATTATTTGAGAAATTTTTATATGTGCCTCTAATATTGTATTATTCAATTCTATAATCATATGTATTGCCTTGCGTCGAGATACATATTATTTCAGGTGTATTCAAGTATTAAAACGTATCCATGTTGATCCAAAATAGTGTGTACGAGAGATCGCTCCTTTCATGTCCATCGATCCGAGCTATCAGACGGTAAACTCGCTCTGATATTTTGATCACTAGAGCTGACACTTTAAAGTATATAACTATACTAAGCATGAGTAAATTATTGTTTAATAAAAAATTGCATAGTCCAAAAAGAAATGTCATGATTAAAAACAAAAAATTAAATAAATATGGAGGGTTGACATTGAAAGCTTTTAAAGCTTAGGATCATATGATCCATATTTGATCTGCACGTTCTTGAAATTCTAGTAATTAAATTTGACTTGATAATTGTCCGAGGATGCCAAATATTCGTAAATTATCATCAATATGTTATAAATAGAGATTTGGATTCAATATTCTAGTTTGTCCAATTCTTCAAAAAGTCTTCTAAGAATTTAGATATTGTATCTTAATTTGTAAATATATACTGTTATGTTGTTTAAAAGGCATGAAAATATATGTTAAATATGCCCTTAATCAAGCAATTTGCCTTTTTTAATCGGATACAAACTTGTAGTTTCCATGGTATTTAGTGGACAAAAGAACAATCAAGGAATCATAAACAAAACCCAAACTCTTAAAATATTCATAATGAGGTACAAGAAAACATATTAATGTCAAATTTCTGAATAGCAAAAAAAACACTTACGACTTTGTAAATGGGCAATAGGTGATAAAAACGCATACGCAATTGATTTACTTTGAGCATGTCGTAAGAAAATTTACGTGAAAAAATCCATGAAGCTTGGAAAGTTACCTACAAGTAAGAATGATATAAATAAATATTTTAAGATGATTTTTATATAAGCAAACTATAAATTGAAAAAAGATACCAAACCAAAATGTATAGATAAAAGGAAGAAACACTAATGTCCAAATCGATTCATAATTTAATACTATAACGTAACTGCTATTCAAGTTCACCTAAGCATATAGAAAAAATTACAAATAAAAGCAAAAAACACAAACATCCAAAGTGAATTCATATTTTTCTTCAACAAGAGCACGTGTTATAAGAGTAATTATTGTCAATGTATGTTATGACATTAGCAGAAATGAAGATTAGTCGTTATTTATCAAAATATATTCCAAAATCTGGGTAACCATAGATTTGACTAAAATATGCATGATCTTAGATAATTCTTTCGTCCAAAACAATAAGAGAACAAATGATATATGGATTCCAAAAGTAGGAGAAAACTATAGCAACCTCTTTAATGAGGACAAAAGAAACAAATTCAAGTTCAAGTTCAAGTTCAAGGAAAAGTAAGTGGAATAAGCAATCACTTTAATGTCTTTCTTTGTAAATTAATACTCTTCGTATGAAGCTATAAACTGAATTTGGAATGTAATTCGTAAAATCCATTACTTCTGCGAATAGATTCAACAAATGTTTCAGATTTCAGGTGCAAGAGGATGGTTATGTAAGTGATATATTTTACTGCTTTTCCTTGAAATCAAATAAGGCTGACACATAATGTATTTTACTTTTGTATTTGTAATTTTATGAAATAATATGATGAATTTGACTCAGGTTTTATAGAATCGTACTCTGAGACAAGGAAAAAAGGAGTAAATGTGGGATAATATATTTTTTATCAACTTTTTTTGCAATAATTACCATTTAGTACAATAGCTATTAAGATTCATCAATATGGGAACTACTATTTGAGTTATTTGGCCAGAAAAACCTTTTGTTATGTGGAATTATAAGAGTAAGATTTGCACACCGTTATATGTAAGAGTTAATGATTGAAGTTTTGTATATGGTAGTTGACCAAAAAGACATAAACGTATAAATTCACCAGCAAAATGTAAGTGTTGAATGTGAATTCGGTAGATAAAATAGTTAAGTTCGTTGATGCCGAAGAACTCATGTGAAAATCGTATAAAACACTGAAAAAACAAATTAATGTTAGATAAATGACAAAATTTTTATATAGAATGAGAGCCAATTAAAATGAAAAAAAGGTGCCAAAATCAAAGCACAAAATCAGTGACAATGAGTAATTGATGGACCAGGTTATACCTTATCCTAAAATCATTAATGAGTGGTTGCAAATATTATGTTTAACCTTTTGTGAAGAAGAAAACCCATTGTCCTTAATTGGAAAAATTAAATTGGATTGGTGGACAATATATTTTTACTCTTTATTTACTCATAAAATAGAAACAACATAAGCTGATGCAATATATGACAATAGTGAAAAAGCATGTAAAATATGTACAAAAGATCCAATAAGTGTATTAATACATACTTAATGAGTAATATGCATATTTATACTTAAATTTCATTTATGGATGGTGGTACAAAATTGAATATTATTAGCCAACTCAATAAGTAAATATATAAATAAAAATCTTACTTGCTAGGCAAAAAAATTGTAAATTTTCCATTATACATTTTGTAAAAGCCATCATCAAACACCATTAACATCAATTTCGGAATACCATTTGGTGGTTCTTTAACAATCAAAATAAGCATTGTCATTTATAGGACAATACTGTAATAGACAACTAGAAAATGGACATTGTTAGATTTACTTGGACTTGTACAAAATCCTAACTTATCAATTTTTTAAAGCTTTGTTATTTTCAAAACAAAATTCTCCACGTATATGCACTATTTAGTGAAGGAAAAAAATAATAAAATAATCTTACCTACCGCTTGAATAGAGAAAAATGACTAAAGATTTGCTTGAGTTTTCAATGTCCCCTCCAACTTTCCGACTTTAAACCCTCTGATTCCCAAATTTTCAACCGTTCCTTCATCTAATCCAACTATCCTTGCATGTCCATCCTCCACTTATTGTGCTATGTCCACCTGCCGTTCTTCATCGAAACAGTGTTTTGAGTTTGATTTCTGGAGAATGCGCCATCTGGAACAAGGTGTCAGCTCGCCAAAGATTGATCCTATGATTTTGGAAGCCTCGGAATTCCTTTATCGCGATAGCCGATCCTATGCTGATGTCATCCGGTCTCCTCCTCCTCCCAAGCCTACCGTGCTTGCCAGGCCAGCCGTTGTTGCCCCAGTTTCAAATTCTTTGAAACTTCCAACAAGTCACAAGCGGGCGAGTATTCGAAATGGTCTCAAAAGTTTAAAAATTGGGGAGGGGGGTTACATCGGATATGGGCTCTTGGGGCACGTGGCACGATCCTGTAGGAACAAGCTGCTATGTATTAAATGCATGAGATACGATCATTTTTCTTCTAAGAGCTTCTCCAACAGAAGGGCATAATGTTCAGGCTACCTCCTCAATATACGGGGGACGTCCAACAGGTAGGCGCTGGTTTAATCAGTGCTTAAACCTGGACGTTGATTAAATCAACGTCCAATGCTGGGCGCTGATTTAATCAGCGCTCAAGTTATGGGCGATGATTAAATCAACGTCGAGACTGGACGCCCAGCCCCTTTCCCCTCATTATTTCTCTGATTTATTTTGTTTTTAATTAAAAAAACTCTCGACATGCCGCCACGTGTAATCGAAATCGTAAGACGAACCATGTGCCATCAGCCAGAGGAGCTTGTAGGCCCATCATACGTTGCTCCAGCTCTGGATATGACGATTTACCAGCTACAGATTCTGCACGAGCTGCCAGAGGAATACATTCATCGTATCTTCATGGCATTGGATGCGGTCGAGGTACAATTCTAACTAAAAGATAACTACCCATTAAATAATGTTTTGTAGATAGATATGTGATATTGTAAAGTTCCTTACTTATTTGTTTGAATCTAAATTATACAATAATCCCGAACAACCGTTTAATTTTTTAGTCTCAGTACATCAGTTATCGTGGTAGTTGGGCGAAGTGTAAAGCGCAGCAGTATGACACACTACCCCAGGTTTTAGTAGATAGGCTGCAGACTAGTCCTTTTGCACAGTTCTTACAAATTAGGCCACCATAGTCTTTTGATCGTCCACTTATAGCAGCCCTAGTTGAGAGATGGTGGTCTACGACACATACTTTTCATTTTTTGGATTTTGAGCTCGACATTACCCCTGACGACTTTTATATATTTACTGAGATTGAGATTGGAGGCTCTGATAGGATACAATTTCCTTTTGACCATACGTTCGAGAGCCACGAGGTCTTCACTATTTACCTACCCCGGCTTGAGGAGGGTCATGTTGCCTCCAAGGCAGTCCCCCTTACATATCTACAGGCGTACATTGCAGCTTATATGGGCACCGAGGCTATGAGTGACGTCGTGCTTAGAGCATTTCTAGTGTACTTATTTGATTCGACTTTCTTTTCAAACCAAAAGTGTACCATTATATTAGGTTACCTTGCAGCGGTAGCCGATTTAGATTAGCTGCACATTATAGACTGGGGTTCCGCTATACTTGGATATTTGTACACCGCTCTTGATTATTTTGCTTTAGGGGAGGTTAGACAGATGTTTGGGTTTTGGTACATTCTGCCGTGCTATAACTATGGGTACACGGCGAACATGCATCCACATATTGTTGAGACTGCTAGTCATGCTCCAGAGACATATTTTCCGCACATAAGATGATGGAAGCATGTTTAGTTCATTTTTGGGGGTGCCTATGGGAGTGAGACATGACCTGATGGAGGCCCATATGCAGATTGATATGAGGTGCAGGAGCAATATATTCCGGGCACCATGGGCTGCATATTGGGTTGCCATCACACATGCGGGCCTGATGCATGATGCTCATCCACTATATATTTCGTATCACTTGGGCATGCGGAGGATGATCTTACTCCCACCGGCGTTTCTTCCTATTTGGTATTTGGGGGAGCGATGTTGGTTTTAGACTACTGGGGAGTAACGTATCCCTGGAGATCCATTATCTTGCGACGACATGTTCGACAGACGTTGGACCATTGGATCGCAGTATATACAAGGATTGAGGCAGACTGGTTGAGTAGATGCTTCTACATTTTTCTTAGAGGAGGCGGATTATGACAGCTACTGGGTTAGAGTTGCTCTTCGACGATATATGTTACCTAACTACGCTCGAGGAATGAACTCCGATCATATAGGCCCACACGTTGCCAGCGGTAGAGTTCAGGCACCTCCATTTTCTTTTGATCTCACTCCATCCCAGTATTCTCAACAGCTTATGGACTTCGGGTTGGAGGCCTTTAATAGAGCGTATGATCTTACCGGTACTCTTATCGAGCAGCCGATAGTTTATCCACCGGATCATGATATTGCTGGTGTCCCCACTGTTGGACTATACCCGCCTCATGAGGTAATTCATTGTATTAATATTTAATTGTATAGTATTAGTTAATCAATAAAATATTGATATATTATATGTAATTACAATATGCAGGTAGGTTGGAGGCGTTATATTGCCGCCATTCAGCATATGACACTCTTTCATACCCAGGCGCTCAGTCTTCAGGCCCAGGCAATGCAGGCCCAGATTGATGATTTGCAGGCTCAGCTGGCTGCATTTCAGTTTGGTCATGGTGGTCCCGCTCATGACGACGATGCAGCGGCGACGACGACGATGACGGCGGTGACGGCGGTAATGGCGACGATGTTGTTGACTTAAGATGATCATGTTGTGTTATATATTGGTGCACTACTGTATTATATTGACGACATGTATTACTGTTTATTTGTTGCGTTATACAGCTTTTTTTACATTTACATTGAGGACATGTATTCTACTGAGGACATGTATTGAGGACTTGTACTGTATTGAGGACATGTATTGTATTGCACTACTTTTGTTGTTTGCATAGCTTTATTTACAGCACATTTACATTGCATAGCTTTATTGGCAGTGTGTGTCACGTCATATCGAGCACCGTTTGCACGTTGCACTTCTTCTGATGTTGCATAGATTTATTTACAACACATTTACATTGCATAGCTTTATTGGCAGTGTCACGTCACATCGAGCACTGTTTGCACATTGCACTTATTTTGATGTTTGCTAGACTATGCACTTTAGACGTATTCGAACATAGTTTTTGCCATAGGACATCTTCTTACTGCTATATGTTCTTGGCAAAACGTTCTGAATTCAAGTCACGAGAACGCGCCTAATCCATCTTACCCCGAAGAACCAATCGGTTGGTACGTTGGGTAACGGCCCAGTATTTCGAACCATTCGCATCCGCACAAGTCGGACTTGAATTGCTCAAAATATCAGATTGTTAATTTATATTTGGCAGAACTCAGCATATATAGTAAATTAATCAATCAAAAAATCACAGACACGGAGTAATATAATAATAAGCAGCGGAATAGAATAAATAGTAGTTCATGAAGATACTATATAAACAACAGAGTATGAAATAAAATACAATAGAATATCTCAAATACAATGAAGTTTCAAATATAGACAGATGACAAGTCTGAACAAAACCATTGGATAACTGAAAGCTGAATAGATACAGATGGATCTCCAAGTGAATCTCCAACTCCAAAGGTGAGTCTCAAATGCTTGTGACACTCAGTCTGACCCGAGCATAAACCAAACACAAAACACTCGAGTCAGGATTAACATTCTTATATCAATAAATCCAACTCAAGTGAAATATCAACTGAAATACAAGTAACTCAAAGGATGTTTGGGATACCCATCCTCTAAGGATCCGTGGAACTATCTAATATGTAGTACAATACGCTATTATAATATGTCTATAGTAAAGTAAACTATTAAAATAGCATTAAGGCGTTACCCATATATCCCTTAACACATTTTTATATATTCCCATAGTCTATATAGTACCGTAATTCCTCCACAAACTAGAGGGCTATCAGATGGCACTCCATAGGTATGGTACAAAACAAACTCGTAGAAGGCGCGCTAGGGCATGTGAACACGACACTCGAGGCAATGCCAGGGTAGATATACCAATTACACTCCCGGACTGGTGGTAACGCATAGCAGCTACTACCGCCCACCTCGTGACACACTCCCAAAATCAAAGGTGCACCCAATCAAATCACAAAAGCAATAGAATGGTATTGATGAAATGTGCCCGATTGGGGGATGACCCCACTTGGCCCGGTATAGCTCTTGTTTTAGTCACATCTAGGCTGACTCACGGGAGTCAGGGTCACGTCATACCATATAGAATCGTCGCCAAACCATCCTACTTCATTTCTGGAATCTCCACCATGTACACAATTGTTAAAGTGGTTTTCAGTATTGACAGAGAGTATGACAATATCCGATCCCGGTCTCTTTAACAACCAAACGTTATTATAACACCGTGGTCATTTCAAAATATCATACTTCAAAACCAAAATATCATATCCATACAAAACCATATCAATACGATATCATTTCTCACTTAAATAATATTCATTTCCTAAATCATAACACTTTGGAAATCATAACACTTGGAAAATATAATACTTTGAAATTCATAACACCTTCTCCTCTTAAACAGTTTAGGTATTAATAATTGTATATATTAAAATAGTTATAAATAAAATAGTTAATATAATAAAATAATTTGTATATAAAATAGTTATAAATTAAATAGTTTTATATTAAAAATAGTTTATATTAAAATAATTTTATATTAAGTAATTTATAAAGTAAAATATTTATTTATATATATATACTAAAATACTTAAGATAGTAAAATAGTTTCCTAAAGTTCACACATCGATTCAAATCATTCGAATTCAAAAACTCAATTAAATTAAATCTTAATTCACAAATTTTAATTTAATTCAACATCTCAATAAACCGTTTTATATCGATTTCAAATATAGATTTGAACTACAAATCAACCCATTTCAATTTCAATAGATTTCAAAGCTTTAAATATTCAACATTTATAAGAACTCAATTTAGATAAATTCGCTTATATTTCAAATTCAACTTTACTATTATTTAATATTGAAATATTCACCTAGTCAATCCAATGATACCTTAAATTTCAATTTAAATAAACTAAATATTCCCCTCAATTTATTTACTTGAAATATTCATTTAATCACTTTAAATCAAAATCAAGTTACAAAACCATATCTTAAAATCTCAAGTTCAATAAGTTTCAAATCGATTTTATTAAATATAATTCTTAAAAGAATACTATTTCAAATCAACTTAAATTTATCTTCCCAACTTTAATTTAATAAAAATTATTATAAAAATCTATTTTTAAAATATAATTTTAAATAAATACTTAAACATATTATATATTAATTAAAGTGGAAATTAACCACAAGGGCCTCTTTAGCAAGTGGAATTAGTTTCTAGGACACATAACTGAAATAATTACTTTCAAGGACAAAACGCAAAATAATTAGTTTCTAGGGCCTAAAAACCTATGAAATTATGTCCTTGAAAGTAATTGGACTGCTAACTTTGTCCTTGAAATTAATTATTCTGCTGACTTTGGCCTTGAAAGTAATTTCTTTGAATGTGTGTCCTAGAAACTAATTGAACTGCCAAGTTTGTCCTTCTGGTGAAATGCCCCTTAATTAAATCAAACTTTATTAAATTAAAGCTTATTATTAAATCTATTTTATATTAAAACTAATTTATACATATTTTAAAAATAGTAAAATTATAAGTAAATTCTTAAAATTTATAATTTCAAAACTAACTTATAATTTAAAATTTCCAAACATATAATTTTAAAATCTAAAATTTAAAACCTTTATAAAATAACATTTATATATATAATATATTAAAATCAATATTTATTAAATCCACATATATCTCTTTTAAAAACCTTGGAAATTATTTTTCAAAAAATATATATAAACCAACGGTGTCTGTATAAAATTTTCTATCCTATAGTCAAGTGATACGATATTTATCATTTCAATCCGCAATTTAAATATATACGGGTATATATCATTTCAACCCACAATCCCAAATTCAATTCAATGAAAATCGCTTGGGTTTATCATTTCAACCCATAACGATTTTCTCCTATTCTACAAGATCGTTCGGGTATGTATCATTTCAACCCATAGGGAATTCTATACTAACAGGGAACTTGCAGAGTGAGAACAGTGATAATAATAATATAACATAATAACAGTAGGCATATATCATCAATAACAGATAAATATAAATAACAGATCATGGTGTCAGATATCATAGGTGAACAGTTACAGATAATGGCATATATATGTGGCAAATAATTTATAGCAGCATATTTCAATTGTCATTTCAAATGAAATCAAATCTAATAAATATAAGAACGTTAATCGTGAGTGATTGCTCACCTTTCGAGGCTAGAGAGAATAGACAATGAAATGAGTTACGAATCCAAGCACAAATTCCAAAGCAAAGCAAGATTGGCACGAATTCGACGGATAGAGCTGATAACAGAAATCGATGAGAACAAATCAAAATTAGTTTGATAGAAACAGAATATATATATATATATATATATTAAAAATCAAAATACATGTTATATATTTATATATTTTAATTAAAATACATTTATTAAATCAATTACAAAAACCAATAAATTTTAAGTAAATATTTTTAAAATATCATATACCCTTACAAAAATATAGAAACAACCATTCCCAAAACTTTACAATCTAACATATACATCACTATAATAATACAATACTGTAACAACTATAGTGCTACCTTCATACTATGACTAACATGCCAACCAAAAGCAATGCGTATACCAACTTTAAATAAACTTTTATACCTATAAATTTTATAATTTATATAAACAAACAAAATATAAACTATTATATATATATATATGAATGAAATTTACTTTACTGTATATACGTATAGCTACCGCAATTGCACTAGACAAGGCAATAGCAAGTCACGGCTAGTCTATATACATTATAACATTATTTATGTAACGACAACTTATATATATTAGAATAATTTACCTAACCTATATATATAAACAAGTATATATATATATGACTTGTAATAGCAAGCAAGCCTAGATTTATAGGTATATATATATATAATATTATAGCTATTATAAACTATCAAAGTATCAATATAAGTTTGAGTAAATACTATAACATGTTATAATTTCTCTATACATATATATTTTCACACATAAACATCACATATACATACATTCACTTTACATATAAGTTTAAACACATATATTTATTAATATATATGTATACTATATCTTAAACCAATAATGCAAACCCAATATACATATCAAGAACTAGTATAACTGGACACAAATAAAACTATAAGTAAAATATAAAATATTGTCACGAACAATATACATATAACATCATCAATAAACATATATCATACGTATAACTCAAGTGAACATATTATAAAATACTAATATATATATATATATATGAAACCGCATATACATATATCAAATATATATATGATAGGGGGGAAAGACTTACAGCAGCCAGGGAGAAGTGGATGCTTGCGGCATCAAGCTGCCGCGCTCGGTCTGGGAAGTGGTGATGGCCGGTCTTGCGCGCGGAGGTGGGTGATAGTTCAGCAATGGGAAGGAGGAGCATAGGGTTCGAGTAGCGGAGCTTCAGCCAAGGGAGGACGAGAGCGAGCTAGCGTTTTGTAGTGGCAAAGGCGGTGCTCGGTCAGGGGATAAAGGTGTTGAGGTGGCCAAGCGGTTGAGAGTGGGAGGTAGTTAGGGGGAAGTGGAATCGTTTGCTAGAGGGAGCACGAGGCTGGAGTAAGGAGATAGCGGCTGAGGCTTGAAGGGACATGAATTTGCAACAGAGAGAATGAATATAGGAAATGTTATATTTGTAGAACGAAAAGAAGAATAAGAGAACGTATTGGAAAAACAAATAAATAAAGGAATAAACAAATTATATTGAAATGTCAGGAATAGTGAAAGGAACACGATAATTCAAGAAATATTAATTGCAAATAGCTGTTAGTTTTGGACAGGTAGGTAGATGAAAGGACAGATGGAAACCAAAGAGTTTTAAAACGGGTACCGATATGGTCCAACATTTTACAGATTTCGTCGTCCACCAGATGCCGAAACACACAAACGAATATACTGCGGGAATCAGCACGGCGACATGATCAAAACGGTGATATGACCATTCTATCAAAAGTCGATAATCGGTACCGAAAATGCTGCTAAAATGCCGAAAATAAGATAAACGGAGCAATATCGGTCCAAATTTGATGAAACGAAATATGACATCTCACTCAAAAGATGATTTACAAATTTATTATATAAAAGTATTCTGGTTTGGAAAACATTTTATTATCATCAAGTATTAACTGATTTAAATTGAAATAAAATTACACAATAAAATAAACTTCCATACTATCAAATGAAAATTTACCATTTGCTATGTTTAAATAGACGTATTCCAAATATCAAATTTTTAATTCAAAATTAAAATATTTAAAATTTCACAAAAATTCAGTTAATTACGTTATTAAAACCATTAAAATTTACGGGTCGTTACACTCTCCCCCATGCAAAACTTTTCGTCCCCGAAAAGAAAGGAGGTAGGAGAATAGAAGCAACCTGAAAGAAAAAAATAGATTGAAAAGCAAAATAAAACAATTAATTCAAAACCATATAAATTTCAATTTAAATAAATTAATATTTAACAATTTGGTTTAATCCATTTGATTTCACATAAGTAAATTTCACCTATAATTCAATCTTAACTTTTCCTAATTCATATTTATTTATTCATTATCTTATTATTCAATTTATCTCAATTAACATTTTTATAATCATAAATTAGGTGTATAACCATTTATTATAATCATATTTTATTCAACTAAATAATTCTCTCCTTTTTTCAAATTTATTATTCAATTTATTCCACTTAATATATCTTATCACATATATTAAGTAGATTGAAATTTATTATAACCACTCAACTTTTATTTATAAAATCATTTTATATTGTATATATTATTCAATTACATATCCAACTTCAGAAAAATTTAGGTAAATTAAATATGTTGGAATGAAATTGAGTATTATACAAGTAAAATTTTCCTAATTCAATTATTTCAAGCTTTAAATATTTATTTAAAATTTTGGCTTCATTTATAATTGAAATCATTCTTAACAAAAAATTTAAGAATTAAATTTCTGAGTTCACTTCAAATATTTAGAGATAAATGTATACATATATATTTTTTATATATCAAATAAATAAATAATCATATACTTATATATATTATACATCAAGTCATACTAAAAAAATTCAAATCAAATTTATTTTCTGAAACAAAATTATAGCAAAGCTACCAAGTGGTCTCTCCACTCTGAAACTCAAAAATGAATGTCGATGATGGTGCAGTCATCACCGAAATTATTTTCCAGTGACAAACGAAGAGAGTACCGATTTAAAACTTTTAAAATTATTTGGAAACAATTTATATTCGAAAATACTTTTAAATAATATACTCTAAAATTTTAACCCAAATTTTCTAAAATATCGAAAATTAAATTCTTAAATCCTTAATTAAAAGTTATTTCAATTCCAAATAAATTTATAAACCATGTTTTATATTTTCATTTATTTATAATGTGGCAATAGTCAATGGTTTACAAAATAATAAATGATAATCAAACATTACCATTTTAACAACCAATTCACTTAACTATTTAATTTCAGAAAATTTATACTTATATATATTATAATCATACAAAATTTATTGTGTCAATTTGCTCTGTTCAAGTGTTTTGAAATTCCCATCGATAGCGTTGATCGGACAAATTGATCGAAACCCCAAATCAACCTTAACAACTCAAACAACACACTATAAAACAATTTAATATTAATTACAAATACATCCCTCACTCGATGATCAAAAATGGATTTCAAAACAAGGATATAGATTCAAATTTAGAGGAACCTTAATCAAAGAGAATTCCAACAAGGGAGATAGGCTCGAAACGAAGATAATTAAATTACAAAAGAGAATAGATGGATGGACTTATATTAATCATAGGCGACCATAACCGGGTCAACCGAGATTCCAGGAATAAGATCGATGCAGAAATTCAATTTCCCGCTTGAAGGGGAGAAAAGTGACTTCACCCAATATCAGGATAATCTCTGATTATCGGAGTGGGGTCAAGATTACATGGGAATTACCCTAATCGTCTACTAGAGAAACGATTCGGGTTTTGCAAGGAATAACAGCATCGTAAACTGAGGAAATAGAAATCTTCGGTGAATCAATGCCTGTTGTAAAGGAGTTTCACCCCTTTATAAATCATACTAAGGTTGTTGGAACAAAAGTGGTGTTATGGGATGCTCCATTATCAAGAAGAACACGAATAGGGAGAGACAAGAATGGGAGGGTTCCAAAATTCAAAGGAAACCCGAGTCAAAGAGGGAGAAACTCAAGCCCGAATGAAGGTGATTCTATAATTAAATTTACTCTATATGCTAAGTTTTGCCTAAACCAGAGCTCTGATACCAACTGTAACGACTCGGTATTCCGAACCATTCGCATCCGCACATGTCGGACTTGAATTGCTCAAAATATCAGATTTTAAATTTATATTTAGCAGAACTCAGCATATACAGTAAATAAATCAATCACAAAATCACAAACACAGAGTAATATAATAATAAACAGCGGAATAGAATAAATAGTAGTTCATGAAGCTACTATATAAACAACAGAGTATGAAATAAAATACAACAGAATATCTCAAATAAAATGAAGTCTCAAATACAGATAGATGACAAGTCTGAACAAAACCATTGGATAGCCGAAAGCTGAATAGATACAGATGGATCTCCAAGTGAAGCTCCAACTCCAAAGGGGAGTCTCAAATGCTTGTGACACTCAGTCTGACCCGAGCATAAAGCAAAACACGAAACACTCGAGTCAGGATTAACATTCTTATATCAATAAATCCAACTCAAGTGAAATATCAACTAAAATACAAGTAACTCAAAGGATGTTTGGGATACCCATCCTCTAAGAATCCATGGAACTATCTACTATGTAGTACAATACGCTATTATAATATGTCTACAGTAAAGTAAATTATTAAAATAGCGTTAAGGCGTTACCCATATCCCCCTTAATACATTTTTATATATTCCCATAGTCTATACAGTACCGTAATTCCTCCGTAAACTGGAGGGCTATCAGAGGGAACTCCATAGGTATGGTACAAAACAAACTCATAGAAGGCGCGCTAGGGCATGTGAACACGGCACTCAAGGTAATGCTAGGGTAGATATACAAATTGCACTCCCGGACTGGTGGTAACGCATAGCAGCTACTACCGCCCACCTCGTGACACACTCCCAAAATCAAAGGTGCACCCAATCAAATCACAAAAGCAATATAATGGTATCGATGAAATGTATCCGATAGGGGGAATAACCCCACTTAGCCCGTTATAGCTCCTGTTTTAGTCACATCTAGGCTGACTCACAGTAGTCAGGGTCACGTCATACCATATAGAATCGTCGCCAAACCATCCTACTTCATTTCTGGAATCTCCACCACATACACAGTTGTTAAAGTGGTTTTCGGTATTGGCAGTGAGTATGACAATATCCGATCCCGATCTCTTTAACAACCAAATGTTATTATAACACCGTGGTCATTTCAAAATATCATACTTCAAAACCAAAATATCATATCCATTTCAAAACCATATCAATACGATATCATTTCTCACTTAAATAATATTCATTTCCAAAATCATAACACTTTCCAAAATTATAACTCTTTCGAAATTATAACACTTTGAAATTATAACACTTTGGAAATCATAACACTTGGAAAATATAATACTTTGAAATTCATAACACCTTCCTCTTAAACGGTTTAGATATTAATAATAGTATATATTAAAATAGTTATAAATAAAATAGTTAATATAATAAAATAATTTGTATATAAAATAGTTATAAATTAAATAGTTTTATATTAAAAATAGTTTACATTAAAATAATTTTATATTAAGTAATTATAAAGTAAAATATTTATATATATATATATATATTAAAATACTTAAGATAGTAAAATAGTTTCCTAAAGTTCACACATCGATTCAAATCATTCGAATTCAAAAACTCAATTAAATTAAATCTTAATTCACAAATTTCAATTTAATTCAACATCTCAATAAACTGTTTTATATCGATTTCAAATATAAATTTGAACTACAAATCAACCCATTTCAATTTCAATAGATTTCAAAGCTTTAAATATTCAACATTTATAATAAATCAATTTAGATAAATTCGTTTATATTTCAAATTCAACTTTACTAATATTTAATATTGAAATATTCACCTGGTCAATCCAATGATACCTTAAAATTCAATTAAAATAAACTAAATATTCCCCTCAATTTATTTACTTGAAATATTCATTTGATCACTTTAAATCAAAATCAAGTTACAAAACCATATCTTAAAATCTCAAGTTCAATAAGTTTCAAATCGATTTTATTAAATATAATTCTTAAAAGAATACTATTTCAAATCAACTTAAATTTATCTTCCCAACCTTAATTTATTAAAAATTATTATAAAAATCTATTTTTAAAATGTATTTTTAAATAAATACTTAAACGTATTATATATGAATTAAATCAAACTTTATTAAATTAAAGCTTATAATTAAATCTATTTTATATTAAAACTAATTTATACATATTTTAAAAATAGTAAAATTATAGGTAAATTCTTAAAATTTATAATTTCAAAACTAACTTATAATTTAAAATTTCCAAACATATAATTTTAAAATCTAAAATTCAAAACCTTTATAAAACAACATTTATATATAATATATTAAAATCTATATTTATTAAATCCATATATATTTCTTTTCAAAACCTTGGAAATCATTTTTCAAAATATATATATAAACCAACTGTGTCTAAATAAAATTTCTATCCTATGGTCAAATGATACGGATATTTATCATTTCAATCCTCAATTTATATATATACAGGTATATATCATTTCAACCCGCAATCCCAAATTCAATTCAATGAAAATCGCTTGGGTTTATCATTTCAACCCATAACGATTTTCTCCTATTCTACAAGATCGTTCGGGTATATATCATTTCAACCCATAGGGAATTCTATACTAACAGGGAACTTGCAGAGTGAGAACAATGATGATAATAATATAACATAATAACAATAGGCATATATCATTAATAACAGATAAATATAAATAACAGATGATGGTGTCATATGTCATAGGTGAAAAGTTACAGATAATGGCATATATATGTGGCAAATAATTAATTGCAACATATTTCAATTGTCGTTTCAAATGAAATCAAATCTAATAAATATAAGAACATTAATCGTGAGTGATTGCTCACCTTTCGAGGCTAGAGAGAATAGACAATGAAATGAGTTACGAATCTAAGCACGAATTCCAAAGCAAAGCAAGATTGGAATGAATTCGACGGATAGAGCGGATAACAGAAATCGATGAGAAAAAATCAAAATTAGTTTGATAGAAATAGAATATATATATATATATATATATATTAAAAATCAGAATACATATATTAAATCAATTACAAAAACCAATAAATTTTAAGTAAATATTTTTAAACATATCATATACCCTTACAAAAATATAGAAACAACCATTCCCAAAACTTTACAATCTAACATATACATCACTGTAATAATAAAAAATACTGTAACAACTATAGTGTTGCCTTCATATTATGACTAACAGTCCAACCAAAAGCAATGCATATACCAACTTTAAATAAACTTTTATACAGATATATACCTATAAATTTTATAATTTATATAAACTAACAAAATATAAACTATTATATATATATATGAATGAAATTTACTTTACTGTATATACATATAGCAACCGCAATTGCTCTAGACAAGGCAACAGCAAGTCACGGCTAGTCTATATACATTATAACATTATTTATATAACAACAACATTTATATATTAGAATAATTTACCTAACCTATATATATAAATGGGTATATATATATATATATATACGACTTGTAATAGCAAGCAAGCTTAGATTTATAGGTATATATATAATATATTACAGCTATTATAAACTATCAAAGTATCAATATAAGTTTGAGTAAATACTATAACATGTTATAATTTCTCTGTACATATATATTTTCACACATAAACATCACATATACATACATTCACTTTACATATAAGTTTAAACACATATATTCTAAAAAAGATCAAAATATATATATTTATATGTATGTATACTATATCTTAAACCAATAATGCAAACCCAATATACATAACAAGAACTAGTATAACTAGACACAAATAAAACTATAAGTAAAATATAAAATACTGTCACGAACAATATACATATATCATACGTATAACTCAAGTGAACATATTATAAAATACTAATATATATATGAAACCGCATATACATATATCAAATATATATATATATATATATGATAGGGAGGGAAAAACTTACGGCAACCAGGGAGAAGTGGATGCTTGCGGCATCAAGCTGCTGCGCTCGGCTTGGAAAGTGGTGATGGCTGGTCTTGCGCACGGAGGTGGGTGATAGTTCGGCAATGGGAAGGAGGATCACGGGGTTCGAGTAGCGAAGCTTCGGCCAAGGGAGGACAAGCGCGAGCTGGCGTTTTGTAGTGGCGAAGGCGGTGCTCGGTCAGGGGTGCTTGGTTAGGGGATGAAGGTGTTGAGGTGGCAAAGCGGTTGAGAGTGGGAAGTAGTTAGGGGGAAGTGGAATCGGTTGCTAGAGGGAGCACGAGGCTGGAGCAAGGAGATGGTGGATGAGGCTTGAAGGGACATGAATTTGCAACAGAGAGAATGAATATAGGAAATGTTATATTTGCAGAACGAAAAGAAGAAGAGAATGTATTGGAAAAACAAATAAATAAAGGAATAAACAAATTATATTGAAATGTCAGGAATAGTGAAAGGCACATGATAATTCAGGAAATATTAATTGCAAATAGCTGTTAGTTTTGGACAGGTAGGTAGATGAAAGGACAAATGGAAACCAAAGAGTTTTAAAATGGGTACCGATATGGTCCAACATTTTACAGATTTCGCTGTCCAATGGACGCCGAAACACACAAACGAATATACTGCAGGAATCAGCACGACGAGACGATCAAAACGGTATACAGATATCTATGATACGACCATCCTATCAAAAGTCGATAATCGGTACCGAAAATGCTGCTAAACTGCCAAAAATAAGATAAACGGAGCAATAGCAGTCCAAATTTGATGAAACGAAATATGACGTCTCACTCAAAAGATGATTTACAAATTTATTATATAAAAGTATTCAGGTTTGGAAAACATTTTATTATCATCAAGTATTAACTGATTTAAATTGAAATAAAATTACACAATAAAATAAACTTCCATACTATCAGATGAAAATTTACTGTTTGCTATATTTAAATAGACGTATTCCAAATATCAAATTTTTAATTCAAAATTCAAATATTTAAAATTTCAGAAAAATTCAGTTAATTACGTTATTAAAACCATTAAAATTTATGGGTCGTTACACGTTGAGATGGAGGAAAGACATTATGAAGATATGAGAGACCATGAGAGAACTTTGCAAGAGCAAAGGCTTTTGGAGGATGGAAGAAAGCAAAGGGAGTAGCGAAGGAGCAGTAATGGGAGAAGGCAAAGAGGGCTTGAAATACGGGCTCAACAACCTCAATGAGAACAAGAGGTTGATTCTAGAGAAATATACTGCAATTGTGGAGTTAATGTTTTGTATTTCGTCATAAGAAACAGATTAGACATATGTCGACGCCACTATAGATGCCGCAATTTTCCTGATGGATGTGGACTATGGCAATGGTTGGACGATCATTTACCTCAGCGTGCAGTAGTGTATGCAACTGAACTTGAACAAGAAATTGAAACTATCGGGAGGACACTTGGTTCAGTTCAGTTATCACATGATCGAAGATAGATTTTAAATCATCCGGTTTGTATTTGTTTTAGATTTTGTTTGCATCATTCCAATTATTAGTTTGGTACCACTATATCGGTTTATTTCAAAGTTGGTTGTCCTTTCTGCATTAGTCTTTTTCAATGTTGTTTGTAATATTACGTACTCAGTAGATAGTGAAAGTGTCTAATACATGGAACTTATAAAAAACACACATTGAACTTATAGAAAATACATGGAACTGAATCCTAATATATTCAATTGTAAAGAAATACATAGAACTTAAATAGAAATAAATAAAACTTCATTCGAACTGTCTAATATAGCTAACTCATAGATCATATGCATTATGTCCAACAAAATTAGTACGATACTCCCAAAGACAGCGTGAATCATACGTAGCTCGTGTTAACTGAAATAAGTCTTCTTCCTTCACTATGTTTATAACGCTTCTATAACGTTGACAAGCTCTGGTAAACGTGACATAAGTACCGCGTGTATCCAGAATCCGTCGAATTAATCTACAGTCAGAATGATTATTAAAGGCTTCGTTTAGAGTAACCCAGAAATCTTGCTCGATCTCTTCTTCCATATGTCTTGTATCGGCTTCTATGTACACTTTTATTAGCAGCAAATAATCCTATGGAGTCCAACTTTCATTTGCCATCGAATCTTTTGTACATTACAACAATGAAATTTTCACTTAAATAGGCAATTCAAACTCGTATGCAGATCAATAATGTTTGCCACTTGCTACATTGGATTTGACTACACTATGTAGTATTTGTCTATCACTTGCTAACGTTGATTTTCCTACACACTGAATTATTTGTCTGCCACTTGCTACAGTAGATATGACTACACTATGCAGTATTTGTCTACCTCTTGCTAAAGTTGATTTGACTAAACACTGAATTATTTGTCTTCCACTTACTATAGTAGATTTGGCTACACTATGCAGTATTTGTCTGCCACTTGCTAAAGTTGATTTGACTACACACTGATTTATTTGTCTACTACTTGCTACCATAGATTTGACTACACTATGCATTTTTGGTCTGCCACTTGGTAGAGTAGATTTGACTTGTAACAACCCACATATTTATCGATTTTATATTTAAATATTTTATTTGAATATTTTATCATCAGTCGGATTTTTAGTCCGAAAAGCTACTTTTTGCATACGATCAAATTAGGACTCAAAACCACCTCCATTGAGTTCAAAATGACGTTTGCGATCTTTTTAAGTGTAAACTTTGATATGTTTAGAGCTAGCTAAAATTTTGACCTTTTTCACTTTGGGATGGGTTCAGCCCACTAGTCCACATAATACCCCAAACTGAAACACTTCTCTTCATCCACTCCCATTTCTTTACCTTTTCAGTTCTAAATAGAATAATGGAGGAAGAGAAAAAGAATTAAAATCCTAAACCCTAGTTTCCATTTGCAAATCAAGTTCTTGCTCCAAATTCAAAGAGAAGCATTGGTATGTATCATCTCCTTCTTCTCCAACTCATTCTCTTTGATTTCAGAAAATTCCTAAACCTAATTTAGGAAATGTTTCTCTTTTAAGCTTAGATTCAAGCTCCTTGGGTTGTGGTTGAAGTGTGGTTGATCTTCCTCTTGTCTTCAAGCTTCTCATTCATTGTTTTTGGGTTCAAAGGTGAGATTTTCATCTCACATCTTTGTCTATATCTATCTTTGTGATTGGGTATGAATTCCTAAAACTTATTTATGTACATTTCCTTTTGTTGGGATTGAATTGGTGAATATCCAAATTTCTTGGTTTTTGAAGTCCAATTCTTGTGAAAATCCTTCAATGGATGTTTGGATATGTTGTTTAGGGTGTATCGAAGCGCCTATAAGACCGGGTTGTCGCTTGACGTAAATCCTTAGTTGTCATTGCTTGCTCGATCGATTCCGAGAACGTTTTGGCCATCTTGGCCTAGGCAAATTTAAGCCCATATTAGGTGTTCAGACGTCTGGAGATCAATGCCAGACGTCTGGTTTTGCCTCCTGGTGAAAAATAACAAACGGCAGAAAAATAAAAAGGGCAGTGACTAATTTCAGACGTCTGAACTATTGTTCCAAACGTCTGAAAAGATGTCAGACGTCTGATTCGTGTTTTCAGACGTCTGGTTGGCTTTCTGGAATATTTCCAGAAACCAAATCCAGACGTCTGGACTTTGCCCCAGACGTCTGAATGCTTTCAGACGTCTGATTTTAGGTTTCAGACGTCTGGATAGTTTTCTGGAATATTTCCAGAGACTAAATCCAGACGTCTGGACCAACCCCTCAGACGTCTGGAAATTCCCAGTTTTTCCTATCTGCCTAATTTTGAGTAAAACTTCCAATGTTAATCGATTTTTGTCGATTTGATTAGTTGTTATCACTTTTATCGACTTTGATGACTTCTTTCTATGGATTTTATGTGAATATCCGTTTTGATGGATTTAGGATCGATTTCTTTGGATTTGATTCACGTCTTCGTATGTGAATTTGGATGATTGATTGTTTCTACAATCGTTTTGTGATTTGTCACTTCAAAAATATAAAGGTTTCAATACTAATAGTAAATATCAAAACTCTTTCATTTTATTACAAAGCTCTCTTTCTTAAACCGTTTTTCAATCTATTAGTATATACAAGCGTTTACCTCACTCGGATGAGAAATCTAATTAAACGGCTTAGTAAAACAAGTGGTATGAAACGCTTGCGTTTACTTCGTCGGTTAATTCTTGGACTTGTTCGACTGAACCTCTTGTGACAATTTCCTAGTGAAGGTCTACAGTTTGTTCGTAAATATTTAAGTTAAGCTAGTGGTTATGGGACATGAAGGTAAACTCATATATTTACTAGCTTAGTGTAATTGACACTTCTTGATGATCATGACGATCATTTTTGTGATTTATACTAGCAATTGTGTGATGTCTCTTTGTCTACGAGGGAGACTAAACCCCGTTTGTGTGATGTTTCAGCATCACGTATGTGGGGTAGCGCCCCATGGTCTTCGGGTCGTTCGTGTGTTCAAAATTAATGGATAGCTTCCATGAGATAGCTTCTCGTTCGTGTGATACATATGTTGGTGAGCTTTCATGCTCCCGTTCGTGTGATAGGCCTCCCCCTTTTTGTGACTTCTGGATTTCATGTGTTGATTTTTGGAATTTGTGCTTCACCAATTTTCGTGATTTCCATTGATAAGTTTTATCAATTTTTGTGTATTGGTGAATACGTGTGTCATTGACTTGTTATGAATACAAGTTTAGGGTATGATACCCCATTTTATCTTTGAGAAGATTCTTGTGATATTGATTAATCTCTTGTTGATTTTCAATTATATACTTATAGTAGTATGCCATTATGGTTATTACATGTTCATGCCATGTCTTTTATTCTACACCATATTATCTGATATTTATAGCTAGACTGATCCGTTTATTATTTTCTTATGAAATAATACTCGGGTCAGACCGAGATGTTACAGGTGCTTCTGCTTGACTTCTCTCCAGGGATTTATTACTCTGACTTTTGGCTAACTACTTAGATTAGTAGTTTTTGGTTGTATACATTTGAGATATAGACTCCGTGATGTATACTTATTCTTTTGTGTAGCTGGTAGCTATTCTTTTGTATTATCGTGGATCTTTTAGACCACTACTCTGATGTACACTTTCATGTGTTATATATTTATTCATATCTTTTTCCGCCTTTGTGATATGGATGTCTGTGACTGATTTGTGTTATGTTTATTTTTATATTTGTTTCCGAAGATTATATATAGCCACTATGTGATAGCTTTGAGTTTGTATCGGTATGTCGGATTTTCCTCCTTAAATGAAATGCATGCTATACTATCTGACATATCGGTGCTCGCACAAAGAAATTACATGGATGGTCGCTCCTCAACAGCCTTATTCTCCGTGCTAGTCGACAGCATTACTCTGTAGTGTTCTTGGCTAGCGTGGGCATAGAGGTGGGGCGTCACATGACTACACTCTGCATTTTTTGTCTGCTTCTTGGTACAGTTGATTTGACTACACTCTGCGTTTGTTGGTCTGCCACTTGCTAAAGTTGAATTGACCACACTCTGCATTTTTTTCCGCCACTTGCTGAAGTAGAGTTGACAACACCCTGCATTTTTTGTCTGCCACTTGCCACTGTCTGCAAATCGTATCACTTCTATATAAGGACTTCAACTGCCATTCGATGAATCAAACTTAACATCTTCTTTCTTTCTCTCCTAGCATTAAACTAAATACAACAAAGAATACTTCATCTTTCCTTAAATGTGTTATGGCATTCGATAGTGATTCCGATGAAGAAGAATACTCCTAGAGGAAGCCGAAGAATTGCAAGAAATAGCTAACATATACCGTGAAGCTTATGGCTCCACATCCTGAAAAAACGGTGGGTCGGTCATGGGTCGCAAACATGTAAACCGTAATCAATTTTCCTTCCACAAAACTCTGATGCAAGACTACTTCAACCCAAATTGCACTTATGGACCTGATATGGCTCCACATCTCCTACGCTTGTGTGCTTCTTTCTTGATGCCTTCTTTCGTGAATTTCAAGAGCGACATTCACTTTAGCATCCACAACAGCATCAACTTTATTTTTTCTCTTTGCTGCTTTTGCCCCAATTGGTCTATAACTTTCATTCGGTCTCTGGTTGAGCGCATCCGAATCATTTTCTCCCTGAAATTGACTTTCTCTACAAGATGAATCTCTCGGGCTTGACGAGTATGAAGATTTCGATGCTTTGTTCTTCCCCTTCTCCTTCGTTTGAACGTCTCGAAGGCTCTTAGCGTTATCGGAGTTCCACTTCGGTGTGCTCGTCAGCAACTCGTAACAGTTAGCAAATTGGTAATAATGCGCCTTTTTAGCTCTGTTTTCCCTTGGAACAAGCTTAATGAATTCCTCATTTGCCATTTTTTCTGTAAATCCAAAACGAAAAATATTACTAATCATGTTTACATTGCAAAAAACTAGTAATAACAAGAAACATACCAAATGCTCTTCGCCTCCCATTCCACTAGGGTTCGCTTTCTTTATTTTATAAATACGTGATTCATAAAACTGAGTTTGTCGATTGATTTTGCCGAATCGACCTTGAGTCACCCGACAAAGATCGAGTATTTTCGGGATGCTTAAGGTTGAAGGTATGCATTATTTTCTTCCAAAACTTATCGCCGCTCTGATCGTTGCCTGTAATCGAGTCGTTCGTATAGTGACGGTAAATGTTGCGTAAATCGTAGTCCTCGTCGCTTCTCCATGGATTGGACGAATGTTGTATGGGAGGAGTGCTCGTTTATTGCTGGCTGTCGTCGAAGTAGTAGTTTTGAGACTGAGAAGTATGTGTAAAGTCTCCAAAAGGCAAAGTCATTTTCAGATAATGCAGTTTGTAGAAGAAATGAATAAAGATGTTTGTGTAGATAGGATGAGGTAAGAGAGTGAATTTATAGAGAAGGCGGAAAATGACCATTGGAAAATGGCCATTGGAACTAGCCGTTGGCCAAAGTAGTCGTTAGGCTATAGCCGCTGATTTAATCAGCGCCCTTATCTGGGCCCCGATTAAATCAGCGCCCATGGCCAATTGAGAATACTAAATTGGCCACTGAATATTAGTCTTAATATTCAGGTGTAATTCGACTGTTGGAGTAGCTTTTGAGATTCAAGGCTTAATATTAAGCTGAATATCTCCTTATTGGAGATGCTCTAAGTGTTCTCGGGCTACCATTCCGAGGAAATCATTAGCACCCACGTGCGATGTCAATTCCACTATGCAGCCAGCCAACCTCAAAATCCCAACTCCTTCAAGCTCAACTGCATTTTGTCTTTTCGATCGTCAGTGGAATGTGGTCCATTGATGATCTTTGTAGGTGCCTGAGTGTTCATTTTGGAAGAGGGAACTAGCGAATCACCTTGTATTCCAATAGAGCTTTCCTCGTCCACTTTCCTGATCACTATTTGCTTAGCATCGCCATCTGTAAGGGTCTTTGTACTGATGAGTTTTCATGTCCATCTTTTAAGTCTTCATACTGTACAGTCTTTGATTCAACACCTGTGTAATATTCTGCACTATATACTACATAACTTATCAAAACACTAGTATCTATATTTTATATATTGTATATGGTTGTTGTCATTAAAATAAAAAAATAAGGTATTAATAAATTCTTGGATTTCTAGGACTTTAAAATTTGTGGCTCGAAGTAAAATCATAAACCTTAACTCAACAAACCCCTTCAATGTTCATCTTCTCTTCATCCTCACTTCTACAGATTATTCTATAAATAATATTAGGGTACTCTAAAAATTGAACGTCAATCTCCAGATAAGTTCCTCTTCTCTTCCTCACTTTCTTGGATTCTCTAGCTTTTAAACCTTCTCGATGGAAGGCATACTATGTTGGTAAATTCTATTGGTAACCCAGTATTTACTTTACACACCCTACAAAAGTTAATAAAGCAATATTCACCATATTAACCTTATCAAATTAGTTAGTTTTTCCTTCAATTTATGTTATTATATTTTAGGGTAAATAAATTAAGTATCTTTCTTATTCTAAAATAGTACCTTGATGATGATTGTTATCGATAACATTGGATCAGAAAAAAAAGAATCTAGCCAAAACTGGAAAATATATATTTACCTAGGATTTTCAAGAAATCTAGTCAATATAAAAACATGAAAAACTATAAGCATGGAATTAGACAATAGCTAGTGTGGATTAAGCTAGGAATTTATCATTACCTAGTGCGTACCATACTACAAATCAACCAAACGGTTAGGTCCATGCAAGAAATCAACCAAAACCTAGTTTGTTTTACATTAGAAATCAATCAAAACCCAGTTTGCTTTACATTAAGATTTAATCAAAATAGAGTTATACCGATATGTTAACTCCACGAGGAAATTAGAAATAGGAAGTGAGAAAAGAATTATTAAATAGGATATTTTATGTTTGATCTTAGTTATATTAAACAACAGAAAACTATCGAGTGAGTCATTCCATAGTTATCCAATAACTATCAGTACATAACCCCTTAGTTCCTCTAGCAGCCAATAGTAATACACTGCCCAATATTTGGAGAGTGTTATGCACTCTAGTCTCAACAGATGTATTAATATACAGTACCAATATATCTTGACTAGGAATATTTAAAATGGTATATTCATTTTCATTGTGATAAACTACTCATGGTTACAATACTTTGTAACTACTATCACAAAACATACCATTTATGTATTTTCCATTAAATATACTTTTAATTTAATTCATTAATTAATATGACACATTATATCAAGTATATAATAGAAAGCAAATACCTTTTATTACAAACAAGATTGGTTATCGAGTTAGATATACGTAACAAATTACATAATTGCTCCCAGGGCATACTCCTAACTCTGTCAGTACTGCGGTTCCAAAAGTAAGCTTTAATATGTTATAACGCAGCACAATCTTTACTTAACACAAAGATGTAGAGATTGTGTAGCGGCCCCAAAAAACAATGTTAATGACACAAAACTGTGGCATAATCCTTAAAGCAATTATATGCAATAGGGGTACGCCGCAATCTTAAATAAACGCTTTAGTGACAGGACTGGTGCGCAATATTAAACAAATGCTTAAGTGACAGGAATGCCCCACAATTTCATATTGACATTGAAGAAATAAGGATGCGCAACCATTCTGATTTGACATTGAAATGGTAGAACATCGCCGCAATTCTAAAGGATACTACCCACAAATACAAGGACTCCAAGAATGAAGCAATATGGAAAAACTAAAAGCTAAGTTACATTCTTCAAAGGCAAGCCAAGAAGCCATGACTTCACTCTCAAATTCCTTAGACATAACTTAAATACAAAGACGGTGGCACAGTCCTCTATTGATGAGAACAGTTCAGAATAGGTTCAAGAGATATGGCCATCCTTCAAAATAGCAATGTAGTCTTATTTACTAAGCCATACGGCTTGGCTTTGATTACCCATAACACTATGCTTCATTATTATGTTGGTGGAACAATGTAGTATGACTTCCAGAGTGCGATGTAGTTCGGATGCTGTGCAATATTGTCACCCTACATAATTATGGAGGTGTAGCTCTCAATGGCCCATTCACGATAGCAAAACTCTGGAGTGCTTGTAACTATGCAAATTTTCTATTCAAAATTGAGTTTCACCTCAATTTCAAGCTTTCCGCCAAAGTTCAAAATTCAGCAATGGAAATCACAGATTATGTTGGCAATCCATGTACAATGAATAAGCAAAATGGATGATCGACACGTGGCATAATCCAAAAGTAGAAATCAAAAGAGCGGAAGATGGATGTTAGTAATCCATGTGAATCTCCGTGTACTATAAATGAGTAGGGCACAGCAGCCAAAAAAAGGATTTTTAATTTACTCTTTTTTGACATTGAAATAAAAAACTGTACTCTCTACCATTTTTGTTTGTACTAAGAATCAATGAAGAATATAAAAACATTTTACCCATGGACGTAGATTGATTAACATCCGAACCATGTAAATTCTCTACGTCGTTTATTGCTTTTAGTACGTTACTATACTATTTTTTGTCTTTAGTACTTGAATTGAAATGGATTGCTTTAAAAAATTGATGAAGACAACCCATAGAATTTTGAATATTTTCCCTCGTAATTACGTAAGCATTAAAGCGACATAACTACCTCCTTTAAAGGCAATTTTAATATTACTTAAATTTTCTAATTCATAATCACTTAAGCGTTCAACGTCATGATTAATTCAAAAAAATATTTGATTATTTCTAAGATGAAATTTTTTGTCAACAATACTAATTACAAATGTGTCCTTATTGACATTACAATCCCAATAACTTTCCATGAGTGAAGCACGGTTATAATCTAATTATTATGGAAATTTTGGCATACATCCTTATAATTAAAAAAAATAGCTTTAAGTACCTCTAATTTTTCTTTTATAAAATACATCTCTATTTTCAAAAAAATTTGGTGAAATTCATGGGGGTACTTTAGTAATTTTATTAATCTTGACACGTGCTTTTACGATATATGTTCATAACTCACAACTGCTTGTAATACACGTTTTGGCGGTGCATCTTAAATTTGAAACGAAAGAAGTAAAAAAGAGAAAGAAATTCAAAAAAGAGAGATTTATAAAATAGCTTCTAAAATGAAGGGATGTAAAACTAATAAGTTTTGAATAGAGGGACGTGTCCCTAATTTCCACTCGTTATTATATATGATAGAATATTTTATTATTAAGTTTACAATTGAGTAAATGTTATTTGAATTAATAATAAATTATGTTGTCAAATAATTTTGAGCAAATAATAACTTATTAACTAAATTTATATATGATAGTTATAATAAAATATAATTTAAATTGAACTTAAATTCATTCGGTAAAACATTAAATAGGATTTAATGTAAAGAACATTGTTCATGATAGTTCTATAAAAGATCTAATACATAATGAATTAAAAAGATATATTTTTTTTGAAATTTGCCTTTTTTTACCACATTATCTGATGCACGTGATCCAATATCTATATGACAATCAGATACAACAATTGTTAGACGAAGCCAAAACATCTAAGGAGAATTTTCATAGAAGGAGAATTAATAATCAATTTATTTTGTCATAAGAAATGCTAATTAATTGAGGCAAAATAACATAACATCGAAGAAAAGTGAATACTCTACTAATAAGCATGAATTATACAACTAAAAATAGTAAGTGTGAAATACCTACCTGGTATTATTGAAGTCGCACCAACGCTATATTTTTTACATCGGCCCCGCATCGGTAAGTCGTAAGTAGTTAACTGCCTATAACGCATACCGATGCCTATCTGATGCCAAAAAATATGGCGACTTTAGTATGGCATCGTTCCTAAATCTACATATCCTATTATTCAAGCCATCGACACCTTCAAAAAACCAACAAACAAAAGAAACCATTGCCCACTTCAACCATTTGCCATGACTCCTTCAACCCACCGCCGCCGCCTCATTGATTTCCATTGCATCCCCTCCACATGTCACCTTTGCCATCAAGATGTCTACCACGCCTAAGTAAGCACCATCGCTCCTCCTTCACTTCAGTCACATTCCCTCCATCTACTGCCCCATCTCCGCTGCATGCCACACCCAAGCAAGCACCGCCCTTCGCCTCACACTAAGCCATTCATTGTCAGTATGATTTAATGCCATGATTCATTGTTTTATTCGGTGCTCTGAATTGGTTAGGTTCGTATATGATCGTTGGTATAGATTCGTTGGTGTAGATTTGTTGGTATAAGATCGTTGGTATGAGTGTTAGTATATGATTTGATTGTTGCTTTTATTTTGAAATTGTTCGATAAATTCATTGTTATCGATATGGTATCGTAGATGTTTAATTTGGCCTCATTTGACGAATACTATATTTGATCATTATATAGATATTTGCTTTTTGACTAAAACGATAATCGATATTCATTTAATACATTATTTGTCAGATTTGTCTTAGTATTGGACATATTATAAATGCAATGATCTGTATATTTCGTAAATTAATATTACAAATCGAACGGTTAGCAAAATTTCAAAGGCACTTTCTTCTTGTTCCCGGTGTACACTCTTTTTGCGTATGATACTTGAAATAAGAGAAAATGCTACTGCAATTTTCTTAATCGTTCGATTTGGAATACGAAACGTAAATATCATTGCGTTTGTAATGGAAAGTAGGATGTCCAACCATTTAAAAAAGTGTATAAATACCTACATATAGCTCTAAGATTATTTGTGAATTCCATTACTAATAAAAATAACAATTGTAAACATTATTTGTGAATTATATTATTAATTAAAATTAATAATAAAAATAACAATAGTATATTGACAAAATTAATAATAACGTTGTTTAAATGGATAACAACATATACTAATAAAAATGTTATAACATTATTAGTAATGTTATTAATGGCATCGCCTTTTCTATGTTATTATGCTCATCGACGGCATCCCAACAACGCTCTATCTAAAGGCGTCTAAGTAATGTTCGTTGATTCGGGCCGGAGATTATGTTCTTTCTAGTAACTAGTGATCCTCATCATTGCCCTTGCCGCCGTCATTGTCAATCATTAGCTGCTAGCCTCGTTAGGATGACCATTGCCTCTAAAAGCGGTACTCGCCGCCCCAGTCTGCTAATGGAACAGTGTTTCCGATCATCGACTTGAATTATCATCGAAAATTTGACCTTGAGGGGCAAAAAAAAACTTCAAGTTCAAAAATAATCACTTGTGCTTATTTTCCAACATATAAAAGAAATGTAAATCAGCATGTAATAAAACGAAAATGAATTTTTCAAAATATCCAATGTTGGGTAACATGGAGTGCACTAACAATGCAATATCTATATTAATAATAAATTTTAATAATTAATAATTACTTTTAAATAATTTCTATTAAACAATTAATAATAATTAAGTCTAATATTTAGTAACTAATAATTAATAAGAAATTAATATTTAATAATTAAGAAGTAATATTTATTTAGTATTTGATATTTAAGAATTATAATTCACAATAATATTTACTATTTCAAAAAATTTAATTTTCTTTGAAATAAATTAATAAATGATAAATAAGAAGTAATAAATAATAATTAATAACTAGTAAATAAAAGCAATATTTAATATTTGATAATTAATAAGTACTATTAAATAATTGATAATTAATTATTAATAACTAAGGTCGATGATTAATAAATTGTAATTAATAATTAATATTGATGATGTAATAATTAATAATTACCATTAATAATTACTAATTCAAACTAATATTTAATATTCACTATTTAATAATTAATTTTTAATAATTAATGAGTAATAAGTAATCCTTAATAATTAAGTAGTATTTTATTATTTAGTATTTAATATTTAATAGTTAATAACAACCGTTTGTTTTAGCCAGTTGTAATAGAGATCTATAACAACATATTAGTATTGACCATCATAGATATTGATTTTTTTCTCCAAATTTATAATAAAGTTGAAAAATTGATATTACTAAGTTATTTGTTTAAGACTTTTTCTTGAAAATAATCATTATCAGTAAATAATTAATAATTAATAAATAACCTTTAATAATTACTAATTATTATTATTAATTAATAATTAATAATATATACATAATAATTAAGAAGTAATAAGTAATAATTAATAAATATGAAGTAATAATAGAGATCTATAACAATATATTAGCATTGCCAGTTGTAATAGATGTTTATTACTACATTTCATCATTGTCATCAAAATCCATTAATTTTAAAATGAAACTGGATTTATATAACTAAAATTAAAAACTATGGTTTGTTGAAAATATATGGGTTAGAGTAAAAGATTTTTTGTGCACATACTAGATAGAATAAAGAAGAGTATAATGAGGCATCTTTATCCACTTAATCGTTTTAAATTGAGGTAGGGCTACTAAGTAATTTTCTGGGTCTGAATAGAATTAACCATTCGACTTATGGTTCGATGGAGTGGAGTTTTTTATTTTATTTTAAATGAAATAGAGGAGAGGTGGTTGGTTTTGTGTTTTATGGCATTCAAAACGGAGAACAATTTTTTGTCCACTTCATTTGTGTCATTTAGCCAAAAAACCTCCTCTTTCCATTATTTATAAAAAATAATAATTGGTGGAACCTACACTCAGAATGAATGTTGTAGATCTAATGAGGACAGGGGACACACAAACATGAAGACAGAGGAATTGACTTATCGAAAACGTGTTGTGGCATCGAAACGTAGGTATTTTTCTACAACTTAGTCACACATTTTCTATGTTATTATGCTCTTCGACGGGCATCTTGACGCTTTATCTAACCGTGTCTAAGTAACGTTTGTAAATTCGAATCGAAGATTCATATTTTTCTAGTAATTAGTGGCCCTCATTGTTGCCCTTGCCACCACCATTGTTATGACCATCGCCTCCAACCTGCCGCTGGCTGTCTACGAATGCAACCACGTTTTCCGATCACCGGCTTGAATTACCGTCAAATATTTGACCTTGAGGAAAAAAAACTTCATGTTCAAAAATAGTCTGCTTATTTTCCAACATATAAAAAAATGTAAATCAGCATGTAAACGGAAATGAATTTATCAAAATATCCAATGCTGGGATCACATGGAGTGCACTGACAATGCAATATCTGTATTTGGAATTTGGATGCTCCCCAAGTCTTGTTAATGCTTAGCCTTTCAGAATAAAGTTTATCATCATTACGTATCCTTAGCATACAAATTTTAGGGTGCTCTCTCACCTTTCGGTTATTCGAATCGTATTTCCTGATATATAGGGAGGGGGGAAAGTGGACAGTTATGTGGATTTGCACCAACTGAATATATTCGTTCATTGATTTTATCCATATTTTACCATACATAATCAGTAAACTTCGTTGTAGCTTCATTTCCATTACGCAGTGTACTGTAAACTGGATTAAAGAAAGAATGCTCGACTATTTTCATGTTGAAGGAACAATAGCGAAGTCCAATATGGAAGTTGTTTATATATTTGACCCACAAAACCTTTGTAAAATATTTGTTCAGAGCAATCACTGTTAACATTCCACTTCCGCGTAGCTTTGAATTAATGCACGTCCTTTTTAGGCTGAAATTTCAGCAATAAGAAGGGTCAAGACAGTCAAATGACTAAAGTTGGGCACATAAACGCAAATGATAGAATAAGATATTATCTTTATCCATCCAATTATTAAGGAACAAAAGAATAAAAGTGAGTATAAGGTTTGAAAACAGTGACTTGGGCTTCTATATAAAAGCCATGGCACTTTGCATGGCCTTGGCAAACCAGTCCAGAATCTGAATTCTCATATTACTTAATTGTGTACAGTCATGGCACATAAAGGCAAGCTAGCGAAAGTAGGAATTGAAGCTTTTGACATACTCGAGGAGTACATGGGAAAAAAAGAAAAGCCTTTGCCGCAATCCAAGCACTTCCAATTTCAGAGAACTGCCAAACCAACGAGGAGGGAAGAAGTAATTACCATCGACAGCAATCAAGCAGCAAAATATTACGGTGGTGCTTTGATTATTGGTTATCGCCCACGGCCTAAACCTTCCCCTTCCTCATTTTGATTACTGATCAACAATACCTTATTAAACTATATATGTGGTATGTATCTGCCTTCCTGCATGCTCCGATAATTAAGCACAATACTTGCTGTTTGCTTTCCTTTGTAAAATATTCAGCTTCTTCATCTATGTAATATTCCAAGTAAATATAGTACATACATATCATGGAAGGCATAAGGTAAGCTTCTTCTGCTATTACGATCGATGTGCATAGCGCATACTCTCTTTTTTATGTATGCTCATGTTCCAGAAGAAAATATGATCCATTGAAATCAAAGATCAATGACTAGACCGTGATTCTAACCTTGATGACTTTGTCAATAACTTAATATACTCGATCTCAAGTATATACAACATAAACAGTGGAACCTATGTTCATATACTCAAGCATGTACCTGGGTTATAATTAATTGTATATGGTTATGCTACAAACATAACTTTAATTATAATCAGGTTAACTATGAAATATGTCAAAGGTATTTCAGATAAAAGGGAGAAGCAAGCTATTTAGAATTGCATTTGAAACTAATTTATCTTTATCGATAATATAAGGCAATTAGATTATGGAGCTTATACTTTTGGTTCAAATTTGTTATTCTTGAAAGGAATAAAGATGTAAGATGGTATATTACAGGAGAGAAAAATAGAATATGCTGGTAAATGATTAGTCCCACTGTCCTACATCGGCAAGTTTTGCAACAGGAAGTAGAAAACCTTCAATATAAAATGCCATCCTTTTCCCTACTTCAGTGAGTTCAGTCATACCCACGAAGCTGCTTTGTCAGGCCTTAGTTATGTTGGCTTTTATAATTGGGCCTGAATTTGTATTTCCTCATGTTTGAAAAGTTTCATAGATGATTTTTTAGAGTTGTTGGAGGTTACCGGTGCTTTTTTTTAGGGGCAGCCGAATGGGAATTTTGAATGGGGCCATCAAGAGTTCAATGAAGTGGGATGGGAGCTGAATGATGGTTTGAAATGATTTATCATATCCTATATATTTGAGAGGAAAAAATTTGTAAGGACAAATTATCTTAAAAAATTAGAGAAAGGACAGGAGCAATTTTTTTTACAGGAAATTATTGTGAAGGACAAAATTTCTCAGCATTTTAGCCTCAAGGGCAGACCTTCAATATTTTAGCCTAAAGAACAACTTTATTTAAGTACCGGTTTTTAGTTATTAATAGCAGTTTTTAGGTATCAGTTTGTAGTTATCGGTAGCAGTTTTTAGGTATCAGTTTTTAGTTCAGTAGCAGTTTTGAAAGTATGTTTGTCCTTATGAATAATTTTGAAAGAATGTTTGTCCTTACGAACAATTTTGGAAGAATGTTTGTCCTTATGATTAAAATATTGAGCTTGTGTCCTTGAGGCTAAAAATATACAAATTTTTGTCCTTTAAATCAATTCCCCCCTTTTTTTAAAAGGACATGCCCAAAGTCCATTCGTAAATTAAACATTTCATCAACCTTTTCGTTTCCTTCCTTCAATTGTTGTGATGAACGGGATTTTCGATCCTCGAAAATCGACACTGATACTTCCTCGGTATTCACGTGCCGCAAATTCAAGTGCTTGAAAACCCGATCGTTAAGGGTAGAAAGAAAATAAAGAGAGAACAAAATCTTACCCGAATGGAATAACATATATTATTTCAACATATAATCTTTATAGCGGAAAATTTTAAAATACATTTATCAGAGTTTAACTAAACATTAACATGGACCATTATAAATATCCATCCATACAAATGTGGAATACAATAGTATATGAGTGTGGTGGAAATGAATAACAATCTTCAGAAGAATCTTCCAACTTCATGTTCGGAGCTCTTCCAAAATGCTCTAAACAAAACCTGACTATTAGGCTGTCCAGAAAAATAGAGCACACAGAGTTTAAGAGGAAGAAAATAAACTATGGGTCAGTCATGAGACTGGTGTGAGAAACTCAAAATACGAGTATTTGGAAAACAAAGGGTATCTCATAAGACCACACCGCACATAAACACGGAACGGGTTTTTACCTTATGATAACCAAAACATTTCTACGCGAAATCTAGTGATATTATTTTTAATGACCTTCTTTGAAAACCTTTCAAATAAACATATTCAAATAGCCAAATTGTTATATTATTAAATTCTAGTATAATAAGTTTACAACTAAAACCGAAGGCACTTATTGGAGATTTGGATTTTCAATGAATAGCGAGGTAAGGGACTAGCTCTTGTACAGTGCATCTCTAGAGGGATGCACCATTAATTGACATCTTCGAAACATTTGCGAATGAAGACCGGCCTACCCGCAGACCCATCGGGTGGCGAATAGAATCAAATATGATATCATCCCGGCCGTTCCCGACGTATCCAAGAGCACTCATACCATACACCACATATTTTTTTACCCAACGTTATAAGGGCGCAAAATAAATCTAGAAAGGTGATATCATATCATAATGGTAGCGAACCACTTAGCCCAATAGCAACCGCTATTTCACAATTCCCCGGGTGTGAGGTTTGAGGTAAAGTTTACCTTTCTAGAACATTTCCACTTAAAATGCCACATTGCCATTTCCAACAACACACTATTGATTTCCAAAAAAGTACAACCTCTGAGCTCGTTCATCTCAGAGAAGGTGTTAAGTATAAGAGGGGTTACCTCCTATACCACCAAACAGATGTACGTTTGTAGAGATCAATGCACCGTGATCTTAGAAATGCAATGTCAGACATTCATCCATAAAAGTTATCCAGGAACAGGGAATAACGAAGACACTCTCCTACCACATTCTATCGAGAATTATCATAGGATTAGTAGCAAGTAGTCCTTGCATACGAAGATCCCAGAACAAAGGGACCACTACTATTTATTTATCTCGGGAGCTACTCCAAAATTATCAACAAGCAGTCCTTTCATTATGAAGATCCCTACCTTCAACTTCATTGTCTTTAACATGTCTTAACTTTCGAACTCGTAAATTGGTTTCCAGTCGTTTTTGAATAAGAATTACTCAAATCCGACCCTGGTTCATTCGAACCAATCATCAATAAAAATATGTTTAAGTGGATGATTAACATTCCACTCATATGTATCTTTTTATCCAAAATATCTTCTTAGAGATATATATCTTTTAAAACATCTCGTTATATATGGAATCATTAAACCTTATTTATCAAATCTTTGTTTAATTAAAACCTTTTTAAAACCTTGTTTCCAAACCATTTCATTCTTAGGAAATATTTCCAAATCATTTATTTAAATCTTTACAAAGATTTCCTACTTTCAAATCATAACTTTTAAACGTGCCAAAATAATGTTATTTAAGACATCGTTTACTGTAAACCTAAAACAATTAATTTTAAGTAAAAGGATCCATAGGAATTAAAATAATTCCAAATCATTCATTTAAATCTCAACCAAAGATTTTATATTTTCAATAAATATCTTTTTAGTAGGTTGAAACCATGTTATCTAAAATGGTAAATCCAAATTAGTTAGTATTCATGTAAAACGGATCCATAGAAATTATACTAAATCAAAATCATTTCTCATAAATCGTATTGCCAAACCTTTTGAGTAAAAATGATTGATGTAAATTATTCTAATTCTACTCAACTTCAATTTTTGTATTCAACCTTTACTATCCGTCGAATAACAGTGAACTCACCTTTTAAATTCACACGGATAGTACGGATTCCCTCCTTGGAATTTAACATCAAGTATAAGAAGATTATCTCTATTCAATCCAAGTTGCAATTAATTAATTATAAAAAATAAATCTTTTATACTTGTCTCGTTTCTGACATTTCGACCTCATCTATTCCTCGCCCAGGATAGAGGCCAGGTGAGCCGAGGCACTGGTTGCTCCTGAACATATCCTTAGTTTAAGCACCTCCCATCCGGATCTCATGAATAGAAAAATCCAGAATACTCATCGGCTTTTAGAGCCAAGATTAAATCACTTAATTATAACAGCTTTTCTTTAAATCATTTATTTGAACTTCTTAAAATGAATTATAAAACCTTCAAATTATCTTTAAAATACTTAGTTTTTTATTTGAAATCATTTATAAAATATTTGGGAAAGAATACTTAAGTTTAAAACCATATTACAAAAGTTATTAAAAGTGCTACAAAAAGTGCTGCAAATAATGCTGCGAATAGTGCTTTTAAGCTTATTTTATTAAAACAACTTTTCTATCATTTAGAAATCCATTTTTATAACTCAAATCTCTTTTAAAACATTTTAAATGATTTATTGAATTTGTCTCATACTTTTAGAGAATTAAAAATATCAATTTTAAAGAATTTGTCGCTTCGGTTTTCGAACTACCAAACAACGAGTATATTGAAAATTTGTTTTCCTGATATTTCAAAATTTATAAAATAATGAAATATCGATCATTTTCTTTGTTTGAAAACAATGATAATAGGAGTTTGGAAAATTCTTATTACAAAGAATTCAGACTACGAATCCATCGTATAAACGGATTTAACTTTCTACGGCGTGAAATCGCGAACTGCCGTTACGCGATGCGTCTATTTTTGACTCCATTTTCATAATTTATCAAAACTTCACCAAACTCAATTTTTGTGTTTATAAAACATTTTAAATCATTTAAACGGAGTTTAATGATTCCATATCA
The DNA here is from genome assembly GCA_030737815.1 of Allium fistulosum. Taxonomy (NCBI): domain Eukaryota; kingdom Viridiplantae; phylum Streptophyta; class Magnoliopsida; order Asparagales; family Amaryllidaceae; genus Allium; species Allium fistulosum. The sequence goes on from CM060906.1 coordinate 45,929,302, forward strand.
CTTCTATAACTTGATTTAGAAAGTGATTTCCTTATGTAATATCGACATGTATTTTACATGACTTGTTTACAAAATTCAACAACTATATTTAAACAACCAAACTTGATGATCAAAGAGTAGTAAATATCCATGGCAAACATATCACATCATCATCATGTGTGTATGTGTATAGTTTCTCACCTTCATTGGTTTATAATTTCCCAAAAATTCGCTATACACTACAAGAAATTTTATTTTTTGTAGCGCTCAAAAAACACTACAAAAACTTTTGGCTGCGTTTTGATAATCGTTACGAGAAAACATGCCACTAAAAATTCATGATTTTTTGTTGCATTTATTTTAACGCCACTATAAATGCATTTTTGGCAGCGTTTTTCAAACGCCACCATAAATCTTTTTGTAGCGTTTAAAAAACGCCACCAAAAGATTTTTTGGCGCTACTAATAGAATTTCCAACTTTACCCCTATTTTACGGTTGCATTTACTCAACGCCACTATATATATTTCGGTAGCGTTTTTGAAACGCTACTAAAAGTTGTTTATTATTTTACACCATTTTTTCATGCTATTATTTTCTGTTAATGGTCTATTTTGGTTCTATTATATCAATCAACAATCACTCACATAATCATCATATTCAAATAAGTGAAAAAACACATTAACCATATAATCAAATAAAATATCCATAACCATTCTAATACAATATTTTTTCGACAGAATGACCTAACTTACATATAATAACCATTTGTATACAAATTTACACATCGGGTACTAATAAATGTTATATCTAACTAGTGCTAACAAAACGTTTGATTACCCATAATTCTTTGTTGCATACACCAGTGAAAGCTAGCATCATCAAGTCCAAATTTGCTCTCTTCAAAAGTCTGATGCCTACACAAGTGAAAGCACAACAGATAGTCAAACAATTACATTAACTCGTAGGACTTCCAATATGAGATCAAACATCTAAAACATTATACAAGTATATCCTACTATAAATGATGTCATATAAATTATCAAAGTTATAAAAAAAATGAAATAAAGTCCTTTCTTGAGCTTAAATAGTAGGAATCAATTTTGCATACTTATGAACCCTCCTTTGATAGAATGGTGAATCCAAAAACCTGAGCAAGAAAAAAATGACAATGTAAGCACCTAAAACGATCTGAAAAACAAGCCACTAAAACGAGCAACTAATCAACAAAAATCAGATATGGTCTGCTGGAAAGGAAACTCTTACCAAAGCCAATATTGATACAAGCTGCATTTTTTGTTTCTATTTTATTTTTTTTGTTTTCAGCACCTCCTTTCTTGTGAAGCAATGAAGACTTCAGATCAGATTGGCAGTTGCATTGAAATAGTTTGTCACTGTTCGGTTAGGAGTTATGAATGAATAGGTCTAACTATAATGATGGTTAACTAAAAGATTCTGTTAGTAATTATTTTATAGCTAACATGCATTTATAATAATAATTCAACATATTAATTATGTTTTCTCACCCAAACAAGCAGGGCTCGAAGCCCATATCAGACCTGCATCCAATTCTCAGCACAACAGAAAGCAACTTTCCCCCTTACTCTTGCAATTGTCTACATTAATTAGGACTTGTTTGCAAATTAAAGTTAAACAAATAGTAGCTCAACCCTTATAGTTCGCATGCACCACTTGTAAATATCACGCGCTAGAATAGCCTCCTACAGCCAGCAACCTCATTTGCAACATCCGGTGTTTTTTCCCCTTTCCTCCACATTCACGCATCCTCATGACACATGTGCTTGAACCCAAGCTCGCACTGTCTCCTTCCCCTTCATGTTTCAGAGCCTCCTCGGCCAGTTTTTTTCAATGGATGGTTTGGCACAGTTAAAATGAAACCAATTACTTCGAGTTGTGCTGTACCAAATCAATATAAACATATATTATAGATGAATTATATTGCATTTATGCTGAAATTTGATGCAAATTTTGGATATGCCAGATTGATACTGCTTTGCGGGAGAGGGTTGATATTTGAAGATACTTTTGGATAAAGGGTTGGCAGAATGCGTAAATTCTACAATTGCAGAACAGAAATACAAGCATTTAAGATCACAAAATTCAATTTATGATGAAATTTAAATCAAATCAGTGTTAGTTTTTTATGCATTTAGTACAAAAATATGCTAAAATCAGGTAGTGTATCACAACATGTCAACATCCGTTCCAATGTACATGTCAAGTTTGATAATGCATGTGTTCATGCTAACAAGCAAGGAGGCTTTGTCTAAGCAATGACTAAACATGAAAAATTCCAAGTTTATTTGTGATAGGAAAATTTAGTTACGAACTATTTTGAGGAAAAGACCATCATTTTCATGTTTTCATTTCATCAACTCGTTATGTAAGTCAACTTCACTACTAAATTAATTCTCTAATTAAGTTTGATCCACTACAAGACTTAACAGCTATTTTTGTATGCCGAGTTCAACCATCATAATTTTGCAGGACCGATGTTATTTTGCAAATATATTACATGGTATTACTTTTCATTAATAGGGGTAACCAAGAACTAGTGATAATTTATGTTCTAATGACCACCAACTCAATATAAACCTTATATTTGATATAAATTTACTTTGGTGATCTTCATCCAAGGCTCTACAGTTAGACCATTTAGCAAATTTATGCGCATAATAAGTGTTTAAATATCTAGATTATAATACAAGAAAATGTTTTTAACTTTAGATTTTGGATACATACTTACAGGTTTGAATCAACATATATACTAAGATATCAAGGAATACTAACCAAATGGCGTAAAAAGCTTTTATTGCGGATTATAAAAAGCTTCTATTGCAGATTATATAATAACTTACATGCAACTATTATTAGCTTTAGCAACTTAGCAACAAAGAGTAGTTAAAGATGAAGTCTGACTTACAATAGGCTTTTCTATCCCAATAGCATGCGAGTAGCCATGAAACTTTGAATACTATCTAATATATAAGCCACCATCCGTAGTTGACATTAGCAGTCTATTTGTTAAGACATATAAAGTCAAAAAAGAAAATGTTAGCATGTATATATTAGTTTATTATTACTTAAAAATAAAGGAAAAAAAACTTGTGTTAAATTGAGCAAAACGAATCTGCGTATATATTTGTTATATAATACAAATTCCTTTCTACATGGAATAAAAAATCTACCCTTCACATTAACCTTTATTTTCCACCTAAAAATACCTTGATAACTAAGTTTCGAATACACATATCACACAAGGGTATGCAATAATCATATATTTAATATCATGTACTTGGTGTGGACATGTTAAATTTTCCATAAAATTAAGCAATAAAGTTGAATACATGGAATCAATGCCATGACCTGTCAAAGCTAACCTTTTTAATTTTTGAATGGCTCGAACTACAGGAAATAGAAAAGAATACGAGGCACGTAGACATAGTAAAGAAACTAAACTAGAAAGAATAACAAGAACTAAATATCATTTCTCAAAATTGACAATGGGGAACCTGCACTGTTTTTCCAAGCACCATCTCATCTACCAATATGCCATTCAGCTTGTTGTTATACAATGAAAGCATCATTGCAGTCCAACCTGAAAACAAAATAAAACATAATTTATTAATTTCATCATGTCCGGATTACTAGAGTCTTCATGTTTTCTGGGTACTTGGAACATACAAGTTGATAATCTCTTAATATTCCTAGCATGATATTCCTCCCTCTGCTACAATGAGAAACAGTTTCAAAGTAAGGACCAAATTCCAAACTTATATTAACATGAAAGTTAATGCAATAGGTATCCCTTGTTATGCCAAAGTTGTTGCACAATAATGAAATAATTGCTAAGCTATATGACAAAGTAGAGAAACCAGTTTAATAGAGCAATCGCTAAGCAGCGACAATGAAATTGATAACAACATCCATCCAAGTTGAAATCAAAATTAAGTTATTATTACTATTAGTTGCCTAACTGACATGAACTTTACTATAACGCCTCTGTTATGTAGCCAAGACCTGTTTGCTACATTAAATATTGTAGGATATTGTAAACAGATAATAAACATCACAGATATTTCAAATGAAGTAAGTACATAAAAAAGGAAATGAATCATCATGCAATCAAGTATCAACTAAGCCAAAATAAAATAAACAGAAAACTGACCACTGAAAATTACAGAGCATCCAACATTATGGGCAACATCTTCTTGTTTATGAAAAATACGGACATATCTATTCCACTCAGTACAACTTTGACACTACAAAATTACATAACTGTATAAGCTAGAGTAAAAAACATTATTGCAACTTTAATTATCAGTTTGGTACATTGTAACATTGATTTGAATTTATATGATCCATTTTTTGTAAAACTTGCTCATATATACTAATCAGCAAACTATGTGGTCGAAACAAATGTTTAAGTGATAACAATTGTTTTTCAACACTAAACTAAACTTTTTCCAAAATGACTTACAAATTGAGTAATTGCGAAAAAGTAAAATATTCAAATGTCGATGTTAGGAGAGATTTTCGATTCATGTTTCCTGAACAAAGAGTAAAAAAATTAACAGATGGATGAACCGTAAAAAATAAAATAAAAAACCAATCCTGTGAATTATCCGTATTGGACAAATTTTCTAGCCATAAATTGCAAGTTGAATAATACTTCTTAAATATTATCAAAATAGCAGATTCTTGAACCAACAGTCAAGTACTTATGGTTAAAAAGTAATTAAATTTACAATTGATTTTAAGGATAATAATGATTGTGTTTAGTGTACTCGAGTTGTGCAAGTAGACAATGCCGGAACAAAACCGCAACATGTACTAATTGCCTCTTCTATGTTATTGTGTTACCTTGTATTTACTTTTCTAGAAAATGAATAATGTGGGAATTAGTCCAAACTTGTCTTTCAAAAAATATTATTATACACAACATATTACATTTCTTCCCCAATAACGTACACCTCATTTTTTTAAACATATATAGTCTGTGAAATTGTACAAAATTCACGTACCACTATATAATCGATAACATTCAAGTTAGCTTAAGGTAACGTTTAATAACATTTAACGATATTTTGTTAAAAAATAAGAGACAACATCTAAAGCCAATATATTATTGCCCTACATAGTTAGCACATTATTACTTATAACAATATATTTTAAATAGTTTCACAAGTTAAGCCCTATTGGTGCACACTAAAGTAATATAATCATTGTCATGAATAGGACAAAGACATAGCAGTTTTACGCGAAATGATATAATGATGCAGCAAAGTAGTATGTATCTGTATGAGTAATCAAAATTGCAAGATAGAATGAATCTGTGAATGATATACCACTCCAAGGTAATTTCGGTAAAAAAATAGTTTGTTTCAATGCAGTGCTTTACTAAATACAAACGAAAATGCATAAAAAAAATATAAAATGTTTATATTACATCTACTTTACTACAGAATTCAGATCATAGAACCAACAACATATGCATATATTTTAATGCATGGACCACCAAACGGTGTAAAAGTTGAAATTGGATAAAATACAATTCAAAATATCATGTGTTTGACATAAATTCACTGTCTGGCAGAGATTGTGTAGTCAATAATTTTGTGGAATGCATCCAATATAGGTTCAACCACGTTATACAATTTTTCAGCCTTTTTGATAGATGCTTCATTACATGCAATTAAAAGATAAATGTGTTAGTTTAGTCTGTTCACTCGTATTTAGTTTTTATGAATTACATGAAACTTTGCTTACTTTTTTTTCTAATAAATCAAATTAGTTCATAGAGAGATACAGCAGAACACATTGGATGCTAATAATTGAAAACGAACAAAAATACTCACCGTAAAGGGACAATAGCAAGAGATTGCAACTGATGGATTAGCCCAATCCATTGTATCCTACAAAGTATAGACACACAAACATATTTACTCAGATGTCTAAAAACTCAAAACTTTCATTCTGTAAACCATAGGAAAGACTGGGTATAGGAAAATAAAGTAATAATCCTACAGAGCAAGATTCACCTGCAAAAGTGGATGCACCAAGAGGAGTTCAACATATATGCAGAGTGTAACCAATACATCCAGACCAGATCCTCAGCCAATCCTCGCCGCAAAACCATCCTCATCACTCAGCCGCCTGGGCATGTGTTTTCTCCTTTTCCAGCAGCGCTAACATTTTCCCCTGCACGAGATTATCAGTTTTTCTCTTCGTTAATCAATTTAGGTAAATCCAAAGACGAGGTGATTTTGGAAGATAAAGATGAGGGAGAAATAAATTTCGAAGAATAATTTTTTAGGGGATTTCATCCTCCTTTTGAAAGGAAGAATTTTGGTGGAATAATTGTTAAAAAGAATGAGAGAGAGGATAAGCGTTAGAAGGATGTATGAGCGGCCCTGTAAATTTTAGCAAAATTTCACTGAATTGTTGGCGGGATTCATTTGGCCGCGTTTATTTCTAAATTTTTATACTTTAACTAGCCAATGATTGCATATACCTTGAAATGCCACCAATTATTGCAACTAAAGACAAATTTACTTGTAGTGATAGCTTCGCTACGATCGAATCAAGGCCTATGGAATCGAGTCTTGGACCTCGGAATGGGCTCGGCCTAGCTTGGAAATAGGTTTAGTGCTTGGCCTTGGTTGTAGGAGGCGGTGGGCCGTTGGGTTTGAGTGAGAAATGGAGGTGGTTTGCCTTGGTTTTAAAGTGGATTGCTTATGTATGTATACTTATATAAATTTAATTTCCTTTTACGGTATTTTCTTCATAATTTACTTAAGGTAGGAAGCCATAAAAAAGCATGAAAATGACGAAGAAGATGAAGTACAATAATGCGTAAAATTATGAAGATAATGGTGGGTATTTATAGAAAAGATTTGGAAACAAAAGTCTAAATGTATAATTACACTTTTGCCCCTTGCCCACCTCCTCAATCCCTTCCAAACGCTCGGCAAGGCTACCCCCCTTATGCTTCCATGTGTGTGATGATGATTGTGCGTAAGTAAGTTGATGTTTGCTTTTTAGGATTGAAAATATCTTAGATATTTATACTTTTTACTACATGTAAATTCAAATGTAAATGGTAAGTATATTTGTATGTATATATGTGTTCATGTATATGTTAGGGTGTGTATGTGTATGTTAGATATGTGCACAAGTGATATAAAAAGGTCGTAACAACTTTGAACAACTTCCATTCGTTAAACCGTTGAAAATTGGGAACTCGATTCCCGGTCACATTTTCATTTATAAATTAATATACATATAAATGTAAACAAATTTTAAAAATCTAATTTCTAATTAGTTTTAATTAATTAAAATGATCTCTTTTGAATTTTAAAACCATATAAATTAATATTAAATAATTGTTTACAAAAATTGATGTTATATCGATAAAGCGATAAGAATTTTCTTATATTTTCAAATCAAGTATATATTTTTATAAAACTATTATAAATGATTTATTATCACTTCATAACTAATTAAAATGAATTATTATCATTTTAAAACAATTATTTTAATAATTATAAAAATTATTAAATCATTAAATCTTAGTTTAAATTCATAAATCAATACGATGCCATTATTGATGATGTCATAAATACTTTTTATTCCCAAAAGTAAAATAAATTATTTTATTTCATATTCTTGTTTAAATGGATAAATAAGTGTATGTATCTAGCTCTGTGCGTGACTTCTGATAATTATATAACTGTTTATCGATCAAACGGTTTTCGGTAATTTTATCGATATTTTTTCAAAAGTATATATTTTTGTAAATACTTATTAAAAATAAGATTACCATCATTATTTATTGTTCAAGACAACATAATCTATGTTGAAAAGCTTATATTTGAATATTTTAAAAATAAATAAATTTATCAAAGTGATAAATTTGTGGGTCGTTACAATTGTCTTCTTCGATTTCAAACTCTTTTCTCGATTCTCTCTCAAAACATAAAACCACTATAGCAATGGCGCCTGAAACCAGAAGCAAATTATTATCTCCAACACAATCGCAAACATCAGCGCACGATGAACAACCATAAGAAATTCAATAATAATCTCCAAATCATGAAATCGAAAACCTAGCTCCACCTAAAATTCAACAGCAATGTCGAAGTACAGAAATAGAAAACCTAGCTCCAACAGAAATTTAACAACAATCCCCTCAAGAAACAGAAAAGCTAGCTTAGAATGACCTAAAATCGCAAATGACGAAAGTAAAACCTAGAAAGCTAAACTTACGAAAACGGCCAATTGAACAAGAAGCACAACAAATGCTAGAAATAAAAACAAAGAGAAGAAATGAACAAAATCCAAAAGATGAAAATCATTCAAAAATGAAAGAAAATATACAGAAAAAGGTAATTTAATCAATGAAATCAAGTGCAGCAAAATTCATATAGTTGTATTGTAATATCATTAATTTTTTTACAGAACAATGAAGAAAATATGCAACAACAAACAGCTACAGAGAAATAAAATGAAGAGCAGCTGAAAAATTTAGGAAGAAGAACAAAGAAAATATGTAAAAAATTCAGAAGAAAAGTCAAAAAAATACTAAAAAGATGGTTCAACATGTAAATGATACTATACAATTATAAAAGTGATACTAACAATATCATATTATTAAACTTATATGCTGATAGTTTATTAAATTTTAAACAGAAAAAAGCAAGAAAAGTTAAGGGAAAAAAGTGTTGTTAAAGAATCTGAAGAGCAAGAAATAAATTCAGTAAATTACAAATAATATCACTTTATAATATATTATTTATGAAAAAATGATAGTTACTGTTTGTTTGTTTGAAGTTAATGCTTTATAATTGTAGAAATTGTCTTCACTATAATTTGTCGCAAAACTGATAACAATGTATAACAAAAATGATACCTACTATCTGTTTGTTTGAAGATAAAACTTTGCAATTTTAGAAATTATTTTCATTATAATTTGTAGCAAGATTGATACCATTATAAACCAAAAATGATATCTATAGTTTGTATGTTTGATGTTAATACTTTGGAATTGTAAAAATTGTTTCCACTTTAATTTTTAACAAAAATGATATCAATATTTAACAAAAATGATACCCACTGTTTGTTTTGAGTAGAGTTGATGACTCCTAATTTTATAAACTTTTATCTATGTCATTTGTAGCAAAACCGACAGTGATATCTTGCGAAAATGATACCAATAATCAGTTTTTTTGAAGTTTGTACTTTGTACTTTGATAAATTGTTTTCACTTTATTTTGTATAAAACCGATACCATTATAACTACGAAATGATACCTACAGTCTATATGTATAAAATTAATGATTTGGAATTTTAAAATTATTTCCACTGTCATTTTTAACAAAACTGTTGCCAATATTTTAAAAAAATGATACCCACCGTTTGTTTCAGTGGAGTTGATGACTTCTAATTTTATAAACTGTTTTCATGTTATTTGTAGCAAAACTAATACTAATATTTTGCAAAAACGATACCAATAATCTGCGTGTTTGAAGTTTATACTTAGTACTTTTATAAATTGTTTCACTGTCATTTTTATCAAATTTGATACCATATTAATTCAAAAATGATACGTATAGTCTTATGTTTAAAATTAGTGATTTAGAATTTAAAATTATTTCCACTGTCATTTTAACAAAACTGGTACCAATATTTTAAAAAAATGATGCACATTGTCTATTTCAGTGGAGGTGATGCCTTCTAATTTTATAAATGATTTTCCATGTCAGTTGCAGTTAAACTGATACCAGTATCTTGCAAAAATAATAACAATAATCTGCATGTTTGAAGTTTATATTTTGTACTTTTAAAAATTGTTTCATTGTCATTTTTATCAAATCTGATACCATTATATTGCAAAAATGATATCCCTTATATGTTTGCTTGAAGTTGGTAAACTGTAGAACTTGTTTTCACTGTAGTTTGTAACAAAACTGATACCAACATAAACAAAAAAGATACCTATAGCCTGTTTGGTTGAAGTTAATGCATTGGAATTTTAGAAATCATCTTCACTGTAATTCGTAACAAAACTAATACCAATGTATATCAAAAATGAAACCCACGGTCAATTTGATTGAAGTTAGTACATTGTAATTTTAGAAATTGTTTTAACTAATGTATGTAACAAAAAACCGACATCAATAAATTGCAATATTGATACCTACTATTCAACTTAACGCCACTTTTTCATACAACAGGATGATGATGATTTTGCCGACCCATGTCGTAAGAGCCAGAAAGTGATGTCGAAAGCACCAGAGCAAAAAAACAAGTGAAGAAAAGAAAAAGGCAAAGATTTAAAGACGACACTTCATATAGATGTGGATTGCAAGCAATATTTAAGATTATACAGTTTGTTAAAGAAAATAATGGACTAACAAAAAAGTAAATAGACATTCTGAAACACACCCAGTTTTACCACTTCTTCAATGTTTTCTATCAAGTCAAAATTACAATGAATAGTTTCCTTTATTCCTTAGAATCATCCCAAGAAGAGCTAGAGTCTATATTAGTACTTAAAGATTTCCCAGATATTTTTGAGCCGATTAGTAGTTTGTCCCCCCATCGGGAAATTGAATTTCGTATTGATCTAGTTCCCGATGCGAAACCTATTATTCAAACCTTACGTAGAATGCCCTCGAGAGAGAAGCAGAAGCTAATAAGTCAAACCGATGATTTGTTAAGAAGAGGGTTGATTGGACCGAGTCGTTTGAGTCGGGGATCGGTATTATTTTTTGTGGCTAAGTCTGATGGTTCTTTAAGATTGTGTGTGGACTATAGAGAGTTGAATAAGCAGACTATTAGGAATAAGTATCTGTTACCCTGAATAGATGATATGTTTGACCAACTTAATGGGGCTAGAGTTTTTCCCAATTGGACCTCGCTACGGGTTTCCATCAGTTAAGGGTAGCGGAGGATAGTAAGCCCTTAACTACTTTTTAAAGGGCCAGACCTTTTCAATGAATGGTTAGTTATGCCATTTGGACTAACCAATGCACCTGCATTTTTCGTTGATCTTATGAGTCGAGGTTTTAGGGATGTTCTAAATAAGTTCGTGTTGATTTTCATTGATGACATCCTTATATATTCCAAGTCTGAAGAAGAGCATAAACTCCATTTGGAACTAGTGTTAGAAACATTAGGGAAAAATGTTTTAAAGGCTAAGTTTTCTAAGTGCCAATTTTGGCAATCAGAAGTAAGATACCTAGGTCATGTTGTATCGGGAGATTGCATTTCAGTTGACCCGTCTAAGGTAGTTGATGTGCAAGACTTCAAAAGACCCAATCTCCCACAGAAGTGAGAAGCTTTTTAGGGATGCCAGCTTATTATAGGGAGTTCATAAAGGATTGCTCTAAGGTTGCCTATCATCTAACCAAGCTGACAAAAAATGATGTTAAATTTGAGTGGACTCCAAAGTATGAAGAAGCATTCCTAGAGTTAAAAGAAAGGTTGACCAGTGCCCCAGTTTTAGCTATCATAGATGGAGGAGAGGGGTTGACTGTTTATACCGATGCTAGTAGAGTTGGGTTGGGTGCAGTGTTGATGCAGCATGGGAAGGTCATAGCCTATGCAAGTAGACAGTTAAAGCCTCATGAGAAGAATTATGCAACGCATGACTTGGAACAGTTAGCCGTAGTATTTGCATTGAAGATATGGAGGCACTACTTGCTGGGTAAGAATCCTTCTATTCCTCTTTAGTTTATTGCTGATCTTTTAGGATCCTTGTAGTAATTTCCTTCTTATATAGGTGAAAAGTTTGAGCTCTTCATGGATCACAAATCCCTGAAGTACCTTTTCACTCAGAAGGACCTGAACTTGAGGCAGTGGCGATGGCTAGAATTTATGTCGGCTTACGACTTGGATATTCTCTATACGCCAGGGAAAGCAAATGTGGTGGCAGACGCTCTAAGTAGGAATGCAGTTTTGGCTCTCTTGGAAGTCACTGCGAATATCATCGAAAGAATTGCGAGCAAACAAAAGATAGATAGTCTTCTATTGGAATTTATTCAAGGCATTAAGAAGGGCCAGAATACTAGTTTCGAGATTCATAACCATGGTACTTTAAGGATGAATGGAAGATTATGCGTTCGTCATATAGGTGGTATTAGACAAGAAGTTTTAAAGGAATGCCATATGTCTAAATTAAGTATCCACCCTGGAGTTAATAAGATTTACAAGGATATGAAGTGAGTGTTTTGGTGGCCCGGGATGAGTAAAGATATTTCAATCTATGTCAGCCGATGTCCGATCTGTCAGCAGATAAAAGGCGATCACCAGAAGACGGCTGGTTTACTTCAACCCTTGGAAATCTCAAATTGGAAATGGGAAATGGTATCAATGGATTTTATCGATGGGTTACCCAGAACCAGAAAAGGAAATGAAGGTGTATGGGCCATTGTAGATCGGCTAATGAAGAGTGCTCATTTTATTCCGGTAAAGTCGATGAGAACTACAACTTCTTTGGTATAAATTTATATAAGAGTGATAGTAAGATTGCATGGAGTCCCAGTAAGTATAGTAAGTGATCGAGATACAATCTTTACTAGTCAGTTTTGGGAGGAATTGCAATTAGCTTTAGGAACAAAGCTAAGCTTGAGCATAACATATCACCCCCAAGCAGATGGAAAAACGGAGAGAGTGAATTAGATTCTAGATGATCTTTTGAGGGCATGTATTCTGGATTTTGGAGGATCATGGGAAGATCGTCTTCATTTAGTGGAATTCTCCTACAATAATAGCTATCAAGCGAGCATTGGCATGGCACCCTACGAAGCTCTCTATGAATGTCCTTGTAAGTCGCCGGCATGTTGGGTTGAAACTGGAGATCGGATAGTACTTGGGCCGAACATGATTTGAGAAGCTACTGAAAAGGTGTCGGTGATAAAGAAAAGGATGAAGAAAGCCCAGGATCTCCAAAAGAGTTATGCCAATAAAAGGAGAAGAGATTTGGAATTTGAAGTCGAAGACTCTGTATTTGTAAAGATCTCCCCAATCAGAGGAGTTGTTCGATTTGGAAGGGATGGGAAGCTAGCACCTAGGTATATTGGACCATTTAAGATTATTGAAAGGATTGACCGCTCGCCTATAAGGTTGAATTACCAGAAAGGTTGTCAGAGGTCTATAATGTTTTTCACGTGTCTCGTTTGAGGAAGTGTGTCCATGACCCATCATTGATTGTGGAGCCGTCGGTTCAAGAGGATTTTGAGGTAGAACCGAACTTGACGGTAATCTGGTATCCAGTTTATATTATAGATCAGGATGAGAAGAGGTTGCACAATAAGGTGGTGATGTTAGTAAAGATTCAATCGAGTGAGGATCCCCGAGATTGTACTTGGGAGATGGTGGATTACATAAGGGAAGCCTATCCAGAATTAATGTTAGGATAGTCACTGTTTGTATGTATAGTGTATGCATTATTGTGTTAATGGATGCATAGTGTATGTCCTTTGTATGGATTTCATGCTATATAATATATGACCTTCTGAGTTATTATGAGTTATCTCTTTGTTTGCTAATTTTAGGATGAAATTCTTTTAACGGAGAAAGAGTGTAACGACCCAGAATTTAATCACTTAAAATATGGATATTTAAATATATTTTTAATAATTAATTAATATATTTTATAACTCAAATAAACTCCTTTTAAATAATAATTAATGATGGTAAAATAGTTTACGAAATTTGTTTACAAAAACAATCAGTTCAAAGAAAAATAGAAAATGTGACCGGAAACTATTTTTCGAATTTTCAACTTTTCGGTGTTGAAAAGTTGTCGAAAAACATTGTCCACGATTGAGTTAACATAGTCACATTACAAATAAGTTAGATATATATTTTGATAAATATATATACACAGATATTAACTTAAATAAATGTAAAGGCGATGTGACCTTTTATGTATTATTTATAAATAAGGAAAAAGTTAAAAGAAAATGTCATTTCATTTGCAAACATAAAGTAAAACATGTTTAAACATGTTGGAGCATGTTTTTAAGGAAGGAACTAAGAGGATGATGTGGCAAAAATCTAGTGAAGGGTGTGTACTCTTTAGTAATTTAACTTCTGCACTAGTATATAACCCCTTTCCTACATTTTCCTCATTTTCTAAATTCATTTCAACTTTCTAAATTCTCTTCCAAGCTTTGATATACACTTTAATGGCTTCCTAAATATTTCTAAAAGTCTAAAAAGTTAAGTTCATCCACTTTTAAACTTCTAAATTCTTGTTTAAACCTTTCTTTCCTCGTTTCAACACCTCTCCTCCACAAAACAAGCACATACCCACCCTTAACCACCTTAGGCCGAACCCGTATACCCCTAAGCCGAACTCTTTTGTCCACTTGAACCTTCCAAAAATCTATTTTTTTCAAGTTAAAGCGAAGACTTAACTCATATCACTAGTACAAAATTTGCATGTTGCGTCACCTTATTTGCGACGGTTTAGGTAAAAACAGTAGCAATTAGTATTATTTGCGTCGGTTCTTTTAAACAACCATAGTAGTTGGTCCATGGAAAGCGATAGAAATTTTTTAAAAACAATTTACAACGGTTGTCTTTCACAACCGTAGCAAATATATATGTAAATTAGGTTATATGCGACGGTTATATTTATAACTGTAGCATATATATGTTGCAAATGCAAACCTTATTCAAAATATATATTTAGCTTCTTGGAAAACTAATTTGCGACGGTTTTAATTCAAAACCGTCACATATACTTATCCTAATTACCTTATAACAGACGTGTAAATTAACCAACTGAACCCGAACTATCAACTACTTCGTCTCTACCTAGCTTTCTGCTACGTACCTAACTTTATAACCTAACTTAATTTCAATTACATCGAAAACACTTCGTCTCCACCTTCTCGATCCACATCCCAGATCCCTCAAAATTCGTGCACCGCAACCTCTCGTATGCTTCAACAACCCTTCAGCTTCCTCGAGCTATAGAAATTCTCCAGCGTTTCACATCTCTAGAAGTCGTCGATCTTCATCGCCCACTCCACATCTTTAGAAATCCATCTACATCAATCTTTGAAGGTATAATCATTTATTTGAAGCCTCCTTATTCGGGTTCAAATTTTTTTAAATGGATATTTAAATATAATTGATAATGAATTAAAAAAGAAGCGCTAATCATTGTTTAGATGAGTAATTTTTTCAATAGTACAACAATTTATGTTCAAGTCTAGAATATGTATAGCAAAGAATGCAGTATTAACGATGGCATAAATTATATTAGCTCATTTTGGTTTCACAATATCATACATTTTCATCAAAAAATATGGGAAGTGGACAATGTTGATAAAGAATTTTTCAAAACCAAGCCTCCACAGAATTGATAGGAAGATTGTGGTAAGTTAGGCAAAATGTTGTAGCAAGATATAATTTGATGCAGCTTTCTTACTCAAATAGAGCTTCTTTGTTCATCCGCATATCATAAATGTAAATATCCAGGTTAAAATTTTTACAACTAGGAAAGATTTGAATGTCATGAGGATTCCAATAAATTCGACCACGCCTAATAGGAAAAATATCATCTAATTGCTTGTAGAAAAATACAGGTAGTTAAAAAGTATGTGCAGTTTAATAAATATATATGAACAAATAGTTATTTTCAATCATTAGTACCTTTTAGTTTAAATATCTTGTAAAACTTCAGTTCAACCATATGCCTATATGCGTGCAAATGAGGTGCTGAGTTGAGTTTGGCTTATCATATTTCTATTTAAATACATCTATATACAATAATTAGCAGCTCTCTGTTTTATATTCCTATCACTATAAACTTTGTAATTTGTTTGGTCATGTGGAAACTGATTAACAATTAGAACTGTTTAAATCCTAGCATTACTTTTATATCGGTTTATAGATGTTTGTTTGTTTGCTTAGTCTTACTTTTATATCGGTTTATAGATGTCTATTTGCTCATTTGTTATTAGAGTTTATAGATAATCAAAATTAACATATATAAAGTTTTTTTTTGTATGTGATCTTTAGTTGTTTGTTCTTCTTGCATATTACTAATTTTAAAGTTGAGTTGAGTATAGGTACAATAAAAGTTTAACGTGAAACACTTAAGATAATTTTTTTGCTTGTGTAGTGTGTCTCTAGCATTTTCACATGGATCATAATTGGATGTACAACATGAAACGTAGTGATGTTGAGTTCTTGAACAAGATCGAAGAGTTCATCTATTGTGCATTGAACAATCAATCAAGAAGAAATTAAGAAACTATTTTTTGTCCTTGTAGACTCTGCAAAAATACAAAGAGGTTTCGTAACATAGATCAGATTAAGGATCACGTAATTCGTAATGGATTTAAGCAAAATTATACACGGTGGATATGGCATGGTGAAAGTATACTTAGTAGAACTAGTTCTAGTAAATATGGGGATGATGAGAATGGCTTGGGAGATAATGTGAATAATGAGGTGAATGATGAGGATAACGAGAATGATCATGTTCATGAGATGTTTTGTGATGTTGAAGAACATTTGATGGAAGAGCCAAAGTTGTATGAAAAAATATTAATTAATGCTGAGAAGCCTTTGTTTCCTGGTTGTGATAAGTTCACAATGTTATTTGCTTTGCTCAAGCCTTTTAATTTAAAGGCAAAGTATGGGTGGAGTGATAAAAGTTTTACATCATTGCTGGAACTTTTGAAAGACATGCTTCCGGAAGGTAATGAGCTTCCTACTTCAAACTATGAGGCAAAGAAAATTATGTGTCCAATTGGTATAGGGTAAAAAAAGATACATGCATGTCCAAATGGTTGTATATTATATCGAAATGAATACGAGAGCTTGCATGAATGTCCCAAATGTGGATTATCACAATACAAGACACGAGGGCATGTTCATAATGACTCAGATAAGAAATGGCCTCCGACAAAGGTGTTATGGTATTTGCCCATTATACCGAGGTTTAAACGCTTATTTGCAAATAAAGAAAACGCAAAAAATTTGAGATGGCATGCAGATATGAGGAAGTATGATGGGTTACTAAGGCATCCAGCTAATTGTCCACAGTGGAGAAACATCGATACAATGTAACCTAGTTTCGGCAAAGAAATTAGGAATCTTAGACTTGGTCTTTGTACGGATGGCATAAACCCATTTGGAAACCTTAGTAGTCAACATAGTACTTAGCTAGTTCTTTTGGTGATTTACAATCTTCCATCTCACTTAAGTATGAAACACAAGTACATCATGTTGTCTCTTCTAATCTCGGGACCATGAAAACCAGGAAACGACATCGATGTTTACCTAGCTCCTCTTATTGATGATCTAAAACTTTTATGGGATAAAGGTGTGCACACGTTTGATGCATACAGTAAAACTGATTTCACATTGCATGACATGGTTTTCTATACCATAAATGATTTTCTTGCATATGGTAACTTGTCTTGCTATAGTACAAAAGGTGCCAAAGCATGCCCAATTTGTCAAGACGATATAGCTGTTGAGCGTTTGCATTTTTGCAAGAAAAAAGTGTATATGCATTACCGTAGATTTCTCCCTCTTAGTCACCCTTATCGTAAAAAGAAAAGGCCTTTAAATGGGGAGATAGAGAGTGGAGTTGCTCGTTTTCCATTAACCGGAAATAATGTTTATGAATGGGTCAAGGATGTTGAAAATGTATTTGGAATAGCCTTTCCTCTTGTAGAAGGCCCATGGAAGAAAAAATTTATATTTTGGGAACTTCCATATTGGAGACACTTACAGGTTTGACATTGTTTGGATGTAATGCATATTGAAAAAAATATTTATGATAGTATCAATAGGACACTCTTGAATATACCTGGTAAGACAAAGGATGGTGAGAAAGCTAGGCGGGATATGTTGAAAATGGGTATTCGAAAGGAGTTAGCACCAGTAGAGAAAGGTAAACGTACCTATTTGCCTCCTGCATGTTACACATGTCCAAAAAAGAGGAAACTAATTTATGTGAGTGCCTTCGTGGTGTTAAGGTTCCAGCAGATTATTCTTCGAACATTAGCGGTCGTGTATCAATGAAGGATTTGAAATTGATCGACCAGAAATCTCATGACTGTCATGTGTTGATGCAACATTTGTTACCTGTTGCAATTCGAGGTATATTTCCTAAACATGTTAGACATGTTATTACAAAGCTTTGTATCTTTTCTAATATAATTTGTAGCAAGGTGGTTAATCCTGATATGTTGGATGATCAACAAGCAGATGTTATTGTTACTTTATGTCAATTGGAGATGTATTTTCTCCTTTATTTTTTGACATTATGGTGCATTTGGTTGCTCATCTGATAAGAGAAATCAAGATTTGTGGTCCTATGTTTATGAGATATATGTATCCGTTCGAAATGCACATGGGAACTTTAAAAAGAAAAATAAAAAATATATATAGACCTAAAGCTAGTATCGTAGAAGGTACTGTAGCTGAGGAGGTTATTGACTTTGTCACTCAATACTTAACTGGTGTTAAACCTATTGGACTTTGCAAGTCTCGGCAGGATGGATGACTTGACGGTCATGGCACAATTGGGTCAAATCAAAACTGGTTTCAATTGGTGATGAAATGATTCACAAAGCTCACCTACTTGTTTTACAACACCTTAGTGAGGTTCATCCTTACTTGAAGGAGCACATGATGATTTTAAAATCTCAGAATCCTTCAAAGACCAAAAGGTGGTTGACAAATGAACATAACCTCTTCTTCGTCGTATGGTTTAAAAATAGGGTAATGTCTCAACTGTCCCAAACAAATCATTTTTATTTCTAATACAATAAGATGGTTGGCATATGGGCCTCGACTTCAAGTCAATCTTATGAAGGATATGATATTAATGGGTATGTTTTTTATACGAAACGTCAGGATGAGAAAAGCAAAATGCAAAATAGTGGAGTTAGTGTCGTGGCATCTTCAAGAGAATTTCCTAGTGCTAAAAATAACAGACCAATAAATGTGACAATGTCATATTATGGAATAATTGAAAATATTTGGGAGCTTGAGTACAAGGACTTCACGATCCCTCTATTTCAATGTAAATGGGCTGACAACCATCGCGCTATACGAGTGGATGAGTATGGATTCACACTTGTTGATTTGATCGAGTGAGTCATGATAATGATCCACTCATCTTGGCATCTCAAGCAAAACAAGTTTTTTACGTGACCGACCCAGCTGATCATAAGTGATCTGTTGTTCTTCCCAGAAAAAGACGAATTGTTGGAATTGATGATGTGATAGATAAAGAAGAGTATAATCAATTTGATGAGAACCCACCTTTCTCCGTCGACGTAAGTCTACAAGAAGAAGAAGTTGATTTGAATGTAAATTATGCACGTTCTAATCATGATGAAGGGGTTTGGATAGCGGGTTAATTTTTTTCATACTCCATAATGCCACAAAGGTAAACCACTAATAAAATTGCTGCATCATTGAAAAGTTTAGTTAAAAGTTTGACTATCAACACCTTGTGTGGTTTTAGCTCCATACTTTTATAGTTTTTTAACTATTAAATGCATTAGGACATATTTGTTCTGATATGTTAAATTGTTCATTCTTCTTAGTGCATGTATTCTTTTTAGATCCTAATCAAGAATTCTTAATACCCACAAATGGCTTAGTCCTCTGTTTACATTGTCCTGACACAACATATACATATAAAATGTAATTTGTTCACATTTTCTTTCTAAAGGTGATAATATTAGAAATGAGGAAAACAATGGAGAGGCCTCATATCCCATGGCAGCAATTCGACCTTGTTTTAATTTTATGATTCCTATTCATTGTTTTTATTAGCTTTTTGGTTGCTGTAAAGATGTGAGGAAGGGAATTGCTCAGGCATTGAATGTGATTTTGCAGAAGCAAAAGCAGGCATTAAGCGAAGTGTATAAGAAGAAGAAATGGCTGCCATTGTATTTGAGGCCTAAGAAGACAAAAGCCATCCAAGTGAAGCTTACAAAACATCAGGTACACTTTATTTATAATTTAGGCTTGAAGGCATGTTAGGTGAAGTTGGGATATTATTATTTTTCCATGGCTGCATAGCATGCATCATAGCTTGCACAAATTGAAGAAGTCTGTACACCACAGGTATTTGCATACCAAACACACTACAAACACACTATGTATGTCATATGCTCTATAAGAATTTTCACCAGATATAACCATACTTCATAAAACTAGACACTGCAATATGATCAAATTACCAAAACTATAATACATAATTAAGACGAGGATCGAATATACAATCAAATTAAAATCTACTAGGAAGAATTAATTGTGGAAATTTCCTTTCATCAATTAATCGATAAATCCGTTCATGTCAAAGGTTCATTTGATAATAATATCAGTACATTCATCGAGTATAAAGTCTGAATGAAAATAAACTGTATCATGTAATATAAATTCATTAATGTTCCATGCTAAATAGTACCATTTATCTCTAGATTATTGAATCCACCAGTCGAAATGCAATCTAATTTGAAATCAAAAATAATTTGAAATCCGATATATTGATTTTAAAACACATCAACTGAGGGAGATGATTGAATCAAAAGAGGAGAATGAGACCATAATTTGGCTTAAAAAACATAGAAACCTGATTAAAGGGTAAAACTGAAAGGAAGTATCAACAATTGATCGGTGCTCAACAATTGAGTTTATGCATATTAAAAGTAACATAAAAGGAGGACAGTTCTAAAAAGCACATCTATTAATACTATAAGAGTCATTACAAATGATGAACACGGTACTCTTCATTTCTTTACTAATCAACATTCAATTTATGACTTACAATGAGTGTTTTCACCGTATGGTTGAGTATTTGATAAACTGTGGTGATGTAAAGTGAAATGGCTGAAGAGGAACTGGATTCCTGCAAGAAAAAGTACACCAAACTTAACTTCTCATCACACACACAAAGGCAATTTGGACACAAAATAAAACACCAAATCTCATTGTGTTCACATTTGGATTTGAAACCAGGGAGCAATCCAATAGTTGACATCCATTGTCACTATATATGTATATATGTATATATGTATGTGTGTGTATGTATATGTATATATGTATGTGTGTGTACACGAAAAAATATAGCAAAGAACACGACTTACGGTCGAGGGCTATAAATTTTGATTTGACACACATGTGTGTCCCTACCATTAAGATGATTAGCTAAAATGGCGATCTGGAGCATGAAAGTGTTGACAAACATCTCACTGTGGATAACATAAACAAGAAATATCAAATTTTTAGCATATAGCGAATATGACCAACTATTTCTTTCTAACTTAGTTGTACTTAATGCAAATTTTGTTGAAATTACCCTTGGATAAACTTGAAATCTAGAAGGATTAGCAAGAGAAAATATCTTTCAGTTTTCATTTTAACGCAGTGTAGTGCAGTGCAGATTCATTTTTGAGTTAAACTTCTAAAAATAAGTGTAATGAATAGGACACTGGTATTCAAATGCTATTAGAATTTATGGCTTGGCAATTTCTGTATTAGCTCTATGCAGAGCAGATTGAATTTGATATAGTTATGTTTCGCAAACAAAAAGTTGGCCATGAAAATAAATAATAAGAGTGTCACTGTACCGAGGATCGTTACCTGATAATGGTATATTTACCCAGCCAACTGGCTTAACAAGCTCAATAGTTTTTATCTCCTGTTCAATAGAAAATGAAAATAAAAAGGTTTTAGAAAAGAGAGAAAAATAATCGGCATGTTCTAGACAATGCATAATTGTCAATACTGAGTGGTAGTCTGACATAATTTCGTGCAGTGGAAGGCTAGAACTCAAGGAATTCTAGACCGTTCAAGTTAACTTAGAAGTTAGCACTAGACCATTTAAAAAGTTTTAGTTTATTTTGCATTATTATTCAGTTTCAGTTTATCTGCACAGTATGGTTATATCTAGTGAGAATCCTTTTATCAACCATCCATTCAAAATCCAACACTTTATATTTTTAAAACATTTCCTGCCTCTGCAAAATAATGATACAACCGTTACCATACTTTTACCATTTTTAAAATCTGCCATATTTCTTCATATGTGAATCAAATTTTTTTAGTTATTCTTTACTATGGCAGAATAACTAGCTAAATATTAAAACATCTCTTTGATATAGGAATAATGGAAATAGAACCATACAAACACAATGTAGAGCAGAATTCTTCTGCTTTGCAAACGTCTAAGAAGAAGAAAAGAGGTCCGACTACCGGAAAGAAATACAGAACACAAGAGCCAAAAGACATTGAGTGGGTGATAATGATAAACCCATTGGAAAGTGGGTGAATTCTTATAAGGCATTTGTAGGCGAAGCATGTAGATCCAAAATTGATATCAACATTAAGAATTGGGATGACGTCAGTCCGGGGCTTAAGGATACTATCTGGGAAGATATTAAGGTATTTTAAATTTTTTGTAATTATTTAACATACTGTATTCGCTTTTTCAGTTTTTATTTGAAATTATATTGCACATATTTGGCTTCCTTGGAGAATAAGTGCTGGCTTAGTACCTCTTGCTATACCTTTGTGACATATAATAATACTAGCATAACCGTACAACGAAGGAAAACCGACCATTCAATTATACAAATTTAAGCAACACAATTATTGTAATTTTTCCATAATTTCAGCTAAACAAATAATGCTAATATGATAGACTAAAAGTTTATTCCATTGTTATGAAAAAAAATTAAGAAATCATAATGATAGTATTTGTCCTTAAATATTGAACATTTCAATGTTTCTGATAATTATAGTCACTTGCATATTGCTAATTTCAGTATTAAACTGAGTAAACTCTTATATGATTCGAATCACAGTCAAGGTTGAATGCTTTCATATTAAGTTGTCTCTATCCTAATAAACTAAAAAAAAATTTCGGTGCCTTATCATTATAAAATGTTTAGCATATAAAATTGCAGCCTCAAAGATTCATGCCATACTAAATATTGTTGTTCAAAACCAAAACTTGGCATCTCAATTTACAGCACTAATGGTCTATATAAAAAAAGCTCCTTTAAACAAAAATTTGTTCATAGCTCCTTGATCCCTTGTTCAATGTTTGCTGATAGTAAATGTATTTTTCCTCAAAGTTTTCTTCTTAGCTTTACTAATAAGATTTTAATAGAACAACCAATATATTTTAAAGTGTTAAAAGTGGGTAATGGTGGACATACACGCTCTTAAACCTTGCAGACCCACATAGCTACATAAGTACCAATTTTGCTATTATTTTTTACATATAACACAGAGAAGATAATAGCATAAACATAAATAATATATGCTTTACAACATAAATACTATTATAATATATTTACTCAAGTTAACATACAAATGAAAAAGAAACTAAAATAATGCAACACCTTTGGTTTATAACGAAAGGTGCACATTGACAAATGACAGCACATGAGCTATAATATACCAGATTAGGCTTAAGCTAAAATAATGCAAAATCCTTTTTCTGTTTAAATTTTATGGATTATAAAAACTTAAAAGTCACAAAGACAACCAATCAAAGGCAATATACCTAGCATGAACACAATAGGTAAAGTAACCTAAGTAAATAACATCAAACTTAAATTTAAAAATAAAAAATTTAAATGATATTACATGCCAATCACAAGAGTATACTCCTTTTTCTTTTAAGTAGTACAAACATAAATGTTTTTAATTGGACAAATTTTGCATGAAAATTAGTTGCAGACCTTGGGTTACCATTTGTGTACCATCACTAACTATCTCTCATCCACCAACACTACATCAACTTGTACATTTTCTTTTTTACATCTAGAATATCTAACATATTCCCTAATTTCCCTTCCATGGTATGAGCTGCTCTTAAATAATCTGTAAGTATTTTGGTAGAACCATTTTCTGTTAACTGCTATTTTTGTAGAAAACTGTACGTATTTTTCATTTTTGCAAAAAATTTCAATATTTTTAAAATTTTGTTCATATTGACCTTTGATTAAGCATAGAGCTGAATTCGAATTGTTATTTTGGCTACTAAGCATTTATTTTTAATTATCTCATACCGAGTACCACATAGATGACAAAATGAAAGACATCATGTTAAGAAATGTTAATGAACAATGGAAGGATTTCAAATCAAGATTGGTTAGCATTTGGATTACAAAGACAAGAAAGCTTCCAGAGGACCATAAAGAGCCGTACGAATTTTATGATGGTATCATACAAGCACAGTGGGAGACATTTAAGAAGAATTGCGAAACTGAGGAATTAAGGTATATTTGTATCTTTTGTCTAATTTAACATTGTATAGATATAGTCTTATTTTCAAGTGTTATACGAATGTGGATTTTGCAAAGGGGACTTACTTCTTTAGGTACTCTGCTAGGTTTTCATTGACTTACCATTAAGGTGATCAAAATAAAATTAAGGTGATCAACATAAGAGATTTGAAAACTTGTACTATAGAAGAGAACCACTTGTTATCAGAATTTTTTTTAAGAAACCACACGTCCTTTGCTAGGTCCACATCTTCCCTTTCGAAAAATGCACACCAATTTTCTGATATAAAGCTTGAATGGCAGGTGTACATCAGACGGTACTAAATAAATACAAAAGGATAGTTGTAACGACCCAGAATTTTGGTCGTTTGGTTTTGAATGTTTAATTTATTTTCAAATGTTGAATTTGAAATATTAATTGATTTTAAATATGGATATTTTGGATGAATTAGTGAAATGGTTTAAAATTTCAAACATAACGATTAAATAGATTTGGTGAATGGTAAATTTAATATTTGAAATTGGGTAAATATGTGAATCTGGAGTAAATGTGAATGGAAATGGTTTCTAAGTTGATTTAAAACTCTATTTGAACTAGACTGATGATAGTGGACTTTTGAATTGAATTAAAAGTCGATAAATTCAAATTTAAAAATTAATTATATTATAATAATAGTGAAAAATAGCGAATTTAATATTTGGAATAGTGTAAATAATTGAGTTTGTGATTTAAAATGAATCGAAATGTTTTCTAATATGAATATAATTCTGTTTGAATTAGAATTGAGTTGGTTAGTTTTTAAAATTTGAATTTCAAGTAATTTCATCGATTTTGAAAATCATTTGATTTAATCGACACGATAAAATAGTTTTTCGGGGCATAGTCTCGAAATTCAATGAAACAAGTTCCATTGGATCCATAATAGTGTATTAATATTGGATTTCAAATTTCGTAGCGTTTGGATTTACCGTTTGGTCGTGCGGGATAGAAACGCGTTGATATTAATATTGGAAATTTAATATTTTAATTCGATTCGAAAAGCTATCTTCCACATACGATCGAATTAGGCCTCAAAACATATTCCATTATGTTTGGAATAGGGGTAAAACATCATAAATGCCAGGCGGCCTGCCTCGTTTGGAGTTCGTCCAGAAAAGTGCATGAACGGTAAAAATAATAATATTATATATATACACGCATATATATATATACGCGTATTCACCCAAACCGTAATATTATACAGCCGCGCCTCCATCATATTCAATGGCCGAAAGTCACCTCTCTTCCTCCTCAATTTTCTCCAAATCCATCCACTTTCGTGAACATGCTTCAACTAAAAAAATGTAGAGCTCGACAAACTCTATGTGATCAATGGTTGTGATCATGATTGGTGAACCACTGCAGCCTCGGGATGAGCTCGAACGCGCGTAGTTTGGAGGCGATTTTCTGGCAATTGGCGAGTCGCGGGGTTGGCGGCCTTTGGCCGTAGGAGCAGTGGGGGACGGGTTTTTGTGTGGCGGCGTTGGATGGCACTTCAGCGATCTCGAGGTGACGCGGCAAATTGATGAAGAGGGCGGCTGATATGGGTTTCGTATATTACTAGAAACGAACGAAAGTAAGGAGAAGAGAAACCCAGCCAAATCTGCTCTGGTATGAATTCAACGGCTTGGATTTCTCAAGTTAAAATAAAAGAAATTTATTTTATTCAAATCTTTTAAAATGTGTATCCTCTTCGTACGAGGTTCGATTGAGACGAAATAAGCGGTGTTGGAATCGTATCGATGAAGGCTTTGGCGTAGAATCGAAGTGGCATTTATTTGAAGTTGAAATATTTTCAGTTTCAAATAAAAGGTGAGTGTTTTATACACTCACATTTGACTAAAATATTTTTATGATTAGTTAAATTGGAATTCCAAAGTAATTTAAATTATTGATTGTTGTTTGGTGAATTTAACTGACATGGAAATCGATATAGAAATTTATATGTTAGCAGTTAAATTTAAATTAGAATTAAACTGTTAGTCAAATTCCCGATTATTGATAATTGGTTAATTATTGTGAATTATTTATTGTTTGGATGACTGATTGTGATGGATGAAAATTGGTTAATATTTTGGATGATTTGGATGTTTATTTGTTTTGATATATCATGTTATCATCCTGTGTATTATTTACAGTATATAAAACTGTAAATTTAATTATTTCGAATAAATTAAGAAATAGGTTGAAATGATATATACCTATGACACTATGATTTGGATTGAAATGATATATATCCGTCCCTGAATTATATTGAAATAATTAATTCACTTGGCCTTAGGATAAAAAATTATATACAGATACCATATTGGTTAAATTAAATGATTTTAAAATTTTTGTTTTAAAATTATTTAAATGATTTGATTTTTAAGAAATAAAAATCGAATTTATGGAAATCGAACTATTTTTCGAACTTGAGTTTGAAGTGTTGAAATTTAAGTTGATAACAGGAATTGTTTAAATAATTAAAGTTGAGATTTTGAAGTTATAATCGAAATATAATTTGAATTTCAGGAATTGATTTGTTTTAAAAGATTGGAATTTTATTTGAAATTTGAATATTGCTAAGTAAAAGTGATATAAAACAATATTTCGAAATTAAGCTCGGAATTGTTTTTTATTTGAAGATTTGGATCTTAAATTGAATATTGAAGGTTAATTTGATTTAAGTGGTTTGAATCGATATTCTGAAATCGAACTCGAATTTATATTAATCGAAACGGTTGGAATTGAGAATTGAATTGAAATTAATTCAAATTGGAATAGAGTTGGAATTAATTGGAACTGAAAAATAAATTAAATTATTTCCAAATCGAAATCGAATTTATTTGAATTGAAGTTGGAATCGAAGTAAAATTCGACTTGAAATCGGAATTGGATCGATTAAATCGAAATGGAAATTGAAATTGATTTGAGTTGGAAGATTTGAAATTGAAGCAGTTTGACTTTGGAACTATTTTCAAATAAATTATTTTAGTATAAACCGTTTAAAATCTATCTTCTTAATTATACAAATTATCTTGATTTTCCAAACTATTTTACTATATAAACCATTTTCAATACTCAAACTATTTTCTATTAGACTATTTTAACCACTTAACTATTTTAAAACTATTTTCTAAAAATTCAAACTGGTCAAAAAGGTGGAATGTTTATATTTAAATAATGGATTTAAATGCAAATCGAGTTAAATTGAAGTTATAACCTAAATGAAAATTCGAAACAATTTTGAAAGCGAAATCGAGAGATTGAGGCAAAAATGATTTTGAAGTGGAATAGCATATTTTAAGTAAATAGATGATTTCGAAATGAATTTGATTTTGAAGCGAATATGATATTTTGATATCAAATACGAATTGTTTTTGAAATGTAAAAGTACCAACCGGTGTGTAAAACGACGTTTGGTTGTTAAAGAGACCGGGGACCCTTATTGGCATACTCTCTGTCAATATTGGAACCACTTTAACAATTGTGTACGCCGAGAAGACTCCAGAACGAAGTGGTTGGATTTGGCGGCGTTGCTGGATTTGAAGAAAGAGAACGATGATGGATTGGCCTGACACTTGCGTCAATTTGAAATGACTAAAATAGGAGCCGTACCGGCTAATGAGGTTTGCTACCTCTAGCGGACACACTTCTTCGTATTACTATCCTGACATTGTTATCGATTGGTGCGCACCCTCGGATTTTGGAAGTGTTGGACGCGGTGGGCCGTTATGGGCTACCACCGGCCGGGAAGGGTAAACTAGTAGTGTCCTACATTGGACATTGCCTCACGTGCCTTGTCATATTTTTATCCCTATACGAGACCCCTACGGTTTTGGTTTAGTGTTGTCGTATCACGACGCATCCCTATCCACCGATGGTTTACTGGTGTTTTATATGTAAACTGTACGACAATGCTTAAAAATGCATTAAGGGGAATCAATGTAAAGCCTTAATGCTAAGAAAAATATTTATTATATTGATTAGACATTATATATGTAGCGTATTCTACTACATATAAATATTTTGACGGTCCTTAAGAGATGGAAAATCCCGTAACATCTCTTGAGTTATTTCACGCACGTTATACACTGGATAGGAGATGTAAAACCTGTAAACATCTCTGACGCCACGACACTCATGTAATATGCAATATCGATTTGACTCACATAAGAATATTTTAGTCCTGACTCGAATGTTTTGTCTTTTCATTACGCTCGGGTCAGCCTTGAGTTTTTCAGCGCATTGAAGATTATTCGAGAGGACGAAGATGAAGATTTGGTATATTATTACTATTATTGTTCCTGCATCATGTTGTCTGCTGCATTACTTAATTTATCCCTGATGTATATATAGCTCTGATAAATGTTGTATAAATTATAATCAAATGTATAATATAAACAGCTTCTTGAATTGTTTATTTGATTATTATATTTTATTGTTGAGCCGTGAGATTCTGTGTTTGTTTTCTTCTTCTTTTCTTATTTTTCTTAATTAACCCCATTGATTATCTATATTCCATATTGTTTGAGTTGGACACGTGTGGATTATTGTCAATTTAAACCTTCCGAAATATGGGTCGTCACAATAGTCGAGCTACCATATCTTGTCAATTTAAATAAGTGGACGTTCACTCCCCATTCTTTTCTTTTCTATTCATCCGAAAATAAAACAAAATAAGAAAGCTATTTTTGATTGTCACTTTGTCTCAAATTACCAAGTCCCAGCATCTTAAATTTTTGCACTGCTAATATACCTTTTGAAATTAAAAGCATTCACTAACATTTTAATATTCATCATAGATAAATAAAAACTAGTTCTACCCAAGAGAATTGTACGGTTAATGGAAGATTGGGTTAATTCTACCCAAGATAAATAAAAACTATATCTAACAATAAGGAATATTGGGTTAATGTTGTCATCCTTTTTAAAAGTAACAGTTATTTATCAAAAACTAAATCAATATTTTTCCTTGTTTCTGACAGTGCGGTTATTTTAAAGTATAAGTGATGGCCAATGAGGAATGCATAGTTACTACAAATTATATTTCACAGTTCACGTGCAGCTGGCTTTGTGGCATTTTCGCTAGTTGTGACATATGAGAAAGAGTCACATCAATCTCCTCAGCATTTCCAGATTATCCAATCATGTATCGGTTAAATCTGGATATTTGAAACAATGTCTAATAATCACGAATATGTTAAATTTTAACTTAATTTTATTATGCATAATAATCATTTTAAATAACGCATGCAGGTTCCCTAGTTTTCACACTTACATGTATATATATTACTTAGTGAAATGCTTGTTTCTATTATGCTTTGAGATTGCTTATTTGTTATAGGAACCATAATCTTGTATTCATTAATGTCATAAAATAGCAAATAAGTGAGAAGGCTAGAAAGAGTCTGGCATGCAACGAGCATCCTCACTATTTGGGGCAAGCTGGATATGCCGGGAAGAAGGCTAAATGGATAGCCGAAGGCCATAATTCCACGATCACATTACCAAGTGGACCTATTTTGGATCGAAGTGTTGATTGGATTATGGCAAGATCAAAGAAAGGAGTTGAAGGAAATTATGCAATCCCTAATGAGAAAACCAAAATAATTGTAGATAAAATAGTATGACTTTATCTCTAACCACCTCTGTTGTCTCATATTCAACTCCTTCTGAGAGAATAAATACTTCAGCGACTTATAATCCGTATGCAACTCGAATCTTTCTCCCAAAAGTAATGTCTCCATACCTTCAATGCAAAAATTACTGTAGCCAATTCCAAATCATGCGTTGGATATCTAACCTCATGCGATCTAAGCTATCGAGATGCATAGGCAATCACTTTACCTCTTTGCATTAACACAGCTCCTAATCATGTTCCACATGCATCTGTATACACGACATAATCTTGATTCCCTTCTAGAACAACTAACACATGTGCATTAGCCAATAAGTGTTTCGGCTTCTGGAATGCCTCCTCACACTTATTGGTCCAGACAAACTTCACATCCTTTCGTGTTAGCTTGGTCATCGGTGCCGCTATCTGCAAGAAATCCTTTATGAATCTCCGATAATATATATCCAGCTAATCCAAGAAAACTCTTTATCTCAATCACTATCTCGGGTCTCTTCCAATTATTCACGGCTTCAATCTTAGTCCGATCTACAGACAACCCTTTCTCAGAGACTACATGACCAAGAAACTTCACTTCCTTCTTCCAGAAATAACACTTCCAAAACTTCGCTTTCAGCTGATGCTGCCTCAACGTCTCAAGCACCACTCTAAGATGAACTTCATGCTCTCTTTCACCCTTAAAGTATATCTAAATATCATCTATAAATACCAACACGAACCTATCCAAGTGCTCTCGGAAAATTCGGTTCATCAAATCTACAAAGAATGCTGGCGCATTTGTTAGTTGGAACGGCATTACTAACCATTCGTACGATCCATATCTGGTTCTAAACATCGTCAAAGGAATACTATCTTCTGCCACTCTAAGCTGATTGAACCATGTTGCTAAATCCAACTGGGAAAATACTTTGGCTCCACTCACCTGATCGAACAAATCGTCAATTCTAGGCAACGGGTATCGATTCTTTAGCGTCTTCTCATTCAACTTACGATAATCGATATATAACCTTAACAAACTATTCGGCTTCTTAGCAAACACTATAGAAGCTCCCCAAGGTGAACTACTTAGCCAGATAAATTCTTGCCTTCCAAATCCACCAACTGCACCTTAATCTCCTTCATCTCGGTTGGTGTCATCCTGCTTGGCGGTCTACTCACCGGTTCTGCTCATGGTACCAAATCTATCCAAAACTCAATACCTCGTTTCGATGGCAATCCAACTACAGGTTCAAAAACATCTATGAATTATCTAACAACGAAAACTCGGTTCAACTCGTCTTCTACCTTCGCAATACCCAACAAAGCATTAACCTCACAACTAGGGTTTTCTACGGAGTATATAATCCGGTCACTACAATCAAGGTGTCTAAGCAATATTTTTCTATCATGGCAAAATATCCTAGCATCTTACTTACTTAACCATCCATACCAAAAATAATTCTGAACCCTAGGAAATCAAATGCATGTAAACTGCAAACAAAGGTATGACCTAACAATTCAAACTCTATGTGGTCACACTTCATCCCAAGTCTTGCATACCCTTCTATCGGATTTGCAACCCTTAACGAAGTAACTAGGAATGAGGGTTCTAGGTTAACCTTATCTACCAAACAATGAGATATAAAAGAATGCGATGTACCGGTATCAAATAGAATGCTAACTGACATACCATGAATCATTAGCGTACCTCCCAACATAGCTTTTATTTTTTCCTTTGCTATTGGCCTCAAGGTAGCTGGCTCCAATGCAAACACTTTGCTCTTTCCATCCTTAGCTGGCTCTTTGCACTAGTTCTTGTAATGTCCAATTTGATCGCAGTTGAAGCATCTAGTATTTTTCTTCCCGATCACTTTCTTTCCATCTCCCGAGCGACATTCATTTGCGAAATGCCCTTTCTTATCACATTTATAACAAACAACCTCCGACTTTCTTTTCTTGGCAGCTCCACCCTTCTGAGCTCCTTTCTTATGGAAAAACTTTCTTTTCTGACTCTACCCCACTTGGACTTCCTTTTCCTTATTCCTTTACAAAAAACAAGCATCTCCTCATACCTAAAAGCCATTTCCACTACAACATCACATGGATCCCTAATATGCGATAACGTGGCCTTAGCAAGCTCAGGCTTCAGCCCCCGAATGAACTCCTCGTTTCTCTTAATCATAGTATCCACCGTAGCATAACCATATCTCGTTAGCTCCTCAAACCTCGTTGCGTACTTCAGCACAGTCATATCTTCCTGCTCTAACTCAGCAAACTTCCTAAGTAGAGTAGATTTAGCGATCTCCAACAAATCTCTGCTCAAATCTCCTTTTAAACTTAGCACGTGTCATCGTCTCTTCATTAACTCCGGTCATAACACTGTTCCACCAATACAGTGCATCTCCTTGTAGCTGTCTAGAAGCAAGCCTTCTATTATGCTCATCATTGAGCCCTAAATCAGCGAAAAACCTCTCGCAATGAAGTAACCAGTTCTCTACTTCGATTGTGTCTTCAGTACCAATAAACGGCTTTCCTCCCAACCGGGCATAGTCTCTACGCAAAACATCATAGTTGTTGACCACCGGAGCTTCTTAATTTCCTCCTCCAACTACTCCAGCAGCAACTCCTGCTTGCATCATGTTTACAAAGAACTAATACATGCTCCCATGTCAACTTGCGGGACTCCAGCACCCACATTTCCAGCTTGTGACTAACCTTGGTTCCTCTTGGTATTTGGTCCGGCATTTCCATTAGCTGTGGTGCTTCCCCCACCAAGGTTAACTCTTCCACTTCTAGCATCCATATCTGCATTCGAGCATTCGTAAGATACAGAAGAATAGCCAAAGAGAGATGGGAGAATAGAGATCAAGCGTATACTTATATATAGCAAATACAAGTACGTTACTATAGCGTTATCCTATACCCCGATCTTTTCTCCAATTCTTTAGGATTATGTTTTCAAAATCATTTTAGTTTAAAGTTTTTCATAAACCTACGCTTTGATACAAGTTGTAACATCCCCTATCTTGAGGTCCAAAGCTAAGCGCTAAAGATGCTGCAGTCATCTATAGTATTAACTTTCGGTGACAAAATAAGGTAAAGTTAATGGTATTCATAATATCAGAAGCACATGAATATGAAACAAAATCACAGATTTCAAAAACAACTTTTCTGATTACATTTCACAAAACATGTTTCATATTCATTGCATAATTCCAATCGTTTCCCAGGTTCAAATCAAATATAATGATTACATAAATACGCCAAGGGCGACATATGAAGATGCCCCCTTGGATGACCGGAGTACTAAATATTCATATCAGACTTAATACAACACAGTAGAAATAAAACAAAATAACTCATAAACATAGCTAACATTATCCTCCTGCTCGTCTCCGAAAGCTTTATTCGTCCACTTGCTAAAACCTGTAAACTTTAACTCTCAACCTACTCAAATAAATTTTGAGCACCCGAGAGTTTAAGGGGAAAAACATAAACTTTGAGCCAGACATAAAGCCTGGTGTGAATAATAATATACATCTCAGTTATATGATATTAAGTGAGACCACGCTGCTTAGCGAAACGGGTTTTCCCCTCACTAATATCCTTTTAAAAGCATATCTTTTGCAAATCAAAATCCTGCAACCACACTAGTTAAAACAATAATAGAAATATCATGCATGCATACAAATCAGGTAATAAATGGACTACATGTCCGAACACTATAGTTTTGTTTGGCTAACTACTAACATTTGGCTGACTCGGGCTTACCAGACAAAATAAACAAATAATCTAACTTCTGTTAGATACTCCTCTTCTGGATGGTCTATCCCTAACTTACTTCTCCCATGGTCAATTGATCATAATGGTTTTTTAGGCTCACCAATAACCTATCCTCACCCTGTATATTCTTTTATGTGTGTAACATCATTTTAGTCTTACCTGTGACAAAGCCCTACACACTAGAATTTTGGACTTATATTAGCTAAGGGCTACTAGCTAAAGTATAGGGCGCGACCCCATACCAGTCCCAACTGGTATTCTAATATCTGAGTCATTTTACTTAGGGTCATCTACCCTTACAATTTTCCTTGAAAACCTTTCTTTCAAAATGATTTAACCCTTTCTAAATCGTACTTAAACAATGAAAATATTCTATGCTTTACTCAAATCACTTTGCCATGTTATATATGTACTTTACACCAAAATAATATTGATGAAAACATTCGAAACCATTGAAAGTACCCCTTTCTAAACTAAAGTACCCCTTTCGATACAAGAAAACCACTTTACTTTATAACCTAGTCCGAAGGCTAAAACATACCTATAGAAACCACATACATTATACCTTTCGAAAACATTGAAATCATCTCTTTTGAAAGCTTATAAAACTATAAACATCCTCCTTTCAAAACATTTTAAACATGCTTTTCGAAACCATTGGAAACCTTTCATTTAAAACCTTTCGAAAACATTGGGGAACCACCCTTTCGAAACCTTTGTCTTAAACCTTTCGAAAGCATAAAACTCTTTACATAAGTCAAACCTTTCGAAAGCATTTAAAACCATTCCTTTCGAAACCTTTGGGTTTAACTTTCAATAGAACAAAGGGTCTTAAAACAACTAAGTTGAAAGCACTCTTTTGAAAGTAATTTCCTACGTAAAAGAAGTGGATGGTATTGAAACCAATCCCTTTGAAAGTATTGGAGAAGCGGCTTAGGTTTTAAAACAAAGAAACCCTTTCGAAGGCATTGCTTCGAAAGATTGAAGGCGGCGGCAAGGGGTTTCGACCCCTTCGAAAGCTTCTTTACAAAACAAAGGCGCAACCTTTTTCGAAACCATTCTTTAAAACTATTTGACCAAGTCGAAAGCTATCTAAGTCAAAAGCATTCTTTTCGAAAGCAAAGCAAGCACATTTCCTTTTAAAAGAAAAACAAGGCTTCGACCCCTTCAGAACCCCTTGCTTCGACTCAATACCTTTCGCCTATGTCCTATTCGCTACATACCAAGTTTTTGATACCATGTGTATTGGTTTCGATGGAGATGGAGGTGGAAGTACCTAGTCAAAAGGTAGATGTCGAAAGTGGTGAAACAAGAAAAACATGGTAAAACTGATTTTTAACTTTAAAAATTAATTCCTTTTCAACTAACATGCTTTGTTTGTCAACATATGATTGGCTGCTAATTTCTTTTCTACAATCTTTTCTAAAAGTGCTGCCGAAATTTTAGAGAGAAACAATTTATAATATTTACAAAATACCCCTTCTCCTTTTATAAATGTATAAAACATTTAAGTCTCATATCTTAAATAATTTTATATACTTATAAAAACACTTAGGACAATTCTACAAAAATTTCCACAAATCATTTTTAGTATGTTTTCTAACATACATTAATTTCTGACCCAAAAACAATATAAATTAGCTGCAATTAATTTTAAACCCAATTAACTATTTTCTTCACTAGAAATTAATAATAAATCCACATTAATTAAGAAAATTATGAAATTTGAAACCCAACTCCAAAATATTATTTCTGACCTTATATAAAAATCACAAGACATTAGGATGTCATTTAATAGGGTTTTCACATTAAAAGTTATCATAAAATCCATATGAAATAGCATAAATCATCAACAAGCACATATATATATATATATATATATTCCTTTTAACAATCAAAACATGGCAATATACTTTGCAAAAATATTCGGATCTGATCTAGAAACCAAAAACATCAAAAATATGAGATGTGTCCTATTATCCACCTTAGCTTTGTGATTAAGGAGTTGAGATTTGATCTTGGATTAAGTTGCTTAAGCTTCTTCCTCTTATCTTCTTCTTGTTTTCCCTTAATGGTGGTCGGCCTCTATTGTAATTGAATTTTTCTTATGAACATGAGAATGAAAGTGCTTGAGAGTTTAGGGTATTAGAATATGTCTTATTCCTACTTTGCCCCTCATCTATTAGCCTTATCCATTTCATTTTAGTTTCCCTTGGTTCATTGATTTAAATTGGCACGGCTACCCTTATTAACACAAATCTCAATCTCTTAACCATTTCATTATTTTATTTTATTTAACTAATTAAATGTCCTAAATAATATTAACCAAAATTATGGTTGTTACACAATACTAGTTACAAATGTCCTCATTGACATTACAATCCCAATAACTTTCCGTGAATGAAGCACAGGTTACAACCTAATTTCCACTAGTGGGAAATTTTGACATACATCCTTGTAATTAAAAAAATTAGCTTTAAGTCCCTCCAAATTTTCTTCTATAAAACACATCTCTATTTTCAAAAAAATCGGTGAAATTCGTAGGGGTATTTGAGTAATTTTACTAACCTTGACACGTGCTCTTATGATATATGTCCATAACTCACAAT
The DNA here is from genome assembly GCA_030737815.1 of Allium fistulosum. Lineage (NCBI taxonomy): Eukaryota > Viridiplantae > Streptophyta > Magnoliopsida > Asparagales > Amaryllidaceae > Allium > Allium fistulosum. Next base: position 45,965,624 of record CM060906.1, read on the forward strand.
CATCCATAATACACGTCTTGGCAGTGCTTCTTAAATTTGGAAAGGAAAAAGTAAAAGAGAAAGAAATTCAAAAAAGACGGGTTTATAAAATAGCTTCTAAAATGAAGAGATGTAAAACTAATAAGTTTTAGAAAGAGGGATGTGTCCTTAATTTCCACTGGTTATTATGTATGTTAAATTAATTATTATTAAATTTACAATTGAGTAAATGTTATTTGAATTAATAATCAATTATGTTGTCAAATAATTTTGAGCAAATAATAACTTTGTGATTAAATTTATATATTACGATTATATTAAAATATAATTTGAATTGAACTTAAATTCATCCGGTAAAACATTAATATGATTTAATGTAAAGAACATTGTTCATGATAGTTCTATAAAAGAACTGATGCATAATGAATTAAAATAGATATTTTTTTTAATTTGCCTTTTTTTACCACATTGTCTGATGCACGTGATCTAACATCTATATGACAATCACACACAACACTGCTAGACGGAGCTGAAACATCTAAAGAGAATTTTCATAGAAGAAAAATTAATAATCAATTTATTTTGTCACAAGGGAATGCTAATTAATTGAGGCAAAATAACATAACATCGAAGAAAAGTGAATGCTTTGCTAATAAGCATGAATTATACAACTAAAAGTAGTAAGTGTTAAATACTTACCTGGTATTATCGAAGTCGCGCCGATGCTATATTTTTTTACAGCAACCCAACATCGGTAGGTCGTAAGTAGTTAACTACCTACAACGCCTACCTGACGCCTATCCGATGCCAAAACTATGGCGTCGGCGCGACATCGGTTTGGCGTCGTTTCTAAATCTGCATATCTCGTTATTCAAGCCGTCGACACCCTAAAAAAACGAACAAAAAAAAGAAACCGCTGCCCCTTTCAACCGTTTGTCGCGACTCCTTCAACCCACCTTCGCCACCCCATTGATTTCCATTGCATCCTCTCCGCATGTCAGTTTGCCATCAAAACGTCTGCCATACCCAAGCAAACACCATCGCTCCTTCACTTCAGCCACATTCCCTTCATCTACCGTCCCATCCCCACTGCCTGCCACACCCAAGCAAGCACCGCCCTTCGCCTCACAGTAAGCACTTCATTGTCGGTATGATTTAATGCTATGATTCATTGTTTTATTCGATGCTCTGAATTGGTTAGGTTTGTATATGATCGTTGGTATAGATTCGTTGGTGTAGATTTGTTGGTATAAGATAGTTGATATAAGTGTTAGTATATGATTTGATTGTTGCTTTTATTTTGAAATTGTTCGATAAATTCATTATTATCGATATGTTATTATGGATGTTTAATTTGGCATCATCTAACGAATACTGTATTTGATCATTATATAGATATTTGCTTTTTAACTAAAACGGTAATCGATATTCATCTAATACATTATTTGTCAGATTTGTCTTCGTATTGGACATGTTATAAATGCAATGATCTGTATGCTTTGTAAATTATTAATATTACAAATCGAACGGTTAGCAAAATTTCAAAAGCACTTTCTTCCTGTTCCCCGTGTACACTCTATTGCATATGATACTTGAAATAAGAGAATGCTATCGTAATTTTCTTAATCGTTCGATTTGGAATGATCTACGAAACGTAAATATCATTGCGTTTGTAGTGGAAAGTAGAGTGTCCAGCCATTTAAAAAAGTGTAGAAATCCCTACATATAGCTATGAGATTATTTGTGAATTTCATTAATAATAAAAATTACAACTATAAACATTATTTGTGAGTTATATTATTAATTAAAGTTAATAATAAAAATAACATTAGTATATTGACAAAATTAATGATAACGTTATTAAAATTAGTAATAACAACCTATATTAATAAAAATGTTATAACATTATTAGTAATGTTATTAATGGCAGCGCCTTTTCTATGTTATACGCTCTACGCTCTACACGACGGCATCCAAACGCTCTATCAAAAAGCATCTGAGTAACGTTCGTAGATTCGGACAGGAGATTCATGTTTTTTCTAGTAACTAGCGACCCTCATTGTTGCCCTTGCAACCACCATTGTCTATCTAAAGGCGGCTGTCTGCGAATGCAACTGTGTTTCCCATCATGGCTTGAATTACCGTCAAATATTTGACCTTGAGGAAAGAAAAGCTTCACGTTCAAGAATAGTCACTTGTGCTTATTTTCCGACATATAAAAGAATGTAAATCAGCATGTAATAAAACGGAAATGAATTTTTCAAAATATCCAATGCTGGGATCAAATGGAGTGCACTGACATGGAATATCAATATTTGGATGCGCCCCCAAGTCTTGTTAATGCTTGGCCTTTAAGAATAAAAGTTTATTCATCATTACGTATCCTTATCCTGTAGATATTAGGGTTCTCTCCCACCTTTCGGTTATTCGAATCATACTTCCTGATGTGTAGGGAGGGGGACAAGTGGACAGTTGTGTGTGGATTTGCGCCAACTGATTATATTCGTTCATTGATTTTATCCATATTTTACCCTACATAATCAGTAAACTTCGTTGTAGCTTCATTTCCATAACGCAGTGTACTGTAAACTGGACGCTCAACTGACTGAAGTTTGGCAGATAAGCACAGACAATAGAATAAGATATTAAGATATTTTCTTTATCCACCCAATTATTAAAGAACAAAAGAATAAAACATGAGTATAAAGGTTGAAAACAGTGACCTGGGCTTCTATATAAAAGCCATGGCACTTCGCATGACCTTGCCAAACAAGTCCAGAATTCGAGTTCTCATATTACTTAATTTTGCACATTCATGGCACATAAAGGAAAGCTAGCCAAAGTAGGAATTGAAGCATTCGACATACTCGAGGAGTACATGGGAAAAAAAGAAAAGGCTTTGCCGCAATCCAAGCACTTTCAATTTCAGAGAACTGCCAAACCAAGGAGGAGGGAAGAAGTAATTACCATCGACAGCAATCAAGCAGCAAAATACTATGGTGGTGCTTTGATTATTGGTTATCGCCCACGGCCTAAACCTTCCCCTGCCTCGTTTTGATTACTGATCAATAATTGATACCTTATTAAACTATATATGTGGTGTGCTTCTGCCTTCCTGCATGCTCCCACAAGTACCGTACTTGCTAGTCGCCTTCCTTTGTAAAATATGCAATTTGGCTATGTAATATGCCATGTAAGTATAGTAGATACATATCATGGAAGGCATAAGATAAGCTTCTTCTGCTATTACGATTGATGTGCATAGCGCATGCTCCTTTTTTTTTTATGCATGCTCATGTTCCAGAAGAAAATATGATCCATTGAAATCATAGATCAACGACTGGACCGCGAATCGAACCTTAACCTGTCAATAACTTAATATACTCAATCTCAAGTATGTACAACATAAACAGTGGAATCTATGTTCATACACTCAAGCATGTACCAGGGTTCATAATTAATTGTATATGGTTATGCTACAAACATAACTTTAATTATAATCAGGTTAACTATGAAATATGTCAAAGGTATTTCAAATAAAAAGGACAAGCGAGCTATTTAGAATTGCATCTGAAATTAATTATCTTTTATGATAGCATAAGGCAAATGATTAGTCCCACTGTCCTATGTCGGTAAGTTTTGCAGCGGAAGTAGAAAACCTTCAGTATAAAATCCCATGCTTTTCCCTACTTCAGTCACAACCACGAATCTGCTTTGCCGGGCCTTGGTTATACAGGCTTTTGAATTTGTATTTTCTCAAATTCGAAAAGTTTTGTAGATGATTTTTTTGAGTGGTTGAATGTTAACGGTGCATTTTTTCAATAATTCTACAAGGCCCAAGAATTCTGATCGGGGTTTAGGCCCGAAAGATCTTGGCCGCTGTACAATAAACCCCCCGCCCCCCCTCCCGAATTCCACTGTTAGATTGATTTTCACAGCTTCTGTACTTTTTCTTTTTCGGGATTTGTAGCTGCGTTCGCGTTTTTTAGGAGCAGCCGAATGTGCATTTTGAACGGGACCATCAAGAGTTCATTGAAGTGGGTTGGGAGCAGAATGATGGTTTGGAATGATTTATCCTATCCTATAATTAATACAATTGAACCCCTACCCTTCACGTTCTTTTTTTTAACAAAATTTACAAAATTAATTCTTGAAATAGGACTTCCAGTATTTATGGCTCCAATTAAATACATAAAAAATAAATATGCCTAAGACTCAACAAACCCCTTCAATGTTCATCTCTTCTTCCTCTTCATTTATTCGAACTTCTTCAGATTATTCTATAAATAAATTAGGGTTTCAAACAAAATTGAACGTCGGTCTCCATATAAGTTCCTCTACTATTCCTCACTTCTCGGAATTCTCGAATTTTTAAACGTTCTCGATGGAAGATATACTAACGATGTGTTTGTTTTGATTGGAAAAGTAATGAATGCTTAATTAAAGAAGTGATAATATATGGTTAGCTTATTTGTTTTCCAATAAGTGCTTTTACTAAGCTATTTTATTTAGTGAATTGAATAAGAAATTTTTTAATATTTATTGTGAGTGCTAATCACTTATTACACAACATTTTCCAATTATACTTATATGCAACATAACATGTAATTGTTTTGAAGTTTTTTATTCTATTTTATTTTATAAAAACTACTTTCTTAGGCTAGGGATGTAAGAAGGTCCATCATCTCGCTCTACTGGAAAGCTAGAAACCCTTGTTAACCGCATTAGAGCTGCCGACATTCCAAACAACTATGGGATTATTACATGTTTTGAAGTTTTTTTTTAATTATATCAAACTATTATAAAAGTTCAAAATAATATCGGTTTTATTTTCAGTTCTATCTCCTTATATGTTGAGGTGATTTTTTCTGTTTGTTTTGATTTTAATTTTATGCTATAGTTTCTAATCACTAGAAACGAATATACTAAAGATTAGTGATGGAAAAAAAAATTAACGACAAACTACCGTGACGTTTGCATACAATTTAAATTTAAAATATGATACTTTATAATTGGTTAATAAGAATGAAAATGAAAAAATAAATAAATTGAAATATGTAATGTAGGTGTGAAAAAATTATAAATAAATAATTTTGACAAGTTGAACAATACCGATTCCTCTTAAGGTAAACAAAAATTAAAAAACAATCTGCAATACATATGCCAAAAATCAATATATTAAATAATTATGAAGATTTAGCCAAAATCGTTTGATTTTTTTATAATAATTGTTTCGACACATTCAACATACATTAATAATATTGAAAACATTAATTGGTAATCCAAACGCAATACAAGCTTCAAATTTATTATAATGAAATATTTTTTTCTCGACCAAACATTTATAAAATATATTCACAACATTTTGACATGTTTTGTAAATTTGATAGTACTTACGCAAGTGGGCGTTTGTTGTCTTTTTGCTTTGTGTATAAAATATAAGGCGTAAAATAAGATGATTAAGTGTGTTTTGTATGGAAGTTGCACCAAAGAATAATTAATTTTCACTTCGAGGGGTAATATTATCAAAGTAGTAATTTATTTTAACAAAATAAATTACTAACCAGAATGTATACAAACAATATTTTAAGTATTCAACAATCAACATTTAGCATTCAGCATTTAATATTCAGTATTCAACATTCAGCATTTTATAAAACGATATCTAAGTTTCACTCTTAATCCTAATTTCCCATCAAAATAATTACGCTTTCATCTTAAATCTCAATTTAGGTATTTTCTTCGCTTTAGTTTATTTTCAAAGTTAGTTATTTTGCAAACATGAGTGATTTTGTTTTCGATACTCTTGATTATTTTACGCATATGAAGGAGTTGGTTTGTAATATATTTAATGATTGTTTGGCTATTATCAAAATAGTAATTTATTTTCACAAAATAAATTACTAACCAGAATGCATAGAAACAATATTTTAAGTATTCACCAATCAGCATGTAATATTCAGTATTCAACATTCAGCATTTTATAAAACGATATTTAAGTTTCACTCTTAATCCTAATTTCCCATCAAAATAATTACGCTTTCATCTTAGATCTCAATTTAGGTATTTTCTTCGCTTTAGTTTATTTTCAAAATTAGTTATTTTGCAAACATGAGTGATTTTGTTTGTGATACTCTTGATTATTTTATGCATACGAAGGAGTAGGTTTGTAATATATTTAATGATTGTTTGGCTATGAATAATATGTTTTCCTTTCTTTTTGGGATTATAATATTTGATTGATGTGTTTGCACACTTTTTATAGACTCTCTTACAGTTGTACTTGAAACTTTTATGAGCTTACAAGACTATAATTTATACATCACAATCTTAAGACTGTCACAATATTCGTTCTTTTAGCAAAGCTAGCCGGCTTTATAGTGGGCCGTGCCACTGTATATATACTGAGAGAACATGTGTTCTGCACATGCACAGAACAGCTAAATTGGAGAAAGATCTCAAAACAACAAAGAAAAATAAAGCACATGAGCTAGGCATAAGGAGCCTAAACTACTAGACGTAAAGGACTATGCATCCTCTAAAAAGGGTCTGCCATTGCCAACAAAAGTAGACAGGCCAATAACATGAACAAACCGAGAGTAAAGAGCAGCCAGGTTCAAAACATAACCATTAGACGAAGGAGAGTAAATAAATTTCCTATCCCATCTGACGTCATAGAACTTACTTTTATTCTCCTCCCCTATCTCACCCTCCATAGTAAGGGCCAAACCCTCACTCTCAATGTGATATATAAGACAACGATTTTTTCCCTCCACTTCACTGATAAAGGCATAATAAGTGTCATTTTCTGGTGAGTACCGCATTTCAAAAGGAACATGAATCCAGACCCGCTCCTTAGAATTCCAAATTATAGTTTCGATCAACTTAGAATTTTCAGGCTCAGCCACTTCTAAAGGTACAACATGATCTATAGAATCAGTCAACATAGAAGCGTCAGGCTCAACCTGGGCCACACCAACAGGAGCAACTGGTGCATCACTAGCAGAAGCAACACCATTGGACAACAAAGAAGTTTCTGGCAAAGCCAGGGCAGAACCATCTGAAGCAACAACAAAAATATCAAAACCAGTAGTAGCATCAACAGAAGGTGGAATATGGGGGTGAGCATTCTTCGGAACCTACTTCCTGGCAGGAGGCCGAGGGAGAGGAACCCGAGCAGAAAGAGGAACTAGGACCGCAGAGGCGGATCTGGAACAAGCATCAGATAGGTGCACAAAGGACTGAAAGGACGAAAAGATCTCCGGTTTCCAACTATAGCGAACTTTGACCTCAACAATAAGGTTGTCAATAAGTTTGACTTTCAAAACAAAAGGCAATGGTTTGGCGGGGGTTATTTCAATCAGGGCTTTGGCATACACTAATCTCTTTCTGGCTACAGTGTTAGCATCATAACATATCACCTTACCAACTAGGCCTGCTAGCCAATCAATCATGATTAGGGGTTGAAGAATAGATGGAATGTGAGAAAAGTGGGCCCAAACTAGAATAGATAATATTTGATCCTTAGCCCTAACAACAAACGGACTCCAGGTAGTAATTATAAAAGGTTTCACATCAATCAATATAGGATCGGCCTCTAAAATACGTTGCCTCTCATCACTATGCGAGAATCTAAAGTAGAGCATTGCATTATCGAAAGGAACACTTAAACCACCTTTAGGTTTCCATACCTGGTTGCAACGTGCCTTATAAAAAGCTAATAAGCTGGATTGGAGTCGAGGAAAAAACCAACCAAATAATCCTTCCAATAATCAACACCGACCTGAAGCACTTCCACCGGAGGAATCATAACGCCCTATATCTCGACCGTATCAAAGCAACGGGGAGAATGCATTCCCGCATTATTTGGCAACTTTGAGAATAAAGACGTCCACTTTGGGACAGCCCCAAGAGGAGAAGCAACCACAGGAATAGGCATAATACTACACGAAGATAAACTGGGAGAAGGGAAGTTCAACTGGGCATTTCCAAAAGCACATTGTGTGCTGCAATGTGACATGCCGTTGTGAGAAGAAAAGAGCCCCTGAGCCACAACTTCGGTATCCACAACATCTGAATCAATACCTACTTCGGCAACAACAACCCCAACCGAAACATTCTTAACAACCGTAGGATCGACTGCCACAGCCGAAGCAACCACATCGCCCCTATTTACATTATTCTCATATTCAACAAAACTTCCATCCATCTCAACAGGCAGAACCACATCCTCACGCGACCAAGGTTTATGACACGTAGCAGCTAAAAATGAAGAAAGAGGGCTCTCGACGGATTTCAAAGGATTGCCTGTCAAAGGAGCAGAGAAACGAGGCGAGTTAATTTCTTTAAGTAGCCCAGAAATTAGATCGACCACAACAGTCTCTAGCGAGTGAGGCGAGCTCAAAGAACAAGGAATCGAAGAGGCAGAAACATGACTATGAGACCCAACCACCCTGGACAACGGAGGAGCGGCGTCGAAGACACTAGGGCGAGAAAGCGATTGTACCAGACCAGGCGACGAGGGCTTCTTTTTTGTCATGGGGCAAGGCGCACAAAAGAAGATGAAGACTGGCTAGAGCGAAAGCGACAGAGAAGAAATCGCGAGAGGAGACGCTATTTTTCATTTACACATTGACTAAAATTGATAAAACCAAAAAAATTTCTTTACATGTACACATTTATTCAATTTTTTACAGATCTAGACTATCTCATTGTAACGACACAAAATTTTTAACGTTTCAAATGAGGATATTTAATTTATTTAAATATTCAAATTTGATTCAAATATAATAAATAATAAGAAAAATTATTTTTATACAACCACTTGATTTTTATTGATGTATTTTTTTTAATTTATAAGACTTTTCTATAATTTTTAATTTGGAAATTATTTAAATTTATTGTTTGACGATTTTTGGCAAATGACGGTATTTTTATGATTTTACAAAATAAGATAACTAGTGTATATTATTATTATTATAGGATCCTATCGCTTTTTTGTGTGCGATCGTATTTTTGTTTTGTTTTTCGTGGTTCGTATGCGAACAAAACTCTATGCAACGACGCGTCAAAAACTGGAGAATAAACACATGGTCAACTCTTCCATCAATTCAACACTCTAACTCACTCTCTTCCTTTTCATTCTTCTATTGATTATTTAGGAAAACAAAATAGAAAGGCATCCACTTTAAAAAAAATCAAAATAAAACAAATACCTAACTAAAATATATAAAATTGATAACTTTGGAATCGCGGTGAGTAGATCTATGAATCTATGTTCGTTTTATAGAGTACGGATGTAATTTGTGTTATTTGATGGTATGGGTTGAGAGTAGGAAAAGCTAGGGTTTTTGGTTTCGGAAAGTTCTGGGCAATGGTTGAGTGGGTGGTTGGTCCCATTGGGTTTGTTGAGGGGACATACGTCTGGTGGCCGAGTATGGAGAGGAGCGGTGGAAATTTGGAACATGCGACATTTTTCCAGGCTATGATTGGGGCTTCAGGTCGTGCCTATGGAGAGAGGGTCGAGCATGGGGTTTTAGGGTCAAGGAGGTGGAGCTCGCGGAGGGAAAGACGTAGGCGAAGACCGTTCGTCGAACAAAGGTATGGATCTCCGTGTCGTGGCGGAATAGTGCATGAATTTGAGGGCGTGTGCATGTCAGGTAGTTCGAATGGGTGTTTGGGAGGGAAGGTGATGAGCAGTGGGTCTTAAGGGGTTATTATAGTTAATTAATTTACTTGGTATTTTAATTATAATTTTAAATCAAAATCTTATAAAATAAATATCTCTCTCATATGAGGTTCAATCGAGACGTAATTTTTCTGTTGCGTTCATAATGGCGTTAGTTGATACTGGTTTCGTCAAATTTAGAGAAAGTGAATTTTGGGCTAAAATCGACTCACTTTTTTGGATAATCAGTATAATATATAGTAGATAAAATTTTACTATTTGTGTTTGGATGAATTATTGGTTGGTTTGAAAAAGTATCCGCTTTTGAAAAGCGAAAAACATTTAAAATGAAATACATGGAATTTTGTTGAGAAATCCGGATTTCTCACCATAGTGATTTTAATTTCCAGTCAAATACCCGTTGATTGTATTTCAGTCATATACTTGTTATATAGATTGTTAGGTGTTAAAATTTGATTGTTTGGCCATATTGGATGTGACACAGACATATGTTAAAAGTTGAACTTTTTTAGAGAAAAATGTAGTAATAGCATTGGTTAAGTGCTATAGTAACTATGGATCTCGATATAGTATTTTGAGAAATACTATTAATTGGTGTTTGATTTGGAAATGGTTTTCGATTTGAAAATTTAATTTTTATCTGACTTTTGGATTTTCTGTAATATTTTATTCAAAACTAGTTTTTTGTACTTTTGCGATTTACTTTAATTTCTTTTATTTTTCTTTTCTAATATATGTATATTTGTAAATGATTTAAGATTTTGTTGGAAAGTATCTACTTTCATAGAAAAGTTATTATGATAATGACTATTTATTTTAAAGAAAATAAAAGGGGTTATCTTTTATTTTAAAGAGATTTGTGTGTAAAAGAAGATAGAAATATTTTGGGAATAAATATCTGTGAAACATTTTATATAAAATATTGTAATAAAAGAACGGATTTATAAATGGTATTTGACAAATTAAAGAGTGATTTACAAGCGGTATTTTATATATAAGAAGAAAGGTTTATAAAGTTTATTTTATGAAAGGGGAAATATTATCATTTGATAAATTGGAGTAATAAATCACAGTTGTGAATTTATTATAATATATAGAATGAACAGGTTATGGAAAGTATATGAGATTTATAGTTATATTTGAAGTTTTGTTTTATATTTGAATTCTGGTTTATATTTGGAGTTTATTTTATAAAAGAAGTTTTGTAATTATATTTATAAATTTATAAATGGAGTTTTATAAATGAATTTGGAGTTTTTATAAAAAGAGTTGTAAATAAATTTGTGGAATTATAAAATGAGTTTTTATAAACGATTATTTTATTAAATAAGTTTTATTAAAAAAGTTATAAGAGTATAAAGGATGTTTATAAAGGAGTTTATTAAATAAGTTTGGAGATTCATAAAAGGAAGCTTATAATTATGTTTATATATTTAGAAAGGGAATTCATAATTTATAAATAATGTTTATAAAAGGAGTTGTAGACATAAGGAGTTTTATAAAGGCATTTTATAAAGAAAGGATTTATTAAAAGACCAGGACCCGATTTCCATAAACGGTCATTTTAGATTACGGTGGTATGAAAAATGTTCTTTTCATACTTAACACCAAATTCCGAGTTATGGAAACTCGTATCTATCTTGAGAATTAAGAATGTGTATCAAGGCAAGAATAGTTTTCTAACTTGTCTGTTTCATTGTTAATCAAGTGATAGTACTGATCAGAAAGTGGTGTTGAGTATATTGGCCTAATTTCTATACGATTTGTTTACTTACGACAAAGGAAAGTGTTTGGGTTTATTGTTATCAATGCTTTTAGTTACATTTGTTTAGCCCAAATAAGTATGTTTTGGAAATGAAATCTTTTTAAGATTTGTGAATATACTTATACCATTGAAATAAGTATATGACTACGTTTTGTAAGTATTGAAAATGTAGTGCTTTGCGAATATACTTATACTGTTAATATAAGTATATGGGAAAGTTTTTTAAGTTTTGAAAATGAAATGTTTTGGTAGTATACTTATACATTTTAGATAAGTATATCAATATCTTTCGAGTATTGAAAGGAGTATGTGAATATATTTTTGTAAAAGAATTTTAATACAAGAATATGCAAAGTGGTGTTAATTAATGAAAGGATTAATTTAAGAGGTTTAGGAGTTGCTTTATGCTTAACCTTGCTTGGATAAATCTGTGGTTGAGTTGTTCATAATTTGATAGTTAAATAATCGACTATCAAATCGTGGCCGGTTTTTAAACTACCGTTGTCGGTTCAGAGAGACCGGGATTGGATATATTATCCGAAACCCATTTCAAACCGGTTGCATAATCCTTTAAATTGGAGATATCTTGAAGATGATTGAAGATGGAGTTTTTTGAATTGCAAGAGGTACCTGCTACTAATCTATAGGGTGATTCCAAAAAGGATGTAGTCGAAGTAGTGCCTTCGGTTTTGATTAGTCCCAGAATAAACTTGTATGGATGAATGCTGGCATTGCATTATTGCTTGAAGGGCAGCGTTAGCATTCCAAGTGGGGTTTGCTAAAAGGTAAAACGTAGCCTCATGCCTCATAACCAGTAATGACTGAAGCAGGGATGTGCCGCAAGGCTGTGTGTCGCTCCCATTAAGGTATGATCATCATTTGTATCTAGATCGAAATTTAATTATGGATTATGTATGTTTGTGGCCACGGAAACAGTCTGTCGGGGACAACCGGGGAGTGATCATACTCAGTATTACCCAGGAAGGGTTAGGCCGGTCCTGAGTAGTAGAGGTGCACAATACAAGGGGAACAGTGATTTCCGACGGCTGAAAACCGTCGGCGGCCGTCGGAAACCGTCGGCGGCTGTCGGAAAAAGCCGTCGGAACTGACGGCGTCGGGGAGCAGTACTTCCGACGGCTTTTCATGTATGGAATCCATGCTCCAATAAGAGCCTTCAGACTTAGCTATATACCTATTATGCTGGAATTTAATTAATGTAATAATTTCGGCTAATATTCAATATTTATTTTAAACCCTAGACATTATTACAATATCAAAAGATTTCCTATAAATGATTTGGTTATCGTAAGGTACAAAACCGTCCATGTTTATATGCAACATGGTCTTATCGTAAGGTACAAAATCGTATGTTTGTAATAGTAAAACTCTAGAAATGGAAAAAAATCGTATGTTTGCACTAGAGTCCGTGGTTTCTAGCACAACTATGTTATCTTTGACTTTGACACAAGAATTTGATGCAGCACATGCAACAGATTTACTGCTACAACTTGACGAGGTGTTTTCCATTTTTAAAAGTATGTAAATATTCATAGAACAATTGTAAGGAAGATTAAACAGATTAATTTCGATACTTTGTAACATGTATAGCAGCAAATAAAAAACATACCAATGTTAACAGTCGACTATTTGTTAGTTTTGACTAACCAAAGTTTCAAAAATTCAAAATTTTAGGTAACTACCTAACTATTTTTTGAAACTCGAGCAAGTTAAGAAAACTATGAATTTTCTGCAAACATATTTTTATTTTATTCCCATAAGAAAAAGTAACACATACTAGAATAATGGAATGAGTCTTATACATGCACTACCCCATACTGCATATGATAATTATTCATGGTTTAATGAAGTTAAGACTGAATGGATTTTACTCTGTAACAGGACTTTAACATATAATTGGTTAAATTTAGCTGTATATCCACTTACGAACTAAAAATTGATTCTAAAATCTAGCAACTAAACATCAATAAATTGGTTTGCATATGCTAAAATACGGTTTGTAACCAAACTGACAAATTAAGGCATAAAAATGGTTAAATGTTTTGAACTACAGTTAAAACCATGCAGTTTTACAGATATGGCAGAGTTTGGAAATATATTTTGTTTTACCTCTGAAAAAATCACATCGGCTTATAGTGTATTGCCAAATATGAGGATCATTGTTTATACATTTACTAATAGTCTCTGTGCAGATAAGTATTCTCGTCAACAGTTAAAGAAGTTTCCAGACAAAATCTATTTGAAGCTGTTTTGGGTCAATAAGTATATGTACATATAAGTTTTGGACATTTTATCAGCTAATAGACATTATATATTCCGGCCCAATCATTAATATTTTTATGAGTTGGAAGCCTGGTATAGTTACTAAAACAACCAGAAAATCCATATTTGACATAAAGATAAAGGAAAAGGTTCAATTTAACATAAAAACAAAACTGATTAGCAGTTAAGAGCAAAATAAATGTTTAATAATACAACTATTCTGTATATTTTTTTACTGATACAAACTACAAAATCCGATGAAGCGGATGAAGACATTTCAACAATTATAACAAGAAACAAAATAAAGAAACCACAATTAGTTAAGAAAACTAAGAAATTTAAGTAGATGTAAGTTTATCTGATTTCCACAAGAAAGAAATGCATAATAGAATTGTGGAAAGAGACTTACTCATGCACAATGCGGTATGTATTATGAAGTATGAATCAGTCTACACAACAACAAAAAAGATGCAAACATCGAAAAACATATTAAACTTGTAGCATATCATAAGCAACTGCATATAACATTCAGATGTAGAACCTATAAATAGATGGTAGCATTTCATATATACAAGACCACAGCATAAAACACATTTGCAACAAACTAGAAGAAGATACATTGGTTAAAAATTCTTTTGAAGAATCAAAATTGATGGAGTATTTATCTTTGAAAGCAACATCGGTGCTGGGTTTGTTATTTGCCCAAGTATTGATAAACGTGAATGGTAAAGTCAGTGAATGTGGAGGAAGAACTAAATTCAGCAATCAAAGACAAAATTTATTCATTAACATTGTAGAACTAGCCCTTAACAAATTGAAAGAGAAGGCACCAAGTGATGGTACTTTTGAGCATGAAACAAAGAGTGTATCAGTTCCAAGAGTATTTGGGAGGGCATGATGTTTCTTTTCACTGACAACAAGTGTAGGAACATGCACAAAATGGTAAGAGAAGGCGATGAAGGCTATCAAGAAAGAATGTAGAAATAGCACTCTTGCATGCGGTGGATCTGCAGCTTCTGGATGCAGCATTCGCTGTGACAACGTCAAAATATAAATCACTTTACTCATTTATGGAACTCCGGAAACTGTGATATGCTGTGTTTGATTGGGTCTTAAATGTACTTTGTGTTCTTTGCTGTATGTTTAAGAATAAGAGACCATTCACTCAGATTGTTGTTTCTATGATGCATTATGTTTGTTATTAAGTCCATTATAAAAGCATAACCATTTATGTTATTATTTCTACCATCTGATATCCATCATAAATGAATAAGCCAATTAAATATATTTTTCAGGCTTCTTACAGAACAACCCTGAATTAGCACTTCCTATTCTTTCAGACATGTGCAAATCATAGAATCGGCAGCAAGAAAAATAGTTAGATTTTTTATATACTCTACCTATATATATTTTATAGGGTTTAAGAAAAAGTTGATAGAAATCCATAGCGAATAACTGAGTTTACATGTAAATTCAATGACCTGTGCATAACCTGTCCCATTTAGTTTGAGAAAACGTTGATAGAAATCATAGAATTATATATCAAGTAATATAAATACAAACCGCGGTTATCAGTATAAAAAAAAGAAATCAAAATGTTTTCTCAGTAAGTAGGAATCAGTTATTGTTATTATTTACAGCTTGAAATAGCAGTTTCAAATAATCCACTTCAATTGAATAACACTAATTTCATACGACATTCTCAAAATTCTAACGTTAGTTGACCAAAACTGAAACTCACTCGAAAGCAGAAAAATTGATAGTTTCGTCAATCTTTCCATGAAAATTAAATGACGATCTAACTGCAGCTCCAGAACCTATATAATAAATTTCTCTCTATGTGAAACTCATGTCATATTTTACCAACAACGAGAAGAAACCAAGAAAAAAATGAGGACTCAATCCACTATAACGATAAGCATTTGTTTTCTAAGAGAACGAAAAATCCAAATAAAAAATGAAATAAAAATACGATAACGAAAAAAAAGATGATTCAATACCTTAGGGCAAAGTCGAAAATGACGAAAGCAGTAATCGAGGCGACTTAGGGTTTTACGACCCACAACCGAGTGCGACGATGACGAGGTGAGCTGAACGAGGCGGAGCTGCGACAAAAGGCGGAGCGCGAGAGCGATTTAGGCTTTGAAATTGTAAACGGCTGAGGAAAGTGAGGAACGTGAGAAAAGTGAAATTTGAAACGGCTAAGGAAAGTGAAATTGGAAATGGCTAGGGTTTTACTTTCTTTGTTAATTGTTGGACAATTTGGGCTTGGACTAATTCATTTCTAAATATATTTTAAGGTCATCTTTAAATAATAAATTAATAATAATAATAATTATTATTATTATAATTAATTTCGGATCGGACGGATGTTTTTCGGATATGGATATGCCTATATCCGCATCCGCATCCGATTTTCTTTTCGGATATCGGATATCCGCATCCGCTTTTCGGATATCGGATAATATCCGTTTTTTCGGATACGGATACGGACGGATTTCGGATTTTTCGGGTATCCATTGACAGGCCCAGCCTTGAGTTGTTGGAGATTGCTCTTAGAAGAAAAATGACCGTATCTCATGCATTTAATACATGGCAGCTTGTTCCTACAGGATCGTGCCACGTGCCCCTAGAGCCCACATCCGATGCAACCCCTCCCCATTTTTAAAATTTTGAGACCATTTCGAATATTCGTCCGCTTGTGACTTGTTGGAAGTTTCAAAGAATTTGAAACTGGGGCAACAACGGCTGGCCTGGCAAGCACGACAGGCTTGGGAGGAGGAGGAGACCGGATGACATCAACATAGGATCGGCTATCACGATAAAGGAATTCCGAGGCTTCCATAATCCAAGGATCAATCGTTGGCGAGCTGACAGCCTGTTATAGATGGCACAGTCTCCAGAAATCAAACTCAAAACACTGTGTCGATGAAGAAAGGCAGGTGGACGCAGCGCAATAAGTGGAGGATGGACATGCAAGGATAGCCGGATCAGATGAAGGAACGGTTGAAAATTTGGGAATCAGAGGGTTAAAAGTTGGAAAGTTGGAGAGGACATTGAAAACTCAAGCAAATCTTTAGTCATTTTGCTCTTTCCAAGTGGTAGGTAAGACTAGTATAACCGCACAACGGTGGGTAAACCGACCGTTGTGGTATTTGATATCAAAGAAAAATGTTTTTGTTTAATTTTTTTCTTTATTATTAATCTGATACAAAATTAACCGCTTTTTTTAAAAAATAAAAATAATTGAAACTGTGTAAATTCTATTATATCAATATACATCATCATATTTGTTAAAAAAAATCAAAAAAATGTCACCGCAATATACATCATCATATTTTTCAATACCTAAATAAAGAAGACTACTAATGCAAAAATTGATTTAATAAATAAATCTCATATTATTGAACTACAATGTTTAAATAAATTACCTAAAATAACATTATTATATGAAAAACTAACACTGCTGAAGAAAAAACAAGAAATAAACTAAAATTACTGAAACAAAAAAAACTAAACTTTGGATTCTGCCATTGTTGATATTTCTTCTAACAAGAAACTTGATTCCACCACATAATCAATAACTGATTGAGACATAACATTGATTTTTTGTTTTTTTTCATTCATGTACTCTATTTGGGTAACACCAACTGTGAAAAGATGAGGGATCCATAACAACTCCTTTAGTTTTTGTTCATATATATCTTCACCTTCATCATTCTTAATCTTATAAAGGTCATCAGCACTGCAACCTATGATTTCCTCTGCCGGTTCATTAAAAGTAGTAATCCAAACTTCAGCGGTTGGATCATTAATTTTCATTACCATAATATATCTGCATTAAATGAACATATTATTACATATATTACTGATTACTATAAATAATTAACTAAACTTTGGTGCCATGGGTCACAAGTTCGAAATTTGCATAGCGTGATTCGAACATTTATTAACTTGTGATATATTATCCCATTGATATATTGTATATAAAGTACCATTTCAAATAATAATAATAATTAGCTCTTAAATTTTTACCTCAAAATACAAGAGCTTTCATTCTGTTGGCATGCTTCACACCAATAGCCCGATCCTGCAGATTCAGTTACCTTTTTTTTGCTACTCAATATTGTAATATCATGTTTTTGAACCTTAGTATCAAATTGGCTTACATGAAATATGTAATATTGTGGCTTACATGATAACATTTATTAACAGTTCAAAAATTGCAATATTGTAGTTAAATATATCATGTTTTTCCACCTTAGTATCAAATTGGCTTACATGATAACATCTAAAAATTTAAAAGTAATATTGCTCCGCCCCACTTTTGAACCCACATCCCTATGACCCATTATCGCTACTTAACCCCGCTGCATTTTGAATATAATTTATAAATAAACAGTTACAAAACTTACATTTATTTTGTTGCGAAAGCCCAATTGGCTACCTATCCCAGCCTTTATAGGCTACTCCCTAGGCTGGGCCCGACTGACATGAACGGTTCGCTGTCCCTCTATCACTCAATGCACTATGTAGATGATTATCTATACAAACGTCTATTAATGAAAGTAATCAATGGTACATTTGTGTGAAGAAGGAAACAACATAACTGTACCAAATTCGAAAATTAAATTGTAGATCAATAGTATACTTGTGTTAAATCTATTACATTATGTAGCTACAATAGTATATAGCAAACAAAGCTGAAAATATAATAGTATACAGTTAATAGCTTGGCACTCAAAAGTGCAAACTGTGAGCTTGCACTTGCACTTTGTGTGCAAACTCATTTTTTGCATTCACACATGAAAACCACAAGTTGAACTTCTGAGTGCAAAGTGCAAACCGTTAGTTTGCACTATTCAATGCAAACTGTTAGTTTGCATTAAGGAGTGCAAACTGAGTTTGCACTGAGTAGCTCGGACAGATATTGCTGTGGAGAAGCACAGATAGATAAAGAGCATACTTTATATTCACAGTTAAAAATTTGTCTGCCATATGTTAGCTATGTCGCTATTAACACGGACATGGTAAATTGTAGATTTGATATGGAGAAATCAACAATGTGTTTATATTTTGGCACTCAGGTGATCAAACTACTAATTTGAAAATTTTCTTATCAAATTTTTTTATTTTGTGCAGCCCAACAGGCATACAAGTATGCCGAGTCCAAAGCTAGTGACCTCTTTAAAGAACATAAAAGAAAAAACAATTGCAATATTTTTATCTTTAAAATTCAGTTAAATGCATATTTCAATATATTTGAAAAAATATTTGTTTTATTGGAAAAAAATAAAAAAATTTGTAATTAAATGTACAATAAATAACAACTAACAGTCAAATGCTAAAAATGATATATTTGTACACATGGATATAAATATACATATGAATGGGCAAGAGAGCGCTCATAATTTCTTACCAATCTACAAGAACTAATGATGCTTCTTGCTTGTCATTTGTTTGCTCAAATCCTTCATTATAAAGTTGTCGTAGTCTCAGAATAATAAGTCTAGCTTTAAATGTTTTCCATGCCAAAACAGTAGATCTAGCACAGGCTCAGCTACAGCAACTGAAAAGATAACTACCATGGAGCTGTCTGTATAGCACACAACATATATGAAAGTTAATACTGACTCTCATGTTGTACTAAAAATGCCACGCATAAATGACTTAGGTTCGTATGTGCTTAAGGCACTTAAAGTGCATTAACATTCACAATTTCTTACCAATTTCTAAGCTTCTAATGGCCTCCTCATCACCAGTCCAACCAAAGCGATCATACCGTACCCTTTTCTTCACACCTCCTAGAATAGAAATAACTTTTTGAAGTGTTGAAAATTTTCCTTAGCATCCTAAAATTAAAAGACTCGAATAAAAAATTAAATGGTATAATTGAACGTGGAAAGATGTATATTGAAAAATGATTTAACTAATTAATTCAAGCTTTCATAATCCATATTACCAGAAACAGTTACTGAAATTCAAGTATCAATGAGAAGCACCAATTCAGGCATTAACAAAATTCTATTTGCTGAGTTGATGCACTATGACAACTGGTCGAGTTGGAATTCTTCATGCATCTTTTCCTTCTCCTCAAACTTCTAATAGACTTTCTGTTGGATATGTTCTTACGATAATATATAGCTTTTTGAGAAGTTGTTTGAAATTTCAGTTACAATATCTAAAGATATAGCTTCTGACGAGGTGGATGTACGTACTATATTCATAACAGAAAAATGATAGAGCATCAAAACAAAAACAAAAAAACAAAAATTCATATCCAAATAACTTGGCAATTTGACCTATAACAATAAATTTATTCCAAGTGAACGTGCAAAAATCCCCTGATTGCAAATGCTATGATGAATCACATATCCTTGAGAACGCAAAATGATGAACCCAAGATTCCAGACTTTAAAATTAAAACTATAATGTTGCCCTTATTCAATTGAACGTAAATGCAAGACCTAAAGATTAACTAAAGAGTTCAAAATTTTCAAAAATAAATCAATTTTTTCTAAAATTCCGAAAGCTAAATTTAAATTAAATTACCTAATCGCAACTGTAGGTGGAGAAGCTAGTCGCGGTTTGAGGCACTAGGGAGGTAGCTCACAGCTTCAAGAACTGAGGAGTCGCGGATGTGTTAATTTGAGAGTGGATTCATGCACCGAAGAGGATGGTTGAAACTTTTGATACTGAGGAGGCGAGGCGACATTGATTTGGGAGGGGATTTAAAGAGGAGAGGGAAGGGGAAAATTGACCGGAGTTAACGGAGGCGAAAGTTTCAAAGGTAGAAGATGTGGTTTAGATGGAAAAATTTAGGGGAGAAGCACACGGGAAAAAAACGAACGGGAAAAAAAAACGAAACATGGGCAAATTTATTTTGGCTTTAGAGTATTTTATTTTGGCTAGTAGAAGTAGGCAAACATCCCTACGGTCGGTTTGATTATTTTATTATTTTTTGCCTTTACTAAATAGTGCATTTATGGGGAGCACTTTGTTTTGAAAATAACAAAGCTTTAAATATTGATAAGTTAGGATTTTGTATAAGTTAAAGTAAATCTAACAATGTCCATTTTCTAGTTGTCTGTTACAGTATTGTCCTATAAATGACAACGCTTATTTTGATTGTTAAAGAACCACCAAATGGTATTTCGAAATTGATGTTAATGGTGTTTGATGATGGCTTTTGCAAAATGTATAATGGAAAATTTACAATTTTTTTGCCTAGCAAATAAGATTTTTATTTATATTTACTTATTGAGTTGGCTAACAATATTCAATTTTCTACCACCATCCATAAATGAAGTTAGTATAAATATGCGTATTACTCATTAAGCATGTATTAATACACTTATTGGATCTTTTGTACATATTTTACATGCTTTTTCACTATTGTCATATATTGCATCAGCTTATGTTGTTTCTATTTTATGAGTAAATAAAGAGTAAAAATATATTGTCCACCAATCCAATTTAATTCTTCCAATTAAGGACAATGGGTTTTCTTCTTCACAAAAGGTTAAACATAATATTTGCAACCACTCATTAATGATTTTAGGATAAGGTATAACCTGGTCCATCAATTACTCATTGTCACTGATTTTGTGCTTTGATTTTGGCACCTTTTTTTCATTTTAATTGGCTCTCATTCTATATAAAAATTTTGTCATTTATCTAACATTAATTTTTTTTTCCAGTGTTTTATACGATTTTCACATGAGTTCTTCGGCATCAACGAACTTAACTATTTTATCTACCAAATTCACATTCAACACTTACATTTTGCTGGTGAATTTATACGTTTATGCCTTTTTGGTCAACTACCATATACAAAACTTCAATCATTAACTCTTACATATAACGGTGTGCAAATCTTACTCTTATAATTCCACATAACAAAAGGTTTTTCTGGCCAAATAACTCAAATAGTAGTGCCCATGTTGATGAATCTTAATAGATATTGTACTAAATGGTAATTATTGCAAAAAAAAGTTGATAAAAAATATATTATCCCACATTTACTCCTTTTTTCCTTGTCTCAGAGCACGATTCTATAAAACCTGAGTCAAATTCGATCATCATATTATTTCATAAAATTACAAATACAAAAGTAAAATACATTATGTGTTAGCCTTATTTGATTTCAAGGAAAAGCAGTGAAATATATCACTTACATAACCATCCTCTTGCACCTGAAATCTGAAACATTTGCTGAATCTATTCACAAAAGTAATGGATTTTACGAATTACATTCCAAATTCAATTTATAGCTTTATACAAAGAATATTGATTTACAAAGAAAGACATTAAAGTGATTGCCTATTCCACTTACTTTTCCTTGAATTTGAACTTGAATTTGTTTCTTTTGTCCTCATTAAAGAGGTTGTTATAGTTTTCTCCTACTTCTGGAATCCATATATCATTTGTTCTCTTAATTTTGTTTTGGATGAAAGAATTATCTAAGATCATGCATATTTTAGTCAAATCTGTGGTTACCCAGATTTTGGAATATATTTTGATAATTAACGGCTAATCTTCATTTCAGCTAATGTCATAAAATACATCGACAATAATTACTCTTATAACACGTGCTCTTGTTGGAGAAAAATATGAATTCACTTTGGATGTTTGTGTTTTTTGCTTTTATTTGTAATTTTTTCTATATGCTTAGGTGAACTTGAATAACGTTACGTTATAGTATAAAATTATGAATCGATTTGGACATTAGTGTTTCTTCCTTTTATCTATACATTTTGGTTTGGTATCTTTTTTCAATTTATAGTTTGCTTATATAAAAATCATCTTAAAATATTTATTTATACCATTCTTACTTGTAGGTAACTTTCCAAGCTTCATGGATTTGTTCATGTAAATTTTCTTACGACATGCTCAAAGTAAATCAATTTCGTATGCGTTTTTACCACCTATTGCCCATTTACAAAGTCGTAAGTGTTTTTTTTGCTATTCAGAAATTTGACATTAATATGTTTTCTTGTACCTCATTATGAATATGTTAAGACTTTGGGTTTTGTTTATGATTCCTTGATTGTTCTTTTGTCCACTAAATACCATGGAAACTACAAGTTTGTATCCGATTAAAAAAGGCAAATTGCTTGATTAAGGGCATATTTAACATATATTTTCATGCCTTTTAAACAACATAACAGTATATATTTACAAATTGAGATACAACATCTAAATTCTTAGAAGACTTTTTGAAGAATTGGACAAACTAGAATATTGAATCCAAATCTCTATTTATAACATATTGATGATAATTTATGAATATTTGGCATCCTTGGACAATTATCAAGTCAAATTTAATTACTAGAATTTCAAGAACATGCAGATCAAATATGGATCATATGATCCTGAGCTTTAAAAGCTTTCAATGTCAACCCTCCATATTTATCTAATTTTTTGTTGTTAATCATGACATTTCTTTTTGGACTATGCAATTTTTTATTAAACAATAATTTACTCATGCTTAGTATAGTAATATACTTTAAAGTCTCAGCTCTAGCTAGTGATCGAAATATCAAAGCGAGTTTACCGTCTGATAGCTCGGATCGATGGACATGGAAGGAGCGATCTCTCGTATACACTATTTTGAATCAACATGAATACGTTTTAATACTTGAATACACCTGAAATAATATGTATCTCGACGCAAGGCAATACATATGATTATAGAATTGAATAATACAATATTAGAGGCACATATAAAAATTTCCCAAATAATAGAATCAAAGTGAATAAGAATGATGAATTTCATGTCATATCTAAAACTTATCACATCATCTCATATATTTATACAACTTATCACATCACATCGATCAAAGTAATGGCTATCTCAATATAAGTACAAGCAGAATAAATAATCATCATCGTCATCTGCTCCAACTCCATATTGTAGCCCACAAAGCACATACAATCATAATATTGACTTGTAAAACAACATCAGTTTGACCCGAAAGCATTGTCATATACATAACAAACCTCCACATTTCATTAAAATAGTGGTCAATAATAACGTAAAAGTTGGTGTCGGGTATAAACATGTGAAATTACAATGAAATCTAATGATGTAACTCATGCTAAATAATATCTCATCCACATTCATCAAAATGATTTTAACATAAGTGTCACGGCTCTAATCATCGTGGCTCATAGCTGCAACTATAATCAACTGGAATATCATAATCTATTCATATTATATGAGTTGCTTTCAGTTTAAATTTAAGTATACTATTTCAGATCTCTAAAGTCTAATTTTATTGTTTAACATAGTACGGTCTTTTTCAACTGCATATTTAAACAAATAACAGTTGTACATATTCATTATTTACCATAGTATGGTATTTTTCACTCGTATATCTGAACAATGTTTATATATTTTACGAGGTCGATAAATATAAAGGAGAGTCATATCTTAACTCTTTTTTTTGAGTTTCCAACATGAATACTCATTGGTAACCCCTTCTAGATTCACCCTCTACATAGACTAACTGTCTCGATAAGCCCGTTTAAGCTTTTTCATGCGTTGCTCACGACCACTTGTGAGTGCACTTCACATGATCACTTAATTACACTACCCTTTTGGCTTCTGAAGACATACATTTTATGTGTTGTAGTCACCTCCCCAATTCCATCTTGAGGTCTTAGCTCCCATGACACTACGTCTCAAATATCTTACTATTCATTATATTATATGTGCAACAGAATATTGGACTTTATGGTAAGGGACAAGTCATCACGATTCGGGTTGTGATCCTCAAATCAGTCCGCTATGATGGATTCTAGCAATCTAGTAGTCAATAATTTGTATCGTTCTCATCAAATGTCAAATTTTTATCCTTAAAAAACATTTACCTACCCAAAATATCATTATTTCCAAATGATGTTATAACCAATTTCATCAAATAATGTCGTGTACATGCATCTCAAAATATCAAGCAATGGTGCATTCAAAGCACTTCAATTCAAACACGACAGTTCATCCATTCAATTCAATATTAATGGGATGTCATAAACTTGCTTATATATCATGGGTGAAAATACATATCATAAATCATATACTTGCATTTCTATAATTCAAACAAGTATTAAAAATCACCAATTCAATCATATTTTCCAATTCATCAATTCAAGTTCAAATTAAATAAAATTTTCAATCATTTATTATAATATTAGTATACTAGCATATCATGGGTAAATTAAACAATAAAAAACTTGAATCAAAATCAAACAAATTCACCTTCTACCCAATTTAAACCCATAATGTACTCATGTTTTTCAAAATATATAACTATATACTTAGTTATATACAAATGTAAGGGTAATATAGATATGACAATAATACTAGCAAACAACTAATATGCTACAAACAACATAGCGGTAAATGACAAGTAGAGAATAAATTGATAACCATCTTTACTGATGGATGGAGTCTCCACGGACACCAATCTATTGAATGATCTCCACCGAAGCATCTAAAATGCAAAACAAATACTACGATGTAGCAATGCTACTAACATAGCATCTCCATGTCCGAAACCGAAATACGGATATCTATAACTAATACCTGTCTCGAACTGTCATTTGTTACAAAAGAGATCTATCAAGAGCCATAACTAACTTGTGGACTTTCCTGAAAACCAACACCTCAAAATAAGTTGGCATGTAAGTCCTGTCGTACATCCAATCGTACTACAGAACAATATATGACCTACTTTGGACTGGCATTACAATGGATTTTCCCGCTAACGTCATTTCCTTTCGGTTGTCTACACCGACATACCGAAATAATATGTAAACGATAAACCTCGCGTACACCCTTCTCACATGGGTACACAACACCGAAGTATTGTCATCCCCGTGTGGACTGTGATTCGTTATTGAAGTGTTTGCACTATTCGGTTGCCCCAAGTCAGACATACCAAACCAATATATAAATCTCTCAAACTATGCATCTATTACACATCTAATCCCTCTTGATTTCCATCACAGGTTCGAATTTAAATAATAACATTTTCTTTCTCTTCCCACTGTACTATAGAAAATATTATTATTTAAATTGGAATTTGCGGTGGAAATCAAGGGGGAAATGAGATGTACCAAAATTGAGGTGTAGTCGACCTTACCCCCCAACCCCAAACACGCACGCGCAAACACACACACATAAACACAAATACCCACACATATCGCTTGAATCGCATATTTATACATCTATATAATATATTTCGTCCACTATTCGGTAACCGCAAGTCAGGCATACCGAAATATACATAGCTTAAATTGCGTATTTATAAATATATGGTATCGAAAATGTGCTGTGGATTCGAATACCCAGGTATATTTTTGGTGTGGGTGGGATTGGTTTTGTCTTTTATAGCATCGAAAAGTTCCGTGGAGTCGAAAACGTATGTATTTGTTGAGTTTTGGCATTCCCGCGTACCGTACGCGTTCGCTTCACCATGTCTAGCCGGAGTCAACGGTTGAAGTCTCCCATGCCGGCGTCCCGATTGAACATCCCTCGCCTTCCATCGGGCATATAATCTGGTCCTGGCAACACATTGTAACAAAAGGAATCCCTAATGTTACGTGCCACCGATCCCATATATATACCACGATTATTTCAGATATCCTACGATGTGGGACTTTAGTCCGTTCAATCCACGCACCCACTCCATTTATAATGCGAGCCACACCTAACAATCTCCACCTTGGCGAGCATTGCTCAAGTCACCTTGGAGTTATACTGAGTTCTCTTCGCAGTTGGATGAGGCTGCTATCCTGAGTTCTCATAAGCAGGATGGAGCGACTGCTTAACCATTTCTCCACCTTGACGAGCATCCCATGCTCAAGCCCCTTAGGAGCCATGCTTCGATCACGCTGCATCATACCGGTCCCATCGAACCATGGAGCTCTGATACCATGTTGAGTTTCGGCATTCCCGCGTACCGTACGCGTTCGCTTCACCATGTCTAGCCGGAGTCAACGGTCGAAGTCTCCCATGCCGGCGTCCCGATTGAACATCCCTCCATCACCTTCCATCGGGCATATAATCTGGTGTTGGCAACACATTGTAACAAAAGGAATCCCCAATGTTACGTGCCACCAATCCCATATATATACCACGATTATTTCAGATATCCTACGATGTGGGACTTTAGTCCGTTCAATCCACGCACCCACTCCATTTATAATGCGAGCCACACCTAACAATTTTTATACAACCTTTTGACTCCTTTTCTATGTTATCATGCTCTTCGACAGCATCCGTTCTGTCTAAACGAGGCTAAGTAAAGTTTGTAAATTCAGACATGAGATTCATGCTTTTTCTAGTAATTAATGACCCTCATATCCTTGTCCATGCCACCACCATTGTCAATCATCTACTAGCCTCGTTTGGATGACCGTCGCCTCCAAAAGCCGTATTCGCCGCCGCTGTCTTGCTGATGCAACCGCATTCCACGGTCATCGGCTTGGATTACCGTCAAATATTTTCTGTTCAAAAAACATAAATCAGCATGTAATAAATAAATTAATTATTCAAAATATCACTTGCTGGGATCACATGCAGTACTGCACTGAAAATGCAATATCAGTATTTGGATGCACCCCAAGTCTCGTTAATGCTTGGCCTTTAAGAATAAGTTTATTACTTATCATATAGATATTAGAGTGCTATCCCAACTTTCGGTTTATCGAATCGTATTTCCTGATGTGTAGGGAGGGGGGCAAGTGGACAGTTGTGTGGATTGCGCCAACTGATTATATTCGTTCATTGATTTTATCCATATTTTACCCTACATAATCAGTAAACTTCATTGTAGCTTCATTTCCATAATGCAGTGTACTGTAAACTGGACACTCAACTGACTGAAGTTTGGCAGATAAGCACAGACAATAGAATAAGATATTAAGATATTTTCTTTATCCACCCAATTATTAAAGAACAAAAGAATAAAACTTGAGTATAAAGGTTGAAAACAGTGGCTTGGGCTTCTATATAAAAGCCATGGCACTTCGCATGGCCTTGCCAAACAAGTCCAGAATCCGAGTTCTCATATTACTTAATTTTGCACATTCATGGCACATAAAGGAAAGCTAGCCAAAGTAGGAATTGAAGCTTTCGACATACTTGAGGAGTACATGGGAAAAAAAAAAGCCTTTGCCGGAATCCAAGCACTTTCCATTTCAGAGAACTGCCAAACCAAGGAGGAGGGAAGAAGTAATTACCATCGACAGCAATCAAGCAGCAAAATACTATGGTGGTGCTTTGATTATTGGTTATCGCCCACGGCCTAAACCTTCCCCTTCCTCATTTTGATTACTGATCAATAATTAAAACCTTATTAAACTATATATGTGGTGTGCTTCTGCCTTCCTGCATGCTCCCACAAGTACAGTACTTGCTAGTCGCCTTCCTTTGTAAAATATGCAATTTGGCTAGGTAATATGCCATGTAATATCATGGAAGGCATAAGATAAGCTTCTTCTGCTATTACGATTGATGTGCATAGCGCATGCTCCCTTTTTTTTATGCATGCTCATGTTCCAGAAGAAAATATGATCCATTGAAATCATAGATCAACGACTGGACTCGAACCTTAACCTGTCAATAACTTAATGTACTCAATCTAAGTATGTACAACGTAAACAATGGAATCCATGTTCATATACTCAAGCATGTACCAGGGTTCATAATTAATTGTATATGGTTATTGATGCAGCACGCGCTTCCCCTAAATCGCGAAGCCCTAAATCACGAAGACCTAAATCGCGGAGCCTAGGTCTCCGGTCTTCAGATGCAGTTAGGTCGCGATCGACCTATGCGCTCCTCCTTATGTCGCGAACATGAAAGGTCGCGTGAAGCCATGCTTATGTCGCGAACAACACTCTAGCATAGTCGCGAGGCAGATGCAGTTAGGTCGCGGTCGACCTATGCCGCTCAAGCTTTCCTAGGTCACGTGAATCCGTGCTCCACCTTAAGTCGCGAACGATTTTCGTTAGGTCGCGAATCTTCCTACGTCGCTAAATTCAGTAGGTCGCTGCCATCCCTTGAGTCGCTCCAGCTTAGGTCGCAAGAAGAATTCTTATGTCGCTGTTTGTTTTAGGTCGCTCGACCTTATACCGCTGCAAAACTTAAGTCGCTCCTGAAGTTCAAACCGCTGCTTTGTTAAGTCGTGTACTGTTGTGATGATTTTCTTAAGTCGTTTGCTGTATTTTGTTAAGTCAAATGTATTTTGTTTCTTAGGTCGTTGTAACTTGTGAAGTCGTTGATGTTGTAACTTTTTAAGTTGTGTGTGTTGTAAAATCCTATAAATAGCGGGTGAGTTGTATCATTTGAGGTTGTTGAATTTGAATAAAATTTCTTTTGTGTGCTCTTGTGCCACCATTAAAATTGGTAGTTGAGTGTTATCTCATATCTCCACCTTCGGCATTCGAGTGCGCTCGAATCAACAATTGTTGAAGCCAATTCACGGAATCAAGTGCGCTTGATCAACGTTCGAAGAATTGTAGATCTTCTCTCACGGCATCGTGCGCGATCAACGTGTCGAAGATAGCTAAAGTCCGGTATCTTCATGATCAACGGATTTGGGCGTTTGGTATCATTAATTCATCGATTCATATTGCTTCATTTAATCGTTTCATCGATTAGTTTGACACGAATACTTCAATTCGTCGTCATCCGTTATTATCCGCTGCGTCATTTGGTATCGGAGCAAGATTTAGCCAATCATATGTAAGACGAGCCTGTTGGACCAAGGAGAAGTGTTTGATTCAATTTCAACCGAGCCAATTCCTATTGAAGAGTTCAAGCCGAGCCAATTAAGTTTAGGCCGAGCTAGTTGAAACCGTGCATCATTTTGTAGATCAAGTCCGAGTTTGAGTTAGTTGGAGCCAAACCAAATCTATTTCAAAGTTAAGTATTGAAGTGTGTATTTGAAGATTCAACAATGCCTACGAGAAGAGTTAATCGATTTCAGAATATTGCCGATGTGTATAGAAGAGAAGATGCTAAGGCAATAGAGCAACGAATTAGTGATAACCTCGAAGAGAAGTTCAATAAAGGTTTTGGAAAGTTGGAGAAGTTGATGATGGATTTGAATCAAAGACAAAGAGGAAGGTCACCAATCTTGAACCATGGAGGAAACAGAGTTTCGCCATCGGTTACGGAAGCAAGGAGGGTGTCGCCACAAACTTATCAAGATAAAAAGGAATCATCAATTTCAATGAGACGAGATCACCATGGGGAAGAGAGAAGAAGTCAACGTGGGTTTGACAATGAACCATGTCGTGATGTCAAAAGGCCGAGTAGAAGAGATTTGCATGATCATGGAGACATACGTGGTCATAGAGACGAAGGGTGTCATTTGCCAAAGCATGAGAATGATTCTATTTGGCTAAGGAACAATCTTTTTCAGTATACCTGTACTATCTTGGGAAAGGTTTGTAAATTCGTTATTGATGCGGGAAGCTGCGATAACCTTATCTCTGAAGAAGCCGTTATGAAGTTAGGGTTGAAGACTGAAAAACACCCTAGACCGTATAAACTGGCATGGATTAAGGAAGGGAAAGAAGTGATAGTGGGAAGATGAACATTGGTTACATTTTCTATTGGGAAGAAATACAAAGATGATATATGGTGTGATGTGGTTGATATGGAGGTGTGTCACTTACTATTGGGAAGACCATGGCAGTATGATAGAGCCGTACAACGTAATAGTCACGCCAACAGCTACAGTTTCATGTTCGAAGGAACCAAGATTACCTTAGTTCTTAAGAAGCATGAACAAAGTGACTGCAAGCCAGAGAAGAAGGTAGAAGCAACTAATTTAATATCTTCGAAAGAATTTGTTGATGAAGTGAAAGGTGGTGTTGAAGTGGAAGATGAAGTCGATTGTTCTCAACCGCCAAAGTTAGATGAAGATAAAGTTGAGGTTTTTCAACCAACGAAGCTTGATAAACATGAAGTTGAAAATTCACAACTAGCGAGGTTTGATGAGGATGAAGGAAATGTATCAGAAGATGAAGGGGGTAATTTATCAGTGAAGAAGGAGGATTCGACTAGTCTATTATCTACAGAAGAGTTTGAAGTGGAGGATAGAGCGGAAGTGTTTATGATAAACGGGAATGAAACCAGTAAAGATCTCGAGACTCCTGAGGAGGATGAGCCAGTGGTAAATGAATTTGAAGATGTAGTTCCTGTAGAGTTGCCCAAGGAATTACCGCCACTGAGAGACACACAACATCATACGGATATAGTGTCAAGTGCTATTGTACCGCATAGACCACAATATCGTATGTGTCCAACAGAACAAGAAGAGTTGAGAAAACTGGTTGATGGGTTGGTAGTCGAAGGAAGTCAGTTGTCTACTACAGATTGCAGTTGGCAAATGAAATTTATCAAAGACTTACATGTAGGAAGACACTTGAGCTATGATCGTACTATGCAGTTAATCTCACAGTCTTATTTTGAATCGTTACTGAGGAAGGAAGTTGAAAGGTCTGTTCAGAGAAGCCATAATCGACAAGTTTCAAAGAAGACCACGACAAATGCAAATTTAAGTATGTCGTTACATATACATGCTAAATTACGGGAGGATGTTAGTGTGGACTTTATTTTGGAATTACCGCAAACGCAACATGGCAATGATTCTATTTATGTGATGGTTGATGTTTTTCTGTTCAGAGGAAATCGATTGTGTATTCCGGATTGTAGCTTGAGGCTGAAGATTGTCAAAGAATTGCATGAAGAGGGTCACGTGGGCAGAGATCGTACCTTGCAGTTGGTGTCACAATCTTATTTCTGGCCGTCGATGAGAAAAGAGGTTGAAAGATTTGTGGAGAGATGTCATATTTGTCAAGTTTCCAAAGGGACAACAACGAATGTGGGATTGTATATGCCATTACCCATGCCTACTAGACCATGGGTGGATATTAGCATGGATTTTGTTTTGGGTTTGCCAAGAACTCAACGTGGGAATGATTCCATATATGTGGTGGTAGATAGATTTTCAAAGATGGCGCATTTCATAGCTTGTAAAAAGACCGCTGATGCAGTCCGTGTTGCTCAATTGTTCTTTAAGGAAGTATATCGACTACATGGGCTACCAGAATCTATAGTTTTGGACATGGATACCAGATTTCTGAGTCATTTTGGGCTGAGTTTGTGGAAGATGGTGGGAACGAAGCTGAATTTTAGTAGCGCCTATCATCCACAAACAGATGGACAAATGGAAGTGGTGAATAGATCATTGGGAAACTTGTTGCGATGTCTTGTGAGAGATAATTTGAAGAGCTGGGATATGAAGTTATGTCAGGCGAAATTTGCTCATAATCACGCTGTTAATCGGAGTACTGGTTATAGTCCATTTCAAGTTGTATATTCAAGCTTGCCAAAGGGGCCGTTGGATTTAACGGTAGTGTCACAACCGAAAGGAGTGATTAAGCGGGCGTCAGATTTCGTTGATGAGTTGAAAGATTGTCATAGAATCGTCCAGGAACGTTTGGAGAAAACAAATGAGAAGTATAAACGAGCTGCAGATAAAAAGAGAAGAAGTGTGGAGTTCAACGAGGGTGATTGGGTGTATGCTGTACTAACAAAGGATCGTTTTTCAGTGGGAGCATACAATAAACTTAAAGCTCGAAAGATTGGTCCTATAAAGATTGTGAAATGGATCAATGAAAATGCTTATAGGTTGAAGTTGCCGGAGGATGTGTATACTTCTGACGTGTTTAATGTTAAACATCTTATACCTTATTATGGAGATGATCAACCCAATGGGGAAGAACTTTTAAATTCGAGGACGAATTTTCCTCAACCAGGGGAGGATGATGCAGCACGCGCTTCCCCTAAATCGCGAAGCCCTAAATCGCGGAGCCTAGGTCGCCAGTCTTCAGATGTAGTTAGGTCGCGATCGACCTATGCCGCTCCTCCTTATGTCACGAACATGAAAGGTCGCGTGAAGCCATGCTTATGTCGCGAACAACACTCCAGCATAGTCGCGAGGCAGATGCAGTTAGGTTGCGGTCGACCTATGCCGCTCAAGCTTTCCTAGGTCGCGTGAAGCCGTGCTCCACCTTAAGTCGCGAACGATTTTCATTAGGTCGTGAATCTTCCTACGTTGCTAAATTCAGTAGGTCGCTGCCATCCCTTGAGTCGCTCCAGCTTAGGTCGCAAGAAGAATTCTTATGCCGCTGTTTGTTTTAGGTCGCTCGACCTTATACCGCTGCAAAACTTAAGTCGCTCCTGAAGTTCAAACCGCTGCTTTGTTAAGTCGTGTACTGTTGTGATGATTTTCTTAAGTCGTTTGCTGTATTTTGTTAAGTCAAATGTATTTTGTTTCTTAGGTTGTTGTAACTTGTTAAGTCGTTGATGTTGTAACTTTTTAAGTTGTGTGTGTTGTAAAATCCTATAAATAGCGGGTGAGTTGTATCATTTGAGGTTGTTGAATTTGAATAAAATTTCTTTTGTGTGCTCTTGTGCCACCATTAAAATTGGTAGTTGAGTGTTATCTCCTATCTCCACCTTCGGCATTCGAGTGCGCTCGAATCAACGATTGTTGAAGCCAATTCACGGAATCAAGTGCGCTTGATCAACGTTCGAAGAATTGTAGATCTTCTCTCACGGCATCGTGCGCGATCAACGTGTCGAAGATAGCTAAAGTCCGGTATCTTCGTGATCAACGGATTTGGGCGTTTGGTATCATTAATTCATCGATTCATATTGCTTCATCTAATCGTTTCATCGATTAGTTTGACATGAATACTTCAATTCGTCGTCATCCGTTATTATCCGCTGCGTCAGTTATGCTACAAACAGAACTTCAATTATAATCAGGTTAACCATGAAATATGTCAAAGGTATTTCAAATGAAAAGGAGAAGCGAGCTATTTAGAATTGCATTTGAAATTAATTATCTTTTATGATAGCATAAGGTAATTAGATTATGGAGTTTATACTTTTAGTTCAATTTTGTTATTCTTAAAAGGAATAAAGATGTAAGATAGTATATTACAAGAGAGAATAATAGAATATGCTGGTAAATGATTAGTCCCACTGTCCTATGTCGGTAAGTTTTGCAGCGGAAGTAGAAAACCTTCAGTATAAAATCCCATGCTTTTCCCTACATCAGTCACAACCACGAATCTGCTTTGTCGGGCCTTGGTTATACAGGCTTTTATAATTGGGTCTGAATTTGTATTTTCTCAAATTCGAAAAGTTTTGTAGATGATTTTTTTGAGTGGTTGAATGTTAACGGTGCATTTTTTCAATAATTCTACAAGGCCCGAGAATTCTGATCGGGGTTTAGGCCCGAAAGATCTTGGCCGTTGTACAATAAACCCCCCCCCCCCCCCCGCCCCCCTCCCGAATTCCACTGTTAGATTGATTTTCACAGCTTCTGTACTTTTTCTTTTTCGGGGTTTGTAGCTGCGTTCGCGTTTTTTAGGGGCAGCCGAATGTGCATTTTGAACGGGACCATCAAGAGTTCATTGAAGTGGGTTGGGAGCAGAATGATGGTTTGGAATGATTTATCCTATCCTATATTTAATACAATTGAACCCCTACCCTTCACGTTCTTTTTTTTAACAAAATTAATTCTTGAAATAGGACTTCCAGTATTTATGGCTCCAATTAAATACATAAAAAAATAAATATGCCTAAGACTCAACAAACCCCTTCAATGTTCATCTCTTCTTCCTCTTCATTTATTCGAACTTCTTCAGATTATTCTATAAATAAATTAGGGTTTCCAACAAAATTGAACGTCGATCTCCATATAAGTTCCTCTACTATTCCTCACTTCTCGGAATTCTCGAATTTTTAAACGTTCTCGATGGAAGATATACTAACGTTGTGTTTGATTTGATTGGAAAAGTAATGAATCTTAATTAAAGAAGTGATAATATATGGTTAGCTTATTTGTTTTCCAATAAGTGCTTTTACTAAGCTATTTTATTTAGTGAATTGAATAAGAAATTTTTTAATATTTATTGTGAGTGCTAATCACTTATTACACAACATTTTCCAATTATACTTATATGCAACATAACATGTAATTGTTTTGAAGTTTATTATTCTATTTTATTTTATAAAAACTACTTTCTTAGGCTAGGGATGTAAGAAGGTCCATCATCTCGCTCTACTGGAAAGATAGAAACCCTTGTTAACCGCATTAGAGCTGCCGACATTCCAAACAACTATGGGATTATTACATGTTTTGAAGTTTTTCTTAATTATATCAAACTATTATAAAAGTTTAAAATAATATCGGTTTTATTTTCATTTCTATCTCCTTATATGTTGAGGTGATTTTTTCGGTTTGTTTTGATTTTAATTTTATGCTATAGTTTCTAATCACTAGAAACGAATATACTAAAGATTAGCGATGGAAAAAAAATTAACGACAAACTACCGTGATGTTTGCATACAATTTAAATTTAAAATATGATACTTTATAATTGGTTAATAAGAATGAAAATGAAAAAATAAATAAATTGAAATATGTAATGTAGGTGTGAAAAAATTATAAATAAATAATTTTGACAAGCTGAACAATACCGATTCATCTTAAGGTAAACAAAAATTAAAAAAAAATCTGCAATACATATGCCAAAAATCAATATATTAAATAATTATGAAGATTTAGCCAAAATCGTTTGATTTTTTTATAATAATTATTTCGACACATTCAACATACATTAATAATATTGAAAACATTAATTGGTAATCCAAACGCAATACAAGCTTCAAATTTATTATAATGAAATATTTTCTTCTCGACCAAACATTTATAAAATATATTCACAACATTTTGACGTGTTTTGTAAATTTGATAGTACTTACGCAAGTGGGCGTTTGTTGTCTTTTTGCTTTGTGTATAAAATATAAGGCGTAAAATAAGATGATTAAGTGTGTTTTGTATGGAAGTTGCACCAAAGAATAATTAATTTTCACTTCGAGGGGTAATATTATCAAAGTAGTAATTTATTTTAACAAAATAAATTACTTACCATAATGTATACAAACAATATTTTAAGTATTCAACAATCAACATTTAGCATTCAACATTCAATATTCAGTATTCAACATTCAGCATTTTATAAAACGATATCTAAGTTTCACTCTTAATCCTAATTTCCCATCAAAATAATTACGCTTTCATCTTAAATCTCAATTTAGGTATTTTCTTCGCTTTAGTTTATATTCAAAGTTAGTTATTTTGCAAACATGAGTGATTTTGTTTTCGATACTCTTGATTATTTTATGCATACGAAGGAGTTGGTTTGTAATATATTTAATGATTTTTTGGCTATTATCAAAATAGTAATTTATTTTCAAAAAATAAATTACTAACCAGAATGCGTAGAAACAGTATTTTAAGTATTCACCAATCAGCATGTAATATTCAGTATTCAACATTCAGCATTTTATAAAACGATATCTAAGTTTCACTCTTAATCCTAATTTCCCATCAAAATAATTATGCTTTCATCTTAGATCTCAATTTAGGTATTTTCTTCACTTTAGTTTATTTTCAAAACTAGTTATTTTGCAAACATGAGTGATTTTGTTTGTGATACTCTTGATTATTTTATGCATACGAAAGAGTAGTTTTGTAATATATTTAATGATTGTTTGGCTATGACTAATATGTTTTCCTTTCTTTTTGGGATTATAATATTTGATTGATGTGTTTGCACACTTTTTATAGACTCTCTTACAGTTGTACTTGAAACTTTTATGAGCTTACAAGACTATAATTTATACATCACAATCTTAAGACTGTCACAATATTCGTTTTTCAGCAAAGCTAGCCGACTTTATAGTGGGTCATGCCACTGTATATATAATGAGAGAACATGTGTTCTGCACATGCACAGAACAGCTAAATTGGAGAAAGATCTCAAAACAACAAAGAAAAATAAAGCACAGGAGCTAGGCATAAGGAGCCTAAACTACTAGACGTAAAGGACTACGCATCCTCTAAAGAGGGTCTGCCATTGCCAACAAAAGTAGACAGGCCAATAATATGAACAAACCGAGAGTAAAGAGCAACCAGGTTCAAAAACATAACCATTGGACGAAGGAGAGTAAATAAATTTCCTATCCCATCTAACGTCATAGAACTTACTTTTATTCTCCTCCCCTATCTCACCCTCCATAGTAAGGGCCAAACTCTCACTCTCAATGTGGTATATAAGACAACGATTTTTTCCCTCAAGTTCACTGATAAAAGCATAATAAGTGTCATTTTCCAGTGAGTACCGCATTTCAGAAGGAACATGAATCCAGGCCCGCTCCTCAGAATTCCAAATTATAGTTTCAATCAACTTAGAATTTTCAGGCTCAGCCACTTCTAAAGGTACAACATGATATATAGAATCAGTCAACATAGAAGCGTCAGGCTCAACCTGGGCCACACCAACAGGAGCAACTGGTGCATCACTTGCAGAAGCAACGCCATTGGACAACAAAGAAGATTCTAGCGAAGCCAGGGCTGAACCATCTGAAGCAACAACAAAAATATCAAAACCAGTAGTAGCATCAACATAAGGTGGAATATGGGGGTGAGCATTCTTCGGAACCTACTTCCTGGAAAGAGGCCGAGGGAGAGGAACCCGAGCAGAAAGAGGAACTAGGACAGCAGAGGCAGATTTGGAACAAGCATCAGATAGGTGCACAAAGGACTGAAAGGACGAACAGATCTCCGGTTTCCAACTATAGCGAACTTTGACCTCAACAATAATGCTGTCAATAAGTTTGACTTTCAAAACAGAAGGCAATGGTTTGGCGGGGGTTACTTCAATCAGGGCTTTGGCATACACTAATCTCTTTCTGGCTACAGTGTTAGCATCATAACATATCACCTTACCAACTAGGCCTGCTAGCCAATCAATCCTGATTAGGGGTTGAAGAATAGATGGAATGTGAGAAAAGTGGGCCCAAACTAGAATAGATAATATCTGATCCTTAGCCCTAACAACAGACGGACTCCAGGTAGTAATTATAAAAGGTTTCACATCAATCAATATAGGATCG
The DNA here is from genome assembly GCA_030737815.1 of Allium fistulosum. Taxonomy (NCBI): domain Eukaryota; kingdom Viridiplantae; phylum Streptophyta; class Magnoliopsida; order Asparagales; family Amaryllidaceae; genus Allium; species Allium fistulosum. Next base: position 46,003,394 of record CM060906.1, read on the forward strand.
GCCTCTAAAATACGTTGCCTCTCATCACTATGCGAGAATCTAAAGTAGAACATTGCATTATCGAAATGAACACTTAAACCACCTTTAGGTTTCCATACCTGGTTGCAACGTGCCTTATAAAAAGCTAATAAGCCGGATTAGAGTCGAGGAAAAAACCCACCAAATAATCCTTCCAATAATCAACACCAGCCTGAAGCACTTCCACCGGAGGAATCATAACACCCTGTATCTCGACCGTATCAAAGCAACGGGGAGAATGCATTCCCGCATTATTTGGCAACTTTGAGAATAAAGACGTCCACTTTGGGATAGCCCCAAGAGGAGAAGCAACCACAGGAATAGGCATAATACTACACGAAGATAAACTAGGAGAAGGGAAGTTCAACTGGGCATTTCCAAAAGCACATTGTGTGCTGCAATGTGCCATGCCGTTGTGAGAAGAAAAGAGCCCCTGAGCCACAACTCTGGTATCCACAACATCTGAATCAATACCTACTTCGGAAACAACAACCCCAACCGAAACATTCTTAACAACCGAAGGATCGACTGCCACAGCCGAAGCAACCACATCGCCCCTATTTACACGAGTACATATGCACGCCCAGATGGGCCTGCAAATAATCACAACGTGCATACATTTTTTGTTGTGACTATGGAAGTAGATTTGATAGTAGCATCTCCATATCTGAACTCTGCCTAGGCAGAAGCTGCAAAAAAAATTTGTTCGGACTACAATAATTTTTTTACGCTAACTCGGAATCAGGCGAAACTTCGACCGATAAACTCTCATCTATATTATGGACAATATAGAACACTCGGATAATTAAGATTATCAACGCATACCGTATTACTCTATGGTGATTAAAAGTTTTACTTGAAATAATATGTTACATCTCCATATTTGAACTCCGCTTAGGCAGCAGCTGCTATTTTTTTGTCCATACTGCAATAACTTCTTCGTACTAACTCGGAATCGGGTGAGACTTAGACCGATGAACTCCTACCTAAATTACGGACAATATGAAACTCTTGAATACTTCATCCCTTGAATGCACACTGTAATTCTCCATGGTGACTAACAATTGCACTTAGAAAATAACAGGCTACATCCATATATTGAACTCCGCCTAGGCAGAAGCCGCTATTTTTTTGTTCAGACTGCAATAACTTCTTCATACTAACTCGAAATCAGGCGAGGCTTCGACCAATGAACTCCCACCTAAATTACAGACAATATGGAACACTCAGATACTTCATCTTGTAAATGCATGTTGTAGTTCTCCATGAGGATCGACAGTTGTACTTAGAAAATAACAGACTACCACATCCCCATATTTGAACTCCACCTAGTGCAGAAGCCGCTATTATTTTCTGTTCAGATGCAATAACATCTTCATACTAACTCGGAATCAGGCAAAACTTTGATCAATGAACTCCCACCTAAATTACGGACAATATGGTACACTCGGATACTTCACCTTGTGAACGCACACCATAGTTCTCCATAGGGACTAATAGTTTACTTAGGAAATAACATGCTACCACATCCCCATATTTGAACTCCCCCTAGTGCAGAAGCCGCTATTTTTTTTGTTCAGACTGCAATAACTTTTTCATACTAATTCAAAATCCGGTGAGACTTCGCCTGATTAACTCCCACCTAAATTACAGACAATATGGAGCACTCAGATACTTCATCTTGTGAACGCACATTATAGTTCTCCATGGGACCGACAGTTGAACTTAGAAAAGAATAGACTACAACATCCCCATGTTTGAATTCCCCCTAATGTAGAAGCCGCTATTTTTTTTGTACAGACTGCAATAACGTCTTTATATTAACTTGGAATCAGGCAAAACTTTGACCGATGAACTCCCACCTAAATTGCGGACAATATGGTACACTCGGATACTTCATCTTGTAAACGCACATCGTAGTTCTCCATGGTGACTAACAGTTGTACTTAGAAAATAACAGACTATATCTCCATATTTGAACACTATTTCTCTATGAGATGTATAAGGGTATATTTGGAATTTCAAAAAGACACCGAGTAAATCTATTCAATGAATTCTCTTTATTAGTAGTAAATAAAAAAGGTTTTTTTGTATATACTTTTATAAATTAACATTTTATTTTGTAATATAATGTTTTAATTTATAAATAAAAAAAGTTTTTTTTTGTATTATGGCCGAAAAGGGGTGGGGCGTATGATTAATAAATGATTTTGAAAAAACAAATAAATATATGCATACATATAAATATAATGAGTTATTATTACTATTATTTTCGTTAATTACAAATTATTTAAAGTACAGTAAAATTTGATTTTGAATTTTAGTATACGTATGCACACACACACATATAATTTTATATGAGAGGCGTTCAATAGCACTTTTGTTTTTGCAGCACTCTTTAGCCTCCTGATTTCAAGGGCAAATTCCGATTTAAATAATAGTATGATTTAGAAACAACTATTATCTAAATTGGAATGTGTGTAGAAAATCAAGGGACATATATATGTGTGTGTGTGTGTGCGCACGCGCGCGCCCGTTGCAATGAAATTCTCAACAAATACAAACGTCGCATTAACAGTGTACATAAACTATTTACATGTTGCACATGCGTTTTACACATATAAGTGTAGTTTTATACGCTTAAAATATTAAAAGTAAATTAAACCTTTTGTAAACAAATTAATTAAAATTATATTTTATTTAAAATATTTTAAATTGCATCTAAGATCAATTAGACTTCCAATCCAGAAATTGATTAGTATAAAATAAGGCACACTTCACGTTCCTAATTCTGCAACAAACTCCTGACAAATACCCCAAACCAAACAGAGACCCCATGGGAAATGCTACCTACGCGACTTCCAAATCAACGTGGCCCTACATCCTAACCCTCCTAGCTAGTCGAGGGAACAACTGCAGAAATTAAATGAATGGGAGCAATTCATATGGAGACATGGTAGTTAATCTTTGCATTTATTATGAGCTGTATCCTAAATGAATACGTACTGGTTTGTATACGAATGGACACTTTTTTGTGCGTGTTATATTCAACAGAGTTTGTATCATGATATGCAATATCATTACTGGAACTAACAGAGACAATCTTTTCCATCTAAGCATGGAGTTATTTGATACAAATATTATACATCTAAATATGGAATAGTCAAATTGCAAGACAACACATGCTTTCTAAATGAGACATGACGTTGTGTCTGCATATTGCAAAAGTAATTTGCAATGCAAAAAAAACAATACATAAATAAGAAAAATCTAAGAATTATTTAATTTATCAGAAGAAAATCCAAATCTACAATCGAAAAATATATTTAAAAAGTAGTCCCAACATTTTGCTCAAATTATTGACAAAGCTAGCTTCATAGCATCATAAATAACCATAGTTTTATAATTGCAACACGACCAAACCTTGCTTAATGTATGGTATATAACGAAAACCATGCACTTTGCCAAATAAGAAAATTACGACGATGACAAACTGGATGGCTTTACTTTCTCTTTCAAGAACTGCCTGATGTGCTCACGCTTCCAATTGTCAATTCTGTTATCAGGAAATGAATTAAATTGTTAAACATACAAATAAAAATCATGTATCATTTATCTATGGGTTCTTTCAAGCAACTCAGTAATAGATAACATCAGCATTAAATATAGATCCATCTCATGCTGACTGTTTTAAAACAAATCAATTGGGCATCAGAAGATTATGTAAAAGATAGCCTTTCAGCAGTAGCATTCACTTGAAGTTGCTTTCTAAATGTAAGACAACATTATTCAAGTTCATCGGAAAAACTACATTAATTATATTTGAGCATTAATTTCCTCCACACCAATTCATCGGTAAATGAAACAATTCATAATTTGAGTCATATAATACAATTAAATTTAATAAATTTAGCAATCAAGTGAAGTATATGTCTAATATTATGAATAAACATCATATGTATATTAATATGTCTAATATTATGAATTGTTTCTTTACATCAAAATGCATAGGAAAAGAAAAGGAAAAACTACAAACTTACATTATACATTATAAACTTGATTTTTGTAGAAATAACCAAGGGATGAATAAGAAGTTGACATAGCAACTAATAATGATTGTTGATGGAAAGAGAAATCGGGTTCATTGGTATAATACTTTCAAAGCAGGGTTTTGGGTGTGACCATTGTCTTTGTAAACTATAAAACAGGTGTCAGAATGTTTCTTTATAGCTTATATATGAGCTTTCTAAGTTTAAAAAACATCCAACACAGCACTTTTAATGATTGAGTGCCTAAACTAAAGAATAAAGTACTAAAGGAATAAAAATGTTGTAATAATTAATTACATATTTTAATCAGAAAGAAAAGAAATTGCATAAAAACTGTTAACACTGTAATGGGTTCACTGGTGAAGGGAAAAAACATATCAAAGGAGTTTGCACTTGAAATCCCCGCATAAGCAATATAATTCAATAACGCAGGAGCATATCCCATATTTGCAGGCGTCTTTGCACTGGCATAACTACTTAATCACTTGGCCCCAAAAGATAATTGTGTGATGAATCGCTCGCATCAAAATTACAAAATTGGTGCTTCATACGGTATAAAATGTGGCTGCATTCAGTATAAATGGTGTGCATATGCAGCAGCGTGAACCACAATTTAACATGCTTATTTTTATATCTTATAAATGTATGATAGTATATCAAAGTGACCTTTGCGAGCAGTAGCGAGCTCAAAATTGGACTTAATGACCCCTTGTTGGAATGCTCTAATCATCGAATTCTGCAATATTACATGAACACATTCTCGCATTTTCATAGAGTGCAACACCATACTTTCTTGATAATTTAAAGTATCCGTGTAGAACCTTATAGGATTAGTATAACCGAACCCTGTATAACAGAGAAATCAGAAATATGGAATATAAGTTCTAACCCAAACCCAGAATTTGGTTGGGCCTATGACATGTATGCACTTGTAATGAATAGTTATTTTTGCAATTTCCAAGTAATTTATTAGGATCTCATTGTATGTGATCATTTCCTACTAATATCCACATTATACACATAAAATGGACACACATAAGTTTATCAAAGATGCATTAGTTTTTCAATTTACAAAATGTTTTCTTTGCAATGATTCAAACAAAATATTTACATAATCAAAAATTAAAGTTTTAACCAAGTATATAAAAATATTAGAACCATCAGGAAATTCATAAGCGAATACTTCAATATAAAATGGTAAATGGTGAGTGGAGACAACAAAAAGATTTCCAATTTATAGAATGGTTAATATTGAACAAAAGAAACAAAAAGATTTCCACTTTATAAAGTGGTTATTGTAGGAAAAGATACTAAAACAAAATTAGATATTCAAAGTAGTCATAAAAAAAATCCTATAAAGCTAATCATAGAAAGAGTGACACTGAATCTTACGAAGTCACATCTCAAAACTATATGAGATTACTTGGTTTGAAAATTATGGTATTTAATCCTTTTTGCAAAATTTTACAAAAAAAATGTCAGCATTTTACATGAAGGAACTGAAAGACCAAATTTTTGGTTAGAGAAAGGTCTGATCATGAATATAAGAAAATATCAGTAATCCCATCAACCCATAGCCAACTTCAACTGAGAAGATATCAGCTATCCGTTGAATCACCTATCTTTGAAAAGGAAAATCTTGTATATCTTATCAATCATTTTCCTGACTTGTTATTGAGTTTTTATACATACATGTAGTGACTTCTAGTACATAAATTCTTTTAAAACACATTCATGCATCAAAGGCCCAAATATAACCTCGTATTCACTTTACTGCAAAGCAAATGAAAATGTGTTGTGATCCTTTACTGTAACTTGCATCTCAAGTGTTTCTCTATATTTCTAAATCTTTACCCATATTAATATCATCAAAATTCGACCTTTATTTTGATTGGGCGTACTAATTTATCTGTCCCAATTAGACCAAAGGAAAAAGAAGCAAATAATACCTAGCCTATCTCTGGCAGTCCATCGAATCACTATCATCAACGCTATCTCTGGTGATGCCGCAAATATTGATTTGCAAGTTAAAGAGGCTAATCGATGGGGAGGGGTTCCAGCTTTTATGAGACAGGGTATTGAGGAATTTGATTAAGGAAGGGGGACAACGACGCTGTCTCTGGTGAAGCCGCCTATATAGATTCGCTAGTTAGAGAAGTTGATCGGGGAATGGTTTTTAGTTTTTTAAGGAATTGGATTGATGAATTTGGGGAAAAACGCAGTTAGGTTTCATGAAGCGAGAATGCAAAGCGAGAATGCAAAGGGGAGGAACGCAAATAGATCAGGTGGGATATGCGAGGGCATTCTGGGAAGTTCAAAAAGACGCGGTTGAAGCCAGTTGATTGAAGTTTCATTATTAGTAGTAAAGATTATTCTCATATTCAACACAACTTACATCCATCTCAACAGGCAAAACCACATCCTCACGCGACCAAGGTTTATGACACGTAGCAGCTAAAAATGGAGAAAGAGGGCTCTCGACGGATTTCAAAGGATTGCCTGTCAAAGGAGCAGAGAAACGAGGCGAGTTAATTTCTTTAACTAGCCCAGAAATTAGATCGACCACAACAGTCTCTAGCGAGTGAGGCGAGCTCAAAGAACAAGGAATCGAAGAGGTGGAAACATGACTATGAGACCCAACCACCCTGGATATGGAGGAGCGGCGTCAAAGACACTAGGGTGAGAAAGCGATTGTACCAGACCAGGCGGCGAGGGCTTCTTTTTTGTCATGGGGAAAGGCGCACAAAAGGAGATGAAGACTGGCTAGAGCGAAAACGACAGAGAAGAAATCGCCAGAGGAGACGCCATTTTTCATTTACACATTGACTAAAATTGATAAAACCAAAAAAAATTCTTTACATGTACACATTTATTTTTCTTTACATGTACACATTTATTCAATTTTTTACAGATCTAGACTATCTCATTGTAACGACACAAAATTTTTAACGTTTCAAATGAGGATATTTAATTTATTTAAATATTCAAATATGATTCAAATATAATAAATAATAAGAAAAATTATTTTTATACAACCACTTGATTTTTATTGATGTATTTTTTTTAATTTATAAGATTTTTCTATAATTTTTAATTTGGAGATTATTTAAATTTATTGTTTGACGATTTTTGGCAAATGACGGTATTTTTATGATTTTACAAAATAAGATAACCAGTGTATATTATTATTAATTATAGGATCCTATCGCTTTTTTGTGTGCGATCGTATTTTTGTTTTGTTTTTCATGGTTCGTATGCGAACAAAACTCTATGCAACGACGCGTCGAAAACTGGAGAATAAACACATGGTCAACTCTTCCATCAATTCAACACTCTAACTCACTCTCTTCCTTTTCATTCTTCTATTGATTATTTAGGAAAACAAAATAGAAAGGCATCCACTTTAAAAATAATCAAAATAAAACAAATACCTAACTAAAATATATAAAGTTGATATCTTTGGAATCGCGGTGAGTAGATCTATGAATCTATGTTCGTTTTATAGAGTACGGATGTAATTTGTGTTATTTGATGGTATGGGTTGAGAGTAGGAAAAGCTAGGGTTTTTGGTTTCGGAAAGTTCTGGGCAATGGTTGAGTGGGTGGTTGGTCCCATTGGGTTTGTTGAGGGGACATACGTCTGGTGGCCGAGTATGGAGAGGAGCGGTGGAAATTTGGAACATGCGACATTTTTCCAGGCTATGATTGGGGCTTCAGGTCGTGCCTATGGAGAGAGGGTCGAGCATGGGGTTTTAGGGTCAAGGAGGTGGAGCTCGCGGAGGGAAAGACGTAGGCGAAGACCGTTCGTCGAACTGAGGTATGGATCTCCGTGTCATGGCGGAATAGTGCATGAATTTGAGGGCGTGTGCATGTCAGGTAGTTCGAATGGGTGTTTGGGAGGGAAGGTGATGAGCAGTGGGTCTTAAGGGGTTATTATAGTTAATTGATTTACTTGGTATTTTAATTATAATTTTAAATCAAAATCTTATAAAATAAATATCTCTCTCATATGAGGTTCAATCGAGACGTAATTTTTCTGTTGCGTTCGTAATGGCGTTAGTTGATACTGGTTTCGTCAAATTTAGAGCAAGTGAATTTTGGGCTAAAATCGACTCACTTTTTTGGATAATCAGTATAATATATAGTAGATAAAATTTTACTATTTGTGTTTGGATGAATCATTGGTTGGTTTGAAAAAGTATCCGCTTTTGAAAAGCGAAAAACATTTAAATTGAAATACATGGAATTTTGTTGAGAAATCCGGATTTCTCACCATAGTGATTTTAATTTCCAGTCAAATACCCATTGATTGTATTTCAGTCATATACTTGTTATATAGATTGTTAGGTGTTAAAATTTGATTGTTTGGCCATATTGGATGTGACACTGACATATGTTAAAAGTTGAACTTTTTTAGAGAAAAATGTAGTAATAGCATTGGTTAAGTGCTATAGTAACTATGGATCTCGATATGGTATTTTGAGAAATACTATTAATTGGTGTTTGATTTGGAAATGGTTTTCGATTTGAAAATTTAATTTTTATCTGACCTTTTGGATTTTCTGTAATATTTTATTCAAACTAGTTTTTTGTACTTCTGCGATTTACTTAAATTTCTTTTATTTTTCTTTTCTAATATATGTATATTTGTAAATGATTTAAGATTTTGTTGGAAAGTATCTACTTTCATAGAAAAGTTATTATGATAATGACTATTTATTTTAAAGAAAATAAAAGGGGTTATCTTTTATTTTAAAGAGATTTGTGTGTAAAAGAAGATAGAAATATTTTGGGAATAAATATCTGTGAAACATTTTATATAAAATATTGTAATAAAAGAACGGATTTATAAATGGTATTTGACAAATTAAAGAGTGATTTACAAGCGGTATTTTATATATAAGAAGAAAGGTTTATAAAGGGTATTTTATGAAAGGGGAAATATTATCATTTGATAAATTGGAGTAATAAATCACAGTTGTGAATTTATTATAATATATAGAATGAACAGGTTATGGAAAGTATATGAGATTTATAGTTATATTTGAAGTTTTGTTTTATATTTGAATTCTGGTTTATATTTGGAGTTTATTTTATAAAAGAAGTTTTGTAATTATATTTATAAATTTATAAATGGAGTTTTATAAATGAATTTGGAGTTTTTATAAAAAGAGTTGTAAATAAATTTGTGGAATTATAAAATGAGTTTTTATAAATGATTATTTTATTAAATAAGTTTTATTAAAAAAGTTATAAGAGTATAAAGGATGTTTATAAAGGAGTTTATTAAATAAGTTTGGAGATTCATAAAAGGAGGCTTATAATTATGTTTATATATTTAAAAAGGGAATTCATAATTTATAAATAATGTTTATAAAAGGAGTTGTAGACATAAGGAGTTTTATAAAGGCATTTTATAAAGAAAGGATTTATTAAAAGACCAGGACCCGATTTCCATAAACGTTCATTTTAGATTACGGTGGTATGAAAAATGTTCTTTTCATACTTAACACCAAATTCCGAGGTATGGAAACTTGTCTCTATCTTGAGAATTAAGAATGTGTATCAAGGCAAGAATAGTTTTCTAACTTGTCTGTTTCATTGTTAATCAAGTGATAGTACTGATCAGAAAGTGGTGTTGAGTATATTGGCCTAATTTCTATACGATTTGTTTACTTACGACAAAGGAAAGTGTTTGGGTTTATTGCTATCAATTCTTTTAGTTACATTTGTTTAGCCCAAATAAGTATGTTTTGGAAATGAAATCTTTTTAAGATTTGTGAATATACTTAAGTATATGACTACGTTTTGTAAGTATTGAAAATGTAGTGCTTTGCGAATATACTTATACTGTTAATATAAGTATATGGGAAAGTTTTCTAAGTTTTGAAAATGAAATGTTTTGGTAGTATACTTATACATTTTAGATAAGTATATCAATATCTTTCGAGAATTGAAAGGAGTATGTGAATATATTTTTGTAAAAGTATTTTAATACAAGAATTTGCAAAGTGGTGTTAATTAATGAAAGGATTAATTTAAGAGGTTTAGGAGTTGCTTTATGCTTAACCTTGCTTGGATAAATCTATGGTTGAGTTGTTCATAATTTGATAGTTAAATAATCGACTATCAAATCGTGGCCAGTTTTTAAACTACCGTTGTCGGTTCAGAGAGACCGGGATTGGATATATTATCCAAAACCCATTTCAAACCGGCTGCATAATCCTTTAAATTGGAGATATCTTGAAGATGATTGAAGATGGAGTTTTTTTAATTGCAAGAGGTACCTGCTACTAATCTATAGGGTGATTCCAAAACGGATGTAGTCGAAGTAGTGTCTTCGGTTTTGTTTAGTCCCAGAATAAACTTGTATGGATGAATGCTGGCATTGCATTATTGCTTGAAGGGCAGCGTTAGCATTCCAAGTCGGGTTTGCTAAAAGGTAAAACGTAGCCTCATGCCTCATAACCAGTAATGACTGAAGCAGGGATGTGCCGCAAGGCTGTGTGTCGCTCTAATTAAGGTATGATCATCATTTGTATCTAGATCGAAATTTAATTATGGATGATGTATGTTTGTGGCCACGGAAACAGTCTGTCAGGGACAACTGGGGGGTGATCATACTCGGTATTATCCAGGAAGGGTTAGGCTGGTCCTAAGTAGTAGAGGTGCACACTACAAGGGGAACAGTGATTTCCGATGGCTGAAAACCGTCGGCGGCCGTCGAAAACCATCGGCGGCCGTCGGAAAAAGCCGTCGGAACTGACGGCGTCGGGGAGCAGTACTTCCGACGGCTTTTCATGTATGGAATCCATGCTCCAATAAGAGCCTTTAGACTTAGCTATATACCTATTATGCTGGAATTTAATTAATGTAATAATTTCGGCTAAGATTCAATATTTATTTTAAACCCTAGACATTATTACAATATCAGAAGATTTCCTATAAATGATTTGGTTATCTTAAGGTACAAAACCGTCCGTGTTTATATGCCGCATGGTCTTACGAGATACCTTTATTTTGAAACGTTTTATAACATTAAAATCCATTTAAGGTGTGTTTCTCACGCTGGTTTACCAGACTGATCCGAACGTTATTTTTCTTCTAATGCTCGGATCAGACCGAGCATATTTTCATATCTTGGTCGGATGCTTTGAAGCTTCAGGAGACGAGCTGGAGGCTTCCAAGACTTACTCGCGTATATTTTATTTTCCACTGCATTGGTTTTTTATATTTATTAGCGTTTGTGAGGACATTTTGTTATAATTGTTCAGGCTGATGATAGATTAGTGTACTCTGATTTGATATATGTATATTACAGTTTGCTTTTGTAAAGATATGTTGTATATTATATATTACTCGTTATGATGTGAGATTTTATTCTGTCTTTTCTTTCTTTTTCCCCTAACAATCTGTCTTTCCGGCACTTGGATGCACAACACGTGAATATCACGGATGTATTAACGTAGACTTTTGAGGGTCGAAAAGGCGGATCGTTACACTCATTCTTTGAGAAGATAGCCTATGGTGTTGAAACTAAGAGTAGTATTGAGAACATAACATATTTGGTGTAATTGTCCAAAAATTATACAATTAAGTTAAAATTGTTATGTATTAGGAAAAGTCTAATGACTTAGGATAAATCATAATCATTATGCTTGCAAATTATTTTTTCTATATAGAACCGACGGGTGAGATGGATATGATGAGGAAGAAAAATATAAGAAAAAAAAGTGAATTTGTGAAAAAAATAAAAACCACTTTTGTTGACCGATAGCCCTCTCGTTGATGTATTAAAATAGTTGATTTATGATAGATCATTAATATTACTTGACAGAGTTTGTACAAATATTGTTTCTATCTTTAATATCTTTGGAAGCACTCTAACTTTAACGAGCAGAGGCAATTTTTTTCATATTGTCATGTTGATATTAATTTCATTATGCGGAAGATATCACAGGTTGTTTTCTTTCATATTGTTGTAGTTAATTCTCTACCGAGTTTGATTATCACATACAATTTTCTTTCATATTGTAATATGGAACATCATTTTGTTATGTCCTATAAGGTAAATAGTTAAATTCAAATTCTTTATTTTTCCATTATATGATGTGGAAGATATCATAGGCCATTTTCATTCATACTAACAAGTTGTCTTCAACAATAAATTTATAATGGTTTCGATCTTGGCGTTAAAATGTTAGACTCCTTATTTTAGCTTTTACACTTGTTCATGTTATGTGATTGATTTTGCACTTTTCTTACGAGCACCATTAATTTTGTATATTTGCATGGTTTAGCATGTTTATAACATTTAGAGCAATAATTTTGTTACTTTACAAAATTTAGCTATTTCATGAACCATGAATTTCTTAATCTTCAATATATATTATTCCAAAAATGTTGGTTTATATTATCTCAGCTTTACCTTTTTACATTTTGTGGACATACTTTTTACACATCGGAAGTTGTCTCCATTGCATATTGGAAGCGATTCAAATATAGAATGCATTTCATCTTCCTCCTTTTCAACTAAGCATGATTTGATCCATGTTTTTACTTTGGATCTTTTACTCATGATTATATTCTACATTTTACAAATTGAATTCAACGGTAATATTTTTTGTCCTTTTTTCCTTATTTTTTTTATTTTCTTTTTCTTATGTTTCAAACTGCTTTTCAATTTTGATTGAGTGATATGGTGATTATTGGGCGATATGGTAATTCTTTTCGTTTAAAAGTTTTACATTATTTTTCTCCATTGATTCTAATATAGAAACTTCATATATCATCTTTTAAGACACTATCTTCATTAAATGTTAAATTCTGTCTGATAAAGCCAAACTTTTTGTCGATTTAATCTTTATAATGTTGTAAGTGCTCTAATTGTAATTCTATTTCTCAAATGAGTTTTCTATATAATTTTATGCTGATAATATTATATTAACACATTGTTTTTCCATGATATTAAATAACTTTTTATATTATAATTTGTAGCTCATCAAGCTAGAAGTTTTGCGCTAAGTTGGTAAACTCTTCAATTTATACGACGATTAACCGTTTTCATTACTAAATTTTGTTTATTTGAGACTGTCAATGTCTATGTTTAATTTACTTTGTTTATGTGCTATAATATGTTAAGATCCTTATAGTTCTTAATGAAAGAGTAAATACGATTTTGGTGTTTGCAAGATATATTGACTAATTGTTATACTCAAGTCCAAAATATCATTGATGTTTATGAGTTTTAGAAATATCTTCACCAAGGGTAAAAATACGAAAGATTGCATTTATGGCTTATATGCAAATTTTTGAAATACCTCCACTAACATTAAAAATATCATTGATGTTAATTAGTAATGATAGACGTCAATTATTAGAGTAGGATTAGCATGCTATGTGTGCTATTTATGATTTATTTATGTGTATAGTTGAGCTATCACTACAAAAAAATACTCATTCCGTAATTGACAATGTTAGTTGTAATAGTTCTTGAATAACGGTCATGCACCTGTCGTAATATGTGAAGTTGTAATAGAACCGGTGCATTTTACAACTGTTTTTTCCCGTAGCAATAGGGTTTTTTACAACTATTTTTGTCCGTTGCAATAGAGACTTTTATAATTGTTTTTGCTAGTTGTTAAAAAAAATCAAATGGTAAAAGGAATATAAAAACTGCTGCAGTGCACCTGTAAATTTTACACTAATTTGCGGTTGAAACCAAAAGAGTATACTAATAACAACCACATTCATTCATATTTGCCAAAAATAACAAAAAAAGATTCATATTTTAAAATGCCAAAAAGATTCATGTATTCATGTCATTCATATAGTCTTGACATAGTTACAAAACATCGTATTCAAGCATAAACAACACAAGATTTAAAATTTAGACTGAACGAAGTTGAAGCACACCTTGAACCATAATGCTTTAGCATTGAAAGTATATATTTATGTTATCTAAATATCTCTTCAGGTTTGACATTCAATATCCTTTGATGCCTATCTGACCTTTTACCTCTAGCTTGTTCTGGTCATGGGTTCATTTGCTATAATACAGGACCACTCATAGTTCAAAATCAAATGATGTATCAATATCAACACTTCTATTCGTGAAAACTCATTGCCTGGGCAACTACATATTCCTCGGCCAAATGGTATGTACAAAAATGGAGGGTGTGATCTTGAAGCGTTCTCAATTCTTGATGGATTAATTCTCTTTTGGTTCTAGAAAGATGTTTTTATCCAGATGGATTGAACATAACACCCAAAACAACTGTAGTCAAATCTGTTTTTTATAATTTAAGAAAATTGGATTTTAGTTCGAGTTTTATTTCTTTATCTCCAAACCTCATGTGCTGACTCAAGTAAATAGGAGTAATGTCTATTATTATGGTTAAAATAGGAGTAGTTTAGTATATTACATGCCATCCTTTAGGTATGTCAAAGCCAAAAAAACAGGAATCATTGACTGCTCCTTTAAAATTTCCAAACACAGAAGGAGTAATTCTCATTGTTTCCTACGCCTCTCTCTATGTATACTTCATCTTCTATATATCTTCCAATGTCAATTTTTCTTCCTTTCCCTTCTTTTTCTTCAACACTCTCATTTTCTCTTTTTAAATGTATCACTAATGCATTCTATGATTTTATAGCAGTCTGGTACATGAACATCCACTGCAATTATTAAAAAAATGCTAACTTTCTACACATATCACTACAAAAAACACAATGGATTCCAACGGCGGCCAGCCGTTGGCGGCCGTTGGAAAGCCGTTGGTAGACGTTGGAAAAGCCGTTGGTTTACATTTCAACGGCGACCAACGTCCACCAACGGAGCCAACGCGCTTATACCAACATCTTCCAACGTTAATTTGTCCACGTGGTAGAAGATGTTGACCAAATTAGACGTTGGAAGACGTTGGAAATTCCGACGGAAGACGTTGGAATAAATGTGCCAATAAGCCGTTGGTGGACGTTGGAAATCTGGGTGTTTTTTTTAAACAGAACCAACAATGCATGCTTCCAGCCACCTCCAACAATTCTTGCTCCTATTGGCTGAGTTCCTCTCCGACTGCCTCTGTAAATTTAATTTAAAAACAGAAATTGTTTAACATTTCTAGTTAGTATTTGCGTAGAAGAATTTAAATTAAACATATGATAAATTTACCTGAAACTCCTCGTTTCCCCACCATGTCACAAAATCATCCCACACAGCTGCGCTATCGGGATTTACCTGAAAAAACCTGGAGGAAATACTTTTTCCATTTCGCAGAGCAATATCGGGATTTCTTCCTTAAGTTTACGTAGACGATCAAATTTTAATGTAGTAGAACAAATCTCTTTATAAAAAAGAGTAAGTTCTGTTACAACAGTCCAAACTTTTACGGGCAACAGTTCTTTAAAAGCGACGGGAAATAAATTTTCCATCATAACATCACAATCATGACTTTTCATCCCGCTAAGTTTGTTGTTCTTATAGTCGACACATCTACGAATATTTGAAGATATACCATCCGGGAATCTTAGTCCTTCCACCCATTTTAAAAGTACTTTAACTTGATTATTGTCTAGCTCATAGCAAGCTTTTGGCTTTTTTGTGTCATTTGGCTTTATATGAAGCTCAGGACGATTACATATTACTTCGATATCACGTCTTGATTTCAAATCATCTTTCGTCTTCCCCTTGACATTCAAAATTGTATTAAAAACATTATCAAACACATTTTTCTCATTATGCATCACGTCAATATTATGACGAATCAGGAGATTTTTCCAATAAGGCAACTCCCAAAATATGCTTTGTTTGCACCAGTTATGAATCAATGATTTACCTTGAATTTCAATTTGTGCTCCGGTTTCATGTATCTTTGGATAATCCTTTACAAGTTCATAAATATCTTCGCTTGACCAAACCATAGGTGGTCTCAAAGTTTCATGTCTATTAGCTGTAAAGTTTTTCTTATCTCTTCTAAAAGGATGATTAATATGAAGAAAACATCGATGACAGTCAAACCATGAAATTTTCATTCCATGAGGTAAAGAAAATGCTCGTGTATCTTCCATGCAGTACGGACAAGCTAGACGACCAGCCGTACTCCAACCTGAAAGCATTGCATAAGCAGGAAAATCGCTGATTTTCCACATCAAAGAAGCATACATGCGAAAGTTATTTTTTGGAAATATCGTATGTTTCTACTCCTTCGTACCAAAGTGTTTTTAATTCTTCAATCAAAGGTTGTAAATAAACATCGATTCCTTGTGTCGGATCATTAGGACCAGGGACGACAACTGTGAGAAACATATATGGAGTTTTCATACACATCCATGGAGGTAAATTATAAGGTGTGACAATTATAGGCCATGACGAATATTTAGAACCAAACTGAGAAAATGGTGAAAATCCATCCGTACATAAACCAAGTCGAACATTACAACTCTCGGATGCAAAATCAGGATATTTATGGTCAAAATGCTTCCATGCTTCCCCATCAGCTGGGTGTGTTAATGTACCTTCTTCTCGTGTTCTAACACTATGCCATCTTATATGTTGCGCGGTTACAGAAGATGCATATAACCTTTGAAGTCTAGGAGTAATTGGTAAATAATGCATACGTTTATACGGGACTTCCTTTCCTTTTTTCTTTCTTGATTTGTACCTTTCTTGATTACATATTTTACAATTCTAAGGTTGATATCTTCTTTCCAAAACAGCATGCAACCGTTTAGACATGTATCTATTTTATGATACGGTAAACCAAAAGCTGACATCATTTTTTTTACTTCATAATGATTTTCGCACATTAAATTATTGGGAGGCATATGCCGTTTCGCAGCTTGTACAACAGCTGTAAATCCAGCTTCTGTGAAGTTGTATTTAGATTTCATCGCAATGTATTCAACAGTTATTGATGATTGGGTTCCGCTTGTGCAGCCTTCCCAAATGGGTTTCTTTGCGGCATCTAATAAATCATATTTTTTTTTTGCCCCAATATTTGGTTCTTCTTCAGCATTACCATCGTCATCAATTAATTGAGGAACAGGAAACATTGACCATGCAGCATCTTCAACCATACGTTCTACGAGATTCGTCGTATCAATTTCAGTACACATTGCCTCCTCAGCTTGTACATAAGTAGATGCTAACGGTTCTCCATGGAGATCCCAAACCAAATAGTTCGGCACGAAACCGTATTGACGCAAATGAACTCTAACCATTTCTGGTATCAAATGCTTTAACATTTTGCATTTAGTACATGGACAACGGATTTCTTCGTCGTTTCTGTTATTACTCAAAGCAAAATAAATAAATACGCAAACACCGTTATTAAACTGTTCATTTATTGAGCCTCCATTTTCGATCCTTCTTTTTTTGTACATCCAGCTTCGATCAGTAAAATAATTGTCCATTTACCTACGTATATAATTAAAAAGTATGATATAAATTTAAAAAATTGACATTTTATTAAAACAATATTATTGGTGAATTGACACTTTGTCGATGGGTCATCCTACCTCCCATTACAAATACAATAACGTAATTAAATCGCGTAAATCATTTCAATTTAAACGATTCAACAAAATTTCGGCGGCACTTCGCTTTAGTTCCCTGAACAGTACACATTTGCGTGTACACAGGGAACATAAAGAAAGCGCTGTCGAAATTCTATGAACCATTTAAAATGAAATGTTTTACGAGATTTAATTACGTTATTGTGTTCGTAACTTGTCCAATACAGGGACAAATCCAACAAATATTGTATACGGTGAATATAGATGTCCGTTCTGTTAAAAAACGAATATCCACATAACGATCATATACAATACTTATCAGACGGGGCCGAAAGACACTCTAAGGGTTTCATGAATATAAAATATCGTTTTTAAAATTTTCTAAAATACATAAACTAATTGTATGCTCACTAACAACTAACGTTTTCAAACAAACCTAAAACTAATTGTATGCACATTATTCTATTGTTAACACAAACTTAAATATATATAATCTTGCAATACATAAGTTAATAACATAAATTATGCCTCAATAAACTAGATTATACATACAATAAGGCAATACAAACATTTAATACACTAATTTAACAAATTTAATTAAATATAGGAATTAGGATTTATACCTTTTCTTGAGAAATTAGGGAGTTAAAGAGGACGAGAGGAAGGCTTGGAGTCGTCGGAGGGCCGTTGATCGTCGGAGCAGCTTGGGGGGTGGAATTGGAGGAAGATTGGGAATTTTGGGGGGAAAATTGGGTTCAGCCGAATGGGGGAAGAAGAAGCAGGTTTTCTGTTTTG
This sequence comes from Allium fistulosum, assembly GCA_030737815.1. NCBI lineage: Eukaryota > Viridiplantae > Streptophyta > Magnoliopsida > Asparagales > Amaryllidaceae > Allium > Allium fistulosum. Next base: position 46,021,767 of record CM060906.1, read on the forward strand.
CTCGCGGTTTTGTAACGTCCTTCAACGGCCGCCAACGGCTGCTTCCAACGTCTACCAACGTCCTGCAGTTTTTAACTAATAAATTATACGAGAAAACACTGGACGTTGGAAGATGTTGGAAGCCGTTGGTCAAGGACGTTGGAGGCCGTTGGAAGGCTCCGTTGGAATACACTATTTTCCTTGTAGTGTATATGTGTAATGTGCGCATCTACATATGTGTTTAGGACCTTAGGTGCACATTTATACTCCTGTAGCTAAGTCACACTTGTTTAGGATCATCTACTCCAGTTAAAACCAAAGCAAGTATTCATCCATTAATATAGGGTACTAGATAAACAATCCAATGCCTCATACCATTTGACATGTGCCACTAATTTTTTTATCAACAGTTAAATCAATGAGTGAACCTGAGCTTTGAACAAGGATAGATGATCCAATTCCATTCAATTGTAGGATATAAAAAACAACGACTAGAAAGGTTCTTACCTTCAAGAACATTTTCGCAGATAGATGTGTTCCTTGCTATCTTTCTTATGAGTTGAACCAAGACAACAATACTTTTATCATGACTAGAAAACATAACAGAAGGAACTTTTGATGTAACTTTAAATCAATAGTACTTTCCTCAAACTCCTGCAAAATACATACTCAACCATCGTTATTGATTTACAAGCTAAGAGAAAGAACTTTTGATGTTGTTTTACACATAGTAACGTACATGACAGTATTGAATAATCAAACTAATAGTAGTATAAACAATCAATAGTCCAAGTATACATAATTCCTATTTTGAAAATCAACCAAACGATATTTTGTGAAATAAGAAACGGTGCAGCATCACGCTTGGTGCACATTGGCGTATTCAATTTTGAAGGAGAAAGCTAAAGCAAATACAGTTTAATGGAAATAACAATATGAGCAAGCACCTCATGTTTAGAGTAGAATGATAACAAATAGCTTGATAAATAAAGGTAGTTCAAATGCACTTTTAATAGAAAAAATGAACTTGTATGCACTTCAAGATAGAACTCTGAAAATCCTTGAATGCTCGCTTCCCTTCTTACTTTTGCAGTAGGGGTTTGGCGATATAGAAGTCTCCTTTATATCCGGGTGACCATCCCTTTTACAATAAAATCCCTCTTAGAGAAGTTGAAAGCTGCATTTTGAATCTCTAGAATCGAGGAAATTTGAATCTTTAAGGTAGATTGCTGATTTTAACCTACAAATTGGGTGATAGCGTTAGTTATTCAGATGAATTAAATACAATCACATTTGGTTTTCATAATCATTCAAGATCTTAATATTTTTGTAAAACATAACATGCCCCATTCTTAAAAATAATCATGAGAACGCATGATAACATATTTCTAAATTACGCAAAAGTTGTGCATAACATTTTTAAATGAGAATGGTTGTATTACCAATATTACATATAGGAACAGAGAAATTTTAACATACTAATGGTCACCCAAAATAATTCTTGGTTATATAATAGTCAGCTACTAAACTTAAAATTTTCTTGAATTTCTAGCGAGATATCAACAACTAATGCTGGATCATGTTTTTGCATTCCATCATTCGATATAATAAGCTTTTAAAAGATTGATAATATTGTTGATAAATTCAATTTGAAGACGGATTTCTGTGCAACATGTCAAACTTGCATAATTGTGCTTGATAAGAAAGGACTCGCTCATTGCAGTAATCTATCCCCAAAAAATGTTGTTAAGAGAGTACATATTGTACCTTCAGCCACCACATCGGTTAACTTTTGAAGATACAACCTGACGACGATATCGTTAAACAGCCTGGTATCTTTGGTGGTGTTCCATTCCGAGTCATCTATGATGTAGCTTTCGAGCATCACGCTCCAAACCTCACTGGCGTTACCGACGAATTCATCTACGGTGGTGATCAATTTGTAGTCCCAAAGCTGATGCTCGCTACATATGATGGTGAATCCGGTGATCATGTGATCGTCATGAGGATGTCAAGTCGTTCAATGTTGGTGTTGGTAGGGAGGCCAGAGATAATGCTAACGTCGCAGTGGCACAAGGAACGATGGGATTGGAGGGGTTCTGGATGGAGCAGGAGTGGATGAAGTGCTTGTATGTATAGGGACGGTTGAAGCATCGGACGATGGACCAGACGACGTGGGCTGATATTTTGGAGTAGAAATCTACATTTGGAACGAGAGGTAGGTGATTTAGTATTTAAGGCATGGGAAAAGTAAAGCAAAAAGTGAAATTTAGAAAGGGAATTGGTGGGACATCTTAAAATTTTAGATCTAAGGTCATGTAATAATAAATTATTAATTATTTGAAATATATTAGCATTAATAATTTACTAATGGTAAATCATACATTATTAGGTATAAATTATTATTTATAAATCATTTATTATAAATCATTATTATAATAAATAATGAATTATTGCTTATTAGTTATTAATTATATACTTTTGAATCATTAATTATAAATCATTAATTATAATATATTATTTTATATTAAGTATACATTATAATTTATACGTTATTATTGTAAATTATAGATTATTAATTACAATAATAAATGAATAGTTATAAAACATAGTTATTGATTATTGATTATTTTTTATAAATTATTTATTAATAGTTATTAATATCGTTACTTTAGTATTTTTTTTCTATTGTTAAAGAAAACAATAAATTAAGTTTGTTATAAATTAATATTTGCAACGGTCATGCAAGAAAAGTTTTAAAGAAATCTATTACAACTATAGCATACAAACAGTTGTTAAAAACAAGTTGGTGATTATTTAATAGCTAATAATTATTAAATATTAATTATTATGTATTTAATATTAATTATTAAATTTTAATTATTAATTATTAATTATTAATTATTTAATATTAATTACTAACTAATAACTATTAAATAAATTAGTGATTAAATATTAAATATTAGACTTAATTATTACTTATAAAATATAAATTATTAATTATTTAATATTAATTATTAAATTATTATTTTTTATTTATTAATTATTACTTCTTAATTATAATTGAATATTATTTATTAATTGTTGATTATTACATATATAATATTAATTATTAAATAATAATTATTATTATTAATTAATAATATATAATATAAATTATTAAAGGTTATTTATTAATTATAATTATTTAATGAAAATGACCGTTTTTAAGAAAAGTCTTAACAAAAAAACTTAGTAATATTAAATTTTCAATTTTTTTATAAACTTCGAGAAAATATTTATATTTACAATGGTCAAAACTAATAAGTTGTTATTGATCTCTATTACAATTGGATAAAACAAATAGTTGTTAAAAATACATTTATTACAACTGCCAAGAAAAACCAGTTGTTAAAAATATGTTTATTACAACTGTGAGAAAAAACCAGTTGTTTAAAACTCTTTATTATTATAACTGTTAGGAAAAACCAGTTGTTAAAACCCCTTTATAACAACCGTCTTTTTCGAACCTTGTAAATAAACCAGTTGTTAAAAACTATTTATTACAACTATCGTTTTGCGAATGTTATAAATAACTAGTTATAATATAGTCATTTTCTTGTAGTGCATCATCGGGTTTTATTTATTTATTAGCCAAAATTACTTATTCTAATGATAAAAAGTGTTTTATCCCTATAATTTTAAGAAACATGATACCGCCTACGTTGAAGTCACGCATAAAAAAGAAGAATGATATTTATTTGACTTTGAAATGTAACAAAAAAACTTATTGGTTTATTAATTATGTTTGGATTTTTTTTGTAACATTACGCTAACATGCACCTAATTGTGGGTTACAGTGTAACGAATCTTGAAGCTACTTTAACACTAAATGGAGATGGATAGTGTTTTATATAACTTTTATGAATCTTTTTAACTTTGTTTCAAGATTTAAATCAAATCACAACTTATCAACACAGATCTATACTAATCAAGCAGTCACAGACGCAATCATAGATAAATATAAAAGTAATAACGAAAGGTTATGTATATACCATACAGATTAACCAATCCTACATCTAGTCTTGTACAATACTGTACAGGTTTCTTTTGATTCACCCACTTTAACGAAGTAGCAAGCAAACTAGAATACAATCTCGATTTCAATGCTACAAGATACACCCTTCGGTCTCACGAGTTCGGTGTAAACTCTCTTGATTTTTTGGACAACAAGATCACCCACTAGATTTAGACGGGCTAATAAGGACATCCACTTGATTTGAACGGACAACAAGCACACCCAAACAAATAAGTGTAGAGTTGTTAACTTCCAAATACAAACAGTTGTACTTGGGATACAAGATATCCTATAACCCTTCTAATAGCGGTTTGATCTTTGAGTTTGTAGAGAGAATGCTTCCAAAACAGTAAATAATTTGTAGAGAATCAACCAAGTAGTGTATGGATTAATTCTATGTATTTTTTAAGAATGTAGTAAGTAGTTTTTGTTAGAATCGGGCCAGCCCGCAGCGGAAGAAATGGGTGAATTTCAAAATTTTACCATTTTGGATCATTAACGGGCCTATGAAGTCTAAATGTATTTACATCTTATCTAAATTTTCTTTTAAATAAAATCAATATTTTATTTAACTTCATAAAAAAAGTTTCATTTTAATTTAATGTGTATGTTAGAGTATATCAAATATACTCTTATGTAAAAAAATTTGTATAACGTTTACTTTTCACATTTATTTAGAGAAGGAAATATTTCATTTCCTTTCTTTTAATTTATTCAATTAAAGATGGGGCATAAATTTATTTCGAGAAGGAAACTTTTCATTTCCTTTCTTTTAACTTATTTAATTAATGAAGGGGCATAAATTTAGTTAGAGAAGAAAACTTTTCATTTCCTTCTCTTAATTATATTAAATAATTGATTAATAAAATAACATTAATGACTAATCTAAATATGACATGAATTGTAAATATATTCACAATAAATATTGTGCAAGTGTAACATACAAGGAGTGTGCATAATCAATGGTAATTGATATATATACATAAAATAAACAAGAACAATTTGAATGGTTATTACATAGAAATTGAAATGGAAATAAATAAAGGATAACAAAGGTGATTAATACAGTTTCCCTTTTAGTAAACTTAATTAATGCAACATATTAATGATAATCAACAGGTACCATAATGTAAGAATATGGAAGGTAAACAATGAGTTGTATGTATACATTATTGTCTTCATCAAAAAAGAGAAATGATTTCGTAATATGACAATATATGTAAAGAAAAATAAATTTTATATGGACGCATACAAGTAGATCCAAATATGTATATATGGAATTCAATCAAAACTATCTAATAATATAAATTATATAGTTATTACAGTCAATTTCAAAACTTTAATTTGTTGTTAAAATTCCTTCTATTCATATGTAAATATCTATTGCAATAAAAGTGCAAGTACTACATGCAAACATACATACATACATGTATTAAAATTTAAAATTAAAATTACACTTTGTTATGAAAGATTAAAACATAGGTCTACAATTGAAACATTGTATTGATTCCAATAAATTTCATTTTTAACTTTAAATATAATTCAATCAATCAACATGAAAATGTAAATTTTTAGATTTAAAGAAATGAAATTTAAATTAAATGTTAAGACGTATAACTAAAATAAAATATTGTATTTTAAAATATATAGATTTAGTTTCGATTTAACAAAGTAAAGAAAAGCAGCTAATCAATTCGAACATGTAAACATTCAGATCTGAAGAATTACAATTTAATTGGAATGTTTAAAAACATAGATCTTCACTTAAATGTTATTTTAAAACATATTTTTTTTTTAATTTTTATCTATCAAATGAAAACTCAATCATATCATTCAACAAATAATTCAATCTTTATAAAAAAAATTTGGCAAAGCCAGCCGGCTTCAAAGTGGGCCATGCTACTATGAATAAATATAGAACATGTGTTCTGTACATGCACATAACAGCTAAAATCTGATTTTATAGTAGCCAGGCCACTTAGTACAAGAATAAAGAGAAAAACAAGAGCTAGACATATAGACTAGACTACCCGGAAGTGCATAAACCCTCCCTGTCATGACTGATATCAACATTAGTACCAGGACCTATGACAAGTTGAACTGTAGAAAAATACGAAGCCAGATTCAGATCAAAAGACCTCGAGAGAGGTGAGTAGAGATAAATCCAGTTCCAAGTCGGATCTAAGAAAAGCCACCAATTCCTAGCACCAATAGTCCCAGTGGTCGTCAGAGAAAGACCATCACCCTCAGCATGATACTCTAACCTCCTTGTCTCATCAGGACCACCTAAGAACATGTGATAACTATGCATCTGCGGGTCATACCTCATTTCCGACGCCTCGTGTATCCAAGAGTACTCTTCATGTTCCCATACAACAACATCATCATTTGAATCGCTAACTGCATCAATTTCTATCTCCATAACGGGAGAAGCAGAGACAACAGGATCCGTGGGAGGCGAAGTTCTAATCTGGGAACCCATTTCATTTCCATCCTAGGGAGGGGGATTTTATCGGTAGAAGATAGAGGGGCATTCCTATAACATTTCTCCATAGGATGACCAAATGAATGGCAATTAGTACATATGTCAGGCTTCCAACTATAGTTAACTTTTATTTCCACCTCATGGCCTTCCATGATTCTTACTTTCAATATCGACGATAACAGATTCTCTGGGGTAATTTCAATCAATGCCCTAACATAACAGATTCTTTCGCGCAATAGTATTTGCATCAAAGCATTTGAAATCCCCAATTAGGCTCGCTATCCAATTCAGACCAATAAGAGGTTGAAGGACAGATGGTATATCGGAGAATGTGACCCAAACCGGTATAGAAAGAATCTTCTCTCTAACACTGTCTATACCAACACTCCAAGGAGTCACAATAAAGGGTTTCCCCTCAATAATGAGAGGGATAGTATCAAGCGTTATAATTTTGTCTTCCTTTGAACCAAATTTAAAAAAGAAAAAGGAATTTAGGAATTGGACATGAAGCGAACCTTTCAGCTTCCATGCTCGCCTACAGTGCTCACGAACAACAGAGTAAGAAGATATAGCATCAAGGAAAAAACCAACTAAATGGTCAGACCAATGGCTCTCCGCCTCCCGAAGAACAACTGGTGGAATCACGTTTATTCCATCAATGACCTGAGTGTTGAAAAGCTGCGGTGAGTAAGCACCGGCATTCCTAGGCAATGTCTTGAACAAAGACGACCAAACTGGTTTGGCTACAACATTAGCAGTGGAATCACAACAACTGCTAGAAAAAACATCACCAACAGGAATGACACAGGGTTCGGGTAATGGCACATGTGAAGTTACAGAAGGTAGCATAGAAGCAGTTACACAAAAATTTGATTCAGGAGGAGAAAAATTCGCATCAGGAACCATAACATTGGCAGAATTCTTATCAGTAGCCGTATGTTCAACAAAGTCAGACGAGACTAGTTTAAACCAACCACTTAACCGATCATTATCAAAAAGTCCCAAACTGACATTGCAAGCTTCGTTCATCCAATTACCAACAGACGAAACCATATGCAAAATAGGAGACGAAAGATTGACATTGATAATACCTGACACAGGGCTAACACCATCAGGAGCAGAGTCAAGGCAAGCAGCGAGGGAATAACTTGGGTTTAGTGCGCTGGGGTCGCACTACTACAAAATACGCATGTTGCTTCGCCTCATTTGCATCGGTTGTTACAAAAACCGATGCAAGTAGAAGTATTTGCATCGATTACGCTTTAACAACCGATGAATTTGGTATGTGGAAAGCAGTAGATAGTAAAAAAATACAATTTGCATCGGTTATCATCGACAACCGAAGAAAATATACCGATGCAAATAGTGTTAGTTGCATCAGTTTTATTTACAACCGATGCAAAAATACTATTCTACGTTGAAAACCGTGATGAAAAGTTAGTGGTAAATTATTTCATCTCCCTCTCATTTTCACCGGGAACCTCTTCTTTTCGTCCTTCACTCGAAAATCCTAAATCCCTCTCCCCCTTTTCATCTTTCCCAAAATCGGCTAAACCTGGTCTAAATCCAAGCTTCAACCCGTAAATAATTTCCTCTATCACGAGCTCTCCCCACCTCTCTTTCTTCCTCTCCATTCTCCACTCCCTCAGCTCTGAATCCAAGCCCGAACCCTAATCCACTTACAATGAAATTGGAAATTCGTTGCTTTCAGAATTCGTGAGTTTGAGTATGATGGCCAGATAAAGTTCCAAACTTCATGAAAACTTCACAATTTCCAGACTTCATGATCTCCATATTTCATGAATTTATGAATTTGAATATAATGGCCAGATCGAGTTCCATCTTTGGTTCCAAACTTTGGTTTCAGAATTCGTGAATTCATAGTTTTTCTTCACATGCCGGTCATTTAAATACGAGAGCATGGATGGATGATACTTCAGAAATGTGAGCAGTTACAATTATACTGTGTTACATGATGAATCTGGTTATGCTTGTTCTATGGGATTGGGATCCTTTTTCGCAAGATGAAGTAAGTTTTTAAACAAGCTTTGTTTTTTAAATGTTTGAATGCTATGTCTTATTATAGATTAAAAATGATGAAACGATTCTTACAGAACATGCAGAGGATATTGGTGTATTGATGTCATTTAATTTAGTTGGCTTTAATTGGTTGATTAAAAGAAATTTTCCTATTTGGTACTAGATTCCTGTAGTTTAATTAATAATATTCCTGTAGTTTTAGATTTTCATATTCCGGTTCTGCTTCTTTTGATTATGCATAGTATTATACTGCTTATCATAATTCATAATACATATTATATGTACAACTTAAGGTATTTAATTGCATAGCTTAAGGTTTCAATGTTCGAATATTATATGTAAAATATAACAGCTCAGTTAAAAAATGCACTTGCATGTTTATATATAGTTCTAATATTATGCATATGTGATACACCATATGAGCTCAGAAGATGTTTTTGAATCCAATGATGGTAGCTTCCCACCATGTTAACAATTTACTATAAATAACTTATTTGAAATGAAATTGAATGTTTTTACTTGCACATACTGTCACTTAGTTAAAAATTATTAATAATAAGATATATACGTAAGTTAAGGATGTTTATGAACAGTGTCCAAATTGATTGAATAAAATATAGTACCGATAAAATGTAAGAAGAAGGATACGATGTTGATCGTAGCACTGATGGCATTGTAGTTACAATGGATCATCCAACTGCTCGATGATATTGATACTTGTATATTTTATATTACTAGTTTTTGATTGCATCAACACATACGCACTTAAAAAATATACTACTTACAATGTTAATATGTGATTTAAAATCACTAAGCTTCATAGCTTCTTATAGGTAATTTAAAGTTTTTCTGCATATATATGTAAAATGTTAAATTTAGTCAATGCAGCCATATGCATGAATGGTACGTACTGTACTAGCTGTTAGAGTATGCCGGTTAAGACCAATATCATCACATATTTTTGACTCAAAAATAATAATAATTCAAAAGTTAATTAGGTTGAAGATTAATGCATATTAATATTTCTTACTATAACTTGATTGAGTAAGATGCAAGCTGATGTAATTGGAAGAACATTAAAACAAGCTGTACCAGGAATATATGCTTCTAAACTGGTAGAGTTAATGCATATGCTTATACTCTTTTTCGCTTCATGCTATTCCAGAATGTTTCCTTTTTGTCATCCCTTCTCAAGCACATTGAACCAGATGATTCAATCATAGAGTTCAACTATGATTCAGGTAAGCCTAATACTGGTCATAACGAATAATTTGCAACTGGTGGCCTATGCGATTTTCTTCTGGTAAAAAAAAATTGTTCCCTAAATATGCCTGGGTTTTATTTCTCTTAAGTTTTTATTTGTCTGCTAAATCCTATAGTACTTAATTTTTATTACTAGTGACTAGTACCTTACTTGATGAATGGCATTGAATATCCAAGTTTTTTTTCTATAAATAGGGCAAAATATCCAAGTAATATCAAAATCTTGAAATTCTGCACTTTAATATCTTATTAACCATAAAAGGTATTTTAGCAATATGTTGAAATTAGCACGAAATCAATAGCCTATTTCATTAATCTTCCATAGCTTTCGTTTAGTTTACTTCTGTTTATGCAGATAGATTATAGATTATCATTAAAACTATTTCTGATTAATCTGTAATTTATACTTATTGGAATCAGAGATCCTGTTGATGTTGTTACTAGAACCAAACTTCCCTGTTTATGTGCCTAAATGTAACTTACCTTAGGTGATCGTGATTTCCTTTTCTTCAGACCTTGGCTATGCATTGGGCGATACCAAAGAGGATTGCACATATTTTTCATTTTCTTACTGCCATCATTTTTAGATAAACTTTGGCTGAAACTAATTAAATGAATTTACAGTGTTTACATTGGCTCTTGCTGGAAAGCAGCACTTATATTTGTTTCCGGGTTTTGGATTTTTCCAACAACGCAGTGCAAGTAAGCCCAATATTTTCAATTTCATAACATTATTTATGAGTGTATATATAAAATTTAAGATATAACCGATAACAACAATTTAACAAAATAATATGCAGGGACCAACTTGAGCTCTTATGGCAGACATTTTAGGTTTGCCTTCACTGCCTATATTTATGAGTATTTTATACGTTTGTGTAGTTACTATAAAAGGGTGATTAATAATAATAATAAATAGAGGAAAAATAAAGGTTGTAATACTTTGAATGATCCAGCAGTGGAAATAATAAAAGAAATTAAGCCCATGCACTGCATATGCTCTGTCCACTACTCCAAATAGTTACTATAAAAGAAATTAAGCCCCCGCATTGCATAGCTTTCAAATTGGTCTTAAATTGAAATCAATTTTTAAAGGTGCCCCATTTTGATAAAATTTCCAAGTAAGTATGATCTATCCAAATGAAAGACCAAGGTTTATGGAATTTCCATGTATTTTCTAAAGTCAATAATAGTCATAATTATCATCAGCTAATATCATGATTATTATTTTGTCGTCGCCTCATTTAACCTAGGCCTTGTACATTGCAGCTGTGTTTGTCAAGGATTGTGATGCGGCTACCTTCACAGTTAGGACAATCGAAGATCCTTGTAAACTGAATAAGACACTCTACTTAAGACCACCTGGCAATGTTTTGTCCATGAATGAGTTAGCTAAAATGTGGGAGGGTAAAATTGGCAAACAAATTGACAGAATCTTCGTATCCGATGAGAAGCTTCTTAGAGAATTAAAGGTAGTCTTAAAGTATGAATAACCAAAGATATTTTTTAATATATATAATATATCGACTGAAATTATGATGAATGTGCCAGAGATTATGAGCCCAAAAAACATGAAAATTAATGAATGTGCCAAAGATATCAAATTCACATCATTTTTTGGTTAACATAGAATTCATAGTAGGTAGATCATATTCAATAACCGTTTACACTGTTATTCTAGTTCCATATATATTCAATAATCAGTGTGATTATCTATATGTTTAAGTGTAAACTGGGTTAAATTCAAGTGCAGTTGCATGACCTCTATAACTACATGTTTGGTGAAGCAGTTAATGGCTAAAATCATCAAAGAAGCATATTTCAGATTGTGAGTAATCATTTGTTAATTTCATGTATTATAGAGGTTCCATATCTAGCAAACATGGAGTTGATATTCATATATTCTATTTTCATAAAGGGTGATAATACTTATTTTAGCATTGAATCATCTGGTTTAGATGGACTCAACTTACCCAGATGTGAAGTATTCCACTATGAGTGAGATCTTGTTTATGGTGCAATCAGAAGTTTGGTTCAGGTAGGAGTAAAACTGTGGTATGGATGTTGGAGAGTTTGTATAGTGAAGTTTGAACTGCATAGTGAAGGATGGTTAGAGGTTGGTGGGTAGACTTCAGGTTGGTGGCAGGACTTTAGGTTGTTTGAAGTAGTGTGCAACTGGTGAAGGTGGTTGTTGGAAGGCAGCAGAAGGTGGTTGGACTGTGACTGAGTAAGTTGTAATGTTGATGGTAGAGAGGATAGTGCACAGTGTAGTGTAGTTTTTTTTATAGAAATTGAGAATGTACAGTGATGAAAGTGCCAATGAATTGAAATGTAATTGAAAATCTGTAACAAAATTTAAGATGAATGCAATGTTCTCTTTTTTGTGTATGTTTTTTTTTTCTTTTTTTATATATATAAAGATTATCGATAATATATATATATATAGTCTATTTGAGTGCTGTAATAATGGTTTCTGAGGGATTAGTTTGCATCGGTTGTTATAAAAAACCGATGCAATAGAGGGATTAATTTGCATCGGTTTTCAACAACAACCTATGCAACAAGTTCCTTTGTTGCATCGGTTTTCATTACAACCGATGCAACATGGGGGCTGTGTTCAAGCAACCAACCATGATATTTTGCATCAGTTGTTAGTAACAACCGATGCAAAAAGGATCTTTTTGCATCGGTTTCAGAACTGATGCAAAAGTGTTAAGCCTATTGCATCAGTTGCATATGCATCGGTTATTGAACTGATGCAAAAGGGGGGTAAACTACCGATGCAAATGGCCTGTTTTGTAGTAGTGTCGTTAGCGACTGGCGGCAAAGAAGATGTCTGAGACGGAGGCGGCTCAAGGTTGAGGTTGTTGACAGGGGACGAAGCTCATACCGATGGCGAAAGTTACTACTCCGAGTTCGAAAAAGAACGGCCAGATCTAGTTTGAGAAGATGGACCAAAAGAGGCGGCGAGCCTAGGTTTATCCTTTTGATTATTGGCCATCAGAGGAGGAACGATGCGGGGGAGTTAGGATAAAGTGGAGGAAGCTTTGGAGGAGAGAGTAGACGATGAGGAAAGGGGAAGGAAAAAAATCGCCGTATACCGAAGAAGAAGAATGAGGCCATTTTAAATCTCGGGTTGCAATTCATAAACAATTTTTAATTAAGCAAGACAGTAATACATCATACAAATTATGAAAGTCAAATTAAATTTTCATCAAACGTTGCAAAATCACTGTCTATATATTGAAAATGGCATACCTTGCTACCCAATCCTTAAAACGCACCTTTGTTGATGTTGCCTTTGGTTTGCACCTTGAATGAAGAATGCTTCTAGGTCTGATTGAATCACCTTAGGATGTTGCCTAGAAATCACACCTTGAATGATGATATCTCCTCAGATCTTAAAGATCCACATCCTATCCTTGCAAGATTGATGGACCACTTTTGTTTTGTTTTATTTGATCTTTTTATTTGAAGTTGAAAGATTTTGGAAATTCGTTTTCTTTTTTTTGTTTCTGCCATGAAAAGTTAGGAGGAGAGAAAGAGAAACAATGAATGAGAAGGAAAAAAATTGTACGTACAGAATGAATTAAAGAATATGTTTTATTTAAAAGAATGAAACTTTTCTCATTCTTTCATTAAAACTTCACTAATCAATTCCCTTAATAGTTTCTCTCTCTCTAATCCTTTCTTTACTCGTATGTCATCAAATGACATAAAATTTCCACAAACTATGTCATCAAATAACATAAAATTTTCATAAATTATGTCATCAATTGACATAAAATTTTGATAAATCATTTCATGCAATTATCTTTAAATTACATTGATATTGTATATCATTGCGCGCAAATATAACTTTTATAAATGCATTAAAATAATTACAAAAAACTTCCAAACATCAAATAACTAATAATTAATATTTCTCAAATATCAATTAATTTAATCAATTTACAACATTTTATAAATTAATTAAATCGTGTGGGTTTACAGAGAATTCATCATTACGGTTGTGCGACTCATATGTGTAAATTCAGTCAGCGATTAATATTGAACTATTCAAATATTAACGTTCATACATCACTTAGTAGGTGGTGTGACATTTTGGCTGAATTTATCGCTTACACATCTTTTGGTAAAATCCAATATTACTTATTATAAGTGTTTGCACCAAAAATGGTCACAAACACCCAATAGCAGATGAAAGCACTAATACCCAGTCACAATCACAGATAGAGTATATGTAGTGGAAATAATATGAAGAATAACAAAAATTAAAATGAAAGCGGTGAAAAAAAAAGACGAGATTTATAGTGGTTCGGCTGACTCCGGCCTACGTCCACTCCAGAAATTTCCTTTTTATTTATACTGAATCCAATTACAGTTACAATCTGGAGTTTCTGAATAAAAATGGCAGAGTAGCTTTTTGTAGAAGAAGATGAAGAAGTGCAGAATGAAAATTCCTTTTTTGAAGCCATGCCCGTTGTATTTATAGGCAAAATCCCAGCTACCGGGCTTCCTCACTGATATGGGCCTACCAAAACCATAGTCGAGCCCATATCCTTCATCACTATCGACCCCAAGTTCTCAATATGCCGACCCGAAGCAACCAGGGTACTGACCCGAAGCGTCCCATCACTGACCCGAAGCAAAATGCTTGATGACTCGAAGTAGCTTGTGTCTCCTTCAATGCCGACCCCAATTTAGTTTCCCCATAGCCGACCGGAGCCCTTACCGATGCCGACCCGAATTTTTCCCGATGCCGACCCGAGTCTTTCCCAATGCCGACCCCTGCTTCATGCTGACCCTTGTAAACATGTCGACCCGATGCCAATCACCTGCCGACCCGAAGTCACATTAGTCCTAGACCCGAAGCAATGCCGATCCTATCAATATGTCGACCTCTCCCTTGCCGACCCGAAGCCAGATTGATGCCGACCCGAAGCCAGGGCTCTGTCGACCCCAAGCAACGCCGACCCCTCTCAATTATGTCGATCCCCAGTTACCATCTTCACCGACTCGGAGCCATTCTCATAGAGAGCCGAAGATATCTTGTCTCCGACCCAAAGTGAACCTCCTGAAAACCCGAAGTAAATCCAAAGGTAACTTGAAGCAAACTCCAAGCAACTCGACTTTTTTCGAAAACCATATTCCAAGTATCCCGCATTATTTCTCCATCGACCATGCCGAATCCCGGCTACATATTCGTGTTCACTATCCGTAATCGATCGTCTCTCCATCCATCTGAACCAAGACCATAATATTCCAGCCTCGACAATCATGCAGCCAATTGGGTTAAATCCGCATGTATACGGAGTTGCCAAAAGGCGGGTTAACAATAAGCGGTACCTAATAGTGACAATTATTTACACCAATTCTCTTCGTCAAAACTATATCACTTTGGATTTATGGAATTTTGTAATGGTCAAAATTCCAATATCATCCACATTCAACTTTATAGACCAAACATAAAGCCTTTGGTTCAATAATAACTATTATTGTTAACCGAACTGCTCTGGCCAGATACTTTGACTTTGCGTTGACTTCAGTTGACTGTGTTACTAACCTCATATAACAGAGGAGACGAATCCTCTCTCGAATAGTGTTTCACTTCCAATGCTTCCACTTGACCCAACTATAGTCGTTCGATGGACGCCGTGCCACGATTTAACTATAATCAAAGCAGACCTTCCACATTGAAGATCAACAGTATTCTCAAGTCGAGAGAACTATGTAAATTAGTCACATCGATATTCTCTGCTTGACCTTAGTTATATTAACCAACAGAAAACTTTCCAGTGAGTCATTCCATAGTTATCCAATAACTATTGGTACGTAACCACTTGGTTCCCTCCAACAGTCATGAGTAATACACTATCCAACATTTGGAGACTGTTACGTACTTTAGTTTCAACGAACACATCGATTTCCAGTCTCGATGCATCTTGACTAGGAACATTTAAAATGGTATATTTGTTTCATTGTGACAAATTACTCATGCTTACAACACATTGTAACCGCTATCACAAAACATACAATTTGTGGATTTTCTATTAAATATACTTTTAATTAAATTGATTAATTAATATAACCACATTATATCAAGTATATAATAGAAAGAAAATACTTTTATTTCGAACAAGATTGGTCAACGGGTTAGATATATGTAACAAATTACATAATTGCCCTTAGGGCATACCCCTAACTCTATCAATCTTCCACTTGCACTTGGGGTCAATTATGTAATCTTATTACAACTTCTCCAATCAGTTTTCTCAAAACCAATCGGGTTAGTCCCTTTGTGAGTGGGTATGCTATTATGTTTTAATTATCTACTTTGTCAATCAACTCTCTCCGACGATGATAAACTGTTTGATCATTTGGAAAAATTCGGAGTATGTTTCTCGACTTCAAGTGAGCTCTAAGTCCTGTTACAAAATATATTACAACATTGTTATCATATAGGTATGTCATGAGATTCTCAACATTTGGAATCGGCTCAGTTATAAATCTGTGCACTTATATTTTTATTTACATTTTTTTATTACGGTGCTATTCAAGGCGATGTACTTAGCCTTGTTTCATTGAATCAGCTACGGTCATTCATTTGGAACATTTCCAACTTAAAGATTTGTTATTGACATATTATACTCAATATTACTTGTGAAAGTTTGAGTTTGAACATTCCTTCATAAGGAATTTATTGTTTTTGTAAACAATTCTCTAGTATTTCATAAATACATGAGGACACTTCAAACAACCATTTAGTGATATCAATTTGGATTTGATATTTGCTTCATGTATTAAATACATAAACAAATCATGATATCGTAGACAACATAACATGTATGATAATTCCTATTGCCAATGCAAAGGAATCAATCTTACATGTTCCGTATTAAACATTTTAGTAAGGTGTCCTTGCATATCATTTGAGACATTCCCGACATCTTTTATACTTACTATAAAAGACATTATTTATTGATCCAATGTTGAGTATAAAAACAACTAAGGCTAATTTTAACACAAGTACATCGTTGAAATCAACAACGTGTTGTTTATTTATAGTTTAGAAATATCAAAGTACCTTTTAACGTTCTTTCTTATAAACACACGCTACCTCTGCACTTAGATTGAAAATCAAACTATTTCATATTTCTATTAAAATACTTATTCAATCTTGATGCATATAAAATGATACTTTCGTATCATTTCTTGGATCATATTCAAAGACTCACAAACTCAATATCGCTCCCACTGACTTCGAGACATTTTTGGTTAATATGTGTAAACAACTTATTCTTAATCATTATTTAGAATTTTCTGTTTCAATACATGTGTACCAAAACACTAAGTCTTATCAAGTGATAATTTTGTGAGAAAACCCGAATTAACTTAAGCATGTTGAATACCGAATCTATTATGCTAATTTCAACAATTTAAATTTGCGATATTATTCTAATCAACATTGGTCTTTTAATTCCAACTGCATTAGTCTTTCTCATATAGGCACAATCTCGGCCGATGGATCATATCCCTTTTGGTTACTACCACCAAAATCTATATTTTGATAGCGTATTTGGAATTCTATCAGATTTGCGCATCATATCATATAGAGTCAACACTCTTAATGGTTTAATTAAACAACCGAGGATTATGTATTTTCGACACCAATAAGAAAGTCATATTTTCTCTTCAATGTGCGAGAATACGTGTTAGACATTCTAATGCTATATGTTCGTTTAGGTTATTTAATTTCATTTCATCTCATATAATCAGTTCTATCTATGGATCGTATCCAATTCCATTTAACTATCAATAATTCCTCAAAGAAATTCCTTCACAATGAAGTTGGTATATCTTGAAACAACAATTGTTTCTCAGTGTAAATAGAATAGTGATTCATAAAAGCTTTATGAATTTCTTTATTTATAAAACCGATTCGATTTTAGTTTACAAAAATTATGTTCAAAACATAAATATGTCATTCAATGATAGTCCTTTCCAAAATCTATTTGGGGAGATTCATACAAGATCCCTCATAAACAATTATTACATGCAATCTTTCGACTCACATAACCTGCTAACTCCTTGGTCTAGGATATGTTAGAGTTTCGAATAAACCCTTATCTTGTAAGATTTGGTAAATTGTTATTCATATGAAATAGTATTAACCTTGTGTACTACTCTTAAGTACATTACCTTATAGAAAGAAACTAACTCAACTTCAATCACAATTAATCATATGTTGTCCAACAAAGTTCGATTACTACATATCAATGCATCATTATGTATCACATGAAGGAGTTATTTTTGAGATCTTTATTCATTTTAGGTACGTTTAGAACCTTTTTCAATATACTAACTCATTCAATCAAATCAAATCACTTCTATCGCATGTTATTTTATTTACTTCTGTTTTGTATTATATAAGTTTACCATAGACATAATACATGTGTATCAAATACACATGTCCATGTCGACGATAACTCAACGGTGAATGTGACGAAGTATGTGGAACTGTTTTGGTATTTATAGAATTACGATTGCATACATTTATATGTATCAATCCTAAGAGTTCATTAACTCTTATGATACTCCCACTAAATGGGTTCATAGCCCTTTATTGTTTGAGATATAATTAACAAGTATCATATGATTTAAAATCATACAATAAAATTATTTCTCAAAACTACAGCTTAGTCTATAATTCCAAAACAACTGTAAATAATATTAGATACTTTTGTATTTTACAATGCATCACTTATATAAAAATAATACCACATCATAGTTTTATTTCACAAAGAATATTCATAATATTCATATTGAAATATAACTATGTCTACTTTTTTTCAGACGATACCGTAAAATAATCATTATTTCATAAATAATGTATGGTAAGTTTTACGAAAACAATTTTCGTACTATGATGCAATTAATAAGAGCTATATGGCATGCTCCCACTATTTCCACCATTACTATAATAGTGTACTAAATTCAAAGGTCTATCATTCACTTAATATAATATGTTTATTCATACACTACAACTATATTTATAGTGGAGAGTTCATTGATCAAATATCTTGAGCTCAAAGAAATAAATCTCATAGAAAACAATTTTCTATATGAAAATACATTTCAAAATAGAAATCATATTTCTTATTCCAATATTAAGTATTAATTGTTATTACAATTTCCATTACAGTGTTTCTCTATGAAGCAGAAGTCACTAATCATTCTCTTCATCCCAAATGTACCTTAAATTACATCTATTCTAATACTTTTTTTTCCTTTCAAATGGTCAAACTATTCAAAAGAAAACCATACTACAATATCATAACAAATTCTTTACAAAAGCAAATTCGATTATCCTTAACATTTAAGGATATTAAATATGTTGCACTTTACGTATACCAATCAAAATGACATTTCAACGATCGAGTTCTTATATCTACCTTATAGTTTTTGGTCTTATGTTACTTTAACATAATATGATCCCTTTTATAATCAATCAGATTGAATACTCGATCTCGCACTAAGGTTTATTTGGTTTTTCAGATGAACTAATTTCATCGAAATATTATACATTACAAACTTTGACCATTCACCATATACCATTTATATGCAATTGTATATGGATCAAATATCAATAGTCTTGTATTGCTTTAGAGTTCGAAACTCATAGAATGCAATACATGGTCTTGACCAAATAAATGCATAAGTGACCAAACCACGAATGTATTCAGTAGTTGTAAAATCAGGCACTTGCATGGGTGTTGAAACGTTAACATGCAATAGGAATTTAATAGTGGGTATTATATTTCCATTTGTCAACTTTCAATTCAGTTCGTTTGTATATGTTAATTGATAAATATTTTATCAATCATAATAAATACATAAATTAATCATTGTCGATAATTATAACATTATTTAGCATATGTTCTTATAATATTAGAAAGGTTAAATGTTACCATTTCATTTTTCTAATTAGGCTCCCACTAGTCTTTTATGTTTCTCCAAACCCTTAGATGAAACGTAGAAGTCTTTGGGTGTTAGGACTCGTTTGTCTTGGTATTCTGACCTTGAGTTTGCTCAATAAATCATAGCCCCACAAACGATGGATAACTCCTTATCGGTTGTATCACATATAACTCCTAACCCAATTTTCCATGTCCTAATCTCATTTCGACCTTGAGTTTGCTCAACAAATCGAAAGAGATTATTCACTCGTACCCACCATATCGTGATGACCTAAGTATAGTATATGTACCTTGAGTTTTCTCAACAAATACATATAGTTATCTTACCTCATATGTTCAATATATTAATAATACTACACATAACATCCCCAGCTTTAGTTTGCTCAACAACTAAGAAGTATGCAAGTAATTTATTAATATATATATATATGGTACATGACAACATTATATTGAAGATTCATAATCTTTAATATATTATATTGAGTGATATCGACTTATGGAATAATGTATTTCTTATGAAATACCCTCGTGAATCAAGTGTGAAACACATAGAAATCACAGTATACGTACATTTATGTATGTATTTATTCCTTAAGTCTATTTGGGTTTCTTTAATGTTCCACTTTTAGTTTATACGTTCATATCATATAAGTTTTGTTGTTAAATAACTTTTATATTTCATATTACTTATATGATAGTCTTATGTATAATATTTCATTAATTAAATCTTATTCAATTAATTTTAATTAATTAGCACTTTAATTAATTTTATATTAGTATTCCAATACAACTTTTATATTGGATATATCTACAATAACCTTTATAGTGTATACTATAACCTTTATACTATAACACATATATCTTATATAAGTGTATTTTTATTTAATTAATTAACCTTTAATTAATTTATTAATTAAACAATTTTAATTAAATTATATTAATTTCCAAAATTTATCTTACATACATACATATATGCTTTTGTTATCTTAAACACTTTAAAATAACATAACATATATCAACATATATAATACATGCATTTAAATATTAATTTAATTAACTCATTTAATTAATTTATATTTTTAATCTCATTAATAATTTTAAATTTCGAAATTAATATGAACATAATTTCAAGCATTTTGAATTTTTTCATTACATTTTCAAACAATTTGAAAATTTATGTTATATTATAACCTTTTATAATAAACATGTTTTAATTTTAAATTTAACTTTTAAATTAAAAAACATGTCTTAATTTTCAAAACTATTTTGAAAATTAGCCCGAGACCTAATTCAAATTAGGCCTTTTCTACCAGGGGCAACCTTTGGGCTCAGTTCAGCTTTCAAGCCAGGCAGGTAACCAGGTAGGACAGGGTACTTGATTATCCAATCCCAATCCTAAACATCACCTTTCTAGACATCATACTAAGTGCGTAAGCCTAATTAGTTAGCCCTAACATGACTAATTTAGACTGCATAGGTTATTGGGTTCTGATACCGTTGTTGGAACTGGGCCAGCCCGCAGTGGAAGAAATGGATGAATTTCAAAAAATTTACCATTTTGGATCATTAACGGGCCTATGAAGTCTCAATGTATTTAGATTTTATCTAAATTTTCTTTCACATAAAATCAATATTTTATTTAACTTCATAAATAAAGTTTCACTTTAATTTAATTTTTATGTAAGTTAGAGTATACCAAATATACTCTTATATACAAATTTATCTGTAACGTTTAATTTTCAAATTTATTTAGAGAAGGAAATATTTCATTTCCTTTCTCTTAACTTATTCAATTTAAGATATGGCATAAATTTATTTCGAAAAGCAAACTTTTCATTTCCTTTCTCTTAACTTATTCAATTATCAAAAGGGCATAAATTTAGTTAAAGAAGGAAACTTTTTATTTCCTTCTCTTAATTAAATTAAATAATTAATTAATAAAATAACATTAACGACTAATCTAAATATGGCATGAATTTGTAAATATATTCACAGTAAATATTGTGCAAGTGCAACATACAGGGAGTGTGCATAATTAGTGGTAATTGATATATATATATATATATAATAAAAAAATAAACAAGAACAATTTGAATGGTTATTACATAAGAATTGAAATAGAAATAAATAAGGGATGACAAAGGTGATTGATATAGTTTCCCTTTTAGTAAACTTAATTAATGCAACATATTAATGACAATCAATAGGTACCATAATGTAAGAATATGGAAGGTAAATAATGAATTGTATGTATACATTATTTTCTTTATTAAAAAAGAGAAATGATTTCATAATATGACAATATATGTAAAGAAAAATAAATTTTATATGAACACATACAAATAGATCCAAATATGTATATATGGAATTCAATCAAAGCTTTCTAATAATATAAATTAGATAGTTATTATAGTCAATTTCAAAACTTTGATTTGTTGTTAAAATTCCTTTTATTCACATGTAAATATCTCATGCAATAAAAAGTGCAAGTAATACATGCAAACATACATACATACATGTATTAAAATTCAAAACTAAAATTACACTTTGTTATGAAGGATTAAAACATAGATCTACAATTGAAACATTGTATTGATTCAAAATAAATTTCATTTTTAACTTTAAATATAATTCAATCACTCAACATGAAAATTTAAATTTTCAGATTTAAAGAAATGGAATTTAAATTAAATATTAAAACATAGAACTAAAATAAAACATTGTAATTTAAAATATATAGATTTAGTTTCAATTTAACAAATTAAATAAAAACAGCTAATTAATTCGAACATGTAAACATTCAAATCCGAAGAATTACAATTTAATTAGAATGTTTAAAAACATAGATCTACACTTAAATGTTGCTTTAAAACATAAAAAAAATTAATTTTGATCTATCAAATGAAAACACAATCATATCATTCAACAAATAATTCAATCTTCATAAACAATTTTTAATTAAGCAAGACAGTAATACATCATACAAATTATGAAAGTCAAATTAAATTTTCATCAAACATTGCAAAATCACTGTCTATATATTGAAAATGACATACCTTGCTACCCCATCCTTCAAACACACCTTTGTTGATGTTCCCTTTGATTTGCACCTTGAATGAAGAGCGCTTCTAGATCCGATTGAATCACCTTAGGATGTTGCCTAGAAATCACGCCTTGAATGATGATATCTCCTCAGATCTTCAAGATTCACATCCTATCCTTGCAAGATAGATGAACCACTTTTGTTTTGTTTTATTTGATCTTTTTATTTGAAGTTAAAAGATTTTGGAAATTCATTTTCTTTTTTTTGTTTCTACCATGAAAAGTTAGGAGGAGAGAAAGAGAAAGAATGAATGAAAAGAAAAAAATTGTACGTATAGAATGAATTAGAGAATATGTTTTACTTGAAAGAATGAAACTTTTCTCATTCTTTCATTAAAACTTCCCTAATTATTTCCCTCGATTGTTTCTCTCTCTCTCTACTCCTTTCTTTGCACGTATGTCATCAAATGACATAAAATTAACATAAATCATGTCATCAAATGACATAAAATTTTCATAAATCATTTCATGTATTTATCTTTAAGTTACATTGATATTGTATATCAATGCATGCAAATATAACTTTTATAAATGCATTAAAATAATTACAAAAAACTTCCAAACATCAAATAAATAATAATTAATATTTCTCAAATATCAATTAATTTAATCAATTTACAACATTTTATAAATTAATTAAATCGTGTGGTCTTTCAGAGAATTCGTCATTAGGGTTGTGCGACTCATAGGTGTAAATTCAATCAGCGATTAATATTGAACTATTCAAATATTAACGTTCACACTTCACTTAGCAGGTGGTGTGACATTTTAACCGAATTTATCGCTTACACATCTTTTGGTAAAATCCAATTTTATTTATTATAAGCGGTACCTAATAGTGACAATTATTTACACTAATTCTCTTCGTCGAAACTATATCACTTTGGATTTATGGAATTTGGTAATGGTCAAAATTCCAATATCATCCACATTCAACTTTATAGTCCAAACACAAAGCCTTTGGTTCAATAATAAAAATTATTATTAACCGAAATGCTCTGTACAGAGACTTTGACTTTGAGTTGATATCAGTTGACCATGATACTAACCTCATATAACTGAAGAGATGACTCTTGAATAGTGTTTTACTTTCAATGCTTCCACTCGATCCAACTATTGTCGTTCAATGGACATCGTGCCACGATTTAACTATAATCAAAGGGAAGCTTCCACATTGAAGATCAACAGTATTCTCAAGTCGAGAGAACTATATAAATTAGTCACATCGATAATCTTATCTTGACCTTAGTTATATTAACCACATAAAACTATCTAGTGAGTCGTTCCATAGTTATCTAGTAACTATTGGTACGTAACCCCTTGGTGCCCCCAACAGTCATGAGTAATACACTTCCCAATATTTGGAGAGTGTTACGTACTCTAGTCTCAACGAATACATCGATATCCAATCACGATGCATCTTGACTAGGAACATTTAAAATGGTATATTTGTTTCAATGTGACAAATTACTCATGCATACAACACATTGTAACTACTATCACAAAACATACCATTTGTGGATGTTTTATTAAATATACTTTTAATTAAATTGTTTAATAAATATAACCACATTATATCAAGTATATAATAGAAAGAAAATACCTTTATTTCGAATAAGATTGGTCAACGGACTAGATATATATAACAAATTACATAATTGCCCCTAGGGCATACCCCTAACTCTATCAGTTTTCAAGAAATATTTCAAGGGAGTAAGGCGTAAGAAGAAAGTAAGAGAAATTGGTTACAAAATTCATTTACACTCCCATTTATATAGTGAAAGCGGTACGTCCAAAAGACACTTCTTTCCAAAATGTTAAAAAAACAAACTAATGGTTACTATGTTGACATATCTAAGAGCGTATTTCGACATACCATTGTAACTTTTGAAAAACGATTTTCTTTTTAAACTTCTATAATTTTGTAAAATAATTTGAACATAGTTTTTAAATACTTTGAACACATAAAAACTTTTATAAGATATTTGTAAAAATATATTGTGAATTTTTAAATAATTTATTTTGATAAAATATCAAAGATCTGAATTTTGTGATAAAGATCAGATTATGCTAGCAGGGATTTAACAATTTATTCTAATGACTCATACTAAAGTCTTGAGCCCTTCAAATCTTTGATTTTAAACTCATGAGTCTTGATCATCTCTGAATCTTGAACTTTAGTCTCTAACTATTGGTTGGTCTTCAAGTTTAATCATTATGTACATGTGTGATATTCTATAATATATACTGTGCAACTTGGCGAAACATTAGTATCTATATTTATATAGTTGTTGTCATCAAAATCACTATCTAAGGATTAACACTAATAACTCTTGGAAGAAAGGCTAATGTGTCCAATAAATAAAAAGAAAATATTTAATTCATAGTGCATGGAAAACGTGCATTTATTGGATTTTCCTGTTTAATTTTCTAAATAGTCTCACATGTTAAATAAACAACAATAAAAATTTGATGTAAGAAAAGACTCCCCTGCCGGCTCCATTAGTTTTAGGTCAAAGTGGTAGGTAAGGATTTTATTTTGAGATAAAGGGTGTGCAACCGAGGTAACACAACCATGCGTGCATAACTAAAATAGAAATACCCGACTAACAGGCCTAGTCGGTAGCCAGTTGTACCATAGTGATACAGTTGAAAGTCACCCAAAAATATGTACATACAAGAATGTCATTCTTACCATGTGAAACATATAATATACATAGATTGTAATAATGTAAAACACACTAAGCATAAGCTACCAAAACCTATATACATGCACGAGGAATCATCAGCCCTACCTGTTGTTGCTACCCATCAATTCCCTTTCAGGCATGCCTGATAGAAAGAAATGCAGTGATCCCACCTGAGTCCTTGTCGAAGATGAAAAAATACATAATTTTATTAGCAAGTGATAGAAGAGTGCTGGATTTGGATTTAAAGCATCTAGAATTTCACTCGACCCAAATGGCCTAGGCAAAGGCAAGGACTAGAAGGCCCTCAGGCGATAGACGATCACAGCCTTCCCGCAGCTTAACCAAGTATTCTTAAAGTTGTTAAGTACAATATTTCAGTTAGAAGCACAAAGCATCAAACCCTGGAAAGAGAATTAGGAATGAAAATTTTGTGTGCACGAATCTGTGCATTCCAAACACAAGAAGCAATGCAGAATTGTGCCAATATGCTTTCATGTTAGGTTTTCAGTTGTATTAAGCTAGTTTAACATCACTAACCACATATGAACCTTATATTTTGGAGGGACCTTAAGCTTCCAAAGGCGAGAAAAGTTATAGAAATTGTAGTGAGTGTTCATTGTGTACCGACCAGAGCTGGAGAGGCTCCACGAGATAGTGTCATCGTCGGGGGTTAGCTTGACTGAGCTGGTGAGATGTAGAAACCTTAGTATATCAGGCAGATTTGGGTCAATAAGTATGTCATTGAATCCAATATTACATCTGTTTTGGTGGAGAGCCTCCAGCACAATAATGCCTTTATTGGTTGATAGTCGAATAAATTAGGGAAGATAGATTTTAGTGATATTCCGGCAAGCCATGGGTCCAACCAGAAAGCAATGCATGCCTCATTAACCACCTTAATACTAGAGTTAATATGCAGCTCACCATAACATGATATGATATCTCTCCAAAAAGCAAACACCAAGGGGGTGGGGCATTGTAATAGTCAGCGAGGGAGAATACACCATTATAATAACGATTGGACATCCATTTTGCCTAGGACTTTAAGCGTTCAGAAAGCATGGCCCAATCCCACTTGGCAAGGAGAGCTTTGTTAAATTGACCTTGATTAATAACCCCAACCCACCAAATTTCTTTGGCCTACATAACTTATCACATGCCACTAAACAGTTAGCAGGAGAAATGGTTGATGCGCCCTTCCATAAGAAATCTTGGTGTATAGCATCAATTTTATGAATTACCCAGGATGGAGCTTTGTAAAAGGATAGCCAATAGGTAGGAATTCTGTTGAGCATAGAGTTAACCAGAGTAATTCTGCCAGCTCTAGATAGTGATGACCTTTCCAACCCGACAACCTTGATGAAATCGTTTCAAGGATGGTCAACCAATCCTCACGTCTTGGCTTTGAGGGACGAAGGGATAAACCAAAGTAAGGTATTGGGAAATCATGAGTGATGAAGTTCGGAGCTATGGCAACCTCAGCTCAATAGGGTCAAAGGAGTTAGACTTGAAAACAACTCTTGCTGAAGTTAATTTTTAGCCTAGATGATAGTTGCCAGATCAATCATACGGCCAAAAGTGTCAACGACAATATTTAATAGGAGTAA
The DNA here is from genome assembly GCA_030737815.1 of Allium fistulosum. Taxonomy (NCBI): domain Eukaryota; kingdom Viridiplantae; phylum Streptophyta; class Magnoliopsida; order Asparagales; family Amaryllidaceae; genus Allium; species Allium fistulosum. Next base: position 46,048,970 of record CM060906.1, read on the forward strand.
GGAAATCGAGTCACCCTGTCTAAGGCCCCTAGAATGAGAAAATAAGCTCCCTCTTAAACCATAACACAAATGGAGGATGAGGAGGTGGATAAGATAAACTTAATCCAGTTGGCAGAAAACCATGGTACCTTAGGACAGTCAGAACAAACTACCAAGAAATGGTGTTAAAAGCCTTAGAGAAGTCTAGCTTGATGAAGGCACAATTAACTCGAGCGGAATGACAGTAGGAGATTGCCTCTTGAACAATTGTCGCGTTGTCAGTGAGGGATCTTTCTGAAGTGAAAGTTGACTGTCAAGGAAAAATTAGATCATCCATGAAGAGCTTAAGTCGATTGGCGAGGCCTTTTGGTTATGAGTTTGAAAACAGTGTTTTGAAGGCTAATGGGTCTGAAATCCTTGGTTTCACAGGCACTTTCAAATTTGGTAACCAAGATAATGTTGGCGTAGTTGATTTTGGAATTAGACTAGGATCTAAATTGAACTCATCGATAACTCGAATAATGCTGAATTTAAGGAACCCCTAGTACCTTTTAAAGAAGGAAGGCGGGAAGCCATCAGGACCCAGTGCTTTATCAGAGGCCATGTCATTCAGGGCCCTCCAGATCTCAACGTTGTCAACGTCTGTAGCTATCAAGTCTTGAATAGGCGAATGAGAGTCAAAAATTGACTCCCGACGAAGGAAATCAGAAGTGGGAGTGTTGTTATGGAGGATAGATCTGAAGTAAGACGTAAAGGCAGAAAGGATTTGCTCTTTATCTTCAATCACAATGCCATCAATACTTATGCTAGAGATTCTGTTTGAACGACGCCTCCTGTTTGTAATACTATAAAAGTATGCGGTATTAAATCTTCCTCTTTCACCTATTGGTCTCTAGATCTCTACTTCTGGGCATCTCTTCTTGCTTCATAATTCGCTCCAACTCGGATTCTAAGTTCGACGGGTAGATCCTATCAAAGGTAGAAAGGCTCAAGGTTTCTTCTTTAATATTAAAGTCAAGATCTGATTTTGGAGACAATCTTTCCCGAGCTTGATAGATTTCCAGAGGCCCACAGACCATTTTTTAAAGGCATATCCGAGAAGATGAAACTTAGTAACTAGAATTTTGGTGGTCGAACCAGAGACATGGAAGGCGGCCTAAAGACGCTCTACCATTTTGTCAAAACCCGGCTCAAGAGTCCAGAAATTCTCAAATTTAAATGAGGGCGATGAGTACTTCCATCGCAAGAGTCCAGAAGGATGGAACAGTAATCAAATATAATGGAAGGGAGGCCATGCTGAAAGAAAAGTGGGTGCCAATTTTCCCATGCCATGTTAATAAAGAATCTATCTAGTTTAGCAAGAGAAGGAAATGATTGCTTATTGGTCCAAGTGAAGGCACAAATACTGAAAGGAAGGTCAAAAAGATCACATCACATGATAAAGTCATTGAAATGATCCATATCTCGATTAAAATAGCCTAAATTATTACGCTCCAAAGGAAAACGGGTGATATTAAAGTCCTCCCTAAGATCCACGGGCCAGAGAACAACAATAAAAAAATTTCACAATTGCACCAAAGATCACTTCTATCCAAGGAATTACGAGGCCCATAAAGGTTTGAAAAGGCGTAAATCACACCAGAAGGAATATAACGCAAAATACATGAAGGACCGCTTGGGACTTAATTACTTGTAAAAGCGACCGATTTGACTCATCCTAGAAGGTAATAATACCGCCCTTGGTTTGTATAGCCTCAATGAAGGCCCAACCAGAAAGAAAATGTCCCTGAATACTTCACAGTTTAGAGAGGGTGGGGCAGTCAAGTTTAGACTCTTGAATAAATAAAACATCAGGATGAATGTCTCGAATGAAATTCCTAAGTAAATCACACTTATCCGTACTCCCTAGACAATAATAGCAGCTTGATAAAAGGTATTTAAAATGTTTGGGACAAAGATACTACTTTCAAGAGGGTACCCAGTGCTGCGAGAGAATAGACGCCCACTTCGACGAACATCATTCGCTGGAGCAGAAGCTGCGGCTGTAGGAGGAACAAATGCAGCAGTTGGAGGAGACGGGAATGGAGGAAATCTGAAAAGCTGATGGCCAGTTTCAGCATCTAGAAGGTTAGCGTTGTCTTGGTGCAAGGCATGGCCCAGTTTCATTTCATAATCTAAATCAATGTCCTGTTGCAGGTAGAAGGCTTTGTCTTTCGAGGTCATCTGAGTTGTCTCAATATTAAGAGGTGGCCACCAGACCGAAGGTCCTGGAATCTTAGTTGGCGATGTCTCTTCATCAGAAGATGTAATATTAATACTTTTTTGCTTGTAGTTATTTCCTCATTCTTTTGTTGAATCATGACCTTATCGGACATGGCACCGTCAGCAAAGCTAAGCGGTGAAGAAGGAACTCCAGCCCAAATCTTCAAGCCCTCGTCACCAAAGAGATACACTGACTTTTGGGACCAAAATTTAAGTGTGTCCACATCACCGAGGATGATGTGCCCTGAAGGGATACGGGGATGGACATGTTCCCAGAGATCGAAATCTAGTTTGAAATCACAGTCATAAGCTTGGACAATCAAGGAACTTGGAACTCCAGCAGATTTATCTAGGCGAATTTCGAAAAAAGTATATCTGTTATCTACAGATGCCTAAGCACAATGATCAGAAGCGATGAAAATGCCAATAGGGTGCACCACCTCCTTAAGCTCAACGTCACCTCGCATGAAAGGAGGAACTCCAACAATGCAGATCCAAGATGGCTCAAAGTATTCATGCTTAAAGTTGTCTCTTTTAAGTGACCATTGTCGAGCATGAACCGTTTCACCATCCTTGTGAAAGAACCCCTTATGGATGGCGATGCTGAGAAACTGGTGATCAGAAATGCGGACGAGGAAGGCTCTATTGGAATACAAGGTGATTCGCTAGTTCCCTCTTCCAAAATGAACAATCAGGCGCCTACGAAGATCATCAATATACCACATTCCATTGACGACAGAAAAGACAAAATGCAGTTGAGCTTGAAGGAGTTGGGATTTCGAGGCAAGCATGGCATGAGTTTTTAGGGCAATGCAGATTTGGAAGTGATTGAAATATCTAGGTCAGGTATGTTAGTATTCTTTAAAGATTGATGTAGGGTCCCAGAATTATCTGGAATAGTATTCGAAGGGTCAGCTGGCTGTAGAGTGGAATTGACATCGCAAGTTTTCCTTGGAATGGTAGCTCGAGAACACTTCGAAGAAAAATGGCCGTATCTCATGCATTTAAAACATAGCAGCTTGTTCCTACAAGATCGTGCCACGTGCCCCTGGAGCCCACATCCGATGCACCCCCTCACGATTTTTGAATTTTTAAGACCATTTCGAATACCCGCCCGCCTGTGACCATTGGATGTTTCAAAGAATTTGAAACTGGAGCAACAATAGCTGGCCTGGTAGGCATGGCTGGCTTGGGAGGAGGAGGAGATCGGATGACATCAGCATAGGATCGGCTATCACGATAAAGGAATTCCGAGGCTTCCATAATCCTAGGATCAATCGTTGGTGAGCTGACACCCTATTCCAGATGGCGCAGTCTCCAGAAATCAAACTCAAAACACTATGTCCATGAAGAAAGGCAGGTGGACGCAGCGCAATAAGTGGAGGATGGACATGCAAGGATAGCCGGATCAGATGAAGGAACGGTTGAAAATTTGGGAATCAAAGGGTTAAAAGTTGGAAAGTTGGAGAGGACATTGAAAACTCAAGCAAATCTTTAGTCATTTTGCTCTTTCCAAGTGGTAGGTAAGATTATTTTATTATTTTTTGCCTTTACTAAATAATGCATATATGGGGAGCATTTTGTTTTGAAAATAACAAAGCTTTAAATATTGATAAGTTAGGATTTTGTATAAGTTCAAGTAAATCTAACAATGTCCATTTTATAGTTGTCTATTATAGTATTATCCTGTAAATGACAATGCTTACTTTGATTGTTGGAGAACCACCAAACGGTATTCCGAAATTGATGTTAGCGGTGTTTGATGATGGCTTTTAGAAAATGTATAATGGAAAAGTTACAATTTTTTTCTTAGTAAGTAAGATTTTTATTTATGTATTTACTTATTGAGCTGGCTAACAATATTCAGTTTTCAACCATCCTCTTACATAACCATCCTCTTGCACCTGAAATCTGAAACATTTGATGAATCTATTCGCAAAAGTAATGGATTTTGTTAACCCGCCTTTTGGCAAGGCTGTGAGCAGGTAGATTTAACTAAATCGACTACTCGCTTGTTGAGATTGGAATACGATAGGTTTGAGCTGGTTGGATGGATAGACGATCAATCATGGATGGTTCGGTCAAGATGGGGTCTTTCGGCCAAGGTGGCTCGGAGGTGGCTAAGTTGTATGTGGTTCGGCCAAGGAGAGGTAGTCATGCATGGATCGGCATAATGGTGTGGTTTGGCCTTGGTGATGTGGTTCGGTCTTGGTGGGGTCGTTCGGCCTTGATGATGTGGTTCGGCCTTGGTGGCATGGTTCGGTCATGATGGTCGTTCGGCATTGGATTGGTTCGGCTTTGGTGGTTTGGCCTCAATGGGATCGGCATTAGATACAGGCTTCGGGTCGGTGAGCTATCTACTCCGGGTCGGTCAAGGAAGCTGCTCGATCAAGGAAGTAGCTCGGTGATTGAAGTGGATCGGTGGGTGTCGTTCGGTCAGGATGGCATGGGCCGGCGTATTGGAGTGGATCGGCAAAGCAATGGGATCAGCATTGTTAGGAAGTGGGATGGATCGGTATAGGCAAGAGGATGAGCTGCTTTGAGTCGTGGTGTAGTTTGCTTCGAGTTATTGTTAGGGTTGCTTTGGGTCAACACCCAGGTTACTTTGGGTCGGCATGTTCAGAACTCGGGGTCGGTAGTGATGAGTGATATGAGCTCGACTGTGGTTCTGGTGGGCCCATATCAGCGAGGAAGCCCAACAACCAGGATTTTGCCTATAAATACAGTGGACGGGGCTTCAAAAAAGGGGATTTCTCTATTATGTTCCCTTCTTCTTCTATACTAAGGCTGCTCTGCTATTGTTGTTATAAAACCTCTAGATTGTACTGTAATCGATTCTCATATCAATACAAAGGAAATTTCTAGAGTGTACGTAGGCCGGAGTCAACCGAACCACTATAAATCCTATGTTTTTACTGCTTTCTTTTTCATTTTAACTGTTCTTCATATTTATACTCTCTACATACATTATATCTGTGATATGTGACTATGATTTTGTGCTTTCATCTGGATTTGGTTGTTAGTGACCAATTTTGGCACTAACATTTTGGTGCTTTCACTGAGAAGGCTGGCACTCAGGGATTCAGAAGCTTGGAATTTGGATTTAAAGGCTTAGGAACTTGGATTCTGGAGACTATGGAAAAGCAATCAACCAGGAGACAGAGGACGAAAAGAAGTCAGCAAGAGGGAAGTCAGGAGGCATCCTCTGGAGCTAACCAAGCCTCAATCTATATTACTAGAGACGAGATGGAGACGATGCTAAAAAGGCAGGAGGACATGATACAAAACCTACTCCAGCAGATTGGACAAGTTCGAGCACAAAGTCAAGGGAATGGACCAACCGCAGTTGCTGGTAATGCAGAACAAGGAACCGGGGCTATAGAAGTTTCTGACGGTCAAAACCAGAACCAGACTGGAGGGATTGAAGGAAATCAGCAAAGGCCTGGGGAAGACCCCCGAGATTCGATACCGGAATAGCTATGAATGAAGCTCGGCGAGCAGGGACCGACGTGAACGTAAATGGCCAGCATGAAGAGTACTACCCAGAGTACCCTCCAGGACATGGGAGGCAAGGTGGAGATGCGAACATGGGACTCCCCTCGGATGGACAAGAGCGGATGGCCGGATTAATAAGAAGGATTATGAGAGGAGGACTACCGAGCAGAGGCTTGGAGGAAGTCAGTCGGACTCCATTCACTTCGGATATCAGGAATGCAAGGAACCCTCCAGAATTCAAACTGCCAACACTGGAGGCCTATGATGGAAAATCAGATCCAACTATGAATGTAACCAGATACATCAGACATATGGAAGTGCTAGGGGCATCCGAGGAGGTGATGGCAAGATGTTTCCCTCTATATTTGACGGATTTGGCTGCACTCTGGTTTAGGCAGCTAGAGACCAGATCGATAAGGACATGGGGCGAGCTAGTGGAATGCTTCATGAGACAATTCAGGGTCCACCTTACGCGACCCAAGAATGTGATGACATTGGCATCAATGAAGCAGAGGACTGGAGAGTCTGTAAGGGCTTTTTTAATGCGGTTCAATGCAACCATAGCTTCAGTAGATCGCCCGGATCCATCAATGATTTTGATGGCGGCGGTAGCAGGGATTGCCGAAGGCACTGAATTCATGGACTCATTGGCACGGGACCCACCACAGGATCTTGGGGGGTTCTATCATGAGGCAAAGAAATTCATTCGGTTAGAGGACTCACGTGCCGAAAGGAAGGAGATAAACGTCATGCAAGGCGAATGAACGTCTGATGAAGGACGAGGAACGGATTAAGGAAAGCGCAAGCTGGACGATGGACCTGGTGGTTCGGAAAAACAGAAGAGAGGTCGAGAACCCAAATTCGCGACATACGCAGACTTGATAGATAATTTGGAACGGATCTACTTGGACACTTAAGGGCAGCTCCCCTATCATAAGCCATCCAGGAGGGATCCCACTGAACGAGAACGCAGGAACGGGAAATACTGCCTAGTCCATGAGCTGGAAGGGCACTCCACGGATGAATGCCGCCACCTGAAGGATGTGGTGGAGGAACATGTTAGAAGTGGCAGGTTGCCACAGTATGTGAGGAATCGGACTGGAGCAGTAGAACACGAGCAGCTACCGCTTGGATCAAACAGGAATGACCCTGGAATAGGGTCACGACTCGTCATCCGCTGATCGTGATGGCAAGGACCGAGTTCAGGATTTGGACTCTGTTCATTGAATAATCTTTTCTGATTTTTTTTAAGAAATAAACAACAACTATGCCACTTACACATGCAAGGGAACCAGAGTGATCCCCAGGCATGCTCTGAGAATGTAATAGGTTGCTTTGCCTGGAGAGGCGGCCCTTAGTTTTTTCTGTTTTTCTTATTGAACATTTGGACCTTGGATTTGATAAATGGATTTTGGTTTTATGCAACAAATACCTAACCGGAGAGTTATGGGACGTATATTGGAAGTCGGTTGGAAATTAATCGCTTAATGTTCAGGGACACTGAACCAGAGTGCATGGAGCGACGCCGCTTCACCAGAGAGCGACAGGATCGGCTCGCTCATCGTTGTTTCCCCTTCACCGAAGAGTGACAGAATGGGATCCAACAAGAGCCTGGAGAGGCTACAATCGGTCTAGGACTTAGGCCATGACATCGCTTAATGTTCAGGGATACTGAACCGGAGTGTAGGGAGTGACGCTGCTTTGCCAGAGAGCGACAAGATCGGCTCACTCAACGTTGTTTCCCCTTCACCAGAGAGTGATAGGATGTGATCCAGTAAGAGCCCGGAGAGGCTGATATCGGTCCAGGAGGATCAGGGCATCGCTTAATGTTCAGGGACGCTGAACCGGAGTGCAAGGGATAGGTTGCTTTACCGGAGCGCAATAGGATCTGCCTATTCAATTGTTAAGTTTGGATTAAGCTTAACAAGGGTCCGAAGAGGCCATCAACGATCCAGAGAGATCGTAGATTTGATTACTGACTTCCAAGGTGTGAAATGGATTTGGATAGTGGCTTCGAACAGCTATAGATCTGGATAAGGACCCGGCGAGGTCCCGGATATGGATTTTAGGACCCGGTGAGGTCCCAACTTAGGATTTGGACCTGGAAAGGTCCCCAATTTGGACTATAGGACCCGGAAAGATCCCGGACTCGGATAAAACAATTCGGAGAGATCGTGGATTGGGTCGATGGATTTAGGATGGATTTGTAATTGAATAACGACTCGAAACAGTCGCGGAGTAGACTATCGGATGTGGACAGAATTGCTTGATAATGAATGGAATAATGACTTCGGATATCGGATTTGGGGCTATACAAAACACACCTTCCAATAGCAAGGCATGTTTTTGGGGGCAAATGTTAACTCGCCTTTTGGCAAGGCTGTGAGCAGGCGGATTTAACTAAATCGACTACTCGTTTGTCGAGATTGGAATACGATAGGTTTGAGCTGGTTGGATGGATAGACGATCAGTCATGGATGGTTCGGTCAAGATGGGGTCGTTCGGCCAAGGTGGCTCGGAGGTGGCTCGGTCGTATGTGGTTCGGCCAAGGAGAGGTAGTCATGCATGGATCAGCATAATGGTGTGGTTCGGCTTTGGTGATGTGGTTCGGTCTTGGTGGGGTCGTTTGTCCATGATGATGTGGTTCGGCCTTGGTGGCATGGTTCGGTTAGGATGGTCGTTCGGCCTGGGAGGTATGGCTTGGTCGAGAAGAGGTGGTCAAGCATGGTTCGGCATTGGATCGGTTCGGCTTTGGTGGTTCGGCCTCAATGGGATCGGAATTGGATACAGGCTTCAGGTCGGTGAGCTATCTGCTCCGGGTTGGTCAAGGAAGCTGCTCGGTCAAGGAAGCAGCTCGGTGATTGAAGTGGATCGGTGGGTGTCGTTCGGTCAGGATGGCGTGGGCCAGCGTATTGGAGTGGATCGGCAAAGCGATGGGATCGGCACTGTTAGGAAGTGGGATGGATCGGTATAGGCAAGTGGATGAGATGCTTCGAGTCGTGGTGTAGTTTGCTTCGAGTCAGTGTTAGGGTTGCTTCGAGTCAACACCCAGATTACTTCGGGTCGGCATGTTCAGAACTCGAGGTCGGCAGTGATGAGTGATATGAGCTCGACTGTGGTTCTGGTGGGCCCATATCAGTAAGGAAGCCCAGCAACCAAGATTTTGCCTATAAATACAGCGGGCGGGGCTTCAAAAAAGGGGATCTCTCCATTCTGTTTCCCTTCTTCTTCTATACTAAGGCTGCTCTTCCATTGTTGTTCTAAAACTTCTAGATTGTACTGTAATTGATTCTCATATCAATACAGAGCAAATTTCTAGAGTGGACGTAGGCCGAAGTCAGCCGAACCACTATAAATCCTCTATTTTAACTGCTTTCTTTTTCATTTTAACCGTTCTTCGTATTTATACTCTCCACATACATTCTATCTGTGATCTGTGACTGTGATTTGGTGCTTTCATCTAGATTTGGGTGTTAGTGACCAATTTTGGCGCTAACAGATTTTATGAGTTACATTCCAAATTCAATTTATAATTTTATATAAAGAGTATTAATTTACATAGAAAGACATTAAAGTGATTGCCTATTCCACTTACTTTTCCTTGAACTTGAATTTGTTTCTATTGTCCTCATTAAAGAGGTTGCTACAGTTTTCTCCTACTCTTGGAATCCATTTATCATTTGTTCTCTTAATTTATTTTAGGCGAAAGAATTATCTAAGATCATGCATATTTTAGTCAAATCTTTGGTTACCCAGATTTTGGAATATTTTTTGATAAATAATGACTAATCTTCATTTTAGCTAATGTCATAACATACACCGACAATAATTACTCCAATAACACGTGCTCTTGTTGAAGAGAAATATGAATTCACTTTGGATGTTTGTGTTTTTTGCTTTTATTCAGTAATTTTTTCTATATGCTTAGGTGAACTTGAATAACAGTTATGTTATAGTATAAAATTATGAATCTATTTGAACATTAGTGTTTCTTTCTTTTATATGTAATTTTGGTTTGATATCTTTTTTCAATTTATAGTTTGAATATATATAAATCATCTTAAAATATTTATTATATCATTCTTAGTTGTAGGTAAATTTCCAAGCTTCAGGGATTTGTTCATGTAAATTTTCTTATGACATGCTCAAACTAAATCAATTTCGTATGTGTTTTTTACCACTTATTGCCCATTTACAAAGTTGTAAGTGATTTTTTTTTGCTATTCAGAAATTTAACATTAATATGTTTTCTTGTACCTCGTTATGAATATGTTAAGAGTTTGGGTTTTAATTGTGATTCCTTGATTGTTCTTTTGTCCACTAAATAACATGGAAACTTCAAAAAAAATATCTAATTAAAAAAGGCAAATTGTTTGATTAAGGGCATATTTAAGATGTATTTTCATGCCTTTTAAACAACATAACATTATATATTTACAATTTGAGATACAACATATAAATTCTTAGAAGACTTTTTGAAGAATAGGACAAACTAGAACATTGAATCCAAATCTCTATTTATAACATATTGATGATAAATTATGAATATTTGGCATCCTCGGACAATTTTCAAGTCAAATTCAATTACTAGAATTTCAAGAATGTGCAGATCAAATGTGGATGATATGATCCTAAGCTTTAAAAGCTTTCAATATCAACCCTCCATACTTTATTTAATTCTTTGTTGTTAATCGTTGCATTTCTTTTTGGATTATGCAATTTTTTATTAAACAATAATTTACTCATGCTTAGTATAGTCATATGTTTTAAAGTCCCAGCTCTAGCGACTGACATATTAGAGGGAGTTTACCATCTGATAGCTCGGATCAATAGACATGGAAGGAGCGATCTCTCGTATACACTACTTTGGATCAACATGGATATGTTTCAATACTGGAATACATCTGAAATAATATGTATCTCGACGCAAGGCAACACATACAATTATAGAATTGAATAATACAATATTAGAGGCACATTTAAAATTTTCCCAACTAATAGAATAAAAGTGAATAAGAATGATGAATTTCATATCATATCTAAAAATTAATTACATCATCTCATATATTTATACAACTCATCACATCACATCTATCAAAATAATGGCTATCTTAATATAAGTACAAGTAGAGTAAATAATCGCTATCGCCATCTACTCCAACTCCATATTGTAGCCCGCAAAGCACATACAATCATAATATTCACCTGTAAAACAACATCGGTCTGACTCGAAGCGTTGTCATATACATAACAAACCTCCACATTTAATTAAAATAGTGGTCAATAATGATGTAAAAAAGTGGCATTGGGTATAAACATGTGACATTACAATGAAATCTAATGATGTAACTCATGCTAAACAATATCCTATCCACATTTCATCAAAATGATTTTAACATAAGTGTCACTCCTCTAATCATCGTGACTCACAACTGCAACTATAATCAACTACGATATCACGATCTATTCATATTATATGAGTTGCTTTCAGTTTAAACTCAAGTACACTATTTCAGATCTTCGGAGTCTGATTTTATTGTCTAACATAGAACGGTCTTTTTAAACCGTATATCTAAACAAATAATAGTTGTAAATATTCATTATATACTATAGTACGGTATTTTTCACTTGTGTATTTGAACAATGTTTATATATTTTACGAGGTTGATAAATATAAAGGAGAGACATATCTTATATAAATTACAATATCAAGGGTAGACCCGTCCCGCCTCAAGACCCGGTGAGATTTTATATATTCATTCAGAATTGTGTATTACTGCACATATATTTATTTATTTTATTTGTAAGAGACGTTATCACTAAATGACATTGAATATAAATTACAATATGTTTACAATAATAACGAAAAATAATAAAAATGAGGTATAGAATAATAGTTCAAAACGTACACATATATTAATATATAATTATTAGTGGCACAATTTAATATTATAAAAATCGCATAACTTGTTGAATGAACATTATAATATCCATGATATAACTAGTTATGTGTAAAAAGATTAACAAATCATCATTATAATAGTAAAGTGATTTTATGATATATTAGTAGTGTGGGTTGGATTGGGGCGGGTCATCCAAGCCCCAACCCGACCCTAGAACCGGAGCTTCAAGAGCGGTCATGGGTTTACCCGCCCCGACGATCCGATGTGGCGGGTATTAGCGGGTCAAAACTGAGGCGGGTCTACCGAGTTTAGACCATAGACTCACCCCATTGCCATCTCTAATTATATTCAGTGCTTTGAAGTGTCAACAATTTACATGGTCTGGGTTCTTGTATATGGGCAGATATAAATATAGGGTGGATAATTTAGTATTAATTTTGATGTCTATCATGTATTTTTTCTTGAAACTTGTATTTTGATTGTAATACTAAGGATATTTTATCACTTTATGTTAGTATCAACTTAGTTACTAAAAGAATAGTACCGGAATTATAGCGGAACCTTCGAAATTTTTAAAACGGAACCGAAAATTTGAAATCCACCCGCGATCGGAAAGGAAGCTATCGGAACGGAAATGGAAAACGGAATTTCAAACCTTGATTTGGATGCATCCCAAGTCTCGTTAATGCTTGGCCTTTAAGAATGATAGTTTATTCATCATTACTTATCATATAGATATTAGAGTGCTATCCCAACTTTCGGTTTTTCGAATCGTATTTCATGTTGTGTAGGGAGGGGGACAAGTGGACAGTTGTGTGGATTGTGCCAACTGATTATATTCGTTCATTGATTTTATATATCCATATTTTACCCTACATAATCAGTAAACTTCGTTGTAGCTTCATTTCCATAATGCAGTGTACTGTAAACTGGACACTCAAATGACTGAAGTTTGGCAGATAAGCACAGACAATAGAATAAGATATTAAGATATTTTCTTTATCCACCCAATTATTAAAGAACAAAAGAATAAAACATGAGTATAAAGGTTGAAAACAGTGGCTTGGGCTTCTGTATAAAAGCCATGGCACTTCGCATGGCCTTGCCAAACAAGTCCAGAATCCGAGTTCTCATATTACTTAATTTTGCACATTCATGGCACATAAAGGAAAGCTAGCCAAAGTAGGAATTGAAGCTTTCGACATACTCGAGGAGTACATGGGAAAAAAAGAAAAGCCTTTGCCGCAATCCAAACACTTTCAATTTCAGAGAACTGCAAAACCAACGAGGAGGGAAGAAGTAATTACCATCGACAGCAATCAAGCAGCAAAATACTATGGTGGTGCATTGATTATTGGTTATCGCCCACGGCCTAAACCTTCCCCTTCCTCGTTTTGATTACTGATCAATAATTGATACCTTATTAAACTATATATGTGGTGTGCTTCTGCCTTCCTGCATGCTCCCACAAGTACTGTACTTGCTAGTCGCCTTCCTTTGTAAAATATGCAATTTGGCTATGTAATATGCCATGTAAGTATAGTAGATACATATCATGGAAGACATAAGATAAGCTTCTTCTGCTATTACGATTGATGTGCATAGCGCATGCTCCTTTTTTTTTATGCACGCTCATGTTCCAGAAGAAAATATGATCCATTGAAATCATAGATCAACGACTGGACCGCAAATCGAACCTTAACCTGTCAATAACTTAATATACTCAATCTAAGTATATACAACATAAACAATATAATCCATTTTCATATACTCAAGCGTGTACCAGGGTTCATAATTAATTGTATATGGTTATGCTACAAACATAACTTTAATTATAATCAGGTTAACTATGAAATGTGTCAAATAAAAAGGAGAAGCGAGCTATTTAGAATTGCATTTGAAATTAATTTATCTTTATGATAGTATAAGGCAATTAGATTATGGAGTTTATACTTTTAGTTCAATTTTGTTATTCTTAAAAGGAATAAAGATGTAAGATAGTATATTACAGGAGAGAATAATAGAATATGCTGGTAAATGATTAGTCCCACTGTCCTATGTAGAAAACCTTCAGTATAAAATCCCATGCTTTTTCCTACTTCAGTCATACCCACGAAGCTGCTTTGTCGGGCCTTAGTTATACAGGCTTTTGTAATAGGGCCTGAATTTGTATTTTCTCAAATTCCAAAAGTTTTGTAGATGATATTTTTTGAGTTACTGGATGTTAGAGCATCTCCAACAGAACGAGAATTCTCAAATCCGCACCCAAATTCGTCCCCAACAGAGCGCGAGAAATTGTAATAGTGCAGATTGGGGGGCCTTCGGGCTGAGAATTGAAGATGCGTTGAGGCACTTGTTGAACAGGCGCCTGTTGCCAGGCGCCTGTTGAACAGGCGCCTGAACATCAGGCGCCTGTTCAACAGACGCCTGGCAACAGGCACCTGTTGCTAGTAGGCGCCTGTTAAACAGGCGCCTACTATCTTCAACGGCTATTTCCCAACGGTCGTTTTCCTCTTTAAATAACACTCCCCCCCTCTTCTTTCATTTCAAACCAATTTTCATTTTTGCAATTTTTTTCTGCCACCGATCTCAACTGAAAATGTACTCCGATTTCGACGATGTAGCTGCAAGGGCCAGTTTTGAAGAATACGACTTGCAAGACGCTACGATTCCTATTGGAGGGGAAGTAACTAATGCAAGTTGGAGCGCTGCGGAAGACTACGATCTTTGCTACATTTACTGTGCACTATCAGTCGATCCTATTCGAGGGACCGATCAAAGTGGTGAATCTTTTTGGGGCAAAATTACTAATTGCTACAATCGGAAGAACATTAATCGAAAAAGAACGCTATCTTCGGTCAAAGGTCATTATGGAAAAATAAATCGTCAAACGCAAACGTTCGATTCTCAAATGTTCAAATTGAAGCAAACGAATCCTAGTGGCTTTGGGAATGAAACGCATTTAGTAAGCTTCAATGTAATTTCATTGTATTTTTTTTATCTTAGTTCCTTAAGTTTACCAGTTTTTTTTTGAACAGAGAATGGCCGCAAACAAGTTGTTCAAACAAATCTATAAACCTGATAGTAAACAAGCACCACATTTTTATCAGTTCATGCACGTGTATGACATGTTGGTCGAGCATGTTAAATGGAAATCATCGCTTCAGAAGACCGTTCAACAAGTTCAATCAAACAGCGGTAGGGGTAAAACGCCTAGAGTTGGAGAAACCTCCAGTCCTATGGAATCCCAAGGAAGCTTCGGTTTAGGATCAGAAGAAGGCCCATCCCCAAATGAAGATCATTTTGTTAGGCCACAGGGAGCAAAAGCGGCCAAAAAGAAGCAGACTGCGGCAGCGGATCAAGATGAAATTAAAAAACTCATGCTTGAATCTGAGGAAAGATTTAACCGGGCAATGGACACTCGAGCACTGCAACACCAAGAAAAGTTATCAAGAATGGATCAACTTATTGCTGGAAACCGCCAAAGAGATGAAGATGCAATCATGTTTATGGATACGTCACATATGTCTGCAGAACAACTGCAGTATACGGAGCAAAGAAGGAGAGAAATTATGAGGCGTAGACTTGAAGAGGATCATTAAATGAATTACCGTTTCTACAACCATTGTATCTTTAAGTACCGTTATTTGTATTGTGTTCTTAATGCAAGCAATTAGTAATATAAGTTTTTCATTCAAATTGCATTACACTAAAAAATGATTTTAACAAGCTTAGCTTAATTATACAGAAACAGATTACAATAACCTTAATACGAAACAACATAAACAGTAGTAGAAAACGTAAGAATACAAATAGAGTTTCACTGATTTCCAGAAAACCCCCAAAGATGATCTATGAGATCATTTTGTAGTCTTCGATGAAGTTGAGCACTACGGTATGACATTTGACTTTGTACATGAAACTCGAGTTCAAGTGTGCTTCCAATCATATCGTTGCGCCAAACAGGCGGTGGTGTAGGAGCACCCTCGTACACGTAATCTTCTTCCATGTCTTTTTCATCCTCTATAATCATATTATGTAAAATAATACAAGTGTATATTATTTTTGTCATTTTAACTGGTGACCAAAGTCTGCATGGATTACTGACTATGGCAAATCTAGACTGAAGAACCCCAAATGCTCTTTCAACATCCTTCCTCTGGCCTTCTTGCATCGTTGCAAACTTTGCTTGTTTATTGTTTTGTGGGTTAGAAATTGTCTTGACAATGGTACTCCATTTCGGATATATATCATCACCTAGATAATATCCATGATCGTACGTGTTACCTCCCAAAGTAAATGTACAAGGAGTAGATCTTCCGTTTGCTAAATCATTGAACAACGTAGATCGTTCGACTACGTTAAGATCATTGTTCGAACCTGGCATTCCAAAAAATGCATGCCATATCCATAAGTCATAAGACGCTACAGCTTCAAGAATAATAGAGGACCTATGAGATTTACCCTGATAAGCTCCAGCATACGCCTTTGGACAATTCTTCCACTCCCAATGCATGCAGTCTATACTGCCTAACATTCCGGGCCAACCTCTACTACCATGCATATTTAATAAGTTAATTATATCGGCCTCGTTCGGTCGGCGTAAGTATTGATCACCGTAAATGTCCACGATAGCTTGACAGAAATGTTCCAAACACTCTAATACCGTGCTTTCCGCCACTTTCAAATTTTCGTCAAGTGCGTCCGCCGGTCCTGCATATGCAAGCATTCTGAGTGCAGCTGTCATTTTTTGAATTCCTGTCAAACCCATTGTACGAGATGCATTGGGTTTGAAGATAAAGTATTTGTCATGCTGCTTGATACATTGGAGGATTCTAAGAAATAGAGGACGCCGCATGCGGAATCTTCTTCTAAAATCGGCATCTGTGTAAGTAGGATTCGGAACAAAGTAGTCTTCCATCAGTCTGTCGTTGTGCCATGAATGTCTACGATTTTTATACCGACGACCAACAACTGATCCACCGTGTTGCCTGCTCGATTGACCAACCTGTAGCGCAGCCATACTTAGTAGTTCCTTTTCGCGGCGAAAATGATCTTCCATCATTTCATCAAATTCGTCGTCGCTATCATCAAAAAATATATAATCTTCGGCCGCCATTTGTTATATTTGAAATTGTATGAAATAAGACTGAGCAATAATACTTCTCAACATCTAGCAAGCCTTTTATAGCTTAATTCCCGGTACTGTTCCCATCCCATCATACAACTGTAGCCATCCCAGCATACAACTGTAGCCATCCCATCAAACAACTGTAGCCATCCCATGTTTAAGCAACTACTATATGTAGGAGCAGTGTTGAATGGTTCTTATCGTACAACTGTAGCAATATTACTTTATCTTATCATACAACTGTAGCCATCCCATCAAACAACTATATCATCACATCATTCAACTGTAGCAATTTTCTTAACGCAATAATACAGAAAGAAATAAGCCAATGTTACTGAAACAGCCAACAGTAATACAACCAACAAAAAAATACCACTACAACCAACAAGTAACAAACTCAACGAGAATACACTCAACTTAAGGATATCCAAATCGTTCTAGCCAATTTTGACGTACGATATAAGCCTCATGTCCAGTGAACGTGCTGTGATATTTGAGAAAGTAACGACCTTCAAAGGTGGAACGGGTTGGTTCGAATACATTTTCAAATATAACTTCATTGATAACTGTACTGTACCGCGTACAGGCGTTGCAGAAGTTCCCATACGTAGTCCTCAACTCTACCTTCGTACGTCTGGTTCTACACTCAACATTGTTATTGTATAGTTCAGCAATGGTGTCCCAAAACTGAGTTGCCATTATCTCTTCATCGTCGCACATCTGATCAGTTTGTATAAAAACATTTACTAAATGTTTCAATTCCGTAGCCGAAAATATTATGTTACTCATTGATTGAATTTACCGAACTTTTAAATGCTGTGATATATGAGTACAAAACTTTCTCTTAAATAAACAAGTCGTGATCCGCGTACAATAAAATGAAGCATGAGATTAAAGACCACGTGTCAAACATCCATAAACTGTTTGACAAACAAACACAAATGTGTTTGTTACATCAACATCTTCACAATTCTAGTACATATACGCTCAATAATAACCAAGCATAAATTAGCATCATCACCACCATATATACAGTCACATAATAACACAGTCTAAAACATCTAAATGGAGCACATCAGTCTATGTGATCAGAACCGCTATCAATCTCCTCATCGTCGTCACTATCGTCGTTGACGTCATCAAAGTCTTGCGGCTGAGGTCCCGCATGGAGCTGCTCCTGAAGCTGCTGAATCTGGGTCTGTAATCCCTGTATCTGCGCATCATACTGAGTCTGCTGTTGTTGGACCGCGGTCTGGTAACTCTGATACATCATCCCTGTATAATCGAGCGTCATACGCTCAAATGCAGCAATCATCCGTCTATCATAATCCATGTACTGAGAAAACTGATATGCGCACAAGAAAAATTATACACAAGTGGATAATATAATGACAAGTAATATAATGACAAGTAAATTAAGGAGAATTAAAAACTAATATAGACCTGATGAGGCTGGTACAATCCGGCGGATGGTATACCCGTAATAGCGTCGTCTGTAGGATACTGCAAGGGATACTCCACAACCTGACCGTGTACATCATACGCTCTAAACGAATGAGGTGGTGGGTCGAAAGTAGGAGGCTGTGTGTACTGAGATGATGTAGGCTCAAAGGTGGCAGGCGGTAGTGGAACTCTACCAGAAGAGGTATGCGGCCCAATATGATCGGAGTTCAAACCCCGAATGTAATCAGGTAAAGCGTAAGCACGTGGGGCTACTCGAGCCCAATATGAATCAAAGTCTCCCAAAACTGTAAATGGCTCACCATCCACCCAACCCGCACCCCTCATCGCATGAATATAAGCTGGTCCAACCCGAATATCACCATACATATCATCCCATGGTAGCGGATCTGATGGAATGCGAACTATACCATACAACTGTAGCCAACACCGATCCCCTAAATACCATATGAATGGACATGTAGCAACCTGAAAGCAGATCCTACGTCGCGACATGGATACATGAAAAGTGAGTGGATGGTCAGGACCGGGCTCTAGGAACTGTAAGTACTGATCCCATGGACGAATGATAATGTTACCACGCCGCCTCATATCCATCTGCTGTCTAGCCTCCATCAACTCATTGTGCACCCCTTGTGCAACACGGGACAAATGCATAGGAGGACCCCTACGACGCAATCTGGGAAAGTAAATATAAGGTGTGGCATTCGCCTCTACAATAAGTCGGGGGTGCATATTGGTAGTATACTCGTAGTACCAAAATGGAAGAATGTACCAAAAGCCATACATCTGTCTGGACTGCTGAAGCGCATATGTATCTAATGCTACGTACAAATAACCAATAATAGCAGTACCATAATCATATATATGGAGTCCATCCACATCTACTAACCCAGCCAGAAAACCAAGTCTAATAGTACCCTTATTGTTACTAAAAAATGTAGACCCAAAAAGGTATAGTATGAATGCACGGATAACGGGAGTGTGCATATCCTCAACGGCCATGTACTCTACTATATAACGCTGCAAACAAGGTAGAGTAACAGCTCCTCCTCTAACCTCCTCATCGGCCATAGTCGGTAAATAAGCTGAATATGACTCGAACTCCTCAAATGAACTATCAAATGGAACAGGGAGACGGTCAGGTCGACCAACCTCTATGCCAGTGAGCATATAAAAATCTAGGGGAGTCAGTCCTAACTCAAAATTAGGAAAATGAAATGTGTGAGTGGTCGGCCACCATCTCTCGGTAAGGGCCTCTACTAGACAACGATCTACATGTGCAAATCTAGGTAAAGCAAGAAATTCACCAAAAGGTGATGCATGTAGCCTATCCAAAATCGGCTCCGGTAACTGATCAAAATATTCAGACATACACCTATACCAACTACCTCGCATCGCTACGTGACGAACCTAAATATATGATTATTTAATGTTAAGGTAAATAAGGAATTATTATACATTTATATTTACATGGTCGTTTATTAAGCAATAAATAAATAACGTATACCTGTGGCGTCGCTATAGCTGCAGTAAGTCGATGCGAAACAGTAGGAGGCAAGTCGTGCAAAGATCGAAGATCGGCTGGAGTCACGGTAGCATCGGGAGGGATATGAACAGGTCTGATATTGGCATCAGTCGAACGGTGCGTCTACCAGTTTTGACCGAACGGGGCGGCATTTGGACGCGAAGCTGGTTAGAAAATGGGGGATGGGAAGAGTGTGGAATGAGAGGGAACGTGGAAAATGCGCCTGATATAGGCGCATTAACCAGGCGCCTGTTGAACAGGCGCCTGATGTCCAGGCGCCTGTTCAACAGGCGCCCGCCCTCATTTCTGTTGTAGAAATGAGGGCTCCAACATTTTGGAGTGCGGAAAATCGAATTTCCGCACTCCAAACTGTTGGAGGTGCTCTTAGTGTGCATTATTTAGAGGCAGCCAAATGGGTATTTTGAACGGGGCCATCAAGAGTTCAATAAAGTGGGTTGGTTGCGGAATGATGTTTGGAATGACCTATACTATCCTATATTTAATAAAATTGAACCCGTACCACAAAATTCCCAAAATCACTTCTTGAATTTCTGCACTTTCAATATTTATGGCTACAAGTAAAAACATAAAAAATAAATCAACCTTAGACTCAACAAACCCTTCAATGTTCCTCTCATATTCTTCGTATTCTTCAGTAAATAATATTTGAGTTTCCAATAAAATTAAACTTCAATCTTCAAATAAATTCCTCTCCTCTTTCTCACTTTCCTCAATTCTCAAACTTTTAAACATTCTCGATGGAAGGAATACTAAATTTCACTCAATCTTATTCCCATCAAAATAATTACAATCTCCTTTTAAATCTCAATTTAGGTATTTTCTTCGTTTCGATTTATTTTCAAAGTTAATTACTTTGCAAATATGAGTGATTTGGTTTGTGATATTCATGATTATTTTGCGAACATGAATTATTTGGTTTAGTAATATTCTTAATGATTGTTTTGCTATGAATAATTTGTTTTCCTTTCTTAATTGGGATTACATTATTTTGATTAATACGTGTACATACTTAGTACAAACTCTTTTATAGATATACTTGAAACTTTTATGAGCTTACAAGACTATAATTTATTCCTTTTTAACAATTTATATTTCACAATAAGACTGTCACAGTATTTGTTTTGCTTTTCTTTACATGTACACATTTATTCAATTTTTAATAGATCTGGACTATCTTATTCTTTGAGAAGATAGCATATCATGTTGAAACTATAGTAATATTATAAATATGTCATTTTTGGTCTAATTGTCCAAAAATTATGCGATAAGTTAAAATTATCATGTATTAGGATAAGTCTAATGACTTAGGATAAAGCATAATCATTATACATCCAAATTATTTTTTTCTATTAGAATTGACATGGTGAGATAGATATGATGAGGAAGGGAAACGCAAAAAAGGTGAATTTGTGAAAAAAGCATAAGCCACTTCAGTTGACATGTATCCCTCTCATCGATGTATTAAAGCAGTAGATATATGAGATAGAGCATTAATATTAATTATTAGAGTTTTTACAAATATTTTTTCCATCTTTAATATCTTTGGTAGTACTTTTAACTTTAACTATCAGAGATAAAAAAAATTCTATATTGTCACGTTGAAATTCATTTTGTTATGTGGAAGATATCTCATGTTGTTTTCTTTCATACTATTGTAGTTTATTCTCTACCGAGTTTGATTATCACATACAATTTTCTTTTATATTGTAATATGAAACGTCATATTGTTATGTGCTATAATGTAAATATTAAAATTCAATTTCTTTAATTTGATTCCATTATATTATGTGGAAGATGTCAATAGGCAATTTCGTTTATACTAACATGTTGTCTTTAGTAGTAATTTTATAACAGTTTTGATCGCGACATTCAAATATTAGACTCCTTATTTTGGTTTTACATTTGTTCATGTTATTTGAGAGATTTTGCACTTTTTTACATACATTATTAGCTGTTTCACATATTTGCACAGTTTAGCATGTTTAAAACTTTTAGGGTAATAGTTATGTTACTCTATGAATTTTTGTAGTTTCATGAATCATAAATTTCTTAATTTTCAATATATATTATTCGAAAAATGTTGGTTTATTTTCATATTATCGCAGTCTTACTTTTATAACAATTTGTGGATTGAAATTTTACACATCGAAAGTTGTCACCATTGCACACCGGAAGCGACTCAAATGTAGAATGCACTTCATATTCTTTCTTTTCAATCAAGCATAACTTGATCCATGTTTTTACTTTGGATCCTTTACTCATGATTATATTCTATATTTTACAAACTGAATCCAACATCAAATTTTTTGTCCTTTTTTCCTCATTTTGTTGATTTATTTTCTTTTCTTCTGTTTCCAACTAATTTTCGGTTTCAATTGAGTGATATGGTAATTATTTTCATTGGAACTTTTTACATTATTTTCTCCATTGCTTCTAACGCAGAAATTTCATATTATCATCTTTTATAAGACACTATTTCCATTAAATGCTAAATTCTATCTAATAAATCCAAACATTTTGTTGGTTTAATTTTTATAATCTTGTATATGCTTCAATAGTAAATCAATTTCTCAAAAGAGTTGTCTATATATTTTTGTGCTAATAGTATGATATTAACACATTGTTTTTCCAGGGTACTAAATAATTTTATATATTATAATTTTCAGCTCATCATGCCAAAAGTTTCACTCTAAGTTGGTGAACCCTTCAATTTATATGATGAATTAATCATTTATATTACTTGATTTTAGTTTATCTAAGACCAGCTATGTTTATGTTTAATTTAGTATGTTCATGTGTTATAATATATTTTGATCCCTACAATTCTTAATGAAAGAGTAAATATGATTTTGGTATTTGCAAGATATATTGGCTAATTGTTATACTCAAGTGAAAAATATCGTTGATGTTTTATGAGTTTTAGAAATATCTTCACCAAGGGTAAAAATATGAAGGATTGCATTTATGGCTGATATACAAAATTTTGAAATACCTCCTCCAATAGCAAAAAAATATCATTGATGATTGTTATTAATGATACACATCGATTACTGGAGTAGGCTTAGCATGCTATGTGTGATGCCCCGGCTCAAGCGATTGAAATATCAATGGTGGTTTACCGTTCGATAACTTGGATCAATGGGCATTAAAGAAGCTATCACTCGTATACACTACTTTGGATCAACACAGATATGTTTCAATGCCTGA
The DNA here is from genome assembly GCA_030737815.1 of Allium fistulosum. Taxonomy (NCBI): domain Eukaryota; kingdom Viridiplantae; phylum Streptophyta; class Magnoliopsida; order Asparagales; family Amaryllidaceae; genus Allium; species Allium fistulosum. The sequence goes on from CM060906.1 coordinate 46,071,957, forward strand.
ATACAACTAAAATAATATGTATACCATCTCGACATAAGGCAATGTACATGATCTAGAGTTGAATAACTCATATATCAATAACACATATAAATCAATGATGACATGGGTATCGATGTCATAGCGGAGGTGGATATATATATATATATATACATATACATACATACATACTTGTTCGATACTTGTGTTGGAACCGTGCCAGCACGTAGTGAGGTAAATGGGTAAATTTCAAATTTATTCCATGTAGATCTTATTGGGCCTATGAATCCTAAATTTATTTTAAATAAAATCAATATTTTATTTTATTTATAAATGTTAGCACCAAAATTGGTCACTAACACCCGTAGAATTTCATGGACATAAGAGAATTCATGGAATCTAGAGAACAAAGCATAAAAGTAAATAGACACAAAGATTTTATAGTGGTTCGGCAATCTCGGCCTACGTCCACTTCAAATTTCATTCATTCTTCATTTGATTACAATTACATGAGTTGTTGGATTGGCTAGAATCCATTGATACAAGTTTATAAGAAAAATAGCCATGGTAGAGTATTTGAAGTAGAAAGAAGAAGATGATGAAGTCCCCCACGAAAAGAGAGAGAGCCCCCAAAAATGGCCCCGTACCCCTGTATTTATAGACGAAGGTAGCCTCCAGCCTAACTGACATCTTCAAGCCTGGACCCCTTTGGCCACTTGGGTCACACCATAAGAAAAGCTCAGCCCAACACACTATGTTGACCTCACTTATACACTCTTCAACTTATCAAACATCTATGCCGACACTTATTCCACCAAGCTAACCTTCATCATTCTGACATCCTGTATCACCTATCCGTTGATCTTATTTACCCTGGGCTGGATATAACTGTTTGGATATCATGCTCTGGTCATATTATTGTCGTCTCATGGCCATCTTTCTCATCAATAGTCAAGTCTGGTCGTCGTAATTACCTTTGTGTAGCCGACCCAAAAGGCCGGATAACATTTGCCTCCCAAAGTACGTCTTGTTGCGTACATGGCGTGCTTTGAGTCGAAGCAAATTAGAGTCTCCAGAAAGAAATCCATCATATTTTCTGAATAGTCATTATTCTTTAATTTTATCCTCCTAAAGTGTTGTATCCTTCTTTGGTCGTCATAACGCTTGGTCGATTCCCAATAGTATAAACTCAGGATTGTAGTTCATCAGTGGCCATTTGTGTCCAGTTATTTAGGGCTAGTAAACTTTGGCTATCTAATCCAGTCTTTTCTTAATAACCCTAAGTGAAAATCCAATTTCTGTTGATTTCAAGAAGTCGAATTTTATGAATATAAACGTGCACGTTCAGGTACATGTTCTTGCCATTGGCTCCCGGATGCGTTTTATATGTTCGTGAGTCATCACCAATTCCTTCTAGTTTAATTGCAATTTGATTGCAATTCCCTTTTTTTGAAATATTGGTTGTAATCAGCCACTCGATGAGAGGGGACTTCAAGTTCTACGCGGATGATGGCCTCGGAGCCGTAAGTAAGGGCGAATGAAGTATGGCCAGTCACGAACTCTCGAGTAGTTTTGCAATCCCACAATGCTATTGGGATCTCATTTACCCATTTACCTCTAGCCTTTTCCAAACCTCTCTTCAGAATAGACTTTATGATTTTGTTCACAGCTTTAACCTATCCATTTGCTTGAGGGCGAGCAAATACCGCAAATCTCTTTTCATATGATGACGATGGTAGAAGTTTTCAAATTTAGCGATGTTGAATTGAGCTTCATTACCGGTATAACGGTTTGTGGAAGGTCATAATGACAGATGACATACTGGACAGTGAAGTTGATTATTTTCTAAGTCTTGGTATCGGTTAAAAGTTCTGCATCTGCCCATTTAGTGAAGTAATCAACTGCTACGATGATGTATTTCGCACCACCTTTAGGATCGGCAAGAAGATGATGATGTCAATGTCTCCAAGTGCCAAATGGCTATGGATTAGACATTTGAGTAATTTCCATCAGCGGGGCTCTCGAAATTTTTGCAAACATCTTGCACTCGTCGCATTGCTAGCATGATCGGTTGCATCTCGATTGACAGTTGGCCAGTAATACCCATAATGGAGTATTTTCTTTGTCAGGGTTTGCCTTTTGGTGTGATCGCTGCATTTTTCTTCATGAACTTCTCTGAAGACTTGTTTGATTTCATCATGGGTGATACGTCGAGACATAGGAATGGATAAACTCCTTTCTACACATGACTTCTTCTTGGATGATTTGGAGTGAAGCTTTGAGGAGGATCTGTCATTTTTCCATTCCTCCATTCAGTAAGGACTCCTCATTGTAGATAGTCTTTGATATGAGTCGACCGTGACCCCATTTCTGGCTCTGTCTCCAAGATCTAGCTGATCTCCATCCGTCAATGCTTTGAATATTAAGTATTTCAACCGGAACAAAGTATGTCCGTTGCACGTCCCTGAGACTGGCCAGCCTGGCCAGTGACTTGACTCTTTTCATTTCATTTGCTGAGGATGTGTGTAATGATGTAATATGTGAAGTTGGCTAGTAGCTCTTGGAATTGGCCGAGATAAGGAGCAAGAAATGCCCCCGGCAAGATTAACTTCCTAACTTTGCATGCTACCAATCGGGAATCACAAAAGATATGTAAAGTTTCCACTCCAAGTTCTCTAGCAATTTTGAGGCTGGCGGTCGAGGCTTCATACTAAGCATCATTGTTTGTTACACCGGAATCGAGTTTTAGGATGTAGCAGATCGATCGTTCCTCAAGAGTCATTAACACGACTCTTGTGCCATAACACTGATCACTGGATGCTTCATCCGCATACATTTTCCATCTGTTGGTTGGTTCTCCACTACTCTTCGAGTAGTCGTCTGATGCAGTGTATTCAGATATGAGGTCTACTAATTTCCGCCTTGGATAGCCCTTCGAGGGAAATAAGTGATATCGAATTGGCTTAGTTCGATATTTTATTTAAGTAGTCTTTTAGACATCTTAGGTCATTGTATGATGCTAGCTTTTGCAGCTTCGGGTCGATATTCAATGCATGGCTCACAATAGTCAGTGAAATCACACATGCATGTCAGAATGAGTCCAAGGGAACATATCATCATTTATTCAGAGAAATCCAACTAATTCTTTTACCATCATTGCATTGAGCTGTGATCCGATATTCAGCACCTGGAAAGAGTCGCCATGGCTGGTTGTAATGTCGACTGTCAGCTTTGCGAGTGGAATCTCGAATTCTTTGAGTTTAGATATAACTATTTTGTGTAACATTCAATGTGAAATATGGTTAGGATGGTCAATGTTGATGGTTACTTTGGTCGAATCCTAGAGTCTTGTCATGAGTTATTAAGTCTCATAGTGAAGGGCTTTGAATGCTCTGATCGATTATTTGCAAATGGCCAAAGATCAGGCTTAGAAGCACGTTGAAGAAAATGTCGAGTAGGGGTCAACCTCGAGTTGCGTGAAGCTGCATAGTTGGACCTTGCTTTGAGTTTGGAGTTGCTTGTATATTCGAGTAACGCACTTTCCATTCAACGCATCATGATCTTTTATCCGTCCTTCGGGTTGGAGTGATAGTCAGTTGCCAACGAGCTTAGGCATCGATTTAATGATTCTATCGCTAGGCATTCTTTCGGTCGTAGCCTTGAATAGTTGTAAACACTATATATAAGTTTCAATATTAAGCTATCATAGCCTGTTTTTGGATGATCATGCTTCTGCTCCCAGTCTCGGCTTGATAAATGTACTGTGTCGACGGTTGGGTCTCGTCCTAGCTATGTTTATACTCCCACCTAAACTCCAAAGACATAGAGTCGATCGGTGAATAATCGGTTCACATTCATCCTGCTTCTCGCTTGTGCCCCCAAGTCTAGGGCATATACCGATAAGTAGGAAGGCCAGCCATGCCCACTTTAGCTTTACTCTCTTTCCCGTTGAATCGTGGGATCAGGTCAGTTGATGGGAGGCTGAGTCTCTCCTATCCTGGATTGTATTGTGGTTTTTCATTCCAAGGGGAATACTCTGATGCCTTGTCAGTTTATGGGCGTAAGTTGGGTATTGGACGGTCAGCTACATTCACTTTGGTTCATGTTCTGTAATCAGATCTCGGGGTAAAGTTGGCTCAAGTGCAATCGGGTCATGCTCATCTAGTTTCATATTCCTCTTGACAGATCAATGGAGGGTGTTGGAGAATTAATGACCAAGTCTTCATGGTTTACTCTCCTTTCCACACTCTGGTGGTCATAGTTTTTCAAGGGACATTTGGGTCACATTCGTATGTGCTTGGTGCGGATCGATATTGACCCTCGATCTTAGGTATGATATAGTCGATCATTCGTAGCTTTGGATGTCATTCTGATTGGTTCTGTATTGAGGCCTCCTTGCAGTTGTTGCCTTAAGTTGTAAAGAGCTATAACGAGCTGTCGTATTCAGCTTTTAGTGATTTGTACTCCTGCTTCCAACATTGATTTGGCCAGGCCACAAGTCGGATGGTCGAACTCCATCCTTAGCGAGTTAATACTCCTCCCGTCGATTTCAGGCCAAAGTTTGCGGAATAGAGAACGGTCGGAATCCACTCATCTATTTATCGATGTTTATATGCCACTTTGCATTCTGGTGACTCAGAGTTATTCCTCCCCCATTCGACTCACGCCCAATTTGTGTTCATGCTTCGATCCATGCTCCGGGGACTTAGAGATTTGTCCAATGGTTTATGCTCCAGTCCACAGTTTGAGACATAGAGATTTTCGCCAAGTCGTTTATACTCCAGTCCGCGCTCTGGGGACTCAGAGTACTCTAGTCCGCTTCAGGGACTTAGAGATTTTTCTCAAATCATTTATACTCTAGCCTGCTTCAGGGACAAATTTTTTCTTAAGTCGTTTATATTCTAGTCCACGCTCCGGGGACTCGGAAATTTTTCTGAAGTCGTTTGTACTCTAGTCCATGCTCCAGGGACTCAGAGTGCACTAGTCCGCTTCAGGGACTTAAAGATTTTTCTCAAGTCGTTTATACTCTAGTCCAGGCTATAGGGACTCAGAGTACTCTAGTCCGCTTCAAGGACTTAGAGATTTTTCTCAAGTCATTTATACTCTAGTTCGCGCTTTGGGGACTCAGAGTACTCTAGTCCGCTTCAAGGACTTAGAGATTTTTCTCAAGTCGTTTATACTCCAGTCCGCGCTCTGGGGACTCAGAGTACTCTAGTCCACTTCAGGGACTTAGAGATTTTTCTCAAATCATTTATACTCTAGCCTGCTTTAGGGACAAATTTTTTCTTAAGTCGTTTATATTCTAGTCCACGCTCCGGGGACTCGGAAATTTTTCTGAAGTCGTTTGTACTCTAGTCCATGCTCCGGGGACTCAGAGTGCACTAGTTCGCTTTAGGGACTTAAAGATTTTTCTCAAGTCATTTATACTCTAGTCCACGCTATGGGGGCTCAGAGTACTCTAGTCCGCTTCAGGGAATTAGAGATTTTTCTCAAGTCGTTTATACTCTAGTTCGCGCTCTGGGGACTCAGAGTACTCTAGTCCGCTTCAGGGGCTTAGAGATTTTTCTCAAGTCATTTATAATCTAGTCCACGCTCCGGGGACTCAGAGTACTCTAGTCCGCTTTAGGGACTTAGAGATTTTTGTCAAGTCGTTTATACTCTAGTCCGCGCTCTGGGGACTCGGAGTACTCTAGTCTGCTTCAGGGACTTAGAGATTTTTGTCAAGTCATTTATACTCTAGCCCGCGCTCTGGGGACTCAGAGTACTCTAGCTCACTTCAGGGACTTAGAGGTTTTTCTCAAGTCAATTATACTCTAGTCCGCACTCCGAGGACTCAGAGTACTCTAGTCCGCTTCAGGGACTTAGAGATTTTTCTCAAGTTGTTTATACTCTAGTCCGCGCTCAGGGGACTCAGAGTACTCTAGTCCGCTTCAGGGACTTAGAGGTTTTTCTCAAGTCGTTTATACTCTAGTCCACGCTCTGGGGACTCAGAGTACTCTAGTCCGCTTCAAGGACTTAGAGATTTTTCTCAAGTCGTTTATACTCTAGTCCGCACTTTGGGGACTCAGAGTACTCTAGTCCGCTTTAGGGACTTAGAGATTTTTGTCAAGTCGTTTATACTCTAGTCCGCGCTCTAGGGACTCAGAGTACTCTAGCTCGCTTTAGGGACTTAGAGGTTTTTATCAAGTTGTTTATACTCTAGTCCGCACTCCGGGGACTCAGAGTACTCTAGTCCGCTTCAGGGACTTAGAGATTTTTCTCAAGTCGTTTATACTCTAGTCCGCACTTTGGGGAATCGGAGTACTCTAGTCCGCTTCAGGGACTTAGAGATTTTTTTCAAGTCGTTTATACTCTAGCCCGCGCTCTAGGGACTCAGAGTACTCTAGCTCGCTTCAAGGACTTAGAGGTTTTTCTCAAGTCGTTTATACTCTAGTCCGTACTCCGAGGACTTAGAGTACTCTAGTGCGCTTTAGGGACTTAGAGATTTTTCTCAAGTCATTTATACTCTAGTCCACGCCCCAGGGACTCAGAGTACTCTAGTCCGCTTCAGGGACTTAGAGATTTTTGTCAAGTCGTTTATAATCTAGTCCGCGCTCTGGGGACTCAGAGTACTCTAGTCCGCTTCAGGGACTTAGAGGTTTTTCTCAAGTCGTTTATACTCTAGTCCGCGCTATGGGGACTCAGAGTACTCTAGTCTGCTTTAGGGATTTAGAGATTTTTCTCAAGTCGTTTATACTCTAGTCCGCGCTTTGGGGACTCAGAGTACTGTAGTCCACTTCAGGGACTTAGAGATTTTTGTTGAGAGCAGTCGTATTTCCACCCGTGTTATTTGTATTTCATTTACCGTATTGAGGCTAATGTTGTCGAACCGTGATTGCTCATGTAATAGGACTCTGCCTCCAGCATCAAGGATGAAACTTGAGAAATGGACAGTTGATTCTCGTCCGCTTGATGATTGTAGCTCTTCCAATCTAGTCATGGAAGGAGGTATATGGTAGATGGTTGGATCACATCCATGCTGGGGTTGGATAATCAAGTCTCGCATATTTTGCTTTGTATCTCTTTCTAGAAGACAAGGATGATGGATTATTCAGTAGATAAAGTAATTTGCATATGTTTCAAGGTGAAGTCGTGTCCATGTATTGAGAGCGATGGTTAAGGAGTAGGCAGTCCATCACAGCTACTTCAAGTTGGGCTTTCGAACTACCTTTTGGGTTCAGGGTAGGATTTGATGTGTAGATGATCAAATCACATCCACTCTAGATAGATCTCGAAGTCACTGAGCTTCAGGAGAGGCATTTGTATTTTGTCGAACTTTGTTTTATGACTTGATTTGAGTGGATGATCGGGCCATTTTCCTTCCAAGCCTTGCTTAGGTCTTCAAGTCAAATATAGAGGTCGATGAATGGACGGTCGGTCATGTTCGCTTTGTATTGGGCTCTGACCGTGATGAGCTTTTCAATCTCTAGTCCTTGACCCCAAATCAAAGGCACATGGTTGATGATGAGCGATCGAATCATGCTCGTCTTGATGAAACTCCACAAGTCCAATCAAGGTTTGCGTGGATTGGTTGGCGGCCAACTCTAAGTACTTGGTCACCTTCATCGTTTTGGAAGAAGTTTAGTTCAAGTTGGTCGTAATTCAAAGCACAATTGAATTTAAAATAATCCATAGAAGATTGGTATAAATCTCATTGATAAGGGGATTAGCATCGTGTGCTCTCTATTCAACTCTGCCCCTAGCCCCTTCTAGCGAGATGTCGACTGCCAACAGTCCAATTGATAATTAGAGTTCTTTATTGATGAGTATTCGAAGTTCCTGGCTCGCCCTTATACAAGGCTTGCACGTACTATTGAAGATTTCAATGAGCATATGAGTCGAATTTTGAGGTCTTGTTTTGTCTACCGGAATCAGAGTCCTTAGCCAACGGGCCTACATTGTTATTTTTCCTAGTCTACTCCACTCGTCCTCACTTTGGTTCGAATTCATTTTGTAACAGAAACGATCCATGGTCGTAGGAGGCTCTCCAGCTAACTAGAAACCCCACGGCCACCACTAAAGTCGATCCCACCACCGCTTGCTACCCTAGGCCATGAGCACCTCCAAGCTCCAAGACCAATGTCGAGCCACTTAGGAGCTTCAAGTCGAGTGTTCTCAAGCTTTTAGTTCGAGTTAGAAAAGCTATATCCATTTTCCATTTAATCATTTAATTCCAAGGTGAGAAATTCTATTTATAATATGATATATTGGATGATATATATGTTTGGTTGTGATGATTGTTTATCATGTTTGGATGATGATAATATGACTATTTGATTGTACTGACAAGTCACGTTAAATACCTGTCAAAAATCACAAAAGAAGTCACTTTCCTTTTTGTAAATGAAATGGTATATATGAGTTGTTAAACCTCTTTGAAAATATTTTTAAATGATTTAATAATGTTTTATAAAAGTTTAGAAGTGTTTCGATGAAGTTTGAAAGTAAAATGGAAAATTGGTTAAAATTGGCATGTTGCGTAACGATAGTTCGCGATTTCGTGCCGTAGAAAGTTAAATCCATTGATACGATGGATTCAAAGTCAGAATTCTTTGTAATAAGAATTTTCCAAACTCTTATAACTATAGTTTCCAAACAAAGAGCTAGTAGATTTTGAAATATGAGCAAAACAAGTTTTCAAAATTGTGACGCCCCACCCCGAGACCCACATTATCAAAGTGTATTACAGGGTAATACTGTTTGCTAATGTGGAGAATAGGGTTGGTTAGGAGCGACCATCTATAGTCTTGTCTTAAATATCTATTGAATATGTCGATTAGTGCTCTATATTATTATTTTTCTTTGATATCTCAAGTGGATCGACATATCCAATAAATGCTTAATACAAAACTACAGGTGGCTATAGGATCTAATAGAACAAAATACAACAACTCAAATGCATAACACATCACAGAACAGCAAATTGATATATATACATATATACTGATACATCCCAATACAATACAAATAATACATCATATGTGGTATGACAACCACAATATACACAAGAGTCAAAACAATATACATATCAGAGTAACGACAAAAAGACTGCAACAAAAAGGGCTAGCGGATAAGTCCATGCAGAAGCAGAATAGGCTAAATCCAAATGTACCGAACCTAAAACACCTCGGTCTGACCCGAGTATAAATACGCGGGTCAGTCTAGCTAAACAAATTGGTTTACAAGGATAAGCGATAATATGAGCATAAGGATAATGTGATAATATTCTCAAGTGAGAAGGGACAATTAAAATGTATGATTACATCAAGTGATAATATGGTATCACTATACAAACATATAATCTCAAAAGAGATAAAATAACCCATAAAACGTTAAAAGTAGTGAGCCTCATATCATCGGCATCCATAAAACATCAAATACGGTTTAGGGGAAAACCTAAACCCTCCATCTTGGTAAACCCAAAACATGCATAAAGAGATCACATCTCAAACACGCCATAAGGCAAATATATCTCCAAAGAGGAGAATAAAATCTCATGTAAACGCCAAAAGGAAAATCTCATATAACACCAGTGTAGGCAATTCAAGTCCCAAAATTAGAACTTCCAAGAGTTCAAATTCGCGAAAGGTAATCGCCACAAAGATATATCAATATATTCAAAGGACCAATTCTGAAAAGGGGTGATACACTAGGGAAAATAGTCAAAGAAACCATCTCAAAAGTGTTTGCACGTGCATGTGGCCGAAGCCTTGCCAAGTACTGTTATCTTAAAACGGTACCTCGCCCGAAGGCAAAACGTCACAATGACAGATACGCCGCAATGACAAATATGCCGCAATGGAAAATACGCCGTAATGGCAAATGTCTCGAAGACAAATACGCCGCAATGGCAAACACCGCAATAGCAATGACCCGAAGGTCTAGTACTGGCACGTCACAATGGCAAATGTGTCACAAACTCTCGAATAGGAACCCGAATAGTATTAACGTGCGTCCCATACCACACGTTCGCACTAAATAGTTTACTAACCGCTAGTAAATTTCACACTCAAAGCAGTAAAAAGTTTACCTCATCTCATCGGTAAACTCGACCCAAAGGTCAAAACGATCAAACGGACAAGTCGGGAATTAACCGATAAGATAAACGCATGTGTCCCATACCACATGTTTTACCAAACCGTTTAATTCTCCTTCTTATTCGCTCAAATAGTGCAAAAATGTGTATTTTATATATAAAATAATTTATTTAAGAAAACAAGCTTTTAAAGCCATTTTCCGAAATCACTTTTGAAGACAAATTTGAAAATTCCATTATTATAGAAAATAAATAGATTTTATAGCTTAAAATAATTTAAAAATATTACATGATAATTATTTTAAATGCCAATTTATTTTAAAAATTATTTCAAAATTGTTTGAAAAAATCTGTGCTTGAAATAAAAGAAATCACTCAAAACTGTCATTCAAATTCAATTCAAATTCAATTCAAATCCGAATTTCAAATTTAACAAAACTTGGCTAGCCTATTGATAGGCATCATAGCCCTCAAAACATTTTAGAAATATCACCAAATCCCTGATCAAGCGCACGTCGTTCCGGAGAAAGTCCTATTTTTCAAATTTAGCTATTATTTTCAAAATTCGACTAAGTCCCGATCGTTGCTCGGGTTATAGTACGACGGCTTATTCCAAGATCAGTCGTATTAGATGATTCCATAACTTCACCTCTCTCTGTTTCTACACATCCAGTGTTCCTTAAAAGAAAAGTTTTCCACATCGCTTCGGACAGCGGTTCCGTTATAGATTACTCATCGAAAACGGGTAAGTTCTGAAGTATAATTTCATATAACGACGCGGCTCATTTTTCTAGCACGAGTGAGCTATCTGAATAGGATGGTCTGTTCATGGCATACATGACTCTGGACTCATACTGCATAGATTGACACTTCTCACTTTCCTCGGTGAATGCTTAGAATTCGATTAGTCAACACATATCAACATCCTTTAGATCACAGGCGTTGGTCACACGGGTTTATTATTCAAAATAAAACATACCCGACCATGTTGAACGCCAAGTTTTATTGTTTAGAATGACTCGCCGGTCACATCATCTTAAGTCTGGCAAAGGAACATCCATTACTCCCAAAGCTAGATCTTCTATAGCCCCAGCTTCGCCATCTATCCCTGCCAGGACAAGCCATCTTGAAACTCCTAACTCCCAAGGTCAAATAGTTCCAGTTGAACCGATAGTGGATCAGCTAACCCTGGGTTTGCAAGTCTTAAACAACCCACCAGAGTAGGTTCCTTTAATCCTATCTATCAGGTCGCTTCGAAACATATGTCTCCAACATGGTATCCCTAAGGATGACATTCATTTGCCGATAAGGGCTGAATTTATACATAATCCCTAATCGGATTTTACAGCGTGTAATCGATACATCTGTTTAGGCGGTGCCATCCCACCATTCAATCCTTTTCTAATGATGGTGCTATAATAACTTAGATTGGCTCCATTCCAAGTTCATCCAAACAACTATTCTCTTCTTAGTTCAATGTATGTCATCTTCGTGAATAGATTCAACTGACCCCCAAGGTTCAATGAGCTCACATATTTGCTTCAATTCAAGAGAAGGTGGGATTTACCATCCTTCCAGATAATCGAAGCCTGGAGGGGAAGAAAAGTCATTGAAAAGCTCCACAACAAATGTTCTTAGTTCAAGACCTTCATGCGATACCCGTACGGTTTCAACCAGTTTTGGCTATCTGGATGTACGCCTCTTTTCCCTTGCTTCTCCCGTGATAAATTTTATAAGTTTCTAACTTGATATGTGTTTCCTTGAAGACATCCCTGATCGAGATGGTGGTGATGAACATGAGAGAACACTGAATGCTCTGAAGGTAGTTAGACCTAATCAACGCATTATTGCATTCCTTCTAACGAATGACAATCTACATCGATGTGGTTTGCTTCGCTATGACAGATTTGTCATTGTTGAGTATCTAGTGCAAATCGGCTCTAGGGCTCATTCCCATTCTTCTGCCCCCACTCGTAACTCCAATGAGAATGTTCAAGGGGAAATTGCGGGTCCTTCCAGTGCAGTACATGTGGAGGAGCCCATTATGAGAGAGTCTATAGGGCCAATCGAATTTGAAATTCCAAGCGGTTCAAATAAAGACATGAGGATGTATTCGATCCTAGAAGAAGATGAGGGATTCATAAGGAGAGAAGGAAAAGAAGGGGTTGAGGAAAAGAAGAGGGTTTCCATGATAGCAATAGCCACTATCATGCTAGCAAAGAAGGGAACGAATCGTTTGGTGAATCGCCCAGCTTGAGTCATGTTCTCCCCAGCTTGCCCTTTCTAAAGCACATGGTCGTCGAAACTTCTGAAGCGGCTAGTGTTGGGCGAGTTCTCACCCAGAAGGCCTCGAGACCAAGAAGCTTGATTCATTCGGCATTCTCGTTTTCCCGGGCCCATTCGGCAGACCTCATTCGGTATCCATGCCTCGTAGGAACCCATTCGGCAGACCTCATTCGAACCCATTCGGCAGACCTCATTCGAACCCATTCGGTAGACCTCATTCGAACCCATTCGGCAGACCAACCTCTCCTAGCTCCTACCGGACCACCCTTCCTCCTTAGAACCACCGAGCCAACTCCATAACCGAACCAACCCATGCCGAACCATCTCCACACCGGACCAACCTCACCATCCTACCACCGGTCCAAGCAACTACCGGTCCATTCTACACTCCAACCACCTCCGAACCAAGCAATGACGAACCAAGACGTACCAGGCCAGATCACATCAGCCCAGGCCCATCAGCAACTATACACATCCTAGACCCCTACCCCCAGCCTCACTCTATAAATAGAGGGGCAGGGGTACAGCAATGGGGACAAGTTTGGAGAGCTCAAGCACGGAGAGAACTTTCAAACAACTTTCTTTTACTTGTATCAAAGCTTTGTACTTGTAATCAAAAGAAAAGAAGAGAAATAACATATAAAGTGGACGTAGGCATATTCTGGCCGAACCACTATAAATTTGCGTGTCTTTTTACAGTTTAGCCCCTGCTTTTCATATATTTGCATAAATCACTCAAATCGCTAAGAACAACATAAGATCTACTAAATCATACAACTTTGAGGTGTTTGTCCATTTTTTGTGCAAACATTTTTGGTGCTTTCACTGAGAACTAGAAGCTCGAAGCTTCAGCTTCGTCCGCTTAACAAGTTTTCCTAACAGCATCGTCCGCCACTTGGAAAACATGCCTCCCAAACAGAGAAAAGATGTTAACAAAGGAAAAAACATCGCATCCAGCAGTCTTCCAGATCCAGCTGTCACGAATCAAGTAAATCGTCCTCCTCCAACAACAGTAACAAATGAAGAACAGGCTAACCCAACTACTCCTGCCACAGAACAGCCTGCAGCAATTACTAGAGCAGATCTGGACAGAGTTGTGGTTGAAGTAACTAACCGCTTCACGTCCCAGCAGGAAGCCTTGGTGGACCATCTCATGTCACGCTTAAGGGACGCTGAAGAATCCAACCGCAACACTGAATCATGGGGCGAGTCCCAGTCTGGAGGATCTCAGAGACAACAAAGATCTTCCTTCTTCGAAGGAGCCAACGGCAGAAGTAGCCGTGGTAGGAGCCGAGACCGAGCACAGCCCGAAGTTAGGCCTGAGGAAACGTTTGGTACCGAACCCAACGGGGAAGGTACCGAGCGAAGGTCAACTGTAGCTGAGCCTGTCATGCTGCCAACCCACAGAAACGCCAGTGAACGGGGCCGAGCAAGAGTCCAGCCCGAAGTTGGACCCGAGGAAGTGCTTAGATCAGAACCCAACGGGGGGAGATCAAGGCAAGGGCCAACTGTAGCTGACCCAAGCATGCTCCCAGAAGATCAAAGGCAGCCACTGGAAAATATGAGGAATGATAGACGATACCATCCCTACAGGTCATCTGGACGGAATCAACCTCACAGAACAGAACCAAACTCATTTCTATCTGCTCCAAGTTCTGATGAAAGGATGGCACGCTTATTCAGAGAGTGTGTCCAACGGGAGCAAAGAGATCGAGGGATAGGCGCTAGGGTAACCAGCCCTTTCGCCCGCAATATCGAAATTGCTATCACCCCCCGAGAATGGAAGATGCCAACAATGGAACCCTACAAAGGAACCTCCGATCCCGTTGTACACTTACAGAGGTACACGCAGCATATGCTCATGAGTGGAGCGACAGAGGGGGTACTGTGCAAATGCTTTCCGCTCTTCTTAGCAGATCTTGCTACCTCCTGGTTCTGTCATCTACCCCAAGGATCCATCAACTCGTGGGAAATGTTGAAAGAAAAATTTATCAGTCAGTTCCGCATTCATGTGGAGCAACCTAAGGACGCTTATTCCTTATCCAGCGTCAAACAGAAACCTGGAGAAAAGCTGCAGCAATACCTAACCAGATTCAACGCCGCAGCAGCCGCAGTCCAAGATGCCGATGAGAAGCTTATCCTAATGGCCCTCTGCAGTGGTGTGCATCCGGACACTAAATTTGCTAGAAGGTTGACAAAAGAAAAACCAGCAACTTTACCCGATTTCTTCCATGAAGCCGGGAAATACATGAGGCTTGAGGATGCTGCCGTTGAGGGGCAGTCAGGACAGCAAAATAAGACAACCCATGGCAACACCCCTGCTGTGGCAAGGGACGCTCGAAGAAATGATTCCAGAGACAATGCTGGGGGCAAGAAGGGAGAAAAGCGCCTATATCGGCCAGGACCAAGATTCGACACTTACACCCCTTTGAACGAGACCATCGAAAATATCTTCCTTGCCACCCAAGGCGAAGTTTGATACAAACGCCCACCATACAAGAAAGAATCAGATAACGCACAGAAGTCTGGAAAATTCTGCCGCTTCCACGAATCTCACGGGCATGATACCAACGAATGCCATCATCTCCGAGATCTGATTGAGGAACACATCAGAAGAAAGAAACTGGAACGTTATGTAAAAGGTCAGGACAGGACCCCAGCTCCTGCCGATGAAAACCCAAGGCTACCCTCACCGGGGGCCGACAGAGGAAACTGCAACGCTAGCAGCTCCAGCCAAGAAAAGATAGTGGTCCATACCATCTCAGGAGGGCCACACATCGCAGACAGAAGCTGGAAAGAGATGGAAAGATACGGAAAGTCGCTTAGAGACAATAAAGACTATGTCAATTCGGTTATAGAAGAGCGCCACCCGAAGCGGAAAGAAAGTAATGACATCACGTTCGGTAAGCGTGACCTAGAAGGAAGGCAGTACCCTCACATGGATCCCATGGTCATCTCTGCCCGACTTGGTCCCGCCGAAGTATACCGAATCCTGGTAGACACTGGAAGCTCGGTAAACATCCTGTTCAAACACACGTTCGACAAAATGAAGCTATCAATGAAGGATGTATTCCCCTGCGATAAACCACTACACGGCTTCACTGGAGATGCGAAGATGCCCCTCGGGCAACTGGACCTTTTTGTTGAAATTGGAAGCCATCCCCGCTCTGCTGTACGGAAACAAACGTTTGTGCTAATAGAAAACCAGTCGGCCTACAACGCCTTCTTAGGAAGGCCATCCTTGTCTGATTTCCAAATTGTCTTAGCCCCATGGTGCCTAAAGATGAAATTCCCAACGGACAATGGAGTAGGAGAAGTGGAAGGAGACCAGGACGTTGCTCGAGACTGCTGTGTAACTGAACTTCGCAACAACCACAGGAAGGATAAAGGGAAGGGTGTAGAGATTGCCCTCTGCACAAAAAGCCTAGAAGCATAGCAACTAAAGAAAGCCCCTCCTCTTCGATATACCAGCGACCCTTTCAATGAATTAGACCCTAGGGACAAAGAGGAGGAGGCCACCGCCGAGCCTGCAGAGGCTATGGAGTTTATATCTGTAGACAAGCACGACTCAAGTAGACTATTGAAAATTGGGTCCCAACTAAAAGCCGAATTGAAGGAACAGCTCATCGATTTTCTCCGCCACAACTTTGATGTATTCGCATGGTCACACGCTGACATGACCGGAATCTCCCCCGACGTAGCCTGCCACGTATTAAACATTGACCCTACCAAGGCGCCTGTAAAACAAAAAAAGAGAAGTATGGGGCAGAGCGATCAGCAGCCCTCGATGAAGAAGTAAAGAATCTACTCGCCAATGACTTCATACGAGAAGCTGTTTACCCAGAATGGATCGCCAACCCGGTACTAGTAAAGAAGGCTAATGGGAAGTGGTGGACCTGCATGGACTTCTCCAACCTAAACGACGCCTGCCCAAAGGATTGCTTCCCACTTCCCAGAATCGACCAACTTGTAGACAGCACAGCCGGGCACGAGCTCCTATCTTTTATGGACGCATACTCAGGATATAACCAAATTCCTATGCATGCTCCCGACCAAGACCACACTAGTTTCATCACCGACCGGGGTTTATACTGCTATAAGGTAATGCCTTTCGGACTTAAAAATGCAGGAGCCACCTACCAGCGCCTCGTCAACAAGATGTTTGTAGGGTTAATAGGACAAACTATGGAAGTATATGTGGATGACATGCTGGTGAAATCACGGAAAGCCACAGATCACGTAAGCCACCTAGGCGAGATGTTCCAGGTACTTCGACAGTATGGAATGAAGCTGAATCCACTAAAGTGCTCCTTTGGAGTGTCATCTGGAAAGTTCCTAGGGTTCATCGTCCATGCCAGAGGAATTGAAGCAAACCCTGAACAAGTCCGAACGCTGAGGGATATCAGGATACCTTCGACCCGAAAAGAAATGCAAAGCCTAAATGGAAAAGTGGCCGCCCTAAGCCGATTCATCTCCAAGGCAACAGACAAGTGCGTCCCCTTTTTTGAGACCCTAAAGAAAGACAAAGGAAAGTTCGAATGGACCAACGAATGCTTAACCGCTTTCCTTAGCCTAATCGAACACCTCCAGAAACCACCGGTACTCTCAACTCCAAGCGAAGGCGAAGAATTATACATGTACCTTGCCGTATCATCTCACGCCCTAAGCGCTGCCTTGGTAAGGGAAGACAACCGCACGTAACGGCCAATTTACTTCGTTAGCAAGAGGTTCACTGGGGTAGAAGTCAGATATCCTAAACTTGAGAAGTTAGCATACTGTTTACTAATCACATCACGGAAACTGCGTCACTACTTCCAGTCCCATTCCATCAAAGTTCTGACCGATCAGCCACTAAGGCAGGTACTCCATCGTCCCGACACTTCCGGGCGACTACTCAAATGGTGCATTGAACTGAGTCAGTACGACATCACCTATCACCCTCGCACCGCCATCAAGGGACAAGCCATGGCTGATTTCATTGCAGAATTCACTACCAACGAAAATCAGGAGCAATTGGAAATAACAGAAGATATCAAGTGGAATCTCTTTGTGGATGGTGCATCGAACGAACAAGGCTCGGGGGCAGGTGTGGTAATAATCACTCCCAGGGGAAACAAACTGCACTATGCTATAAGATTGGAGTTCGCCGCCACCAACAACGATGCAGAATATGAAGCAGTGATAGCCGGACTAGAAATGGCCATAGAAATCGGAGCCAATTCTTTGTGTCTTCATAGCGATTCTCAACTTATTGTTAATCAAATACTAGGAGAATTCCAAGCTCGAGAAGAACGACTCATAGCATACCTAAAAAAGACCAAGTTACTTCTCAGCCGATTGGACCACTACTTAGTCAAACACGTCCCTCGGGAGGAGAACCAAGAGGCCGACGAATTGGCAAAGCAAGCATGTGTGAGAGACGTCACCATCTTCGGGGCAGTAACCGTCTCAAAGCAACTGTCCCCAAGTTTTGAACAAGTGAGTCTGGTAACTGCAACCGAAGAAGCAACTTGGATGACTCCCATCCGAGACTACCTACAGAGTGGAACACTACCCAATGGGCGCAACGAAGTCAAGAAAATCTTGAGGAAAGCATCCCGCTACGCAATACAAGAAGACATCCTCTATCGGCGCGGATTCTCTAACCCATTATTAAGGTGTGTCGCTGGGAGGGAAGCCAAGGAAATCTTATCCAACATCCATCAGGGAAGCTGCGGAGATCACACCGGAGGGCAAACGTTAGCAAAAAAGATACTCCGATACGGATATTTCTGGCCCACCTTAAGCAAGGACGCCTTAGATTTCGTCAAGAAATGTGACAGATGCCAAAAATTTGCTAAGATTCCGCGGCTACCAACAACCGAGATTACCCAAATGACCAGCCCTTGGCCCTTCGCAATATGGGGAATTGACTTAATCGGCGAGCTACCGATGGGCCGAGGTGGGGCCAAATATGCTATAGTGGCTGTCGATTATTTCACCAAATGGGTGGAAGCGGAACCTCTGAATAAAGTATCTTCGGCAAAAGTTATTAACTTCTTAATCAAAAACGTTCTATGCAGGTACGGAGTCCCACTCAAAATCATATCAGATAATGGGCTTCAGTTTGACAGTGAGGAATTCGCCAACTGGTGTCGAGAACACGGGATTCACAAAAGCTTCTCATCCGTAGCATATCCCCAGGCAAACGGACAAGTCGAAGCAGTCAACAAAATTCTGAAAACTCTGATCAAAAAGAAGCTCGAAAAGTCAAAAGGCGCTTGGGTGGATGAACTCCCCACGGCACTTTGGGCCTACCGCACATCTTTCAAAACATCAACAGGGCACACTCCTTTCTCTTTGGCATACGGATCGGAGGCTATGCTCCCAGTTGAAACCATTGTGCCTTCCCACCGTAGGATCCACTATAACCCAGAAGAGAATGAAGAACTCCTCCACATGTCTTTGGATCTAGTTGAGGAGAGAAGAAATGATGCAGTCCTTAAAGCAGCAGCCCACAAGCAAAAGGTGGCAGCACAATACAACTCCAAAGTCAAGCATCGTACCTTACAGGAAGGAGATCCTGTCCTCAAGCGAATCTTCCCTCCCCCCGGAGCACTAGACCCAATCTGGGATGGACCATATGTAATTCATAAAGATCTCCACAATGGAGCTTATATTTTGTCAACAGTGGACGGAGAGGTGTTCCAGAGGGCATGGAACATCCAGCACCTCCGTCGATACTTTTCTTAACTTGTATTGCCCATATAAAGTGAATTAACAAAGAGAATCAGTGGACGTAGGCCTTTTCATGCCGAACCACTTTAAAAAACCTTGTCTCTTTTTTTAGCTAGTTCCTTTATATCTTGGCTTCTTGTTAACATTATCCTTTTCTATTGAACAAAATCCTATGCGTGTCGCATTTTTCACTCGACGCACTCCACCGTGCAACTTCACCTGGACAAGACCTAACAGGTACTACGCGAATTTATGCCCTTGCCAATGAGACACTTTTTCTCCAACATCCCTCTGCTGCGGGTTAACTCATTGCTCGCGACGGCCCTTAAAGCCAACTGTAATGAGCCGATTATAAGCCACCGAGAAGGCCGACTATAGCCGAGGCAGCTCATTACGGCGTTAGGCTCGCCGGCAACTGTGAACCGACTATAAGCCCCAACATAAGGTGTGGCCAGCCAGGGGCAGTTCACAGTTGACGATCGGCACCCACGCTAGCCGACCACAGTAAATCGAATAATACCCACGACTACGGGCCATAATGGCTCGGGTAGTTACTGTGCGCGATCTCGGCTCCGATGTGTCTTAAGTGCGGCTGTGGTAAAAAAGAATTAACTCCCCGCGGAGGCGTAAGATAGGTGACAAATGTCTCCAAGACCCACGGCTAAGGAAAGTGACTACAAAGCCCGTTTGCCACGAACTTAAGCACATCGAAGGCCTTCCGTGATTGGAAGTTTTACTATTTCACATATTTCAAGTTTTTCTTCAAGAGTTTTTCTCCTGTCCACTATAACAATCCCTAAAGTATAGGATACAAGAGTAGGAGATACTCGCCAATGGATGCGGGGATTCACAATCGAATGGCAGGGCATTCAACTGCTTTCCATGCTCGGTCATACAAGATATTCGAAACTGCCATCTACAAACAAAACATGAAAGGCGGTATTTTCTTCCTTTATGTACAAATACATGACTATAATTTATTCACACCACACACTAACATTGCAAGTCATGAAATTATGTCTTAAACCAGAACCCGACATCAAACACAATTTAATTACAAGAATATACCTAGCTATATTTCTCATACGACATGCCAAAATAACAGCAAACATTCAAAAGACGACAAAATCAGCTTAAGTTAAAGAATTACACGTCAAAAATAAGACTATTTATTACAAGTGGCGGAATATTACAACCTAAAGGCTACTTTACCATTTTTCGACTAACATATACAACCCTGTCAAATCCACAAAAAGAGTTTTTCCAGGTATAATCAAGGGGTCGGCTGCAGTGGAGCTTTATCCTTGTCCTATTGACCCCCTGTCCAGTCAGAGAAAGGATTCATTAGCAATAAGCAACCAAGTCGATGGAGAAACTAAAAAGGGAGACTTACCAGCGCCTGCTTCCTGACTATCCTGATCGTCATCCTCTACCTGCACGCCTACCTCCTCAGCGGCAAGCAACCGCATACCTTCCTTCACCGCCACCTTCTCCTCCTTGGCAAACTGAGCAGTGACCGCATCCATGCTGAAAGCCACACCACCATCTCTATCCGCATCAGCCTTAGCCTCCTCCAGAGCCCGAAGATAGATCTTGGCCATGACCTTGGGATAATCATCCATCCAGGATAGGTTGCCCTGCTTCCAGGTTCGGAAGTACATGTCCTGGAGCATTTCGTCCATCATCCCCTCATTCTCCTCAAACTCCCTCATCCGGGCCTCGGAAGCCGACAACCTTCCAACAGCAGCTTCTCTCTCCAAACGGTATCTCGAGCAGTCAGCCTGAAGGGATTTCCGCATCGCCTCCATCTCCTCCTTCAGCCTAACCTGAGCGAGCTTTGCGGCTTCAAGCTTCCCCGACAGCTCCTCTACCCGCTCAAGATCCGCCCTCCGAACCTCATCCACTGTCGAGATGGCCATATTTATCTGTTCCTTGCAGGCGGCCTCCATCTTCCGCAGTTCCGCCTTACTAGCCTCCTCCATAGCCTTCCTCAATCGCCCGGAGGCAGCCTCATGCTGAGAAATCTGAATGGCCTGGTCAGCGAGCTGTTTGGCCTGGTCCGAAACCATCAATCTAAGTCGGATGTTGGCACTCCCAATCTCCTCTCCAGCCTTAACCAGCCGGGCATGATGCCCCATCAGCTTCCTAGTCTCCTCCGCCACCCGATCAATACTAGCCTTGGCCTCGTCTCCTATGGTAACTATCCGAGTGGTAAGTAGATCAAGATCTAAGGACTTAGCCTCATCAAGCACCCGTACCATGGGATTGCGGGGAAGAAGGTGCTCACCAGTAACCTCGTCAAAGGTAATGTCATGGGAACTTGGATCCAGATCAGGATGACCCGCAAATGGGTTACGAGCCAAGTCAGGACGGTCGATATGAGTAACAGAAGGGTTTCCGGACGGGTGCGGAGAAGGTGCGAACTCGCTGTCCTCCTCCGTGATATCATGAAGAGGCTGAGCCGGGAGCTGAGGACCGGGCGAAGGTTCGGATAAAGGACGACTCCTCTTTCTCTGCTGAATACCCTCTTCGATAACCCCAAGAAGAGGACGGTAGCCGACTACATCCCCGGAGCGGTGGGTCGAAGGCTTCGGCTTGACAGAAGTTTTGGAAAGCTTGTACTGTTCAAGCCTGTGCCGAAGATCTGAGGCCTTGGCCGTTTTACCTGCTCCTGATATGAAGAAAAAGTGTCACAAGCATATATTGATCTATAATTCGAGAAAACACGGCAAATTAAAAGGTAATAAGAAAGGAAACACATCTGTGGTTGTACAAACCCTGGGGAGGAGTAGGATACTGCAATAAGTCCTGGATTTCATTCCAGGACGGGAGCGGGTCATAAAATATTCCTAAGTCCCTATCATAAATGGAGCCCGCAGGAATCAAAAGTTCACCTTGAGTCGTCGGAGCCACCTTGGCTGGGATGGTCTGAGAAGACTCACTTGCACCGGTCCCGGCCTTGTCCGCTTTCCCAGTTTTCTCTACCAAAGCCGGATCTTCGTCCAGCCCCTCGAAAGCCTGGTGGAACGCATCGTCCGTCCACTCCTGAATCTCGCCCGCTTGTCCAGGAAGCAAAGCCCCGATGCCATCGCCACCTTTATCACCTTCCCGATCATCTCCACCTTCACCTCTTTCCTCCTCTATGTCTTCCTCCTCCCGAGTAAGTGGATAATTGCTGGGGGAGGGACCGTCCGACTTCTTGAGTTTCTTACCTCCGACTGCTGGAGGTTTTGCGAAAGGTTTCCTCTTGCTACTCTCTACCGTAACACCTCCCTTAGTCTGAGCAGCCACCCTCTCCTCCGTCGTTTCCCTCAGCTTGACTACTGACTACTATGGAAGGATTAAGTTATACTCCAGGAGGATCGCATTTCTGATCAGGAAGGCAGATGATCTATATTTCCCGAGAATAGCTTCTATCTCAGCCGCCGTCTGAACTAGGCGGTCAGTCTCCACAATCGCAAAGCCACCTGTCGCTAGCAAAAATGAGAAAGTATGAGAAGAAGCATCGCAATCGGAATGGAAATTATAAATAAAAGCATCAACTTACATCCAGAAGTAAAGCGCCGAATTGAAACGGAGTCGTCCCTGACAAAGAACCACTCTTTCTTGAACATGCTGAATTTAGAATACAGATCCAAGACCGGCTTGAAGGTCACGGCTAACTCCAAGCTAATGTATGGGGACCCCTTCTTATAACCCCTCAGATTATACAAGTACCGGATCTCCCGGTTGGAAGGAGCGCGACCATACTTCCTCTGGAAAATGATGAAGAGGCTCACCAGTATAGCATAGGAGTTGGGTTGAAGCTGGAATGGGGCCACCTTGAGATATGTGAGGAAGCTGGTTACCCAAGCGTTAAGAGGCGGAATGGCACCACACATGCAGTGGTATCTGCTGTAAGCAAAGTACCCTTCAGGAGGGTCGTATGGCATAACATCTCTCCCTGGCAACAGCATTCGCGCCCTATCAATTCCGAAAGAACGAGAGATGACATCAAGCTGCTCTTCCTTAAGGGAGCTAGGAAAGCAATCGAGCGGGGAGTTTAGAAGTTCCTGAGGGCCATACCCGTCCACTAGTGATCTCGGGGCAGGTCTGTGACGTTCTGGGTTCGGCTGAGCTAGGGGCACGGCAGAGGAACCTCCTTCGCCCACGGATTTCTTCTTGTCTGATCGAGTTTCTGCTTTGCGAGACATTATCTACAACACCGGAAAAACATGTTGTTAGAACAAAGGATGTAAAAAAGTAAGTATATAATATGGAATTTCACTCATAAAATCAGAATGCTCAAACTCCCGTTGTCGTTCGGTAAAGTAAATGCAAAATTCTCAAGGCCATTCGGTAGTTCTCATGACCATTCGGCATTTCCAACATCATCCGGCATCTCCATGCTATAACCCATTCGGCATTCCCAACTCCATCCGTTTGTACAGATATACGACTACCTTCGATAAACCATTCGTCCAACATAGAAAGGATCTCACCTGATTCAGTGAAAATAGGGAATTTGATTCGGCTACCACTTTGATTCGGCTACCACATTGATTCGGCTACCAAGTTGATTCGGCTACCACGTTGATTCGGCTACCACGTTCGATTCAGCTACGAAGTTTGATCTGGCAAGAGCAAATGTTTAGTTCGGCAGGTAGGAAATAGCAAAGGCGTACGGTCCCTACTTATAGACAAAAGGACACGACCGGACCATCTGGTTCGGCATCCAAGGGCCAAATGAAAATGTCAAACAAAGCACGCCATATTCGAGAATATGCCCCACTTTGTGGGGCAAATGTTGGGCGAGTTCTCACCCAGAAGGCCTCGAGACCAAGAAGCTTGATTCATTCGGCATTCTCGTTTTCCCGGGCCCATTCGGCAGACCTCATTCGGTATCCATGCCTCGTAGGAACCCATTCGGCAGACCTCATTCGAACCCATTCGGCAGACCTCATTCGAACCCATTCGGCAGACCTCATTCGAACCCATTCGGCAGACCAACCTCTCCTAGCTCCTACCGGACCACCCTTCCTCCTTAGAACCACCGAGCCAACTCCATAACTGAACCAACCCATGCCGAACCATCTCCACACCGGACCAACCTCACCATCCTACCACCGGTCCAAGCAACTACCGGTCCATTCTACACTCCAACCACCTCCGAACCAAGCAATGACGAACCAAGACGTACCAGGCCAGATCACATCAGCCCAGGCCCATCAGCAACTATACACATCCTAGACCCCTACCCCCAGCCTCACTCTATAAATAGAGGGGCAGGGGTACAGCAATGGGGACAAGTTTGGAGAGCTCAAGCACGGAGAGAACTTTGAAACAACTTTCTTTTACTTGTATCAAAGCTTTGTACTTGTAATCAAAAGAAGAGAAGAGAAATAACATATAAAGTGGACGTAGGCATATTCTGGCCGAACCACTATAAATTTGCGTGTCTTTTTACAGTTTAGCCCCTGCTTTTCATATATTTGCATAAATCACTCAAATCGCTAAGAACAACATAAGATCTACTAAATCATACAACTTTGAGGTGTTTGTCCATTTTTTGTGCAAACAGCTAGGGACCAAGTTGTGATGCCTTAAGAAGAGGATACATCTCAATCTCGCTCTCTCCACGATGTTTTTGTTGGCTTAAGTGACATCGGTGAGATCAACTTCACCATTAGCAACATCCAGGGGGATGCTGGTTCGGAATTCACTCTTTCGCCAGGGGATTTGTAAGAGAAGGTGGAGAAACCACCACTTTAATTCCTTGCCAATATGGTTGGTGGAGTACTTAAGGGATCATCGGCACTACACACTTCACTAGGATCATGGACACTCATTCTTGCATTGAGTTCTACTTCGTAATTCCAAAATTAATTTTGTTTTCTTCCTTTTTTTAGGTTCCATGGGCGGTGGTTATTACGAAAAGTTTTTCCGTCATGCCAGTGCACACCATGGCCAAACTCCTGATCCTAATCTATCTCATCGCCATAACTCTGTGGAAGAGAGGTGAAGGAGGAAAGACCTCGAGAACGACGAAACTCGCAAGGCAGATAAAGAGAAGGACAGGAAGAGGGAGAAGGAAAGAAGAAAGGGAGAAGCTGACATTGAGCTATCTCACGTCCCTGCTAAATGCCTAAGAGATTCCTCTGAGTGCCATGGGCCTTTTTCTACTGATGTTCCGCCTCATACACAGGCTTAGATTTCCTTGACTCAACAAATTCCGGCCTCCCAAGCTATGATTACGGCTGCCATGCCTGCTTCCAAGGGAGTTTCTGCTCCTTTATTTACTCTTCCGCCCAGTCCTCTACGCTTGTAGCATGCATTCCCATATCTCTTCCTATATGGCTTTAAGTTTGATCGAGAAATCAAAGACACTCCAAAGGAAGTTGCCCTAAAACGACTCTATGAAGTTCAAGAAGGTGTAAAGGCCAGGTATGAATGGAAACGCTTGTGCAAGGTCCTCTCCAACGTGAATTGAATTAACTACACCAACATCCAACCCTTCGAGTCCGAGAGAGCTAACTTAGAGCTAATGATGAAAGAGAGGGAGGACGACTTGGTCAAAGTTACCAGAGAGAGTTCTTGCTTTGAAGAGAAAGAAAGTAAAGACAAGTTAATGGCAGAGTTAAAGCTTTCCTATGACCGTGCTAAAATTGTGATGTGGAATGAGCTGAAAGTTGCTCATGCTGAGAGTTTAGAGTTCCAGAAACAAGCTGAGGAGAGGGCACATGCTCTAAAAAGATGAGATCATTGGAGCCAAGGACTAGACTATATCAGAGCAAGCTACTGATCTTTCCAAGCTTTGCGAGGAGGTTCAAGAATTTGCCAAAGAGAAGGACCGGCAGTCCATCGACATAGATGTCATCGGCCTTGAACTTGCAATTTCTGAGCATGAGCAAAGAGCTTCAACAGGAGAAGTCTAAAATCCTGGCCGAGCTTGATGCCAACATGCTATATTTCTACACCAATGTAGTCATGTTCAAGAATCTAAGATGATTGGGAAATGACTATCCCAAGGCGCTCGTTGGCGCTTGGAAGGAAGTGCTACCTGAACTGCACAAGCCGGAGACAATCGCTCCGAAGAAGAACCAATGGATGCTCATCTCGAAGCTAAAGATATTGAATCTCTTTACATTGGAAAGACTATCCCAGATAAAGATGTTATCGATGCTACTGCCATGGATGCTGCCAAAGCTCTTGCCGCCTAAACTCTTCGGGTAAGGACGAAACATCCGCTTCAAAATCTCAAGAGCCGAAAGCGATTATTCCCATTTCCTGGGGGTTAGCTCTGAAACGACCCAGGTGATCCTTACTCCAGCAGTGACTATTCCTCATAAGCCATACACTTCTCTCTTCATGATACAGCCCAGGGAGCTTGGGACCAAGGAAGGCGAGTTCGTCGTATCTCACCGGTATCTTGCTACAGGTACATCTCTTGTTTCTCCGGTCTTCGAGAAGCTTCGGTTCTCATGACAATCCATTATTAAAATTTATCACTCTGTTTGCAAACTTGTAGGTCAACTTTAACTGCCTCCTTCACCTTCGGCTACGTAGGGCTGAGAAACTAAAGTCGTCTTTACTGCGTCAACCAATGTCTCCGTGAGGCTTACTACGACTGCTTCTGTCTCCAGTTCCAAACCGCGTCCCGACTCTGAGAAGATTGCCAATCTAGAGAGCTTAAAAGACATTTTTGTATCTCAGGAGAAGGATGTATTCATTATAAGTGCTTCTGACCTGACCGAGCATGAAACAATGGTTGAGAAGTTAAGGAAGGATATGGAGAAAATCCAAGTAAAGAAAGAGCTTAGGACCACCAAATCTGCATCTTCAAAATCGACTAGTCCCTAGTAGAGGATTCCCATGTTAAAGATCTGGTTGCCAAAGAATAAACCCATTGAGACTTCATAAGGCTAGTCCACAGAGCTACATATTGCTACCAGTGGGGAATCTACTCACACTGAAGGTGAGACCCCTCCTAGCAAGGAGAAAAAGAGGGAGAAGCTCAAGATCTATCTAGGTAATACTGGTATAGGCAACCGGAATGGCAGGATAGGGAAGACTCAGTGTTGTGCATGCTAGTTGAGCATTTTATTTTTATGTGGTTGTGGTGTTTGAGTCTGTATTTTTGTTTTCTTGCTTTAAACAGGCCGAGATTGTGCGAGGACTGCCCCCGCTGTTTGTCTGTACATAAAAAGATTATTGGTAATGGAAGATTAGTTTTTTCCTTTTTAATCTCTCTTCTATACACTTTTCTACAATTTATGTACTATGCATGTTTACGTTTGACTGTTGTATATATAATTTGATTGCTTTTTACTACAATTTCCTATATTATATACTTCTGTATCTATGCAATATGTTTATTTACCGCAGCTCTGTGCATGTAAATAATATTCCTACAATTATTTTAGTATATTCTGTTGCTTAGCATTGCTTTTGATTACCAAAATACTCTGTTTAGCGAAACAGAATTGTGTTTTCAGCCAACCCAGTGGCTATTCCTATTCAAGCTTGGTCGAGTTCCTTTCGACCAAGTGTTGGTGGATGGGCCCCTATTCATAGGGTTGAATGTTAGAATTCTGGTATGAACGAAAGATTAGATACCCTGAGCAATTCGATCAATTTCCCTTAGTTTAGTTTGCATGGTAGTTCCATCCTTCGGGAAATAGTGACATTTGCTACTTGATTCCAAGCATTATATTTTCGATGCTGCCAATTCCTTGGTGGTGATCGAATTCTTCCAAGTTGACATCATCAGCCAATGTCATCCTGGATCATGTATTGGAAAGATGTGTCGTCGTCATCTTTCATCATAACATATTATTCCAAGTTCAGTATTGAGATCCCGGTCACGCACTATTTTCTATCTCCGGAAACTTCTACATGAATGGCTCAACTCCATGGATTTTTCCTTGACGTTGCCTATCTCTAGCTCTGGCTAATTTCTTCTATTATCGCTATCTCTTGGCGATGTCAAGTTTCAAGAAGTTTGGAGACGATTTTCCTATCGACTCGGCAGTTTGGAACTTCCTACTGTTGCGGAGACAACGCCTATTCTCAAGGTGCAGGAGTCGATTTAACCGTCAACCGAGCGATTTTGGGCCTTTTCGACAATGTCGAAGCAATGTTGGTTATCAGAAGGTGGATATCGATCTTCCCCGTCGATTCAGCGGTTTAAGTCAATTTTCCCATCGACTCGATGATTTGAATCGATTTTTCCTATTGATCCGGCGGTTTTGTGCCTTCCCAATGTTGCTGCAACAATGCCCGTCAACTCGGTGGTTTGATTCGATTTTCGTAGTCGAATCGGCGGTTTTGGGCCTTTCCAATATTACCGGAGCAACGTTGGTTCTTAGAAGGCAGGGATTGACTTTCCCCGTTGATTCGATGGTTTAAGTCGATTTTCCGGGTCGACTCGGCAGTTTTGGGCCTTCTTGATGTTGTTGGAGCAACTTCGGTTCTCAGAAGGCAAGGATCGATTTTCCCCGTCGATCCGACGATTTTGCTTATGTGAACACGATTATATTAGTTCAAGAAGCTAATTTTATTGATAAATAGAAGAAATGGCAAGTTTTGCCTATTTACCATGCCCCTGGTGTCCCTGGATGGCTTATTTGCGAAAATAAAGAAAACTAGATATAGTATTGCCGCAGCGAGTTGATGTTCCAAGCACGTGGGATGAGAACTCCGTCTACTGTAGCTAGCTTGAATGTTCCATCTCTAAGTTTCTGGTCAATCATATAAGGTCCCTCCCAATTCGTTCCAAGTGCTTCTATACCAAGCAAGATTCATTTCAGGATGAGATCTCCCACTTCAAAATTATGGTTGCGAACCTTGGCATTGATTTGGCGTGCCACTCTTCTCTAGTGAGTGGCGACCCTCAATTCAGCTTCTTCTCGCTTCTCATCGATTTGTTCAAAGGATTCGAGCAGTAGTTTTTTATTCTCTCTCTGATTGAAGTGTCTTTTGCAATGAGAAGGGACTTCCAGTTCCATTAGGAACATAGCTTCTGAACCATAAGCCAAGGGGAAC
Organism: Allium fistulosum; assembly: GCA_030737815.1. Lineage (NCBI taxonomy): Eukaryota > Viridiplantae > Streptophyta > Magnoliopsida > Asparagales > Amaryllidaceae > Allium > Allium fistulosum. The sequence goes on from CM060906.1 coordinate 46,101,034, forward strand.
GGCGAGTTCCCAGCCATAGATTTTTGCATTGTCCTATAAGCCCATAATGCGAGTGGAAGCTCATCAATCCAATTCCCTTTAGGTTTAATCAGCCTCTTCTATATGGTGGATTTGATGATTTTATTCACTGCTCCCACTTGCCTGCTTGCTTATGGGTGTGCTGCCGTGGAAACGCTCTTCTCAATCCGCTAACGCTTGGAAAATCCATGAACTTAATGCTCTCAAACTGAGTCCCGTTGTACGTGATAATTTTCTAGGGTACTCTAAACCTGCAAAATAATATGGTTCGTTACAAAATTAATTACTTTTTTAGTAGTGATCGTGGTGAGCGGTTACGCTTCAACCCATTTCGTAAAGTAATCAGCTACAACGATAGCGTATTTGGCTCTTCCTTTTGCTATTGGTTGTACATTGATTATATCAATTCCCCATATCATAAATAGCTAGGGACTGACCATTTGCATAAGTTCCTAAGATTGGGTTCTTGGAATCTTTGCAGATCTCTGGCATCGATCACACTATCTCTTATAGTCTACTGCATCTTGGTATATTGTTGGGCAGAAATATCCATAGCGGATTGACTTATTCTCCAATCTCTGCCTCCCGGTGTGGTCACCGCGGCTTTCTTTGTGAATTTCCGTAAGGATCTTCCTAGCTTCATCATTGGTTACACAGTTGAGCAAGCGGGAAGACAATCCTCTCTTATATAGCAATCTTTCCTACTTTGTGGATCGTGGTTCCTTTTAAAGGAGCTTCTTTCGTTCATTCCGATCTCTGGAGGCCCTAAGTAAGTAGTCTTTTATTGGCCTCATCCACAACACTTCCTCTTCTTTAGTCTCCAAAACCTAATCAATATCCATTTGATCTATGCTAGGAGCAGTCAATACTTCTACTAGAACTAATCCCATCAGTGGCGCTTCTCCAGAACTGGCTAGCCTAGCTAAGGAATCGGCCTTCGTATTCTCCTCTCTGAGAATATGAGATATCGTTTAGTGTTCAATTTCATTGGATAGCTCCTAAGCTTTCGACAAGTAAGAGGGCAAGTTTCATGCCCTTAGCTTGATATTCCCTTCTAACTTGGCAAACGACTAGTTGGGAGTCAGTGTAGATAAGTAGAGTTTCTATTTCCAGCTCCTTCGCAATCTTTAGTCTTGCTACAATGACTTGTATTCTGCCTCGTTGTTAGTGGCATGAAATTCTAACTTAAAAGCATAGTTAATTGATCGTCTTTCGGGAGTTTCAAGCACAATTCCCACTCCTAAGCAGAATTCGTTTCACGCACCATCAATGAAAAATTTTAGTCAGATAATATGACCGTTGTGTCCTACACCTCATCATCCCAAATAGTGAAGTCGGCAATGAAGTCAACCAGTGCAAGTCCGTTAATCGCTCTTTGGGGATGGTAAGTCACATCGTATTGGCTCTACTCGATGTTCCACTTTAGAAGCTGTCCCAAAGTTTTAGGTCGATATAGTACATATTTCAAGGGTTTATCCGTCAACAACTTGATCGGGTAAGCCCGAAAATACGATCATAGTTCCTGGATGCTATTAGCAAGCATCATACCAGCTTTTCCAACTTCGGGTAGTTTTGTTCAGCTCCGGTGAATCGCTTGCTAATGTAGTAGATGGGTTGTTGAACCTTGGCTTCATCATGCATAAGCATTGTGCTTAATGCATGGTAGACACTACCAGGTAAATGAATAAGTCCTCATTCCATCGGTTTAGACGGAACTGATGGCATCCCCATATGTCGCAGTAATTCTTCAAAAGTAGTATGTTAGTCCTGATTCAATTCAAAGTTTGTTTTACCCTTCTTTAATGCATCAAAGAATGGTATATACTTATCTATCACTCTAGAGATGAATCGGCTCAATGCTACGATCTTTCCATTTAAGCTTTGTAACTCCTTCGTCATTGGGGCTCTAACATTCCCCAAGACTTCAATCTACTCCGGGTTGGGCTCAATGCCCCTTGCATTCAAAATAAAACCGAGAAATATCCCAGAAGCAACTCTAAATGAACATTTAAGAGGCTTCAATTTCATTCCATACTTCCAAAGGATCTCAAACATCTTCGAGAGACCATCTAGATGGTTTAAGGACACTCACGACTTCACCAGCATGTCATCAAAATACACTTCCATCGTTCGCTCGATCTGGCCTTTGAATATTTTATTCACTAGTCTTTGGTAAGTAGCTCCATCATTCTTTAGACCGAGCAACATTATGTCATTGCAATATAGTCCAAAGTCATTGCTGAAGTTGGTGTTCTCTTGATCTGGTTCATGCATAATAATCTGACTATACCATGAGTAGGCATTTATAAATGAGAGCAAATCATGCCCCGCGGTTCCATCAACAAGTTGGTCAATCCTAGGCAACATAAAGCTATCGTTTAGACAGGCATTGTTCAAATCTAAGTAGTCAATGCAAGTTTGCCACTTCCCATTCTATTTTCAGACCAACACAGGATTTGACACCCGCTCAGGATATGTAGCATCGCGGATAAAGCTGTTGGACAACAGCTTGTCCACTTCTTCCTTTAGTGCAGCGGATCACTTTGGACCCGAGCCGTGTCTCTTTTGTCTCAGTGGCATGAACTTGGGATCAATATTAAGTGTGTGACATGTTATCCCGACGATATCCTGCACATATCAAAATGCATTTAAGCGAACATGCCCAGATTTTCTTGAAGAAAGTTGATCAATTCCATTCGCATCAAGATTCCAAGCTGTGAACCTATTTTCAAGACCCGAGTTGGGTCTTCCATGGAAACAGGGACAGCCACCGTAATCTCCACTGGTGTTATCTATATTTCTCCTGAACTCTTTTTCTTAGGGTCCATAGCCTTGTCAAGGTGAACGTGGTCCTATGCCAGAGGCGGTTCTGTAATTGATATGCTTGCGGTTCCTGAATTTGGAGAGTCTTCCTCCACATTCTTTCCCTTTTCACGGCGTTTAGCTTCATGTAATTCAACAACATAGCATTCCCTTGTAGCGCTTTGATTTCCTCTTATGACTCCTATCCCATTCTCCATTAGGAATTTCATCATGAGAGACTATGGAGCCAAAGTGATTCTGAAGTCGACCAGAGCCGACCAGCCCAAGAAAGCATTATAAGCAAAATACTCATCAACAATCATGAAGGTCTAGATAAGAACCAGCCTTTGTTCACCTTATCCGAGTTCTACGGGTAGATCGATCATTCTAATCGATTATTTATGTTCACTAGTAAACTCCCGAATCTTTATTTTGTAGGCGGTCCCATCCTATATGCTAATCTTCATTTGGTCAAATGTTTTTTGAAATAGGATATTGACCGAACTTCCATTGTCAACCAACACTTGATGCACAACAGTTGGTCCAATCCCAACCGTTATCACCATCGGGTCGAGAGTTGGTGCTTCTACGCCTTCAGTGTCCCGATTATTGAACATAATGTCGTCCGTAATCATCCTTTATTGCTTAACTGGAGCTCCATCTTTGATGACATAGCAACTCTCCTATAATGCCTGCTTCAAAAGAACTAGCATACCGTTCCATCTTGCCCCAACTCTTCTACGCTAGGTGCAGTCCTCCAGTGATCGTGTTTATAACCAATCTTTGGTCTATTCGCCTGGGTAATTCTCCAATGGGTCTAGGCCGATTTCCTTGAGCATGCGGCCCTTGGGGTTCGGTAGGTTGATCGACGTTCTGCGATTTCTTCATATATTGCTAGAGCCTGTTGTTTTTTATTAATTCTTCACTTAAATCCTTCAAATGCCGACATTCATTCGTGTTATGCCCTTGAGTTTCATGGAAGTGGAAAAAATTCCCCGGTCCTTTTTGTTGCTCTGTCACTTCCCTCCTAGGGGTTTTATTATACCGCTCAGTTCCCTTAGTGGCAAGATAGATGTTCTCCAAACTATCATTCAACGGCGTACAGTCCTCAGGTCTCAGATGCCTTGGATATTTCTTGCCCCATCATGCCAACCAGTATTCTAATTCCCCTTCTTCTGATTCGCAGTCTTTCCTGCATTTCCTATAGCACTTACGATATTATTTCCATCTTATTCGACTGCAATGTTACTCTGAATCACCTCTTTTGATTGCTCATTGATGGGCTTGCCTTCGACCATATTTGCTACTTCCAGCCTCAAAAACTAATTTTCCTTTTTATGGAATTCCTCCATGGTAGTTGGTTCCTTCATTTTTATCCATCTATCAAAATCTATGTCCGGGTAAATGCCCTGGAAAAGTGCCATAAACACAGGATCTTTCTTCGTGTTTCTAACTTGCGTAATAGCAATGTTAAACTGGTTCAAGAAAGCTTTCAGTGGCTCCTTGGGCCTTGAGAAAAGCCAAAGAGGGACATTACATCCTTTGGTCGTGCAGTGTGGAGCCCAAACTGCTCCAGGAACTTCTTAGCCAATTTACCAGATGTTGATATAGACTTTGGCGCAAGTCTATCGAACCACGTAGAAGCGACTCCTACCAGAAAAATTAGGAAACACCTGCAACGAACAGCATCCATAGCTCTCGCTCCATCCATGCACCATTCATACTTAAACAAGTGTTGTCTAGGGTCAGTCATCCCGTTGTATAATGGCTTGGTCGATGAATTTGCAGAGATATTCTTCTCTTAGAACATTTTCAATAAATGGAGTTCGGCTTGGTGCGGAACCCCAATCTTCATCTTTCCTACCCCTTCTCTCCTCTACCAACTGTTTCACCATGTCAACAATGTACTCCTCCCTGACGCAGTAATCCATAGGTCAACTGTTAGGGGCAACACCGAGTGTTTGACTCTACAAATGATCTCGGCTTGTGACTGATGTCTAGGTACTCCATTCTTTGGGAGAGCCACTCCTACAGAGTTCCGTTGGCGCTCGGTTGGTCTTGCCATGGCAGTCTGGACTCCATGTCCAATGTTTTGTCTATTAACACTAGTATCCAACTCCAAAGCATATCCATTAAGCTGCAAGTCCACTTCCTCATCAGATACATCCATTCCATCACCTTCTTGAACATCCTCCACTTGGGTATTCCTATCGGTGCCAGTTGGTCTTCTTGTTGCATGAGCACTCCTGCTTCCTCCTGCAATGACTCCTATAGTAACTTCCTTCTACTTTTGCTTCCTATCTCCTCTACTTAGGCTAAAAAACGAAGAGTTCCCTTGTTCTATTACAGGAGAAGTTTCTCTTCTAAATCTTCTCGTCGTCGGTGGCTGCAGGGTTAGCAACTCGTCTATCTTATTCATGAGAGCTTTCTGGTTATCCGCCATCTTCTGGTTAAGTTTATGAATCATCTTATCAAGCTCTCCTTTGGTAACAACTTCTAGTTGAGTAGAGGATTTTGGTATTACATTTCCATTATTAACTTTGTTTGGTAAGTGTTTTCATCATCACCATTCCCCACCACTCCTATAGATCTTTCGGAAGTAGATTTTCCTTTTATGGGTGCCATTGATCTTTAACATAAAGTTCTCAAACTTCTTAGAGCAAGTTTTCTGGATTTAACTACTGGATCTCTCTAAATCCACAATAGTAAGCTAGATCTAAGCCTAGATTCAATTTCTTAGTGAAAGCACCAAAATGTTAACACCAAAAATGGATCAACGCCAAAGAATGAGTTGTAGGGAAATTGTGAGACCTAGATCAAGAAAATAATAGTAGAATGAAAGAAAAGTAACAGGGAAACAAAAGATGTTTATGGTGGTTCGGCAATCTCCGGCCTATGTCCACTTTATAGTTTTATTGATTATGGATCTGAGAGAGTTTTATTATATTACAGAGAATTAGAGTCACAAGTACAAGAAGTTGACAAGTTCTACTGCCTTGAACTACCAAGATTTACTGCCTTGGTGACTATTGTAAGGAGGGAAGATGGTGAAGATCAATGGAGTCCCAGATCCAGAGTGAAGTGAAAATATTAGGGAGAAGATCATGTTTTGGTTGCACTATGATTTGTATTTATATGGAAACATAGGTACTCAGTCAGAAGCTTGCTTGCACTAAGGTCCAGGAGATAGCCTGAAGCCGTGCAAGAGAAATCGGAGGTACATAAGTTAAAACTATAACTCGGTACCAACCAAACAAAACTGGATACCGACTTGAAGATATTGGTGCAATTTGAATTATTTTATTTTCATTTCTCTTTTGTCTTCTATCCAATGTGTTTCAAGCTCTTCTCATCAACTTTTGGTTGGTTCCGGTGATCTTTTCAGTATCACTTAAGTTATCCTTCTTTCTTGGTTTTCTTCTTATCAATATTGAAATTAGTCGCCCAAACTCTGGGATAACCACTTGATCATGAGTTGTTGGAGAGGTATAAGAGAAGTATGGAGTTTGGGAGGTGAAACAGAGAGGAATGATAGGTCAGTACCGACCTATGCAACTCGGTACGAGTTATCTCCTTAGCTCCAATCCATCTGAAACTTATCCCGGTTGTTTCTTTATTCCTTATAAGTGTGCTTCCAAGTTTTCAAGTTGTTTCGTCTTCGTCTTGTCGTTCTAACTTCTATTGGCTTCTGCTTGGTTAAAACCCCGTTTAACACTATCATTAAGGATATGGGTCGGGGTTTTTGGTAAATTAGGTACTGACTCTATTTATCCTGGGCATGAGTCTACGGCGGACTCCACTTATCAGCAATGATGAGTATTAATTTATATTTTCCGTCCATCGTTTATCATTATATGTGTGTGTTATATTAGTTGATTGATAGTATTGTTGTGTATTCTAGGGTATACTTATTTTGTGATATTTACGTTGTCACATTTTTATATTGGGTTACCTTGTTATGGTAAACTATTACGTATCAGTTACATTATGTTAGTTGTGTTAATTTATTGATTTAAGGAGAAGAGTAGGTTATGGTATGGTTTCCTGTCATTTTGGGATAGGTTTACTTTACTTGTTTGTGGACAGTCTAGATTACCCTTGAGCTGTATTTGTGGAGAGGACCGATTGTGCCTTAGCAATTTCATGTTTTATTTGTATATAGTTTTGATATATAGTATTTTGAGATAGTTCCCCTCACACCAGACAATAAGTCTAACATGTGTTTTGTCATTGTCTGTTTATGTTATGTCAACTCTCAAATACTCGATTGAGTAGTTTGGGAGCCAGGTACTTTTGGGGATATGCTAGCAGGATGCACGGCTGAAGCATTTTAGAGGCATGGCATTGATACTATGGATATGTATGCTCGATATTTTAGTAGTACGTGACATATATGTTATTATGTATACGAGAACTTTTGTATTAGATATTATTTAGAACTCTGTATTGTTAGGAGTTGTTATATTCTGACTTTCAATATTGATATTTATTTATCAGTTGCTTTCACTGGGGTGGTCACTTATATATATTGTTAATCCTGTTCTATTCATGTATATTTAGTATATTATATGTTATCATTCTGTTATAAGATCATATCAATGTCTTATTATGTCATTTTGTTTTAATTTTACCCCGACAATCTTCCTTTTGTGGTATTCAAAGTCAGGCATTGATTTTTGGGTATTATTAAGGGTGGTTGTTACAAATATAATAAAATGTACCGTAAGTAAGAACGTCAGAGTGCAACAAGGCTCACATATTATACAAAAAAAATAAGGTTATACATCCCAAATCTCCAAATAAACTCTAATAACCATCTCTCTAATAATACAAATACTGACATAGCTCCATAGTACTGAACAGTGGAATATAAACGATAATAAGCTCCAAAATATAGATATATGAAAGCGTGGTCTCCTGCTCGTGTCCCATACAGCTCCATGCGATACTCCAAACTATTATTCCTAATCTACTCATTTAAGAGTACCAGAGTAATAAGAAGCAAAGCATAAAACCTCAAGTCAGATAACAGCCTAGTGTGAGCGATACATCATCTCAAAATACTATAAAAACCATATATAATTATAAGGACATAGGGTATATAGAACCATACCCGACCTATCCCTGCATCTAACAAGTTAGCACATAAACATAGTATATGCTAAACTACTATCACATATAGGACAAAAATACCAAGCAAAATATGTGGTATACGGGTATAACACAGTAATATGATATCCATATCAAGCACACAACAAACACAACAACCATCACACAGCCTTGCATCTCTCACTCAAGTGTCATGCCATTGGATATACAAAAAATCTTATGATCCACATAGACGGTCAGCGACTACTCAATATAGTGGATGCTCAACTCATGCCCACACAGATGACTATGGACTAGAAACACATGGACGTCCAAATACAGGTGCACATAGACTACCCTAGATACACACAGACTACCATATCCCAAAACGAGCATCACAACCTCATAGTTATCCATCGATCCCTTAGCACACATACCGATAGTTGGACCGCATCTTATTTTATTCCACAAGCTATCACACAGAACTTGTCCGCTTGATCCATTAGTAGATGCTATAGTCACTCGCCACCTCGAGTCGTCGAAGTTACTACACTTCATCGGTTGCCATTCGAACCCCAAAGTCATTTTGAATCACTTCGGACCCGTCCACCTCAACTCCAAGCAAACCCATACGAACCCTAGAGCAAGCCACCAAAAACCCCGAAGCATCCCCAAACCATGCCCAAAGCACTCCCTCTCCAAGACCGATGCCCCTCTAAACTCCAAGCTCTGTCTGGTCCAACCCATGATCAGGCTGAAATCATGCCAGCAAATTCCTAGACCCAATATTTTGTTTGGCACCTCAACTCTCGAACCATTCTCCTTGTTCGGCTACACAGCCTTAGACCGAAACACCATCCCCACTTCCTCATGCTTGATTTGAAGGTGATACCATATAGCATTTTTTGTCCAGGCTTTTATCTTCAGACCAAATATGACCCGAAGCCATCCCTATGACGCGCCATCCCAAGCTTGAAGCCAACCAGCAGACCATGCAACAACGAACCAAAATCTTGTAGCATCTCCGACACTTCGATTTTTCACTGATTCCATCGCTACACTCAACACTTCAACCCGTGTGCATCACCTATGCATCGATACAACCCCCAAACATTCTACAGACGACCCATCAAAGTCCAATTCTACGTTTACATATCTTTCGTCCTCTGTGTATCAAATCAGAGCGCACGTCCCCTCTCCTTCTAAATGGATACCCTTGAGTTCACAACCGCTATTTCGCTCCGATGAGCATTTTCAACCATTCAAGCATACAAATAATATTCAAACAAGTGTCAACAACATTCAAATATCACCCAAACATACAACCATATATCAAATCATGGCAAATCATCACCAAATGCATTTATATCATAGCCTAACACCTATATAGGCAATCACATATCACAATAACATGACTAAAACACTTAAAATCATTTTAAATTCATTTTTACTTTAGGTTGGGTTTCAAACAGTATAAAAAACCTAATTTTGACTTTAAAAATATATTCAAACTGTGTCAAAACCTACAGATATATAAAATATGATGTAAGATGATAAATCACTCACCAAACCCTAAAAATGGAAGATTTTCATGCAAAACGAGACAAATCTGAATATAGATAGCAAAGCCCAAAATTTTATTCTTCAAAAAAGGAAGATATGGAAGTCTTTAGCTAATCCCCTTGCTAATCTATCCTAAACCTATGGATTTGGCTTGATTTGGAAGAGATTAGAGAATGTTTTTGCTAAGAAGAAGGTTCATGGAGATTTAGATCTATTTGGGGAGATAGGAAAATGATTTGGGGATGGCAATTTCAGACAATATTACCCTTAAACCCGAAATGGGTGGGTCTAACATAAACTTCATTAATTACCCTTGAAGTTGTCCTAAAAACTACCTAGCTTCAAACAGTTATATCTCCCATATGATAAGTCCAAATCGCTATTATGACCACTCTACGGAAAGGAAAATCATTATATTTTTCCAAATGAAGTGGTCTCAAATCCTAATTCGGCTCCTATCAAGAGCTATAATAGTTACAAATTCTCAAGGCTAGAATCATCCAATAAAATTTCTAACAGTCAAAAATGTCATTATTCAATATTTCCTCAAGATACAGTATCATACAACTCTACATAAATTTAAAAACAATATTTTACAATACTCCGATTAAAATACAGATCGTTACACTCTCCACCTTTAGTAATTTCGCCCCCAAATCCCCAATGCAAACAAGATAAAGTCAATACCCTACATGCCTAACAATCACGAGCAATCATATCAAACATCAAAACATGCATAGATAAGCAAGAAATATCATCTGCGTATATCCTAGCATGTAGGATACTAAACTACTTAATATGAAGCATCAAATATGATATCAAATGTGAAAGCTAGCAATAAAAAGGAAGTTTAACTAAGGAAGAGCTTCGAATAAATGGTCCGCATGCTCTCCTCAGTGTCCCATCTGCAATCGCCCTCGCTCTCACTCCACCGAACCTTCATCGACTACACCGTCTTTCTTCTAAGCTACTTTATATCACGTCCCATAATACAAATACGGCTACAAGGTCTCGAAGCTTCTGGTTCAAACAATAAAAAGGAAGTCTTACTAAGTGGAGAGCTCCAAATAAGCAGTCATCATGCTCTCCTCTATCTCCCATCTACAACCTCCCTCGCTCTCACTCCACCAAACCTTCATCAACTCCACCGTCTTTCTCCTAAGCTACTTCATATCATGTCCCATATACGAATAAGCCTACGAGGTCTCGATGCTTCTGGTAATCTAAATATCATCCAACTGATCTGATGTAATAGTCACGCCTGAGCTGTGCACAAACTTATGCAAATAAGATACGTGGAACACATCGTGCATGCATATCATGTTTTGAGGTATGTCGACTCTGTAAGCTAATTTCTCAATCCTCTTCAATATCGGAAAAGGATCTACGAACCTCAGCTTCAACTTCCCCTTAGTACCAAATCGAAATACATTTTTAGTGGAGGAATATTGACAAAAACCATATCATCGATAAAGAACTCTAGATCACATCTTCTATTATCAAGTAGCTCTTCTGTCTAACTTGAACAACTTTCATTCGTTGCTGGATGGTCTCGTTCTTCTTCGATGTCACCCCGATCATATATACCCTATTATCAGTTTGTTGCCCGCCTCCCACAACATGAAGGAGCGTTGCATGGTCGGCCATATAATGCCTCAAATGGTGCTATACCAATTCTAGATTGATAACTGCTGTTATATACAAATTCAAACAAATCCAAATGATCATGCTACGAGCCTCCAAAGCTGAGAATGCAAGCTCATACCCATTAATTTATGGGTGATAAGCTGTATTCAAATGCAGCTCCATTCCCAATAGCTCTTGTAAGATCTTTCAAAATAGGTGAGCAATGGGTCTCGGTTGCTCATAATGCTCTTCGGCACACCATGGAATCGCACAATCGACTTTAAATACAACATGACAATTTGGATGCCATTCTACTAGAATTTATAGGTATAAATATAGCACTCTTCATCAGTCTATCAAATATGACCCAAATGCTATCTTACCTTCCTCTAGTCCTCGACAATCCATTGAAAAAATCCATCAATACCTACTTTCACTTCCACTCGGGAATCTCGGGTGGTTGCACCAAACCACTCGACATCTTCTGCTCAGCTTTAACTAGCTGAAAATTTATGCGCTTCGAGATGAATGTCCATAGATCATTCTTCATCCATTCCTAATAAAATGTCAACCTCATATCATGGTACATTTTATTGCTTCGGGGATGTATGGTCAATTTCGAATGATGGCACTCTCGTAGCACCTTATCCTTCAACCCATCACCATCTAGAAAAAAAATCTCGTATCCTTACAGAGCCAACCATCATGGTTAAGGCCATACTTCTTCATCTCCTTAGAGTCTACTCCTTTCTCTATCTTATCCATGATCTCCACTAGTCTAGTGTCTCGCCTCTGATTAGTATCGATCCGCTATATCAAAGTAGGTCTAATAGTCAAATTAGCAAACACATCCGACTCAAGCCCACATTGAGGTCTGAAGTCATAACCAACAATAAACTCAGGCTACTTCCACTCTAGGAACATCGCTCTCAAACTGGCATGTTTTCTACTCAAAGCATCAGCGATTGCATTTCCTTTACTATGCATATATGAAACGTCAAAGTCGTAGGAGGCTAGGAACTCAAATTATCGACGTTGGCAAAGGTTAAGATCCTTAGGGGAGAAGAGGTATTTTAATGATTTATGGTCTGTGAACAACTTGAACCTCTCTCCAAGTTATGCCTCTAAATATTCAAAGCGAACACTATCGCCACCAACTCCAAATTATGAGTTAGATAATTCCTCTTGTGTAGTTTTAGCTGTTGACTAGCATATGCGACAACTTTCCCTCTCTCCATCAACACCACACATAGTCCAGTAAGACATGCGTCTATGTATATTGTCAACTCTTCATTCCCACTCGGAATGACTAACTCCAGTACACTTGTTAACCTCTCCTTCGTACTTACGAACGCACGCTTGCATCTCGCATCCAAAATAAAAGTTTGTTTCTTCTTCATCAAATAGGTTAATAGTGCTGCTACCTTAGAGAAGTCCTTAATAAAATGTCTATAATATCCCGCCGGTCCAAGAAAACTTCTCACATCCGTAGCGTTCTTAGGTCGATCCCAATCCCACCTTCACAAGATCCATAGCAATGCCCTGCTCAAAAACAACGTGACCCAAGAATCGCACTTATCTCTTCCAAAAGTGACATTTAGAAACCTTTACCTTCAATCGATCCTTCCTTAATTCCTCGAGCACTATCCTCTTGTGCTCCTTATGTTCTTCCTCCATCCTCGAATAAACAAGGATATCATCCACGAACACAAGCAGAAACTTATTTACTTGATCCCTGAAGACACGGTTCATAAGATCAACAAAGTATGTCAGTGCATTGGTTAGCTTGAATGACATAACCAACTACTCATAGAATCCAAATGGCATATGAAACGCTGTAATCGGTGCACTCTCCTTCGTCACTCTCAATTGATGAAACCCCGTTGCAAGGTCCAACTAAGAGAACACCTTAGCAGTATAGAGCTGATTGAACAAGTCATTAGTATAATGGAGTAGATACTTGTTCTTCTTTGTCACCTTGTTCAGCTCACGGTAATCCATACACAATCTCAAAGAGTTATTCGCCTTAGTGGAAAATACTACATGTGCCCTCCACTCAGATATACTCCATCAAATGAATCCTCACTATAGGTGTCGTTCTTATCAATTATCTAAAGTCATCAACAACCTTATTCAAGAAGTTAAAGAAAATAAGAGCCTACGTCCTCAACCAAACCCAACACCACCACAACCCAACAAGTCCACCTATGTACCACAATATCAATGACCATTCACCAACAATCATTCTGATCCCATCATTACCCATAAATCATCCTTTTCTGCTATTAATAGACAAACACATAGCTTAGCCACTACCTCAAGACTTCTACAAAATTCTACTATTAAGTTAGAGTTTCCTACGTATCAGGAGACCACACAGTAATGCAATGACTTGGACAAGTAAAACAGCTCTTTAACTATCACCATGCACTAGAAATGGAATGGGTACAAACCTACTCCTTCCATCTCAAGCAAGAAGCATAGCAATGGTACAAACGGCTCACCAAGAATGTAAGAAATTATTAACAATGAAGAGTATTTAGAGAAGAGATTATTGTCAGATTTGCAACACCAAAATTGAAGAAGCCTTTAATACCACTGCTAACATGAAGCAACAAACAACTATACATGCATATTTGGAAAAACTTAAATAACTCCAAAGTCTTCTTGATCGTTTACACCGCGAGTATTTTTTTGGTGAATTTTTTAATGGATTAAAGGAGAAAATTAGGCACGACGTTGAGGCTTCTATGCCAGTTGATTTCAAAGAGGTGATAGCTTCGACCAAAATCTTTGAAATAAGTATAATAGCACCAAGAAATATCTAAACCTAACTCTTATACCCAAAGCTCCTCTTACACTAGAAACCTTCCACCAAGAAACCCTAACCAAATATTCCAAATAACTCCACAACAAACTCGCTGGAAATTTTTGCTAAAAGCAATGGGTTTACCCCTGAGGAAATACTTGACAAAAGAAGGAAGGCTTGTGCTATGGATGTAATGAAAGGTGGCATGCTGGACATCATTGCAAAAATAAGCAAGTATATGTTCTTGAAGGAATTATGGATTTAGACAATGAAGTAGAAGGTGACAAAAATTTAGAATCAAGACCAGAAGAAATACCAGAACCTAGTGAAAATGAAGAAAAACTGTCTATCACTTTCCACGCAATGTGCGACATCGCTACTCTACATATTATTAGAGCGAATAGGGTAATTCAAGGGAAACAAATGCATATCTTAATTGATTCAGGGTCTACCCATAATGTAACACCTCTGCTTCTATACCCATACTATCCAAGAGTATTACAAAGTAATACTGTCGTATAATACGAAGAATAAGGCGATATGAGGTACACACGTGAATATTCCTTTGGACTAACACTAGTACGCATTAAAACATCTAATAAATATCTGACCTATACATACACAGTATTTCACTAACATGTCAAATTCCGAAACAATGGTTTCAAATGCATTTTTAACCTAAAAAATGATAAAATTTTACAAAATGCTTAAAAGAAAAGCTGTTGCTTATGTTTCAAGCTTTTTGAAATGGGTAAAATCATAAACATCGGATTAATCATTCAAAAGTTAAGGCCAAATGATTTCAACCATGATTATACGAAGTTTGTATTCGGGACAGCTATGTTAATCTTTTTTAGAAACATGTTCAAATACTTTTAAAGGTCAAAATTCTGAAAAGCAATGAATACGAAAGTGGATCTATATTAAAATATCTTTCAAATGAAAGCAGATTCATCAAATTCAAATAACAAAAGCAAAAGTTATACCCATATTTGTACAACACTTTTAGAGTGAAAATTTTAAACTTTTGTTGTTGTTATTATTATTTAATATATATGTTACTTGATAAGCTCTATATAACAAGTCCAACTAGCACTGACATAGTTGAAACTACATTAGTAGCATGAACAAACTGTTGGATATAGTAATACAATATTTCCAAATCAAAATAGATTTTGAAGATATTTTAGTCGAGGTGGATTTGTGGCTAAAATACATTACCTCCTTTACGGATTGTGTAGATTTTGAAGATAATTAATTGCCTCTTTTATTGCATTAAAAAGGGAAAAGAATTATCTACATGGGAAGGATTTATTTTAAAAGATGAAAATAAAAATTGTTGATTAAAGAATGCATTTAATCAAAACTATTATAAATAGATATGCATATGGTTCATTAATTAGATGTGTGGGAAAAGTATTTTGTTGGGTGTTCGGGATTAAAATTTATTCTCAATTTTAGGTCTCTTTTGTATTTTCTTGGTTGAATCAATAAAAAAATTTGTTTTTGGGGGAATCATTTTTTGTTTGCTTTCTTCACTACTTTCTCTTCTAAATCGAATTATGTATTGATCCCAGAAAATTCATAACATTTGGTATCAGAGCCAACTACATAATTTTTTGGAAGAGTCTTTGGCTATGGAGAAGATAAGTGTTGAAAAGCTTAATGGAAGGAACTGGGGGTTGTGGAAGACGAAGATGGAAGATTATATCTATCTTAATGATCTTTACCAACCTTTGGAAAACAAAGGGAAAAAGCCAAACGGCATAACTGAGGCAAAGTGAGAAATTTCGGATAGGAAGGCAGCGGCGGCAATTCGGTGTTTTATGGAGAATTATGTGTTTCATATCGTTGCTTGTGAAACATCTGCTTTTGGAATATGGAAGAAATTGGAAGGGATTTATGCAAAAAAAAAAAATTGCGGCAAATAAGGCATTTCTGATGAGAAGGTTGGTCAATCTAAAACTAAAGGAAGGAGAATCGATTGGTGAACATCTCAACAACTTTCAAGCAATTGTGAACCAATTGGTGGTGGTAAGCTTCAAAGTTGATGACGAAACTCAAGCTTTGATATTAATGAGCTCATTGCCTGAAAGTTGGGAAACTCTTATAGTAGAATTGAACAATTCAAATTCTAGTGGTGTTGTTTCCATGAAGACATTTGTTTCCTTGGATATTTTGTTTGAAGTTTTAGAAGACATTTTTTAAAATATAGTATCAAGGTGGAGATTGTCGGATTTAGTAATACAATATTTCCAAATCAAAATAGATTTTGAAGATATTTTAGTCGAGGTGGATTTGTGGCTAAAATACATTGCCTCCTTTATGGATTGTGTAGATTTTGAAGATCATTAATTGCCTCTTTTATTGCATTAAAAGGGGAAAAGAATTATCTACATGGGAAGGATTTATTTTGGAAGATGGAAATAAAACTGGTTGATTAAAGAATGCATTTAATCAAAACTAGTATAAATAGATATGCATATGGTTCATTAATTAGATGTGTGTGAAAAGTATTTTGTTGGGTGTTCGGGATTGAAATTTTTTCTCAATTTTAGATTTTTTTGTATTTTCTTGGTTGAATCAATAAAAGTTTTTGTTTTTGGGGAATCATTTTTTGTTTGCTTTCTTCACTACTTTCTCTTCTAAATCTAATTGTGTGGTGATCCCAGAAAATTCCTAACACAAACATTATTACCAGTCTTGTTTGTGATGTTCAAACTTCAAAGTCCCTAGATTGAATAGACTCCAATTGTGAACCTTGAAACAGCAAGTTGAAAAACTTCATATGCTAGCATGAACAAACATTATTATTTGTTGTATTTGGCTAGTAAAAATAGAAGAACTTACTAATTATGCAACCAGTATTAACATTTCTACATGAGATATATGGTTATAAGTGGTCAGAGTTGCATACCCACGTTAAAAAGTTGCTTTAAAATGGGCACAGCTTATCCATCTATTTTTTTGAAGATGGGTTAAAAGGGCCCAAGCCCACAAAGTCAAAAGCAGGTAAAAATACCCGAAACAACACCGCTTCAAACAATAATACAAACCCTAGAAACAAACGATAGGGCAAACAGGGCCTCCATACTTCATTCTCTAACAAAGAAAATAAAAATGGCAATCCACTTGGAGCTGAGCAATCGAAAAATCAGTGAGAAAGAAGCTTCAATGAGGCTTCCACTCCCTCGAAGCTTTAGATTGTATCCCCTAAGACTCTAAACAGGGCAAAAATGGAAGAGAGAGGCTGTTTATATCTTCGAATCCATGAAGATAGTCACCCTACTTCACTTCTTCACTCCACTCGCTTCGCCTCTCTCCCAATATGAGAGACCTTTGTTAAATTTCCCACGCATGCCATCAATTTCATCGATTGTAAAGGGGAAATTTTGGAGTTGAAGAATCCGATGAGAATTGACAGATCTGTAGTCAATACGACTCAGATCTGTCAATTCCTCCCTTTGATACCCAATACGAACTTGATTCGTATCCACATGAGCTCTGTTAGACGTACTGTTGCAAAGATCGCCAGATCTTTAGTCAAAGCGACTCTGATCTGCAGACTCGACCCTAGAGAAAGTAGCGCAATCTCTATTTGATGCAAAGTGATCTCTGTTGGAAGTACTCTCAGAAGTAAAATCATCAGATGGATTATTTCTAGCCCTAATATTCTCTGGATGGGCTAATAATTGCTCCAGATGCTTACTTCCTGCTTCATTGCTCCAGTCTTCTGCTAGATTTGGAAACTTGGTTTGATCCTTCCTTTTTTTCTTTGATTTTTGAAGCAGGATTTTACTATCTGTATCAATAGTAATCCATATCTGCTCTTTACATCTACTAGCTTTATTATGAGTACGAGCATTTCTCTCTTTCCATATATGATAGACTGTAGTAGTAATATATACGTGAGCTAGGTCACGATCCACTGATTTTCCTTTGAACTTGGTATTAATTAGCTGAATAATTTGCTTGAGAAACAATAGATCATTATTTTGAATACCCAGTTTAGCCTTAATATGCTTCCATATAAACTGTGAATAACTGCATTCAAAAAATAAATGATTAGAGCTCTCATTATCTATATTGCATAAGGAACAAAGTGAACTAGAATTATTACACCACTTATTTAATCTGTCCCAAGTTGGCAATTTATTATGAAATGCAAAGAAAGTACAGTATGTCATCTTGGGACTGTTCACCTTATTCCAAATGCAATCATACCAATCAACCTTTGTGACTTTATTTCTAATAGCATTCCAAGTGTTTTTAAAGGAAAACTTCCCTTTATTGTTAGCTTTCCATATCCAGTAGTCATTGTCTGCACTACCATCTATATGAATTCTACATATCTCATTTTTATGTGGATTGGTTATAGGATGAATTTGGGGTTGCCATTGATTATTAATTATAATAGATGAAACAGTTGCATTAGCATCACCAAATATCACCAGATTACTCCAACCAATTTTATTGACAAATGGGTCACTATTAAACCATGGATCAAACCATAAGCTAGTTTCCTTACCAGATTTAAAATTTCTTTCCAAAAGAAACTTACCAGTATTTCTGCAATTTAAAATTTGCTTCCATGTGTTAGAATGATTACTGTTTGGAGTAATATTCCAAAAATTACCTCTCCTGAGATACTTAGCCTTCATCCACCTAGCCCAGAGTGAGTCTGCACTAAGAAATCTCCAAAGTAATTTTAGATGACAAGTAAGACTAAGGTCCTTCATATTTCTAATGTCAAACCCACCCTCTTTCTTAGGTTTACACACATTGTCCCAACTAACTTTGTGATATTTACCTCTCCATAGAAAATTCGCACATCTGCTTTCTAATTTTTTAATAGCAGCTGTAGGAATATGAAAAGTTTGGAGACAGTATAATATTATTGCATAAACCACAGTTTTAATTAATTCAATTCTACCAGCATAGATAAAAGTTTACTAGACCATGTTTCCATTCTATCTTGTATTTTATCCAGAAGTATAGAACAGTCTGAATCTTTTATTTGATTAACTGATAGAGGCAATCCCAAATACTTTATAGGGAGATTGCCTTCAGTAATTTTTAAAACATTAAAAACATCAATTTTATAGCTGCTGTATTTACTAAAGTATGCTTTACTTTTGTCTAGATTTATTTGCAACCCTGCATAATTGTTCAAAGTGTCAAAAATATTTTTAATAGAGACTACATTTTTTTTATTAGCCTTAATAAAGACCATAAGATCATCAGCATAAATAAGGTGGTTAATACAAGGTTGGACTCTATTTATAGGATTAATATTCCCTTTCAAAGCTTCAATTTCCATCAAAACAGAAAAATATTCCATAACCATTGTAAAAAGATAAGGTGAAAGAGGGTCACCTTGTCTAATACCCCTATTACTTTTGATAAAAACTCCAGACTTTCCCTGAATAAGTATAGAGAAGGTAGGAGTATTAATACATTCCATGATTAAGTCACAGAATTTACTGGGAAAGCCCATACATTTCATAATGTGATTAATAAAATGCCTATTTACTTTGTCATATGCTTTCTGAAGGTCTATTTTAAGGCATACATTATCACCTTTTTTAGTATTGAACTTTCTCACCATTTCATGAGCAAGCATAGAATTTTCTGATATCAATCTACCAGGCACAAGCACTATGGTTTTCAGAAATGATGAAAGGCAGAAATTTTTTAATCATATTGCTTAAAATAGTAGAAATGATTTTGTAAATAAAATTACAGCAAGAAATTGGTCTATAGTCTCCAATATTAGAAGGATTTTTCTTTTTAGGAATTAAAGTAATAAATGTGTGATTGGTACTTTTCAGAATTTTACCTTTATCCATAAATTCATTAATGACACCATAAATTTGGTTCTTAATATTATCCCATTGATTCTTGTAAAACTTTGCATTAAAACCATCTGGGCCTGGGCTTTTATTATCCCCAACATTAAAAATAATATGTTTTATTTCCTCTAAAGAGATAGGAGCAAGTAAAATATCAAAAGCATTCTCTTTCAGAATGTTTTTGCAAATAATATGAGGAAAATTTGTTTCAACATTATCATTAAAGTATAACTTCTCATAATAATCAACAGCTTCATTAACAATTTTGACATAATCATTAGAAAGATTACCTGAATTATCAATGATGTTACCAATATTATTAATATGCTTTCTATTGCTCATTTTAGCATAAAAAAACTTTTTGCAGTCGTCACCAAGAGTAAGCTAATCTACCTTAGCTTTTTGCTTAACATTAACTGCATTTTTATAAATTTCAGAAGTTAAATCTTTCTGATTATTAAAAAAAATGTTGGCAATACCCTTATCCTCTGGATTATTATCAGCCAGATTTTGTAAAAATTTTCCTTCCTTCCTTAAATAATCTAGTCTATTGTTATTTAGATTATTATTCTTATTACAATTCTTAATATTAAATTTAATATTTTTCAAAAGCATACTGAATTGAAATTGTTTAGTGCCAACACAAGAAAAATTAAGACTATTATCCATCAAAGTTTTAAAATCCTCTTCTAAAACCCAACTGTTTTTGAATCTAAATGGAGAAACTTTTCTACTTAACTTCTCTGTGGTAAAAAGATTCAAAAGAAGAGGAGTATGATCACTAGAATTTTGTTCAAAGGTTGAACAAATAAAGTCTAGGAGAATATTTGAAAATTCTTTGTTGATTAAAATTCTATCTAGCTTACAATGGATATTCTTAGCCACACCAGACTTCCAAGTATATTTATTCCCACTTATAGTTGGTTCCATAAGACCAGTGTTTAATAAAAAATTATTTACCCTATCAAATTTACTTTCAGGAATTTTACTCCCTCCAAATTTTTCTAAAACATGAAAAACAGTATTAAAATCACCCAGTATAATCCAGGGACAATTATGCTTAGAATTCAACTCTGTCAGGTTATACCATAATTCATTTCTATCATTTTCAAAATTACTACCATACACACTAGTAACTTGAATAAGGAAACCACCAATATTTTTAAACTGACAATCAATAAATTGTTTGTTTTTATTAATTTTTCAGTTTGTCCAAATATTAGAATCCCATATAACAATGATTCTTCCTTTACAATCACAATCATTATTATTTGTAGATTTCCAATTACTAGACAACCTAAAACAAAACTTGTCATAATTATCATTATTCAATTTATTTTCTAAGAGAGCAATAATGGTAGGTTTATAAATGTTAATCATATATAAGATATCAGACTGTTTAGCAGGGGAATTCATCCCCCTGACATTCCAAGCAAATATAGACATATATAAAAAATAAAAGGAAATTTAAATGGTACCTGACACTATAGTACCCTTACCTCTCCTCTTATTTTCCACACTCTTAGCTTTTAACCTGGTTGACATTTCATCTTAATCTGGATTTATAGATATGTATTTTTGTTTAAAAGCTTTCTTCTCTTTATTACCCTTGTTCTTACCAATAGCCTTTGTTTTTGGCAAATGCAGTTCAGATATATCAAACTGATCAGCAGCATCCACCATTTCCATTTCATTACCAGAGTTATTAATACCTTCTGGGATAACAATAGTTGAGATATCGAATGGAACAGCAAGGCGAGGCATGGCTGAGTCAGACTTCTCAATCACTGCAGCCTGCTCAGGTGGAGGAGCTGTTTCAAGAGGCTTGTCCAAATTGGAGATTGCAGACATTCTTCATTGTCATTTTTGCTATTTGTATCATGCTTGTCTGTAATAATACAAGGATCTGTAACTGGTGGGGTTACAGATTCAAAGACCTTTGTATTCTTTTCACCCACCATTTTGTTGCTCTGCAAATTTTCTTTTATGATTTCTGAATTAGTTTGATGAGCTTCCTCTGCTATGACTTGATCATCTTGATCAGAGAGCACCTTATCATTCTTTCTGTGATCGGAGATGACATCTGTTTGATTGATCCGATCATTATCTTCCGATAGCATAACTTGTTTTTGTGACACTGAATTGTTTCTTGAATTTGGATATGAGGCTTCTTTTTCTTGCATTTCTTGATTTTGATTCTTGGGTACCCATGCCTGTTTTGGGTTACACTGATCTCTAGTGTGCCCAAAACATTTGCATACACTACATTTTGGCGGGACCCATTCATACTCAACTTTCTGAGTAATTTTTTCTCCATTAAACAAAGAAAGATAAATCTCATGAGGAAGCTCATCCTCTGCAGACACTTCGACCAGAAGGCGAGCGTAATTCAATCTCGTCTTCAACGTTGTGGCTGCATCCATTTTTATGGGTTTACCTATGATACTTGCCATAACACTGAAAGCCTCTCTGTCTCATAGCTTCATATTAACACAGGGTAACCTTACCCAGATCGGCATAGATGTTAATAAGTCTCTGTCCATCTTCAAAGAATCAGACCACTTTCTCATTATGATGAGTTTACCGTTATAGAAATATGGTCCATTTTTTAATACAGAATTATAGTCTTGAGATTCCTTAAACTTTACTAGAAAGAATCCATTCTCTCTAGTAAAGATTTCAAATTCACCAATCGGTTTCCATACTCTTTGTATGTAGGATTTGAAAAACAAGTAGTATGGTTTGGTACCCACTACATAAACAAGAACAAAATTATTCCAAGATTCAGTGGCCCTTTTACATACCTCTTCTTTAACCAAACCATACTTCTTGTTGTTAATTCTGATCAGTGCAAAATGCTCAAGACTGCTTTCTTCAACATTGGGTTCTTAAGGTTGATCGGCAACAATGTCTGCCCAAGACTTTTAGCCTTGATCTCTGTTCAGTGAGATGGCTATTGGTTTTCTCTGATTTGACAACATGATATTCCTTTTTCAACCTGGGTGGATACATTCTGACCACCTCTGCCTTTCCGGTTGTCAAATTGAGGAACTGATGGTGACTCCTGAACTTTTTTGGCCTCTTTTCTTCTTTGTTGTTTCGATAGAACCAATTTGAACCCTTCATCATCGATGCTGATAACCCCTGATGGCTTTCTGATGTGAGAAACCTCAGGTGGTCTGATTAGAGAAGAAGATTGGGAGAGATTTGAGAGGATTTGGTGAGGAAATTGATTTTCCCCCATGGCTGAGAGGAAACCCTAGATTTCAATTTTTTAGAATTCTTCTCATAATGTTCCTTTGCTGTAGCTTATCCATCTATAGTAACATTAATAAGTGCTTTTGAATTATAATAGACAGGCCACGTAATTTAGTTATATAGTGTATAACATGCAAATTTTATGTTATATGTTCTGCTTCTATTGTTCTCAAGGACTCAACAATATGTGATTTTTTTTTAAACCTTCAATCTCGTTGAGTCTATCTCTCTATCCGTTCATCCCCGAATCCAAAATTACACAGCAGCACACCACATAATACTCGAAATGGCAGCTGGCCAAGTTGATTTACCATAACTGATGTAATCTATTGGTGGAAAGGTATGAGTACTTCAATACTCTTTAAAGTTGTTATTGGTTACAAATAAATTTCAACTACTCATGTAGATCTATAATTTTAAAATAGTTCCAAAAATTTTGAAACGCGATTTTTTTCTTTTTATCTGACATATTCTACATGTAATGTCATATATATGCATGCACGTATGTTGTGTGTTAGTATATATAAGTATAATTTTCTTATAAATCCTTCCAACTATTTTGTGATATATCGGCAAACATTAAGCTGAACCAACTTTATCTATACGCATAGTGTTTTTGTACATAAATACATGCATATGTTAGGGTTATCTCGCATGTTTAAAGGAGGAATGATGGTTCAGATTTGAAAAGTCCCATACCGATAATTAACTTGGAGAAAGTGATGTATAAATATAGGCTGGTAGGTACGTAACATCGGTGATTCCTTTTCTTACAACAAAGTATGTGCCAACCCATATGCGAATGCCACGTGCTGAGATGGGGAGCTTGGTCCGACCGCCGCTACACAACAATGGTATCAGAGCCGATGGTTACGGACTGGACCATGCAGACACGACAATACTCTCAAAGGTTACCACAGGGGGATGCGAGTCAATGGGGAGACTGTGTAAACTGAAAACTGATATGTACAATGGTTGAAGTATAATATCTAGCATCGCCTAACGGTGGCTAAAATGCCATTATGATACAAAGTAAAATATTCCCTGGGACCCTATGTGCACAAATAGATTTCACTCCAACCTCACCCATATTTTAATAGTTCAAACAAAATGAAGATGAAGACCAATGCATGATTTATTACATTCACAGCTTGTCATATTATTACCTCTCATGTTTGTTTATGCATGATTCACCATGTTTCATATACTTCACATTTATGTGCATTTTGCTAACCGCATGATACCTCATTCACATGACCATATTTGTGCATCATATTCCAACTAACATGTTGGATTATGTAAAAGGAACTGAAATATATCTTTATGTATTACCCAACCGTCTTGAGTAATGCGGTTGGTAGCAAATATATACTTGAAATGTTAGGTCATGCTTGTTTTAAGTGTAAGGTTGCTTAATATTGAATGTGTAGTTGAATGTTGATTGTTAAATACTAACCGTTGAATAGTAAAATGTTGGCCCTGTGTTTTATTTAAAAGTCTGTAAATATATTCATCTCATAAATTCACCTCGGGTAACTTTTAAATTCAAACTAGATATAAATCACAATATTTTAAGCCGGAGAACAATTCAACGTATACGCTTACTATCACTTAAGTATAAACAAAAATCTACCACACACCCTCGAGGTCAGGGACTTTAAGTCCAAGACTCGTGTCTCTTATATTATGTATTGTTCTAAACCTACTCTGATACCAACATTTAAAAGCACGCCTCTATACACACTACAACAAAACTATCCTTTTACAACGCCTGTTTTACAACGGGCCATAAACAACCGTTGTAATAGAAACCTTTTATAATAGTTTTCCTAAGCCCGTTGTAATAGGTGCAACTTTTCATCATCCAGTACACCTATTACAACGTTGTCAGTTTGCCCGTTGTAATATGGTCCTATTACAATGGTTTTCAGCCCATTGTAATAGATACTGGTTTTCAGCTCTATTACAACGATTTTGTGTTATACGTCTAGTATACCAAAACAGAGACTAATCAATAATAAACTCGTCTCACAAGTTTACAAATCAGATTTCCACTACTTTGGAATTCTGTATTAGCTATTTTTAAAAATAAGTATGTTGTACTTAATTACAACAACAAACTAACAACTATAGTAATAATAACTATAGCGATAAATCAAACGTTATACTATTTAAAGAAATAGTACAACGTAGAAATGAAAATGATATATATATATATATATATATATATATATATAATATATATAAATCAACCAGAAATCTAACCGGTTGAAGAAGGAAATTTCGTTTGAGGCTTGTCGTAACAATTTCCTTAAGACTTTATTCAAAGTCTTCCAAGATACAACAGACGTAAGCTGCTCGAGATCGTGATGTGTATGATCTTCTATGTGATAGGACTGATTATGATTTTAATAAATGAAGATAAAGAAGAGATAACTCGGTTTTAAAATTAAGTGAAGAAAGTGATCAGGTTTCCTCCTTATTTATAGTCGAATTCGCAATGGCTACAACCGTTGAGAAAAGTAGCATCCCTTCATTTGTAACGCCAAAAAGTGTTACTGTTCGCAACAGGCACTTCCTTTCATTTGCAACGCCAAAAACTGTTGTTGTTTGCAGCAGCCGCGTCCGTTCTTTTGCAACGGTTCAGAACTGTTGTTGTTCGTTGTAACGGTCATATGAAAAAAATCGCGTCCCTTCATCAGTTTGCAACGGTCACAACCGTCTCTATTTAAATACACTTCTGTTTTAAAATCAGTCCATTTTTTAGGTAGCAAAAATATATGACACAACCCAGTCTTATTGGACCCGCACCCGGCCCGGTTCGGTCGGTCGGACGGGCGGGCGGCGGCACGCGTGCGTGTGTTAGTCCATGGCCATATAGGACCTCCCCCTCGCACAAAATTACCTGACCCTAAGGGCCAATATAGGGATTGAGAGTACACTATATAAACAAGAAAATGGACTTATTTTTGGCGATGTGGGGTATATCTCATTCACTATTTTTGAGAATTCTAACAATCCCCCACATGAATGACGATATATGTCTCCCCTACACAAAGTGTAATATCACATAGTTCATATGAAAATAATGCTATATCGAGGATAAGTAGATATTTCACTTTGAACTTTCCCTAGTTAAAACTTATCGGATATACTTGGCTAATCGATCACTACAAGAAAAACTGTCTTTTATAGCGGCATATAGCCGCTATTAAACACAACTATAGCGGTTTGATAAACGCTGTATATCGACATGTTATAAAAAAGAACTGCACATTTATAACACAAAAAAAACCACTATAAATAAGCATGATTTCATAGCATAGCATAGCCGCTATAAAATAGTTAGTCTATAGCGCCTATTTGCTGCTATCCTTTGACAGTAACCTCATACATTGGATTACCTTTTTATAGCACTTATGTCATATAGTTATAACGCTTTTAAGAAGCTATGCTTTATTTTACTATATATTTTATGCACCCTACTATTACATTTTAATAATAACAATAAACATGAATCTAGATAACAATTTGAACAATGTATGAACGAAAAAAATAATATAATAATCAGCAAATGTAACGCATATTCATGATAACAAAATAAAGTATCAACTAACAAAAAATAAGTTCAATACATGAATTACAAAATTCAATACATGCAATCATATATTTATAATAACGCATGTGTTAATATGGTTTCATTTTGTTGATCGTAGTGAGAGGTTGTCTAATGTCCGGAGAATCAAATAGCCCTGAAAAGTCCCTGCCTTCGCCATTTGATGGTTTCTTCGAAGCAGAACAAGATTTTGCCTCTGGAAATGACTTCAACAATTCCTCAAAAGCCGGAGTTCTCATTTCCTCGATAGATACAACGCTAGGTACATTAAGTGTTCGCCTTTTTGGAGTTGAACAAGTTGGTTCATCCATCTAAAATAATTCGATAAATGTTAATACAAATCATTACTCAAATCATTACTCAATATTGTAATATATCTATCTCTACCTTATATTCAACTTCAAGATTCTTCCTTGAGTTGTCTGATATTTCTGAAACTCTATGATCATGGCCACTCAATAAGCCTTCTAGTTCTTCATGGCAAGGTAGAATCGCAGAGTGAATGCTGTCCTTTATATCAAGATCAAGTTTCAGTGAACCTGAAAGTAGACATTTTTCCCCCTCATAAATAGAGTGTTTTTCAAATGAAAACCATAAGTAGCTTCAGAAGAAAAAAAGAAGAAGAAGGAAACTCACATTTAATGGTGGAAATTAGATTCTCGTTTGCTTCATTTACATCATTAGTAACAGTTGCTGCAGCAGACGTATGCTTAGATCGTAATAAATGATTTGTCTCAGATCCAACACTACAAAAATAGCCAAGTAAATATCCATCCAGTACTTGAGACACAGACAGCAACAACTTAAATGACAATGAATACCTAATAATGGAAGAAACTGATGCTACAGTTTCTCCTTTTATGTTCTTTATAGATTCTTGAGCCTTTTCCCATTGTTGTGCATTACATTTTGTATTATCCATGCTGCAGTTTGTCATATGTAGGGGTTAAATTTGCATCGTATGTAGTGTAGGGTTAAAATTGTGTCTGGGCAGTTTGGTTTCCATTTCTTACCATTGCTTAAGACCTTCTTTTAAGTAGTTTTGTTGTGTATCGACCAAAGCAGTATCTTCAAGATAGTTGTTTTCGACTTTTTCGACAAATGCCGCCCATTCATTTCTAACTGAAGAATTGATTTCACATG
Organism: Allium fistulosum; assembly: GCA_030737815.1. Classification (NCBI taxonomy): domain Eukaryota; kingdom Viridiplantae; phylum Streptophyta; class Magnoliopsida; order Asparagales; family Amaryllidaceae; genus Allium; species Allium fistulosum. The sequence goes on from CM060906.1 coordinate 46,128,809, forward strand.
CAGCAGATATTTAATTGCCAAGAGTGCTAGTATTATCTGCTGCGCATGCACGGAGATTACTGACTGCCAATTGAACCTGCAAGAATTGAATTCAAATTATGTTATTCAAATGTTTCACATTAGAGTTCTCATATGTTATATGATCAAAACTTTATCAAAATATCATAACATTAGAGTTGGCATAATTTATCACTTTTAAAAGAAAATGAATAGTAAATTACCACTTTCTGCTTCTTAACTCTTGAACTTGCAACCAATTCTGCTACTTTCTCTAATAGCAATTTTTCTTCATGAGCAGAAATTTCCTGCAGAGTACTCAGAAACAAAGTAAATGATTTGAACCAGATCAAGACTCTGTTTAACACTAAAACAAATAACAACCTCAAATTTCTTTTCAAGCGCACATAATTTTTGGTCTTGTACTTGTAGAGATTCTTCCAAAATCACATTCAACTTCGACGCATGCACTTCTAAGTCATCAAAGAAATTATTATTTACCTTTGAAATAGAACGAGTACTTTCTGCAGTTCTTAGCAGGCCCTGTTTTTTTAAATGTCAGAACAAAATTGGAGATGATAAATAAAATGTTAACTAAAACTGATTCAATATTATTAGAGGCAAACCTCCTGTTGCTTTTGTGCATATAAACTTATTTTCTCTTCTTGTTTGCACAGGTTGTTGTTAAGTTCCTCGAGTAGATTGCTACACTGATCTATTGGGATGGCAGGAAATTTCTACACTGGGTGGCCCAAACAGGAAGGTTTCTACTCTCCTATCTCAAGGAGAATGGAGAATATAAGCAACGATCTGAGACACCCCATGCAAGACACAATGCAAGACACAATGTTGAAATATACTATTCTTCTTTTCAATGTGCACACACAATGCAAGACACCCCAACATAATTTACACAAATAGACACGTCAAACGTTTTATGAAATGTCGTCGGTCACTTTTCCTTGGTATCTTATGAAAAAGCACAAGCCACTATTAGAAATAAAACGGTTTCAGACTACTTTTGGAAGTCGTTTTACAGTCAGCTGACCACCTGACCAGATCAAAAGTGACGTGTTTGTAACTAGTTTTCAGAATGCAACAAGTTTGTAGAAGCAACCAAGTACATAAAAGATCCTATTTCATTTTCATGTAATATAAGCAGTACACACAGATGCCGAAGTTGTTTGCCTAGAATGCCCAAACGTATTAGCCTTCCACGGCCATTATATATGTTTTAGTAAAGAATCCTGGTTAAAAGAAGACAGAATAATAACGCAATTACAAGAACACGGTACTCAGGAAACGAAACAGTATATGGCAATGTCAAAGCAAAATTTGTATGTACTTGCGTATTCAATTCGATTTCTACGCATAAATCCACAGCAGTACATACATGTACCTTTCGAGTTCGGACCTCATCCATACTGCAACGATTGAAGTAGTTGAAAAACGCGTGTTGCAAGGAATAACCCAGCAAGAAACAGAAGTTGAGCAACCATCTCTTCATTCCCTCGCCAATCCAATAAATCACACTTCTTCATATTTTTATCAAAGTTGCACTACATTTAAACATAGGAAAATTATGTTACTAATTGAATAAAAAGTTAAAATACAAAGATGTGAAGTTGGAGGGAGATGTTTTGGGGCAATAAAAAGTTAAAATACAAATATAAAAATTGTGGCTGGAATATTGCGGTTACTTAAGCTTGATAAGTCCATTGGTCATGCCACTATAAACCAACTAAGCAATCTAGGTATATGCTCTACTATTAAGAAGCTTTAAGAATATATTTTTATATGGACTTTTCCTATTCATGCCACTTTTGAAAACTTATTTAGACCCTTTTGAAACCTAATTACAAAAATTTATCTTTTTCTGCTTATGTGTCCAAAATTGATTTTTTGTACCGATGCACATTGAAATTGTTCGAAACCAAAGCATATATTTGAAAAACTTAAAAATTACTGATGCAGTTTCAACTACGCCAATACAAATCTTTCAAAAAGAAAATTGTGCCGATGCACATTAAAAAAAGTGCATTGGTGCAATTTCAAAATGCATCTGTATAAAATGATGCTTCAAGTAGTAATAAAATGTTCAAAAGAGTTTGAATGTTTAATGAATTTTGAACAGCGATCTAATTGGGTAATACACACACACCTTTTTATATCCAATAATAAAATAACACATGTGCATTCACACAAGCTTTCATCTCTGGCCGACTGATGTAATATATACAATGGCATGCAGGAACTGATAGTTTAGACAAGATATTCACACCAGAAAAACTTAGTAGGCAAAGCAGCAACAATAGCATTAGCTTAACTCCTCGAAGTATGGAATCGACCATCTCCTTACTGGAAGTAGAGATCTTAGAGTCACAAGACAAATGCTTAGCACTAATAACCGAATTAGGCAAGTCAGAATTTACAGCACACAAGCAAGACATTGAACGTTTAAACCAAAAGCTTGAAAGCATGCAGTCATTACTGACAAAATTACGGACTATGATCTAGAGCAAATTGAGACCTTGTCTGACACATTCTTTTTGTATAGAAAAAGATCTAGAGCAAATTGATATTGCTTAACTAACCAATTTTAAACTCTAATAAATGCTTCCCCTATGCTTGAGCATATGATATACTTTCAGTGACAACAGACCAACACTAGCAATGATTTTAACAAACACAAAAAACATGTAATAGACTCACATTGCATAGATCAAACAATTACTACAAATGTCTCATTTTGGCATGTATATATAGCAATAATGACAAACTATATTGACATAATATATCCAGCAAATAAATAAATGAGGAATGAATGTAAATCCAAAGCATATTTAAGGCTAAGCAGAAAGGGTATATGATCAACTCCAAAGTGTATAGGACACAACTCAAAGGTATGTCCAAGGCAAAGGTATACAAGATAGTTTCTAGAATATATAGGTAACCCATATTCCCATTATCCACTTACAATTTATCACAAATATCCAATCAAGGGACATGAATAAAATTTCAGCTTCACTGCATGCGCCCGAAAATATCTCTAAATCAATTTTTATAAAGGTTCTGATCAAGCTCTATTTTGATGACCAAGCGTTTTAGGTATCATAGTACTCCTCGGTTATCGACGGAGTTGCTAATGAACTTCAGTACAATTCTTAAACTTCAACAACTACACTTAGCTCCACCTGTTATAGCACTTAATATGTTCGAGTGCATATAGTCTGCAACTGAAAAGCCTGCTAAAAACCTAAAAAAAAAATTTCCCACTGTGATAACCCCAGATTAAAATTCAAGCAGCAGAACTCAGACATAAAACAACAACAAAAAAGGCATAAAACTGTTAGCATGTATAATAAAATTATGAATTGTCTTTACCAAAATACATTGAAAAACAATTCCAATCATGACTGCAAAAACTTGAAATGATAAAAGTTAAAAAAAATTACCACATGCTTCCTCTGTATTTGAGTGTATATGGGCCACTCTCCAACGACCGATCAAAATGGCTATGAATCTTGTGTTTCCCCTTTCCGCTTTGATCAATCAACGTCAACTCAAACAAGGCCCTCACATCCGTTCCTTCGCTTGCCAATGCAATAAAAACTGACGCATTAGCCGAGTTATCCTCTGGATTTTTGCCGTCAGGGTAGAAGTAAATCGCCCACTGGAATCCGCCGACGGTGAACGTATCAGAAGCGATATGTTTCCCGATTCCCATACCTTTGGCTAAGGAATATCCTTGGATTACGAATTTGTGGGACCCGTTTACCGTTTCGATCACGCATCGTGATACTGTCGGAGAGGAGAGAGATGTTTCCTTTTCGGATGGATCTGGGATCATCAGGAATGATTTTCTACGAATAATTGGGAAAGCTTGCAGAATTAGGTTTCGGAATTATGGGATTTAAGGGTTTGAGACGAAGGAATTTTTTTTATTTCTATTCTTTTGGTCGACTGATTGCAAATAGAGAAATTGGAAAGGGGAAAACGGAGAATGGTTTTGGAGGGAGAGGGAAAATAATTTGGGAAGTTGGAGGGAGATGTTTTGGGGCAGCGTTACAATTACAGGGAGAACAAAAATCAACGGGTAACTAGATAATAAAGGGTCAATAATAACGCTTCAGAATAACGCGTTATTAAATAGCGTTATTAATATCATATTTTGTTGTAGTGGATGAATTATTTCATCTTGAACCGTCAGCCGTTATTGTATAACCAGACAATAAGCTTTACAAAACATTATTTTCCTTCACATCCAATCTCTTGGTTGTGTTCAATTTGGTCCTGAACAATTTTTGGTTATACGAGTGTTTATGGAGAATAAAAGCCTTTAATATTCTCATAGAGCCGACCTAGCTCACACTAACATAGGTGATCACAACCATTAAGAGTATCCTACATATACCCCACTTGTTATTTTCAAGATATGGTCATCATTAAAAAACATATTTTTATCCTTTTAATACTTCTATAGGCATGCATTTATATTATGCACCATAGGAATGGAGTAGGACTAAGTCCAAACAAATGCATTACGTCTTGAGTTATTCAGAACTGGTTTGCCTATTGATCCTAGTCCGTGGGATCTCCAGTCGCTAGGATAGGTTTCCGTATAAGATAACTCTTGTTGGTTTAGGCTTTTAAACTCATTCCCCTTGATGCGCAGTTAATTTTCTCTCTTAATAAACCTTTAGTAAATGGATCCGCTAGATTATCATTTGTTCACACATAATCTATGGAAATAGTTCCATTTGGAGTAACTGCCTAACTGTGTTATGGCATCGACGAATGTGTCGTGACTTTCCATTATACACAAAGTTTTGTGCTCTACTTAATGCTGCTTGGTTATCACAGTGTATGCATATGGCCGGTATAGGTTTAGGCCAAAATGGAATATCTTCTAAAAAGTGACGAAGCCATTCTGCTTCTTCGCCTGCTTTATCTAAAGCGATGAACTCTGATTCCATAGTGGATCGAGCTATGCATGTTTGTTTAGTAGATTTCCATGACACTGCTGCCCCTGCTAAGGTAAAGACATAACCACTCGTTGATTTTGATTCCTCTGAATCAACAATCCAGTTTGCATCACTATATCCTTCTAAGACGGCAGGATATTTTCCATAATGTAAGGAATAGTTTGTGGTATTTTTTTAAATATCCAAGCACTCTCGTTAGTGCTTTCCAGTGTTCCTTCCCTGAGTTGCTTGTATACCAGCTTAATCGACTTACTCCATAAGCTATATCTAGTCTTGTGCAATTCATGAGATACATGAGACATCCTATTACACAAGAGTATTCCAGTTGCATTACACTCTCATTAGTGTTTTTATGCAGTACTTCCGATGGATTATACGGCGTTCGTACTCCTTTAGTTCCAAAATTTTAAAAAAATTCAATCACTTTTTCTACATAATGTGACTGAGATAATTCAATTCCATTGGGTGTTCTTATTATTTTGATTCCCAAAATAACATCTGCAACTCCTAAGTCTTTCATATCAAAATTGTTGATTAACATATGCTTAGTGGTCTCTATTACCTTAGTATTTGGACCGAAGATTAGCATATCATCTAGGTATAGACAAATCATCACGTATGATTGTCCAATTTGTTTGTAATAAACACATTTATCACATTCATTTATACAAAAACCATTTTTCATCATGACACTATCAAATTTTGCGTGCCATTGTTTTGGAGCTTGTTTTAGTCCGTATAATGATTTGACTAATCTACATACTTTGTATTCATTCCCTTTGGATATAAAACCCTTAGGTTGCTCCATGTAAATCTCATCATCGAGATTTCCATTTAAGAATGCCGTCTTTACATCCATTTGATGAATCTGTAGATTATAGATGGATGTAATTACTATTAACATTCTTATAGAGGTTATTCGTGTTACTGGTGAATAGGTATCGAAGAAGTCTACACCTTCTTTTTGACGATATCCTTTGGCTACCAATCTTGCTTTGTATTTGTCGATGGAGCCATCTGGTTTCATCTTCTTTTTGAAGATCCATTTACAACCAATTGGTTTTATTCCAGGTGGAAGATCAACTATTTCCCAAGTTTTATTACTTAGAATTGAATCAATTTCACTTTGGATTGCTTCTTTCCAACATGAGGAATCAGAAGATGACATTGCTTCCTTGTACGTTTGAGGTTCGTGTTTTAACATATATGTTAAAAATTCCGAACCAAATGCCTTGGAATTTCTTGCCCTTACGCTTCTTCTTGGTTCAACTTCCTCAGTTTCACGATGAGTTTCATCTTCATATGATTTACTCAATTCTTCTCTTATCCTTTTGGGGATATTATTTCCTTCATTTCTTTTGTGCGGAAACACATCTTCAAAGAATGAGGCGTCTCTTAATTCCATGATTGTATTTACATGAATATCAGTTATATCAGACTTTAATACCAAAAATCTGTAGGCACTACTATTTTGGGTTGGCCCTAAATAGTAACAATCTACTGTTTTTGGTCCAAGTTTGACTTTCTTGGGAGGCGGAACTGGAACTTTTGCCAAGCACCCCCACAGTTTGAGGTAATTAAAACTTGGTATGTGTCCTTTCCATAACTCATATGGAATTGTTCCTATTTTATTGTGAGGAACCTTGTTTAATATGTGATTAGACATATTTATGGCTTCCCCGTACAAGTTCGTCGGTAGGCCAGAAGTTAAGAGCATCGCATTAATCATATCTTTTAATGTTCTATTCTTTCTCTTGGCTATACCATTTTGTTCTGGTGAATATGGTGCTGTTGTTTGATGAATTATACCATTTTTGGCACAGATTTGTTCAAATGGTGATTCATATTCTCCACCTCGATCAGATCTCAATATCTTGATCTTTTTATTTAACTGATTTTCTACCTCAGCTTTGTACTTCATAAATGATGTAATTGCTTCATCCTTGCTATTTTAAAGATATACATAGCAATATCGTGTATAATCATCAATAAAGATAATAATTACCTTTTCCCACCTCTTGTAGGTAATGATTTGAAATCACATAAATCAGTATGAACCAAACCTAGTGGTTTGGTGCTTCTATCAACTGTATGAAATGGTTTTTTGACCATTTTTGCTTCTACACATGTCTCACATTTGTAGTTTTTATCTACTTGGAATTTCGGAATTAATCCCAAGTTTGATAGTTTTTTCATTTTTCGGAAATTCATGTGTCCTAATCTATCATGCCATAGTAAAATTTCGTGCTCAAGCAAATAAGAAACTTCAATTTTATTAATAGCATAATCAAAATACATAGTTTTATTGTCGACAACGGCTACACTTGCCTTAAATAGGCCATCACATAAATATCCCCTTCCTATATACATTCCAGCTTTGGACAGAACCATCTTGTCTGACTCGAAGACCATTTTGAATCCTTTCTTTGATAGCACTGGACCAGAGATGAGATTCTTGCGTATGTCTGGAACATGGAGCACGTCATTCAACCTGACAGTTTTTCCAGAAGTAAACTTGAGGATTACTGTGCCACTGCCTTCGATCATGGAAACTGCAGAATTACCCATGTAGAGTTTTTCTTCCTGATCGAATTTCTGGTATGTAGAAAACATGGATTTGTCAGAGCAAACATGACGAGTAGCGCCTGTGTCCACCTACCATTGGTTAGGGTTCTGAACCTAATTGCATTCATATATGACTGCTGAAAAATTAAACTCGTCTACTTTCATGTTATCCACCATATTTGCCTCTGAGTTGCGTTCCTTCTTGTGTCTGCAATCTCTAGCAGCGTGTCCTGCTTTTCCACAAACCCAACACTCGCCATTAAACTTCTTGGTTCGTTTGTTGTCTTTGGGTTTGTTTTCAGGCGCTTTTCTCTTCTGCGGGAATTTCTTATTCTTGTTTTTCTTGAAATGCCCTTTTGTGACGACCCAAATTTTTTGTATATTTGAAATTGGAATATTTAATTGATTTTAAATATTCAAAGGTTAATAATAAACTAAAATTTCAAATATCGCTGTTTATTGAGTAATTTAATTATTAAATTAAATTTATTTGAAAGTTGGATAAAATAGTAAATCTGGTATTCTAAGCTAATTAAAAATATTTTGAAAGCTCGTAAAATTCATATTAATAATACTGAAGATAATAGAACTTTTAAAATTGAATTCAAAAGTAATTTGTTCAGTTTTAAAAATATATTGTTTAAATTGAATTTAAAAATAGCCTTCCGAGGCACAATCTCGGAATTCGACGAAACCAGTTCCATTGGATCCGTAATATTGTATTATTACCGGATTTCAATTTTCGTGGCATTCGGTGTTGACGTGTAATCGTACGAGGTATAAACGCTTAGGCGATAATTATCGATTCAATTTAAATATCATAATCTGAAAGAAAATCAAATCACAACCGAAATTATTTCACATCTATTGTTTCTTTTCATCAGCTACGAGCCACCTAGCATCTGTTTTCTGTCGCCTAGTTGTCTCCTCTTCATTAAATAATGCAACCCATTTTCTGTTTCCTCAGTTCTAAATCGAAAAGAAAATGGCGCATCTAAAATCATCACCCTCTCCATCTTTTTCAAACTCAACCGAGTCGCTTCATTTGAGAAAAAATCAATCGGCTGCTTATAAAAATAATAATAAGTAAATGTGATAAAGGGGGGAACATCTCGTTCGATAAAACAAATCGAGGGCCGAAACATTTCTATCGAGCTAGCTCGAAATTCAATTAATGGCTGTTCTTTCTCAAAAATCAATCGAAGCTGTCGGAGTGTGGAGCATCGCCTGAAGTGGAGCCACAGCCTGCCGCTCGGAGGAAAGCATGCCACAATCTGCAGTTGCTCATCAACGCCGCGTATGTAGCTCGACTTAGAAGCTGCTGCTTCGTTTTCGAGAATGAATCCAAGTCGATGGCGTGGGGGAGGGGTCGACGTGACCTAGGCAGCAGGTGGTGGTTTCCGTGGTCCATAAAAGGGAAGTCTCGCATAGCTTGAGTGCAGAGCTCGTCGGCCTTTTTCTTGTTCCAGCTTGGTAAAGTAACTTAAATTCAAACGTTTTAATTTGATTTACTTAAGATTTAAACTTGTAAATGAACTATTGTCTGTTATTTCATTTATCAGGATTTAGCAGCAGACTATAAGACATCCTTGTTTAAATTTAATTAGATAATATACACATATTTTAATTTTAAATCAGTAACTATGTTAAATAATATTTTTCTGGTCTTCAATTGAAATTTAAAATGAAGTATATACTATTTTTATCTTTTCTGTGACCATGCTAGGTTGAAAAAGGAAAAGTGATACAGTAAAGAAATTCAAAGGGCAGTTTTTTTTCACATTTTAAACTTGCTAGCTATTGTTAAAATAATGTATTTAATAAACTTACCTAATTTACCTTGGTTACTGAAAATAATTTATTATAAGAGGATTAATTCAAGTGAAATTATTAAGTTGAGTCAAAATGTATTAAATGGTGATTGATTTTCGATTAGTTCATAATAATTATAAACCATAAAATGAGATAATTAGTTCGGTTGTTACAACTGTTAACAAATCCATATAATGTTTTTACAAGGTCTAATCGTGAAGAAATAAGGCGAGACTGAAGTGGGTGGGAATCAAAAAAAAAATCAAAGGTGAGTTAATCTCACTCAGTTAAATTATAATTTAATTTAAATGGTTAAATTTAAATAATTGATTGAATGGTTGAATTGATTTGGATGTGCTATACTATATATATAGTAGTATATACCAATATACACATATTGGCATATGTGTATATTGGAGTTGTTGATATTCCCGCATTGTATAGCGGATGAGACCCTATGCGCCGCATAATAGCGTATGATATTTTATAAAACCCATATACCGCGATATTCCACCTCGAAGTGGAATTGGTATTGTGCTAACGTTTGTGGATGCAGGGAAACAGGTTGGAGGGATCCAACTGGATTCCTCAAAATATTTGATTTGTTTAAATATTCTGTATTCTGAATATTGATATCCTGTGATGATTTTATATTGGATGAAGTGGTTGTTTTGAATTCTCCAGTATAATAAATTTTAAAATCTATGGAATTGAAATTTTGAAAGGAAATAAAGAGTAAAATAATTTAAGTGAATTGGAATAAAATTAATAATGAATTGAAATATAAAACAAAATAAAGTGATTTGGAATTTTAACAGATATGAGAAAAGGAAATTTAAATTTACAGAGGAGTAATAAATGTTAAACTAAAGTGATACTGTTTAAAAGAAATAAAGAAATTATTTTTTTTTTAAATTCAAGGATTAAATTCTAATTAAAGAGTAAATAAGGAATTTTGGAAATCCGGAAATGGGTATTTTAGTTGAAAAAGGTTTTAACTTGTAATTAAGAAAAAAAAATCCGAAAGTTATTGTATTTGAAATAAATGAAGTAAATAAGGAAATTTATTTCAAAATAAAGCAAATTTGAAATCAATTGTAGAATTGATTTAAATGTTTGAAGTTGGAAATTTAAAAGAGGAATGAGATTTTGGAATTTATAAACTGGGTTTATAAGTGAAATGAAATATCAATGGATATTTTTAAATATAAATTCAAGGTGGGAATTTATAAAGGGATGTGAATTTGTTTAAAAATAAATGGTGATTTATTTTAGAAAGACGTGTGAGAAAGGAGTATTTTCTCTGGATAGCCAAGTACGATTTCAAAGTAAATTCTTAAATATAAGTTAAAAGTTTAATATTGTTTTTAAAAGGGCATGTTTAGAAAATTCATTATTTCTAATATTTAAATTCTAAAGTAAATAATTTTCCAAATCTATTATCGTAATAATTATTTAAAAGGGTGACTAGTATTTTGTTTAAAAAGTGAAAACTTAGTTTTATATCTTATAAAGTAACCTTATTTCAGATATTCTTAAAAGTATTATTTTTAATTAAGTATTAAAGTAGTTTTCCAAATTTAAATGTTAAAGTATGGTTTAAAATAAAGTGTTTTTAAAATTTTATTTTAAAACTAAAATGGTTTTGTACTTGGCAATTCAGTGGAAATAAATATTTGGGAATGTATCCCGTAAGCGGGAACTGTTTTGAAATTGTTTTCAAATGAGTTTTGAAAATTCGGAAATATATCTTGGAAAGATATTTGAGATTAATAAATAATGTGGGAAATTATTTATTGTGTGATGGTTGCTTGTGGATGTTGATTGATAGTTAAATAACCGACTATCAATATTGGCCAAATGCGCTGATCGTTTCGAAGAGACCGGGATCGAGATTTATTTCTCGAAAACCACTTCGATCCGGTTTGTACGTTTCGTGTAACGTGTTCGGAGTCGAAGATGGAGCAGTGAAGTGCAAGGGCTAGTCGCTACTAATCCTGAGGATATTTCCAAAATGGATGTAGTAGGAGTAGTGCCTTCGGTTCCGTTCGGACCCGGGACGGACTTGTATGGACGAATGCTTCGTGACATCGTCAGCGGACGATGGGCATTCTAAGGGATATGTTCTATAAAGGTATCGCTTAGCCTCGAGCCTCATCAACCGGGAATGACTGAAAATCAGGGGTTATGCAGCAAGGCTTCGTGGGTAGCGCCCACTGGAGAGTGTGGTCATCCTTGTCTAGATGTCCCTTTTATTTTGGCTTAGTGGTGCGGTTGCTGATCCCAACCGTGGGTTGATCATATTCGGAATTGCCCATAGGTGATTCCGGTCTTGTGTTGCAGTTGAGCGGGCGTACTCCTCGGTACTGTGATCTAGGCCACGTACTGTGACAGGTGGTACCCTAGTGCCTAGTCATTAGTTGGAAATCCATTTTCCCTACGTGCCGTGTACGGTATTTGTTTGTATACCTATTAGCTGGAATTTAATAGATGTACAGCTATTTGAATAAGTATTTGTAAATAGACACTATTATAATATCAGAGGAGTTTTATAAAAAGTGTTTTAGCTATCGTAAGGTAAAAACCCGACATGTTTATTTGTGGCGTGGTCTTACGAGATGCTTTTGTTTTCAAAGGACTTTGAAACTTTAATAATCAATTTGAGTGTGATTTTCTCACGCTGGTATTCCAGACTGACTCGGGTATTGTTTTATATGATGCTCGGGTCAGACCGAGATAAACAGGTTTAGGATATGATGTTGTGGAGCTCAGGAGACGAGCTGGATGACGATACGTACTCCCGTACTTGCTATTATTTTCCGCTGTGTATTCAGTTGTATGTTATGGATGTTGATGTACTCTGATGATGTATTGTATAAACAGATATAGTTTTTGATTTGTGTAAAGATCTGTTGATATATATTATATTTTATTCCGCTACGATGGTTAGATTCTAGTGTTGTTTTCTCTTTCCTTCTTCTACCTCTTCTTCTTTTAGCACAAATGTTTCGATATTTCGTGTAAGAAAAATCGGGATGTTACAGTTGGTATCAGAGCAAAGGTTGGCGATAACCTTGGCTCTGGTGGGAATTTTGAGAGTACTAATAGATATGAGCGCGTATTTGTTAGTGAATATAAAATGGTTTTATATTGTGTTGGTTGATTTATTGAGTGGCATATGAACCATCGTCGGCACAGTCTGGACAACTGTATCGAAGGGGTTTCTAAACACTTGAATAGAACAGTTCGACACAGTATTGTTTTAAATAGGGTGAATGAAATAATTTTGCCCAAATTATTTTGTATATAAAAGAAATAATTATTCGAAAATTATTATAGTTATTTATTTGGATGCTTGGTTGTTAGAAAATGACCATAATGAGTTAGTCTCATTATTGAGTGGAAATTGAAACTTATAACCTAAGTTGAAGAATAAATTTATATAACAAAATGGAATTTGAAATATAGACTATAAATGAAATTTATAAATTGAAATAAACTTTATATACAAATGTGAATTACAAATGTAAATTGTAAATGTGACTTATAACTTGAAGTAAAATGTGATAGAATTCCAGAGTAATGTTTGGATATAAAATTGAATGGATTTTGAATTTGAAGTTTTGGGAAAGGTTTAAATTCCTTTGGATTTAAAAATAGTTTTTAAAGGTTTTGGGGAAAATAATGGTGATATTATTTCATGAATATTTTTGAAATTGAATTGAAATCTGGTGGGATTTGGGATTTAAAAATGTTTGAAATGTTTTAAAGTGATAAAAGCATTAAATTCTCTTTCGGTCGCTGGAAAATAAATTTCGGTGATGACTGCAGCATCATCGATGTCTATTTTTGAGTTTCCAAAGAGAAATTGCTACCAAACTGTTTTAAATTGGAAATGATTGTGAACTGGGTTGGTTTTGAAATTCAAAGGGAAAATTGTTTGGTAAAAGAAGATTGTTTTGGAAATTGGGATTTTATGTGATATACCAGATGTGTATGAGTTATTTATGGATTCAAAATGGTTTTGAAATAAAATCGGGCAATTGGAGTCTGGGAATTCTATTTAAAATATAAATGTGGAAATTTAAATGAATCAACAATATAAAGTATAGAGTGAAGTTGATTGAAATAAGAAGGGAATGAAAGTTTAATTCTGGGATTATAATTATGAGATGGAAATAACTCAATGAGTAATATAAGTTGGTAGATTAAAGAGTTAGAGAACTTGAAGGTGAATGAATTGTAAAACTTGTATAAAATTGTATCCTGGAATTAAAATTTAATTCGAGTATATGAAGGTGAATAAAATATATTTGAATTTAACTTACGATAAGTTAAATAAAATTGAGAATTGGAATTGAATTAAATGTAAATAAGTTGAAGTCGAATTGAATTGGATATAAAGGTAATGTAAAATGCTTATAATTGTGTAAAGAAATTCATATTCTTAAGTTCTTAAGTGTAATAATTTGAAATTTGATTGTAAAGATGAAAATGGACTTAAATGAATAGTCCCAGATCTTTAAGTAAGTAAGTTAAAACTTATGAATAGAAATGAAATTGTAAGTCATAAATGGGAATTCATTTCTTTGAACCATTAAGAGTTATAATTTGAAATTGTAATTATCAAATGGAAACGACTAAGATGAGTAATCTTAATTTTTAAATAAATCCAAACTTGAATTATAGATAAATTGAACTTAAGATAATTAAGTGAAGTGATATTTGGAATTAAAAAGCAAGTATTTAATTTTAACCAGCGGAGGAACTAATTAGATAATAAATTAGTTAATGAAATTTAATTGTGAGTTAATGAAATTGGATTAAAATAGTGATGGTTTGGATTGCGAATGGAATCCAAATAAGTGAAAATAAATTGGAAATGGCCTGGTTATTAATAAAATAATTCCAGATGAATTGAGTATGGAAATTAAAATTCATAATGATTGAGTGAATGAACCACTTATATTAAATAAATAAATGGATGGAATTTTATTAAATAAGAATCAAATGAAAGATGGAAATAAAACTTTAAAGGGTTGGTTAAATGGAAAATAAACTTAAGTTATTGACTTAAGTAAATGTTGAATGGAAACTGAACTCAAACAGAAGAGTGGTTTAAATAAGTTGAGAAATAGTTATTGAATGAATTAACTTGGATTGTTTTCGAGCTAAATAAAATTCAATTTTTGGAAGTTGGAGATGAATTGAATTTAAGAAAAATTGGAAATGAAGTAGTAAATTGAAGTAAGTTGAAATTCATATGAAATGGGAGTTCAATTTGAATATATACACTTCAGTGGTGAAGTAGTAAATAAATATAAGAAAAATTTATATTGAACTTAAGAATTGAAGAATGAAATTCTTAAGAAAATTTGTATTAGAAATATACTTAGTAATTTTGGAATGGGAAAAAATAAAAAAAGATAAAAATAAATACACTAAGTGAATAGTTGAATGAAGACTAAAACTGAAGTTGTGAAATGGGATAGTTGTGAATAAGGGGATAACAATCAAAATGAATGTGAATAAAGAAAGAAATTGATGAAATTGATAATCAATTGGGCTAATTACGTAAGGTGTACGTATATTATTTATTCGCATAACTATTTGATCCGGATTCGAACACAGAATTTCGAGATAGTTTTATCGATCCGAATTAGGATTTTTCACTCGATTTTCGACGGCGAACCTGGATATGGATTATTGATTGATTCTGGAAATTCTCTATCATAGTTTGTGACTATGCAAGGAGAATGATGGTTTCTGATCAAGAAACCAGATCTGAGTCTGCACTAGGGAGTCGGGTGGACGATACTAGTTCGGAAGTGAGATTGTGTGATCGATTGAGCGATCGAATGTGATATTGCGTACGGATGATATATGTACATCGTACGAGCTTAAGTAAAACAAATATTGAAAATTTGTAAAGAAAATTATAAAATGACTTTGGAATTGTGATTGAATATTATTGCTAAGTAGGATATACAGGTGTATAAAAGCAATGGATAAATTGGGATTTTGATTTTAGAAGATAAAATTTAATGGCCCGACAAAAAGGTATGTATTTGAATTTCTGTATGAAATTTGATTGGGTTTTTGATGCAGCCACTTGGCTTTTTGTTTCCTTTTTGAGATTGGGAGGCCGTAGAGCCATTTTGTAGTTGTACCGAGCTAGCCGCGCAAAGGAGACGCTGGCAAAAAATTTCGGGAATTTAGAGAGTTAGAAAAATTTTGAGAAATTTTGATAATTTAAAATTTGAATTCAAATTTAAATTTGAATTAATAAGTAAATGATATTGTTTGGGAATTATGGATAGGTTTGGAAAGTTAATAAGAGGGTTAGTGTATCTTTGATAAAAAGATTTGTTTGGGCAAGTTGTTGAAACTGGTTGAATTTGGGAAATAGCTAACGGGATATGGGACTTTCTTCCTAACTAGCAATTTCGGGGACGAAATTCTTTTAAGGGGGGAGGAATGTGACGACCCAAAATTTTTGTATATTTGAAATTGAAATATTTAATTGATTTTAAATATTCAAAGGTTAATAATAAACTAAAATTTCAAATATCGTTGTTTATTGAGTAATTTAATTATTAAATTAAATTTATTTGAAAGTTGGATAAAATAGTAAATCTGGTATTCTAAGCTAATTAAAAATATTTTGAAAGCTCGTAAAAATCATATTAATAATACTGAAGATAATAGAACTTTTAAAATTGAATTCGAAAGTAATTTGTTCAGTTTTAAAAATATATTGTTTAAATTGAATTTAAAAATAGCCTTCCGAGGCACAATCTCGAAATTCGACGAAACCAGTTCCATTGGATCCGTAATATTGTATTATTACCGGATTTCAATTTTCGTGGCATTCGGGGTTGACGTGTGATCGTACGAGGTATAAACGCTTAGGCGATAATTATCGATTCAATTTAAATATCATAATCTGAAAGAAAATCAAATCACAACCGAAATTATTTCACATCTATCGTTTCTTTTCATCAGCTACGAGCCACCCTAGCATCTGTTTTCTGTACCCTAGTTGTCTCCTCTTCGTTAAATAATGCAACCCATTTTCTGTTTCCTCAGTTCTAAATCGAAAAGAAAATGGCGGATCCAAAATCATCACCCTCTCCATCTTTTTCAAACTCAACCGAGTCGCTTCATTTGAGAAAAAATCAATCGGCTACTTATAAAAATAATAATAAGTAAATGTGATAAAGAGGGGAACATCTCGTTCGATAAAACAAATCGAGGGCCGAAACATATCTATCGAGCTAGCTCGAAATTCAATTAATGGTTGTTCTTTCTCAAAAATCAATCGAAGCTGTCGGAGTGTGGAGCATCGCCTGAAGTGGAGCCACAGCCTGCCACTCGGAGGAAAGCATGCCACAATCTGCAGTTGCTCATCAACGCCGCGTCTGTAGCTCGACTTAGAAGTTGCTGCTTCGTTTTCGAGAATGAATCCAAGTCGATGGCGTGGGGGAGGGGTCGACGTGACCTAGGCAGCACGTGGTGGTTTCCGTGGTCCATAAAAGGGAAGTCTCGCATAGCTTGAGTGCAGAGCTCGTCGGCCTTTTTCTTGTTCCAGCTTGGTAAAGTAACTTAAATTCAAACGTTTTAATTTGATTTACTTAAGATTTAAACTTGTAAATGAACTATTGTCTGTTATTTCATTTATCAGGATTTAGCAGCAGACTATAAGACATCCTTGTTTAAATTTAATTAGATAATATACACATATTTTAATTTTAAATCAGTAACTATGTTAAATAATATTTTTCTGGTCTTCAATTGAAATTTAAAATGAAGTATATACTATTTTTATCTTTTCTGTGACCATGCTAGGTTGAAAAAGGAAAAGTGATACAGTAAAGAAATTCAAAGGGCAGTTTTTTTTTCACATTTTAAACTTGCTAGCTATTGTTAAAATAATGTATTTAATAAACTTACCTAATTTACCTTGGTTACTGAAAATAATTTATTATAGGAGGATTAATTCAAGTGAAATTATTAATTTGAGTCAAAATGTATTAAATGGTTATTGATTTTCGATTAGTTCATAATAATTATAAACCATAAAATGAGATAATTAGTTCGGTTGTTACAACTGCTAACAAATCCATATAATGTTTTTACAAGGTCTAATCATGAAGAAATAAGGCGAGATTGAAGTGGGTGGGAATCAAAAAAAAATCAAAGGTGAGTTAATCTCACTCAGTTACATTATAATTTAATTTAAATGGTTAAATTTAAATAATTGATTGAATGGTTGAATTGATTTGGATGTGCTATACTATATATATAGTAGTATATACCAATATACACATATTGGCATATGTGTATATTGGAGTTGTTGATATTCCCGCATTGTATAGCGGATGAGACCCTATGCGCCGCATAATAGCGGATGATATTTTATAAAACCCATATACCGCGATATTCCACCTCGAAGTGGAATTGGTATTGTGCTAACGTTTGTGGATGCAGGGAAACAGGTTGGAGGGATCCAACTGGATTCCTCAAAATATTTGATTTGTTTAAATATTCTGTATTCTGAATATTGATATCCTGTGATGATTTTATATTGGATGAAGTGGTTGTTTTGAATTCTCCAGTATAATAAATTTTAAAATCTATGGAATTGAAATTTTGAAAGGAAATAAAGAGTAAAATAATTTAAGTGAATTGGAATAAAATTAATAATGGATTGAAATATAAAACAAAATAAAGTGATTTGGAATTTTAACAGATATGAGAAAAGGAAATTTAAATTTACAGAGGAGTAATAAATGTTAAACTAAAGTGATAATGTTTAAAAGAAATAAAGAAATTATTTTTTTTAAATTCAAGGATTAAATTCTAATTAAAGAGTAAATAAGGAATTTTGGAAATCCGGAAATGGGTATTTTAGTTGAAAAAGGTTTTAACTTGTAATTAAGAAAAAAAAAAGAAAAAATCCGAAAGTTATTGTATTTGAAATAAATGAAGTAAATAAGGAAATTTATTTCAAAATAAAGCAATTTGAAATCAATTGTAGAATTGATTTAAATGTTTGAAGCTGGAAATTTAAAAGAGGAATGAGATTTTGGAATTTATAAACTGGGTTTATAAGTGAAACGAAATATCAGTGGATATTTTTAAATATAAATTCAAGGTGGGAATTTATAAAGGGATGTGAATTTGTTTAAAAATAAATGGTGATTTATTTTAGAAAGACGTGTGAGAAAAGAGTATTTTCTCTGGATAGCCAAGTACGATTTCAAAGTAAATTCTTAAATATAAGTTAAAAGTTTAATGTTGTTTTTAAAAGGGCATGTTTAGAAAATTCATTATTTCTAATATTTAAATTCTAAAGTAAATAATTTTCCAAATCTATTATCGTAATAATTATTTATAAGGGTGACTAGTATTTTGTTTAAAAAGTGAAAACTTAGTTTTATATCTTATAAAGTAACCTTATTTCAGATATTCTTAAAAGTATTATTTTTAATTAAGTATTAAAGTAGTTTTCCAAATTTAAATGTTAAAGTATGGTTTAAAATAAAGTGTTTTTAAAATTTTATTTTAAAACTAAAATGGTTTTGTACTTGGCAATTCAGTGGAAATAAATATTTGGGAATGTATCCCGTAAGCGGGAACTGTTTTGAAATTGTTTTCAAATGAGTTTTGAAAATTCGGAAATATATCTTGGAAAGATATTTGAGATTAATAAATAATGTGGGAAATTATTTATTGTGTGATGGTTGCTTGTGGATGTTGATTGATAGTTAAATAACCGACTATCAATATTGGCCAAATGCGCTGATCATTTCGAAGAGACCGGGATCGAGATTTATTTCTCGAAAACCACTTCAATCCGGTTTGTACGTTTCGTGTAACGTGTTCGGAGTCGAAGATGGAGCAGTGAAGTGCAAGGGCTAGTCGCTACTAATCCTGAGGATATTTCCAAAATGGATGTAGTAGGAGTAGTGCCTTCGGTTCCGTTCGGACCCGGGACGGACTTGTATGGACGAATGCTTCGTGACATCGTCAGTGGACGATGGGCATTCTAAAGGATATGTTCTATAAAGGTATCGCTTAGCCTCGAGCCTCATCAACCGGGAATGACTGAAAATCAAGGGTTATGCAGCAAGGCTTCGTGGGTAGCGCCCACTGGAGAGTGTGGTCATCCCTGTCTAGATGTCCCTTTTATTTCGGCTTAGTGGTGCGGTTGCTGATCCCAACCGTGGGGTGATCATATTCGGAATTGCCCATAGGTGATTCCGGTCTTGTGTTGCAGGGGAGCGGGCGTACTCCTCGGTACTGTGATCTAGGCCACGTACTGTGACAGGTGGTACCCCAGTGCCTAGTCATTAGTTGGAAATCCATTTTCCCTACGTGCCGTGTACGGTATTTGTTTGTATACCTATTAGCTGGAATTTAATAGATGTAACAATTTCAGCTATTTGAATAAGTATTTGTAAATAGACACTATTATAATATCAGAGGATTTTTATAAAAAGTGTTTTAGCTATCGTAAGGTAAAAACCCGACATGTTTATTTGTGGCGTGGTCTTACGAGATGCTTTTGTTTTCAAAGGATTTTGAAACTTTAATAATCAATTTGAGTGTGATTTTCTCACGCTGGTATTCCTGACTGACTCGGGTATTGTTTTATATGATGCTCGGGTCAGACCGAGATAAACAGGTTTAGGATATGATGCTGTGGAGCTCAGGAGACGAGCTAGATGACGATACGTACTCCCGTACTTGCTATTATTTTCCGCTGTGTATTCAGTTGTATGTTATGGATGTTGATGTACTCTGATGATGTACTCTGATGATGTATTGTATAAATAGATATAGTTTTTGATTTGTGTAAAGATCTGTTGATATATATTATATTTTATTCCGCTGCGATGGTTAGATTCTGGTGTTGTTTTCTCTTTCCTTCTTCTACCTCTTCTTCTTTTAGCACAAATGTTTTGATTTTTCGTGTAAGAAAAATCGGGATGTTACACCTTTGTTCTTTGACTCTTCTGCCACAAATTCCTCTTTGCTTTGTTTTGTCACTCCGCGGTTATCATCCTCAATTTTTAGTCTGACAATAAGATCTTCTAAGGAAATCTCCTTTTTCTTATGTTTCAGATAATTGCGGTAGTCTTTCCAGGATGGTGGTAATTTCCCTGTTGTCGCTTCAACAAGGAAGGATTCTCCAACTTTATGTCCTTCTGCTTCAAGTTCATGAATTATGAGTTGGAGTTCTTGCACTTGACTAGTTATGGATTTGGAGTCAACCATTTTGTATTCCATAAACTCATCTACGATGAACTTCTTTAAACTGACATTCTGCGTTTTGTATTTATATGCAAGTGCGGTCCATAAGGATTTTGCTGTCTGGTGTGGCTAATATACTTTATATAGTACTTTATCCAGACAATTCAGAATGTAATTTCGGCACAGGAAGTCTGAATGCTTCCATGAGTCAATTCCGAGAAAAATAGCTGCATTGTTTTCTCTAGTTTATCCGTCTGTAGGCTTTGGTTCATCCTCCTCGATGCACTTCTGCAGCCCTAGCATGCTGAGATAAAACAACATTTGATTTTGCCATGTTATGAAGTCATCACCATCTCCTTTGAACGGATTAGGCATGTCGTAAGTAGTAGCCTTTGTTGATAGTTCAATTGTTGCCATCTTTGTTTTAGTGAAAATAGGAAAGTCTTAAGATGTTATACGTTTAGTATACCAAAATAGAGACTAATCAATAATAAACTCGTCTCACAAGTTTACAAATCAGATTTCCACTACTTTGGAATTCTGTATTAGCTATTTTTAACAATAAATATGTTTTAATTAATTGCAACAACAAACTAACAACTATAGTAATAATAACTATAGCGATAAATCAAACGTTATACTATTTAAAGAAATAGTACAACGTAGAAACGAAAATGATATATATATATATAAATCAACTAGAAATCTAACGGGTTGAAGAAGGAAATTTCGTCCGAGGCTTATCGTAACAATTTCCTTAAGACTTTATTCAAAGTCTCCCAAGATACAACAGACGTAAGCTGCTCGAGATCGTGATGTGTATGATCTTCTATGTGATAGGACTGATTATGATTTTAATAAATGAAGATAAAGAAGAGATAACTCGATTTTAAAATTAAGTGAAGAAAGTGATCAGGTTTCCTCCTTATTTATAGCCGAATTCCCAATGGCTACGCCCGTTGAGAAAAGTAGCATCCCTTCATTTGCAACGCCAAAAGTGTTACTATTTGCAACAGGAACTTCCTTTCATTTGCAACGCCAAAAACTATTGATGTTTGCAGCAGCCGCGTCCGTTCGTTTGCAACGGTTCAGAACTGTTGCTGTTCGTTGTAACGGTCATCTGAAAAAAATTACGTCTCTTCATCAGTTTGCAACGGTCACAACCGTTGGAAAATCCGTATCTATTTAAACACACTTCTGTTTTAAAATAAGTCCATTTTTTAGGTAGCAAAAATATATGACACAGCCCAATCTTATTGGACCCGCACCCGCACCCGACCAGACCCAACCCGGCCCGGTTCGGTCGGTCGGACAGGCGGGCGGCAGCGCGCGCGCGTGTTAGTCCATGGCCATATAGGTCCTCCCCTTCGCACAAAATTACCTGACCCTAAGGGCCAATATAGGGATTGAGAGTACACTATATAAACAAGAAAATGGACTTATTTTTGGCGATGTGGGATATATCTCATTCACTATTTTTGAGAATTCTAACATTTTGGTATGTTGTAATATAGTTCTATTACAATGGTTTTCGGCCCGCTGTAATATAGTCCTATTACAATAGTTTTCGGCCTGTTGTACCAGATATCGGTTTTCATCCCTATTTGCCCGTTGTAATAGATGCATATTACAACTATCTTCTTCTGTCCGTTGTAATAAACGCCAATTTTCAACAACTCTTACCTACTGATCGTTGTTACCTTCAATTATTATAATTTATTATAATTAATTGTTAATAATTAGTAAACATTTTTCGATTAATGTGATTTGGAAAATGGCGACTTCTATGATCCCAATTTCTTCCTTCATCTGCGCCTCTTGGTATCTTTGCCTTTGCCTCCTCTCTACCTTCCTCGCCTATGCCTCGTCTCTATCTATGCCGAAGAAGAAAAAACCTTAGCCCGCCTCTACCTTGCCAGATTTGGGGTTACCACACTCGTTCAGGTGTCTTGTTCAATGCTTCACCTCTGGTCAGCGCTTTTGGGCCTCCGCCTACTGTTGCGACACTCTCGTTGCCTGAGACGTCATCTCATGTGGCGCCTTCTATCTCCACGTTACATTCCATTAGCGTACCTAGTAGCGTTATCCCCTAATCGAACCTACCGAATGATATCAACTCCCCTCGATTTACCGCTACCCTCTTGCTTGTTTGTCCTCTGGTTGATGGGGCGCATCCTTTAGCTCCCCTTTTAGCTAATGCTAGTAATGATTCTTGGTCTAGGTCTGAAGTTGGATTGAACAATGGTACCAAAATTGGTCATGCCGATACTGGGCTCAACGAGCTAGATAATGGGTCCTTACCTGATGCCGGTGCTGGCTTCGATGTGCATGCGTCTGTGGTTGATGTAGCTGGAATCATTGATACTTACAGTGGAAAATCTCATGGTTGCACTCTAGGTGCTTGTGGTAATGCCGAAGACAATATCCCCAAACCCATTTCATCTCCACGTGGCTTTCGAGTGATGAATCTCACGTTGTTCCTACTCCTAGGGCAGCACCAAAATGGTCTGCTTTGTTCTCCAAATTTCCAAAAAATGTGGGTGAGCATTCACCTCATTGCTTTGATAACGTAGAGATTGAGGGTGTAATGATTCCTCCGTTGGAAGTGATTGAGGCCGGTGTTGTTTATTGGAAATAATATTTGGTGGGATTTTTCCTCGACTCCAACCCTTCTTATCATCTTGTTAAGGCGAGATGCAACCGGGTTTGGAAGCCTAGAGGGGGTTTGAGTGTTCATTTCGATAATGAAATGTTTTATTTTAAATTCACACATAGTGATGAAAGACAGCGTATTCTAGAAGCCGACCCAATTCTCATTGATGGGAAACCTTTCATTATTACTACCTGGAGTCCCTCTGTTGATAGGGCGAAAGACCAAGTTTTATCTATTCCTGTCTGGGCCCACTTTTCTCACATTCCATCTGTTCTTCAGCCTCTTATCAGGATTGATTGGCTTGCGGATCTTGTTGGTAAGGTGATATGTTATGACGCTAACACTGTGGCCAGAAGGAAATTAGTCTATGCCAAAGCTCTGATCGAAATAACTCCGGACAAACCTTTACTTTCTGTGTTAAAATTCAGACTAGATGAGAGCCATTTTGCTGAGATCAGAGTTTGCTACAGTTGGAAACCAGATATATGTACGTCCTGTCAGTCGTTTGGGCATCTTTCGGATGCGTGCTCTCGCCCAGCTACTACTGGCATTATTCCCTTGGCTGATTGGATTCCTCTTCCTCATCCTCCTCCCCGGCAATGGGTTCCAAAGGTTGCTCCTCCCACATCTGTTACGTCTTCTTTTGCCACTCCAGTTTGTGTAGCTCCCATAGGTGATGCTCCTGTCGATCCTCCCTCTGCTAGTTTACCTCCTGCAGCCCCGGTTGTGGTTGCCTCAACTGTAACGTCTGATTCCATTTCTTGGAATTCTGAGGAACGGGCCTGGATTCATGCTCCTTCTGATATGAGGTACTCGCCTGAGAGTGATTTTTTTATGCCTATATTAGTGATATTGAGGGTGAGAGTCGTTATCTTATCTACCATATTAAGGGTGAGGGTCTGTCCCTTATTAGGGTTGGCGAGATTGGTGAGGTGAACAAAAGTCATTTTTATCATGTCAATTGGGATATGAAATTTATATACTCTTCTACTTCAAATGTTTATGATCCAAAGCTTGCTACTCTTTTCTTTGGTTACTCCCATATTATTGGTCCAGCATTGGATGATGGTTGTGGTGTTTCCTCCTCTTCTGAGGGAGTTTAGTCATGTTGTTATAGTAGTTTAGGCACCTTTGTCTAGCTCCTGTGCTTTTTATTATTGTGGTTTGGGCTTTTTATTTTGCCCTTTTAGCTGTTCTGTGCATGTATAGAACACTTATTTTCCCCTTATTTATACAGCGGCATGGCCCACTATAAAGCCGGCTAGCTTTGCTAAAAATAATAATTAGTAAATTATAGTTAATATTTATTAATTACATTTAATTTTTAACAAATTTAATCAATAATTTATATTAAATAACCACTACTAAATAATTAATATCAAATAATTAATAACTAATATTCAATTATAATTAAGAAGTAATAATTAATAACTAATTAATAAGAAGTAATAATTAATAATTACTGTTAAATAATTAATAATAAGAAGTAATATTTCAAAAAAAATCGAAAATTTCTACAATAAATTTTAAAATTTTCATAAAATGTTGCTTTAAATATTATAATAATTAGTAATTTATAATTAATAACAAATATGTTTATTATGTCTTTACATTCACAGCTTATATAAGTCATTATTTCTAATTTGTTATAATTAATGATTATTAATGGATAATTTATGATTACTAATTATTATCTATAATCAATATTTATTTTTTATATTTAATAATATATTATGGTTAATTATTAATAAATAGTAAATTTTTCTTAATACTTATTATAGCGACGGAAACTTCCAACGGCCGCCGATGGCAATTTCCGACGGCTGACGATCTCCGTGGCGTTTCCGCAAATAAAATATAGTGGCCGTCGTAAGCCGTCGAAAGCCGTCAGAAAAAAACGTGTATACAGGCTCCAGTCCAAGAGCAGCTTCGTTATCTCAATCCCCTAAAACTAACAAAATCCCTAACTCCACCACCTCTTCCATGTCGTCAACCAGCCCCCGCGCCTCCCCGATCATCTTCTACTTCATCATTCTCCACTCTTGACAAGCCAAGGCCCTTCATCAATCTCCAATCAGGTTTTATTCCTAAACCCTAATTGATTTTGATTTGTTAAATTAGGGTTAATATGTTGTTATATTTGTATAATACCTCATTGATTGTTTGTTATACCCTATTGAATGCTAATTAGGTTGTTATTATAATCGTTTATCATTTAAATATCGAGGAAAAAAATGTTTAATGTATATGTGCATTAATTGGTGTATATGTGTTGATTAATTAGTTCATATGCGCATTAGGGCTTGTTTGGATTAATTAGAGTCGATGCTCATGATTTAGTGTATGCATTTTTAAGATGACGAAAACGACGATTTAGTGTATGCATTTCTTAGAATGTAAATAAACTATTGTAAAAATTGTGTAAAATACGCTTTACTTTTTATAAATCTCTTAGAGAGTTTTTGGCCCCGTCTGACAAGTATTGTATATGATCGTTGTATAGATATTCGTTTTTATCACAGAATGGACATTTATATTCATCCGATACAATATTTGTCGGATTTTCCCCTGTATTGGACAAGTTACAAACAGAATAAAGTAATTATATTTTGCAAATCATTTCATTTTAAACAGTTCACAAAATTTCGACAACACTTTCTTTTTGTTCCCTGTGTACACGCATATGTGTACGATACAGGGAACAAAGGAGAAGTGCTGCCGAAATTTTGTTGAATCGTTTAAAATGAAATGATTTACATAATATAATTACTACTATATTTGTAATGGAAAGTAGGATGACCAACCATCAAAGTGTAAAACAATTACTAAAATTGTAGATTATATTCATATAATAATTTGTGCAAATCCGTTTGAAAATAAAATTAAATAGAATAATATTATATATTTGCAAAAATTTAAATGTATGATTTAATTGAAAAATAAAATGTCAATACGTAAATGATTAATAAGTTTTTATGTTTTAAAGTAGGAAAAATGGTCAATTATTTTATCGATCGGAGCTGGATGTATCAACAAAGAAGAGAAATTGGAGACTCAATAAGTGAACATTTTCAAAATGGTGTACATGTCTTTATTGAATTCGCTTTAAGTAATAACGAGAACGACAAAGAAATTCGTTGTCCATGTAGTAGGTGCAAATTATTAAAGCATTTGATACTGGATATGGTAATAGTTCATTTGTGCCAATATGGTTTCGTGTCGAATTATTTGATGTGGGATCGTCATGGAGAACTTAGAACACCTAACCCCGTACATTCAAAGGAGGAGGTGGATACTGAAATTGTTTCGACGAATCTCATAGAAGATATGGTTGAAGATGCAGCACGTTCAATGTTCCCTACTATTGAAGTTGATGGTAACGATGTTAATGTCGAAGAAGAACCAAGTATTGGAGCAAAAACAATTTATGATTTATTGGATGCTGCTAAGAAACCCCTTTGGGATGGTTGTACAAGCGGTACTCAACTATCAATAACTGTAGAATACATTGCGATGAAATCAAAATACAACTTCACAGAAGCCGAGTTTACAGCTATAGTACAAGCTGCAAAATGGCATATGCCACCCGATAATTTAATGTGCGAAAATCATTATGAAGTGAAAAAACTTATGTCTGCTTTTGGTTTGCCATATCAAAAAATAGATACATGTTTAAATGGTTGCATGTTGTTTTGTAAAGAAGACATCAATCTTAGGAATTGTAAAATATGTAATCAGAAAAGATACAAACCAAGAAAAAAGAAGGAAAAGGAAGTTCCGTACAAGCGTATGAATTACTTACCCATCACTCCTAGGCTTCAAAGGTTATATGCATCTTCTGTAACCGCGCATCATATGAGATGGCACTATGTGAGAACACAGGAAGAAGGTACGTTAACACACCCAGCTGATGGAGAAGCATGAAAGCATTTTGATAAGACATACCCTGCTTTCGCAACGGAGAGCCGTAATGTTAGACTTGGTTTATGTACGGATGGATTTTCACCGTTCTCTCAATTTGGTTCAAAATATTCATCTTGGCCAATAATCGTTACACCTTACAATTTACCTCTGTGGATGTGTATGAAAACTCCGTATATGTTTCTCACTATTGTCATCCCTGGCCCTGATGATCCGACACAAGGAATCGACGTATATTTACAACCGTTGTTTGAAGAGCTGAAAACATTATGGTATGAAGGTGTTGAAACACACGATATTTCAAAAAAAATTCGTATGTTCGCTTCTCTACCGTGGACTATAAGCGATTTTCCTACGTATGCAATGCTTTCGGGTTGGAGTACGGTTGGTCGTCTAGCTTGTCCTTATTGCATGGAAGAAACACGAGCATTTTCTTTACTGCATGGGAAGAAAATTTCATGGTTTGACTATCATCGGTGTTTTCTCCATATTAATAATCCTTTTAGAAAAGATAAAAAAAACTTTACAATTAATAGACTTGAGACCTTGTGACCACCAACAGTTTGGCCAAATGAAGGTATTTATGACCTTGTAAAGGATTATCCAAAGATACATGAAATTGGCGAACAAAGTGAAATTCAAGGTAAATCGACGATTCATAATTGGTGCAAACAAAGTATATTTTGGGAGTTGCCTTATTGGAAAAATCTCCTAATTCGTCACAATATCGACCGCACAATAACAAAAATACGTTCGACAATGTATTTAACACAATTTTGAATGTTAAAGGAAAGACTAAAGGGGATTTGAAATCAAGACATGATATAGAGGCAATATGCAATTAACCTGAGCTTCATATGAAGCCAAATGACACAAAAACCCCAAAGCATGCTATGAGCTAGACAATAACCAAGTTAAAGTACCGTTAAAGTGGGTGGAAGGATTAAGATTTTCTGATGGGATTTCCTCTAATCTTCGTAGATGTGTCGACTATAAGAACGGTAAACTAAGTGGGATGAAAAGTCATGATTGTCATGTAATGATGGAACATTTGTTACCCGTCGCTTTCAAAGAACCGTTGCCCACAAAAGTTTAGACGGTTGTAACAGAACTTAGTTTGTTTTATAAGGAGCCTTGAAAGTTGATCATTTACATAAACTTGAGGAATAAATTCCTACACTGCTCTGCAAACTAGAGTAAATATTTCCTTCGGGTTTCTTTAATGTAATAGAGTATTTACCTATTCATCTTCCATTTGAAGCACGTCTTTGAGGTCATGTGCAATATGGATGGATGTATCCGTTTGAAAGATATTAATATTGAGTGTGTTAAATTTTAGTTTAATTACATGTAATAAAATTTAATTATAATTATTCTTAACAGGTACTTAAATCAAGAAAAAACTGAGACAAAATGCACGAGTTAAAGGTTCGATATGCAAATCATATATCGAAGAAGAAGCTTCATTCTTTTTCTATCATTATTTCAGTGACCGTGTGAACTTATCTTTTGAAAGTGCTATTCGAAATGATGAGGGAATTGAACAAGATTCTTCTGAATTAGTGCTATCTATTTTTAGACAGTAGGGACGTCCTGTTGGAAAATGTGTGGAACTATGGTTAGACGATAGAGATTACCATGTAGTCCACACATATGTTCTTCTTAACTGTGCAGAAGTTGTCCCATTTGTTAGGTATTATTAAATAACACATCTAAAATTATTTACTTAAATAATACATGTGTGAATTATAATGCAATATATTGTATATATGCAGTATTTACGAATCACAGCATCCAAGCGGCGATATCAGCAAAAAATTTGCTACTTGGTTTTCAAACCACGTATATGATCTGGTAAATTGTGTGCTCGATGAAGGGTTGAAACATCTTGTGATGGGACCAAAAAAAGTCAAGACATATCCAATATTCTTTGTCAATGAATACAAATTCAACACCAAAGAATATGGGACTGAAAAATTAACTAACAATACCGGTGTATATGTTAAAGGTAGTGATGATCCAAATGATCACATAAATGAATTTTACGGCGTGTTAACTCAGGTTTTGCAATTAACATATTTCACCAGGCCTACGGAAGAAGTTTATTTGTTTAGATGCAACTAGTTCAGTAATGTTTCAGGTTCTGGAATTAACGTGCACCAAAGTATAATATTATTGAAATAAAGCATACATCACGTTATCATAAGTACGATCCGTTTATACTAGCAAAACAAGTCCTACAAGTTTATTATGCTCCTTATCCATCTCCAAAATGAGATAAAGCAGATTGGTCGGCAGTTTTTAAAACGAAGGCAAGATTTACGTTTAATGGAAAGAATATTCCAAGCATACCAGTTTGACGGTTAAATTTCTTTCGGACTAGAAAATAGCTGATCAAATTTAAATTAAAAATTAACCGCAAGCGCACGGCGTACAATGTTAGTACGTGGCGAGTATGGGTCGATCCGTAGGGAATTATTTAGATTGTAAAATTCGATTCAATCAAATTAACCAAAGTTGAGAGTGTTGTTAAGCTAAAAATGAAAATGTAAATAAACTAACAAAAGAAAATGGATAAAAACAAATATGAAAATAGAAGACAATTTAGAGGTAATTTCCTTCCCATGATCACATAAATCAACATAAATGAAATTATGATCTCTCTTTTGGTCATTAGTGAATTTAGTTGATATGTTTATCATAATTATGGAATATTTGTGCTATTAATTACCCCAATATAAACCATCAAACTTTAGCATACTCACCAAACCACTTTTTAACTCTTATGAAAATAACAATGAACTTGAAAATAAAATCTATTCTAAGCATGATCTATTAACTATTGATTAGAAATATAGACCATCAATTTTGATTCCAAATCCACTTCCATTACCAAAATTAGTTAGTTAGATGATGATGTAAATTGTGTTTATTTGAGTAAGTATAGCCTATATGTGATTAACATCATAGACTATCAAATTCATTAATAAACTTACATCAACATGCAACCTTCTAATAAGCACAAAAAGAGAACATAAATGATCAAAATGTTGAATCTACATGATTTAAAGAAATTCATTATCTCTAAATTGAAGGGGTTTAGTTTCTCATATTTGTTATCATGTCAACAAATGTAGCATTCAACATGAAATAAAAACAAGAAGAAAATGTAAGCTAAGTAAAAAGAGAGCTAATTAAAATGAAATAAAAGCTATTCTACTTGCATAAATAAAAAATATACATTACTCACATGAAAGAAAAAAACATGTAAATAAAAAAGAGCAAGAATTAAAATTGCATTAAGAAGAAAATTACATAAGAAAATAAAATGGCTAAGTAGCCATAAAAAGAAAGAAAGAGCTTTTGTTTATTTTTGAGCCTAAAACTAAACTAACTAAAGAGAAGGCTCAAAGGAGGCTAAGAGATTAATTATATGAACATATGGGGTATTTATACATGCCTTAAACCCTAATGTATATTTTTGGAAACTACCCAAACTACCTCTCTAGGAAGTGTGGCCACCAAGTTATCATTAGCATGAGATAATCCTCCACTTAAATATGCATGAAACTTTTAGCTCCACTATAATTGTAGATTAAGGTAAGTGGGTAGGTGAGGTCTTCTATGATACATGGTTTGAATTATTTCCATTTTCATTACTTTGTTTCCATCCTTGTGCATGCATGTCTTCATGAAACCACTTGTAATTTCTCATTTAAATTCCTACAAAATAACATAAAAATTTCCAAGTAAATTTTCTTAAATTAATATATGCACAAAAATGACCATTTTGCCCCTATATGAAGATGAATAAATGATGATTTGAAAATAATTGAAATATTGGTTTAAACATGTTCAAATACCCTATATGCTTATTAAATTAAATTCAATTAAATATGAAAGTAAAAATATGCACATTTACGTGCACATCAGTACCAAGCGGATATCGAGGAAAGTGGCGAAATTACAATAACAGATGATCAAACCGATTTTGGACCTCTAAATGATGAATCAAATGTATTAGTAGAAGCATTTGAGACCATAGTAAAAAACAATATAGAGTATGAGACCGAGTCTGAATCAAAAAACGACGAGGACTGATTTAATAGTATACATGTTAAAAAAAGGTAATTTATGAGAGTATTGATGTTACACTTTTTTTGTATGTTATATGCGATTATTGATGTTAAATCTTGATATGATTACTCATAATTGAATGATATGTTCTGCCATAATAAAATAATATGTATATGACAGGTATTACAATGTCTTTCTTTAGGTAGCGGAGTTCTTCGCAGTCTGGTTTCCACCTTTTTCGTCTTAAAGTGGGACCGTTTGTAGCGGAGGTGATTGTAGTGGCCCGTCAAAGGAGGCACCGCGTACGGTGGTTAGATTGCTACCGAAAGCAGATGGCTCGTAAGTATTAAATTTACTTCAGCATTATAAATATTTTGTATGATATATTAGTCATGATTTGTTTGTATCATATTTAATGCAGGGGTTTTGAGCTTGAGCCTTCAAATATAGTGCTCAGCATATCTAAGCAGGCATACATGAGCCGTATGACTGCGTGCTGGCCGAAATGGAGTAGGATCCCAGAGCATGCCCGGAAGAGCATTTGGCAGGACTTCTTGGTAAGTGTAAAATTATATATCATTATATACAATCACTTTACAATTTGCTGACTAAGTATGAAAGTATAACTTATTATTTTTTCAACATATATACAAGGTGAGGTAGACCTACAAGAGGAGGATGTTGCTCTTTGCCAGCGCCACTGAAACTCCAAAGTTGCAAATAATTATTGGGATACGATGTCTACCATCAGAAAATCGGGGAAGAAGCTAAACTGGATGGGCGCCAGCGTATGGGATGCTTGGGTCGCATGGTAGGGTAGCGATGAATTCAGGGTAAGTCTATCAGATGTCACCTTAATTTGTTCAGTATAGAATACATATAAAATATAATCTTAATTTTTAATTTGAAGGCGGACTCAGATAGGAATTCGGCGAACAGACAGAAAAATCCAGTCACACACCGTGGTGGCTCGAAATCATTTCAACATCATCGCGAGAACCCGGTAAATTGATTAATTGTAATTACAAACAATTATTACATTTTTTGTATAAATTTGTATGAACAACAATAATATACACCAATTATTGCAGGAAAGAGCGCATGGGGCTCCTATCTCATATATAGACGTATGTGCACATACTCATGCCGTCAGGCAGACCGAGGATGAGGGATCAGTGACGTTTGTCTGGCATGAGGATGATAAAGCATACGCCGCACATGTAAGTATATTTTAAGTTATAAGTTATTAATAATGATCATTTTAATTAATTAGTTATAAAATATTATAGTAATGTCATGTAATATTTACTTGTATTTAAATTTGCGTTGCAGGAAAGATTTATGCAAGCACGTGCGTAGATGCTTGAGCATTCAGGACGAGAGCAATTGACCACTGATGAGGAGGACACTATCTTCGACTCCGTTATGGACCCGACACAGAGAAATAGGCGCTATGGCAACGGAAATCAATCGGTAATTTATAAAAATTAACTAAGTTGTAAAAATTGCTTAATTTTTATAAAAGTCACGCAATAACTTAAACATATTTCGACCTGTTTTGTAGGTTCAGGCCTCACAAAAGGCCTATCAAAAGGCTCAGGACAATGCTGAGATTAATGAGCTTCGACAACAGATTGCACAGTCGTCGCCTCCGAGGAGCGCAAATAGAGAAACTGAACCAGCATTTGGCCGAGTATATGGAGCGTCATGGAGCATTCCCTTCGTCTAGTGGTTCCGGAGCCGATGATGAGTCATGAGGTATGTTTTGCAGTTTTTGTTTTTGAAACTAGTGTATATATACAATGAGAGATGGTGAGGTTGATTTGTGGACATGTGGTGTTTGATGTTAATTTGTGGGGTTGATTTGTGAGGTTTGATGTTGGATGTATATATTGTACACTGATGTTGGATGTAGATATTGTAGTTGGGTGATGATGGATGGTTTGTTTTGTATTGGTTGAAAATGTTTGAGTTTAAAATGGTAATTTTTGAGATGGTAATGATTGAGTTTTATACTATTATTGATATTGATATTAATTTATCTTATATATCTGATATATATTGATTTTGACGTGTTGTGATAAATATTGATTTTGATGTGTTGTGATAAATATTGATATTGATGTGTTGTTGGGCTGTTGAAAAAAAGAATCTACCTAGATTTTCGACGGCTTCCGACGGCTTGTAGGTCGAAATATTCCGACGGCTTCCGACGGTTAACCGGTCGAAAATTCCGACGGCTTCTGACGATTAACCGGTCGAAAACTCTAACGGCTTCCGACGGTTTTCTGGTGTGTTTTTAAGCCACATGGACGTCAGCACCATCGGAAAAAACGTCGAAACTGCCATTGAAAAACCCATCGAAGGTCGTCACAAAGCCGTCGTCGTTTCCATCGAAAATGGTCGAAATCCGTGTTCTGTATTCCGACGGGATTTTCGACGACTCCCGATGGCCGCCGATGGCTACGAGCCGTCGGAAATCACTATGTATCTTGTAGTGTCACTTCGTTCATATACAAGCCACACAGAGGTTTATTCACCATTAACAATACCGACACTGCTCGCGGGCTAACTACTCTCTACTTCACTCTCTCCCTCATCAAATTTCAACTTCACACAAAACAAATATATACATAAGAGGTAGAGATAAGGAATATATATGTATATATATAGTTGGAAAAATAACAAATACGTTCCAATATGATTACCCCAGTAATCAACGTATACTCTTACTATCACTTAAGTATAAACAAAAATCTACCACACACCCATGGGGACAGAGACTCTAAGTCTCATCTAAGTCCAAGACTTGTGTCTCTTATATTATGTATTGTTCTAAACCTACTCCGATACCAACTTTTAAAACCACACCTCTATATACACTACAACAAAACTATCCTTTTACAACGCCTGTTTTACAACGGACCATAAACAACCGTTGTAATAGAAACCTTTTACAACGGTTTTCCTAAGCTCGTTGTAATAGGTGCGACTTTTTATCATCCAGTACACCTATTACAACGTTGTCAGCTTGCCCGTTGTAATATGGTCCTATTACAACGGTTTTCAGCCCGTTGTAATAGTTATCGGTTTTCAGCTCTATTACAACGGTTTTGGCCCATTGTAATATAGTTCTATTACAATGGTTTTCGGCACGTTGTAATATAGTCCTATTACAACAGTTTTCGGCCCGTTGTACTAGATATCAGTTTTCATCCCTATTTGCCCGTTGTAATAGATGCCTATTACAACTATTTTCGTCTATCCATTGTAATAGATGCCAATTTTCAACAACTCTTACCTACCGATCGTTGTTACCTACGATTATTATAATTTATTATAATTAATTGTTAATAATTAGTAAATTATAGTTAATATTTATTAACTACATTTAATTTTTAACAAATATAATCAATAATTAATATTAAATAACTACTACTAAATAATTAATATCAAATAATTAATAACTAATATTCAATTATAATTAAGAAGTGATAATTAATAATTAATAACTAATAAATAAGAAGTAATAATTAATTAATTACTGTTAAATAATTAATAATAAGAAGTAATATTTCAAAAAAAATTGAAAATTTCTACAATAAATTTAAAAAATTTCATAAGATGTTGCTTTAGATATTATAATAATTAATAATTAGTAATTTATAATTAATAACAAATATGTTTACT
This sequence comes from Allium fistulosum, assembly GCA_030737815.1. Taxonomy (NCBI): domain Eukaryota; kingdom Viridiplantae; phylum Streptophyta; class Magnoliopsida; order Asparagales; family Amaryllidaceae; genus Allium; species Allium fistulosum. Next base: position 46,163,768 of record CM060906.1, read on the forward strand.
ATGTCTTTACATTCACAACTTATATAAGTCATTATTTCTAATTTATTATAACTAATGATTATTAATGGATAATTTATGATTACTAATTATTATCTATAATCAATATTTATTTTTTATATTTAATAATATATTATAGTTAATTATTAATAATTAGTAAATTTTCCTTAATACATATTAGTTACATTTAATAACTAATAACTCTAATTAATATTAAATGATTAATATTAAATAATTAATGTTTAAAGTTTAATATTTAATATTTTGCAACGATCACAAAATTCCCGTTGTAATAAATGGCTGTTGCCAATTTTTGATAACTAATATATATAATAAATAATTAATACTAATATTAATCCTAGGTTAATTTTTTTAGGAAATGTTCACTATAAGAGAAGACCGAAGTATGGTAATATTTTTTAATATATTTACTATTGCTTTAAATATTATAATAATTTGTAATTAATAACCAATAATACTTAATAATTTATAAATGGTAATTTATAAATAATAATTATAAATGTCAATTTATATAGGACATTATTTATAATTTACGATGATTAATGATTATTAATAATAAATTATAATTGCTAATTATCAAAATTTTGGCTTGAGACAGATTAATAATAATAAAAATATATGTTGAATTGACGATAGAACCACAAATTAATTACCTTGAGACAGGCATGATGTTTATTCAAATAAAAAGAATATAATGAGTTCTCATAAACTGCTATCATTACCAAAACTGCTAATTAGCAATTATAAATGAGTACTTAAGGCCCTGGTTGCTATCATTGTGTATGATAGCATCCAAATGTGAGTCATATTGCTAAATTATAATGGCTAATTATTAATAATTTATTATTTATACATGATGTTTACTCTATGTAATGAAAATTTTGGCTTCAAACTTTCCCTCCAATCTAAATATTTTGGCTCCAACTCAAAATTTTGGGTCAACCATTGTTTTTTACTGGTCTCATGATCGCATGCCTCTCTGCCTTCTTCTCCCCGTTCTTTTTATTTTTCATTCTTATTTCTCAAATTCCCAAACCCTAGATCCACATTAAATCCCTCTCTATACCAATTCTAACATCTGAAAAAGAATATTATATCAATTAAGTAAAAAATAAAACTTAATCTCCTCTAAGTCGTGCTTCTCGAGCTCTTTCGGCACAAAAATTCCATGGTTACAGATCAACACATCCATGTCATCATAGAAACCCTCGACCGCTTTCTTCACAGCATCAAAGTCCCTAACATCGGCGCTGAAGGCACCGACATTGGCGAAGGACGAGGATGCCCTGATTAGGGTTACAGCTAACAAATTGAATGTTATACCAATTGAGTAGATTTTTTTCAGTAGCAAGTAGCATCAGACTAAGACACGGATAATTTGGATGAAACTAATATAGGTGTGCTATTTGATATTTCAACTTACAATTATTCCATTTATTAATACACTAAAAGTCCTTCATTGTTAGGTGTGTTGTTTGATCTTTAAACTTACATTTCAACAGAGAGTTAAAAGGTTGGTTGCTATCATTACCAAAACTGCTAATAGTCCATCCATTACAGCATTTAAACTAATTGGAGGTAATTATATGCAATTCATATTTTAATTTTTACTTGAAAGATACAACAACGCATTACGTATTCACACGGATATGGGGGTACCATCCAGTTTCAAAGGATGGAGTCCCACCATGAATAAAATGGACCGACCATATGCTTCTGATGTTGTTATAGTAGTTAGAGGTGATGATTGTTTTCATCCAAATGTGTGGCTTATGATCATTAATTTAGTCATATTGCAGGTTTTCACACACGATTATTTTTTCAAAAAGGAGACATCGTGTATGAGTCATCAATTGGTTCGAATAAGGATTTTCTAGACGATAACTGATAAATTTTTCGGGCATCTTCCAAAATTATGAAAAACCGTGTAGAGGCAATCAAATTTAAAGGCAAGTTAGATGAGAACTTATTTGCAAATGATGTAAATTGGTAAATTTGACTTGAAATTCTAGTTTATGGGACATTAAACAATATTGTTAACAAATTAAAATTTACAAAATCATAAAGTAATAACTGAGAAAATTCAACTCAGAACTCATTATATTCTTTTTATACGAATAAACATCATGCCTGTCTCAAGGTAATTAATTTGTGGTTCTATCGTCAGTTCAACATATATATTTTTTAACTAAATAGTAGGAACACAACCCTTTTCATTTGTGACGAAAGTATTTTTTGTCGTAGCCTTATTGTGTGTGTTTTTCTTATTACCGAGAGAGATATAAATACTGAAAATATATGTATGAATGTATGGCACATATTGGTGGAGCTAGAGCGAGGCAAAAGTTGGTGAGTAAAAAGACAGAGTTACAGATGTTTTGAATGCTGCAAGAGCAACTGTTTGGGAGGGATATTTGCTGGGTAAAATAATAGTTTTCCCATTTAGTCACACATAATATATGTTCGCATCGTAAATTGTATTAAGTTGGTAATTGTAGGTGATTGTGTTGCTCTTCTATATGTTACTAAAGAGTTGGATAAAATCCAAACTTCCAAGAGTGATGAGAAAGTCGGAGTTTAGATTATTCAAAATGCTCTTAAGGTAAAATTATTTACTATCCTAGTGGTTGTAAATATTGTTTAATTATACTAAATTAATCTACCTGAATGAAAATATTGGTATAAATGAGAACAAATCAGAACTGTATTGGTTTAACTAGATAAGAAACATAATAAGGGTCATTACCTTGGTCCTTTGTCAAACTACAAGCGCTAGATGTGTACTGTTGTGTCATTTTTTTAAAAGTTCAGTTAGTTTATATATTGACTTTTTTGAACAAAGTAAATGGTGGTCAAGGAAAGTTCTAGAAGCTGTTGCATGATTGGTTCATGGAAGAGGCTGTTGAGATACGATAAGGAAAATGGGCAAAATGATTTAATGGTATGTAGTATAGTTACATTTCTTTCCCATATTTTTTCTTTAGCTAATCATTTTATTATTTCACTATCATTTAGGTCAAATGATTTAATGACCCATTCTTTTACAGAAAATATTTGCATATGGTTGTATATTCAATGTTAAAAATCCAAACAACGAGTTGCTGGAAGAATAGGTAGTCGTTGAAAGAGCCGATGTTGGGGTTCAAGGGCCAAGACATGCACAAAGTTGATGAATCCAATGTTTATTATATTTTCATTTTATTGGTAGGTATATGTATTTGTTCTATAGATTTTGTATTGTAAGAGACTAAGAATAAATGAATGTTTTTGGCATTTAGAAATATAAATCTTTTTTGTTATTTTTAGTAGATATTCAATGAATATGTTTGTTATTGGTGTATTATTTTGGTTTCAATGGAAAATTAATTTTAAATTTATAAGCGCAATGTAGTAGCATTTATATATTTTTTCTCATTTGAATATTTTAACAACGAGCAAAAACAGTTGCAGAAGACCCTATTGTAACGGGTAAAACCTGTTGTAAAAGACCCTATTACAACCGACTATGGACCGTTGTAAAAAGTATTTACCACAATGGTTTTTACAACGGTTTTAAAACGTTGTAAAATTATTTGGATCTATTACAACATTGCATAGTATAATGGATGCAAGTCCGTTGCGAAACCCTATTACAATGGATGTTGCCCGTTGTAAAAAGAGTATTTTGTTGTAGTGACACATACTATCTAAGAGTATTACAAAGTAATACTGTCGGATAATACGGAGAATAAGATGACATGAGGTACACGCGTGAATATTCCATTGGACTAACACTAATATTAATAAAACATCAAATAAATATCTCATCTATACATACACAGTATTGGTACGAAGTAATAAACGCACGTGCCTCTAGAATAGAACAATACACAATATATAATAAATAATAAAGATCACGGAGTCAATCATGGTGATAATTTATAATATAAAATATACAAAGTATAATATACATTACCAGGTCTTATACATACATTAGTTTACACAATACAAATTAATATACAACAATACTGAATAACTAATCTCCTCTATGTCCAAATAATACAACCTGATCTCAATGTCCCTGTACCTAAAATGTCTCGGATTGACCTGAGTGTTATAAATAACACACGGGTCAGACTATATCTATAATGATGGATGATATGAAATATATAAATCAATGAAAGGTTTTATATCAATAATAACAATAACGTTAACAAGTTCAAATATCTTAAAATAACAACCACTACGAGTCTCATAATAAAGTCATCACCCATATAAAGAATGGCACTCAGAAATAACGAAATCAACATCAATTGGGTGAATCATCCATATTAGCAATCATCATCAAAATAGATTTATATAAAATGTGAGATAGCCTATCAAATCATCCAAACCATATCCAACATCTTACAAACCATCAATATAAATCATCCACAAACCAAAGCACCAATAATAAAGTAAGGCTATCTCAAAAATACCAAATCATCATAGAGTGTGGATATACGGGAACTGACTACACTTTAGACTCAACCAGTCTTTAGTTTAGTCAACTCATTATAGGAAAAAGACATATATGCCAATCCACTACACATACATATACCATGAATCCAACGAGAGACTGTCGACCGCCAATCGCAAGCCTACTCCAAGAACACAGGTCTACTCGCCAACCATAGAGTAACCATCTATTCTTATAGTCTTCAAGGTATATGCCAACCTACTACACTCACATACCCTGAACAAGATAGGGAGACTGATTGATGCCTACCGCAAGCCTGCTCTAGGAACCCAAGACTATTCGCCAACCGTAGAGTACAGTCTATTCCAACAGTCTTCAGTTACCTCGACGGACATCGTGACTCCATCCACCAGTGGCTCGTCTACGCGTAGCCTCGATCACGACCCTACTTTGCCCCTAATGGTAAAAGACTGCTGGCCTAAGCGACACAGGGGGCTATGGGCAACAACCTATCTACTATTACCAATAATGTGTTGTGCATCAAAAGGACATATAACCACAATGTCGCGGATCTGGGGCACGACACCACGATTAGCCCGTCAAGGTGGATACTGGCCAATCTGGTTAACTCCCAAAAAGTAAAGGAAGTTAGACACAATGTTGATGGTCATATAGTACTCATATCTTATCGCTAAACATATCTCTAATAATAAGCCGACACGTAGTTCTCATACCAATATCTATCTATAAGATACTCCTCATCGATTATCACATGGACCCATGAGTATAATCCCCGTTTGAGTGACATTTTCTTACAATGAATAATCAAACAAATAACATAATGGCGTCCCATACCACCGCATGTTATTTAGATAATTATTCAAAGCTCATAAACTACATTTGATCCACAGTATTTATTTTTATATGACAAGTCTAATGAATAACCGGAAAAGTATTACCGAATGCCCCATCCCAAACGGTGTTACTAATCCGTTTATTCAGATTTCTCATCGCATAGAAATAAAATCTCACAAATCAAATAGAAGGATGTCAGCACCGTATCATATTAAACTCATTAATCAATTCAAACTCAATGGTGAATCATTCACAATATAAAAATCTGTATAAGATATAAGAAATCAAAAGATATAAAAATCATACTTAAATCCTAATTTGAATTCAAAACATTGAAATAATATAGTTCGATAAAATATTTCTTAATAATTAAATCAAATATTCAAATATAAACATTTATAACATTCAAAATCAATTTATAAATCAAATATTCTTTATAATAAAAATCACTTAAAACAATATTATTATTTCTAGAATGTATTTTATAAAATAGTTATGTATTACATTTTCCTTGAAAATAAATTAAAATTTATAATATATTATAATATAGATTTAGAAAGAGTTTATAACCAAAAGAAATCTATATTTTTAATTAATAATATTTACAAATTTAAATGTATTTAGATTATTTATAATTTAATAAAATACCTATAAAGTACTTTTATTAAAATTTTAAAACTCTTAAATAATTTTCCTAAGCATTCCAAACATTCAATAAAATAAGCAATTAATAAATATATATAACTATAATTATGGAGTTAAATTGTTAAATTACTCCACAAACATATCAACAAACAACGATATAAATATCGAATGATTCGAGTCGAGTTCCTTCGAACCCTGGTCAGACACAAAATTAACACACGTTGACATATAAATAAATATTTATTTCAATTCACAAATGGACAGAATTCCATTTGTAAATTGAAACTTTCAACTCAACATCGATTGATTACAAAATCAACACCCAACAACCCCAACAATCAATCAATCCAATATCCAAACCAAACTATTCAATCAATCCCAAACATATGTCAAGCTAGCAATTCATCAATAGGCAAGATAAATGTAATAGGCAGTCGATATAGATATCGAAATAGATATAGATGTGAGTAAAAAGTTTTACTCACTAAAATGGAGTAAGAAGGATGAATGCATATCTTTGCTTCCATCACCGTGCTTTAGGTCGCACAGCATCGAGCTTGCCACCACCATCTATCACCATGTGTCTTCAGTTGTTGTTCCCCCTTCGACACTGTCATGCCATCAAGAATTCTATCGCACCTCAGATGCTTAGTCATGAATCGCCCTCTGTCATCGCATTTCCACTTCCAATCGCAGCTTCATCGTCGAACCTCCCCTCTTCTCACTCAAGCGACAATGGCCAGCACAGTTTGCCTTAGTCGCGATTCTTCTCTTTTTTTAATTTGCGTGCATGCATGATTTCAAAAATTAGGGATCGGGTTCCCACTAAAGAAATTTGGTCTTAAGATATAAATGAAAAGGCTATATGGAGTTTTCAAGACAAAATAAATGGGTTTGGGCTTGGGCGGAATAGTTTTGGCCTAGTTAAATCCAATTAACTTTTCTTTATTTTAATAAACTCTTTTAATTTATTTGTAATAAAACTTCAATCCAATTCGAATTAATTTACACTTCAAAATATTTTATACTCAATTTTTAAACATTTATTTGATTTCAATTTATTATTCAAAAAGAATTTATTAATTTAATTTAATTTATTAAAACCAGATCTTTTATTAAATAGAGTTCAAATAAATAATAATTTATTTATAAAAGAATAATTATCAAAAATCGTATTCGAACAAATTTTTATTTTAATTAAATGCACTTATTTTATGGCATAGAAAACAAGGTTGTTACACATAACTTCATTGATGGAACGTTGGCCAGAAACCTTAAATTATGAGTAGATGATTTAAGAACATATGAAGTGGTGATAGCTAGTGGGGAGAAGCTTCAAGGAACTGGCATCCGTAGATAGGACAAACTCAAGTATCAATGTTGTAGCATGCCAGTTGATCTTTTATTGTTGCTTTTAGATAGTTGTCAAGAGTTTTGGGTGCACAATGGATGAAGACATTATGAGAAATCACATTGAATTTCACTAATTTGCATATTAATTCACTTACATGGGTAAGAATTACGTGTGGAAAGGAATACAGCTAAGCATCGTGCAGTTGGATAACCAAAAATAATTAACAAGGAATACACAAAGAGGCAGTTAACCCTGATGTTATGCATTATAGAATTGACTCAAGAAACCCTAGAACAAACCACTACACCTTTAGAAATTGCCATTGTCTTACAACAATATCCATAATTTACTAAACCATTATTAGGCCTACCCCCTAAAAGACAAAAAGACCACAAAATTCCACATTTAAAAGGTTTCAAACCCATCCGTCTAAAACTACAAGCATTATTTTCATATAAAAAATGAATCAGAAAAAATCATTCAAGACATGTTGGACTCAGGTGCGATCAGACCTAGTTATAGTGCTTATACCCTCCAATGGTTATGGTAAAAAAGAAAAAGGATACTTGGAGGTTATGTGTTGACTATAGGAGCTTAAACAGTATCACCATTAAGGATAAGTTCCCAATACTCATGATAGATGACTTGTTTGATGAATTGCATGGCTCAAAGTTTTTTACAAAGCTGGACTTGATTTCTGGATATCACCAGATCAGGATTAATGAAGAGAATATACATAATGCAGCCATCAAAACTCATGATGGCCACTATGAGTTTACTGTGATGCCCTTTGGTTTGACTAATGTACCCTCTACTTTCAATCTTTAATGAATATAATATTTAAATCTTATTGGAGGAGAGTAGTACTTGTATTCTTTGATGACATACTAATCTATAGCTAGGTAATGTTTGAGCATTTGGATCATCTTAGGTTGACTTTGTAGATGCTGAAGGATAATTCAACGGTCATCAAGTTATCCATATGTACATTTACCAGAGAATATACTAAATTCCTAGGCCATATCATTTCAGACATAGGGTTATCAGTGGATCCAAGTAAAGTAGAAGCTATCGGAGAATGGCTACTTCCTACAAATTTGAAGGCACCAAGGGCTTTTCTGGAGCTCATATGGTATTATGGAAAATATATTAAGGGTTATGGACTAATTGCTAAACCCTTTACTGATTTACTTAAGAAAGATGCATTCAAGTGGAGTGACAAGGCCACACAAGCCATGGAGCAATTAAAACAGTGTCTCACCAATCCCCTAGTATTAGCTATGCCGGATTTTAATAAAAAAAACCATTGTGGAATATGATGCAAATGGAATTGGTATTAGTGTAGTTTTTCTTCAAGACAACAAACCTTTAGAATTTTTTAGCATACCCTTACAAGGAAGAGCAATAAGCTGGTCTACATATGAAAACAAGTTACTTGCATTAATTTTGGCTACTAGAAAATGGTAACAATAATTACTTAGAAGGCAGTTTATCATCAGAACAGACCACCAGGGCCTTAAGTACTTATTAAAATAGAATCTATACACATGAATTCAAGTAAAAAGGTAGGATATGTTGCATGGATTTGACTATCGGTTGAATTCGGAAGTGGAAGGAAGAATGTTGTAGCGGATGCTCTATTAAGAAGAGATGAAAAAGTTAAGGGTAATGACTCTAAGTATATAGCCCTCTCACGTATACAACCTGCTTGGTTGCAAGAACTAAAGGATACCCTTGCTCAGTCTTCGTTTTATGCAGAAGTTATTCGTTAAATAAGAGATGGAAATAAGCCAACAAACAAGTACAAAATAATGGACGATTTGGTGTTTTATAAAGGCAGAAGATTAATCCACCATCATAATGACAAAGCCAGAAATGTAGCTCAAATATTTTTCAATGGAATATTTGAATTGTATGGCCTACCTTCCTCCATAGTCAGTGATAGAGATGCCTTGTTCACAAGTACATTTTGGCAGGAATTATTTACACCGCAAGGTTGCTCATTGAAATTAAGTTCTGTCTACCATCCTCAAACAGATGGGCAAAGTAGAGTCACTAATAAAATATTAAAAAGGTATGTGAGATGTTTTGAGTGTCATAGGCCTCATGAATGGTCTAAATGGCTTAGTTTGGCTGAGTACTTGTATAATACCAACTGGAAATCTTCCACAAATACTACTCCTTTCCAGGAAATATATGGTGTACCACCTACTACTTTATTATCCTATGTTCCTAACATTTCAAAGGTACAACAAGTTGAATAAGCATTGTTTTCAAGAGATGTTGTGATTCAGTTATTAAAATATAGAATGCTACTCACCGAGGATAGAATGAAAAAATATGCTGATATCAGGAAATCAGAAAGGAGTTTCCATGTTTAGATTAGGTATACCTTAAGCTTCAGCCTTATAGGAAAATTACCGTTAGAAATCAAATAAGCGTTCTCCTATGTTTTATGGACCATACAAAGTTCAAGAGAAAATTGGGGAGGTTCCTTATAAATTAAAATTGCCAGCCTTTGCAAAAATCCATCTTGTATTTCATGTATCTCGGCTGAAGAAGAAGTGGGGCAGCATGTGATTATTCAAGAGTATTTTCCCTCTTTTGTTAAAGAAATTATTAAGGAACCTGAGAAGATATTGGATAGAAGGATAATACCAAGAAATAACAGTACTGTTGTTCAAATTCTGGTGAAGTGGAGTGATCAACCTAAGGAAGATGCCACGTTGGAGGAGTATTAGAAGATCATCAGTAAATTCCCCACTGTGGACCTTGGGATAAGGTCCATTTTTCAAAGGGAGGGGAGTTGTAACAACCACAAGCTAATTCAACCATTAAAGCCTGTTCAAGCCCCTTTGTCAACATACCTGAGATCAAGATCGCCAGAAAGAGCACTACAGAAGGTCGAAGAAGATCACTAGTGGTCGGAAAGTGGAGCTACAGTTCAAGTCGACACCATTGGTGGTCTAGTTGTTGCATGAAGATGGGTGTATGCTATGTGCACATGCACAGTGTGCACGTGTATACAAAATGCAGTAATACAAAATAGGGTTAGTGTGTGTTATTTTTATGGATTTGGTTGGTTAATATAGTAGTTACTTCTGCACATATATGAGTGAATGTAAGGCGTAATTGCATGAATATGTTGATGAATGAAACCTTTTTTCTTTTTTGCTTATTTCTTCTTTTCATCTTACAATTGAATATAATTCTTCTTCTCCCTCTTCTTACTTCTTTATCTTACTATTATCTTCCAATTTTGCATAATTAACCTTTTCTACAGACTACACTTAACTTACCTCCTAAACATGGTTTAACTTCCCTCAAAACACATTCTAAACCGCTCTTTCTTCTCAAATATAACACAGCAGGTTCCAAAACTTCACAAAAAAAAACAGATGCTTTCACTTCCCCTTCGACTTCCTTACTGCCCATCTCTTCCCAAAACCCCTAGCAAATCTGCTCACCTGCTCTCCACTAAAGTAATATCTTCATTCTCTATTACTCTCCCCTCCTGATCTAGAGGTCTATTAAAGGAATGAGAATTTAGAATAGAAGAGGTCTATTACTATCAATATTAGAACTATATTGTGATGCCCCACCTCTATACTCACACTAGCCAAGGACACTACGAGGTAATGTCATCGACTAGCACGAGGAATAAGGCTGTTGAGGAGCGACCATCTGTGTAATTGCTTTGTGCGAGTACTGATATGTCAGATAATATAACTTACATTTCATTTCAAGAGGAAATCCGACATATCAAATACAAACTCAAAGCTACCACACAGTGGCTATGTGGACTTCGGAAACAAATATAGAAATAAGCATAACATAACCAGTCACAGATATTCATATCACAAAGGCGGAATCAGATATGAATATATCACATAAAAGTGTACATCATAATAGTGGTCATATAAGATCCACTACATCACAAAAGAATAGGTACAAGTGCTAGACAAAAGAATATGTATACATCAAGGAGTCTCTATCTCGAATGTATAATAACAAAAACTACTAATCTAAAGTAGTTAGCCAAAAATCAGATGATGAACCCTGATAAGAAGTCAAGCAGAAGCACCTGAAATACCTCGGTCTGACCCGAGTATTATTTAAGAAGAAATAATAAACGGATCAGTCTAGCTATAAATATCATATAGAATGAGATAGGAAAAAAGATATGAAAAAAACGTATGTTAACAAAAATGCCATACTGTGACAAGTTTACGTAAGGTAACAACAAAAATCATACAGTATCACAAATATTCTCAAACACCAAAAAGAATGTCATATTCTTTAAATTATTCACCAAAACACAAATATTGATAAAGCTTATCAATGCATATCATCAAAATTGGTGAAACACAAATTCTAGAAATCAACAACCAGAAATCCAGAAATCACAAAAGGGGGGAGGCCTATCACAAATGGGAGCATGAAAACTCACCAACACGTGCATCACAAACGGAACGCTATTCCATGGTCGCTAACCATCAATTTTGAGCCGAAGCTCCACAAACGGCCCAAAGACCATGGGTCGCTACCCCACCAATTTTGAGTTGAAACTCCACAAATGGGGTTTAGCCCCCACACAAACAAAGAGACGTCGCACATCGCTAGTCTAAATCACAAAATGATCATCATTGATCAATAAAAAGTGTGAATCACACTAAGCTAGTAAATATAAGAGTTTAGCTTCATGTCCCATAACCACTGGCTTAACATAAATATTTACGAACAAATTGTAGATTTCCACTCGAAAATTATCACAAGAGTTCAATCGAACAAGTCCAAGAATTAACCGACGAAGTAAACGCAAGCGTTTCATACCACTTGTTTTGCTAAGCCGTTTGGTTAGATTTCTCATACGAATGAGGTAAAGGTTTGTATATACTAATAGATTGGAAAACGGTTTTATAAACAAGATTTGTATTAAAAATAGAGTTGGAATCATCTTTGTGAAAGAGTTTGAATATTTACTACTGGTATAGAAACCTTTGTATTTTAAAGTGACAAATCACAAAAATGATTGTAAAAACAATCAATCACCAAAGATTCACATCCAAAGACGTGAATTAAAACCATAGAAATCGATATCAAATCCATCAAATGGATATTCCCAAAAATCCAAAGAAAGAAGTCATCAAAGTCGATATATGATAACAACAAATCGGATCATCAAGAATCGATTAAAAATCGGAAACCCACACAAAACTGCCTAAATAGGCAAAAAGCACATTTCCCAGATTCAGTCGATTGATGCATGCCTAGAAACTCTCGGTTTCCAGGTTCAATCGACTGAACTGTATGGTCAGTCGACTGATGCATACAGAAGCTTTCTGTTTCCAGGTTTAGTCGACTGATACAAGGGCAGAAAATTTTCTGTTCCCAAATTCAGTCGACTGACCATACAGTTCAGTCGACTGAACTGTCATTTTGCAGTATTTTCAATTTAGCCCAAGAAGGGAAAAAACCCAAACCGAAAGTGACCGGATGAGCAATGGAGACTAGGGATTTATGCCAAGCGACTACCCAGCCTTATAGGCTCTTCGATACACCCTAACAACATGTTCAAACATCAAAGATAGGATTTTTAAAGATTTGACTTCAAAACACCAAAAATTGGAATATTCATCAAACCAATTCAATTCAAAGGCAAATGGACAAGGAATAAATGTTAGGAATTACTACCTAACAACTATCAAAGATATAGACATAGATGTGAGTTCAAAAACTCACCATTTACACCCAAAACAACAAATGAGAAGCTCTAGAACAAGCAAAGATTGATTTCTCTTCAACAACACCTCCAGAATCTTCAATCTATTATCAAAGGTGAAGTTTTTCCTAAGTTAGGTTATAGGAATTTCTAAAAATTGAAGAGGGATTGAGATGGAGAAGATGAAGAGGATGCTTACCTAAGCTTCTCTTGGATTTTGGACTTGAATTTGAGTTTCCAAATCAAAGCTAGGGTTTAGGAATTTTAATTTCCTCTTCTTTCCCCCATTTTTACTTTAGCTTGAGAGTGTTAGGAAATGAGGAGTGGAATGAATGAAAAAGAGTGGAGTTGGGTTATTTGTTAGGTTGGTGGGCTGAAACCCAAACCCAAAGCCCTAAATGAAAATATCAAAATTTTACTCAACTCCAAACATATCGATGTTTATACTCAAAAAGGTCGCAAACGCCATTTTGGACTCAATGGAAGTAGTCTCGAGTCCTAATTTAACCGTTTGCAAAAAGTGACATTTCGGACTTAAATCCGACTAACGATGCTATATTTAAATAAAACATTTAAATATACAATCGTAAAATATGCGGGTTGTTACAGACTCCCCTCCTTAAAGAAATTGCGTCCTCGCAATACTTAAGAAAAAGAAATAAAAAGTAACAACCATACAAAGGCATAACAACACAAAAAGAAGAAATTTTGAAATGAGAAGTTCACCTTACGGAGCAAGAGAGAGTAAGTCCAGATGTGTTCGCTCGATGAATTCTCTGGATTCCCAAGAGCAATCCTTAGGATTTGTGGACCATTGAACTTTCACAAGAGGAACATCTTTATTTCGAAGGTGTTTAACCTCCATAGCAATGATACGAATAGGATGTTGCTCATAAGTCAAATTAGGCAAAACTTCAATTTCTTCAATAACACCGGGCTCAAGAATATAATCAGAATCTCGAAGGCATTTCCGTAATTGAGAGACGTGGAATACGTCATGAATAGCAGAAAATCGAGCTGGTAATAAAAGGCGATAAGCCACAGAACCAATGCGTTCGATGATGGGAAATAGGCCAATATATCGAGGTGCTAATTTCCCCGATCGACTGAAACGCACAACACCTTTCATAGGTGAAACACGAAGGAACACCAAATCTCCCATAGAAAATTCTAATTTCCTTCTTCGGTTATCGGCATAGGATTTTTGTCTACTTTGAGCTTCTTTCATCCTATGACGAATAAGGTCAATTCTGTGGCATCCCGAATAAAACCTGGACCTAAAACCAGCTTCTCACCAGCTTCAAGCCAACACGAAGGAGATCGGCATGGCCTTCCGTAGAGTACCTCGAAAGGTGCCATACCAATACTAGATTGGAAGCTATTATTATATGAAAACTCAGCAAGAGAAATATGATCTTCCCCACTTCCACCAAAATCAAGAACACATGCACGAAGAAGATCTTCAAGAGTTTGATTCACACGCTCGGTTTGTCCATCGGACTGAGGATGATAAGCGGTGCTAAAATTAAGCTTCGTTCCCAAAGCTTTTTGAAGACCTTTCCAAAACTCACTAGTAAATAATGGATCACGATCACTAACAATAGAAGTAGGAACTCCATGTAATTTAACAATTTCTTTAACATAGAGTTTGGCCAAAAGAGGTACGGTCCGATTGGACCGAACAGGAATAAAATGGGCGGACTTTGTAAGTCTATCAACTATCACCCATAGGCTATCATGACCCGAACGAGAACGGGGAAGACCGTCAATAAAGTCCATGGAAATTTGATCCCACTTCCAAACTGGAATGTCCAAAGGTTGCAATAACCCACCGGGCCTTTGATGCTCGGCCTTCACGAGTTGGTAAGTCATGCAACGCTTAATAAAGTTAGCAACACCAGATTTCATTCCATCCCAGTAATAAAGTCGCTTCATGTCCGCGTACATTTTACTACTACCGGGATGAGTGGTAAATTTAGAACGATGAGAGTCTTCTAAAATGTCTTTACGAAGATCACTAATATTTGGCATGATAATTCTACCAAATTTTTGAATACCTCTACGAGCATCAATATCAAAGTCTTTCAAACCTTCAATATCAATTTTATCCCTACAACTTTGGCTAAGAAGAACCAATTCGGGATCATGCTTTTGAGCTTCAAGGATGCGGTCTAAAAGAGAAGGATGAGCCTCAAGGCTACACAAGACAAAAGATGAACATGAATCGGATTTATGATCTCGAATCTCATAAGTGGACAAAGTTTTGAGATCATTCCATTCGGATATCATTATGGAAACAACCGCTTGTTGCTTACGACTAAGGGCATCGGCAACACGATTGCCCTTTCCGGGAGTATAAAGAATATCAAGATCATAAGATGCAAGGAACTCGAGCCAACGTTGTTGATGCAATTTAAGTTCCTTTTGAGAAAATAAATACTTCAAAGATTTATGATCGGTGTAGAGAACAAATTTCTCTCCCAAAAGATAATGATGCCAAATTCTAAGGGCGAAAACAATAGCCGTGAGCTCTAAATCATGAGTGGCATATCTAGTCTCGGTAGGCTTTAATTGCCTAGAAGAAAAAGCAATAACATGTTCCCTTTGCATGAGAACGGCTCCCAAACCAACACGACTAGCATCAGTATAAACAATAAAATCTTGGTTCCCTTCGGAAATCACAAGAATAGGAGCATCGGAAAGGAGTTCTTTTAGTTTCTGAAAAGCAGCTTCACATTTGTCTGACCAAATGTATTTAACTCCCTTCTTTGTCAAACTACTGAGAGGTACGGAACTTTTAGAAAAGTCTTTTATGAACCGACAGTAATATCTCGTCAATCCAAGGAAGCTACGAATTTCCATCACACTCTCCGGTCTCTTCCAATTTTGAATCGCTTTAATCTTTGAAGGATCTACGGAAATTCCGGATTCAAAAATGATGTGTCCTAAAAATTTCACACGAGATTGCCAAAAGTGGAACTTAGAAAATTTTGCTTTCAATTGATTGCTCCTAAGAGTTTCCAACACAATCCGAAGATGTTCTTCATGATCTTCCTCGGTTTTAGAACAAACAAGAATATCATCTATAAAGATGAGAACAAATCGATCGAGGAAGTCTTTGAAAACTCGATTCATAAGGTCAACGAAATAAACTGGAGCATTCGTTAAACCAAATGGCATAACAAGCCATTCATAAGATCAATAACGAGTACGGAACGATGTCAAAGGAATGCTATTCTCTACAATACGGAGCTGATGAAAACCGGTTGCTAAGTCTAACTGTGAAAAGACTCTAGCACCACTAAGTTGATCAAATAAATCATCAATCCGAGGTAAGGGATATTTATTCTTGATGGTGAGATCATTAAGCTTGCGGTAGTCAACGCAAAGCCTAAGTGTACCATCAGATTTCTTTACAAAAATAGCTGAAGCTCCCCATGGAGAGGAACTAGAACAAACAAACTGTTTTGCTTCCAATTCGGATAATTGTTTACGCATCTCCTCATTTTCCTTATTGGACATACGATAAGAGGGACGAGTGATAGGTAGAGCTCCAAGGATTAGATTAATTATGAACTCAATTGCTCGCTTAGGTGGTAATCCTAATACGGGCTCAAATATGACGGGAAATTCACGAACAATGTGAATGAGAGAAATAACATCTTCCTCATCATCATTATCGTCATCATGAGGATTTAGAGAATATAAGGATGCTTCCGAATTGGAATCTGAATCTTTAAGAACAAGAGAAATCTGCTTAACAGATTGAGGATGTTGAAGATATATAGTCCGCTCAGGACATAGGATATGGGCTTCATATCGGTTAAGCCAATCTATCCCCAAAATCATTACAAAACCTAGGTAACGCATAACATGCAAATCGGCTCGGAAGGCATAATCACATAAAATAATTTCGACATCTTTACACAGTAAACTGAGTGTTGCGGATCCACCAACCGGATTCGCAATTCTCAATGAAGTCATCAAGCCCATAACATTTAAAGACAATGTATCAACAAATTCTTTCGATATAAATGAGTGAGATGCACCTGTATCAAAGAGAACTCGAATAGCAAGATCACGAAATATAATAATGCCATCAAGGATAGAATGAGAACTACCTTGACCATGAGAAGTGTTACTAGGGGCTTGCACCACATTTAGCTTCCCTTCCTTCTTGCTTTGAAGTTTGGAACATGAAGATATAGTATGATCCGAACTTTTGCAATAGTGGCAAGTAAGGGGCTTCGGACACTTGTTTGCATAATGGTTCTTAAAACCACAATTGTAACAGTCTCCACGACTAGAGGTAGGAGTCTTCGCTACCGAAGTTGCTTGCTTCCCTTTCTTGTTGGGATTAGGCTTAAATTTAAAAGGCCTCTTCTTATTGATGTTTTGTTTGGCCCCCACAACTTCAACATCACTTTCGTTATCGGCCTATTCGAGTCGAAGAGCGATATCAACAAGCTGATCGAAAGAAACTTCTAGTTTCAGAAGTAATGGATTTTTTAGGTTCTTATTCAACCCATAGACAAATCTCTGATTTTTCTTCAATGGGGTATTAATATACCCGACCCCATATTAAGAGAGAGATTCAAAAGATGCGACGTAATTCGTCACAGAAGATTCACCTTGAACAAGGTCAATAAAGCGTCGAGCTAAAGATACTTTTTCAGCTTTCGACACAAATTTCAACTTGAACCTTTCTCGGAATTGCTCCCAAGTAAGATCTGCTTCAATAATTTCGAGATCAGAAGCTCATACCAATCTAATGCTCTCTCCTTGAGCATGCTAGAAGCCACTTGGACTCGATGTAGATCAATAAGATTCATGCGGGAAAAGATGCGATCGCATGTTCTAAGCCAAGCTTGGACTTCTATAACACTTTCGGAACCCTTGAAAGGCCTTCCACCCAAGTTGGTGTAATCACTGCACAAGCGTGCGAACCCAGATTTAGGATGAATAGGCTCTGGAATGGGTCTGATAGCTTGAGCATTCTTCACAAAATCTAAAAGTTGTTGAGTAGACATGAATACTCCATCCCGAGGAGTGGCACTAGATTGACCGGCGCTGGGACGGCTTGGTCTAACCATTTCTCTTCTTTAAGAAAAAAAAGAAAAAAAAAGAGGAAATAGGTTATTCACAGAATGAATATCAAACAAACTTGATTGATAAAACAAGGCATCACAAAAGAAAATAGGATAGAATGGTACGAAGACTCGAATTAAATCCTATGGCATGATTCCTAAGAAAGACTTAGGACAATGATCCTTGCTAGATTATTCCACATTGTTCCGAAGTTTGGCTCTGATACCAAGCTTTGACGCCCCACCTCTATACTCACACTAGCCAAGGACACTACGAGGTAATGTCATCGACTAGCACGAGGAATAAGGCTGTTGAGGAGCGACCATCTGTGTAATTGCTTTGTGCGAGTACTGATATGTCAGATAATATAACTTACATTTCATTTCAAGAGGAAATCCGACATATCAAATACAAACTCAAAGCTACCACACAGTGGCTATGTGGACTTCGGAAACAAATATAGAAATAAGCATAACATAAACCAGTCACAGATATTCATATCACAAAGGCGGAATCAGATATGAATATATCACATAAAAGTGTACATCATAATAGTGGTCATATAAGATCCACTACATCACAAAAGAATAGGTACAAGTGCTAGACAAAAGAATATGTATACATCAAGGAGTCTCTATCTCAAATGTATAATAACAAAAACTACTAATCTAAAGTAGTTAGCCAAAAATCAGATGATGAACCCTGATAAGAAGTCAAGCAGAAGCACCTGAAATACCTCGGTCTGACCCGAGTATTATTTAAGAAGAAAATAATAAACGGATCAGTCTAGCTATAAACATCATATAGAATGAGATAAGATAAGAGATATGACAAAAACGTATGTTAACAAAAATGCCATACCGTGACAAGTTTACATAAGGTAACAACAAAAATCATACAGTATCTCAAATATTCTCAAACACCAAAAACAATGTCATATTCTTTAAATTATTCACCAAAACACAAATATTGATAGAGTTTATCAATGCATATCATCAAAATTGGTGAAACACAAATTCTAGAAATCAACAACCAGAAATCTAGAAATCACAAAAGGGGGGAGGCCTATCACAAACGGGAGCATGAAAACTCACCAACACATGCATCACAAACGGAACGCTATTCCATGGTCGCTAACCATCAATTTTGAGCCGAAGCTCCACAAACGGCCCGAAGACCATGGGTCGCTACCCCCCCAATTTTGAGTTGAAACTCCACAAACGGGGTTTAACCCCCACGCAAACAAAGAGACGTCGCACATCGCTAGTCTAAATCACAAAATGATCATCATTGATCAATAAAAAGTGTCAATCACACTAAGCTAGTAAATATAAGAGTTTAGCTTCATGTCCCATAACCACTGGCTTAACTTAAATATATACGAACAAATTGTTGATTTCCACTCAAAAATTATCACAAGAGTTCAATCGAACAAGTCCAAGAATTAACCAACGAAGTAAACGCAAGCGTTTCATACCACTTGTTTTGCTAAGCCATTTAATTAGATTTCTCATACGAATGAGGTAAAGGTTTGTATATACTAATAGATTGGAAAACGGTTTATAAACGAGATTTGTACTAAAAATAGAGTTGGAATCATCTTTGTGAAAGAGTTTGAATATTTACTACTAGTATAGAAACCTTTGTATTTTAAAGTGATAAATCACAAAAATGATTGTAAAAACAATCAATCACCAAAGATTCACATCCGAAGACGTAAATCAAAACCATAGAAATCGATATCAAATCCATCAAATGGATATTCCCAAAAATCCAAAGAAAGAAGTCATCAAAGTCGATAAATGATAACAACAAATCGGATCATCAAGAATTGATTAAAAATCAGAAACCCACACAAAACGGCCTAAAATATGCTAAAAGCACATTTCCCAGATTCAATCGACTGGACTGTATGGTCAGTCGACTGATGCATGCCTAGAAACTCTCGGTTTCCAGGTTCAGTCGACTGAACTGTATGGTCAGTCGACTGATGCATACAGAAGCTTTCTGTTTCCAGGTTCAGTCGACTGAACTGTATGGTCAGTCGACTGATACAAGGGCAGAAAATTTTCTATTCCCAGATTCAGTCGACTGACCATACAGTTCAGTCGACTGAACTGTCATTTGCAGTATTTTCAGTCCAGACCAAGAAGGGCAAAAACCCAAACCGGAAGTGATCAGACGAGCAATGGAGACTAGGGATTTATGTAAAGCAACAACCCAGCCTTATAAGTTCTTCGATACACCCCAACAACATGTTCAAACATCAAAGATAGGATTTTTAAAGATTTGACTTCAAAACACCAAAAATTGGAATATTCATCAAACCAATTCAATTCAAAGGCAAATGGACAAGGAATAGATGTTAGGAATTACTACCTAACAACTATCAAAGATATAGACATAGATGTGAGTTCAAAAACTCTCCTTTTAAACCCAAAACAACAAATGAGAAGCTCTAGAACAAGCAAAGATTGATTTCTCTTCAACAACACCACTAGAATCTTCAATCTATTATCAAAGGTGAAGTTTTTCCTAAGTTAGGTTATAGGAATTTCTGAAAATTGAAGAGGGATTGAGATGGAGAAGATGAAAATGATGCTTACCTAAGCTTCTCTTGGATTTTGGACTTGAATTTGAGTTTCCTAATCAAAGTTAGAGTTTAGGAATTTTAATTTCCTCTTCTTTCCCCCATTTTTACTTTAGCTTGAGAGTGTTAGGAAATGAGGAGTGGAATGAATGAAAAGGAGTGGAGTTGGGTTATTTGTTAGGTTGGTTGGCTGAAACCCAAACCCAAAGCCCTAAATGAAAATATCAAAATTCTACTCAACTCCAAACATATCGATGTTTATACTCAAAAAGGTCGCAAACGCCATTTTGAACTCAATGGAGGTGGTCTCGAGTCCTAATTCGACCGTTTGCAAAAAGCAACATTTTGGACTTAAATCCGACTAACGATGCTATATTTAAATAAAACATTTAAATATGCAATCGTAAAATATGCAGGTTGTTACATTGTTTCTATAACTATTGTTACGAGTATTTATGCCCGCCCACATGGACCTGGATCAGGTTATTTGGGTATTTTGACTCTATATACTAGAACAACTACACTATCATTTCCCAATAAATATATTTTATTGCTTTCATCACAACATGTTTGATGATTACAATGTGCTTGTAGGTGAGCATAACCAAATATTAGTTGAGTGTAGCACAAATGTACGGTAGAACATCAAATAGTATTAAACAATTAGGATTGGCACAATTTGTTAAAAATTTGGTATAAGCAACAAGTGATTATGCAACTTATCACATCAGAATTATCAAAATTTTAAAATCACCCAAGGACAAAAAGTCTGCTTAATTTATCAATAGCATAGTTGAAAAAAACATACAATCCGCAGTTGTTGCCTAAAGTTCAGATGACAAAGAAATGTCTAAAAATAAGAAATAAAGTAGAACTGCAGAAGTTAAAATTTCAAACTGGAAAAGTGAAGCTAAAAGTATCTGGACATCGATAAAAATTTTTGAAAAATGCAGATTTGGCATAGCCTTGTTGAGATATATGCCCACTTCCCATTTTGGTAATAGAGCCTCACTCCCTTTATTCTTGGAACAATAAATGTGTCCTCCCTACTGCATTTTTGCACCATTTGAGAACTGAAAGAGTTTTTTTTGCCAGTATCCTACTGCTTTGCCATTAAATTTTAACCACCAGTTGCAAGCCTTCCTCATATAGTGCTTCATTTTACAATGCATATTGGAGTGTTAAATTGCATGTTATCTAATGTTGAACAAATTGTAAATCTATATACATAATTAATAATAGTCTACCTAAAAGCATGTATGTGAGTTTGGTCTATTTGAATCTTGAATTTTTTGTAGCTGACATAATACTATAGACTTCCATAAAATAATAAGGTTTAATTACTGTACCAAGAGCAATCTCATGACTTATCTGTATGAATCCATGGCATAATAAATTGAATTAACCCGAGCCTCTGTATCCATATGTCTAAATTATGCATATTTTGGAGAATATTAAGAATACGCATGGCTATGTTTGAGCTTTGTTTATTTAATGGAAAAATGCACCAACTCATGAATGTGTTTCACTCTTACTATCCATGGAACAAAGAGATGGGTCTCTTGAGAGATAGTTTTGGATTCATCTAAGATAAAATGGTATTAACTTAACTTTTATGTTATAAGTAATTATTATGAACATAATATGTGAAATTATAATTTATCAATAATGTTTTGTACCATAACTCCTGCTACCTTACAATAACAAAGTCAAAGATCGATAATAAAATTTGAGAGTAGTTAGCATCATTTTCTGAACTATTAGGCTCCAAGAGTTTATATCAGCCTTAGCTCCATATCATTTTCAGTGGAAACATATAATGCTAGCTATATAAGTAATTAATCCATTACAAACAAATCGGCGATTGAGTATAAATCCATGCTATATAACATATTATTATGATTGGAAAATACTATATTAAAATTCTATTTTTGTTACAATATTTTACTACTACTGTAAGAGTAATGGAAAGGGAATCTACGGATGATATGTTAAACTTCACCAACAATAATACTATTTTTTCTACGGAGACATAGTATCGGAAGGAATTTTCCACCACCAGCCTTATAATCAATTAAGCTACAACATCGTTGACATGATTGTAAATACTTGATTGTAAAAATGTTATGGGATTTTGGATCATGCTTTACTAATGATACCTCATCTTACACATTCATTATGGTTCTACCATTTACACTATGCATACGTAATTTTCAAATATGGTTATAAAATAATACATTCATAATTGCATTATGTGCTTCCTGTATTTTCATTCATAATTTCACTTTATTTTTTAATTATTCATTAGAATACCAAACCAAAATGAGGAACAAAATTTGCACAGTAAGATTGCAAAGATATATAATTTTATCATTCAAAATTTGCACCTTGCACTACACTAATCTTTGATTTAGTATTACTAATGGATGGTTGAACTAAAATTAACTCTAGGACAAACTATATTATTTTTCCATTCAATGTATTTTATTTAAAGTATCTTAACATTAATAGCAACAACATAAATGGTTATCGAACCTTGGACTTAAATGCTATATAAATACAAACATGAAACATGATTGATTTACAATTGTCAAAATGAGAATAACTCACTAACCTACTAAGAGTTTAGATGAATTCTGTTTTCCATCCGTTATGATAGGTAAAGATAGGAATGTAGGCACATGTGAAATTTAAGTAAACAATTTTGAAATATGTGTTCAATAATAATTGTGTGTTAGCGTCGTGTTGTGTGATAAGATTGGCAGAACATTAAGATTGATAGCCTATAATATTTGATTTGCACTTGTATTATAGCCAACTCTGTAATATATGTCATGTAATGCTAATGGGTCGACAATGGTGATTATTTCACAAAAAAGTGACATTCATAGCAATTGTCTATGAGCTAAATGTATAGCAATAAGTAATTAAGATCGAGTTCACATGAAGATTCACAAAAAATGATCACCGTTCACTTAGAATAACATTAAAAGATTTAGCTTTTATACATTTTTTTAAAATATAATAACTAATATATTCAAATATATGAAGTAGCCGACCATTTATTTTTGATCCCTAGAGAAATGTGTTTCCACATTCTTACAGGCATACCAAAATCATTATTCCCTCTAATATTTTCAAAACTCTTGCATTCGATATTAGACAAATAAAGCAAGTCAATTTTTTTCTAGCAAGTCAAGGAGTATTGTTAAATGGTCTCTCATTTCAACTCCAAAACTTTTGTACATTATGTGTCTATACAAACTAAATAATGTAAGTTCATCATTCAAAACATGTATGCTTGGTGGATGTTTACTAAAAACGAATTCATATTGCTAACGGATTTCTCCATCAACCCCAAAAATGCAAGGATGAGAAACCTGGCTGAATATGGAATTTTGAGAGCCTAAGTAAAACCACAATGAGTGTTGGCACAAGGCGACAATTGGTTGAGTTAAGGCTTAAGAGAGTGACAAGAAAGTTTAGGTTCATAGGGAAATCATATGCAAGGCTAAGTGAAATCATATATGCTTGATGTTAATCCATATTAAACATTCATATGATCAAAAGAGAAATCAAGAATATGAGTACTTTCGGAATTTGAAGCAATCTTTGGTTAGTAAATCATATATGCTTTGGAATTCGAAATTAAGTCATAATTTGAGATATCTTGCCTTTATTCAATATAATGTCAAATGTAGAAAGTCCAATAGTCCAATAGTTTAAGTGCTATAATTAGCTATAAATCCCCAAATCAATTTAGGGTTGCAAAGTTTAAAATTTAAGAAGAGATATAAGAATGATCCGCCCCCTCTTTAAAGCCCGAAGGTCTGTGTTTATAGAGGTGGAAATGTGGCATGCTTAGTAGCTTGACTTCGGTGTTCATATCCTTTGGCGTCAATAACACTGCATGGTGCCAGGCCTCGTTTAATGATGATTTTCAACGTCAATGGGTAAATAGTAGAACTTTGGCGCCATCTTAGCAATAATATCCTTTGGTCTTGATAACCTTATGCATTAAAATGCACTCAATTGGTCGTTGACGGCATCGGTCAAAAGTGGCATTAAGCTTTAGTGAAGAGCAGCGTTGATATAGAGCAGTATTGATAAATTGTAGCATAGCTTTTCCATGGACATTGATGACTCCCGACATCAACACCACATGTACTGATGGATAGTACCTCCTAAGTGTTGTTGAAGTGCAACGCAGCATTGATAAACGAAGGCGTTGATAGGCACCGGCATTCTTGAGTGGCGATATGAGTAATGATCGGCCTCAATAAAAAATAGCGGTAACAACGAGTGACCTTGATAGAAAGCGGCATCACCTTGGAGGAGGACACTAGTAAAATATAGCATTATTGAGCTGCGACATAGGTTATGTCGACATCCATTGATGGATTACTGTATTGATTGCATTCGACATCATTACTTCCTTGAAGGGAAGCAGCATTGTTTATTGGCGACATCAATGATGGACAACATTGATTAGTTTAGTATTCTAAAAGACAACATTAGAGGGCGGTGGTATCGGAATAGAAGCAGTATCAAAGAGACGTGACATCATTACTTTATGACTTTGGTTACAGGTAGTATCAGTGATCAGTGTTATCTTATTTTCATAAGTGAAAGGCGACATTGATAAGTTGCGACGTCAATGAGATGTAATATAGATAGGAGACGACATCAAGAAGAAGCGACATTGGCAACATGCATTATTGATCATATACGGAACTGAATGATATTGACAAAGCACGTCATTATTTCCATCTTGAAAGGCAGCGCCATATTCATGTCTCATGTCGCATATCTTCAAGGTTAATAATGGTGATAACATTTGCCTCTTAGTGTACAAGAGTCATTGACTTTTCAAGTCAATAATGTTGACACCAAGTTTAACGTCTATTCGTATTCCACACAAATCTGGCCATCCATTCAAATTGAATTAACGGTGTTCATTTACCTTCTTTCTCTTCTACAAATAGACGAGCTTCTCTTCCACTCCTCTTTTACTTACAATTGAGAACTCAAGCGAGAAATTAAATTTTCAGAAGAAACCAAAAACTTTCAATTCTCAATTGTTCGATTCATCATTCAGGTTTGATATGTAATTCCAATTGTTCTACTTAATCCAAATTAAGGAATTTCCATGAAATCACTTTACTCCAAATTTACATTTGGGGTTTAATTAGATAGTTTTGATGTTAATGTTCAGATTATCAATGTAGTCGACTGTTGTTTGTTTTTATAAATCAGACTAACACCAAAATTTTACATTGTCTGAATGAAATTCGAGGTTATCGGTGACGAGAACCCGAGTGTTATTTATTTAACGATGCAAAAGATGGTTTATGAGACCCAATATCCAATAATAATTCACTCTATGCTGACCCTAATACATCATGACACCATCATGATATTCAACATCGACTTATCTTCCCTATGTTACGTCGTAACCAATGTTTTTACGATATTGATATAATATTCCGCATTAATAAAGCTTTTGTTGACCCACTTCGGGTAGCTAATGTTTTCGGTACAAAACTTTTATGAAAGTGAAACACGGCAACCCATTTATAGTTACAGAGGTTACTATTGACAAAGCACCTATGTTGATTGGATGCAACATCACTTCATAATAAATGATGTCATCATTTATTTATATTTTGATATCGACAATCTTACTGTTCATTGCCATCATTCCGTAGCCACTTTTAACATTATAAATTAAGCTACATTTTATATCATTGCTTACGACGTTGCCAGTTCAACATACTACTAGTTTTTTAACTGATTAGCACATGATCAAATTATGTCATCGTTATTCACTAATGTTGACAAGCCTCATCACTTCAACGTTAGTTATAGTTGTAGTGTTTTCTAGCATTTTTGTAACATAAGTTAACCGATATTTGACATTGACATATTTTTCGATATGGACTTATTAACGTCGCATATCCATTCCTATTTTATCTTCATATAATTTTTCTATGGAATTCCTTTATTAAGGTTAGAGCTTAGGTCTTTTGATAAACTTGACATGTGGCGTCTTGATGTCTTTACTTAAACAGTAAACAAGTCGTTTAGATAAAAAAATACTTTAGCATGTAGTGATTCTTATATATAATATGAACATTATTATTCTTTAAATTTTGGAATAATATCACATAGCAGATAGATGAAAAGCTCAAAGCCAAGCAAGATGTCCATTAAGAAAACCAGTACATGCTCTAAGGCTTCGCTCTTTGCCAGTAGGAAGGGAGATAACCTTTCTAATCCATCATACACCACAACCCAAGATGAGGTGAAGTCTATTCTGAAACAATTTGGGATTACGGGAATCACAGCCATTCTTACTGGTCCTGCAGACAATATTTACAATCCATCGAAAGGATATTTTTCTTTTACTCGAATACATATTTTGCATACAGACTACCTTCCTTTTTTCGGCTTTCTTTCGAGATACCACGGACATCTGGATATTGCACTAATTCATTTTTTGTTAAATTCTTACACATATTTGACTTGCTTGGAAGTCTTGGCTCGAGAGGTAGGACTCCCTTCCCTTAATGCTAAAATTATTCATTCAACAGCTTGTCCCACCAAAATTGGTGAACAACAAGATCATTAACTGTATCAGATCCAACCCCTCCCAAAAAGTATGATTTCCAAAAGCGTTAACAAGAAGAGAGGATGGGAGACGTAATTCTTTTTGTCAAGTGCTTCTCTAACATTAGGGGAACATTCTCTACTCCCAGTAAGCTTCTTATCTCTTACTATCCATATCTGTCTGTTATTCTTTATTAATAAATGTTTTCATTTAGATTCTGCTTTCAAAAACTAAGTTCCTCTAATCATGAGATTATGCAGTCAGTAACCCGAGCGTCTGATGGGGAACAGGCTTACATTGTTAACTTCCGCAAAACTCCTCCAATATTCCATTATTCTGGATCATCATAAAATTTTAGGAGAGTCTCCAATGGTCAAATATAATGCGCAAGGAAAACGATCGTTAATCATGGGAAAATCAAAATACTTTACTTCCAATTCTCCAATTCAACCCGAGACGCTTGGTAAGATATTATTGCATTTTATACGAAACCTCTTGTGGCGTCCTCTTATAAGCTTTTATTTTTTATTCAGCTCATCTTCCCTAGCCACCGCTTCTAAAATGAAGGAGATTGCAAGTGACGCTCCCTAATAAAAGGAGAGTAAAGATAGTACTTCTACCTCAAACCAAGCTCCCGAGTCTCAATCTTTCAAGGATGTCATTGGTAGCTCATTCAAATCCATAAAATGAAAATAAGAGATGGCTCTGCTGCTGCCACAACTCCTAGTAAGAAGCCTAAAGTTAGGGGTGTGCACACCCCTGTTATTGTGGATGAAGAACCATTCATGGACATTGGCTCAGGTTCTGGGGTCTTAAACCTTAACACTTATAACAGCCCGCAAACCCATACCCCTTGAGTCGACACTATTCTCCATCAAATCAACTCAAAATGAACGGAAATATGAACCATTAGGGTTAAAGAAGAAGGAGGTAGAAGAAGAGAAAAACAGAACAACATCAGAATCTCACAATCGCAGCGGAACAATATATAATAGATAAATGACTAATCTTTAAACAAAGAACTATATCTGTTATAAACATTACATCATCAGAGTACAAAAAAACTCAGAGCACACAACTGGACAGTTATCATAACCTGTCCTCACAAAAACTGACTATGTAGTAATCATACACGGCAGAATATACATCAAATACGAGTGATACGTCTCGCCATTCAGCTCATCTCCTAAGCTCCACAGCATCCTTTCTTGTATTCTATAATACTCGGTCTGACCCGAGCATTAAAGTGAAATAACACCTGAGTCAGTCTGGAAAACCAGCGTGAGAAAACACACTCAATTGGATTATTAAAGTTTTCAAAATCCTTTGAAATCAAAGGTATCTCGTAAGACCACGCCACAAATAAACATGTCCGGTTTTTACCTTACGATAACCAAAATATTTCTTATCAAATCCTCTGATATTATAATAGTGTCTAGATACAAATACTTATTTAAATAGCCGAAATTGTTACATTATTAAATTCCAGCAATACTAGGTTCTACAATCAAAACCGTAAAAGCGCGTAGGGAGAATGAATTTGCATACAATGGCAGGGCTACTGGGGTACCGCCCGTCACAGTACGTGGTCTACATCACCGTACCGAGGATCCACCCTGATCCCCTGCTACACAAGACCGGAGCTAGCCCTTACTGGACAGTCCAAATAAGATCACCCCGCGGTTGGGATCAGCAACCGCCCACTAAGCCGAATAAAGGAACCTCTAGACAGAGATGACCTTACCCTAATTGGTTTCTAGCCACTTAGCCTTGCATGCACCTCCCCAGTTTTAGCCATTCCCGGTTGATGAGGCTCGAGGCTATGCGTTACCTTTTTAGCACACATTCACTTAGAATGCTCATCGTCCTCCTAATGATGTTCTGAAAGCATTCATCCATACAAGTCCGTTCCGGGTCCGAACGGGACCGAAGTCACTACTCCTACTACATCCATTTTGGAATCACCCTCAGGATTAGTAGTGATTAGCCCTTGCACTTTACTGCTCCATCATCGACTCCAAGCTCTTGTCTTCCTCACAAAAACGTTCAAACCGAATCGAAGTGGTTTTCGGGAAATTAATCCCGATCCCGGTCTCTTCAAAACGATCA
Organism: Allium fistulosum; assembly: GCA_030737815.1. Lineage (NCBI taxonomy): Eukaryota > Viridiplantae > Streptophyta > Magnoliopsida > Asparagales > Amaryllidaceae > Allium > Allium fistulosum. The sequence goes on from CM060906.1 coordinate 46,193,197, forward strand.
GCGCAGTGGCCAATATTGATAGTCGGTTATTTAACTATCATATAACATCCATAAACAACCATCAGCCCTTAATAATTTCCCAAATTATTTTATTTCGAATTATCTTCGCAAGATATTTTCTACACTTCAACCTCTTTTGAAAACAGTTTTCAAATCACTTTCCTATCGCGGAATAAATTCCAAGTATTGTTTATTTCCATTGAAAATCACCAAGACTAAATGCTTTAGATTTTAAAATAATTTAAATCACTTTATCTAAAAATATATATGCTTTAAAATACTTTGAATAAAAACTATTTAAAACACTTTATTTAAAATACAGTTATGAAATTTAATAATAATTTTTCATGTAAAACTTAAGCCAAAACAGATTTAAAAATAAAGGTTATTGAATTCTATACAAGTTTTCCAAATAAAACTTTAGCCAAACTATATTTAAAATAAAACTACTTTATAAAATATAAATATTAATAATTATCTTTTTAAAATCATAAAACCAATTAGCCTTTAAAATAATTATTACTATAACTAATTTAATAAAATATTTACCTTTAAAATTTTAAACAAATCAAATAATAATTCTCAAAAACATTCTTTTAAACAACTTTGAAACTTCAAACTTATACTTACAAAACTGCCTTGAAAACGTACTTGGCTTATCAGGGAAATACACTTTTCTTTCACACCTTTAAAAATAAACCACTATTTATTTTTAAAACAAATCACCCATTCCTTTATAAATTCCCACCGTGAATTTATACTTCCAAATACCCACTGCTATCTTGTTTCACTTTATAAACCCAGTTTATAAATTCCATAGTCTCATTCTCCTTTTAAAAACACAGTTTCAAACACTAAATCAATTTTCAAATCGATTTCCAAAATCAACTCCATTTAAAATAAATTCCTTTACTTACTCAAATTTATTTTAGAATCCATTAATTCCAGATTTAACTTCTTTATTATGATTTAAAATCTTATTTAAACTGGAAATACCAATTTCATAAAAATTTCTTTTATTTCTTCCTAAACTATTTAAATTCTGAATTTAAAAATAAATCTTTTATTCCTTTAATTAATATCACTTAAGTTTTAAAATTCATTTATTCCCATTTATTCAAAAATCTCCTTTCCCATACTTGGAATTTATTTATTAGAATTTAAAAATCAACTTCTACCCTTTTCCAATTCATTCTTTAATTTATCCAATTTCTCTAAAATTATTTTACTTAAGAATTCTCTCTTTTATTTCCCTTTAAAAATCCAATCTATATATTTTTGATAACTAAGTATACCCAATATATTCAATCAAACCATAGCATCCAATATTTTCAATTACCAATATAATTTATCAAGGATTATCAAATAATCATATCATAGAATATTAGAACAATCTAAATAATTTTGAGGAATCCAGTTGGATCCCTCCAACCTGTTTCCCTGCATCCACAGATGTTAGCACAATATAATAATACCAATCCCACTTCGAGGGGGATATCGTTGTATAAAGGGCCATCCGCTATTATGCGGGGCGCATAGGGTCTTCTCCACTATATAATGCGGGAATATCAATCACCCAATATATATACTATATATATGATATCATCCAACAGATAATTATTTAATTCATCCAAACACATCAAATGATTTAAATTTAATCATTTAAATTAAAGTAGGCAATCCAAATGAGTGAGAAGATTTCACCTTTGCTTTTTATTTGCGATCCACTTCAACCTTGCCTTGGTTCTCAATTTTTGACCTTACTGCGCAACCTAGCACACCTACCATCACGTGAATCGAAGCCGAGCTTCTTCATCGCCGCGAAGCTACGGACCACGCGACTGCCATTCGCGAATGCCTCCACTTTCGTCGAACCCTACCCAAAATCGCGACCTGCCTCGCATGCGCCATCATCTGACATCACATCACAACCGAACGTCACAACACCTCGAGTCTCCCCTTCCACCTTCGACTGTTCGCCACTTCATCCCTCACGACCTTCCCAATCACCATGCGAGCCTCAGACGTGGCTCGTTAGTTCGAGCGCCTTGATTCGTGGGATTCGAGCCGGAAGGAAGCTCGATTCGATTTGCCATAGATAAATCGAAGAAGAGGAATTCGTGACTTCTAACGTCGAACAACTTCGATTTTTACTCTGGTTTTGAACGAATTTGAAATGTTTTGGCCATTCTTGATTTTTTCTTTTGAACGAGATTGTTTTGCAAAAATTAATTTGATAACGAGATGAAGTATTTTTATTATTTTTAATGAAGACGTGTGCTACGCCAGGAAGAACACGTGTTCAAAATTCTTTACGTGTCTTTACTTACTACGGTGTTTCAACTGGAGAAGGTATCAAATTGAAACACTTCTTATTATTTGACAATTTTTGCCAATTTTTATTATTTTGTCGGTATGTATGTTTCTTGTTTTAACTATTTCAGGCTGTTAACCATTTATGTAATATTTTGATTCATACCTATTATTCATTTCAGGCAGCTAAGCATATGTTTCTTCTGGAAGAGGATGCTGGGTACTTCTAGTGAAGTGTCCAAACTTAAGGAGCAAGTTTCTTTGCTCAACGATTATATAATTGACATCACATCAGCGGGGGAGAAGCTGTAACAAAAGGAGAAAAACTAGCTACCTCACTCAGGGAAGAGAAATCTTCACTTAATAAAGAAAAAACACCATATAGATTCAGACGATAAAGTGAAGGCTCTAGAGATAGGACTTGAGGAGGCCGGCATGAAGGAAGCCAAACTTGTGGAGGAGAACGAATTTATCAAGAAAAAGTTGTGAAAGAAAAGAACTCTTTTGAAAAAATCGACTGGCGTAATCAACGATGCGAAGTAGAAGGTGTTCGATTTCCTTGGCAGGACTCTTGGTACTATTATTAAGAGTTCCTATAAAAGGCACTTTTTATAGCATATGCCGACAATATTCACAAATGCCCGTATTTGGACTTCCCTTCTATTCCTTTAGCTTGGAATGAGAAATTTACGAAGAAATTTGAAGCTATGATAAAACCCAGGCACTTGGAGAGGAACCTTCCAAGGATGAGGAAGGGATTAATGCTAAGAAGCTATTGTCCTTTGATGACCCTCAAGTGGATGAAGAAATGGATTCCGATGACGAGGAAAAGGATGATGACAAAGGCAAGGACGATGATGGTTGTGATATAATGGTCACGAGAGGGATGATAATGATGACACTAATGGTGGCGATGGAAAGAGTCCTACTAGGCCGCCAAATGAGAAAGAAGGGTTGGGAAATGCTGACCCGGATTTGGTAGCTCCTGGTGCAGATGCTACTGAGATTCTTGATTCTCCCACTAAAGATTCCCCTCAAAAAGAGAATGCTCCTTAGATCCGCAATCCCAAAAGGAAGGAACAGACTCCTTCGTCTTCCATCCTACTCTCTCAGGTATGGATCTCTCTGCTTAAATGCCTTAAGTTATCAAACAGCTCTTAGTTAATACATTGATTATTTTAGTTAAGGAGAAAACTGAAATATCATTATGATGTTATGCTTGAAAAGAAACAAATTGAAATAGATCGATTGAATAGAGAGTTTGATAGACAACTAAAAGAGTACGATAAATGGTCTGAGAAATATGAGAATCTCACAGCCAGCGCATTAAAATTAAGATTTTTCAAAAAGAGACAAGTTGCTCCATGAATGAAGAAGGCATGCCTTCATTTGGAGAGACTCTTGGCGGAGAACACAGAGCTAATGACCCTCTTTGAATGCTAATTGATGATAGGAACACCTTGGAAGAATTTCTCTACAAAGTTTACTCTAGGGGCATTTTCGTTGACTTCTCCTATTTAAGTGACAACTGCGGAGGTTTACTTAGACGCTTCCATCATAGGTATTTGAACGAACATGGGTCTCATCCCCACCTTGAGACATGTTGGAATCTACTAAAAGTTAGTCCTGTCCCTCTTTCTTCTCGTTCTCTTCCCTTTGAAAAGTTCAAATACAATAGGAAGAGATTTATTTTCGAGTTTTATAAGGAATTAATATTGTACAAACCCAAATGATTATATGATTGTAATGTATGACGTATATAGCTTATAGTTTTTACGATTTTTATTTCCTTTCTCTTAGATTATTTTCCATCTAATATACAGATTAAAGGATCTCCAAATAGTCCTATTCCTACGGAATTTTTGAATAAATTTGTCAAGATAAAGAAGGATTTTAAGGAGAAGTATTTAATCCCCAAAACTTCTCAATTAGCAAAACATTGCTTTTTTAGAGATTTACAGGAAGTTACATGTGATTTCCTCAACTTCGTTTTGACATTTTGGGCGATGATAAATGATAATTCTTAGTGAAACGTGGACTTATCATGCCAACTTGTTGTGTGGCTATACAGCCCTCCGAGGGGGAAGTGGGACTATCATCGATTCCCACCGGTCAATACTCCAAAAAGAATTAAAACTTCTTTCGATTCCGCTTTTACCCTATCCATTGGGTAGTTTGAAAAGACTAAAGCTATTATTTCAAAATTTTACGAGTTGTTTAAATGTTCGAAAATAGCATTGTGATGTAATTCAAATTTATTCATCGTCTGTAAACCTTTGTTTTTACCAATAAAAGAACTTGTTTTTCGTGTATTAATTACTATTTTACTAATTATTAATAGGAAACCCAGTTATCTGATCCTTTAGATGTTTTCTTGCGAGTGATTGAAATTAAAGATAGACTACTAGCTGATATTGAAAAGAGGTGGTCTTCGCAAGACGCTTCAGCTTCACGATTTCTAAATAATCTGGAGGCACCAAAATGACATAGGAAATACTTCCAACTAAAACTGACCTTTAAAGGCCTAAAGAAATGAATCTCTAGCATAGAAGAGGAGATTAAGGAGAAAGACAAAAGAATCCTAGAGTTGAAAGAATGAATGACCCGGCTTTAGAATCTAGGCCTTCAGTTGAGATTGACATCAAAATAGCCAAATTACATCAATGAATAAATGACCTTGAAGTGGAGTTAATGAAGAGTCAAGTATCTTGCCAATCCCTGGAACTCATCATCAGTAAAGGCAATTCAAGTCTTCTTATTCCTACTCCTAGAAGGACAATGAGATCTCAAACTTTTGTTAGTCAAGAATTTCTTGCTTTATTGAATCCACCTCCGGATCTAAGTGATGATGTAATCTCAAAATGGAGCAGGCAAGTTAAATTCGAATACATGCAATTTTCTTGTAATAAGTGGAACAAAAAAGTAACTCAATGTCTCAATGAATACAAAAGCAAAGTTCAAAAGCATGAGCGTGAGAAACATATTCTTAAATAAGAGATCGAACAGTTAAAGGGCATGGTTTAAAGTTTAAGAGGAGCCAATAAGACTCTTTGGCACGCTTTGAAAACTCAAATCTATTCGGTTGATGATGCAGATACTATTCAAAAGAAGGAAAAGAAATTCAAAGAGCTTTTAGACATGGCTCGTCACCACATTACTGATCCATTACTGGCCAAGGATTTGGATAAGATAGCACAAAGCCTCAAGCTTTGACAAAAGTTTTCTTTTTAACTGATTTTTTCTTTTTTCTAATTTTTGTACCTACAACTTTGTACATAATGTATTAGATTGTAAATAAATTTGTATTTGAATGAATGTTACCTCGGATGTAAGGTATGTAGCATTAAATCGAATATTAGTTCTTATTTGAAATCGCTTGACGATCAATATCTTGCTTTCTCGAATTTTGAGCTTTTAATGGATATTCTGCTCGTTAAGAAAATTAAGAACCTTGCTAATTGAGCTTTTAGAAATTGATAGAAATTTGCATTTCCTTAAATATCCAATAACTGGTTTAGTAATGGAGATTCTCGTTAAATGAATTCAAGTCTGAATTGAGAGCTGATTTAGCGAAGCTCCATTGTCTGAAAATCCTTCTGATAATAATTTGAATGGAAGCTCAAAGAACCATTCTGGTTATAGAGCGAATAGAAGACCAGAAAACCTATTTAGTAATTAATTAGGAAGACCAAAAAACTATTTGGTATTAATAACAGAAGACCAGAAAACCCATTTGACAATAATAATATAAGAACAGAAAACTCATCTGGCAATGGTAATAGAAGACTAGAATACCTGTCTAGCAATAGTAATGGAAGACCAGAAAACTTGTCTGGCAATAGTAATAGAAGACCAGAACACTTGTCCGACAATAGTAATGGAAGACCTGAACACCTGTCCGGCAACTGTCCCTTCCTTTGAACTAACTGACTTTTGACGACTCGTATTTTGGTAGTTCTTCATCTAGAAGACATCCTTAATCCTTCTTTAAGACTGAATTAAATTTGATTGATCTTCCTCTATAAGACTGTTTTCGATCCATTCTTTTAAATAGAGCGTGGTTGACTCGATTGCTTTTTGCCACCACTGTAGTTGAGGATCTCAACTTGGATCGAACCCCTTATCACCATCTTAGTTGATGATTTAGGTTATTGTCCGGTGCGTTTGGCTAGCTTTCTTTTAGCTGAATCATAGACTTACCCAACCTCCCTCTAGGAGGTGCTTTAGTAAGGCCATGGAGACGGTACTAAATGCTTTTCTGATGCTTTGGATAGGCCAAAGGCTTACTCGTCCTCCCACTAGGAGGCACTTCAGTGAGGCCTTTGATGATGGCACTGAAGGCTGGTTCGACACTTCATACAAGCCAAAGGCCAAAGGCGTACCCGTCTTCTCTCTAGGAGGCGTTTCAACCAGGCCACGTAGGCAGGGATTGAAGGCTTGTGGATGCTCTGGTTAGGCCTTTTCAGATGGAACCAAAGGCTTACTCTGACCTCCATCCAGGAAGTGCTTTGACTAGGTCATCTTGGCCAGGACAAAGGTTTTAGCCCCTTACTACCATCTTTGGCATTGATTTGGCTTTCCATTATTTTAGGAGAGTTTCACTCTTCAACCATGTAGATACACTTATTTTGTTAAGATACTCTTTCTTTATTATTGACTTATTCAATATCTTTGTACAAATTTGTTAAGCTTTCTTTGCCCTAAGAGATTGTTGATCATTCCCTTCAAGCTTCGGTAGTGATTGGTGTCATGGTCGTTAGAGCGATGGTAATGAAAAGATAAACCTTCGAGATTCCTTTTATTCTTTGGTCACTTCTTTTGCAAAGGTCAATAGTTAAGCTTGTCTTTAGTCAGGAAATGGATATTCTCGTAAGAGGTGGTAATGGAGCAAATTTTAGAAAGCCGTGATCTTTTGGAAATTGATCCTTCTTAATTTCTTTTAGATCTCTTATGCATGGTGGGCTCTCTAACTTCCATAATAAGCTTTTTTTAAAAGAGTTTTGAGTTTCAATTGGTTCTTGAGGGCGGTTAAGGGCATTTTCCCATCTTCTAGTGAACCGATCAAAGTCCTTTGTTATTTCTCTTTTGAAAATGGTCCCCTTGGTTTTGAGTTGAATCTCTTTCCTCATTTTCAAGAAGATGATATCCTTTTTATATTGTTTACCCAAAGCAAAGATTGGTGTTAGCCCCATATGAAAGGGATTCAAACTCCATTTTTCTGGATTGTATGGAGCCACTTGTCTTTTCTTCTCTTACATAACTAGTAATGCTACGAGCCTTAGCATATTTTTTCATGAAGTCGGGGATCATTAGTCGCCTAGTCATTTGAGTCTCGGAGGATCCTTATTCAGATATTTTAACATGATTAATTGGCATGACTAAGCAAAACTTAGTTAATGTGATTATTGGTGTTAGGAATCAAATGTTGGTTAGCTTGGAATAGAATATGCTTGGTTGGAGCAAGTCCTTTAAGCCCTAAATATGCAAGCTAGGGTTGTTCTTAGAGTTTCGACGGAGACGAAGGTTTGGACCCTCCTTCTAGCATCAAAATGTTAACGAATTTCTTCGTCAACCTCAAAAGTGCAGAGATGAGAATGTGGGTTGAATATGAAATTTGGAATTTGGAAAGCCTAAGTAAAACCTCAACGATTATTGGCACAAGGTGACATTTGGTTGAGTTATGGCTTAAGAGGAGTGACAAGAAAGTTTAGGTTCATAAGAAAATCATATGCAAGGCCAAGTGAAATCATATATTGTGATAACCCTAATTTTTGTGAGCAATTTCATGATTTAAATTAGTTTATGTTTGTTTAAAAATTGCATTGAGAAAGATAGGAATGGAAACTGATTGCAAATGTATGGTTTAAACATGTACATGTGCACAAGATAGTGCACACACATGCACACATTTTTCTGTATAATGAAATAGGCAGAAATCAATATATAAATTAGAATAAATAATTTAGAAAATACATATGTATAAAGATATGATTATGTCTTTAATAAGTTTGGCACAAAGAAAATAAATGTTAGGCAGGAATAAATACATGCAAGAAAAATATTTAGGTACTTAAAATTATTTAAAGAAAGAAAATAAGGACTTAGGCAAAATAGGCATACATATATTACGAGTATGGTGGCACGTCCGTTGGACGTGTGCGTAATGGGGAGAGAGCAAATTTTATGTTTGTTATAGTTGTCCGGTTGTTATAGAGTATGGTAAAGTGTTAGGTACTGTGGAGGAAAAGGAGGAACTGATATAGCAACCAAGCAGAATTAAAGTATTAAATTTTAGTCGTACTAAAATATATGTGTGAATAAACTGACGTATCATTGTACAGTAGAGTATTAGAGGGTGTGTAGATAGGTGGAGTAATTGTTCCAACTGCAACCTAATTTAATTATTTTTTTGTTTTTGTTAATTTACCGTAGAGAATAATATATGTACTTGATGTTAATTGGGCAGTTGGTTTTGTTTGCAAACTATGAAATATGATGACTGGTGAACGATAAAAAATTGTTGTTACATTTATATAAATGTATGTTAATTGGATGAACTAACTTGTAGGTTTATGAAATCTAGCAAAAGGAGCATTGAAAACTAAGTTTAAATAGAATATAATAATTGCAGAGGAAGCATGTAATTGATAGTCAACGTAAGTTGGTACAGCAGAGTACGGGTTGTTATTAGTGGTGAAGAATATAAGCGAGCAGTACAGTAAATATTTGGGTAGACGGACAGTACATTATACAGTGTACTAAATGTTATAGAGCAGAGGAGTCATGGTAGGTAGTTTATTGGAAGTTGCGGGTGGAGAAAATATATGGTGGAGCAGTAGGAGCAGCAAATGTTGTTGTAGCAAGCAGCGCAATTAGCGCTGAGAACGTTGTGCAAGAAAACGCTCGATAGCTTTATCGCACTCTTCGATCTGTGAGAGATGGAAAAATGGGTTGCAAATTAGAATAAGCTTATAATTGTTAAGTAGTACAATTATGTGATAAGTGTATGGAGTTATGTGTTGCATACCGCTTGAGGTGAGAAGAAAGCATCCCAATTTTCGTCTTCCTGACAGGGTCGATACTGTTCGTGGTTGTTATCAATTTAGGGTTGTTTTGCAAATGTAGACGGTTGTTCTACCTTGAAATTCTGCCGTGTAGTAGCAGGTGTTGCTGTGCAGTTCTTGAAATGTTGGTGCGCAATATCCGATGATGCTGTAGAGGAAGGAAGTTTACGCAGGCGGTTTGCAGTGGTACTTTTGTCCGATTCATCCTCTGAAGCGGAAGGCGGTGGTGCATCAACTATTTCAACAAGCTCTGATTGCAGAAGATTTGATGCACGGGTGCATTTTCGCTTTGTCTGTCGGTGGAAATGGTAGGCGGGCCTTGTTGAATGATTGTTGAACATTTGGTCTGCGTGGACGGAAATAAAGTACCCAAATTTTTACGGGGTAGAAGTGTACAGTTTAAGTTTGAAAACGTGGTAGACTTATTGGTGGAGCTGAGGAAGTTGTATTAAATATATGGACATGCGGGATGAATGAACAGTGTGTGGAAGTATTTGCAGTAGCAAATTAAGTACGCGTAAGTTATGCAGCGAAAGTGGTTGCACTGTGACTGTGTTGTAAGTGGTAGTAGTAAGGGCTAGTAAACGCAGTGATGTACTGTGCAGTAGGAGGTGTAATGGTGTGGTACAGGTATTAAAACAGTCATATGTGCAATTAACCCAATTTTATAAAAAGAAACAGCATGTTGGGAAGTTGGAAAAAAGACGAAAAGTAAAAGATAATGAGCAAACAATAAGACAAAAAAATTACCTTTTTCATTGTGGTTGTAGCGGGGATGAATAGAAGAGTAAAAATTTTGTGATGGGGAAGAGTTTATATGAGGGTGAGAATGTCAGTGGGATGTAGGTGAAAAGATGACAGGTAAGAGGGAAAGATGGGAATTGGAACAAATTAAGCAGAAATATGTGTTGGAAAGTTTTACTGTTTCTGAGGGGATACAAATGAGGGGAATGAAGGTTGGGTGGATGACACGTAAGTGTGGAGGAAGAGGAATACGTCTTGCGTAGGGTTGTTTATTTTTAACGCGTGTAAAGGAAAAATTGGAAGATTGAAGAATGTGTCATAAGGTTGCTGAAAGACAGGTGAAAATAGAAAGAGAATATTTTTTATTGCCATGCATGGCGCCTGTTATAACAGCAGAAGTTAAAAATGTATGAGTGCATCTGTTTTTTTGTCGCGTGAGATTGAGTATGACAATTTAGTAAGCATGAAAATATCAATTGCGTCTTGTTACTGCAGTAGTCGAAAGTTGTATGGCAGTAGGAATGTCAGAAACTTTGGCTGTGAGTAAATTAAAATTACGAAAGGGTATGCAAGGACAGAAGTCAGAATATAAATTGTTTTGGCAATCCTTTTTTATGCAACGAAGGCAGGAAGCATCGCCTAAAGATGGTACAGTATGAGAAAACGTAGTTGTACAAATAATTAACAGTAAGCGGTCCATTCATGTAATTAGAGAAGAAGATATACTGTAATTTATTTTATGTTAGGTGAGGGCATGTCACATGAATTACACGTTTAGCATCAGTGTTTTGGCAATTGTCAACAAACATTACAAAGTCCCACGTTCAATTCATCCTTCTGTGCCACATGAATATATGAAAGTATTTAGTGCAAAAAACCAAAGTACTGTTAATTTATTCCTGAAATAACCCGAAGTAGTTGTGATGCTAGTAGACACCTTGCGTTGAAGTGAGTGGTGGAGAAGGGTCCGGTTTGCCGTTGATGGAGCGGCTCAAGGTGGATAGGTAGCACAGTTGGGGGGCAGACAAATGGAGGGAAGAAGAACGCAGTTCCAAATTGTAGAAGAAGGTCATCTGTTGCATAATTGGTAGGACTTCACCCTGCATTGGACTCCAATCTTGCCACGAAGGTTGAATTTAGTCATTTTGATATGCAGTGAAGTTGCAACTCCCACTGTACCATGCCTGTAATAAGAATTAGTTTAAGTAAACAATATTTATTTGAAAAGAAATAAAGATGTGAAGGTAATAGTTGGTGCGTTTCCAATCCTTTTTTTATGGAACGAAGGGTGGAAGGAGAAATAAGCAAGAACAGTGCAGAAACAATGGCGAAAAGCGTATGGGCAAATGGTAAAGTGAAAAAATTAATAAAGAGTGCATGAGGATGCATTAGGATGGGGAATAATATCAAGGTTGTGCTAGTAGAAATACCCAACTACAATTGAATAGGGAAAAAGGTTGTAATATAAATCAAATTAGAAAGGAAAAAACGATAAATTAATTTGATGTAGACAGTAATGTATTGACAACTTCAACTTTATGTATGTTCAGTTTGTTTGTACTTTGTGTGCGACGATGTAAAACAGTTTGTCAATGTTAAACAGTTGAAGGTTAACAAATGGTAGTTACAAATAGTACTTCACCGTTCATTTTTTCTCACTGCGTAGATTGGTTTTCGTCCGGTTCGTGTTGTACATCCATCGTACCCACTGCGGGAGTTGGCAAAGCAGAGGAGACAGTAGGACGAAGGATCGCTTTGTTGCACTGGAAAAAACAAAGTGATAAGTTCAGTATTGAAATAAGGCTTGCTTTTACTGTGTTTAATTATTGTAGACAATGTTACCGAAATGATATAAGTAAACTGTCAGTCAAATGGCGGAGGATACGCAAGTTAAGTGGATCCATACCATTTAATTTTCAGAGGCGGAAAGGACAGTTGTGTCATCTTTATGCTTTGTCTATGTAGTAGATCTAGTAAATCGTGGTTGAAGGAGAAAAAAATAACATAACATTGTGTTAGAACAATGATGTGCATAATCTGTGAAGTTTGCAAGCTTAAAGTCTGACCACTTACATTTTGTGTACTTCACTTCAGTTGGCAGGAGCGAGTGAAATTTTAGGATGGGAAACAGCGTTGGTGCAGCAGGTTTGTTGGCTGAACTTTGTACATATATAGCCCCGGTGATATATTGGGTTCAGCAGTTACCCCCTTGCTTGAGCTCGAAGATGTAACCCAAATTGTGGTTTCCAAGTAAATCAGTAGCAGGTTTTATGTAGGCAAGAGCAAACGAAATTTGGTAGTAGGTTGAGAAGCATAATAGTACAACAAATAGAAAGTCATATGCTAAATGCAAAGGCAGCGAACAGTATTTAGTAGAAGAAAAAATGGAGTGAGGGGGTATGATGAGAAGAAGGGTGTGTGGTTTTATTGTAATGTTTGTTTATTATTTGATTGTGGAATGTAAATGCATGATAAACGGTGGAGGTGAGGGTTGGGAAAAACAAAAAAGTTGGAGTGTAAGTTAGAATATAGTAACTTCAGCAGCGGGATTGGAGTAGATGGGGAGAGTGAAGTTGGGTGCGTGGATGATGGTTGAAAAGTGGGGTCGGTAAGATGGCTTTAGGGGACATTCATAATTTGAGCGCATGTTTGCAAAACATCGTGGTAAACAACATTTCGAGTATGTGTTGTAGTACTCCGTCGAAGGTCTCCGGTTCGAACCAAAATTTTTGTTGTCCTGCTTGAAATCCCACTGGATAAAGCGACGTAAAGCTGACCATGACTGAAAACATGGTTAGGAAGATAAATTCCAACATGGGGGATGGTTTGGCCCTGTGATTTGTTTATTGTTAAGGCGAAGGCAAGCCTAACTGGGAATTGTTTACGGATAAGGTTGAATGGTAGCTTTATGTTTTCAGAAGGCTTTAAAGGTATACGGGGAATAAATACCCGTGTACCCTGGAACTGACCGAAAGAAATTTTAGCGTCTATAAGGTTTTGATGGAAGACACGACAGATTAGTCTCATCCCATTACATAGTCAAATTCGAGGATCGAGGTTTCGTAGTAACATTATTGGACATCCTCGTTTAAGAGTCAACTTATGAGGTGGCATACCACCTGGGTTAAGGGATTTCAAGAACTCACTTTGATATAAGTTGGACGGGTCATCTTCTATTTTGTCAAAAGAGTAGTAAATGTGTTGTTCTCCAAGAAATTGATTTATTATCAGGTTATTAACTTCATCCACAGTTTCATTTGTTGGTGATAATATCGCTCTACTCAGCATGTACTTTGTATTGTTAGTATCATCGTTTAATGCGGGAAAGATCTCGTTAATCAAACAGTGTAACGAAGTTGGACCGTCCCATCGTACGACAATATGAGATGGTAGTGTGATCATATCGTCGTGTATGGTGGGCTTGGTACCATTTCCAATGCGTAAAACAAAGTCAGCGTAAGCTTGGTCAGCCCGTGCCCTCATATTTTTTGTCAGTTGAAATACTTTAACAGTTGACCATAAGTATGACCGAACTATACATGCATCAGATGTTTGAGCTCTAGTACCCCCTGGAACAACTGGTAAGACTTGACGAAAATCACCGCCTAATATCATAATTTTACCTCCAAATGGAGTATCGGCATTGTTCAAGTCTCGCAATGTTCTGTCTAAAGCTTCGAATGCGTGACGATGAGCCATGGTTGCTTCGTCCCATAGTAGAACGGTTGCTGCGGAGAGAAGTTTTGCAATATCAGACTGTTTGGTGATATGACAGGTGGACGAAGAGTGTAAGTTAATAGGAATTTTAAATCGTGAGTGTGTTGTTCTACCACCGGGCAACGCAATAGAAGCTATTCCAGAAGTAGCGGTTGCAATTGCGATAAGGCCTTGGTTTCGTAGATAAGCTAAATTTGCTTTGTATAGAAAAGTTTTTCCTGTCCCTCCAGGGCCATCGATGAAAAAAATGGAGCTGCTTTTCGAATCTACCGTATCCATGATTGCGTCGAAAGCATTTTTTTGTTCAGTGGTTAACTTAGATATAGCTTGCAAATCGGATAATGGTATTTCTGTTGACCGTTCTTCTAAAAGAAGTGTCGAACTGTTGTATTCGTCAACGGAATGTAGGAAGTTATGTGGTAAGTCATAATCAAATATGGTTCTATTATAATGTTTAAGAAGGTTGTTAAGATCAAAAAGACATCGACCAACTGAGTATGTAGTAGAAAGTGACGCAGAAGAAGTGGAATGGTAATCTTCAGTTAGAAAAGGCCAAAATTCATCCCATAGGTCACGTACAGCGAAGGGTTCGCAGTATACTAAAATGGTAACAAATAATCGCCGTAAAGCAAGAGGCATATGGGTGGTCGAAGCATCAGTTAAACAATCCTTAATACTGTTCTCGTTTTCTAGCAATCCTCTGTGTTCGGCTGCTTCTTTGAACGTATGGTAAATAGTTTCATTGACTGTGCGTAAGTGTGTGAAAGAAAGTGGGCCTGGAATGTGAATCAGTAATAATCTTAAGTAGTAGCGATCACCTTCGGTGGGTGGTATGGTGTATAGCCTACCAATTACTCTACGCTGTATTCGTCTACGTACCCATTGTTTTTGTTCACTATTCCACCAATACTTTTCAGGGAATTCGTGGTAAAGGTATTGGCGTGCGTCCTCGTCTGTTAAATTTTGGTTAAAAAATTCGGTAAGCATTGTTTTTGTTCTGTGTTCATCAGCTACAATAGATTGTAAGCTTTTGGCTGAGTTAAATTGAATATGTTGCTTATTAGGTAGATGTATTTGTAGCCCTATCACTGACGGAGACATGCTACTAAGTTGGAATTTAAATATCCTCCATAAGGAATCTGGTGCGCAGATCCATCTGGCATTAACGAATTGAGAAATTTCATCAAGGTCAGATGATGACGAAGACACGTTTACGGATACGCGATCTGATCCTTTGTACACGTACTTATAGAGATATTTAACAGATTTAATACTGGAACAAATTTCAACATTTATGTGACAGTCATATTTTAGAAGAAAATAAGGGTTATAAGGAACGACCCAACGCTTGTCAACTGCCGTATTAGGTGTGTGACCATGTATTCCACTGTCACGACGTCTGTAGATGGGATACGAATCAGCTCCTTGTAAAGTTGATGTCGCGAAGGGTTTAGGAAATCCCTTCTTACATATCCCATCGCGCATGCATACGGCAGTGGGGTTGAAATTGCCGCATGGATGATGAATCATGTTTTTAATAACTGACATGTACAAATCCGGTTCTAATTCAATGTTTGGAATTTCTGCCCTGACCATAGTATCATAATCGTCGGCAGTATTTAGTTTATCAGTGTCTGCCAGAATAAGCAAGATATGAGCATGTGGTAATCCCCTTTTCTGAAACTCTATCACATGAACATGTGCAATGACTTTACCTAGAACATGTTTATCAAATAAATCAGCTTTAAGTTGTTCTAATTTTGCATGGAAAATTCGAGTTGTCAAATCAGGACGATCATACGGTTGTTGAAAGGGTAATAGCTCTTGTGTAATCTCAGTCCAATTAGGATTGCAGGTTACAGTAATAAATAAGTCAGGTTTTCCATACCTTCGTACAATTGCCATTGCATCCTGGTACCGTTGATGCATGTCTCATGGGCTACCAATATGTGAGGATGGAAGTACTTTTCGAACCCCAACATTTCCTACAAACAGTAGAGTTGCGTAAAATTTTGGGTATATAATGTATATTGTCAATTGGGGCAAGATGGATGGGATGGAAAGTACGAACCGGCAGTTATCTCCCCACTGGCTAGAGCATCTTGTAAACCTTGATATAAGTCGGCTCGAATGGTACCTTGGTGGTCTCGAAGATACCGTAGTCGCATAGTTTCAATTCTGACATAAGTATCAACCACAAATTATTGGAGTAGGCGACCACCAAGTAGTTGAAGAGGCTGCTCCGTAGGTCGTACCTACGATTTGTACAAAGTGGTAAGTGTGGGGATATATTGGAGAGTTAATGTAAGTTAGGTATGTGTACAAAAGTTGTATATTTCATTCAGGAGAAAAGGGTAAAAACCTGTAACATATGAGAGTAGTAGGCTCTACAGCTGATTTGGTTATGTCCGGTATTGTGGATGTTCAGATCCCATCCTTGTTCACCGCGTGGGTGGAGAAGCGGATATTGGAGTGGATTATAAAATCCAGCGGTATCCGCAACTCGTTTCAAGGTTCCTGATCTTGTTTCAACTATAATATCTCTGTCGTTTGAAATGTTTGAGGAATCGTCGCCGACAATGATACCCACTACTTATGACGCAGTAGGTAGATGGTGAAAATGACGATTAATAGTAAGTTCCTTTATTATCAGCCTGCAATTTTCGAAATCAGTACGCTGCCCCAACTGTCGCAGCACATGTACATAAGGGTTGTAAAAATCTAAGATTTGTTGAGCTGTTTGCAGGATGTCTGCTCTTAATATTGCATTATCCTATTGCTGATTATCAGTCTCATGATCAGTATCATAGATGTACATTTGGAGGTATCTAGGTCTACTACCCGGTAGAGGCAGAACACTTCCAATGCTGTGATAGATGGAGCCTTGTGCACGGTAAGAGTATATTCCGTTCCGACCGGAGGCCAAGTGTTGATCAATGTTAGCGCCGACAGAGGTGAATGCGAAAGCATTGTTGTAAGATCTAATGTTAGTTCGGAAATGTAAACCTCTGTCACTGTCATCAATGAATAAAGCTAAAAGTTCGATAGGTGGAGGAGGGTAGGAAGTGGTAAGTTTACCGCTTGAACAACAATTCCCACTTGTTTCATGGGGAAATAATTTTGCAGTACAGTGTCGGCATTCAGTTGGTTGAGGTAGGATATGACGGAGGAAAGGGTGGGAAGCAGTAAAGTTTCGACCACAGTTATAATGGGTAGGAAGAGAAGATTGATGTGGAAGTTGTTGATGGGGAGGAGATGTAGTTGTTGGTGAAGTAGAAGCAGTATCAGCTGTTATGTGTCAAAAGCAAAACTACATACTGTCAACTAAAATATCGTACTATTTCAGGAACAGAGCATCGTAAAACATGAGAAATTTTTTTTTCCGTTTACCACAGCTGACTTTTTCATTTTGGTGGGAAGTAAGTTTTTAAATTTTTTACGTAACGCAAACCGGTATACATGAAATAGCGATATGTTAATTTACAAATTGCATAATGTTACTACTTTGAGTCATATAAGTTCCAAAACAGCTAAATAAGTGCGTATCAAAATTAGTGTAAAATACTTTGGACGGAAGAAAAACCGGTACACGTCAGTGTAAAAGTGGCATAATATTAGTCCTTCAATTCATATAACTTCCAAAACATGTAATTAATAGGTTTGTATAATTAGTGGAAAATATTCAGCAAGGAGCAAAACAACGTACTTATTTTAGTACCGTTTCGTACAGTAGAAAATGGCATGAATCAGTTGTGGAACTGACATCAAGTTTTTAATTTGTTACCGAAAAGGTAATATATTTTGGAAGGAGATAAGTTGGAAGGCAAGTTTAACTCAAACTGTAAGTAGTAATAGTAGATGGACCACGGTGGTTTAATGCTTTAGCTCAAGATTTTAAAAATAACAGGATCGTCTGGGTAAACCTGTTATTGGCAATGCGCCTGAAACGTAGGGAAAAAAAATCACTGTGATAACTAAACCTTAATTGATGTACGCGTACAACTTATAATAGGCTAAATTCGGAAATATACAAAATGCAGTATTTGGTTTGAAATTAAAGTTGTATGTAGTAAATTAAGAAGGTAGTTGCAGTGAACAATTAAGAAATCTCAGCAGTAGTTAATATGCTTTTACCTTCCATGACAGCGCCAGTTTGTATCGTATTTAAATTGCAAATTGAAATTAGTATGTTTGTTGTGTTATGAAGCTAAGTAGAAAAATGAATGAAGTTCACAATTTAAACAAAACAATGATTTCAGTGTAAAAGTGTGAAAGGTAAAAATTAGGAAATTAATTTATTTGCGTGAGATTATTTGAAAACGAAAGTGAATAAATAGTTGTCACATTATAGTCAAAATAATTAACTGCACGTTTATAATACCATGTAGGAGAGCAAAAGTAGGTTTAACCGTAAAATATTAGTATAACAGTCAACCGAAACCGTAGAATATAAAGATTTCTGAAAGTTAACTAACTTGTAATTTCAATAGTTGAATATATTAAAAAATATTGGATAACTTAATGACTAAAAGTAAGGCTTGTATAAGTAGTATGCCCAGGTGATACATAAAATAGAAAAGATGTAAGCGGACAATAGTAGTAGTGAACGATTGAGATATCTCAATCATAAATAATCTGCTTTTAGTTTGAATGAGAGATCAAGTTTTTTATGTTATGTATACTGCGAATTGAAATTGGTTTATTTTTTAAGCATATTAAGCGTGGAGTGCAGAGCGCATGAATCTCACAGTTTCGACTAATTAAACAATGAATGCAGTGGAGAAGTTTGAAAGGCAAAAGGTAGCAAATTTATTTATTTCTGACAGGTTATTTGTGTGGCAAAATATGGAAATAGTTGTGACATGGTACTCAAAATAAGTGACTATTCTTTTATAATACCACTTAGGATCTTAAAAGAAAGTGTAACCATAAAATGTAGAGAGAACAGTCAAACAAAACCGCATAACAGTAATATTTGTACATTTTAACAAACTTGTAATTTTAATTCTGAATGCCCAGTGGGAGCAGGAATTTAAGAAGGAAAAAATGGACGATGCTTCCAGTGAACGATTTACAAATCTCAACAGAAAGTAACCTGCTTTTACTTTACATGAAACCGCGGGTTTTTTATGTTATGTAGCATATTAAGTGGAAATAGGAAAATGCGTGAATATCACAGTTTAAACAAAGCAAACAATGAATGTAGGGAGAGTGGAAATTTTTATATTTGAATGATTAAGAAAGTTTGGATTGATAATTAGGTAGACGGGTAAAAAATTACAAAATATCAGCTGAAGTTCAATCATTTATTGTAACAGGTTAAAAAGCAGTACTATAACTGAACCTTAATTCATGTACGCGTACAACTTATAACAGGTTAAATTCGTACATACACGAAATGTAGTATTTGGTTTGAAAATAACCTTGGATGTAGTAAATTAAGAAGATAAAAAGAGAAAGTAGTTGCGCTGAACAGTTTAGAAATCTCAACAGTACTTAATATGCTTTTACTTTCGATGACAGTGGCAGTTTTTTATCGTACTTAAACTGCGAATTAAAATTAGTTTGTTTGTTGGGAATTTTTTTTTATGTTAAAACTCAGTCCCAGTAATATATTGGTGCATGTATTGCTTCATGCAAAAAATTTAGATTTTTCAGTAAACAGTTCTTCACGTTAAGTTTAAAAATATTTAGTGACTATCAATTAGTACAAAATTAAAAATGGCCAGAACGAACTGTCGTAAAATAATCTAAAAGTATAAAAAATGGGAGAGCAAAAGTGTAAACAGCTGTTAACAGACCTTTATAAGGTCATTCATATATGCGTCATATATTGGTTAAATTTTTTTTTTAAGACTGTTCAGTAATGATTTCGTCAGGGTAAGTCTAAAAATATTTGGTAAGTATTAATAACTGTAAGATTAAACATTGGTTTAACGAAGTGTGTCGGAAAACAATTTCAAATTTGAAATCAGGGAGACTGAAAGTGTAAACATGTTTTAAGAGGACTTTATAAGCCGAAACACAGCGTCGACCTATCAAACCTTTTGGTAATGTAATCATAGGACGCTTGTTAGTTGTATGATAATACATTGTTTCATGCAAGTAGTTGTAAGTGAGTATGTAAGAGTTTTTTTATTGCAAATCCGTTAAATGGTATGTAAGTATCGAATATCATAAAATGAAACCATAACTCACACAATAAAGATAAGTTTAATAGAGAACAATGGTAAATACAAAAATATGATATAACAATTTTGGACATAGAAATATTGGTACTAAAAGAAAAGGTATCTTTGAAAATAGAAGCAAAAGGATGAATAGAACATCTAGTTGTCAGTACATGTGTTAAAGTAGTGATGTATAACAGATTTGCAGTGGAAAATATTATAACAATTATAACCCAGTAAAATTAGATAGTGCGAATACAATATTTTTGAACCGAATAGGGTTAAGGTTAGTGATACAGTGGGTACCCAATTTGTTGTTTTTTATTTCAAAAGTTAGTCCCAATAAAATTCATCGCTGGCGTACGGCTTAATTTGAAAGCGTGGATACGTATAAGAATGTAGTATAACAAAATGGTTGCCACCTGAAAGCATGGTATGTGTAGGTAAGTCTGGGTAATCGTATAAAAGTGGTTAACACCCGTAATTGCAGAAATGGTGCATATATGTGCACTCTACTTCTTTATAGCCAAGCGTAGAGGTTAAAATGTTAAACAGTTGAAAGCGGGGAAGGGAGTGGAAAAGTACCTGTCGAAGTTGGCAGCTGTTGGTTTGCAGCAACGGATGTCCTTCTACTGGCGACCGCAGACTGCCTAGCTTGTTGACGCCTTGCACGTTGAGTAACACGCCGTCTTTCCCTTTGTTGCTGGTCCATAAAGATGGGGAAAAATGAGTTTGGTGGAAGAAAAGGGTGAAGAGGGTGGGGCAGTTGAAATGATATGACAAAATAATGATAAGGAAATGAAAGTGGAATAGTACGTAGTAGTAAAGGTGAAAAGTGGGGTGAATGAATAGTGGGAAATGCATACTTATAGGAACATGTAGATTAGATATTTTGCAACTGTCATATTATTAAGTGGAAGATGTTGAAGGAGTCATAGGTCTGTAATTATGGGTGAAAAAGTGGGGTTAACGGCTACTGTGCATCAGGTCAAAGGGAGGGTAGCCGTTTTGGGCAACAAATCAGTTTGAACATATTTATATACAGCAGGGTTGAAAATGTTTGTTAAATATTTTTTGTTGCAAAATGAAATGAACGTAGGTAAAATTAGAAAAATAGGAACAAAATTAAATATATCAAGGTATGTTCTAACATTCCTAACAAAATGGCGTTGTTACTTTTACAGAACATAATTGCTTATGGGCAAATGTAATGCAGTTAAACGTGGAGGATTTTAAATAATTTTTTATTTTCAGTACATTTTCGTACAGATTTTCGTACAGATTTTTCAAAATTATATATAGCAATTGTAGCTGTTTCGGGAAGATCCAAATTCCTATTCATATTCTAGTGCAGTGAAGAAAACAGCGGAGAAAGATACAATGCATGCTTACTCATGAGTTTTGAGACACAGAGCACCCATTCTGGGTTTGTTTATAACCATGACAATCAACATTTGGCACTGCACAATGAACACAGAATAAAAAAACTGAGCGTAGAAGTTGATAAAATTACGCATATGAACATGAACATTATGACAATTGAATGTTTATTGCAACTTCGAAGGTGTGTTCAAAAGCGGTAAGAAAAACAAATGGACATATGTAATAAGTTGACAGTGTAAGGCATGCAACCACCATTACCGACTGAGTACTTATTTTACCGAGTTTGTGAAAGTACTTCTGAAGCAAAACAAACAATATTCATTTGTTTACTCACTCTTACAGTAAAATTTGTTTTCAATAAATTGTAGGAACAGAAATTCTGTACAATATTTGCATATTCTTTGTAAAAGCTAAAAAGTAAATCAGGTAAGGAACAATATATAAACAAATCTTTTTCCTGAACTATAATGACTATAACTTGTTGACATAAATATTAGAACAGGAAGGAAAAGGTAAAAAGTAAATCAGGTAATGAACAAGATACTGTACATTTTCGTACAGATTTTTCAATATTCCATATATAGCAATTGTAGTTGTTTCATAAAGATCCAAATTCCAATTCATATTCTAGTGCAGTGAAGAAAACAGCGGAGAAAGATACGGTGCATGCTTACTCATGAGTTTTGAGACACAGAGCACCCATTCTGGGTTTCTTTATGACCATGACAATCAACATCTGCCACTACACAATGAAGACAGAATAAAAAACAACTGAGCATAAAAGTTGATAAAATTACGCATAAATGTAAGCAAGTTTTGTAATGCATGTTGGCTTAACTCACATGGAAGTAATAAATGTTTTCTCTCTTCTTCTTTCAGCCATGAACCATAGTATGCAGAATCAATGCTAAAAATGTACAAAAAAGACCACTGTTGCATGACAATTTTTCATACAAAAGTTCCTGTTACTTACTTTCTTTTATATTCGCTGATAGTCATCACTTGAATCTTGAACTTTGAAACCTACTTACATAGGAGACGAAACCTACATTTTTATTATTATATATATTGATCTTCCTGAGATATTCCCAGCTAAGTGCAAATAAAATTTTCGCAGTAAAAGGAATTTCCTTATATCCACATTGGTTAGGCATGAACAAACTCAGAGTGTGCTACATTCCATATTTAGTTCCAGTAAATTATAGCATGGATCCAAATAATAAAGATTAAGGTAGAACAACTTAGATCAATGATGGAGGGCAAAGCTCAAAAATTAAAACACGTAACATTTAATTTACTTATTCCTTATCAACATACAATCTAATGCCTTTTTGAGAAATTTGTTTGCAAGTTAGAACACGTTTTTCTCTCTCACCATATCAGCCTGAAACGGTAGCAATTAAGTCCAAAACTTCAACAAAAGCATAACCTTTATTCTAAACCCCGATGCTTAATTTATGCATTAACAAATCATAATCAGAATACACCAAAATATGCGTCACAAAATTCATCAATAGCAACAGAATGAATGAAATGCTTAACAGAGTAGGCAACTAATGATACCTACATATTGACTTTGAGAACATCAAGAGGCATGATGCAAGATGCGTAGTGTCGAAATTGAGCATGTCGTCAACAGTGCAGACAGCGTAGCATTGAGGTGAAAAGACATTCAAGCCCATGTTTTACATCGATTCTCTCTCTCGTTCTACTTCTCCCATCTCTCCTTGGCATTTTCTAATTAACTGTCGCTGGAGTAATTATAAAATAATATATTATTAGCACATTGACTCTGCTTCCATTATCAATTAAAACAAATAAAGAAAGAATATGCATATAGATTACAGTAAGAAAAGGAGAAAACTAAGATTATAAAAGCTTATGGGCAAATGTACAAAATAAAAAAACTGAGCATAGAAGTTGAGCATACTACGCATATGAACATGAACATTGTGACAATTGACTGTTTATTGCAACGTCGAAGGCGTTTTTAAAACCAAAGAAACCAAATCAGTAAAGTACGTTTTAGATCTTAGCTCTAGAAATAAATGTACGAAAAGAGGGAAAAAGGTTAGATCTTACCTGGACAAACAAAGGCTGCCGGTTGCTACAGCTTCGAACAGTAATTGGACAGCAAGTTGCTGTCGGTGGACGTCGTCGGTATGGGCTAACTGGTCCATTGATGGGCGACCACGACTGGGAGGACAGGGAGTAGTATGTGGTGGTGGAAAACAGTTGCCATTTTTAGTCGTGAGAGAAGAAAGGGGAAGGAAATGGGAAAAGAGAAAGAAAAGGAGAAGAGAAATGGAAGAGGTAGGGTACGTGTGGATAGTGAACGTGGGAAACGTGGGCAGGCGGTCGGTAAAAGACGAAGGTATCCTTCGGTAGGGATTTGTTTCTATTATGAATGGGGGACAATTTAGGGATTGGATAAAAGGCTTCACTTTGACCGGTTGACCAGGGTTTTGCTTTATAGTATAGATATATGTGCACAAGCAAACACTTGCTGGAAGAAAACAAAAATTGCATGGAAATGGCATGAACCCTTAAGCAAGCACTTTATCCATTTCCAGCAATCCTTTTACTTTGGAAAATAAGAGTCATGCATATAACATGATCGGGGTGAGATTAAAGAGATAAGGCTTATTTCTGAAAATAAAAACAAGGACCACATACCCTTTTCTCTCTTGAATCAAAATGAAAGGCGGATCATGTTTTATAGGGTAAAAATGACATTGGATAATTTCACTAAACCCTAGTAGCAGCCAGGGTTTTGTATAAGGAGGCTTAGTGTAGTGAGACCTTTCACAATTGCTCTTCATCATTTAAAGAAAAATAAAACATAAGCCAGAGAAAAATAAGGAGCACCGGCCATTAGAATTAGAAGAAGGCAGAAGACCAAAAGGGTTCAAAAAGCTTAGGAAAAAAGAGGGATTAAGGTGAGTAATCTCACTGGAAACTTTGGCAATAAGCCCTGAATATTGAGGCAGCCTAATTAAATTTATATTTCACTTTTGCAAGCTATGTTCATTTTTATGATTTGATAACTTTGGCTTGTCAATGATCTGCTCAAGTGTAAAACCCTTTATAGTGACTTATCCAGTATAAAAGAGTCATGGATTTCATGTTTACATATGGTTATCTGTGTTGTGGTTTAACTTGAGATGAAGTAGATTTTTTTATGAGTTTTCTTTATACATTTATTTACTTAAAAACCAAGGATTTATGTTGTAGATATATGGTCTAAAACTGAAAGAAAATGTGGGGCTGCAACATTGTGTTGTTGCTTATGTCTCATATCAACTAAAATAAAGATAAATGTAGAGATGCAATGTTATACATGTGCTGAGCTTCTATGTTTTATGAACTCTCCAAATCAAAGCATATACTTATGGTTTAGCCAGATCTTAAAGATTAACAAAGGTCTGATTGAACCAGAGGTAAAAGGAGACAACCAGAAAACTATCTATGACCATATGTTTGTAACTTGATCCATTGAAACCCATAGACAAAATAATATGCTTAGAAATCACATCTGTTTACATGATTAAATGCTTGCTTATAAAAACATGACTTACCAATCTCTGGATGAATACATGTTGGCTGAATGTTTATTTCTTTGATTGAAATATGATATGCAGAAGGGATTAGCATAGGAATGAGAAAGGGAAAGTAAAACTTAGTAATTTAACTAAGGACTTTTGGATCTTAGTGAAAGTGTACGTGTAGTACTAAGGATCGTGTAATATGGTATATAAGTGCGGAAACTGATAATAGCAGTAAAATAAAAATTAAAGTAAGCATACCAGGAATTTTTATACTGGTTCGAACTTCCCGTTCTACGTCCAGTCCAGAATACCCTCTGGATTTAAACTAAACCCCTCACTTAACCCGGAGGAATAGGTATACGACACCTGAGCAGCCGAACAGGAATTTTTCCGCCTCAACAGCCGAAGAGGACTTCAACTTAATACAAATAGTTTGTTGACGAACGTGTTCTAAATAACACTGATTGTCTTTTGATAGTACAACTTTCCTATAATCAAATCCTCAAGAGTATATATGTGTGTGAAGATTTAGAAGGAAGATAATCACATAGAATCGAAGTATATGAATTAATTCAAGGATTCTAGTGATATTGAATAAGAATGAATGTTTTTATTTGCAGAAATAAATAGAAAATAGAATTCAGAATTTATAAACAATATTCGATGATTGTAGAAGTGAATTGAACATGTTTATATAGTTATAGAATAGTTGCAATCTTTCATGAAGAGTTTCAATCAAAAGTTATGTCTGTATCTCTTGAATTAAAGGACATTCCTCTTCATGAACAATTGCACCTCTTCAGAAAACTAGCCGTTATGTTTTGGTCGGTTGACCGAGAAACCTGGGTCGGTCAGCTGAGTTTACAGTCGAAAATAAAACAGTGCATATCTGTGCACTGGACACAGAATCGATCGGCCGAATTTTCTGGTCGGTCGACCGACCTGCTGTTATTTGCACAGTGATATTTATTTTGTATAAATCAATTTTGTGTGAATGTGTGACTACTTTGAGGAATGATTTTAACAATATTCTAAGACTCAATAAAATAAAATAATCATACTAAAAACTGGATTGTAGTCTTGTCTCCTTTGTAGTGTATGATATATGATTTATTCTCTTTTTGTCACTTTCGAATTCTCGTCGTATGATCTCTTAAGCTTGTGTCATGAATCAAAAATTTCATGAATCAACATTCTCCCCCTTTTTGATTGATGACAATACTTATATGACGAAGTAATATTCATATATATATTATAATTCTCCCCTTGAATATATGGTGACTTTTCTGCAAAAATTCGTTAGCTTTCATATATTTCTCCCCTTTTGTCATCGACAAAAAGGAATACTTATTAGATGTAATATGTTAAAGTAATGCGAATCATTGAAATTTAAATATTACATATTCATACCAAAATAGAAATAATTAAGGATGTTTGCTTAGTACACACAAATAAAAAAAATTATGAAGAAAAATATATTGTTCTTCATAAAGAAATTCTTGAAATTAAATTGTAAAACACTACAATTACTCCTCATCATCATCGGAATCCCAAAATTCTGGACGAGTATTTTCATCCAGAGGAGCCGGTTCCTTACCCCGTCTTTGAGTGGAAGGTGCGTGAGTTTCCGATGTGCTGGAACTTGTGTTATCTGAAGTAGACCAAGAAAAATTTGGCGCTGGTCTTTTTCCGGGAGAAACAAAACAAGCACCGGCTTCGGAAGTACATGATAAGGCATCCCATAAATTTACGAAGAAGCCTTTGATTTTCTTGAGACGCCCATCAATTTTTCAAAGTCGGGCATCCAAAGCTAGTTGATTTCGAGCCAAAATATCAATGGCAGCCTCCGTACTAGTACCGGGAGTTGGTCGTTGAATTGAGGTTTGACGAGTTATACGTTCCGTAGCATGAGTAGATGGTTGAGGTGTAGAATAGCTGCGACGTAGTTGTTCTCGAGGAGTAGTACGCCATTGGTGAAAAGTTGTAATTTTGGACGGTGCATCGGGTAACTTCATTAGTTTTATGGTTCGTGAGTCGAAAGTACGAACTTTGGATGTTTCGGATTTCGGAGCATGGGTGACAAAGCTATTAATCAACCTCATTATGTATTCTCCATAATAAATATGGAGCATCTTTCCTTGGTTGAAAGAGAGAAATTCATCAATAAGTAGTTGTGGCCAATTTACTCGAATATTTCCGCACATAGCATACAATGCTTTGAAGTTTTCGGGATATACTAAGTGGTATGATCCCCCTCTTGGAACAATAGACTTCATCATGAATCGATGAAAGAGTCGGGCTTTAGGTCGAAGGGATGAAGTTTGCCTTAAATCAGTAGCGTCATCTTCAAAAAATAGATGGCTTAGACGGTCACGAGTCGATGTATTACAATCTACATCGTGTAACGAAATTCCACCTGGTCGAGCATTTAAAATGTGATTAATTCGATCTATTGAGAGGAAAAATGAAGTACCACAAACCGATGTCCAAACACAATTTTCAGTGTTTCTTGGTGGATCAACAAGATTAAGGTTTGCTAGAAATAACTTGACCATAATATGATTGATTTTCAAGTTATTTTTCCTATGGTCATGGAATGTATCAAGACCACTCTCAATAGCGGCATTTTCAATATCGTAGGAAGCAAAGTCAGGATAACTTACAAATGACTCTTCAAAGATTTTGGCATCTTGAAGTTTTATCCATCTTTGAAGAGCTATATCATTAACTAGCCATGAAGCAATTTGTGTATCCACCGGAGTAGATGAAGATGAGCAACCGGTTGTCTTTGATTTCTTCTTGGGAGCCATTTGGTTTTGGAAGAGAAGATTAAAAATTTGAGAGATTTTTTAATGGGGGCTAGGTTAAAATCTGAATTTGGGGAAGTAAAAGTGAAGAGATAAAGTAAAAAGGTGAAAGGATGGGGTATAAATCTGAAGTAGAAAAGAGAAAAATATACATTCGGTCGACCGGAAGCATTGGGTCGGCTGACCGAACTGGCAATCTGAAAGATGGTGAAATTCTCGGGAAGGGTTCGGCTGACCGACTCAGGGTATTCGGTCGACCGACCTGGTAGAAATATGTTGTTGAAATTCTCGGGATAGCTTCGGCTGACCGACTCAGGCTTTTCGGTCGACCGAGGCAGATAAAAACATATTTTTGCTGTTTTTCAAAAAATTATAGAAATTTAAATTATTTTATTACATCATATATATATTTATACATCTTATTGAAGACAACAACATATATATATATAAAAATTTATAGCCATGGATCATCAAAATCTACGTTCCCATGAGTTTGGGGACGGAACATTTTCTATTGGTGACCATCTTGGAGCTATTGGGGTTTGAACAGGGTCTGAAGGTGATGGAGATCTGTAAGAAGGTTCAGCAACATCATCTTTCTTAGATGAACAAATTTTCATGGCAATCTTTTCAAGAAAACTTAAACGTCTTGCCGTGACTTTTTGTTCGTAGTAGAGTTCCCGTTGCATATTCATTTGCTATTGTTGGTAGTGATGTATTTCATCAATTTTTTGTTTGGTTGATGGAGATACTACCATTGTATTCTTCCCTTTTTTCTTATCGGGTGTATAGCCTGTATGGGAGTCTTCCCATGGTTTCCATTCGTGTCGAGGATCTTTATCCGGAGAAGAGAAGTTAAGAATACGTTTAGGCATAGGAAAACTAGGATAGGGGCCATTTTCAGGAATTTGATCGGAAACATCATCGTCTGGAGAAGTGTATGATAGATGAGAGTTTTCGGAATTGTAGTAGTCGTTGTTTGAAGACATTTTAAAATTTTGAAGCCAAAAACTTTCTTTGTACATATATTTTGAAGAATAAGTAAAGTATTTATAAGTATCAGTTTGCCTAAAAATTTGTGGATAGGATATATTATTAACTATAATCAGAGAATTTTTACAACAAAACTGTTCGTAATTGTATGATATATAAGCTTTAGAGCTAAAAATAGTTTGTTCTGAAATTAAAGTTAATTGTACATATTGTAAATAAAACTGAAACAAGAAACACCCATAGCTCAAGTAGCTATAATACAACATATAACAAGCAAGTCAGAGGTCATGAGTTCGAGTTCCGCTTTGGTCAGAAATAAAATAATTTTTGTTTTTCAAAAAAAAAATTCCTTTCGTATATTTTTTTTTATTTATAAATCTTTAAAAGACATTATTCCTAAGTCACGTCTAAGTTTTACAAAATTATTTTCATTTAGTGGTTTAGTAAAAATGTCAGCAATTTGATTTTCAGTATTTATGAATTCTAAATTTATTAATCCTTTTTCCAAACAATCACGAAGAAAATGATGACGTATATCAATGTGTTTTGTTCGTGAGTGATTAACCGGATTTTTAGAAAGATTTATTGCACTAGTATTATCACAGTAAATTACAGATTTATCAAGATGACAATTAAAATCCTGTAGTGTTTGTTGCATGTATATGACTTGTGCACATGCCAAAGCAGCAGATATATATTCCGCTTCACATGTCGATAAGGAAACGCAGTTTTGTTTCTTACTAAACCAAGAGACTAAAGAACGTCCAATGAAATGACACGTTCCACTAGTACTTTTTCGATCCGTCCGACTTCCTCCAAAATCAGCATCGCTATAGGAGACTAATTCGAAAGGACATTCTTTCGGATAAAAAAGCCCGAAATCTTTTGTTTTAGTTAGATAACGAATAATACGTTTAACTGCTCGTATATGTGATTCTTTGGGATTTGCTTGAAATCGAGCACATAAACAAACACTCATCATTATATCGGGTCGACTCGCTGTTAAATATAATAAAGAACCAATCATACTGCGGTATAATTTTTGATCAGCACTTTTGCCATCTTCATCTTTATCGAGATGAATCGTTGTACTCATAGGAGTTGGTTTGGCAGCAGTGTTTTCCAGATCGAATCGTTTAATTAAATTATAACAATATTTTTCTTGATTAATAAAAATTCCATTTTCAATTTGTTTAATTTGTAATCCTAGAAAATATGACAATTCTCCCATATGAGACATTTCAAATTCATTTGTCATTATCGTTGAAAATTCCTGACATAGTTTTTCATTTGTCGAGCCAAAAATAATATCGTCAACATATATTTGAATTATTAAAATATCTTTCTTAGTTTTCTTAATAAAAAGCGTTTGATCTACCTTACCAATTTCAAAACCAGATTCTAATAAATAGCTTTTAAGACGATCATACCAAGCACGTGGTGCTTGTTTTAAATCGTATAATGCCTTTTTGAGTTTATAAACATGATCTGGATATTTTTAATGATTGAAAAGTGGTGGTTGTTCAACAAAAACATTTTCTTTTATATAACCATTTAAAAAAGCACTTTTAACATCCATTTGATAAAGTTTAAAATTATGAAAACAAGCGAAAGCCAATAAGATTCGTATTGCTTCAAGTCGGGCGACTGGAGCAAACGTTTCTTCATAGTCTATTCCCTCTTCTTGATTATATCCTTGTGCAACTAATCTAGCTTTATTTCTAGTTATATTTCCTAGTTCATCTGCTTAGTTTTTGAAAACCCATTTAGTACCGATGACAGATTGATCACTTGGTCTAGGAACGAGTTCCCAAACTTCGTTTCGTTCGAATTGATTTAGTTCTTCTTGCATGGCAAGAATCCAGTAGTCATCAGTTGAGGCTTCTTTTACATTCTTAGGTTCTATGTTAGAGAGAAAAACTACATGACCAACTTGATTTAATTGATGTCTGGTTTTAACATTCGTATTTACTTCTCCAATTATATTATGTACAGGATGATCCCGTAAAATTCTAGGTGGAGATTTTATTATGTTAGGAGAAATGTTTATATTTTCATTTATTTCATGAATATCAAAATTTTCATTTGAATTACTATTTTCAGTCTGAGTAGTTTCATCATCAGAATCGATGGTAATATTTGGACTTGTATTTTTAAAATTTTCATCAAATGAAACATGTAAACTTTCTTCAATAATTTGAGTTCTTTTATTATAAATTCGATAAGCTTTGCTTCGTTCCGAATATCCAACGAATATTCCTTCATCGGATTTTGGATCAAATTTGCCTAATTGATCTTTAGTATTTAATATAAAACATTTCGACCAAAAACCTTAAGATATGAAATGTTTGGTTTTCTTCCATTTAGAAGTTCATATGAAGTATTCTTAGTTAACAGTCGAATAGAAACACGATTCAATACATAACAAGCAGTAGCTACAGCTTCTGCCCAAAAGTGTTTTGATAAAGTGGTTCCATTTAACAAAGTTCTTGCACATTCTTGTAACGTTCTATTTTTCCTTCCTACAACTCCATTTTGTTGTGGTGTTCTAGGAAACGAAAAATTATGATTAATACCTTTCTTGTTACAGAATTGTTCAAAAGCTTCATTTTCAAATTCTCCTCCATGATCACTTCTTATATTTTTAATTTTTAATTTTTAAATTTTTAATATTTTGGATTCTTTTAACAAAAAAATTAAAATTATCAAAAGTATCGCTTTTATTTTTCAGGAAGAAAATCCAAGTATATCTAGAAAAGTCATCTACAATAACGAATACATATCTATTATGATTAATAGACTGCACTTGAGTTGGACCAAAAAGATCCATGTGTAAAAGTTCAAGTGGTTGTTCTGTAGATATTACCTTTTTAGATTTAAAAGAAGATTTTGTTAATTTTCCTAATTTACATGCATCACAAAATATATCAGTATTGAATTTTATATTGGGTAATCCTTTAACTAATTGATTTTTAGCCAGTTTGTTGATAGTATTAAAATTAATGTGACAAAATCTTTTGTGCCAAAGACAATAATCGTTTTCTTTAGCTACTAAACACAAGTTTGAATCATTATTAACATTCATATTTAAGATATAAATGTTTTTATCTCTTTTTCCTTCGAAAATAGTGTTATGATTTTTATCGAAAATATTACATTTATTTTCAGAAAAAGTTATATTAAAACCTTTATCGCATAGCTGACTAATACTTAATAAATTGTGTTTTAAATTTTTAACTAATAAAACATCAGTAATGAGAGGTAAATTAGAGGTACCGTTGCTACTGACATCGCCTTTGCCGATGATATATCCTTTTGAGTTATCTCCAAAAGTGACTACTCCTCCATTTGAGTATGTGATGTTTGACAACATTTCTTTGTTTCCAGTCATGTGTTTTGAGCAACCGCTATCTAAAATCCATTTTCCTCTCTTCTTATGTGGTACCTGCAAAAAGTTTATAAAAAGTTGGTACCCAATCTTTTTAGGGTCCTAAGAGTTAGATCTTAGGAAGCCAAACCCATACGGGTTTAGAATTCCCTTTATAAACATAGTTCTTGTTATTATGAACAGTTTCCATAAACATTTTGATATGCTTATTCCTTATCAACATATTATTTGTTTTTGGAATCCATATCTTGATGGTTTTAGTTTTTGAAAAAACTGTTTTCTTAATATCCTTCTTAATATTATTATTAGTTTTATTTTTAGCAAAATTATTTTGTTTCTTAAATCCTAGTCCAGATTTATTGTTAGAAGATTGAGAATTTTCAAGAATTCTAGAAAGATTCTCTCTTCCTTTATTGAAATTAGATATATTTTTAGAAATATCATCAAATTTTATTTTAAGACTAGACTTTTCTACCTCTAAATCTTTAATCTTAGAGTTTAAACTATTATTTTCGAAAAATAAAACATCATTTTTGTTTTTCTGAATTTTTAGTTCTTCAGATATTGATGAAATTTGAGAAGATAAATTAGAATTTGATTGTTGAGAAATTTCAAGTTCTTCTTCTAATATTTTCTTCTCATCTTTCAGCATATCTACTTCTAAAACTGTCCTATCTAATTTCTTTTGTAACTCCTTATTTTTCTTTTTAAATTGTTTTGCTAAATTTACTAATTCAGAATTAATCTCAATTAAATCTTCAAAAGTTAGATCACTTACATCGTCTGACGAAGCCATGAAGCACACATTTGCTTGTTCATTATCACTTTCACTCTCTGATGAGGATGATGAATCAGTGTCATCCCAAGTGACTGAAAAAGCTTTTCGTTTGATTTTGTCCTTTTGGAATTATTCTTTTTATGCTCTGGACAATCCTTCTTCATGTGTCCTTTCTTATGACATTCATAACATTCCATTGCTGAAGATGATGGTTTGTTGCTATTGGAATTGTTGTTAAAATTATTTTTGTTTCCCTTGAATTTGTTTCTGTTGAATTTCAAAAACTTTTTGAAATTTTTAGCGATCATTGCAATATCTTCATTCTCCGAGTCGGAATCATCTTTTTCTGCTTGGAATGCTACATTTTTCTTTTCTTGTGCTCCATTTCTTTTTGCCTGCAAATTTACTTCGTAGGACATTAAATTACCTATCAATTCTTCTGGTTTTAATGTTGATAAATCAGTTGCTTCTTCAATAGCTAGGACTTTTTGTTCCCATTCGTCCGTTAAAGAATTCAAGATTTTTGTAACAACATCAAAATCAGTAAACTTTTGTTCTAGTGATAATAAAGCATGATAAATATCCTGAAATCTAGAGTACATGTCATTTATAGATTCATTTGGCCTCATTTTAAAGTTTTCAAATTGATTTTTCAACATAGAAATTTTGCTTAATTTAACATTATTTGTTCCTTCATGTGACACTTTAAGAGTTCTCCAAATTTCATAACCGGAAATGCACATGCTAACTCTATTGAATTCATTTCTATCTAATGCACAAAATAAAATATTCATAGCCTTTGCATTTGAAGTAGCATCTAGTTTTTGAGTGTTACTCCAAGTTGAGTATTCTTTAGTCGGAGTTGTATATTCTCTTTGTATAATATTCCAGATATCAAATCCACTAGATTGCATATAGATTGTCATTCTAGTTGACCAATAATTATAACTTATACCATTAAAAAGTGAAGGTCGTGAAGTAGATTGACCTTCTGTGAAACTAGAATTAGTGTGAGTGCTAACATCGTTAGTCTGTGTGGTTGCCATATTACTTAAGAATAAATATCAAATAACTTTGTGACGGTTATAGGATAACCTTGCTCTGATACCAAATGAAAGTGTACGTGTAGTACTAAGGATCATGTAATATGGTATATAAGTGCGGAAACTGATAATAGCAGTAAAATAAAAATTAAAGTAAGCACACCAGGAATTTTTATACTGGTTTGAACTTCCCGTTCTACGTCCAGTCCAGAATACCCTCTGGATTTAAACTAAACCTCTCACTTAACCCGGAGGAATAGGTATACGACACCTGAGCAGCCGAACAGGAATTTTTCCGCCTCAACAGCCGAAGAGGACTTCAACTTAATACAAATAGTTTGTTGACGAACGTGTTCTAAATAACACTGATTGTCTTTAGATAGTAAAACTTTCCTATAATCAAATCCTCAAGAGTATATATGTGTGTGAAGATTTAGAAGGAAGATAATCACATAGAATCGAAGTATATGAATTAATTCAAGGATTCTAGTGATATTGAATAAGAATGAATGTTTTTATTTTCAGAAATAAATAGAAAATAGAATTTAGAATTTATAAACAAGATTCGATGATTGTAGAAGTGAATTGAACATGTTTATATAGTTATAGAATAGTTGCAATCTTTCATGAAGAGTTTCAATCAAAAGTTGTGTCCGTATCTCTTGAATTAAAGGACATTCCTCTTCATGAACAATTGCACCTCTTTAGAAAACTAGCCGTTATGTTCTGGTCGGTTGACCGAGAAACCTGGGCCGGTCAGCTGAGTTTACAGTCGAAAATAAAACAGTGCATATCTGTGCACTGGACACAGAATCGGTCGGCCGAATTTTCTGGTCGGTCGACCGACCTGCTGTTATTTGCATAGTGATATTTATTTTGTATAAATCAATTTTGTGTGAATGTGTGACTACTTTGAGGAATGATTTTAACAATATTTTAAGACTCAATAAAATAAAATAATCATACTAAAAACTGGATTGTAGTCTTGTCTCCTTTGTAGTGTATGATATATGATTTATTCTCTTTTTGTCACTTTCGAATTCTCGTCGTATGATCTCTTAAGCTTGTGTCATGAATCAAAAATTTCATGAATCAACACTTAGGGCTACAAAATATGGCTTGGCAAGGTGAACATTGCAAGCTCACACATGGTATGCTTATACCCAGGGGCCTGAGTGTGCTGGGATAACAGTGATATGTCCTAGGCAGTGTGTGGTTTAACAAGAGAAAGTAGCTAAAGACCATAATATACTTGATAGTGAACAATAGAAATAGGTTCATGGGAGGGCTTGGGTAAAATCCCAGATGGCCAGTAATCTGGTAGAAAAGGCTTGATGATTGAATTGATGAATGTGTTGATTGGTATATGATGTTTTATGGATGGATTCTATGATTGTTATCACTGAACTAAACCATTGAATCATGTATAATTTGTTGTGCACTAATGTATATGCACATGTATCACAGGAACATGCAAAAGAGTGGTATTGAGTTCCTTTATCCATTTTGAAGTTATTTGAATTTGAATAAGTGTCATATAAAATCATATTTTCAGTTAGATTACTCATACCAGACTTTAGTCTGACCCTTGTGTTTTTATGCACCATTGGGTGTCTCATGTTTATATGGGGCAGTTCATGGTGATTTTGCAGGAAAGTAGGAATTTCTTTGATCAGGCTTTGGATGTTTAGCTGCTTAAGGAATTAGATGCTATATTTAAAGATTTGCTGATGTTAAAATAGATGTTTATGCTGAATTATGTTAAGCTATTTTGTTTAAATTTGCTTAGAAAACTAATGTATTGTTAGAACTACTGTTTTGCAAGTGTTGAACCTATATGTGTATCAGCTGAAACTTATGTGCTTTGTTTTGCAAATGTTTTGCTAAGAAATGGAATCTTTAAGCTTTAAGAATAGTTAGTTTATAATGGTAGAAAATCTGAGATTGAAAGGATTTATGGATTGAATGTACAATCAAGTATTTGACATAGGAAAATCCATGTTTAAGTTGATATAAAATCTGGCAGAATAAAGGTTTTGAGTTGCTTTGAAAAGAAAACAAAATGACATGTATTTTGCTTAAGAATAAGTGCAAGTTGAATATGGCTAACATGACCATTTTATTGAGCCTGGGTTAAACCAGCACTAAAGAGTTTTAAGCTCAATTTTCAGTAAAGTTTTACAACTCAAATATAGGGTAGACTCAGTCGTTTTTGCTAACAAGAAGAGGAAAAATTAGGCACTTAAATCTTCCACTGACACACACATGCACAGGAACATGCACACACATGCACATGCAAGAGCACAGTTCATACAGTAACAAAATTATGGAAATACATGCAAAACGCTAAGTCTTGAGACATGAAACTAATAGTTATGCAATAATCTAAGTATGCTTTGAAAACCTGGGTTTTAGAAACACTATTGCTATGTAGGGATTATTTCTTTTAATGATTCCCAAACAGATTTCTACTTCCAAACTTTTGTACTCTGATTCAAGTAGAAAGTAACTTATATATCTTCACATATGTAAGTTTAAGATGATATGAGCAAACCAATATTTTTATATTGGCATAAAGATCCTGGATAGAAGAAAATTAGAGTGTAATATTTTCTTGATTAAATGACCACTGTATATATATATATATGTAAAAAAAAACTTTAGGCACAGAAGGTGGGTCATTTCATATATGCTTGAAGTAAATCCATATTAAACATTCATATGATCAAGAGAGAAATCAAGAATATGAGTATTTTTCGAATTTGAAGCAATATTTGATTAGCAAATCATATGCACTTTGGAATTCGAAAGTAAGTCATAATTTGAGATATCTCATCTTTATTCAATATAATGTCGAATGTACAAAGTCCAATAGTTCAAGTGCTACAATCGACTATAAATCCCCAAATCAATTTAGGGTTACAAAGTTTAAAATGTAAAAAGAGAGATAAGAATGATCTGCCACCTCTTCAAAGCCCCTAGGTCTGTATTTATAAGAGTGGAAATGCGGCATGCTTAGCAGCTTGACTTCAGCGTTCATGTCCTTCGGCGTCAATAACGCCGCATGGTGCCAGGCATGGTTTAATAATGATTTTCAGCATCCCTTGGTAAATAATAGAACTTTGGTGCCGTCTTAGCAATAATAGCTTTTGACCTTGATAACTTTATGCATTGAAACGCTCTCAATTGGTCGCTTACGGACTCGGTCAGAAGCGGCATTAAGCTTTAGTGAAGAGCGACAGTTGATAAAGAGCGATGTAGAAATTTCCACGGACATTGATGACTCCTGGCGTCAACACCGTATGTATTGATGGACAGTATCTTCTAAGTGTTGTTGAATTACGGTGCAACGTTGATAAATGAAGGTGCTGATAGGCGCTGGCATTCTTGAGTGGTGATATGGGCAATGATTAGCCTTAATAACAAACAGCGGTAACAATGAATGACGTTGATAGAAAGCTGCATTACTTTGGAGGGCGACACTGGTGAAATATGACATCAGGGAGATGTGACGTAGGTTATGTCGACATTCATTGGTGGCTTACTGTATTAATTACAGTCGACATCATTACTTCCTTGAAGGGAAGCGGCATTGATTATTGGCGACATCAATGATGGTCGGCATTTTTTAGTTCAGTATTATCTGAAAGGCAACATTAGAGGGCGGCGATATCAGAATAGAAGCAACATCAATGAGATGTGACATCATTACTTTATGGCTTTGGTTGCAGGTAGTATCGGTGATGAGCAATGCCATCTTATTTTCACAAGTGAAAGGCGGCATTGATAGTTGCAACGTCAATGAGATATAATATAGATGGGAGGTGACATCAAGGAGAAGCGGTATTGGCAATATACGTTATTGATTATATGCGGTACTGAACAATATTGACAAAGCACGGCATTACTTCCATCTTGAAAGGCGGCGTCATATTTATGTCTCATGCCACATACCTTCGAGGTTAATAATGGTGATAACACATAAAATGAATTTAGAACCTTCACCAATGCAATCGCGTATGTCCAAAAATGATACTAAAGTTTACTATGGATTATGGTTCTCCTAATGTGAATGGGTACTTGTAGGCAATGAAAAACATTAAGCAAAGTAAATTTATTACAACTCCCAAATGGTGGGCACAAATTTAAATAACTGTTTCTTACACGTTATATACCTTACATATAATCGGATCAAGCTCAAAATACAAGATACATTTTCATTTGAGATAATTGAACAATTGGCATGCAAAAGACTTCCCAAATTCATTATCATGTAGAGGCACTGTGACGCAGCGGATTAATCAAAAAACAATGTAGATCGATGAAAGTAACGATCGATGGAGTGAAAGATACCGAATTGCCAAATTCGTTGATCCGAAGATACCAAATTCGAGCTATCTCAAACACGTTGATAGCACACTATACCGTGTTTAAAGATCTATGATTCTTGCACGTTGATCTAGCGCACTAGATTCCGTGAATCGGCTTCTACGATCGTTGATTCAAGCGCACTTGAATTCCGAAAGAGGAGATAGGAGATTACACTCAACTACCAATTTAAATGAAAGCACAAAGCAATCAAACAAGAATTTTATTCAAAAATCAACTACTTTTACAAATGATCCAACTTGCCTATTTATAGGCTACAACACTCACGCCAAAACCAAATCAAAATTTCAACACAACTCCTAGGTCGTGAATGACCTACGACTTAAGCACAGACGACTCAACTTATTTACAAAGTACACGGCTCAAGAACCACGACTTACGACTTAAGACTAACGACTTAACAATGCCACGAGTTAACAGATGACGACTTAACAAAGCAACACAACAGCATCTTTTTGCGACTTAAGAATCAACGGCTTAGGGTAAAGCGGCATAAGAATCTACGGCCCAAGCTTCAGGGACTTAACACCCAACGACTTGAGATAGCAGCGACTTACGACTTATGAGATACTTCTTCCCGACTTAAGAAATTCTGACGACTTAACTAAGTCGTAACTCGGTAACGACTTATCACCTGTTCCGTTAAGTCGTTCATTCCCCAAAACACTTCCCTTAAGTCGTTGCCGACTTAAGCCTTCAACTTGCGTTGCTCCTCCTGCAGTTTTAGGTCGTAACCCAACACTTCCCATAAGTCGTTGCCGACCTAAGCCTTCACCTTCAACTTGTGTTGCTCCTCCTGCAGTTTTAGGTCGTAACCCGCTCGAGTTAAGTCGTGGACGACTTATGTCTTCAACTCCGATAAGTCGGTCACGACTTATGCCTTCTCCCCAGTTAAGTCGGTCACGACTTATCGTTTCCCTAGGTCGGTTACGAGTTAGACCTTGTACTCTGATAAGTTGGTCACGACTCATAACTCCTTTAAGTCGGTCACGACTTATGCCTTGGAACATTTGAGCCTGACTTGTATCATCCTCCCCTGGTTGAAAGAAATTCGTCCTCGAATTTGCACTTTCATCTTCCACAACGAACTCATCCCCATGATATGGTACGAGATGCTTAACATTGAATACGTCAGACGTATACACATCATCTGGCAGCTTCAATTTATAAGCATTTTCATTAATTCGCTTCACGATTTCTACAGGACCAATTTTCCTGGCTTTCAACTTGTTATAAGCGCCTACTGGAAAACGATCTTTTGTTAATACTGCATAAACCAAATCACCTTCATGAAATTCAACACTCCTTCGTTTCAAATCTGCAGATCGTTTATACTTCTCATTTGCTTTTCCCAATCGTTCCTGAACGATTTTATGACATTCCGCCAATCCATCAACAAAATCAACAGCTTTCTTAACTGTCTTCTTTGATTGTGGCACTACCGTTAAATCCAACGGTCCCTTCAGTAAGCTTGAATATACTATCTGAAATGGACTGAACCCAGTACTTCGATTTACAGCATGATTATGAGCAAACTCTGCCTGGCATAACTTCACATCCCAACTCTTCAGATTATCTTTCACAAGGCACCTCAACAGGTTTCCCAACGATCTGTTCACCACCTCTGTCTGTCCATCCGTTTGCGGATGATAAGCGCTGCTAAAATTCAACTTCGTTCCCACCATCTTCCACAAACTTAGCCAAAAATGACTCAGAAAACGAGTATCCCTATCCGATACAATAGATTCTGGCAATCCATGAAGTCGATATATCTCTTTGAAAAACAACTGAGCAACATGAACAGCATCCGTCGTCTTCTTACAAGCAATAAAATGTGTCATTTTCGAAAATCGATCAACCACCACGTAAATGGAATCGTTTCCCCGCTGTGTTCTTGGCAACCCCAACACAAAGTCCATACTCACATCAACCCAAGGTTTAGTTGGTACAGGTAACGACATATATAATCCAGCATTAGTCGCAGTTCCTTTCGAAACCTGACAAATATGACAACGCTCCACAAATCTCTCCACCTCTTTCCTCATCGATGGCCAAAAGTAAGACTAGGAAATCAACTGTAATGTACGGTCTCTCCCAACATGTCCTTCTTCATGTAGCTCTTTTACAATCTTCATTCTCAAACTACAATCAGGTATGCACAATCGATTTCCCTTGAACAGAAAACCGTCTACCATCATAAACTCATCCGTCTTTCCCTCCTTGACTTTATCAACAAACTTTGCAAAGTAAGGATCATCGACAAATAATTCTGGTAACACATCGAACCCCGTCACTTCAACCTTCATTGTTGTTAACAAATGATTCCTTCTACTCAAAGCATCAGCCACACGATTCGTCACTCCTGACTTGTGTTTAACAATAAAAGTAAACTGTTGTAGATATGCGATCCACGATGCATGTCTCGCTAATATCTTGTCTTGTCCTTGTAAATGTTTCAATGCCTCATGATCAGTGTAAAGAACAAACTCCTTCTGAAACAGATAGTGTCTCCAGTGTTTTATAGCTTGCACAACAGCATAAAATTCCACATCATATGTACTGTATCTCATCTTCGCTCCTGACAACTTCTCACTGAAATATGCGATAGGACGCCCCCTCTGACTCAACACCCCTCCAATCCCAACCTTTGACGCATCAGTGTGTAGCTCAAACAACAACTGAAAATATGGTAATACTAGAATTGGTGCAAACGTCAGCAACTCCTTGATCTTCTCAAAAGCATCCCCTGCTTCCTCCGACCATGAAAACTATTTACCCTTCATACAATCTGTAACTGGCGCCATCACACTACTAAAGTGTGGAATGAATCTTCGATAGAATGAAGCCAACCCATGAAAACTACGAACTTCCGTTATCGTCTTGGGCTGCGGCCAATATCTGATAGCTTCGACTTTACTTTGGTCAACCTGTATTCCTTCTTCCGACACAACATACCCCAGAAATAAAACACTCCTCGCCATAAAAACACACTTCTTCGTCGCAGCATAGAATTGTTCTTCACGAAGAATAATTAACACTTTCTTCAAATGTTGAACATGCTCTTCTGTACTAGCACTGTAGATCAGAATATCATCAAAATAAACCACAACAAATTTCCCAATGTATGGCCTGAAAATCTAGTTCATCACCCTCATGAATGTACTCGGTGCATTCGATAGACCAAACGGCATTACCAGCCATTCATACAATCCTTCCCTCGTCTTGAATGCTGTCTTCCATTCGTCCCCTGGTCTAATGCGAATCTGATGATAACCGCTCTTCAAGTCAATCTTAGAAAAGATTACGGACCCACTGGTTTGATCCAGTAAATCATCAAGCCTCGGCATCGGAAATCTGTATCTGACTGTGATCTTATTCAATGCTCTACTATCTGTGCACATCCTCCACGTTCCATCCTTTTTGGGTACCAATAAAGCTGGTACAACACAAGGACTTAAACTCTCCTGCACACGCCCCTGTTCAAGCAATTCCTCTACCTGCCTCCGCAACTCTTCATGTTCCTTCGGACTCATTCGATAATGTGGTCTATGTGGCAACACTGCTCCCGGAACAAGATCGATTTGATGTTGAATGTCTCTTAGTGGCGGTAACTCCTTCGGTAACTCATCTGGAAATACATCCTCAAATTCTTTCAAAACTAGTTTTGCTTCTTCTGGAATTTCAACCTCTTCACTGCTCTCTCACCCAATCAACAAAAACACCTCAGGCTCCTCTTCAACTTCTTTAACAAACTCTTTCAAAGATAACAAAGTTTTCAGTTCTTCAATCTCTTCTGACTTACTTTCTCCTTGTTGTCTTTTCTTTGGAACTAAGATAATCTTCGTGCCTTCAAACATAAAACTGTAGCTATTGGTCCGACCGTCATGTTGTACTGCTCGATCATACTGCCATGGTCTTCCCAATAGTAAACGACAAACATCCATCTCTACTACATCACACCAGATCTCGTCTTTGTATTTCTTCCCAATAGAGAATGGAACACGAACTCGTTTATCCACTTTCACTTCTCCTCCTTTTCTCAACCATGCTAGCTTGTATGGATTCAGATGTTTCTCTGTCTTCAACTTCAACTTTGTCACAGCCTCGGTTGAAACAATATTGTCACAGCTTCCTGCGTCAATTACAAATTTACACACCTTTCCCAGTATAGTGCATGTCGACTGAAAGATATTACTCCTCAACCAACTAGCTTCTTCCTGCTTCGGTGTCAAACATGATCTCCTCAACATTAGATTACAACCTTCATCTCCTGACGCAATATCATGTTCATCCTCCTCAACTGGACTAGAATAATCCCCATCAACATCCTCAACTTCTGCAACCATGGTTCTCTTCTTTGGCTTTGGGCACTCATTACTTTTATGACCCACTTCCTAACAATTGTAACATTTGAAACCATTGTTAATCTTCACCTTCTCAGCCTCCTTCACCACTGGTCTACTGATAGGTTTAGAAACATTAGAACTCCCACTAACACCCTTCACTTGATTGTTGGAATTAGTAAACATACCACCTCCTCGTCGTCCCTGTTTCTCCCAAGCCAACGCCTTTTGATGTGCTTCTGCCACAGATCTTGGATCGAACATATTAACCATATCCTGGATCTGCATCCTCAATCCCCCAATGAATCTAGATGTCAGCTGCTCTTCCGTTTCCATAATATCATTTCTCGCAATAAGCTGATAAAACTCATCCGCATAATCATTAACAGTCTTCGTGCCCTGCCTCAAATTCTGCAAACGTTGATACATCAAAGATTGATAATTGTAAGGTAAGAACGTTGCTTTCATCAATTTCTTCATCTTCTCCCAAGATTCAACTTTTGACTTCCCTATTCGTT
Organism: Allium fistulosum; assembly: GCA_030737815.1. Taxonomy (NCBI): domain Eukaryota; kingdom Viridiplantae; phylum Streptophyta; class Magnoliopsida; order Asparagales; family Amaryllidaceae; genus Allium; species Allium fistulosum. The sequence continues at coordinate 46,236,395 of CM060906.1, forward strand.
CACGTGTAAGTTTGGTTTGCTGCCACCATGCCAAAGCTCTACCCCTCAACCTTGTAGCAACCAACTTCACTCTACGATGTTCTGGAACTTCCTTGAAATCAAAAATTTCTTCAACATTAGCCACCCAATCTAGAAACTCTTCAGCTTGCATACCACCCTTGAATTCAGGAATTTCAGTTTTCATTCCCGATTCCCACTTGTGATCATACTCTGAATAATTTCTTCCTTGACCTCTTCCTTGAATACTACCACCATCATACTCCTCTTCAAAATCAGATGTATATCGATGTCGATTCTGACCACCAACATCTCTACTCCCTTCACGTCTACCATCATCCCTTCGATCTACATTCCTCCGAACACGATCTCGGTCATCAACATTTCTATAACTGTCTCGGCTCACACTTCTATGATCATTATCGTTACTTCTCCCTTGATTAGAATGTGGTGAAACTCTACTTCTCTCGTAGTTAGATTCAGGTGAAACCCTTCTCCGGTTTTGATTCATCTCTGTCATAAGCTTCTCTAACCTTCCAATGCCTTCATCCAACTTCTCATTGAATTTGTCACTTATACGTTGCTCCATTTGCTCGGCATCTTCCCGTTTATATAAATCTTCAACATTTTGATGACGGTTAGCTCTCCTTGGCGGCATGATTGAATACTTCACAACTCTTCAAACAAAATTCACACTCCAAATTTCAAACATCTTTCGAACTTTGATCCAAAATGAAATGGATCGAAACTTCCACTTTTGTTGCAAATCGCGATGAACACGATGAACAAATTCTCGGCCTTCAACACAAATCCGATCAAAACAACTTCGAACAAGCTCTACTCACTCGGCCGACTTGATTGGAGATGCTCGGCTCAACTTGATTTCTTCAAAACTCCAAAATGATTAGGCTCCAAGTCTCGATCTAGCTATGATTGGCTAGAACAAGCTCTGATACCAAAACTGACGCAGCGGATTAATCAAAAAACAATGTAGATCGATGAAAGTAACGATCGATGGAGTGAAAGATACCGAATTGTCAAATTCGTTGATCCGAAGATACCGAATTCGAGCTATCTCAAACACGTTGATAGCGCACTATACCGTGTTTAAAGATCTACGATTCTTGCACGTTGATCTAGCGTACTAGATTCCGTGAATCGGCTTCTACGATCGTTGATTCAAGCGCACTTGAATTCCGAAAGAGGAGATAGGAGATTACACTCAACTACCAATTTAAATGAAAGCACAAAGCAATCAAACAAGAATTTTATTCAAAAATCAACTACTTTTACAAATGACCCAACTTGCCTATTTATAGGCTACAACACTCACGCCAAAACCAAATCAAAATTTCAACACAACTCCTAGGTCGTGAACGACCTACGACCTACGACTTAAGCACAGACGACTCAACTTATTTACAAAGTACACGACTCAAGAACCACGACTTACGACTTAAGACTAACGACTTAACAATGCCACGAGTTAACAGATGACGACTTAACAAAGCAACACAACAGCATCTTTCTGCGACTTAAGAATCAACGGCTTAGGATAAAGCGGCATAAGAATCTACGGCCCAAGCTTCAGCGACTTAACACCCAACGACTTGAGATAGCAGCGACTTACGATTTACGAGATACTTCTTCCCGACTTAAGAAATTCTGACGACTTAACTAAGTCGTAACTCGGTAACGACTTATCACCTGTTCCGTTAAGTCGTTCATTCCCCAAAACACTTCCCTTAAGTCGTTGCCGACTTAAGCCTTCAACTTGCGTTGCTCCTCCTGCAGTTTTAGGTCGTAACCCAACACTTTCCATAAGTCGTTGCCGACCTAAGCCTTCACCTTCAACTTGTGTTGCTCCTCCTGCAGTTTTAGGTCGTAACCCGCTCGAGTTAAGTCGTGGACGATTTATGTCTTCAACTCCGATAAGTCGGTCACGACTTATGCCTTCTCCCCAGTTAAGTCGGTCACGACTTATTGTTTCCCTAGGTCGGTTACGAGTTAGGCCTTGTACTCTGATAAGTTGGTCACGACTCATAACTCCTTTAAGTCGGTCACGACTTATGCCTTGGAACATTTGAGCCTGACTTGCATCACACTGTTATGAATATGGTGCTATCGCTTCAAGTATAAATGGAATAGATTTATTTATCATTATTGATAATTAAGATCAAAAATTCTTGTATTGTAATAAGTGCTCACGTAGTGGTTCCAAAACATAATAAGTTGCTTATTAGAAGTAGAAATTTAGAAATACTTTAGCATATGCATATATTTTACATTGTGATATTAGCTGTATACAAACTTATCAACAGTATGCAAAAAAACCACTTCATAAACTTACAATAGAAGTCGCCTTCTTCAAATCCAACTCCTTCCCGTCCCCTCTAAAGAAATCTTGCAAAACATCTTCACTTCCACTCTAGCAAGCGCCCTACAACGTGGTTTAAACTTAAAATTTGTTTTTTCAGAGGCCTATATTGAAATTTTGTCCATTTTGGAAGGACGAATAGAATGGAATTTAAAAGCACATGTTGAAATCAGTTCATGTGGTTTCTTTTTTTAATAGCAAAGATCATTATCAATAATGCTAAAAAATAAAAATCTAGAAAGGATTTAAGTGGATACAAATGAGTAGCAAGTCACATGAAAACAGCTAGGAGACTCCACAACAGAGATATAGAACGGATAGCAAACAAATTCAATTTTAACTCGAACATTATGAATTGTATGGACTGACAGATACTTTACTGTACAATGTCAAATCAATACGATCGGATGACTCAACGCGGAGGATATAATCGGTGTAAATTTAATTTAAAAAATAATTTGAATTCAAATTAAATTTAGACCTCAAAATTTCTCGTGTCTCTAAATAATTTGTACTCCTACGGAAACAAAAATGTGAACCATGTAGACTAGTTCCAACAATATAAATTAAACATTACGTTCTTCAGGGAACAGCTCTTCCAATATCCAAGATAAATTAACATTGTTCTTGAAACTTCTTTTTAAAAATGTGCTATAAAAAATGAATGATCGATCCAGGATTTTCCCTGAGGGAAAATATATTTGTTATTAAGTTATCACCTTTTATTTTAACCAAAAAAAAAAAATTATTCTCTCTTTATTTATGTATAGAGAATTTATTGACAGATTAATGACTTATGAAACCAACTCCAATTTTAGTTTAGTTTTACTTATGAAACCAACTGTACCCAGATCTAGTGATCCAAAATGAGGTCGTTGTGAGACACATTGATATTACTACAGAACACGTAGAACGGACCACTTTCATTGGTGGACTAGGCACTCAACCACCCAACACGTCCAAAATAACAAAAAGCTAATAACGACAATACATACAAAAAGAAACAAAATTACAAAATAATTAGCATATTGATGGAGAACCACGAATCCTATATCCAGTAAGCATATATACAAACCTTAACTCCTTCTCCTATTTCCACATTTAATTTAGTTTATTCACTAACTTGACCATATTAAAAGCTTTACGCCATGGTTTCTCTAAGCTTCATTGTCGGGATATTAGGTAAGTATACATTTATCAATGTGCAAGTTTAAGTTCCGTAGACACTGAATTGAACATTGAATTATTATTGTTTTATCTCATTAGGAAATGTTATATCGGTGCTGATGTTTGCATCTCCAATGTAAGTTCGGTTACTATTTAATACCACTTTTTATAAAGAAAATATGAAGTAACAGTATCTCTCTGTGATGGTGATTACTTGTAGTTCGACATTTTGGCAAATTGTGAAGAAGAAGTCGACCCAAGATTATGAAGGGCTACCCTACGTGACCACACTTATGAACGCATCGCTTTGGAGTTTCTATGGAATATTGAAGCCAGGAGGCTTGCTTATTCTCACAGTGAATGGAGCTGGAAGTGTTATGCAAACTATTTTTGTCATTCTGTTTCTCATATATGCTCCTCCTAAAACTAAAGTAATTTTTGTCTTATATAAAACAGCAAAAATATTCTAGCATGCTTTGCAGTCAATTTTTGGATACGTGTGTGTATGTATGTATGTATGTATGTATGTATATATATATATATATATATATACATATATATATACATATATATACATATATATATATACATATATATATATATATGAGCTAGAATCAACAACCCCTTATACACCACCATTGTGTAGCCTTTTTGATATCAGTCATAATTTTTTATTTAATTATTTTTTATTTTCTCTTCTGTTACATGGACCTAATATTTAAATATAAATCTGTAACTGATATCGGAAGTAATGCTAAATAAGGGGGCCATCGATCCTTGCTATATATAGTCTTATTTGAAATGTGTGAAAACTTCAATTTACTATTCTTAATCAAGATGTAAACTTTTGAGGAAGTGGCCCATAAAACTCTCCACACAGTGAAAAGTCAATTTGAAATATACATAATAATATGAGATTAGAGATAATAAGTAAGAAACTGACTATGTAAATTAAACTGTAAATTGCAGGTTATGGTGGCGAAAATGGCAGTAGTATTGAATGTAATTTTGATAGGAGCAGTGGTTGTGGTAGTAATGTTTGCATTTCACGGTTACGCAAGACTTCGAATAGTGGGTACCCTAGGTGCAGTATTATCTGTTTGTATGTATGCAGCTCCAATGGCAATAATGGTACGCATCACGTGATACATGCACATCAGACTAGCTATACAAAATAGCTCACATATACTTTTATGAATTACTTACATTGCTGCTGCTATTTCAAAATTGCAAGTGCAGAGGCTAGTGGTGCAGACAAAGAATGTTAAGTTCATGCCATTTTCTCTCTCATTTTCTCTATTTTTGAATGCTGGAGTTTGGACAACTTATGCTGTTTTACTTCGAGACTACTTCATTGGAGTAAGCATGTTTCTGTTTAAAGATTATCCTCCCTTCTGTTAGATTATAGCCAATTAACAGTTTAAGAGCAATGTCACTGATTATTGAAAGATATATATATATATATATATATATATATATATATATATATATATATATATATATCATAGCAGAAATCAGGACCCATCCTTATTTTTCGAACTTGTTACCGAAAAAACCATAATTATTTTCAGTGAAAATGTACCGTTTATATATTATAAATATTTACGGTTAAAACTGCAAGTATTTGAAATGTAGACTACAAATATTTACGTTTCAGCTGAAAAAAATTATGTTTGTTTTTTGGGAAACCTAGTTTTGAGAAGAGACAAAAGTATGCAATAATGTTTGACAAAACGCAGTTGTATTATAACCATTTATGCCTAATTTTTGAAATATAAAACAGGTACCAAGTGCAATTGGGTTCTTGTTGGGGACTGCTCAACTTGTCATATATGCAATATACAGAAACAAAACTCCACAAACTGAGAAGGAATCAAATGAGAAAACAAGTCACGTTAACGTGGATGAAGTAGAAATGGGACAGATTGATGGTATCCAAAAATTGAACAGAGAAAGAAGCTTGCCTTTGAAAGCAAATGTTTCTAGGCAAGAAAGCTTGACTAAATTAGTTAGGTCCCTCTCCTTGCCTCCTTTTGAAAACTCATATTGGATAAATGATCATTATGAAAATGAAGTTGCGTAAAAATGGTATGCATACGCAAAACTATTTAGATTATGGATGGTGTCATTATCTTAATTTAGTTTTATTTGGCATAGATATTTGTATATTGCGTATAAGATATTTGCTTAAGCAAATCATTAGCTGGTTCGCCTATAATGGTTTTTATTTTTTGCGTATAAGCTAGATATATGTTTTTATTGGTACACATATATACCTTTTTTCTCTTTAAACTGTTGGTATCAAATCAATATTATCACAGAATATTATCACAGCATACGACCAGGGCCGGTCCATAACGTTGGGTTGCCCAAGGCGATTTCAAATTTTTGTTGCCCTTACTGTGAAATGCTTTGAATTAAACATTAATCATTCTTATATTCATGCTACAACTTGTATTCATATGCATCAAATGTGAACTTTTTGAATGTCAAATTCAGCTTATTATGGAAAGTGTTACGAGATGAACATTTCTAAGCAATGTACTATGATATTAACAATAACTATTTTTTTTCCTTTTTTTTCTACTATGTATTATTGAAAAAAAAAGCACGTTTTATCTTCATTTTAACCAATATACAAATGTTAATTAGCTGACATGTTACACAATCAAGAATATATCATCTAATATTACAAAGAAAAGAGCAGTCAAAAATTAAGATTAAGAAAAATATTAGATCTATAAATTTTTCCTTCATAATTTGGAGTACGTTCAATTCTATTCAAGATTCAACCTGTAGTCTATTAATGTTATTTCATAATATGAAGTATGTACAACACCATTCAATATTATACTATTTCACAGCATGACAAATTTGAACTTATAGAATACTATTATTTCATTTCGTGTACCAGTACTAAGAAGACATGCCTCAATGCTATCTAAGACAGTAGGCCTTTTTACATAACATGTCAGTAGTGTGTACTCTAGTAATAAAAAAAAATATACTTATATTTCATGGGGGGTTGCCCTGTTCTGGGGGGTTGCTCTAGGCATTTGCCTTGCTTGCCTGCCCCTAGAACCGGGCCTGCATACGACCAAGAGCGATTATCAATTATCATCATGAACCCTTGGATAAGTACAAATATTTCCAATGTAGCAGATGTTTATAAAAAATTCTAAACTTCTCTAATAATAAATATTTCCAACGTGATAGATGTTATTTAAAAAATTATAAACCTTCAACAACTATAAATATTTCCAATGCAATGCATATCATAAAAATTATACACTAACCTTTGATGACTTTAAATTTTCCAATGTAATGGATGTTACACTTAAGTTGTCGAATATCAACCAAGAGCAGCGATCATAAATACAAATGATAAACGATATGGAAGCACAAAATTTATAAAAATGGGAAAGCATCCACGAAACAGACAACCAGTTTTATTGCTTCACTATAAATTGGGAAATTGGGGTGGTACAAATTTAATCACAAGATTATACCCAATAATATGGAGCAACCGGTTGATTCTGTTGGAAACGATAAATTTGATGAGTAGATTAATTTAAAAACAAAATGCCTAATTAAATTTAATGATGGATATCACAATTTTATTTGATTTTGATTGATATCTAAATAATTAAGGTAATTAAATATAATTAAGGTTCAGTTGATTACATTAGCTTGATCCTAACAACTGGAATTGAAGAAAGATAACCATGGTCGTTGAGGTATACAAGGCCTTAAATCCCATAAATAATGGCCGATTTAAAATTCTCAACCCAACTCGATAATTGGTCGCATTAGAAAGTTTACAACGATCGATTGTGGTGCTCTTTATTTATTCTAAGTAGACACTTGTCGATAAAGATTTTGTGTAGCGTCTATATCTACTGTGTTATGTGAAATTAGCATAGTTTCCACACATCGTTCAGCATCTAAAAAGATGTCCTATGCTACAAGCATAAACGGAAAAAAACAATGTGACGGTGATGCTCTCCAACATGCATCTACAAACTCTTGGGGTAACCGTAGGAAATGCCAGAGTCGCGTACTTCGTCGATTTCTTTAAGACGATTCGCGGTTTAACCTCAAGGTGAAATGCTAGTTATCAACCACTCCGCCCTCAGAATAAAAAGCCTCTAAAATTTGATCTATTTGCTATTTGTATGACAACAAATCGTTTTGAATTTAGCACTTTCTAATTTAATTGCTTAGAAGATTTCTGTAGAGAGAAAAATGGTAGAGGGAGAAGAAGAAGAAAGAAAATTGTCCATTGCCTTATTTTTTCTTCTTCTGCCTATCTATGGTTTAGTGAACGCTTTAGAAAAACTTTTCCTCTAAAGTTTTCATAGGAAACGACATCATTCTCACATTCAAAAAGGTGAGTCTATCATGAGTACCCTTATAGCTAGGTACCCCACTGCACATAAAGTATAGATACCTCTTCCTCTAATCGCTACAGGAATACATGTTTTTAAACGTTTTATAATATAGCATGTTCATCTCTTCTCACTTCACAACTTGTTGTTTACCCATTGAATCCAGTTCTTGGGATCTCCAGTCATATAGATTGGGTTACTATTGTTAGTTTCTATGGGCAATAGTCTCATTCTTTTGGATGTTTTATGGACTTTCTCTCTGGACAATTCTTTCGTCAAATGATCTGCCGAATTTTCATCAGTACAAATATGATCCACTCTAACAGCACCTAAAGAGAGTAACTCTCTTACAGTATTGTGCTTATGACATATTTGTCGTCTCTACAGTTATAATAATGGTTCTGAACTTTTACAGCAGTCGCGGTATTATCGCAATGGATCAACACAAGTGGTGTTGGTCTTTCCCATAAAGGAATCTCAGCTAGCATACTTCTTAAGTAATCTGCTTCTTGACTAGTTGTTGCTAGTGCTATCATCCCAGACTCCACAGTGGACAGAGCCAAAATAGTATGTTTCTTGGATTTCCAAGAAACATCCCCATTAGCTATGCTAAAAATATAGCCGTTGGTTGTTTTAGAATCATCGAATAAATTATTTCAGTCTGCATCGGTGTATCCTTCAAGTACAACTGAAAACTTTTCATAAGATAATCCAAAGTACGTGGTTCGTTTTAGATATCTCATGACCATTCCAATAGCATACATATGCTCAATACTAGGTCTACTATTAAATCTTCATAATAATCTCATAACATATGCTATGTCGGGTCTAATACAACCAGTGGCATCTCAAAAGCTACCAATGATGCTCGCATAGTCAGACTGTCTTACACCTTCACCAGTGTTTTTAATAGTTTTACACTTGGATCATACAGTGTACAAGCATGTTTATAGTCAAAGTAATTGTATTTCTTTAATATCTTCTCAATATATGAGATTGATCGAAACAAATTCCTTTGTTAAACCTACTGATCTCAATACCAAGGATTACACTCGTTTCTCCTAGGTCTTTCATATCAAAATTGGCACTTATAAGAGATTTTACCGTATTAATAGCATGAATGTTTGAACTAAAAAATAAGTAGATCATTTACATACAAACATATCACAGTGCAAATGTCATTCTCATATTTATAATAAATACATTTGTCATTCTCATTAACTTTGAAACCATGTGAAATAATCAAGTTGTCAAAATTTTCATGTCATTGTTTAGGTTCTTGTTTTAGACCATATAAAGATTTATCTAACTTGCAAAACTTGTTCTTGTCTTTGTATTACTAAACCTTCAAGTTGGTCCATATAAATTTTCTCTTCTATTCACTGTTTAAAAATGTTGTTGCAACATCCATTTACTATATTATCAGGTCATGAATAGAAGCAGGTGAAATTAATAATCGAATAGGCGTAATTCTAGTAACAGGTGAAAAGATATCAGAAAAAGTTTACATTTTTTCTTTGCTTAACCCTTAGCTACTAGACGAGCTTTATATTTAAAAACTGTTCCATCGGGTTTTAATTTTTTTTAAGTAATCATTTACAGCCTATGGTGTTAGAATCAGGTAGTAAATCAAATAAGTGCCAAGTCTTATTGAATTCAAGAGAATCCATCACATCATTTATAGCCTCTTACCAAAAATCGGCACCTAATGAAGATAAGGCTTCTTGGATGTTTAAAGGGTCCTCCTCTAAAGTGTAAGCACAAAAGTCTAAACCATAAGTTTTACGATTCTTTTTTTACTTCTCCTAGGTTCTTTTCAAAAGAGTCATTTTGTTCATTTCTTACGGGAATAATATTACTAGATGTGCCTCCATTATTCCTTAATTTAAAAGGAAATTTCAGTTCATAAAAATCTGCGTCATTAGATTCTATTATAGTATGTAAGTTAAGATCAGAAAATCTATATGCTTTGCTATTAATAACATAGCCAGTAAATGCACATTTGTATGATCTACTTGCTAATTTAATTCTTTTTGGGCCAGTTATACGAACATATGCTAAACAACTCCAAATTCTAAAATATGACACATTTGGTTTATGATTTTTCAAAATCATATAGGGAGAAATTTGCTCTTAGATTTAGGAATTATGTTCAGCACATAACATACCGTTAACAAGATTTTCCCCCACCAATGTGATGCTGCACCTGAATTAAGTAAAATAGCTACAACTAATTCAGTTAAAGTCTTATTTTTTCAGCTTTACCATTCATTTTAGGTGAGTAAGATGCAGTTCGTTCATGTATTATACCATGCAAATTATAAATTTCAATAAACATTCTGGATTCATATTCAATGCCTCTATCACTATGTTTGTATGTCATAAGTAAAAGATTTAAACATGCTGGATTCTTACTAAACTGATTTTCAATTTCAGTTATAAAAGATTTAAACATTTCAAATGCATCATTTTAATTTTTTATCAGGTACACATAAGTAAAATCAGAGCATTCATCAACAAAATGATAAAATAACAATGTCCATTTCAAGTCAAAGTTTCATCTAGTTTACATATATTAGAATGAATCAACTCTAAAGTTTTAGATTCTCCAATTACAGATTTATGTGGAGTTTGTAATTTTGGCTTGACTACAATAATCGCAATTTTCAAAATCTTTTAAAGACATATTAGGAATTAATCCTAAGCTACTCATATTTTTATTATACATTCGTTAACGTGACATAGTCTAGCATGCATATGATAAATGAACACAACAGATAAGCAGAAGGTGATACTTTATTACTTTCAACAATCGACTTAAACATGCCCTCGGTAACATAACCACTACCCACAAACATACCATTCATAGTGATGGTGTACAAATCAGCCCATATAGTTTGAGTAAAGCCAGTCTTATTAAGAAGATAACCCGAAACTAAGTTCTTTCTCATCTCTGGAGTGTGCATCACGTCCTTCAGTATGACAGTTTTTTCAAAGGTAAACTTTCGCTCAACGCTTCCAATTCTAGCAACAGTAGTGGTGTGAGAGTCGCATAGCAGCACTTTCTTGTCATTGGCATCCATGTATGTTTTGAACATAGCACGGTCATAACAGACATGGCGTGTAGAGTCATTATCTACCCACTATCCTTCTGATCCCTATAAGTTTGATCTATGTAATCATAACATTTAGCGACTGCTCTTCAGTCATGTTCACATTAGGAGCGAGACGAGGTGTGTTTTGACACTTTTGTGCCATATGACCTGATTTGTTACACTTATAACAAATAAACTGAGTGGAATCATTCTTTAAGGGTGGCTGTTGTTGTAGTGCAGTATGGTTCCTTTGAAGGTTCTCATTCGTATTGCGGTTCTGATTAGGCTTATGATTCTGATTCTTAAAGCTTTCGGGATTTGGTTTTAGAACCGCAGCCTTCTTAGTGTTGTTGAAAATAGCAAGCACTTCCTCTTTCATATCATGTTTTCAAGATTCCTCCTTAATTCAGAGGTTAGTAATCAAACTTTCAAGTGAAAATTCTTTAGTTTTTTGTTGAAGCTTATTTTTGAACTCTTTCCAACTAGGAGGTAATTTATCAATAAGTACTGCAACTTAAAACTATTCGTCTATAGTCATACCTTCAGAGATGATCTCATAAGCTATTTTCTGAAGCTTATGAAACTGTGTCTCTACTGACCTGTCATCGGACATCTGATATTTGAGGTAGCGACCGATTGCGTATTTCTTTGCTCCATCCTCCTCTGTGTCATACTTCTTCTACGGTGCCTCCCAAATCTTCTTAACCTATTTTTCCTCTGCCCTGTGGTAGTCATATAGGTCATCACAGATGCCATTTAGAATGAAGATTTTGCGCAGGTAGTCTTGCTAAATCCAAGATTGCTGCTCCTTGCTCTCTGCTTCGGTGGGAGAATTAGACAGTGGTGGTTTGTCGGTGGTCAGAACATAGACCACTTTTTTTTGAAATGGTACTTAGATACAACATGTCACTGGGACAACAAACCACAAGTCATGTGTCAATAAATGTTCGAATCATGCTATGCAAGTTTCGAACTTATGACCTCTCGCACCAAAGTAGAATCACTTAACCATTGGGACAATGGTGCTTGTCATAGACCACTTTTTTCATTGTTAGGAAAAATTGCATCTTCTTCCTCTATATTTTGAAGTGCGGCCCCTCGAGTCTAAAGGTGTTGTTGATGTCTGGCAGTACTGTTCTAGTAAAATCATCGGTTGCATCCATTTTTAGTAGGTGGAATCGTCTTAAAATTCTTGGTGTGAATGCTGGAAATGGCCTAGTCGCATACTTCATCGCTTTCTTTAAGACGATTCGCAGCTTACCCCTAAGGTGTAAGGCTAGCTATCAACCATTGCATCACTAGGATAAAATAGCCTTCAAAATTTGGTTGATTTGTTGTTTGCACAATAGCAAATCGTTCTGAATTTAGCACTTTCTAATTTAGTTACTTGAGAGAATTCTGCAGAGAGAGAAATAGCAGAGGGAGAAGAAGAAGAAAGAAAATTGTATGTTGCTTTTTTCTGCTTATCTATCATTTAAATAGGCAGAATGAAAATTGTATGCATTACAGAAATGAGGAATTGTTAATGGGTCTGAAATTATTGTCATTCAATACGAATTTTATTACCACTAATTTTTTGTAACGGCTTAATAATAGTAGCTCATAAATATATTATCGTTATACAACGTCATTCATTATAAATTTTATTATCATTAATTTTTGCAACGGCTCAATAATAATAGCTCATAAATATATTAGCATTATATTGTAAAATACAATAGCCTACGAATTTTGTTTGATGATAATAAACATATATATATTCGTTAAAATGTATTTGATATTGTACTATTTTATTTTTCACATAATTAAACTAATATTTGTTGGATAAAATAAATAAAACATAATCCAAATTCAAACAAATATTTTATTACAAATTTAAATAGTACAAACTTCAGCTCTCACTACATTTACACAATTTCAATTACAATTCAATTTAAATTACATTACAGTTTTGATTACATCATAAATTTCAATTTACAATTTTGACCTCACTACATCACTCAAACACTCGTATTTATCTTCAACTCTATTCCAGTTTTGAATCCAGCATCTGAGCTATCTACAAAATAAACATTAACAAAGTAAAATTAAAAAAGAAAATATTTTGTAGTGCAAATTAAAGTGTGTGTTTTGAAAATATCATTTGCCTCAGTATTTGGGTTGTTCATCATCATTTATTTTGAATTCATCTACACGAACAACTTATGACATGCACATTGTATCACTGTACATGCCACAAGGCCATGCACACCGATATACACTTGCGTGTTAGAACTACAGGGACAGGTGAGCACAAGGTCAAACCCGAGCCGAGGTTGGATTCAACTCAGGTGCAATACGAAAACAAGTACAAATTTCAATGGTCGGTCAACATGATTTAAAATGAAACCAGGCTATAAGATAGATTCAAATGCAAGTGCACTCAACAAGGAACTAGCATACATGCATGAACACACATATATTAGTTCAGACGCATATGAGTCTCGACCAACATGAAAACACAAAACAGTACAGACTCAAAAACACTTGAAGACCAACTCGAGCTAGCATATCAGGAGCAACAAAGACCAGTCTAGAATGAATGCAACTGAATATAAGTCCACATGCTCAGTGCACATACACATGGTTGGTCATATGTACAACAAACTCCAGACTCAAAGAAATGGCATGTATCGAGACAACAATGGGAGCAGTACACAAGCATGAGATGAAGGCTACACAAAGAAACCACCATACATATATATACACACATATGTATACACACATGTATACATATATATGTAGTGCACAGCAATCAAACATGCAGAAGTTCATGACAATGGCAAGCTACAGACATAAAGTAAAAGGCTCAACCAAACTAGACATGAAACTCAAAGTGCAACCAGACTTCAAATCAAGTGCAACAGCAAGTTCACATACATACAACTCTGCATAAATAGAAACAACAAATAGACCAATATAGCATGCACACTTGAACCAGACATATTCAAGTGGAACTCAAAGCAAATCATGGACCAAAATATGAATGCAGGCTTCAACTACCACCAAAGTGACCAGACTTAAGAAAATAACAAGTGCACATGTAACAGTGGCAACCAAGCATGAATAATCACAAACAATCAATGAAAAATCATATGTCAGTTTCAAGAAGATCCAGACTAGCATGGATATGCAAGCACTCAAGTAAACAAAACAATGCAAGAATAACAAGACCAATTCAACTCGAAGCAAGACTCAGGTGAACTAGCAATGTATAACATGAGTGTGCATATCAACATACATCAATGCAGACCAAGCAGTGAACAAAACAAAGCAGTTACACACATGTATACATATATACATGTAGTACAGTTCGGTTATAGACTCCAACCAAGCATATGTTCAATCAAGTGTATCACCACCCCAAGTACAAAGCAGTTCAAGTCAATGCAAGTGGACAGTGCAACCAAGTGCAGGAATTCAGGTATGCAACCAGACTAAGGCAATAACAAGCATGAAGATATACAACAGAAAAGACTACAACATAATGATGTCCCAAATTAACATAAGTACAAACCAACATAACAAAAAAGAGTTCGAACGAGTCAGAGGTAAATGATGAAGTCAATTTTTATCTCACGAATTAACCAAGTCAATACTCTCAAGAATTCAAAGTGCCAAATTCAATGAAGAAATGAACGAGAAACAAATTCAAATGCCAGAAAAGAATGGAACCAAATCCAATCGAGTATGACTTGAACAAGTAAGTACAATCACAAGTATTCAAGCAAAATCGAACGACCAAACAAAATTAGTTGAAGAATTCAAATCGAAAATACGAACGAAAATTAAGGGATTCATTCCTTATATAACCCAAAATCATCATCGGCAAAATAAAGCATTCGAGTTCAAGACAAAAATCCAAAGTATACTCTTAAATCGAAAACAATTTTATAACTCGAATCGAAGTCGAGCAAATTCAAAATCGAACAAGAAAATCACGTACCAAATTATAACACTCGAGCTCGACACAGATTGAAGCCGCCGCAAATTATCAAGGCCAGTGAATCAAAGCCAAATCAAGTGAAAGCGATTTTGATCGATCAATTTTCCAATCAGCGCTTCAAATTTCATAAAGCCCTAATTATTGGAGAAGGAACGAAGAAAGGATTGGACGAAGTTTTGCACAGTGAAAAGAAATAAAGGGGAACGTTTCTTTTATTTTGGGCCGGCCTTAATATATTTCATTTTGGGCTTATAATATTAAATAGGGTTTTTTTTGTTTTGTTTATTTTCAGTTGTAATTTTCTTTTTTAAACTGTGTTTTTCTAGTCGTGTGACTAGGTTATGAACTACGGTGGTGTAGTTCGAGAATTCGCAACTCAGTGGCTGTGTTGTGGAAGGGTTTTGAGCGTAGAGTTAGGTTAGTCATTAGCGGGTGTCGCAAGTTTACATGTGTAAGCGTCTGACTACTTAATTTCTAGTAGAAACCTTGGCGGCGGCACGTTGGTAGGGTTTTGCCGAAGTTGGGTAAATCTGTGTTGTTCTATTTCTGCTTTTATTATTCTGCTATTATTTATGCTGCAATTATTATATATTATTTCCGCATTAATTTGTATTATTATTAGTATCACCCTAATCACCCCCCCTTTAGGGTGAAATCGATCCTACAAGTGGTATCAGAGCAAGGAACAAAAACCATTTTTTGTTTTAAAAATTTGATTTTTTAAATGGCTTCTTTTAATAACGCTTTTGCTGAGGGTCAGTCCATAGTTAGACCACTCAAGTTCAGTGGTGAATATGCTTATTGAAAAAATATAATGAATTTTTTTTTGAAAACCATAGATGCATGGAATATTGTTTAGACAGGATATAGGACACCAACTATAGTGGTAGATAATCAAGAAATTGAAAAACCAATGGATCAATGGACAGATTTTGAAAATAAATTGCAGAATGCTAATGCTAAAGCTATGAATTCTATTATTTGTTATTTGGATCAAATTGAATTTAATCGTGTATCACATTGTCTAACTACGCAGGAAATTTGGCACACACTTGAAGTGACTCATGAAGGAACCTCCCAAGTCAAAGAATCTCGCCTTGCCATGCTCGGTAGCGAATACGAAAACTTCACAATGGCAAAGGATGAAAGTGTCAAAGAAATGTATGGACGACTTTCTAATCTCGTATATAAATCAAAATATCTTGGAAGATCATACACAGAGCTGGAAATAGTCTGAAAAATCCTCAGAGTCCTTCCATGAAATTTTGAAGAGAAAGTTGCTGTCATTTAGGAATCAAAAGGTCTGAAACAAATCAAAGTTGAAGAACTCGTTGGAAATCTCACCACTTATGAGCTTGAAATCAAATTCAAGAAAGAATGTGAAGGAAGTGATACGTGAAAGAAATCAATAGCTCTGAAAGGTACAACGGAAAGTGATGACGACGACGACAGAGCAACCGAACTGGCACTATTAATAAAGAGATTCAAAAGGTGGAACCACAAATATGGAAATCCAGCTCTAAATCAATAATTGAAAAGCAAAATAGTCAAAGTACTAGACAACTCAGAAGAGCAGGAGATCATTTGTCATAAGTGCAATAAA
The DNA here is from genome assembly GCA_030737815.1 of Allium fistulosum. NCBI lineage: Eukaryota > Viridiplantae > Streptophyta > Magnoliopsida > Asparagales > Amaryllidaceae > Allium > Allium fistulosum. The sequence continues at coordinate 46,253,007 of CM060906.1, forward strand.
CCTGGTCATATCAAGCCAAATTGTCCTCAGAATCGACTCAGCCAAGGAAAGGTACCGAAAAGGAGAAGTTTTGCAGCTACTTGGGATGAAACTTATGAAAGTGATGAAAGCACTTGTAGTGAAAATGAAAAAGCAAAACTGTGTCTTCAATGAGAAATAAGTGATAGTGATGATGACGAGCCAAACGAGGTATCAAAACTTACTCATTTGGAATTACTTATATATTTTCATGAAGTAAATGGCTGTTTTGAAAGACTTAGGGAGAAATACGCTAAAATTGAATCATAAAGAGATAGTTTGATAGAATTAAATAAACAGCTTGATCAATTGATTAAAAACTATTGAAATAAGAGCCCTAAGTGTGATAAGTGTCCATCATTTGAAGAAGAAATTAAAAAATCAAAAATTAAAATTAAATCACTTGAAAATGAAATTCTGATTTTAAAAGAAAGTGAAAACACTAGGAGAGAAAATTCTATTAAAAAGTGCACTTTGTTATTGAATGAAAATGAATCTCTCAAAACACAAGTCCAATAATTGTCTACAACTTTAGGAAAATTCTCCAGAGGAGAAAAATCACTAAATATGCTAATAGGGAAACAAACAGTCAATACTATTAGACAAGGACTTGGGTATACTCAATCTGAACGTGTTAGAAGCGAAATTAATTAAGTCAATCCCAAGTGCATGATTTGTGGAAAAACTGGACACAATCACAATAATTGCTGGTATAGACCCAAACGCGTGAAAACCATACCAATTTTGGTTCCAAAAGGCACGAATATAAAATCCCTTAAAGTCAAACAAATCTGCATGCCAAAAGGAACAAATATAAATTGTTTTGGGTCTACTCAAACTTTTTCTTCAAAATCATCTGTCACTAACAATCATGGACCTATAAAAACAAATAGGTCACAAAAATATTTCCTCGTGTACGTATGGTGGCAGGTTAGGGAACAACAAAAGTGATACCTGGATTCTGGCTGTTCCAGGCACACGATGAGCGATAAATCAAAGTTCCTTAGCCTAGCACAATGGTGGCAGAATCACAATGGGCAACAACGAAAAATTATCGGTAAAGGTAAAATAGGTAATAGTATATTTATCTTGAACGATATATTATATATTGAAAATCTGCCTCATAATCTGATTTAAATCGGCCAGTTATGTGATAAAGAAATGAATATTGATTTTGATTTATGAAAAATTGTTGGCCAATTAATTTTTTATGCCGAGAACACTATAAGTATCTCTAGAGTCTTTGAACTAGTTTATATAGATTTGTTTGGACTAATGATGTTGTTTTATTGATTGATGATTACTCTAGATACACATGGATATATTTGTTTATCTTACTGTCTCTAGATCTGACAATATGTTCACCAGTTGTTTATGTGCACGTTTTCAATCAAATCCTTAAGGAATCACATTTTAAAAGCTATAAAATGATTATAAGGTATTTGTTGCACACTTTACGATATGGTCTATGATATCTATCTAATGGTAACTTTGAGTCAAAGGGGAATTCAGATGCAGATTACACTGGTAGTCTAGTTGATAGAAAAAGTACTGGTGGAATGTGTTTTATGTTGAGACATTCATTAGTTGCATCATTTTCAAAGAAAATATCTGCGTACTTTTCATTTCAACAGATTTTCAATTAGCGGAATTTTTTAAAAACCCCTTTCAGAAGAAAAAAAATTTAACTTCGTTTCAGATTAGACATTTTAGAAATTTGATTTTATATTTGATTTTGGATTTGATCTTAAATGACTACATTAACTAATCTGACTCCCTACTGATTATAAAAAAGATAAATAGTAATTGAAATAGTGATGAGTGTCGATATTAATCACATATTGACTTGAGACAGTATATGTAGTAAATTTCTTTAAAAATTTAAACAAAATTTGTAATAACTTTGATTGGTAAAAATTGCATGACCATCTCTATTTCTATCATATTTCTAACGACCATCACTCATCAAAATCCAATATAGTATGTCAAAATGTGGTATTTTAAACAGGAAATTATTCGTTTTTATTTTATTTTATTTTTTTAGCAATAAACACATCCAAGGTATTCACTCTCATTTAAAAGTCCTCACGGTTATGCATGGGTGAATTACTTGGAATATTTGTTTATGTGCTTTCATGCTCATTTAAAAGTCCTCACAGTTATGCATGTATGGAACACATATCAAAATTGGTTATTAAATAGACAAGTTGATTCTAATCCCATTTAAAAGTCCTCACGGTTATGCGCGGTTAGAAGATACTTAAAATTCATTTTTTTAAATAAAATTGGGAATACTACTAATGTCATTTAAAAGTCTTAACGGTTATGCATGGTTGGTAAGAATTCAAATTGTTGTCATAAATATACCACAAATAGATACAACTATATGGTTTTATATGCTGACATCACCCCTATCACTCTAAAGTGGAATATGTGCCTAACAGAGTATTTATGATTTTTGTTTGATTTTTTTATTGAAATTTAATATTTATACTCGATTGGGTATTAATGTTGTATTAATTTCTATCACTTTATCTCTATTTTTCTAACACTATTACTCTTTTTCTGATAACAAAAGGGGGAGAAAGAAGTTAAGATTTTAGCAAATAAGTCAAGTCATATTTTTTATTTGCATATTCCCATCTAGGTTCATTTGCATATTTTTTATTTATTTTCATGCATATGTGAAGGGGGCTTTGATGTAGAGGGAGCATTCAAATAGGGGGAGCAAATGGAATTCCTTAAGGTCAAATACATTTAATAGAGTCAAAATCTTAATATATGTTTGTTATCATCAAAAGGGGGAGATTGTAGAATACAATAGCCTATGATTTTTGTTTGATGATAATAAACATATATATATTCATTTAAATGTATTTGATATTGTACTATTTTATTTTTCACATAATTAAATAAATATTTGTTGGATAAATTATATAACACATAATCCAAATTCAAACAAATATTTTATTCAAACAAATATTTTATTACAAATTTAAATAGTACAAACTTCAGCTCTCCCTACATTTACACAATTTCAATTACAATTCAATTTCAATTACATTATAATTTCGATTACATCACAAATTTCAATTTACAATTTTTACCTCACTACATATCACTCAAACACTCGTATTTATCTTCAACACTATTCCAGGTTTGAATCCAGCATCTGAGCTATCTGCAAAATAAACATTGACGCGGTAAAATTGAAAAAGAAAATATTTTGCCGTGCAAATTAAAGTGTGTGTTTTGAAAATATCATTTGCCTCAGTTATTTGGGTTGTTCGTCATCAATAATTTTGGATTCATCTACACGAACAACTTATGACATGCACAGTGTATCACTATACATGCCACAAGACTGTGCACACCGATATACACTTGCGTGTTAGAACTATAGGGACAGGTGAGCACAAGGTCAAACCCGAGCCGAGGCTGGATTCAACTCAGGTGCAATACGAAAACAAGTACAAATTTCAATGGTCAGTCAGCATGATTTAAAATGAAACCAGACTATAAGATAGGTTCAAATACAAGTGCACTCAACAAGGCACCAACATACATGCATAAACACACATATATCAGTTCAGACGCATATGAGTCTCAACCAACATGAAAACACAAAACAGTACAGACTCAAAGACACTTGAAGACCAACTCGAGCTATCATATTAGGAGCAACAAAGACCAGTCCAGAATGATGCAACTGAATACAAGTCCACATGCTCAGTGCACATACACATGGTTGGTCATTGTACAACAAGCTCAAGACTCAAAGAAATGGCATGTATCAAGACAACAATGGGAGCAGTACACAAGCATGAGATGAAGGCTACACAAAGAAACCACCATACATATATATATATATATAGACACACATATGTATACACACATGTATACATATATATGTAGTGCACAACAATCAAACATGCAGAAGTTCATGACAATGGCAAGCTACAATCATAAAGTAAAAGGCTCAACCAAACTGGACATGAAACTCAAAGTAAAACCAGACTTCAAATCAAGTGCAACAGCAAGTTCACATACATACAACTATGCATAAATAGAAACTTCAAATAGACCAGTACAACATGCACACTTAAACCAGACAGATGCAAGTGGAACTCAAAGCAAATCATGGACCAAAATATGAATGCAGGCTTCAACCACCACCAAAGTGACCAGACTTAAGAAAATAACAAGTGCACATGTAACAGTGGCAACCAAGCATGAATAATCACAGACAATCAATGAACAATCATATGTCAGTTTCAAGTTGATCTAGACTAGCATGGATATGCAAGCACTCAAGTAAACAAAACAATGAAAGAATAACAAGACTAATTCAACTTGAAGCAAGACTCAGGTGAACTAGCAATGTATGACATGAGTGTGCAGATCAACATACATCAATGCAGACCAGGCAGTGAACAAAACAAAGCAGCTACACACATGTATACATATATACATGCAGTACAGTTCAGTTATAGACTCCAACCAAGCATATGTTCAATCAAGTGTATCACCACCCCAAGTATAAAGCAATGCAAGTCAATGCAAGTGGATAGTGAACCAAGTGCAGGTATTCAGGTATGCAACCAGACTAAGGCAACAACAAGCATGAAGATATACAACAGAAAAGACTACAACATAATGATGTCCCAAATTAACATAAGTACAAACCAACATAGCAAAAAAGAGTTCGAACGAGTCAGAGGTAAATGATGAAGTCAATTTATATCTCACGAATTAACCAAGTCAATACTCTCAAGAATTCAAAGTGCCGAAGTCATAGAAGAATGAACGAGAAACAAATTCAAATGCCAAAAAAAACGGAACCAAATCCAACCGAGTATGACTTGAACAAGTAAGTACAATCACAAGTATTCAAGCAAAATCGAACGACCAAACAAAATTAGTTGAAGAATTCAAATCAAAAATACGAACGAAAATTAAGGGATTCGTTCCCCAAATAACCCAAAATCATCATCGGCAAAATAAAGCATTCGAGTTCAAGACAAAAATCCAGAGTATACTCTTAAATCGAAAACAATTTTATAACTTGAATCGAAGTCGAGCAAATTCAAAATCGAACAAGAAAATCACGTACCAAACCATAACGTCGAGCTCGACACAGATTGAAGCCGCCGTGAATTATCCAGGCCAGTGAATCAAAGCCAAATCAAGTGAAAACGATTTTGATCGATCAATTTTCCAATCAGCGCTTCAAATTTCACAAAGCCCTAATTATTGGAGAAGGAACGAAGAAAGGATCGGACGAAGTTTGCACAGTGAAAAGAAATAAAGGGGAACGTTTCTTTTATTTTGGGCCGACCTTAATATATTTCGTTTTGGGCTTAAAATATTAAATAGGGTTTTGTTTTTGTTTTGTTTATTTTTAGTTGTAATTTTCTTTTTTAAATTGTGTTTTTCTAGTCGTGTGATTAGGTTACGAACTACGGTGGTGTAGTTCGAGAATTCACAACTCAGTGGTTGAGTTGTGGCAAGGTTTTGAGCGTAGAGTTAGTTAGTCATTAGCAGGTGTCGCAAGTTTACGTGTGTAAGCATCTGACTACTTAATTTCTAGTAGAAATCTTGGGGCGGCACGTAGGCAGGGTTTTGCCGAAGCTGAGTAAATCTGTGTTGTTCTATTTCTGCTTTTATTATTCTGCTATTATCTGTGCTGCAATTATTATATATTATTTCCGCATTAATTTTTATTATTATTAGTATCACCCTATTCACCACCCCCTCTAGGGTGAAATCGATCCTACATATACAACGTCATTCACTAAGAATTTTATTACCATTAATTTTCTTAAATTAATTCACTTAAAATTCCAACACAAACTCTACAACTTCAAGCCCTACTCATACAAGTCCTCCTCATGTCAAACCATATTGCTTTCAATCTACATTACGTACATAAGAGAGCGTATAAATGAGCAACTTGAGCATGACATAAAATCTCAACTTAAGGCTTCCTTCTAACAAAAATCCATATGTGTCATACACGTGAAGTACATAAATATACAAGTTTATGCTAGAGTGAGCTGAAGCATACTTAAATACATTTTCACTTACCCTCCTATCATCCACAAAGTTGATAACTTATAATGTAAGATAGATGAGTCCACACTCCTAACTATGTATGGAGAGATTTTTGCTCCCTTTAGTTAAGCTAATGTATTAAATCATATTATCGTTGCTATATGAAAAATCACCATCATCGAGATACGTAATCCCATGATGCCTATAAGCGATGCCCAACTCAAAATGCTCAACCTAGCTCGTAAACCAGTCACGTTAGGAAGTTTACATCAGTTGGTTATTGTGTTGTTCATTTATTCAAAGCAGAGACCAATCAATTAAGCTTTTGTGTAGTTTTTATATCTGTTACATCCATTTTCTCGACAAAATATTTTAAATGTGGACAAAGAACAACAAAAAGAACAATGTAGGGAAATACACAACTAGGGTAGTATAAGTTAGAGGCTCACGTAATCTCCTTTGTGCAGGGTTATCACACAACATGTATGATACACCTCTAAGCTACATCAACTAGAAACTGTGTTAGTTCTGGATACAATACACAGGGGATCTTGAATCTCATACAATGTTATCATACATCAACTAGCTATGACTCCACCACTAACGTAGTATAACACTTAACAACGCATTATTACTCAACATGGGGAAAGGCACAAATGCACTTCAAAGCAACAAATCATAATACTAAAGGAGAAACTACGCTCGAAGTCATCACGTAAACTGAGCTGAACAGGACTCATCAACACATAAGATAAATCCTGAACAGGTAGCGGTCATCCAATGGCATTGTCAATTCTAGCAATTCAACGCCAAATTAACCGACATAAACCAAATTATATAGCATAAACCAAATTGTCCCACCCAAACCAAAATAGTAATCTGCAGTACATAATTTAAGAAGAGCTCGATGAAATTCACATGGCAATTTCTAACGGTGGCAACTGAGGACAAGAATGATTTCATTGATCCATGCAATATCATTCACCTATAAAAAGAAAGGAACATGGTAGTATAAAAGGGTAGAAAAAGATTTAGTCGGAGAATTTATTTCACTAACACATCAAAACAATGCCAAGATCATTATAAGACTCCATGCCCATACTACAAAAATATAATAGACTCGTGAATGTAGGATTTCTTTACATCTGAACCATGTAAATTTCTATGTTTTTAATTTCCTACAATTTACTTATTTCTCTTTGTTAACTTGTTAAAAAGATAAATCAATTTAAGGCGTTTTAACAGATAGTATACGCACTCAGCAATACAGTTGTTTAGTTGTATACGCACTCAGCAATACAGTTACTGTTGTTTTGCAGTGGGTGAAATAGGCTAATTTAAAAAAATTAATTATATCTAAATGGGCCTATGAAGTCTAGTATCCTGTTCAAGGTCCAATCTAGTTGTTTTAATAAAAACATAATTTATTTAATGTCTCTCTTTATTTAATTAATTAAATATATTTTATGTGAATATATGATATAGAGAAGTGGTAGACAAGGATGAAATAAGAAAAGAGACACTACCACAAAATACTCATTTCGCAACGTGCAATGACTGTTGTAATAGGTCTATGACAATGGTTAGCCTGAAGTCATAATATGTGAAATTGTAATAGGATCAAAGCATTTCACAATCGTTTTGGACCGTTGTAATAAAGTCATTTACAAATATTTTTTTCTATTGTAATATATCTTTTACAACTATTTTTGCTCAATGTAATAGTTCTTATACAACTGTTTTTACCCATTGTTAAAAAATACAAAATTAAAAAGAAATCTGAGCATTGGTGCAACATTCTCCTATAAATTTAGTATCATTTTGCAACTAAAGCTAACATTATACTAGTAACAACCAAATTATTCACATTTGCTAAAAATAAAATGAAAGATTCACATTTCGAAAAGGCAACAACGATCCATATATTCATACTATTCACAAAGTCTTAGCATAGTCATACTATTCTATTATGTAAAGAACAACACTTCTGATTATTAATTCATGATATATTGATATCACATTTAACTTTGTAATATTGATCTTTCAGACAATAAATTTATAAACTATGAAAAATAGAAAAGAAAAAAAATTATGAAATGTAATATTCAAATAGTTATAAATAATAGGTTATAAACATTGTCAATGCCTTGGTTAATGCGACAACTAAATTTTCTCCTACCTGAAACAAAATTAAAAAAATAGAGAAGTTAGTCATGCTGTAAACTTTATAAGCGCAATAATTCATTATTGGAATTCAAATACTATAAAATTAACAGTGAGGCATTTTAAGGTTATAGGAAAAAGTTGTAACTTCATAACTAAAATATACATAATTAAATTGAGGCATTGCCTTAGTTCAAACTGAGATTTAACCGAGGCAATCATCTCAGTTTTAACTGAGGCAATTGCCTCTGTTAAAAATGAGGCATTTGCCTCAGTTGCATACATCCACAACCCGCTCAAACTCAAAAACTACAAAAGTAAAATATATGGTTTTACATATGACATATATAGCATTGGTTCAATAACATAGAAGTTTCCATGTTATTGCATTGAAAGACCATACCATCCATTCCTGGTAAAGAACAAAGTCCAATTGCATTAATGGTTATTAGGTCTTTTTAAGTTTCAACAACACAGAAGGCTTCTATGTGATATACATGGAGTCATTTAGATGTTTACAAGTTCACATATTTTGACGACTTATATGTAATATACTTTGCTATAGCTAAGGCAAAATTTAGACCTGGAGATTCTATGCCGAATAAATTAAGTGTGTTGCTAAGGGTACTCGGTTTTCCTCTTCCTAATATCATAGACTAAAATTATAAATGTAATAAAATTTGTATGCTTCCTTATACCAAAGTTTCATCTGATTCCGTTAAGTTTTGAGCGAGTTATGAATGATTCTTCTGGATCAAATGACCCATGAAGACGGATGATCAAACAAACTCCAAACGACTTAATATTTAGGCAAGTCATCTAAAGGAAAAAGCCAATAATACTCAAGGAAATTCAACTAAAAATAAGCTAAGGAGATGGATCGATAGCAATCCATCATTTATGGATCGCTAGCGATCCATAGGGACGCTTCACGAGTCATCGTAACCTCTTACATCTTGATTCATTGTCTCTTCTAAATATGTTTTCCAAGTTTCATAGCATTCCAAGCAACCTAGTTCGAGAAGCAAAGACCCATCTGATTCTAGTCAAAGATCAATCTAACTCATGTATGAATCACCATCAAAACAAGGCAACTATTCACTAAATTGCATGAAGGGCATCTACAAAGGGCATGGAACATGGAACATGTAACAGCCTGAAATTTTCAACCATTCGCATCCATACATGTCGGAATTGAATTGCTCAAAATATCAGATTTTTAATTTAAATTTGGCAAAACTCAGCATATACAGTAAATAAATAACCACAGAATCACAGACACAGAGTAATATAACAATAATGCAGCGGAAACAAAAGAATAGTAGTTCATGAAGCTACTATATATATAATAGAGTTAAGTAAAATACAATAGAGTTCTTGAATACATAGATGTCTCAATACAATAGTCAAATACAAGATCTGAATACATCACTGGAATGAACTGAATAACTGATAGCAGAATCGATATAGCTGGATTTCCATGCGAAGCTCCAACTCCAAAGGTGAGTCTCAATTGATGTATCACTCGGTCTGACCCGAGCGTAAAGCAAAACACAAAACACTCGAGTCAGGATTACCATTCTTATATCAATAAATCCAACTCAAGTGAAATATCAACTGAAATACAAGTAACTTAAAGGATATTTGGGATAACCATCCTCTAAGGATCCGTTAAAATATCTACTATGTAGAAATATACGCTATTATAATAATTTCTAAAGTAAAGTAAACTACTTAAAAATAGCGTTAAGGCTTTACATTTTCCACCTTAACACATATATAGTGCCAATAGTCTATACAGTAACCTACAGATCGGGAGGCTACCAGAGGATACTCCATAGGTACGACACAAATCAAACACATATAAGGCGCGTTAGGGTAGGTGACACGGCACAACTAGGCAATGCCAGGGTAGATATACCAATTACGCATCCGGACTGGTGGTAACGCATAGCAGCCACTACCGCCCACCTCGAGCCACACTCCCAAAAATCAAAGGGTGCACCCAATCAATCACAAAGTAATAGAATGGTATCGAAGAAGTGTGTCCAATCAGAGGAGCTACCTCATTGGCCCGTCAATCACTCCTGTTTTAGCCCCCTTATGCCAACTCACGGGAGTCGGGTCCACGTATATACCTCATATAGGATCGTCGTCACCATCCTACTTCATTCGGGAATCTCCACCGCGTACACAGTTGTTAAAGTGGTTTTCGGTATCGACAGAGAGTATGCCCATATCTGATCCCGGTCTCTTTAACAACCAAACGTTATTATAACACCATGGTCATTTCAAAATAGTTTATACTTCAAAACCAAAATATCATTTCCATTTCAAAAACCATATCAATACGATATCATTTCCATTTTAAATATATTCACTTCCAAAACCATAGTACTTTCAAAGTTATAACACTTTCGAAACCAAAACATTTAAAATTATAACACTTTGGAAATCATAACACTTTGAAATCATAACATTTTGGAATCCATAACACTTTCCTCTTAAACAGTTTAGATATTAAAATTAGTATATATAATAAAATAGTTTATAAATAAAAATAGTTTATATAAAATAGTTATAAGTTAAAATAGTTTATAATAAAATAATTTATATTAATATGATTTATATTAAAATAGTTTATATTAAAAATGATTTATATTAAAATAGTTTATATCAAAATAATTTATAAAGTAAAATATAAATAGTTTAAAACTACTTTATATATTAAAATAGCTTCCCCAAATTTCACAAATCGATTCAAAATCAACTCGAATTCCAAAATTCAAATTTTATCAAATCTCAAATCATCAATTTCAATTCAATTCAGTTTCTCAATAAACCATTTCAAATTATCGATTTCAAATACATATTTGAAACATAAAATAAGCCATTTTAAATTTCAAGATATTTCAAAGCTTTAAATATTCAACATTTTAAAACTAAATTCGATAATTTCATATATATATCAAATTCACTTTACTATTATTTAGTTTTGAAATATTTACTTAATAATTTCAATAACATCTAAATACAGCTTCAATTTATAATTTAAATAAACAAAATATCCCATTTAAATTTATATAAATTTGAAATATTCATTTAAGTCACTTTTAATCAAATTCAAGTTATAAAACATATCTTTAAAATTTAAAATTTAATAAATTTCAAATCAAACTTATTTAAGTAAAACTTTTAAATAAATAAAATTTCAAATCAATTTCAAATTTATCTTTCCATCCTGAATCATTATAAACTCTATATTTAAAAATATATATATATATATATATAATAAATACTTAAACATATTATATCAACTTTATTAAATCAACCTTAATAAATCTTTTAAAATCAATATTTATTAACACCGTATATTTCTTTTCCAAACCATAGAAATCATTTCCAAAATATTTATATATAGACCAACGGTGTCTGTATATAATTTTCTATCCTATGGTCAAGTGATACGAATATTTATCATTTAAATCCGCAATTTAAATATATACGGGTATATATCATTTCAACCCGCAATCCCAAATTCAATTCAATGAAAATCGCTTGGGTTTATCATTTCAACTCATAACGATTTTCTCCTATTCTACAGATCATTCGGGTATGTATCATTTCAACCCATAGTGATTTCTATACTAACAAGGAACTTGCAGAGTGATAACAGAATTGATAATAATAACATAACTGGCATATATCATCAATATAAATAACAGATAATGGTGTCAGATGTCACATATGAACATATACGGATAACATCATATATATAGCAATGTAAATAATTAACAATAGCATATTTCAATTGTCGTTTCAATTGAAATCAAATTTAATAAATATAAGAACGTTAATCGTGAGTGATTGCTCACCTTTCGAGGCTAGAGATGAACGAGAATGAGATGAGTTACAAATCCAAGCACGAATTCCATAGCAAAGCTAGATTGGCACGAATTCGATCGGACAAGCTGATAGATAAGAAATCGATGAGAATGAATCAAAAAAATACGCCGTCTGGGGGCTTTATTGGGATTAACTAATTTCATAAGTCTAAAGAAAGAAAAATTATTTAATTTAGGAAATACCCATCTGAATTTTTTTTAGTCCGGTTGCGAGGTCTAAATAATAGGTATGAATCATCTAAATGGTTATTGTTTATGCTCGTATAGCATAAAAATGATTCATTGGGAGGACCATAAGAAATCCACTTCGTACCTTCGTCATCAAAGCCTCAATTTAGCTTGATAAACTGAAACAAATAAATATTATATCCATTTATATATTCTCTAATAATTAATATAAAATTTTAAACTCATATTTTTAAAATAATATATTATTTCTAAAGAAAAATCCAATTAGTTGTTAAAAAAATCAATATAAACAATTTTATTATATTATGTATATAACCTAAATAGTAATTGAGAAATTTAGAAATCTACGTATACATACATACCTATATACTTTTAAAATCGATACTGTTACAACCCTACATGTATTTATATAAGCTACTAAATATATTTTTGTGTATATAAACTGCTCAGGCTCATACCAGGATATATATAAATTATAAATATATGAGATTAAACATACGTAGACTGCAGCAAATATAACCATGCATATAGTACTATATTGTAAACTTATTTTATAAATATGTATATATAAACATACATTGAAACTTTATATATATACAAATTTGGAAATCATGCAGATTGCTAACAACATACTTTATATGATATATATACCACTAACGTGAAATACTTACTATCATATCATAATTTTATAAAATCTACTATATATATACCGTACAAAGTTAGAATACATTAGGCTTTTATAAACTTATATACATATACTGTACACATAAACCGATATATAACATATCTCTAACTTGCAAAGCTTACATAAACTAATATAGATGTATATATATACACTAACATATAATATAACTGCTAATATATTTATACACACGCCACATATAGATATGATATATATAAGATCAGTATAATAAGATAGACGTATTAAAGACTTAATATATAATATTAAAATTGAAATCCATTTCAATACATAAAACGTGCATATCTAGATGATACATATTCACTGTAAATATATTTGTGCTGCAAAACATATATAAACTGTCATATTAAAACTATATATATACTACTAAAGTACTGCGCAACTTTATATATATAAAAACTAGTATAATATATAACCTTACATACGTATTACATTCTGACATATTAAAAATGAACTCTTATATAACAGTAAAACAGATTCGAATGAAATACGTTTGCAAACATATAAAATAAACTGTAAGATATATATAAATAATTATATAAATAAATAAACTTATACTTTAATATCCCAAGCAACTTACAAAACTTTATAAACAACAGGCTTAATATATAATAAAATTTGTACAGGAAACAGGGAGAACGTACGAGTGTCTCAATGTCGAGGGTGAGGTGTTCAAAGAGGCGGATAGTGGCTCAGGGCAGACTGCCATAGCATAGCTGTGGGAAAACTATGACATTTGGAAGATAGCTCAGAGCTGGACGGTCGGTGGGTGGTTGCGGGCCCAAGTTAGTCAGTGCGTGAGGTTGGAAGAGGAATGCGGTGGCTCGGGTTTTGATGGGTAGGCTACATGGCAGGGGCTAATGGAAGGTTACGTGCTTTGGAGCTGGGTTGCGGAAGAAAGGGAGGGATGAGAGAGTGAGATCTGGAAAAAATGGAGATGTAAAAATGAAGGGACATGGCATGTGAAAGTGTTTGCAAAGGAAAAGCTTCTAGTCTTCTTCTTTTTATTTATTTATAAATATTTAGATATGCAATGCATGAAGCCAGAAATGAAAAATGAACCAACGTGCAATAAATTGAAATAGGAATTAGAGGAGGTCACCGATTGAAATCTAGAAATAGTTAATAGCTAATGACTATTCGTTTACATAGTGGAATATGAAAGAGTCATAAGAAAACCAAGAGGTTCGAAAATGAATACCGATACAGAAATCGTTATGTAGATTTCGTCGTCTTCCAGATGTCGAAACAGACACAAATATACTACGGAGATCAGCACGACGAGACGATCAAAACGGTACACGGATATGAATGGTACAGTCATCCGATCAAAAGTCGATATCGGTACGAAAATGCTGTTATTTCGTCGAAAACAAGATCGACGGAGCAATAACAGTCCAAATTTGACGAAACGAAGAATGATGTCTCACTCAGAAAATGATTTACAATTTTTCTATAAAAATATTTAGGTTTGAAAAACATTTTATTATCATCAAATTTTTAACTGATTGGAATTGAAATAGAATTACACAAGAAAATAAACTTCCATATTTTCTGATGAAAATTTACCAGTTGCTATGTTGAAATATATGCATTTCAAATATCAAATTTAAATTTCAAAATTTTATCGTTTAAAATTTCACAAAATTTCAATTAATTACGTTATTAAAACAGATAAAATTTATGGGTCGTTACAGAACATGGTACAATTGAAGCGAGCTAAAAATAAGCTAACTGCATGGATCGCTAACGATCCATCATATTAGCTCGGCTCACTACGAAATTTCCTAAGCGCCTTCGTATCTTCAAATGCAAGCTTCTGGCAATGCGGCCTAAGCCCAATAGCTCTCCAATCCCTATAAATACTCACCTATCTGCAACAAAAATAGGATATTCTGGACTGGCTGCTGGAACTCTACAGAGATTATTCTTCACTCTTCTCCTCTCATACAATAGTCATCTAAGGATTCACTTTGATTCTCCGGTGAACTCTTGTACTTGTGACTTGATCTAACTTAGAAGATTCAATCATATTGTACTCTGATTCAACTTGTAACAGTAATCAGTTAATAGGAAGTTATAAAGTGGATGTAGGCTTCATTAGCAGCTGAACCACTATAAAAATCTTCTTGAATTTTTATTGTTTCTTCTCTTTTTACATTTATTTCTTATATTATTGCTCTGTAAGAACATGGATGGTGCTTTCACACTCAATTCAGAGTGTTGATCCATTTTTTGGGTTAACATTTTGGAGTTTTCACTGAGAACCTTGAACGAGATCTGAAGAATTTAAGTTTGAATCTAAGATTTAGAGAAGATGAGTGGGCCAAATACTAGATCTAGAGCTGTAGCAAGCCAACCAAAGCCTGGGGGCAGCCAGAAGGTGTCCTCAAATTCTCATCAACCCAACTATGTGATTAGAGAGGAGATGGAAATGATGATGAAAGAGATGCATGACGAGATCTTAGCTAGACAACAGGAGATGATGGATGGCTTCTTCCAGAGGATGGAGCAGCAAAGGATGACTAGATCTGTAAGGAATAGGAATCAAACTCCAGGGAACAACACAAGAGCTGCCGAAGTTGGATTGCAACAAGATGGAGTCTTGTCCCCACGTCCAGAGTAGCCATTACATGGGGCAACGCTGGAATCAACAATAGGGCCCAATGCAGGAGCATTTGGAGTTAGAGCAAAACAAACTGAAGCAATGCCCACACGAGTAGGGAGAATGATAGATTTGGATCTAGGATGAGCTCTAACACTTGGAACGGGTGATGTTGGAGCTAGAGTAGAAAATCAGAGTACGAATACATGACCGCATGAGCCGAAACCAAAAGCCCACAGTTGGAACAGGGGGCAGATTCGTTCCTTACTCTCTGCCTTCTGCTTTTTCTGCCTTCAATAACCTCAAGTCGCTTACACGTGTATGGGATCCCGAACGGTCCCTAGGCACGCTCTGAGTCAGATGCCTAAGATAACTATTTAGGACGATAATGACCCCGGACCGCTTAGACGTGTGCTAAACCTAAATTGGTTCCTAGTCGCGCTCTGAGTCGGATAACTAGGATGATTGCTTAGGATAATAATCTCAGACTGCTTGGACGTGCACAAAACCTAGATTGGTCCCTTGCCACGCTCTGAGTCGGATGTCTGGGATAAAGATTTAGGGTTTCTACTTATTTTTATTTGATTTGAAATTTGAATTTCGTAAAATCCATATTTAATGTGATGACTGATTTTGAATGCCATAGAGTCCCGACCGAAGAGACAGGACCGGAGTGTAAGGTACAAGTCCCCTTGCCGGAGAGCGAGTGGATGGACTTGTACGATATCGAACGCCATAGAGTTCTGACCGGAGAGACGGAACTAGAGTGCAAGAAGTAAGTCCCTACATCGGAGAGTGAGCGGATGGGCTTACTTAATCCTCCTTAACTTAATAAGAAAATGATCCGGAGAGATCATCCCCCTGAACTGAAACAACAAACGATCCGAAGAGATCGTCCCCTAAACTAAATATTAAACGATCTGGAGAGATCGCACATTAAACTTAAATGGTCTGGAGAGATCGAACTTTAAAACAGATTTGATTTTGCGAAAAGGATTTGAATGCCTTATAAATAGAATAAAATGGATAAATCCTAGATGAACACAGGATGATTTTGATATATGATGTGATTTTGATATATGACGTGACAACTTTGAATGAGAAGCAAAATGGTATGATGTAAATCCCGAATGAACATGGGACAATTAGAGATATGTGATGTAATTGGAAACATGTGTTTTAATTAGAGATATGTGATGTAATAACTTCGAATGAAATCGGAATGATTGTGATGTATAGATTACACTTAGGCAGGGTCTAGAGTATTAAGCTGTAACAAGTTTGGAACGACTTATGATTGACAAGAGAACCTGAAGGAACTGGACGATTCACCAAGGCTGAAGCAGCTGGAAAGCTAAACTATCGAACACCGGAGATAGGAACTTGTTCTTAAGCTAAGACACCTTTCATTCAAAAAGCGTACTTTGGAGGGCAAATGTTTACCTACTTTTTGATTAAAGTAGCTAACTTAAAACGGACCTACAGAACTCATACAGAGTCGGATTGACTTGAAATTTTAGGGAAACACTTAGAAGACATAAAAAAGGCTCACAGAAAAAAAGGGATTGATTGGAGTTAGTATGATGGATCGTTGACGATCCATCTTGATGGGTCGTTAGTGACCCATGTACGATGGGCCCCACTACCTCAAATTTATAGTGTAGGTCTCACACACCCTCTAGAGTGTACCTACAAAGTTTCGTCTGATTCCATTAAGTTTTGAGCGAGTTATAGATGATTCTTCTGGACCAAATGATCCATGAAGACGTATGATCAAACAAACTCCTAATGACTTGATATTTGGACAAGGCATCCAAAGGAACAAACCAATAACACTCAAGGAAATTCAACTAAAAATAAGCTAAGGAGATTGATTGCTAGCGATCCATCACTTATGGATCGCTAGCGATCCATAGGGACGCTTCACGAGTCATCGTAACCTCTTGCATCTTGATTCATTGTCTCTTCTAAATATGTTTGCCAAGTTTCATAGTCTTCCAAGAAACCTAGTTCGAGAAGCAAAGACCCATTTAATTTTAGTCATAGATCATTCTAACTCATGTATGAATCACCATCAAAACAAGGCAACTATTCACCAAATTGCATGAAGGGCGTCTACAAAAGGCATGGACCAAGCCAAAAATAAGCTAATTGCATGGATCGCTAGCGATCCATCATATTAGCTCGGCTCATTGCGAAATTTCCTAAGCGCCTTCGTATCTTCAAATGAAAACTTCTGGCAATGCGGTCTAACCCAGTAGCTCTTCAGTCCCTATAAATACTCGTCTATCTGCAACATAAAGAGGATCTTCTAGACTGGCTGCTGAAACTCTTTAGGGATTATTCTTCACTTTCTCCTCCCACACAATAGTCATTTAAGGGTTGACTGTGATTTTCCAGTGAACTCTTGTACTTGTGACTTGATATAACTTAGAAGATTCAATCATATTGTAACCTGATTCAACTTGTAACAGCAGTCAGTTAATAGAAAGTTATAAAGTGGACGTGGGCTTCATTAACAGCCGAACCACTATAATTTTTTTTTTTTGCATTTTTACCGTTTCTGCTTTTTTACGTTTATTCTCTATATTATTGCTCTGTAAGAACATGGCCGGTGCTTTCACACTCAATTCATGATGTTGATCCATTTTTTGGATTAACAAATACGGTGCACAAAGATGCATCATTCTCAATCTTAACTAAACCGAAATATGATATATCATCTGTTTGTTCAATAGATGAACCTATTACATAAGCAATGAGTGGACAAAAAAACTTTATTTGAAATGAACTTTATTGCTTAATAGAAAACACGGCTCCTACATGAAGTAGCTCTTTGTACATGAGCTAATATACTCAACTGGCTCATGCATAAAAATATGAATATTTACACACAAACCCACTGAGTCATGAAGTAAAACATCATTGCTTATGTTTTAATATACCCTTTCTTATATGGCCATTTGTAATAGTCAAGCATCATTAAGAAATGCACAAATCCAAGTATAGAACATCATGATATGAAAATAAAGAATCCTGGTCCTAATGAAGCTGACGACAACTTCGTCCATGAACATTGTTTACGGAATGAAAGAAGAATCTCTACAGAAGTTGCAGCTCCTGCAAAACGAACAACAAACGTTCAATGTAACCTTACTATAACACAAGTACGGTTAATTCAATATTTACTTGTTTTATCTTTAATTACATGCCAATAAATAGGAAGTATAGTGTTCAATATTCACACCCGTCTATATTTTCCTTAACACTTTAGTACGCATCATTATCGTTCTCAATCATCATTATAACAAGCCATCACAAAAGGTGTCTTCAAGCCAATCGTTATAATAATTTGATTTTAATACAATTCAACACCAATACTATACTTAGATGACAAAGTTAAGGAATCAATTCACTTCGTATAAAACAACATCCTACTAATCAAATAATATATAGACTATTTTGCTGTAAACTGCAATCCAAGCATTTTTCATGGAATAAATAATCATCTACATATGCCAAAGCCAGATCAACATCTCCATATGCTAATAAAACATTTACAGTCATTTAATTCTCATATAACCTTAAATACTAACTAACGATATACAACCACTTGTTTAATGCTGATCCTGAAATCTCTCTCGCAAACAGTCTGCTAAAGGATTGGTTCTAATTGTAAGTTCATCTGCGCACAATCTAAAACAGGGGAATTCTCCTTGTACATAAAGAGAGAACATCAAAACTACATTATGATCTTATAATTTCGCACTAACGATTATTCTTGCTCTGTATAATTCTATTCTATGCATCCCAACTGCATTTATGTCTTCTTTAATATACCGTAGATGAGTTTGAACCTACATATATCAAAACCACAGTCACCACGTAGAACAAAATATTTATAGAAAAGAAAGTAGGTGAAGCATTTCATCTAGCCAGAAATATCAAAAAAGGCAAATGTAGGTTCGTAATCCGATGAGGCAATAAGTTATGAGCAATACAAAGTTTTCACAGCCAAAAAACTTATCATAAAGCACAAAAAAAAATTTGTCAACTTGAAATTGAGGTCATTAAACTAAGAAGCCAAGAATTTCCACCATCAAAATTAGCCTTCAGATCGGTCAGCCAGTATCAGCATCTTCATGCCAATTAATTATCTGTTTTATTACTTTAGAACCAAAATCCACACTAATACAACCATAAGCTGAAGTTTGTAAGGAATGAGAACTCCTTGCAAGATAGAAAAGGTAAAAGAGTGAACCCAAATAACTGAACATAGAGTAGATGTACATCGTCATGAAAAACTAAGAATATACCAAATATGCATTTGTATCTAAATTCAATTATGCAAGCACAAAGTTGGAGTTATAACTAGATAAAAAAGAATTAAAATTAATACCTAACCCAGTCGCCGGTGTCGCCTCACACATAATTAGTGAGATTGTTGAAGTATGACCCTTGGAAACTATTGAGTGTTGACAAGAGCTATCACATACTGAGGGACAAAGGAACAATCGCATGTTGATGATTAAAGCCGCCGAAAGATGAAAAATACATCCGAAATCGATACTTCTAACTGCCACGTGGAATCTTGGCTATCACATGTTGACCACCAGAGCTTTCACCATGTCAGCGTACCTCGGCCATCCACTTTCTCTAGAAGACACGTGTCATAAATCCAAGAGTTAGAGTTTTCTATAAATAGACATGTACCATCCACTAGAAAGGGACGGATTCCGAGTTGATCTTCTTTTTCCTTTTCATTTTAATTCTTGTATAATAAGGAGAGCTTGATTTTCGGCATCAATGGCCAATTTGACCTTAAGGACTTTGTGATTTTCTAATTAAGGACTTTAATAAAGAACTAGTTGCACAATGGCTTCACAAAACTCAACATTATCATACATGACTAGGATTCTTATCTTACTGAAGTATCCTTCGCTCCTCTAAACCAAGGAACATTATGTTGGCCTAGATTTCGACTTAATACAAAGCGCCTCTTAAAATCGGTCCAAGTAATTCCATTCTTTTCTACTTCAGTAATAACAATATCACACAAGTACAAGGTTTCCTCGTACAAATTCCATAAAGCCAATTGCCTCTTCGTTCTCACACTCATCATAACAAATATTTGGTCATAATTTCTCATTCGTGCCCGCCCCTCAACAAATGATTATGTCCTAAAGTAATTCTTTCCACCCAAGCTTCGGAAATCCTGACATAACTTGGGATAGTCCAGAGTTGGTGGAGGAGCTCGGGCTGCCTCATGCATTGTTGCTATGGGTCCTCCATTGAGGTTCAATTCGGTCTAGCCTCTTGCTCGTAGATATCGATGGAATCGTACTGAGACATTCACGCCTAGAACCTCACCGGCTTCAGCGGAACTATTCCTAGTTTAATTGCTTATCTCGCTTATCTATAATTAGGAATTATTAGCAACTTCCCTTAATTAGATAGTATTAAGCATTACTTGAATTTAATGGGTGTGTTTGTGTTATAATTATATATACATAATAACTTTTAAAGTGTACAGGTACGTTCTCTCAATATGTGTCTAATCCCTAAAGAATCCTGAACATATGCTCTGATACCAAATGTAACAACCTACACCATTAGATACACCGATTTAGAACTCAAAATGACGTTTGAACTCAAGTCGTGCCAAGAAGCATGAATCATTTGGTTTTTATGGTTTACATAATACAGAGACAAAACAATTTTATAACATTCTATACTTTCAGATCTCACAGTGGAAGGAAATGAAATATAAGCACTGAAAATAATATCAAATTAGCAAAGTCTCAAAGTAGTCGTGGTCCATACAAGTACTAATAAAATAAAGTCTCCAAATGGCAGTATAATATAAGTCTACATGATAAGTAAGGTACATAGAAGAATAATAATAAATAAATACATCCCTGAAGTGCCAAGTCACCTTCTCTACGCATCTTATCTCGATCACTTCACCTATTGCCATGTCCTCATGTAATAGATATAAAGAGGGAGAAATAGAGGGGATTGGGCAAGGTCGGGTGAGTGTACTATATCACTAATGGTATGGTGCTAACAAGTAATTAAAATTTAGTTATAACCTACACAACCTAGGGGTGTTCTTTTGTGTGCATGTACCAAGTATAAGGAATTAGTTATTTTTTATATTATAGGTTAACAATCCTTAATGCACCTAAATCCAATAGTGATCTACGAAAGTTTCCATCCGAAGGTTGGACACTTTGAAACTAAATAAATCTGGAAATATCTCTAGTATACAATTTCAACAATAGACCGCCTAATTATACATTGAGTTAACATTCTCAATGGTAGTCGCTTTGCTATGCATTGAGTTAATATACACGACTTCATGTACTTTATCCCATCGATTGTATAAAATATTTCATTCATTTATCTGTGTATTCTTCAAAGTTTATAGAGTCAAATCAAGGTAAATTTCGAAGGGTGTATTCATTTACTTTTTATCTATCTAAATCGATTCAAACTTATCATATAAAATGAAGCCTACAGAGTTAGAGATAACTTTGACCTAATTTACCATTCCTTCCCAAATTACAATGATTATCTTATCAAACCATTACCTAAGGTTTTCTTGTTATTTCATTTCACGTGTTTTTTCAATTAAAAATCATTTATTCGGAGTAAAGGTCGCATTTTTAACTTTAAAAAGGTATATAGATGAAGTTTAAATACTTATTTACATCGTAGGTAAATCTACTTCCCTTGTGTTCCCTTATTGTAAAGTCTCTAGCTCCTTCCCTTAATTTATATGTTGATTATATTCCTTTATCTTGTTTAATTTTAGATTTTGGTTTGGAAAATTTTGTTTATTTTAATGGAGAAAGAGAAAACTGAGTGTTAGAGATAGAATTCCTTTCCTTCAAGCGACGGCTTGGGTTTAGAGTGAAGAGAGGTAAGGATTAGATCTATATTTATAGCTAAAATTATGGTTATTCGGGTCTAATTCCGAAATCCCCCTCATCTCTCTAATTGAGCCACGACCTATTCTATTTTGCAACGCGCACCATAGTAAATAATTCATCTTTTTTATAGATTATCCGTTTTTGATCTTTTATATATGAATTTGGGTTAAGAAAAATCTATCTAAATGGAAATTTCAAAAATTTTTAATTCCCTCATTTGTATAATTTCAATTTTCCAATTTTATAAAAATTACCAAAATGCCCTTTTCAAGTTATAATTTATTTTTCTTAAAATTTCAGGGTGTTACAGTAATAACATATATAAAAATGGTGATAAGCATGAACCAAAACATACAAATGTAAAGGAATATTGTACCTTATAGATTTAGCCTATTAGTGACACACTGATTTGAAAATTCTTCTTAGATTCATATAATCAACATTCAAACCTTGCTAGACTTGGATGAGCCCTTTGTATTTTATTTGATTTAACTCTTGGGTAAATGGAAGAAAAATTAGGCCATGTAAGAAGAAGGGAGGACTGGCCATGAAAGAAGTAAAAAGGAGAAAAAATTTCATGAAGAAAAATGAGACAATAAATTGAATTAATGAGAAAAGGTTTTATTTTTATTTGGACCAGGAAATTTTTTATCATTCCTCTCTTTTAAAACTTTCCCTTTAATTCCCACTAATTAGATCTCAACCATATCTCCTCCTCTCTCTTATCATGGCCGGCCACATCATATATTACATGTATCATTGTTTCTAAAAGCTTGTTAAGCAATTGACTATATTTAAAATCCATTTAAATATATATGGACATCGCATATCGATGCAATATATGTAACTTTTATATATACATCCAAATAACTATAACAACATCCAAAATATCAAATAAATTAATAATTAAAATATCTTAAATATTAATTAATTTACAACATTTTATAAACTAATTGAATTTTACGATTTTCCAAGAATTCACAAATACGGCTGTAGGACTTGGATGTGTGAATTCAATCAGCAATTAATATTGAATAATTAAGATATTAATGTTCAGATGTCTCCTTAGCTAGTGATGTGACAGTTTGTCCAAATTTATCGCTTAAAGATCATTTTGGTAAAAATCCAATTTCACGTTTTCTTAAGAGGTACCTTTTAGTAATTATTATTTTAAACACGTTCTCTTTGTCAAAACTAAATCACTTTAGCATAAATGGAATTTGGTAGTGGTCAAAATTTCAATATTATCCATACTTAACTCGATTTTTTCGAAAAACAAAGTATTTTGTTCAATAATAACAATATAACATTTATTATTAACAGTGTTACTCTGTCCGGATATTTTGACTTTGAGTTGATAAGAGTTGACCATGATACTAACCATATACAATCGAGGAGACGAATTCTCTATTAAATAGTATTTCACTTCCAATGCTTCAACTAAGACCTAACTATAGTCGCTCGATGTATTGAAATGCCATAATTTAACTATAATCGAAGTGTAGTATTCAGATTGAAGCTCCACTGTATTCTCAAGTCGAGAAAACTGTGTAATATCATCATCCTGAAATCCACTTTGACCTATTTGTTACTAACCAACAGGAAACTCTCAAACGATTCATTTCATAGCTATCTAATAAATATGAGTACGTAACCAATTGGTGCCCCCCAACAACCATGAGTAATACACTATCCAACATTTGGAGAGCGTTACGCACTCTGGTCTCAACAGATGTATTGATATCCTTTTGAAACATTTTGACTAGAAATGTTTAAAATGAAATGTTATTTTATATTGTGATTAATTACTCATGATTGCTACTATAAGCACATAACATTTTACTTAAGGGTTTTCTTATTATGTACTTTAATTAAATACTTAATTAGTTATATCATAATATAACAAAGTATACAAAAGAAAACAAACACCTTTGTTACGAACAATATTGATTACAAAGTAATATACATGTGACAAATTATGTAGTTACCCCTAGGACATACCACTAACTCCTTCAATCTCACACTTTCGCTTGGGTCAGTTATGCAATCTTAATCACATTCTTCCAATTTGTTCAGAACTGATCATGTTAGTCCCTTAGTGAAAGGATTTGTTGTATTGTTTTACTATTTACTCTGCCAGCCAACATCTCTCCATCGTTGATAAACTACCTTTATCATGTGGAGCTTTTAGAGTATGTGTCTGGATATCTTATGAGCTCTAGTTTCTTTCATGTCATTGTTTTCACAAAACAAAGTCGTGGGATTCTCAACATTTGGAATCACCCATAGCTCGACTATAAATTTGTGCATTTATGTAAACTACTTTTATTCAGCGCTATTCAAAGCGATGTACTTAGCCTTTAGTTGAATCAGCAACCACCGTTTATTGGGAACATTTCCAACTCAAAGCTCCTTAATTAAGGTTGAATGTCAGTTTAGGATTGACATACTATATTTTATCTCACTTATGAAGTTCGAGTCCGAATACTCTTTCATAAGGAGTTCGTTGTTCCCTTGAACAATTCTATAGTATTTCATAAACACTTCAGAATACTGATAACTACCATTTAACTATATTAATTCAGACTTGATATTCGTTCAATGCACCAAGTACACAAGAAAAATGCAATATAGTAAACAACATAGCTTATATGATAATTCCTATTTTCAATGCATAAGGAATCCATCTCATATGCTATGATGGCCACCCTACACCACCGATACCCAATATACTTGTATAGTGCGCTGCTGCGGTGCCCAGCTGATGTAGGATGATTGTCAAGGGTTGAAAAGAAATAAAGCATCATAAAACCTGTCGTATATCTCACACCGCATCGAATAAAATATAACTATCATCAGAGATATAAAACAAAAGAGACGATAATAACTAAATGAACCAAATATCATAGCATAGATCCACAAAGTTATACGACATAGTAATAGAGTTTATACAATGGAGATAAACTCAAATAAAACTTTCTCAATAGTAAAGCAAACACCGTCATAATCACATAGTCACCTAGACCTGCTATCTAGTTAACTCATTTAAGAGTAGCTAAGATAATAAGAAGCAAAGCATAAAATCTCAAGCCAGACAATAGTCTAGTGTGAGCGATATATGAATCTCAAAATACTATACAAGTCGATATAGTAAGGAACAAGGTACAAGAACCATACATGATATGTCCTTGCATCCAAAGAATTAGCACATAACATCATAATATGCTACTCTACATTCATCCTAAAGGTGTACTACATCATAAGTACAATAACGGGTGTCCAGGTATTACCACTCGCTATACCTACCTCATGACATCCTAAAGTGACAAACTATGGGGTAAACAACCAAAGAAAACATAGCATCCATCAACCAATTCTCATTATCACTCAATGTGTTTGGATATATGACAACTCGTATGGCACGATCATAAGACAGAGACCCAATCAAATACCGGTTCCATAGTGCTCAATCCATGTCACTTTGTATGGCTAGGAAATATAACCACAATCATAAGGTCCAAGGTAATCCATAGTCATAACATCTGGACACAGTCATAATCTAGGTGATCATCCCTATGTACCCCTTCTACACGAGCACACAGGAAACCTCGGAGTGTCTACGATCCATTCGCATACGCCTTCATAATGGAACAAATTCATAATTTCATTCTACTCACATCCATAGTGGAATACGGTCATAATTTCACTCACAGGCTCTCCTCATTGAACCCGCCCTTTGGATCATCACTTCGGCTCCAGTCATTAAGCCACTATCATTGGAACCTAACTCCATTCACCATCGAGTCACCATTATCGAAGTTCTAGAGCTATCATCTTTCATCGTGCTGCTACATTGCCATCGAACTCTAAGCGAACGAATAAACACCTTCAACGTGATCAATAGAGCCAACACTTCCCCTTTTGGAAGTTTCAACACCAAAGGCCCCCAAATTTCATGTTGGTACCGACCACTTGGTCTCGGTACCGATATGAAATTCTTGACCAATACTTAGCCAAATTTTGGCCAAGTACTTCCCCTCATCTCTTCTCCTTTGACCTACTTAGAGTCCCCTTCCTTCATGCCTTGTGCCTCCAAGCATTCAACACCAATTTGCTGCCAAAAAAAGAACTCGGTACAGATCACCATACTTAGTTGAATTTTCCACTTTGGCTCTTGAGGTTCCTTTTCTTCATCGTCATGAAGCATGCCTCGAAGCTTTTCTCCATTCTGCTTGAAGCATTTCATCCACCACGACTTGATTGCACTTTCCTTTGAAACTTCACATGCACACCCATGAGCCTAAAGTCATTTCCGAGATTTTACAACCTAAGCCCGAAGAATGGCCCGAAGTCATCTCCTACCAAGCTGAATCACATTAGAAATGATCTCGGCACCAACATGAGGTTGGCCACCAAACTGACTCCAGATAAGGTGTGATCAAGATCTTAGCCTCCTCAGCTCATTCAGAGCCCCTCCTTCAAGTTTCATCCAATTTTGATCACTTTTTCCTCCGTTTGGCCTAAATCGACGACCTCTTTCCTAACTTCACTAAAATACTAGCAAACCATATAATAACAATTCATCCAAGCATACATATCATTTATAAGCATTCATCAAACATATACGAGCAACTCAAGAATGATGAACATACAAATCCTAGTTTGGATATAACTTTGCACTAGTATGATAATATGAACAAGATGGATTGCAAAACCATTTAAAAACAATTTTAAATCCTTTTAATTTTGGCCATAAACATGCATAAAGATGTGATCAAAGTTATAAAACATTCTGGTGTAAAAATCAAGCTAAAAACATCTATTTTAACTATATGAACAAGTATATGATAGTGTGAGATCAAGAATCACTCACCTAATACCCAAATTACCACTTTAAACCCCTAGATCTGATGTAAATATCAGATAATCCAAAATTAAAGCACCAAAATGATGAATTTGTGATTCCTTTTACTAATTACCCTTCTAATGATGGATATAGCTAAGATTAGTAAGGAAAATTGGAGCTTTTTGATGAAATAATGGCTAATGGAGGTTTAGATCTAATTTGGAAGGAGGAAATAATTTCGGGGTTGTTTCTATAGTTGCTATTGGCATAAATCCTGAGTTGGACCTTGAGCTTAGCCCCTAAACCTCTCTAATTACTCATTATTTAACCACAAACATAATTTAAAATGTTCATATCTTTTAAATGGTAAGTCCATTTTCCTATTATGACCACTTTATGAAAAGAGAAACTACAAGCTCGTTCTAATGAAAGTTGTTTCAAACCTAACACAATCTCTATCAAAAGTTATAGCCTTACAAGAATTTTTGAGTCCGAAATGTCCAATAAAAATTCTAAGGATGGAAAATGTCCCTAGTAGTTATTTTCCAAAGTTTTAGAGAAATCCCCAAAAAAATCAAAGAATAATTACCATAGTTATCCCGCATGCTTAATAATCATATGCAACCACCAAACATATCAAACAAGCAGCCATGCAATCAATAGTATAGAAGAACCTATCCTATTATGCGAGATACTAAACTATCCTACATGATATCAAATGTGAAAGCAATATGATAAAAATAGGCCTTACCATGCAAAGAGCCCTGGAAATTCAACCTTCATGCTCTCCTTGCTTTCCTACATGCAATAGCCTTCACTTAGGAGGCGTAATAATTTTCTAGTTAAAATTATATAGCATCAAGAATACGCTTATGACGAGTGTGGATTTTTGGGTCTAGCTAATACTTAGATTAATTATAAATGATGCAGTCACTAGTGAAAGTTGGAATGCGATGTCAGTAATGTTACACAATAGAAGTCTGCCTTTAGTTGAATTAGCAACCACCGTTTTTTTGGAACATTTCCAACACAAAGCTCCTTAATTAAGGTTGAATGTGAATTTACGATTGACATACTGTATAAACAATATTTTATATCACTTATGAAGTTCGATTCAGAATACTCCTTCATAAAAAGTTTATTGTTCCCTTGAACAATTCTATAGTATTTCATAAACACTTCAGAATACTGATAACTACCATTTAACTATATTAATTCGGACTTGATATTCGTTCAATGCACCAAGTACACAAGCAAAATGCAATACAGTAAACAACATAGCTTATATGATGATTCATATTTCCAATGCATAAGAAATCTATCTCATATGCTGTAACGACCGCCTACACCACTGACACCAAATATACTTGTATAGTGTGCTACTACAGTGCCCAACCGATGTAGGATGATTGTCAAGGGATGAAAATAAATAAAGCATCGCAAGCGCATCGAATAAAATATAGTAGTCATCAGATATATAAAACAGGAGAGACGGTAATAACTAAGTGAACCAAATATCAGAGCATAGATTTCAGAGTTATACGACATAGTAATAGAGTTTAAACAATGAAAATAAACTCAAATAAAACTTTCTCAATAGTAAAGCAAACATTGTCTAGACTCCACAGTGTTGCGCAGCGGAATAAGCAGTAGTATATCCATATATAATACGAGAAAGCTCTATCCAACTTGTCCTCTGCACAGTCACCTAGACCTGCTATCTAGTCTACTCATTTAAGATTACCTAAGATAATAAGAGGCAAAACATAAAACCTCGAGTCAAACAATAGTCTAATGTGAGTGATATAAAAAACTCAAAATACTATACAATCAAGGTACAAGAACCATACCTGATTTGTCCTTGCATCAAAAGAGTTAGCACATAACATCGTAATATGCTACTCTACTTTCATCATAAAGGTGTACTACATCATAAGTACAATAACAAGTGTCCATGTATTACTACCTACTATACCTACCTCATGTGACATCCTGGAGTAAGAAACTATAGGGGAAACAACAACAAAAAAACATAGGATCCATCAACCGATCCTCACTATCACTCAATGTGTTTGTGTAACGACCCAGAATTTTTAACGAATTAAATTGAGAATATTTAATTAATTTTAAATATTTGAACGATGATTTAATTTGAATCTCGAATATAAATTTGAATTTGGCGATTAAATTATAAAGTTTAATCTGTTGATAGTTGGATTTAAATTTGAATCTTCAATTTAAAACTAAAGAAAAATATTTCGAAAGGTTTTAAAATTCGTATTGATAATACTGAAGATGATAGAAGCTTCAGAATTTAATTTCGAACTGTTTTGTTCAGTTTTGAAAATAATGACTCGAACCGATATTTATAAAATAGTCAATTTTCAAACAGTTTCGGAATTCGACGAAACCAGTTCCATTGGGTCCGTAATATTGAATTATTACTGGATTTCCAATTTCGTATTTTTCGGAGTTCGTATGTGAAAATACGACACGAAAACGCATTGAAGTTTTTATCGAGATTTAAATTTAAATTATGGTCAAAATCAAAAAAAACACGTTCTTTTCCCTTCAATTACGCCTGATATCACGCAAGGAAAACGTGAAAACCCATACCTCCCTCAATTTTATCTTCATTCCTCAGATCAAAATTCACGAAATCAAATTTCAAATGGCCACCGCATTTTCAACAACTCGCGACCACGATGGAGGCGCGCGAGCAGATTTCGCGTGGGAGGAGAGCACGGCGAGGCTGGGTTCACTGGGAAGGTGTCGCGATTCCGGTTCGACGATCACAGGGAGGCGATCGACTTTGACATCGATAGGGGTCAGGCGCGGAGGCGCGTCGAGATGGGTGTGGCGAGTCGAGGCTCGCGATCTCGATCTGGATTGGGGTTCACGCGAGGCACTGCGATTGGGCGATGCTGGTCAAGGCGTTCGCGCGTACGCATGGGGATGGCGGCGACGTGGTTGCTGGCGTGGTCGTGATCGACAGTGTTTTAGGGTTTCGCGATTTGGGGATAGGAGTCGAACATTTCTGTTGGTGGCGATTGAATCGCGGGCGACGACGAAGTGGGAACGGCAGTGATATCTCGAGTTCGTCAGTGCTGGGGTTCCGATTGTTCGAAGGTTTCGAGCGAAAAATTCAAATAGGCAGTAAGGTATAAATTTATCTTTAACTCAATTTAATGGATTTGAAATATATATGCAGTTTTAAACTCTTATAGGCGTACAGAGAAAAAAAATATATCGATTACTGTAAAGTATAAAAACATTATTGTTTTAATATATATATGTTTGAAGAAGTATAATTTCGAATTCAAATTGCAGTAAGGTTTAAAACAAAATTTTATTTCAGTTTAAAAGATTCTGTATATATGTATATATATATGCAGAAAAATATAAGTAAGATTTTGAAAAGTTTTAAATTCATATAAATTATCGTTTTAATATAGGTACATATAGTTCAAGTAAGAAAGAAATAAAAATAAATCATCAGTAAAAATTTAATTTTTAGATTAACATAAATTTATTTAAACGATAAATAATTGTTCGATTTTATTTCGAATATTGATAAACTGTATAAAATTGTTATACCAGGTTAAAAATCGAGAAAACAAAACTGAAATGGAAAATGGATTGCAAATAAAAGCTAAGGTGAGATTTTTCTCACTCGATTTAAAAGTGGAATTTTCAGTTATTTATTGATTGACTGATTTCTATGTGAATGTGGTATTAGATATGATAGGATATATCTATATATATAGCAGTATATACATATTGGCATATGTATATACTGGATTGTTGATTTCCCGCCTCGTATAGCGGATGAGACCCTATTGCGCCGTTAGTAAGCGGATTTATAAAAACCTATATACCGCGATAATTCCGTACTGGAGCGGAATTGGTATTGTGCTAACATCTTTGGATGCAGGGAAACAGGTTGGAGGGATCCAACTGGATTCCTCAACTGTATTTACTTATTTACAGATATTGTGATATATTCGGCTATCATATGATGATATATGATATTGACTGTTGTGATGGACTAATCGATGCTGTTGCATCATCGGATTCAGTTTTGAAATGTAAAAATAACGACTTTTGTTTTAAAAAGGATTTGTAAAGTGATTTGTAGAAATATACGTTTTATTGAAATTTTTGAATTGGTTTATTTTAAATAAATAAATGTTAAAATTTTAATGTTAGTAAAATTGTGATTTTTGTGAAATACGACAAAAATGTTATTTTTGAAATAAACAATTGATAAAGATTTTGAAATAGTTTAAATTGGAATTGTTGAAGTATTTTAAACAATTCATATAAAAAGATTTATAAAAAAATTGATATTTTTATAAATTAAAATATTGGAATTTTGAAATGAGTTTTATTAAGTGTTAAAGTCAAATAAAAATGGATTCCATAAGTGGATAGAAATTTATAGATTTATAAATTGTGAAGTTATTAAATCAATAGATTTTGTAAAACAAAAAGATTTATAAGCAATTATCTTATAAATCGGATTTTGACATTTAGATGAGAAATGAATAGATGTTGTAAATAAATGGATTATAAGTTCTTAACTTATAATATAAACTTCCGGTATATAATTGAGTTATATAAGTTGAATTGGATAATTTAGAAATCAAAGTTTTATAAATACAAATGGGATTTATAAACATGGTTTTATAAATTCAAAATCAATAGAATTTGATAAATTTAACCCTGAAGTTATTAAAGGAGATATATTCGTGATTTTGGACAGCGAATTTATCCTTTAAGTTAAATGTGTAGAAATGGTTAAAATTGGGATAGTGATTATATTCACGAATGTGGACAGTAAATATATATTATTGAATAAAATCAATATATTTTGGGAAAAGGAATATTGTTAAATGAAGTTGTTTTAAAAGATGTTTTAAAACGTGTGAACTATCGAAATCATAGATTTCAACATTTATTGTTGAAATAGACGTTTTCGAAAAATAAGGAAATGGTGGACTATAACACTGTTGTTATAGTAAATGATTTCCGAAAGGAAATGTTTTTAATGTAGTATTGGGATTTATATATCTATCTAAATTTCGAATCCCAATACTAATGATTTTGAGTCGTCGTAACGATGTTTTACGTAACATTCGTTTTGACTCAAATTGATGTTGTTATAGAAAATGGATTTCCTTAAAGAATGAAATATATACTTAATTGGATTTAAGTATATTGAATATTTTCAAGTGTTGAAAATAAAAGATTTGTGAAATACTTATTTTTAAATAAGTATGAAATTTCTTTTCCAAAATGAAATGAACGTTTTGAGAATTTATCTTTTTAAAGATAAATTGAAATTGAATATTTGAAACGATTGAAAATCGTATATCAGTAGACATTTTGAAAGACATAAATTCACTATGGAATTTATAAAAGAAAGCGAAGTCGTTTGAAAATAAATATTGATTTATTTTTGAAGTGTGGAAATTGATTTGAAATTATTTTCAAATGGTTAAGCGTAGAAAATTTAATATCTAGTAAAGATATTTTTGAAGATGAAATAATTTGGAAAATTATTTGGAATCTGGTGATGTTGCGCATCTTTATTGATAGTTAAATAACCGACTATCAATAATTACCTTTAGATAGGTATTTGTTGTGAATTGGATGAATTTGAATGCCACACTTATTTTTGAATAATCGCTCACTATTCGGGTTAGCCGGGAAAGGACCATGGGGTCGTATAACCCATTCCGAATATGTGATACGTCGTTATGAATTGCATTTGAAGACCGGTGTTGAAGACCGGATATTTTTGAAAACGGAAGGATTACCGTCGAGTTACTCTACATCGACTGATCTTCGATTTAGAGGTTTTATCACCCTTAGTGACGGGAAGTCCTGACGTGATTGAAAATTATCCGGAATTGCAAGGGCTTCGTGAGAAGTGCCTTCGGTTCTGTTCGATCCCGGAACAGACTTGTATGGATTGTGTGTCTGACGTTACAATTTGAGATATAAAGCTGATTTCTTTCAAATACATTTCTGTTGGTGGCGGAGAATTTATTCTCTTAGCTTAACACCCTTCTCTGAGACGTACGAGCTCAGAGGTTATGTAGTTGAAATTTATCAGCGATATATCCCAATTTGGTAACGTGGCATACTGAGTGTTGCTGTGAAATGATCAGTGTTTGTTCATTTGTGATATGATCATTTGTTTGATCTTATATCTTTGTGATCATAGGTTGATCATTTTGTTTGACCCGAAGCAGGGCTTTTTGAGAAAGCGTAGCTTTGTGGACGAGACTTCATCGAGCCTCACACCCCGGAAATGGTCGAAACAGGAAGGATGCGGCAAGGTTCTAGGGAGTAGCGCCCCTTAGTGTATGTCATTCCTTCTGGATAAAGGTGGTATCATGGTATGGAGCCCAGATACTTAACCTCTGTGGTTACTGCATTATTTTTCTATGTGGTTGTTGCGAATCGGGGATCCTCGGGAAGATCGGTGACGATCGGGGGATGGCATACGCGTGTCAGTAGTTACCTATTTTTGCAGAGGTAACCCGGCCTTGTGTTGGCAGAGATCCGGTTAGGTTCTCGGGTCGTCTATTCCAGGGACGTACCCATCGTGGATAGGAAGTTCCTTAGCCTAACCATTTGTTGGAAATCCAAAGAAACAATACGAGCCTTGTACGGTATTAGTTGTAGAACCTGCCATTCACTTATGGTGGCGCCCCACTGTTTGGATGGTAGCTATAGTAGGCATACGATACTGGTCGTATGTTGGCTAAGATTAATATTATACTTTCGAAATGATTTCTACACTATGCACTAATAATAATATCAAAAAGAATTTGATTTTGCGTAGTAAGCATCTTTGGCTATCATAAGAAGAAATCTCCTCCAATTCTGCGTTTGCATTGTGTGTGTGGTGGGAGGTCTTATGGTAGTTTCATTTTCCAAAAGCATTGCGAATTGACATTAAAGCTTTCCTGTTGTTTATTTTAAAGATAAACTGTTTTACGATCTCACACCAGTCACCATGACTGACTCGGAGTTTATTGTTTCCCTTCTAAACTCTGGGTGCCCACCAATTTCCACACGGGCAGTCTAGAGTTAGATTATCAGGATATTCTGGATATTCTGGAGCTTTGGAGATAAGCTGGATGGCGAGACGTAGTATTTGTATCTGATAGTATTTATTCCGCTGTGTATTCTGTATGAGGACAAGTTATATAACTGTCCATTGTTGTATATTGACTCTGATGATTGATGTATGTATAAACTGATATAGTTCTTTGTTTTAAAAAGACTAGTGATTATTTATTATATATTATTCCGCTGCGATGTGTAAGATTCTGATATTGTTTTCTGTTGCTGTTCTGATGTGTTGTTCTTCTTTTCTTTTTCTCTTCTTTTCTTCTATCTTCTTCTTCTTCTACTTTTTCTTCTTTCTAAAACCCTCACTTTTGAAGTTTCCGGCGTTCGATTTCTCGGCAGTCGATAAAGTGAGTATCGATGTCGAATTTTCGAAATTCGAAAATTTCGGTATGTGACAAAGTGGTATCAGAGCATATGGTTAAGCGAAAACCCTGCTCTGTTGGGTGTTACTCATTAGAGATAGAGTCAGTAGTACTCTAGAATGAGTTGAGTGTAATAATAGATATGAGCGCGTATTTGTTAGTGAATATAAAAAAAATTGTTTTATATTGTGATGATTGATTTATTGAGTGGTATATGGATTCTGGTCAATACGAGTAATTAACGATCATTGATAGGGATCTCTAAACACTCGAATAGAACAATTCGGCACAGTATTGTTTTAAATAGGGTAAATGAGATAATTTTGCCCAAAACTATTTTTGTATAGAAAAGAAATGTTTTTTTTTTCTATGAATTACTATAGTATATGGTTGCATGGATGTTAGGAGGTAATAATAGTAAATTATTATCATTGTAAATTGAATAAGAAATTGAAATCGTAACTCCAAAGTTAAGAAATGAATTCATATACCAATGAAATTAAAGAATATAAATTATAAAGGTGACTTATAATTTGAAACGGAATTCCAGAGGAGTATTTGGAAATGTTTTGAAAGGAATTTGTAAATTTTGGTGTTTTAGAAAGTTCAATTCCTTTTTGATTTGAAAATGGATTTCGAAGGTTTTGAAAAGTATTTGGAGAATTGAAAGCTCTAAACTCTTTTCGGTCGCTGGAAAATAATTCCGATGATGATCGCGACATCACCGGTGTTCATTTTCGGGTTTCCAAAAGAGGAATTGCTGCCAAATTGTTTTAAATGGAAGTTGCTTGAAAAGTTTGGATTTTTGTTTTTGAAATTCAAAAGATAAATTGATTTGTTTTCAAAATGGCTTTGAAAGGTTGAAAAGACTCTGGAATACTGTATAAGAATATTTATGGAATATGATTGAATTTATAACTTATACAAATAGAAATTGTTAATGTAAATTATATAATTGTGATTGGAATTAAAGTTCATTAACAAATGAAATCTATAGATATGAATTGAAATATAAAGAGGTGAATTCATATATGAATAAAAATTATGAATATGAATTGTAAATATGATTTACAAATGAAAATAGAATTCAAAAAGGATAATTGAAGATAAAATTCAGGATGGAATGAAATTGTGAATATGAATTTATAATTGAAAATAGAATTCTAATGGAATGAATTAGTAATTGGAACTAATTTAAGATAGTGCAGTTGTAAATGACAGATAATTGATAAATTCAATATTCGGGAGATAAACTGAATCCAAATTAAATTGGAATTGTAAATCGAATTCAAATGAAACTTGAAATGTGAAAATTGAATGAAATAGATATGTAACTTCATCAGTGAAGTAAAAAATGATATAAGTAGTTTACATTGAAAATTTGTAATTGAATTTGCAAATTGGATTGAATGCTGTAACTAGATATAATGGCTAGTAGGATATACAGGTATAAAGGAATTGGGATTTTAATTTCAAAGAGAATTTGAATTGCTCGACAAAAGGTAAGTATTTGAATTTTAATATGAGTTTTTGATGATTTCTCTCTAGCCGCTTGGCTTTTTCTTTTTCTTTTTGAAATCTGAGAGTCCGTAGGGACGTTTTGTAGTCGTGCCGTATTAGCCGCGCAAAGGAGACGCTGGCGAAATTTTTCGAAAATTCCGAGTGTTAGAAAATTTTTGAGAAATTTTTGAAAGTTTAAATTTGAATTTGAATTTAAATTTGAAAGGAGAAGTAAACAATGTTGTTTGGAAATTATGAAAGGGTTTAGAAAGCTAGTTGGATTGATAACGAATCTTTAATAGAAAGATTTGTTTTGAAAAATTGATAAAACTATTAGATGTTGAAAGATAGTAGACGAGTTAAGGACCTTTCTTTCTAACTTGTAATTTCGAGGACGATATTCTTTTAAGGAGGGAAGTTTGTAACGACCCAGAATTTTTAACGAAATAAATTGAGAATATTTAATTAATTTTAAATATTTGAACGATGATTTAATTTGAATCTCGAATATAAATTTGAATTTGGCGATTAAATTATAAAGTTTAATCTGTTGATAGTTGGATTTAAATTTGAATCTTCAATTTAAAACTAAAGAAAAATATTTCGAAAGGTTTTAAAATTCGTATTGATAATACTGAAGATGATAGAAGCTTCAGAATTTAATTTCGAACTGTTTTGTTCAGTTTTGAAAATAATCACTCGAACCGATATTTATAAAATAGTCAATTTTCAAACAGTTTCGGAATTCGACGAAACCAGTTCCATTGGGTCCGTAATATTGAATTATTACTGGATTTCCAATTTCGTATTTTTCGGAGTTCGTATGTGAAAATACGACACGAAAACGCATTGAAGTTTTTATCGAGATTTAAATTTAAATTATGGTCAAAATCAAAAAAAACACGTTCTTTTCCCTTCAATTACGCCTGATATCACGCAAGGAAAACGTGAAAACCCATACCTCCCTCAATTTTATCTTCATTCCTCAGATCAAAATTCACGAAATCAAATTTCAAATGGCCACCGCATTTTCAACAACTCGCGACCACGATGGAGGCGCGCGAGCAGATTTCGCGTGGGAGGAGAGCACGGCGAGGCTGGGTTCACTGGGAAGGTGTCGCGATTCCGGTTCGACGGTCACAGGGAGGCGATCGACTTTGACATCGATAGGGGTCAGGCGCGGAGGCGCGTCGAGATGGGTGTGGCGAGTCGAGGCTCGCGATCTCGATCTGGATTGGGGTTCACGCGAGGCACTGCGATTGGGCGATGCTGGTCAAGGCGCTCGCGCGTACGCATGGGGATGGCGGCGACGTGGTTGCTGGCGTGGTCGTGATCGACAGTGTTTTAGGGTTTCGCGATTTGGGGATAGGAGTCGAACATTTCTGTTGGTGGCGATT
Organism: Allium fistulosum; assembly: GCA_030737815.1. Taxonomy (NCBI): domain Eukaryota; kingdom Viridiplantae; phylum Streptophyta; class Magnoliopsida; order Asparagales; family Amaryllidaceae; genus Allium; species Allium fistulosum. The sequence goes on from CM060906.1 coordinate 46,290,830, forward strand.
GAATCGCGGGCGACGACGAAGTGGGAACGGCAGTGATATCTCGAGTTCGTCAGTGCTGGGGTTCCGATTGTTCGAAGGTTTCGAGCGAAAAATTCAAATAGGCAGTAAGGTATAAATTTATCTTTAACTCAATTTAATGGATTTGAAATATATATGCAGTTTTAAACTCTTATAGGCGTACAGAGAAAAAAAATATATCGATTACTGTAAAGTATAAAAACATTATTGTTTTAATATATATATGTTTGAAGAAGTATAATTTCGAATTCAAATTGCAGTAAGGTTTAAAACAAAATTTTATTTCAGTTTAAAAGATTCTGTATATATGTATATATATATATGCAGAAAAATATAAGTAAGATTTTGAAAAGTTTTAAATTCATATAAATTATCGTTTTAATATAGGTACATATAGTTCAAGTAAGAAAGAAATAAAAATAAATCATCAGTTAAAATTTAATTTTTAGATTAACATAAATTTATTTAAACGATAAATAATTGTTCGATTTTATTTCGAATATTGATAAACTGTATAAAATTGTTATACCAGGTTAAAAATCGAGAAAACAAAACTGAAATGGAAAATGGATTGCAAATAAAAGCTAAGGTGAGATTTTTCTCACTCGATTTAAAAGTGGAATTTTCAGTTATTTATTGATTGACTGATTTCTATGTGAATGTGGTATTAGATATGATAGGATATATCTATATATATAGCAGTATATACATATTGGCATATGTATATACTGGATTGTTGATTTCCCGCCTCGTATAGCGGATGAGACCCTATTGCGCCGTTAGTAAGCGGATTTATAAAAACCTATATACCGCGATAATTCCGTACTGGAGCGGAATTGGTATTGTGCTAACATCTTTGGATGCAGGGAAACAAGTTGGAGGGATCCAACTGGATTCCTCAACTGTATTTACTTATTTACAGATATTGTGATATATTCGGCTATCATATGATGATATATGATATTGACTGTTGTGATGGACTAATCGATGCTGTTGCATCATCGGATTCAGTTTTGAAATGTAAAAATAACGACTTTTGTTTTAAAAAGGATTTGTAAAGTGATTTGTAGAAATATACGTTTTATTGAAATTTTTGAATTGGTTTATTTTAAATAAATAAATGTTAAAATTTTAATGTTAGTAAAATTGTGATTTTTGTGAAATACGACAAAAATGTTATTTTTGAAATAAACAATTGATAAAGATTTTGAAATAGTTTAAATTGGAATTGTTGAAGTATTTTAAACAATTCATATAAAAAGATTTATAAAAAAATTGATATTTTTATAAATTAAAATATTGGAATTTTGAAATGAGTTTTATTAAGTGTTAAAGTCAAATAAAAATGGATTCCATAAGTGGATAGAAATTTATAGATTTATAAATTGTGAAGTTATTAAATGAATAGATTTTGTAAAACAAAAAGATTTATAAGCAATTATCTTATAAATCGGATTTTGACATTTAGATGAGAAATGAATAGATGTTGTAAATAAATGGATTATAAGTTCTTAACTTATAATATAAACTTCCGGTATATAATTGAGTTATATAAGTTGAATTGGATAATTTAGAAATCGAAGTTTTATAAATACAAATGGGATTTATAAACATGGTTTTATAAATTCAAAATCAATAGAATTTGATAAATTTAACCCTGAAGTTATTAAAGGAGATATATTCGTGATTTTGGACAGCGAATTTATCCTTTAAGTTAAATGTGTAGAAATGGTTAAAATTGGGATAGTGATTATATTCACGAATGTGGACAGTAAATATATATTATTGAATAAAATCAATATATTTTGGGAAAAGGAATATTGTTAAATGAAGTTGTTTTAAAAGATGTTTTAAAACGTGTGAACTATCGAAATCATAGATTTCAACATTTATTGTTGAAATAGACGTTTTCGAAAAATAAGGAAATGGTGGACTATAACACTGTTGTTATAGTAAATGATTTCCGAAAGGAAATGTTTTTAATGTAGTATTGGGATTTATATATCTATCTAAATTTCGAATCCCAATACTAATGATTTTGAGTCGTCGTAACGATGTTTTACGTAACATTCGTTTTGACTCAAATTGATGTTGTTATAGAAAATGGATTTCCTTAAAGAATGAAATATATACTTAATTGGATTTAAGTATATTGAATATTTTCAAGTGTTGAAAATAAAAGATTTGTGAAATACTTATTTTTAAATAAGTATGAAATTTCTTTTCCAAAATGAAATGAACGTTTTGAGAATTTATCTTTTTAAAGATAAATTGAAATTGAATATTTGAAACGATTGAAAATCGTATATCAGTAGACATTTTGAAAGACATAAATTCACTATGGAATTTATAAAAGAAAGCGAAGTCGTTTGAAAATAAATATTGATTTATTTTTGAAGTGTGGAAATTGATTTGAAATTATTTTCAAATGGTTAAGCGTAGAAAATTTAATATCTAGTAAAGATATTTTTGAAGATGAAATAATTTGGAAAATTATTTGGAATCTGGTGATGTTGCGCATCTTTATTGATAGTTAAATAACCGACTATCAATAATTACCTTTAGATAGGTATTTGTTGTGAATTGGATGAATTTGAATGCCACACTTATTTTTGAATAATCGCTCACTATTCGGGTTAGCCGGGAAAGGACCATGGGGTCGTATAACCCATTCCGAATATGTGATACGTCGTTATGAATTGCATTTGAAGACCGGTGTTGAAGACCGGATATTTTTGAAAACGGAAGGATTACCGTCGAGTTACTCTACATCGACTGATCTTCGATTTAGAGGTTTTATCACCCTTAGTGACGGGAAGTCCTGACGTGATTGAAAATTATCCGGAATTGCAAGGGCTTCGTGAGAAGTGCCTTCGGTTCTGTTCGATCCCGGAACAGACTTGTATGGATTGTGTGTCTGACGTTACAATTTGAGATATAAAGCTGATTTCTTTCAAATACATTTCTGTTGGTGGCGGAGAATTTATTCTCTTAGCTTAACACCCTTCTCTGAGACGTACGAGCTCAGAGGTTATGTAGTTGAAATTTATCAGCGATATATCCCAATTTGGTAACGTGGCATACTGAGTGTTGCTGTGAAATGATCAGTGTTTGTTCATTTGTGATATGATCATTTGTTTGATCTTATATCTTTGTGATCATAGGTTGATCATTTTGTTTGACCCGAAGCAGGGCTTTTTGAGAAAGCGTAGCTTTGTGGACGAGACTTCATCGAGCCTCACACCCCGGAAATGGTCGAAACAGGAAGGATGCGGCAAGGTTCTAGGGAGTAGCGCCCCTTAGTGTATGTCATTCCTTCTGGATAAAGGTGGTATCATGGTATGGAGCCCAGATACTTAACCTCTGTGGTTACTGCATTATTTTTCTATGTGGTTGTTGCGAATCGGGGATCCTCGGGAAGATCGGTGACGATCGGGGGATGGCATACGCGTGTCAGTAGTTACCTATTTTTGCAGAGGTAACCCGGCCTTGTGTTGGCAGAGATCCGGTTAGGTTCTCGGGTCGTCTATTCCAGGGACGTACCCATCGTGGATAGGAAGTTCCTTAGCCTGACCATTTGTTGGAAATCCAAAGAAACAATACGAGCCTTGTACGGTATTAGTTGTAGAACCTGCCATTCACTTATGGTGGCGCCCCACTGTTTGGATGGTAGCTATAGTAGGCATACGATACTGGTCGTATGTTGGCTAAGATTAATATTATACTTTCGAAATGATTTCTACACTATGCACTAATAATAATATCAAAAAGAATTTGATTTTGCGTAGTAAGCATCTTTGGCTATCATAAGAAGAAATATCCTCCAATTCTGCGTTTGCATTGTGTGTGTGGTGGGAGGTCTTATGGTAGTTTCATTTTCCAAAAGCATTGCGAATTGACATTAAAGCTTTCCTGTTGTTTATTTTAAAGATAAACTGTTTTACGATCTCACACCAGTCACCATGACTGACTCGGAGTTTATTGTTTCCCTTCTAAACTCTGGGTGCCCACCAATTTCCACACGGGCAGTCTAGAGTTAGATTATCAGGATATTCTGGATATTCTGGAGCTTTGGAGATAAGCTGGATGGCGAGACGTAGTATTTGTATCTGATAGTATTTATTCCGCTGTGTATTCTGTATGAGGACAAGTTATATAACTGTCCATTGTTGTATATTGACTCTGATGATTGATGTATGTATAAACTGATATAGTTCTTTGTTTTAAAAAGACTAGTGATTATTTATTATATATTGTTCCGCTGCGATGTGTAAGATTCTGATATTGTTTTCTGTTGCTGTTCTGATGTTTTGTTCTTCTTTTCTTTTTCTCTTCTTTTCTTCTATCTTCTTCTTCTTCTACTTTTTCTTCTTTCTAAAACCCTCACTTTTGAAGTTTCCGGCGTTCGATTTCTCGGTAGTCGATAAAGTGAGTATCGATGTCGAATTTTCGAAATTCGAAAATTTCGGTATGTGACAGTTTGGATACAAGATAACTGTATGGCACGATCATAAGCCAAAGACCCAACTAAATCTCGTTTCCATAGTGAGAGTTCAAGAATCACTCACCTAATACCCAAATTCCCATTTTAAACCCCTAGATCTGATGTGAACAACAGATAATCCATAATTAAAGCACTAAAATTATGAATTTGTGATTCCCTTTGCTAATACCCTTCTTATGATGGATTTGGCAAAGATTTATTAGGAAAAAAGGAGCTTTTTGATGAAATTAGGACTAATCGAGGTTTTGATCTAATTTGGAAGGAAGAAATGATTTGGGGGTTGTTTCTTTAGTCGCTATTGGCATAAATTCCGAGTTGGACCTTGGGCTTAACCCCTAAACCTCTATAGTCACTCTTTGATTTATCCAGCAACAAACATAATTTAAAATGTTCGTATCTTTTAAATGGTAAGTCCATTTTCCTATTATGACCGCTCTATGAAAAGAGAAACCACAAGCTTGATCTAATGGAAGTTGATTCAAACCCTAACTCAATCTCTATCAAAAGTTATAGGCCTTACAAGAATTTATGAGTCAGAAATGTCCAATAAAAATTCTAAGGATGGAAAATATCTCTAGTACTTATTTTCCCAAGTTTAGAGTCGAAATCCCCAAAACAATTCAAAGAATAATTAACCATGATTACCCTGCATGCCTAGAAATCATATGCAACCATTAAACATATCAAACAAGCAGTCATGCAATCAATAGTATAGATAAACCTATCCTAGTATGCGAGATACTGAAGTATTCTACATGATATCAAATGTGAAAGCACATACGATAAAAGTATGCCTTACCATGGAAAGAATTCCGGATATTCAACCCTCATGCTCTCCTTGCCTTCCCATGTGCAATTGCCTTCACTTAGGAGGCGTAATAAATTTCCAGTTAAAATTATATAGTCTCAAGAATACGTGTGGATTATTGGGTCTATCCAATACTTAGATTAATTATAAATGACGCGGCCATTAGTAAGAGTTGGAATGCGAGGTAAGTAATGTTACACAATAGAAGTCTGCCCTCCGCAAAGGCTACTAACAGTTGTGTGTACATTGCACTGACGTGGGACATCTCCAACTGTAGGATCCATGGGGATATATGTTCGTGTATAGATTTAGGGAATATATTAAAGTGGATTTGCCTCGGATTTGAAGTCTTAAATGGTCAATTGGAGTCTGCTTTAATTCCAACATGGGATGCTAAGTAATCAAGTGGGCATTTCCTTGATTTGTGTTAGGCAATCTAAATTGAATGGTGGACGAAAGCTCGGTCCTATGTCAGCACTGTTGGTACCATATATTTGACGAGTAGGGATGTATACATTAGATTGAGAGCGCTATTGGTCATGTAGCGGTCATTAGAAAGACTTGGGTTATGCCTAGTGATGGACTACATTTCCTACTGGTGTAGGTTCCGTATGGGATATGCAACTGCCTCAAAAAAAATTGTTTGTTTGTCATTATGAGCCAGGTTATTTAACCCTTAGACAACTCTTTGAGACGAGTTAGTAACACGGCTAAATAGCTGTAATGCCATTGTTAGGCACCAACAGGAGGTTCCACAGCGTACGCGGGCAATTCAACCTAGGTACTGTTGTGGATGCCTGGTGCGGTGCGTAGTTGTGGAAACTATTGGGGAATGTATCATTGTCCATGAGGGACAGTGATGCTTATAAATATATACCTGTATATACATATACATATACATATACATATGTATGTATATGTATGTATGTATGTGTGTGTGTGTCTATGTGTGTATATATTATACCTTGAAGTAGGTTGAGTGTATCGTATGCGTACATGTAGTCAAAATGACTACGTTTTGAATAATAGACATAACACGTAGTGGAAAACAATCGACAGAAACTAGTTTTATGAATAAACTATGTAATTTACCAGTCACCAGAATATTATTCTAACCCTCTCCTCATTACAACCCACAAGATAGTTTTGGAGGAGCAGGTACTGGTATAAGGTAGAAATGGTAGGAAAATAGATTTCTTCATGCATGCTCTGCACTGACAAGGGCCTTAGTCAATACACACACACTCTTTATTATTCCGTTGTGAGTTCTTATCGATAGCTCTCTGTTATACTTTTGTTTATTATAGGATCCAACACCAACGATCTGTACCCAAGTGGACTTAAGTTTCCGATTTAGCGAAAATTCAGGCTCATTAAGGTGAGAGTTGTTACATAGAGCATCTTACCACTTTCAACTTGAGCTAATGGTCCTTGGCATACATGATTCATTTATCAAAAAAAATTAGTAATTACTATGGTGAATTTACTATAAATTCACCTATTATTTACCTAAATAAAACACTCATTGAATAGGATTTTCAAATTTTTAAATATAATTATTATTTATATAAATAAAATTATGTTATATTATCCAACTGTTATATAGATATGTTATATAAATATAATGTTTGTGTTTAAATTATGTTATAACATTCATTAACTATTTTTTATTAATTACTTGTGAATTTGTACTGTTGTCTTAGTTCATTTTTTATCATTTAACCACATAAACAAGTATATTGATGTCTTCTTTGTTGGTCAATAATTTACTTTCCATTATAAACCAATGATATTTTTACATTTCATAAATCATTTCACCTCAAACGGATAAGCAAAATTTTGACTGCAATTCCTCTTATTCCCTGTATCATACACCAATGCACATACACGGGAACAAAAAGGAAATACTATTGAAATTTTGTGAATGGTTTGAGATGAAATGATTTATGAAATGTGAAAATATCATTTTATTTGTAACTTGTCCAATATTAGGACAAATCTGATGAATATTATATTAGATGAACATTGATATTCATTTCACAATAAAACAAAAATCTATATAATGATCATATGAACTACCTGTCAAACAGAGCTAAACAATCTAAGTTATTTCACAACTAATTATTTTCACTTATATTATTGTTATTTGCAAAAAAAATAAGAATGACAAAAGACTTCACTTATAATTTCGATTTCACATATATTATTATAACTGATATTTTCAAATAACTCATCAACGCCTAAATTAACTAAAGTAAAAATAATTCAATAAAAGTGGATGCTTATCTAAAGTGGGATATTATTCAATTCTTATTATGAAAATATCATTGTAGATTTATCAACTCAAATCTTAGGAAATTTAATTGCGCTATATAGTTATATCGATGATAAATAAATGTAATTCAACATATCATAAAGTATGTTCACTTTTGTTCAACATATTTCAAATTATATGCATCTAGTTTAACATATCTTAAATCAATAAATCTTAAACTAATATTCTAATTTCAACAATACAAAAGGATAGATTAAATGTTAACCGACAAAGACGATGAAGTTGCTGCTGTGGTTAGGCGGAGTATGGAAGTTGCTGCTATGGTTTGGAGGAGCTTGGCTTGGGAGGAGCTTGACTTTAGAGAAGAGCGGTGATCCTAGAGGAGCTCTTAGCGATAGTGAATTTGGAATAACTCAGACTTGGAGGAGTTGACAGGTTGCATCTGGGTTGAGCGACGGAGGTATTGGAAGAGGCGCAGGGTGTGACAGTAAATTTGGAAGACCTCACACTTAAAAGGAGTTGAACGGTGGCTGCTTGGGTTGAGCGGCGGGATTGGAGAAGGCACAGGATGCAATGAGGGCTTTGGAAGAGGCTTTAGGGGAACAGTGACATTATGAAGGAGATAAGGCTTTTATTTTCTTTTTTGGTTTGAGAAAGAATGAAAGGATATCAAGCTTTGGTTGGGAGTTGAATGGAGAACTCATGTCGACAAGGATTAAGGAAGTGATAGGTATTTCTAACGCTTTTCTGATGCCAATTTGAATTTTATACTCATAGAATATATGGTGTAGTTATTCCTATGACTTACCTAGACATTTTTGACACAAATTCTTTAGTTATTTAAATAAATTAGTAAATATTATCTTCATTTTAAAATAGTTATAATTTATAATATTTTTTTGACAATAAGAGTGATACTTCACTCATTTTGAAGCCTTGGGGGTTCAATCCACGATCACTAAAACAACCTACATCGTCATACCACTACCACTTGAGGTGGTGATCCTTAACTAATTTATAAATTTTAATTTTATTAAACTATATAATTATGTATGAATATTATAATTTAATATTGTTATTAAGTATTATTTAATTTTAAAATAATAAATTATTATAGTTTTATATATTATATAATTTATCAAATATTATTCATATACTTTTTTAAAATAATTGTATTTAGTTATTTGAAAATGTCTCGTTTATTAATTAATATTAAATGCTTCCATTAAATATCATTTCAACTTTAAAATTGTATATTTTATTAAACAGTTTAAAATAGTATACAATTTATTATATATTGTTTGAATACTTATGAATGAATTTATTTGGTTATTTAAACAATTTAAATGTCTTGTTTAGTACTAATATAAGGGATGTTTTTCAAACACCCGTGAAAGGTCTCAAAATTCACTTCCGTCCCTTGTCAAAAATAAGTTTCACGGAAACCTTTATCAATGAATCCAATGAAAATGTGTATTTTGAACTGCACATATTTACAATTCTAACTGCACATTTTTGTTGCAGTCTACACTTCAAGAATATGCATTCTACACTTTAAATATTTGTAGCCTACACTGTAAATATTTATTTTACAAATATGTGCATTTTAAACTGCAAATACTTGCAGGTCTAACTGCAAATATATGCAGTATAAAATGCACATTTTCGTTGAAAAAACATTAACAAGGGAGTTTTGTGAAACTTGTTTTTGAGAAGATTTTTCAGATATTAAGTTTGAAAATATGGGGCAGATCTTAGTTTTCGCTTGATATAAATACATAGTATCGTGTCATTTCGACTTAGTTTGACAATTGATCTTATTAAAGGTAATTATTAAGCAAAAATGGTTATAATTTGTCGAATAAAATCAAATAACTTATAAAATTGAGGATCAAATTGAGCTCAAATGAAACGATAATATGTACTCAAGAATTTTGAAAAAAGGTAAGGATTTTGTACGATTGGATTTCAAAATCGAGGATCAAATTGAGTTCAAATGAAACGATAATATGTACTCAAGAATTTTGAAAAAAAGGTAAGGATTTTGTATGATTGGATTTCAAAATCGAGGATCAAATTGAGTTCAAAAGAAACGATATTATGTACTCAAGAATTTTGAAAAAAGGTAAGGATTTTGTACGATTGGATTTCAAAATTTTCAAACGCAAATAGAATTGTCAATTCAAACCGGTCATAAGAATTCTGTCGAAAATAACTAGTTTGAACCTACAATCTTATTTACGTCCTAAATTTTTGAAATTCAAATGCACAAATTCTTTTATATTATATAAGAAGCTTAAATATATGATATCATGTTATTTCGACTTAATTTGATTGCCGACATTGTCAAAATTAATTATAATAAAAAGTAGCAATAAATTGTCAAATGAAATCAAATAACCTATAAGATCGAGGATCAAATTGAATTCAAATTACACGATAGTGTATAATCAAGCTTTTGGACAACGATACGAATTTTGAATCTTTGAGTTTTCATAATTCATAAGATAAACAATACTGTCGGTTCAAACTGGTCATATCGATAATTTAAGTCATAAGAATTCTATCCTAAATGACCACTTTGAACCTATAGCCCTATTTACGTTCTCAATCCTCAAAATCCATTTGTATGAATTCTTTAATATTATATAGCAAGCTTAAATATACGATATCACGTCATTTCGACACAACTTGATCGACAATATTATCGAAATTAATTATGTTGTAATAAAAGTGTTACTTTATTCAACCAAAGTAGAGCATTTATTTCGATTCTTCGGAAATTTGAACCCATGACCTCCAGAATCTCTGTCTAGAGTGTCATACCACTTGCAACTTGAGCTAGTGGTCTTTGACTATCAAAGTTAATTATTAATCAGAAACAATTATAAATCATTGAAAAAATTAAATAATTTATATGATCGAGAATCAAACTGAGTTTAAATGACAAATTGATCAGGATCAGGATATAGCTTTGGACAACGATAAGGATTTTGTACGATCAAAGTCCTAAACGGATCAGGATCGTCGATTCAAACTGTTCGTTATTTGTAATTAACTTGTAGAAAAACTCTATCTAACGACCACTTTGAAATGACAGTCTTATTTACATCCTCAAAATCCATCCGTACAAATTCTTTAATATTATATAAGAAGTTTAAATGTATGATACTATGTCATTTCAACTCAAATTTATCCCTAGTCTTAATATGTTACAATCGAAAAACATTTATTAAATATCTTAAATAAGTTATATAAAACTAATAAATGTTATTATATGGTAATAATTAATAAATTATTATACATTACTAAATATAAATTAACAATAATTTAATAAAGTAACAAAATCAAAAATATAAAAGAAATACCAAATTATAAAGTATAAATGAATGAAAAAAATTAAAACCAAAGTCATATTGTCGAGGTCTTTGTTACGATTACATCTTAATGGCATTGGTAATATAAGTGGAGTGAGGTAAGGCATAAGAAGAGCATCGGAACTTCCCTATGCCCAAACCATACCTTAGCCACGTCTAATAATTTAACGATGTTTCTAGAAGTCTTCTAGCGAAAGCCCTAGATGATAAGAACCACATTTGCTTCTTCTAATAACATTATTATTTTCATTAAAAAGGTTGGTCCAAAAAGAAAATGCAAACGGAAAAAATCCTCAAAAATAAATCGAATTGGCACAATTATTACATCAACCTTTTTCGTTACATGTTAATTCTCCAATATCAATGACAATAAATAAATGATAGTAAAAACTCAACCACAATATAACGGTATATTCCTCAAAAATCTCATTTCTATAAGTTCCACTCGTTCACTTTTGAACTCTTGATCCACTTTTGAAAAGTTTTAAATCATATGTAATAGCACAAGCATCTATTTGCTTTATGAGTTTAAGGCTTAATTGGTGATAATGTAAAACTTTATTAGTTTGTTACTATTTCTTTTTAGTTCATTTGTAAAATACAAATCTTTTGTATATAAGCTTTATAAATTTAATGTTCAATTAATGGTAAGATAAAATTTCATTAATTTGTTTACTATATTTTTTGTTTAATAGTAAAATGTAAATAGTTTGTATATAAAGTGGTTTTGATGAAAGAGGATAGTGGGTTCCTAAACTAATATAAAAAATTGAATATGTGGAACATTATATTTGATTAATAAAATTACAATATAAATTTGGTGGTCAGTAAAATAAACAACAAATAAGGAAGGTGTGACAAGCTTAAATTTGGTGGTCAATTCAGTTTCGAATAACAAAATTGAATATGTGGAACATTATAGTTTTACCAGCAATTCTATTAGATCTCTTTGGCAACTAAAAGCAAAAGTGCTTTTGCTTATTTTATAAAAACTTACTCTTAAGAAAGCAGAAAGTCCAAAAGTTCAAACGATAACCTTTTGTCTTGTAAATCAAAGAAAAAAACATTCAAATTGAAACTTCAAATTTTGGAATCTGAACTTAAAAACTAAAACGGCGAAAATGTAAATTTGAAAAATCAAAATTTCTATAGTCCCAAATTTTGAAATTTTAGTATATGAACTTAAAAGTTCAAATTTTGAAATTTCAAAATCCAAATTTAGAAATTGAAAATCAAAATTTGATCATTCAAATTTTGAATTTAAATTTCTTAAAAGCTGAAGATTAAATTTTAGAAATTCACCCCAAGTTCAAATAGTTTAAAATTTAATATTGAATTTCATCAAAAAAAATTCAAATTTTTTTTTAATAACATGAGCGATACTATTCAAGCAGAGCATTCTTTTCAATGTCTTGGAGGCTCGAATCTATGACTTTTAGAACCTCTGTCAAAAATAATTCAAATTTTAAAAATTCAATTTTTGAGCTATAACATTGAAATTTAAAATTTCAAAATATGGAAACATAATTTTTGTAGTTTCGAAAAATCAAATTTTGAAATTTTAATATATTAACTTAAAAGTTCAAAATTTGAAAATTTTGAAATTTGGAAATCAAAGTTTGATTAGTCAAATTTTGAATTTAAATTTCTAAATAGTTAAGAATAAATTTTAAAAATTCAAATAGTTCAAAACTGAAATTTGAAACTCATCTCAAGAGCGATACTTAATTTAAAAAAGGAGCACTTGTTTTAGGTCTCAAGGAATCTAACCCAAGACTTCTAAATACACTATCTAGATATCTTAACAACCTAAACTAGTCCTCTTATTTGAAAATTCAAATTTTGAAAAAGGAAGAATTAATTTAAAGGACAAAAATTTGTATATTTTTAGCCTCAAGGACACGACCTCAATGTTTTAACCGTAAGGACAAAGAACAAACATTCTTCTAAAAATTATTTATAAGGACAAACATTCTTCAAAAACTGCTACCAAACTAAAAACTAATACCTAAAAACTGCTACCAATGACTACAAACTGATACCTAAAAACTACTATCAATAACTAAAAACTGATACTTAAAGAAAGTTGTCATTCAAGCTAAAATACTGAAGGTCTGTCCTTGAGGCTAAAACGTTGAGAAATTTTATCCTTGCAATAATTTCCTGTTTGAAAAACTAAAATTTAAAATTTTAAGCTTCATAGTTTGAACTTCTAAATTTAAACTCAAATATTTGAAAATTCGAATTTTGAGTCTAAACTTGACATATAAAATTTTTAAAATTAAACATTTTATTGTAAAATTTTTGGATTTAACTTCTTTTTTTTTTCTTAATTTATTTGAAAATTTTATTACTATCAGAAAGCCAAAGAAAAATTGCTTTTCAATTAAGTTAAAAGGTAACTTTTAAAAGCAGCTAAATTTATTGAATTTTTAAGCTATCAATAGAGCCTCTTACAATGTAAAGATAAACTTCAGTTAAAATGTTAAAACGGAACCGTTAATGGAAACAGCTACAGAATACACACATGTCTAAATAGATGTAAGGTATAACAAAACATAACGAAATCTAACTAAATCACCACTGTGACCCATTAATCAATGTTAACGTATAACAAGCACGCACATGTTAAAATTCTGTTACTTCGTTTCCTTTTTAAGACCGTAAATTGACCAAACAGAAATCTGAAAAATGTTCGGTAGTTAAATGAATTTTCGTGAACCACTCGAAAATTCGAAGAAAAAATCTATGAAAAATACAGGGATGATTTTCTGAAAATGTTGGTGCTTATATGAAGCCATTTAGTGCATAATAGACTTAATAAATTCTAAAAACCGTAATGATAATTTTAACAAAAAATCCACGCTATGAAAGAACGAGAATTCTCCATATTTCTTTTCCTTCCTCCTGTATAAAATGGCTACCCTGCTGCGTTTTGCTTTTTCAGTAATTGTTAATATGAACATGCTAACATAACCCTAAAAAATATATAGCTTACATGATCAATGCATCTAACATTACTGTTAAAACTATAGAGAGAATTTCACCATAACATGATAAATGTAGCCATATACCAGTAACAATAACAGCTTTCAATTTCTGCTTCTTTTTTGGCACTCACATAACAGTAAACACCTCAATCCTATGCCTTAAACAAAATAAAAGAAGCACGCAATTTGCGTATAGTTTAAGTTTAACTCATACACGATCTTAATGGAAAATAGTTCAGAACAAAAAGGATGACTAGCTAAATCGGGAAACAGATAAGATAAACAATAACCATCTTTGAAAACAAGGCTTAGTCGAAGAGACCGAATCCCAGATCCTGCATCAAACAAAATGGCAACCAGTTCAAAACTTATCCAGGTATTCTATTATGAACAAAAATTAGGATATAACAAGAAAGATAAGATCACTTACATCATCAGATTCTTCTTTCTCTTCAACTTGCTCTTCCTTCTTCGTCTCGGCTGCAGCAGCAGGTGCAGCAGTGCCACCCCCAGCAGCAGATGCAGACACAGCAATGGCAGCACCACCACCACCTGATGGAACTGATGCCAACTTTTCTCTTCCAGAAGCGATGAGCTCGGTTATGTCCTTTCCTTTCACTTCCGATAGAAGGAACTCGATTCTTTCTTCATCGGCATCAGCACCAACTATCAATAAAATCAAAAGGTAAATTGTAACCAATATAAACAGTTTGGAATGTTTAAGTTACAAAGAAAAGGATGTAAAATCAACAAAGTATCTGTTGTTCCTAACAATGGCATGAGAAAACCTCTTATTTGAAAGCTAATTGATAAGGTAATAAATCGACCATGCTTTAATTTTTCTCAAATCATCATCATTTATCCAATATTCCAATGCACAAGGCTTTCCCACTTGAAAGGGGTATGATATGGGCAAGTCGTATGCAGTCTTAGCCTAATTAAGCCGAATTATGTGATGTGTGAATAAAGCGCATGATAGGCTTATATATATTCATTGACGCAAATAACATGTGTTTTCTATATGCCCATAAAAGTGAAACATCCAACTAATTAAACATCGAGGATAAGATTAGTTTAATAGCCAATCCTCAAATATTTTATGTTTTACAAACAAAAACTAAGCAACTTAAACAAATCCAAATGAAAATATATCTATATGTTTTTGTTTGGAATACAAGATAATACCAAAGACCAAGGGCATCCTCCTAAAGACTGAGGCCAAGACCTTTTATGGAGCCAAGGATGGTTTGAGAACACAAAGAAAAATCTAAGTGAAAGTTCTCAGTTGTCTATCTACAATACATGTTAACAATGCCTCGCATTAAGTATAAATAATATACATTAATAGCACTAGCATCCAAACGGTAACACTATAATGTAAGTGGACAATGCAATTTCAATTTCTACATCAAACTGCTATTTGTGTACATGGAAAGCCAATAAATTCATCCATTCAACTATAAATTGTTGCATTTTAATTAGCACTTGCGTTTCAATTCAAAATGACAATTCATGGGCACAAATGGTTATGCAATTAGATTATCGGTTTCATTTAGTTACTAATCAAGATTATTTGTGCATGGTTTTCATATGATGCGGATTTTTTTTTCATACAGCAACTTCAAACCGAACGGTTTGGAGTAAATGAATTTCTTCTGTGCAGAAGTTAATGCGTTTATACAATTTGATTCTGCTATGATTTCAACAGAGTTATAGGTTGCACAAGCTAAATAGTTCTATCCAAACTCAAAAGTCACATAATGAAACAATTAGATTCTGCTATGATGCGGACTACTACTATCACAGAAGTCACATTATGATTTTAACAGTTTTATGAACACGCACAACAACAAAAAAACAAAAACAAAAACAAAAACATAAAGTACAGAAAAAAATAGGTTACATATAAGCAAAAGCAACAGCCAATGTACAGCCATGTTCATTCTAATTAAACAAAATGAGCTTCTAAATTACTATTTACAATCTATTGAAAATTCCGACATTAGTCGTTTCAATTAGACAAGGATTAAAATAAAGAAGAAGAAAAACATAGATAATCACTAATAATAATAAAACCTGATCCCAAAACATCCTTGATATTATCAACTGTTGGGGTGACGTTTCCGCCCAAAACAGCGAGCAAATAAGCAGCAATAACCTTCATTCTGCAAATTATGCAATTATAATGAAATCACAGAGCATAATACGAAATGGTGTGATAAAAAATTCATTGCAAATACGTACTTAATCTAAAAAGGAACTGCGGCTGTTTGAACTAGGGTTTGCTGAACAAAGGAAAAATCGCCGAAGGAAAATGAGTGTTTATATAAGCATCCAAGGACTTATTCTCTAATCTTGTCCGTTGGTATTGATCTGGATGGCTCAGTTAAAGTACTGATTCGCTTTAGGCCCACAAAGATTTGCTTTATTAGGTCCATAGTGATTTGCTTTATTTGCTAGTGACTAGCGTGTAACACGTGCGTTGCATACGGATTACACATCAAGTCTTTATATTTCAGTTATTGTAAAAATATATTTTATTATGGATAAATGACAAATTCACTGTAATATATTAATCATAAATTAAAATGGCTTGCAATGCTCGGATATAAGGTTGAGAGTTCAATCCCCACTAACTACATATCTCGATAAAAATTAATATTCAACTCAAAAAGAATTATAAATTAAAATTGTTAATACCGTATATGTAAATAATTTATGTTATGTGATGTACATTTTTATATGTATAAGTGAATAAATAACTTTACCATTTTTTTAATATGATTGTTGTCTATATATTAAATGTCTTTTTTTCAAAGTATTTATAAATGGATTAATGAACATTAAATAATTAAATTTATTTAAATAAATTCAATCAACAATCAACATAACTAATTAAAGACAAAGAGTTAAATGTAAAAAAATTGGAGAAAATTGAGAAGAGTTTATTTTACATATTTGTATTGAGAAGAGCATGAGATTGTTAGCTTATCTATGTGAACTTTTATCCATTATTTAGTTTTCATTTTAATTTTATCATTATAGTTAACCATAGATTTCATGTTGTTGTAAGAGGGTCATACTTACAACTTTGGTGATTGCAGAATAATGTTATATAGTATTTAGTTAAGCTGTGGGTTGGGTATGGTTTATTAACATGTTGGAAGTGAGAATGGTTATATAATCCAATTTTTATCGTTGTAATATGTGCGTTCATATTGTAATGTTGTAAATTATAAATTTATATTTTAAATGTTGTTAAAAATGAAATTATGTTATGTACGATAAATTTTTTGAGATAAATGAATTAGAAATTAAAAGAGTTATTATTATTTATGTATACATTTTATGTTATACGATTTAAATATCTTTATATCTGAATAAATAAATAATTTCATTATTTTTCTCATATATATATATGAATATTGTATAATTGAAATTCCTGTATTTTTAATATTTATTATATGGATTAATAAATATATATTAGTTAATCATATTTATTTAAATAGTTTAACTTTAAGATTACATAATTAGTTAAATATATGGACTTGAATGTAAAATATTATGAGATAATTGAGACGGGTTTCTAAGTAATTGTAAAAAATACAAAATTTAGGTATTTGAAGCTAATAGAATTTTACAGTGCAATGTATGATGAATTCATTCAGTAAATAAATTATAAAATAAATTTGTTATTGTCATTAATGCATGTAGTTTATGTTACGTTATTTATATATATTTGCATCCAAATGAGTTGTCCGTAGATCTGACTAAGATTGAAGCTATTAATAATTGGAAGAGACCAGAAACGGTAACTGAGGTAAGAAATTTCCTTGTATTGGCTGGATATTATCAGAGGTTTATAAAAGATAATTCGCGGATAGCAGCACCAATGACCAAGCTAACGTGAAAGGATGTGAAGTTTGTGTGGACCGATAAGTGTGAGGAAGCGTTCCAGAGCTTGAAACGCTTATTGACCCATGCACCTGTATTAGTTGTTCCGAAAGGGAATCAAGACTTGGTAGTTTGTACAGATGCATGTGGTACTGGATTAGGAGTTGTACTAATGCAGAGAGGTAAACTGATTGCCTATGCTTCTAGACAGCTTAGACCGCATGAGGTTAGATACCCACACATGACTTGGAGTTAGCTGTAGTTATTTTTGCTTTGAAGTTGTGAAGACGTTACCTTTTGGGAGAGAGGTTCGAGCTTTATACGGATCATAAGTCGTTGAAGTACTTATTCTCTCAGAAGAAGGTGAACATGAGACAATAGAGGTGGTTAGAGTTTATTGCTACTTATGATTTTGGGGTTGAGTATACCCCAGGGAAAGGTAACAAGGTTGCAGATGCGCTTAGTAGGAAGCATCAGAATGCAATGTTAGCTATGATAGCAGAATGGAAAGACTTGGAAGCGTTGTCAACTTGCATAGTGCAGTGGAGATCCGAGACTGGGTCTAGTGGAGAATCTACTATGTTGTCTTGTTTAGAAGTTCGATCGGTATTAATTGAGAAGATTGCTTCTCAACAGGAAGAGGATCCAATGTTAGCTGAAAGGATCGGGAAATTAAGGGATGGAACGAAGAGCGATGACCTGAAGGAATTCAGTCTTGACCAAAGTGGATGGTTGAGAAAGAAGGGTAGATTATGTGTTCCAGATGTGGGAGACATAAGGAAGGAAGTTTTGGAGGAATGCCATCGTTCAAAGTTCACTATTCATCCTGGAGCCTGGAGGAACGAAGATGTATCAAGATATGAAGAGAAGTTTCTTCTGGAAAGGAATGAAGAGGGATGTTGGCTTATGGGTGAAACGGTGTTTGAACTGTCAACAGGTGAAAGCCGAGCATCGAAGGCCGAGTGGGTTGCTTCAGCCATTGGATATTCAGGTATGGAAGTGGGATTCTATTTCTATGGATTTCATAGACGGATTGCCGAGATCTGATAGAGGAAATGAAAGTATACGGGTTATAGTGGACTGATTGACCAAAAGTGTCCATTTCATTCCCGTTAAGTCAAATAGGATGACACCTGTATTGGCTGAGTTATTATGAAGAATGTAGTTAGACTTCACCGAACTCCTAGTAGTATTGTTAGTGATAGAGATTCTTTATTCACTAGAGAATTATGGAAGAGCCTACAGGAAAGTTTAGGAACCAAACTCAAGATGAGTACTGCTTACCATCTGCAAACAGATGGGCAAACGGAAAGAGTTCACAAGATCTTGGAAGACTTGTTAACAACTTGTGTATTAGACTTCGGGGGATCATGGGAAGACCATCTACACCTAGTTGAGTTTTCGTATAACAATAGTTATTAGACTAGTATAGGGATGACACAGTTTGAAGCTTTGTATGGAAGACCATGCAAATCTCCCGCATGTTGGTTAGAGACCGGAGATAGATTGGTCCTTGGTCCCGAATTGGTAAGAGAAGCAGCAGAAAAGATTGAGCTGATAAGGGTGAGAATGAAGGAAGCTCAGTCTAGGCAAAAGAGCTATGCAGATAGAAGACGAAAATATTTAGAATTCTCTGTTAGAGATCATGTTTTCGACAAAGTATCACCGATGAAAGGTGTTATCAGGTTTGGGAAGACAGGGAAGTTAGCACCGAGATTCGTAGGACAGTTTCCTATTTTAGAGAGGATCGGGAAACTCGTGTATAGAGTAGAGTTACCGAGTAGTTTGGCAGGAGTCCACGATGTTTTTCATGTTTCTCATCTGAGGAAGTGTGTTAGGGATCCAGACACTATTATAGCACCGACTGTGTTAGAATATTTAGTAGTGGAACCAGACTTGGCTATAATTAGGAAGCTTGTCCGGATAGCCACGAGAGATGAGAAGAAGTTGAGGAACAAGACAGTCAGATTATTGAAGGTCTAATGGAGTGACGATGATAATGACTATACTTGGGAGATTGAAAGCAGGATTAGAGACGCTTATCCTGATTTGTTTGATGGTATGCTTTACCTTTGATTGTTTTTTTGTGTACCTTATCGTAATATTGAGGACGAAATTCTTTAAGGAGGGGAGATTGTAACACCTCATATTTTTAGTAAAATTATTTAGGATATTTAATTAGCTAAATAAAATAAAATAATGTAAGGTGACTAATGGATTGAGATTTGTGATTAATAGGGGTAGTCATGCCATGTTAATGAGTAAATCAAAATGAGATAACATGAAATAAAATAGATAAAGGGTTAGGAAGTAGGCAGGGGCAAAATGGGAACAAGGAAAATCCTTATACCCTAAACCTTAAACCCCTTAGTCGTGTATTCTCTTATTCATTCTCATTTGCAAATTAAAACATAGAGGCCGGCTACCATTTTAGAGAACTAGAGGAAGAAAAGGCTAAGGAAGAAGATTAATCAAATCAAAAGCTATTCAAATCTCAAATCCTTAATCTCAAGCTAAGGTGAATAATGACTACATCTCATTCTCTTAAATGTTTTCGGTTTTAAGTTAAATCTAAAGTGTTTTACAAGTTTATGCCATGTTTTTGAATGATTAAATGTGTATATATGCTTGTTGATGATTTATGCTTGTTCATATAGATTTTATGATATGTTTGGATATGAAAACCCTATTAAATGACATCCAAATGCCTTGCGATTTTTGATATCGATCATAAATAATATTTTAGAGATGGGTTTCAATTTTCATAATTTTCTGAATTATTGTGGATTTTATATAAATTTTCTAATGTAGAAAATGATTATTTGGGTTATAAATTATTTACGGTTAAATAATTGTTTATTTGGGTCTAAAATTTATATATGTCAGAAAACATATTAAAAATGATATTTTGGAATTTTTGTAGAATTTTCCTAAGCATTTTGATGAATATATAAAATTATGTGAGGTATGGGACTTCTGAAAAAAAGGGAAATTTGGTAATCAGTGAAAATTTGACAAACATAGCAGGTTAGTCAAAAAGTATTTCTCTTTTAAGTTAAAGACAAATTTTACTTGTTTTTAGCCTGTTTCGCCACTTTCGGCGCCAGGGGTTTCAACCTAGACGTTTCGCCATCATTGCTTTCGAAACCAATGCGCATGGTATCAATATACTTGGTACGTAGCGAATTGGATGAAGGCAAAAGGTATAGGGTCGAAATGTATGATTCTGATAGGGTTGTAGCATCCCTTTGTTTTAAAATGAAGTTGCGCCTGCTTTTCTTTTGACTTGGTTAGCTTTCGACCAGGTCAAATTGTTTTAAAGAAATGTTTTCAAATGGGTTGCGCGCTTTTGTTTTAAGTAATGCTTTCGAAGGGGTTGAAACCCCTAGCTGCCGCTTTTCTTACATTTTGAAGTCAATGGTTTCGAAAGGTATACTTTGTTTTAAAAACTTGGCCACTTCTCCAATGCTTTCAGAAGGTTGGTTTTGACATTATTACTTCTTTACTTAGGAATAGCTTTCGAAAGGAATGCTTTCGACTTTAATGGGTTTCAAATCCTTTTGCTCTACTTGAAGACATAATCCAAATGGTTTCGACCGAAACAGTTTTCAAAGGTTTCGAAGGGGTAAATTTTGAATGGTTTTGAAAGGTTTCCACATGTTTTAATTGAACCCAAAGGCTTTCGAAAGGTTTAATGTTTTATTGCTTTCGAAAGGGTTTTAAATGAACATTTCGAAGGGGTGGTTCTCCAATAATTTCGAAAGGTTTTGAAGGAAGGTTTCTAATGGTTTCGAAAGGCCTAAGAGGAAAGGTTTTTCCAATGTTTTCGAAATACGGTTTTGAAGTATTTTAAAAGAAAAATGTCTAAGGTTTTAAAGCTTTCGAAAGGAAGGTTTTTCAATGTTTCGAAAGGTTTCTATAAATGGTTTTGAAAGGAAGGTTTTGGCCTTTCGGCCTAGGTTGAATAAAGGGTTTTACTTGGTTTCGAAAGGTGTACTTTCAATAAATTCGAAAGGGGTACTTTCAAATGTTTATATGTTTTCATCGACTAAGATTTGGGTAAAGTATATATAACATGGCAAGGTTTTCAAGGAAAATTTCAGGAAGGTTTCCCCAAGTAAAACGACTCAGATATTAGAATACCAAATGGGACTGGTATAGGGTCGCGCCCTATACATTAGCTATTAGCCCCAGCTAATTAAGTCCAAAATTCCAGTGTGTAGCGTTTTGTCATAGGTAAGACTAAAATTATGATTACACATAGAAGGGAATATATGTTTGTATACAGATTGGTTATTGGTGAGCCTGCAAAACCATTAGGATCAGGTGACCTTAGGAGATGTTAAGTTAGGGACAGACCGTCTAGAAGGGAAGTATTTAATAGATATTTAAGGACAGACTGTCCAAAAGAGGTGTGTTTAACAGATGTTAGATTATTTTGTTATATTGTCTGGTAGGCCCGAGTTAGCCAAAGGTTTGTAGTTAGCCAAACAAAACTATAGTGTTCGGACAGATAGTCCATTTGTTACCTGATATGTAAGTTTATATAAAATGCTTTACAGTTTAACCAGTTTTGGTTGTAGGATTATGATTTGTAAAATATATGTTTTAAAAGGATATTAGTGAGGGAAAACCCGTTCCGCTAAGCGGCTTGCTCTCACTTAATATCGTATATCCAAGATGTATAGTATTATTCACACCCGGCTTTATGTCTGACTCGAAGTTTATGTTTTCCCCCTTAAACTCTCGGGTGCTCAAAATTGATTTGAGTAGGCTGAGGGTTGAGGTTTTATAGGTTTTAGTAGGTTGACGAATAAAGCTTCCGAAGATGAATAGGTGGCTGACAGATAGCTATTTAGGAGTTGATGTTTTGTTCTGTTTTATTCCGCTGTGTTGTATTTAAGACAGTTATGTTTATATAGTACTCTGGTCAACCAAGGGTGCATCATCATATGTCGCTCTTGGCGTACTTATGTAATATTTATATTTTATCTAAACCTGGGAAACGATTATGGGATTAGATAATTTGAATGTGAAACATGGGTTTTAGAAATGTAATGTGAAAAGTTTTTTTTTTTGAAATCTGTGATTTTGTTTCATATTCAAATGCTTCTGATATTATGGATACCATTAACATAGCCGTATTTAGTCGTCAAAAGTTAATACTATGGATGACTGCAGCATTTACAGCGTTTAGCTTTAGGTCTCTAGATAGGGGATGTTACAGTCATACTTACAACTTTGTTGATTGCAGATTAATGTTATGTAGCATTTAGTAAAGCTGTGAGTTGGGTATGGCTTATTAACATGTTGGAAGTGAGAATGGTTATATAATCCAATTTTTATCATTGTAATATGTGCGTTCATATTGTAATATTGTAAATTATAAATTTATCTTTTAAATGTAGTTAAAAATGAAATTATGTTATGTAATGTACGATAAATTTTTTGAGATAAATGAATTAGAAATTAAAAGAGTTATTATTATTTATGTATACATTTTATGTTATACGATTTAAATATCTTTATAACTAAATAAATAAATAATTTCATTATTTTTCTCATATATATGGATATTGTATAATTGAAATTCCCGTATTTTTAATATTTATTAGATGGATCAATAAATATATATCGGTTGATCATATTTATTTAAATAGTTTAAATGTAAGATTACACAATTAGTTAAATATATGAACTTGAATGTAAAATATTAGGAGATAATTGAGATAGGTTTCTAAGTAATTGTAAAAAATACAAAATTTAGGTATTTGAAGCTAATAGAATTTTAAAGTGCAATGTATGATAAATTCATTCGGTAAATAAATTATAAAATAAATTTGTTATTGTCATTAATGCATATAGTTTATGTTATGTTATGTTATTTATATATATTTGCATCCAAATGATTTTTATTTCATCAATTTGTTGATGCACCTGTAGTGTACGCATTGAAACTTTCATCTTTTAGGATTTATTAATAAATATTACTTGACTAAGTTTATCAATTAGTTTAAAATTTGGAGTATGTAATTAATTTAAATGTGTGCACTTTAATGTAAAATTTAGGGAGAGAACTATAACTACCCGTAATTTTATCACTTTGAATTGGAATATTTAATTAATTTTAAATATTCAAATATAAGATTATTTTAAAAAAATAATCATGTTTTGTATAATAAATAATAATGGTGAACTAATTTCTAAAATTCGTTTATAAATTTAGATATTTTGGATTTTCGTCGGAAAAGTGACAAAAATCGGTTATCGGTAAAAATGAGTTTTTCTCAAAATAATTATTTTAAATTTTAAATAATCCATTTTAAAATTCATATAATGATAATAATTATTTTATAAATGTAACGACCCGTATTTTTGATAATTAAAAATATTAAATTTAATAAGATTTTGGGATTTAATATTGTCAGAAATAAAAATTAATGTGTTATTAATGTAAAAATTTGTTAGAATTTAAATTTTGATCTTAAATAAATGCTAAAATAACTAATTATAATAAGGTAGAGGATTGTAATCCATATTAGAATATAATTCAATAATATTGATTTGAATACGATTTCTTTAATAATTGTTTGAATGGAAGTTCCATCGATTGTAATAATAGATGTTAATAAAGAATGAAATGGTTGTTTATTTCTAATTGGAATATAATTGTAAAGTTTAATTTGGATATAATTGTAAAGTTTAATAAGAAATAAAATAAATGATGTATTAAAGGAGAAATCATATGTCATTTAATTGAAATTGGTTTAAATATAGAATATGAAATCAATTATTTGGTAAGTGAATTTATAATCCTTTTTTGTAAACAATTGTGACGACCGCCCATGACCCCTGCACTGAACAAGGAAAATAGTGCGCTGAAAAGTGTGCCAGGCAGCCATGGACGATCATCAGGGGTAAGTTAAAACAGCAGAATCTATCGTATTACTCACAGCGCATGGATAAAAATACAATAGAGAATATATATAGTAAAGCTTCACAAAATAGAATCTCATCAATTTAGCTTCATAATAGTTGAATACAAACATCTGAATAGTCAATACATCAAGCCTCACTACATATCACTCAGAGAATATACGAGCAGCGGAACATCCAGTACATATAGTAAGAAAATAATATGCAAGCCTCCAGCTCGTCTTCGTTATCAGCATCGTTGGAAACTAAGAACAGCACCTGTCACCTGCTACTTAGTCTGCCCATCCCAAAATGGATGAACAGCCCAAGGTAATAAGAATTGAACATAAAACCTTGAGTCAGACAACAGTCTTAGTGAGTGGTAAATTAACTAACAACATACCAAAAGAGCATAAAGGTAAAAGGAATAGGAATCCAACCCTCCCACTCCACCTCTTTCTACAGTGATAGCCCCCAGACTCACTAAGCAGAAATAAACATAGCAAAGCAGACATTTAAAGTAAGGCAATTATCACTCGAGTCAAGGTCGACATTTTCCAAGCACAAACCCCCAAGGCCTAAACCAAGATCAGATAAGCACCCAGAAAATATCGCTCTTGAGACCGAATGACGATACAACCAAACATTCATGACTCTGGCTATCACTGTTATCATTGCTTCGATATCACCGTTAATTGAATGACCGGCACAATCTTTCAGCCGTCCGTCAAGGGCTAATGGAAACCCCGGTTCTAGACAGAACTCCGCACGTCGTCGCAGCCCGTGCCTAGGACTGTCGAATCTGCCCAGAGTACTCGACTACCAATCATAGTCTTTAGGGACTATCGAATCTGCCCAGCGTACTCTTGCTTTGAGACTGCTAGAACCTTCAACAATGATGAAATCTCAGCCTTCTAGTCATCCTCCTCGACGACTATTTCCATACTAGCTCAAGCACCTCTCAAGCCAACCATTATCCTCAAACTTGAACCCTTTCATCGAGTCATCAACATGCTTGGGATGATCCCGTCTGGATTAAACCAAGGCTATCTCACATCATGCTTCGCTTCATCTCATCATAGCAAAGCCTCATCTCAACATCATCATCAAATCTATCCATATGAGCTTCATCAACCGCCACATATGCCACGAGCAGCTTTTCCCAATTCAAGAGCCTTTCCCTTAGCTTTTGAATCATCTTCGACCATCTTGTCTAAATCAAATCATCAATCAACTAATTTATAACAATCAATCAAGAATCATAAATCCAAGTAATCAAGCATTCAAACATGATCAAATAAACAATTATAAAAATAATGGCAATCTTGTAAATAAAGAGTCCAAATCTAACAAGCAAGAATCATGAGCAATATCTCTACAACTTGATGAATGAACTTGCATAGGTTAACATGTAGTAAAATGGATGTCAAATCATCATGAACAATGGATCTATACTTAAGTTTACGAAAATGCATGGAAATCACTATTTAACACAAAATCAAGCCACCAATTCGATATACTCCTTTGGGTCCGTGTGAGAGATAATCACCACTCACCGAATCTCCTAAATAACTCAAAAGCAACACACTTCAGATCTGGACAACGAAGAATCTAACTTGATCCGCCAAAATTCCCCTTCAAATGATGAAATCTCTCTTCGATGATTGAAGATCTTCAATCTAAGCTCTTGGATCTTTGATCTTGATCTTCGATTTGGATGGAAGGAATCACAAGATTAGAGTGGAGAAAAGAAGTGAAGAAGTGCAGCACTCGAGCTCCCAAAATGGCAGGACTTCGTCGCTTCAAAATCCGGATCCTAAAAGGTGAGGAAATGGACGTGTATTTATAGGCTGAAATCCCTAAGTCGTTTGCTCGCTTTTAAGTCATCCACGACTTAAGAAATCCCACGACCTACGACTCATACAACTCATGACCTAAAACCCCACGACTTAACTGAGATGCGGCTTAGCGACTTAACAAAAGTCGCGACCTAACACACACACGGTCTAGCAAACCCTACGACTTAACTGGGATGCCGACCTAATTATACTCACGATCTAGCGACTTAAACACCCATGCGACTCAACGACTTAATGACAACGCAAGTGCGCGACTTACGACTTAACAAAAATGTGGCCTAACAACTTAACTGGGTTTCGACTTAACGACTTTAACGACTCAGGCCTACTACAGAAATGTCCTAACGACTTAAGCACCCACGCGACCTAACATAAGTCGTCTACGACTTAACTAAACACGCCATAGCAAGCTCAATGGCCTAACACCCTAACTCGTCCACGACTTAACTTCCTTAAGTCGTTAACTCACTCAACCCCTAGGTCGCTAACTGCTACCACCAACTTCCTTAGGTCGTTGCCGACCTATCCTCCTTAAGTCGCTAACTCGCCCAGTCCCCTAGGTTGCTGCTCTTATGCCGCTGACCCTTAAGTCGCCTACTCTCTTAAGTCGCCAACTTCATAAATCGGTCAATTCCTTAAGTCGTCTACCATTCTTAAGTCGTTCCACGACCTAAGCTACCACCCGACTTAAGCTACCACTCGACTCAACTTCTACACGACTTAAGCTACAACACGGCTTATCTCCGAACGACCTAACTTATGGACGATCTAATTCTAAACGAATCAACAACACTAACGTCCTAATAACACCGGTTACAATCATTCGATCCGTAAAAATACGGGTCGTTACATTCTCTCCCCCTTAGGAATTTCGCCCCCGAAATTCCAAACAAACAAGAGCAATCAAAACTATTCCGCATGCCTACCATCCATAGCAATCAACAAACCATGCATCCAATTCTAGCCTAGCATGCAGAATTCTAAAACTAGAACAAGTTACAACGTCGTGAGATGACACGACACCTTATGGCCATACCTCAAAGAGTTCAAGATGAGCTGCCTTCATCCTTTCTTCCACCTCCCATGTACAGTCGTTATCATCATCACTCCATTGTATCTTGAGCAACCTAACTACCTTTCTCCTAAGCTGTTTCGTGTCAGTTTCCACAACACGAAGCGGCTTCCGAGGTCTCTTATCAACTGGATAAATCTCAAAATCTTCACAGCTATTAGCAGAAACCACAGTATTCGAGTCGTGCACATACTTTCGTAGATACGACACATGAAAAACATTGTGCACACCCGCCATCTTTTCTGGTAACTCCAATTTGTAGGCGAGCTTTCCAATTCGCTCGATGATCGGGAATGGTCCAACAAATCTCGGAGTCAATTTTCCTTTCTTCCCGAATCGAATAACATTCTTCAGTGGAGAAATCTTCACAAAAACCATATCACCTATGTCGAATTCCAAATCCTTACGACGCTTATCGGCATAACTTTTCTGTCGGTCTTGGGCTGCCTTCATTCGTTGCCGAATGATCTCTATACAATCTGAAGTCTGTCGAATCATTTCTGGCCCAAGTATCAGCTTTTCTCCTGTTTCCAACCAATATGTCGGAGAGTTACACGGTCTTCCATACAATGCCTCATACGGTGCCATACCAATGCTTGACTGGTAACTGTTATTATACGAAAAATCCACCAAATGAAGGTGATCTTCCCATGATCCTCCGAAATCTAAAACACAAGCTCTAAGGAGATCTTCCAAAACTCGATTGACTCTCTCAGTCTGACCATCTGTTTGGGGATGATAAGCTGTACTCAAACACAACTCGGTTCCCAAAACTTCCTGAAAGCTCTTCCAAAATCCACTAGTGAACAATGGGTCTCGATCGCTCACTATACTTTTCGGAATACCATGGAATCGAACTATCCACTTAACATATAGCCCAGCCAACTTTGATGCAGTCCCGGTTGATCGAACATGAATGAATCTCGCACTCTTAGTCAAACGATCTACGATAGTACGATGACCCAAATCCCTTCATTTCCCGTTTTGGTTCTAGGTAGTCCATCGATAAAATCCATCGATATTTGCTCCCACTTCCATGTAGGAACTTCTAATGGCTGAAGCAATCCACTTGGCTTCTTCTGTTCGGCTTTTACCAACTGGCAGTTCATGCACTTGGAAATGAAATTTCCAACATCCTTCTTCATACCTTCCCAGTAATAGGTTCTCTTCATATCCCGATACATCTTATTTCCACCTGGATGAATTGTTAGCTTCGAGCGATGACTTTCCTTCAGAACTTCATTTCTCAATTCATCTATATCGGGAACAACTAGTCGTCCTTGTTTCCACAGCCAACCCTCTCGATCGACCTCGAATCCTTTATCCTTCTCTGGGTCCAATCCAGATTCCAAATCACGGATAATCTTGACAAGCTTATCGTCTCGCTTTTGGCTCTCGCCAATTCTTTCCACAAGAGTCGGTCTTATTGATAAGTTTGTCAGCATCTCAGGTTCCAATTCACATCTGAGCCTGAAGTCAAATCCAGCTAAATACTCGAGACTCTTCCGTTCTGAAAACATGGCTCCCAAACCTGCATGTCTTTGACTTAACGCATCTGCCACTGCATTACCCTTTCCCGGAGTATAGGCTAAACCAAAATCATATGATGCCAAAAAC
Organism: Allium fistulosum; assembly: GCA_030737815.1. Classification (NCBI taxonomy): domain Eukaryota; kingdom Viridiplantae; phylum Streptophyta; class Magnoliopsida; order Asparagales; family Amaryllidaceae; genus Allium; species Allium fistulosum. Next base: position 46,320,159 of record CM060906.1, read on the forward strand.
TATAGCCATCGTTGCTGCCGAAGATTCAAATCCTTTTGGGAGAAAAGATACTTCAACGACTTATGATCTGTAAACAACTCGAATCGAACTCCCAATAAATAATGTCTCCACATCTTCAGAGCAAATACAATCGCTGCCAACTCCAAATCATGAGTCGGATAATTCCTTTCATGCGGCTTCAGTTGTCGACTTGCATACGCAACAACTCTATTCTTCTGCATCAGCACTGCTCCAAGTCCAGTACCACATGCGTCGATGTAAACCACCATCTCATCATTTCCACTTGGAATAGTCAAAACAGGAGCATTTGTCAGTCGCTCTTTCAAGATTCTGAAAGCTTGCTCACACTTAGCATCCCATCTGAATACTTGATTCTTTTTCATCAATCCTGTTAATGGTGCAACCACCTTGGAAAAGTCTTTGATAAATCGACAATGGTATGCTAATCCAAGAAAACTTCTCACATCAGATGCATTCTTAGGTCTACCCTAATCCTGGATTGCTGCTATCTTGGCGGGATCAACCGCTATTCTGCTTCCAGAGATAATATGGCCTAAGAACCTCACTTCGCTCTTCCAGAAGTGACACTTCGAAAACTTAGCCTTCAGCTGATGTTTCTGTAAGATTTCCAAAACAATCCGCAAGTGCGTCTTGTGCTCTTCTTCAGTTCTGGAATAAATCAAAATATCATCCACGAACACTAGTACGAACTTGTCAACTGATCTCTGAACACTCTATTCATAAGATCCACAAAAAATGCTGGTGCATTGGTCAATCCAAACGGCATTACCAGCCACTCAAAGAAACCGGATGGTGTCATGAAAGCAGTCTTCTGCACACTATCCTTTTCCACACTTAACTGGTGAAATCCCGTTGCCAAATCCATCTGAGAAAACACCTTGGCTTCGTGAAGCTGATCAAACAAGTCATCTATTCTCAGCAATGGATACTTGTTCTTCTTAGTCACTTTATTCAGATCACGATAATCCACACACAACCTCAACGATCCATCCGCTTTGGTTACAAACACAACTGGTGCACCCCATTTGGACACACTACGCCGAATGAATCCTTTCTGTAAAAGATCATCAACTTGCACCCTCAACTCTTGTTATTCCCTACGCGCCATCTGCCTAAGGGGCATCACAACAGGTCTGACTCCTTCAACTAAATCGATACGAAACTCGATCTCTCTATGCGGCGGTAACCCTTTGACCTCATCAAAGACATCCTTAAATCCATTAGCGATTGGCACTGATGACAGTCCATCCTGTGGAACAACCAGCGAATACATGAAGCTCATGAAGACGCCTTCCTCATGCTTACATCGTATCACAACCTTTCGCCCCTCCACATTCTCGACTGTCACCTCCAACCTTTCACAATCAACCTTTGCCGCATACTTCCTAAGCCAGTCCATACCCAAAATAATTCCGAACCCCGCAAAGTTCAGAACAAAACAATCATAAACAAAAGAGCAATCATGACTCGATACGACCAAACCACGACATAGCATACATAGACAAGACGAACCCCCAACTGGATTAGTCACAACCAATGGCCTATCAACGATATCCGGTTCTAAACCCAACCGGCCTACAAGTTCATTACAAACAAAAGAATGCGACGCCCCAGTATCGAATAACACTCTAACTGGAACACCACATATGGAAAGAGTACCTTGAACCACCACACTCTTTCCTTTCTCTTCAGCGGTAGGAGCTTTTGAAGATGATGGAACAGCCCCCAAAGCATAAGCTTGCACAATCTGTTTGTCCTTCCGCGGTTCTGGACAATTCTTCTTGATATGCCCCAGCTTGTCACAGTTGTGGCACTTCACCGGCACCTTTGGATTCTTACAATCCCTGGAGAAATGGCCCTTCTGCTGACAATTGTAGCAGGTCACTTCGCCCTTCGGCTTCTTCTGACCATCCTTACCCTTTTGTTGTTGCTGCTTCCTCTTCTTGTTTCCACCCTACTGTGGTTTAGACTCCTCCTTGGTCACAGCAACAACATATCCTTCTTTAGGAAACAGATTCTCGTGCCTGAGAGCCTTCTCTACAAGCTTCTCAAACGGATCGTCCAAATGATCCACCAACTGCCTCCCAAGATAACTGTCCAAGCATGTCACAAACTTCTCGTTCTTCTGATATGAAGATTCAATATACGATCGGGCATACTTGGACAAACCTTCAAACTCAGATACATACTCAAGAACTGGTCTTCCATCTTGCTTGAGCTCTACAAATTTCTTAAACAGAACAGATTTCTGAGCTGTAGAAATGAACTTAGCTTCAAATCTGGCTTGGAATTGCACCCAAGTAATTTCTTCCTCCGGAGTATCAATGGTGATAGAGTTCCACCAATCAGAAGCTCTTCCTTGAAGCTGTCTTGATGCGAGCTTCCTTTTGGTTGCATCCTCGATTCCCAAGTCACCGAAGATCCTTCTACAAGCATCTATCCACCTCTGGACTTCAATGGTTGACTCTGTTCCCAAGAAAACATTTCCTCCAAGAGCAGTATAATCTTTACACAACTTAGCAAAATCCACCGGTTTTGGAGTTTGAACTTGAACTCCAACATCTACTGATGGCCCCGGAGCTGGCATCCTTCTCATGATCGAAGTCATCATAGCCTCGAACATAGCAGCATAATCAGCAGCCCCCTCAGCAGCACGGCCTTCCCTAGCAGCTGGTCTCCCTCTTCGACTCATTCTTAATATCGATAAGAGGAATGATTAATACACCTTGAGAACAACTGCATAAGGGTTCAAATCCTTCTAAGCTACTATATTATATATAGTAATCATCCATCAAAAATACAATTACGTCTCTCATACGTAGTTACGACAGCGAGCGTTGGGTAAAATCGATTAACCAAAGCTCTGATACCACATGTGACGACCGCCCATGACCCCTGCACTGAACAAGGAAAATAGTGCGCTGAAAAGTGTGCCAGGCAGCCATGGACGATCATCAGGGGTAAGTTAAAACAGCAGAATCTATCGTATTACTCACAGCGCATGGATAAAAATACAATAGAGAATATATATAGTGAAGCTTCACAAAATAGAATCTCATCAATTTAGCTTCATAATAGTTGAATACAAACATCTGAATAGTCAATACATCAAGCCTCACTACATATCACTCAGAGAATATACAAGCAGCGGAACATCCAGTACATATAGTAAGAAAATAATATGCAAGCCTCCAGCTCGTCTTCGTTATCAGCATCGTTGGAAACTAAGAACAGCACCTGTCACCTGCTACTTAGTCTGTCCATCCCAAAATGGATGAACAGCCCAAGGTAATAAGAATTGAACATAAAACCTTGAGTCAGACAACAGTCTTAGTGAGTGGTAAATTAACTAACAACATACCAAAAGAGCATAAAGGTAAAAGGAATAGGAATCCAACCCTCCCACTCCACCTCTTTCTACAGTGATAGCCCCCAGACTCACTAAGCAGAAATAAACATAGCAAAGCAGACATTTAAAGTAAAGCAATTATCACTCGAGTCAAGGTCGACATTTTCCAAGCACAAACCCCAAGGCCTAAACCAAGATCAGATAAGCACCCAGAAAATATCGCTCTTGAGACCGAATGACGATACAACCAAACATCCATGACTCTGGCTATCACTGTTATCATTGCTTCGATATCATCGTTAATTGAATGACCGGCACAATCTTTCAGCCGTCCGTCAAGGGCTAATGGAAACCCCGGTTCTAGACAGAACTCCGCACGTCGTCGCAGCCCGTGCCTAGGACTGTCAAATCTGCCCAGAGTACTCGACTACCAATCATAGTCTTTAGGGACTATCGAATCTGCCCAGCGTACTCTTGCTTTGAGACTGCTAGAACCTTCAACAACGATGAAATCTCAGCCTTCTAGTCATCCTCCTCGACGACTATTTCCATACTAGCTCAAGCACCTCTCAAGCCAACCATTATCCTCAAACTCGAACCCTTTCATCGAGTCATCAACATGCTTGGGATGATCCCGTCTGGATTAAACCAAGGCTATCTCACATCATGCTTCGCTTCATCTCATCATAGCAAAGCCTCATCTCAACATCATCATCAAATCTATCCATATGAGCTTCATCAACCGCCACATATGCCACGAGCAGCTTTTCCCAATTCAAGAGCCTTTCCCTTAGCTTTTGAATCATCTTCGACCATCTTGTCTAAATCAAATCATCAATCAACTAATTTATAACAATCAATCAAGAATCATAAATCCAAGTAATCAAGCATTCAAACATGATCAAATAAACAATTATAAAAATAATGGCAATCTTGTAAATAAAGAGTCCAAATCTAACAAGCATGAATCATGAGCAATATCTCTACAACTTGATGAATGAACTTGCATAGGTTAACATGTAGTAAAATGGATGTCAAATCATCATGAACAATGGATCTATACTTAAGTTTACGAAAATGCATGGAAATCACTATTTAACACAAAATCAAGCCACCAATCCGATATACTCCTTTGGGTCCGTGTGAGAGATAATCACCACTCACCGAATCTCCTAAACAACTCAAAAGCAACACACTTCAGATCTGGACAACGAAGAATCTAACTTGATCCGCCAAAATTCCCCTTCAAATGATGAAATCTCTCTTCGATGATTGAAGATCTTCAATCTAAGCTCTTGGATCTTTGATCTTGATCTTCGATTTGGATGGAAGGAATCACAAGATTAGAGTGGAGAAAAGAAGTGAAGAAGTGCAGCACTCGAGCTCCCAAAATGGCAGGACTTCGTCGCTTCAAAATCCGGATCCTAAAAGGTGAGGAAATGGATGTGTATTTATAGGCTAAAATCCCTAAGTCGTTTGCTCGCTTTTAAGTCGTCCACGACTTAAGAAATCCCACGACCTACGACTCATACAACTCATGACCTAAAACCCCACGACTTAACTGAGATGCGGCTTAGCGACTTAACAAAAGTCGCGACCTAACACACACACGGTCTAGCAAACCCTACGACTTAACTGGGATGCCGACCTAATTATACTCACGATCTAGCGACTTAAACACCCATGCGACTCAACGACTTAATGACAATGCAAGTGCGCGACTTACGACTTAACAAAAATGTGGCCTAACAACTTAACTGGGTTTCGACTTAACGACTTTAACGACTCAAGCCTACTACAGAAATGTCCTAACGACTTAAGCACCCACGCGACCTAACATAAGTCGTCTACGACTTAACTAAACACGCCATAGCAAGCTCAATGGCCTAACACCCTAACTCGTCCACGACTTAACTTCCTTAAGTCGTTAACTCACTCAACCCCTAGATCGCTAACTGCTACCACCAACTTCCTTAGATCGTTGCCGACCTATCCTCCTTAAGTCGCTAACTCGCCCAGTCCCCTAGGTTGCTGCTCTTATGCCGCTGACCCTTAAGTCGCCTACTCTCTTAAGTCGCCAACTTCATAAATCGGTCAATTCCTTAAGTCGTTCCACGACCTAATCTACCACCCGACTTAAGCTACCACTCGACTCAACTTCTACACGACTTAAGCTACAACACGGCTTATCTCCGAACGACCTAACTTATGGACGATCTAATTCTAAACGAATCAACAACACTAACGTCCTAATAACACCGGTTACAATCATTCGATCCGTAAAAATAAGGGTCATTACATTCTCTCCCCTTTAGGAATTTCGCCCCCGAAATTCCAAACAAACAAGAGCAATCAAAACTATTCTGCATGCCTACCATCCATAGCAATCAACAAACCATGCATCCAATTCTAGCCTAGCATGCAGAATTCTAAAACTAGAACAAGTTACAACGTCGTGAGATGACACGACACCTTATGCCCATACCTCAAAGAGTTCAAGATGAGCTGCCTTCATCCTCTCTTCCACCTCCCATGTACAGTCGTTATCATCATCACTCCATTGTATCTTGAGCAACCTAACTACCTTTCTCCTAAGCTGTTTCGTGTCAGTTTCCACAACACGAAGCGGCTTCCGATGTCTCTTATCAACTGGATAAATCTCAAAATCTTCACAGCTATTAGCAGAAACCACAGTATTCGAGTCGTGCACATACTTCCGTAGATACGACACATGAAAAACATTGTGCACACCCGCCATCTTTTCTGGTAACTCCAATTTGTAGGCGAGCTTTCCAATTCGCTCGATGATCGGGAATGGTCCAACAAATCTCGGAGTCAATTTTCCTTTCTTCCCGAATCGAATAACATTCTTCAGTGGAGAAATCTTCACAAAAACCATATCACCTACGTCGAATTCCAAATCCTTACGACGCTTATCGGCATAACTTTTCTGTCGGTCTTGGGCTGCCTTCATTCGTTGCCGAATGATCTCTATACAATCTGAAGTCTGTCGAATCATTTCTGGCCCAAGTATCAGCTTTTCTCCTGTTTCCAACCAATATGTCGGAGAGTTACACGGTCTTCCATACAATGCCTCATACGGTGCCATACCAATGCTTGACTGGTAATTGTTATTATACGAAAATTCCACCAAATGAAGGTGATCTTCCCATGATCCTCCGAAATCTAAAACACAAGCTCTAAGGAGATCTTCCAAAACTCGATTGACTCTCTCAGTCTGACCATCTGTTTGGGGATGATAAGCTGTACTCAAACACAACTCGGTTCCCAAAACTTCCTGAAAGCTCTTCCAAAATCCACTAGTGAACAATGGGTCTCGATCGCTCACTATACTTTTCGGAATACCATGGAATCGAACTATCCACTTAACATATAGCCCAGCCAACTTTGATGCAGTCCCGGTTGATCGAACATGAATGAATCTCGCACTCTTAGTCAAACGATCTACGATAGTACGATGACCCAAATCCCTTCATTTCCCGTTTTGGTTCTAGGTAGTCCATCGATAAAATCCATCGATATTTGCTCCCACTTCCATGTAGGAACTTCTAATGGCTGAAGCAATCCACTTGGCTTCTTCTGTTCGGCTTTTACCAACCGGCAGTTCATGCACTTGGAAATGAAATTTCCAACATCCTTCTTCATACCTTCCCAGTAATAGGTTCTCTTCATATCCCGATACATCTTATTTCCACCTGGATGAATTGTTAGCTTCGAGCGATGACTTTCCTTCAGAACTTCATTTCTCAATTCATCTATATCGGGAACAACTAGTCGTCCTTGTTTCTGCAGCCAACCCTCTCGATCGACCTCGAATCCTTTATCCTTCTCTGGGTCCAATCCAGATTCCAAATCACGGATAATCTTGACAAGCTTATCGTCTCGCTTTTGGCTCTCGCCAATTCTTTCCACAAGAGTCGGTCTTATTGATAAGTTTGTCAGCATCTCAGGTTCCAATTCACATCTGAGCCTGAAGTCAAATCCAGCTAAATACTCGAGACTCTTCCGTTCTGAAAACATGGCTCCCAAACCTGCATGTCTTTGACTTAACGCATCTGCCACTGCGTTACCCTTTCCCGGAGTATAGGCTAAACCAAAATCATATGATGCCAAAAACTCTAGCCATCGTTGCTGCCGAAGATTCAAATCCTTTTGGGAGAAAAGATACTTCAACGACTTATGATTTTTAAACAACTCGAATCGAACTCCCAATAGATAATGTCTCCACATCTTCAGAGCAAATACAATCGCTGCCAACTCCAAATCATGAGTCGGATAATTCCTTTCATGCGGCTTCAGTTGTCGACTTGCATACGCAACAACTCTATTCTTCTGCATCAACACTGCTCCAAGTCCAGTACCACATGCGTCGGTGTAAACCACCATCTCATCATTTCCACTTGGAATAGTCAAAACAGGAGCACTTGTCAGTCGCTCTTTCAGGATTCTGAAAGCTTGCTCACACTTAGCATCCCATCTGAATACTTGATTCTTTTTCATCAATCCTGTTAATGGTGTAGCCACCTTGGAAAAGTCTTTGATAAATCGACGATGGTATGCTAATCCAAGAAAACTTCTCACATCAGATGCATTCTTAGGTCTACCCTAATCCTGGATTGCTGCTATCTTGGCGGGATCAACCGCTATTCCGCTTCCAGAGATAATATGGCCTAAGAACCTCACTTCGCTCTTCCAGAAGTGACACTTCAAAAACTTAGCCTTCAGCTGATGTTTCTGTAAGATTTCCAAAACAATCCGCAAGTGCGTCTTGTGCTCTTCTTCAGTTCTGGAATAAATCAAAATATCATCCACGAACACTAGTACGAACTTGTCAACTGATCTCTGAACACTCTATTCATAAGATCCACAAAATATGCTGGTGCATTGGTCAATCCAAACGGCATTACCAGCCACTCAAAGAAACCGGATGGTGTCATGAAAGCAGTCTTCTACACACTATCCTTTGCCACTCTTAACTGGTGAAATCCCGTTGCCAAATCCATCTAAGAAAACACCTTGGCTTCGTGAAGCTGATCAAACAAGTCATCTATTCTCAGCAATGGATACTTGTTCTTCTTAGTCACTTTATTCAGATCACGATAATCCACACACAACCTCAACGATCCATCCGCTTTGGTTACAAACACAACTGGTGCACCCCATTTGGACACACTACGCCGAATGAATCCTTTCTGTAAAAGATCATCAACTTGCACCCTCAACTCTTGTTATTCCCTACGCGCCATCTGCCTAAGGGGCATCACAACAGGTCTGACTCCTTCAACTAAATCGATACGAAACTCGATCTCTCTATGCGGCGGTAACCCTTTGACCTCATCAAAGACATCCTTAAATCCATTAGCGATTGGCACTGATGACAGTCCATCCCGTGGAACAACCAGCGAATACATGAAGCTCATGAAGACGCCTTCCTCATGCTTACATCGTATCACAACCTTTCGCCCCTCCACATTCTCGACTGTCACCTCCAACCTTTCACAATCAACCTTTGCCGCATACTTCCTAAGCCAGTCCATACCCAAAATAATTCCGAACCCCGCAAAGTTCAGAACAAAACAATCACAAACAAAAGAGCAATCATGACTCGATACGACCAAACCACGACATAGCATACATAGACAAGACGAACCCCCAACTGGATTAGTCACAACCAATAGCCTATCAACGATATCCGGTTCTAAACCCAACCGGCCTACAAGTTCATTACAAACAAAAGAATGCGACGCCCCAGTATCGAATAACACTCTAACTGGAACACCACATATGGAAAGAGTACCATGAACCACCACACTCTTTCCTTTCTCTTCAGCGGTAGGAGCTTTTGAAGATGATGGAACAGCCCCCAAAGCATAAGCTTGCACAATCTGTTTGTCCTTCCGCGGTTCTGGACAATTCTTCTTGATATGCCCCAGCTTGTCACAGTTGTGGCACTTCACCGGCACCTTTGGATTCTTACAATCCCTGGAGAAATGGCCCTTCTGCCGACAATTGTAGCAGGTCACTTCGCCCTTCGGCTTCTTCTGACCATCCTTACCCTTTTGCTGTTGCTGCTTCCTCTTCTTGTTTCCACCCTACTGTGGTTTAGACTCCTCCTTGGTCACAGCAACAACATATCCTTCTTTAGGAAACAGATTCTCGTGCCTGAGAGCCTTCTCTACAAGCTTCTCAAACGGATCGTCCAAATGATCCACCAACTGCCTCCCAAGATAACTGTCCAAGCCTGTCACAAACTTCTCGTTCTTCTGATATGAAGATTCAATATACGACCGGGCATACTTGGACAAACCTTCAAACTCAGATACATACTCAAGAACTGGTCTTCCATCTTGCTTGAGCTCTACAAATTTCTTAAACAGAACAGATTTCTGAGCTGTAGAAATGAACTTAGCTTCTAATCTGGCTTGGAATTGCATCCAAGTAATTTCTTCCTCCGGAGTATCAATGGTGATAGAGTTCCACCAATCAGAAGCTCTTCCTTGAAGCTGTCTTGATGCGAGCTTCCTTTTGGTTGCATCCTCGATTCCCAAGTCACCGAAGATCCTTCTACAAGCATCTATCCACCTCTGGACTTCAATGGTTGACTCTGTTCCCAAGAAAACATTTCCTCCAAGAGCAGTATAATCTTTACACAACTTAGCAAAATCCACCGGTTTTGGAGTTTGAACTTGAACTCCAACATCTACTGATGGCCCCGGAGCTGGCATCCTTCTCATGATCGAAGTCATCATAGCCTCGAACATAGCAGCATAATCAGCAGCCCCCTCAGCAGCACGGCCTTCCCTAGCAGCTGGTCTCCCTCTTCGACTCATTCTTAATATCGATAAGAGGAATGATTAATACACCTTGAGAACAACTGCATAAGGGTTCAAATCCTTCTAAGCTACTATATTATATATAGTAATCATCCATCAAAAATACAATTACGTCTCTCATACGTAGTTACGGCAGCGAGCGTTGGGTAAAATCGATTAACCAAAGCTCTGATACCACATGTGACGACCGCCCATGACCCCTGCACTGAACAAGGAAAATAGTGCGCTGAAAAGTGTGCCAGGCAGCCATGGACGATCATCAGGGGTAAGTTAAAACAGCAGAATCTATCGTATTACTCACAGCGCATGGATAAAAATACAATAGAGAATATATATAGTGAAGCTTCACAAAATAGAATCTCATCAATTTAGCTTCATAATAGTTGAATACAAACATCTGAATAGTCAATACATCAAGCCTCACTACATATCACTCAGAGAATATACAAGCAGCGGAACATCCAGTACATATAGTAAGAAAATAATATGCAAGCCTCCCACTCCACCTCTTTCTACAGTGATAGCCCCCAGACTCACTAAGCAGAAATAAACATAGCAAAGCAGACATTTAAAGTAAAGCAATTATCACTCGAGTCAAGGTCGACATTTTCCAAGCACAAACCCCCATGGCCTAAACCAAGATCAGATAAGCACCCAGAAAATATCGCTCTTGAGACTGAATGATGATACAACCAAACATCCATGACTCTGGCTATCACTGTTATCATTGCTTCGATATAACCGTTAATTGAATGACCGGCACATTCTTTCAGCCGTCCGTCAAGGGCTAATGGAAACCCCGGTTCTAGACAGAACTCCGCACGTCGTCGCAGCCCATGCCTAGGACTATCGAATCTGCCCAGAGTACTCGACTACCAATCATAGTCTTTAGGGACTATCGAATCTGCCCAGCGTACTCTTGCTTTGAGCCTGCTAGAAACTTCAACAACGATGAAATCTCAGCCTTCTAGTCATCCTCCTCGACGACTATTTCCATACTAGCTCAAGCACCTCTCAAGCCAACCATTATCCTCAAACTCGAACCCTTTCACCGAGTCATCAACATGCTTGGGATGATCCCGTCTGGATTAAACCAAGGCTATCTCACATCATGCTTCGCTTCATCTCATCATAGCAAATCCTCATCTCATCATCATCATCAAATCTATCCATATGAGCTTCATCAACCGCCACATATGCCACGAGCAGCTTTTCCCAATTCAAGAGCCTTTCCCTTAGCTTTTGAATCATCTTCGACCATCTTGTCTAAATCAAATCATCAATCAACTAATTTATAACAATCAATCAAGTCAATCATAAATCCAAGTAATCAAGCATTCAAACATGATCAAATAAACAATTATAAAAATAATGGCAATCTTGTAAATAAAGAGTCCAAATCTAACAAGCATGAATCATGAGCAATATATCTACAACTTGATGAATGAACTTGCATAGGTTAACATGTAGTAAAATGGATGTCAAATCATCATGAACAATGGATCTATACTTAAGTTTATGAAAATGCATGGAAATCACTATTTAACACAAAATCAAGCCACCAATCCGATATACTCCTTTGGGTCCGTGTGAGAGATAATCACCACTCACCGAATCTCCTAAACAACTCAAAAGCAACACACTTCAGATCTGGACAGCGAAGAATCTAACTTGATCCGCCAAAATTCCCCTTCAAATGATGAAATCTCTCTTCGATGATTGAAGATCTTCAATCTAAGCTCTTGGATCTTCGATTTGGATGGAAGGAATCACAAGATTAGAGTGGAGAAAAGAAGTGAAGAAGTGAAGCACTTGAGCTCCCAAAATGGCAGGACTTCGTCGCTTCAAAATCCGAATCCCAAAAAGTGAGGAAATGGACGTGTATTTATAGGCTGAAATCCCTAAGTTGTTTGCTCGCTTTTAAGTCGTCCACGACTTAAGAAATCCCACGACCTACGACTCATACAACTTATGACCTAAAACCCCACGACTTAACTGAGATGTGGCTTAGCGACTTAACAAAAGTCGCGACCTAACAGGCTAACACACACACGGTCTAGCAAACCCTACGACTTAACTGGGATGCCGACCTAATTATACTCACGATCTAGCGACTTAAACACCCATGCGACTCAACGACTTAATGACAACGCAAGTGCGCGACTTACGACTTAACAAAAATGTGGCCTAACGACTTAACTGGGTTTCGACTTAACGACTTTAACGACTCAGGCCTACTACAGAAATGTCCTAACGACTTAAGCACCCACGCGACCTAACATAAGTCGTCTACGACTTAACTAAACACGCCATAGCAAGCTCAACGACCTAACACCCTAACTCGTCCACGACTTAACTTCCTTAAGTCGTTAACTCACTCAACCCCTAGGTCGCTAACTGCTACCACCAACTTCCTTAGGTCGTTGCCGACCTATCCTCCTTAAGTCGCTAACTCGCCCAGTCCCCTAGGTTGCTGCTCTTATGCCGCTGACCCTTAAGTCGCCTACTCTCTTAAGTCGCCAACTTCATAAATCGGTCAATTCCTTAAGTCGTCTACCCTTCTTAAGTCGTTCCACGACCTAAGCTACCACCCGACTTAAGCTACCACTCGACTCAACTTCTACACGACTTAAGCTACAACACGGCTTATCTCCGAACAACCTAACTTATGGACGATCTAATTCTAAACGAATCAACAACACTAACGTCCTAATAACACCGGTTACAATCATTCGATCCGTAAAAATACGGGTCGTTACAACAATAAATTTATAGATATATGAATTTCTAAGTTGTAACAATTATTTTATTTCTCATCTCATTATTTAATCCATTTTGAAATTAATTTGGTAATAAATGGAATTTAATGTAATAGAAATATTATAGTAATATGAGAAAGGACGTAACTGTAGAGTAATGAGTGCAATAAAATGGAAACTTATGTTTAATAAACACATAAGATATTGTTTGATTTAATATAAAGAACATTTAAAAAATAAATAAATAAAAGAATGTGTTGAAAACTAAATTGTAATGAACTAGAATTTTATAACAGTTGTAATTAAATGTGGGAATTAATTTAGTATATAGATATTGGGTTTAACATGGAAAATTGGATTTCAAAGGAAAATAATTGGATTAAATATTTGTATTAGGGTATTTTTTGAGATTTAATTATTGTAATTAATAGTAATTAAATCTTGCCATTAATAAGAAATAGAAGTAAATGGTAATTAATTAGCGATATGTGCAACTTACATTTTATGTTAAAAATATAATGAAAATTTCAATGAGAAATGTTACGTTCAAATTGTGAGTACTCAAATTTGTTACAATTATAATGATAATAGGAAATCAATTGATAAAGAAACGACGTGGTTGTACGACGTATTATTTCTGCAACTCTTTAATGGGATAATCTTTAAATATAAGTTGGTTTAAAGGGGGAGGTGTTAATTGTAAATTAATGTGTAGTAATAAAAAATATGTTTCAATAAAAATTAAAGAAAAGATTGATTTATTGAAAAGAACATTTTTATCGAATAAAGTGAATGTTTCATTTGTGAATATAAATTTAATTTCATTAAAACAAAGAATTGAATTTTGTTGTCTGTTTCTAGTTGGAATATTTGATTTATTTAAATATTCAAACTTGATTTGAATTTAATTTATAAAAAAAATAACAATAATAAAATGGTAAGAAAACAACTTGAACGTTTGGTTAAAATTTTGATTTGAAATAGTAAGCACATTTACATAAGAAATTTATTTCGTTCCAAATTTGAATTTCTAGTCTCAGTTTATCTTTTATTATGTGCGGTGGCGGTCCCCATTACGTTAATTGCAGTGTTTAATTTTATTTACTGTGTACTAAATAAAATATATCTATGTGTGTAAATTCGAGCGTATTGGGATTAATAAAATATGTTAAAATGAACATTTTTTATTTAAGTATATTAGAGTTGTGGTTTCCATGTATGGTCTACCTTCTCAAATTTAATTTGTCACTTTCATTTATTTTATTTTATTATTATTACTTTCTTTTATTAAATACATGCTCTTTTGGTTTTCCAGTAAGTTTTATTCATTTACACGTGAGTCTTGCCTTGAAATCATGTATGTTAATGAAATTAATTGAGGTAGCGCACGTTTTGAAATTTTATACCAAAAGATTTGCTTTCCATGTAAGCATGTCTTATCAAATTCCAACGTGTGTCTTTCATCTTTTGTTAATTTCCTGCATGTTGGTCTCTTTTAATTTTGCAAATTTACATCTTCTTGTATCCTTCCCTTTCATATTCCAATTTTCAAACGTGCTTTACCCTTATTCATTTCCTATTTCATAAATCTCTTCCTCTAACTTTCCATTTCCAAAACGTGCTTCAATTATTTCTTTTGCATGAAGTTTTCTTTCTCTTCTAAAAAAACAAAAATAAACAAGAGCAACTTATTTTCATGAAGCCAATCTTTTCCATTTGTGTAACGACCCAGAATTTTGAACAAATTAAATTGAGAATATTTAATTAATTTTAAATATTTGAACGATGATTTAATTTGAATCCCCGATATAACTTTGAAATTTGCGATTAAATTATAAAATTTAATCGATTGAATGCTGAATAAAAATTTGAATCTTCAATTTTAAGTTGAAGAAAAATATTTCGAAATCTTTTAAAATTCATATTGATAATACTGAAGATAATAGAAGCTTCAGAATTGAATTTGAAAACGAATTGTTCAGTTTTAAAATTATATCGTTCGAATTGATATTTAAAAATAGCCGTCCGAGTCACAGTCTCGGAATTCGACGAAACCAGTTCCATTAGGTCCGTAATATTGTATTATTATCGGATTTCAAATTTCGTATTATTCGGAGTTGTTACGTGAGCATACGGTAAGCAAACGCGTTGAGATTTAAATCAAATTCAATTTGAATTTAAATATATATAATTGGTCAGCATCAGCCACCCTAGTTTCTTAGCAGACCTACTTTCTGTAAATCGCGTACCCTTGTCTCCCCTTCCTTCTCTGTTAAGATACACGAAAGGAAATCATTTCGTTCAAATTTAAAAATTCTCGTTCAAAGAGAATAAAAATGGCCGAGCTTCTCGTTCAAAATCAAAGTGAAGTTCTCGTTCCCGTTCCTTTTATAAACGAAGTCTTTCCCTTCCACCTCTCTTCGTTCTAAAATTCAAAACCAATGACCGCGTCTGTTTATTTCTCCTCCCAAATCAAAACACAATAAAATCGATTTCATTCGAATCATGGAGGGCAGCGGCGACTCGCGTAGACACGATCGCGAGTTAGGGCTTCAAGCAATTTGGAATCTGCGCATCGCGAGGTCAGAAGAGGAGATCGCCAGGCGCGCACGCATGCTCGAGGTGGACGCGATGGCGATATCGCGATTTGGAACTCACGACTGGCGGCGCTCGAGCTCGTGGTCGAGGCAGTGGCAGCGCGAAGCAGCGCGCGAACGCGGCGAGGGAGGCGGCGTTCTAGGGTTTCGCGACTCAGACGAGGTGTAATGGCGGACGCGATCGATTGCAGTAGGCAGATAGGTATATTTTTATTTTGCTTAATTTATATGTTTATATATTCACAGAGAATATATATATATATATTTTTTATATAACAAAATTTTAACAGTAAAATATAAATTGATTTATAGAAAATGTATTGACAGTAAAGGATAATGTAATTCTGTACTAAATTAATAAATGTATATTTTAAATTTACCAAATTTATTTAAAGGATAATTTGTTAAAATAAATTTATTTAAAGGAAATTGGACTAAAATATAAACATTGGTTAATTAAAATTATCCAATAGGAATTTAAATTATTCGATATGTTCGGATATTAATAGAATTGTATAATTATTTATACAAGGTAAAAAAATCAAGAAGAAATGGTCAAAATGGAAATGGAGGGCAAATTAAAAGCTAAGGTGAGATCTTCTCACTCAAAAATTGAAAAGTGGAATTTTCAGTTATTGATTTGATTGCTATTGGATGTGCTATTAGATATAGTAGGATATATCTATTATATATATAGCAATATATACATATTGGCGTATGTATATATTGGATTGATTGATTTCCCGCCTCGTATAGTGGATGAGACCCTATTGCGCCGTTAGTAAGCGGATATTTTTATAAAACCCATATACCGCGATATTCCACCTCGAAGTGGAATTGGTATTGTGCTAACGTCTTTGGATGCAGGGAAACAGGTTGGAGGGATCCAACTGGATTCCTCACCGGTAGTTATTTACTTACAGATATTGATGTATATTCTGTTATCATATTGATATATGATGTTGTTGTTGTGATCGATAATTTGTGCTGTTGCATCATCGGATTCAGTTTTGAAATTTAAAAATAACGACTTTTACTTTAGAAGGATTTTAAAGTGATTTTTGGAAATAGACGTTTTATTTAATTTTTGAATTAATAAATAAACGTTCAAACTTTAAAGTTATAAAAGTTAAGATTTGTGAATTATAACCAAAAGGTAATTTCTTTTGAAATAAATAGTTAAGAAATTTATAAAATGGTTTAAATTGAGATTTCTAAATTATTAAAAACGATATATGTAAAAGATGTACAAAAATTGATATTTATAACTTTAAAATGTTGGTATTATAAAACGAGTTTTTATAAGCGTTAAAATGAATTTTTAAGAATTTATAAATAAATGAAATTTATAAATTGTGAACTTATAAATGGAAATGATTTTGGTAAAATAAAGGAATTATAAGTATTTAACTTAAAATATGGATTGTTGGTATAAGATTTGAGTTATGAATCGAATTATTAATAAAGGGGATTTATTAAATTGAAGTTGTTACAAAATAGAAATAGAATTTATAAACGTTGTTTTATAAATTCGAAAATCAATCAAATTTGATGAATTGAATATAGAAGGTTATTAAGGGAATTTTATCCACGATTTTGGATAGTGGATAAATTCTTGAAATAAATGTGTAGAAAAGATTGAAATGTGGTTAGTGAAGTATATTCACGATTTTGGACAGTGAATATATTTTTAAGCAAAATGGATATGGTTTTGGGAAAGTGATATTTGAAATGAAGTTAATTGTTTTAAAGATGTTTTTAAAATGTGGGAAATATCGAAACCATAGATTTCAACATTTAATTGTTGAAATAGACGTTTTCGAAAAATAAGGAAATGGTGGACTATAACATTGTTGTTATAGTAAATGATCTCCAAAAGGAAATGTTTTTATGTAATATTGGGATTTATATATCTATCTAAATTTCGAATCCCTATACTAGTGATTTTGAGTCGTCGTAACAATGTTTTACGTAACATTCGTTTTGACTCAAATAAATGTTGTTATAGTAAATGATTTCCTTAAAGAATGAAATATATACTTAATTTTGATTTAAGTATATAGACTATTTTCCAAGTGTTGAAAATAAATGATTTGTGAAATACTTATTATTAAATAAGTATGGAAATGCTTTTCCAAAATGAAATGAAACGTTTTGAGATTTTATCTTCTTAAAGATAAATTGAAAATGAATATTGGAATCGATTTGAAAATCGTATATCAGTAGATATTTTTGAAATATAAATTCACTATGGAATTTATAAAAGAAAGGGAAACTGTTTAGAAAAATAAACGTTGATTTATTTTTGAAGTGTGGAAATTTTATATCTAGTAAAGATATTTTTAAAGATAAATAATTTGGAAAATTATTTGGAATCTGATGATGTTGCGCATCTTTATTGATAGTTAAATAACCGACTATCAATAATTACCTTTAGATAGGTATTTGTTGTGAATTGGATGAATTTGAATGCCACACTTATTTTTGAATAAGCGCTCACTATTCGGGTTAGCCGGGAAAGGACCATGGGGTCGTATAACCCATTCCGAATATGTGATACGTCGTTATGAATTGCATTTGAAGACCGGTGTTGAAGACCGGATATTTTTGAAAACGGAAGGATTACCGTCGAGTTACTCTACATCGGCTGATCTCCAATTTCGAGGTTTTTATCACCCTTAGTGACGGGAAGTCCGGACGTGATTAGAAATTTATCCGGATGTGCAAGGGCTTCGTGAGAAGTGCCTTCGGTTCTGTTCGATCCCGGAACAGACTTGTATGGATTGTGTGTCTGACGTTACAATTTGAGATATAAAGCTGATTTCTTTCAAATACATTTCTATTGGTGGGGGAGAATTTATTCTCTTAGCTTAACACCCTTCTCTGAGACGTACGAGCTCAGAGGTTATGTAGTTGAAATTTATCAGCGATATACTCCCAATTTGGTAACGTGGCATACTGAGTGTTGCTGTGAAATGATCAGTGTTTGATCATTTGTGATATGATCATTTGTTTGATCTTATATCTTTGTGATCATAGGTTGATCATTTTGTTTGACCCGAAGCATGGCTTTGTAGAAAGCGTAGCTTTGTGGACGAGACTTCGTCGAGCCTCACACCTCGGAAATGGTCAAAACAGGAAGGATGCAGCAAGGTTCTAGGGAGTAGCGCCCCTTAGTGTATGTCATTCCTTCTGGATAGAGGTGGTATCATGGTATGGAGCCCAGATACTTAACCTATGTGGTTGCTGCATTATTATTATTAAGTGGTTTGTTGCGAATCGGGGATCCTCGGGAAGATCGGTTACGATCGGGGGATGGCATACGCATGTCAGTAGTTACCTATTTTTGCAGAGGTAACCCGGCCTTGTGTTGGTAGAGATCCGGTTAGGTTCTCGGGTCGTCTATTCCAGGGACGTACCCACCATGGCATAGGAAGTTCCTTAGCCTGACCATTTGTTGGAAATCCAAAGAAACAATACGAGCCCTTTACAATTTCAATTGTATAACCTGTCTCCTCAGGAGGCAGCTATTAGCAGGCATAATATAATGGTACCTATGCTGGCTAAGATTTATATTCTACTTTCGAAATGTTTTCCACTATGCACTAATAATAATATTTGATTTGATTCTTGCGTAGTAAGCATCTTTGACTAACATAAGAAGAAATCTCCTCCAAGTCTGCGTTTGCATTGTGTGTGTGGTGGGAGGTCTTATGGTAGTTTCATTTTCCAAAAGCATTGCGAATTTGTTTTATTTTCTTTGTGAAAAATAACTGTTTTACGATCTCACACCAGTCACCATGACTGACTCGGAGTTTATTGTTTCCCTTCTAAACTCTGGGTGCCCACCAATTTCCACACGGGCAGTCTAGAGTTAGGTTATCAGGATATTCTGGATATTCTGGAGCTTTGGAAGCAAGCTGGATGGCGAGACGTAGTATTTGTATCTGATATATTTATTCCGCTGTGTACTCTGTATGAGGACAAATTTATATAACTGTCCATTGTTGTATATCGACTCTGATGATTGATGTATGTATAAACTGATATATCTCTTTGTTTTAAAAGACTAGTGTTTATTTATTATATATTGTTCCGCTGCGATGTGTAAGATTCTGATATTGTTTCTGCTTCTGATGTTGTTCTGTTGTTCTTTCTTTCTCTTTTCTTTCCTTTTCTTCTTTCTTCTTCTGCTTTCTTCTTCTCTTTTTCTTCTATCTTTTCTTCTATTTCTTCTTTTTAAAACCCTCACTATTGGAGTTTCCGGCACTCGATTTCTCGGCAGTCGATAAAGTGAGTATCGATGTCGAATTTTCGAAAGTCGAAAATTTCGGTATGTGACAATTTGTTTGCAAAACCATTTCCTAAAGTTTCCTTCCTCCATGTGTGAGCCATCGTGTCATTTTTTTCGTTGATTCTTCGGGCTTTAGAAACATGAGCAGGCTTCAAAATTCTTAACGTGAGTAACCAATTTGTTTTTTTTTTGAAATGGTACTTAGATACAACATGTCATTGGGACGATATATCACAACTCACATGTCAATAAATGTTCGAATCATGCTAAGTTTCGAACTTGTGACCTCTCGCACCAAAGTCGAATCACTTAACCATTGGGACAATGGTGCTTGTCAATTTTCATAATATTCTTATAACTTGAATATCTTCCGCATATGAACTCCGATTGATGCGCAGTTTCTTCCGTTGGACCCATATTGAAATTCCAACAACATGAAACTAGTTTGGTTGAATTTGGAGACTGTTGAGATTTTGGGCTTTTATTGGATTTTTATATGGGTGGTAAATCAAAGGTGAGTGATTAAACTCACTCACGCAATACTAAAATTTCCATTGCAAGTTAAATAATATTTATGATGTGATATATAAATTTTTGATTGCTGTTTATTGATTTAAACTAGCATTTGAATTGATATTGGATCTGAATCGACATTAAATTGAATTGACATTTAAATTTATATTGAAATTTTATTGCTAGTAAAACCCCCGATATTGATGACTATTATCTGTTGTAATATATTGGTTGATTTGGATGTTGTTTGAAATGGATGCTTATTGATTGATATGTTCGATGTATGGTTGTTTATTTATTTCAACATGTCTCTGTTATCACCTTGTATATTATTGACATCATTTAAATGGTAACCTGAATCATGTTAGAATTGGATAAGTAAGACATTTAAATTATGGGTTGAAATGATATATATACCCATATAATTTCTTGAATTTGGATTATTTATTGGAAATTGAATTATTTGAAAGGTTTTAGTTTTTAATTTTAACTTCGGATTAATTTTAATTAAAGTGGTTAAAGTTGGTATTTCGAATCATTTGAAATCCCTTAAATTATTATATTCACGTTGTACACTTGATAGGAGATGGAAAATCCCGTAACATCTCTGAAACCATTGCACTCATATTTTTATTTGATATTGATTTGACTTACATATGAATTTTTAGTTCTGACTCGAGTGTATTGTTTTTCATTATGCTCGGGTCAGCCTGAGTATTTCAGTGTTTGAAGACGTTATTCCTTAAAGACGAAGATGAAGATTGGTGATCTTATTTATTATTATTTTTCCCCTGCATTATTTGATATGTTTGTTTATTATACTCTGATTGATGTTGTAAAAATGTGTAATCAAATGTATATTGTAAAACAGCTTAATGAACTGTTTTATTTGATTTTTATATTCTATCGTTCCGCTGTGAGATTCTGTGTATTGTTTCCTTCTTTTCTCTTGTTTTCTTTATTAAACCCCATTGATAATTCACCCTTTTGAATGGTTTGAGTCATACATGTGTGGTTTATTGTCGACTTAAGTTGTCCAAAAAGGTGGGTCATCATAGTTGGTATCAGAGCTTAGGTTTAGCGTATAACTAAACCTATAGGATAAGCTCATTGAGTGTGTATACGTATATGAGAGAGCGTATTTGTTAGTAATATTTTTTTTTGAAATTAATAAATGAAATGATTTTTAACCTAGATTATATATAGAATATAAAAGAATTAATTCTATAAACCGATAAATTCATTTGTGTTGTTTGATGATGATTGGATGTTTTACTGGTTGATTGATCGATTGATATGATTGTGCATATTATCATTTACTGATTAGTTTTTTGTGCTCGGCCAATTTATGAGCGTTTGAATTTTGTTGTTGACTTTCGAATAATGCATAACCAGTTGTAAGTATTTTACTTTTTCATGCATGGGAATGGTAGAAATTGTAATCTTTTGGGAATGTTGGAACGAACACCTGGTGAATTAAGTTTCACAATTTGACTATAAGGCATTCAGCGACAAAGTTGGGTTAAAATTGATTGTTAGATTAAAGTTATTTACTTTTGATCCAAACAAAGAATTACGATTTTTGAAATGAATATTATGTAAGATAATGACTCATACAAATATGATTTCTGACTAAAAAAGGAAATTCAAACTAGAAATTTGAGAGTTTGAACTCCGGGAGTTTTGAAAGTGGTTTCTAAGATTTTGAAAAAATATAGTAGTATTGTTTGAAAGTATTTTCCATACTGAAATGTTTTCAAAATGATTTCGAAAGAAATAAAGTGCAAAACTCACTTCTGTCGCTGGAAAATAATTTTCGAGTTTCAAAGTGGGGGAGGCCACTTTAGTAGCTTTGCTACTTGTTTTTTTTAATGAAACCGATTTTATTCAAATTCCTGAAGTATGATTTGGTATTCGAAAGAGATATGTATATATTTATTTCAAATGATTGAAATAAAACCCAGTGTTTAGTTCTCGAGTTTTCTATTGAATAATATTATGAACACATGTATCCTATGCATTAAGATTGATCGATCGATTGATTGTGCATCTTATTGAGATGATTGATTGCTGATTTCCAATTTTGAATTGGAATTTGATTTTTTTCCGACTATTCTGAAGGGTCGAACACTCCCAAATTGAGAATTAATTTTCACAGCTAAGTATTTTGGAAAGTATATAAA
Organism: Allium fistulosum; assembly: GCA_030737815.1. Taxonomy (NCBI): domain Eukaryota; kingdom Viridiplantae; phylum Streptophyta; class Magnoliopsida; order Asparagales; family Amaryllidaceae; genus Allium; species Allium fistulosum. The sequence continues at coordinate 46,342,729 of CM060906.1, forward strand.
GTTTAGTTTTGAAAATTTTAAAGTAAAGACTAATAGAAGTTGAATAAGTTTTAAACTGTTAAATATTTTGATAAGTAAATTTTATAAGATTATTTTGAATTATGTAAGTATGAAAATTAGTGTTGAAATGTTTTGAATGGCAAGAGTTTTAAGGAATGTTTTAAACATAGTAAATATTTACAAAAACTTATTATTGGCAAATAGATTATAAGCAGTTCTGATTTTGTATAAATACGGAAAATAGTTTTGAAAGGTTTATAATGGAATTTGTTTTGAGAAACATTTTTAACCTAGTAAATGTCTTATAATAAAAGTTTTGAAAAGTATTTCTTTTGGAAAGAAATTTGATTTTATCTGAATCTGATACAAGTATTAAACTGAAGTTGTGGAAAACTATTGAATTGAAATTTGGAAAATTTTGAATGTGAATGATATGTGATTGAAAAAATTTTTGATTGTTGAGAATGTATATGGATTTGAAACTGAATTGATATTTGAAAATGGATTGATTTCAAAGACCTTTGACTCTATATAAATATCTGATTTGGAAGTTTTCGATTCTTGTATGAAATGGTTAGTATAAGTATGAAGTTATTTCGAAAAATATTGATTTTGGAAGGTATTCGATCTAAAAGGAGATAAATCTTATATATAATGGAATTTATATAAGAATGATTTGATATATTCAAGACTATTGATTTTGGAAAGTACTCAATTTGGAAATGAAATCTTATATATAATGGAATTTATATAAGTGTGACATTTGAAGTTATGATTTTGAAAAGGGTACTATGTATATTATGATACATTTTGAAATTGACGATATGGGAAGTACCCTCTGTGAAATTTGGTAATCCACTTTGTGGGTTCATACTATTGGTTTGATTTGATTTTCGGTCGTCTGGACATAAACTTGTGAGTTCCTTTGAATTCCATAGCTTAACCCATTGTCCTATGATTAGATCGCAGCGTAAATCGAGGGTAGAGATTACCTACAGTACAAATGAATTCTGCTGGGATATCGACGTAACCATTGCGTACTGCCATCTGTGGTGTTCGAGTGGTACTTTTCATATCTGTTTTTAAGTATTTTCACTGGGTATTGAAACAGGTCTACTAAGTACTTGGAGATTTCTAGTCTTGCGCCTATCAACGTACGACCAGAGTTTGTAAGAACGAGGATAAACTTGTTAAAACATCGAGTTATAAAAGTATTTTGATAAAGTATTATATAAAAGATATTTTGATTATTTTTCTTTCTTTTCTAAATACTTTAAAATGTTTTAAATGTTGTTTATTTATGTACGACATAGATTAATAGTGAATTTTCAATGTTGTAAATATTTTGAGAAGTTATTAATTCAATAAAACATATTTAAAGTTAATGACTATTGATTTATTAATAATGTTTGGAAAGTATCTTGAGATAAAACTAATAAATTTATAAATAATGGATTTAAGGTTTTCAATAGCTTCTTTCTAAATATAAGTAATGATGTAAATAATTATTTTCAAATAGTTTACATATATTTATAAAGATGTTATTTAAAATATTTAAATGGTATTTATAAATGAAGCAATTGGGTAGTTAAGAAACCAAATAAATTAAATATGTAAGTTGTATATAGATCATTTTATTCGCATGATAGTATTGATCCAGATTTGAATACATGATTTGTAGTAATTCACACCAGTCCGAGTTAGGATTTTTCGTACGATTCTTGATGGCCAACATTTGATACGAATTTTTGATATGAATTTGAAGTTTTCTATCATAGTTTATGGCTATGCAATGAGAACAGAGATTTCTAATCAAGGAACCAGATCAGAGTCTACGCTAGAGTGGTCGGGTTATCAATACTAGTTTGAAATTTGTGTGTTCAAGCAAGTGATCAGAATTAATATTGTGTACAAATGGTATATGTACATTGTACGAACTTTAATAATTAAATGTTGTGCTATCGTCGTTGCTTTTGATTGCTATACTATTTTGGTTGCATCTAACTGTTACATTCCATTAGAATTGCATGTATAAGTGCATCATACTTATCAGTTGCATTACCTTGATTTGTTGCTTATGATTGTTGTATTGCGTGTTATTGGTATATATGATAGGATAGTTATTATATTGTCTTTTATCATGTTTAATTCTTTTGAATTATGTAAGTAAGATACAGGTTCATGGAAGTAATGGTTGTTGCTTTTGGTTTCATAAATAGAGTTTGTTGCCCGACAAATAGGTACGTTTTCGGATTATGGTTTTGTAGCGATATTTTTATTGTTTTTCATGGTTTGGAATACTTTATTTTTGGTATATGATATATACAATGCAATTATTGATATTGTTATTTATTTGGAGCTATCCGCACAAAGGAGATGCTACCGAAATTTTTCGTAAATTTAGGACTTAGAAAATTTTGTGGAAGTTGAGTTATTTTCAAATTTTATTAAACTTAAATATGTAAGATAAATTCTTTATAAATTAACTATTTTGAATAAAATATATCATATCTCTTGTTTAATTCCTTCTTATTCCTTTTCGGGGATGAAAAGTTTTGAGTGGAGGAGATTGTAACGACCCGTATTTTTGATAATTAAAAATATTAAATTTAATAAGATTTTGGGATTTAATATTGTTAGAAATAAAAATTAACGAGTTATTAATGTAAAAATTTATTTGAATTTAAAGCTTGATCTTAAATAAATGCTAAAACAACTAATTTTAATAAGGTAGAGGATTGTAATCCCTATTAGAATATAATTTAATAATATTGATTTGAATACGATTTATTTAATAATTGTTCGAATGAAAGTTCCATTGATTGTAATAATAGATGTTAATAAAGAATGAAATGGTTGTTTATTTCTAATTGGAATATAATTGTAAAGTTAATTTAGATATAATTGTAAAGTTTAATAATGAATAAAATAATGATGTATTAAAGGAGAAATCATATGTCATTTAATTGAAATTGGTTTAAATATAGAATATGAAATCAATTATTTGATAAGTAAATTTATAATCCTTTTTTGTAAATAATAAATTTATAGATATATGAATTACTAAGTTGTAACAATTGTTTTATTTTTCATCTCGTTATTTAATCTGTTTTGAAATTAATTTGCTAATTAATGAAATTTAATATAATAGAAATATTTTAGTAATATGGGAAAGGACGTAACGGTAGATTAATGAGTGCAATAAAATGGAAACTTATGTTAAATAAACACATAAGATATTGTTTGATTTAATATAAAGAACATTTAAAAAAATAAATAAATAAAAGAATGTGTTGAAAACTAAATTGTAATGAACTAGAATTTTATTACGGTTGTAATTAAATGTTGTAATTTAGTATATAGATATTGAGTTTAACATGGAAAATTGGATTTCAAAGGAAAACAATTGGACTAATTATCTTCCCTTAGGGAATGTTTTGAGATTTAATTATTGTAATTAATAGTGATTAAATCTTGCCATTAATAAGAAATGGAAGTAAATGGTAATTAATTAGTGATATGTGCAACCTACGTTTTGTGTTAAAAATATTATAAAATCTCAATGAGAAATATTACGTTCAAATTGTAAGTGCTCAAATTTGTTACAAATATAATGATAATAGGAAATCAATTGATAAAGAAACGACGTGGTTGTACGACATATTATTTCTGTAACTCTTTAATGGGATAATCTTTAAATATAAGTTGGTTTTAAAGGGGGAGATGTTAATTGTAAATTAATGTGTAATAAAAAGAAACATGTTTCAATAAAAATAAAAGAAAAGGTTTGATTTATTGAAAAGAATATTTTTATCAAATAAAGTGAATGTTTCATTTGTGAATATAAATTTAATTTCATTAAAACAAAGAATTGAATTTTGTTGTCTGTTTCTAGTTGGAATATTTGATTTATTTAAATATTCAAACTTGATTTGAATTTAATTTATAAAAAAATAACAATAATAAAATGGTAAGAAAACAACTTAAAGGTATGGTTAAAATTTTGATTTGAAATAGTTAGCATATTTACATAGGAAATTTATTTCGTTCCAAATTTGAATTTGGAGTCCTAGTTCATCTTTTATTGTGTGTATTGGCGGTCCTCATCATGTTAATTACAATGTTTAATTTTATTTACCATGTACTAAATAAAAATATATATGTGTGTGTAAATTTGAGCGTATTGGGGTTAATAAAATATGTTAAAATGAATGATTTTTTATTTGAGTATATTAGAGTTGTGGTTTCCATGTATGATCTACCTTCTCAAATTTAAGTCGTCGCTTTCATTTATTTTATTTTATTATTATTACTTTCTTTTATTAAATACATGCCTCTTTTGGTTTTCCAGTAAGTTTTATTTATTTACATGTGAGCCTTGCCTTGAAATGTTTCCTGTATGTTAATGAAATTAATTGAGGTAGCGCACGTTTTGAAATTTTATACCAAAAGATTTGATTGCCATGTAACCATGTCTTATCAAATTCCAATGTGTCTTTCATCTTTTGTTAATTACCTGCATGTTAGTCTCTTTTCATTTTGCAAATTTACATCTCCTTGTATCCTTCCCTTTCATATTCCAATTTTCAAACGTGCTTTACCCTTATTCATTTCCTATTTCATAAATCTCTTCCTTTAACTTTCCATTTCCAAAACGTGCTTCAATTATTTCTTTTGCCTGAAGTTTTCTTTCTCTTCTAAAAAAACAAATAAATGTGAGCAACTTATTTTCATGAAGCCAATCTTTTCCATTTGTTTGCAAAACCATTTCCTAAAGCCTCCTTCCTCCTTGTGTAAGCCATCGTATCATTTTTTCCGTTGATTCTCCAGGCTTTAGAAACATGAGCAGGCTTCAAAATTCTTAACGTGAATAACTAATTTGTTTTATTTTAGTATTAAAATGTGTGTACTTGTTTTTATATTTCATTTTCATAATATTCTTATAACTTGAATATATTCCGCATATAAACTCCGATTGATGCGTGGTTTCTTCCGTGGGATTCGTATTGAAATTCCAGACAACATGAAACTGGTTTGGTTGAATTTGGAGATTGTTGAGATTTTGGGCTTTTATTAGATTTTTAAATGGGTGGTAAATCAAAGGTGAGTGATTAAACCCACTCACGCAATACTAAATTTCAATTGCAAATTAAATAAAATTTATGATGTGATATATAATTTTTTTATTGTTGTTTGTTGATTTAAACTGGCATTTGAATTGATATTGGATTCGAATTGACATTAAATTGAATTGACATTTAAATTTATATTGAAATTTTATTGCTAGTTAAACCCCCGATATTGATAACTATTGTCTATTGTAATATATTGGTTGATTTGAATGTTGTTTGAAATGGATGCTTATTGATTGGTATGTTGGATGTATGGTTGTTTATTTATTTTAATTTGTCCCTGTTATCACCTTGTATATTATTGACATCATTTAAATGGCCACTTGAATAATGTTAGAATTGGATAACTAAGACATCTAAATTATGGGTTGAAATGATACATACCCATATAATTTCTTGAATTTGGATTATTTATTGGAAATTGAATTATTTGAAAGGTTTTAGTTTTAAATTTAAACTTCGAATTAATTTTAATTAAAGTGGTTAAAATTGGTATTTCGAATTATTTGAAATCTCTTAAATTATTATATTCACGTTGTACACTTGATAGGAGATGGAAAATCCCATAACATCTCTGAAACCATTGCATTCATATTTTTATCTGATATTGATTTGACTTACATAGGAATTTTTAGTTCTGACTCGAGTGTATTGTTTTTCATTATGCTTGGGTCAGCCTGAGTATTTCAGTGTTTGAAGACGTTATTTCTTGAAGACGAAGATGAAGATTAGTGATCGTATTTATTATTATTTTCCACTGCATTATTTGATATGTTTGTTTATAGTACCCTGATTGATGTTGTAAAAATGTGTAATCAAATGTATATTGTAAAACAGCTTCATGAACTATTTTATTTAATTATTATATTCTGTCGTTCCGCTGCGAGATTCTGTGTATTATTTTCCTTCTTTTCTCTTGTTTTTTTATTAAACCCCATTGATAATCCACCATTTTGAATGGCTTGAGTCAAACATATGTGGTTTATTGTCGACTTACATTGTGCAAAAAGGTCGATCGTCTCAATAAATATATAAAGTTGTTCTATAAAAATATACAAAATTCGTCGCATTTTGGCAGTCCGACGTCGTATTTTTACAATTGAATTTTAATATTATTTAAAATGGTCTAATAACTCAAATAAACTTGTTTTAATTATTTAGAGATGATAAGAAATTTATTTTCATGTTTTGTTTACATAAATAAATAGTTTGATTAAAAAACTAAAAATGTGACCGGAAAACGTTTTGTAAAAAAATCGAATTTTTATCAAATGGAAATTGTCGCAACGTTGTTGCACCTTTATTAATATGTATATGTACACACATATATATAACATGACATATAAGACAAAATAACTAAACAAGTTTACTTTTACTAAGCATGATTAGAAACTTCTAGAATTTAATTAGTAAAATTAAGTAAGGAAGATATTTTTTACAAAAAGCAAACATCAAATCATGTCATTACTTAATGTTAAGAAGGGAGACAAAGGACAATGTGATGTGGTGATGGTAAGTGTTGAAAATGGTGATGTGAAGTTTAAAAGAAATATCCAAGGGTGTTTTGATAATTTGGTGAGTGATTAATTTGGTAAATTATCACTTTTTACTTTTTCTATAAACACACATGCATAGCCCTCCATTTTCTTTACAAATACTCTCTTCTCTTCTTTCTCTTCTTCTTCCATGTTCTTTAATGGCTTCTTCTTCCTCCTCTCTAACTTTCTAGAAATTATATCAAACGAAGTCAAAACACTTTTAAACTTAGCTAAAAGTCTTGCATCATCAATGGAAGGTTGTATACTAAGTTACAGTCGAAGACTCGAATGTTTGATGGCACATTCCTAGCATGATCGCGAACATTTTGAGGAGGGAAAGGGGTAAGCCATGATTTTTTAGGGTAATGGAGGTGCTCTTGGTGCAAGCAAGGGTTGTGGAGGAGGTTTGTCGTGAGCATGAGGTGGAAGGTTGTAACGACCCGGAATTTTGAACGAATTAAATTGAGAATATTTAATTTATTTTAAATATTTGAACGATGATTTAATTTGAATCCCGATATAACTTTGAAATTTGCGATTAAACTTTAGAATTTAATCGATTGAAAGTTGAATAAAAATTTGAATCTTCAATTTTAGGCTGAAGAAAAATATTTCGAAAACTGTTAAAATTCGTATTGATAATACTGGAGATAATAGAAGCTTCAGAACCGAATTTAAAATTGATTTGTTCAGTTTTGAAAATAATCGTTCAAACCGATATTTAAAAATAGTCATTTTTCAAACAGTCTCAGAATTCGACGAAACCAGTTCCATTGAGTCCCTAATATTGAATTATTGTCGAATTTCAATTTTCGTATTGATTGGAGTTATTCTGTGACCGTACGACGAGCAAACGTATTTGAAAACAAATCAAATTCTAATTTAAAATTTAAAATTATCGGTCAACACACCACGTTGTTTTCCTTTAAACACGCACCGTTGTCTCTGCCTAAAATCGCGCAGAAGAACACGAAAGAAATCGTGTAATCCATGCCTCGTTCAGATTTTAAACATCCCTCTCCTCAGTTCTAAATCTCGAACGAAGAAAATTAAAAATGGCCGAAGCCTTCCTCACTTTGATTAATTTTAAATAACCCTCGTTCAAAACCAAATCAATGGCGACTGGAAACGATACAACATCGCGACTCATCCTTGCCCCCACGCGATATTTCTACTGCCGATTTGAAGTCTGGCTACAGTCTCAAACTCGCGTTCGCAGGCGGTAGGCTCGGGGGCGATTCGATTCGCGTGGGACTGAAGAATCAGGGCGCGCTTGGTTTGTGGGGTTCGTGCGCGCGTAGGCCTAGGCGGCGAGTGGCGATAGGTATTCGAAGTGGTGATGAGGTCGCGACTCGAAGTGGGATTGTGATCGATTGAGGAGGGGCAGTAGTGGTCGAGATAGGGTTCATAAGGACGAATTTCGCGATGGGGGGAGAAGCGATCTGGAGTGGGTTCGTCGTGGTACGGTGGCGCGCGTGAGCATTTTGGAGTATTACTCGAATTTGGGTTTGTCGATGTGGGGACTGAGTTCGCGAGCAGTTCGCAAGCGGTAGGGAGGAGCTTGAGGGCGTGGTGGTTGGTGACAGCGTTCGCGAGGCGATTCGCGTTGGTCTGGGTTTGCTCGAGTTCTGAAGTCAGTAAGGTATCCTTAGTTTACGATTTGATTTTGAGATGCAATGATTTTTGTTGAGATATAAATTTTAGCAGAGAAAAAATAAGTTAAAAGTGAATTATTTCCAATTGTTTTAATTTAAAATTATATGAGAGTATAATTTACAGTAGGATATAATCTGTTTTTGAATTTAAATTTATAGTTAATTTATTTATTTAATTATCTTCGTTACCAAAGATTATTTAAAAAGGGAATATAATTTTAAAAGTATTGGTTAAGTTGTTATAGACAATAGTTACGTTAATTAATTTGTTTTATCTGTTTAGTTATTAAAAAGAAAATTTTTTGTAAAAATTTAATTTATAGTTATTTGAATTTATAAAGGAAACTGGGTTGAAAATAAAATCATTGTATAATTAAAACTTACCAAGTTAGAAAATTGGTTATTCGATTATCTCGAATATTGATAGATTGTATAAATTATTTATACAAGGTTAAATCAAGAAAATAAATTGGATGGAAATGGATGGCAAAATAAAGCCAAGGTGAGATCTTCTCACTCAGATTTAAAAATTGATTGCAGTTATTGATTGATGATTTGATTGTTTGAATGTGATATTAGATATGATAGGATATATCTATATATATAGCAGTATATACATATTGGCATATGTATATATTGGATTGATGATTTCCCGCCTCGTATAGCGGATGAGACCCTATTGCGCCGTTAGTAAGCGGATTTATAAAAAAAACTATATACCGCGATAATTCCGTACTGGAGCGGAATTGGTATTGTGCTGACGTCTTTGGATGCAGGGAAACAGGTTGGAGGGATCCAACTGGACCCCTCACATTGATTGAATTTATTTCTATTGTGATATGAATCTGTGAATAATTATAGTGATGCTATTAATCATATTGATATCTGGAAATTGTTTGAAAACTAAAATTCAACTGAATGGATGTTTTGACATCATTGGATTCCAAAGATAAACGAAATTGAATTTTTGAGATTCAAGTAGAAAATTTCTAAGTGAATCAATTTTTGAAATTGAAGAAATTTTGAAGAAAAGAATTTAAAAGTATAAAAGCTGTTTTTATAATCTTATCGAATAAATTCCAGAATAAAGTGAAAATGCTAAATAAAAGGTTTTCATAAAACAGTGATTTTAAATTGAAGAAATTAATTTAAATTTGGATTTTTAAATAGATTGAAAGAGACAAAGAAATTGATTTTCTTTAAAAGGAATTTATTTAAAAAGAAATAAGTGGGAAGTCCAATTAGAAATTTAATTGGCTAATTGAAGCGAATTTGGAAAATCGATATGAAATTTATAGATGTATAAATTGTAAAGTTAAATCGATATGAAATTTATAGATGTATAAATTGTAAGTAAAAAGAATGAAATTTATAGATTTATAAATTGTGAAGTTAAAATGAATGAAATTGTAGAATGGAAGATTTATAAGAAATTAACTTATAAAATTGGATTTTTACCTTTAAAGGGAGTATTGATCGAACTTGTTAATAAAGGGGGTTTATAAATCAAAGTTATTGTAAAATATAAGGTTGAATTTATAAACGTTGTTTTATAAATCTGAAATCACTTATTTAAATAAGTGTATTATAGAAATTAATAAAAGGAGATTTTTAAACCGAAGTTGTTATAAAACAGAAATGGAATTTATAAGCGTTGTTTTATGAATTCAAAATAAATTGAATTTGATGAATTAAATAGTGAAATGTGATTAGTGAAGTGTATTCACGATTTTGGACAGTGAATATATTTTTGAAGTAGAATGAATATGGTTTTGGGAAAGCGATATTAAAAAAAGGAAAATAAATGATTTGTGAAATACTTATTTTTAAAATAAGTATGGAAATGCTTTTCCAATGAAATGAACGTTTTGAGAATTTATCTTTGTGAAAGATAAATTGAAATTGAATATTGAAATCGATTTGAAAATCGTATATCAGTAGATATTTTTGAAATATAAATTCACTATGGAATTTATAAAAGAAATGGAAATTCGTTTTAAAGAAAATAAACGTTGATTTATTTGTGGAAATGTGGAAATTTTATATCCAGTGAAAGATATTTTTGAAGATGAAATAATTTGGAAAATTATTTGGAATCTGATGATGTTGCGCATCTTTATTGATAGTTAAATAACCGACTATCAATAATTACCTTGAGTAGGTATTTGTTGTGAATTGGATGAATTTGAATGCCACACTTATTTTTAAATAAACGCTCACTATTCGGGTTAGCCGGGAAAGGACCATGGGGTCGTATAACCCATTCCGAATATGTGATACGTCGTTATGAATTGCATTTGAAGACCGGTGTTGAAGACCGGATATTTTTGAAAACGGAAGGATTACCGTCGAGTTACTCTACATCGACTGATCTTCGATTTAGAGGTTTTATCACCCTTAGTGACGGGAAGTCCTGACGTGATTGAAAATTATCCGGAAATGCAAGGGCTTCGTGAGAAGTGCCTTCGGTTCTGTTCGATCCCGGAACAGACTTGTATGGATTGTGTGTCTGACGTTACAATTTGAGATATAAAGCTGATTTCTTTCAAATACATTTCTGTTGGTGGCGGAGAATTTATTCTCTTAGCTTAACACCCTTCTCTGAGACGTACGAGCTCAGAGGTTATGTAGTTGAAATTTATCAGCGATATATCCCAATTTGGTAACGTGGCATACTGAGTGTTGCTGTGAAATGATCAGTGTTTGATCATTTGTGATATGATCATTTGTTTGATCTTATATCTTTGTGATCATAGGTTGATCATTTTGTTTGACCCGAAGCAGGACTTCTTATAGAAAGCGTAGCTTTGTGGACGAGACTTCGTCGAGCCTCACACCCCGGAAATGGTCGAAACAGGACGAATGCAGCAAGGTTCTAGGGAGTAGCGCCCCTTAGTGTATGTCATTCCTTCTGGATAAAGGTGGTATCATGGTATGGAGCCCAGATACTTAACCTCTGTGGTTACTGCATTATTATTATCTATGTGGTTTGTTGCGAATCGGGGATCCTCGGGAAGATCGGTGACGATCGGGGGATGGCATACGCGTGTCAGTAGTTACCTATTTTTGCAGAGGTAACCCGGCCTTGTGTTGGCAGAGATCCGGTTAGGTTCTCGGGTCGTCTATTCCAGGGACGTACCCATCGTGGAAAAGGAAGTTCCTTAGCCTGACCATTTGTTGGAAATCCAAAGAAACAATACGATCTTGTACGGTTTTAGTTGTAGAACCTATCATTCACTTATGGTGGCGCCCCACTGTTTGGATGGTAGCTATAGTAGGCATAGTTCGAAATGTCTATGCTGGCTAAGATTTATATTCTACTTTCGAAATAATTTTCTACACTATGCACTAATAATAATATCAAAAAGAATTTGTTTCTTTTGCGTAGTAAGCATCTTTGACTATCATAAGAAGAAATCTCCTCCAATTCTGCGTTTGCATTGTGTGTGTGGTGGGAGGTCTTATGGTAGTTTCATTTTCCAAAAGCATTGCGAATTGACTTTAAAATTCTCTGCTATTTATTTTAAAGATAAATAACTGTTTTACGATCTCACACCAGTCACCATGACTGACTCGGAGTTTATTGTTTCCCTTCTAAACTCTGGGTGCCCACCAATTTCCACACGGGCAGTCTAGAGTTAGATTATCAGGATATTCTGGAGCTTTGGAGATAAGCTGGAGGACGAGACGTAGTATTTGTATCTGATATATTTATTCCGCTGTGTATTCTGTATGAGGACAAGTTATATAACTATCCATTGTTGTATTGAGTTGTATATTGACTCTGATGATTGATGTATGTATAAAATGATATAGTTCTTTGTTTTAGAGATTATTCATTTATCTATTATATATTGTTCCGCTGCGATGTGTAAGATTCTGATATTGTTCTGTCTCTGTTCTGTATCTGTTGTTGTTTTGTAGTTCTTCTTCTCTTTTTCTTCTATCTTCTTCTTCTTCTACTTTTTCTTTTTCTTAAAACCATAACTTTTCGGGTTTCCGGCATTCGATGGCTCAGCAGTCGATAAAGTGAGTATCGATGTTGAATTTTCGAAAGTCGAAAATTTTCGGGATGTTACAAGTGGTATCAGAGCATATGGTTAAGCGACAACCCTGCTCTGTTGGGTGTTACTCATTAGAGATAGAGTCAGCAGTACTCTAGAATGAGTTGAGTGTAATAATAGATATGAGCGCGTATTTGTTATTTGAATATAAAATTGTTTTATATTGTGATGATTGGTTTATTGAGTGGTATATGGATTCTGGTCAATACGAGTAATTAACGATCATTGATAGGGATCTCTAAACACTCGAATAGAACAATTCGGCACAGTATTGTTTTAAATAGGGTAAATGAAATAATTTTACCCAAAGCTATTTTTGTATAGAAAAGAAACGATTTTCTATGAATTACTATAGTATATGGTTGCATGGTTGCTAGAAATGATAACATTAAACTATTATCATTGAAATTAAATGAGAAATTGGAATTATAAACTCCAAAGTTAAGGAATTAATTCACATACGAACGAAATTTGTAAATGTAAATTATAGATGTGAATTATAATTTAAAACAGAATTCCAGAGAAGTTTTGGAAATGTTTTGAAAAGAAATTTTGGAGATTTGGGAAGTTTAAATCTTTTTGGAGTTGAAAATGAATTTCGAAGGTTTTGGAAAGTATTTTGTAGAGATGAAATCTCTAAACTCTTTTCGGTCGCTGGAAAATAACTTCGATGATGATCACGACATCACCGGTGTTCATTTTCGGGTTTCCAAAAGAGAAATTGCTGTCAAATTGTTTTAAATAGGAGTTGTTTGAAAATTTGGGTTTTTGTTTGGAAATTCAAATGGAATTTGAATTGTTTTCAAATGGTTTTGAAAAAGTGGAAACGACTCTGGAATCCTATTTAAAAATACTTACGAAATATTAATAAGTTGATAACTTATGGAATATTGGGAATCTGATTGAAATGAAAGTTCAAATTGAAATGAAAGAATTTGTGAACAAATAAATAAATTTGCAATGGCAAATGCGAGAAAATAAAATTGAATGTTAAAATTCATTTCGAATTCGTAAGCAAATGAATTGAATTGAATAAAGTAAATTGAAAGATGAATTAAAATTCGAATTGGAAATCCAGTTTAATATAAGTGGTTATAAACCAAAATAGTAAATTGTAATAAATTTTGGGAATGAACAAAAATGAATAAGACTGGAATTGAAACTGAAGATTGAAAACAGATTTGAATTTGTAAGTGGATTAGAATTAGAAATGAATTAGTAATTGAAACTAATTTGAAATAAGCAGTTGTAAATGAAAGCTAATCGATAAAATTCAATATTCAGGAGATAAATAGAATCCAAATTTGAATTAAAATGGTAAAGTGAATTCAATGAATTTGAAATGTAAATTTGAATGGATATGAATATGTAACTTCAACAGTGAAGTAAGCTAAAAATGTATATGCAGTTTACATTGAAAATTTTGTAATTAAATTTGCAGAATAGTTTGAATGCTGTAACTAGATATTATGGCTAGTAGATATACAGGTATTGTAAAGGAATTGGAATTTTGATTTCAAAGATAAATTCGAATTGCTCGAAAAAGGCATGTATTTGAATTATAATATGAGTTTTTGTTGATTTCTTCTCTAGCCGCTTGGCTTTTTCTTTTTCTTTTTGAAATCTGAGAGTCCGTAGGGACGTTTTGTAGTAGTACCGTATTAGCCGCGCAAAGGAGACGCTGGCGAAATTTTTCGAAAATTTAGGGCGTTAGAAAATTTTTGAGAAAATTTTGAAAGTTTAAATTTGAATTTGAATTTAAAATTGAATTGAGAAGTAAAACAATGTTGTTTTGAACTTAGAGTTGAAGTTGAAATTTAGTTGATGAATAACGAATCTTTAGTAGAAAGATTTGTTTTGATGAATTGATAAAACTATTGAATGTTGAAGAATAATAGACGAGTTAAGGACCACTTTTCCTAACTTGTAATTTCGAGGACGAAATTCTTTTAAGGGGGGAAGTCTGTAACGACCCGGAATTTTGAACGAATTAAATTGAGAATATTTAATTTATTTTAAATATTTGAACGATGATTTAATTTGAATCCCGATATAACTTTGAAATTTGCGATTAAACTTTAGAATTTAATCGATTGAAAGTTGAATAAAAATTTGAATCTTCAATTTTAGGCTGAAGAAAAATATTTCGAAAACTGTTAAAATTCGTATTGATAATACTGGAGATAATAGAAGCTTCAGAACCGAATTTAAAATTGATTTGTTCAGTTTTGAAAATAATCGTTCAAACCGATATTTAAAAATAGTCATTTTTCAAACAGTCTCAGAATTCGACGAAACCAGTTCCATTGAGTCCCTAATATTGAATTATTGTCGAATTTCAATTTTCGTATTGATTGGAGTTATTCTGTGACCGTACGACGAGCAAACGTATTTGAAAACAAATCAAATTCTAATTTAAAATTTAAATTTATCGGTCAACACACCATGTTGTTTTCCTTTAAACACGCACCGTTGTCTCTGCCTAAAATCGCGCAGAAGAACACGAAAGAAATCGTGTAATCCATGCCTCGTTCAGATTTTAAACATCCCTCTCCTCAGTTCTAAATCTCGAACGAAGAAAATTAAAAATGGCCGAAGCCTTCCTCACTTTGATTAATTTTAAATAACCCTCGTTCAAAACCAAATCAATGGCGACTGGAAACGATACAACATCGCGACTCATCCTTGCCCCCACGCGATATTTCTACTGCCGATTTGAAGTCTGGCTACAGTCTCAAACTCGCGTTCGCAGGCGGTAGGCTCGGGGGCGATTCGATTCGCGTGGGACTGAAGAATCAGGGCGCGCTTGGTTTGTGGGGTTCGTGCGCGCGTAGGCCTAGGCGGCGAGTGGCGATAGGTATTCGAAGTGGTGATGAGGTCGCGACTCGAAGTGGGATTGTGATCGATTGAGGAGGGGCAGTAGTGGTCGAGATAGGGTTCATAAGGATGAATTTCGCGATGGGGGGAGAAGCGATCTGGAGTGGGTTCGTCGTGGTACGGTGGCGCGCGTGAGCATTTTGGAGTATTACTCGAATTTGGGTTTGTCGATGTGGGGACTGAGTTCGCGAGCAGTTCGCAAGCGGTAGGGAGGAGCTTGAGGGCGTGGTGGTTGGTGACAGCGTTCGCGAGGCGATTCGCGTTGGTCTGGGTTTGCTCGAGTTCTGAAGTCAGTAAGGTATCCTTAGTTTACGATTTGATTTTGAGATGCAATGATTTTTGTTGAGATATAAATTTTAGCAGAGAAAAAATAAGTTAAAAGTGAATTATTTCCAATTGTTTTAATTTAAAATTATATGAGAGTATAATTTACAGTAGGATATAATCTGTTTTTGAATTTAAATTTATAGTTAATTTATTTATTTAATTATCTTCGTTACCAAAGATTATTTAAAAAGGGAATATAATTTTAAAAGTATTGGTTAAGTTGTTATAGACAATAGTTACGTTAATTAATTTGTTTTATCTGTTTAGTTATTAAAAAGAAAATTTTTTGTAAAAATTTAATTTATAGTTATTTGAATTTATAAAGGAAACTGGGTTGAAAATAAAATCATTGTATAATTAAAACTTACCAAGTTAGAAAATTGGTTATTCGATTATCTCGAATATTGATAGATTGTATAAATTATTTATACAAGGTTAAATCAAGAAAATAAATTGGATGGAAATGGATGGCAAAATAAAGCCAAGGTGAGATCTTCTCACTCAGATTTAAAAATTGATTGCAGTTATTGATTGATGATTTGATTGTTTGAATGTGATATTAGATATGATAGGATATATCTATATATATAGCAGTATATACATATTGGCATATGTATATATTGGATTGATGATTTCCCGCCTCGTATAGCGGATGAGACCCTATTGCGCCGTTAGTAAGCGGATTTATAAAAAAACCTATATACCGCGATAATTCCGTACTGGAGCGGAATTGGTATTGTGCTGACGTCTTTGGATGCAGGGAAACAGGTTGGAGGGATCCAACTGGACCCCTCACATTGATTGAATTTATTTCTATTGTGATATGAATCTGTGAATAATTATAGTGATGCTATTAATCATATTGATATCTGGAAATTGTTTAAAAACTAAAATTCAGCTGAATGGATGTTTTGACATCATTGGATTCCAAAGATAAACGAAATTGAATTTTTGAGATTCAAGTAGAAAATTTCTAAGTGAATCAATTTTTGAAATTGAAGAAATTTTGAAGAAAAGAATTTAAAAGTATAAAAGCTGTTTTTATAATCTTATCGAATAAATTCCAGAATAAAGTGAAAATGCTAAATAAAAGGTTTTCATAAAACAGTGATTTTAAATTGAAGAAATTAATTTAAATTTGGATTTTTAAATAGATTGAAAGAGACAAAGAAATTGATTTTCTTTAAAAGGAATTTATTTAAAAAGAAATAAGTGGGAAGTCCAATTAGAAATTTAATTGGCTAATTGAAGCGAATTTGGAAAATCGATATGAAATTTATAGATGTATAAATTGTAAAGTTAAATCGATATGAAATTTATAGATGTATAAATTGTAAGTAAAAAGAATGAAATTTATAGATTTATAAATTGTGAAGTTAAAATGAATGAAATTGTAGAATGGAAGATTTATAAGAAATTAACTTATAAAATTGGATTTTTACCTTTAAAGGGAGTATTGATCGAACTTGTTAATAAAGGGGGTTTATAAATCAAAGTTATTGTAAAATATAAGGTTGAATTTATAAACGTTGTTTTATAAATCTGAAATCACTTATTTAAATAAGTGTATTATAGAAATTAATAAAAGGAGATTTTTAAACCGAAGTTGTTATAAAACAGAAATGGAATTTATAAGCGTTGTTTTATGAATTCGAAATAAATTGAATTTGATGAATTAAATAGTGAAATGTGATTAGTGAAGTGTATTCACGATTTTGGACAGTGAATATATTTTTGAAGTAGAATGAATATGGTTTTGGGAAAGCGATATTAAAAAAAGGAAAATAAATGATTTGTGAAATACTTATTTTTAAAATAAGTATGGAAATGCTTTTCCAATGAAATGAACGTTTTGAGAATTTATCTTTGTGAAAGATAAATTGAAATTGAATATTGAAATCGATTTGAAAATCGTATATCAGTAGATATTTTTGAAATATAAATTCACTATGGAATTTATAAAAGAAATGGAAATTCGTTTTAAAGAAAATAAACGTTGATTTATTTGTGGAAATGTGGAAATTTTATATCCAGTGAAAGATATTTTTGAAGATGAAATAATTTGGAAAATTATTTGGAATCTGATGATGTTGCGCATCTTTATTGATAGTTAAATAACCGACTATCAATAATTACCTTGAGTAGGTATTTGTTGTGAATTGGATGAATTTGAATGCCACACTTATTTTTAAATAAACGCTCACTATTCGAGTTAGCCGGGAAAGGACCATGGGGTCGTATAACCCATTCCGAATATGTGATACGTCGTTATGAATTGCATTTGAAGACCGGTGTTGAAGACCGGATATTTTTGAAAACGGAAGGATTACCGTCGAGTTACTCTACATCGACTGATCTTCGATTTAGAGGTTTTATCACCCTTAGTGACGGGAAGTCCTGACGTGATTGAAAATTATCCGGAAATGCAAGGGCTTCGTGAGAAGTGCCTTCGGTTCTGTTCGATCCCGGAACAGACTTGTATGGATTGTGTGTCTGACGTTACAATTTGAGATATAAAGCTGATTTCTTTCAAATACATTTCTGTTGGTGGCGGAGAATTTATTCTCTTAGCTTAACACCCTTCTCTGAGACGTACGAGCTCAGAGGTTATGTAGTTGAAATTTATCAGCGATATATCCCAATTTGGTAACGTGGCATACTGAGTGTTGCTGTGAAATGATCAGTGTTTGATCATTTGTGATATGATCATTTGTTTGATCTTATATCTTTGTGATCATAGGTTGATCATTTTGTTTGACCCGAAGCAGGACTTCTTATAGAAAGCGTAGCTTTGTGGATGAGACTTCGTCGAGCCTCACACCCCGGAAATGGTCGAAACAGGACGAATGCAGCAAGGTTCTAGGGAGTAGCGCCCCTTAGTGTATGTCATTCCTTCTGGATAAAGGTGGTATCATGGTATGGAGCCCAGATACTTAACCTCTGTGGTTACTGCATTATTATTATCTATGTGGTTTGTTGCGAATCGGGGATCCTCGGGAAGATCGGTGACGATCGGGGGATGGCATACGCGTGTCAGTAGTTACCTATTTTTGCAGAGGTAACCCGGCCTTGTGTTGGCAGAGATCCGGTTAGGTTCTCGGGTCGTCTATTCCAGGGACGTACCCATCGTGGAAAAGGAAGTTCCTTAGCCTGACCATTTGTTGGAAATCCAAAGAAACAATACGATCTTGTACGGTTTTAGTTGTAGAACCTATCATTCACTTATGGTGGCGCCCCACTGTTTGGATGGTAGCTATAGTAGGCATAGTTCGAAATGTCTATGCTGGCTAAGATTTATATTCTACTTTCGAAATAATTTTCTACACTATGCACTAATAATAATATCAAAAAGAATTTGTTTCTTTTGCGTAGTAAGCATCTTTGACTATCATAAGAAGAAATCTCCTCCAATTCTGCGTTTGCATTGTGTGTGTGGTGGGAGGTCTTATGGTAGTTTCATTTTCCAAAAGCATTGCGAATTGACTTTAAAATTCTCTGCTATTTATTTTAAAGATAAATAACTGTTTTACGATCTCACACCAGTCACCATGACTGACTCGGAGTTTATTGTTTCCCTTCTAAACTCTGGGTGCCCACCAATTTCCACACGGGCAGTCTAGAGTTAGATTATCAGGATATTCTGGAGCTTTGGAGATAAGCTGGAGGACGAGACGTAGTATTTGTATCTGATATATTTATTCCGCTGTGTATTCTGTATGAGGACAAGTTATATAACTGTCCATTGTTGTATTGAGTTGTATATTGACTCTGATGATTGATGTATGTATAAAATGATATAGTTCTTTGTTTTAGAGATTATTCATTTATCTATTATATATTGTTCCGCTGCGATGTGTAAGATTCTGATATTGTTCTGTCTCTGTTCTGTATCTGTTGTTGTTTTGTAGTTCTTCTTCTCTTTTTCTTCTATCTTCTTCTTCTTCTACTTTTTCTTTTTCTTAAAACCATAACTTTTCGGGTTTCCGGCATTCGATGGCTCAGCAGTCGATAAAGTGAGTATCGATGTTGAATTTTCGAAAGTCGAAAATTTTCGGGATGTTACAAAGGTAGTGATGGCCGTATAGTTTAGGAGGAAGGAAATGTTGTTTTGGTGATGATTTGGTTAGTGAAGGGTATGTAGTGAAATGTTGTTGAAATGAATGTTGGTAGGAAGTATGGTTTGGATAATGGTGAGTACACGACATTTGTAATTATTAAATAACATCTATAATTATTTCTAGTATGATAATATGACCATTTAATATCTTGGGTGATTTATATGGATGTTTGAAAACTGGTTGATTATATGGTTGACTATATGGTTGATAACTTGGTTGTGATAAATATAACCAATAATGGAAAAATCTTAATTATCCAAAATAGAAATGGTTAAGTAATTAACCATAGTTAATTCATGAAAAAATAAATCCCTACTAATATGTGTATGTGAGTTAGTAAGCCTCTTTATGGTTTTGAATATAAAAATGTTGGAAAATGAATATTATAATAATATAATATGTAATAAAGTGGAAAAAGAGTTTTTAATGTAATAAAAATAGTTTTAAATGATTTAAAATAGTCTATCATGATATTTTAATCATTTTAACAAGTTTCGACAAAGTTCAATGAAGTTTGAAAAATTGAGCCAAATCGAGCTCGTCGCTTAACGGCAGTTCGTAATTTTCCGACCTGAAAAGTTTAATCAACGTGTAAGATTCAATTATAAATCGGAATTTTTTGAAATAAGAATTTTTTTAACCTATTAGAATATAATTTTCAAATGGAAGTGAAAAATCTAGATTTCATCTTGTAGATTTTGAGTTATGTCCAAATCAAGTTTTCAAAAACATCGCGTTTTGGCAGTTCGGAAACCAAAGTGGTAAATTATTTAAAAATAGATATTTTTAAATCATTAAAAATATAAAAAAATTCCATAAATATGTTAAAATGTTTTGAAGGGGATTTGAGTTATAAAAATAGACTTATATGAAATTGAATTAGTGTTTTGATTAAAGAAGCTTTATAACACTATTCATAATGGTTTTTACAACGGTTTTTGATGACTTTTGCAAATCATGGTTTGAACTTAATTATTCTTCCCCAATCATTTTTAGTAATGTTTTCAAATGAATAATTAAGTATTTGAAACTGATTTGGAAGTTTTATAATTATTTTAAAGGAGTTTAAAATAAATGATTAAAGGAAAATTGTTTTAAACAATATTTGAAATAGTGTTAAGTAAATGAAAATCATCTCTAAAAGATCATATAAAAGAGTTTATAGTTGATCAATTAACTTGACCACCTTAAGGATGACAAAGAGATAATCTCTAGACCCGAGCTTGGACAACCAGTATCTAGGTTCCGCTGTGGCTATCCGGACTGGCCCGACGAAGGGGATGGTTAATTTGTTTAACTTGGACTGCATTTTCTTAAGTTAAAGAAAAGAGATTTGGAGTTTTCCAAAAGTTAAACAAGATTTAAAATAGGATTTTGGTTGTTAAAGAAAACCTTCTAATTAAACTCTATACTGAATTTCAAGGAGGAAACTCGTACTATCCTTATGAATTTAAAAGGCGAAGTCACCGTTATTCGACAAATAGTATAGGTTGAATACAGAAATTAGTATTGAGTATAATTAATCTAATCTCTATGGATCCTTTTCTACTCAATAAAAATTGATTTGGGTTTACAGTAAATGATGTCTTAAATAACATAGTTTTTGACTCATTTAAAAGTTATGATTTCAAAATAATTCCATTCAATCCTAACATCATATGACCATCTATACTTGACCTCTAGGCCCCACAATCATCATTCTTGAATCATCAGCCTTGATGGTAGTCCGATCAAACTCGTGCAATCAGTTTAATATAGCTGAGCTAGAATGCTGGATAACACTTTCCCCCCCAAAGTACGTCTTGTGATGAACATGACGTGCTTTGAATCGTCGAAAAGTGACCTAACTAGCTTCTTGAATGGTTGTTATTCCTTTGTCAAATCGTTTTTCCAAGGTGCTGAATTTCTCATTGATCGCCATAACGCTTGGTTGATTTCCCTTAATACAAATCCAGTGTTATATTCCATCAATTGATATATAAGTCTGGTTTTACGAGACTAATAAGCTTTATGTTATCTGGTCTAGCCTCGATCTTGAAGGTTTCAGGTGTGATCTCAATTTCTATCGATTTCAAAAAATTGAACCTTCAGGTCATACACGTGCACGCTTATATACACGTTTTTGTTGTTGGCTCTGATAGAGTTAGGGGTATGCC
This sequence comes from Allium fistulosum, assembly GCA_030737815.1. Taxonomy (NCBI): domain Eukaryota; kingdom Viridiplantae; phylum Streptophyta; class Magnoliopsida; order Asparagales; family Amaryllidaceae; genus Allium; species Allium fistulosum. The sequence goes on from CM060906.1 coordinate 46,364,596, forward strand.
CTAGGGGCAATTATGTAATTTGTTACATATATCTAACTCGTTGACCAATCTTGTTCAAAATAAAGGTATTTTCTTTCTATTATATACTTGATATAATGTGGTTATATTAATTAACTAATTTAATTAAAAGTATATTTAATAGAAAATCCATAAATGGTATATTTTGTGATAGTAGTTACAAAGTGTTGTAACCGTGAGTAATTTATCACATAAAACAAATATACCATTTTAAATGTTCCTAGTCAACATGCATCGAGACTGGATATCGATGTATCTGTTGAGACTAGAGTATGTAACGCTCTCCAAATGTTGGGTAGTGTATTACTCATGACTACTGGGAGCACCTAGGGGTTACATACTGATAGTTATTGGATAACTATTGAACGACTCACTCAATAGTTTTCTATTGGTTAATATAACTAAGGTCAAACAGAAAATATCGTGGTGATTGATTTACACAGTTCTCTCGACTTGAGAATACCGTGGATCTTCAATATGAAAGCTCCGCTTTGATTATAGTCAAATCATGGCATGGCGTTCCATCGAGTGACTATAGTTGGGTCGAGTGGAAGTATTGGAAGTGAAGCACTATTCAAGAGAGGATTCGTCTTCTCAGTTATATGGGGTTAGTATCATGGTCAACTCAAGTCAACTCAAAGTCAAAGTCTCTGGCCAGAGCATTTTGGTTAATAATAATTGTTATTGTTAAACAAAGGACTTTGTGTTTGGACTATAAAGTTGAATGTGGACGATATTGGAATTTTGACCATTACCAAATTCCATAAGTCCTAATATGATATAGTTTTAACGAAGAGAATTAGTGTAAATAATTGTCACTATTAGATACTGCTTATAATAAGTAAAATTGGATTTTACCAAAAGATGTGTAAGCGATGAATTCAGCAAAAATGTCACACCACCTGCTAAATGACGTGTGAACGTTAAAATTTGAACCGTTCAATATTAATCGCTGATTGAATTTACACCTTTGAGTCACACAACCGTAATGATGAATTCTCCGAAAAACCACACAATTTAATTAGTTTATTAAAAATTGTAAATTAATTAAATTAATTAGTATTTGAGAAATATTAATTATTATTTATTTTATTTGATGTTTGGGAGTTATTTGTAGTTATTTGAATGCATTTACAAAGTTATATTTGCGTGCATTGATATATGATATCATTGTAATTAAATAAAAGACAATTACATGCGTTAATTTATTGAATCTTATGTGATTTGATGACACGTAATTTTCAGCCATACCATGTAAAGAAATAGAAGTGAAAAGAGAAAGTTAATCAAGAGAATTAATTATAGAAGTTTTAATTAAAGAATGAGAAAGGTTTCCTTCTTTCAAATAAAACATATTCTCTAATTCATTCTGTACGTACAATTGAGTTTCTAATTTTTCATTCTTTTTTTGTAACTTTTCCAGTGCTCTCCTTCTCTAATGGCTAAAAATATGAGATCTTCCATGGCTTTAATTATTCCTAAAATTAAATAAAAATAAAATCAATTATGAAATGTGGTTTATTCCTTTGATCCTTGCAACATCTGGAGGCTGATTTCTGAATCTAGGAAATTTGGTTCATCATTCAAGGTGCAAATCATTGGCTTCAATATTGGTAATTCTAATTTCATTTATTTGTATACTCATCATGTTGAAATGGTCCAGATTTATTCATATTATATATCTTCTATCTCATCATGTTTAAAAGGTTTAGATTTATTCATATTATATCTCTTCTATCTTGTGTATTCATCTTGTAATATAACTTAGATCCCTTTTTGTTCATCTCATTTAATTATATGATCATTATGTAGATTTAATTTGAATCTCTCCTTATTTACATATCCATTGACTATATGTTTATTATGGTTGACTTCAAATCCTTTATCTGTTTTATTATGTGTCCCTTTTATATAGTCAGATCTGATCTATCATACAACAAATTTGTATATGTCCAAGTTGTCCGATATTTTTTCCCTGTCATTGTTTTGGGATTGTAAAAAAAGGAATGTGAAAATATTTTATTATGTTGTAATGTTGTATATAAAATTTCATAACATTTGTATACATAAACATTAATAAACTATATTCGTTGGTGGTTTAATACAGTAAAATTAATTTCCAATGTTGCATAGTTAATTTTTAAAATGATTTAATTTTACTTGTTTTAGTAATAAAAGTAAAATTTCCCTTTTGGTTTAGAATTCATAAGTGGTCATTTATGTAAAATTATAGACTTTTATTTCATACCTAAGATTAAAAGATTGAATCATTTTGTTAGCATTAAATTTAACCATATGTGTTACTTAAATTGCAACCTTCATATATATATATATATATATATATATATATATATGTGTGTGTGTGTGTGTGTGTTATTTTAAAATGAATACATAACTTGCAATTATTTATACATATATATATATATAAATGTGTTTATGTTATTTTAATCTAAATCAAAATGGACCCTTTTGTGAAACTGTAGGATTTAATTTCAAGCTCTTCCTTAATTGAAACCTTTGTTGCAATTGTTAATTCTTGTTTTGACAAACTCATATATATAGGAAAACTTATTTTAACATATGTAGGTATAAACTTATCAATTATTATACATGTATATTTTATTACTTAAAAAACTTAGACAATAAAGGCGTATGCAAATTCTATTGTAAATGCCATTTAATGTGTCATTCAATGTAATTAAAAAGAGAGAGAAACGTAAGGGTTTCTCTCTCTACATTTATAGCCTATCTTTCCTCAATTTATTATACATGTCACGAGAAAGAAAACCAAAGGTTTTCCTTCTCTAAATTTTGTAACAGCCCGATATTTTAAAGCGAAATTTTAATTTAAAAAAAAAAAAAAACAAAACATTTTGAAATATAAATTGTAGAAATTCGTATAAAACGAAAATTTAAAACGTTACATCTCGTTACGTTTTGTCCGTTCTTAACTTTACAGTAGAATAAAATCGTATTAATGATGATAATAACTATTTTAAATTCGGGTTAAAAAGTTACGTTATATTTTTAAGAAACCGTTAACATTTATTAAATTTATTTAATAAAAGAAATAAAACAAATTGTACGTTGTTTGGGCGTTTTAAAATCTCTTTTGTTTTCACCGTCCATTTGAATTTGTATGCATTGGCAGTGCAAGTTTCAGCCGTATATTTTATTTTGAGAAATTCAAACTCTTGCCCAAAAATTTTGCATTGATTCGTGCACGTGGAAGATTTTTCTTTCCCTTTGGCCTTCCGTTCGTTCCTCCACTTTAATATAATTTATTGCCTAAATCTATTCCTCGTTCAAACTTATTTCCAAACTGCAGTTTCTTTCAGCTCCATCTTCTTTTTGCGGGTCCATCTTCCAGGTAATGTTCTTTTCATTTTTGTCGTTCTGATTTCTCTATTGCCGTGCTTTGTATATTTGTATTTCCTTCGCCACCTATTTGCCTACCCCATGCTTGCCACCGAGACCAACCCTTCCCCCTTCGCCATGTTCCCAACACCAGACCGCCTCCAGCCTACCACCACGAGGCCAGAACCACCTCCACGTCAGTCCATTCCACCACCAATCCCCTTCGCCAGATCCGTTCCAGTCGTCTCCACGTCACCACCAGATCACCCCAGCCACACCCCTAAGCCCAGCCACCACGACCTTACCCAGACCGAACCCAGACTGAAACCAACTCCTTCGTCAACCCCAGGCCGTGACCAGGCACCACCACGTGACAACCCAGTCGTCACCGACCCTACAGACCACCACGAAAACCCACGCACCCAACCTGACCTCGCCGAGAACCACCATGTCTCCACCGTCAGCCTCCATCAACCCCAGGTCGAGACTCTCCCTACCGAACCCACTGACACACGCCAGACCGCCTCCAGTCACACTCCTACCCCAGCCCTGCCCATCGAACGCCACGTCAGACAATTCATTTGTAAATTTAGAAACGATTGCTTTGTCACAGTGGGAATTCTTTTGAAGTTGCTATGATAGATTGTGAGAAATGAATTGGGAAAGTTGGTCACGTGTGTTTCCTCTAATATATTTTGAATTGGGTTTCCAAAGCTTCATTTCGAGGTTTTAAAAAAAAAAAAAATATACTACACCTTGTTTTGAAAACAGAGAAAAATATTTGTTTTGTCACGTTGCGATTTTTAAAGTTAATCGGTATTTCAAAAGTGGTCGTGCTAGTGTTTTAAATTTTTCAACTTGTTTTTTTTCCGGTTGTTGCTTCATTTGTAAGTTCGTTATTCTTGAAATCTTAGAGTAGGTTATTTATTGTGTTTTTGGTTTGAATCCAGTTGGCGCATCCGCTAACGACTGATCGTGCTATTTGCGTGCTTTCGATTTTCATCGTATTTCTCTTTTCTTCGGATCTCCAGCTCCGTAGAGGTGAGTAAATCTCACACGAATATTCATACTTATATAAATTGTGAAACGACCGCAACTGAATGTGTAGAAATAAATAAATAAATAAATGATGTTATAATTACCTGTGATTTATTTATAGTTGATGTTAATTGTTAAAACTGCATATCGTATAATCTGTTATATCTGTTCTTATTTTACTGTTATTCTATTCTGTTAAATCACACTGCAAGTTCCCTGTAGAATAGAATCACTATGGGTTGAAATGATACATACCCGAACGGACTTTAGAATAAGGGAAGGTCGTTATGGGCTGAAATGATAGGCTTGAGCGATTTTCAATTAAATTTTATTTACTTGGGATTGCGGGTTTGAAATGATAAAACCCGGATTTTTCTTTGTAAATTACGGATTGAAATGATATAGTATCCGTATCACTTGAATTAGGCTAGAAAATATTATACAGACCCGTGGTTATTTTTCTGTATTTTCTGAATATTTTAAACGATTTAAAAAAAATTTGTAATAACATTAAATTGATTTAAACCGAATTTTTAAGCGATTTATTTAAAATAGAAATGATTTTTCTATGTGATAAAAATAAATAAATGGAGGAATATTTATTTTTAAAAAACGAAACTTAAACTTTGAAATTTTGGAAAAAGGGAAAAAGGAAAGATGGAAACTTAAGTTAATTGAAATTGAAATTTTGTTTTAAATTTGTGGAAAAATGAAGTTTAAGTTTAAGTGTTGAAATGAATGTAATAAGCAAATTGGTAAGTTTGGTTTTTAACTTGTAAAACTTCTTTGAAATAAAATTTGTTAAAGGATTGAAATGAACATTTTTAATGTATGATTTTATAAGTTTTAACTAGGTAGAATCTGTAGCACTTGTTAAGTGTTGTGGTTTTTATAAATGAACCAAAGGACTAAAATGAACTAAAGCTATGATAGTACTTGGTAAGTGCTGTTGTGGCAGAAACTAAAATTGAACTTGAACTAATGAAAAGCTACTGTAGCACTTGTTAAGGACTGCAGTAGACTGAATTATGATTTTGTTTAACTGATATAACAATTTTTTTTAAATATTGTTGTTGAATAAAAATTATTTTTCGAATATAACTTACCGCCACATTTTTTAAATGCCGTGGAAGCTGAAAATTTTAATGTTTTTGTTTAAGTGAATAAGTGAACTCCGAAGGGTTAGATTTTGGAAATATAATATTGATATAAAGGAATAATGACTTTGTTTTTAAATGGTTTAATTCGAAGTATATTTTGATAAATTGTTTTAAATTTATAACCACGGGTTATAATAACGATTGGTTGGCAAAGAGACCGGGATCGGATATGGACATACTCTCTGTCGATACCAAAAACCACTTTGACAACCGTGTACGCGGTGGAGATTCCAGAATGAAGTAGGATGGTGGCGACGTCCTTAAGGTATTACGTGGACCCAACTCCCGTGAGTTGGCATAAGGTGGCTAAAACAGGAGCGATCTCGGACCAGTGAGGTAGCACCTCTTCTCGGACACATTCCTTCGATATTATACTCTTACTGATTTGACTAGATGGCCATCCTCCGATTTGGGAATGTTGTTCGAGGTGGAACGGTAGTGGCTGCTATGCGTATCCATCAGTCCGTGTGCGTAATTGGTATATCTACCCTGGCATTGCCTAGTTGTGCCGTGTCACCTACCATATCGAGCTTTAGTACGATTATGATTTTAAGATCCGACCGCGTTAAGGTTCTCCATCCCCTTAACGCTATTTTCCGATATGATTATACTTTACTTATGTAGACACTATTATAATAGCGAATATTATTACATAGTAGATAGTTTAACGGATCCTTAGAGGATGGGCGGTCCCAAGCATCTTCTAAGTTACTTGTACCTTTACTACAGTTCATTTGAGTTGGTTTACATTGTATAAGTATGTATATCCTGACTCGAGTGTTATGTTTTATTTTTCGCTCGGGTCAGCCTGAGTATTCACAGCTTTGGATTCACCTTTCTGGAGCTCGGAATCACTGGAGATTCTGCTTATCTAGTTATCTTCCTATTTCAGTTTCAGTCTATTTCAGTTTCAGTTGTCTTATTTCAGCTTTTGTTTTAGAGACTTGAGTATTTGGGATTTCTACTGTACTTGTTTCAGAACTATATTGTGTTTCAGACTATGTATTTTGTATTTGATTTTAGACTATGTATTTAGTGGCTTCATGAACCACTATGGTATTTTTAAATTCCGCTGCGAGTTATTCTGATATTTCTGTGTCTGTGATTCTGTGAATGATTTTATTTGCTCCAAATTTTATTACAATCTGTTATTTTGTATTATTCAAGTCTGACATGTGTGGATTATTGTCGATTTGAATGGTCCAAAATAGTGGGTCGTTACATTTGGTATCAGAGCCAGGTTTTAGGCAAACCTTAGCCTATGGAGCAAAACTCATTAGAGATAGGGTAGAAATACCCTAGAATGAGTAAAATCAAACTCAGAATCATTTCCTTGTGAGTGAACGTATTTTTCAAAGTATAAAATGATTTTAAAATGGTTTTTCAAATAATTTTTCAAAGATTATTTTGATATAAAGTTTTCTTGTTTTAAGAAGAAATTTTCTAAACTTCCTTCTTTCCGTATCTACCTTGTTAGGAATTTTGTTAGTAGGATATTCATCCAAGTGATCTTATCGTGTTTTATCTTAATTTATCTTAGTCTTCTTTGTACCTTGTCCTAAATCAATTCTTGATATTTCCAGGATGAATCGTGGAAATGCTAGAGGTAGGGGTCGTGGTATTGCCCCAGTTCCTCCACCTGTTGCACCCGTTAAGTTTACAGTCCTTTGCAAAGAATTCTCTCAGCTCGGTGGCACTAAGTTCACCGGTTCAGAAAGTATCATCGAAGCCCAGCAATGGCTAAGAAGTTTGGAAAGAATCTTTACTGGTTTGGAGATCACTGATGCCCAGAAGCGTCAGTTAGCAGCATGGCAGCTGCAAGAGTCAGCCCTAGATTGGTGGGAGTCTGTTACGACTCACACTAACGAAGGTGATCTTTCGTGGGAGCAGTTCAGGTATCCTTTGTGTTAACTTGAATTTTTCCCCATTTCCTTTCCTTTTGAATTTATCTTAAGTTCAGTTTCTGTATCTTCTTTTCAGGGAGGCTTTTGTGGCAAAATGGATGCCCGAAGCCGGAAAATCTCAGCTTTACCGTGAATTCATGGACCTCAAGCAGGGTACCATGTCCTTCTCAGAGTATGAACGGAAGTTCAATGAACTCTCAAAATTCGGTCCTGGTCTTATCGACACTCAGCTAAAGAAGAACGAGAAGTTCATTTCTGGAGCTCGCCCAGAGTTCTACGATCGCCTTATTTCACATGTTCATGGCACATTTACTGAGCTCATGGATATGGCTATCCGCTATGAGAACCCTACTTCCAAGGGTCCTGCTACTTCTGGTACTCATGTCTCACAATCTTCCTCTGCAAATTCCAAGAAGAGAAAGCCCAACTTCCACCAGCAGAAGAAGAATTGGATCAAACATGCGGGCTTGGGATCTTCAGCATCTGCTCCTTCTCAGAGGCACCCTATTGATCTTTCCGCCATTACTTGCTTCAAATGTGACCAAAAGGGACACTATGCCAATAGTTGCCCTAATCCGTCCAGTGCTGCTGTTCCTCCACCCCAGGTTACCAGGAACGATCTTTGTCATGTTTGTCTTCAGCCGGGTCATTTTAGGAAGGACTGTCCTTTATATCAGAAGGGAAAGCCATCTGGCGTATTTGCTGTCACGTCTGCTTCATCACCTGCTCCCGCACCTACTCCTGCTCCTAGCGATAGTCAAGGTACTCTTCAAGGCACCTTTACTTTATTTCATCATCCAGTTCGTGTTTTATTTGATACTGGTGCTTCGCATAGTTTTATTTCTGATGACCTGTGTAATAAGTTTGAACATCTCCTTTCACCTGAGTATGCTTCTATTCCCCTATGTGTTTCTAATCCTATTGGTGGTCCCGCAAACCTTAATAAGATTTGTAAACATGTGAAACTCCTCCATTCCGATCATAGTTTTAGTGGCGATTTCTATATCCTTGGTTTCAATGCTTTTGATTTGCTGCTTGGAAGTGATTGGCTTGATAGACACGATGCCCGTATCTCGTGTAAATCCCGAATTGTTTCTCTTAAGGATGATCGAGGAAATTCTTTACTTATTCAGGGCCGTATGCCTCATGATTATGCTGGTAGCTTTATCTTTTCTCTAGATGCTTCTATTGATGATCTTCAGTCGACCCGTGTAGTTAATCACTACCCGGATGTATTCGGTGAAGTTACTGCTTTACCTCCCAAGCGGGAAATTGATTTCCGCATTGACCTCATTCCTGGAGCTCGACCTATAGTTCTTCCTCCTAGAAGAATGGCACCCCGCGAGAAGGTTGAGTTAAGGAAACAAATTGAAGACCTATCTTCCAAGGGTCTGATCAGACCTAGTTTTTCTGAATGGGGAGCTGCGGTGGTTTTCGTCACCAAGTCCGATGGTTCTCTTCGGATGTGTGTTGATTATAGGGAGTTGAAAAAACTCACTATGAAAAATAGATATCCAATGCCTCGCATCAATGACATGTTTGATCAGCTTTATGGTGCTACTGTTTTCTCTCAGCTTGATCTAGCCACAGGTTTTCACCAACTCAGAGTTGCTGAGGAAAGTATTCCTAAGACTGCTTTTCGTACTGAAAATGGATTCTTTGAATGGTTAGTCATGCCTTTTGGTTTGACTAATGCTCCCGCTTTCTTTGTTGACTTGATGAATCGTGTATTCCGTGATGTGCTAAATAAATTTGTTCTAGTCTTTGTGGATGATATCCTCATATTCTCTAAGTCTGAAGAAGAACATGAGTCACATTTGAAATCTGTTCTTGAGACTCTTCGAAAGCATCAGTTAAAAGCTAAATTTTCCAAATGCCATTTCTGGAAGGATGAAGTCCGATTTCTCGGGCATATTGTTTCTAGTAATGGAGTTTCAGTTGATCCAGTCAAGATCGCTGCGATCAATGTAAGTTCTCCTTTCTTTCTCTTTCATTGTTTCATTTCAATTTACTCTATCTTTTCTATTATCCTTCTTTTCCCTATTCTGTACAGGATTGGGAAACTCCTAAGACTCCTACTGATATCCGTAGTTTTCTGGGCCTCGCCGGTTATTACCGGAGATTCATTGAGAATTTCGCTCGGATTGCTGCACCTCTCACTGCTTTGACTCGGAAGAATGCTAAGTTTATTTGGAGTAGTAAGTGTGAAGCCGCATTCAATGAGTTAAAAGACAAGCTTACTTCTGCACCTGTTCTTACCGTTCCAAATGGAGATGAGGGATTAACGGTATACACTGATGCTTGTAGAGAAGGTTTGGGGGCTGTTCTGATGCAAGATGGTAGAGTGATTGCTTATGCTAGTAGACAGTTGAAGACTCATGAAGTAAATTATGCTGTCCATGATCTAGAGTTGCTTGCGGTTGTTTTCGCTTTGAAGCTTTGGAGACATCATCTGTTGGGTACCAAGTTCGAGCTTTTCACAGATCATCAGTCTTTGAGGTATATTTTCTCTCAGAAGGATTTGAATCAGAGACAAGTTAGGTGGTTAGAGTTCCTTGCTTCTTATGACCTCGACATCAACTATACACCGGGAAAGGCTAACGTAGTGGCGGATGCTTTGAGTAGGAAGAAAGCTTTGTTGTGTCAGATTGTTGTTTCTTCGCCTCTTGTGGATCGTATTATGGCTAGACAGGATGAAGATCAGATGCTTAAGTTGATTAAGGAGAATGTTCGAAGTAGAGTGGGAGGTAGTAGTCTTGATGGTAATGGAGCTCAGATTGACGATAAGGGTGTATTGAGGATTAATAATAGGATTTGTGTCCCGAATGTTGATGGATTGAGACAGGAGTTACTTCGGGAGCATCATCAGTCCAGACTTTCTATTCATCCAGGCGTAACCAAGATGTATCAGGATATGAAGAAGTTATATTGGTGGAAAGGTATGAAGCGAGATATTTCTATTTTCGTCAATAGGTGTGCGACTTGTCAGCAAGTCAAGGCAGATCATCAGAAGACCCCTGGTTTATTGCAGCCTCTTGAGATTCCCAATTGGAAGTGGGAACAAGTTTCTATGGATTTCATTGATGGTTTACCGAGGAGTAGGAAGGGTAACGAGAGTATCTGGGTTATTGTGGATAGATTGACCAAATCAGCTCATTTCATCCCGGTCAAGTCTACCCGTTCAGCTTCTAGTTTATCTGAGATTTACATGAGGGAGATTGTTCGTCTCCATGGTGTTCCTCTCAGTATCGTTTGTGATCGTGATCCTATCTTTACTAGTAGATTTTGGAAAGCCTTTCAGGATTCTTTGGGTACTCATCTAAATCTGAGCACTGCTTACCATCCACAGACCGACGGTCAAACGGAAAGGGTGAATCAGATTTTAGAAGATCTTCTTCGTGCTTGTGTGCTTGATTATGGAGGATCTTGGGAAGATCATCTCCATCTTGTCGAATTCACTTATAACAATAGTTATCAGGCCAGTATTGAGACTTCTCCATTTTCTGCTCTTTACGGACGACCTTGTAGATCTCCTTCTTGTTGGATTGAATCAGGTAATCGTTTGGTTCTTGGTCCTGAGATGGTTTTGGAAGCTTCAGAGAGAGTCGAAGAGATTAAGAGGAAGATGAGGATTGCTCAGGATAGACAGAAGAAGTACGCCGATCGTCGAAGACGGAGTTTAGAGTTTGCAGTTGGTGATTTGGTTTTCCTTAAGGTCTCTCCCTTAAGGAATGTTATTCGTTTTGGTCGTAGAGGAAAGCTATCTCCTAGATTCGTTGGTCCTTTCCGCATTTTGGAAAGAATTGGTTCTCTTGCTTATCGTCTGGATTTACCCGAGAAATTTTCTGGAATTCACAACGTCTTTCACGTATCTCATCTTCGTCGCTATCTGCATGATCCATCTCTTATTATTCAGCCTTCTGCTCTTGATAGCTTGGATATTGAGCCAAATCTGACTGTTGAGAGGAAGCCACTTCGTATCGTCGATCGAGGTACGAAGCAGCTAAGAAGAAAATCTGTCAATCAGGTCAAAGTGCAGTGGAGCACTGATGAACGGGATTGCACCTGGGAGACGGAGGAGAGCATTCGTGCTTCGAATCCGGAATTGTTTATTTCAGGTACTTTTGCTATTCTATCTTATCTTTCTTGTTTTCCTTCTTCGTTCCTTTTCGAGGACGAAAAGCTTTGGGTGGGGGAGAGTGTAACAGCCCGATATTTTAAAGTGAAATTTTAATTTAAAAAAAAAAAAACAAAACATTTTGAAATATAAATTGTAGAAATTCGTATAAAACGAAAATTTAAAACGTTACATCTCGTTACGTTTTGTCCGTTCTTAACTTTACAGTAGAATAAAATCGTATTAATGATGATAATAACTATTTTAAATTCGGGTTAAAAAGTTACGTTATATTTTTAAGAAACCGTTAACATTTATTAAATTTATTTAATAAAAGAAATAAAACAAATTGTACGTTGTTTGGGCGTTTTAAAATCTCTTTTGTTTTCACCGTCCATTTGAATTTGTATGCATTGGCAGTGCAAGTTTCAGCCGTATATTTTATTTTGAGAAATTCAAACTCTTGCCCAAAAATTTTGCATTGATTCGTGCACGTGGAAGATTTTTCTTTCCCTTTGGCCTTCCGTTCGTTCCTCCACTTTAATATAATTTATTGCCTAAATCTATTCCTCGTTCAAACTTATTTCCAAACTGCAGTTTCTTTCAGCTCCATCTTCTTTTTGCGGGTCCATCTTCCAGGTAATGTTCTTTTCATTTTTGTCGTTCTGATTTCTCTATTGCCGTGCTTTGCATATTTGTATTTCCTTCGCCACCTATTTGCCTACCCCATGCTTGCCACCGAGACCAACCCTTCCCCCTTCGCCATGTTCCCAACACCAGACCGCCTCCAGCCTACCACCACGAGGCCAGAACCACCTCCACGTCAGTCCATTCCACCACCAATCCCCTTCGCCAGATCCGTTCCAGTCGTCTCCACGTCACCACCAGATCACCCCAGCCACACCCCTAAGCCCAGCCACCACGACCTTACCCAGACCGAACCCAGACTGAAACCAACTCCTTCGTCAACCCCAGGCCGTGACCAGGCACCACCACGTGACAACCCAGTCGTCACCGACCCTACAGACCACCACGAAAACCCACGCACCCAACCTGACCTCGCCGAGAACCACCATGTCTCCACCGTCAGCCTCCATCAACCCCAGGTCGAGACTCTCCCTACCGAACCCACTGACACACGCCAGACCGCCTCCAGTCACACTCCTACCCCAGCCCTGCCCATCGAACGCCACGTCAGACAATTCATTTGTAAATTTAGAAACGATTGCTTTGTCACAGTGGGAATTCTTTTGAAGTTGCTGTGATAGATTGTGAGAAATGAATTGGGAAAGTTGGTCACGTGTGTTTCCTCTAATATATTTTGAATTGGGTTTCCAGAGCTTCATTTCGAGGTTTTTTTAAAAAAAAAAAAAAAATATACTACACCTTGTTTTGAAAACAGAGAAAAATATTTGTTTTGTCACGTTGCGATTTTTAAAGTTAATCGGTATTTCAAAAGTGGTCGTGCTAGTGTTTTAAATTTTTCAACTTGTTTTTTTTCCGGTTGTTGCTTCATTTGTAAGTTCGTTATTCTTGAAATCTTAGAGTAGGTTATTTATTGTGTTTTTGGTTTGAATCCAGTTGGCGCATCCGCTAACGACTGATCGTGCTATTCGCGTGCTTTCGATTTTCATCGTATTTCTCTTTTCTTCGGATCTCCAGCTCCGTAGAGGTGAGTAAATCTCACACGAATATTCATACTTATATAAATTGTGAAACGACCGCAACTGAATGTGTAGAAATAAATAAATAAATAAATAAATAAATGATGTTATAATTACCTGTGATTTATTTATAGTTGATGTTAATTGTTAAAACTGCATATCGTATAATCTGTTATATCTGTTCTTATTTTACTGTTATTCTATTCTGTTAAATCACACTGCAAGTTCCCTGTAGAATAGAATCACTATGGGTTGAAATGATACATACCCGAACGGACTTTAGACTAAGGGAAGGTCGTTATGGGCTGAAATGATAGGCTTGAGCGATTTTCAATTAAATTTTATTTACTTGGGATTGCGGGTTTGAAATGATAAAACCCGGATTTTTCTTTGTAAATTACGGATTGAAATGATATAGTATCCGTATCACTTGAATTAGGCTAGAAAATATTATACAGACCCGTGGTTATTTTTCTGTATTTTCTGAATATTTTAAACGATTTAAAAAAAATTTGTAATAACATTAAATTGATTTAAACCGAATTTTTAAGCGATTTATTTAAAATAGAAATGATTTTTCTATGTGATAAAAATAAATAAATGGAGGAATATTTATTTTTAAAAAACGAAACTTAAACTTTGAAATTTTGGAAAAAGGGAAAAAGGAAAGATGGAAACTTAAGTTAATTGAAATTGAAATTTTGTTTTAAATTTGTGGAAAAATGAAGTTTAAGTTTAAGTGTTGAAATGAATGTAATAAGCAAATTGGTAAGTTTGGTTTTTAACTTGTAAAACTTCTTTGAAATAAAATTTGTTAAAGGATTGAAATGAACATTTTTAATGTATGATTTTATAAGTTTTAACTAGGTAGAATCTGTAGCACTTGTTAAGTGTTGTGGTTTTTATAAATGAACCAAAGGACTAAAATGAACTAAAGCTATGATAGTACTTGGTAAGTGCTGTTGTGGCAGAAACTAAAATTGAACTTGAACTAATGAAAAGCTACTGTAGCACTTGTTAAGGACTGCAGTAGACTGAATTATGATTTTGTTTAACTGATATAACAATTTTTTTTAAATATTGTTGTTGAATAAAAATTGTTTTTCGAATATAACTTACCGCCACATTTTTTAAATGCCGTGGAAGCTGAAAATTTTAATGTTTTTGTTTAAGTGAATAAGTGAACTCCGAAGGGTTAGATTTTGGAAATATAATATTGATATAAAGGAATAATGACTTTGTTTTTAAATGGTTTAATTCGAAGTATATTTTGATAAATTGTTTTAAATTTATAACCACGGGTTATAATAACGATTGGTTGGCAAAGAGATCGGGATCGGATATGGACATACTCTCTGTCGATACCGAAAACCACTTTGACAACCGTGTACGCGGTGGAGATTCCAGAATGAAGTAGGATGGTGGCGACGTCCTTAAGGTATTACGTGGACCCAACTCCCGTGAGTTGGCATAAGGTGGCTAAAACAGGAGCGATCTCGGACCAGTGAGGTAGCACCTCTTCTCGGACACATTCCTTCGATATTATACTCTTACTGATTTGACTAGATGGCCATCCTTCGATTTGGGAATGTTGTTCGAGGTGGAACGGTAGTGGCTGCTATGCGTATCCATCAGTCCGTGTGCGTAATTGGTATATCTACCCTGGCATTGCCTAGTTGTGCCGTGTCACCTACCATATCGAGCTTTAGTACGATTATGATTTTAAGATCCGACCGCGTTAAGGTTCTCCATCCCCTTAACGCTATTTTCCGATATGATTATACTTTACTTATGTAGACACTATTATAATAGCGAATATTATTACATAGTAGATAGTTTAACGGATCCTTAGAGGATGGGCGGTCCCAAGCATCTTCTAAGTTACTTGTACCTTTACTACAGTTCATTTGAGTTGGTTTACATTGTATAAGTATGTATATCCTGACTCGAGTGTTATGTTTTATTTTTCGCTCGGGTCAGCCTGAGTATTCACAGCTTTGGATTCACCTTTCTGGAGCTCGGAATCACTGGAGATTCTGCTTATCTAGTTATCTTCCTATTTCAGTTTCAGTCTATTTCAGTTTCAGTTGTCTTATTTCAGCTTTTGTTTTAGAGACTTGAGTATTTGGGATTTCTACTGTACTTGTTTCAGAACTATATTGTGTTTCAGACTATGTATTTGATTTTAGACTATGTATTTAGTGGCTTCATGAACCACTATGGTATTTTTAAATTCCGCTGCGAGTTATTCTGATATTTCTGTGTCTGTGATTCTGTGAATGATTTTATTTGCTCCAAATTTTATTACAATCTGTTATTTTGTATTATTCAAGTCTGACATGTGTGGATTATTGTCGATTTGAATGGTCCAAAATAGTGGGTCGTTACAAATTTTCTCATGCTTAGTTATACAAATATACACTTCTTATATGTTACACTTATATTTCACAACATTAATGTATTTGATACATTCATTCCATTGCACATAAATATGCACATAAGAGTATATTTGATATACTCTAATTTACATACACTTTAAATTAAAGTAAAACTTTATTTATAAATTAAATAGAATATTGATTTGATTTAAAAGAAACTTATAAAAGTTCTAAATGAATTTAGACTTCATAGGCCTATTAATTATCCAAAATGGTAACTTTTTTGAAATTCATCCATTTCTTCCGCTGCTGGCTGGCCTAGTTCCTTCAATGGTATCAGAGTGAGGTTGGTTGAGGTGTTCACCTGGCATATTGGATGTCCCATGTTCGATCCCTACAACTAGCATGATAGGGGGTTCTCACATCGTGATCTGTGACGAAGCACTGCCTCTTGCCCCTACATGTGCTGTGATGGTTGTGCTATTTGAGAGGCTGCATGTAAAACTCCCTCGTGAGGTACTTAGTTGTGTCACCTCAAAGGGATTTGGGTAGGAGCTTTAATGGTATTCGAGCCTAATGGCCTATGCATTCTAAATTAGCCATGTTAAGGCTAACTAATTAAGCTTGCCCACTAAGTATAGTGTCTAGAAAGGTAATGTCTAGGATTGGAATTGTGTAATCAAGTACCCTGTCCTACCTGGTTACCAGCCTAGCCTGAAAGGTGAAGTAAGCCCAATGGTTACCCCGAATAGAAAAAGCCTAATTTAATCGGGCCTTGGGCTAATTTTGAAAATTAAGACAAGATTTTAAATTTAAAAGTTAAATTTAAAATAAAAACATGTTTATTATAAAAGGTTATAATATAACATAAATTTTCAAAATGTTTGGAAAGGTAATGAAAATTTCAAAATGTTTGAAACTGTTTAAATATTAATTTTAAACTTTAAAATTTATTAATAAGATTAGTAAAATAAATTAATTAAATGAGTTAATTAATTAATATTTATATGCATGTATTATATATGTTGATATATGTTATGTTATTTTAAAGTGTTAAGATAACATAAGTATACATGTATGTAAGATAAATTTTAAAATTGATATAGTTTAATTAAAATTAATTAAAGGTTAATTAATTAAATAAAAAAATATGCATATATAAGATATATGTGTTATACTATAAAGGTTATAGTACACACTATAAAGGTTATAATGGACATGTCCAATATAAAAGTTGTATAGGAGTACTAATTTAAAATTAATTAAAGAGCTAATTGATTAAAATTAATTAAAAAAGATTTAATTAATAAAATGTTATACATAAGATTATTGTATAAGCTAATTAAAATATAAAAGTTAAATAATAATGAAACTTCTATAATATGAGTGATAAACTAAAGATGAAACATTAAAGAAACCCAAATAGACTTAAGGAATAAATACATATATAAATGTAAGTATATTGTGATTTCTAATGTGTTTGACACTTGAATCACGAGGGTATTTCATAAAAAATACATTATTTCATAAGTCGATATCACTCAACATAATATATTGAAGATTATGAATCTTCAATGTAATGTTGTTGTAACACCTCGTATTTTTATAATTAAATAATCAAATAACAATGAATAGTGAAAATATTTTGTTGTTGAAATTGTTAGAATATGGCCTCGAAACTTATACCATTATGTCGGTGGTGATTTTCTAATCAATTTCCGTATATAACTTGTCAAAATCCGAGTTAATACGGAGAAATTACGAAAGAAACAAAAAGCAGAGAAAAGAAAATGAAAAAATATAAATATATGGGTCGACCCAGAGCACTCCTAGGTCAGCCCAAGGAGAACACAGGTTGACCCTAGGGTCGACCCGCGTTGTTACCTGGACGAAGTTTCGTCCAGGTACGTGCCGAACGAATTGAAATTCGATTTTCGAGTGATCTGAGCCGTACATTGATTAATCTTATGGCTCCAAACAACCCTGTGACGTGGTGGCTCCAGGTTCAATCAAAGAATCCAACGGTCTAAGATCCCCAAACTCCACTATAAATAGAACTATAGGCCTAGATATTTTCTCACAATCAGATTTTCTCCCAATGGGTTCATTGCCTGAGGCTGGGTCCTAAATAGAAAATATTTCTAGGGAGGAGATCTTCTCAATAAAAATATTATACACCTTAGAAAGGGATCCAAAAGAACCATGGGGCCAAGCTGCGCACAAGCAAAGCTAAGGACGATAGGTGAGTGGATTTAAATTATATACCTTTATCGTTTATTATATGTTATCGTTAGATTCCCATTAATTATTTAATTAAGCATTTATTCCTGTAGTTAACTCTGTAAATTTATTATGTTGAGACTGTAAATTTATATTTAACTATTTATATGGAAAAGGAAGATAGAGATCCATTTAAATATGTATAAAATTAGGCTTAACGATTATAGAAAAAGGCTTAAGCCTAGAAGGAAGACTTTTAAGTAATTATGCTAAAACAGAAGTAATAACTTAAAGAAAAATATAATAATTTGATTTGGAAGTACATGATAGATTAATTGGTTGGTTTAGAAAATAGAATGCATTTCTATAGTTTAATATTTAAAAAGATAATGATAAACGTAATTGAAAGAATAAAAGAAAGAAAAAGGGAATTAGTGTAAAATAGAGAAACCACTGTATTTTGCACTATCCAAAAAGTAAAGAGATAATAAAAGAAATATCTTGCAGTTACGGATTATTGTTTATAGCATCATTTAGTATTAAAATATGGAAATGAATTTTTAGCACAGTTTTCGTAACCAACCAAATAGAATAGAACTACTTCCTATAGTATACGAAGATAAAACAAAGAACTAAAGGAATCAAGTTAATTATTAGATAAGACTGGAAGCTATAAACAGAAATGGACCTAGATCTACGTTTACGGTGCAGATAATAGAATAAAAGTAAAGCAGTTATTATGATAAATAAATTTGTGACAAGCGGACGTAGTCCAAATCTAAGCTTGTCATATAATATAAAGAGAATTAAAGAGAATTCAACATCATTATAAAAGAAGACAGACTAGAATAGAAAAGAGACGTTTGTTATTATATTTATAATATACAGATCATAAAAGAAAATAAAAGTGACAATTACATGTAAAATTATAACATATGTTATAATTAAGTAGAAAGAAAAGGCTTATTTAACACTTAAATTAAGTTAATAAGAAAATAAAGCAGGAATAATAGAAGAGGCTTATTTTAATAAACTTAAGACTTAAATTAAGTTGATAAGCAAGATAATAGAAGTGGCCCATACCAACAGCATTCCCTTTCAGTCAGGAACTGATGGTCTCGCAATAGTTAGGTGAGGTTGGGACAAGATTATGCTAATTAGGGTAAATAAGTAGCCAACAGAATAAGAAAAGTAAACTAAACGCAAAATAAAAGATTTGACTTAGGGTCTAATAAAAGAGTGAGATACGTTTGGAGCAGCCCAAAGGATGAAGAGCCTAACGAAGCAGTTCATCACAGATTTCAGCATAGAAGAAGCACGTCCAACTTAGTTATTTTGGGCTAGAAGGAAGTACGAGACTTCAACGGGACGTGAGGGTACCCTAGGATGGCCCTCTGGGGTAGGCGTAGTGATGCAGTCCTCTAGAGGCAGGTCTGTAGGTGTTCCATCAAAAGAGTATGCCTTGACTGCTTTTTACATGGCATGACCATTGTAGGCAGTCAAAAGGGGTTGGTGTTTGGAGTAGGATATTCGTATGTCCCAGTACTTGCAAGTAAGTTTAGTGGGCAGGACCCAAAGGATAGTCGCATGCGGATATCGGGCCATCATCAAAACCAAGAGCGAGTTTGGGAAAGACTAGAGTTAGACCAACAGTCCAATGATACTTTCACTATCGAGACATTGGATGAGGGGCGCCGCCAATTGGATGTTTAGATTGTTTGTAGTAGGGCACATCCACTTAGCTCTTTAGAGGTCTTTCGATTAGTTGAGGGGTGGCTGCGTAGGGTCATAGCCATGATAAGAAAAGAGACAGACCAAATAGAATACTTGTATTGTAGGTCTAACGAGGCAGTCCTTTATAGAAATAGATTATCTGTATTGTAGTCCAATGAGGCAGTCCTTTACAGAACTAGACTATCTGTATTGTAGGCCTAACGAGGCAGTCCTTTAAAAAATAGAAAATCCATGACTGAGTTTCATACAAGGTAGACCTTATTAAGCAATATTCAAGGAGTAGATAGAATGATTACATATAGTCCTCAAGTACGCACTGGGTGGTACATTGTGGATGTCCGAGCATTAGTGTAGACTGGTGTGGACGTAATTTTACATTTTCATAGTAGGCGACATAACATCTTCATTGTAGGCCTTATAAGGAAATCCTTTATAGATGTAGTCACAGAACGCCATGGAAGCAAGACGATGGAGTCGATTGTGAGGAGGATACAGAAGGTACTATGGGTAGTACCTAGGACCAATGCGGTCATTGGGCATATAGCTACATATATATTAGTTATTAGGTTTTAATCTACTTGGGAGTAGATGGGCACGATTCACGCATAGAGACGAGAGTATTATAAACCTAATGAACCTAATATAATAGTAAATGGAAATAAAACGGTATATGTAGAATTAAGTTTAGAAGTGTATAATTTGTCCGTTCACCAGAACTTTAGTTCTGACCCCCTCCTCATAACATCCTACAGGTTAGGTAGATAGCAGAGATTTTCCAACTTTGAGACACTTGTTTGGAAAGTGTTATTATATTAGTGAGTATTTACTTACTATTATATTTTAGTCAGTTCCGCTGTGAGACATTTATTGAGCTCTGATATATTTGTCTTTGCCTATTTGTAGGATACCAGATACCCAACTCGGGCTTTAGTGGGCTTGGATCTTAGCATTTTTGTGAAAAATCCGGACCTATTGGAATTCGGGTTGTTACATTTGGTATCAGAGCCTGGGTTTAGGATTCCAAGATAGATAGTGAGTAAACGTATTTGTATTTTTAATATATATATATATACACCCCTAGACCCAAAAAAAGAAAATCCACTCTTTTGAGAAAATCAACATTTGGAAAGAGTTTTAGGAAACATGTTTGTATATCAAAGTTTGGATTATAGAAATCCCAAGAGCTATAAGACCTAGAATGACAAAGATTTTAGATATATAATAGATTCAGTATAGAATGGGGTAGCCTCGTGAAAACTATTGCCGATTCATAATTGTTTCAGAAAAGCAGATTTGATGATGTGGCCTTAGAATAAAAATAAGCATATGGAAGGAAGTAGGTTAAGAACATATATAATTGGATTGAGAAGAATTACTGTGGGGATATTTGGAAAAGTGTAAGGATGTTAAGAAGCCACTTTGAGTCTAGCCCATTAATTAAACTTTTAAGAATTTGAAATTTTTTTTAGAAAGTTTTCAAGTTTTAAAGTTAAAAAGTTTAGAGCTTTATATTTGTACTGGTTTAAACTTGGAAAATCGAGAGAGAACAATTTTTGAAAGAAAAAGAAGCATTTTTAAACATCTGAAAAAATAACAATAAAGTAGTTTGAGGGAAAAGAAGAGATATGGTTTTAAATAAGAAATATATAGAGAACTTTGCAATTTAAAAAAAATGTATTATTTACTTGGATTAAATATATAAACCAGTATTTTGGGTTGTAGTGACGGTGTTTTACACAACATCTGTTTTGGCCCAAGTAAAAACGTATTTTGGAAATAATTTCTTAGTATAAAGTGGTTGGTAAGTACACTTATTACCTAGATAAGCATATTAAAATATTTTCTAGCTGTAAAATATTAAAACAATCTTGAAAATGAAACTTTTGGGTTAGGTGATTAAAGTGGTTGGAGAAAGTTTATGGATATTAATAAAGATTTAATTGAAGTATAGAAGGAGTCTAGACTCCACTTGGATGGTGGAGAGCAGTCGGGAATATTTAGCCAAGTTGTGACCGCGACTCAGGCGGCCCGGGAATTGAATTGGGCTTAGATTAGTTAGGAGGAGACGGGCGAGGCAGACACAACGGATAGACGAAACGATGAAAAAAATAATATAAAACTAGGCCGACCCAGGTCGACTGCCTTCGTCCATTTTTACGCGTATAAACGCGTTCGAACCCCTTGTCTTCGTCATTCCAATTCCTTCCCCCAAAATAGCAGCAACTGAACCCAATTCCACCATCTCCAACAACCCCCAACGCCTCAAAACTCCACCAATATGCTCACGGTTAGTTTCAAATTGAAGCGTATCGCAAGACCTACCCATATCCATACTTCTTTCCCGTAGATCTGAAGGTTTTTCACTATGCCTCCAAGACCATCTTTGGTTCACCTTTTTCCCCATCTTACACCCCAAGAGATAGCCTGGTGCCAAGGCGATAGGAGGATAGTTCAGGCTTACTCTGATACAGCTTCATACCAGTTTTTGCAAGGGAGGGCGGTGAGATTTTCTGATTTTTATAGCACGCCTTTAGAGTGGCTCTTTTTGGATATCAGATTGCGACAGATTCTGAGTCACGAGACGTTCGAGTGGAGAGCGTACCTCCGGTTAGTACATCTTTTTGATGCTAATTTACGTACTAATGATGGGGATGATGAGATGGCCTTCCAGTCGGAGGTCACGGGAGTAGAAGTAGCATTTTCTGAGACATAGTTTGCTGATATTTTGGAGCTTATAGGGCATGGTCTAGATGTAGGCCAGATTGAGATGACAGACTATGCCATCTTACATCAGATCTTAGTAGACCCCCAGCATCCCGATTGGCGCGTAGGACAGTTACGCCCATTAGCTAGGTTGGTTATACGCATTCTGTAGTATAACCTTTTCCCCAAGACGGGGAGCTATGACTAGATATATCACATAGTGAGGCAGGCCACCTACGCCATATTTGAAGGCTTACAGGTGGACTGGGCTATGGCGATCATGGACCAGTATGTGATAGCAACGAGAGGTCGCCGATCTTCTATGATCTTTAGTCATTTTTGGACATGGGTCTTTAGGTGGGCCGGAGTTGAGATGGATAGAGAAATTTATAGTGAGAAGACCCACCCTATGATAGATTCCTCCACCCTGAGGAGGATGGGTATAGATTTGGCACAGATACAAGCTCCACAGGAAGAACAGGAGCCCGAACCACAGCCCTCGCCACACTACCAAGCGCCACAGTATTTCCACGGGCAGTAGAGCTTTCCTTTGCCACCGTTTGGAGGCGGCGTTGGACATACAGAGTCGCAGTGGCCCGCTTGGCCACCAAAGCCCGCGACGCAGAGTACTTGGGGACAAGGATCTTGGAAAGAGGCAGCAGGACCCTCCCAACCCCCTCCGCGGATGAGCTACGATGAGCAGATGAGGACCATTGCCAGAAGGCAAGAGCAGCTCGCCAGAGAGCACGTAGAGCTCTTGCGAGGACGACACATGATAGCTAGGACACAACACGAGATTGTGGCGAGCACCAGACGTTAGGAGTAGCGCATTAGCTGTTTAGATTCATTCATTAGGACCTTCTTATGTCAGGGCGGACATGGTCCTAGGCCTCCTAGCCCTAGATGATAGCTGTGTTAGCCTACTATTGTTACCTATCTAGTATCACTTTGTAGTAGAGTTTGTTTACTCTTTTAGTTATAAAATTGTACTCTTATGTAAGCATTTGACTCCTATTGCAGTAAATCAGTATTTATGCTTTTTCTCTTTGTTTTTGTGATGTTCACAAATAGAGAATAAGGACATAAGACATTATTGTAGAAAGAAAAGTAAATGCAGATATAAGAACAACTAAAAGGAAAATAACAAATTTAAAGAAAGCGCCAGAAACTTCAACTAAAAAATTCAAAAAGAGATATTTTCTTATGTAAACCGTGCTTGGGAAAAATAAATAGGAAATTTTATAGAGTAGCAGCCTAAATTCCAAGTACGGGGAAAGATGTACACAAAATAAAATCGGAGAATATGAAGTTTTTCCATCTTCTACCTTCTTTCTGACATAAGAAATCGAATTCAAAAAATTAGATTTTTTCTGAAATTTGAATATTAAAAGTTGTTTGTTAGGATTTGCATGAAAAATTCGTTGAACTACACTCCTATTCAGTAGGAGTGTGAGAAAAATTGGATGAAAAATGCTTTGAGTTTTTAAAAGATTGCATTTATATAGAAAATGCAAGTATATCTAGGATGTGTGCATCATGTTTTAAAAATAAATTTTAAGAAAGAAAAGCATTCATATAGGAGGTACCGCTTAGAAATTCATGTACATGCATATATTTTTTATTGAATAACACCTTTGCACAAGAACACGGATGGTTGCAAAATTGGATGTACACAAAATGGTTGTGATTAATGCGAGGAATTACATAATTTTACCCTTGTCGAATTTCGGGGACAAAATTTCCTAAAGGGTGGGAGAATGTAACACCTCGTATTTTTATATAATTAAATAATCAAATAATAATAAATAGTGAAAATATACATTTTTGAAATTGTCAAAATATGGTCTCGAAACTTATACCATTGTGTCCAAGGCAATTTTCTAATCAACTTCCATATATAACTTGTCAAAATCCGAGTTAATATGGAGAAATTACGAAAGAAACAAAAAGCAGAGAAAAGAAAAGGAAAAAAATAAATAAATATATGGGTCGACCCAGAGCACTCCTAGGTCGACCGCCAAGTCGACCCAAGGAGAACACAGGTTGACCCTAGGGTCGACCCACATTGTTACCTAGATGAAGTTTCATCCAGGTACAAGCCGAACGAATTGAAATTCAATTTTCGAGTGATCTGAGCCATACGTTGATTAATCTGATGGCTCCAAATGACCCTGTGACGTGGTGGCTCCAGGTTCAATTCAAGAATCCAATGGTCTGAGATCCCCAAACTCCACTATAATTAGAACTATAAGCCTAGCTATTTTCTCACAATCATATTTTCTCCCAATGGGTTCATTGCCTGAGGCTGGACCCTAAATAGAAAATATTTCTAGGGAGGAGATATTCTCAATAAAAATATTATACACCTTAGAAGGGGATCCAGAAGGACCATGGGCCAAGCTGCGCACAAGCAAAGCTAAGGATGATAGGTGAGTGGATTTAAATTATATACCTTTATCGTTTATGATATGTTATCGTTAGATTCCCGTTACTTATTTAATTAAGCATTTATTCCAGTAATTAACTCTGTAAATTTATTATGTTGAGACTATAAATTTATATTTAACTATTTATATGGAAAAGGAAGATAGAGTTCCATTTAAATATGTATAAAATTAGGCTTAACGATTATAGAAAAAGGCTTAAGCCTAGAAGGAAGACATTTACAGTAATTATGCTAAAACGAGAGTAATAACTTAAAGAAAAATCTAATAATTTTGGAAGTACATGATAGATTAATTGGTTGGTTTAGAAAACGGAATGCATTTCTATAGTCTAATATTTAAAAAGATAACGACAAACGTAATTGCAATAATAAAAGAAAGAAAAATGGAATTAGTGTAAAATAGTGAAACCACTGTATTTTGCACTATCCAAAAAGTAAAGAGATAATAAAAGAAATATCTTGCAGTTACAGATTATTGTTTATAGCATTATTTAGTATTAAAATATGGAAATGAATTTTTAGCACAGTTTTCATAATCAACCAAATAGAATAGAACTACTTCCTATAATATAAGAAGATAAAACAAAGAACTGAAGGAATCAAGTTAATTATTAGATAAGACTAGAAGCTATAAACAGAAATGCACCTAGATCTACGTTTACGGTGCAGATAATAGAATAAAAGTAAATTAGTTATTATGATAAATAAATTTGTGACAAGCGGACGTAGTCCAAAGATAAGCTTGTCATATAATATAAAGAAAATTAAAGAGAATTTAACATCATAATAAAAGAAGACAGACTAGAATAGAAAAGAGACGCTTGTAATAAATATTTATAGTATATAGATTATAAAAGAAAATAAAAGTGACAATTACAAGTAAAATTATAACATAGGTTATAATTAAGTAGAAAGAACAGAAAATGCTTATTTAAGACTTAAATTAAGTTAATAAGCAAATAGAGCAGGAATAATAGAAGAGGCTTATTTTAATAAACTTAAGACTTAAATTAAGTTGATAAGCAAGATTATAGAAGTGGCCCATACCAACAGCATTCCCTTTTAGTCAGGAACTGATGGTCTCGCATTAGTTAGGTGAGGCTGGGACAAGATTATGCTAATTAGGGTAAATAAGTAGCCAACAGAATAAGGAAAGTAAACTAAATGCAAAATAAAAGATTAGACTTAGGGTCTAATAAAAGAGTGAGATGCGTTTGGAGCAGCCCAAAGGATGAAGAGCCTAACGAAGCAGTTCATCACAGATTTCAGCACAAAAGAAGCACGTACAACTTAGTTATTTTGGGCTAGAAGGAAGTACGAGACTTCAACGGGATGTGAGGGTACTCTAGGATGGCCCTCTGGGTTTGGCGTAGTGATACAGTCCTCCAGAGGCAGGTCTGTAGGTGTTCCATCAAAAGAGTACGCCTTGATTGCTTTTTGCATGGCAGGACCATTGTAGGCAGTCAAAAGGGGTTAGTGTTTGGAGTAAGATATTCGTATGTCCCAGTTTTGCAAGTAAGTTTAGTGGGCATGACCCAAAGGATAGTCGCATGCGGATATCGGGCCAGCATCAAAACCAAGAGCGAGTTCGGGAAAGACTAGAGTTAGACCAACAGTCCAATGATACTTTCACTATCGAGACATTGGATGAGGGGCTCCGCCAATTGGATGTTTAGATTGTTTGAAGTAGGGCACAACCACTTTTCTCTTTAGAAGTTTTTCGATTAGTTGAGGGGTGGCTGTATGGGGTCATAGCCACGGTAAGAAAAGAGACAGACCAAATAAAATACCTGTATTGTAGGCCTAACGAGGCATTCCTTTACAGAAATAGATTATCTGTATTGTAGGCCAATGAGGCAGTCCTTTACAAAACTAGACTATCTGTATTGTAGGCCTAACGAGGCAGTCCTTTACAAAAATAGAAAATCCCCGACTGAGTTCCATACAAGGTAGACCTTGTTAAGCGGAATTCAGGGAGTAGACAGAACGATTACGTATAGTCCTCAAGGTACGCACTAGGTGGTACATTGTGGACGTCCAAGCATTAGTGTAGACTAGTGCGGACGCAGTTTTATGTTTTCATAGTAGACGACAGAACATCTGTATTGTAGGCTTTATGAGGCAGTCCTTTATAGATGTAGTCACAGGACGCCATTGAAGCAAGATGATGGAGTCAATTGTGAGGATGATACGGAAGGTACTATGGGTAGTACCTAGGACTGATGCGGTCATTGGGCATATAGCTACATATATATATATATATATATATATATATATATATTAGTTATTAGGTTTTAATCTACCAGGGAGTAGATGGGCACGATTCACGCACAGAGGCGAGAGTATTATAAACCCAATGAACCTAATATAACAGTAAATGGAAATAAAACGGTATATGTAGAATTAAGCTTAGAAGTGTATAATTTATCCATTCACCAAAACTTTAGTTCTGATCCCCTCGTCATAACATCCTACAGGTTAGGTAGATGGTAGAGACTTTCCAACTTTGAGACACTTGTTTGGAAAGTGTTATTATATTGGTGAGTATTTACTTACTATTATATTTTAGTCAGTTCTGCTGTGAGATATATATTGAGCTCTGATGTCTATTTGCAGGATACCAGATACCCAACTCGGGCTTAAGTGGGCTTTGATTTTAGCATTTTTGTGAAAAATCCAGACCTATTGGAATTCGGGTTGTTACAATTGTCCTCTACCATATATATATTTATAAATTACTTGCATACTCCTTAGTTGTTGAGCAAACTCAAGCTAGGGATGTTATGTGTAGTTTTGTTAATATATTGAACAGACGAGGTAAGATAATTATATGTATTTGTTGAGAAAACTCAAGGTACATATACTATACTTAGGCCATCGTGATATGGTAGGTATCAGTGAATAATCTCTTTTGATTTTTGAGAAAACTCAAGGTCCAAATGGGATTAGGACAAGGAAAAATAGGTTAGGAGTTGTATGTGATACAACCGATAAGGAGTTATCCATCGTTTGTGGGGCTATGACTTGTTGAGCAAACTCAAGTCGGAATACCAAGGCAGACGAGTCCTAACACCCACTAGTGAATTCGAAAGACTTCTATGTTTCATCTTAGGGTTTGGAGAAACATAAAAGACTAGTGGGAGCCTTATTAGGAAAATGGAATGGTAACATTTAACTTTTATAATATTGTAAGTACATATGCGAAATAATGTTATAATTATCTATAATGATAAATTTGTGCATTTAATATGATTGATAAAATGTTTATCAATTAACATTTACAAACGAACTAAATTGAAAGTTGACAAATGGAAATATAATGCCCACTATTAAATTCCTATTGCATGTTAACGTTTCAACACCCATACAAGTGCTTGATTTTACAACTACTGAATACATTAGTGGCTTGGTCACTTATGCATTTATTTGGTCAAGACCATGTATTGCATTCTATGAGTTTCGAACTCTAAAAGCAATACAAGACTATGGATATTTGATCCATATACAATTGCATATAAATGTTTTATGGTGAATGGTCAAAGTTCGTAATGTATAATATTTCGTTGAAATTAGTTCATCCAAAAAACCAAATAAACCTTAGTGCGAGATCGAGTATTCAGTCTGATTGATTACAAAAGGGATCATATTGTGTTAATGTAACACAAGACCAAAAACTACAAGATAGATAAGAACTCGATTGCTGAAATGTCATTTTGATTGGTTTACGTAAAGTGCAACATATTCGATGTCCTTAAATTTTAAGGATAATCGAATCCGCTTTTGTAAAGAGTTTGTTATGATATTGTAGTAAGGTTTTCTTTTGAATAGTTTGACCATTTGAAAGGAAAACGAATGTATAAAAATAGATGTAATCTAAGGTACAGTTGGGATGAAGAGAATAAATAGTCACTTCTACTTTATAGAGAAACATTGGAAACGAGAATTATAATAATAATTGATACTTAATATTGGAATAAGAAATATGATTTCTATTCCGAAATGTATTTTCATATCGAAAATTGTTTTCTATGAGATTTATTTTTTTGAGCTCAAGATATTTGATCAACGAACTCTCCACTGTAAATAGTTGCAGTGTATAAAATAAACCAAATTGTATTAAGTGAATAATGGACCTCCGAATTTAGCACGCTATTATAGTAATGGTGGAAGTAGTGGGAGCATGCCATATAGCACTTATTAATTGCATCATAGTATGAAATAACGATTATTTTTCGGTATCGACTGAAAAAAATAGACATAGCTATATTTCAATATGAATATTATGAATATTCATTGTGAAATAAAACTATAATGTGGTAAAAATTTTATAACAAAAGTGATGCGTTGGAAAGTACAAAAGTATCTAATATTATTGGTGGTTGTTTTGGAATTATAGACTAAGCCGTAATTTTGAGAAATAATTTTATTGTATAATTTTGAATCATATGATACTTGTTAATTATATCTCAAACAATAAAGGGCCATGCATCCATTTAGTGGGAGTATCATAAGGTTGATGAACTCTTTGGATTGATACATATATATATATATATATATATATGCAATCATAATTCTATAAATAACAAAACGGTTCCATGTATTTTGTCATATTCACCGATGAGTTATCGTCGACATGGACATGTGTATTTGATACACATGCAGTATGTCTATGGTTAACTTAAAGAATATAAAAACGAAGTAAATAATATAACATGCGATAGAAATGGTTAGATTTGATCAAATGAGTGAGTATATTGGAAAATGTTCTGAACGTAACTAAAATGAATAAAGATTCAATCTCAAAATTACTCCTCCATGTGATACATAATGATGCATCGATATGGAGTAATTGAACTTTGTTGGACAATGTACGATTGGTTGTGAGTAAAGTTGAGTTAGTTTCTTTCTATAAGGTAATGTCCTTAAGGGTAGTACACAAGGTTAATATTATTTCATCTAAATAACAGTTTACAAAATTTTATAAGATAAGGGTTTATAAGAAACTCCAACATATCCTAAGCCAAGGAGTTGGTAGGTTGTGCGAGTCGAAAGATTGCACGTAATAATTGTGCATGAGGGATCTTGTATGAATCTCCCCAAAAGGATTTTGAAAAGACTGTCATTGGATGACATATTTATGTTTCGAACATAACTTTTGTAAACTAAAACCAAATCAATTTTATAAATAAACAAATTCATAAAACGTTTATGAATACCTATTCTATTGCATTGAGAAATAATTGTTGTTTCAAGATATACCAATTTCACCGTAAAGAAATTTCTTTGAGGAATTATTGGTAGTAAAATGGAACTGAATATGATCCATAAATAGAACTGATTATATGAGATAAAATAAAATTAACCAACCTAAACGAACACATAGCATTAGAATGTCTAATAAGTATTCTCGCACATTGAAGAGAAACTATGAGTTTCTTATTAATGTCGAAAATATATAATCCTAGATTGTTTAATTAAACCATTGAAAGTGTTGAATCTATATGGTATGATGCACAAATCCAAAAGAATTCCAAGTACGCTATCAAAATATAGATTTTGGTGGTCGTAACTGAAGGGATATGATCCATCAACCACGACTGTTGTAACATTCCCCCTTTTGACCGCCTCCAGTCGGTAATTAAACCAACTAAAAACGTTCAAAAAGACGAATTGTTATTTAGTTTATAAGGTTTAAACAGAATCAGCCACAGAAACACAGATAATAACAATCAATTAAAACAAATGAGAATTTATTTCATTACTATAAATCTTTTTATATACATCAGAGTTTATACAATTTTATACTGATACAGCGGAATATTTAAAATACAATTTTCTTCTGAACTAAAAATGATTCTTTACTCTCTCTCTCTCTCTAACTTCGCTGCTCGAAAATCTTCAAGCTGTAGAAATACTCGGTCTGACCCGAGTATTATATTCAAAAGAAAATAATACACAGGTCAGTCTAATTCAAACCAGTTTATTAGTGCATATAGGCAATAATAATTTAAATAGACGACAGTCACAATAATTCTCGTCTATCCGACTCTTTTAACAAAGAAATCGGATAACGAAAATATAACACTTAACAGTGTTTAACAATAAATCAGCAGATTTAAAACATCAACAGAGATAAATAAACAATTTATCAACTCGACTAAATCAATTTAAAAAAAATTGAAATTGTCACTTTAAAACCATCGAAATTCGATTGGCTGCCGTACACGCACGCGTGTATGGCCTCGCCAATATGGTATAAAAATCAATGCATCACGAGCAAAGAATTATCAATTCAAAAACTGTCGAGTTTGGGTGGCTGCAGTGCACGCACGCGTGCACTGCCTCGCCACTATAGTGCGTAGAAACTGCAAAGGTCAAACCCAAAAATCGGGTTCAACACAAATAAAGATAAGCTCAACCGTAATTCAAGGTATCACTGCAACAATAAAACTGTGCATGTACACGTGTCAAGGAAGCAAAACTACAAATCAACTCAGTGATATGTACAAACAGATGAACATCAGTGCAGACCATGACATAGCAGTATGGAAGAATGCAATTTGAAGAGCACTGGAACTAAATGCAAAATATCTGTATATGATGCAGACAATCAGTGGCAAAAGTATACAAGAAAAGCCAGTGCAATGCAATGCAAAAAAAATGATTTCGACAAAGTATGTGCACAGGTAACCAAACTGCAACAATATTTTTAAATGGAGGCAGAACAAAAATGCAAGCAAATGCAAGTGGGTCGTATTCAAGTTACAAAATATCAATCCTGTCTCTGTCCAGACTAAAAAAAAATGTGAGCAACTTTAACCTTTAATTTGTTTGATAATCTATTGAGTAAGGATGTTGCATGAGTATCTTTAAACTAGAAATGATTGAACCCTGTGAATGTGCATGTTTGTTTACAGAAGCCTTTCAATAAAATTTTATTTCAATAGAATTTTGAACCTCAATTTACGTTTAAATAAACATATAGTGTTTGTAACCCAAGCCTAACAGTGATTTGTTATGTAAATTTTTTTGAATTTAACTTGGAAACAGAGAAGTATCAAGCAGATTCAATATGCATAGTTCAATTACAACATGTATACAATGCACATGCAAGACATCAAACCTATCAGAAATTCGTCATGCAAAAGAAAATTTACCACTTAAGTTTTGGTTAAAATGTTTGCTCACAGTCCAGCCATACATGAAGTGAACAAAGTCAGATGGCATAAGTCACAACGAAAACAGTGTCAGATAAAATCAATTCAAAATAAACAACCCGGTGGATGTTGTAACCACATGTAAAAGTTTCGAGTCAAGGCCGAAGCCAGGATTCATAACACAGTGTCAGATAAAATCAAAGCCCGAGTTAGAAAGTCCTCAACATCGAAATGAAAATTAAATGGCTATAATATTCAAAACAACAGCCGAAGTCCCCAAAAAAAATCAAAACCCAAACAAGATTCAAGTTCGAATATCAAAAACTCCAGAGCCATAGTATTCAGAGAATTTAATAATTCACAAATCGAAGCAGTGACAATACTGAAGTTAGAAGATGAACAAGTCACGAAATTTGAACAGCAAATTAAATAGCCGCGATAACATTGACAATTTCGAATAATCAAAACAAAAGTCACGAAATTGGAACAAGTATACTTCTACAACGAAATCTCGAATCATATAACTGAAGGCTGAGCTAGATGTGAGTGAAATTGTCACTCACCTTAGAATGAAGAGCAGATCGCAGCGAAAAGATCTGAAGCAGCCACGAGCGAGACGAAGGAAATCGAAGCCTTCGAATTGAACGAGCGCGATCGAAAAATTTGAAGCCGCCTTCGATTCAACCCAGCCTTAGCTTCTCGAAGACGAACGAATGATTTTGCTGGCCGCCATTTTTTTTTCTTCTTTGTTCGATTTAATTTAGGGTTTGAATGAGAAATGAAAGAGGGGGGTCGGGTTCGTGTTTTATGCCGAGGCAAGGGAATCGTGGGTATGGTTTTGGGCGTGATTTAAGGAACGGGTATGGGCTAAGGTATTATTTAAGGGGTATGGGCTGGTATATAGGGTATGGTATTTTTATTTTTCTTTTATTTTTGTTTTTATTTTTATTTACTTTGTTTTGTTTTCATTAATTACTAATAACTTATGCTATTGAATTTTGTAGATAAAATTTATTCAATTTTTTCCAATCATTATCTATATTCTTTTAATTTGCATATCTCATATCAATTTCAAAATGTGGAGTTTTTATTTTAATTTTAATTAAATAAGATAAATTCGATTTTTAAAATCCAAAGCAAATGTCCTTGTTATAATATAAATCCCGATTTAATTTTAGATTCAAATCTATTTCTCATTTTAAACTTGATCAATTCGAACACATTCACAATTTTAAATCAAAATTTAATTCAATTATTAATTTAAAATTAGTTTAAAAATTCGGGATCGTTACAACTGTGTCTTTATGAGTAAGACTAATGCAGTTGGAATTAATCGAGCAACGTTGATAAGAATAATATCACAAATTTCAATTTTTGAATTAGCGTAATAGATTCGATATTCAACATGTTCAAATCAATTCGAATTTACTCACAAAATTATCGCTTGATGAGTCCTAGTGTTTTGGTACATATGTATTGAAACAGAAAATTCTAAATAATGATTTGGAGTAAGCTGTTTACACATATTAACCAAAAATATCTCAAAGTCAGTAGGAGCGATATTAAGTTTGTGAGTCTTTGGATATGATCCAAGAAATGATATGAAAGTATCATTTTATAAGCATCGAGATCGAATAAGTATTTTGATAGAATTATCAAATAGTTTGATTTTAAATCAAAGTGCAGAGGAAGCGTGTGTTTATAAGAAAGAACTTCAAAAGGTACATTGATATTTCTAAACTATAAGTAAACAACACATTGTTGATTTTAACAATGTACTTATGTTAAAATCAGCCTTAGTTGTTTTAATACTCAACACTGGATTAATAAATGATGTCTTTTATAGTAAGTATAACAGATGTCGGGAATGTCCCAAATGATATGCAAGGATACCTTATAAAAATGTTTATACGGAACATGTAAGATTGATTCCTTTGCATTGAATTATCATACATGTTATGTTGCCTATGATATCATGATTTGTTATGTATTTGATATATGAAGCAAATATCAAATCCAATTTGATATTACTAAATGGTTGTTTGAAGTTTTCTCGTGTATTTATGAAATACTAGAGAATTGTTTACAGAAACAAAAACTCCTTGTGAAGGAGTGTTCAAACTCAAACTTCATAAGCGAAATTGAGTAAAGTATGTCAATAATAAATTCAAGTTGAAAATCTTTAAGTTGAAAATGTTCCAAATGAAAGACCGTGGCTGATTCAATGAAAAAGGCTAAGTACATCGCCTTGAATAGCGCCGCAATAAAAACAATGTATATAAAAATATAAATGCACAAATTTATAACTTAGCTTATTCCAAATGTTGAGAATCTCATAACATTGTTATATGATAACAATGTCATGATATAGTTTGCAACAGAACTTATAGCTCACTAGAAGTCGAGAGACAAAATCCGAATTGTTCCACATGATAAAGCAGTTTATCACCATTGGAGAAAGTTGATTGACAGAGCAGATAATTAAACATAATAGCATACCCGTTCATAGAGGGATTGACCCAATTGGTTTTTGGAAAAATTATTGGAAAAGTTGGTATAAGATTCCATAATTGACCCCAAGTGCAAGTGGGAGATTGATAGAGTTAGGGGTATGCCCTAGGGGCAATTATGTAATTTGTTACATATATCTAACTCGTTGACCAATCTTGTTCGAAATAAAGGTATTTTCTTTCTATTATATACTTGATATAATGTGGTTATATTAATTAATTAATTTAATTAAAAGTATATTT
The DNA here is from genome assembly GCA_030737815.1 of Allium fistulosum. NCBI lineage: Eukaryota > Viridiplantae > Streptophyta > Magnoliopsida > Asparagales > Amaryllidaceae > Allium > Allium fistulosum. The sequence continues at coordinate 46,399,245 of CM060906.1, forward strand.
AATAGAAAATCCATAAATGGTATATTTTGTGATAGTAGTTACAAAGTGTTGTAACCATGAGTAATTTATCACAATAAAACAAATATACCATTTTAAATGTTCCTAGTCAGGATGCATCAAGACTGGATATCGTTGTATCCGTTGAGACTAGAGTATGTAACGCTCACCAAATGTTGGGTAGTATATTACTCATGACTGCTGGGGGAACCTAAGGGTTACATACTGATAGTTATTGGATAACTATGGAACGACTCACTCGATAATTTTCTATTGTTAATATAACTAAGGTCAAACAGAAAATATTGATGTGACTTATTTACACAGTTCTCTCGACTTGAGAACACTGTGGATCTTCAATATGAAAGCTCCGCTTTGATTATAGTCAAATCATGACATGGCGTTCCATCGAGTGACTATGGTTGGGTCGAATGGAAGTATTAGAAGTGAAACACTATTCAAGAGAGGATTCATCTCCTTAGTTATATAGGGTTTGTATCATGGTCAACTCAACTCAACTCAGCTCAAAGTCTCTAGTCAGAGCATTTGGTAAATAATAATTGTTATTGTTAAACCAAGGACTTTGCGTTTGGAATATAAAGTTGAATGTGGATGATATTGGAATTTTGACCATTACCAAATTCCATAAGTCCCGATGTGATATAGTTTTGACGAAGAGAATGGGTGTAAATAACTGTCACTGTTAGGTACCGCTTATAATAAGTAAAATTGAATTATACTAAAAGATGTGTAAGCGATGAATTCAGCCAAAATGTCACACCACCTGCTAAGTGACGTGTGAACGTTAATATTTGAATTGTTCAATATTAATCGCCGACTGAATTTATACCTTTGAGTCGCACAACCGTAATGATGAATTCTCCGAAAAACCACATGATTTAATTAATTTATAAAAAATTGTAAATTAATTAGATTAATTAGTATTTGAGAAATATTAATTATTATTTATTTTATTTGATGTTTGGGAGTAATTTGTAATTATTTGAATGCATTTACAAAGTTATATTTGCACGCATTGATATATGATATCATTGTAATTAAATAAAAGATAATTACATACGTTAATTTATGGAATCTTATGTTATTCGATGGTACGTAATTTTCAGCCATACCATGTAAAGAAATAGGAGTGAAAAGAGAAAGTTAATCAAGAGAATTAATTAGAGAAGCTTTAATTAAAGAATGGGAAAAGTTTCCCACTTTCAAATAATACATATTCTCTAATTCATTATGTACGTACAATTGAGTTGCTCATTTTTCATTCTTCTTTCTATAACTTTTCTGGTGCTCTCCTTCTCTAATGGCTGAAAATATGAGATCTTCCATGGTTTCAATTATTTCTAAAATCAAATACAAATAAAATCAATTATGAAAAGTGGTTTATTCCTCTTGATCCTTGCAACATCTGGAGGTTGATTTCTGAATCTAGGAGATTTGATTCATCATTCAAGGTGCAAATCATTGGCTTCATTTTTGATAATTCTAATTTCATTTATTTGTATACTCATCATGTTGAAATGGTCCAGATTTATTCATATTATATATCTTTGATCTCATCATGTTTAAAAGGTTTAGATTTATTCATATTATATCTCTTCTATCTTATGTATTCATCTTGCAATATAACTTAGATCCCCTTTTGTTCATCTCATTTAATTATATGATCATTATGTAGATTTAATTTGAATCTCTCCTTATTTACATATCCATTGACCATATGTTTATTATGGTTGACTTCACATCCTTTATCTGTTTTATTGTGTGTCCCTTTTGTATAGTCAGATCTGATTTATCATACAACAAATTTGTATATGCCCAAGTTGTCCGATATTTTTTTTCTGTCATTGTTTTGGAATTGTAAAAGAAAGGAATGTGAAAATATTTTATTATGTTGTAATGTTGTATATAAAATTTTGTAACATCTGTATACATAAACATTAATAAACTATATTTGTTGGTGGTTTAATACAGTAAATTTAATTTCCAATGTTGCATAGTTAATTTCCAAAATGATTTAATTTTACTTGTTTTAGTAATTAAAGTAAAATTTTCCTTTTGTTTTAGAATTCATAAGTGGTCATTTATGTAAAGTTATAGACTTTTATTTCATACCTAAGATTAAAAGACTGAATCATTTTGCTTTGCATTAAATTTAAACATATATGTTACTTAAATTGCAACCTTCATACATATATATAAATATATGTGTTATTTTAAAATGAATACATAACTTGCAATTATTTATACCTATAGATATACATGTGTTTATGTTATTTTAATCTAAATCAAAATAGACCCTTTTGTGAAACTGTAGGATTTAATTTCAAGCTCTTCCTTAATTGAAACCTTTGTTATAATTGTTAATTCTTGTTTTGACAAACTCGTATATATAGGAAAACTTATTTTAACTTGTGTAGGTATAAACTTATCAATTATTATACATGTATATTTTATTACTTAAAAAAAATTTGGACAATAAAGGTATATGCAAATTCTATTGTAAATGCCATTTAATATGTCATTCAATGTAATTAAAAAGAGAGAGAAACGTAAGGGTTTCTCTCTCTCCATTTATAGCCTTATATTTCCTCAATTTATTATACATTTCAAGAGAAAGAAAACCAAAGGTTTTCCTTCTCTAAATTTTCTCATGCTTAGTTATACAAATATACACTTCTTATATGTTACACTTTTATTTCACAACATGAATGTATTTGGTACATTCATTCTATTGCACATAAATATGCACATAAGAGTATATTTGATATACTCTAATTTACATACACATTAAATTATAAAACTTTATTTATAAATAAAATAAAATATTGATTTTATTTAAAAGAAACTTAGAAAGGTTCTAAATGAATTTGACTTCATAGGCCCATTAATGATCCAAAATGGTAAATTTTTTGAAATTCACTCATTTCTTCCACTACGGGCTGGCCTAGTTCCTTCAGGCTCCTGGATGTGCTCGCACATTCATGGGTTGTCGCTAACTTCCCTATATTTTGTATATACATGTTTATAGTCGAACCCTCATAATCATTTTTTCATTCATTTATTTTTATAATTTTTAAGAATCGGCATGTGTTTAGCCGATTCTTCTCTCTCTTTCTCTTCTCTTTTTTTTCGTGCTCACAGGGATCGGTACTCTTTAGGCCAATCCCTCTTTCTCCTTCTTTTTTCTAAGCATTTGTAGGGATCGATATACATGTACGCCAACCCCTTTTTTGGGTTCATGCTAACATGGATCATTAAGCTTTCATGCCAATCCTTCTTTAATGCTTCGTGCCAAAGACTTGGGTCGATCCCCGATCCACATATATAAAGTAGCACTCCCACTTCCTTCGAAGCACTGAACCCTCTTGCTCCTCCATTCAAATCGAACCTTCCTTCTTTTCTTCTCCCCTTAATTTCGAAACAAAAGCTTTTTGTGCTTCAATCCGCCTTTACAAACTATCTTCCCCATACTTTTCATTTCGATCGCCTTCGAACTTCTGGCCAATTCCCTTAACATATTCACACGTAGGTGAGCCTTCTTGACTTCATCTTTTCGTTTCATGGTGAGATAAGGGATTCTGTATCGTTCATGATTTTGATGGTGCTCGAGGCCGTGATGATATAGTGATCGAAGCGGCCTAGGGAAGGTTAATCATTGGTAGATAAGGTTCGGCAAAATAAATAAGGAGAAGGTAGAAGGGAGGATAAAGGAGGAAGAAGACAGAGTGGAGGAGGGATCAGTGTTGGAGGTTTGGATCTATATCGATCCCTCGGCGTAGAGACTTGATGAGTAGACGGTGAAGTAGAGGGATCAGTAGGATTAGGTGTCGGTAGTGTTTGTTGTGAGAGAGGGATCGGTGAAATATGTAGAAGTGAAGGGATCGATGGGATTTGTAGAAGGAAAAGGATCGGTGGTTTTAGGTTAAAGAGAGGGGTCAGTCGAGAAGCTTTGGGATATGGATCAGTATGTAGGGTTCGGTACATAGGGATCGACATATGGGGTTCTTTGAACTTAAAACCTAATCCAACCTTACTTGTTTGAACAATTACCACCAATTCACCTCAACGAAATTGGACATATGATGACGATGAACAATAAAACATGCAAATTCACTATTGAACTTGAGATTGAACAATCAAATCCTTAGAACTTTCAACATAGACTAAAAACTTGCATATGGACTTGAACGACAAACTTCACACTTCGATACGCCGATAGTCGATCCCAAAGCTTTCACAACCGATCAATCTTTTTTCAAGTTGAGACGGTCAGCGATGATGGTCACTCTAGTCGGAATCCAAAGTCTCATCATTTAACTTCATTTTCAATTTTAAGCTGTTTATTTATGATATACTCTTCACTACAATGCACTAGCTCACACTTAACACAGGGGGAACAGGTAAACTTTTCTAACCTCGATTATCTACTGAGTATAGTTAACATGGACTCTAGATGCTCAGAGCGTTTAACTACTATGTCTTCCGAATCGGCCATGCAGCATAGCGATCCCGAAGCAAAATCGAGTTTTGTGACTATATTTGGTAGGCTTTCTCCTAGTCATCAAGCCAAAAAAATGGAAGTTTCTGGCTAATCGATAAACCTTTTTTCAGATATTTCGATCCTTTCAGTGAAGGATATAAGCCCTACTCTCGACGCAGTTGAAGGTGCCATTCTCCTAGATTACCCGATGGATTCTCAAGCCTCCCGAATTAGTGAGGCTGCCCTTCACAGGCTATGTTCTATACATGGAATTCCATTTGTAGATGTCTTGGTTCCTTCGATAAATGACAGGCCTCACTTGCCCCCGGAGTGGTACACGACGTGTAACAAATTTATGTGTCGGGCCGGATGCATACCACCCTTCAATTCGTTTACTCAAGAAATGTTGAGATATCTTGGAATAGCTCCCACTCAACTCCATCTGAACAGCTATGCCTTCCTATATGGAACTTTTCTGCTGTTCATGAGCGTCCTATTTCGCCCGCCAACTCCTGAGGATATACGGTTCATTTATAACTTTAAATGGTGGTCAGGAAGTCCTTCCTACGTTTTTCTTGAACCTTCACCCAACTGCCAAGTCTTAACGGACACTTGGAATAAACTCTCTCTTTTCAAACATGAGTGGTTCTACGTCCAGGTCCACCTGGCTTCGCAAGGTGATGGCTGGAAGGACATAAGTGTTATTTTCTTTTCATTCTTAAGTCCATTAATCCAGTTCATATTTTTGAATCTACTAATATCCGGAATTCCTATAGGTGTCCGCCCACGTCCTAAAGGCATTAGTTTTTTGAAAGCGGTCTCCGCTATTCGCGCTACCCCTATCGAAGATAGGGACATCAAACTTCTTGTAACCAATGAGTTATTATCTCTATTCGGGCTGTTGGAAGAGGGTCGTAGCATTGGGCTCCTCGGAAGGGCAGCATCAACAAGAAATGCCGCAGAGCAAGAAAGGGATGTCAACAAACCTGTCGTGCCCCCAGGAGGGGGCTCAGGATGACATTAAAGAAGGCGAGATTAGGGATGCCAAGGCCAATGAACCTGACGACGCCGATGCAGGCCCAGACAAGGCGCCTGTGGTCGAACTGCCATAAGGCACACAATCCCAAATGCCAACCAAGAGAAAAATGAAGCTGGCATATAAACTTCGCAGAAGAAAAACTGCTATAGATCCAGAATTTGTCATCACTTCTATTGATGAAGAATCATTTTCCCAACACTTGGAAAGTTCACTGAAAGGATTTTCAAATCTTCAGATTCCCGATGACATTATGGCCTATGACTTTCCAAACATCAATATTGAAGGGCCTAATTCTCCTACTAGGAGTGGTGAAGGCATTCTTCCTATGGATAGAGAGAGAAAAAACCCATAAGCAAGGCTACAGCTACCGGTCTGTCAAGGGGGAACACTAGGACACTCACGACCACGTGCACTTCATTACACGCTCTTCATAAATCCTTTGCATAATAGTTACTCACATGTTCTCATTTGGTCCTTACAGGTGCAATGACTCAGTCTCCAGCTTTTGACCTCTTAAGGGGCTCTTTGATGCATTATGGATCTAGTCACGGCTCAGAATCTGGTAGGCGTAGGGAAAAAGATGACGGACAGGAAAAATGCTATCATTCAAGGGAATCTTCTTCTTCCAAGCATCAGTCTCAATCATCTCGCCAGGGGGATCAACCTAATTTTCTTGTTTATAGCGGAGACCAGTCTTCCTTCCATGGCCCTCAAATCGCCGCATCACATGAGTAGCACTCTGGTACTTCTGGCTCTAGGCAATCTCATGACCGTAGGTCGAGCAAGTATCCAATTGCCACTTTAGATCCATCCTTGCCGATCACTGCTCCTGACACTTCTACAATGGAGAAATTGGACAAACTTAAGGCCACTTTCTTGGAAATCTATTCGACGGGCTTAAATTCCTTCCCACAATACATATGATCCCGGGGCATGCTAAAGCAAGCCCTCTCGCATGTGTTAACGATGTTTTCGTGCAGCATGTGTTGTTTCAACACTTAGCAAAAAAATCCTTCAAAGTATCGATCAAGCGGCAATATGAAATAGATCGCCTCAAGCTAGAGGCGATCCATGATAAAGACATAATCAAACACCAAGATAATAAGCTATCGGAGTTGACAACAAAACTTGCTGAGGTAGAAAAGAGTGCCAAGGAAATGTCAGAGGCAGTGAGTCATTTGGAAGCTTCCCGTAAGAAAGAACTCAATGCTTCCCTCAATCGCAGCGGGGCATTTGCTCTGGGAAAGGACTTCTTGCAAAAGGATAAAGATGTCTTGGCCCGCCACGTCGAGGAACTTGAAGCGCTCCTTAAGAAAGAAAGGAAAGTGAAGATTGAGGCTCAGGAAGAATCATAAAGGTAATACGAAGAGGCTGTTGAAGCCAGGAGCCTGAAAATTAAACTTGATGAGCAATTTTCCAAAATAGAAGCCCTTAAAGAAGAGGCACGAGAGGAAGGCCGCAAGGATATGATGGAACAAATTGAAACCCGAGTAGAAGATGCTAAGGAGTCAGGTCAGAATGAAATCAAGGACTTGTTTGATCCACTGATCATCAAATACAACGCCAAAGCCTCATCCACCGCAACTTGAGTTTTCTTGGCGAAGGTTATCTCGAGTCACTTGCTGAAGCATGAGAGTACATTATTAAGATGAAGAAGAGGGAGCTGGGCGAAGCTGAGTTAGATGAAGAGAAATTGGTGCGGGAGATCCTCCGTGGAAATAAACCCCAGATCTTGCCACTGTGAGACTTCGATATTTTGATATTTCAGCGCCTTCCTATAAAGGGAAACATATTGCTGGATCCTCAGAAGCCAATCCTAAAGGCCCCTCTTCTTTCCAAGAGGTTGGAGCATCGGTTCCTTTAGCCCAGGCAGGACTTGAGCTATGATCCAAATAAGCCCGGTTATCAATCCAAAGTGCTGACCCCTATTTTAGAAGGGGCACTCCAACAACAACCAAGAGCCAACCGGATGCAGATATTCCACTTTACTCTCTACTCTACGAGAGGTTTTATTCTTCATGCCTAATGGTTTTAGGCTTATCTGCTTGTTTTAACAAATTGGCAGGTTTTCCGGGTCCTGGCCAAACTCCTAAAAGCTACATTGCCGTGGAGCAACAAGAGAAATTATCAGGGATTCCGGTGGCCACCGATGTACCGGGGCCCGATGCTTAAGTCATCGAAGCACTTGATGATGATAAGGCTAAAAAACTGTTGCCAGTAGATGAATCCGACGATGTTATGATTACCAGTATCTCCGAACGCACTGATGAGATCAGCCTAAAGGAGCGTATTGAGAAGGAGGAGTTACTAAAGAAAAGAGCTAAAGCTGAGCCCACGGAGGTGGACATTGACTATCCATACCTTATCCCACTACAAGTCATTCCACCTGGTGGGTAGATTCCCAGAGAACTCCCTCCTACTTTTGAAAGCTCTCCTACAAAAGGTGACAAAGGATCCAGGAAGCGAACCATCGGGGGCTCAAGTGGCACCACCTCCGAAAAATCCGAAAAAGAGAGAAGATCAAAGAAATAACCGTCACTTCGGCTCAGTGTGTACATAGTTTGCATAACTGTTTGTTCACCCATTTTCTTTTACTAGTTGTGGTTGTACGGGTATGACTCCTGGTTTTTTTAAAATAACTCGTACCATAATTTTGAAATTTATCATGTGAATAAAAGTTTTTGTTTTCTGTTGAGCTCTCATGTGAACTATTATTTACATAGTTTAACTATTACTTTCCATTCAATGTACTTGTAATTTTTTGTTCATTAATTCTGGTAACAATCCACCAGCTCTATCCCAAGGCCTCCATGTGGTCGTGACCTCGAGTTGCATCAAACATTGTGCTCGAGCCTTAGTGTTACGTTATCGAATTCAGCGGTTTTAGTAATTATACTCCTGCCCCCAGTTTTTTGTTTGCAGGATTAGATGTTGGATGGTTGAATTCCACCTTTAACAAGTTTATACTCCTCCCATATGTTTCGGGCCGGAGTTCATGGAATAGTGAGCGGTCAGACCGCACTCATCCCTTTGTTCATACTCATATCCGCACTCTGGGGATAAGAGTTAGTTGATGGATGGTCGAATCGCACCTAATTTATGTTTATACTCTAGTCCACACTCTAGGGACTCAGAGTTATTTTGTGGGTGGTCGATTCACATCCAATTTATGTCTATGCTCTTGTCTGCACTCTGGGGACTTAGATTTATTTCGTGGGTGGTCGATTCACATCTGATTTATGTTTATGCTCGAGTCCGCACTCTGGGGACTCAGAGTTATTTCGTAGGTGGTCGATTCACAACCGATTTATGTTTATGCTCTAGTCCGGACTCTAGGGACTTAGAGTTATTTTGTAGGTGGTCGATTCACACCCGATTTATGTTTATACTCTAGTCCGCACTCTGGGGACTCGGAGTTATTTCACAGGCAGTCGATTCACACCTGATTTATGTTTATACTCTAGTCCGCACTCTGTGGACTCAGAGTTATTTCGAAGAATAGTTGAATCATACTATTCTCAGTTGATCAATTTATTCCTAAGATTTGGGGCTTAGCATTAATGAGAGATCGGTTATATCACAATCGCTTTTGATTCATGGAAGTCCTATCATTTGGTGAGATTAATTTGGTTATTGGAAGGTCAATTCCCATCCATTCCCCGTTATATATTTCGTCCATAGGGTTGTGGCTAAGAATCATTTAATGAATGATCGAGCTACGTGCACTTTGTTTAGTTCAATTGCGAACTAACATAATTAGCTAGCCTCAACCTCTAGGAACCTACTCAGACATGTTATCATTAGTTAGTTGTATAATGTAACTAAAATATAATGCGGTAACAAACACAGATGTAAAAGAAGTTCAAAATTTATTTGCTAAACGAAAAGAAATGACATAATTTGTCTTATTACATATCTGAAAAGCCAAATGCTAAAGAAAATTCTGAAAGTAAATACAACTAAATGAAAAAGAAATAAACTAAGTGAAATAGCATTGTAAATGCTTGTTATTCCACGCTCTTAGGAGTGCGATGCCATCAACAGTCGCTAGCTTGAAAATTCCCTCTCCAAGCCTCTGTTCAATGACATACAGTCTTTCCCAGGTTGGATTCATGTGTGACAGGGCAGGAAAATACCCATTTCGGGACAAGATCACTAATCTCAAAGGTTCTAGGCCGGACTTTAATGTTGTAGTATCGGGTGACTCGGTGTCGGTGTGCAGCTGCCCTTAGATCGTCTTCCTCATGGTTCTCATCTATAAAGTCGAGAGATTCCAAAAGGAGTTCTTTATTCATTTTGGGATCGTAGTAAGTCACACGATGAGAAGGAACTTCGAGCTCAACAGGAATGACGGCTTCGGAACCGTAAACAAGGGCGAATGGAGTATGGCCAGTCGCAGACTTGTGGGTGGTGCTGTAAGCCCACAATGCTGTCGGGAGTTCATCCACCCACTTGCCTCTAGCCTTCTCCAAATGCTTCTTCAGATTGGAATTTATGATTTTGTTTACAGCTTCAACCTGTCCACTTGCCTAAGGATGAGCGACCGAGGCAAATCTTTTTTCAATACGATACCTCTGATAGAAGTTTTTGAATTCAACACTGTCGAATTGAGTCCCATTATCTGCTATAATAGTTTGTGGGAGACCGAAACAACATATGATGTTTCGGGCAATGAAGTTTATTACTTTCTTAGTTGTGATCATGGCTAAAGGTTCTACTTCGGCCCATTTGGTGAAGTAATCAACCGCAACGATAACGTACTTCGCACCACCTTTATAGATTGCTAAGGAACGGATAATATCTATACCCCACATGGCAAACGGCCACGGACCGATCATTTGTGTGATTTCTATTGGTGGACCTCTTGGGAATTTTGTGTATATTTGACACTTGTCACATCACCTTATAATCAGCAACATCTCGATTAACAGTGGGCCAGTAATACCTGTAACGGAGTATTTTCTTTGTAAGAGTCTGCCCTCCAGTCTGATCGCCACATTCCTCTTCATGAACTTCTTTAAGGTCATGTTTTATCTCATCATAAGCGGCACACCGGAGTAAGGGAACAGAGAAACCTTTTATGTACATAATTCCTCTCCTTGCATGGCATATCGCGAAGCTTTACGAAGGACTTTTCGCTTTTCATTTCTTCGATCTGGAAGGGCTCCATGTAGCAAATAGTATTTGATTGGAGTCATCCATATTTCCCTCTCAGGTACTGCTTCCAGTATCTGATCGATTTCTATCATGTTTATACTTAGGGAATTTAATACTTCGACCGAAACCATGCCCATCTGTTGTGCATCGCCGGTGCTAGCAAACTTTGCAAATGAATCAACCTCTTTGTTTTGATCCCGTGGGATATGTGAAATGTCATAGTACTCAAATTAAGTCAATAGCTCTTAGACTTGGGTAAGGTATGGAGAAAGCCGTTGTCCTTTAGCTAGATAACCCCTTGACTTGGTACACCACCAACTGTGAATCGCAAAAGATTTCAAGAGACTTTATTTCCAATTCTCTAGCGAGTTGAAGTCCAGCAATCAGAGCTTCATACTTAGCTTCGTTGTTTGTCGCTGGGAAATCAAGCTTTAAAGCATAACAGATTGATCGATCTTTGGGAGTTATAAGCACAATTCCAACTCTAGAACAATGATCATTGGACGCTCCATCGGTATACAATTTCCACCGTATGGTAGGGATTTCGCTGCCCTCCAAGGAATCATCATGCGCAGTGAACTCTGCTATAAAATCTGCCAGTGCCTGACCCTGGATAACCCTCCTTGGGAGATAAGTGATATTGAATTGACTGAGCTTGATATTCCACTTGAGTAACCTCCCAGACATCTCAGGTCACTGTAGGACCTGTCGCAACGGCTGGTCGGTGTAAACATTGATCGGGTGTGCCTAAAAGTATGGGCGAAGCTTTCGTGATGCAATCAGCAAACAGTATGATAGTTTCTCTATTTTTGGATAGTTCCTTTCAACTCTCATCAATCATTTGCTGACGTAATACACCGGCCTCTGGATTCGATCCTCCTCGCAAAGCAATGCAACACTTATAGCGTGGGCTGACACGACCAAATAAATGTACAAATCTTTATGATCCACCGGCTTTGACAAGATGGGAGTTATCTCCAAATGATTCACCAAAGCTTGAAATACGTCTTTATAATCCTGTGTCCATTCGAAGTTTCTTTTCCCTTTCCAAATCAAGTCAAAGAAAGGAATGAATTTTTCGGTAGCTCTGGAAATAAATCGGCTTAAGGCAGCAACTTTCTCATTCAGACTTTGTACTTCTTTAATAGTCTTTGGCGTTTGGATATCACGGATATCCTGAATCTTCTCAGGATTAGCTTCTATTCCACGGGCGTTAAAAATAAAGCCCAAGAATTTTCCTATGCAACACCAAAAGAACACTTCAAATAATTAATTTTCGCTTTGTAATATCGGCGGATGTCGAATAATTATGCCAAGTCTTTTATGCGGTCGCTTGATTGTCGTGATTTCACGAGCATATCATCCACATATACTTTCATTGTCTTTCCAATCTGATCTTTAAACATCCTATTAACTAGGCGCTGGTAAGTAGCTCCAGCATTCTTTAGTCCAAACGACATCAGTACATATCAGTACAATCCAATGTCGGTGATGAAGCTGGTGTGCTCTTGATCGGGGATGTGCATCGGGATTTGATTATATCCTGAGTACGCATCCATGAAAGATAGCAATTCGTGTCTCACGGTCGAATCTACCAACCGGTCAATCCTTGGAAGGGGAAAACTGTCTATTGGACACACCTTATTCAAGTCTGAGTAATCAACGCATGTTCTCCACTTCCCATTCTCCTTTTTCACTAGTATAGGATTAGATTCCACTTACGGTAGAGGGCGTCACGAATAAACCCATTGTCTTTGAGTCTATCCACCTCCTCTTTAAGAGCGGCAGATCTCTTCGGATCCATGCCACATCTTTTTGTTTCACCGGGACATGCCTTGGGTCGATATTCAATGCATGGCTCACAATGGCAGGCGAGATCCCACACATATCAGAATGATTCCAAGCAAACACATCGAGATTTTCTAGAAGAAATCTTTCAAGTACTTTCATTATCAAGGGGCTGAGCCATGATCCGATCTTTAGGACTCGTGATGGGTCTCGTGGCTAACCGTGATGTCGATCGTCATCTCAACCGGTGCAGCCTTGGTCGCTTTTGGCTCCTCTTTGCCATCCTTTGGATCTATATCTCTATAAAACCAACTGTGGCGCCCGAGCCAAGACTCAGGCGCTAGTTGTCAATCTTCGGCAGCTTGGATGCGGACTGGCTTGTCCACACCCTTACTTTTCTCCTTGCGTTGAGCATTCCTCAACTCAGCTACATAATAGGTACGTCCAGTCACATGATCGCTATGAACAACTCCAACACCATTATTTGTCGGAAACTTCAAAGTCAAGCATCAAAGGGCAAGAGTTGCCCGAAATTCGGCTAGGGCCGATCGACCCAGAAAGACGTTGTAAGGAGAATCAACATCCAATACAACAAACGACAAGATTCGCATACTCCTTCGGTCACCTTCTCCCAACTCTACAGGTAATTGCACATAACCAACAGATTCAGTTGCAACACCGTTAAAACCGTGTATGCGGGCTTTAGACGGCTTTAAATCCTTAGCTTCCATCCTCATCTGATCATAATCTTTCTTGAAAATTATATTTACAGAACTCCCACAATCAATCAATATCTTTCTCACCAAAGTGGGGTCGATCATGGTCGAAATGACCATTGGGTCGATATTCGGAGCCTCTACCTTATCTACATCTCTGTTCCTAAACATAATATCATCCGCCATCGTACGTTCCTATTTTGCTAGAGCTCCATCTTTCGTATTCGAACAGCATTCAAAATCCACATGCCTAATCGCGCTAGCAAAGCGCTCTACCTCTTACCAACACTTATTTACTAGGGGCGGTCCTCCGACTATCGTATTTATCACCAATCTTCCACCAGTTCATGCGTGCTTCTCAGCTCTGTGCGGTACTTGTCCTCGGTTGGGGTCAGATGTCCCCTATCCACCATCTTGTGGGGTTTTTTACAAATTGCTGCAATTTTCTTTCTCGAATAAGATTTTCTATAACATCCTGGAGATGTCTGCACTCATTTGTGTTGTTCCCATAGCACTCGTGAAACCGGCAATATTTCCCGGTCTGTTTCTGCTTCTCTGTTGATTCTTTTTGGTGGCGGCTTCCTATACTGCATGGTATTGCAAGTAGGCAGATAAATATTCTCCAAGGACGTATTCAACAGCGTGTAAGTATCATACATCAGAATCCTAGGCTTCCCTCTTCTAGAATCCCTCTTTCGTTCTCGGTTCCTATCTCCTCCTCTCTTTTATTGATTTGGTTTATTCTGGACATTCACTTGAACTTTCCTAGAACTGTCATCAGACTGCCTTATTGCAATGTTACTTTATGCTCCCTCTCCACTTGGTCCTGCAACATTCTTCTTTCTGGAGGATTTGGCTTCCTCCATTCTTAAATACTGAGCTGCTTTCGCGTAAAAGCGTTCCAACGTTATGGGTGGCTTACCGGCTAACCAATCGCCAAAAATTAGGCTCTGGATCAATCCCTCTCGTCATGGCCATGAGTATTGCATGGTCATTTGGATTACTAATATCTATAATAGCTGTATGGAACCTTTCCAAATAATCCTTCAACAATTCTCCTGGAGCATGAATCACACTAAACAAGGACATCCCATCCTTGGGGCGAGTTGCATGCATTCGGAATTTCTCCACAAACTTTGTTGTCAAATCATCAAATATGGAAATCGATCGTGGGGGTAATCTTGTGAATCACATCGCTGCGATTCTAGAGAGAGTTATGGGAAAACATCTTCACTTGGTTGCACCATCTGCTCGCGCGGAATACATCAGCCATTTATATCTCATGATGTGCTGCCTGGGGTCGGTTTTTCCCTCATAGGCAGGCATCGACAACATGTTGAACCTCCTTGGATACCATACATGTAATACATTATCAGTAAACGGGGTATGACTTCTTGAAATTCCCCAGTCATCGTTGGCTAAGCCTTGGTTCTCCCTCACTAACTGCCTGACCATGGCTGATAAGTCCGGTGTTTGGATAGTCGGTGCCAAGCAGTGGTTGTGCTCCACCTCACATGAATGGTCCGGTCGATGCCAACGGGCCATTCCATGCCTTCTTAGTTCACCATCTTCCCGATGAATATCTTGTACATTCATTTCATCATCATTCGGGGAAGTACTTGGTCAACATTCAATTGAACTCCATCATCCAAACCAACAGAAGCAGCTCCCCTTCGATTCCCAAGGTGTATAGGAGGATTCTCTCCTCTAGAGGAGGGATCGGTACTGATCCTTATGGAGGGATCGGCACCGATCAGTCCTGGCAGACTATGATGTCCTGCCAGTTGATGCTCCGAAGTTTCTACACGATATTCTTCTATCCTGCGATGCCAATGCCTATGATATTCGTCCAATGAGCTAGAACTCTCTGATGTCGAGTAAGGAATGGGGTCTCTCCTAGCTTTCCCTCGCTGCTGCTGATTGAGTTAGTTCATCAAATTGATATTAGTCTAAATTTGCTGATTTAATCATCGACAGCTCTCCATCAGTCCTCTCATTAAATTATGAAATTAAACTCTTATAATAGAACCAACGAGATTTTAAACTTCAATTGGTTCAGCATTCACATTCGTTGGTTGATTGCTTGGGTCTCCTTGCTGGATGCTAGTATTCTCATTTCCGTCCACGTTCTAAGAAGTAGATCTAGTATGTCCCTCACCATTATTAATAACTTTGCTTAGATTTCTACAAATCTTATTAGTATGAGCAACTTATTGAAGATAACTACAGATCTCCTTTGGGGGATTTATCCAATCCAGTAACAACAAAGGGATCCTAGTGAACTGAGAATCAAGCCTTCTCAGCGAAAGCACTAAAATGTTTGCAACTAAATTGGCCATAAACACCAAGAATGGTTTTTGTAGAGAAGTAAGTGAAGAAAAACAAAATTAAACTAAGTAGATGGATTAACAAATAATAGAAAATCAACTATAACTAGAGACACATAAATTTATAATGGTTCGGCGTTGTATGCCTAGTCCACTTTGAAGATTATCATTTATTAATCACTTATAAATCTGATTACAGCAGTAGAAAGTAGCTAGTACTTGATTACAATAGAGTCTAGAGTAACAAGCAGTGTAAAAAAATCCTCAGAATGACCCATCAGGTCAGTATTTATAGGTGAAGACGACCATGTATCTTTGTGAAATTTCGGCTGAAGGACCTTCTAATTCACATGGGCCGACTAGAGGGATTGCTAGGCCCAATTCCCAATGTGGAGGGATCGGTCCCTTCTTTGGTTGAATTTTGGAGAGCGATCCCTACAATGGATCTATCATGCAAAAATATGTTTAACCTCTAATTTTCACGTCATTTGAATCACGGGAAGTCGAGTTATTGCTTGATCTTTGATTCAACATTACTTGTGCACTGCTCTCTGCCAATCCCTTCCAAGGGATACATGCCGATCCCTCCAATGTTGTCCTTTTGATGTGCGATCCCTAGGGTAGGTTCCCTAGGGCCCATATATCTTGCTCTTCAAATTTTATAGGGATTGGATTTGTAGATCTTGAGATATGGATGGTTTTCCACATAAATGCTCTTGTGCTTTTAGGTGCACCGGTCCCTCTTCTATGAAGTATGCCGATCCCTCTCATACGATCCAATCTATGCCGATCCCTCCTATCCATCGAACCATACTTCACACTTCAAACATTCTACATTGCATATATATCAATCCCATTCAATCCTGACATTATATGACCATCTGTACTTGACCTTTGTGCACCACAATCATCATTCTTGAATCATCGGCCTTGATGGCAGTCCAATCTAACTCGTGCAATAAATTCAATATGCCAGGCTAGAATGCTGGATAACAATAAGTAAAAGGTGAAATGATTTGGAATTATTCTAAGATTAAAGAGGTTTAATCAACTAGAGAATTTGATAAATAAGGCTTAATGATTCCATATGCTCTTAAAAGATAAAAGAATAGTATTAAAGAATATATCTTTGAAAAATATTTTATTTGATAAAATGACAAATTGATTGGATGTTGTTTGATAATCACCAATACACTTGACAACTTTTTATCGATAGTTGGTTCGGAGGGTCGGATTTGGGTAATTCCTATCCGAAAACCACCAATATATGCGTTTGAAAGTGAAGATATGTTGAAGACAATGATTTGAAGATGGAGATCTTTGTAATGTAGGGCTACTTTCCACTAACCTCTGGATTTATCCCCCTCCCCCACATATATATGGTGGCAGTAGTGCCTTTGTTCTAAAAATCTTTGATTTGCAAGGACTACTCGCTACTAATCCTAGGGGTGATTCCCAAACAGGAAATAGTAGGAGGAGCACCTTTGGTTTGTCCTTCACCTAGACAACTTTTATGGATGACTGTCTAACATTGCACTTCTAAAACCACGTACATTGATCTCTACAAACGTACATATATTTGGTGGTGTAGGAGGTAACCCCTCCTATACTTAACACCCTTCCCTAAGATATATGAGCTCAACGGTTGTATTTTTGTGAAAATTAATAGTGTGTTGTTAGAAATGAAAATGTGGCATTCTAAGTGGAATTTTCTTTGTGAAAAGCAAAGCGAGGTTTTGTGAAAAGCAAAGCATGGCTTTGTAGAAAGAAGAACGTAGCTTCATGAGCCTCACATCCACGGAATGATATGGGATACTACGTGGTCACTTCAGCAAGACATATTTCGGGTTATCGATTTTATTGATTATGGAGGAGTCCAGTATTATCCAGATCCACAATGGTTTACATGGGCAGGTATTGGAGGCTCGACTGAGAAAGAGCAAAGCCATCGAAATACGCTGTACCATAGTAGTGTAACAATGTAGTATAGAGGTTTGCTTGGGAAAAGTGAATAGTCACCAGGGACTAAGATTGTTATGCGTGGATTTTGCATCAATGGAAATGGCCACTATTTCTCTATCATGTTGGAAATCCAATTTCAATATGAGCTTTACGTTTTGGTTGTATTCCCAAAATAGCTGTAATGCTTTGCAAACATTTCAGCTACCCCTTTGGCGTCATATACATCGTTTGACATTATCCAGGTACTGATAGCTACTTTGTATATATACTTATTTGAAAAGTGTTTTCAAACCATTGTCATTATAATAATAATATCAAAAAAAATTTGGTATAAAGTATTTTGGTTATCGTAAGGTGAAAACCCGTTCGTGTCTATGTGCGGCGGGGCCTTATGAGATACCCTTCTTTTCAAAGGTTTTGATTGGCATCAATCTAATCTATGACACTGTCATATACATTTAAATTTGAGTTTTCTCATGTTGGTTTATCAAGCCCGATCTGGGTATTTTTAATACTCAGGTCGGTTCAGAGTTGTTTAAATTTAGCTGAAGACGCTTGGAGTTTCCAAAGGAGAGCCATAGATCTTCATCAACGTATGGACATAGATAATATTTTCGTTGCATTAGTTTCATTATTTTGGTTTTTCAACAACTATAAGGACATGGATTTATGACTGTCCAGGCTGAGCTTAGGTTAGACTCTGATATATGTATTTTCAAATTTTCCGCTATAAAGATTATTGATATTATAAATTATTCCATTCGTGTAAGATTCTGATTTGTCTTTATTTTATTTTACCCTTGATCAATATGCCTTTTCGGCAATTAAATTTGTAGCACGTGAATACCGAAGATGTATTAGTGTCGATTTTCGAGAGTCGAAAAGGTGAGTCGTCACCTTTGGTATCAGAGCTTAGGTTGAGCAAACACCTAGACTTTGGTCGGGTAAAACTCATTATAGATGGGGTTAGTAATACCCTAGAATGAGTGACTCAATAGATATAGGGTTAGTAACAGCCTAGAATGAGTTTTGATAGTATTATATATATGAGCACATATTTGTTATTGGATATAAAAATGTTTTGTGTTGATTATACTGTTGATGGTTTATAAATTCTGGTCGATGCATGAAGAGCTCCATGTAATCGATAGGGATTCATAAATACTTGAACAAGGCGAATTGACACACTATTTTCAAAAGGATTATATTTTATATACAAATAGAATATAGATATTTGTGTGATTTGGGAAATTTATAAAATGTATTCCCTTTGGAAAGTTCAATGGATAAGGTCTTGATCTGTTTGGTGATGATTGGAATAATCTTTTAAGTATCGACTAGATGTTGGCTTGGGCGAACAATATCATACACTTAGTAAATTATTCTCCTTATCGTTGAAGGATCAAGGCAAGTTCAAATCCGAATAAGTCTGAACCAAGTTATTTGGATAAAAAGGTTTTTAAGTCAAGAAATAAATGGTATGAAACTTCTGATGATATTTTGATATATCACTTAAGGGCAGAATGGCTTTTTATATGCCAGGTCATGAGTTATGGCTGAATCCAAAACAAGCACGAAGAGTACATGCAGAAAGAGAAGCAAAAGAAAAATTAAGACCGGGATCTTATGCCGACATCTACTGTTACAGACGCAGTAAAGAAGGGCATTATGTAGTTTAGTGTAAGGATAGGAAAATAAAGGAAAAGAAGAATAGGAAAATAAAGGAAAATAAGAAAGAAGAATCTATTAGGGATGATATATTCTGTTTTAAGTGTAAAAGGCAAGGACATTTTCTACGTGAGTGCCCTAAAACAATGAAGAAACCCAGAAGTAGGCCAGGAAGGGCAAAGAGTTTCTACCATTGCAAAGGACTAGGACATATAGCCAAAGATGTCCCAAAAAAACTTGCAGTTGGTGATATAAAGGGAGACATTTAATGAAGGAATGTTCAAAGAAAAGGTGGATTGACTTAGGTACCAAGGATAAAGCACTATCTACCTTAGAAGGGGTCCAAGAATAGTGTGTATAGTAGTTCTTGTATCTATATATATGGTGGTGCTGTATGATAGATTGTATTTCCTAAGAGTTATTCCTAAAAACTTGTAATACAGGCTAGGGTTAGGAGTGGGTGTATGTATATGATGTTAATTAATAAACCCCATTTTGGATTATTCTCTTTGTGCATTTCTTCTATCTTATATCAAATCAATTTAATAAGATATTTATAAATAAATTTTTTAAAGGGATGTTATAAAGAAATGGCTTTATAAAAAGTGTTGAAATCAAGAAAATTATTTAAGAATATATTTTATAAAAATATATTTTATAAAATAAAGTGTAATTTACAAAAATAAAATTATTTTGTAAAAGATGGGTTTGAAATATATGTTTAACTAAAATAAAGGGATTTGAGAACTCATATTCTAGTGTTTTGAAAAAGTTTAAAAGTGATAAAGGGAAAGTTATTTAATATAAAATAATTTAGGAATTAAATTTATAAGGGAATTTATTAACAAAGAAATTTCAGAAGGATTTTGGAATAAAATTATAATAGTATTATTCTAAGTAAAAGATAATTGATTTCTTTTGAAAAGGAGATAGAAATATTTTGGGTGAATTTTTTGAAATGATTTTCAAAAGGTTAGAATAAAAGTTAAAATTTCATGAAATGTTTTCATAAATTTTTTCGAAATATGATTAAGTACGTAGGTTGTACATAGATCATTTCATCACACAATTTTGATCTAAGATTCGAGTACGGAACTTTGAGGTGTTTACACCGGTCCGAAAAAGGATTCACCACTCGATTCTTGACGATGAACATTGATGAGAATTTATGGTTGGGTACTTGCATTTTCTATCATAGTTGAGAGCTATGCAAGGAAAACTAAAGTTCTAACTGGAAAGCCTTATCAGAGTCCGCACTAGGGAATCAAGGGATCGATAAATGTTTGGAAGTAAAGTTGTGTATTCAAATATGAGATTAAATATAATATTCTGTAAGGATGATCTGTGTATATCATATAGAATTGAGTTTAAAATACATGTTTTGGGTTGTAATTTCGGGGACGAAATTCTTTTAAGGGGAAAAGAATGTAGCGACCTGTAATTTTATCACTTTGAATTGGAATATTTAATTAATTTTAAATATTCAAATCTAATATTATTTTAAACAAATAATCATGTTTTGTATAATAAATAATAATGATGAACTAATTTCTAAAATTCGTTTACAAAAATGGATATTTTGGATTTTCATCGGAAATGTGACAAAAATCGGTTTTTGATAAAAATGAGTTTTTATTGAAATAATCGTTTTAAATGTTAAATAATCCATTTTAATGTTATATAATGATAATAATTGTTTTATAAAAGTTTTATAAATATATAAACTTGTTTTATAAAAATATACAAATTTCGTCGCATTTTGGCAGATCGACATCGTATTTTTAAAATTGGATTTTAATATTATTTAAAATAGTTTTATAGCTCAAATAAACTTGTTTTAATTATTTAGACATGATAAGAAATTTATTTTCATGTTTTGTTTACATAAATAAATAGTTTGATTAAAAACTAAAAATGTGACCGGAAAACGTTGTATAAAAAAATCGACTTTTTATCAAACGAAAATTGTCGCAATATAGTTGCACCTTTTTTAACATGTATATGTACACGTATATATAACATGGCATATAAGAAATAATAACTAAACAAGTTTACTTTTACTAAGCATGATTAGAAAATTCCAGAATATAATTAGTAAAAGAAAGTAAGGAAGATATTTTTTACAAAAAGCAAACATAAAATCATGTCATTTCATGTCATTACTTAAATCTTAAGAAGGTAGACAAAGGATAATATGGTGTGGTGACGGTAAGTATTGAAAATAGTGATGTGAAGTTTAAAAGAAATATCTGATGGTGTTTTGGTAATTTGGTGTGAGGTTAATTTGGTAAATTACCACATTTTACTTTTCCTATAAATACATTTGCATATCCCTCCATTTTCTTCACAAATACTCTCTTCTCTTCTTTTCTTCTTCTTCTTCAATGCTCTCTAATGGCTTCTTCTTCTCTTCTTCATCCTCTCTAACTTTCTAAAAATTATATCAAACAAAGTCGAAACACTTTTAAACATGGTCAAAAATCTTGCATCATCAAAGGAAGGTTGTATACTAAGTTAGAGTCGATGACTCGAAGGTTTGACGACCCATTCCTAGCATGGCCATGAGCATTTTGAGGAGGAAAGGGGCTAGGCCATGAGTTTTTAAGGTAGTGGAGGTGGATTGGCGCAAGCAAGGGTGGTGGAGGAGGTTGGCCGTGAGTATGGGTGGGAGGCGGTGATGGTCGTATGGTTTACGAGGAAGGAAATGTTATTTTGGTGATGATTTGATTAGTGAAGGGTGTGTAGTGAAGTGTTGTTGAAATGAATGTTGGTAGGAAGTATGGTTTGAATAATGGTGAGTACTTGACATCCGTAATTATTAAATAACATCTATAAATATTTCTTGTATGATAATATGACCATTTAAAATCTTGGATGATTTATATGGATGTTTGAAAATTGGTTGATTATATGGTTGACTACATGGTTGATAACTTGGTTGTGATAAATATAACCAATAATGAGAAAATCATAATTATCCAAAATTGAAATGGTTAATTAATTAACCATGGTTAATTCATAGAAAAATAAATCCCTATTAATATGTGTATGTGAGTTAGCAAGCCTCTTTATGGTTTGAATATAAAAATGTTGAAAAATGAATATTATAATAATATAATATTATAATTTGGAATAAGTGGAAAATGATCTTTTAACGTAGTAAAAATAGTTTGAAATGGTTTATTATGGTATTTTAAACATTTAACAAGTTTTGGCAAAGTTTAATAAAGTTTGAAATTTTGAGCCAAATCGAGCTCGTTGCTTAGCGGTAGTTCGTAATTTTCCGACCTGAAAAGTTTAATCAATGTGTAGGATTCAATATAAGTCGGAATTCTTTGAAATAAGAATTTTCAAAACCCATCAGAATATAGCTTTCAAATGGAAGTGAAAAATAAGATTTCATCTTGTAAATTTTGAGTTATGTCAAACCAAGTTTTTAAAAACATCGCGTTTTGGCAGTTTGGAAACCAAAGTGGTAAATTCTTTAAAAATAGTTATTTTTAAATCATTAAAAATATAAAATAAATTCCATAAATATGTTAAAATGTTTTAAAGGGGATTTGAGTTATAAAATAGACATATATGAAATGGAATTAGTGTTTTGATCAAAGAAGCTTTAAAACACTATTCATAGCGATTTTTTCAACGGTTTTCGATAACTTTTGCAAATCATGATTGAAACTTAATTATTCTTCCCCAATCTTTTTTAGTAATATTTTCAAATGAATATTAAGTATTTTGAAGGTGATTTGGAAGTTTTATAATTATTTTAAAGGAGTTTAAAATAAATGGTTAAAGGAAAATTGTTTTAAACCATATTTGGAATAGTGTTAAGTAAATGAAAATCATCTCTAAAAGATCATATAAAAGAGTTTAGAGTTGATCAAATAACTTGACCGCCTTATGGGTGACAGAGAGATAGTATCAAGATCCGAGCTTGGACAACCAATGTCTGGGTTCCACTCTGGCTATTCAGACTGGCACGACGGAGGGGATAGTTAATTTGATCTACTCCGACCGCATTTTCTTAAGTTAAACGAAAAGAGATTTGGAGTTTTCCAAAAGTTAAACAAGATTTAAAATAGGATTTTGGCTGTTAAAGAAAACCTTATAGTTAAATTCTATATTTTATTCCGAGGAGGGAACTCGTACTATCTGTATAAATTTAAAAGGTGATTTCACCATTATTTGATGAATAGTCATGTTGAATACGGAAATTAGTGGTGTAGAAGGTAACCCTTCCTATAGTTAACAAAACCCTTCTCTAAGACGTATGAGCTCAGAGGTTTTACTTTGTGGAAATCAATAGTGTGTTGTGAAAAGAAGAGCATGGCTTCACGAGCCTCACATCCCAGCAATGATACAGGATACTACGTGGTCTGCAGGACATATTTCGGGCTATCAATTTTATTGATGATGGAGGAGTCCAGTAGTGTTTGGACCCTCAATGGTTTAAAGGGCAGGTGTTGGAGGCTCAACTGAGAAAGGGCAAAGCCACTGAAATACGCTGTTCCACAGTAGTGTAACAATGTAGTACAAAGGCTTGCTTGAGAAAAGTGAATAGTTACTGAGGACTAGGAACGTTCTGCGTGGATTTCGCATCAGAGGAAATGCCCACTAGTTCCCTATCATGTTGGAAATCCAATCCAATACAAGCTTTATGGTCTTGGTTGTATTTCCAAAATAGCTGTAATGCTTTGCAAACACTTCAGCTACCCTTTTGGCATCATATACACCATTTGACATTATCCGGTTATTGATACCTACTTATGTATATATTTATTTGAAAAGTATTTTCAAACCAATGTCACCAATTATAATATCAAATTTGTTCTTGTATAAAGTATTTTGGTTATCGTAAGGTATAAACCCATCCGTGTTTATATGCAGTATGGTCTTACGAGATACCCTCCTTTTCAAAGGTTTTGATTGGCAACAGTCTGATCTATGACACTATCATATACATTTAAATTCGAGTTTTCTCATGCTGGTTTATTAAGCCTGATCCCGGTATTTTTAATACTCGGGTCTGATCCGAGTAGTTTCAGGTTTAGCTGAAGGCGCTTCGAGTTTTCAGAGGAGAGCTATAGATCTTCATCAACGTATGGACGTAGATTATATTCCCACTGCATTAATTTCATTGTTTTGGTTTTTCAGCAATTGTAAGGCCAGAGATTTATAATTGTCCAGGCTGAGCTTAGGTTAGACTTTGATATATGTATTTTTAAATTTTCCGTTGTATAGATTATTGATATTATAAATTATTCCATTTGTGTGAGATTCTATTTTGTCTTTATTTTCTTTTACCCTCGATCTATTTGCCTTTCCGGCACTTGAATTCACGGCACGTGAATACCGAGGATGTATTACTGTCGATTTTCAAGAGTCAAAAAGGTGGGCCATCACAAAAATCGTCAAAGATTTATAAGTAATTGTAGATTTTTTAAAAAGTAGGTATTTGAATATGTAAAATAATCTGGGAAGTTTAGTAGAATAATTATAAGTGGTAAATTATATGATTTTCAAAATAAAATATCTAGACTTGGAGAGAATTAAGGACGACAGAGGTAACTCCTAAAATTAATGAGAGAGCTTCAAATTCTTCTGCTTTACTATTATTTAATAGATTTTCTTTTGTTTGATATTGGAATCAAACTAATTCCACCGTACTGCGAACATTACATTTCCTATTACCCATCACCAGTCAATTGACTATAATTTTTAAGTTATACTGGTACATCGTTATAATATGTATGATAACAATAAATTTTATCATTCTCTACAGTATAACATCAATAATATTTTTTTAAACCAAAAACAACAGTAATTTATCATTCTATCTATAACATGTGGAATAAATGTAATATGTTGTATTATAGGCATTTCAAAGTACGCAGAGATCACATTTAGTTTAGAAATTCGGTTCAAATGATGCTAATTACATTTTTTCTTTCTCATTGTTTTCCTTTAGTAAATGATACGATGAAACGTACGATGAAGTACCATGACAGTGTAAAAAAAAAATAAGAATATGTTTTTTTAGAATAAAACAATTTACTATGCTACCAATGTAACATTTACTAGTATATCTGTATGCTAATAAACTAAAATAACAGTAAGCAATTTTAACCTACCAGTAAAAATGGTACGATAATGGTATTTACAAAATGGTACGGTAACCGCTATCATGACAATCATATGTACTAAGTCTCCCATATACAAAATAAAACTCTCTAGAGTTGAAAATATAGAACAAACCAAAAACAACAGATTCGTCGTCCCTTTTCTATGGATGTCCCCGTCCTAAGAAATTATAGTCAAACATCACTTAATCAAATATGTTACTCAAATATGAAAATGTGCAACACTAAGTTGGCAACATGCTTTCCGTTTATTTCAAAATAATAGGTCGTTTATAATCCTTTTATTTATTTTGTACAGTACAAATGGTACAAAATACTGCCTCCATCCCACAATCTTCGCTAGAACTTCCTTGACATGACTATGTAAAGATTATAGTGCTTTGAATGCTAATTATTATTCTGATCTCTGTCAACATTTTTTGTTCTTTTACAGATGAATACTCATTACTCTAAAATTCGTTTTACCTGTCTGGCAAACTATAGTCATCATGTTCCTACATGGGTCGATATTGACATATTACTTATTTGTCCTAAATGGCATTACAAAGGATGTTTGAAAAAATGTCCCAAATTTAATTGTCAGTTTTTCATTCTATGTGGAAAGTTCAAAGTTGAGAATGAGATACATAGTGGTTGGTATTTTTTTAAAGCGGCTCAAAATTTTCTTTTATCACTTAAATAATTATTTACATACTAACAATATATACAAAATGTGTATCAACCAACAACCACTTACAACCTCAGCACAAAATCAAACAATATACAACCAACCCAATATCAGATCAGATACAAAATCCCACCTCACCTAAGTCTATATTCTCAGGAGTTCTAAAGATAACTCGAAACCGCTTAACAAAAATTTCAGCATCACTTCCTTTAAAACTATTCTCCATGTCAAACCATTATTATCTCCATTTCAACTAAAAGCTTTTCTTCTTTGAAACTATTCTACGGTGGTGCTTTAATTTCTAGTCAAAAACCATTATTACCTCCTCTTCTGTAACCACGAAACACTGCTCTGTTCACCATCAAACCATACAGCCTTCCACCGAGCTGCTCTTCAACATCACCACAGCAACACATATCAACTTCTATCGTTGTAACATCAGATCGAGCCTTGCATGTCTTCGACAGCAAGCTCTTCTGCTCCCTGCACCCATTATCTACTTTTGCTTTCAATGAATTTTATATGTATCTGAAATTGATTACGTGACACATTTTTCGCAAGGATGTATCCGTTGAGGAAGAACCTAACTAAAAGAAAACTTCTAGAAAATGAAGAAAAATTATAGAATTCAGCGTTTGACATCATACTAGCGGATTAATGTAAGTATAAGAGGAAACCGTTGTAATTTTAACCACTGTCAAACGTTTAATCTCGGCTAACTTTGGAATGATTCTAGAGGAAAGAGAAGGGGAGCACATCTACTAGCAAGCATGTAAACTCCTCTGAATTTTTGCAACAAAAGCACATATGTGTTTTGGGTAACTTGAGAGTAACCATTATTTGAAAATAGCTCAAAAATGCCCATTAGAGGATTGATTTGCTTTCGTAGATCTGAAAGGTAGTTGAGCTTGAGCACACTGGGAAAGTGCCAGACGTTGCTTGTCTTCGTACTTGAAAGATAAGTACATCAACACTCAAAAAACTAGAACTCTTTGGAGCATCTTTAAGGTAGGGGATAATACTACTATAATTTTGCACAGTGATGCCTGATATACTAACAAAGAAAAGTACAAAGTAAAAAGATTGCAAGGAGTTAGATTACCTGATTGGAGCAAACTCTGGTGAGCAATCCCAACACCCAACACCTATAATCGTATTCTTGAGCCACAAACCCTGACTGATAATGGTGTGGGTAAGCTATACTATGCCCAATTACCGAAAATAATCTCATCGTATGCATTAAGTATTTCTCCGTGTTTGGATTTTAATTAGGCCACTAATATGTCCACGAACTCATTTTTCATCTAGCGGTTTGTATACAGAGAAGATTCTACTATCTCTCTCTCTCTTCAAATCATACAGACACACATTTAAAACATAATTTCACCTAAGTTCTGGCTTTTACATTTGCTCTTGAATCTATCTCTTATGTTGTGAATCTCGCTATTGACCAACATAATGCCCCCTCAAACCTAACGCGAAAGTTAGGGTTTGCGATTGGAGGCGCCAGTGAAAGTAATTTCTCCAAATCGATTTCCTTTGGTATGGCTGGAGATTGAGTGTTAGATGCTCCTCAACATCGTTCTCGGCTACTTGAGAAGTATAGATCTGATTTTACTTGTAGTCGAGCTGTAAGGTGGGGCTTTGACAATCTTTGCCTTTGTTCCTGAAAGCCTCTGGGATATAAGTCTGTGCCTTGGATCTGAGGTTGACATCTGCTTCATCCACGTTGAGCTCTCGGCTGAATCTGGTGAAGTTCAGTCGAGATAGTGGCTTGGTTAGGATGTCCGCCTTCTGGTAAGCTGAAGGTATGTATCTGACTTCAATGTTTTTCTTCATTACTTGCTCTCTCACAAAGTATAAATCGAGCTCGATGTGCTTTGTGCGAGAGTGAAGTACTGGGTTCTCTGAAATTGAGATAGCACTTTGATTGTCACACCAGATAGTTGGTTTGTTGCATGTTTTGATTTGAAGTTCACTTAGTAAAGATGTTAGCCACATAATTTCAGCAGTAATGCTAGTAATACTTCTGTACTCGGCCTCTGTGCTGGATCTAGATACCGTAGACTGTTTTTTGCACACCAAGACACTGGATTCCTGCCTAGATAGACACAGTATCCAGTTGTAGATTTTCTGTCATCCTGATCAGTAGCCCAGTCTGAATCAGTGAAACCATTAATGTTTAAGCTGGCACTAGTTTGTAGAATTAGTCCTTGATTGATTGTGCCCTTTAGATATCTTAAGATTCTTTTGACTGCTTTCCAATGTTCGTCAAGGGGTTTTTGCATAAACTGGCTTACTTTATTTATACTGTATGAGATATCTGGTCTTGTGATAGTAGCATACTGTAGTGCTCCCACTATGCTCCTGTATTCTTTATCATTTAGGATTGATTCACCTTTGTTTTTTGATAGATGACTGTTGCTTAACATTGGAGTAGGTAGTGGATTTGCTTTATCCATTTTTGCTTTAACTAGTATTTCATTGATGTATTTTCTTTGATTTAAGTGAATCTCTGATTCTGATGTTCTTTTGACTTCTATGCCAAGGAAGTAGTGTAGGTCCCCCAGGTCCTTGATTGAGAATTCTTCTTTCAAGCATTGTGTGATGTTCATGATTTCTGACTTGTTATTGCCTGTAATGATAAAGTCATCAACGTAAATTAGTATATAGACTATTGTATCATTAACAAGTTTAGTAAATAATGAGTTATCAGATTTTGTGGAGCGGTAGCCATGTTTTGCTAGAGTTGCTTTCAGCTTGTCAAACCAAACTCGTGGTGCTTGCTTGAGCCCGTAGAGTGCTTTGTTGAGTCTGCATACTAGCTGGCTTTTGTTTTCATTTGTGAACCCTTGTGGTTGCTCCATATATACTTCCTCCTGCAATTCACCATTAAGAAAGGCATTATTAACATCTAATTGTTTGATGGACCAATTCTTATGCAAGGCAATTGTTAATATAATTCTGATGGTGGTGGGTTTCACAACAGGGGAAAAAGTTTCTTTAAAGTCAAATCCACTTTGTTGTGAATATCCCTTTACCACTAATCTTGCCTTGTATTTAAGAATTGAGCCATCTGGATTTTTCTTTAATCTAAAGGTCCATTTGCATCCAACTATGTTTTTGTTCATTGGTAAGGGTACAAGATCCCATGTCTTGTTTTTTATTAGTGCATTGTATTCTTCTTCCATAGCCTTTTTCCAATTATTATTCAGAATAGCTTGTTGATATGTAGTAGGCTCATTGACTTCTGCCTCAATACTGTATAACTTTGGTTTGAATGCTACACACTTTGCCCTTGTCATCATGTGGTGCCTAGTTTGTGCAGGTATGGTTGGATGTCTATCTTCAGTAGTGTCCCCTGGTTGAGTACTGCATGGTTGACTGTCATGCAGTATTTGACAGGGATCTATCTGATGACTATCTGATGCTGTACTGTCAGAGGTTACTGATGCACTTCCTTGACCTGGTTCATTTGTGGACTCTATGTGTTGAGGACTAATGCCCCTTTCTTCATGCTGATCATTGCTACTTATTGGTATGATGATTTCTAGTGAGGGTAGCACTTGAGGTATTGAAAGCTTGGAATTGCATATTTTTTGAGTTGTTTTGATTGCTGCATCTCTAAAAGGAAACTCATGCTCATTAAATATAACATGTCTGGATATGTATATTTTAGCATTTTCATCAAGGCATTTATATCCTTTCTGACTAATAGCATACCCTAAGAAAGTACATGGCTTAGACCTATAATCTAATTTGTGTGTGTTGTAAGGCCTTAGGTAGGGAAAACATAGGCATCCAAAAGTCTTTAGACTTTGATAATCTGGTTTGACATTGAATAGCACTTCCATTGGGCTTTTAAATTTTATAATCTTTGTAGGCAGTCTATTAATCAGATAGACTGCAGTAGAAAAGGCATCTGGCCAGAATTTTAGTGGTAGAGCTACCTGTGCTAACAATGTCAGACCAGTTTCGACTATGTGCCTGTGTTTTCTTTCTATAAGGCCATTTTGCTCAGAAGTATATGGACATGTGATTCTCTATGTTATCCCTTTTGTTTGAAAGTAACTTTTCAGAGGCAGAAATTCTTTACCACCATCTGTTTGTATTACTTTCAATTGACAGTTTGTCTGTCTTTCTGCATTAGAGATAAACTGTAATACAGCATTTTTAGTTTCAGATTTTGACTTGAGGAAGTAAATCCAAACATATCTAGAATATGCATCAACAAATGAGATGTAATACCTATAACCATAATCAGCATATATAGGGGCTGGACCCCATAAATCTATAGCAACAAGATCAAGAGGTTTGTTGTAGATAGTTTTAGAATGTGGAAATACAAGCTTGTGACTTTTGCCCATTTGACAGAATGTACAAGTATAACAATCAGGAATTTTACTAATATGAGTATTGTCACAACAGCTCAAGACATGTCTCATTACATTTAGACTGGGATGGCCTAATTTATAATGCCATACATCAAAGTTTTCAGTAATTTTAGTCTCAGAAATATTACACCATTTTTTTACTGTTTTCAACATTTCTTGTTTTTGGTGCATCAAATTTGTATAGTCCCTTATGTTCTTTACCCTGCAAAAGAACTTCACCAGTTAGATTATCTTTAACTAGACAGTATGTAGAGTGAAACTCAAAGTATACATTGTTGTCTTTAGCAAATTGTGACACACTCATTAGATTCTTTTTGATTAATGGAACCATTAGCAGATTATTAAGGTATAACTGTCTGGCTCCATTAATGCTTGCATTTCCAATATGAGAAATTTTGATAGGATTACCATTTCCCATATGTAATGAATGTGTACCTTTGTATTCTTTGTTGCCAAGATTCAAGTTGCTCATGTTGTTTGTTACATAATTTGTTGCACCAAAGTCTGGGTACCAGCTATCATCATGAATATCTTCGGCCTTTGCTGTATTTGTATTTGTGTTTTCTGATATTGACTCCTGTTGTGCACTGACCATGTTGGCATTGGGATTTTGAGATCTTGAATTATTGTTGCCTTGTTGTGCTGGTGTAAAGTTGACATCAAATCTGAAATAGCATTTGTTAGCAATGTGTCCCAATCTCTCACAGATTTGACATCTTGGTTTGTTGTTGTTGTTGGAATTCCATCTACCACCTCTACCTCTGAATCTGCCTGATTGACCACCTCTAGAGTTATTAGATTGGTTTCTGTTGCCTCGATTCTTTTCTTGATTTCTGTTTTTGCTTATTGCTGCATAGTTAGCATTATGTTCCCAATTTACTGGTTTCTTTTGCTCTAGTCTTCCCTCATGAGCAATGAGAATGGATTGAACACTTTGCAGTGAGGGTAGCTTTTCATTAGATGATATTACAGCAACTACTGCTTCATAATCTTCATCCAGACCACTTAGAATGCACAGTATTTGTTCTGTGTCAGTTACCTTGTGTCCAGCAGAGGCTAACTGATCACAAACAGTCTTGGCCTTAGAGAGATATTCTCTCATGCTGACATTGTCTTTTCTCAAATTTTGTAATTGTCTCTTATACTGCATTATTCTGACAACAGATTGAGAACTAAATGTCTGCTCAATGGTATGCCAAATTTCATGTGTGGTTTTACATCCAACTAATTGTGGTAATAAACTAGCACTGATTGATGATAATAGCCAGGAACTAATTAGACTATCTTGTCTTTCATGAATTATATATTCAGAATTGCTTACCAGTTTTCCTTCTTGATCTGTAGTAAATCTTGGAGGATTAATTAGAGTTCCAAGAACATACTCTTGCAGTCCGTATCCTCTGATAGCAGTTTCAATCTGGAATTTCCAGAGCAGATAGTTGGATTCATCGAGTTGAATGGTGATGATCTGACTTTGTGGTTCGATTATTGATTTGATGAGTTCTTGAGTAATACTGGATTGTTGCTGAGTAGTTCTTGAATGCTACTGAGGTGTGTTGTCACTGCCTCCTTCAGACATGGTGATGAAAGTCTATCAAGAAGATGGTCAGAGGTGATGAAATACAGTAAAAACTGAAGATAACAAGGATGAAGTGCAGCCAGATATTGCTTGAGTGATGATAGCAAATCTGACAAGCGGCTCTAGGCACGGCACTTCTGGTGAGTTGTTCGGAATCTTGATAACTCTGATGGTTTATTGGCAGCCAGAGGGATGATAAGTGATGAGAATTTCTCTGATATCTCCCTTTCTTGGCGAGGCTAACACTCCAAGTGATGGTTGATTTCAAGACTGTTACACAGTTGTTAGACTGTGTAACCAAAATCTCAAATGATGAGATTATTCTGATGAGATTCAGGTTTCCCTTTCCTTTCTTTCTTTTTGAGGATTTGATCAATTTTGCTATTAAGCAATTTTAAAGAAGAGCTCTGATACCATGTAAAAGAAAGAGTGTATTTGTATTATTCTTAGTTATTATCTTGTACAGAGTAGCGGAAGTATTTATAATACAAAGTATGAGCATTGGGCCTTGCGGGTTAGCCCATATTATTACAATATACCCGCTTATGTTATAACCCTATACTCTGAGACACAATCTCTTCATTCTCTAATATGTCTCCTTCCATGCTATCTTGAAATTATACTTGCCTTTGTTGTCAACAAGGCAAGTTCATAAATCCTCTTCCTTGTTAGCACATATCCTGATTTGTTCTATTTCACTTCTCAGTAGGCCTAAAAACTAACTCTATCAATTATCCATTCCCCGTTTTATACAATGTCATGTACCATTAATTTCTCACCCTTCACCCTCACTATGGTATCCATATCTAATATGTTCTTTGTGTTACCTCCTTGAAGCCATCAGTCACACTAAAGAGATGTAAATTTTCCTATCCACTATTCTTTTCTTTATGCACTTCGTAGCATTATTCCCAATGTTGAGTAGGCATTTCCAAATGCCCGAGTCATCATTATATTTGTTGGATTCCCATATGGATTGTTTTTTCAAGTATATTTTGCATTGATTATTGTCACCTATTAACCCACTTTTTAGCAAAATAGATTCCAACTAGACTTAGAAGATCAAAATAAGAACCAAACAATTCACGAACTTGGAAACACACTCAGAAGGCTTAGAAAATGAAACTCTGGAAGTTTGGACAAGGATTTAGCCAAGTAAATAGGTCGGCCCTGAGTTATATAGGTTGGCCCCGACCTATTTCCCCTTTGATTCTGCCTCCTAAATACCATATACCTCTTGTGCAACTCTAGTAAGTCACGATCGAGTGATTTTCCAATGATTTCGATGAGAAATTCCAAGAGTTGAAGAGATGACAGCTAAAACGGTAAGTTAACTCAAGTAATAAAGGAACGATCACCAGAATCAACTAACAATCGATGAAAACAACATGAGACAAATTAACATTATCAGAAGTATAAATGAATATGAGATATGTCGAGTATCTTTAGGGTTTAGTGCTTCAGATACAAATGATAGCAGGCCTTGGGCTTGAGCCCATTTTCTTTATTTTCAGATCAGTTGAGAACGTGTATATATATAGTGTGTTTATGCAACTATGAAATGTATCAATACAGTATCAATAAAATCTCTGTTTTACATTTTACTCAAATTCTATCATGGTATCAGAGCGCTAGAAAAACTGTGTAACAACAGAATTA
Source organism: Allium fistulosum (assembly GCA_030737815.1). Lineage (NCBI taxonomy): Eukaryota > Viridiplantae > Streptophyta > Magnoliopsida > Asparagales > Amaryllidaceae > Allium > Allium fistulosum. The sequence continues at coordinate 46,432,842 of CM060906.1, forward strand.
TATTTTCTGTGTTGAATCCATCAGAGTTTATTTTCTCATCATTTGGATTCACAAGAGTTCACAAAAAAATCATCATCAAGCCTTACCAAGAAGAGTTGTCAGAAAATTTTCATCATCCAACTCAACGGCTGCTTTTAGATTTGAAAGAAAGGAAGGAAATCACCATCAAAGAAATTAAGAACTGAGACAAGAATCATCATTGAATCATCATCGAGCCCTACCAGTAGTCTGGTTCACTGGCTGCTCCCAGACTCATTGAAAAGAAAATCAAACAAAGTCACCTGTAAAGCATTTTCTCACTTATTACTTTTCTTTGCCATCTTTCATTCACAACTCAGGTTCTTGATTAAAACTTTTATCTTGTATACGCACTACATTGAATCTTTATTGTTTTTTCCGATCATGGCTGAAGGAGTCTTAGATAATAACTCCTCAACATCTGCAAATCCATCTCTAAACACTGCGGCACCATCTGTTACCACTGAAAATATATCAAAAATCGTAATTAGTCCACAACCACAGTTAATTCAGACTCAATTGGATGAGACAAACTACTTGTTATGGAAATTCCAAATTCAAACTGTAGTAAGAGGTTATGACTAGAAGATTATATTCTTGGCACCAAGGAAGTACCCCAGCAATTTATCATCAGTAATGAAGGTAATTCAAATTTAAATAGAGAATACACCATTCATCAAAGGCAAGACAGTTTACTTTCTTCCTGGATCTTATCAACAATAAGTGCAAATCTATTACCACAACTTATAGGATGCAAGAATGCACATGAAATATGGCATACCGTGGAACAAGTATTTAGTTCTCAATCAGCAGCAAGAGTAATGCATTATAAGAGACAGTTACAAAACTTGAAAAAGAGTGGTATGGCCATGAAAGATTATCTCACCAAGAACAAAACATTGTGTGACTTACTTGGTGCTGCTGGATACAGTGTCAGTGACACTGAACAGATTTTGCACATTTTAGGTGGATTAGATGATGAGTATGAATCTATTGTGGCTGTGATATCATCCAGGGATATCACACCATCACTGTCATATGTTCATTCCACACTTCTTGCTTATGAAGGCAGGTTAGAACAAAAGAAACCAATTGTCTATGATCTCTCAGGCAATTACATTTCAAACAAAGGAAAAAATCAAGAAAAGACACAATCAAGAAATGAATCAAATTACAATCAGAGAGGCAATCAATCCTACAGAGGCAGGGGCAGAGGTGGAAGATACAGCAGTAATAATAATGGAAGGCCAAGATGTCAAATTTGTGAAAAAATTGGCCATACCGCAAATAAATGTTACTTCAGATTTGATATTCATTATACACCTGGGCAACAAAACAATCAGAAACCAAGTGCTAACATGGCAAACATTCAACCAGATGCAAAACAACAATCTGAATTGGCTAAAGTGGAAGATATTCAGGATGACACTTGGTATCCAGATTCTGGAGCTACAAATCACGTTACAAACAATCTGAGCAACTTAAACTTGGGGAATAAAGAGTACAAAGGTAAACAGTGTATACACATGGGCAATGGTAAGGCCACTAGAATTACTCACACTGGTAATGGTTACATAAAAGGTGAAAAGATATTATATCTTAATCATCTTTTAAGAGTTCCACAAATAAAGAAAAACTTACTCAATGTGTCTCAATTTGCCAGTGATAACAATGTATATTTTGAATTCTATCCAAATTATTGTCTTGTTAAAGATATTCTAACAGGTAAAATTCTCTTGCAGGGTAAAACAGTGAAGGGCCTGTACAAGTTTACACTAGCTAATCCAAGAAGTAGTGCAAAACAAAGTCTGTGTTGTAATGTGTGTGAAATATCTCAAAGTAAAAGAAGTATGAGTATGCTTGATCTATGGCATTACAGGCTTGGTCATCCAAGTGTACACATTGTAAAGAAAATACTTCAAAATAATAAAATTTCTTTTGATAATGCAGTAACTTCATATGTCTGTACCTACTGTCAGCTAGGAAAGAATCATAAACTACCATTCAAAGATTCTGAAACTAATTATAATAAACCATTAGAGCTTGTAGCTACAGATTTATGGGGTCATGCACCCATTGATACAGATTATGGTTTTAAGTATTATATATCATTCATAGATGCATATTCAAGATATGTATGGATATATTTTCTGAAAACAAAATCTAAAGCATATTATGCAGTTTTGCAGTTTGTCGCACAGGCAGAAAAGCAAACTGGAAATGAAATCAAGACTATACAAACTGATGGTGGTGCTGAATTTAAAACACTCAGAGAATTTTTTCAAAGAAAAGGAATACTGCACAGAATTACTTGTCCTTACACTTCAGAACAGAATGGACTAATTGAAAGAAAACACAGACATGTGGTTGAAACAGGTCTTACCATGTTAGCCCAAGCATCCTTACCCTTAAAGTTCTGGCCAGATGCTTTCAGCACAGCAGTATGTCTAATCAACAAGTTACCAATAAAGGTTCTGCAAGGGAAGAGTCCAATTGAAGTGTTACATAATGTTCAACCTGACTACAAAAATCTCAAAGTCTTTGGATGCCTTTGCTTCCCATGCTTAAGACAGTACAACAATCACAAGTTGGATTACAGGTCCTCGCCCTGTACATTTCTAGGATATGCCAACAACATCAAAGGATACAAATGTCTTGATAGTAAGGGTAGAGTATTCATTTCAAGACATGTAGTCTTCAATGAAGACATATTCCCATTTAGTTAAAAAGAAATAAAGACAACACAGAAAATTTACAACTCAAGATTCTCTATACCTTCTTTGCCACATGAAGCGTATGAAGAGGATCAGATTGATAACACTTGACTACAACACACTGTACCCAATGTTGGGTCAGGTCATGTATTAGGGAGTCGAACCACAAGCAGTTGTAATCCAACTCATCCTGATGACAGTCATCAATCTGATGAAGAACACAGGAGTAACCAAATTCAGACACCTACCTCACAGTCTGAATCAGAGGAAGTAGCAAATCAAAATCAGTCACCTACACCTGCAACAACTGGTCATCACATGATCACAAGAGCAAAAAGTGGTATTTTTAAACCAAAATTATATACTGTCAATTTGGATACTACTGAACCATGTTCATATCAACAAGAAATACAAAGTGAAAAGTGGAAAGGAGCTATGGATGAAGAATATGCAGCACTTATGAAAAACAATACATGGAGTCTTGTTACTACACCAAATCACAAAAATGTCATTGGATGCAAATGGACTTACAGACTAAAAAGAAATGCAGATGGATCTACTGCAAGATACAAAGCCAGGCTTGTTGCAAAAGGCTACTCACAACAACAAGGACTTGACTTCAATGAAACATTTTCACCAGTAGTTAAACCAACTTCCATTAGAGTAATTCTTACAGTGGCTTTATCAAAAAATTGGAAAATAAAATAGCTTGATGTCAACAATGCATTTCTAAATGGATTACTTCAAGAAGAAGTATATATGGAGCAACCTGAGGGCTACAGAAAAAATGGAAGCAATCTAGTCTGCAAGCTAAATAAAGCCATATATGGTCTCAAACAGGCACCAAGAGTGTGGTTTGAGAAGTTAAAAACAACACTGATCAAACTTGGGTTCAATCATACCAGATCTGATAACTCATTGTTTACTAAATTTTCAAAAGATATTATTGTGTATGTATTAATTTATGTTGATGACTTCATTGTTACAGGAAATAATGAGACTGAAATCAACAATCTTATTCAGCAACTAAATAATGAGTTCTCAATTAAGGATCTTGGTGATTTGCATTACTTCCTAGGAATAGAAGTCAACAGAGTATCGAGTTCTGCTATACAGCTAAGTCAAAAGAAATACATATCTGAAATATTACTCAAAACAAAAATGGATCAGGCAAACAGTCTACCTACACCAATGATATCCAACTTACAGTTATCAAAAAATAGAGGAGAACCATTTACTGATGCAAAACACTACAGAAGCATTGTGGGAGCACTTCAATATGTAACAATTACAAGACCTGAGATTACTTATAGCGTCAACAAAGTTAGTCAATTTATGCAAAATCCTTTAGATGAACACTGGAAGGCAGTGAAAAGGATTCTCAGATATTTAAAGGGTACAGTAAATCATGGATTAATATTAAAACACTATACTAATATGAATTTATTTGGTTTTGCAGATGCTGATTGGGCCACAGATCCAGATGATCGAAGATCAACATCTGGATATTGCATCTATATTGGAAAAAATCCTATATCTTGGTGTTCGAAGAAACAAACCACCACATCTCGCTCTAGTACTGAGGCTGAGTATAGAAGTGTGGCTAACGCTACAGCAGAACTACTATGGATTAAATCTCTACTAAGTGAACTTCAGATTAACATCACTAGCAAGGTTGTATTATGGTGTGACAACTTAAGCACAGTCTCTCTTACTGCCAATCCAGTTCTACATGGCAGAAGCAAACATATAGAACTGGATTTACACTTTGTCAGAGAGAAAGTCTTACAGGGAATTATTGAAGTCAACCACTTACCAAACACTTACCAAAGAGCTGATATTCTCACTAAAGCTCTTTCTGCCAAGAGCTTCCTTCGTCTGAAACAGGAACTCAATGTTGAAGATTGCACTAATCAACAACACATAATTTAGATCTACAGCTATCTCGTTCAAGATTCTTCTAGCTTGAACAAAATTGAAGCTTTCTTCTGTAAGCATTACCAAAAACCCCAAAACCTAAAATCTGGCTTCAAGATAAAACCGAGCACTTCTTTACTTCATCAAGTTTTCACCTCATGCTGTAAAGATCCACCCTATCTCATGGTCAATCCTTCTGGAATCCCTAATTCGTCAAATCTCAAGCGACTATACAAAGTTTTTTGTTTACAGATCTGAAGAGACTAGGTCGTAATACACATATCTCTCAGAAATCTCAGGAATTGCAAGGAATCACGAAGTCGCCGCTAGATTTGAGGGAAGATATCAGAAGTATAAATGAATACGAGATCTGTCGAGTATCTCTAGGGTTTAGTGCTTCAGATACAAATGATAGCAGGCCTTGGGCTTGAGCCCATTTTCTTTATTTTCAGATCAGTTGAGAACGTGTATATATATAGTGTGTTTATGCAACTATGAAATGTATCAATACAGTATCAATAAAATCTCTGTTTTACATTTTACTCAAATTCTATCAAACATGAAGTAGAAAAAGATGATGCAAGAAAGTTGGATTTATTTCCAACGAAGGAAATAACTCGGGGGGACATTGCAACTTCTCTTTAGGCCGATGCCTGTACTCTACTGCAAGCAGGCTTCTGACTCCATACCTCTGTTTTTCTATAAATACAAGCATACATGCAACCAAAGAGGGATTTAATTGGCTTCATCTCCTCCATCTCTCTAACTCTTGGATCTGGAAATTCTTATTCTTCACACCTATCCTCTACATCAAAAACATTCAAAAAACTCCTTAGTAAATCTTAGATCCACTGGTTAATGGTCAGATTTGATATAATCAGTTGTAATTCGGAGAGAGAACAACTAATAACAAAAGATAAAAGTTGGCATAGGTCGGAGATTACGCCGAATTACAATAAAAATTGTTGTGTCTCCTTTTATTTTTTTTTGCTTTTTCCTTAACTTTTAATTGAACTTGTTCTTTCATCTGATTTTTGCGTGTTGATCCATTTTTCTGGTTAATATTTTAGTGCTTTCACTAAGAAGGAAGCTAGATTTCACAACCTAAAACTTGGATATGAAATTTGGAGAAGACGAAGAGACTTAACACTAGATCTAAGGCTGGAGCAAGCCAATTAGAGCATGGGGCAGCCAGGAGGTATCCTTAAATTCTCATTAATCCATCTAAGTGACTAGAGAAGAGATAGAGAGAATGATGAAGTGGATGCAAGATGGATTAATGACTTGACAATATAAAATGCTTAAAGGATTTTTCCAAAGAATAGGATAATAAGGAATAGCTAGAGTTGTAGGAATTCAGAACCAAGTGCTAGGAGCCAATGCAGGAACATCTAGAGTTGGAGTAGAGCAAATTGGAACAATGCTCCCATAAACAAAACAAATTGGTGCTGACCCAAGTCAACTCGCTACCAAGAGAACAATACTCGAGGGCAATGTTGGCATGACTATTGGGATGTTGGGAATGGGTAATGCTGGAGCTAGAAATGCAAATCAGAATGTGAATGAGCGATAACTAGAAGAGTTTGTTCTAGAGCTTTCCTGTAGGAATGGAGGATAGAATATGTAACAACCAATACCCCAATGGGCTTAAATTTCGATAAAAATCTAAACCCAAGTTCATCAAAGTGTAGATCTTTGGATTTGGTACTTGCAAATAAGCATGAGCATTGTCACAGATCGATACAAATCTAAACTCATAGTTGAAACAGTAATAGGAAAAGAATACTGATTATGACTACTACCTTGGAATTAATGGTATTCCTTGGATAATAGGTTGTCACATCAGCACTGAGTATGAGAAAAAGAAGACTTATCCAACAATTAAACATATCCAGCTCCAGTAACCCGTTTCTCTAAATTTATCCTATGGGTTGTAATAAGGAGGGGGTCAAAACAACATTCTGGCGACTGGAAAATCTACAAACTGTCCCTAACATAAATTTATACCTATTGGTTTCCATTTAATTATTATCTCTATTAAGTTTAACAATTCTAATCTAACCTTGCATTGCACACACGATTACTTACCTAACCCTTCCCATGGTACAAAATATCGACGAAGCTTTATCAACCACCCAATACTTCTAAATCCATTTGCCACTTAATACTTCTAAAAATGAAGTGGGCTTCTATAATCACCACATAATGCTTTTAAAGAGAAATAGGCAGACTCTGCCATTTAAGACCTCAATCAAGGTAGACCCCATCATTTAAGACATATTCCTAAGGTGGTTTCCTAATAATGTTGTCAATGGTCGGTGGGTCCTAGGTACAAAGACCTCTAACCACTATTTAAGGCTTCTAACGATTAACGTCCAACTATTATCGTATCTATCGCCAATAAAAATCATAGCCATGTAAGATACAGTACCCAAGCCACTTAATACCTTTAAAAGAACTAGGCGTACTTCTAACCATTTAATAACTATATTCTAAGTAGGTTCGAGATCACTTAATACCTATCCCCAGGCGGACTCCTCGTTGGTACTATCGTTATTGCGGTCTTAGAAATATGAGAGACCGTACCGAAGCTACTTAATACCTCATTAATAAGGACAAGGTAGAACCTTGACCATTTAACACCTATTTAGAGGTAGGCCTTTGTCATTTAATACCTAACCCCAAGACAGACTCCTCACTAGTACTATCTAGCTGACATTGCTTGGAATCTCACTAGGTTACTTAATACTTTTTTTAGTAGAGAGGTGAACCCTTAGATCAGTCACTTAATACCTCAAAACTGAAGTGAACCCTTTCCGAGATATCCACTATCACTCTTAATTATAAATATTGAATCTCATTAGGTTACTTCTTTCGGTAGGGAGGCGGGCCCTGTAATAGCCACTTAATACCACAACACTAAAGTGAACCTTTTTGAGATATATTTATTTATTTGGAATCTCGCTAGTCTGTCTAATACTTCATTTTAGGAGAGATGCGGACCCTACAGGTACTTAATACCTCAAACCAGAAGCGAACCCCTATGGAGATATCCTCACCGCTCCTAATTTCAAATTTGGACCATTTAATACTTTTTAACTGGGAAAGAGGCGGGCCTTTAAACAACCACTTAATAGCTCTAACCTTAAAGCATGTCCTATCTCTCGCAAAGTCATGGGTCCTAGGATTAGTGATATCCCACATTAGGAGTAAGTATATCCGACTGCTGGTAGCCTCAGAGTGAAGGGCAGTCTTCCATTAAGTGACTCTACTGACCTCACATCACTAACCTACTAAGTCCAATTAACTATCCTAAGTCTTTACTTATACTACCTTGAGTTGACATTGGACTTAACTTACTAATTTAAGACAATAAGATTTACCTTAAATACTAATTTACCCATAAATCCCCTTTTAATGCTCATAAATGTCAATTTATCCATAAAATCCTAACGGACATTTCCTAAGACATTTATGTATGACTACTAATTCCAAATTAGTAAACTTTTTATATCTATTCCATTTTTATTAGCCCCTTTTTATCCATTTGTCCTAATTAACTGTAACTCCCAAATTCATTTTCATTAATTTTCCATTAATTGGAGTTATAGTCTTTAGTTCCCATACTAACCAATTGTAACCCTTAATCTAATCTTATCCATTATTTCTCATTATTTTCCCATTAATTGGGATTATAATATTTTGTTTCCTATTAATTATTGGCAATTACTGATTTATTTCCCATTAATAGGAGTTACTATATCTCTTAATTCTACTTATTCACTTCCCTAAATATAATAATAACTAATGAACGTTATGCATAAATAACGCACGAATAAACATTGTTCTTCTTTATTAACGCAATAAATATGTGTAGACTATCTAATAAAACCATCTATTCATAACTAAATATATTATAGTCATAAATATGTAACTAGAATATACTTTTCATATTTAATTTGCTGGAATTAAATTCCTTAGGAAGATTTTCGGCTATGATTTTCATAAATTAGTTTAACACAAAAAGGAATATTTACTACGTTCGAAATTACAGGGAATGGATAAATTCTTTTTATTTGGAATAAACATTATAAACTACATAGAATTAATCTGTACTTTACACATCTCTTCTTTTTTTGTTTTATTCCTTGTTAAACAAGCATCGTCTTTTTGAATCAAAAGTGGAAAAAGCAAACAAATTATAAAAATCAAACGGATGTTCTTCCCATAAATTAAACTATAGAAAATCTACAACTTAGCACGAATTTGTGCAATAATCCAAAAATCCTGTTTTACACCTAAGTACAGATCTAGAATAGAAATATATGGCGTTCAAGTTTTAAAATCTTTAGGATTGATTTTCAGATCTATGCGTAAATATATTCCAAATTAGATCTAAAATAAGAATATCCATGCAATAAATTTCTACACTAATTTAAGCCTATAATTCACAAATAAAATTGATTTAGGCATAAAAATCAAACTTATGCCAACGAAATAGATTTTAAATCATAAACAATATATATATTTTCCCACTCACCTTTTAAAAGCGATCCAAATCTCTAGATCTGAAGTAGAACCTTAAATTCATCTCTAAATCCTTTTTAATCAAGAAATATGTGTAAAAAGGTATATTCAAACATTAGAATTACAGATCGGAGAAGAAATTTGGGATTGGGAGAGAAAATAGATACAAATACATAAATATATATAAATTACCTTAAATACGCGTATAGTTCATTCTCTTCTCTTCTCCTTTTTATTAAATTTCCGTTCTTCTCCAATTTGTACGAATATAGATATAGATATCTTATTTTTATAATTTAGAAAGAAAGTACAAAAGAAGAAATGGTAGAGCTTCGCCATTGCCTCCAGAAAAATATGAGAAGAGAAGGAAGGATTAGGCCTGAATTTATAGGCACAAGAATCAATCTCAACCGTTAGATCGAAATATATTAAATTCGAGCCGTTGGGCCTAGGCTAACCCTAACTGCCATACATGAAGCGATCGACCGCCATACATGAAGCGGTCGCCCGCCTCCTTCCTAGGGCTCGACCGCCCCTGGTCGACCGCTCCAATATGCGGGTCGACCTGTGAGCCTTGGATAATTAATATATAAACATTAATTTTCTTATTCGAATTATTTTCGTACCGAATTCATTTTTCATCCATAAGTTCTTCGTTTGGACTCTGATTGCAAAACTCTAAATATAAAAGTTGCTCAGACTTTCACCATGAGCGCAATGGTGTAAGTTTCCTGTTCAAATTTCATCGCTTGCATAGATTTCATTTTTGAAGCCCGATTAATTAACTAACTAATTAAATAACTAATGCCAAATTACATAGTGTTGCAGAATGAAACCTGAGGAGCAGGTTAGAACGTAACATGCGACCAGAGGAGTATATGCTAGAATATGTTCCGAAATTCCCCTACAAGAGTAGGGGGCAAGATATCGCTTTTGGTTGAAGACCATCATTGGACGACGAAAACCGAAATTTTGAATTAGTAAGAGGAATAGTTAGATGTGGAAACCCAGATCAAAGTTTGGAGGATGTGAACAGTGATCCATTCACTTCTAATATTTGGAATGCGAGAAATCCTCCCGATTTCAAGCTTTCGACGTTGGAAATGTACGACGGAAAGTCGATCTGACAGTTCATTTGATGGGACACATCTGACATATGAAGGTGTTGAGTGCTTTTGAGGAGGTATTGGGGTGGTGCTTCCCATTATATTTAATGGACTTAGCAGTGATGTGGTTCAGACGACTTGAGAATGGGTTCATTAACACGTGCTTTGACTTGGTGAGTAAGTTCTTAAGACAGTTCAGAGTTCACATCTCATGACCGAAGAATGTGATGATGATGTTAAGCATGAAACAGAGGCTCAGAGAGACCTTGATAAGCTATTTGAGTAGATTCAATGCAGCAGCAGCCACTGTCCATAAGCTAAACCCATCAATAATATTAATGGCGGCAGTATCTGGAGTCGTGAGCAAGATCAAATTCAAAGTTGTACTGGAAAGGGATCCACTGATGGATCTTGCAGAATTCTACCATGATTCTGACAGATATTTGTGTCGGGAAGATGCTGAAGTTGAGGATGTTTAAACTAATGTCATGGATGACAGAGGATTGTCCGAAGCAGGAAATGGAAAGGACAAAGGGAAGAGGAGAGCTAATGATGACTTCGGAGAATCGAAATGGCAAAGGTAGGAACCGAGATTCTCTTCTTACACTAAGATAACAAAGACCCTTGAGAGGATATATCTGGACATTAGGAGACAGATCCCTTACCGAAAGCCAGCTAGGAGAGAGCCCGTTGATCGGGAGAAAAGATCTAGAAAGTTTTGCATCTTCCAAGAGCTGGATGGACATGAAACGAATGAGTGCTGACACCATTGTGATCTGATAGAAGAACTGGTTGGGATCAACCAGCTACAACAGTATGTGAGGAACCGAACAACATTGGTGCCATCGGAGCAACCACAATCTGTAGCAAATGCATTAAGGAACAACCAGGGATCTGGTTCGAGATTCGAAATCCCATGATCGGGATGGTCGAGAGTCAGATTTGACTCCCTTGCTTTGATTTTTCTTGCTTTGAATAATTACGATAATAATAACCTTAGATCGCTTGCATGTATATGAGGCCTAGATTAGTCTCTAGGCATGCTCTGAGTCAAATGTCTGGGATGGCTATATAGGACAATAATAACCTTGGATGGTTACACATGTACGGGGATTAGATTATTCCCTAGACACGCTCTGAGTCGGTTGTCCGAGATGGATAATTAGGATTTCTGCTTGTTTGCTTTGATTTGAATATTTGACTTTTGAAAAATCCACACTGAATGTGATGACCAATATTGATCGCTTTAAGTCCCATCCGAAGAGACGAGACCATAGTGCATAGTGCAAGTCCCCTCACAGGAGAGCGAGCAGATGGACTTATACGATATTGATTGCATTAAGTCCCATTTAGAGAGATGTGATCGGAGTGAAGGGTGCAAGCTCCCTTACCAGAGGGCAAGTGGATGGGATTGTATGAAAAGTAAGTCCCCTCACCGGAGAGTGAGCGGATGAGCTTGCTTGGTCATTGATTTCCTTTGCCAGAGAGCAAGCAGACTCGGCAATGATCTGGAGAGATCGAACCCGAGATTGGGATTTACATGATCCAAAGAGATCAAACTCTAAATTGGGAGTTGTAAAATGATCCGAATGTAAAATGAACGATTTGGAGAGATCACAAGTTAAATTCAATGTAAAATGATCCGAAGAGGTCCAACCTTAGAATGGAAATAGATTTGATAAAAGGATTTAAACGCCTTGTAATTAGAGTAAAATAGATAAATATCGGATGAACACGAGACGATTTTGATATGTGATGTAATACCTCTGAATGAAATCAGTATGATTATGATGTATAAACAACATTTAAGCAAGGGCTGGAGTCCTTAGTTGTAGCGGGTCTGGAATAACCTCTGATTTGCTAGAGAATCCGAAAGAACTGGATGATTCACCAAGATTGAAACAACCGGAGAGCTCGACTATCGAAGAATGATTACTGATGGAACTTGTTCTTGAGCAAAGCACACCTTACATTTGAAATGCATACTTTGGGGGGCAAGTGTTAACTCGCTTTTTAGCGAAGCAGATTCCAACTGGATTTAGAAGATAAAAATCGAAACAATTCACAAACTTAGAAGCACACTCAAAAGACCTAGAAAATGGAACTTTGGAAGTTTGGACAAGAATTTATGGCTAAGTAAACAGGTCGACCCCGAGCTAAAATAGGTCGACCCCGACCTATTTCCCCCTTGTTTCTGCCTTCTGAACACCATATACCTCTTGTACAATTCCAATAACTCAATTCAAGAGATTTTCCAATGATTTCGACGAGCAATTCCAAGAGTTAAATAGATGACAGCTAAAATGGTAGGATGACTCAAGTGATGAAGGAACGATCACCAGAATCAACCAACAATCGATGAAAACAACATGGGGCAAATCAACATGAAGTTAAATAGACTATGCAAAAATATTGGAGTTATTTCCAACTAAGGAAATAACTCGATGCCGAGTTATTTTAATAACTCGGGGGACATTGTGACTTCTTGTGTGACTATATGCCAATTTCTAGACTCTGCTGCAAGCAGGCTTTTGACTCCATATCCCTGTTTCCCTATAAATACAAGCCTATCTGCAACCAAAGAGGGATCTTCAATCGGCTTCATCTTCTCCAGCTCTCTAACTTTTGGATCTGGAACTTCTTCTTCTTCACTACTATCCTCTACCTCAAAAACATTCTAAAAACTCTTTAGTAAATCTAAGATCCATTAGTTAGTGTTCAGATATGATATAATCAGTTATAATTCAAAGAGAGATGAACTAATAACTAAAGATTAAAGTGGACATAGGCCGGAGATTATGCCGAACCACTAAAAAATTCTTGTATCTCATTTTACTTTTTCTGCCTTTTCATTTACTTTTAATCGAACAGGTGCTTTCATCTGATTTCTGGGTATTGATCCACTTTTTGGGTAAACATCACCGAATGACTCTCTTCATTTAGAACTCTCCAAACCAACTACACACCAACTGCAACTTGCAACTCATCTAACATTCTTAACCCTATTCCACCATTTTTGGTCTACATACAATATCCCATGGTATTTCACTGAGATATCCTTTCCATAGAGAATTACTACAAATATGTGTGATATGACGAATGGTAGCTGCTAGAAATATGAAACATTGCATCCAATATTGGACTATCGGGTGTATTGTTGATCTAATTAGCTTAATTCTCCCCATTATACTTAACATTCGACTTTTCTAACCTTCAATATGATTCTTAATTCTCTCTATTAAAGATTAAAAATCATCATTCTTCGAATTAACAATAGGCAGGGGAATACCTAAGTATTTTATTGGAAGAAAACCTTTACTTATGTTCAACATTTCACATATTTCCGATCTATCACTAACTCTCCCACCAAAGGTGATATTTGATTTGCTATTGTTCAATTGAAGACCGGTTCCTAACTGAAGATCTTTAAACACCTATTGAATAGCAAATCATCTTCCATGTACGCTTTTAGGAAGGTAAGTGTTAAGAATACATATCTTGTGTTTTGATGATAACAACTGTATGACAGCGCTACTAATGATTTTATCAAGTTGTTTTCAAGTTCTTCAAAATAATTATTGAAGTATTAAAGAAACAAAGGAGCCAACAAAAGGAATTATATACTTCATGATACAAGCTATTAGGAGCATGGAGATATTTCTTAGAAAATCAATATGGTGTTAACAAAGTTCAATAAATCGCAGCAACACTCGAAAACATGCTTCAAAAACAAAATAAAGTGTATGTGTTATGTATGTCAATTTATAGAGTATTGCAATAGGAATTTGTTAAAAACACTCAAACGATCTTCGAACCTCTTGAAACTTGGCTATAACCTCCATCACATATTCTAGTATTTTTGTGATTTTTTGAGAATTTTTAGGGGCTTGAAAAATCGAAAATTTTAGGCTTTTATCCTTAGTTTACTCTGGTTGTAGCAGGCCCACCATTCGACCGGTGGACCATCACTGATCGACTGGTTGATGTGTTACAGGCCAAGTAAACCCTAGGTGTTGAAAGTTTTTTCCCTGGTTTGAATTTTGGTCGCGTCTCTTTATTCTGCTGCATTCGTATCTCTTCCTCAATGTCCCTAACTCAAGAGAAGCTACTTTTGATTGAACATACCCCTATAAAATCCTAGCACTTCCACTCAAGGAAATTGCCTTTTGTACTCTCTAAATCTTTAATTCTTATTCTGTGATTTGTATTTTCGAATTCAAAACCCTAAAATAAAGCTTTCAATTCTATATTCTCTACTGAACAATCCTAAACCCTGCTCTTCCATCCCTTGATTGTTAAAGTGGTTATAGGATATTTACTTGAGTCAAAAGCAAAATTCGTGTTAGAAACACATAGTTGCAAAAAGAATCTTTTATCCCAAAAAGGTTGTGAAGTCCCGTTGGCTATCTTCAAGCAGTTGGTCGAAGTCTAGTTTAGTTATTCTGGAGGTTGTAAACTTGTTCCTCTAGGTTAAATGAGAATGTTTTGTGTTAATGGAAATCCAGACGGGGAGCTCTAGGACTGGAGTAGGACGGGGTCTAAACCAGGATAAAATATTGGTTTGCATTTACTTTACAATAATTATTTATATTATCTACTTAGCGATAGTTACATATATATATTTCCCATATTATAGATCATTTCTGTATTATAAGTCATTACTTAGAAACTTTCAGTAAGTATACCATCAACATAGATTAAATGTTTCATCTTGGGACCTATTTTCGAAATGTTTCTAATTCTACATCCCTTCGTCGTTTTATCCATCAAAAGCGAGACATATTCTGTTACAACTATGAAGAAGAGCGGGGATGGAGGATCACCTTGATGCAAACTATTCGAGCTATCAAACTATCTAAACAAACTGCCTTGATATGTATTCGAAAAAGAAGGCGACTCAATAAGTTCACGTTTCAATCTTAACCATTTCTCAGTAATTCCCAAGTTCCTTAACATGCGAATAACAAATTTTTATTAATCATAAGCTTTTCGAATGTCAACTTTAATACACATGTTGTAATTAGTTGCTCTTCCAAAATCGCTAACTGATTTGTGCGCTATCAAAATCCCATCTGACATGTTCCTTCCTTAAATAAAAGCACATTGGTTCTCTGATATCAATGCATTAAGAATTGGCCTCGTTCTATAGCTAAGAACCTTCACAATAATCATAAGAAAAAAAATTATAACAAGATATAGGCCATAAATCCTTGATGTCTGCAGGAGATTTCACTTTTGGAATCAAACAAATATTCATACGATTTGCTTCCTTAATTATCTTCCCTAAATGAACACTTCTAAGACCATCGCCTTAACCCATCTTTGATATCATTCTAATGCTGCTTATAGAAGCGAATTTAAAACTTTGTTTTCCAGTTATTTGAATAGTAGGTACTTTGCATTAAAAACATCTAGACCAAGAGAAGAATTATCCTTCACGCTAAAAAATGCCTCCCTTACCTCCTCTAAATCAAAATCATCATTAAGATAGTCCCTACCATAGTCAGTAATGATGAACTTATAAGTAACTTTGGGAAGATGAATTGGCCAATTTTTTTGATTATAGAACATTTCATAAAACTTGGTCTCATGTTCTCCAAATTCATTTACACCTTTGCGACTATAGCCATCTACCACTCACGGCCATGTTCCACCCATTTATGAATAGAGATTGGTAATCATCATTAAGGTGCCAGCCATTCATATTCCTGAAAGTACCCCATCATCTTCGTTCTTCTTTCTATAAACTTACTAAGATTAGGGAATGATCATTGCTGCTAGCCAGTAAAGACGAGATTTTACATGCATGGAACGCTTACATGCACTGAATGTTTGCCTAACACTTTATTTTTGTTAGAATATTCTTCCTTGGATCCAACCACCAAGAGAATTTGTAACCTCATAATATCCAATTTAGTTAAGCCACCTCTAACCAAACACTTGCCCATTTCCGTCCACTTACTAAATGGAACTTTATTGCCTCCTAACTTTTCATTTACATGTTTAATGCAGTTAAAATCACCTATGAGCAACCAAGGACGAGCAATATTGAATGCATCACTTTCTACGTTAAACCACAACCTCTCCTAGAGGTACTCAAAATTATATTCGTAAATAAAAGAGCAACATAAGCATAGTCCCCTTACATATTTCAGTAATAAATTTATATGTTGATCATTGATGCTCCACAATTTGAACTCCCACACATCACTATAAATGAGAACAATGATTGTACATTTATAGTAGCAATCAACATTGTTGACTAAGCACCACATATTCTCCCAATTCCTCCTCCAACTTTCAATCTCATCCACTCATAGCATATTTTCTAGCAAACCCATGCGACTAACTTTATATTTACTTACATGGTTTTAACATCTAATTTTATCAAAGGTTTATGTAGACCCCTCACATTCCAATAAGATATCCTTATTTGTTAACTAATTTATTTCTGCTCCTAAGTTCCCTCCTATGTTAACGCTCCACTAGGTCTTAGCTCCTTTTCATTTCTCCAATTCTTTAAATTTAGGGTTCTTTTTGACAAGAAGGTCAATCTTCATTGAATCCATTTTTATACATTTCTTGGCGGGGCTCTTAGAGTTTTTAATTACATCATCTATTTCTAGGTGCGGGTTTTGAATACTGTTAACAAATTTCTTTATCAACCTCGAAATGTGCAAAGTAGACGAGGCTTAGTTAGAGATAGACTTGGATAGCCTTATGTCAACTTGCAAGAAGTATGCATGTTGAATAGAGAAATCGTGCGCATGTCATAAGAAATAGGGCAAAAGAGTAAAATATAATCCATAAGTCATATCATAGTCAAGAATCTTTATTTGCCTGTAGAATGCTATGCAAAATTGATTTGTACAAGTCATTCTTTGCAAAAAGTCATAAACTTACAATAGGCACTACAAATCCCTAACTCAATTTAGGGTTTAAAAAATATAAGAAAAGTGTTGAGAAAGAATTGCCCCTCTCTAAGTTTCCATGGGGTCCGTATTTATAAGGGTTGAAGTAGGCCGTTTAGTCGCGACGTGTCCTTCGACACCCCTGATTTTTGGCATCACTCATTGCATTGATGATATGTAGTGACCTTTCGCATATTGTTGATATGCAGCAACCCTTTTTACATTAATGAAATGTGGCATCTTATTTACATTGATGAAATGCGACATCTTATTTTATTGACAATTTACGGCATTGTTGCCATATTGATGATTTACGGCATCCCAGCTATATTGATGGTTTATGACATCCTTCGCTGCATTGATGATTTACGATATCTTTTTAAGAACCGATGACTGATGGCATTTTTGGTAACTGTAGAAATGCGGTATCACTTATATTCTTCGAAGCTCGGTATCCTTTGCCGCTTGTATATGCTTTACAACAGTTATAGATGTAAAAGCCCGATATATATGGAGTTTCGATACCCTCTTTGTGATTATGTATTCGGCACCTCTAAATAATGTGGCATCTCCCTTTAACTGCCTTCAATTTTGATAACCTTTGTGTATATTGTTTCTTTATTGTTCAACATCTCTATAGATTTGGAACCATGGCGCGATATCCTTCCCATTTTTAAAGCTTGATAGCCTCTTTGCTATGTTCATGTATGATATTTTTTGGATTAGCCAGTTGCTTGGAATTCGACACTCTTAGAAGCTTATTGCCCTTTCTTGAGTGCACGACACCTTTTATTATAGAAGTTGACATCATTATTTATGGTAACATTTGTCCCTCAAGTGTAGAAGAAATGTTGACTTTTTAAGTTAACCCTCGACATTGACGCTTGCTGTCTTGATAACCGCACTATTGCCTATTGGCATTCCATCTAAATCTTGCTCGTTCATTTAAACTAAGACCAATGGTTCTCATTGTTCCCCTTTCCATCTATAAATTCTTATCCTCTTCCTCTTCAACCTTTTTACCTGCAAGTTAAACTCGAGACAAAAAATTTAATTTTTGCCTCAACTTAAGAGACTCAAGCTCGATATCAAGATTCGACTATCATTCCTAATCGGATTAGACACAAGATTAAAGAGGGTGGTTTTTAATTTTAAAATTAGGGCTTTAATTGATTATACTTTGCTGATTGATTAAAGTTATTGTGGAGTATTTCTTTGCTGATTGATTAAAGTTATTTTGGAGTATTTCTTTGCTGATTGATTAAAGTTATTGTGAGTTTGAAAGTTTTTAATTTTGAAATTAGACCTTTAATGGACACAAGCATTGAACCATTATACTCATTATAATTTGTGAGGTTCAATGCTTGAACTCAAATATAAATTGTGAAGTATTTCTTTGCTCATTGATTAAAGTTACTATGAGTTTGAAAGTTTTCAAAAATTCGATAACTTCTTAGAGTTCCACTATTGATAGAATTGATATCCCTTTTTTTAAATCTCGACACTCAATTTAGAATTTGATTAATTGTTAAAAAATTCGACAACTAGTCACTAATTAGATCCTGGTTTTCGAATTCATTATTATTTTGAATGCCGATAAATAATTTGAAATTCGGTATCTCTTTAAGGCTTTACTTACTAGCTACAAATTCAACAATTGGTTAGGGTTTGGTGTCTATTTAGGAATCCGACAACTTGGTTATGAGCCCGACGACTTGCTTAAAAGATTGTTGCTTTAGTTACAAACTCAATAACTTTTTGGCAAATTTCTCCCTCTTTATGAATTTGTTAACTAATTAAGGAATTGTTATATAGGTTACAAATTCTATATCTTGTTTATGTCTGACACCATATTATAAATTCGAAAAGTAGCCATACTCTTGGGTCATTTATGTATTTGACACCTTTCACATTCGATAATTGGTCGAAGTATCTTTAAATAATTCTAGATTCATTTTATTATTTATAGATTCGACATCGGGCTATCGGTTCAACACTCTCGTATAACATGATAAAGTGCTATATGCGTGATACCTAGATTAGATCTCAATGACTAGTTATGGATTTGACATCTAACCATAAATCCAGCAATTGTTAGTGAGTTTTTAATTGGTTATGAATACTTTAGATATTTATAAAACTGATATCGTATTATTGGTTCAATACTTTTAAATGGACTTCTTTAATGGATTATTAACTTGTTGTAAGTTTTATAGCTAGTATTGGTTTTAACACTTAACTATTTAAGAATGAAATAGCTTCCAATTAATCAAGTACCTATTGGTTAGACATTTAATTACTTAACAAGCAATATTTCCCTGATTTTGTATAATTTCAACTGGCAGACAAATGGATAATAAGAAGTCTGATAAAAGCCCCAAGCCTTCTCCCTCTATAAAGAAGGAAGATTACAAGCTCCACCAATCTTTCATAACTACTCAGTAAGAAGTAGATTCTATCCTTCAATAGCTTGGAATTTTAAATATAGAAGCCATTGCTGCTGGTCCATCTGGTAGGAAAGATAATCCTCCAGATTGATTCTTTGCTTTCTCTCCTATCTATATCTAGTACTCAGGCTACCTTCCTTTTTCTGAATTTCTTATACAATTCTTTAAACATCGGGGTATTGCCCTAATTCAACTAACTTTTAATTCATATATTTATCGAGTTGCCTGGAGATACATGCCAGGGAAGCCAGCCTCCCTTTAGTTAGTGCTAAAACTCTTCATTCATTGGTAAATCTGGTAAAAGTAGGATGATAATCGGAGGGTTCTATATATCGCCTTCTTCCTCAACCAAAGAACTTGGTTACTAACACGATCAACAAAGCGAGGATTAGGAGAACCAATTCTTTTACATTAAGTGATATACCTCTCGAATCAAAGGGCCTTAATATGTTCCCAGTAAGTTTCCCTACTTTCTATTGTTTATATTATATCCCGTTGTTCTCTTACGACAATTATTCTCCTTCGGAATATGTTTCCAAACGGACTGATTCTTCCATTTCTACCACAATTAATGCCTTAATCGAGGCATCTAAGAATATGGGGAACATGCTCACACTTCTAATTGAAACTAACCTTCGAAAATACTCTCTAATCCTAAAAAGCTATAGGGTAATTGCAGATCCTCCTACGGTTAAGGGAGATTCTCGCGGAAAGCAGGTATTGGTTGTTAGTAGTCGGAAGGCTTTTTCTTCTTCTTCTTCCCTTATTCAACATGATTCTTTTAGTAAGTTTATATCATAGTTAAACAAAGTTTGTTATGTTGGTGTCTCACGAATTCTCTTTTGATTTAGGTTTCTCTGCTATTGTTCTCACTTCTAAGTCGAGGAAAGCTGAAACTCATACTTTCACCTTATATGAATCAACCAAGTCCGTCCTTGTTGGGGTTTCCATTGCTAAAGCTATTGAGGCTATAAAAAGGAAGACCAGCACCAGCGCCCCAACTAATGTTTTAATCCCTCCTCCAAGTAAGAAGCCTAAGCTCGAGGAGATCCAGACTTCTATTGTTATTGCTGAAGAGCTAAATGTAGATGCTAACTTGACCACCCAAGATCTTGACGTGATCGATTTAGGTTCTTCAGACCATGATGCTCAAAAACCTACCGAGGAGGTTCACATCCTAGATTCTTTGTTAAACATTTCACTTCCCACCTCTGTTTCTGGCTTTCAACGCTTATTAAGGAGCTTGGTTTGGCTGCCCTTTCTGATGACTCTCTTCCGACGAAGGCCCAAGCACAAACTGTCTCCATGGGCTTAAGCGATCTTATTAGTTCAGCTGTTCAATCCCTCACTGTGGTTTCTCTTATGCCACTGCAACCATCGACTTTATCTATAGATCATCTTTGGGTCCGGTATCAGCAACTTTTGTTGGTATGTTTCTTTTAGTATTTTGGATAATCTTGACTCTAATTTTTTGTATCCTTTCTTAATTTATACTTGCCATGAAATTTCAGGTGGCCAAGCACTTGTTTTTTCTCCAATGGGCCTCTCAGGGACCCACTGGTCAAGTTACGAAGCTTAAGGAACATGTTTCCTCATTAAAGACTAAAGTTGGGACCCTACAAAGTCAGATGATTGATGTTGTAGTGGAAAAGGATGAGGTTATTCTTCAGAAGAACCAACCTCCTCCCTTGATGAGGAGAAGAAAGCCAAACTATTACTTGAAAAGAGGATGAAAACATAGCTTGAGCATGCCAATAAAGAGAAGGCCGAAATGGATGAAAAGATAAGGTCTTTGGAGAACCAGCTAGAAAATTAAAGATGCCACTCTAGTTCATGCTGACCATACTATAAAGGATGTTAAGAAGAAATTTTCCTTCTTCTTGGATCAGGGCCTTACCAAGATCACAGAGAAATGGTATAAAGATGCTCTTTTTGCACCTTATAATAACAATATTGACAAATGCCCTGATCTGGATTTTCCTTCTCACGTAGACCTAAATGGCAGATTCAAGAAAAAGTTTAATCTTATGTTAGGAAGAGCTCGGGGATCACTTCAAGATGAATTCCCTAAAGAAGAAGCCGATGATCCGAAGAAGTTATTATCTTTTGATGACCACCACTTGAAGGGGATGAAGATTTAGATGAAAGGGAGGATGATGAAAAAATGACGACGACGACGATAATGTTCAAGGTAGAGATGAGGGCGACAAGGGTCTAAAAGAACTAAGAGACAGGGGTGATGCATCAGGCGGTCACAACATAGACTCATCTTCCCATGATGCAGATCTTCTTGATCTACCTAATTCTCAAGATGCTTTGTTGAAAAATATCCCTCTGAAAGATGTTGTTTCCCAAATCGACAGTCGAAAAGAAAAGTTCAAGCCCCAACTTCTCAGGTTCCAGTCAGGTAGGTATGGAATTCATTATTTAAATACTGAAAGTTATCTGCTAGCCTTTAGTTAATAAGTTTATTAATTTTAGTTAAGGAAAAGAACTCAATATCACTAGAGACTTTATACAAGAAGTGCAAGAGGGAAATGCATCGCTTGAATAGGGGGATTGAAAGATTGGTTAAAGACCATAACCATATGTCTGAAAATTATCGGAATCTTTTAACCCATGCCAAGTGATTAAAGGACTTTAAGGAGAAATGTGCAGCTTTACTTTTAACAAGATCTCACCTTCATCGAGAAAGAGCTTTAAAGGAATATAGAGAATTAACCACACTCTTTTGGATGCTTATTGAAGATAGGAATACCTTAGTGGAGTTCCTCTACAAAATTTACTCTGCAAATGTTCTTACCGATTTCTTCTTAGGAGAAAAAAGGGGGTTTGCTTAGGCATTTGCATAGTAGATATTTGGATAAGCATGGAACAGATCCCCATCCTGGAGAATGCTGGAATCTTCCCAAGGTTGCGATCATTCCACTTTTGCCAAATATTCTTCCTCTTGAGAAAGTTAAATTTAACAAGGAGAGATTTATTTCTTAATTTTACAAATGGTCAATTTTGTATGAACCCAAGTAACTTTGTCTTTAATTTGTAATTCAAATAGTTTTATGAATTTCAGTGTTTTCATTTTTTTGCAACTTAGTTTATCTTTTATAATTTATATAAATTAAGGAATCATCGGGTAGACTTGTTTCCATGGAACTCTTAAGTAAATTATCAAATTAAAGAGGGACTTTAAAATGAAATCATTAATTCTTAAAACTTCTCGGTTAGCAAAATATTGCTTCCTTAGAGATCTCCAAGAAGTTTACGAATGGATTTCATACTTTTGCTTCGATTTCTTGGGTGATGAAAACTATAAATTGCTTAGCGAGATAAGAACCAACCACACAAAATTGTTATGTGGTGAGATCAGCCCTCTGGTCGAAAAATGAGATTATCATCAATTCCTTCCAGTTAACAACCCGCAAGGGTTTAATGTTCCTTTTCACTCTACCCTTTCCTTGTCCGTTGGATCACTTAAAAAGGCTCAAACTACCGTTCTGAATCTTTGAGAGTTTAGTGCATAAAACTTTATTGTAATTTGAATTTTCTCGTGCTTATAACCCATTTTGTTGTTAATAGAGAAAATATTTCCTCCGTATTGATTTCCTTTTCCCGTTTACTTATTTTTATTAGGAAAACCAATCAATGCTCATGTCTTACGGTCTGAAAATCCTTACTCGATTGGATATTATTAAAGCTAAGTTCATGTCAGAATTTAAGAAGAAGCTCTCTTCTCAAGGTATTTCAATTTTTTCATTTTTGGATAACCCGGATGCACAGAAATGGCATGACAAATACTACCGATTGAAGTCCAGATTTAGTAGTTCAAAGGAGATGACCTCCAACTTAGAGGAATAATTAAAGAAAAGGATAAAGGAATTCAAGGGTTAAAAGAGAAAATGGATGCGAATGGCCAGTCTGGACCTTTAGCCTAAGGGATCGAAACTGATGCAGAAATTGCACGACTGTATTAAAGAGTAATAGATCTTAAAGTAGATCGAAACTTATTGTGAGTGGAGGTGAATCCAGCCTTCCTACTCCTACTCCTATGATTAGCAAAGAAAAATTTTCAACATTGTTAAACCCACCCTTAAGTCTAGATGATGGCAAAATTGCCAGATGGAGTCAAAAAGTTAGATACAAATGCTTTCAATTTTTCAACAAGCAATGGAACGACAAATTTTCTCAATATCTTAACAATTATCAAGTTTAGATGGAGAAAATTGAGTGTGAAAATTACGCTCTTGAACCGAAGATTAAGAATTGAAGAGCGAGATTCTGACTTCAAAGGGAGCCAATAAAACACTTAAGCATGCATTGGAGTTCAAATTGGCTCTATTGATGATATAAAAATTATTCAAAAGAAAGAAAAGAAACTTAAAAACTTTTGGATGTGGCTATCCGTTATATTACCAATTCTCCTTTTTTGTTAAAAATTTGAAAAAGGAGGTGAAGAAACTTGACACCTAACGAAGAACCGGTTATGATTTTTTGGGCAGATTTTCCTTTTGGCTATTGCTTCTTGGTACTTGTAATTCTTGTATATAAAATAAACAAACTTGTATCTGAATGATTGTTACCTTGAATGAACTTTGTATTCTTCTTTTTGAATTTTTTGAGTTGTCTGAAACATACAACTTATTTTCCAGAGCTTGGATTTGATTGCAATATGATATGTAGCCTTTAATTGAGCATTGATTTTTCTTCTTAATATAAACCTCATCACTAAAACCTATCCATTTTGATTAAAGATTAGCAACTTATTTAATCAAAAGTTCGGAAGAACCCTTCCTTTATTTAACAGGAAATTAGAAGTCTGTCTAGCAACGAAGATTCTCGTTATTAGAAATTTGAACTCCGTTTTAGGAGAAATTAATTTAACACTTTGAGGAGTGAAGCTTTTAGTAATTTTGCCTTTTGGTCTTATCACCTAGAAATTTGGAGCTTGACATTTGAAGCTTTAGTCTTGAAGAGTAGATAATCGAAAATCCATCTGGTAATAATAATTTCTTCTATATTGAAGATCAGAAATATTTTGGTAATAATATCATTTGGATAAAAGACCAAATATCCATCTGATAATAACTTGAATAGGAGACTACAAAACCATCTAGCAATGACTTTGAAATAGAAGACTAGAAAACCATTTGGTAATATTATTCGAACTGAAGACCAGAAATCGATCTAGTAATAATACCATAATTTAATCTAAATAGAAGACCAGAAATCCATGTGGTATTAATTTAGAATTCCATTTGATAAGAAGATCATAATCTCTCTGATAACATGTCCAGAATTCCATTTGGTAAGAGAACTAGAAATCCGACTATTAATGGAGATTCCCGTTGTTTAGAAATCTGATTATTAACAGAGATTACGTTATTTAAAAATCTGGTTGTTAATGGAGGTTCCCGTTATTTAGAAATATGATTGTTAACAGAGATTCCTATTATTTGCTAATTTGAATTCTAATATAGAAATCATGGATTGAGAGTTAATCGTTATTTCGAAGAATGAAGCCTTAGGCTCGAGTAATAAGTCGTAGTTCCTCAAATGTATCACTATCTGACATTAAAATTTTCAATTCTGCATGATAGATAGCTTTTGATCCTTTCTTTAAAGGTTGCTTTAACTTTGCCTTGGTATGGAATTAAATGTGTATGACCGTTCTTCCTCTAGAAGATTTCCTTGATCCATCTTTAGGATATAGTTTTATTTGCTTTATTGATTCTTTTTGTCCTCTTACTACTCTCTTAGTAGTGCTTTAGGCTTTGATTAATTTCCTTTATTACCAACTTTAGTAACAATCTGAACTTTGGTCAAACCCCTTATCACCATATTAGGTGACGATTTAGGTTTTGGTCAGTGCGTTTGGTTAGCTATCTTGAGCAGAACCAAAGTCTTACTTGTCCTCCCTCTAAGAGGCATTTCAGTTAGGCCTTGTAGGCGGAACTAAAGGTAGTTTCAGTACTTTAGCCATGCCATCTTAGGCGGGACCAAAGGCTTACTCCATTCTCCCTTTAGGAGGCACTTCAGACAAACCTTATAGGCGGGACTAAAGGCTGGTCAGTGCTTTGACCAAGCCATCTTAGGTTGGACAAAAAACTTACTCCATCCTCCCTCTAGGAGGCGCTATAGCCAGGCCACATAGGCAAGACCGAAGGTTTGCAGTGCTTTGGCTAGGCCTTATAGGCGAGAATAGAGGCTTACTCTAACATCCGTCTAGGAGGTACTTTGACCAGGCCATCTTGGTAGGATCAAAGGCTTTTTCCTTTATTTTATAAATCCTCTTTATGAAGCATTCTTCTTTATTGGTTACTTATTCTTTGTAGACACATATTCCCTTTGCTTAAATCTTGCTAATAAAATCTTGAAGCTATCCTTTTCCTAAGAAATTGTCAATTATTCCTTTTAGAGCTCGACATTGATTGGTTTCATATCCATTCCTTCGGTGGTATTGGCAATAAGCACCTCCAAGATTCCTTTCATTTCATGGTTGCTTCTTTTTTGAAGGCCAATAATTTAACCTTTCTTTAGTTAGGAGGTAAATATTTTTATGGGAAGTGGTAAGGGAATGAATCCTTAAAGATTTGAAATTTCTAAAGCATTGTGCTCTTTGCTCCTGCTTGATTCTCTTGTAACATTGAATTGGTACATTATCATCATTTGTTAGTTTCCTCTTTAAATATTCTCGAACTTTGATTGGTGTAGGAGGATGATCAATTACTCCTTTCCACCTTTGGGAAAATTTGTCAAAGTCTCCTATTATTTCTTTTTCAAAAATAGTTCCTTTGGATTGGAATTATATATCCCTTCTCACTTTTAGGAATCCTTTTTTGTGCTTTCCTTTCCAAGTAGAGGATGATAATCATGGATAGGGGTAGAGCGTAAATGTAATGGATTTATGCTCTACTTGTCGAGATCATAAGGAATCACTTGTCTCTTTTCTTCCATGATTTGTAGTTCTAACATCCTTAACACTTGTTCCTCATGAAACCGAGGGTCAGAAGTGATTTGATAAATTGGCCTAACTGCTTGAGGTTCAAAAGATCCTGTTTTGAGATAGTCATCATATGGTCCGAAGAAGGTTATGCAAGATTTGGAAAGTTCCTTTATGAAATATGCAAGTTGGGCTAAATCCTGTATACCCTATGTATGCAGGTCAATGATAATCCAATATGAGATATGTTGGGAGATAGAGGTTCAAGCCCTCCTTCTAGTGTCAAAAATGTTAAAAAATTTCTTTTTTAACCCCAAAAAGTGCAAAGCAGTTGAAGCTTGGTTAGAGATAAACTTGGATAACCTTATGTCAACTTGCAAGAAGTCTGCATGTCCAATAGAGAAATCGTGCGCATATTATAAGCAATAGGGTATAAGAGTCATATACAAGCCATAAGTCATATCATAGTCAAGAATCTTTATTTACCTGTAGTATGCGATGCGAAATTGATTTATACAAGTCCTTGTTTGCAAAAAGTCACAAATTTACAACAGGCCTTATAAATCCCCAATTCGATTTAATGTTTACAACTTTAAATAGTGTAAGAAAAGTGGTGAGAAAGAATCTCCCCTCTCCATGTTGCCATGAGTTCCTTATTTATAGAGGTTGAAGTAGGTGGTCTAGTCGCCACGTGTCCCTAGACACCTTTGATTTTTGGCATCATTCATTGCATTGATGATATGCGACGACCTTTCGTATATCGTTGATATGCGGCAATCCTTTTTACATTGATGAAATGTGGCATCTTATTTACATTGATGAAATGCGGCATCTTATTTTATTGACGATTTACGGCATGCTTGCCATACATATCAGTTTACGTCATCCCAACTATATAGATGGTTTACAACATCCTTCGCTACATTGATAATCTACGATGTCTTTTTAAGCACCGATGACTTGTGGCATTTTTGATAACTATAGATATGTGGTATCCCTTATACTCTTCGAAGCTCGGTATCCTTTGCCTCTTGTATATGCTTTACAACAGTTATAGTTGTAAAGACTCGATATTTATAGAGTTTCGATATACCCTCTTTATGATTATGTATCGGACACCTATAATTGATGCAGTATCTCCCTTTAACCGCCTTCAATTTCGATAACCTTTGTGTATGTTGTTCCTTTATTGTTCAACATCTCTGTAGATTTGGAACTTTGACACGATATCCTTCCCATTGTAAAAGCTTGATAGCCTCTTTGCTATGTTCATTTACGATACCTTCTGAATTAGCCGGTTGCTTGGAATTTGACACTCTTAGAAGCTTGTCACCCTTTCTTGGGTGCACGAAACCTTTTATTAGAGAAGTTCGACATCATTATTTGTGGTAACAAATACGATCATATTGGCTCATTAGGTTGCTGGGTTTTCTTGCCATATTTTCTCACATGTCAATTCCTCAAGCATTTACACAGTTTTAACATTTGTTAAATCAATGTTCGTGGTATTAGAGTTCTTAAAAATAAAAGAAGAAGGAATAGGAAATGAGGAATTTGAGTGAAAATTCGTGTCTAAGCTCAATGATGAACATGATCCGTCTTTAGGGGTAGTAGGTTTGGCCGATAACTTAGGTGGCACCATGGTTCCTTTCAAATGTAGGGACATTTGTTTAAGTAATAGTGTAATGTGTATCATCCCAAACACTTGGCTGTGCCTTCTCGTCAACCTCGAAAACCAAAGGCACCGCTTCAGGAGGCGACCTTGCACATTGATGATCATTCTAATCCAAAGTTTCTCCCATATCCTGATTTTCATCCTTTATGTCCTCCTCCAGTGCATCTACCTTACCGTCACCCACTCCACTGCATCTATAAGAGGATTGATCATTTTTGGTTAAAATATATAAAACATTTCACTTTTTTTAATTATCTAGTTATGACATACCATATCCTAATCATGTATTTATAAAACAATCACTTTTTTTATTCAGTTTCATCATCTATAATTTGATTTAAGACCATAAAGGGTGAATTACTATGTCTTATAAATACACACACAAATATGAAGAGTCTCACTCACCAATTAGCCGTGCATCTTCTCCGATTCAAGATGAATCCTCCTCCTTTTTCTCTCTTTAGAAATTCCTCACCTTGAAAATGATAAATTTCCCGATAGCTTCAATTTATTTGCGTAGCTCTCTTCGCGGCAATCAGTTCCATATATTTATTCATTTAATTTGGATTTAATTTAGTGGATTTGGAATTGATTTTGTTTAGAGATAGATGAATGAGAAGATCGAGATTAGAGTTAAGACATTTAGGCTAAAGTATGATAAGAGAATAGGTTTTCATTTCTAGTTATAAGCTGAAATAATTTAAATTTAAGCTAAAATCGCGAAATCAATATATTACGAAAATGCTATTGGGTTTGATTTCTTCTAGTTTCTAGCTCGTTTAACCAAAATGAGCAAGTTATATATGTTTTTTAATTGTAGATGGCATTCCGGACAAAATAAGATAGGTCACGAAGCCTAATTCGTAGATATTTACTATTTTGCCCTTTATGTGAAATTATGATTTTATCCTTTTTAATTTAATTATTTAATCTCATAAAATTTAAGGGTGTTACAAGGAGACCCCATAGATTCACTAACAATGCCACTTTCTTTAATATACTCCATATCCTTCATTTTCCCATAACCCAACTCCTTTTTGACTTCTTACAACCCCTCTCCACTTGCATTTTTATTATTGATCTAACCATTTTCCTATTCCTCAAGAACATTTCCCCTTGCTATTTTCAATTATATATAATATGGAAACGTAATAACTGCAATCATTTTCATTAGTCTAACCTCTTTATCCCCCTCGTCATTCCCACTGTCCTTGTTTAGGACATCTCCATTCCTTTCTTCGAGCTCTCCCTTTTTCTCTACTATATCATTGTTGTTTGCACCTTTAAGCTCTCCATCCTCCTTGGCCCCAGCAGATCCATCTTGCATTTTAATAGGAACCCAAGTTTTAACCATTTGATATTCTAACTTAGTGCATCCTAAACAAATATAATTGTCACTTCTAGGTGGAGGTTCTCATACTCCACCTTCTATTTGTAAATTGACCCATCATCAAATGGACTCTCAACCAAATCAGGAAAACTACCTCCGCAATCAATTAAATTAAAATTCTAGCAAAAGAAATACAATTTTTTATGGTTGTAGGTTGGTTTCACGACAAAATTTTCCATAGTCTTAGAACATATTCAAACTAATAGAATGGACTTCAGAATGATGAAGGAATGGATCCAGAGACTTGGAGGCAAGCTTGGAATGACATTGGAAAGAACTTCAGGAAATTTAAAGTTGATTACACGAAGGAAAAAAGGTTGGTACCAATATGAAAAGAGGTTTGTACCGACCACTTTTTATGCACATTCATGTCTTCTAGAGTGATGGTCAATGGATGGTTGGCTAACATGAATGGCCTAAAGCTCATTTCTAGTGAAATAGTTGAATAGCTCTAAAGAGCTTACCAGAAAAGGATAAGTACTAGACATGTCGGAATCTCTTGGGAACAACTTGATTTCTAAGTAAGAACCTAATGAATCGAAGCTAGAAGATGCAAAAAAAGGAAGAATGAGTGATTTGCAACTAGAAAATTAAATCGATACCGACCTAATCATTTCAGTACCTATACGATTTTATGGCTTAGGGGACTTCGTCTTCCCTCCTCCTTTATCAAATTTGGAGTTTGACCAGATATTTCATGATCCAGCAACATCGATTGATGATTTTCCTATAAATAGAAAGCTTATAGCAACTTGAACAAGGACTTTTCCCCTTTTAGACTTCTATTTTAGGACTATGGGAATTTTCTTTTTAAGCGACTTCTTTCTTCCATTTTCTTCTTCCCCAGACATTCATAAATCCAAGATCTACTAGATTGTGGTCGGATTGGAGTACTAATCTTTGTATTTTGAAGAGAAAACGTGAGAAAATAAAATTTAAGTGGACACAGGCCAGAGAATTTGCAAACCACTATAAAAATCATGTTTTTCTTTGTTTAATTTGATAGGTCTATATTATTGGTGCTTTCATTTGATATCAGGGTGTTGTGTCCATTTTTGGTGCTTTAACTGAGAATGAACTTTGATTTGAAAAACTAAGGCTTGGATTTGGAAGCAATGAAGAGGCATACTACCAGAGCGATCACTGGACTAAGTCAACCAAAGCATGGGGTAGCCAGGAGAAGTCCTCAAGTTCTAATCCATTAGTCTACGTAATTAGAGAAGAGATGGAGAGAATGATGAAAGAGATGCAATATGGGATAATAGCTCGAAAGCGGGAAATGCTACATGGATTTTTCAAAAGGATGGAACAATAGGGAATAGCTGGAGCAGATGGAACTTAGTACTGGAGGTTAGAAGCTAATGCAGGAGCATCAGGAGTTAGAGGATAGCAAACTAGAATTGAGCGTCCACGATAAGAATAACTCGGTACCAACTTGAATCGGGTTGGTACCAACATGAATTTACTTTGGGGCATAGTGGATTTGGATCTAGGATGAGCTGGGATGCCAAGCACGAACGATGCTGGAGCTAGAAACGCGTATCAAAATGTGAATGCACAACAACATGAGTTGGAACTAGAAACTCACTTTAGGAAGGGGGTAGAATAGATTTATGGATCAGAGACTTCCATTAGATAATAATGACTGAATAGCTAAAATGATCAGGAGAATAGTGAGAGGTGGACCTCTAGACTAGAATTTGGAAGACATGAACATAAATCCATTCATCCAGAATATTTGGTATGCAAGGAATCCAGCCGATTTCAAGCTATTAATGCTGGAACTGTATATTGGGAGGACAGATCTGACCGTCAAACTGTTAACCCAAAAAATGGATCAATACCCTGGAGTGAGTGTGAAAGCAACAGCCTTGTTTATCAAGGCAAATAAAATAGGAAAAACAATAGTAAATTGCATAAAAAGTAAAGAGACAAGAGATTTTTATAGTGATTAGGCTAATGACGAAGTCTACGTCCACTTTATAGCTTTTATTTGACCAATTGCCGTTACAAGAGAGTTTGAATCAGTGTATGATTCTTCTTTCTTAAGTTAGGTCAAGCCACCATTGTTAGAGACAAAAGGAGGACCTCAATTTTCTCTTTATGGCTGTAGTGTGGGAGAAGAGGAGTGAAGAAAGAATAGTAGAGCTTCAGCAGAGATCAAGCTAGGAACCCCTTTTCCATTGGAGGTAGGATGGTATTTATAGGACTTAGGGAGCATTTGGGCTAGAATCATTGCACTAGAGCCTGTAGCCGAGAATAGGAAGCAACACAGAAAGTTTGGAGCAATTTTGAGCTAAGTATTTGGATCGGTACCAATCCAATTGGATCGGATAGGTATCGACCCAAATAGTTATGCAATTTTTGCACAACTTCCATCTAGTTGGCTCCTTGATTGATTGTGATGCCCTCCATGTAATTTCGTAGTTTGTTGACTTGTTTTGACGATGATTTACCTATGAACTTGACTAAATTATAGTCTGAATTATATATTTTGCTTCTTGAGCTCGGATGCTTGGAATATCACCAAACTTGACAGATAGGCTTAGAAGAGATATAAGATCATGATGCAAGTGGTTAGAAGAAACCACAAGCCAACCTTTTGTATCGGTATTGATCAGATTGGATCGGATTGGTGTCGATCCAAAGA
Organism: Allium fistulosum; assembly: GCA_030737815.1. NCBI lineage: Eukaryota > Viridiplantae > Streptophyta > Magnoliopsida > Asparagales > Amaryllidaceae > Allium > Allium fistulosum. The sequence goes on from CM060906.1 coordinate 46,465,134, forward strand.
GTTGGTGTACTTTTAGCTTAAACTTCTTGTGTTCCTTTGTCTTGTCCTTTTAGGCCTTCCGGTCAAGTTTTGAGTCGTTCTGGCTTAATCTGAATGCTCTAACTGCTTTTGAATTCTGCTGATTTAAACACCCGGTTAACACAAACTAATAAGATTCATCCGACATATGGAGGTGTTAGGTGCTTCTGAGGAATACTGAGATATTATTTCCCATTATACTTTATGGAGTTAGCTGCAATATAGTTCGGACAGTTAGAGAATGGATCCATAAGCACATAGCTTGGATTGGTTGATGGATTCTTGAGATAGTTTAGGGTTTACATTTCTCGATTGAATAATATGATTATGCTTTCGAGCATGAAGCAAAGGGCCGAAGAGACCCTAAAAAGTTATTTGACTAGATTTAATGCAGCATCCGCTATAATTCATAAGACAGATCCGTAGATAATTCTAATGGCGGTAGTGTCATGAGTCGCAAATTAGGTTGACTTCAAATTTTCTTTTAAAAGGCATCCACCGATGGACATTACAGAGTTTTACCATGAAACTGAGCAATATCTTCTCCAAAAGGACTCTAAGACCGAAAATACTGAAGTTAATGTTGTGGATGACGATCGACCATCCGGAGTAGGATATAGTAAATACAAAAGAAAGAAAAAAAATCAATGAAGGCTTCGGAAGACCAAAGCAGCAAAGTAAGGAACCAAAATTCTCATTCTACACGGACCCGACTAAAACTCCAGAAAGGATATACCTAGATACTAGGGGGCAGATCCCTTATCAGAGGTCAACTAAGAGAAAACCTACGGATAGAGAAAAAAGGTCCGGAAGATTTTACCTTTTTCATGAGATGGATGGGCATGGGATGAACCAGTGTAGAAACCTTCGTGATTTAATAAAAGAGCAGGTTTGAAACAACCAACTGCAATAGTATGTAAGGAACCAAACTACAGTGGTGCAACAAGTGCAGCCGCCATCTACAACGAATGCATTTGGATACGACTATGGATCTAGGTCAAGAATGATTATCCCATGATCGGGATGGATGGGAGTCAGGTTCAATCCCCTCATTTTGCTTTTTGCTTTGAATAAATAAGAAAATATCACTCTTAGGCCGCTTACACATGTACAAGACCTCAATTGGTCTCGAGGGAGACTCTGAGTTAGATGTTCATTGATATGATTGATGTTTAGGATATTTGTTTGTTGATTTGATTTGGATTTTATAAATGAATATTTGGTTTTGAAAATCATTTGAACATGATAATTGATATATAAACTGATTGGACATGGTTTTCCCGGTGGAGTGACGGGGCAATGTACCACAAGGTACAAGTCCCCTTGTCGGAGAGTGAGCAGATGGACTTAAACAGAAAAGTAAGTCCCCTTACTGGGGAGTGAGTTGGATGGACTTGCTTGGATATTGGGTCTCCTCATTGGAGAGTGAACGGATTGACTCATTATAAATATACAATCCAAATAGATCAAACCCTAGATTGGACAATGATAGTGCGATCCAGAGAGATCACAACTTGACCTTAGGATTTGAACGCCTTATGATTTGGTAACGATAACTTATTGATTAATGATTGTCATTGCTTCGATCGATTAGACTTACTTATAATGGGATGCTTGGTGGTACTAGATGGTTTATAAGTGACTTTCCAATTGACGGTAATGCACCCTATGATTAACCTAAGATATATAAATCTCGGGCGAACACGGAATGATATAGATATTGATTTACGATAAACTAAATCCCAAGCGAACACGAGATGACATTGAAATATGATAACTTAACCCTGGTTGAACACGTGGTGACTTTGTTGATAATATCTGATATGATAACTCTGGATGAATATGGAATGATTATGATTTATGACTCACTTAAGCAAGGACTAGAGTCCTTAGTTATTATGATCTAGAATGACTTTTGATTTGTAGGTAAATCCAAAGGAACCAGATGATTCACCCAACTTGGATAGATGTTATAGCCAGAGAGCTCAACGACAAATGATTGATTATTCCTAAAACTTTTTCTTGAGCAAAGCACACCTTACATTCATAAGGAGTACTTTGAGGGGAAAGTGTTATGGCTAAAAATTTAAAGTCTTAGAGCCGATTCAAACAGATAGAATGAACTTCAGAGTGATGAAGGAATGGATCCACAGACATGGAGGAAATCTTGAAATGGCATTAGAAAGGACTAGGAAGTTTGGAGTTGATTGCACTAAGGAAAAAAGGTCAGTATCAACATGAAAAAAGGTCAGTACCGACCACTTTTTGTGAACATTCCTTGCTTCTAGAGTAATGGTCAATGGATGGTTAGCTAACAAGAACAACCTGAAGTTCATTTATAAAGCAATAGTTGACCAAATTCAAAGAGCTTGACAGAAAAGGATAAGTACCATCCGTGTCAAAAACCTCTCAGAAACAACCTGATTTCTAAGGCAAAAGTGCTCAGAACTTTATCGATCGAAGCTAGAAGATGGAAAAGAGGAAGAATGAGTGATTTGCAACTAGCAAATTATATCAGTATTGACTTGATCATGTCGGTACCAATATAATTTTATAGCATAGGGACTTCGTATACCCTCCTACTTTCTCGGATCTGGAGTTTGTCTAGATATTTCATGATCTAATGACTTCAATGGGTGATTTTCCTATAAATAAAAGGCTTATAGCAACTTAGAGAGGGACTTTTTCCCTTTTGGACTTTTCTAATTCTAGGACTTTGGGATTTTTCTTTTCGGGGGACTTCTTCCTTCAATCTTCTTCTTCCTCAAACCATCTTAAACCGAGATGTACTAGATTATGGTCAGATTGGAGTTGTAATCTTTGTATTTCGGAGAGAAAAATAAGATAACAAAATTAAAGTGGACATAGGCAGGAGAATTTGAGGAACCACTATGAAAATTGTGTTTTTGTTTGTTTTATTTGATAGGTCTATATTATTGGTGCTTTCAATTGATATTGAGGTGCTGTGTCAACTTTTGGCACAACAGTTGGTCAAAATAGGCAGACCGTTAGTGCTCACCAGTAGCTAGGTAACCTAATCCATAGGCATGGAAAGAAGAAAATCCTTATTAGCTTGCATCTCGTAGGACAACCTCTTCATCGTAATAAGGTTTTTATCAAAAACCATGGATGTTTTTCAATAATTTCTTGACAATCCTTTTCACATCCAAATCTAACCCAAAAGAAACATTTTCCCAAGACTATAACTAAAATTCCTTTTCCATTTTCTACGTATAGAGAAGCATATAAAATTGCCAATTGATTTCGCATCATCCATTGCTTTACTGGTAAGAAACCCCTCCTCACACCATCCTTAACCAATGCTTTAACAAAGTTGAGTTGCTGCACCACGTTTGAGCCTCCATAGGCACCCTTCACGCATCACTATATAAAGCCTTTCTCGCATCAGTAGGAATTAGGAATTTAAACCGGTTGTCATTCATAGGTTTAGATATGCAAAATTAAGGCTTGATTCTAACAACAATTGCATAAGATACTACCTTCCCCTTTCTCCCTTAGACCATAGTTTAACCCTTCTCTTCTTTTGAACCACCACTTTTCTCCCCAGTAAGTACCGCCTTCCCTTTGTCTACCCTCAGCTTACAAACACCTTCTGACATGATCGAATCGAATTAAAACAGAAAGAAAATATAGAGAAAAAAGGAAGAAAAAGACAAAAACACAAATTAGGGTTATTGCCGCCAACCGCCATGATATTTTTTGTTAAAATATTCAAATCGATTTTACCTGATGATGATTTTTATTATTTATATTATATATTTATTATTGACAATCTATCTTTCACAATGAATGAATATTTGTTGCTATATTGATATATAAAGCTGTGCACACTACAAGAAAATGACTCTATTATAACTAGTTATGTACAGCTGGTGCCATATAATAGTTGCAATGTAACGATCTACCTTTCTTACTCCTAAACAACCCTTAATATTTCCACGGTATTCATGTGCTGATAATCTAGTTGTCCGAAAGACAAGCCGTCAGGGTAAAAAGAAAAGGAAAGACAAGAAGAAAGAAATACAATATCTCACAATGCAAGGCAATCATATTTATAGTACATATAGTCACTTCCAAAATGATACATCAGAGTCAAAAAAGGTACTAACTTCAGCCAGGGATAGTTACAACTGCCTGGCCCCACAATGCTGATACAAAATACACATACACGATGGAAAATAAATAAATAGCTAGATATCGTCGAAGCCTCCCGCTCTATGTTTCTCCAAAATGCATCCGTAAGAACCTGGACTAATTGGCCGGTCATATAAATTTGAGTACCTAAAAGTTTTTAGGGAATGTAAGGAAAAAAACTCCGGGTCAGACATGGGTCTAGTGTGAGAAAACTCCAAACAACTGAATTATTATACTTATAAACTCCTTTAAAAATAAAGGTGTTTCGTAAGACCATGCCGCACATAAACACGAATGGGTTTTAACCTTACGATAACCAAAATAATTTTATAGAAAATCCAGTGATATTATAATAATGTCTAGGGTTTAAAATAAATATTGAATATAGCTGAAATGCTTGCATTTCACATTCTAACATATTTCGGCACAACTAAGTCCATAAGGCACTTATTGGAGAAAGGATTCCATTAATGACAAGGCTACTTGGGTACCGCCTACCATAGTACGCCTCTAGATAAAATGTACCAAGGGCCTTACATGAATCCCTGCCAACATAGGACCGGCCTACCCCTTACTGGATAGTAGCAAATATATCACCACCCCGGTTGTGATCAACAACCGTACCCGAGTGACTAGCTTACATAATATGAAAATATCAATCTAGACAGAGTGGTCACTATCCATAATGGGTGTGACACACATAGCCCTGCCGCATATCCCCTACTTTAATTATTCTCTATTGTGAGGCTTGGGGATACATTTTACCTTTTCCCACTTGGAATGCTAATACTACCCTCTAGGTGACAATGTAATACTAGCATTCGTCCATACAAGTTGTTCAAGATACGAATAAACTGAAGGCGCTACTTCTGCTACATCCATTTTGGAATCAACCTCAGAATTAGTAGCAAGTAGCCCTTGCACTTCAAAGATCTTCATCTTTGATTCCATCATCTTCCAAATGTTTACAATTCAAATGCTTACGTTGGTTGGAAGTGGTTTTTGGATAAGTCATGCTATCTGATCCCGGTCTCTTCAATCCAACATTCGAAATTTGAAAACGGGCCAAGTTATCGATAATGGACCAATCCACTATCTAGGGTGTGTATAGATTTGCATATAAAAATAAGACATCCTATACTTATCCCTACTTTCCGATTTCAAAAAGTATTATTAAATAATTAACAGTGAAGTCGGACCAGTTAGAAAACTAACCTTGACTCGACGTACATTCTTACTTCTTGGAATAGAGATGGGTTTCCATATCTTGGAATTTAGTGTTAAGTAAACAATGAAGTAACTTCCATATACTTAATTTATCATGGCCTATTTACCAAAGCCAACCCTTTTATAAAATCAAGTTCTAGATCTCACAGATAGAGGAAAGTCCATTAATCGGCTTTTAGTGCTAAATACAAGATGATTTACTTTCAATAAAACTTTTCAACGTTTTAGTATAACTTATTCATATTTGTTTGGCTACTTAATGGCAGACAAAGAAAATCCCTTGTATTTAAAACCCATCTTTTGTAAAAGAAAGTTGTTTTTTAAACAAACCAATCCTTGAAAATAAAGCGATTAAGAATATAAAACCTTTATTTGATTAATTAAAAATTGTTTAAACCCTTTTTTAATAATACTTAAATCTTAACTTAATCAATAATTATGTAATAACTAAACCTTACCTGATTAAAAATAAATTAATAATTAAACCTTACTTAATTAAAAATTAATTAATAATCAAACCTTACTTAAATAATAATTAGTTAAATAATTAACCTTTAATTAATTAACTAATTAAGATTATCTTACTTAATTTATAATTAAGTACCAATTATCTTTACTTAACTAATGATTAAGTACTAATTCTCTTTAATTAATTAATTAGATGATTATTAAACCATTAATTAATAATTAATCATTGCTTTTTTAATGCTTATAATATGTTTGAAATACTTTTCAAAAATATTTAAAGTGAAAACACTTTTAGTTTACACAAAGTGTTCATTTTATTAACTGCATCCATAGTGACTATCGCTATGGATACCGTATCCTAAAACTTTTTTTATATATCAAATTGCCTTACACCCTTACTTTTTATACTATAACTTGCTTTGTAAACCTTGTATAAAATTTTGGAAACAAAAGTAAAGTTTTGAAAACTTTATAAAACTTTTCAAGAAATTAAACAAATAAATGAGGCTAAGACACAAGGGATCTCGATGTCACAACAAAACAAATTCAAGTGCTAACTTTAATTTTAGCATACAACATCATAACATAAATTCATACATTTATACAAATGCAATAACATCCATTCATAAAGTAAAGATGATCACTTTCAACATCACTTAACATTTCGACTTCATTTCCAAGCCCATAACTAACATTACATATAAACAGATACATGTGAAACACAAACAACATTACTTTCCAACAAACGAAACAACCGATAACAATTATAATCAACAATATAAAGTTTAAAACTTTGGTTAAAAATGTGAGCTTTACCCACCAAAAATCAACCGAAACAAGTCAAACTACCACCTCTCCTTGTATTGACAATAGAACTTGGTTTTTCTTTATAAAAGTTGGACTTTTGGAAGCCTAAAGTGGCTAAATCGGTTTAGCCCTAGGGTGGAGTGGCTCGGCCTTGTGGGTTTGAGGTGGGTCTTAGGTTTGTTTTGAAGTACAAAGGGTGTAGAGAAGAATGGAGGTGATTTTGGAGACTATTTTTTTGTTTTAAAGAGAAAAGACTAGATTTTAAAATTTTAAAAAATTTGAGAAGCCATGATAATAACATGAGAGCTTTGAAAAGAAGATGTAAAATTTGTGAAATGAAGAATGAAATGAAAATGAGAGTTGAAAAAAAGAAATATTATCTTTATATAAAATGGAATAAGAAAATCACCTTTTTACCTTTAGTCCATGTATCCTACAAAATCAAGAGCCACATCACCCTCCTACCTTGCCCATTCCACACGTCTCCCATCACCTTCCCATCCTTCATTCCATCACTTCACTTCTTTTGTATGATATGATGTTACCCTTTTCACATCTTTTCTCTTACTTTTTTTTGAAAAAGAAAAGTCAAAACTTATCCTTTTACTTTAAGTACATTATTTAACCCTATTTGAACTCTAACCATTTCATATGTTACCAAATAAGTGTGTGTGTATATATACTCTAGTGTACATAACATTTTCCAATAACTTTTAGACGATGAAAAGTCGAAAATCCAAAAAACGATTTTTGGTCACATTTTCGATTTTTCTTCAAACTTATTATTTTTGTAAACCAATTTTAAAAACAACTTCCCCATCACTAGTTATATTTAACAGAGGTTTATTTGAGCTATAAAATCCATAAATTATTAATTAAAAATATATCAAATATTTGAATTTAAAGTGATTAAATTTCGAGTCATTACATTCCCTCCCTTTAAAAAAATTTCTTCCCGAAATTAGCACACAAAAGATAACTCAAATTAACTCAAAAAGGCATATGTTATAAATTATGAAATGCATGCAAAAGATACATGTTAAGCAACTACATCATAAACACTAAGTACACAATCCATACAACAAACAATCTACTATTCTATCACCAACTCAGGATAAGCTTCCGACATGCTATCTTCCGTCTCCCAAGTGCAATCTCTGGGATATTCACTCCACTAAACCTTAATCAATCTCACCATCTTATTCCCTAATTGCTTCACATCTCGATCCACAATGCTAACTGGATGTCTAATTATGGTCAACTTTGGTTTTACCTCAAAATCCTCTTGAACAAATGGTTCCACAATCAACGATGGGTCATGCACATACTTCCTCAAATGGGACACTTAAAAAACATTATGTACTCCCGATAATCTTTCTAGCAACTCAAATCTATAGGGAATCGCCCAATCCTCTCAAGAATTCGAAATGGTCCAACATACCTTGACGCCAACTTCCTAGCTCTTCCAAATTAAACAACTACTCTAATCAAGGTAATCTTCACAAACACAAAATCTCCAATTGCAAATTCCAAATCTCTTCGCCTCCGATCTGCATAACTCTTCTATCAATCTTGAGCTTCTTTTATCCTCCTTTTGATCACAGCAATCTTCATCGTAGCTTCCCAAATCATATAAGGTCCAAACCCTAGTCGATCCTCGATCTCCACCTAATACGCTGGCGACTTGCATAGCCATCCAGATAGAGATTCTTAGGGTGTCATACCAATGCTTGCTTGACACCGTTGTAAGAGAATTCCACCAAGTGTAGATGATCTTCCCACGATCCCCCAAGTTGTAAAATACATGCTCACAATAGATCCTCCAAGACTCGGTTAACTCTTTTTGTTTGACTATCCGTTTGAGGATGGTAGTTTGTGATCCAACTTAGTTTTGTTCCCAAAGCTACTTGTAATGCCTCCCAAAAATGACTTGTAAAGATCGGATCTCGATCACTTACAATGCTAATTGGAACTCCATGCAGTCCGACGTTCTCTGTCATATAAATTTCTGGCAAAGTCCTTACAGTCCTCATCAGCTTTGCTGGAATAAAATGAGTATTCTTAGTTAGCCGATCCACAATGACCCAAACACCTTCATTTCATTTCCTTGATCTGGGTAAACCATTAATAAAATCCATTGATATTTGCTCCCATTTCCAATTTGAGATCTCCAGCTGTTGTAGTAGCCCAGGAGTTCTTTGGTGATTACCTTTGATTTATTAACAGTTCACACATCTGCTCACATAGATAAAGATATCTCTCTTCATTCTGGGCCACCAAAATACTCTCTTCATATTCTGGTACATCTTATTAACTCCAGGGTGGATACTCAACTTAGATTTATGGCATTCCTTCAAAACTTTTTGTCTAAGACCATCAACATCTCGAATGCATAACCTTCAATTCATTCTCAATTTACCATGGCCATCCATCTCAAAACCTAATCTTCGACCCTTTTCAACTCCTTGCATAAATTCCACCAGAAGACAATCTTTCCTTTGTTTACTTGTAGTTCTTTCAAGTAAAGTCAGAGTAACTTCTAGAAGTGCCAAAACTGCATTCCTACTCAAAGCATCTGCTACTATATTTGCTTTCCCAGGCCTATATAGACTATCCAAGTCGTAAGCCGTCAGAAATTCCAACCATCACCGTTGCCTCATGTTCAGACGCTTTTGCGTGAAAAAATGCTTCAGGGATTTGTGATCCATAAAGAGCTCGAACTTTCACCCAACAAGTAATACCACCACATCTTCAATGCAAACACAACAGCCAATAACTCCAAATCATGTGTTGCATAATTCCTCTTATGAGGCTTCAGCTGCTTGCTAGCATATGCAATCACTCTTCCATGCTGCATCAAAACTACACCTAATCATACTCTACAGGCATCTATATAGATAGTCAACCCTCCACTTCCATCCGGAATAGCTAGAACTGGAGCATTAGTCAGCCTCTTCTTCAATTTAACAAATGCTTCTTCACCCTTTGTAGTCCAAACAAACTTCTCATCCTTCTTCTTCAACTTGGTTAGGTGCGAGGCGATCTTGGAGTAGTCCTGGATGAATCTCTTATAAAATTTGGCATTCCTAAGAAACTTTGGAATTTTATAGGAGTCTGCGGTGTCTTGCATTCTTGAACAACTGCTACCTTTGCTGGATCCATCGAAATTCCATTCCCTATCACCACATGCTCGAGGAACCTTACTTCTGACTGCTAAAAATGACACTTAGAAAATTTTGCCTTTAGAACATGTTTCCTTAACATTTTTTAACACCACTTCCAAATAATGTTTGTGTTCTTCCTCGGCCTTGGAGTAGATAAGGATATTGTCTATAAAGACAAACACAAAATTATTGAGAATATCCCTAAAAACGCAATTCATAGGATCTACGAAATAAGCGAGTGCATTGGTTAGCCCAAATGGCTTAACCAACCACTCGAAGAAAAAGTCTGGTCCTCTAAATTCAGTTAAGGGTATACTATCCTTTGCCACCCTTAACTAGTGAAATCCCGTAGCAAGATCCATTTGGGAAAATACTAGAGCACTGTGAAATTGGTCAGACGGGTCATCGATACGGGGTCATGGATACTTTTTCCTAATTATCTGCTTGTTCAACTCCCGATAATCTACACAAAGTCTTAATGATCCATCTGACTTTGCGACAAAAACAACAGTGGCTCCCTAACTAGAACGACTTGGTCTAATCAGCCCTCTTCTCAACAAACCATCAATCTGATCCCTCAACTCTTTCTTCTCTCTCGGAGTCATTTTACGAATAGATTAAATAACAGGTCTCGAACCGGGAATTAAGTCAATATGAAACTCAATCTCCCGATGTGGAGGTAAATTTTTGACTTCATCAAACACATCATGAAAATCCTTAACAATTAATATAGACCCTAACTCTTCTTGGGATGATTCTAAGGTGCAAAGGAAACTAATCATATTTTTCTGTGGATCATCACATGACACTAAAATTTTCCCAATTTGGATTTCAAAGATATCATCCTCCTAACACAATCTAAGACAGCTTCATTCTCTGACAACCAATCCATACCAAGAATAATATCAAACCCCTTAAAATCCAAAAAATATAGGTCACGTGAAAAATGGTGGGTAAGGTAAGTAATTTGCATATTCTCACAAACCATGTATAAATTAGCTACAACTCCAATGTGGTTAGATACACAAATAGTGTTTCTACAATTCTTAGGGAATTGCAATTTATCTACCAATTCTATAGAATTGAAACTTTGGAAAGCCCTAGTATCAAACAATAATCGAAAAAAATTGCATTAATTATTAAAGTACCTTCAAGAACTCCCTTTCCTTTCACATTTGCCAAGGTCAATGGTTTATCTTTGATAGCGTACACTTTGACCTATTGTCCCTTCTTCATTAGCAGGCAATCCTTCACCATATGCCCCCATTGCTTATAGTTGTAACAACATATCTTTTGAACCATTGGAGGGACAGGTCCTCCTTGCTGCTTCAAAGCTTTAGAATTCTTACAATACCTGGTCAGATGGACCTTCTACTTACACTGATAACACTCAACATCCTTGAACTTGTTTCCTTGGTCTCCTCCTGACTTTTCCTTCGACCACTTCTTCCATTGTGGGTTAAACTTCCTCTTGTTAGGGTTACTGTTATTTGTTGCTAGGTGCTACTGCAGTCTGCCGCCTTTTTCCTCTCCAAAACTTCATACCTCAAGCCAAATCTACCATATCCACAAAAAATCCCTTCAGACGGGCGGTCATCTTCTCTCGAAATCCTTCTCTCATTCCCATCACAAACATCTCATTCTTCTTAAGAGGGGTGTCAATAAACCCCGGCACGAATCATAACAGCTCATTAAACTTGGTCTTATATTCTACTATCAAAAATCTCCTTGGTCTGATACCATTTGTAATGATCCGCCTTTCTTACCGCTAAAGACGACACTTAATACATCCATGGTATTCATGTGCCGATCATCTAGGTGTTTGAAAGACAAGCCGTAAGGGTAAAAAGAAAAGGAAAGACAAGAAGAAAGAAACACATAATCTCATAATGCAAGGCAATCATATATAATAGAATATTCATATAGTAAACATAGTCACTTCCAAAATGATACATCAGAGTCACATCAGGTACTAACTTCAGCCAGGGACAGTTATAACCACCTGCCCCCACAATGCTGATACAAAATACACATACACAGTGGAAAATAAATAAATAGCTGGATAACGTCGAAGTTTCCTGCACCATGCTCCTCCAAAATGCATCCGTAAGAACCTGGACTATTTGGCTAGTCATACAAATTTGAGTACCCAAGAAGAGTTTTTAGGGAAAAGAAAGAAAAAAACTCCAGGTCAGACATGGGTTTGGTGTGAGAAAACTCCAAACAATTGAATTATTGTACTTATAAACTCCTTTAAAAATAAAGGTATCTCATAAGACCACGCCGCACATAAAAAGGGACGGTTACCTTATGATAAACAAAACATTCTTATAGAAAATCCAATGATACTATAATAATGTCTAGGGTTTAACATAAATATTGAATATAGCTAAAATGCTTGCATCTCAGATTCCAACATATTTGGGCACAACTAAGTCCGCAAGGCGCTTATTGTAGAATGGATTCCATCAATGGCAAGGCTACTGGCATGCTGCCTACCATAGTATGCCTCTAGATAAAATGTACCGAGAGTCTCACATGGACCTTCTGCCAACACAAGACCGACCCACCCCTTATTATATAGTATCGAATAGATCACCACTTTGGTTGTGATCAACAACCATACCCGAGTGACTAGCATACATAATTTGAGAATATCAATCTAGATCGAGTGGTAACTATACCCTAATGGGTGATCCATATAGCACTGCCACATATCCCCTGTTTTAGTCGTCCCGGTTGTGAGGCTTGAGGCTAAGTTTTACCTTTTGATATAGCAATCCCACTTGGAATGCTAACACTGCCCTCTAAGCGACAACGCAATGCTAGCATTTGTCCATACAAGTTGTTCAGAATATGAACAAACCAAAGGCACTATTTCTACTGCATCCATTTTGGAATCAACCTTAGGATTAGTAGCAAGTAGCCCTTTACTTCAAAGACCTTCATCTTTGATTCCATCATCTTCTAGATGTTTCCAATTCGAACGCTTACGTTGGTTTGAAATGGTTTTCGGATAACTCATGTTATCAGATCTTGGTCTCTTCGAATTAACATTCAAAATTTTCAAACGAGCCAAATATCAATAATGGACAAATCCATCAGATTTGCATATGAAAAATAAGACATTCTATACTTATCCCCACTTTTCGATTTCAAGCAGTACTATCCCTTGATTAACAATAAAGTCAAACAAGTTAGAAAACTAAACTTGACTCAATGTACATTCTTACTTCTCGAGATAGAGATGAGTTTCCATACCTTGAAATTTATTGTTAAGTATACAATGAATTACCTTTCATACACTTAATTTATCATGACCCATTTATCGAAATCAATTCTCTTATACTTATCATGTTTTCCGACATTTTGACTTCTCTATCTCTTTCCAAAAACAAGTTCTAGATCTCACAGAGAGAGGAAAGTTTGCTCATCGACTTTAATTGTCAAAAACAGGTTGACTTACTTCCAATAAAATGTGTCAACGTTTTAGTATTACTTATTCATATTTGTTTGGCTAATTAATGTCATAGACAGAGAAAATTCCTTATATTTAAAACCCATCTTTTATAAAAGAAAATTGCTTTTTAAACAAACTAATCCTTTGAAATAAAGTGATTAAGAATTAAAAACCTTTATTTAATTAATTAAAATTATGTTTAAACCCTAAATGAGTTATTAATTAAGTAATAATTAAACCTTACATGATTAAAAATAAATTAATAATTAAACCTTACTTAATTAATAATTTATTGATGATCAAACCTTAGTTAACCAATAATTAATTAAATAATTAACCTTTACTTAATTAACTAATTATAATTATCATAACTAATAAATAAGTACTAATTATCTTTACTTAACTAATAATTAAGTACGAATTATCTTTATTTAACTAATTAATTAAATAATCATTAAACCCTTACTTACTTAATTAATAATTAATTATTACCTTTTTAATACTTATAATATGTTTGAAATACTTTTAAATATTTAAATCGAAAACACTTTTAGTTTACACAAAAAATGTTCGTTTTACGAACTACATCCATAATGGCTATCGCTATGGATACCATACCCTAAAACTTATTTTATATATCAAATATCTTTACAACCTTTACCTTTATATAACTTACTTTGTAAACCTTTTACAAAGTTTTGGAAACAAAAGTAAATTTTTGAAAAATTTATAAAATTTTGCCATAAATTAAATTATAAACAAGGTTAAGACACAAGGGATCTTGATGTCATAACAAAACAAATCCAAGCGCTAACTTTCATTTTAGCATACAACATTATAACATAAGCTCATACTTTTATACAAATGCAATAACATCCATTCATAAAGTAAAGATCATCACTTTCAACATTTTGACTTCATTTCCAAGTCCATAACTAACATTACATATAAACACATATATGTAAGACACAAACAACATTACTTTCCAACCAAAAAACCAACAACAATTATAATCAATAATATAGGCTTAAAACTTTGGTTAAAAAGGTGAGCTTTACTCACCAAAAATCAACTGAAACAAGTCAAACTTCCTGTTTGCGCCAAAAATGGTCACAAACCCCAAGTGTAGTGAAAGCACCAGCGTATGAATACAAATCAACAGTATTCACACACAAATCACAGATCTAAGCAAGTAACAAGCAGCAATTAAGAAATAATGAACAGTGACACACAATTTATAGTGGTTCGGCTATCTCCGGCCTACGTCCACTTTAAGGTTTTTATGATTTTATTGCCCGATGCTTGAAGATTACAATTTCGTATGCTGTATTACAACTGACTTGTTGAACTAAATCTGAATCTAAGGCAGCAATGGTGATCTGGAGTAAATCTGGCAGAATCTGGGCGCTCTTTAGCTCTAGGAATTGTCCGACCCCTTTTCTGAATGACCTGGGGCTCTATTTATAGGTGTAGGAGGCTGATATTTCGCCTAAAATGAAGGAAGACCAGTTCTGGCACGTGAGGAGGCCCACATGGCCGAAATCTGGAGTACCGGGCCCACTTTGGGATCGATTCGACCCTTGGTTCGAATCGATCAAGAAATTGTCCAATCAAGCTGAAATTTGGTGTGAACATTCTTCATCATGTGTTGAAGCTTCTGTGAAAATTTCATAGCATTTGGATGTGTAGATCTCAAGTTATGATCGATACAAGGTTGCATTTCTGGTTGACTAGCCTGGTTCGAATCGATCTAGTTCGAATCGATTCGTTCGAATCGATCCAACGCGCGCTTCTGGGATGACGTGGAGCGCTTCCTTCGAGTCGATCCTCCTTTTTCTCCTAGCTTTACTGAGTCGTGGCCGGGGTTTTAGCTATGTAGACGTGGTGGATTCGAAGAGAAGGATCTGAAGGTATACTCCTTCGATTCGATAAAATATGCGTTCCTTCGTATCGATCGAGGGACAAGTAGTTCGAATCGATCTCTTGTGCAAGTCCTCGAATCGATGGTTTCGAGTGCCTTCGAATCGATTTGAAGCTATGCATAGCTCACGGATTCGAACAACCTTTTACTTGATGGATTCGAACCAAGGTTGGGTCTATGGTTTCGAACGTGAGGCTATCTTGTGGATTCGAAGGCGGGAATACTCTGATGGATTCGAACTAAGGGAGGCTTTGGATGAATACGAAGTGGATGGAGTCAATCTTGATGGAGTCGACCATAATGGATACGAACCATATGGAGACGAACACAAGCCTATGTCCTTCACTTGCGTCGATGATATCTTGGGCGTACGAACTCGGATCGACTCGAGATTTGGAATGTTGTTTCATCTGGCCTTGCTTGACATGTCTTATCAATTGCAGCCCGATCCGGACTCGGACGAAATTCATCGATATTCATGGTGAGCCTGCGATGCACAATCGATGTTCATGACTAATAATCATTGATTTTCAGTTAATCTTTGGGTATCTCGACTTTGCCAAAAGTTGGGATAACATTTTGCCCCCCAAAACATGCCTTTTTGGTAAAAGGCGTGTTTTGATCAGTCTTAAGTTGGATGCAGTGAGTTCATGTTTTACTCATAGCTTATAGCATTTTCAATCAAGTCCATGGCTGTTCGAAGCCGAATTGTTATCAATTTTTTCCAGTGGAAGTTAAGAATGAAATTCTACGGGCTCTCCGTACTATTGATGGTCACTCCGGACCCCTGTCAAACCCATTCTAGATTTAGCGATTGAATAGAAAGATCATATTGCACTCCGGCGTTGCTTTCTATCCCTTGCACTCTGGCCCTAGCTAGGGCGTATAGCGACGTCTTGGTCGTTCTCGACCGATCATAGCCTCTCCGGGCTCCTGCTGGATCCCATCCTGTCACTCTCCGGTGAAGGGGAAACAACGTCAAGTGAGTCAATCCTGTCGCTCTCCGGCGAAGCGACTCACCTCCTGCACTCCGGTTCAGTGTATCTGAACATTAAACGATGTCATGACCTGAATCGTCGGTCGATTATAGCCTCTCCGGTCTCATGCTAGATCCCATCCTGTCACTCTCCGGTGAAGGGGAAACAACATTAAGTGAGTCAATCCTGTCGCTCTCCGGCGAAGCGACTCACCTCCTGCACTCCGGTTCAGTGTATCTGAACATTAAGCGATGTCATGGCCTAAATCATGGGCCGATCATAGCCTCTCCGGGCTCTTATCGAATCCTAATCCAATCACTCTCTGGTGAATAGGAAACGATGCTTAAGTGAGTTGATCCTGTCGCTCTCTGGCGAAGCAACTCACTTCTTGCACTCCGGATCCTACCTCTCCGGGTAGGATCATAAAGCGATCATGTTTATATTGATATTTAATGTTTATCCTTTAACTCTCCGGTCAAAGGTTTATTTTAATAAGTATTTCTTTATTAAATTAAAATCCTAGATGTTCAATCTCAAACACCAGGAAAAACAAGACAATGCCTCTCTGGGCGGAGCGGTCTATTACCATCTCAGAGCATGCCTAGGGATCTCTCCGGTTCCCGTACATGAGTAAGTGGAATAGCCGTTTTATTTTGAAAATCAAATCTAAGAAAACTGATTGACCAGAGTCCAAATCTTGAACTTGGCCCTTGCCATCACAATCAGTTGATGACGAGTCGTGATCCCGATCCGGGATCATTCCTGTTTGGTTGATGCGGTTGTTGTTCGGGTCTAACCGCCGTCGTACGTTCTCTGACATATTGTGGCAATCTACCACTCCTGGCATGTTCTTCCACCTCATCCTTCAGGTGGCGGCATTCATCGGTAGTGTGCCCATCTAACTCATGGAATAGGCAATATTTTCCGGTTCTACGTTCCCGCTCTGTGGGATCTCTCCTTGGTGGCTTTCGATAGAGGAGTTGCCCCCGAGTTTCGGTGTAAATTCGTTCAAGTCCTGCCACCAAGTCTGTGTACTGCCTGAATCTAGGCTCTCGGAATTTCTTCCGTTTGTCAGGACCATCAGGTGTGTCATCCTGCTTTCTCTTTCCTTTGTCTGCCCTGGACTGTTCCCCGGCGGTTCCCTCGCCTTGTGCAACATTTATTTCCTGCCTCTCGGCTCGTGATTCCTCTAATCGAATGAATTTTTCAGCTTCATGGAAAAATTCTCCAAGATCTTGCGGTGGATCTTTAGTCAAAGAGTCTTTGAATTCGGTGCCTTCTCCAACTCCTGCCACTGCCGCCATTAAAATCATTGATGGGTCCGGGCGATCTACAGAAGTCACCGTCGCATTAAATCGTAACAAAAAATCTTTTATGGACTCTCCGGTCCTTTGTTTTATCGATGCCAAAGTCATCACGCTCTTAGGTCGTGTCACGTGGACCCTAAACTGCTTCATGAAGCATTCCACAAGCTCGCCCCATGTCCTGATTGATCCGGTTTCTAGCTGCCTAAACCAAAGTGCAGCCAAATCTGATAGGAATAAGGGGAAACATCGTGCCATCACTTCCTCGGATGCTCCCAGCACTTCCATGTGTCTGATATATCTGGTGATATGCATGGTCGGGTCTGACTTTCCATCATAAGGATTCAGCGCTGGTAGTTTGAACTTCGGAGGGTTCCTTGCATTCCTGATATTCGGAGCGAACGGACTCCGACTAACTTCTTCCAATCCTCCTCCTGAAAACCCTCCTCTCATGAGTCGTCTCACTAGGCCTATCATTCTTTCATCTCCATCTAGGGGTTGCCCCCTTGTCATGTCTCTGTCTTGCCCTCTGAGTCTCGTAGGGAACTCTGGTACATACTCTTCGGGCGGCTCGTTAGCATTTGTGTTGGCCCTAGCCGGTTGGGCTCCTTCAAAAGGTCCTTCTGCGTCGGATCTTGCGGGCCTGCCCCCAAGCCCTTGTTGATTGCCTTCTAGTTCTGTATTCTGTCCTCCATTGGGTTCCATAGCCCTAGCTCCTTGTTCCACATTCGCAGCCGCTGTAGCTGGTCCAAGGTTCTGTGTTCCTGCAGCTCTCATCTGTTCGAAGAAATTCTGCAGCATCTCTTGTTGGCTTTTCATCATTCTTTCCTGCATTAGGTTATTCATAGCCTCCATCTCATCTCTAGTAATGTAGATCGAAGCTTGTCCTTCTCCAGCGCCAGAGGATGCCTCTTGACTTCCTGCCTATTGGCTCCTCTCAGTTCTTTGTCTAGTTTGTCGAGTCATTGTAGAGTCAAATCTAAATCCCTAAAATCTTAAATCTAAACTTTGAATCTGGTGTAGCGGGTGCGAGTTCAATTCTCAGTGAAAGCACCAAAGTGTTTGCGCCAAAAATGGTCACAAACCCCAAGTGTAGTGAAAGCACCAGCGTATGAATACAAATCAACAGTATTCACACACAAATCACAGATCTAAGCAAGTAACAAGCAGCAATTAAGAAATAATGAACAGTGACACACAATTTATAGTGGTTCGGCTATCTCCGGCCTACGTCCACTTTAAGGTTTTTATGATTTTATTGCCCGATGCTTGAAGATTACAATTTCGTATGCTGTATTACAACTGACTTGTTGAACTAAATCTGAATCTAAGGCAGCAATGGTGATCTGGAGTAAATCTGGCAGAATCTGGGCGCTCTTTAGCTCTAGGAATTGTCCGACCCCTTTTCTGAATGACCTGGGGCTCTATTTATAGGTGTAGGAGGCTGATATTTCGCCTAAAATGAAGGAAGACCAGTTCTGGCACGTGAGGAGGCCCACATGGCCGAAATCTGGAGTACCGGGCCCACTTTGGGATCGATTCGACCCTTGGTTCGAATCGATCAAGAAATTGTCCAATCAAGCTGAAATTTGGTGTGAACATTCTTCATCATGTGTTGAAGCTTCTGTGAAAATTTCATAGCATTTGGATGTGTAGATCTCAAGTTATGATCGATTCAAGGTTGCATTTCTGGTTGACTAGCCTGGTTCGAATCGATCTAGTTCGAATCGATTCGTTCGAATCGATCCAACGCGCGCTTCTGGGATGACGTGGAGCGCTTCCTTCGAGTCGATCCTCCTTTTTCTCCTAGCTTTACTGAGTCGTGGCCGGGGTTTTAGCTATGTAGACGTGGTGGATTCGAAGAGAAGGATCTGAAGGTATACTCCTTCGATTCGATAAAATATGCGTTCCTTCGTATCGATCGAGGGACAAGTAGTTCGAATCGATCTCTTGTGCAAGTCCTCGAATCGATGGTTTCGAGTGCCTTCGAATCGATTTGAAGCTATGCATAGCTCACGGATTCGAACAACCTTTTACTTGATGGATTCGAACCAAGGTTGGGTCTATGGTTTCGAACGTGAGGCTATCTTGTGGATTCGAAGGCGGGAATACTCTGATGGATTCGAACTAAGGGAGGCTTTGGATGAATACGAAGTGGATGGAGTCAATCTTGATGGAGTCGACCATAATGGATACGAACCATATGGAGACGAACACAAGCCTATGTCCTTCACTTGCGTCGATGATATCTTGGGCGTACGAACTCGGATCGACTCGAGATTTGGAATGTTGTTTCATCTGGCCTTGCTTGACATGTCTTATCAATTGCAGCCCGATCCGGACTCGGACGAAATTCATCGATATTCATGGTGAGCCTGCGATGCACAATCGATGTTCATGACTAATAATCATTGATTTTCAGTTAATCTTTGGGTATCTCGACTTTGCCAAAAGTTGGGATAACACTTCCATCACTCCTTGTATCGACACCGGAACTTGGTTTTTCTTTGTAAAAGTTGGATTTTTGGAAGCCTAAAGTAGCTAAATGGGTTAGGGTCTAGGTTGGAGTGGCTTGGCCTTGATGATTTGAGGTAGGTCAGAGGTTTTGTTTTGAAGTACATGAGGTGTAGAGATGAATGTAGGTGATTATGGAGACTAGTTTTTACTTTTAAGGAGAAAACAATGGATTTTTAAAATTTAAATACTTTGAGAAGCCATGAAAATATCATAAGAGCTTTGAAAAGAAGAAAAGTTTGGAAATGAAGAATGAAATGAAAATTAGAGTTAGAAAAATAAGATTTTTTTAAATATAAAATGGAGTAAGAAAATTACCTTTTCCCCCTTAGTCCATTTACCCACCATAATCAAGTGCCACATCACTCTCCTTGTAACAACCCGCACCTTAATTGGCCCAAATTTTGACAAAAATCGAAACCCAAGTCCATCAAAGCACAGATCATTGGATTTAGTACCTGCAAATAAGCATGAGTATTATTAGAGATTGATAGAAATTTAAACTCGCAGCGGAAATAATAATAAGATAAAAATACTGACTACGACTACTACCTTGGAATTAATGGTATTCCTTGGATACTAGATTGTCACATCAGCATCGAGCATGAGAGAAAGAAGACTCTTCAACAACAAAGCACATCCAACTCCAATGACATGGTCCTTTAAATTCTATCCAATGGGTTGTAATGAGGAGGGGGTCAAAACAACGTTCAGGTGATTGAAAAAATATAAACTGTCCATAACATAAACTTAAACCAATAGGTTTCCATTAAATTGTTATGTTCATCAAAGTTAGCAATTCTAATCTAACCTTGCATTTCACACACTATTACTTACCCTTTCCCAAGGTAAGAAATATTAATGAAACCATATCAACCACCCAATACTTCCAAACCCATTAGGCACTTAGTACTTCTAAATATGAAGCGGGCTTCTATAATACTTTTAAAAGAGAAACATGAATCTTTTGTCATTTGAGACCTTAATTGAGGTAGACCCCGTCATTTAAGACATATTCCTAAGGTGCCTTTCTATCAATATTGTCAATGGTCGTTGGGTCCTAACTACAAGACCTCTAAGCAATATTTAAGGCTTCCGACATTTAATGTCCAACTATTACCGTATCTATCGTCGATAAAATCGTAGTCATGTAATAAAAGTACCCTAGCCACTTAATACTTTTTATTATAAAATAGGTAGACTCTGGTTATTTATGACCTTAACTAAGGCAGACTCCATCATTTAAGACCTATCCCCAAGGCGTGCTCCTAAATGGTACTATTATTATTACGGCTTTAGCAACGTAAGAGGCTGTACCCATAAATCCCCGTTTAATGCTCTTAAATGTCAATTTGTCTATAAAAACATAACGAACATTTCCCAAGACATTTACGTAATGACCCATAATTTTAACTATTTTAAATTATTAAATTTAATATAATTTTTGAATTAAAATGGTTAAAAATAAAATTTAATGATTTATTAATGTAATTTATTGATATAAACTTAGATAAAATTTTAAATAACAAAATTGGATATGAAAAAAAGGATTAATTAATTTTAAATATTGGAATATTAGTTTTAATAAGTCGAATAGATAAATTTTCTAATATTGAAATATCTGAATCTATAAATTGATTAAACTATATTTAACTTTAAATATAAATTTCTAGATATGATAAATTTTATAGATATATGTATATAAACTCCACCATTAGAATTTAAGATAGAATATCCATATATGTGTATATATATATACAAGCTTTATGATGTTTAAATATATATATATATATATAAGTATATATATATATATATATGTATACATGTCCATATGAAGTAATGTATATGAAAATGTGTATAAACGTAAATGTATATTTCTAAAGGTAATAGGTAAAAATATAGAAATGTATATGATGACAAAAAGTATAAAAGTATATATATATATATATATGTGTGTATATATGTTTATAAAAATAATGTATGTGTAAATATGAATATATCTAAGTGTATATAGAGTATATGTAATATATATATATGCATGTATATATATATATATATTCATAGGAAACATCATCATGGCAAAACATCAATTCAAGCACAAAATAAATCAAATCACCATAAAAGATCAAATCAACTTATAAATCAAATCAAAACATGAAATCACATCAGCTCATAAAATCAAATGAAAAGAAAAAATAATAAATAAATAAATATATGAGAAGCCTGTACATAGCCACCCTTTTACTTCACTGTACACTTCATTCTCATATATTTATATGTGGCCGTGCTCGCCTTGTTCATTTGTTCACAACACAAAAGGAGAAAAAAGAAAAAGGGAAACAAAACAACAATCTTCCATTAAAAATCTAAAGAAAGAAGATTAGTTGTTCAAGCTTGAAGGGGAAATAAAGAGCAGCAGCTATTCATCCATTTTTAACGGCGAGTAAAAACACATTTTCTCTGTTAACAAGTATTACTATATACGTATATATTTGGAAATAATGGATGCATCTTGATCTGTAACAAATAGGTCTGATTCTATTATGTAAATATATGTAGATGCATACATGTGTGTTAGAACTGATGGTTTCACAAAAAAAACCTGTATCTTCCCTTTGATTCATGTCTGTTGGTTGAAAAATAGTTGAACCCTTACTTTAAAAATCAATATCTTCATATCTAATTAGTTTTAAGTCATGATTCCACAACCAAAATTGATTGTTTGTGAGTATAGATTGTTTTAAAAATTATTTCATCAAATTCCAACAAGCATGGAGGAAGAAAAACCCATATTACAGTAAGTAACTTAGGTTTGGTCAAATTTCGTATATCATGATTTAATGTTTGGGTTATATAATCATAATCGTTAATTAAAATCATGAATATTAGAGGCGGTTTGGGATTTTTTTTGTGTAGTGTGGAGTGAGAATTTCATAGATGATCGGTTTTAGGGGTTTGGTCGATTGCCAATGACGTGGTCGATTTTGGGCCTCGGCGTTTAGTGTGGAGGAGGTGCAGGGGATGGCGCATGCAAGAAAAATAGTGCGGTGATTTCTAGATGTGTGTGTCGGCCGTTCGTGGTCGAACTCGGGTTTAAGGTGGAAGTTTTGGTAGTCTCGATTTCGAGGCAATGGCGTAGGGACGAGGAAGGTAGGGGCGTGCGCACGTGGGGGGATTGATGGAGGAGAAGGTGGCAAGTCTCTCGGTGAAGTTTGGTAGTGAACGGTGGTGTGTGGTGTCGCGGTGAGGTGATTATGTGGCACGTTTGTTTCTAGGCTTTTGGGTTTGATGTTCAAAATTTGATCTGGAGCTCAGCCAAGGGTTTTCAGGTGTGTAGTCGAGACGAGGGGATCGTGGGTGACGTGAAGCGATGGACGATGGAAATAATGGACTGTTCGAGGAGGTGCGTACGTGCACACGTACGTGCATGCCTGGGAGTGTTCGAAAATGAAAGAGAGGAGGAGGAAAAGATACTGGAACTGGGAAGATGAAGTAGCTTTGGGCCATGTTTTGGTCGTATGGGTCGGGGTTGTTTAATTGGGTTGGTTTTGTTTTTAAAAGAGTAAATTGAGTTTATTGATTTATATCTAATAATCTATGAATTTTAAATTATATTCTTCCTCATTTCAAAATCAATTGACGCACAGATTTGTGCGCCGGTATTCTATCGTAGAGCATTTCCATCCGAACTAGTATTGTAGAGTTTTTTTTTCTGAAACGAAGAATTTAATGATTTATATTTTTTTTGAAGAGAATAAATAGAGATTTCTAATTAATTTAATTATATGTTAATCAATAACTTAATTATTTTATGTATTGTTTAATTTAATAAAATAAGAATAAATCATTTTATAAAATTCTTTGATTAACAAGTAATCTGGATTAAAAATATAACTCGACCGTGTTAATTGAACCTTTTCAATCTGATTCGTAAGTTGATCAATATTGATATTTAATCGTTAATTGTAGTAAATAATTTTTGTTGTGGCTTTTATTTAGATATTGATTTCAGTTATCCTTAGTCTATACCATTAAGTAGCCAAACAAAATAGAGTAGTTAGAATAAAACGTTGACGCGTTTTATTAAAAGTAAAACGACTCGTACTGACCACTATTTCAATTTCAGAAGAATGAAATGATTGTAAGCAAATTAATATCAATAGGTTGGTCATGGTAAAGTAAACATATGGAATGAATTTCCATATGTGAATGTTGACCCCATGATTTTGTAATTTTTATTTAAAAACGACTTGGCCTTTAAAATTTATCCTTGGATTCGATGATACCGGGATCAGATATCAGCATTATCCGGAACCACTTCGATCCAATAACCACTACGAATCTTTACGGTTTTTGATTCTAAAGCTTAGTATGCTGGAATTTAATAAATGTAACAAATTCGACAATTTTAATAAATATTATACTTAGGCACTATTATAATATCACCAGATTTTCTATAAAAATGTTTTGGTTATCGTAAGATTAAAAAACCCGTCGTGTTTATGTGTGACACGGTCTTACGAGATACCTTTGTTTTCGTAGGATTTTGATAACTTAAGTAATTCAAATTAAGTGTGTTTACTCACGCTGGTTTTCCAAACTAACTCGGGTGTTACTTTATTGTAATGCTCGGGTCAGACGAGTATTACAGATTTATGTTAGGATGCTTTGGAGCTTAGGAGACGAGCTAGATGGTAGAGACGTAGTACGCGTACTTGATTATATTCAGCTGTGTGTTGTAGGCTGTATATTCAGCACTTTTGAGGACAATTTATTATAACTGTCCAGATTTCTATGTTGATGGTTGTACTCTGATAATTTGTATGTATATTAACAGTTACAGTTTTCTTTGTATAAAAATCTGTTATTATATATATATATATATATATATTATATTTTGTTCTGCTGCGATTGTGAGATTCTGTGTTGTTGTTTCTGTTTCTTCTTCTATCTTTTTCTTCTTAAACCATAATGATCTGGTATTTCCGGCGCTCGATTGCTCGGCATTCTATACAGTGAACGTATTAGTATCGATTTTCGTGGGTCGAAAATCCCCATTCGTTACAATTTATGTATGATTACTAATTTCAAATTAGTAACCTTTTATATCCATTCCATTTTTATCAGTCTCATTACCCTATCAATTTATTGCAACTTCCATATTTATTATCATTTATTGGAGTTAACACCTTTTAAATTCTTTTCCCATTAGTTAATTATCCTAAACGCAAATATTACGTGCAAACATCATTGGTAGCTTTTTATTTAATTATTATAAGCACAGTAATTACGTACAAATATGTACTTTTATCAAATATGTTCTAGTTATATATCTTCATTAGAATATACTTTTCCACATCAAATTGTTGGAATCATATCAAAAAAATTATCTGCCATAATTTCCATAAATTATTCCAAAATAAAAGATTTAACTTTAAAATATAAAAGATTACATTGTTTGAAATTACAAGGAACAATCATTTCTTTTTATTACCGAAATAGACAGTGTAAACTACAATGAATTCATACTTTACACATCCTTTTCTCTTTCTATTTGCATCTATTCCTTGTTAGATCAAATGCTGCATTTTTCTAAAAAGGAAAGAAATCCGGATAATTTACAAATATTAAATGGATCTAAATTCCAAAAATTCCAAATATAGGAGAGTTTATATTCTAACAAGATTAGGGTAATAATCCAAATTTATAACATTATTATTAACCTATTTAAGATCTGGAATAAATTACATTCAGATCAATATTCTAAATTCATACTTTTGGGACTGATTTCCAGCTCATGTTGTATATAATGCTAAATCAATTCATAAACAAGAATATGTAGGTTATGTTTATTATATTCAGATCATATTCAATTCGTTGCCTACAACTCATATACAATTATCCAATTTTGGCATAAAAATCAAATAAACACCAACGAGATAATTTTCATATTATAGCAATCTATAAAATTTCCCACTCGTCTTTTAAAAGCGATCCAAATACTCAGATCTGAAGTAGAATCTTTGATTCATCTCAAAATCCTTTTTAATGCAATGGATATGTATAAAAGTGTATATATATACATTAGAACTATAGTCTTAGAAGAGATTTAGGATTGGAAAAGAAAATAGATACAAATATATATAAATATATAAATTACCACAAATACGCATATGGTCGATTATCTTCTCTTCTCCTTTTTATTAGATTTATACTTTTCTCCAATTTGTATAAATATAGATACCCTTATCTTTATTATTTAGAATGAAAGTGGAGAAGAAGAAATGACAGAGCATCACTACCGCCTCCATAAAAATATGAGAAGAGAAGAGATGGTTAGGCCTGAATTTATAGACGCCAGAATCAACCAAAATTGTACGATTTAAAATATTAAATCCAGGCCGTATCTGGCTTAGGGTTACTAGAGCCACCATACATGAAGCGGTCGATCGCCCCTTTCCTAGGGGTCGACCGCCCCTGGTCGACGGCTCCAATTCGTGGGTCGACCCATGGGCCCCAACTAATTAATTATAAACGTTAATTTTTCTTATTTAATTATTTTCATTTCGAATTTTTTTTCATCCGTAAATTCTTCGTTTGGACTCCAATCGAAAAACTTCAAATATGAAAGGTTCTTAGAATTTCACCAGGAACGTAATGGTGCAAGTTTCATGGTCAAATTCCATTGTTTGCAAAAATTCCATTTTTGGAGCCTATTTAATTAACTAATTAAATAACTAACGTCAAATTACGGGGTGTTACATTTCCCCCCTTAAAAATAATTTCATCCCCGAAATTTCACCAATGGCTAAGTCATGGTTTAGCTCCTAATTATCCTAAACTACACAATCAATGAGTGTACAATAAATTTTGCAACCAAACGTGCATAAGTGCATAGTGAATTACTATATCACCACATAGAAAATATGAATGCAAAATGATTCTAAATCAGATCCTCCTATATGAATGCATTTCTTTTGAAAACATGATGCAAACACTCGACATATATACTGGAAGTTCTACATATGCAGCTTTTTGAAAAATCTTTTCAACCAAAACCCTCATACTCCTACTAGAAGTATGACGCATCCAACTTTGCATCCACTTCCTATCATCTAATAATCTTACGCATTGAAAAATCACTTCCTAAACTTACTCCTATGCTGCAAAAGGAATTTAGGCAGAGAATTTAACATTCTTACCACACTATAATCTTCATATCCCCATAGTATAGTGGAAATTTCTTCACTGCCTCGGATTTACTCCAAATTTTCCATGTACAAAGTTCATAAGGAGGCTTATTTCAAGCTGTAAAATGGAATTAAGTCTAAAAATAGACTCGCACGTGTCGTCGACAAGGTATGGAAATAGAAATTCCAAGGCTAAAACAACTTTTCCTTGTTATTGCTTGCATTCATCGCATCGTCGACCCTAATGAACCGCTAAATTAGCAATTTCTATCTCTATTTGCTTTCCCTACACCTAACATGCGGCCTTCAAAATCGAAGTTTTCACAATAACCTTTTTCACTTTTCAAAATTGTACGTCAATTGGAAAATAAAATCCTAAAATATTTAGACGCACACTTTCTCCTGAAATAAAAGTTAAAAACTCTAAAAATAACTTAAGAGTCAAAAATAACTAAAACACAAAACTCTCTTTTTCCTAAAATATTTCCTTCTCAAAAAATTTGATAAATCAAACTACACTTTCAGCGTAGTCGGAAGTCGGCTATGCGCTAAATGCATAAACCAAATTTCAAAATTCTACAACTAACCTTTACCTAAAAATTTGACATTTTATTTAATAATGTCAACACGTCCATTATTCAAAAAAATTAGCTTTTAAGGAACATGAGCAATGACCCGCGATATCGAAACAACTTTATCATGTGCTTTGCTAAAATTTCCAATTAGTCTGAATTTCCAGTCTTATATTGCATTTACTGTTAGTTAAGTGTCTTTATGAGATTTTCATATTTAAGCTATTTCTCTACTATGCATATATATATATATATATATATAAGAGCAGTTCACATATCTAGAAACAATAATATAGCAAATGAATAGAAACTCATAATATCGTGCGTGCCTTTTATAAGAGGCAACTAACAATTTTACAACCCAATAACCCAAAAGAAAAGAACAAATGCTAGAAATAAAAGATACAACAACCCTGAATAACACACCGCCTAAGAACTGTGAGAAGGTCTTGCTCCATGGTTAGTGCTTGAGCCATTGCCGTGATCGTAGAATGGTCGTAGCATAACGGTTATGCACCCAATCTCACACTCCAGGCACTACTGCTCCGTCCTAATCTCTCGGAGCTCCACCTGAATCTAATGGATAGCAAAAAGCTCATGACTCAAGTATCCCTCGGCGCCCTACGCTATCCCCTACTGCTGGTGCTATGGCTCTGGTGGTGATACAAGTGGTGCGGCATGTAGTAAAGGAATATTTATCCTCTTAATGGTAGTCTGGTCGATGGCGGGAGGGACCTTCCTCACCATGGCTCTCTGCTCAAATTTACCCCGTAATGCCTAAACGCTCGATTGAGCAAGTGGCAATATGGAAAGTGAGTCCTCGAGGTACCAACTCCCTGATCGACCTTATGGGGCATCAAGACGCGAGCCCAATTGACGGCTATGCAACCAATTATAGCATACGCGGCTTTCCGCACTGAGGTGTAGATCTGGTCAAGGTTTCCCTTCTTCGGAATGATGTTGTGCTGAATGATGCGCACGATGAGATGGGCCACTGATCGTAAATTGTCGATCCTCCAATCAGCGATATTTCTAAAGAAGATCCGTTGTAGAATCTCAGGATCAGTCATCTCTATGTCACCCAAATCTATGCCTACTGCAGATATCTCCAAAATCCTAGCGAGATCATCATCTGACATCTCAATCTGAGCTCCCTTCACCTCAGACTCGATATAGTTGTTGCCAAAAATCAATATCAAGCCTTTGTTGATATATACATATAAATATTTAAGGATTTAAAGAATCAATCTTTTATAAATCAAAAATTTCTTAACATGACCCACTTAGTGGTATACGTGTTTCTTTGAAAATTAAATTTTAAAAATTTTCCCAAAACAAAATTTCCAAAATAAATCATTGGGAAAAGAAATCCTTTGAAAATCCCTTTTTCAAAAGCCTAAGGCATTTCCAAAATATACTTTTAAAAAATTCCCTCACAGGTTTTAGACCAAGGATTAACATTAACTATTCAAATAAAAATCCGGTTTGCCATTAAAGATATGATCAATGAATGCACCCTAGCAAAACTTGCTTTCGGACAATTGCAACATACGTAATCTAATTTTCCATCCACATGGAATAATCGTGTGTCTCCGACTGGAACTCAAAATCCAAAATCACAAGGTAGCTAGAATCTCAATCGTCAAGTCGAACACCTATAGTCTCCGGGAATCAACCATATGTTGTACTCGTGATTTTCATCAATAATGTTTTACATATCGCCAGCACTCCGTGGGGTACTTCGAAGTCGGTGTGAAAATCTTAACTCTATGATATTTTCAACTCATGGGCTTCACTCATTCCTTCGGAGTGGAACTACAACTACTTCTTTAGTCGGAATTCTTAGAACTTAGTGCAAAAGTACAATATTACTAGATAGTAAAGTAAGAATATGCTCTCTCAATTTATCAAATCATTCCGATATACTAATCTAAGCTCTGATACCAAATGTAACAACCTGCACCTTAATGGGCTCAAATTTTTACAAAAATCGAAACCCAAGTCCATCAAATCACAGATCGTTGGATTTGGTACTGCAAATAAGGATGAGCATTATCAAAGATTGATAGAAA
Source organism: Allium fistulosum (assembly GCA_030737815.1). Lineage (NCBI taxonomy): Eukaryota > Viridiplantae > Streptophyta > Magnoliopsida > Asparagales > Amaryllidaceae > Allium > Allium fistulosum. Next base: position 46,494,983 of record CM060906.1, read on the forward strand.
CCTAACTCACAGTGGAAACAATAATGGGATATGAATACTGACTATGGCTACTACCTTGGAACAAATGGTATTCCTTGGATAGCAGATTGTCACATCAGCATCGAACATGAGAGAAAGAAGACTCTCGAACAACAAAGCACATCCAGCTCCAATGACTTGTTCCTTTAAATTCTATGATGTAGCTTGTAATGAGGAGGAAGGTTAGAACAACGTTCTAGTGACTGAAAAAATATAAACTGTCCATAGCATAAACTTATATCGATATGTTTCCATTTAGTTGTTATGTCCATCAAGGTTAGCAATTCTAATCCAACTTTGCATTGCACACACGATTACTTACTTACCCCTACCCAAGGTACGAAATACTAATGAAGCCATGTCAATCACCCAATACTTCCAAACCCATTAGCCACTTAGTACTTCTAAATATAAAGTGGCTTCTATAATACTTTTAAAGAGAAATATGAAGACTCTATCATTTACGACCTTAATTGAGGTAGCCCGTCATTTAAGGCCTATTCCCAAGGTGGTTTCCTATTAATGTTATCAACGGTCGATGGGTCCTAGCTGCAAGACCTCTAACCACTATTTAAGGCTTTTGACATTTAATGTCCAACTATTACCGCATCTGTCGCCGATAAAATTGTAGTCATGTAATAAACAGTACCTAAGCCACTTAATACATTTTATTAGAAAATAGGCTGACTTTGGTCATTTAAGACCTTAACTAAGGCGGACTCCATTATTTAAGACCTATCCCCAAGGCGTGCTCCTAAATGGTACTATTATTATGGCTTTAGCAATGTAACAGACTCTACCAATAAATCCCCGTTTAATGCTCATAAATGTCAATTTGTCTATAAAATCCTAATGGACATTTCCTAAGACATTTATAAATGATTATTAATTTCAAATTAGTAACCTTTTATATCTAATCCATTTTTATCAGTCTCATTAATCCATTTACCCTATTAATTTATTGCAATTCCCGTATTTATCACCATTTATTAGAGTTACAACCTTTTAAATTTTTTCCCATGAGTTAATTATCATAAACACAAATATTACATGTAAGCATCGTTATTAGCTTTTTATATAATTATCATAAGAACAGTAATTACGTACAAATTTACTTTTATCAAATATGCTCTAGTTATATATCTTCACTAAGATATACTTTTCCATGTTCAATTATTAGAATCATATCTAAAAAGATTATCCACTATAATTTCCATAAATTAGTCCAAAACAGAAGATTAAACTTTAAAACATAAAAGATTACATTGTTTGAAATTACAAGGAACAATAATTTCTTTTTATTACCGAAACAGACAGTGTAAACTACAATGAATTCAAACTTTACACATCTCTTTCTCTTTCTCTTTCTATTTGCATCCATTCCTTATTAGATCAAACACTGTATTTTTCCAAAAGAGAAAGAAATCAAACTAATTTACAAATATTAAACAGATCTAAATTCCAACAATTCCAAATAAAGGAAAGTTTATATTCTAACAAGATTAGGGTAATAATCCAAATTTATAACATTATTATCAACTTATTTCAAATCTGCAATAAATTTCATTCAAATCAATATTCTAAATTCATAATTTTGGGACTGATTTCCAAATCAGGTTGTACATGATGCTAAATCAATTCATAAACAAGAATATGTAGATGGTATTTATTATATCAAGATCATATTAAATTTGTTGCATACAACTCATATATGATTATCCAACTTTAGCATAAAAATCAAATAAACACCAACAGGATAATTTTCATATTATAACAATCTATAAAAATTTCCACTTATCTTTAAAAGCGATCCAAATCTCCAGATTTGAATTAGAACCTTTGATTCATCTCTAAATCCTTTTTAATCCAAGAGATATGTATAAAAGAGTATATACATACATTAGAACTATAGAGCCGAGAAGAGATTTGGGATTGGGAGAGAAAATAGAAACAAATATATATAAATATATAAATTACCTCAAATACGCATATGGTTGGTTCTATTCTCTTCTCCTTTTTATTAGATTTCTACATTCTTCGATTTGTATGAATATAGATAGAAATATCTTATCTTTATTATTTAGAAAGAAAGTGAAGAAGAAGAAATGACAGAGCTTCGCTACTGCCTCCATAAACATATGAGAAGTGAAGGGAGGATTAGGCCTGAATTTATAGGCGATATAATCAATCAGAACCGCACGATTTAAAATATTAAATTCGGACAGTATATGGCCGAGGGTTGCTAGAGCCGCCATGCATGAGGCGATCGGCTGCCCCTTCCTAGGGGTCGACCGCTCCAATTCACGGGTTGACCTGTGGCCCCCAGCTAATTAATTATAAACATTAATTTTTCTTATTTAATTATTTTATTTTCGAATTCGTTTTTCATCCATAACTTTTTCGTTCGGACTCCGATCGCAAAACTCCAAATATGAAACTTGCTCAGAATTTCACCACGAATGCAATGGTGTAAGTTTCGTGGTCAAATTACATCGTTTGCACAACTTCCATTTTCGGAGCCTAATTAATTAACTAACTAATTAAATAAATAATGCCAAATTACATGGTGTAACACTCCTACCTTGCCCATTCCACACGCCTCCCATCACCTCCCCTCCTTCATTCCATCTTTTCACTTCTTTTCTATAATAGCAGGTCACCTTTTTGACACTTTTCGCTTATTATTATTTTTTGAAAATGAAAAGTAAAAACTTATCCTTTTACTTTAAGTAAATTATTTAAACCTATTTGAATTCTAACCATTTCATATGTTATTAAATAAGTGTGTGTATGTATACTCTAGTTTACATAACGTTTTCCGACAACTTTTAGATGATGAAAAGTCGAAAATCCAGAAACGATTTTCGGTCACATTTTCGATTTTTCTTCGAACTAATTATTTTTGTAAACCAATTTTTAAAACAACTACTCCATCATTAGTTATTATTTTAAACCAATTTTTAAAACACTAAAGATCAAAGCATTTTCATCTTAGAAATCAAAGAAAGATAACCACATATGAAAATACATTTTAAGAAAGATCAACTTATAAACTGGCTGCCTTCATTAGGACTTAGTGCCTTAGATTTTTGAGTGAGTTTTCTCACCTAGTTCTCCTTCACTTCTAAGTTGATTGATAAGCTTCTGCCTCCAAACCCTTTTCTTCACTTGTCTTATATTTATATGATTTTTTTTTCAAGAGCTATTAGGGAAGAAGAGAAGGCCCCTCTTATCACTGCTTATTTATGCAGGGTTCTTCTAGGGTTTAAGGTGCTAGCTAAAGTCATTTTTGCCCACCCAAAATCATGCCATTTTCATTTAGTTTAAACCCAAAATCCTACCCTCCCCAGCTCAAGTTTGTGGAGAGAAAAGTGGTTTTATCATTTTGGTTATTTTCAGAAATTTGCTTTTCCAGAAAATGCTTTTTCTCTTATCTAATATCATGCTAAAGGTGTGACTTGATTTCCATTATTTTATCATATATATATGCCAAGGGTTCTTCCTAATTCTGCCTATACAAAACATATCACTGGTTTATCTTACTTTTCTATTTTTAGCTTTCACTTAAATAGCATGTGCTTCCCTTATTTATTTATAAAAGGATTGCTCGTTTTATATCTTCATTCTTGCTTTCTGCCTATAGTTATAATACATTTGTGTATTTTTATTTTACTGATTTGAACACTTGTGTTTGATTAGCATACATATATGTATATATATGTCTTATAGAAATAATTAATACACATATATGTCTATACATTATTTTTACTGAACACATATGCACATATACACTCAAATACAACTTGTAGCATCCATATATATTTATGCATATAGCTTTTAAGGATTTAATCTATTTATCTGTATATATATATATATATATATATATATATATATATTTCATACACATCAACATATGTTCATTCATATCATCCAGGAATTAATCTTCTACATGTGTATTTCCTGTGCACACATGTACACATATAGCTACACCATATCAAGCCATATCAATTCCTTTTTTCAAAATTAGTTTAAAAATTATTTTAAACTTATTTATATTTTCAAAATAAATTCCTAAAATCTTAGGTCATTACATATACCCCACCTTTTAGAAATTGTGTCCCACAATTTTCCTAAGCTTAAATCAAATTTAAACTTAATTCAGAGAACAAATACATTCTCAACCAAATAGATTTTTAGTTCTATCACAATAACTAAAAAAATACATGCATCCAAAAGGAAAACAAATTAAAAATCAGAATTACCTTTAATCTGAAAATAGCTTAGGATAGTTCATCCTAACCTTATCTTCTAATTCCCATGTACAATCACTAGGATCAAGACTCCATTGTACCTTCACAAGTTTCAGTGATTTATTCCTCAACTTCTTTACATCCTTTGACAAAATTCCCACTGGATCCTTTTCATAAATCAAATTAGGATTTATTTGCACTTGGGTTGGGGTCTCAAGAATTTCTGCCTTGTCATGAACCCACCTTCTCAATTGTGATACATGAAAAACATCATGCATCCCTTTCATGTTTTCTGGTAATTCCAACTTATATGCCAAGGAACCAATTCTTTCCAGAATTTTGTATGGCCCAATATATCTTGGGGTTAACTTTCCTTGTTTCCCAAACCTCAGTACATTTTTCATAGGTGAGATTTTGATGAAAATAAAATTTCCTACTTCATATTCCACCTGCTTCCTTTTCATGTCTGCAAATTTCTTTTGCCTGTCTTCAGCTGCTGCATTCTCCTCCTTACCAGCTCAATTTTCTCTTTAGTTTCTTGTATGTACTCAGGCCCTAAAATAGCTCTTTCTCCTATTTCTACCCAACATACAGGTGATAAACATGGCTTGCCATATAAGGCTTCAAATGGAGCCATCCCTATGGTGCTTTGATAGCTGTTATTGTATGTAAACTCAGCTAAATGGAGATAATCTTCCCAATTACCTCCAAAATCCAGTGCACATGCCCTTAACAAGTCCACTAAAACCTTGTTCACCACCTCAGTCTACCCATCTGATTGTGGATGGTAGGCAGTGCTTAAGCATAATTCACTTCCCATGGCTTCTTGAAAACCTTTCCAGAACCTTGATGTGAAGATGGTATCCCTATCACTCACAATAGTTTTGGGAATGCCATGTAACCTTACCACCTCCTTCATAAATACTTGAGCTAATTTTGGTGCATTCCTTTCTGATTTGACTGGAATGAAATGTGCCACTTTAGTTAGCCTATCTACTATCACCCATATACTTGTGTTTCCTCTTTTAGATCTAGGCAGTCCATCTATGAAATCCATAGATATATCTTCCCATTTCTACTGTGGTATGCTAAGAGGTTGTAACAACCCTGATGGCTTTTGTGTTTCTGCCTTGACTTGTTGGCAAGTCATACATCTTGCAATATATTTGGCTACATCTGACTTCATTCCCTTCCACCAAAAATTTCTTTTTAAATTTTGATACATCTTTGTACTACCTGGGTGTATGGAGTACTTACTCCTATGATATTCATTCAATATTTCCTCCTTCAACTCCATCAGTTTTCTATTTCTAGTTTAAAATATAAATGCTTTGTGCATTTGATTTCAAATATCCCAAGGTTTTATAGGATATAGTTTTAAATATAATATCTTTTAAGTGTAGTTTTGTGGGTTTCTAACATATGATTTTTTTTTAGTATGTTCTAGTTTCGAATACACTCAAATATGAAGTTTAAAATACATCAGATTTTGATGGGATTTCTAAATATATATGACTTTGCATATATGATCTACATGATTTTGGAAGACACTAGGTCCTTGAGGATCTAATAAATTTTATAGGTACAAATATGAGTTATATTTTTGTTTTGAACACACGCGATCTTCTAAGGAAATATAAGGCTTTGGTTATGCTCACATAAAAGTTTTGTATAAACTAAATTACATATTTATATATCAAATTTAAGTTAGTTTTGGGATAGTAATTTCAAAAGATGTCAGGTCCTAAAAATATATTGGCTTTGAATACATATGTGAGTATTGAGCTTCAAGTAGATATATGGTTTTTGATAGACATACAATTTTGAAAATATCAAGGATTATGAATTAATTAAACCCAATATTTTCGATTTTTCATATAAGTAAGCTTTTTGAAAAGTGCAATTTCATAAATATGTATGAATCCAAAATACATGTCAGTTTTGAATTTTAAGCATACGATGTTTTGCATGTGCATGAATTTTTTGTTTCAAACAATCATGTGATCTTAAGTATATATACATACATATATAGCTATAAAAATATTGTTGTCTAAGTATATAAAACTCATATATATGCTGCTGTAGACATAAATACATGCACAAAGGTTGCTGCAGACATAAATATATGTTGCTGCAGACATATACATACATATATACCTGATGTAAACCTTTTTTTTGATGAGTAGTTCTAAGTGCATAGGTTTTAAATGTGAATATGAGTTTAAGTATATAATTATGCTTCAAGTTCCTGTTAAAAGTCGATTAGGCATATTTTTTGGATGCAATTATCATTGTTTCTATGTGATTTTGTTTAATAGTTGAATTGTAAAATGTTTGTACTTTTCATAATTGTCTTTCTGGACGATATCAATTCCATTTGCCTATAGAATTTTTAGAGTCTCTCTACAAAAATTTACGGTCTTTCTTTTTTAATGCAAACTAGTTTGTAAGATATTATCTTTCCACTTAGCTTTCAACTTTAGGGATTGTCATTTCTTTCTTCTTTTTTTTCTTCTTTTTTCTTTTTGAGTAATTCATGTTTTGAATCATTTGTGGTTTGAGCTTTACATATTGTCTTTTTGGATGACAATTTTATTTAGTCTCGTCGTTGCATTTTAGCTACTCTAAAGTACTTCTACATAACTTGCAGTTATTCAAAAGTGCACAGTGGCTTGGATTTATAAAAGATTTCCGAATATTGTGCTTTAAAGACAGTTTAACTTCTATGTATACTTGAAAATAGAATTTGGACAACCTTCCAAATATGGTGATTTCATCAAAATTACGAGATTTACTAAATATTTTATTTTGGTAGTAGATTAATTAGGCTTCTAAGTTGAAAATTAGGATAATGATTGTTATTCCAATATTTTGGGATACAGACAATTTATAATTTTCACAAAAGTCTTAGCCTACCAACGGTCATTGGTTGAATAATGGGTACAAGATCAGCATCTTTTATACTTTTAGTAAAAGCAACGTATAATTTTCACATGTCCACTCTAATCACTCCTATTCACGATTGGCCAAACTATATTTGACAATTCTGTAATTTTATCATAAAGTTGGCAGGCTAGCGTTTGACAAAACTATATTGGAGAATTTAGCCATTCTGTAATTTTATTGATAATTAAACTTTCCATTAATGGTTAAATGGGGATGTTTCGGTATTAGTGGCGGGCAGATGTATGCTTAACCTATATTTCTGTAATGTTCCCTAGTCATTCCCATAGGCCATAGGAGATTGCAAATAGTTTAGGCTTCTATTTTGTCCTTGTCTTTCCACACTGCTAGTGCTGTTGTACAACACACGCAGTATCTATACTAATACTTCCAAACATATATTATCTTATTTCAAATCTCAGAGATATACTTTATGGAATACCATAAATATAAAGCTAAATATGATGTATTGTATCAGAGATTCTTTGTGATACTTGACTTAAACAGGTACATGGTATAGCCGATGGAAAAGGATTGGGTGTATTTAAACAAGTGCTATATAAACTTGACTTAAAGTGTATTTTTAGAATCAACGCATATATTTCAATATTAAAACTCAATTTTTTCATGTGTTTAATTTTTGTCATAGGACTAGTACAGAGTACCGACAAGGAGCTTTGAATTTTGTGCATGTGACAAAGAGAAATTTGAGAAATGTGGAGAAAATTTTGTGCCCATGCACAAGTTGTCGAAATCTTAGTCGTCGGGATGACCACATCATCGTTGAGCATTTAATTATAAAAGGAATGGATCCCATATATAAGAGAAGTACATGGTATAGCCACGACGAGCAAATAAATGTGGATAAAAAAACAAAGTCTTTTGACACATATACGTCTCGCCTTCCAGCTCGCCTCTTGAGCTCCATAGCATCATTTCCTGTATCTATAATACTCGGTCTGACCTGAGCATTATAATAAAATAACACCCGAGTTAGTCTGGAAAACCAGCGTGAGAAAACACACTTAATTGGATTATTAAAGTTTTCCAAAACCCTTTGAAATCAAAAGCATCTCGTAAGACCACGCCACAAATAAACATGTCGGGTTTTTACCTTACGATAGCCAAAACACTTTTATCAAATTCATTTGATATTATAATAGTGTCTATAGAAAGTAAAATAGAATCTAGCTGAAATGCTTGCATTTCACGTTTCAGCAATAGTTGGGCACAATCAAAACTGTACAGGCACGTATGGAGAATGAATTTCCAACTAATGACTAGGCACTGGGGTACCACCTGTCACAGTACCTGGTCTAGATCAGCGTACTGAGGACCACGTCCGATCCCCTGCAACACAAGGCCGGAACTACCACTTACTGGATAATCCCGAGTAAGATCACCCCACGGTTGGGATCCGCAACCGCACCACTAAGCCGAAATAAAAAAGACATCTAGACAAGGATGACCTCACCCTAATGGGTGCTACCCACATAGCCTTGCTACATAACCCCTGATTTTCAGTCATTCCTGGTTGATGAGGCTCGAGGCTAAGCGTTACCTTTTTAGAACAATTCACTTAGAATGCTCACCGTCCACCTGACGATTTTCTAAAAGCATTCATCCATACAACATCCACAAAACATCCAACAAAAATAAATAATTTCTCAAATTATTTATTAATCTCAAAATATCTTCGCAAGATATATTTCCACTTTTCAACCCTTTGAAAACAGTTTCAAACCGTCTCCTCTCATGAAATAAATTCCCAAATGTTTTCTATTTCCACTGAAATCACCAAGTACAATAATTTAAAACACTATAATATGAAATATGCTTTAAACATTTAAATTAAAAACTACTTTAATACTTTATTCAAAGATATATGCTTAAAGAATATTTAAAATAAAGCTACTTATAAAATATAACACTAAATTTTATCCTTTCTAAAACAAAATACTACGTCACTTTTAATAATTACTACTATAATAAATTCGAGAAATACTTACTTCAAAATTTAATCATTTGAAAAATAATAAATTTTCTAAAACACACTTTGAAACACTTTAAAACCTTTAACTTATACTTAAAACTTTGCTTTGGAAACGTACTTGGCTATTCAAGGAAATATGCTTCTCTTTCACATCCTTTAAAAAAATAAATCACTATTTATTTATTTTTTCCTCTTAAACAATTTCACATTTCTTTATAAATCCCCACCTTGAATTTATGTTTCCAAATATCCACTGATATTTTACTTCACTTTATAAACCCAGTTTATAAATTCCAAATCTCGCTTCTCTTTTAAATTCCAACTCCAAACACTTAAATTAATTTACAATTGATTTCCAATTTACTTCACTTTGAAATAAATTTCCTTACTCCATTTATTTCAAAATCCATTAACTTTCAGATTTTATTTCTTTATTATGATTTAAAAATCATTAAACAGAAAATTTAAATTCCAGATTTCCTGAATTCCTTCTAATTAAATTTAAACCTTGAATTAAAATAAATATTTTATTCTTTTAAATAAAATCACTTAAGTTTTAAAATTCATTATTCCTCTATTTATTCAAATTCCCTCTTCCATACTCGGAATTTTATTTATTAGAATTTTAAAATCACTTTTATTCTTTTCCAATTCATTCTTAAATTTATTCAAATTCTTTATAATTATTTTACTTAAAAATTCACTCCTTTATTTTCTTTTCAAAATCCAATTCTATATATTTTGGTAATTCAGTGCACCGAAATATATTCAAACAAACCATAGCATTCAATATTCCAATTATCAATATAATTAATCACAGAATATCAAATATTCATAACACAGAATATTAAACAATCTAAATAAAATTTGAGGAATCCAGTTGGATCCCTCCAACCTGTTTCCCTGCATCCACAGATGTTAGCACAATACCAATTCCACTTCGAGGTGGAATATCATGGTATATGGGTTTATATAATATCATCCGCTATTATGCGGCGCATAGGGTCTCATCCGTTATACAATGTGGGAATATCAATCACTCCAATATATATATATACACACTATATAATATACCACATCCAATCAATTCAACCATTCAACCAAAATTTAAATTTAACTATTAAATTTAAATTAAACCCAGATGAGTGAGATTAACTCACCTTTGTTTCTAATTGCAACCCAGCGCAACCCGGCTTGTCTTCTCTACGATTTAGACCTTGAATAAACATTATATAATTTTTTAATATTTGAAACAGTCAACTTGTTAATTACCATTTAATTAATTTAATCTAGACAATTAATTTAATTAAACAAAATTTTCTTTGAAACTACATATATGTATATATATATATTAAACTCCAATGAAAATAAAATTCCTTTCTAAACCAGTATATATATATATATTAGAGTAAAAATAGAATAGAGTTGTTTTATCTCTTACTATAAAAAATATATATTTTTCTTTCTGTAATATATAAAATTAAATAAAATAAACTGGAAATACCCTGCTGTAAACTATACAATTTGTTTACTACTATTATTATTAATTGAAAAACTGCATATATATTTTATTAAATTAAACAAAATAAACTTATACCTTACTGTTCCATCCCTCACCGCAAAACGTAGAACCACCAAGCCCTAGCTCGCTCTCGCAAAACACCGCCGAACTCAACTCATCTCCTCGAATCGAATTTGACCAAAACCCCAAACCCTAGTGCCTCCGATTGCCTTGATTCGCGGTTGCCGCCACTTTGACGTCAAGCCCTACGCCTAGATCGATCCCAATAGCTTGAAGGTTTGAGGCGTTCGCGCCATTAATTTGATTCGAGCTTGCTTGGATAATTGAGATATTCGAAATCGACAACAGGACGGCTTCTATTCTTCGAACGATTTTTAAATTTTGAGGAACGAAGTTGATTCGAGTTGAGGGAATACAGGGAAGAAGAAAAATAAGCGGGCTGTGAATTATTTACCTGCCATTTTTTTCTTTTATTTAAATTCGATTGAAGGGAAAGACGTGAAATTGAACAAGACGTTGACATGTTGAAGAAGGGATAGCTACAGTGTTTTCGAAATGAAAGGGAAAAAGTTGTGGTGTGACATAATATTAGCTAAAGTTTGACTGGTATATGAATATATATTATTTAATTTAAATTCAAATCGTCTTGATAAACGCAACCCAAAATCTTGACCTCCTATCGAGGTATGCCGCTAGGCGTTTATAATGTTAAACCCCTATTTCGAACACAATGGAAAAGGTTTCGAGTTCTAATTTGATCGTATGGAGAAGATAGCTTTTTGGATTCAGTTATTATATTGAATTTCGATATATATATCAGCGCGTTTACCTACCGTATGATCACATGACAATTCCAAATATTACGAAATTTGAAATCCGGTAATAATACACTATTACGGATCCAATGGAACTGGTTTCGTTGAAATCCGAGACTATGCCTCGGAAGGCTATTTTTAGATATCAACTTAAACGATAAAATTTCAGAACTTAACAAAACACTTCCAAATTCAAGTTTAACACTTTTACTATCTCCCGTACTATCAATATAAATTTTACCAGCCTTTAAATGATTTTTAACAAGCTTAAGACTGAAGAATCAATTATTTACCCAATTTCCAATTATTAATTCAATAATTTAATTGTCAAATAAATGGTGATATTTGAAATTCAAGTTAAAACTAACTTTCAAATATTTTAAATCAATTAAATATTTCAATTTCAAATGCTCAAAAATTCCGGGTCATCACAGGGTTTTTTGGCAGCCATTGAAGAAAATTTGGGGATTTTGAAGTTTTAGGGTTTTAGATTTGGAGTAGAATGAGTGGAGGTTGGTAAAAAATGAAACGATGGGGGTAAAATCATTTATACAGAGGAAGGTAGAACAGTTGCTCGAGCATAACCACAGACGTCTGTGGTTATAAGAAAAATATTTCCTCAACCTTGTCATAGACGTCTATGGTTTTCTACAGACGTCTGAGCTCTGTCTGTATGTGATTGTGATTAATTTTTGAATATTTGTTAGGATACAATCACTTTTTATTTATATAAATTACCATGATACAAGGTTCGAAGAAAATAAAATAAAAAATAATTATAATCGGAGAGGTAGGAGACTGCAGAGGTGTTTTATTTGTCTTCGTCCGAGTTTGATTTTTTTTTGTTCTTGTAAATCCCAAGAGTCCGGTTTATATTTTATTAGTGACCAATTCAGAATATCATATGTACCCTCTATCTTGGTATTTTCAACAAACTTATGGAGAGGAGACCAAAATGAGTGAGATGGAGTACGTGGTGCTTGCTCTTGATTAGATGGATCTTCTCCTCGTATATTTCGGGGAGTAATACTGTGCGGTCCAATTGTGTTTCTATTAGTCAAGGTGATTTTTTGTGGAGATAGTCCTTAGTTGGAGAGCGGCCACAAATAGCCTGTATGCATCTTTCTAAGAAATTTAGATGGCATCCTTGTCGTTTTTGTTTGTAGTACAGTTCTCTTTGTACTCCTATTATCTCTTGCTGGTAGTGGAAGATTTTGTCAACTTTATTTTCCGAATATGATCATTCAAGATTAATGGCTCTTTTCACTTTCTTTCCTTTTGGTGAATATCCAATGTGATAGATATTTTTAGACACAGATTTATTCGATGGAGGAGTTGCAGTTGTTGGAGAGACATGTATGCTTTTTGATGACGGTGAGCTAAAGTCTAAAGCGGAGTATGTTGAATCGTGATTCGAAGACATGTTGAATTCACAATATATATGGTAGAACTTAGAGAATATTTAAAAATGAATAGTTTGATATTTATAACTAGCAACCCTTGTTCCTTAAATATTCCTTAAGTTTACTAAATTTAGGTATATAATATTTATGATGAAAATCATTATGACCACTAAAAACATTAAATAGAATTTTGTCTAAAAAATTAGTGGTTAGAAAGTTTAAAGTTTATTTTTAGCTTAACTAACATAAAAAAGTGTTTTATGTTTGTATCCTTAGTATTAAGAGGTTTTACTATGAACTATATTGTTTTAATTTACTAATTCATTATATGAGCAAATTACTAAATCTCGTCTTAGTTTGATAAATGTTGTTTCACATAATGGTTTCGTAAAAATATTGGCTATTTGATTTTCTGTATTTACAAATTCAAGAGTGATTATTTCTTTTCCAACATTATCTTTCATAAAATGGTGATGAATATCTATATGTTTTTTTCATGAGTGATTAATTGGATTTTTAGATAGGTTTATAGCACTAATATTATCGCAATATATTGGAGATTTGTCTATTATTTTTCCATAGTCTTTAAGTGTTTGTTGCATATATATTACTTGAGCACAAGCTAAGGTAGTAGAAATATATTTGGCTTCACATGTTGAAAGAGAAACACAATTTTGCTTTTTACTAAACCACGAAACTAAGGATTGACCAATAAAGTGACATCTACCACTTGTACTCTTTCTATCTGATTTACATCCGCCAAAACCCGCATCACTTTAAGATACAAGTTTAAATTAACTTCCTTTTGGGTAAGATAGACCATAACCTTTAGTGTTGGTTAAATATCGTAAAATCCGTTTGACGGCCTGATGATGTGATTCCTTAGGTTGTGCTTGAAATCTTGCACATAAACAAACGCTTATCATAATATGTGGTATACTAGTTATTAAGTATAATAAAGATCCTATCATGCTTCGATAAAGTTTTTGATCGAAATCTTTTCCATGTTCTTTTTTGTCTAAATGAATAGTAGTACTCTTTGGAGTGGGTTTACTTGATGTATTATCCATTCCAAAACGTTTTAATAATTCTTTACAATATTTTTATTGATTTATAAAAATTCCATTATTTAATTTTTTAATTTGTAATCCTAAAAGAAATTTAATTCATCCATATGAGACATTTCAAATTCGTTTGTCATTATTGTAGAAAATTTATTACATAAATTTTCATTAGTAGATCCAAATATAATGTCATCAACATAAATTTGGACAATTAGTATATCCTTCTGTTCTCTTTTAGTAAATAATGTTGTATCTATTTTACCAATTTGAAAACCGGAATTTATTAAATGTGATTTTAATCGATCATACCAAGCGCGAGGTGCTTGTTTTAAACCATATAACGCCTTTTTAAGTTTAAAAACATGATCTGAATATTTTTCATGAACAAATAAAGGTGGTTATTCAAGGTAGACATTTTCTTTTATAAAACCGTTCAATAAAACATTTTTAACATCCATTTGAAATATCTTAAAATTATGATGACACGCAAAGCAAGTAATATTCTTATGGCTTCAAGACGTGCCACAGGTGCAAAAGTTTCTTCATAATCAATTCCTTCTTCTTGATTATATCCCTATGCCACTAATCTTGCTTTATTACATATAATATTTCCATTTTTGTCTGCTTTGTTTTTAAATACCTATTTTGTTCCTATTACTGATTGATCGTTTAGCCTTGGTACTAGTTCCCAAACATTGTTTCGTTTAAATTGATTAAGTACTTCTTGCATTGCTAAAATTCAGAAATCATCATTTGATGCTTCCTTGTAATTTCTTGGTTCAAAATTAGATAAAAATGCTACATTACTCATTTGATTTATTTGACTTCTAGTCGAAACTTTGTTATCTAAATTCCCAATTATGTTATCAATAGGATAATGTTTTAAAATATGGGGCGATGATTTCAAAACATTGTTATTTTGATTATCATTAATATTTTCAACTATAATATCAATATCTTTATTTTGATTCATTTCAATAATTTCTTCCTCGTCTTTATTCATTGTATTTTTATAGTCTTCATCAAACGAGACATGAAGACTTTCCTCTATAACATTTGTGCGTTTGTTAAAAATTATGTATGCTTTACTTCGATCGGAGTAACCAACAAAAATTCCTTCATTGGCTTTTGGATCGAATTTACCAAGATTATCTTTTGTATTTAAAATAAAGCATTTTGATCAAAATATTCGAAAGTATGATACTTTCGGTTTCTTTTTGAAAAGCATTTCATAACATGTATTTTTAGTCATAGGTCTAAGATTTACACAAATTCGATACATTACATGCAGTAGCAACTGCTTCGGCCCAAAATTTTTTTGGTAAGCCATTGCCATTTAGAAGCGTTTGAGCACATTCTTGCAAGGTACGATTTTTTCTTTCAACTACTCTATTTTGTTGTGGTGTTCGTGGAAATGAAAAATTATGGCTAATTCCCTTTTTATTACAAAAATTTGTAAATAGTTCATTTTCAAATTCTCCACCGTGATCACTACTTATACTTTTGATTCTTAAATCCATTAGAGTCTTAATTCGTTTAGCAAAAATTTTAAACATTTCGAATGTATCTATTTTGTTTTTAAAAAATAGTGTCCAAGTATATCTTGAAAAATCGTCTATATTTATAGAAACATATTTAGTGTGATTTATCGAACGTACTTGAGTTAGATCAAATAAGTCCAAATGAAGTAATTCAAGATGTTGTTTAGTAGAGATTTCCTTTTTAGACTTAAACGAACTTTTCTTTAATTTTCCAAGTTGACATGCATCACATAGATTTTTAACTTTGAAATTTATTTTGGGTACTAGCTAATTTGTTTATATATTTGAAATTTATGTGACAAAATCTTTTATGCCATATCCATGGATCATCATGATTTGCAGCTA
Organism: Allium fistulosum; assembly: GCA_030737815.1. Classification (NCBI taxonomy): domain Eukaryota; kingdom Viridiplantae; phylum Streptophyta; class Magnoliopsida; order Asparagales; family Amaryllidaceae; genus Allium; species Allium fistulosum. Next base: position 46,510,877 of record CM060906.1, read on the forward strand.
AGCATAAATAATTATTATGATTAATATTCATGTTTAGAACATAAATATTTTGATTTCTTATTCCTTCAAAAATTAAAGTTTTATTTTGATCAAAGATATTGCATTTATCTTTTTCAGAATCGATTCTAAATCCCTTATTACATAATTGAATTATACTTAGTAAATTATGTTTTAAGTTTTTAACTAATAAGACATTTGAAATAATATGAGAAGTAGATATACCGACATTGATGATGTTTCCAATCCCAATAACATATCCTTTGGAATCATCTCTAAAAGTCATTGTGCCACCGTCCATGTAAGTGATGTTTGATAGCATGTGTGCATTTCCCGTCATATGTTTAGAGCATCCGCTATCGAGTACCCATTTCTCCTTATTTTTAATTTTGTTTTTAGGTACCTGAAAACAAAAAGTCTTAATTGGTACTCACTACCTCCGTTAGGGTCCTATTTGTTAGTAGGAGAAGGTAGCCATACCCATGAGGGTTTGGGACCTTTAGAGATGTAATTTTCATTATGAACTATATCTTTTAAATATACATCTATGTGGTTTTGTCTAATCAATTTGTTATTTGTTTTAGGAATCCATATTTTAATCATTTTTGATCCCTTATTTTCACAATTAAATTTTGTTTTTCTAAAATTAGTATATAATGTACTATACTTCTTAGATCCTTGATTATTATTAGAAACCAAATTATTTCTTGATACTTTATGATTTTTTCTGTTAAATCATAATCCCTTCCTATTTCCTGATGTTTTTGAAATTTTTATCAAATTTTCCAGACTTTTCTTTCCTTTATTAAATTTTGAAACATTATTAGTAATTTTATCTAATTTATTTCTGAGATCAAAAATTTCTATATTAGTTAATTCTAAATTTTGTTTTAATTCACCCTTTTTTTCGAGTTTATTATTCTCTATTCTTATATTCTCTATATCATGTATTAGAGTAGCATTTGAGATGATAATTTTTTACCTTCCTTTTGTGCTAATTCTAATTCTTCTTCTGAAATAGTTTTCTCATCTTTTAACAATCCAATTTCCAATTCAGCTCTATTTAATTTTCCTACATTTTCTTTATTTACTTTTTTTTTATCTTTATACTTGGCATCTAATTCTATACTGATTTCAAGAATTTCATCATATGTTAATTTAGGACGTACCTCATCTATGCTAGCCATGAAGCAAACATTTGCTTGTTCAAAATCACTATCGCTATCGGATGAAGAGGAAGAGTTGAAGTCGTCCCAAGTTACTTGAAAGGCTCTTCTCTTTTTCTTGAAATTTTCGAACTTGTTTTTCTTTTTATCACTGTTGTGTAGTGGATAGTCCTTCTTTGTATGGCCAAATTTATCATATTTGAAGCATTTCATTGATGTTTGATTTGAGGAATTTGTGTTGTTTAGAAATTTCATCATCTCTTTGAACTTCTTGAACTTATTGTAATTTTTGGCGATGAAAACAATCTCATCTTCTTCCAAGTTAGAGTTGTCAATATTTGCCTGAAATGCGATGTTTTTCTTTTCTTGATTTTGTTCTTTTCTTGCTTGTAAATTAGCTTCATACGACATCAGATTTCTTATTAACTCTTTGACTTTGAGTTGGGAAAGGTCGTTAGCTTCTTCGATGGCTAAAAATTTTCTTTCCCATTCGTTTGTCAGAGAGTTCAAAATTCGTGTGACTAGATCAAAATCAATGAATTTAACTCCTAGTTCCAAAAGGTCGTGTTGTATAGTTTGAAATCTAGCATACATGTCAATAATTGATTTATTTGTTTTCATTTTAAAAGATGAAAATTGATTTTGTAGAATAGACACTTTTGTTTGCTTAATTTTGTTTGTGCCTTCATGGGTAATTTGTAATGTACGCCATATAACATAAGCAGTAGTACAAAGTATGACTCGTGAAAATTCATTTCCATCAAGTGAGCAAAATAGAACATTCATAGCTTTTGCATTATTGGTTGCTAAATTCTTTTGTGCGTTAATCCAAGTATTTATATAAGTAGTGAGTGCTTCATATCTATTTTGTGTAGTTTGCCAAATTTCTAGACCATTAGCTTCCATAAAAATTCTCATACGTGTTGACCAGTAAGCATAGTTTGACCCAGTGAATAGTGGAGGACGTGTAGTTGATTGCCCTTCTTGAAATGTACTTGTCATATTAACCAAAATTTAATTACGTGTTACGGTAAAAATGAAAATTCCTTGCTCTGATACCAAATGTAAGTCTATTAGATCGTATATTATCTAGTGGTCTGGACCGAGTCGCAACATATTTTCTAAGATTGACAGGGTTTTTGCAAACCTAGACTGGATCAACTTATTTAAAGACTTATCGGCTGAATATTTGCCTCCTTCTGTGAGTGATCATAATGTCGTCCTCGTCTCGCTTTTCCCTAAGCCTAGGGACAAGAACAGACCTTTCAGATATATGAACCATTGGTCTTTATGTGATCAATACTTTCCTATGATCGAGAAACACTGGATTTCTAATCATACAGATCGACCTTTATATCAAATCATTAATATTCTCAAGAATATCAAGAGAGAGCTTAAGATTTGGAGTGCTAAATCACGTAATACCAAACAAGAGGTTAATGTTCAGAGAGAGAATTGTTCAAGACTTCAGAAACTACGAAAAAAAACACACGATCACAATTTAGCTATGGAATTTCAAAATGCCAAGATTAATCTGGATTTAGCACTTAAAAAAGAATTTCTGGATACCAAACAAAAGGCTAAATGTGATTGGTTGATGATGGGTGATGAGGCTTCTTCTTCTTTTTTATGCTAAAATGTCTAGTAAAAGAAGTAGAAAGCGTTTGACCAACATTGTAGTCGATGGAAAGGCGGTTTCGGAAGAAATGTTTGTTGAATCGGTCATTGATTTCTACAAACGAATCTTTAATCTTCCCTTATGTGAACATTTCCCTGAAGTTATTTCTAAATCGATTATTACTGATTACGGTGCTAATTTTTTGAATGATGGTATATCTTTGGAAGAAATTAAATTTGCACTGTGGGATATTAAAGATACTATTTCTTTAGGTCCGGACGGTTTTAACTCGTTGTTTTCAAAACTCATTGGAATCTTTCGAAAGACTTAATTTTCAAAGCTTTGAACAATATTTTTCAGAAGGGTCTTATAATCAATGAGTGGAACCATACGTTCATGCACTTGATTCCAAAAAAAGACCATTCCACTTGTATTCAAGATTTTAGACCCATTGCCTGTTGTAATACTTTATATAAGGTTTTCACCAAAATCCTGTGTAATAGACTGGGTCCTTTTTTGGATAAGTTGGTGTCCCTGAATCAGACGGCATTTATCAAAGGTAGATCAATAGGGGATGGAATTTTGTTTGCTCATGAAATTATCAGGGGTCTCGGAAGAAAGGATAATAAATATATGTGTATCAAAGTTGATTTAAAGAAAGCATATGATTCGATTAATCGATCTTTTGTTATACATATGTTAATAAGCTTGGGTTTCCCAGACAAATGGGTGAAAATTATTGAAAACATTATTAAGACTCCTGTGTTTTCTATTATGCAAACAGAGAAGCGCACGGTTATTTCAAGAGTTCTAATGGCCTTAGACAAGGCGACCCGCTTTCCCTTATTCTTTTCACCTTGGTCATGGAATATTTTACGTTATTGATGGATGAAAAAGTCAGGGTTGGTCTTATTTCCCCAGTTACAGACTTTGATAATAAGTTGACTCACCTTATTTACGCTGACGACATTATTGTTTTTACTAAAGCCAATACCCAAACTGCAAATGCTATTGGTGATGTTTTTAAGACCATGAAGAGGGTTACTGGCTTGGAATTAAGTTTTGAGAAATCTAACGTTTTCTTTGGGAAAGGGGTGGATTGTTGCACTGATATTAGTAGGATCCTCAATATTCAGCAATCGGATCTCCCAATAAGGTATTTGGGTATTCCCTTGTTTAGTGCTAATTTGAGGGATAAGGATTGTTCTCCTTTGATAGAGAAGATCAAGTTAAGAATTGGAAGATGGGAAACAAGAATGCTTAGCTTAGCTGGGAGACTTGAACTTATTAAATCTACCATTTACCCCATAATACAATTCTGGATGTAATGCTTTTGTCTCCCAGCCTCTACTGTTCAAAAAATTAAACATTTGATTCTTAACTTTCTTTGGAAAAGTCGTAGCAGTAAGATTCCTTGGGAGATTTTGTGTAGGCAAAAAGAAGGAGGAATGGGATTGAGAAATCTAGAAGAGATGAACCGAGCGTTATTTACCAAATTGATATGGAAAGTAATTAATTCAGAAGGAATTTGGGCGGAACTCATGCATTGTAAATATATTGGTCATAAAAGTTTTTGGGAAATTAACCAACGATCGGACGACTCGGGAGTGTGGAAATTCATTTTGAAAAATAGACATGAAGCTTTGAAATGCCTTTCTCTTAACATATTGGGATGGCTAAATGGAAGTTCTATTATGGAACGTATTGGTAGAGACACAGCTTTCAGAACTGGTACGGAAAATTTGTCTCTTAGCAGGATTTTAAGGAATGGTGAGTGGAAGTGGGACTCGTATAGTTTTTTATTTCAAATACATGCAGAAATTGAAGGTGTCAAGATTCACAAGGATAGGGAGAGGGATTTCTGGTCTTGGAAGTGCTCTAAGGATGGTTTGTATCAGTTCAAAAAAGTTTGGAACACGGTTAGATCCAGTTTTGAAATTAAGTACTGGACGTCTTTGGTCTGGAATAAAATACACGTTCCAAAAATGGCGGTATGCCTGTTTAAAGCCATTAATGACTATCTATTGACAAAAGAAAGATTACTTCAGAAGCAGATAGTAGTGGACCATAACTGTGTTTTTTGTAATAACCACATTGAAACTATAGACCATCTATTTTTTCAATGTATTTTATAGAAAACGTTTGGCTTTGGAGCTGTAAAAAAAAAAATTAATTTGCCGAAAAGTTTATTCTCTTTTTCTCTGAAAGATGATTTATAGAAAATCGTTTCTTTCTCAAGCTTAAAAAGTCTCAATTCAGATTTGTTCCAACTATCCCTCTCTGTTTGTGTTTGGCATATTTGGAAAGAAAGGAACAATAGGATTTTTCAGAATCGTTTTACTGAAAGGTCGCAGATTTGTACAAAATTTTTCCAGACAATGAATATCAGAATGGAAAAATCTAAAAATTTTAAAAACATTACTGGCATGAATGAAGGATTAGCAATAAAATGGGGATATACCTCCCAACGCTGAATTGGGGCATCATCTGTTTTATCATAAGTTTCGTTCTTCTGACATCTTCTTGTTTCTCTGTTTCTTGGCTCTGGTTCTCACGCACCTGTATTATTTACATTTCCTCACCTCCTCTCTTTTAATTTACATAATAATTTACAATTAACAATAATTATTGATTTATCTTATAAGGTTGCAGTTTGCAGGTTGCTCCGAGTGCTCGTAATCACGTCCTGGTCACAAAAGAATTTTTAGTTTGGTGTTATGAGTCTTATTTCGAAGGTTTTCTTAGATCTAATACCTATCTTGTCAGCTCTGGATCAATCTAAGATCTTTTGTTTGCTGCCATCCTCTGATCCCTTGTTTGCAGTCTCGATTTCTCTAGTTTCAAAGGAAATTATGTTAGTTTTTCCTGTAAAGCTTAAAGACTTCTCCTTTTTGGGTGTTAGAGACTTATCTTGCTAAGATCTTCATTGTTCTTCATGAGGAGGTGTTGTTTTCTGGATTTTCCTTCATTGGTTAGATAGTTGCTTCGATCTGGAAGTAGAAGATGATGTTTCGAGTAACAGTCGATCTTCGATAGTTGCTCCGATTTTGTAGTGATTTATGTTGTGATTTTCGTTCTTCCTCTCACGCCGCCATTTTCGTTCTTTTTTATTTTTTCTTCCGAGATGAGTTAATGAAGTAGACGAAAGTGTTGTATTTCCTTATTTGCCTTGAGAATATTCTCGAAGTTTCTGGCAATTGGGCTCTGTTTTTCTTTGCTTGCTTGGAGGGCTTCAGGCCTATAGTGTTGACCGAGTAGTTTGGGTCCGGTTTGTTTGTTTTGTAGTTGGCTTAGCTTTGCTTTGGTCTTGCCTTTTGGCACTTGTAAATATTTTGCTTATAGTTTTTTGTTTTTAATAGAAAATTTTGAACCCGTATTCAAAAAAAAAAAATTATAGCACTATCGTAAACATATACGCACACGTTACAAACCATTTTAAACATGGTGTGTACATGTACATATGCATGTATATATATGCTCACTTAAACATATAAACGTATAAGTTAAAATAAGATTTTATTTAATAAATATAGATAGACATAACATATTTAAAAACCCTCTTTTTCAACACAAGTACTTAGTGCATGACATGAATAGTGCAAGATATGGGGAGAGCTTGAGGATGGAAATGAAAAGGGGGAGGAGAGGGAGTGCATGTATGTATATATTTTATAATAAGCACTTACACATTTTTTAAATAATTTCCTAAGCCTATATATATCTCCCAACTTTCATGTTCTCATTTTTACAACCCTTCTTTCCATTTCAAGATTCATAAAAGCTTTAGTAGACATATCCATGACCTCTCTTCATATTCTCTAGTTTGAGAAAAAATTACTTTTTCACTTAAAACACTTCCAATTCTTGCTAAATCACTTCAACGTCTTCTACAACACCTTCTCTTCCAAGTTGCAAGCCCACAATTCCCAAAACCCATGATGGTTGTACACAACAAGGCCTAGGTCGAGCCCAAAGCCCACTTGGCCGAGCCCATTTTAAGTGTTCGAGCAACCAAAGTTTCGATTTTTGCAAGTTTCTAAAGTTGTTTCAAATTTTGGAAAAAGTTTACTTTGATTATTAAAAGTTTCGATGAGTAAAACTTTTGTTTTTGGAAAAGAAAAATACTTGATTTTCATAAACTATATGTTGTGAAAATATAGTGGTTGTTGTGTTGAATTATCATGTTGTTATGATGACATATGATTATAAGTTTGTGTTTGAGCTTGGATTTGTGATTTGGTTGTTAAATGATAAGTTTGGATATGAATATGTGAATGGTTAGTTATGATATGGTGGTAGTGTGTTTATGAAACAAAACCAAGTATATGTGGTGTAAATGTTGTGAAGTTAACACCTTGAAAGGTCACAAAGGACTTGAGATCCGATTTGAAAACAAAAGCTCTTTTTTCAAGTTTTGGATTTTGAAAATGTTTTCCATGTTCCCACCTTTATTTTTAAGTTTTTCAAAACTTTTCCATTTGTGTTTTCAAATATATAGTAGCTAGGTGTAAAGTGAATTTTCACCTGGAAATCAATTCTAACGAACTGCGCTCATAGCGATTGTCATTATGGATGTAGTTTGGAAAATTTCACGATTTCAAGTTTTAAGTATTTTCCTTTAGATTATTTTTTTTGAAAACTCATTTTGAATTAATTAAGTAAGTCCAAAGTTTAAGTTTAAATTAATTAATAATCTATCTGTTTAATTTATTAATTAGGGTAATTATTATTTAATTAATTAATTAGGTAATTAGGTTAAATAATTAGAGTAAGAAAAAATGTTAACTAAGTTAAATATTTTTAATTAAGTTTTAAATAATGATTAATTAAGATAAGAATTAATTTTTATTTAATCAATTTTATTTTATTTAATTATTTAATTAGAGTTAGTTATTTAATTAATTATTATTTAATTAAAGGTTAATTATCTACTTAATTTGGGTTTAATTCTTAAATAAACGTTATTTAATTAAATTTTAATTATAGATAAATTAAGGGTTATTAATGATTTAATTTTGATTTAATTAAGATTAATTAAAGTTAATTGAGTTTTAAACTATGATTTTTAATCAAGGTTTATTTATTTTAAAGTTTGTTTAAAAACTCAATCGGTTATTTATTTTTAACCAACTTTCTTATTTAAGTAAATTGTTTTAAATCAAAGTATTTTTTGTCTATGCAATTAAGTAGATAAATAAATTAAAATAGTTGTAATAAAACAATGAAGCATTTTATTAGAACTAAGTCGACTTGTATTTATCACAAATACCGCACTTCGGGAACGTGATGAATACAAGGAGGTTAATTTCGATAAGCGGGTCATGATAATCTAAGCATATAAAACGTATTTTCATATGTAAATTGCACACCCTGATAGTGGAATGGTCCACTATAACCAACTTGACCCTTGAAAATTATCGAACGTTGGTTTGGAGAGACCGTGATCGGATAACAGTTGTTATCCGAAAACCACTTCGAACCAACGTAAGTGTTCGAATTAGTAATAGTGTAGACAAGGTCCAAGATGAAGACTTGTAAGCGCAAGGGCTCTTTTCCATTAACCCTGGGGGTGATTCCAAAACAGGTGTAGTGGAAATAGTGCCTACGGTTCGTTCATCTCTTGAACGACTTGTATGGATGAGTGCTGACATTGTGTCAACATATGGAAGGCAATGTAAGCATTCCAAGTGGCAATGCTATAATAAAGGTAAATGTAGCCTCAGGCCTCATCAACCGAGAATGACTAAAATAGGAGAGATGCAATAAGGCTTGGTGAGTCGCTCCCATGAGTGTAAGGTCATCCGTATTTAGAGTCCCTACTATTAACTTATTTATGCTTTGGTTCAGTTGTTGATCCCAACCGAAGGGTGATCTTATTCGGTACCATCAAGCAAAGGGTAGACCGGCCTTGTGTTGGTATGGGTCAGTAGGTTCGACCTTGGTGTTATTTTATCTAGAGATGCACTGTGACGGGCGGTACCCTAGTACCCCTGTCATTGTATTGAATTCATTCTCCAATAAGTGTTGTACGGATTTAGTTGTACCCAAGTATGTTGGAATGTGAGATGCAAGCATTTCAGCTATGTTCTATTTTACTTGAAAACCCTAGACATTATCATAATATAATTGGATTTCTATATAAAGTGTTTTGGTCATCATAAGGTAAAAACTCATCCGTGTTTATGTGCGGCATGGTCTTACAAGATACCTTCGATTTTCAAAGCATTTTATAAAAGTAAAAATTAAGTTGTTTGAGTATACTTACACTGGACCCATGTCTGACCCGGAGTTTTATTTTCTTTTCTAAAACTCTTGGGTACTCAAATTTGCATGAGTAGCCAAGTGATCCAGGTTTCTTACGGAAGCATTTTGAAGGAGCTGGAACAGGTGGCTTCACCGTTAGCTAGTTATTATCTTATTCCGTCGTGTAATGTATGATCTTTGTAATTTGTACGGGCAGGTAGTTATAACTGTCCGGTTGAAAGCTATAATGTAATGATCACTCTAATGTATTATTGTTATGGGAATGATAATGCAATATCCTATGTTATCTATTATATGTTTTTCTGATTCGTGGTGAGATTCTATGATTGTGTAGTTTCTTCTTATCTTTCCTTTTCTTCTACCCTTAATGGATCGTCTTTCGGTGCAAGAAAAGCGGTCGTTACAATTTTGGTATCAGAGCTTAGGTTAAGAGAACAACTAGGCTTTGGGTTGTGGTCAACTTCGAGAGTGCATATTTGTATTTATTTGTATATATATATATATAACAGATAGATCAGCTTGATAGGTTTGATTAGTACCTTTCTTTCAAGATTTATCTCATCCCAATATTCTAAGAATTATCTTACTATGTCCAGGTAGTAAGACATGAGTAATAGAGGTAGACCCAAGTAAGGGAGCAGGTAGCACTACGACTACAAATGGTCGAATCCCAAACTCTGGAGGAGTTCGGATTGCTGAAGAGGCAGCTCCAGAGTAACCAAGAGTGAATTTCACAACCTTATGCAAGGATCACACCAATTTGGGTGGGAAACTGTTTAAAGGAACCGAGTCTATCATGTAAGTGCAAGCCTGGTTGCGATCTTGCGAAAAGATTTTTAAAGGCCTTGGTTTATCAGATGAACAGAAAAGGTTCTTAGCGGCATGACAACTGTAAGAGGGAGCAACAGTTGGTAGGACTCCCTTGCTATAAATGTTCCTGAAGAAGAGTTTTCATGGGCCCGATTCAAGTAAGTTTTTGAGGACCAATTCTCGCCAGCTACAGGAAGGACCCAGATGTATAGGAACTTCATGGACTTGAAGCAAAGGGATCTATCTGTAGCAGAGTATGAGATGAAGTTAAACGAGCTGTCTTATTTTAGGCCAGAATTAATCAACACTATGTTAAAGAAAAATGAGATGTATGTTTTGGGTATGAGGGAAGAGTACCATGAGAAAATGACTGCTTACGTTAAAGGTACTTTTGTGGATTTAGTTGATATGGCTCTGAGGTAGAGGCCTTGGAAAAGAAGAAGCCTACTCCAGTAGCACCAACCGGTAGGAATGCAAGTGCAAACAATTCAAATAAAACGAAGCTCAGTCTAAGAGAGAATAAAGGGAAAAAGTTCAAGAATATTAGTTGTTACCTTTGCAAGCAGGAAGGTCATATTTCAAGGTCTTCATCGAACTGTGAAGCTCCTAAGCAACAAAGTGGCCACATCTCTCCAATGGTCCTGAAGTCACTTTATTTCAATTGACATCAGTTGGGCCATATGATTAAAGATTTCCCACTCAGGAAGAAGGCGCAGCAACCAGAGGTGTACGCCATTAGGAATGAACCGTCTACTTTAACGGATGTGAAGGGAAAAGGCGTCCTTGAAGGTACCTTATTGATTCATGGTATTTTTGTTCGAGCATTATTTAATACTGGTGCCTCTTAAGTTTTATCTCTTTAGAATCAATATATAAATTTCATCTTATTCCGAGTATCTTAAAAACCCTATGTGTGTGTGTCTAACCCCATAGGTGGTGTACCCCATACAAATATGATTTGTGAAGATTTGCCAATTTCCTACCTTTCTCATCACTTTTCTTGCGACCTATATGTCTTAGACTTTAAAGAATTTGATACTATTCTGTGAATGGATTGGTTATCAAAATATGGAGCTATTTAAGATTGTGCTAAAAGGACTGTATCATTAGAAATTAAATTGGGAAGAATTGCTAAAATATCATGCAAGAATCCTAGTACTAATATGTGTAGTTACTTATATGCCCTAGAATCATCCCAGGATGAGTTAAGTTATGTGGAAGTTGTTAAGAATTTTTTCGATGTGTTTGAAGAAGTCAATAGCTTACCCCTACAACGAGAGACAGAGTTCTGTATTGATTTGGTCCATGATGCAAGGCCTTTGGTTCAACCCAAGAGAAGGATGGCTCCAAAAGAGTGGAATAAATTAGAAAAGAAAACCAATGACATGTTAAGAAGAGGGTTAATTAGACCCAGTCATTCGAATTGCGGATCAGCTGTGGTATTTGCAGCTAAGTCTAATGGATCTTTAAGGCCGTGTGTGGATTATAGGAAGTTGAATAAGCTGACCATTAGGATGAAGTATCCATTACCCTGCATCAATGATCTTTTTGATCAACTTCATGGAGCTATAGTATTTTCTTAAAAGGACCTAAACCTGAGGCAAAAGAGGTGGTTAGAGTTTCTAGCGTCCTACGACTTGGATATTCTTTATACGACAGAAAAGGCTAATGTAGTGGCGGATGCCTTAAGCAGGAATGTTGTTTTGACTCTTTTGGAAGTTACCATGACATTTCAGGAAAGGATTACGAGGAATCGGAGGAAGGATGAGATACTGGAAGGATTAATTCAAGGTGTTGAGGAGGCTAGGTGTTCGGATTTTGAGGTGGATAGTCAAGGTGCTTTAAGGATGAACGGACGATTGTGTATTCATAAATCTAAGTTAAGTATTCATCCAGGAATACATAAGATGTATGAAGACATGAAAAGAGTATTTTGGTGGCCGAGAATGAAGAAGGATATTTCAGTCTATGTTAATAGATGTTTGTGCTATCAACAAATCAAAGGTTATCATCAAAAGACGGCCGAATTATTACAACCTTTGGAAATACCTAATTGGAAATGGAAAATGATATCAATGGATTTTATCGATGGTTTACCTAGAACTAGAAAGGTAATTGAAGGATTATGGGTTATCATGGATTGGATAACAAAGAGTGCACATTTTATTTCGGTAAAACCAACGAGAACCACTGCTTCTTTAGCTGAAATTTTTATGAGAGAGATAGTCCGGGTGCATGGAGTTCCTGTGAGTGTAGTAAGTGATCGAGAACCTATATTTACTAGTCAATTTTTGGGGGCATTGCAAACAACTCTAGGAACAAAGTTGAGATTAAGCACAACATATCACCCCCAAACAGACGGACAGACAGAGCGAGTGAATCAGATTCTAGAGGACTCTTGAGGGTGAGTATTCTGGATTTTGGTGGATCATGGGAGGATCACCTACATTTAATTTAGTTCTCCAACAACAATAGCTTCCAAGCAAGCATCGGAATGGCACCTTATGAAGCCCTATATGGAAGGTCGTGCAAGTCACCAACATATTGGGTTGAGATGAGAGATAGATTAGTTCTTGGACCGGACATGATTCGAGAGGCTACTGAAAAAGTTGCAATGATTAAGAAAAGAATGAAGGAGGATCAAGATTGCCAAAAGAGTTATGCTGATAAGAGGCAAAGAGAATTGGAATTTATGGTTAGAGACTTGGTCTTCGTAAAGATTTCACCAATAAGAGGAGCTGTTAGATTTGAAAAAGCAGGAAAGTTAACTCCAAGGTATGTTTGATCTTTCCATATTCTTGAGAGAATCAGATCGTTGGCTTATAAGGTCGAGTTGCTAGAGAGATTGGCGGCAGTTCATAATGTGCTCCACATGTCTCATTTGAGGAAGTATGTTCATGACCCATCTTTGATTATGGAGCCATCGGTTCAAGAGGAATTGAAATAGAACTGAACCTGACAGTGGTTAGACATCCAGTTTATGTTGTGGATTAGGATGAAAAGAGATTGCGTAACAAGGTAGTGCAACTAGTTAAGATTCAGTGGAGCAAGGTTACAAGAGACCGCACTTGGGAGACTATGGATCGTATGAATGAAGCCTATCCCGAGTTGATGTTAGGATAGGTAGTCTATATAGTGTTTGTTTGTTTGCTATGGATGCTTAGTACATATCTTTGTATGTGTTCTACGATATGAATATATAGCTTTTTGCGTGGTCTAGATTATATCCTTGATTGCTAATTTTGGGATGAAATTCTTTTAAGGGGGTAGAATGTAATGACCCAGAATTTAATCGCTATTTAAATGAATATTGAATTATATTTTTCGATAATTAATAAATGGATTTTTATTAACAAATAAAACTATTTTAAATAATAACTAATGATGATAAAATCATTTTCAAAATTTGCTTACCAATATATATAGTTCATAAAGAAATAAAAAATGTGACTGGAAATTATTTTTTGAAATATTGATTTTTCATTGGTTAAAAGTTAATTAAAATGCTATAGCACTATTGTAAACATACATGCACACATTACAAATCATTTTAAACATGGTGTGTACATGTACATATGCATGTACATATATGCTCACTTAAACATATAAACATATAAGTTAAAATTAGATTTTATTTGATAAATATATATAGACATAACATATATAAAAACCCTCTTTTTCAACACAAGTACTTAATGCATGACATGAATAGTGCAAGATAGGGAGGAGTACTTGAGGGCGGAAATGAAGAGAGGAAGGAGAGGGAGTGCATGCATGTATATATTTTATAATAAGCACTTACTAATTTTTTGAATAATTTCCTAAGCCTGTATATATCTCTCAATTTTCATGTTCTCATTTTTACAATCTTCCCTTCCATTTCAAGATTACTAAAAGCTTAATTAAGTAATCATATCCATGGCCTCTCTTCATATTCTCTAGTTTGAGAGAAAATCACTTTTTTCACTTAAAACACTTCCAATTCTTGCTAAATCACTTCAACATCTTCTACAACACCTCCTCTTCCAAGTTGCATGCCCACAATTCCCAAAACCCATGATGGTCGTACACAACAAGGCCTAGGCCGAGCCTAAAGCCCACTTGGCCAAGCCCATTTTGAGTGTTCGAGCAACCAAAGTTTCGATTTTTGCAAGATTCTAAAGTTGTTTCAAGTTTTGGCAAAAGTTCGCTTTGATTTAGTAAAAGTTTCGGTGAGTAAAACTTTTGTTTTTGGAAAAGAAAAATACTTGATTTTTATAAACTATATGTTGTGAAAATATAGTTGTTGTTATGTTGAATTATCATGTTGTTATGATGACATATGATTATAAGTTTGTGTTTGAGCTTAGATTTTTGATTTGTTTGTCAAATGATATGTTTGGATATGAATATGTATATGGTTAGTTATGATATGACAGTAGTGTGTTTATGAAACAAAACCAAGTGTATGTGATGTAAATGTTGTGAAGTTAGCATCATGAAAAGTCATAAAGGACTTGAGATTCGAATTGAAAACAAAAGCTCTTTTTTCTAGTTTTGGATTTTGAAAACATTTTCCAAGTTTTCACCTTTGTTTTTAAGTGTTTCAAAACTTTTCCATTTGTGTTTTCAAATATATAGTAGCTAGAGGTAAAGTGATTTTTCACTTAGAAATCAATTATAGCGAACTTCGCTTATAGATAGTCGCTATGGATGCAGTTCGGAAAATTTCACGATTTCAAGTTTTAAGTGTTTTCCCTTGGATTTTTTTTTTTAAAAAACTAATTTTGAATTAATTAAGTAAGTCCAAAGTTTTAGCTTTAATTAATTAATAATATATATTTTGAATTTATTAGTTAGGGTAATTATTATTTAATTAATTAATTAATTAAGTAATTAGGTTAAATAATTAGAGTTTAAAAAATTGTTAACTAAGTTAAATATTTTTAATTAATTAAGTTTTAAATAATGATTAATTAATATAAAAGGGAATTAATTTTTATTTAATCAATTTTATTTTATTTTATTATTTAATTAGAGTTAGTTATTTAATTAATTATTATTTAATTAAAGGTTAATTATCTACTTAATTTGGGTTTAATTCTTAAATAAATGCTATTTAATTAAAGTTTAATTATAGATAAATTTAAGGTTACTAATGATTTAATTTTGATTTAGTTAAGATTAATTGAAGTTAATTGAGTTTTAAACTATGATTTAATCAAGGTTTATTTATTTTAAAGTTTCTTTTAAAACTCTATCGGTTATTTATTTTTAACCAACTTTATTGTTTAAGTAAATTGTTTTAAACCAAAGGATCTCTTATCCATGCTATTAAGTAGCCAAATGAATTAAAGTAGTTGTAATAAAACGGTGATGCGTTTTATTGGAAGTACGTCAACTTGTACTTATCACGAATACCGCACTTCTAGAACGTGATGAATACAAGTGGGTTAATTTCGATAAACGGGTCATGATAATCTAAGCATATAGAACATATGTTCCAATGTAAATCTTTACACCCTGATAGTGGAATGGTCTGCTATAAACAACTTAACCCTTTAAAATTGTCGAACGCTGGTTTGGAGAGACCGGGATCGGATAGTAGTTGTTATCCGAAAATCACTTTAAACCAACGTAAGCGTTCAAATTGGAAATAGTGAAGGCAAGGTCCAAGATAAAGACTTTGAAGCTCAAGGGATATTTGTTACTAACCCTGAGAGTGATTCCAAAATGGGTGTAGTGGAAATAGTGACTTCGGTTCATTCATCTCCTGAATGACTTGTATGGATGAGTGCTGATATTGTGTCAACATATGGAAAGCAATGTTAGCAATCCAAGTGGCAATGCTATAATAATGGTAAATATAGCCTCAAGCCTCATCAAATGAGAATGACTAAAATATGGGAGATTCAGCAAGGCTAGGTGGATCGCTCCCATGAGGGTAAGGTCATCCATACCTTGAGTCCCTACTATTAACTCATTTATGCTTCGGCACGGTTACCGATCGCAACTAAAGGGTGATCTTATTCGATACTATGCAGTAAAAGGTAGGCCGGCCTTGTGTTGGTGGGGTCGATAGGTTCGACCTTCATGTTATTTTATCTAAAGACGCACCATGACGGGCGGTACCCCAGTAGCCTAGTCATTGTATGGAATCCATTCTCCAATAAGTGTTGTACGAATTTAGTTGTACCTAAGTATGTTAGAATGTGAGATGCAAGCATTTCAGCTATGTTCTATTTTACTTGAAAACCCTAGATATTATCATAATATAATTGGATTTCTATATAAAGTGTTTTGTGGCGGTTGCCCACCATGGATTATCTTTACACATAAAAATTTCTATTTTTATTTGTACTTGAAATTGATCATGTATTAACATAAAATTTGAGTGCTTTTACAGATTAAAAAAAAATTAATCCACTGCATTATGGAAGGATCTGGATTTCCCTATCAAAGCATCACAAATTTCTGGCTTCCATTGAAAGAAGATAATTTAGGTATCAATATTAAAATAACACTCTGTCTTAAGGCCTGCATCAATAAGAAATAAAGAATTTTTTCATGGAATTTTAAATCATGGCCAATCTTCCATCTTAGACGGTTTTTGGAAAAAAGTAAATATTTAGAATCTTCTCAGAAGAAGGGATTCTTGAAGAAAAGCATATTCTTGTTCGTAAAAGTCTATTAGCTCATGAATCATGACTCTTTAGACTTACAAACAAGAGGTCTCTTTTCACCAAGCAAAACCTGAAATGATACAATTATGCATATTATACAAAGGTAGAGTAATATTACACCAACATTAATTTCAATAAGCAGGTTTATTCAAAAGTTTTACCAAACACACTTTTGGGAAAGTTATTTCCAAAAGTTAATAAGGGATTCTTACCGATTACCCCGTAAATTAAGGAAAGCCTATATTTATCTATTTAAAGAATATTTATAAAATCTTTGAAAAATATTGTTCAACATTAGTAAATGCACACAAAAGATTTTGATTGAGCATGTCCGAATAAAAGCATTTTCAAAGCTTTTCGAAGTTACTGGGAAAAGAAGTCCTATATATATAGTCCAAAGAAAAGTTTTTAAAACTACCAAGACTCATTAGCACCGCAAAAACTCTAATTAGAAAAGCATACTCTCGATTAAAGGACTATTAGTTCATGAATCATGACCACTCAGTCTCTTATTTGAGATGTGTGTTTCTATTATGAGAATGACTCAAAAAACCCTTCTTGGTGGCAACACTGGAAGGAACTTTTTTTATATCAAAGATCCAAATATCCAAAACCTTTTTTCAAAAGAAAGACCAATTTTAAAAAATAATTCCTTGATTTATCAAAGAGGTCCATTTATGGAAAATTATTTCTTCTAAAAAGAAGTTTCATGATAGAAAAGTTGATGTTCAAAGGGATTTTCACAAACATTTCAACTGGCCAAAATTTATTTTCACAAACCAATTTTTCAAAAAAAAACTTCTTTAAAGCCTCCGATGAACTTTTAGAGCACCTCCTAGAGGGAGGGACAAAAGCCTCTGACGTACTTCTGAAGCACCTCCTAGAGGGAGGGACAAAAGCCTCTGACGCACTTCTGGAGCAGCTCTTAGAGGCAAAAGCCTCCGATGACCATTCTGAAGCACCTGTAAGAGGGAGGAACTAGTTTAGCACCAACTAACAATCTTTTAGAGGAAGTTCAATCAAGCATAAGCTATAACGCTTCAAAACAAAGGCAAATCTCAAAAAAGGGCACAAATATGTAAAAGGACGAAGATGTCCATAGCTAAAAGTAAAGGCAAAGCCCAAAAAGGGGCACAAATAAGTAAAAGGACGAAGATGTCCATAGCTTAAAGCAAAGGCAAAGCCTGAAAAGGGGTACAAACAGGTAAAACGACGAAGATGTCTACAGCTCAAAGTAGAGGCAAATCCTAAGAAGGAGCAAAAAGAAAAAGGACGGAGATGTCCAAAGCCCAAAGTTAAAGGCAAAGCCCAAGAAGGGGACACAAACAAAAAGAACAGAGATGTCCAAAGTCTAAAGCAAAGACAAAAACCAAGAAGGGGCACAAACGAAAATAATAGAGATGTCTAAAGTTTAAAACAAAGGCAAAGCACAAGAAGGAAAAGATTGAAGATATGAAGAAATCCGAAACCCAATGGAGAGGCAAAAAGAACCGAGCAGGAACAAATCCTTACTAGAAAATTAAAGAATAGCTTCACTCAAGGAAAAGATCAAAGAAGATTTCTAATAGATCTAATCTAGACCTAGAAATGGGGAAATCTTCAAAGGAAGGACTATATAATAAGTATCAATAAATTAACTGGGTCCGTTGAATAATCAAGCAGCTGAATGGAACTACCTGCTAAACGGTCAAACAACCGAATGGAACTACCTACTGAACAGCTGGACAGTTGAAAAGACGAACGGCTGAATGGAACTACCTTGTTGAACTGTTGAATGGTTGAATGGAACTACTTGCTAAATGGTTGAATAGTTGAACGGAACTACTTTGCTGAATGGTTGAATGATTAAACAGAACTACTTGGCTCCATTATAATAATAATAATAAATAATAACTACATGCCCCTAATAAGAGGTTGTCCTCTTAACAAACGGGAATCTTCGGTACTATTCGAAGTATTAGTCCACGGTAAAAGTTTCCGATATAACATTCCAGTATAAGATAAAACTACGAATTCTTTTCTACTTATATTACTATAATTGGATGATTCTCTGATCTTCTATTATTATCAAATGGATTTTCGAGTTTCTTATTATCAAATAAAATTCTGACAAGCTTTTGATTGAATTTCCGATTTTCATGATAAATGAATTCCTCGTTTTTTGTTGGTTTTCTTGATGGTTTTTGGACTTCCTACTGAATTTTTGATTTTCTTGTGGAATTCAAGTTTTCATAATCAAATTGGCTTTCTGGTCTTCCATTATTTTCAGATGAGCATTTATGGTCCACTATTATTATCAGATGATGATTTGTGATCTTTTATTATTATCAGATGAGGATTTCTGGTCTTCTTTTAGTATCAGATGAGGATATCTGGTATTCTATTATTATCGGATGAGGATTTCTGGTCTTTTGGTCTTCTATTATTTTCAAATGAGGATTTCTTGTCTTCTATTATTGCCAGATGAGGATTTTCGGTTTTTAATTATTATCGGATGAGGATTTATGGTCTCTTACTACCAGATGGTTTTCTGGTCTTCCTACTACCAGATGGGATTTTTAATTTCTTATTATCAGATGATATACGGGATATCTAGCTTCCTTATTATCAAAGGGTTTTCTAATCCTTTCTTCAAAATTAGTACCCGATATTTTTCTAAATTTTTTATCATATTAACTTTTAATTTTCTTAAATCATTAACATATCAACAAAGCAGATTTCAGGTTTTGAAATAGAAGTTACCACAAGAAGATAAGAATTAAAAGTTGAACAACAAATAAGTCTGATCTAAAATTTTACAAGCAACTCAATATTGAAAGCCAATCTCCGACAACCAAAGAAGAATTAGCTTGGGAGGAAAAGCTTCAGAATCCATACTAGTCTCTTGAAAAGCTTCTTGCCTAGCCCTTCATCCTTCTACCAGGTGATATTATTCCAAAGTTGAATACTCATTCTTAAGAGCATGAATGTGGGTTACATGATATCAAAACAATAAAACATTCAAAGCCCAAAATACCCTTTACAAATGCCCAATAAAAAACCAATGTCAAGTTCGTAAGAAAAGCTTAAACTTTTAGGTCGACTAGAAGAACACAAATAAATACTAAATTTATGACAAGTAAAGAAGTCAAAGGGTATGTGCCAGAAATTTGAATGATAATTAACATAAAAGAATTCTAAATATAATATTGAACTAGTAAAACCATGCCAAGTAAGTAGATAAATACTTAATGTCATGTGAGTTATGCAATAAAGCAAAAATGCATTAGTCTTAAAATCAAATAATAGTATTAATCCAGATATATGGAATTTAAGATGTCAAATGATCTCGATAATATGAAAACTTTCTTTGTTTGAGTTTAAATCGTAGAAGAAAGAGGAACGCCATCAGATTGAATAGATTTGAAAGGTGGCAAGCACCTGTTTTTGGATTATTGACTTGAAAAGTCAATGTTTTTACTACGCTTCAGGGGGGTTGCTATCCAAATAATTCTCAAGAGGGTATCATTTCTAATTCAAAGCTTCAAGAAGATGACGTCAAGACTCATTGCAAGAAGTAGAGGCTTTTTGATCACGTCAACTTCCATGATCACTCTTCAAGACATACAGCCTGCAATACATCTGTTATCGTCACTGAAGAAGTTGATGTGCCACCTAACCAAGGTGTCGCACCAATAAACAGCGTTAAAGTAAAAGTTTCGATACTAGAGGTTGCTCTTCGGTCACACCGCACTTCATCAATAACAGAGTATATGCAATGTCGCATGTAACCAATGAAATAAAGGAATCAAGTACAAGCAACTTCGAAAGCCATCAATGAGTGTCGAAGTGACCCATAGCTCATTTTATTGATGTTAATCTCTATCAGCACCGCTACTCACGAACAACAAGCTCATTGACAATCACGAAGGGAGTAAGCATTGTACTAAAGCAATGCCACACTTTGTGGAACTTTGAAGATGTTGCTCTATGATGATGCCAATGATCGTCAACATCGAAAGGAATGCAAAGCAACACCGATCTTCGACCAATATTGCACTTCGCCTTTCGTGCAGCCCGTTTCTTCAACATTTGGAGGATGCAATGTGTATAAGCAAAGCGATGTTGATGATGAACATCATCGATGTCCATGAAGACCCTTGTATCGCTTTATGGTTATCATTGCCGAAGTTAGCACCCACTCTTAAGGGTCATCGACCGTTATGATGAAAGCCGCCAAGGTTGTTGCCACATATCTCCAAATGATGAAGTTAAAGTCCTACACTGTCTTCACTAGTGATGCTGCATGAAGTCATCAACGCTATTGCTAATGTTATCACCTTTCCTGCCCATATGTGTTGATACCTCACTTTGTCAATTATTCAATGGTGTTAAGAATCATCAATGACAATTCCATACAAGTTGAAGCCGCTCCTCATCCATAATGCCACTAACAACCGCCAACCACTCATGGAGAGATCTTTAACGAAAGGAATCATTGACGCTGAAGTCCTTGCTGAAGTGTGCCAAAGCCAAGATTGTCGAAGACGTTGAAGGCGAAGTGGAGCCACTCTACCCATATAAAGATAACCCTAGGGGTGCCATTTAGGGGAACGTTGTCTTCTCACTTCTTACATGTTTTCAACTTTGTAAACCCTGAATCAATTTAGGGAATTTTCTGATTGTAACACTTGACCCTTGTACACATAAGTAATCGAATAGTAAACAATTGCATAGCCTACGGATTATGATTTGTGACTAGCATATTTGTCTGTGATTAAGATTTGCACTTTGACTTGGCTTTAAACTTGAACCTGCATAGCATAAATGACTTCGAACTTAGACTTCAATCGCATATTTGACTTTGACTCCGAACTTGTGTAAGCTCGGATGACTTCGACTTTGATGACTAAACAAAAAATAATTACAAACTTGGAATCATGCATGCTTCAACCTATGATTTCGACGGTATTCAATATTTTATTTAGCGACTTCGACTAGCTTCAAAGAGGCTTTTCTTTCATTAATCCATTTCCTACATACTTTTGGGTGTTGATGAATTTATTCGTTAACGCACTCCACACACATGAATATATTTGATACATCATTACAATACATACAAATTTAAATTAAAACTCAAAATTCCTTTATAACTAAATTAAATAAAATATGATTTTATTTAAAACTTCATTAGATAAGATCTAAATTAGTTTAGGCTTAATAAGATCTAAAATGGAAAAAAATTGAAATTCACTAATTTAACCCTCTTTCGACTGGCTCGATTCCTTCAAAATTCCAGTAGAACGACATCGAAGTTGGCTAAGTTATATGTTATATGGATAGTATGATTCCATGGAGTGTCAAAGAGCATTATAAGCGATCGAGAACCATTACTCATGAGCGAATTTTAGAAGACCTTACAATAAGTGTTAAGGATGGAGATGCATTTGAGTCAGCCTATCACCTATACATTAATGGTCCGACTGAGAGGGTGAATCATATCTTAAAGGTTCTCTTGTGAGTTGGCATCCATGACTTTGGAGGCTTGCGGGATGATCACTTGCATTTAGTTGAGTTTGCATACAACAACAGTTATTAGTCCAACATTATTTGGCACCATTCAAGGCATTATACAGCCGACCATGCAACGCTCCTTCATGTTAGTAAGAAGTGGGAGAGAAACTGCTATTAGGACTGGATATGATCAGAGAGACTTTGGTGAAAATCGGTATCATTTGGCAATAAATGAAAGCTGCACAAGATAGAAAGAAGAGCTACATTGGTAAGAGACATCGAGATATGGAGTTTTTTGTCGGTAATATGGTATTTGTCCAGATCTCTCTATTGAAGATTATAGTTCAATTTGGCACTAAGAGGAAGTTGGCACCATGATTTATAGTTCCTTTTCTGATACTTGGGAGGTTTGGGAACCTATTATACAGATTCAACTTACCTGGGAAGATGGCGGGAGTGCACAACATGCTCCATGTTTCTCACCTTAGGGAGTTTATGCATGACTCAAAGGCGATTGTGACACTGAATCAAGTGGATGATATGGAAATTGAACCTGAAGCATCAAGGCCTTGGAAGCCAATTCGTATAGTCGAGCAGAGTATGAGCTGCTTAGAAGGAAGACGATATAGTTGGTAAGGGTTCACTTGGATCAAAGCGAAGCCGCTAGCACATGGGGGACTGAGGAGAGCATGCAGATTATCTAAAGTTCTTTACTTGGCAAGATTTTCATTTCTATCATTAGCTTTCACATTTATTATTTTATATAACTATTTTAGTACCATGCATGCTGTGGTACTTACATAGGATTATTGTTTGCTTACGTGCTTATATTTGCTAGTGATATGCTTAATTGATTGTTAGGCTTTCTTGGTATCCCCATTTAATTGTTTATGTGTGATTAATGAATTTAGAGGGGGGATTCCTAAAGAGGGAGAATATAACAATCAACATTTTTACGTGTCATCAAATTGTAAAAATATTATTTTCATATCCAAATTGGGTCAGATTAGGCTATAACTTTGGAAAATGTTGAATATTGACATTTTTTACCCTTAAACTTTCATTGAATGATTGTGATTCTAAAAACTAGTAAAGGTTAAAACTACTTCCAAATGGAAGATATAACGGTTTCTCTTTTCTTTGAGTGGCCATAATATATTTTTAGACTTACGGTTTAGGAGATATGGTCATTTGAAGTTAGATAGTTTTTGGATAAATTGGATGGTAAATAGACAAAGCCCACGCTTATCCCATTAACTTATTTCGAGATTTGAGCTAATTGTAACTGATGGGACAGCCCTTAATCACATTCCCACTTCCTAAAGAACTACTCTAAACCTTCTTTAACCATCTCCTTTGCCGAAAACATCCTATATCCTTGTTTTAAATAGCCTAAATCATTTAATTTGAGAGGTTAGCATTAAGATTTGCAAGGGGAAGCATTTAATTACGAGATTAATAACCTTGGGATTCATCCTTGGTTGGTTGAATTCATTTTACCTCTTTTTTGGTACATTTTGACTTTTAGGCAAATGGTTTATATCTCCTACTTTACTATAGATGTTAATACAGTTTTAAATGATGTTTTCAAATGTTTCCAAAGATAAAAACATGATTTTGACAAGACTAAACTTAATATTGATATATAAGTGAACTTCAAATGTTTTAAAATGGATTTAGGTTGAGTGTGTACATATGTTCTCATGGATGTTTCATTTTAGAAAATAGGCCAAATTTAGGGTAATGGGCTATTAGATCCAAAATTTATTGTATGTGTATGTTGTGTATGATGTATTGATTGTATTGCATTGAGTGGATGTATTGTATATGGTTGAATAAGATGACATGCCGATCAATGGGTGATTTAGAGTTAGAAATGCTTTATGAGATAGAGTCTCATGCATATAGATAGAAAAAAGGATTCGTAACCCAAGGTGGTTGCATAAATGTTGGAGACTCAATCGATGGCAACAAAGTGTATAGAGTAGTGCTAGAGTTGTAAGAGGTGTATCGATGCAGATTTGGAGAATCCAGGTAAAACGAGGCAGCAAAATAAAGGAGGATCGGAGTTTGAAGTTGGGATATGTAACGACCTGCCGTTTAAACCATTGAAACTTGGCACCAAATACATCCATGATATTCCAATGTCGAACATCTATTCGTTGGAAATGCATAATGTTAAGGTAAAAAGAAAAGGAAAAAGAAAACGAATAGGAGGAACAAAATCTTACAGTGTAATGACAACATATAATAAAACAAAGATAGTAAAAGTTGTCACTCTAAAATACATGGTATATTAGAGTTAAAAACAAACTTCATCAACCTAGACAATTATAACTTCTTGACTTTACAATTGTTGATGGATATATATAAAATAATAGAGCGAAAAATAAAATACTACGGCAGAAGAACATCCAGCTCTACTCCATGAGCTCCATGTCCCATTAACGACAACCTGGAAAAATACTCGGTCTAACCCAAACACTATAATAAAATAACACCTGGATCAGTATGTAAATATATGCTTAAGAAAACTCAAGAGATTTGGGGAACATATAATAATTCTATGAGGCTACGCCGCTAAACATGGAATGGATTTTTACCGCACAAGAACAACATCCACACATGAATGAATGAAAAAAAACTAAAACAAAACACAAACTTGAAATAATGGGCATAAACAAGATCAAAATCCAAACTTAAAAATTGACACAAACAACTAAATGTCGGGAAGAGCTTCCAGGCACTTTTCGATGCAATTAAGAAAACAATTCAAAGATTTGAATCAACAACGAGGAAAGAAAGTTTCCAAAATGACTAGGAGGGTGCGCCCCCCCCCCCAATGAAAGTATACCTCTAGACAATATGCTTGAGAGAGTCATATACTCTGTGACTCCTCTCGGGAACTGCAAGCCGGACCCCACAAACCTTACTGAATATCCAAATAATTCACATCTCCGCGCGCATACAACCGAAACCAAATCTAGAGTAGATGTGAAAATACCCTAATGGGAGCAGCCCCACATAACTTGTCCCCCACTCGCTTTCTAGTTTTAGTCACTTCCAACAAAGGATATCAATGCTCAAATAAGCAACAAATTATCTGAGATTGACGATACACAATGAAGAAAGCTGAATCGATAGTCAATAAATCAACTATCGGGAATAATTAAAATGATCGTATATGGAAAGTAAATCCATATTCTTACCACTAGATTTCAAATTTGTACTATTTCTTGGCTGAAAATGAAGTCGGGCAACTAAGAGTAGTGTTACCTCTAGGCACTGCCTCGACGACATTTTAAAATTTTGAGATAGAGACAAGTTTCCATACCTCGATCTTAGAGCTAAGAGTATGAGTAAATCATTTCTATATAAGCGATATCGGATTATGAAAAATTAAATTTCTTATCCTTTCTATAATTGAACCACTTTCTAACTTTTAAAACCGAACTTGTGCTTGGTTTTCACTTCACAAATATTTGTAAAACACTTTAAACACACTCTTGAAAATATTCTTTTTAAAGAGCAAGTTATATTTCTAAGTCTATTAAAAAGAAGGATAAAAAACAAATGCCATTAAAACATTGTTTACCATAAACCCAAAACAATTTATGCTTAGCTTTATTTTTTAAAATAATTCCTCTCAAAAGATAATAAATCAATTAATACGCTTTTATAAATTTTAAACAATGTTAATCATCCTGAAAGATAATTGATATAATTCTCTTATAAATTTAAAACTACTTTAATTATCCCAAGAGACAATAAATCAACTTATAAATCCTTTAATGAATCCATTAATTAACTTGAAAAACCTTTTTTAAATCAGTTAATTAACTTTAATCACCTTTAGTAAATCAGTTAATTAGTTTTTGAACACCTTTATTAAATCAGTTAATTAACTTTAAACATCCTTTATTAAAATAATTGATTAATCTTAAACATCATTATTCAAAATGATTAATTAATTTTAAACATCGTTGTTTAAAATGATTAATTAATTCTATACATCATTATTAAATATGATTACTTAACTTCAAACATCATTACTAAAATGATTAATTAAATTAATAATCAGTTTTATTAATTTAAAATAGTATTAGTTATCCCGAAAGATAACTAATCCAATTTATAACTTTTTTATAAATTTAAAACAACATTAAATATCCAAAAGTTATAATCGTTTTATAAATTTCAATTAATAAGTATCCTTTATTTTCAAAATTCTTGAAATATTTGAAAATATAGTTTAAACAACTTTCAAAGTGCGAAAACACGACCAAACATTTATTTTGTAAAAATACAAGCTCAAGTTCAACACACAACAAGGGTTTAAGGAGATGATATTTCATAAGTGATGGGACAGCGATAATCGCAGTAACAATACTTACACAATCAAACAGTGTGTCATAAATATTTTTAACCAAATAACAATATAAGTGACATAAGAATATAAGTAAATTAATATTGGCGAGAAAACCCTTAGGGTCTCTCTACAAAAGTCCTATGTAAATCACATATATAAATGTGTATTTCGAAGTATTTCGTAGCGACCTATTCGCTACGTACACTCCGACTTTTCTTTTGTTTTTGTTCCCTGCAACACAATGGTTATTTATGTCATCCGCTTTTTAAACGAAAATTTAAATCCAAAAAAAAACAATCAAACAATAGTATAAACTATCATCCAAGCATTCAACAATAATTTATAGCAACATGGATATCATATAATTTATTTAAAGGTGAGTAAATTCATCGAAATTCCAGTTGACACTTTCATGTTTCGGTTCGATCTATAATCGAACGACATTCAATTTTAGCCTGAAATTCAACTAGCTCCAAATTCGACAAAACCACTTTCAATGTGAAGTTAATGTTCCTACGAGCCCAATGCAACTGACCGCATCTAAATCTGACCTCGTATAAGCAAGATATGGTTTAATTTTTGAGCTAATTGAAATGGTTAATTACTTAATTAAATAATCATTATCCTTAATCACAATATTAATCCATCTTCCCCCTTTTTAAAATTACAAACGCCTAAAGCGGATATGCATGTGCCTAAAATCCATCCAAGTCATGCATGATCTTCCTATGATACGGAGCTCCGGGCCTCCGTTTGAAGAGCCATCTTCGCCGACATCCTTCTCTTCGCGAGCCCGACCTCCCGGACCCATCAGCATCAAACTCGACCACAAAAGGATTTGCGACCTAGGCATTCAACCTCGACAGCATAGAAAGTCGCACCCTCCAAGACATGGCCGGACCTTCCCATTTTCTGGACACAGCAGCTCCTAGCCTCGACAAACCCATATCCCAACTCGCCTTCGACTACCATTGCCTAAAACTCCCCAAATTCGAAACCCTAGCTAACGCTCAACTTCGGCCTCCACCCAAAATACGACCACAACCCTCGAACCCTACAACAAATTGAAGATCATACCCATACGAGTTTAAAGAAACTAGTTTTGTAAATTTTAGTGGAGTGGATCATTGGATTTTAATTTTTGTTTGATGGGGCCATTTTTTTCCTTGATATTGTTTACTGCAAGTGAAAAATAAATAAAAGGAGTGAAAAGAAAGAAAATGGAAATGTTGAGAAGTGACTTGAGAAAGAGCATGTTGGAGTTAGTTCATTTATAAACCAAAATCTCACTTCAATTTCAAGTCAAACCAAGTTTTTGAGTAACCCAATATTTACAAGAAACATATCACATCTCCAAAAGTGATTTTGAAAATTTGAATTTCGATTTTGATTTAAGAAGATTTTGAAAAGAATTATTTATGGTACTCCACTATATAATATACCATTCGTGCATGGACCATGAACGATAGAATTAAAAATCCGATCGTGTACCAAAAAGCAACACGATTCCAAAACAACAATAAAATACAAAAATTATTCTATTCTATGAAATTTCAAAATTACCATCTTTTGCCATAAAATAAGTCAAACGAAAATTCAAATATTTTCCAAATTAAAAATTCTGTAAATTAAATTAACAATACTACAGTGAAAATCAAACCGTTTTGTTAACAATTGATTTCCTGGTTATTTATTCGAACTATTTATTATTGTAAATAAATTTACAAATGGGTTCACTATTATTATTTAATAATTAAAAGGAGTTAAATAAGTTTATTAAATCCATTTAATTAATATTTAATTTACCATTCAAATATTTAATTCATAATTCAAACATTTAAATAATCCCTATATTTGAATTCAAGTTATTAAACTATAAAAGCCAATTATTTAAATATTTAAAATTAATTAAATATCCAAAATCAAACCGATAAAATTCCAGGATGTTACAAGGTAAGACTTAGTTGAAATTTGGCTAAGTAATATCATTCCACATGGACCCATGGGTCGGTACCGAACGATGGAGAGGTTTGAAAAGTGGTACTTTTGTGAGATGTTTTGAGCCACTTTGGGTTTGCACGGTGAAGGCTTGGGGAGATTGGAGGAAAAAAATGATAAGAGATACCACTGAATGATCCTATGGAGTCAGACCCGAAGACTTAGACTTGGAGACTTAGGGTGCTGACTTTAGGCTTAGGAGAAGAATGTACAAAGAAGGCTTCAAGTTTGGGTAAATATGGTTCGCTTAGCCAAATTTTGGCTAAGTACGAAGCACAATGGGTTGATATTGACCTATATACATCAGTCTGAACCATATTAATTTTAGGATACAGAAGGGATGCCTAAAGGAGTGTGCCATAATTGATCACATGATGTGATGGTGTCTGGTCTGGGAGATATGGCCACCATCAATTGATCTCAGTGTAGAAGAAACAATATGATATCTACCTGATATTTCTTGAGTTCTACTTTTGGCTTGATGTGAAGAAGTAGCAGGAAAACTTTGGGACTAATACAAGGAGACTCTAAGACTTTTGATGGATGTCTAGATATGTTTTAGACTTCGATAACTCAATGATAGAGTTGTGACGATCCATGAAGGCAAGTTCATTCATATGAACATGTGCGGTGGAATGTTGATGTGTTCCACCATGGAGACGTATGCTAATGGACCGTTGATACTCTGAGGTGTTGATATAAACTTGTAAAGAGGGGGTATGTAAGAACACTCAGCTGGATTTGATCGTATCCCAGACTTTTGACTTTAGATCTGAGTACCCTTGACTTTTTGATGCTGAGTCTAATTTCCTAGTCTTCAAAGTGGAATGGAGTCGAGCACTAAGAAACCAAGATGCTGAGTAGTCTTTGACTGTTGATGTGGTCATACAAGCTATCATA
Organism: Allium fistulosum; assembly: GCA_030737815.1. Taxonomy (NCBI): domain Eukaryota; kingdom Viridiplantae; phylum Streptophyta; class Magnoliopsida; order Asparagales; family Amaryllidaceae; genus Allium; species Allium fistulosum. Next base: position 46,540,154 of record CM060906.1, read on the forward strand.
TATCCAATTCACTTAAGTGGGTGATGTAAGGTTGCTTGATGGTGTTGTATTTGCTTTTTACTATTAGGGATGTCACATGATGTAGGTATTGTTAACTTAGATTCCTAGACACCCCATACTATACTTTGAGTTATAGTACACTCATATTATAATGATTGTAGATTAAACATATATTTATGTTATGCGCTAACTCTTTGGATATAAGGATAGGTCAGGTATGCTCCTCCATACCTAATGTTCCTATTTACTATAACGACTCTTGTAGTATTTTGAGATTATACATCCCTCATAGCAGACTCTTGTCTAACTTGAGGTTTCATGCTTTGCTCCTTATTATCTCAGGTACTCTTAAATGAGTAGACTAGATAGCACGTATAATACAGTGCATGGAGATGCATGAAGGATGAGCAGAAGGCTATCTTTTTCATGTATATACTTTTGGAGCTTATCCTCTGTATTTCCACCATGCATCATTGTAGAGCATTATCAGTGATATGCTATTGTTATTAGAGAAAGTTAGTTAGAATATTATTTGATGTATCAACTTGATTACTATTTGCTTTGTATAACTATGATGAACCAACTATACTATGATTCTGATTGGTTCATATAGTTACATTTCTGTCGCGCTTGTTTTTTATATCTAGTTGGATTATTATATTTTATCCTTAGTGTTGTAAGAGATATGCTAGGTTTTGCTTTAGGTTGTTACCACTTTACCCTTGACTATCACTCTACGTCGACCCAATACTATTACAGCATACGATACAGGATATTTGGGCATTAGAGGTGTTGGGTGGTAGTCACACATGGTTAGTGAGTGCAAAATAAAGGTAGTGGTCTTCCCTATCCATAAGGTTGGAGAGGACAAGGGGTATTTCCAGGTATTTCTTCAACTCTTCAAATGCTTTGGTGCACTCGGCGGTCCATGTAAATTACTTCTCCTTCTTTATGAGATTAAATAGTAGGATGCACTTATTAGTTGCCTTGGGCATGGAGCGACTGAGTGAGGCGACTATCCCATTTAGGCTATGTGCTTTCTTGATGGTGCGGGGTATTTGCATGTCCTGGATTTCCTAAATCTTATTGGGCTTGGCGTTGGTTCCTTTCGCATTCACTACATATCAAAGGAATTTTTCGTAGCGGACTACAAAGAACACTCCTCAGGGTTTAGCTTCATGTTATACCTACAGTGGATGTTGAACATTTCGGCCATGTTATGCATATGTCCCCGGCCTTCTCTAACTTAACTTATATGTCATCTACTAAACCATCATTGATCTTCCAATCTAGTCTATGGACATCTTATTGATGAGTCGTTGGTAAGTTTTTTTTGCATTTCAGAGTCCAAATGGCATCGCTTGGTAACAATTGAGTCTCGTGTTGGTGATGAATGTCATGTGCTCTTGATCCAAGTAGCGCATGGCGATTTGGTTATATCTAGATTAGGCATCCATAAACATGAGCAACTCATGTCTGCTGGTCGCTTCCATTAGCTGGTCAAGGCATGGTAAGGGGACTATCTTTTGGACAAGCTTTATTGAGGTCAAAGAAGTCAATGCATGTTTTCCAGGTCCCACTTGGTTTTTAGACTAACATGGTGTTAGCCATCCATAACAGGTATTTAAACTCTCCAATGAAACCATTACCAAGAAGCTTCTCTACATCCTCCTTCAACACTCTATATCTCTCTAGGTTGAGGGTCTTCCTTTTTGGTGGACATGGTGAGCATTGTGGTCAATGTTGAGGGCATGACAAATGTTAGAGGGATTTATGCCAATTATATTAGCATGCTCCTATGCAAACTTGTCCTTTCCTTACTTGATAAAAAGTATCAGCTCTGCCCAGAGACGTAGATCTTGCTCGATGCTGATTTAGACTATCTCGCTGAGATCATTGTTGTTTATCATGATAGTTTCAATAGGAGTGGTAAGAACGCCATCCAGGCTGGTGCCTCCCATTCGTTTTCATCTTTTACATTCATCTCCATGTTGCATTGATCCATGGTCTAGATCATGCGCTTAATGAGGCCCTCAGTTGGGGTGGACGTCTATGCACAAACCTATGAGCTATGGCTACCCTCGGCTCTCACAGATGAGTTCACCGGCATTGAAATGGAAGAATTTGTGGTGTCAGTTATTGTCGTTTGCCAATGGGCGTGGACTTGCTCGTTCCATGTTGCTATGAGCTCCCGGGCCTTGTTTGGACCAACCAACGAGATATGGTCCCCGCTGTCACTACCCCTGGCACAAACAGGAGCACAGTGTTGGCCTCATTTTCTCTTGAGGGCAAGGTGTGATGTTTTTACTGCTTCCTTAGTTGCTTTCCCACTATGCATGGCCCAAGCACGAGTGGTAGCATTGTGTAGCTCTTGCACTCTCTCTGGGTTGACCGTTGATGAGTGTTGTCAATTCTTATTACAGCATGCAAACTCCTTTCTTGGCTTACTGTAAGGAGATGCTATAGTAATCCCTAGTGGTCTATTGATTGCTAGGGACGAACCAATGCCTTCCTTAAAAAGGAACTTCATAGTGAACCGTCAATATTCCATGACTACATCTAGGTCCACTAGTGATGGCCTACCTATCAAAATGTAATAAGCAGATAGGAAATTCATTATCATGTAGCTTACATGTTTGTTTGGATGAGTGGGGTTCGTTTTCGAAAGTGACTAAATGTAAAGTTAAACCTAGATGAACAATCTCAATGCCTTTGAAACCCTAGTTTAGTAGGGCACAAGGCATGAGGCTTGATGATGGGAGTTTCATACGATCAAAAACACTCTTGAACATGACGTTGTTTGATTTGCCCCCATCAATAAAAATTCAGTATAATGGCATTGGCAATGTTGATTGAAATAACCGTAGGGTCATGGCTGGGGTAGCAGACTACTCTCTTGTCTTCAATTGTGAATGTAATGTCCACCTCATCTTCTTCTACCCTAGGAGCTTGTAGGGCCTAGAGCTCTACATAATAAATTTAATTTGTTGAGGATGGCTCTCTTTTGCACCAGGCTTTGTCCCTTACATTGCTTCCGACCACAAAAGGACAACCGTTGACAGATAATATTTCAGTGTTGATTGCAACCACATTGTTTTCATCCACCTATTGAAGTGAGGCGAGATGATTTTGGGGGATGTTTCCTTATTTAAGCTGTTGTCTTACATATTACATAGGTACATCTTCAAGGATCAATTGCTCTATCTTGTATTTTAGGTGGCTACACTCATTTGTAGAGTGGCTCTTAAATTGATTAATCTCGCAATATTTCACATTGACTTGAAGCTTCTCCTTTTTCCCTAACTGTGTAGGAGGATGCATTTGGTATAGTGCATGATCTACTATGGCGAGATAGATGGTTTATATACCACGGGTTAATGTGGTATGATAGACATCTAGGGCATCAACCGATAATCATCATAGAGGAGCTTTTGGCTGTGATCCCGATGATTATTCCTTATGTGTAGGTTTTCCTCTTGCAAACTACTTTTGTTGCCTTACCTACCTTCCTTGTCACTATTGGATAGGTTGGCTTCTTCCACTTAAATTACATCGTTAGCACTTTGAATACTACCTGCTTGTTGATGCAAAAATCAATGAGACGCCAGTCCAATCAAGGTGGAATGGAACAAAAGGTACTCTGTGTTGATGGAGAGCTAACTGACTCAGATAATAGAGTTGAAAGCCAGGATGTGGCGGATGGATCAACCTTCCAACATACTTCTTGATGGGAGGCAAAGCATACTTATGGTGAATGTATGTTTGCAAGATTTCTCTAGGAAAAGGCTCCCCATTCTCATCATTGGACAAACCCTCACCCTCATGATTTTTGGTCTGGATTCTTAGCATTTGCTATCAAAGTGAAGCCATTTCCTCTAGAATATCTACCTCTACTTATTGCTATGATGAGGGGCCCTAGTTGTAGAGGGACTACTTCAATGCCTTATTGGAGAAGGAGATCTGTGGTGCTAGCATGACGATTGTGAATGACAATAACAAACAAGGGTAGGCGACATCATGTTCCTATTTACAGAAGGGGACCTGGAATATAGGTCGCACCTCTCGCGGGAGCGAGGCCTTAGGATTTCCCACTAGGTTAGGAATAGATTGAGAATTCTTGGTACTCGTGATTTCTGGTGCATCCATCGCTACTTAAGCGATCAAAACATAAATCACGCCCCTCCGTCTGTGACCCAAAGGTATCCAAATGTAGAGCGCCTTTTTGTTGAGGGAGAGTGGCAAGTAGCATGGTCTCTTTGATGTGGTGTAGGTTCAGGTATGGGAATGTCATGGAAAAAATCTTGAATAGGCATGGCATACATGCCCCCGATGCTGGCGGGAGCATCCTTAAAAGGGTCTCCAGCACGACCCTCTCGTAAGAGTCATGCACGATGTTAAAGTTGTTGGGAATAGTGGGCCAGATGGGATCTGGTATGTTGTGGCTAGGACCCCTAGATGATAGTCGATAGCATCTTGGGTATCCATCCTAACCTTGAGTTCATTCAAGTCTCAAGTAATCTACCCAATGTTACTAAGCCCATTAAGCAAGACAAGCCACATGTCGTTGCTTTAGATCAGAATAGGACTACGAGCTCTGACTCCAATGCCGCCGTTAGTGTTGTGGGCATTAGAGTTATCGGCCTGATTCCCGCTGTTAGTTTACATGGCCACTTTTTTACTATAGTAGGAGTTTAAGGAGAAGAAAATTGATTAAGTTGAGAGCTTTTTACGAGAGGCCCTCCTTGTATTGCTAAAATATTGGCTAAATTTCTTGTTAACTTCGGAATTATAGTTTGAAAGAGATATTTAGCAAAGGTAATTTACTATCATAGTTAGAAAATGAGAAATAAAGAGATTATGAGCTATGATGCATGCAAAGTAAATGACACAAGATTTAAGGTGGTTCGATCTTGATGAAGAACTATAAGAGAAATGTTATATGCAAGAAATAAAAATTTGATCCTTGTACATGGGTATGTAGAACTGTATTTAAGTAGTTGAAATCTGGTTTGAATGGCTCAAATTAGTGACGATCCATTGGAATCCTCGGGGTTGTCGATGAAGTTTTAGGGATTAGATGCGGGCTAGCCAAAATGCCAGATAGAGTGGCCAGCTGGTGGGCCTACCAAAGCGTGCTTTTGTCAAAAAGGCAACAGAATGCTATTATTGAATAATGACGCAATTGACATGTGGACAATGAAGGTAAGGGGAGGTTGTTATACAGTGTCACTTTTGTTAGATAAATAGTGTCATTTAATTTGATTTTTATTGGAACAATACAGAGTCGTTGTTTTTTTATCGAGGGATGACCATGTGCTTTTGTCAGAGCTATGTCGGGTCAAGACAGAGCAGGAAGGTCCGAGCGGACATGTCTTTAAGGGAGATGTGGGTAGGGAGGATCAAAAGGTTTGTAAAGGGTAAGTGGGTTGAGCCTTAATGTTGGGGACATACTGCCTGTTGACGAGACGAGTCAGTGTTATGTGCAATGGTGAGATCTCTCGCTGATAGCAATAACTGGTTGGGCCACTATCTAGACCTACCAAGTAATGGGATACTAAAGCCTTCCATAGCCCACTACATGAGGCATTTACACAAGTGGTGGGTTGGGCCGAAAGCTGTCAAGGCAATATGATATGGGGTGAAAGTGCTAGATGCTTAGCAGGCCACTTTTTTTATGAGAAATCGAACAACATTATAAAAAGAATAAAAATATTGATATTTGAATAAATTATTGTTAACACATATGAATATCGAGAGAAACCTTCACCCATAAATTTGTAAGACAAAATTATTGTTGCCTTGAATTTTATGTTGTGTGAACTAACAATATTGTAAAAGAATAAAAACACACCGTTGGCGTGAGGAAAATAATTATAATTGAAAACAAGCATCATAAATATATAATATTACATTAGCCCTACTAATACACATTCTTAAAGGAAACTGTTGTGGTTGCATGTCTAAACATAAATTTCCTACAAATTTACACAAATACTTTATCGACGTCAAAAGGTTTAAAAAGAGAACGAAAATTACGACTCATATCGATGCTTTCTCAATTTCTGACAATTAAAATTGCAATGAAGACAATTCCTAATAATAATCATCTAGATAAACATATAAATAATCAATGGGTAACCTGTAGCGAAACCAAGCTACAAAATTTTGAAAGTTAACTTCATAAACACATGATTTAACATATTTATAAAATGAAAAATCATAAAATCACATATAAATTTAGTGAGCTACAATTTAATAACAATGAAAAAATTAAAATTCATACATATACACTGTAAATTATTATTCGTATGATACACAAGGAAATATAATTCAATAACAATAGGGAATTTGAATAAGAGAGCGGTGAGAAGGTAAGATACTTAAAAAACAAAATATACCCACATACTAAGGGTGCTTTCTTGTGTTAAATGAAAGGAGCATTTGAAAGGGACACGAAAGAATATAATTTAACGAAAGGAGAATGCACTCGTATTATGAAAGGGGCATTCCAAAGGCATGTTTGAAAAGGGCATGAAAGGAGACTATTAATTTTGTTGTTACTAATTATATTGTTAATATATTTGTATTTTTTAAGTATATGTATTTTGAGAATGTAACTTGATTCAAAAATTTGATAATTTAACTAAAATAATAGTATAAGTACAATTACACTAGTACAACAATTTCGAATTATAGATATAATAAAGATACAAGTGAAGTTACAAAATACAGATTACTAGTGCTTTGCAAACAGTTCCTAACATGGTCTAATAGCAACTAGTTTATTTTGTATGTTATCTCAAATGATCGCCAAGGATTTGTTGCATTCTTTTGAACTGATTTACGATTGTTATTCTAGACGTTTGAAAATTATAGTACTCTTCTAGAAATTCTTCCTGGAATAAACTGAAGACATCGACATATGTAATAAATTCAAGGTCTCCTTTGTTGTACCTTTGTATGAAATTGAGAATAGCCATTGTAGCAGCAATAACCCTTACTTGAACTTTATATTTGTATGTCGGCATGTTATGTAAAATTGCAAATTTTTTCTTTCAAATTCCAAAGGTTCTTTCAATTACCATACCGAAACTCAAATGGTAGTAGTTGAAAATTTCATTTCGCTCTTTGGATGGTTCTTTTTTCCAATTAAATCCGGAATATGGTATCTAACATTAGGATAAGGAGGTAAGTATCCATCCATTTGTGGATACCCCTAATCAACTTGATAATATTGTCCTGGTGGTGGATAACGAAAATTCAAATTTCTGCTGTTCAAAAATGAACAAAAAACAGTAGCGTCGTGCGTAATTCCTTCCCTCTTGCCCTTACAGATGTAAATGTTAAATCAAATGTACATACAGCCATAATATACTACATAACAAAACTTTTACGTCCAACATATCATTGTGTTTCTGAAGTAAGCACATGTGCAACTGCATGTGTACTATCGATAACCCCAATATAATTTTTAAAGAATGTACAACTTTGGTGTGATGTCCTAATTCATTCTGGGACTGTATTAAATTGAGGTTCTACCAGCTTAATAATATCCTTAAATGTTTATTCAATAACTTTCAAAACTTCATGAAAATAAACACAGACGTGTTATTTAATCGTTGAAATCTTTCAGCAACCTACTATGTGGGAAGAGCCAAAGCAATTATGTATAGAAAGATGGCTGCCATTTTCCTAATGCACATATAAGACATTGGCTTTAAACCATAACCTCCGATCACTCATACAATGTCATAAAACAAAGCCTTTTCATTTGTAAATTTCATTGACAATGTTTTACATGATTGCAAGTATATCGTTAATCCGATGAACTTCTTTATATTCGAAAGTGTTAATTCGGTCTAGTGGAGCTTTTTATAGCACTCTGGGTCTCATAATAGCTTGTGTATCAGCCAAATCTTTAGCACTGGAATTTGAATGATCACCTTCATCGTACGGTTCAGCCATCGATATTTTTTTAGTTTGTGGTTAAGAAAATTGGAGATGGAGTGAAAATGAAGAAGATGATTTTGAATGGAGATGGAAAGGAATTGGAGTTGAGGAAGGAAGTTTATAGATTGGGTGATAGGCATCCAATGCATCGCGTCGAACGCATCTGATGCTAACCATTGATTTTCAACGATTCTCTCCAAAGGTGTCTCTTTATATCTATGCGGTTAAAACCGTGCTATAGCCTCACAATATCCATGCTATAGCGTGTAGCGCTCTTTGACCGCTATGTTCAATTTAGCACTATTAAATAGTGGACTTTTAGCCTCGTTATTTTCCACTACGCTGGCTAAATCAAGGTTTTTTAACATCCGCGTTAGCAACATTAATATAAAAAGGTTGATTTGCCTAATTCTCTTTTAAACTAAATCAACAAAGTTACGGTAAAAATCTAAATTTAAGGAAAAAATGCTCAATATAAGTTAGAGACCTTTTGTAGTCACCAAATATGGACTGTATAAATCATAATATTCTTCAATTTTGTTATACAAGATTAAATAACATTTCTTTTTCCTACACAAATGATGTGAGAATGAGAATAAATTAACTTTAAATATTTGCTTTTATATCTAATGAAGCTTTTTGCATCTCTATTATTTTCCGCTATATCTCTACTACAACTTTTTGCACATCCCCCATTATAGAACCGCTAAGTGCTTTAACTACGACTACAATAATATACACATCTCACAATAGGCAATGCCACTTGTACTAGGCCTATTATAACTGGCAGCCTCCAGTCTTAATATGCAAAGTTGTAATAGGGTGATTACCTTTAACAGTTGTTTATGATAGTTGCAAGTGACCATTGTAGTAAGGATTTTTTTACAACAATTAAAACAGTTGCGGTAGATTCTTTTACAACTGTAAATGTCGGCTGCTAATTAGTGATTACCATTTTACTTTTACGCGAATCTGAAAGGACTTCTCTTACTTACAGATTTGTAAGGAAGAGTAGCATTTTCCAATCTAAAAACATTCTAAAGATGCAAAGTGAATAAATTTAATATAGAATAATGACCACACTCCGCAAATACATGCAAAAAAAGTGATGCACAGTTCACCAATTAATTTACATGGTACAACATAGAGTAGACAAATATTTCAAAGGGCATCTCCAGTGGTTGAATTACATTCTGAATTTGCCAAGGAAAGATCTCCAGTCGTTCAATTCAACCTTAACATTCAGCTGAAAGTTCAGGATCGCGTTCAGGATCCTGAACTGGGCTTGGGCGCCCATTTTATGGGCGCCCAAGCCCAACCCCATACGACCCCCCCTTCTCCGCTACCAAACGCCTTATTCCGACCTGCAACGGCTATAAACGGCCGTATTTTGAACTCCAACGGCTATAAACAGTCATATTTTGTCCCCAACGGCTATAAACGGTCATATTTAAAATTACAACGGCTATAAACTGTCATATTTGTGATTTCATTACCTATATCGGACTATTTTTCAGATTGTAATACACACATCTCTTCTTCTATTACAATTATATTCTCAATTCCATAATATTGAAAGTATGTCTCATCCTTTTCAATCATATACCGAAGCGATGAATATGGATAGCTGGGATTTTGATTCCCAACCCTTTTAAAATGTTCATCCCCAGACCGCTCCCCCTCTATCCTTCCATTCTTTTGCTACATGGTCCGGCGATGAAGATAAGGATTTGTGTTATATTTACTATCATTTTTCTAACGACTCAGTAAAGGAGAATGACCAAAGTGGAGAGGAGTTTTGGGCAAAAGTCATGACTGCGTACAATAAAAAGCATGTTGAAAAAGACGAGGTCAATGTCTGCAATCATGGGTCATTTTGGGAAGATTAATCGACAAACACAATTCTACGAGCCACAGATTCACAAAATAAGAACAGCAAATCCAAGTGGAATGGGTGGCGAAGCTGAATTGGTAGCGTTTTGAAAAATATCATTTTTAATTTATATTCATTCTGATCACTTTGTTAATATATCATTTTGTGTTTCTGTTTTTTTAGAAGAGAATGGCAAACGATCAATTCTTGAAATTATTTCCAAGGGAAAATGGTACAAAGAAACCCCATTACTATCAGTTTGCAAACTGCTATGACTTGCTTGTTAGTCAATAAAAATGGAGCTCAAACACCGCAAAAAGCTTAAGAGAGGTCCAGACGAAGTCGAAGGGCAAGAAAAAAACAAGTCGAACTAATTATAATTCTAGCCCAAGCAATTCTTCTCATATGGACTCTAATGTATGCCCAGATAACGAAGACGAAGAAGCAGAACCCGCATTTGATGAAGATGCTAGACCGATGGGGCAACGAGCAGCTAAGAAGAAAATTGCTGTTCAATCTCAAATCGATTCTCGTTTAGCCCTAATGCATGAAAAACATGTGAGAGAAAATGCATAACGTCAAAGAGGGAGTGCAGAAAAGCTTGCCGTGTTAAAAGAACTGACCGAGATTGAGAAGGGCCGGTTTGAGCTAAAGCGGCAACGCCAAGAGACCTTAGTAATGGAAAAGGATATCACCGGAATGGACCCAATTACAATGCAATATTGGATGGAGTACAAACAACGCATTGTTGAGAGTAGATCGGGAACAAAACATATGTAGTTGAAATATTCATGTGATATTTTTAGTTATTGCAGTTTAAATATCCATGTACCTTCAGTTTATATTTTCAATCATGTGTTATTTTTAGTTTTAAAATATTCAATGGGATATCATTTATTTCGATGCATTCTGTAGACATCAATAAAGATTTACTTCACCAAACATAAATGATATTACAAACATAAAAATTATAGCATTCTACACTTTGTTACAGAAATAAAAAGGCAAACAGATGTAATTAAACAAAGATCCACCATCTCGAACTACTGATTTCCATGAGAATTCCAAATATGCTCCATTAAATCCCTTTGGAGTCTATTACGAATAGCATCATTACGATATACTTCATGATGATCATCATGAATTGCGTATTGTCCTTCATTTCGTAACGTGGCTGTGCGAAACAATTCGGGGGGTTGTCTTGCCCCATCATACTCAAAATCGGGATAGTCTATACCGCGTTCATCTTCAATGATCATGTTATGTAGAATTATACAACATAACATAATTGTAGCCATTTTTGATCTCTTCCATAATCTACATGGATTGCTGACCATTGCAAACCTTGCTTGAAGGACCCCAAATGCCCTTTCTACGTCCTTCCTTTGTCCTTCCTGCATTGCAGCAAATTGTTTCTGTATTGCCGTCATTGGGTTTGCAAATGTCTTTACAATCGTACTCCATTTGGGATAAATTCCATCTCCAAGATAGTATCTATGCTCATATGTGTTATGACCAAGAGTAAATGATACGGGAGTTGACTTACCTTGCGCCAAATCATTAAACAAATGAGATCTGTAAGTCAAACATATAGAATTCACAATATACACAAACATATATAATTCACAGTATACACAAACATATAGAATTCACAGTATACTTGAACGTTATCATCCAAAATCCAAGAAAGTGAAATTATATAAACATAAAGAATACACGGTATACTCAGACAATGACATAAGTACATAAGCTATATGAACTGCAACATATAATAAAACGTCTACTATGCATATACTAAAAGGTATACAACTAGAGGGATGCAACATCGTCGTCGTTAGCATCATCACCATCATCCCCATCACCATCATCATCATCTCCGTCATCGTCATCCCCATCACCATCATCATCATCTCCGTCGTCATCAGCGTCATCCCCATCACCATCCTCCCCTTCGTCCTCATCATCCCCAGCGTCCTTATCCCCATCGTCCTCATCTAAACCACCAGCATTATACCCCTAGGACCAGCATCACCTCCGCCTTGTGATCTGAAAGGCTCATATACAGCAAGTCTAGCTGATAGCTGATCAATCTGCACCTCTAGCATCTGTGTATGCTGCATGTACATATCATGCATGGTGTGTGTATGTGCAAGAGTCATATCGCGAAATACACCAAGTGAAACTCTGGCCTGGTCCAATCTAGTAGCATACTACATAAAGATGATATTTCACATAGTAAGAAACTAAGCATAAAATAAAGGAAAATGGCAATAAACAACAAACGTACCTCATACGGGGGATATATCCCGACTGAAGGCACACCAGGAAAGTCGGGGTGATCTGGAAAGACTAAAGGCTGCTCAATCAAAGTACCTTTCACGTCATATGCTCTAAAAGTAGTATCAGGCTCCAACTGCATGGGAGTTTGGGAGAACTGTGATGGAATCGGGTCAAATGAAACCTGCGGTACCTGAACTCTACCGGCTGCCATATGAGGTCCTATATGATCAAAGTTGACCCCACAAACATAATCTGGTACGATGAATCTACGGGGTGCTACTCTAGCCCAATAAGCATCATAATTTCCATCGATGAAGAAAGTCCTACTACCCACCCACCCAGACTGTCGTAGAGCATCTAAGTAATGATCGCCAATCACCCTATGTCTACCAAACATGTCCTCACAAGATAAAGGATCATATGGTATACGACGATCACCCGTAATCTGATAAGCACACCTCTCTCCCAAATACCACATAGGCATAAATGCAGGTGTATGCAAAGCAACCCTACGTCTAGATAGAGAATACGCAACCATCAAGGGATGGTCGTCCACCATAAGACATGCATCTGCTAGATGAGTCCAATGTGAGGTCCAAGGAGTCCGAATGATGTTACCTCGACTACGCATATCAAGCTTTGACCTAGCCTCCATCAAGTCATGTCGTACACCTAAGGGAACATGATGTACGTACTATATAGTCTCCCATCATCTCATCCTAGGGAAGTACTGCTCAGCAGCCTGATTAGCCATGTCCTGGATGCGGGGATGCATGTTTGCCGTGTACTCGTAGTACCATAACGGCAAAATATACCAAAAAGCATGCATCTGCTTGACATCGCCAAGCGCAAATGAACCGAGAGCGGTATAAAGGGTGCCTAATATCGCTGTTCCCCAATCAATAGTATGTAGCTGGTCTAATCTGGCTAGAGATGCTAAATAGCCTAGTCTAACCGTACCTTTTTGGTTCGAAAAAAAGGTCGAACCAAACAAGTACAGCAGAAATGCTCTAGTAACTGCATCCATCATATCGGCTCTAGCTATATAAGTGGTGATGTACTGCTGTAGGTAAGTCAACTTAACAGAACCACTACTGACGCAGGTAACATCTATCAATGGTAGAAAAATGGTAAACAGATTGGGGTACTCTTATAAATCATCAAATGGAAAAGGTCGAAGACCATGTCGTCCAATCTCAATGTCAGTGAACATGTAGAAATCAACTAGGGTGATACCAAGCTCAAAATCTGAAAAATGAAACGTATACATGGTGGGCCACCACCTCTCAGCTAATGGCTGAATGAGAGGTCGATCAAAGGACTGAACAGGCCTAATCGACAAAAAAAGACCAAAAGGGCTAGCCTGTAGCCTCTCAATAATAGGAACGGGAAGAGAGTCATAAAACTGGGTAATGCACTTAGCCTAACTACCCCGACAATGAATGTAATGGTCCTAAAGATAATTTATGAATTAATAATTTTTGATAGAGTAACAGTTATTTAATATAATTATGTGATTTACATATAAAAATTACCAGATATATTAATGTGCAATTTATACCTGTACGGTCGTCAAAGCAGATTCGTCTCTATGCCGATAACCATCTGGAAGCTCGTTTAGTACACGTAGATCGTCTGGTGAAACTCCAGGTGGCGGCGGAACATGTAACGGTCCAGCTTGCTCCGCTGGATGTCTGTGAACCGTTCTTCGAGCGATTTTGGTTGGACGCGGCGGCATTTCGTTTAGCTTTTCTAATTAAAAAAAATTAAAATGAAAATGAAGAGGAAAGTGCGGAGGGAAGGGGATGGGGCATATGTAGGGGGCTGGCGCCCATTTAATGGGCGCCTGGCCACTAAGAGCCCACCCCAGTTTCAAGGTTGAATATTCAGCCCTGAAACCACTGGAGATGCCCTAACAAACAAAAACGAAGGCAACAAAATCAATAAAGAAAACAATCAGTTCATATTTTGGTGCCAAAATCAAATCTAAGTCGAATTAGTACTCTCATTTGCATTGTCGTTTCCTTCATCAACCTCTTTTTCCATCTTCGGCTATTGTTGGCCATTTATCTCCTGCAATGCCATTATAGTTTCAAAAGCCTCTACAAAAGCAACACTTTGTTCTTTCTCTTCTCCAAGAATATGCTCTTTGCTTCCTCAATCACATCATTGCTCAACTATGCCTCCTTCTTAGATGAAACTACACTTTTATTAGTAGCAGTAGTAAGCACCTCCCTGCTATGCACCTGCTCTTCAATCTCTAGCCGAGTCTTTGGCTCTGCCCCTTTAGGACTCTCCTCAACTGCCACCGACCCCATAGCTTCATCTTGCTTTGTCTCTTCAGCCACTGCTTCATCATTAACCATTTCATGTTCATTCTCATTTTCATGATCTATTATCAATATGTCCGCCTGCTTCGCTTCATGTTTTTCTACATTATTAGTTTTTTATGCTGCAACATCGCTACTGTGATCCTATTCTTCCACCATTTCTATACAAAACTATTACGAATAATTGCAACCCATACAAAAATTAGGCATTAATAATCACAATCACTAACCCAGATTTGAGGAATTGTTGAATGATGTAAAAGGGGAAAGTTATCATAATAAATAACCAAGATTGAAGAAAGTAATTGAAGTTAAAGGGTAGTAATGAAGAAATTCAAAATGTAATTATACCTTTTACATTGTAAAAAAAGTGTGTGTCACCTTCCCTTCGCTATACAAAAGCAACAAACTTTGAATCCAAGCAGCGGCGGCTATACAGAAGCAGCGATCTTTTAATCTAGGCATGGCATGAGTTCGGACTCGTCAAAGAGATCGAATAGCCATGGCGATTTGCAGCTAGATGGAGGTGAGCGCGAATTGGAATTTTTGTTTAGGGATTTTGGCATTTTCCTTGGAAGCAGATTAAATTATTCAGTGGAAGAATAATATGGCATTGGTAGGGACAAAGAGGGGGGTATAGGAAATTTAGGGCTGGAGCGGGATGGAGTCAAAAATTGAAGTTAAAAATTTGGTTGTGGAGCAAAAAAATAAAAACTTGTGTATACCAAAGAAAAGAGTTGAAAAAGAAATTTTTTAAATGCATATGAAAACAATATTTTTTAGAAAACTATTAAATATTAATTATTGAATATATTTATTACAACCTTTTAGAAAAAATAGTTGATACTTATTAGTAAGTTCACTTAATAAAAAAGTTGTTATGAATCAAAAATTACAACTTTTAGAAAATATTTCAGAGCGGAGCCAAAATTCTCGTTACTTAGAGCTAAATAAACTTGTATTGTCAAAGAAGATAGTTACAAAAAAAATTTAGTTTGCATTTTTTTTAACAATCTCTAATTTTACGAAAATTTGAATATTACATAAAATTTAAAATTATTTAAAAATGTTATTTTTTTTAATTTTTATTTTAGGAAAAATGAAAAAATTATTTTAAAATTTTCTGAGTGTTTTAAATTTTATAAATATTTTTAAATTTATTTTAGAAAATATTAAACCTTTGAATTTTTATTTTTGAATTTTAAGAAATTTTTAAATTTTACGAATTTTTTTAAACTTTATGAAATATTAGATATTAAATATTAATAATGAATTATCAGTTATTTAATAGTAGTTATTAATTATTATACTAAATATTACTTATTATTTATCATTTATTAATTATTATTTATTACCTCTTATTTATCACTTATTAATTTATTTTAGAAATGTTTAAATTTTTTGAAGTATTAATTATAATTATTAATTATGATTCTTATATATCAAATACTAAATAATAAATACTATTTCTTAATTATTAAATGTTAATTACTTATTAATTATTAGTTACTAAATATTAGTAATAATTATTATTAATTATTAACCATCTAATAGAAATTATTTGAAAGTAATTATTAATTATTAAATATTAAATATTAAAATATACTTCCTATTTTTAGTTATTAATTATCAATCATTGCTTTTTATTCTTAATTATAATTGAATATTAATTATTAAATACTACTTATAATGTATGTATTATTAATTATTAATTACTAATAGTAATTATTAATCATTAATTATTAATTATTAATCATCAATTATTGAATATACTATTAAATAGTAAATTAATTATTATTATTTTATTAATTATTAAATATTAAACTACAATGAATTATTAAAATGTAAACTAATTAAATATTAAATGTTAAACATTAACCATTAATTATTAATTATTAAAATTTAATTATTAATTATTTAATAGTACTTATCTAATAGTAATTATTATTTATTAGATATATTTATTAATTATTAAATGTAATTTATAAATATTAACTATAATAAATAATTAAGTATAAAAAATAATTACTGATTATTGATAATAATTAGTAATTATAATTATTTATTGATAATCCTCAATTATAATAAATTATAAATAATAACATATATAAGCTGTCATTTATTTTTCTAAATTATAAATTAATATTTACAAATTATTAAGTAAGCTGTTATAAAAAATATTTACAACAGTCAAAATTAATTAGTTGTTACAGATCTTTATTACAACTGACTAAAATAAACAGTTGTTAAAAATATATTTATTGCAACTGGCAGGAAAATGCAGTTGTTAAAAATTTGTTTATTGCAACTGGAAAGAATACACGGTTGTTAAAATACATTTATTGCAACTGGCAGGAAAACTGTAATGACCCAAGATTTTAGGAATTTATTTTGAAAATATAAATAAGTTTAAAATAATTTTTAAACTAATTTTGAAAAAAGGAATTGATATGGCTTGATATGGTGTAGCTATATGTGTACATGTGTGCACAGGAAATACACATGAATAGAAGCTTAATTCCTGGATGATATGAATGAACATATGTTGATGTGTATGAATATATATATATATATATATATATATATATACAGATAAATAGATTAAATCCTTAAAAGCTATATGCATAAATATATATGGCTGCTACAGGTTGTATTTGAGTGTATATGTGCATATGTGTTCAATAAAAATAATGTATAGACATATATGTGTATTAATTATTTCTGTAAGACATATATATACATATATGTATGCTAATCAAACACAAGTGTTCAAATCAGTAAAATAAAAATACACAAATGTATTTTAACTATAGGCAGAAAGCAAGAATGAAGATATAAAAGGAGCAATCATTTTATAAATAAATAAGGGAAGCACATGCTATTTAAGTGAAAGCTAAAAATAGAAAAGTAAGACAAACCAGTGATATGTTTTGTATATGCAGAATTAGGAAGAACCCTTGGCATATATATATGATAAAATAATGGAAATCAAGTCACACCTTTAGCATGATATTAGATAAGAGAAAAAGCATTTTCTGGAAAAGCAAATTTCTGAAAATAACCAAAATGATAAAACCACTTTTCTCTCCACAAACTTGAGCCGGGGAGGGTAGGATTTTGGGTTTAAACTAAATGCAAATGGCATGATTTTGGGTGGGAAAAATGACTCTAGCTAGCACCTTAAACCCTAGAAGAACCCTGCATAAATAAGCAGTGATAAGAGGGGCCTTCTCTTCTTCCTGATAGCTCTTGAAAAAAAATATCATATAAATATAAGACAAGTGAAGAAAAGGGTTTGGGGGCAGAAGCTTGTCAATCAACTAAGAAGTGAAGGAGAGCTAGGTGAGAAAACTCACTCAAAAATCTAAGGCACTAAGTCCTAATGAAGGCAGCCAGTTTATAAGTTGATCTTTCTTAAAATGTATTTTCATATGTGGTTATCTTTCTTTGATTTCTAAGATGAAAATGCTTTGATCTTTAGTGTGGTTGTTCTGCTTGATCTATTATGTGAAAGTTCTAAGTATTATTAGTAAATATGTTTTTATAAACCAGATCTCTCTGATATGTTAATATTAGGAAAAATAAGTGAATACCCAGAGAATCAAATGATGAATATAGGCAAGTAGTGTTGGTTCTGGCATAACCTAGAGAATATAAACATGTTGAGCTGCAATATACTTGCGTATAAGTGCTGAGGCTTGAGACAAAAAGGAATTAGGGGTGCAATAGGGTTGCCTATGTGCTGATGCTCCTAATTCAATGAAAGTATATAAATAGCCATATACATAGCAAATAAATTTGTGATTCAGTGAAACTTGGTCGTTCTGAGTTTAACTTAAGCACAGATGTTTGCAAGATGAAAAACTCTCTCAAAATCCATAAGCCAATGTTAGTTGCATATACCCCTTTTAAAATGCAAATATATATATATATATGGATGCAGAATCTTATTTATTAGACACTTATGTTTAATTGCCTGCTTGTCTTTGTTTGGTTATGAAAGATATGAAATGCCATGACATGGATGTTTGTTTTAGTGAAATGATTCACTGAATGGTTTAGTCATGATAAATCAAAAGAGTTATTACTAACTTAAAACTAACTAGGAAATGGGGTCAAGAGCACTGCAGGAATGAC
This sequence comes from Allium fistulosum, assembly GCA_030737815.1. Taxonomy (NCBI): domain Eukaryota; kingdom Viridiplantae; phylum Streptophyta; class Magnoliopsida; order Asparagales; family Amaryllidaceae; genus Allium; species Allium fistulosum. Next base: position 46,558,724 of record CM060906.1, read on the forward strand.
TTGTGTTCTTGAGCAATACAAGTTGACACATGGCTTGTTTAAGTCCTGAGATCTTTGTGTAATGGAGTGAATTAGCCCATTACAATGTGTCCATTGATTCATATGATTGCAGATGAGACCAAGATAGATAAATATATCAATGTAAGAAAATTTGATATAAGGAGGAACTAGAGTTTTCTTGGATGAAATCTGAGTAGGGAATAAATGATTTAATTCATTTTGGTGATTTCCCTGTTTTGTATGGATGCTTATTTGATTTATGGCTGATTTGTATGAATGTATGCCTGTTCCATATCTTTATAAGGTTTTTGGAAAGAAAGATTTAACTGTGCACATGCACACTGACACAGAACATGCACACTATGACTTACTTGTTTTCTAAAGGCAGAATATACTGATTTATATGTGTTTCAGCTTTAACTTGATTTACTAATTGTTTTAGTGGATTTTCTCATACCAGACATGTGTCTGACCCTAGTGTGCTAATGGCATATGGGGTGTCTCATTTAATATGGGGCAGCTTCAAATGCTTTTTCAGGAATTGCAGCAACTAAGTAGGAGTAGGAGCAAGGCTTTGAGAAGAAGATTATAGCATGCTAAAATTAGTTAGATAAGAGCTTAAAAGATGAAATCTGCATGTATTAATATTTTTAAATTATCACTTGTATTAAGTACTGAATGATGGATGGATATTTTGCTAAGTATTTTGCTAAGGAATTGACTTGTAGCTGGAGTTTATAAATTTGGATATTATCTGAAAAGTTGAGGAAGTTAACCTATGATTTTGTATGTAAATCTGAGCAAGAATACTATGATAAATAGGATGGTTATATTTTATAAATGTATTAGTCAATCTTGAGTCTTTGAAAAGGATTAAGTATTGAGTTTGGGGGAAAATATGGGTTTAAACTAGAGAAATTATTTTAAGTATTTAATTGCCTTTCATTGAAATATTTTGTAAAAAGATTCAAGTCCATTTCTGGGTTGTTTTGAGAAGAGTAAATACAAAGCAAAGAAAAAAAAAGCTTCAGATGCTAAGCAAATAAATGGCATATCATTGTTCCATGATCAAAGTGTCTGGCTGACACAATCACATAAATTAACCAGCTTCAAAAGAATGGAGTTCTGGTTGAACATGTTTGATTATATTTTGATAGAAAAAGGCACTTCAAAATCTTTAGTTTTCTTCTGCAAATGTTTAACCTAAAACCCTCTTTAAAATTCTATAAACGGATGTGCATTTTTAACTGGCTTGAACTATCAAATCAGGAGACACATAAATTGAAAATGATAGATGTAAATATCATTTTCTGGTACTTAGCCACATATCAAACATTTGAACTATGCTAAAAAAAATGAATGATCTCTAGTTTTCTAAGATTATCTGCCAGGATAAAAAGTAACAGAAAAATCATGGTTAGCATGACCAAATCTAGCATAAATAAATTTGCACAGGACCTACTTATATACTGCAAATATCAAAGAATCTGGGAATTTAATTATGAGTAGGTTAATTCAAATTCAAATCAAATAGAACTTGCTCTTGTTTACAAAATTTAAATATATATATATATATATACACTCTGATTTAAACAAGAGGGACATATACATCAGCATATGTATATGTATATTTTTATGATTAAACTAATATATTTATATTAGTAGGAATTTTAAAATCCTGGACAAATTGTTTGAAAAAGAAAATGACTTTGAGAATTAAATTGAATTGTAAATGAAAAAAAATTCCCATTAAAATTAAGGTAAAATTTGGAGGGTCATTTCATTTGGTATCAGAGCAAATGGTTGCATTGATTGTTGAGTACTATAGAAATATATTATGTCTGTTTGTTTTGGATGAAATAATTTAGATAGGAAAATATTAACTATAGAAAATATTCACAGTATACTAATACCATTTGCCCATAACTTGGTTAGCAACCCATGGTAGGAAGGGGATCACATCATGCAGGAACAAGTGCACCACAAATGCTTGATATGCGAGAGTTTGTAAGGGTTTTAAGGGATGGAATTGGGCATAGGCCTGAGAATCCACATGAGGAACTTTCAAAACTATTAAAGGCTTATAAAAACTTGGGAGGTAAGAGTTTTGAAGGGACTGAGGATGTGATGGAAATTCAAGCATGGTTGAGAACATTGGATAGGATTTTCAATGACATGCAGCTTGATGATCAAAGGAAGAGGCAAGTGGCTTCAAGATAGCTGAAAGGAGTAGCTTTAAGCTGGTGGGAAGTAATCATTACAGGGAGAAATGAGAATGAAATCACTTGGAATCAATTCAAGGAGATGTTGGAGGCAAGATTTGTACCAGCATCAGCTAAGACCACTTTACTCGAAGAATTTATTAGACTCAGGCAAGGAACTCTAAATGTCACTTAATACACTCAAAAGTTTGAGGGGTTATCCAAATATGGAGCAATGCTAGTGGCAGATGAAGCATCCAAAAATGATAGGTACATTAAAGGTTTGAACCCAGGACTTAGCAGAGCCATGTTACCTTATGCTAACAGGACTTTTGATCAAGTAATAGACTTGACTTTGAAATTGGAGCAGCATGACAAGGAGAGGGAGGAGTTCAGAAATTTTAGGAATAATAACACTAAGAAGGGTAAGGGGAGATATCACCCTTATGATAAGAAGAAAGGAGAGGCCGGTAACAAAGGCACTGGAGATACCAAAGCTAAGGAAACCAAGAAGAAAATTGTGTGTCACCACTGTGGTAAGGAAGGACACATCAAACCAAAATGTCCAGAATTAAAAGGAGGAGCTTTCAAGTGCTATCTATGCGGGAAAGAGGGGCATATGAAGAGAACATGTCCTGAGCATAAACAACAAGGAAAATTGGCAAATTTGGAAGGCAAAGGCAAATCCACAGTGGAGATTAATGCTGAAAATCACAGTCAAGTGGAAGGTACACTATTTATTTGTACCATACCCATAGCAGAAGTATATGATACTGTGGCAACTCACTCTTTGCTTATGAACTAGTTAAAATGCTAAAATTGAATTGCATATTGGTTGAAACTCCATTGCTTATACAAAGTCCACTGGGGAGTTCTAGTGTTTTAAATATGATTTGTGTGGATGTGGAATTAAACATAGGAGGAGATACTTTTATTTCCAATTTATATGTTTTAAACTACCCAAATATAGGTGTTATATTGGGGGTAGACTGGTTAAGGCAATTTAAAGCCATAATTAACTTAGATTCATCCACCATATCATTGCAAAACTTTAGAGGCCAGAGAATCACAATTTTGTGTGAAGTAGCTAAGGGAAGGAAATTGTATCATTTAATTGACTTGGAAAAAGATTTCAGTGAACTTACTATTGAAGAAATTCCCATAGTCAATGAATACTTGGATGTGTTTGGGGAGGTTAAGGGTGTTCCAAACCATAGACTAGTGGAATTCCAAATTCATTTAGTTCCAGGAGCAAGCCCAGTGATTAAAAAGCCAACTAGAATGGGGCCAAATGAACTAAAGGAATTAAAGAAACAATTAGTGGAATTAGAAGATAAGGGTTTTATAAGACCAAGTAATTCTTGATGGGGAGCACCAGTGGTATTTGTTAAGAAACAAGATGGTTCCTTAAGACTTTGTATAGATTATAGAGAATTGAACAAAGTAACTATCAAAAATAAATATCCATTGCCAAGAAAAGATGATCTTTTTGATCAATTAGCTGGGGCAAGAGTGTTTTCTAGACTAGATTTAGCATCTGGTTTTCATCAAATGAAGGTGGAGGAGTCAAGTATCAAGTACACTGCCTTTAACACTAGGTATGGGTTGTATGAATTTCTGGTTATGCCATTTGGCTTGACTAATGCAGCATCATACTTTGTAAATTTAATGAATAGAACCTTTAGAGATTATTTAGACAAATTTGTGCTGATTTTTATAGATGATATTTTAATTTATTCCAAAACAGTGGAAGAACATAAAAGTCATTTGCATCTGGTTTTGTCTAGAATGAGGGAAAAAGATTTAAAGGCAAAATTTTCAAAATGTGCATTTTGGAAAGAGGAAGTACATTTCCTTGGCCATGTCATTTCTGCCAAAGGAATTTCTATAAACCCCAATAAAGTAATAGCTATTCAAGCATGGAAGAGGCCTAGCACAGTGAGTGAAGTAAGATCATTTATGGGGATGGCAAGATATTATAGGAGATTTATAAAAGATTTTTCAAAAATTTCTACACCACTTACTAACCTAACCAGGAAAAATCAAGCTTTTGTTTGGTCATAGAAGTGTGAGAAGTCTTTTGAACAGTTGAAGGGCCATTGGTGAATGCTCCAATCTTGAAAAGTACCCTAGGGAAATGAAGAATTAGTTGTATACACTGATGCTAGTGGGTTTGGCTTGGGTGCAGTGTTGATGCAACAAGGCCAAGTCATTGCATATGCATCCAGACAACTCAAACCTCATGAAGTAAGGTATGCCCCACATGATCTTGAATTAGCAGCTGTGATCTATGCTTTGAAACTTTGGAGACATTATTTGTTAGGAACTAAGTTTGAACTTTACACTGACCACAAGTCTTTAAAGTATTTATTTTCACAAAAAGATTTAAACATGAGGCAACATAGATGGGTGGAGTTCTTAGCTGCCTATGATCTAGACATACTCTATACACCAGGCAAGGTTTTAAATATCGGATTTCGATCACGTTCCGTCTCGGAATTTTTACATAAGTTATCTCGTATCGGGGGAGAACTCGGATGAGATGAGTACATATCGGGTGTACATCTCGGATTGACATCTCGGGTCTTATAATGCATCTCGGGAATATCTCGGATGTACTTATGTGTCTAAAATTGATGTGTCAAAAATTTATTTAACGGTTATAACTTTCCTAATAAAAATAAAAATGGTAACATACTTGATTTACATGGAAAAAGGAATACTTTTAGAAGAGTAGTAGCTTGATTAGCTTAATTGATTTGGTAATGATTGAATAATATCCTTTTATTTGAACATAATAAAGAAGTGAAACCTTTCGCTATGACTCATTAAGATAAAAAGTAAAGAATATGTTCAAGAAGTTGCTAAATTATAATTGGATTGAGTAGTTTCTTTTGAATCAATATGAAAATAAAAAATATTTTGCAAAATAAGATAAATGTATAATTTCGGGTGGGATCTCGGATTGAGATTTTGATCCATATTTCGGGTGAGATTTGAATATCTCGGACGAGATGAGTGTCGAGGGAGATATGGAGGAGATTTGATGTCTCATCTCGTTTAAGTGTGAAAAGGAGATCTCGAAGGAGATCTCGGGCGATATATAGGAGATTTAAAACCATGACACCAGGTAAAGCAAACAAAGTTGCAGATGCCTTGAGTAGACAACATGCTAAGATAGCTATGTTGATGATGGAAGAATTTAATGATTTGTCTATACTCACTGACTTGGAAATTGAAGCAAGTAGTAAGGTACAAATGGTACCAGTTGAAGGAGATAAGAGTAAAGGAAAATTGAGTTTAATGTCTCTGCAATCAGATTTAATTTTGAAGGTTGGAAAAATGCAAGAACAAGACACAAAATTATTGGAGAAGAAGATTCTCATACCAAAAGGGGAAGAAGTGACAAATTACCATATTGATAAAAATGGTTATTTAAGAAACCAGAATAGAATGTGTTCCAGAAAATTCACTCATACTTGGTATATATTCCGCTGTATTGTGTACTGTGTATTCTGTTGTGGGTCAAGTTAATATAATTGACCAGTATTTGATTCTGATTGTATTGTACTCTGATGATGTAATGTGTAAACATATTAAAACTCTTATTTTAAAGATTAATCATTTATCTATTATATATTGTTCCACTGCGTATGTGAGATTCTGATGTTGTCATGTTGTTTTCTATTTTCTTCTTCTACCTCTTTCTTCTTTTATCCTAGTTATTCGCTCTTTCGTACACTTTGGGTTGAGCGAGGAAGAATTATTATCAACTCAAGAGGTACGGAACAGTGGGTCGCTACAAACCCTTTTCAAAAAGATCAAAACATGTCCAATCTTCTTTCGGAGCTACTCAAATTGCAAATGAAGTTCAAATCACAAATTGGCTAAGAAATGAGGAAATTGCCACAAATAGATTCCAAGCTTTAACCAACAAAGGATTTCATATAGGTCTGTTCTATAACATACATGCCAATATAGAAAATGATATCTATAGCTTGACTACCGATGTGGGCTGTAGAAATCTTATTGACATTGAATCAAATAAGGTAATAATAGATCCTTTAGCAATTTATCTCTTCTACTCAAATCTTTGTGGTGAAAAGATTTGGAAATCTGAAAATGATGATGGATGGTGATGAACGAGTGTATATGGAAAAACTATAAAATTTGATGTATTTATCTTAGGACGAATCCTAGAATGTTCGTACGAAGGTATAGACTTAGAAGAAATTCCCGACTATAGTGTGCTACCTAGAAACGAAGTAACTCATCAAATTTAGGAAGATGAAATGCCCTAGCGGATGTCAATCTATCTTCGACCAAGTGCTCGTCTACTAACTAGAATGATAATTAATACCATTATTTCTAGATTAGGTAGTCATGAGCAAATTCATGAAAATGAGCATAAAGCATTATATGCTATATATGCCCAACTTCCGTCAATTGGGTAAAATTCATACATGATCAAATAAAAAGTTTTTGGAGTCAACACAAAAGTACTATTCTCTATGCTCCGTACATAATGAGAATATTAAGAGATTTATGTGCCTTCGTATATGCCACAATATGAAGAAATACCATCCAAACATAATGGGAAGAGATTTGTGTCCTTAATGCGACTCTAAACAGTTCCCCTCCCATTATTCCATTTGAACAATGGAAACTCCGAAACCAACCTCGACAAGAAAAGAGGCTTGTATCTTCTTCTTATACTTCTGCACCTCATTCTCCTCAGGAATACCATTCAGATCCCGAAATCTTAGAAGCTCGAACTTCCCTTAATCACAATGAATCGGGTTGCGATGTAGTTTTACAAAATCAAGGAATCAGTACCAAAATCAAAAGAAACTGGAGAAGATAATGATTGGACTAGAACAGTCTTTTTCAACTCATATATATGACTAAGGTAGAAAAAATTTAGAAAAAATTGTTTCTGAATTAGTAAAAATTATGAGAAAACTTCGAGGTAGGTCTACATCTTCATCTTCATCGCTATCACCAACACCTTCTCCTCGTCAACAAACACCACTCTATCATTCTCAACATTCCCCTCCTCAACCATCACACACAAATATAGAAAAAACAATTATAGTTTTAGAGGATGAAGAAGAAGAGAGTGATGGGATTCCACGGCCAAACCGGATGTCGTCCAGCCTACATCTCAGCAGGATTATATAGCGATGCAAGGATTGACTATACAAGAAAATATGGAGTACACCGATCAAAATCATTGGCCCAGAGATTTTCAAACAGATCCATTATCATATTATGATTATTATAAGAACTATGGGGGCTTGTCTTATTCTTCTCATTTGTATATTGTGCTTGTTCTGTATGAAACATGTATGTGATCTTGACTATGTTTTATCAATGTTATCGTGTTTATGGTTATATTTTTTGAGATTGTTTGTGTAACTGTGATGTGATTTCTATGTTTTGTTTCGTATATTTATAATGTTCTTTTTGATAATGTGAAAGTGGGAGAAAAAGATATGCATATATACAGGGGAAGATCACATAGGGGGAGTAAAAATATAATTATACATTGTTAGTGATTGTATAGTTGTCATCATCAGAAAGGGGGAGAATGTTAGAACCTCCATTCTTAATTTCGATGACAACAACTATACAAACACACATATACAATATAAACATCATCAATATGTAGGTATGTGCAACAAGATCATGGCTAGAAGACAAGCAAGAAGAGACTATTACTAGTAAGGCCATATTTAGTCTTAGATAAAATATGTATAATCTCCTTGAGTGATTCACAAAATACAAATTCACATTTTCAAAAATAAACAGAACTTATCTTAAGAAAACAAAATTCACAAACGTCTATGAAAAACCATAGACGTCCATGACATTACACGGGAAAATTAATCCCTGTATGACAGACGTTTGTGATTTTCCATAGACGTATGTGACGTTATTTCTAAAACATAACGGCTATTTTAATGAAAGGTTACTTCCTTCTGAATTTTTCAATACATTGAATTTACTCAAACATTGCAACTCTTTGAAAGGTAATGGTTGCTTCTCTTTGGGAAACAACTCTTGAACTTTATAAATACAACTAAATGATTGAGGCTAACACTTACCTTGATTTCTATACTCTTATTCTATATTCTTACTTCTATGCTTTCACTGATTCGATTTTCTCAATCATTCAAATAACCATAATTTATATTTTGGTTATATTGCTTCCTAAAAATCAAAGTGCACATAAACAATATCACTCAAAGGAGATTATAGGAAGAATTGTATTGTAATTCCATATCCGTGTTATTCAGAATACAGAATTGTCAACAAAATACTTTTGTATTAAGCCTATTCCTCCGGGTTAAGTGAGGGTTTTTCGGTTAGTAAATACCGAAAGGGAGCTTCGGGACTGGACATAGGACGGAAGGTACGAACCAGTATAAAAACTCTTCTTTGCATGCTTTTTATACTTTACTATTTATTGTCTACTATTGCATTAGCTCATACACTTGCATATTATACACAAGTTAGATAATATATGATCCACTAAACTTACAACTCTACCTCATCTCCTCCTGTGAGCTTAGTAGTTAGAAGACTTTTGGGCAAGGATTCCTTCTAAAAGTTCTATCATTATTGATACTCGTTGCTCTAGGTTTTTAATCTTAGCCTCACTATAGGTAGGTTGTGCCGGATCCGATGATTGTCCCGGCTCTACATTTCCTAAGTTGAAGTTAGGAACAACATTTTCTTCTAATGTCACCATTTATGTGACTTTTTTATTAGGAGCATTGATTTGCTTTGATCTACCCATTTTCCTAAAACATAAATTTACCCAAATTTGTTTGAGAAGAGAATTGCATAGAAGTGGAGGTTCAGGCCCACTTTCTAGTGCCAAAATGTTAAACCAAAAATTGGTATAACACCCATGATGCCGTAATGATAAATGTATCCTTGATTCGAGTATATTTGATAACACGACTACGGATAGCTCAGTCGGTATTGATCGAATCAAGAACAAATCTAACATTCGAGGCCAAGTACAAGATAATATCATTAGGAGATGGCTATAATGCCCATGGGTTTTAGTTGTTGCACATTCGATGGCTCATATGTCATCTTTGAATATGATATTCGAGATCTCTTAAGGCCATTTGGAACAAAATGTTCGAATGCACTTAAGACCACTTGGAATAAAATATTCGAGAATCTATATGCTTCTTAGGAAGAGGGCACTCCAAATCCCATGTCATATATCTAAAGGAGAAAGAAGATAAGTGGTAAGTATGTGAAATAGCCCATTAAGCTTATTAATAAACTAATTAAATAGTGCTTATGTTCATAGTCCAATGTCCGTATGTAATAGGTAAGATATGAGATATGCATATAAACGCTAGTTTAGACCGAAGCTCATGTGAATCTATGTTAAACAGAATCCCAATTGCTTTGGGTCTAAAGAGCTTTATTATATGCATGTTCATGTATAATAATTTCAAAGTGCCCAATCAAGGTAATAGGTTTGTCCAAGTCCTTGCTCATATGAATCAAGCATGATTACAATCAGATTAGAATTGTCCCCAATTTGATTAAGGGCTACAAGAGTTTAATTTAAAGGTGAAAAAAGAAAATCTGTCCTCATTCCTCCTCACCTCTAGGGTTGTATTTATAAGGGTAGAACAGTTCGACAAGGCTACTCAATGCCGCTTTTGGCGTCCAATCTTCAATCTGTGTAGTCTTCGATGTCATCAATGGCACCAGGTTCCATGTTTTACTTACATGATCTTTGAAATGCTTCAACAATAGGAGATGGTACCAATATGAAGTAATGTTGATATGGGACGGCATCGTTTAGTATCATATACATTTTAATAGCTTTTGTATGGACATTGTTAACCCGCTTTTTAGAAAAGCAGATTTCAACTGGACTTAAAAGATCGAAAAAGACAAAATGATTCATAGACTTGGAAACACTTTGAGAAAATCTAGAGAATTGAGGTCATAAAGTTTGGTTGAAAAATTAGCTAAGTCCTTAACATACCCCTGAGTTAAGGCTTTAGGTCAACCCTAAGTTAAAACTTTAACGAATGTTAGAGCACCGAGATGGAGATGGAATGACATGGAATTTGGCAAAAACACTTAGAAAAACATAAGGACCTAGGAAAGGTTTGGAGTGATTTGACCCCACCAACTAAAATCAGACCCGAGTCAAGACCTTGAGTCGGATCCAACTTAAGGATACTCACTCGGTGACCTCTCGGATTTCATGCATGGCTCGCTCTACTCTATTACTTCATGCTCAAGTGATGGTGCAAGGAATTGATGACTTACTTTAAGGATTGGTTGGAACAAAGCTAAGAAGTTGGATATCTAAGAGATTGCAAAACTTAACTTGAAGATGATGGAAAATAGGTTCAAACGACCCAAGAAGAAGGGGGAAAAGTGGAAGAATTAAAGAGTTGGGCAAGACATCAAAATCCTTAACTCGGTACCGATTCAAGGATTTAACTCGGGACGGCTTGGGTTTTCTGGTGTGACTTTGTGCTATCTTTGGACTTCATTGCTATTGGGCCTCTGACTCTATGTTGTCCAATTCCTTTATAAATACCGACCTACCTGCTACCAGAAACGGATATCCATTCTGCTAGAATCCTTCAACCCTCTTGGAGTTAGAGCTACTATTACATTTTCTTCACTTCTATTCTCCCCAAATAACGTTTTTAACTCCATTGTAAATCTGGGATCCATTAGATTGGAGCCAAATCAAATCTAACTAGTTGTGATCCAGAGAGAGAACAACTAATAAAATAGATTAAAGTGGACGTAGGCTGGAGATTATGTCGAACCAATATAAAAAATTCTATGTGTTCTTGTCTACCGTTTTCTTTTCCCCTTTACTTTTATCTAAACTGGTGCTTTCATTTTGATTTTGGGTGTCGACCCATTTTTGAGTTAACAGACATTGACGATAGTCATTACCAACGTCATACCGAAGGTTTGTGGTGATACTCCGAAGTGTGGTATTGATATATTGCAACGTTGAAGTGAGATAGTATTGATGATAAGCAACATTACTCAGCAGCAATGCTGATTCTTAATATTGATAAGAGGTGATGGTGATTTGAGTGGATATTGATTAAGTGCAGCATCAATTCTGGCCTTATTGATATGTGGCATTGGTTGAGTGGTAGCACTGATGAGTTATGACGTTGAATAGAGGCAACATTGAGAAATTATGGCACCCATAAATCATACGGCTTCGATGATGGGCGGTATGAAATCTATACTGCATCGACTAATTGCAGCATCCTCCTTCTTCTTATTAATGAAATGCAGCATAGATAGTATACAACACGGAAGCAGTGTGGTATCACCTGAGGCTTGATATTGAGAGGAAGCGTCATTGCATGAGACACGACATTAAAGGAAGGCAGCATGAAAAAGTGACATTATGGATGGGATAAGACATTGTATGATATGCCGCATTGCTGAGTAGTTACGTTACATGAGATGTGGTCCAGATTATACTAACAAATCACGAAATAATTAAATGATATAAGAGATTCATCATTCATGATCTAACTCTATTAATGGTCTGTGGCGTTGTATATGACCTTTTATTGATGAGAGGCCACATTGTAGGCTTTCTACATCGAGTCTCGCAACATTGATTTATTTATGACGCCGCCACCTATAATATTTCCTTCGACATTGAAATTTTATGGATAACAGATAATATATCTGTATATTAGGTGAGCTAACTTGTCCGTTGTAGTGTAAATACCAACACTTATAGACGGGCATGTTATACCTTGCACGAATTGCTATGTTACACATGCACCACATGTATATGCGTACATAATACACGTGTATATATAATAATATTAATTACATAATATAAAACTATATTATAAAATATAAATAAAATAATGATTTTATTTTAAAAAAATGTGAAATATTCTAAATAAGTTAGACTTCATAGGCCCAATAAATATCTAAAATGGTAAAAAAAATTGAAATCCGCACATTACTTTCATTGCAGGCTGGCCCAGCTTCTACAAAGTACCTCATCACAGATGCAATGTCAAGAATGATATATTTAATTCCATCATCCAAACCATTAGACCTACATGACTCAAGGTTTGAGCCAGAAGCTGGTAACTGTATTTCTCTTTATTGACTAGTTGAAGTGGGGTCAATACAATTCCTGTAGTAGTCTATTCCACCTTTAAATAAGTATTGCCAAAAAGATTTTGTTTTTGAATACGAAGTAAATAATCCGAAGAATAAAATTTAGTAAACCCATTGAACTTAAATATTTACACTATGTATATTCTATCGAATTTTTCATATTCATGCCCTAAATTCGCGCAAAATTCAGCAGTCTTTACCGAAATTCTTCTTAATTGGAATTTAAGCCCCTTTAGTACCCTCCCTTGTAAGTTGCATCATTTATATCGTAGAGTTATGATAAAATGGAGCATATGTTCCTCTTCTTTATTTACCTATGTAATAAATTTAATGGAAAGAATATAAATTTAGGCCAGTTTTTAACATATTTAGATCGCTTTTGAAACTTACTACAAACATAAACCCAATTTTGCCACGGTAGCACTGAATCATCGCTTTTTCATGGTGCATTTCGAAAATGTACTATGATTTTTTTAAAGTTTCCTATTGGTACATTTTCAAATGGAGGTTGGGTGGAATTTTTTTGGCCAATTTGCTCCATTTGAAACTGCACCACTAGTAAACTTAAAAAATATATTTTATTAGCTCATTTTCAAATTTAACCAAGAGGGAATTTTTTTTCTTTAACTGCTCTTATTTGCTCCATTTGAAATCTGTAATACCCTAAAATTTCATATATAACTTAAATAATGATTATAATTAATGATAAATAAATTTTGAATCTAAGTGGAGGGTAATTTATAAAAGTTTACTACAATGGAAAACTAATTTTTAAAAATGGTTGAATTAGCTGATGGGTGTCGCACCATTGCATAAGTCTCATTTTTCTGATCAAGATGGAGTATTCATTTGTCCGAATCGGATACCGTATGAATGAGATATCAAGGTTTTAATTTAGCGAGTTTGGGTTTGGGTTGAGTTGGGCCAAGCCCATAATTTGAATTTGAAATTAACCACTATTTTAAAATTTCCCCCCTAAAAAGTCAATTAAGAGAGTACGTATATCCATTTTCTTCTAACTTCTCATTTTCAAAACTTATCGATTCCATCTTCTTCTTATTTATTCAACCAAACATCAAAATCACAAATCTCAACGAAATTCGACGAGACAAGTTGCAATTGAATTGTGGAAGAGTTCTCTATCATCAAGAGTAAAGATCAAGGGATAATTCGAAGGTTGGAATTTTTGGAGTTTTCGGATAGCGGAGGAGATCTGGTTTGAGTGAGTGTGGTTTATCCGATACTTGTATAGTGTTTCGATAATGCTATAGTATGTTTTAAGGCTAAAATTAGGAATTTGATGATATATATAAATCTGAATTGAACTTCACAACTAAGAAAATACGAAGATCATATATTAATTTCAAAAATACTATATAAACCTAGTTTTACTCTAATTTGAATTGTAAACCAAACTAAATACCAATTTGATGTTTGGAAATGTATAACAACCCTAGGAAACACTAGACAACATGTATATATAATGTAGAATCGTCAAAATCCAAGAAATTGAAGTATAGCTTAGATATGGAACCAAGAAATCAAAATATAAAGAAAATTCTCTTATCTGTCTTGTGCACTGGTGCACCGGTGGTGCACACCGGCCCACCAGTGGATAAGCCAGATTGGGTATTCTGGGCTTTTTGAAAGCTTGAATCAAAGTATGTAGCTTCGACCTTTTGCATGGTGATCGCTGAGGGTTGCCTTGACACTTTTATGGTTTGGTTGGCTGCTGTTTGGATATATAAGTTAGTAGTATGGAAGATGCATTGTTGTTGTACGTTTGGTTTTTGGAGTGATTGTTGAATACAATAGAGTCGATTGGAGATGTAACTTGATAGCAATGAAACACGAAGGTGTATGTATCAATATGGGCAACTGGGTGAGTATGTAAAACTTGGACAATAATGATTTGGTATGAATATGGTATATATGGCTTTGGATATTGTAACTTTGATAAAGAATAAATGTATGGTTAGTGATATGAATACCTAAATCTTGTAGTGCATGTGGCGGGTCCTTGATTCATAATATTGATGCGGCATTCTTCGATGGAGCACCGAGACTGGTCCAGGAGTGTTTTGATGTAGACAACAATCCACCTGTAGTGCACCCAGTGGGACTAGGCATGAGTCTAATGTGTGACTATCCTTTACCATACATAGCAAGATCGGGCAGTCATTGACATGTAATCCTTTACCACGAGGGACGAGACCAGATTACATTTAAGAGTATTTTGATAGTATTATATTATTTTGTATCACAGCATAGGCGGGTCCAGAAAATATCATACTTAGACTTACATCATGTTATATCACCGTCATAGTATTATACTTGTATTAGATTTGTTTCACTCACACAGATATATGTCTGGCCCAATCCTATATTTTCCTATCTATATTCTTCAGGTTTAATGAAGTTTGGAGGCGTGACGGATCAAGAGACGATGTTTGTATATATTTTATATATTGTAAATAAAGTGTATATTGATGATTTGATGTGATAGTGTGTGGTGTTGGATTTGGATTTTACAGACTTATGTATTGGTATCTGAATATGCAAAACCGATATTTATTTGTATTTGTATGATATAAAGTATTTATTTGACCATCCGCTATAAGATTTTGAAAGTTATTAGTTGGTTTAGTTTTTATCTTATGCTCTCTCTGTGCATATCATATGTACTATATTCCAACGACTCGCCATTTTGGAACTTCGTTATGTAGTTATAGGGTTCTAAAATAGCCGGTTGTTACATTTTGGTATCAAAACATAAGTTATAGGATTAGGGAACGTATTGAGAAAGAATACTTATATATTTTATAAAATATGTAATATAATATATGTATATGTGTTAAATATATTGAGCTATCCATTTATTGGAGAGTTGCTAATGAATCCCAACCATGGATAGCTAAGGATAAGTAAGTTGGTAAGGATGGAAATTGAAACAAATATATCAGTGGGGTAAGGAAAAACATGAAAGGGTACTAGAGTCGATCTTAGGGATATTACAGTGTGAATGTCCATGTTCAGTTCCCCTATATCTATAAGTAATGAGCTATAATAGTATAAACCCCACAGTACCTACATTTATTGTATGAGGAGTGATTCTTAGTATTATGTTGGAAGTGAACCCTAAATGACATTGGTAATGTGGATAAGCACTTGTGAAATTATACATGATCATTTGGAGTTAATATGATGGAACTGGATAGTTGGTTTCTGAGGTTGTAAGAGGATTGAGTTTCGACAGTAAAAAAATATTTTCCTAAGAGGAAATTCAAAGAAAATGTTCTAAAGGGAAATATTTTTGAAAGTTGAATTATAAATTTCATTTGTAAGTAATTTTATGAATTTTTGGTGTTTATATAAGATAATGGTTATTTGGATAATTTTTGGAAAAGAGATTTGAAGTTTTAATCCCAAGTAAGTAGAATTTATATTCATTTTTAAATAATAAATTGAAAGATTTATGATATTAAATTTTTAAACACATTTATAGTAAATATGATTAAAGGCCGCAAAAATGGTTTTCTAAATTTGTATAAATTAGGCGAGTAACTAAAGTGAATTTTAAAGTATATTTTCATATATATAATAGTGTATTTAAGGTGTTGGAAATTTTCTATTTACAAAATGAATTAACAAACATATATATATATATATATATATATATATTGAAGGAAAATAAACATATATATATAACGAATTACTTGAAATGACATTTTGAAATAAAACAAGAGTATTTTAGAAAACAACCATAGTTTAATTAAAATTTTAATGCGTTTAAAAGTGGTTAGTATTAAGTTATTAAAGTTAAGGAAATTGATCTGTGTTGAAATTTAGATATAAAGACAAATAATTGTTTGTTGAAAGGATTATATTTCATGGCTTTAAAGTAAAAGAGATATTTTGGGTAAAACAATATTTTGAAAAGTGGTGATATATTTTAGAAGCAAATGGAAGTTTTGAAATTTTGATGATTATGTAGGATTTTCAATCAGAAAATATTTTATTTAATTATAAAGTATAAAAAGGAGTTTTGAATAGTCGAATTTAAATTTGTTTTGATGGTTTAGAAATGAATACATCAAAGAAAGGAGAACGGATTGTGAGTTGGAAATGAGTTGTGATTTTGGATAAGAAATGTGGTGGTAAGTAGTTTAAGAGTAATTCTCATATAGTGTGTAAATCAATTGATTTTTGATTAGATCAAATGATTCACTATGGAAAGATGTTATATGCTAATAGAAATGTGGTTTGGTTAACGATTAATGGACTGGGCACGATTTTGTCATAAGTCGTGATCCCAATAGTTACAAGGAATTGAATTGAGAAAGAAAGACGATGGTTGTACTTAAAAAGAAAAAAAGTGAACCAAATTATTATGAAGTATTATAGAGAAGATACGTTTACCCAATAACAAAACTAAATGGGTTAAGATTCATATGAAGAATATTTGGGCCTAAATTATACTTATTTGATATTGGGAAATTTTTGAAGATATAGTTGAAGTAAAGTTGGCTCGAAAAAGTTTGGTAGTAAAAGAGAAATGAGTGATATTGGAGTTTCAATTAATTGGATCTCATTAACTGATTAATTGAAAATATTTTGGAAATATGGATGAAGATTTTAGTTGAAGAATTTATAGTTTATTTAAGATAGGGTCCTGGTGACCCAGTGCTGCTATTATATGATCTGAATCGGTAATAAGTCCATAGTGCAGAAATGATATTTAGAATAATTTGTTGTTTGATATCATTATAAAAGTAATTTAATTGAGTCGATATGTGGATGGGTGTAGTTGACCATATGTGACAGGTAACGTTACACCATTTGTTGTTATATGGCTTGGATGAACGTTGTTCTCTAAGAAAGTGATTGTTGTCATGTTGTATATGTTTTGGGATGATAGTTATAGATTCTCGAAATTTGAATAATGCATATGATTGAGAATTGATGATTTGGATTAGATGTGACATGAGTTTAAAAGCATGTTCACTATGCTAGGACATCATTCTTTTTTCGATGGTACTAGATAGGTTATGGTGTAAGAAGTTAGTATACTAGTATTTTGTTAATTTGATTTATATGGTGAGACATCGTTCCTTATTGAGTGGTCTCATCCGTAATTTGGAAGAATAAATAAGTCGGTGAGGTGATATATAAGGAAAGATATTATTGATTGGTTGTTATTAGAAAATAAATTGAGCTTGGATTTTGACTATGAAGGGATTGAGTGTGAATTCTCGATCTTAAAGCAGATTCTAGATTAGATTTGGTATAAAGCTATATAAGGATAAATATTTTTGTATATTGGAGAGTACATAAAGATATTCGAATATAGATAAGTATAAAGATCATATGAGTCAATGTTAATTATGGATGGGTGAAGTATTCATAATTTTATAAATAGATGCCATTTGGAGAATAGAGATATGGTGTAGAATTGTAACTCCTTTTTATAGAAGAGATTCCAATTTGGATTGACGATAAGGATTAAAGGAGAAGTATTTCTGATTGGTGTAGGTAAAGGATTTCAATAATGGATCTAAGCTATTGAGATAAACCTAATTTTAGGAATTTCATAAAAGATGTAATAGATTGAACGGATAATAAAGTAAAATAAAGAAGTACCACAAAGTGGTGTGAATCAAAGTAAAGGTACAGAGTTGGTCAAGATTATAAATCAGCTTGAGAAATGTGAAAGGTCAAATTTGGAGTGATATGCAAAAGGCGAGAAAGGATACTTGAGGCGAGATGGAAGGTTGTGTGTGCCAAAGTTGAACGAACCGACAGATGAGGTGTTAGAGGAGTGTCATCATTCCAGGATGACTATTCATCTTGAGGGTGACAAGATGTACAGGGATATGAAAAGAGTTTATAATTAGCCAGGAATGAAGAGAGATGTAGCGAGGTATGTTGCAAGATGTCTCACTTGTTAGAGAGTTAAGTTAGAGCAAAGAAAATCGAGTGGATTGTTGATGCCCTTAGAGTACCGCAATGGAAATGGGAAAGTGTTTCGATGGATTTTATAGATGGATTTCCCAGGAGTAGAAGGGTAATGAGAGTATTTGGTTTGGTGAATTGAATGACGAAGAGTGCACTTTTCATTCTCGTAAAGAGCATAAGGATGGAAACATCTTTAGCTACATTGTATATTAAGGAGGTGGCGAGATTGCATGGTATACCTGTGAATATTGTGAGTGACTGGGACCCACTTTTCATGAGTGAGTTTTGGAGAAGTCTACAGGATAGCTTGGGTACGGAATTGAGTTTGAGTATGGATTATCATCTGTAAATGGACGGACAGATTGAAAGGGTGAATAGAGTATTAGAAGATTTATTGAGGGCATGCATTAAGAGATTTTGGAGGTGCTTGGGAAGACCATTTGTCGATAGTAGAATTCACGTATATAACAATTATCAAGCCAGTATTAGGATGGCACCATTCGAAGCATTATATGAAAGGTCATATAAATCATCTTCATGTTAGTGAGAATTGACATATAAGGTGAAACTTAGACCACAAATGATAAAAGATACTTCGAAGAAGGTAGAGTTAATAAGGAAAAGGATGAAGACAGCACATGATAGGCAGAAATCGTACGCTAATAAAAGGCGAAGAGAGTTGGAATTCGAAGTTGGTGATCTTGTGTTTATGAAAGTATCGCCTCTTAAGCATGTGATGAGATTTGGAAGCTCAGGCAAGTTGGCGCCCAAATTTGTCAGACCATTTAATGTGTTGGAGCATATCCGGGGATTAGTTTATGGAGTAGATTTACCAAAGAAAATGGTTGGAGTTCATAATGTATTCCATATATCACATTTGAGAAAATGTGTGCATGACTTAGCTATAACAGTGGAGCCTAGTCAGTTGGAGGATGTGGAGTTGGAAGCTGAAGCAAGTTCATCTAAAGGATCTACATGGATAGTAGAGCATGAGATTCGAATGTTGAGGAATAAAGTAATCAAGCCGGTGAATGTACAATGAGGAAACAATTCGACAGAGAGTACATGGGGAGCCTAAGGGAAGATATAGACTTCTCATCCCGAATTACTTTTTGGTATGTTCTTTTGGTTGATATGATTTATTAAGAGTTAAATTTGGATGCTTAGATTGGATGTTAGGAATTGGATGCTTATATTGGATGTTAGGAATTGAATGCTATAATTATTGGATGTTGTATTATATGCTATTTCTTATGTCACTAAAGTTGCATTCACATGAAACTGCTAGTTTTATACTATGGTTGCTATGCATCATGCCTACTATGCCATATCTTTACATTCATATAGGATGCATTTATCGCATTTATTGCATTATGCTAGATTTATATCAGTTATCATGCTCATGTTCATCCTATATCTTATTTGAATGTTAATGCATATATATAATTTGTTGGGATAAGACATTGCCATGTTTGAATGATTGAGCACATGCACGAGCAACACAATTGATATGGGTATGTAAATGAAGAGCGAGCGTATATTACATCTTTCGTTCCTTTGGAATTTCAAGGATGAAATTTTTTTAAGGAGGGAGAATATGATACCCCAAAATTTCATATATAACTTAAATAATGATTATAATTAATAATAAATAAAGTTTGAATCTAATTAGAGGGTAATTTAAAAAAAATTAATACAACGGCAAAACAGTAATTTTTAGAAATGGTTGAATTAGTTGACGGGAGTTGCACCATTGCGTAGCCCTCATTTTTTAGTCAAGATAAAGTATTCATTTGTCCGAATCAGATTCCGTATAAATGAGATATCAAGATTTTAATTTAGCGGGTTTAGGTTTGGGCTCAGTTGGGCCAAGCATGTAATTTGAACTTGAAATTAACCACCGTTTCAAATTTTCCCTCCTAAAAAGTCTGTTAAGTGAGTACGTAGATTCAGTTTCTCATTTTTCTAACTTCTCATTTTCAAAACTTACCGATTCCATCTTCTTCCTATTCAGTCAACCAAACATCAAAATCACAAATCTCAATGAAATTTGATGAGACAAGCTGCAATTGAATCGTGGCGGAGTTCTCTATCATCTGGAGTAAAGATCAAGGGCTAATTCAAAGGTTGGAATTCCTGGAGTTTTTGGACAGTAGAGGAGAACAGGTTTCCTTGGCTAGATTTGAGTGAGTGTACTTTATTTGATACTTGTATAGTGTTTTGACAAAGCTATATGATGATTTTAAGGCTAAAATTAGGAATTTAATTATATGTATATAAATTTGAATTGAACTCAAAAACTAAGAAAAAATGAAAATCGTATATTAGTTTCAGAAATACTATAAAAACCTAGTTTTACTCTAATTCGAATTATCAAAATTAAATACCAATTTGATGTTTGAAAATGTATAACGACCCTAAGAAAACACTAGATAATATGTATATACGATGCAGAATCATAAAAAACCAAGAAATTGAAGTATAACTCATATATGGAACCAAGAAATCAAAATATAAAGAAAATTCTCGGTCTTGTGCACCGGTGCACCGGTGGTGCACACTGGTTCAATGGTGGAGAAGCCAGATTGGGCATTCTGGGCTTTTTGAAAGCCCGAATCAAAGTAGCTTTGACCTTTTGCATGGTGATCCCTGAGGGTTTCCTTGACACTTCTATGGTTTGGTTGGCTGCTGCTTGGATATATAAGTTAGTAGTATGGAATATGTACTGTTGTAGGACATTTGGTTTTCAAAGTGATTGTTGAATACAATAGAATCGATTGGAGATGTAACTTAATAGCAATGAAGCACGAAGGTGTGTATATCAATTTGGGCAACTGGGCGAGTATGTAAGACATGGACGATAGTGATTTGATATGAATATTGTAACACCCCGTAATTTGGCGTTAGTTATTTAATTAGCTAATAAGTTAATTAATTAGGCTCCAAAAATGGAATTAGTGTAAACTATGGAATTTGACAATGAAACTTGCACCATTGATTTCGTGGCAAAATTGTGAGCAACTTTCATGTTTGGAGTTTTATGACCGGGGTCCAAACGAAGAAGTTACGAACGAAAAACGAATTCAAAACGGAAATAGATAAATAAGAAAACTTAACGTTTATATTATTCGCCCAGGCCCACAGGCCAACTGTTCACTGTGACAAATTGACATGTAGCGGTTTAACGGTGCTTACAATGCAGTCAACCGGTTGGGTAACCGCGGTATAATAAGCCTAGGTAACAACGACACGGATTTAATGTATTTCGATCTAACGGTTCTAGTTGATTCTAGCGCCTATAAATTCAAGCCTAACCCTCCCTTCTCTTATCATATTTTAATGGAGGTAGTAGCGAAGCTTTGCCATTTCTTCTTCTCCACTTTCATTCTAAATTATAATGATAAGATATTTATATCTATATTCATATAAATCGGATAAGAGTAGAAATCTAATAAAAAAGAGAAGAGAATCAACCATATGCGTATTTGAGGTAATTTATATATATATATATATATATATATTTGTATCTATTTTCTCTTCTTATCTCAAATCACTTCTCAGATATGTAATTCTAATGTATGTATATACCCTTTTATACATATCTCTTGGATTAAAAAGGATTTGGAGAAGAATCAAAGGTTCTACTTCAGATCTTGAGATTTGGATTGCTTAAAAAGGTGAGTGAGAAATTTTATAAATTGTTATAATATAAAAATTTTCCCATTGGTGTTTATCTGATTTTTATGCCTAATTGGATAATTGTATATGAGTTGTAGGCAACAAATTAAATATGATCTGAATATAATAAATATCGCCTACATATTATTGTTTATGAATTGATTTAGAACTATTTGCAACCTGATCTGCAAATCAATCCCAAAAGTATGAATTTAGAATATTGATTTGAATGAAACTTATTCCAGATCTGAAATAGGTTGTATAATAATGTTATAAATTTGGATTATTACCTTAATCTTGTTGGAATGTAAACTTTTCTATGTTTGAAATTGTTGGAATTTAGGTCCGTTTAATATTTGTAAATTAGTTTGATTTCTTTCCAATTTAGAAAAATATAGCGTTTGATCTAACAAGCAATAGATGCAAATAGAAAGATAAAGAGATGTGTAAAGTATAAATTCATTGTAGTTTACACTGTCTATTTTGGTAATAAAAAGAAATGATTATTCTTTGTAATTTCAAATGATGTAATCTTTTATATTTTAAAGTTAAATCTTTTGTTTTGGATAATTTATGGAAATTATAGCGGATAATCTTTTTAGATATTATTCTAACAGTTTAACATGGAAAAGAATATTCTAGTGAAGATATATAACTAGAATATATTTGATAAAAGTAGATAATTGTACGTAATTTACCATGCTTATAATGATCAAATAAAAAGCTAATTATGAACCTTATACGTAATATTCGTGTTTAGGATAATTAATTAATGGAAAAGGAATTTAAAAGGTTGCAACTTCAATAAGTGGGAAATAAATAGTAATAAATATGGGAGTTGCAATAGTTTGATAGGGTAAATGGATTAATGGGGCTGATAAAAATGGAATAGATATAAAAGATTACTGATTTGAAATTAGTAATCATAAAGTATTGTCTTAGGCAATGTTCATTGGAATTTTATGGACAAATTTACATTTATGAGCATTAAACCGGGATTTATGGATAGATAAATATTTGAGGTAAATCTTATTACCTTAAATAAAAAGTTAATTAGTAAGCTAAGTCCAATGTCTACCTAAGATAATATAAGTAAAGACTTCGGATGGTTAATTGGACCTAGTAGGTTAGTGATGCGAGGTCAGTAGAGTCACTCGATAGAAGACTGCCCTTCACTATAAGGCTACTAGCAGTCGGTTGCACTTACTACTGCAGTGAGTTATCACTAATCCTACGATCCATGACGACGTGAGAGATTGGGTCTCCTTTCTTAATTGGAAAGTATAAAATGGTCCAAAATTGGAATTAGGAGCGGTGAGGGATATCTCTATAGAAGTTCGCTTCTGGTTTGAGGTCTTAAGTGGCTATAGGGTCTGCCTCTCTCCTAAATGAAAGTATTAAGTAACCTAATGAGATTCCAAATTAATAAGGATATCTCTAAAAGGGTTTACTTCAGTGTTGAGGTCTTAAGTTGCTGTAGGGCTTGCTTTCCTACCAAAAAAGTAACATAATGAGATTTCATATTTATAATTAAAGATTGATAGTGGATATCTCGGGAAAGGTTCGCTTCAGGTTTGGGTTCTTAAGTGACTGAAGGGTTCGCTTCAGGTTTGGGTTCTTAAGTGACTGAAGGGTTCGCATCTTTCCTATAAAAGAAGTATTAAGTAGCCCAATGAAATTTCGAAACAATGTCAACTAGATAGTACCAATAAGGAGTCCGCCTTAGGGTTATGTATTAAATGACAAAGGCCTACCTATAAATAGGTGTTAAATAGTCAGGGGTCTTCCTAGTCCTTATTAACGAGGTACTAAGTGGCTTGGAAATAGTATCTCACATTGCTAAGGCCATAATAGCAATAGTACCATTGAGGAGCATACCTTGGGAATAAGTCTTAAATGACCCGAATCTGCCTATTTTCCAATAAAAGGTATTAAGTGGCTTGGGTACCAATTATTTCATGGCTACAATTTTATCGGCGACAGATGCGGTAATAGTTGGACATTAAATGTCGGAAGCCTTAAATAGTGGTTAGTGGTATTTGTAACTAAGACCCACCAAGCGTTGACAATATTGTTAGGAAACCACCTTGAGAATAGGTCTTAAATGGCGAGGTCTACCCTGATTAAGGTCTTAAATGGAAGAGTCTACCTATTTCTCTTTTTAAAAGTGTTATAAAAGCCCGCTTCATATTTAGAAGTATTAATTGGAAAATGGGTTTGGAAATATTAGGTGGTTGACAAGGATTCATTAGTATTTTGTATTTTGTAAGAGATAGGTAAGTAATCGTGTGTGCAATGCAAGGTTGGATTAGAATTGCTAACCTTGATGGACATAACTATTAAATGAAAACCAATCGGTATAAATATATGTAATGGATAGTTTGTATTTTTTCAGTCACTAGAATGTTGTTCTAACCGCCCTCCTCATTACAACCCATATGATAGAATTTAGGGGAACAGGTCACTAGAGCTGGATGTGCTTTGTTATTGGAGAAGTCTTCTTTTGCTCTCACATCCAATGTTGATGTGACAATCTGCTATTCAAGGAATACCATTAATTCCAAGGTTGCAGTCATAGTCAGTATTCTTATCCTATTATTGTTTCCACTATGAGTTTAGATTTCAATCAATCTTTGATAATGCTCATGCTTATTTGCATGTACCAAATCCAACGATCTATGCTTTGATGGACTTGGATTTTGATTTTTGTCGAAATTTAGGCTCATATAGTTACAAGTTGTTACATTTGGTATCAGAGCCTAGGTTAGTAGATTTGAGGAATTAGGATAAATTGAGAGAACATATTCATACTTTCCTATCTAGTAATATTATATTTTTATGCTAGAATCTAAGAGTTCCGACTATAGAAGTAGTTGTAGTTCCACTCTGAAGAAATGGGCAAAGAAATTATGGGTTGGAAATATCCTAGAGCTAAGATTTTTACACCGACTCTAAAGTACCCCATGGAGTGCTGGCGTGCGTAAAGCGCTGTTGATGAAGAGCATGAGTTCAACATATGGTAGAATCCCGGAGACTGGAGATGTTCGACTTGATGGTTGAGATTCTAGCTACCTTGTGATTTTGGATTTTGAGTTCCAGTCAAAGACACATTTATTCCAAATGGATGGGAAATTACAGTATGCATGTCGCAATTGTCCGGAAGCAAGTTTTTGCTGGGGTGCAATCATTAATCACCTCTTGGATGGCAAACCGGATTTTTATTTGAATAAGTAATGTCAAATCCTTAGCTTAAAACATGTGAGAGAATTTTTATAAAGTATATTTTGTAAATGCCTTAGATTTTGAAAAAAGGGTTTTCAAAGGATTTCTTTTCCCAAGGATTTATTTTGGTTTTATTTTGGGAAAGTTTTGAAATTTTAGTTTTCAAAGAAATACGCATACCACTAAGTTGGTTGTGTAAAGAAATTTTTAGTTTATAAATGTTAATTTTTGAAATCCTTAAATATTTATATGTGTACATCAGTAAAAGCTTGATTTTGAATTTTGTCAAGGAAATAGTTTTCCAATTTGGGAAATTGGTACTTTAAAAAGAAGTTTTTTGGAAACCCTGAAATACTTATATATATATAGAAGTTTGACTTTTAAGGGAAGTTTTGGTATGAAATGGTTTCTATTATTTGGAAATAAGTATAAAGGAGCATATATTTAGCTCAGTGATATTTCGGTTTATAAAATCAAGGTTTTTATATTTTCTCTCTTTAAGGTACAGACAAAATAAGAATGACATTCAATTTTATTGGGGTATGTAGTTTGAAGTGTTGTTGTATGAACCAGTTATTGGAAGATATTTCCATGCGAAGTAGGTAGGAAATAACAGCTGTAATATTTTTAGGTTTTTGGAAGTGTTGTTGGTCGTAACAGTTTACTTGAGGCTATCGCAATCTTGCCAAGGAAGGGTTTACACGGTAAGGTGGATACCGTCGTGTGGAAGGTAGAATTTTTCTGGATAGGTTAAGCCGAAGATGGTGTGCAGAATGGTCATTATAATATTAATTTAACTAGCCCTATTGGATCCAGGTTCAGGCCGTGCCCAAATCTGGGCTAGCAATCGACCTCAAGCAGTCTACCGTAGCGGTCGACCTAATAGCGGTCGACTGATAGATGGATTTGGGCCAAACCCGAACCTGGAACGCGACTATAAGTCGCATCCAAACCATCAACCGCCACACCCCCTTATTCTCTCCCTCTCTATTTTTAGCTGAACTCCATTTCCACCTCCCCCTTCATCCACCTAACCAAAGACTCTCTCCTCCATCCCTCCACCAAGCGATGCCAAAATTCTTGCGAGTTAGATCTTGTCCCACTACCACTCCGGATCTAAACTCTTTTCTCCCTTTTTCCAACCGCCTCTTAGCCTATGGCACCTCCACGCATCGACGGCTCTTCCTCTCATCATCTCGGCCTCATTCCGCAAGAAGATGCTGGCTTGACTAGAGCGAGTGGAAGATCGCCATTATCTCAGAATGGCGGACTATGATTTTCTCCACGGGTGACCAGTGAAATTCAGATATTTCTCCACTCTTGGGCTTGAAGAGCTTTTCGCTGCAGCATGACTTTCACCGATACTCCACTTCGAGATTTATGAGCGGGAATATTACCGGCGTTACGTCCATCTTTTTGATGCACAAATGACGCAGAATCTTGATAATGGCAACAATTATATTGAGTCCGAGGTGAAGTGAGCTCGGATCGAGATGACAAATGATGATCTCGCTGGTATTTTGGAGATATCTATAGTAGTTGTAGATTTGAATGACATAGAGATGACTGATCCTGAGATTCTACAGCGGATCTTCTTTGAAAATGTCGATGATTGAAGGACTGATAATTTGTGACTGTCTGTCTCGTCGTGTGCATCATTCAACACAACATCATTCCGAAGATGGGATACCTCGACCAGAACTATACCTTAGTGTGAGAGCCACCTATACTATAATTGGTGACATAGATGTCAATTGGGCTCATGTTTTGATGCTCCATATGGTCAACCAGGGAGTTGGTACCCTGAGGACTCACTTTCCATTTTGCCACTTGCTCACTCGAGTGTTTATGCATTATGAGGTAAATTTGAGCGAAGAGCCAGTAGTGAGGAAGGTCCCTCCCACCATCGACCGAACCACTATTAAGAGGATGAATATTCCTTTACTACCCGCCGCACCACCTGTACCAGCACTAGAGCAGCAGCACCAGCAGGATGGATAGCGTAGGGCGTCGAGGGATACTTGAGTCCTATGCTTTTTGCCATCCATTAGGTTCAGGCAGAGCTTCGAGAGATTAGGGCGGAGAAGTGGTACGAGGGGCGTGAGATTGGATGCATAGTTGCCATGCTATGACCATTCCATGGTCGCAGCAATGGCTCAAGCTCCAACCGCGGAGCGAGACCTTCACACAGTTCGTAGGCGGTGTTATATTTAGGATTGTTGTATCTTTTTATTTCCAGCATTTGTTCTTTTCTTTTAGGTTATTGGGTTGTAAAACTGTTAGTTGTCTCTTGTAAAAGGCACACATTATATTATAAGTTTCTATTTATTTTCTATGTTATTGTTTCTGGATATGCGAACCGCTCAAATATATGCATGGTAGAGAAGTAATATAAACATGGGAATCTCATGAATGCACTTAACTAATAGTAAATGCAATATAAGACTGGAAGTTTAGAATAGTTGGAAAATTTTAGCGAAGGACATGATAAGGTTGTTTCGATATCACGAGTCATTGCTCATGTTTCTTAAAAGCTAAATTTTTTGAATAATAGATGTGTTGGCATTTTTTAAATAAAATGTCAAATTTTTGGGTAAAGGTTAGTTGTAGAATTTTGGAATTTGGTTTATGCATTTAGTGCATAATCGACTTCCGACTATGCTGAAATTGTGGCCTGATTTATCAAAAATTTTAAGAAGGAAAATATTTTGAAAAATTTCTCCTTGATTTGAAAAGTCCCCTTTTGAAAAAAAAAAGTTGTGTTTTAGTTATTTTTGACTCTTAAATTATTTTTAGAGTTTCTGTTCAAAAATTCAATTTCAAGAAAAAATGTGCGTCTAGATATTTTGGGATTTTATTTTCCAAATGACCCATAAATTTGAAAAGTGAGAAAGAGTTTTATGAATTATTTGATTTTGAAGGCCACACGTTAAGCGGAGGGAAGGAAAATAGAGTTAAAATTTGCAAATTAGCTATGCATTAGTGTCGACGATGCGATAAATGCAAGCGTTAACAAGGGAAAAGCTGTTTTAGCCTTGGAATTTCTATTTCCATACCTTTTCGATGACATGCGTGAGTCTATTTTTAGGCTTAGTTCTATTTCAGAGCTTGAAAATAAGCCTCCTTATGTGTTTTGCATGGAACTTTTGGAGTAGATCTGGGGCAACGAGGAAATTTTCACTATACTACGGGAATGAGAAGATTATAGAGTGGTAAGAATTTAAATTCTCCACCTAAATTCCTTTTTTGGGCATAGGAGTAAAGTTTAGTAAGCGATTTTTCGATGTGTTAGATTGTTGGATGGTAGGAAGTAGATGCAAAATTGGTTGCTTCATACTTCTATTTGTAGGATTATGAAGATTTTTGGTTGAAAAGATTTTTCAAAAAGCTACATACATATAGAACTATCAGTATATATGTAGGTTGTTTGCATCATAAATTTCAAAATTGTTTTCAAAATAAATGCATTCATATAGAAGGATCCGATTTAGAATCATTATGCATACATATTTTTTGTGGGGTGATACAGTAATACACTTATGCATGTTTGGTTGAAAAATTGGTAGTGTACTAATTAATTGTGTAGTTTAAAATAATTAGGAGCCAAAACCTTAACGTAGTCATTGGTGAAATTTCGGAGATGAAATTCTTTTAAAAGGGGGAAGAATGTAACACCTCGAAATTTGGCGTTAGTTATTTAATTAGCTAGTAAGTTGATTAATTAGGCTCCGAAAATGGAGTTTGTGCAAATGATGGAATTTGACCAAGAAACTTGCACCATTGCGTTCGTGGCGAAATTCTGAGCAACTTTCATGTTTGGAGTTTTTTGATCGGAGTCCAAACGAAAAATTTACGAACGAAAAACAAATTCGGAACGGAAATAAATAAATAAGAAAACTTAACGTTTATAATTACTCACTAGGGCACACAGGCCGACCGTTCACTGCAATCGGTCAACATGTAACGGTTGACCGGTGCATACAAGGCGGTCAACCGGTGCATACAAGGCAGTCGACCAGTTAGGTAACCACGAGCACAATAAACTTATGCCACAACGGCCCAGATTTAATATATTCGATCTAACGGTTCTGGTTAATTCTAGCGCCTATAAATTCAGGCCTAACCCTCCCTCATATTTTTATGGAGGCAGTAGCGAAGCTCTATCATTTCTTCTTCTCCACTTTCTTTCTAAATTATAAAGATAAGATATGTGTATCTATATTCATACAAATCGGAGAAGAGTAGAAATCTAATAAAAAGGAGAAAAAAAATAAAATCATCCATATGCGCATTTGAGGTAATTTATATATTTATATATATATTTATATCTATTTTCTCTTCCTATCCCAAATCACTTCTCATATCTATAATTCTAATGTATGTATATACCCTTTTATACATATCTCTTAGATTAGAAAGAATTTGGAGATGAATCAAAAGTTCTACTCCGGATCTTGAGATTTGGATTGCTTTTAAAAGGTGAGTGGGAAATTTTATAGATTGTTATAATATGAAAATTATCTCGTTTGTGTTTATTTGATTTTTATGCCTAATTGGATAATTGTATATGAGTTGTAGGCAACAAATTGAATATGATCTGAATATAATAAATATCGCCTACATATTCTTGTTTATGAATTGATTTAGAACTGTTTACAGCCTAATCTGGAAATCAGTCCCAAAAGTATGAATTTAGAATATTCATTTGAATGAAATTTATTTCAGATTTGAAATAGGTTGTATAATAATGTTATAAATTTGGATTATTACCCTAATCTTGTTGGAATGTAAACTTTTCTATGTTTGGAATTGTTGGAATTTAGATCGGTTTTATATTTGTAAATTAGTTTGATTTCTTTCCCTTTTAGAAAAATATAGTGTTTAATCCAACAAGGAATAGATGCAAATGGAAAGGGAAAGAGATATAAAGCATGAATTCATTGTAGTTTACACTATCTGTTAGGGTAATAAAAAAATTATTATTACTTGTGATTTCAAATGATGTAATCTTTTATATTTTAAAGTGAAATCTTTTGTTTTGGACTAATTTATCGAAATTATAGCAGATAATCTTTTAGATATGATTCCAACAATTTAACATGGAAAAGAATATTCTAGTGAAGATATATAGCTAGAATATATTTGATAAAAGTAGAAAATTGTACGTAATTTACTATTATAATAATTAAATAAAAAGCTAATAACGACCCTTACACGTAATATTCGCTTTTAGGATAATTAATTGATGGAAAAGGAATTTAAAAGGTTGTAACTCCGATGAATGGGAAATAAATAGTAATAATATGAGGGTTGCAATAATTTGATAGAGTAAATGGATTAATGGGACCGATAAAAATGGAATAGATATAAAAGGTTACTGATTTGAAATTAGTAATCATACATAAATGTCTTAGGTAATGTTCGTTAGGATTTTATGGACAAATTAACATTTATGAGCATTAAATGGGGATTTATGGGTAGATAAATATTTAAGGTAAATCTTATTGCCTTAAATAAAAAGGAATTAGTAAGCTAAGTCTAATGTCTACCTAAGATAATATAAGTAAAATTTAGGATGGTTAATTGGACTTAGTAGGTTAGCGATGCGAGATCAGTAGAGTCACTCGACGGAAGATTTCCCTTCACTATGAGGCTACTAATAGTCGGGTGCTCTTACTACTAATGTGATATATCACTAATCCTAGGACCCGTGATGACATAAGAGATTGTGCCTGCTTTCTTTGGTGGAAAGTATTAAATGGTCCAAAATTGAAATTTGGAGTGATGAAGGATATCTCCATAGGGGTTCGCTTTTGGTTTGAGGTCTTAAGTGGCTGTAGGGTCCCACTCTCTCCTAATTGGAATTATTAAGTAAACTAGTGAGATTCTGAAATGACCCTCCTATTTACACACTTATTTTATTAGTGATTTTTTTTTTTAGAGATGATATATAGATATATCATCTATTACAAATATATTTCCCAGGGTCATTTTCTTTTCTCTAATAAACAAAAATATATCCAGGATCTTTCACAATATAGAAATATTGTTTTAATTCTAAATCATTTTTAACATACATATATGAAGATATCTATGTTATATTCTACTTGAATCAGAGCATGATAATAAGTAGAAATCCTTTTTAAGTTTGCAAAAATGTGATAAATTCCCTTTTAAATTAAAACTTAATGTATCCTGATTTTTGACTATAGTGTCCACTGGAAATATGTACCTTAGACTGTTATTATAATTAAGAAATAACCAAGCAATAATCAGTGGAAAGCAAGCTTATAATATAGATGATTGTCTTAAAGTCTGAATATTATCAAACTCAGGTTAAAAGAAAGTGGATCCTAAGTGAACACAAGCAACATCTAGGCGTAATGGAAACGCGCCTAACTTATTCATGCAAGGTCACTAGTTCGAGTACTATGCTGGTCGGTTCAAACACAATTTTTGTTTTTCTTTTTATTTTCTCCTGTATGGCTGGAATCTGATACCTACCTATAATTGTATATATATATTTAATTTTTGCCTATAACCTAACATACAAAACAATTCTTCTTGCATAACTATTTTTAAAACCCATTCTTTCAACTGTTTTAAGAATTTACATCTATATTTTTGCCCAATATCAACATGTACACAGATATACATGTACATGTCAGTGTCTTTGTTCATTTTCCAGAAAACTGAGCTCAAATGTTCCCTTTCCTTCATTGATCTGAAGTGAAACATTAGGCCTGACCTATGGCCTAACCATGTGGTTACTCTGGCCATTCTTTTGTTTGCATTTTCACAACCCAGATTGTACACAAAACATTGATACCTTTCCTTTTCAAAAGCATGTGTATATATTTGTATGAATCAGACACCTTGTGATCAGATATATATCATTCTTCCTAACCATACTTCTCTTTTTAAAAATATATCCTCAAGGTATAAACACTTTTTCTTGCATTTGGACTTATGTCAATATCATAAATTGAAGATATAGTAGTTTAATTCTTTTCTGGGTTCTCCCAATATTATTTTCTGTATATCTATATTCTTTTTGAAAGAACTCAGGATTAACTGAAATCATCATAAAATGATTATGCTTATAAAATCCAGGTTTTTCCTCTAAATCAAACCAACTTTAGCAAATAGGTTTTCAAATCAGTTTAACATCAATATCCTTAGTACATACCAAATCAAAAATAACCAGAAACAACATAGCACATGTCTCTTACAAGTTCTTCCTACTTTAATACATTTAGATAGCCATATTAATCAGGGAATACATGCATGAATTAACACATTTTAGCTTTTATTTCTAATTATCTTAGCATCCTCTATTCCATATCTTTTTAATCTTGCTTACTTAGCTCCATCACAACCTGCAAAAGCATTAGTGGCTGCCCCATTATAAATGAGACACCCCCATGTGCCATGAGCAATAAGGGTCAGATCTATGATCTGGTGTGAGCATTTCTAACATATCCATGATATTAAGCTAAGGATACAGCATAAATATACTTTGCATACTTGACAGGTATTATCATGTACAATACATAAGAGCAAACATATGCAATAAAACAACTTTTATCTGGAACTACTAGGTTGCCTTTTCTTCTTCTTATAAATTCCTGGCCTCATCTGCTATAAGGAATCAAAGGGACACATTGCCATGAACTAATTAACATTATGGCACAAAGATCTCAGGACTTAAACAAGCCATGTGCCAACTTGTCTACTTCAAATAGGACAAGCATTCCAGCAGCCTTCTTGGCACAAAATCCTTAGTTATATCACTAAGTGTATTTATGTTCATTCTATCAATGATAGCTAGGTGTACATACCACCTGTACTCATGAAGCATACTAGTTACCTTGCAGACATAATATTGCAAGCAAGTTAAAGGTTACTTTCTAGAGGTATAACACCCCAGTCATTCCATCTCACATTATTTAGCATATAAACACCCTATTCAAGCATATACCAGAATGTTTGCAACTGAGAATAAATGCATGGCTCTATTGAGTTTATTTTGATTTTGCAAGCAACTATATTTAGCCAGATTTTTAATCTTGTTTAAACATAGTTTTTAGGCTTGTAAATTTCTGTTTAGTTTAGGGCTCAGCACTTATAGAGAAAGACTCCATTGCACCCTTAACCAATTATTTCAAGCCTCAGCACCATACCAATGTATATGCAGCTCATAGTTTTCTTTATCTTTTCATTCTTTGTCTTAAGCCATTATTCAAACTAGTTACAAATACTCTGATATATGTTCCTTAAGGTTTTGGTATAATATACAGAGATGAAAATAGAACAACAAAGTTATACATCCAGCATAGCAGATCATATTTCATCAAACATTCATGAAACCATCAGTAGCCAACATAGTTTGTAAATCAAAACATGCAAAATATAACATATAAAAGCTTGGCTGCCTAATCCCAGGTCTTAATGCCATGTATATGAGTGAGGATACTCACTTAAATGCTTACACAAGCTTAAACCAGAAAACCCCTCAAATCTTTAGCCTTATCTTCCTCTTCTTCCTTAGGTTAATTAATTAGTGAGAGAGAGCAGTTTTCTGATTGGGCTCTTGGTTTAAATAAGGGTTCTGTCTAGGGTTTTGGGTGATGCAAAATCCCTATTTTAGCCCAGACCAGAATCATGCATTTGGCATTGCATATTCCTTCCCTCCTAACCCTTAATGTCCCGGCCAATATTTTAAAACAAGACTAAATTGTGCCTATTTTCCTTTCTTTTCAGAAAGTGACAACTTTAAGCATTTTTATTATACTTACCTCAAACATGATAATGGTGTGACTTTCTATTTTCTGCCTATGCACATTTGCTTTCTTGCACTTTGGTTCTTACTGTTTTAGTGATTCCTTTATTAATTTTCTGCTCAAATAATATCTGGATATATATATATACATTTATACAACTATGGGTGTTAATTTAATTTTAACCATTTATTTGCAGAAAACATGTGCATACTTATGTGCATTTCTACACCTATTTAAAATTTCACTTATTCATTATAAATCAATGTTTTCTTCTGTCTAAATTTTTCAGACAAGTCATGCATAGGCATATATATAGATATATATATATACACACATCCTCAGGAATTTTTAATACTCATGTCTAGGTCTATATTTTCTTTATTTAAAACATTTTATCTAAATGTTTTCCTTCCTTGTTTTGTTATTCAGGAATTCTGGATTTTCTCTTAGTGCCATAACTAGTGTGCACGTGCACACATGCACACAACCTTGCACCACTGAAAATCCCACCTATATAATAATTCTGATTTTCCCCCAGAATTTTAATCATTTATTTAAAAGAATTTTCCTCAAATCTTAGGGTATTACAATCACCCCTTCTTTTAGGAATTGTGCCCTCACAATTTACAATATATTCTTTGAGTACTCCTACTTTCTTAGGAAAAATTATTTAAATATGCATGAGCAATTCAAATAGTCATTGTCTATCATACATATCAAACTTTCTTAGTAATCTAAGAATTTACCTTTCAAATTTGCAAAGAGCCTAGGGTAATCCATCCTGATTTTATCCTCTAGCTCCCAAGTACAATCACTAGGATCTATACTCCATTGAATCTTTACAAGCTTCAATGTCTTGTTTCTTAATTTCTTTTCTTCCCTTGCCACAATTCCTACTGGCTCTTTCTCATAGATTAGATCTGGATTAATCTGAACTTCAGTAGGCTTTTCTAAGATTTCCTCCTTATCATGTACCCATCTCCTTAGTTGTGACACATGAAACACATTGTGCATTGCACTCATCTTCTCTGGAAGCTCCAGCTTATAGGCTAGTGAGCCTATCCTTTCCAAAATCTTGTATGGTCCAACATATCTGGGTCTGAGTTTCCCCTGCTTGCCAAATCTCAAGACTTTCTTCATTGGTGAAACCTTAATGAAGACATAATCACCTACTTTGAATTCCACTGACTTCCTCTTTGCATCAGCATACTTCTTTTGCCTATCTTGAGCTACTGCCATCCTCTTTCTCACCAGTCCTATTTTCTCTGTGATGTCCTTGACATATTCTGGCCCTAGGATAGCTTTCTCTCCTGCCTCAGCCCAACACATAGGTGATAGACATGGCTTTCCATATAGGGCTTCAAAGGGTGCCATTCCAATTGTACTTTGGTGGCTATTATTGTATGTGAACTCAGCCAAATGGAGGTGGTCCTCCCAATTTCCTCCAAAGTCTAACACACATGCTCTAAGCAAATCCTCTAAAATCTTGTTTACCACTTCTGTTTGCCCATCTGATTGGGGGTGATAAGCAGTGCTTAGGCACAATTCACTCCCCATAGCTTCTTGGAAGCTCTTCCAGAATCTTGAAGTGAAGATTGTATCCCTATCACTCACTATAGTTTTAGGAACACCATGCAGTTTTACCACTTCTCTCATAAAAATTTGGGCTAACCTAGGTGCATTTCTGTCTGCTTTCACTGGTATGAAGTGGGCTACTTTAGTCAGCCTATCTACAATCACCCAAATACTTGTATTTCCCCTCTTGGATCTAGGAAGACCATCTATGAAATCCATAGATATGTCTTCCCACTTCCACTGTGGTATGCTAAGTGGCTGCAACAACCCTGAAGGTCTTTGGGTCTCAGCTTTTATTTGTTGACAAACCATGCACTTAGCAACATATCTGGCTACATCAGACTTCATTCCCTTCCACCAATAGTCCCTTTTTAAGTTTTGGTACATCTTGGTGCTGCCTGGATGTATGGAATATTTGCTCCTATGGTACTCATTAAGGATTTCTTCTTTCAATTCTATGATGTTTGGGACACATATCCTTCCCTTGTACCTTAAGTATCCTTTTACATCTATGTGATAATCCTTCACTTCCTCCTTCTTTAATAGGAGAGACCTCTTTTCTGCTAAGTCTTGATCTTCTTCTTGCATTTTTGCCACCTTCAAGGCCAAATTTGATTGTAAAGTAATTAAACTTAACCTTCCTTTACTCTTTTCTTCCTCAATTATCTCCATACTTATCCCACTGCTCTCATCTATTTCCAAATCAGTGAGTATGGTCAAATCTCTAAACTCCTCCATCATTAACATGGCCATTTTTGCATGCTGCCTACTCAATGCATCTGCCACTTTATTAGCCTTGCCTGGTGTATAAAGTATATCTAAGTCATAAGCAGCAAGAAATTCAACCCATCTGTGTTGTCTCATATTTAAATCTTTTTGTGAAAAGAGATACTTTAAGGCCTTGTGATCAGTGTATAAAATGAACTTTGCACCCAATAAATAATGCCTCCAGAGCTTTAAGGCATATACTACTGCTGCCAACTCAAGATCATGAGTTGCATATCTAGTTTCATGGGGTTTTAGTTGTCTAGATGCATAGGCTATGACCTGATCTTGCTGCATCAACACAGCCCCTAGCCCTGATCCACATGCATCTGTATATACAACTAATCCCTCATTGCCTTCTGGTACTCTCAACACTGGTGATTTTACCAAAGCCTCCTTGATCTGGGTGAAAGCTTGTTCACACTTATCAGTCCATATAAATTTTTGGTTCTTCCTAGTCAGGTTAGTGAGTGGCATTGCTATTTTAGAAAATCCTTGTATGAACCTCCTATAGTATCCTGCCATCCCCATGAATGACCTAACTTCACTAACATTGTTAGGCTTCTTCCATGCTTGGATTGCTACTATCTTATTGGGGTTTACAGAAATTCCTCTAGCAGAGACAACATGTCCAAGAAAGTGTACTTCCTCTTGCCAGAACACACACTTAGAGAACTTTGCTTTCAAATCTTTTTCTCTTAATCTAGATAAGACCAAACGTAAGTGGTTCTCATGTTCCTCTATTGTTTTAGAGTAGATTAGAATATCATCTATAAAAATCAGAACAAACTTGTCTAAGTAATCTCTGAATATCCTATTCATTAGGTCTACAAAGTAAGAAGGGGCATTTGTTAGCCCAAATGGCATAACCAGAAACTCATACAAACCATATCTTGTGTTGAATGCTGTATATTTAATACTTGATTCCTCAACCTTCATCTGATGAAACCCAGATGCCAAGTCTAGCCTAGAAAACACTTTAGCTCCACTGAGTTGATCAAAGAGATCATCTATCCTGGGTAATGGGTATTTGTTTTTGATGGTTACTTTGTTTAATTCTCTGTAATCTATACACATCCTTAAAGTACCATCATGCTTTTTAACAAATACTACAGGAGCACCCCAGCATGAATTACTTGGCCTTATAAACCCCTTGGCTTCTAATTCTTCCAGCTGGTTCTTTAGCTCCTTTAATTCACTTGGCCCCATCCTTGTAGGCTTTTTGATAACTGGGCTAGCCCCAGGCATAAGGTTAATCTGGAATTCAACAGGTCTATGGTGTGAGACACCTTTTACTTCCCCAAATACATCCAAGTATTCTTTAACTATGGGGATTTCATTAATAGCTATTTCCTTGGGATTATTTTCTAATTCAATTAAATGATTTAGACTGTTTTCTTTGATAGGTTCACATAGAATTGTAACCCTTTGGCCTTTAGAATTTTGTAGTGAAATGGTGGATGCATCTAGGTCAATTATGGCTTTGAATTGTCTTAGCCAATCTGCCCCTAATATGACTCCTATATTTGGGAAATTTAGAACATACAAATTGGAAACAAATGTGTTTCCTCCTATGTTCAAATTCACATCCACACAGATCATATCTAATACACTAGAACTTCCTAAAGGGCTTTGTATTAACAGAGGTACTTCAGCCAAATTGCAGTTCATTTTCAACCTTTTAACTATTTCATGGGAAATGAGTGAGTGGGTTGCCCCGGTATCATATATTACAGCTAAAGGTATGGTACAAATAAATAGTGTACCTTCCACTTGACCATGGTTTTCAGCATTTGCCTCAATTATGGCCTTGCCCCTACCTTCCAGGTTTGCCACTTTCCCTTGTTGCTTGTATTCTGGGCAATTTCTTTTCATATGCCCTTCCTTCCCACATAGATAGCATTTGAAAGCTCCCCCTTTAAGCTCTGGGCATCTTGGCTTAATATGGCCTTCTTTCCCACAATGGTTGCAAACTATTTTTCTTTTGGCTTCATTGGGCTTTGCATCTACTGCCTTCTTACCATCTGCCTCTCCTTTCTTCTTATCATAAGGGTGGTACTTTCCTTTGTTCTTCTTGTTACTATTGTTTTTGAAGTTCCTGAACTTATCTCTTTCCTTGTCATGCTGCTCAATCTTCAGAGCCAAATCTATCACTTGATCAAAAGTTCTGTCAGCATAAGGTAGTATAGCCCTGCTAAGCCCTGGGTTCAATCCCTTGATGTATCTATCATTTTTGGATGCTTCATCAGCCACTAACATTGCCCCATAGGTTGACAATCCCTCAAACTTCTGGGTGTATTCTGTGACATTCATAGTCCCCTGTCTAAGTTTGATGAACTCCTCAAGTAAAGTGGTTTTTGCTGAGGCTGGAACAAACCTTGCCTCTAACATCTCCTTAAATTGATTCCAATTAATATCATTTTCATTCCGGCCAGCTATGATCACCTCCCACCAACTCAAAGCTGCACCTTTTAATTGCCTTGAGGCCACTTGCCTCTTCCTTTGGTCATCTAGTTGCATATCAGTGAAGATCCTCTCTAATGTCCTCAGCCATGCTTGAATCTCCATTACACTTTCAGTTCCTTCAAAGCTCTTGCCTCCCAAGTTGGTATAAGTCTTCACTAACTTGGAGAGCTCCTCATGTGGGTTCTCAGGTCTGTGCCCAATTCCATCTCTCAAAACTCTCACAAATTCCTGCATGTCAAGCATTTGTGGTGTGCTAGATCCTCCTTGATGATGAGACCCTCTTCCTACCATATTTCTAAAAGTATATGTATTTCATCTTATTAGTTTATAACACTTAGCTTTAATTTTAAATTGATTGTATCTTTCCTATTTAATCATTGTGTATGTCACATGCACACACATACATACATTCAGGGAATACTTATAAACAGTCAAATATACAAACAAACCTAGTATAAACATAAGCATACAAACATTTTGCCATGTTAATTAAAACATAGCTCTGATACCAAATGAAATGACCCACCTATTTACACACTTATTTTATTAGTGATTTTTTTTTTAGAGAT
Organism: Allium fistulosum; assembly: GCA_030737815.1. NCBI lineage: Eukaryota > Viridiplantae > Streptophyta > Magnoliopsida > Asparagales > Amaryllidaceae > Allium > Allium fistulosum. The sequence continues at coordinate 46,598,114 of CM060906.1, forward strand.
GATATATAGATATATCATCTATTACAAATATATTTCCCAGGGTCATTTTCTTTTCTCTAATAAACAAAAATATATCCAGGATCTTTCACAATATAGAAATATTGTTTTAATTCTAAATCATTTTTAACATACATATATGAAGATATCTATGTTATATTCTACTTGAATCAGAGCATGATAATAAGTAGAAATCCTTTTTAAGTTTGCAAAAATGTGATAAATTCCCTTTTAAATTAAAACTTAATGTATCCTGATTTTTGACTATAGTGTCCACTGGAAATATGTACCTTAGACTATTATTATAATTAAGAAATAACCAAGCAATAATCAGTGGAAAGCAAGCTTATAATATAGATGATTGTCTTAAAGTCTGAATATTATCAAACTCAGGTTAAAAGAAAGTGGATCCTAAGTGAACACAAGCAACATCTAGGCGTAATGGAAACGCGCCTAACTTATTCATGCAAGGTCACTAGTTCGAGTACTATGCTGGTCGGTTCAAACACAATTTTTGTTTTTCTTTTTATTTTCTCCTGTATGGCTGGAATCTGATACCTACCTATAATTGTATATATATATTTAATTTTTGCCTATAACCTAACATACAAAACAATTCTTCTTGCATAACTATTTTTAAAACCCATTCTTTCAACTGTTTTAAGAATTTACATCTATATTTTTGCCCAATATCAACATGTACACAGATATACATGTACATGTCAGTGTCTTTGTTCATTTTCCAGAAAACTGAGCTCAAATGTTCCCTTTGCTTCATTGATCTGAAGTGAAACATTAGGCCTGACCTATGGCCTAACCATGTGGTTACTCTGGCCATTCTTTTGTTTGCATTTTCACAACCCAGATTGTACACAAAACATTGATACCTTTCCTTTTCAAAAGCATGTGTATATATTTGTATGAATCAGACACCTTGTGATCAGATATATATCATTCTTCCTAACCATACTTCTCTTTTTAAAAATATATCCTCAGGGTATAAACACTTTTTCTTGCATTTGGACTTATGTCAATATCATAAATTGAAGATATAGTAGTTTAATTCTTTTCTGGGTTCTCCCAATATTATTTTCTGTATATCTATATTCTTTTTGAAAGAACTCAGGATTAACTGAAATCATCATAAAATGATTATGCTTATAAAATCCAGGTTTTTCCTCTAAATCAAAACAACTTTAGCAAATAGGTTTTCAAATCAGTTTAACATCAATATCCTTAGTACATACCAAATCAAAAATAACCAGAAACAACATAGCACATGTCTCTTACAAGTTCTTCCTACTTTAATACATTTAGATAGCCATATTAATCAGGGAATACATGCATGAATTAACACATTTTAGCTTTTATTTCTAATTATCTTAGCATCCTCTATTCCATATCTTTTTAATCTTGCTTACTTAGCTCCATCACAACCTGCAAAAGCATTAGTGGCTGCCCCATTATAAATGAGACACCCCCATGTGCCATGAGCAATAAGGGTCAGATCTATGATCTGGTGTGAGCATTTCTAACATATCCATGATATTAAGCTAAGGATACAGCATAAATATACTTTGCATACTTGACAGGTATTATCATGTACAATACATAAGAGCAAACATATGCAATAAAACAACTTTTATCTGGAACTACTAGGTTGCCTTTTCTTCTTCTTATAAATTCCTGGCCTCATCTGCTATAAGGAATCAAAGGGACACATTGCCATGAACTAATTAACATTATGGCACAAAGATCTCAGGACTTAAACAAGCCATGTGCCAACTTGTATACTTCAAATAGGACAAGCATTCCAGCAGCCTTCTTGGCACAAAATCCTTAGTTATATCACTAAGTGTATTTATGTTCATTCTATCAATGATAGCTAGGTGTACATACCACCTGTACTCATGAAGCATACTAGTTACCTTGCAGACATAATATTGCAAGCAAGTTAAAGGTTACTTTCTAGAGGTATAACACCCCAGTCATTCCATCTCACATTATTTAGCATATAAACACCCTATTCAAGCATATACCAGAATGTTTGCAACTGAGAATAAATGCATGGCTCTATTGAGTTTATTTTGATTTTGCAAGCAACTATATTTAGCCAGATTTTTAATCTTGTTTAAACATAGTTTTTAGGCTTGTAAATTTCTGTTTAGTTTAGGGCTCAGCACTTATAGAGAAAGACTCCATTGCACCCTTAACCAATTATTTCAAGCCTCAGCACCATACCAATGTATATGCAGCTCATAGTTTTCTTTATCTTTTCATTCTTTGTCTTAAGCCATTATTCAAACTAGTTACAAATACTCTGATATATGTTCCTTAAGGTTTTGGTATAATATACAGAGATGAAAATAGAACAACAAAGTTATACATCCAGCATAGCAGATCATATTTCATCAAACATTCATGAAACCATCAGTAGCCAACATAGTTTGTAAATCAAAACATGCAAAATATAACATATAAAAGCTTGGCTGCCTAATCCCAGGTCTTAATGCCATGTATATGAGTGAGGATACTCACTTAAATGCTTACACAAGCTTAAACCAGAAAACCCCTCAAATCTTTAGCCTTATCTTCCTCTTCTTCCTTAGGTTAATTAATTAGTGAGAGAGAGCAGTTTTCTGATTGGGCTCTTGGTTTAAATAAGGGTTCTGTCTAGGGTTTTGGGTGATGCAAAATCCCTATTTTAGCCCAGACCAGAATCATGCATTTGGCATTGCATATTCCTTCCCTCCTAACCCTTAATGTCCCGGCCAATATTTTAAAACAAGACTAAATTGTGCCTATTTTCCTTTCTTTTCAGAAAGTGATAACTTTAAGCATTTTTATTATACTTACCTCAAACATGATAATGGTGTGACTTTCTATTTTCTGCCTATGCACATTTGCTTTCTTGCACTTTGGTTCTTACTGTTTTAGTGATTCCTTTATTAATTTTCTGCTCAAATAATATCTGGATATATATATATATATACATTTATACAACTATGGGTGTTAATTTAATTTTAACCATTTATTTGCAGAAAACATGTGCATACTTATGTGCATTTCTACACCTATTTAAAATTTTACTTATTCATTATAAATCAATGTTTTCTTCTGTCTAAATTTTTCAGACAAGTCATGCATAGGCATATATATAGATATATATATATATATACACACACATCCTCAGGAATTTTTAATACTCATGTCTAGGTCTATATTTTCTTTATTTAAAACATTTTATCTAAATGTTTTCCTTCCTTGTTTTGTTATTCAGGAATTCTGGATTTTCTCTTAGTGCCATAACTAGTGTGCACGTGCACACATGCACACAACCTTGCACCACTGAAAATCCCACCTATATAATAATTCTGATTTTCCCCCAGAATTTTAATCATTTATTTAAAAGAATTTTCCTCAAATCTTGGGGTATTACAGATTCCAAATAAGTAAGGATGTCTCTAAAAAGGTTTACTTCAGCGTTGAGGTATTAAATGGCTATAGGGCCCGCCTCCCTACCAAAAGAAGTAAATTAATGAGATTCCATTTTTATTATTTGATAGTCGATATCTCGGGAAGGGTTCGCTTAAGGTTTGAGGTCTTAAGTGACTGAAGGGTTCGCCTCTTTTCTATAAAAGAAATATTAAGTAACCCAATGAGATCTCCAAACAATGTCCGCTAGATAGTACCAGTGAGGAGTTCGTCTTGGGGTTAGGTATTAAATGACAAAGGCCTACCTATAAATAGGTGTTAAATGGTCAAGGGTCTACCTAGTACTTATTAATGAGGTATTAAGTGCGTTGGATATAGTCTCTCACATTTCTGAGGCCGTAATAACGATTGTAACATTGAGGAGCACACCTTGGGAATACGTCTTAAACGATGGGGTCTGCCTTAATTAAGATCTTAAATAATCATGGTGTGTCTATTTTCCAATAAAAGGTATTAAGTGGCTTGGGTACTGTTTATTACATGACTATGATTTTATCGACGATAGATGCGGTAATAGTTGAACATTAAATGTCGGAAGCCTTAAATAGTGGTTAGAGGTCTTTGTAGCTATGACCCACCAACCATTGATAATAATGTTAGGAAACCACCTTGAGAATAGGTCTTAAATGACGAGGTCTACCTTGATTAAGGTCTTAAATGGCAAAATTTATCTATTTCTCTTTTTAAAAGTATTATAGAAGCCCGCTTCATAATTAGAAGTATTAAGTGGCAAATGTGTTTGGAAGTATTGGGTGGTTGATAAGGCTTCATTAATATTTTGTACTTTGGGAGGGGTAGATAACTAGATAAGTAATCGTGTGTGCAATGCAAGGTTATATTAGAATTACTAACCTTGATGGACATAACTATTAAATGAAAACCAGTCGGTATAAATTTATGTTATGGGTAGTTTATATTTTTTTTCAACCATTAGAACTTTATTCTGACCCTCTCCTCATTACAACCCACATGATAGAATTTAGGGGAACATGTCACTGGAGCTAGATGTGCTTTATTGTTGGAGAAGTCTTCTTTTTCTCTCATGCTCGATGATGATGTGACAATTGAAATCCAAGGAATACCATTAATTCCAAGATAGTAGTCATAGTTAGTATTATTATAGTATTATTATTTCCGTTGTGAGTTTAGATTTCTATCAACCTCTGATAATGTTCATGCTTATTTGTAGTACCAAATCCAACGATTTGTGCTTTGATAGACTTAGCTTTCGATTTGTCGAAATTTAGGCCCATAAAGGTACATGTTGTTACAAATATGGTTTATATGGCTTTGGATATTGTAACTTTGATAAAGTATAGATGTATGGTTAGTGGTACGAAAAACCTGAATCTTGTAGCGCACAAGGCAAGCCCTTGATTCATGGTATTGACGTGGCATTCTTTTATAGAGCATAGGGGATTGTGCATGAGTGTTTTGATGTGGACAACAGTCAACCTGTAGCGCACGCGGCGGGATCAGGCATAAGTCCCATGCGTGACTATCCTTTCACGAACGTTGTGTAACACCCCTAATTTTAAATAAAATTATTCAGGAGATTTAATTAGATAAATTAAATTGAATAATGTAAATATTAAGTGATAAGAGAATTGAGATTTGAATAAACACTTAGAGGTCGTGCTTATTAATAAATTAATTAAATGGGCTTCATATGTTAATAAATCAACGTAAGGGTATTAGGGTAATTGCCGCCTACATATCCATTACCCTTATATACTCACGTGTCATTTCCCATTCATGTCATTTTGCAAAAAAATTACAAACGTAAATCAAAGAGGAGCCGGCCATTGCTAGAGAAAGAAAAGAGGAGAAATTAAATCTAAAGCAAGGATTCAAGCTAGAGGAAATTAATCTCAATCAAATCTTAAATTCCTTATCCAAATCAAGATGAATAATAATCTATATCATCTCAAATTTGTTATTATGATAATTTGTTTTCAGATTTAAGATTAAATCCATTTTTATGATGATTTGGATGATGATATGCTTGGTTATAACATGTTTGATTTAAACAAGAATTGTTTAAATATGATTTTATACGGTTTTAAGGGTAAAACAGATTATAATTATTTTTGTATGCCATGAGGAATTTATATGTTATATAAAGCATTATTTTGGAGCTGGGTTTTAATTTTCATAAATTTCCAAGTTATGGAAAATTTATTATGAATTTTCAAATGAAAATATGGTTAATTGGGTTTAGAAATTTATTTCAGAAATTATATTGAGAATTTGGGTCTGAAATTTAGATATGTTAGATAACATATTAAAAGTGAATTACTGTGATTTTTGGGGATTTTTCCTAAGTGATTTATTATGAGAATTAAATTATTTTGTAAGGAGGACCTAAATGATTTAATTGTTTTGTTTAATGGAAGTGTTTATTTGTTAAATTAATCTTGGTTTAGATCTGAAATTATGTGGCAGTTTTATTTGGAAAATAATTTGAAAAGTTTGTGGCAACCAATTAAATGATTACAAGTAGGCAAGTTAGTTATAAAGTTATTGCTTTTATTGGCATTAATCAGCTTTTACCCAGAAAAGTGGGTTCCACCTCTTTTAGAAGTACCTTTCGACCCTTAACTTCCGCCTTCAATAAAGTCGAAACCCTCCAGGTCGAAACCAACTAAACCGAAACCAATACACAGGGTATCAACACGTTGGTACGAAGTGGATTGGAGAAAGGCGGAAGGCATGGTGTCAAAACACTGCTTCTGATGGAGCCGAAACCATTATTTATCTTTCTAAAGAAATGCACTTGCCTATTTTACTAAATGCTTTCGAAGGTGTCGAAATATATGCTTTCGAAGGGGTCTTTTGAATAGCTTTCGAAAGGGTTTGCCGCCTTATTGTTTAAAGTATAGCTTTCGAATGAGTTGCTTAGTTTCCAAACTAATGATTTAAAAAGGGGTAGTTTCAACCTAGCCGAAACCCTTCTTCTGACCTTATGCCTTTCGAAGGAATTGAAGATATCAATGCTTTTGAAAGGTAGCCAATATGAGCCACTTCCTAAAGCTTTCGAAAGGGTTAATGGTTTCGAAGGCAATGGCTTCGAAAGGGGTTCTGAAGCTAACCTTCAGGTGTTTTACCTAAATGATTTGTGCTTTCGAAAGGATAGTTCCGAAGCCATCAAGTTTTCCCCAAAACACTTTTATATGATAAAGAATGGTTTCGAAAGAGATACTTTTGTTTATATTCACTTTGACCCATAAGATATTTTAAAGATAAACATAATGGTTTCGAAAGGGATACTTTCAACGGTTTAGAAAGGGGTACTTTCAATAGTTTTGAAATGAGTACTTTCATATGGTTTTGAAGCTATGCTTCTATGATTGAATGGTTTCACTTTAATACAATCGAAAAATTTCGAAAGAAAGGTTTTAAAGTGTTTCAAAAGGCGGGTGCCCAATGTTTTGAATAGAAGATTTTAATGCTTTCGAAAGGAAGTTTCTAATGGTTTCAAAAGTAAAGGTTTTAAAGTTTTTGAATGCCTTAGTTTTCAAAACAAATAAACCAATCTCATTTTAAAGAAAAACCCATGGCTAAGATAAAGGAATTTTGAAATGGTTTTAAGTATGAAGTTTTGAAGAAGCTTGTCCTAGAAAAAATAATGGGTCAAAGAGATTAACCATGCTTTATATGAAAGTAATTTCAAGGATATAAAACCACAGGTGTTAGTATTATTATGGTAATATGTTTACTTCTTCATATATATATTCATGTTGTAATAGATCCATAACTGTATTTTGGAGAAGGGCAGAATAACCAGCTAGGTTGACCCAGTAGTGAATATAAACTAAGTTAACCCCTGAATGAGCAGAATTGCACCCAGGAGGTCAGATAGACCAGAATGTAGGATGCTTAAATAATGAAGTTGTTAGATAGACATGTTCATAGTAAACCCATGAAAACTATGTTTAGGAAAAGTTATTGGAAGATGCCAATAGGTTCATAGTGATCCCATGAAAACTATGATTAGATTGAGTTATTGGCAGGGGCCAGTAGGTTTGTAGTGAACCCATGAAAACTATATTCAGATTAAGTTATCGACAGATGTCAATAGGTTTCTAGTCAACCCATGAAAACTAGGATAAGAGGAAAGTTATTGGAGTTACCAATAAGTTCAGGGAGAACCCATGAAACAATGAGGTTATTGGCGGGGCTAATAGGTTCTCAGTGATCCCATGAAAAATATGAAGTAGGACAGGGAGTCTATAAATTTAAATAGGTTAATAGTAAGCCCATGAAAACTATGAAACTAGACAAGGAGTCCATAAACATTAAACAGGTTATTAGTCAGCCCATGAAAACTAATAGGTTAATAGTGACCCTAGAAACTATAAATATGACAGGCAGTAAATTAAACAGGGGATGGGAAATCAAGAATGTTTTATTTGTATGCATATCATCATAATATTTTGAATTGCTATATTTTAACCATTGTGGATGCAAGAGCATAGTATATGGTTTTATAAAGTTTTAAGATACTAGTGAGGGGAAAATCCATTCTGTTATGCAGCGTGGTCTCACTAGATATCTAAATGGTTTAAGATGGTAGGTTATTATTCATACCAGGCTTTATGTTTGACTTGAAGTTTATGTTTTCCCCTTAAACTCTCAGGTACTCAATTGATTTTGAGTAGTTTGAGAGTTGAGATTTTTAGGTACTTCTTTAGACGAATAAGCTTCCGAAGACGTGCAGGAGGCATGATAGCTATTTAGAGTTCCTTTCTATTTTGATTTTGCTGTGTGGTGTAGTAAAGGCAGAGATGTTTAATTGCCTGGTTATATACTTCGATCATCCAAGGGGGCATCTTCATATGTTGCTCTTGGCGTATGTTGTAATAAATATATTTTCTCTGAACGTGGAAACGATTGTGGGATTATGTAAGGAATTTGAAATTGCTTTAAAAATGGAATGAGAATGTTGTTTGTTGATTTTAATTTTTTTTTCATATCCATGTATTTATGTTATATCAATGTATCTAACATTACCGTATTTGATCGCCGAGAATTAATAACTATGGTTGACTACAGCATCCGTAGCAGTTATTTTTTGGCCTCCAAGTGGTGGTTGTTACAAGTTTGTATCAGAGAATCGGTTTATGAAACTTAAAAGAAATATAAACCTAAAATATTTTCAAACATAATCCAATGAATCAGAAAATAAGATCTAGGTTTCGGTTAACGCTATAGTAACGTACTTGTATTTGGTATATATATATATATATAAGTACGTATTCTCCTCTCTCTTAGTCCATTCTTCTGTATATTACTAAGGCTTGTATGAAGATTTACGAGAAAGAAGATATGGAAGCAGGAAACGGAAGAGGAAATCTCGGTGGAGGAAGCATCACAATCAACGGAAATGTTCGACTTAATACCAGGAGGAACCAAGGTCGACATGCTAATGCTAACCAAAATGCTGATGCCAATATGGGTGCTGAAAATCCACCAGTGGATATGGGGGTGATGTATCAGTTCTTTGTCAATATGATGTAAGCAGGAGTTGCTGCTGGTGTTGCTGAAAATGTAGGAGGAGCTAATCATGTGGCTCTTGTTGGGAATAATTATGCTAAGCTAAGTAGAGACTACACCAGTCTTGGTGGGAATCCATTCATAGGAACGAAGGATGCTATCGAAGTTGAGAATTAGTTATTGCATTGTGAGAGAATATTTGTTGATATGGGATTAGATGATGCGCAGAAGAGAAGGTTGGCCCCTAGGCAGTTGCAAGGGTCAGCACTTCATTGGTGGAACAATGTTACTATCGGAGTTCTAGAGGAGGAATTGACTTGAGCTGATTTTAGAAGGAGATTTGAATAGAGGTTTATGTCTGAGGTTGCTAAATCAGCACCGCTGAGGAAGTTTTTAGATCTGGAGCAGGGAGAGATGTCGGTTGTTGAGTATGCCACTAAGTCTGATGAGTTGTCCCGTTATGGATATAATACTATAGACACCGTCATCAGGAGGAATGAGAGGTTTATTAGGGGACTGAGGCCCGAGATTGCTAAGGTGACCCTACCACATCTTCGTGATCCTAGTAATGTAGTAGTGGAGATGGAAATTTGCCATGAGGAGATGCTTGCTATTTGTGCTAGAGAGAAACCAGTTGAAACCTAAGGTTCTCAGTGAAAGAAGAGGAAGTTCTTTAAAAAGAAGGGAGCCCAGAAGGGAGATGCTTCCAAGAAGGCAAAGGCTGATTTAGTTTGCTTCAAGTGTGACAAGAAGGGTCATTATGCGCATGAGTGCCGATCAGACAAGGGGAAGAAGGCTGCAGATAAGAAGAATGTGAAGTGCTTTAACTGTGACTAGGTTAGGCATTATAAGAATCAGTGTCCAGAACCAATTGGGATGGACAAGGGAAAGGTTTTTGCTGTTGGACCATCGTTTGCTAAGCCAACTACAGCTGATAAAGAGAAGACCATGATGGAAGGTATGCTTTTGATTCAGAGTATACCAATTAGGGTACTATTTGATACCGGTGCATCACATTCATTTATATCTCAGAATTTGGTTGATAGGTTATGCTTAGAACCCACATACCTTGTTACTTCCTTAAGGGTTGCGAATCCAATACGAGGGTATGCAACTTTGGGGATGAGATGTGACCAGTAAGAACTTGACTTGTTAGGTTATAAGCTTGCAGTCTGTATATTTTCGATTTCATAGATTTTAGAATCATTTTGGTTATGGATTGGTTGAGTAAGTATGAGGCTATGATATTTTCCCAGGATGGGGAGATATCACTAAGACTCCCTGATAGTCATAACCGAATCATATTCTTAGTGGAGAATTCTAACTGGAGTAGTTGTGCTTTGTTAAGTGCTATGGAAGCGGGAGAAGAGTTAAGTCAGGTTCGAGTAGCAAAGGATTTTGCAGATGTCTTTGAGCCAGTTACGGGACTATTATCGAAACGAGCTGTTGAGTTTCAGATAGATCTTGTGCCAGGAGCTAAACCTGTAAGTAGACCACCTAGCAAAATGACACCGACCGAGATGAAGGAATTGAAGGTGCAGTTAGTGGATCTAGAAGGAGGGAATTTTATCAGACCAAGCAGTTCGCCTTGGGGAGCGGCCGCGGTGTTTGTGAAGAAACTAGATGGGTCGTTGAGGATGTGTATTGACTATCGTAAGTTGAACGAGAGGACGATAAAAAATAGTATCCTTTGCCAAAAATATATGATCTATTTGATCGGTTGTGTGGAGCCAGAGTGTTTTCCCAGTTGGATTTGGCGACATGTTTCCATCAATTAAAAGTGGCAGAGGACATCATTCCTTTGACAGCATTTCGGACTAGGTATGGTTCGTACTAGTGATTAGTAATGTCATTCGGGTTAACGAATGCACTTGCTTTCTTCGTGGATTTGATGAACCGAGTCTTCCGAGAGTATTTGGATAGGTTCATGTGGTGTTTATAGATGACATTTTGGTATACTATAACAATTAAAGAGAGCATGAGGATCATCTGAGAGTACTACTTGAGACGTTGAGGCAGCATCACTTGAAGGGGAAGTTTTCCAAGTGTCATTTTTAGAAGAAAGAGGTTAAGTTTCTTGGTCACGTGGTTTCAGAGAAGGACTTGTCAGTCGATCCAGATAAGATCGAAGTTGTTAATAATTGGAAGAGACCAGAGATGGTGACTGAGATTAGAAGTTTTCTTGGACTTGCTGGATATTACTGGAGATTCATTAAGGATTTCTCGCGGATAGCATGGCCTTTGACTAAGTTAACCAGGAAGGATGTGAAATATGTTTGGTCTGACAAATGTGAGGAAGCATTCCTTAAGTTAAAGCATTTGTTGACCAATGCACCTGTGTTAGTAGTTCCAGATGGAAACTAAGGGTTGGTGGTGTATATCGATGCATGTGGGACTGGATTAGGAGCTATGTTGATGCAAAAGGGTAAAGTGATTGCCTACGCTTCACAACAGCTTAGACTGCATGAAGTGAGATACCCTACTCATGATTTGGAGTTGGCTGTGGTGATCTTCGCATTAAAGATTTGGAGGCACTATCTCTTAGGGGAGAGAATTGAGCTATACACAGATCATAAGTATTTAAGGTACTTATTCTCTCAGAAGGAGTCGAATATGAGACATCAGAGGTGGTTGGAGTATTTAGATGCTTATGATTTTGGTATAGAGTATACTCTTGGGAAAGGAAATAAAGTAACGGATGCTCTTAGCAGAAGACATCAGAATATGGTTTTAGCTATGTTGGCAGAATGAAAGGATTTAGAAGCTTTGACTACTTGTAGTGTGCAGTTAAGATCGACTGCTAGTTCTAGTCAGAGCATAACCATGTTGTCCTGTTTAGAAGTCCAACCAATATTGATCGAAAGGTTTGCTTCTAAGAGGGGAGAGGATCCAGTATTAGCTGAGAGGATTAGAAAGCTTGAGGTTGGAACCAAGATCGATGATTTGAAAAATTTTAGTCTTGACCAGAGGGGATGATTGAGAAAGAATGGACGGTTATGTGTTCCGAATGTTGAGGACTTAAGGAAAGAAGTTCTTGGAGAATGTCATCGGTCCAAGTTTATGATTCATCTTGGAGAGACCAAAATGTATCAAGATATGAAGAGGAGCTTCTATTGGGAAGGTATGAAGAGGGATGTTGACTTCTAGGTTAGGCAGTGTGCAAACTGTCAACAAGTGAAGGTCGAACATCAAAAGCCGAGTGGGTTGCTTCAACCTTTAGAGATTCCAGTTTGGAAATGGGATTCAATATCCATGAATTTTATAGACGGGTTGCCAAGATCGGACAGGGAAAATGAAAGTATATGGGTTATAGTGGACAGGTTGACCAAGAGTGCCCATTTCATTCCAGTTAAGTCAACCAGGACGACACCTATTTTAGCTAAGATGGGCAAACAGAGAGAGTCAATAAGGTACTCGAGGATTTATTGAGAGCTTGTGTATTGGACTTTGGTGGATCTTGGGAAGATCACCTATATTTGGTTGAGTTTTCCTATAATAATAGTTATCAGACTAGTATAGGAATAACATCTTTTAAAGCTTTGTATGGAAGGCCATGCAAATCACCAGCATGTTGGTTGGAGACTGGAGACAGATTGGTCTTAGGTTCGGATCTGGTTAGAGAGGCGATTGAGAAGATTGAGTTGATCCGAGAAAGGATGAAGGAAGCTCAGTCCAAACATAAGAGTTACGCAGATAAGAGGCGTAAATACCTAGAATTCTCAGTTGGAGATAAGCTTTTCATTAAGGTATCATCGATGAAGGATGTTGTACGATTTGGAAAGTCAGGGAAACTGGCACCGAGATATGTTGGTCCATTACAGATTATAGAGAGGATTAGAAAGCTCGCATATAGAGTAGATTTGTCAAGTAGTATGGTAGGTGTCCATAATGTGTTTCATGTATCTCATCTTCGCAAGTATGTGCATGATCCAAAGACTACTATTCCTCCGACAGAGTTAGAAGATTTGATAGTAGAGCCTAATTTGACTTTTGTTAGACAATCAGTTCGGGTTGTAGCGAGAGATGAGAAAAGATTGAGGAACAAGACAGTCAAGTTGGTGAAAGTTCAGTGCAGCGACAACGAGAAGGACTGTACTTTGGAGACAGAAGACAAGATTAGAGATACTTATCCTGATCTGCTTTGAGGGTATGTCTATATTAGCTTTATATAGTGTTATCCCACCTTTTGGCAAGGCCGTGACACCAAAAAGTTGACTGGAAAACTAAAGACAGTTCGTCGTAAAAGTTCGTTATGCACTGTTTCACCATGGATATCAATGAATTTTGTCCGAGTCCGGATCGGGCTACAATTGATAAGACACGTCAAGCAAAGTTGTATAAACCAACATTCCAAATTTCAAGGCGATCCGAGTTCGTATGCTTAAGATATCACCAACGAAAAATGGAGTAGACAGTCCTTAGTTCGAATCCATAGGCGAAACCTATGTTCGAATCCATGAAACACGCATCCATCAGACCGGCATCACCTCAGCATGGTCGAATCCATGAGGAACACCTTTGCTTTGACTCCATCGAGCCAGCCCATGGTTCGAATCCGTCCCACTAGGCCTAGCTTCGAATCCATCAGATGGTCAGGTTTCGTATCCATTCCCCGAATCCACATTCGTTTCCTTCAAGTTATCCTTAGTTCGAATCGATGGAGATATCCTACTTCGAATCCAACGAGATGCCCTGCTTCGAATCCATGCACAGATGTCTTCCCTCGAATCCATCTAGCTACGGTTGACTTCGAATCGATCGAAGCATGTCGCTATCGATTCGAGCGAAACGTCATTCGAATCGAAGGATTAATGATGTCTTCGAATCCATTGAGTCAAAGCAGAAGAGTGTTCAAGACGACTCGATCAAACTGGCGATAAAAGCGGATCGATACGAAGTTCACGCTCCACGTCATCACCAAAGCACGCTCCACCATCGATTCGATGCAATCGATTCGAAGGAACCGGGTCGAATGGATTCGATTCGAAGAGAAGTTTCAGCTGAGCATCCAACCTTGAATCAACCATAACTTGAGATCCACAAGTCCAAATGCCATGAAATTTTCACAGAAGCTTAAGCACATGATGAATAATGTCCACACCAAATTTCAGCTCGATTGGATGATTTCTTGATCGATTCGAACCAAGGGTCGAATCGATCCCAAAGTGGGCCCGGATCTCCAGATTTCGGCCATGTGGGCCCCCTGACGTACCAGAACTGGTCTCCCCTCATTTTAGGCGAAATATCAGCCTCCTACACCTATAAATAGAGCCCCTAGTCATTCAGAAAGGGGGTCGGACAATTTTGAGAGCTAAAGAACGCCCAGACTCTGCCAGATCTACTCAGAATCACCACTGCTTCCTTAGATTCAGATTGTAATCATATAATCAGTTGTACTACATCAGAAGAGATTGTAATCATCGAGTGAACATTAATAAAATCATCAACTTCAGAGTGGACGTAGGCAAGATCGCCGAACCACTATAAATCTCGTTTTTCTGTTCATTATTTCTGAATTGTGATACTCTGTTTGCTTAGATTTGAGATTTGTGTGTGAATATTGTTGATTTATATTCATACACTGGTGCTTTCACAACATTCGGGGTTTGTGACCAATTTTGGCGCAAACACTTTGGTGCTTTCACTGAGAAGAACTAGCACCCGCTACACAAGATTTGAAAATTTGAAAGACAATGACTCGACAAACAAGTAGAAGGCAAAGAGCTGAGAGAAGTCAGCACGAAGGAAGTCAAGAGGCTTCCTCAGGAGCAAACCAAGCTTCAGTTTTCATCACTAGGGAAGAGATGGAGACAATGATGAAGAGACAAGAGGAAATGATCCAGAATTTGCTTCAACAGATCGGACAACTTGGAGCACAAAATCAAGGAGCAACCAGAATCCAGAACGGAGCAGGACCATCTAACGCAGCGCCAGAGCTGGGGGGCACACACTTAGGACATGTTGATCCAAACCTGGGAAGAGAGACAAGGACATCCGAGCAACCTGGCGGCAATAGAGGGATGAACGCTCAGCCAGGAGGGCACACACCCGAAAGCTCACACGAACTCGGGGGGCAAATCGAAGGTAGTGAACAAGGACTACAGCTTGGAGATAATGATAGATTGGCAGAGATGGTCAGGCGAGCCATGAGAGGCGGATTAGTAAACAGAGATCTTGAAGACATGAACAAGAGTCCCTTTTCTCCTGCGATTAGATTGGCTAGGAACCCACCAGAATTCAAACTGCCAACAGTAGAAGGGTATGATGGGAGGACGTAGCCTGCGGTCCATCTAACGAGGTATATAAGGCACATGGAAGTGCTGGGGGCATCACAGGAAGTCATGGCCCGGTGCTTCCCATTGTATTTGACAGACATAGCAGCTTTATGGTTCAGACAGCTAGAGAGCGGCTCCATTGGGACATGGACCGATTTGATTGAGAAATTTATGAGGCAATTCAGAGTTCATATTTCGAGACCCAAGAATGTGATGAGTTTGGCAACGCTAAAGCAGAAAGCTGGGGAGTCTTTGAGGAATTTCTTGACGCGGTTCAATGCGGCAGCAACATCGGTGTATCGGCCAGATCCATCCATGGTTATGATGGCAGCTGTGTCCGGAGTAGCTGATGGCACGGAATTCAAAAATTCATTAACTAAGGATCCGCCAATGGATCTAGGAGAATTCTATCACGAGGCAGAAAAGTTTTTACGATTGGAAGACGCTAATGCTGAAAGAGAAGAAGGAGAGGGAATAGAAGTTTATGCACTTAAAGACAAAAAGCCTCTCGAAAATGATTCAGGCAAGGATAAAGGAAAACGAAAGGCTGAGGACAATGGTGACAGGTCAAAGCGACTGCGGAGAGAGCCACGATTCACCACTTATTCAGAACTGAATGAGAGTTTGGAGCGAATCTACCAAGATACACGAGAGCAAGTTCCCTACCGTAGGCCAATACGAAGGGATCCCACTGTTGACGAGAGGAAATCAGACAGATACTGCTTATTCCACGAACTGAATGGTCATAACACTAATGACTGTAGACATCTGAAGGATGAGGTGGAAGGGCACATCAGGAACGGTATGCTACTTCAGTATGTGAGGAGGCGAGCTCCAGCGGTGGAGCCAGAGCGACCACCGTCTACATCAGCCAGGGGTGCCCCCGAGCCAGGACATCGTATGATTATCAATTAATTTAAATAACGATGAACAAGTCGTAAACCTCTCACCAACCCGGGTAAGTCATTTACACATGTGCAAGATCACGAGCGGTCCATAGGCATGCTCTGAATGACTATTAATCCTATCATTGTGGGAGTTTACACTTTGACATCCTTGCTTTGTTTTTGTTTCGTCTTGATTTGAACATTTGAACTTGATTTTGTTTAACATTTCTGCTAGAAACTTATTCTCAATGGAAAAATTGCTACTTGTGATTTCATAACGGCTAAGTCACTTACACATGTACGAGATCGCGAACGGTCCCTAGGCATGCTCTGAGATGGCGACAAACCGTTGCAACAAACAATCCGGGAATTCACCCGAACGTGAAACCTGGTATTGATGATACTAAGTCCCTCCCCGGGCACACTCAAATCGCCACGAACGGCACCCGACCGCGAACGGTCACAATTCGATCGCGAACGATCACACTTCGCCACGAACGGCACCCGACCGCGAACGGTCACAATTCGATCGCGAACGATCACGCTTCGCCACGAACGGCACTCGACCACGAACGATCACAACTCGCCTCGAACGGCACCCCTCACCTCAAATGGCTTGATCACGAACGGTCGTCATTTGGGGCCGTACAAGAAATACTAGATCGCGAACGGTCGCATTCCACCTCAAAATGGCTAGATCGCGAACGGTCGTCATTTAAGGTCAAATAAAACTATCAATGTCTTTGCAGGGCATCAACAGGATATGAACATCCAGCTTATGGCATTACAAAACAAACCTTCC
The DNA here is from genome assembly GCA_030737815.1 of Allium fistulosum. Classification (NCBI taxonomy): domain Eukaryota; kingdom Viridiplantae; phylum Streptophyta; class Magnoliopsida; order Asparagales; family Amaryllidaceae; genus Allium; species Allium fistulosum. The sequence continues at coordinate 46,615,066 of CM060906.1, forward strand.
TATCGCAAGGCATGTTTTGGGGGGCAAATGTTATCCCGCCTTTTGGCAAGGCCGTGACACCAAAAAGTTGACTGGAAAACTAAAGACAGTTCGTCGTAAAAGTTCGTTATGCACTGTTTCACCATGGATATCAATGAATTTTGTTCGAGTCCGGATCGGGCTACAATTGATAAGACACGTCAAGCAAAGTTGTATAAACCAACATTCCAAATTTCGAGGCGATCCGAGTTCGTATGCTCAAGGTATCTCCAACGAAAAATGGAGTAGACAGTCCTTAGTTCGAATCCATAGGCGAAACCTATGTTCGAATCCATGAAACACGCATCCATCAGACCGGCATCACCTCAGCATGGTCGAATCCATGAGGAACACCTTTGCTTCGACTCCATCGAGCCAGCCCATGGTTCAAATCCGTCCCACTAGGCCTAGCTTCGAATCCATCAGATGGTCAGGTTTCGTATCCATTCCCCGAATCCACATTCGTTTCCTTCAAGTTATCCTTAGTTCGAATCGATGGAGATATCCTACTTCGAATCCAACAAGATGCCCTGCTTCGAATCCATGCACAGATGTCTTCCCTCGAATCCATCTAGCTACGGTTGACTTCGAATCGATCGAAGCATGTCGCTATCGATTCGAGCGAAACGTCATTCGAATCGAAGGATTAATGATGTCTTCGAATCCATTGAGTCAAAGCAGAAGAGTGTTCAAGACGACTCGATCAAACTGGCGATAAAAGCGGATCGATACGAAGTTCACGCTCCACGTCATCACCAAAGCACGCTCCACCATCGATTCGATGCAATCGATTCGAAGGAACCGGGTCGAATGGATTCGATTCGAAGAGAAGTTTCAGCTGAGCATCCAACCTTGAATCAACCATAACTTGATATCCACAAGTCCAAATGCCATGAAATTTTCACAGAAGCTTAAGCACATGATGAAGAATGTCCACACCAAATTTCAGCTCGATTGGATGATTTCTTGATCGATTCGAACCAAGGGTCGAATCGATCCCAAAGTGGGCCCGGATCTCCATATTTCGGCCATGTGGGCCCCCTGACGTACCAGAACTGGTCTCCCCTCATTTTAGGCGAAATATCAGCCTCCTACACCTATAAATAGAGCCCCTAGTCATTCAGAAAGGGGGTCGGACAATTTTGAGAGCTAAAGAACGCCCAAACTCTGCCAGATCTACTCAGAATCACCACTGCTTCCTTAGATTCAGATTGTAATCATATAATCAGTTGTACTACATCAGAAGAGATTGTAATCATCGAGTGAACATTAATAAAATCATCAACTTCAGAGTGGACGTAGGCAAGATCGCCGAACCACTATAAATCTCGTTTTTCTGTTCATTATTTCTGAATTGTGATACTCTGTTTGCTTAGATTTGAGATTTGTGTGTGAATATTGTTGATTTATATTCATACACTGGTGCTTTCACAACATTCGGGGTTTGTGACCAATTTTGGCGCAAACATATAGATAATTACTAGTCAGGTAGGCTAGTATGGTTGTTAGGAGTGGTTACAGATGATTGCTATATTTGTATTTAGTCCTTACTGAATTTCGAGGATGAAATTCTTTAAGGAGAGGAGCCTGTAACACCCTTAATTTTTAATAACATTATTCAGGAGATTTAATTAGATAAATTAAATGAAATAATGTAAATATTAAGTGATAAGGGGATTGAGATTTGAATAAATACTTAGAGGTTGTGCTTAATTAATAAATTAATTAAATGGGCTTCATATGTTAATCAATCAACGCAAAGGGTATTAGGGTAATTATCGCCTACACATCTATTACCCTTATATACTCACGTTTCATTTCCCATTCACCTCATTTTGCAAAAACAAAATACAAACGTAAATCAAAGAGGAGCCGGCCATTGCTAGAGAAAGAAAAGAGGAGAAATTAAATCTAAAGCTAAGGATTCAAGCTAGGGGAAATTGATCTCAATCAAATCTCAAATTCCTTATCCAAATCAAGGTGAATAATAATCTTTATCATCTCTAATTTGTTCTTATGATCATTTGTTTTCGGATTTAAGATTAAATCCATTTTTATGATGATTTGGATGATGATATGCTTGGATTATAACATGTTTGATTTAGACAAGAATTGTTTAAATATGATTTTATACGGTTTTAAGGGTAAAACTAATTAAAGATTTTCGTATGCCATGAGGAATTTATATGCTATGTAAAACATGATTTTGGATTTGGATTTTAATTTTCATAAATTTCCAAGTTATGGAGAATTTATTATGAATTTTCAAAGGAAAATATGGTTAATTGGGTTTAGAAATTTATTTCGGAAATTATATTGAGAATTTGGATCTGAAATTTAGATATGTTAGATAACATACTAAAAGTGAATTTTTGTTATTTTTGGGGATTTTTCCTAAGTGATTTATTGTGAGAATTAAATTATTTTAAAAGGAGGACCTAAATGATTTAATTGTTTTGTTTAATGGAAGTGCTTATTTGTTAAATTAATCTTGGTTTAGATCTTAAATTATGTGGCAGTTTTATTTGGAAAAGTTTGTAGCAACCAGTTAAATGATTACAAGTAGGCAAGTTAGTTATAAAGTTATTGCTTTTATTGGCATTAATTAGCTTTTACCCAGAAAAGTGGGTTCCGCCTCTTTTAGAAGTACCTTTCGACCCTTAACTTCTGCCTTCAATCAAGTCGAAGCCCTCCGGGTCGAAACCAACTAAGCCAAAACCAATACACGGGGTATCAACACGTTGGTACGGAGTGGATTGGAGAAAGGCGGAAGGCATGGTGTCGAAACACTGCTTCTGATAGGGCCGAAACCATTGTTTTGCTTTCTAAAGAAATACACTTTCCTATTTTAGTAAATTCTTTCGAAGGCGTCGAAATATATTCTTTCGAAGGGGTCTTTTGAATAACTTTCGAAAGGGGGTTGCCGCCTTATTATTTAAAGTATAGCTTTTGAATAAGTTGCTTAGTTTCCAAACTAATGATTTAGACCTAGCCGAAACCCTTCTGCTGACCTTTGCCTTTCGAAGGAATTGAAGATGTCAATGCTTTCGGAAGGTAGCCTTTGTTTTGTAAATATGAGCCACTTCCGAAAGCTTTCGAAAAGGGTTAATGGTTTCGAAGGAAATGGCTTCGAAAGGGGTTCCAAACCTAACCTTCAAGTGTTTTACCTAAATGATTCGTGCTTTCGAAAGGATGGTTCTGAAGCCATCAAGTTTTCCCCAAACACTTTTATATGATAAAGAATGGTTTCGAAAGAGATACTTTCGTTTATATTCACTTTGGCCTAGAAGATATTTTAAAGATAAACCCAATGGTTTCGAAAGGGGTACTTTCAACGGTTTCGAAAGGGGTACTTTCATATGGTTTCAAAGCTACGCTTCTATGATTGAATGGTTTCACTTTAATACATTCGAAAGGTTTCGACAGGAAGGTTTTAAAGTGTTTCAAAAGGCAGGTGCCTAGTGTTTTGAAAAGAAGATTTTAATGCTTTCGAAAGGAAGTTTCCAATTGTTTCGAAAGTAAAGGTTTAAAGGTTTCGAATGCCTTAGTTTTTAAAACTAATAACCCAATCTCATTTTAAAGGAAAACTCATGGCTAAGGTAAATGAGTTTTGAAATGGTTTTAAGTATGAAGTTTTGAAAAAGCTTTTCCTTGATAAAATAATGGGTTAAAAGGATTAACCATGCTTTATATGAAAGTAATTTCAAGGATATTAAACCACAAGTGTTGGTATTATTATGTTAGTATGTTTACTTCTTTATATATATATATATATTCACGTTGTGGTTAGGGGTTCTCGCTACCTGGTAATAGGTCCCGAGTTCGAGCCCTGGCCTGCGCACCTTTGCCCCAAGTAAAACTTACCCGGTATTGCGGACTGTCCAAGGGGGACTGCGATAAGCTGAACAAGCTTGAGGTTGCGGACTGGGTGGCCCATACCTTCCTAAGATGAGCGGTTTCCGTTAGTCTTCGGTGACCGTTCATTTTTTTTGTAATGGACCCATAACCGTATTTTGGGGAAGTGTGGAATAACCAGCTAGGTTGATCCAGTAGTGAATATAAACTAAGTTAACTTCTGAATGAGTAGAATTGCACCCATGATGTTAGATAGACCAGAATTTAGGAGCTTAAATAGTGAAGTTGTCAAATAGATAGGTTCATAGTAAACCCATGAAAACTATGTTTAGGAAAAGTTATAGGCAAATGCCAATAGATTCATAGTGATCCCATGAAAATTATAATTAGATTGAGTTATTGGAAGGGGCCAATAGGTTTGTAGTGAACCCATGAAAACTATATCCAGATTAAGTTATTGAAAGATGTCAATAGGTTCCTAGCCAACCCTTGAAAACTAGAATAAAGGAAAGTTATTGGAGTTACCAGTAGGTTCGGGAAGAACCCATGAAACAATGAGGTTATGGACAGGGGCCAATAGGTTCTTAGCGATCCCATGAAAACTATGAAGTAGGATAGAGAGTCCATAAATTTAAACAGGTTAATAGTAAGTCCATGAAAAATATGAAACTGGACAGGGAGTCCACAAACATTAAACATGTTATTAGTCAGCCCATGAAAACTAACAGGTTAATAGTGACCCTAGAAACTATAAATATGACAAGCAGTAAATTAAACAAGGGATGGGAAATCCAGAATGTTTTATCTGTATGCATATCATCATAATATTTTGAATTGCTATATTTTAACCTTTGTGGATGTAGGAGCACAGTATATGGTTTTATAAAGTTTTAAGATACTAGTGAGGGGAAAACCCATTCCACCATGCGGCATGGTCTCACTAGATATCTAAATGGTTTGAGATGGTAGATTATTATTCATACCAGGCTTTATGTATGACTCGAAGTTTATGTTTTCCTCTTAAACTCTCGGGTACTCAATTGATTTTGAGTGGTTTGAGAGTTGAGGTTTTCAGGTACTTCTTTAGACGAATAAGCTTCCGGAGACGTGCATGAGGCATGATAGCTATTTAGAGTTCCTTTCTATTTTGATTTTGTTGTGTTTTGTTGTAAAGGCAGAGATGTTTAATTGCTTGGTTATATACTCCGATCATCCAAGTGGGCATCTTCATATGTTGCTCTTGGCGTATGTTGTAATAAATATATTTTCTTTGAACGTGGTTAACGATTGTGGGATTATGTAAGGAATTTGAAATTGCTTTAAAAATGGAATGTGAATGTTGTTTGTTGATTTTAAATTTTTTCCATATCCATGTGTTTCTGTTATATCAATACATCTAACTTTACCGTATTTGGTCGCCGAGGATTAATAACTATGGATGACTGTGGCATCCGTAGCAGTTAGTTTTGGGCCTCCAAGTGGGGGATGTTACACGTTGCGAGACTGGATAGTCGTTGACGTGTACCCTTTACCGTAAGGGGGCGAGACCAGATTACGTTTAAGAGTATTTAAATAGCATAAATATTATTCCGTAGCATGGCGTAGGTGGGTCAAGAAAATATTATACATAGACTTAAATCATGTTATATCACTATCACAATGGTACACTTGTATTAGATTTGTTTCACTCATGCAGACATATGTCTGATCCACTCCTATATTTTCCTATCTATATTCTTTAGGTTGATGAAGTCTGGAGGCGTGATGGATCTGGAGACGAATTTGTATATAATGTATATATTGTAAATAAAGTGTGTATTGAAGACTTGATGTGACAGTGTGTGGTGTTGATTAGATTTGGATTGTGTAGACTTATGTATTAGTATCTGAATTTGCAAAACCGAGATTTATATGTATTTGTGTGATACAAAATATTTATTTGACCATCCGCTTTGAGATTCTGAAAGTTATTAGTTAGTTTAATTATTATCTTATACTCTCTCTATGTATATCATATGCACTATCTTCCAACGAGTCGCCATTTTGGAACTTCATTGTGTAGTTACGTGGTTCTAAAATAGCGGGTTGTTACAAAACCGCGTCAATAGGAAACTTAGAAAAGGAAAAAAAAATCATCGTGTAGCATTTTCAAAATGCACCATAAGAGAGCGTTGACTTAGCACCAATACGGTAGAAACAGACTTATATTTGTAATAAGCTTTCAAAATGGTCTAAATTTGTTATTAATTTGGTCATTAGGCTAAATTTACAAAGAGTATTATTAAAAGGACCTCTAAACCGGATCATGAAAGGATCATTTTTTTTACTTTTCGAAAAATTACTAAGGACGTACAAAAAAATTTGTCCCTCTTTAACAAAAAAGATTGAACTCTCAACTATTAGTTTTTTGTTGGTTAATCATCCCTTTTCATCTTTTTTTATAATATCCCATTGAAAATGGGTGAATCATCGTCGAAATTTTTTCTCATTTTTCGACGGAGAGTTGTCGAATTGTGCTTTATGCAAGGATAAAATTGTAAACCGTTTGAGTTGGTGAAAGTCTCCTTTCCCCCTAGGGAGAGCCTATCTAAAATTGCCCTTCTTGTCAAGGAGGAATCCCATTTACCAAATTTGCGATAAAAGCCCATTTAAGTGGGGTCGCACTAGCACAAGATAGAAAGTTTCGCTGTACATAACACACTCATTTTCCACTTAATTTTTGTTACTACTCTCCCGATATCTTGGGATCGTTTGGACGTTTTGTCTGATTACTACAAGCCTATTAATTCAATTCAACTCAAGGAGCAAAAAAAAGGAGGAAGAAGAAGAATCGAAATAAACAAACAAGAGGAAGAAGAAAGAACATTTCCTGGTACCTGTCCCAAAGAAAGTGCCCAGGTACCGGCTTTTTTAGTTCTGATTATTAGTATATATATATTTGGGAATTTGTAATACCTTATGTTTTTCTTTGAATCGAAATCAAATAATAGCTCGTGGACGTCAGTTAACTGTATATTACTTTGTAATTTCTAATAACTACACTTGTTTATCGGTTTCAGAAGTCTTATGGTTGCATTTGTTCACACTGAAAACTGGGAATATTGATGATAAGTTTTTAAGAGTGTTGGTTGATAGCTAGAAGTTTAGACTTTATAAAGTAAAAAAGTATCAATAACTTCAATAATCCAACAAAATATGCAAAATACTCAATTTATATAATTATAAAACACTAGGTATGTATAAATGCTGAAAAAAGCATCCTAAGCTGTACTAAACATTGTTTTGTGGATGAATGAAATGAATAAAACAAATGGTTAAGAATAATTGTGCAAAACCAAATATGTTTCAGTGTTTTCCAAGGTGGATTAGATTAGGTACCGTCAACTATACTTTAAATCATACTTGCCATACCAATCTATTTGATAACAAAAATGTCATGCTATTACCGATCAATGCAATTGGTAAACCGATATTTCGATTTGTGGTTTGTAATGATCAGTTGCAGTTGATAATGGATCTTTACCATTTAAATTTATAATATCCATTAATTTTCACTATTTCATGTAGGAAGAACTAATACTGAAAGTTATTTTTATATCAAATGATTATGTGAGAATTTGTTTTTGGTTTGCATTACCAAACATATGAAAGAGTTAAGTGGAAGAAGTTAATTTATGTAAATCATAGAGTTCTTTCAATCATATATCAAAAATTATACTCAATCAAAAAGCAATATAGCTTCTAACGAGATTTTTCGTTAAATCATCACACTTCTCATTTTGGATTGTAAGAAATTAGAATATAAACATTACAAACTATAATAAAAGCCATTGCCTATACATGTCCGAAATGGTGATTTCCATAGTGTGCTTTTGATTACTTATACCATGCGACATATTTTCATGTGGTTCGGTAAATCATACTGATTGAATCGATTATCAATTTTTTGATACCATTTGTATCAACAGTTGTTTGATAATGCTTGACAAGTGATAATATGGTAAAAATGATCAGCCCTGACTTTTTTAATCAAACAAAGAAGTTACTTCATTTTTTAGTATATATATTTATAAATATATAATGGACCATATGTGACCATCTTGAAAAACACATGATCACCCCAATAATAGCTCCACCATCATACTCTTTTTACGTAGTGATACAACTCACATCCGACGCTATTTGATTACAAGCTAATGAATCAATAGTTCAAAATGTGCTCTCCATCTTTTAATTCATAATGTGCTCTCCGTCTTTAAAGAATTTGCCGAAAATATTGTGTTGGCAGATCCACGCTTTTACCTTTTCCTTTCTTATTTTATTAGGACACTCATTCTTTCATGCTTTTCCTTCTTGCAAATAAAACAAGTATCCTTCTTCTAATCGTTGGACATAGATCTCGACTTATGTCATGCTCCATCATGAAGTGTTCCTTTATTTCTACCACTTGACACAAACAAACCATCCACATCATTATCATGTTCATCACCTATTAACCTTCTCCTCAATATCTCTTTGTCCATATCCTTCTTTATAGCTTCTAGGCTAAGTATCTTCCGACCATTGAAAATTATGAGAACTGTATACAACTTCAATAGTGAACATGATAGAATAACCGCGGTCTACATGTGACTCATTAAGTCAATATCTACGACTTAAGATTCATAATTAGAGATTGAGTATATTTAGATGCGTTGATAGTTCTCATTATGAAGGGTATAATAGTTGCAGAATAGTTATATGCTTATTCATGTACATCTTAAGTGCAATCCATGCCTCCTTAGACGTCTCGATATAAGGGGACTTTATAAGCATCTCATATATGAGAAATAAGGCACAAATGAGTTGATGTAAGAGTCTCTTCTTCTATCTCTTTTTATTTCCTCGTTGTCATGTACTCCAATATATTAGGCTTCCAAATTAACGTATAATCCTTCCTCGAAGTCGACTTGATCTTCAACTTCAAAGTATGAAAATCAACAATGTCACCCAGACACATTACCCAATAATTATTCTTAGCATCATGATACCAACCATATAGAATTCGAACCATGCTCTACCGCTACCAAATAAGATTTAGTTCACCACATTAAAATCAATAGCAAAATGATCAAGGCAATCAAATACATAACAAAAAGATACTATTATATCTGGTTCTGATCAAATTGATCTATGTCATGCAATCCAACAATTGTTTATTACTTTATGTATGGAAAATTGCAAGAATCTTTTAACAATATTATGAAACAATTGGTGGAATAACATAATTCTTGTCACCGAGAAGAACTCTAATAGAGAAACTTTGATTGTTTGATCTCAGTAGTTACAATAATTATTAATTACTTAACGAGCGACTGCTAGGGCAAGGTTATGTATGCTAATCGTCGAGAGGCATGAGATTTGATCTCAAATTGGTTCTGGTCGTCTTGTGGAAACCGAATACCTAGCTCAGTTCACATCCAAAGTTGTCTAATTGTCGACATATTTTGGAGATGACGACATATATTTGAGATGCTTTGGCCTATCTTTCGGCCTTGTCTAAAAGGGCCAATGCTATGTTGATATATTCTTGGTATATGTTGACATATCCCTCTTTTCTACATCTATATAAGTTTATTTATTTATTTTTATCCTTCTAGTTTCATTCGATCTCCTTCATCTTCTTCTAATTACTTAATATCGTTATTTGTACAATATCATAACCGTGTGAAGTGTTTGAAAATATCGATTAGTATCAGAGTAATATTGGAATATTTGTTAGCAATCTATGTAAATTGTGGTAATGACAGAAGTTCTAAATATTCTTTTTTTATCGTTTGGATAATTGTTAGGTTGTTTGTAATTTATATTTATATTTACATAAAGAATTTGCACGCTTGCCCACATTTTTTTGTAATATGAAATATTTGTGTATTTTTTTCTACTAAATGACGGTAAATGATTTCATCAATATGCATAGTTTTAAATCTCCAATATCTCACCCGAAATCTCTTTTGAGATCTCTTTTCTGCATTTAAACGGGACGGGGCATTAATCTTGTTTATATCTCGTTCGGCACTCATCTTGTTCGAAATATTTAAATCTTATTCAAAATATGGATCAAAATCTCAATCCGAGATCTCATCCGAAATTACATCTTGTTTTTTTATATATAACAATTTTTTTTCATATAGGTACAAAAAAAACTACTTAATCCTATGACTATTTTACCAACGATTTGAACATATTTTTTTATATTTTTTATCTTGATGAGTCACAACAAAATACTGTATTTTTTTTTGTATTCAAATAAGATGATATCATGCGATCATTACCAAATCAACTAAGCTGATCAACCTACCACTCTTTTCCAAAATATTAATATAATGCAAATCAAGTTTATTAATTTTTTTTCTTTGAAAATTATAATTATTAAATAAATAATTAAAACATCAATTTTAGATACATAAGTTGCTCTAAGATATTTCCAAGATGTTCTTTCAAATCCGAGATGCACAACCAAGATACACTCAATACGTCTGAGATTTTCTTCGATACAAGATAGCTTGTATGAAAATTTCAAGACGAAACATGACCGAAATCCGATATTTAAACCCTCGTCAATATTTGTATTAAATATCAATTTAATATCATCGATATGCTGGTAAATATCGCTGATATATTACAATATACCGTTGACCAGTATTTTAATATAAAAAATTCGCTTGAAGTTTGATATGCGATATATCATCAATATTTCACTGATATTATTAGAATATTAACTACTCAAATCTTCACATATATGTGTCATACAAATTTAGCAATACAGGTCTCATTATGAACTCTAGCTTGACTGTAATATGGCTTAAAGTAACTTGTATGTTTAGACTTATATACATACCTTTATTACAACTAGTATAAAACCCACGTACGTACATCTTATAATTGGAGGTATTTAATTTTTATTTAATAAAAAAATTATTGGACCGATGTGTGCTAAAAGTGCAAAACCTTTGGTAGTCACAACACTTTTATTTCAAGCAATTTTGTTGATGATGTTGGTGGCAAATTGATAGCAAAATTTCGTTGATGGATGGTCGAAAAGAGGATGGTGGTGGAGGTTGAAAACTGACGGTGAGATTTCTTTGATGGATGAGAGTATTTATGAAATTTCAAAAAGACACCGTGGAAATATATTTATTGAATTCTCTTTATTAATAACAGATATATTAAATTCAAGTGAAACTGTTGTTTGATTAGGCTTAGCTACTCGAAGATATTTAAACGGAAATTTTATTGTGCAATGTTTTTACTAATGTTATTATAACTAATTTGGTGACACCAGTAGACATTTCGTTTGGAGAATTCAACAGTTCGAGATAAAGGAGACACTAAAATGGATGAAATCAAGCAAGGCATTGGGGACTGATGACATCCCCTTTGAGGTGTGGAGATGCAAGAATAGCCTGGCTAAGTAAGTTGTTGAATAATATTTTCAAATAAAACAAGATGTCAGATGAGTGGAGGAGAAGCATATTAGTTCCAATTTTTAAGAATAAAGGTGATATTCAAAGTTGCACAAACTACAGAGGAATTAAGCTTATGGGTCATACAATGAAACTTTGAGAGAGAGTCATTGAACATCGATTAAAAGGATGACAAACATTTCAAAAAACCAATTTGGTTTCATGCCTGGGAGGTCGACCACGGAGGCAATTTTCTTGATAAGACAACTTATGGAGAGGTTTAAGGAGCAAAAGAAGGATCTACATATGATATTTATCGATTTGAAGAAAGCTTATGACAAATACTGAGAAAGGTCATGTGATGGACTCTGTAAAAGAAGAGAGTTCTAACAAAGTACATTACCATTATCAATGATATGTACGATGATGTTGTGACTAGTGTCAGAGCATGCGAGGGTAAAACCAGTGACTTTCCCATTAACATAGGATTACACCAAGGGTCAGATTCGATCCCCTACATTTTTGCCCTAGTGATGAATGCGGTTACGAAGGGTATACAAAGTGAGATTGTTTGATGTATGCTCTTTGCTGATGATGTTGTGCTAATTGGCGAAAGTAGGATTGAGGTTGATAGACAACTGAAGCTGTGAAGACAGAATTTAAAACCAAAGAGTTTTAGGCTTAACATAACTAAAATAAAGTAAATGAAGTGTGAGTTCTGAAAGTTACTGTGCTATAGGATCGTGTAATATGGATAAACAACTTGTGCGGAATAAGTAAGTAAATAGTAAAAGCAGTAAAGTAAATGACACCAGAGATTTTTATACAGGTTCGAACTCCCATTCTACGTCCAATCTCAGACTCCTTCTGGATTTAAACAATACCCTCGCTTCATCCGGAGGAACATGTATTACACCATCTAGACAACCAAATAGGACTTCTTCTGCCTGAGGATACAACTACAGGACTTCTTCTGCCTGAGGATACTACAACAGGACTTCAAATACAAATGGAAATGTTTCTGACTGAGTATGCTCTGAAATAGCACTGATAAGTCAATATAAGTACATCCTTCCTATAACCTTCTCCTTTATGGTATATAGTGTAATTTGTGAAGAAAGGAAGTCTAGTTGAACACACAAGAGTAAGCTTGAGTATTTGGTGATCAAATAGTTTGATTTGTAAAACTTGAAAGCAAATAGCATGACTATAGAGTATAGAAATCAAAGTAAGAACATGTTAAAAAAATGTTGAAATTGCTTGCTATTTATAGTTGTTTAAATGTTGCATTGATTAGTGAAGAGTTGCCATGAATCAGAATAGAAGCAACTGTTGAAATTAACATTGTTTCTGTTCAGGGAAGAGAAGCAACCTTTCAAAAAACTAACAGTTAATTTTAACTCAGACTTATGAATTAAAATTCAGCCTTCTGAATGTAGGAGATAACAAGGCAGCGTCGAAATAGTTCATTTTAGCCTTATTCAGACGTCTGAATATTATGTTCAGACGTCTGAATTTGCTGTTTAAAAATTATTTGCTTCAACAGTCAGACGTCTGAATTTATGATTCAGACGTCTGAATTATGCTAATTCAGACGTCTGAATTATGCTAATTCAGACGTCTGAATTATGCTAATTCAGACATCTTTAAAACTTCTTTTGAAAACAAGTATGTGTATTCAATAGCTTGTGCATCTATACCAATTAGGAGAGATTTTAACATATATTACTAACTAGACACAGACTCTATAACCTGTAAACGATTACGTCCATCAATCTGGAATCTGGTCATCAATATTTTTCTGTAAAACTTGGTTAGATAAACACATATAATTGTTATTATCAAAATATCAGAAACTGGGGTTTTAACATTCTCCCCCTTTTTGATAATGACAACTATGAAAATATTGGTTAGTAAATAATAACTTCTCATGTCATTAAAACTTGGTTAGTATGAAAATATAAAATTTCTCCCCTTGAATAAAAGAATTCATACAACAATATTTGTACCTTTTTCTTCCACTCTGTCATTACTAAAAGGAATTAGTGACTAAAGTAGCAATGAAAAATACAGAATACGATAATATCACAGAGAATGAATGGAGAGAAACATACAGCTAATTTAAAGTAGAACACAACGTTTCAAGTGACAACATCACAGAACATAACATAAAACAACATAAAAAAAAAGAAAAACATCCATACCACTTCAGTAATAAGATAACATAACATAACAAAATAGAAAAACATCCATACCACTTCAGAAATCCTCACTATCCTCGGCTTGTTCATGACCTTCTTCTTCCTCTTCTTGGTCGGAAGACCAAGTGAATGGTGCCGGATTCTGTTGCACGTCGGTAGATGAAGAAGATGCACACGAAAGCTTATCCCAAATTTTGTTTAAGAAATCTTTGATGGAGTTGAATTTCTTGTTCGTGTTTCTTTCCATGCTCATCATTTGCTTTTGAAGCCTCTTTTGATTTTGTGAAAGAGTTCGTAAGGCTTGTTTTGGTGTAACATCCTCTCGGATTTCTTGAATTTCATCAGTCTTCTTCTTCTTCTTGTTGATGCGGTTGAGATGAAGATGATGAAGCTATGTTTGGATAAGATGGTTGACGAATACCACGATTTCGGTTTTCAATCCATTGTTGAAAGGGAATGATATCATGAGATGGCGGTCGCTTTGGTAATTGCATTAGTCCTAAAGGTTTAGAGTCAAGCACACTTATGGATGAGCATTCAGAATCGGGTATCGAAACTCCACATTGCATTAATATCCTCATGATATAAACTCCATAATGCAAAGTCTTATATTTCTTACGAATTGTCACATTTTGAAATTCGTCTAATATAATTTTCCCCCAATTGACTTGTTGGTTAGAATAGATAGCGTAGAGTGCTTGGAAATCCCTTTTGTAAATTTTCTCATAGTTACCGGTTCGGGGTTGAAGAGATCGGATGAGCGCACGATGGATTATTCGAGCTTGTGGACGTAACTTTGTGGAAATCAAATTTGGCATGTCGTCAGAAAGAAATCTATGAGATACTTCGTCTCGTTCATACATATCCGCATCAACATGATCAATGTCTATTCCTTCGTGAGGACATCTTAAAATATAGCCTAATCTTTGTAATGGGAGAAAGATTTTGACACCACATACCATCGTCCAAACACAATCTTCTCTATTTTGGGGATTGTGGTGATCTAAATTCATATTTGCATAAAATAACTTGATAAGTAGATGATTGATTTTCAAGTTATTGAAATCATACCCAATTAATGAATCGAAAAGATTTGATTTAGCCATTTCTCTAATTCTATAGCCGTTGAATTCTGGAAATTGCAGAAAAGCTCCTTCAAAGATTTTGGAGTTCTTCATTGTGTTAAATCTTGCAATAGCCGTCTCATTGTGAAGCCAAGATCTAATTTGTGATTCGGATGGTCCGGTTGATGATTCTCTTGATCTCTTGTCTTAGAAGGCATTTTGTGTTGATTTTGTGGAGGAAGATTTTGGGAATTTTAATGGAGTTTTAGGGTTTTGAGAATGGGTTGATGAAGTAAATAATGAAGGGATGCGGTAAAAAAAATGAGGAGATAAGAGAGAAAAGATGAAAAAGTAGGTGGATAAAAAAGATGTAGGCCTCGCAACAGTTTTGAAAGAAAATTTGCCTGGGTTAAAACAAACGTCTGTTTTCAAAACATACTTCTGTTTTTGTTTAATTTTGACAAGCAGCAAGAAAACAGTGTATTTCAGGATTGGTTTAGACGTCTGAAATATAGAAACAGACGTCTGAATCTGGTTAGAATTTTGTTCCAGATTGACAAATCAGACGTTTGATTTTGTAATTCAGACGTCTGAATCAGCACAGGTTGCTAATATCAGTTCTGTTTATAAAAAAAAACGTTATTCAACTTTTTATAAAACATGATCATAAAAATAAACAACAAACAAGATTTTATGTAAAAATCAACATGCAAAATAAGAGAATAAAATAGAAACTAATAGTTGGAAGGAGAGTCATCAAAATTCTTTGGTTCGACTTTAGTGTTTTCTTTGAATGGTTTGAGAGGAGACCAGTAGTTCTGACGAGCCGGTGATCCAACCGGTTGTCCACGTTCCCATGAGTTTGGTGACACATGAGGACGTTGAGGTGAATGGACGATTGTGTGATTTTGAACCGGAGTGGAGCCATAGAATTTGACGGCCATTTTCTCCAACCAATTTAGTTTTTGTCCTTGAATTTTTTGTTCATAGTAAAGTTCTCTCTGAATATTCAAAGTTTCCTGTTGATAACGATGGATATCATTAATCTTTTCTTTGGTTGATGAAGAACCAAAATGAAGTTTTCTTGGTCGTTTTGGTTCCGGAGTGTAACCACTATGGTTTATCGGAGCCTTTTCATTATTTGGAGTAGGAGTAGGTAATGACAATGATCCCGAACTAGGAGATTCAAAGTTGATTGATGAATAGTCAGAAGAATATTCAAAGTCTTCATGAGAAGACATATTTGAGAGTAAAATTTTGGTTTGAAAATAAAAAGAATTGAATATGAAGTTAAAATTTTTTGAAGCCAAATATATAGTGAATATATAGCTTAAAATAAAAGGCGAAAGTTTCTGGTAGAAATAATTATAACCAATTAAACTCACAACCATTGAAATTTTTGGTTGAAAGACAATTTTGTATAACAATCATCTTGCTAAAAATAGATAATAATAAAATCTATAAAATCAACTGAAGTATAATTTATAAACAAAAGATACAAATAGCAAAAAAATGGTAATTACACGGAACTTTCAGCCAATAGTGCAGAGATTGAATCCCGGTAGTCCTTTTTTTTAATTTATAAATAAATTACAAATCTTTTTGAGAAATAATACCTAATTCTCTTCTTAATTTTATAAAAATATTTTCATTCAAAGGTTTTGTAAATATATCAGCCAATTGATTTTCAGAGGAAACAAATTCTAATTTTATTAAATCCTTTTCAATATTATCACGAAGAAAATGACGACGAATGTCGATATGTTTTGTTCGTGAATGATTGACTGGATTTTTAGATAAGTTTATAGCACTAGTATTATCACAAAAAATAGTAGATTTGGATAAATTTATTCTAAAATCTTGAAGTGTTTGTTGCATGTATATGACTTGAGCACATGTTAAAGCAGCAGAAATATATTATGCTTCACATGTCGAGAGTGAAACACAGTTTTGTTTCTTGCTAAACCAAGATACTAAGGAATGTCCAATGAAGTGACACGTCCCACTCGTACTTTTTCTATCCGTCCGACATCCTCCAAAATCAGCATCACTGTATGATACTAATTCGAAAGGACATTCTTTCGGATAAAATAGTCCGAAATCTTTGGTTTTGCTAAGATATCATAATATACGTTTCACTCCTCGCATATGTGATTCTTTAGGATTTGCTTGAAATCAAGCACACAGACAAACACTCATCATTATCTCAGGTCTGCTAGCAGTTAAGTAAAGTAGCGATCCAATCATATTTCGATATAATTTTTGGTCAACACTTTTTCCATCCTCATCCCGATCAAGATGTATCGTTGTACTTATTGGAGTTGGTTTGGCCGAAGTGTTTTCCATACCAAAGCGTTTAATTAGATTGCTACAATATTTTTCTTGGTTAATGAAAATTCCATTTTCTAGTTGTTTGATCTGTAATCCAAGAAAGTATGATAATTCTGCTATATGTGACATTTCAAATTCTTTGGTCATTATATTAGAAAAATCTTGACATAATTTATTATTAGTAGAACCAAAAATAATATCATCAACATAAATTTGAACGATTAAAATATCCTTTTTAGTTTTCTTAATAAAAAGTGTTTGATCAACTTTCCCTATTTCAAAACTAGAATTTATAAGATAGCTTTTAAGTCGTTCGTACCAAGCACGTGGTGCTTGTTTCAAACCATACAAAGCTTTCTTAAGTTTATAAACATGGTCTGGAAATTTTTCATGTGTAAATAGGGGAGGTTGTTCGACAAAAACATTTTCTTTAATATAGCTATTTAAAAAAGCACTTTTAACATCCATTTGATAAAGTTTTAGATTATGAAAACATGCAAAGGCCAGTACGATTCATATTGCTTCTAGTCGGGCGACTGGAGCAAACGTTTCTTCATAGTCAATCCCTTCCTCCTGATTATATCATTGTGCAACTAATCTAGCTTTATTCCTAGTTATATTACCTTGTTCATCAGCTTTATTTTTGAAAACTCATTTCGTACCAATGACAGTTTGATTACTTGGTCTAGAAACTAAATCCCAAACTTCGTTTCGTTCAAATTGGTTTAACTCTTCTTGCATAGCTATAATCCAATAGTCATCAGTAGAGGCTTCTTTAGCATTTTTAGGTTCAATATTTGAAAGGAATGCTACATGGTCCATTTGATTAAGTTGACTTCTAATCCTAACATTTGAATTAATTTCTCCAATAACATTTTCTATAGGGTGATCTCTTAGTATCTTAGGAGAAGACTTAATTCATTTTCATGATGAACAGTGTTTTCAGTTTGAGTAATGGAATTATCAAAAGATATTTCAGTATTAGTATCTGTGATTGTCTTAGTAATTATTTCATCATCATCAATTTTATTGTTAATTTTGAAATTTTCATCGAATGAAACATGAAGTGTTTTTTCGATTATGTTAGTTCTTTTATTGAAAACTCGATAAGCTTTACTTCGTTCCGAATATCCTATGAATATTCCTTCATCGGATTTTGGATCGAATTTGCCAAGCTGATCTTTTGTATTAAGAATAAAACATTTTGAACCAAAGACTTTAAAATAAGATATATTTGGTTTTCTTTCATTAAAAAGTTCATATGGTGTATGTTTTGTTAGTGGTCGAATGGAGACACGATTCAAAACATAACAAGCAGTTGCTACAGCTTCTGCCCAAAAATGCTTTGGTAAAGTGTTTCCATTTAAAAGAGTTCTTGCACATTCCTGTAAAGTTCTATTTTTTCTTTCTACAACTCCATTTTGTTGTGGTGTTCTAGGAAAAGAAAAGTTATGTGAAATTCCCTGTTTATTACAAAAATGTTCAAAATTCTCATTTTCAAATTCACCTCCATGATCACTTCTAATGTTCTTAATTTTTAAACTTTTGAGATTTTGAATTCTTGTAACAAATATTTTAAAATTTTCAAAAGTATCACTTTTATTTTTCATAAAGATAGTCCAAGTATATCTTGAAAAATCATCTACTATTACAAACACATATTTGTTATTGATTAATAGATTGAATTTGCGTTGGTCCAAAAAGATCCAAATGCAATAATTCAAGTGGTTGTGATGTAGAAATGTTTTTCTTTGATTTAAAAGATGATTTTGATAATTTTTCTAATTGACAAGCATCACAAATACTTTTTACTTTAAAATTCATTTTAGGTAAACCTTTTACCAAATCATTTTGAGAAAGTTTACTAACTGCTTTGAAATTTATGTGACAAAATCTTTTGTGTGCCATAACCAAGGATCATTTTCTTTGGCTATTAAGCATATATTTGAGTCATGAATAATTTTCATATTTAAAACATATATATTTCTATCTCTATTACCTTCAAAAATAAGATTTTTATTTTTATCAAAAATGCTACACTTATCTTCAGAGAAAGAGATTAAAACCTTTGTCACAAAGTTAGCTGATACTAAGTAAATTATGTTTCAAATTTTTAACTAATAAAACATTTGTAATAAAAGGTAAATTAGATGTACTGTTATTGCTCACATCGTCATGCCGATGATGTATCCTTTGGAATTATCTCCAAAAGTGACAGACCCTCCATCTGAGTAGATAATGTTAGTCAACATGTCTTTATTTCCTGTCATATGTTATGAGCAACCACTGTCTAATATTCATTTTTCTCTTTTCTTAAGTGGTACCTGCAATAAATATGAAAGTGACATTGGTAACCACTTTTTGTTAGGGTCCTAAGAGTTAGATCTTAGGAAACCAAACCCAAACGGGTTCAGCATTCCCTTTGTAAATAAAATCTTTATTATTGTGAACATTTTCCATGAAAGATTTTATGTACTAGTTCCTAATTAAATAATTGTTGGTTTTAGGAACCCAAATTTTAATGTTCTTAGAATGTTTTGGAATATTTGGAACATTATTGATTATAACAAGATTACTTTTTTGAAAATGATTTTCAAAAGAGTTCCTTTTCTTATAGCCGAAGCCCTTTTTATCTGACACAGTCTGAGAATTTTCCAAATAGAAAGATTTTCTTTTCCTTTATTAAAATTTGAAATATTTTTGGTAATACCTTCTAACTGTGTTTTGAGACTAGAGATATTTAATTCTAATATTTTAACATTTGCTTTCAAATCATGATTTTCAACTTGGAGAGAGTCATTCTTTTCTTTTTGAGTTTCGATTTCTTGACTCAACATAGAAATTTGAGAAGTTGTATTAAAATAAAATTCTTGAGAAGCTTGAAGTTCTTCTTCTAAAATTTTCTTTTCATCTCTTAGCATTTCAACTTCAAGTTCGGTTCTATTTAACTTTTCACTAGCCTTTTTATATTTTCTTTTGACGTTCTTCATATTATCTAATAGAACATAATTTATTTCCACCAAATCATCAAAAGTCAAATCACTTACCTCATCATTCGTGGCCATAAAACACACGTTTGCTTGTTCAGTGTCGCTGTCGCTGTCTGATGAAGAGGATTCTGAATCATCCCATGTTACTGAGAATGCTTGTTTCTTTTTGAATTTCTCTCTTCTTTTTTTGAATTTGTCTTTCTTTTGATTAGGACAATCTTTCTTCATATGATCTTTTTTATGACATTCATAGCACTCGATAGTTGAAGTCGATGGCTTGTTATTACTTTGTTGAAGCTGCTTTTATTATTTCCAAATCTATTGTTCTTTTTGAACTTCAAAAACTTCTTGAATTTTTTTGCGATAAGAGCCATATCTTCTCCATCGGAATCGGATTCTTCCTTTTCAGCCTTGAATGCTAGTCTTTTTATCTTGTGCCTGTACTCGTTTAGCCTGGAGATTAACTTTATAAGACATTAGATTTCCTATCAACTCTTCTGGTTTTATGGTTGAAATGTCATTAGCTTCTTCAATTGCTAAGATTTTTCGTTCCCATTCATCCGTTAGAGAATTTAGGATTTTTGAGACGATATCAAAGTCAGTGAATTTTTCTTCTAATGTCAAAAGTGAATGATATATGTCTTGAAATCTAGAATACATATCATTTAGAGATTCATCTTGCTTCATTCTAAAGTTTTAGAACTGATTCTTAAGCATAGAGATCTTGCTTTGTTTAATTTTGTTAGTGTCTTCATGTGTAACTTTCAATGTGCGCCATATTTCATAAGCAGTAGTACATATGCTAACTCTATTAAACTCATTTTTATCTAATGCACAAAATAACATATTCATAGCTTTAGCATTTGCAGTAGCATCTAGTTTTTGTGTGTTAGACCATTGTGAATATTCAGTAGTAGGTATGTGATATTCAGTTTGACAGATATTCCATATGTCATAACCATTAGCTTGCATATAGATTCTCATCCTAGTAGCCCAATAGTTATAGTTCAAACCATTGAAAAGTGGTGGTCGTGCAGTGGACTGACCTTCAGTAAAACTGGTGTTGGTGTTACTTTCCATGTTACTAAAATATCAAATAACTGTGTTACGGTTAAGAGATAACAAAGCTCTGATACCAAATGAAAGTTGCTATGTGCTATAGGATCGTCTAATATGGATAAACTACTTGTGCGAATAAGTAAGTAAATAGTAAAAGCAGTAAAGTAAATGACACCAGAGATTTTTATACTGGTTCGAACTTCCGTTCTACGTCCAATCCCAGACTCCTTCTGGATTTAAACAATACCCTCGCTTCACCCGGAGGAACATGTATTACACCGCCTAGACAACCGAATATGACTTCTTTTGCCTGAGGATACTACAACAGGACTTCATATACAAATGAAAATGTTTTTGACTGAGTATGCTCTGAAATAGCACTGATAAGTCAATATAAGTACACCCTTCCTATAATCTTCTCCTTTATAGTATATAGTGTAATTTGTGAAGAAAGGAAGTCTAGTTGACCACACAAGAGTAAGATAGAGTATTTGATGATCAAATAGTTTGATTTGTAAAACTTGAAAGCAAATAGCAAGACTATAGAGTATAGAGATCAAAGTAAGAATATGTTAAAAAAATGTTGAAATTGCTTGCTATTTATAGTTGTTTAAAGGTTGCATTGATTAGTGAAGAGTTGCCATGAATCAGAATAGAAGCAACTGTTGAAATTAACATTGTTTCTGTTCGGGGAAGAGAAGCAACCTTTCAAAAAAACTAGCCATTAATTTTAACTCAGACTTCTGAATTAAAATTCAGCCCTCTGAATGTAGGAAATAACAAGGCAGCGCCGAAATAGTTCATTTTAGACCTTATTCAGACGTCTGAATATTATGTTCAGACGTCTGAATTTGCTGTTTAAAAATTATTTGCTTCAGCAGTCAGACATCTGAATTTATGATTCAGACGTCTGAATTCTGCTAATTCAGACATCTTTAAAACTTCTTTTGAAAATAAATGTGTATTCAATAGCTTGTGCATCTATACCAATTAGAAGAGATTTTAACATATATTACTAATTAGACACAAACTCTATAACCTGTAAACGATTACGTCCATCAATTTGGAATCTGGTCATCAATATTTTCCTGTAAAACTTGGTTAGATAAAGACATATAATTGTTATTATCAAAATATCGGGAACTGAGGTTCTAACAAGTTCAGTGGAGTCAGGTCGGAGGATGGAGATGTCATTTTGATTGGACAAGTAGTGCCCAAGAAGAAATCCTTTCGATATTTAGGATCAATGTTGCAGTATGATAATGAGATTGATCAATATGTTAGTTTTAGAATTCGAGCGGGATGGGTGAAATGGCCACAAGTATTTGACATTCTCTGTGGCAGGAAAGTCCCACAAAAACTTAAAGGAAAGTTCTACAGAACGGCAATCAGACATGCGATGTTGTATCATGCAGAATGTTGACATACTCAAAGCCAACACGTCCAAAAGATAAGTGTAGGAGATATGCTTATGATGCGATGGAGCTGCGGTCATACAAGAAGAGACTGAATTAGAAATGATGATATTCGTGATAAACTTGAAATAAGACCAATTGAGGAGAAGCTAGTCCAACACCATTTAAGATGGTTTGGACATCTCCAATGTAGGCCTCCCAAGACATCTGTACGCGTTGAAATTATAGGCCGCGTCAAATGTTCAAAGAGAGGTAGAGGTCGATCAAGTTGATATAGGAGGAAGTAGTAAAAAAAAGACTTGAAGGATTGAAATACATCCGAAGAGCTGGTGTCGGATAGAAGCGCGTGAAAGTTAGCGATCCACATATCAAAACCATGAGCTAGAAGTTTTCTTTTCCTCTTTTTTTTCCTTGTAGCTTAGGGTTGGTTTAAGGGTAGTGTTATAAGTTTTAGATTATAAGACTAGTGAATAGGAGCCTAAGATATAGTGTTTGATTTTCGACCAAATATTACTATTAGTATTATTTTTATTATCATCATGGTTTTTTTTTAATTAATTAATTTATTTATTTATTTTTTACTTAGTTATTATTGTTATTATTCGTTTACTTATTTGACTTTATTTATTATCATTATCATGATTGTTGTTGTTGTTGTTATGACTTTTAAATTGACTTTGTCATTTAGTTTTGGATTCCATCTCTATCCGGCTCCGACTTGTTTGGAAATAATGCCTTTGTTGTTGTTGTAACTAATTTAATTATAGTACATCAAGTCTTGGGAACTTCCAGGATTTGAAGCTAGAGTGCCTGTATATTATTTAACATCTTATCATGAGATTGACAATGAGATGACTTTAATATTGCATGCTTCAAGTATGGTAGCGGAAAACTTGTAGTCTATGTGTAGTCATTTTTTAGGCATGCAATGGTGAAGTCATTCAGTCACCGTCTCATCTCATAATAACAATTGTTTACATGTGTCTTTGATTTCCAATCACACCAGGTCTGAATCTTGGACTGGCCCTTGGTGGCAAAAATTTGCACATTGTAATTTCTGTTTTATATATTGCAGAATTACATAACCCCAGTTGGAACGTATAATTTTTATTTTAGCATTCCTTACAATTTTGTTTGCATCACTTATATCCAGAACTTTTTATGTTATATTTTTGTATCTTAATGCCTGCAAAAGTCAACATATACATATTTTTCTGAGACAGATCACTAATCAAAATTAGCAAACGGGCTTCATCTAGTTGGGAACAACCACACTCAGGAAACATGCTGAAGATTTGATGAAATCAATTCAGAGCTAATGCACTTACATTAAGAGGTAATATGCACATTCTATGCAACTAACCTTTCTACAATTGTTTTGTTGTCCCAAAATTTTGTATCATTCAATTTGTTTGGACTAATAATTGGATTATAGCTCTACAGTTCATCTGTAGCTAACATTAAATAATTATATGTATTCTTCCAATGAGCTATAATACACATGTTTTCAAAAGAAGTTTTAAAGATGTCTGAATTAGCAGAATTCAGACGTCTGAATCATCTGTAGCTAACATTAAACTATTATGTACCGGACTTGAATTTAATACTACTAAGCTTAAACATGTGTATCCATAGTGTGTCTATGAGCTTTGGTAGACAATAGATATCAAATCAGAGCATATCATTCTGTTTTGACATTAATGTCAAATTGTTACATGTGCATTTTTTAAGTGAAATGTTAAAGGAGTGTTGACCATATTCGAAAATGGCAAAGCCTAGTAGGCTAGTACTAAAACTCAACCTTGAGAGAGAGTTCTTATGATCATTTTAAGATTTAACATTCTATCATGGACTAAGGAGATTTAATAAATTTGTCAATGGATACTTTCGGATGCATATAGTGTCATATCCACATTCATATCCAAAATCGTTTTCAAATATCGGTTATCTGAATCTGCTGATGCATACAGATATCGAATGTTATCATATTCAATGACGACTAATGAATTTAAAGATATATATATATATATATATATATATATATATATATAGAAATCTTTAGTTTAAAGTAAAATTGATTTGGTCCTAATGATTTTATAAGTACAATAAATAAATAAATAACATGATGATGAAAAGTAGTTTTGAGCAATGAAGTCTACAGAGGTGAACATAGATATTTTCGAAGCAAATATCTACATTTTTATTTGAAATATGCATTAAGGGCTTGTGAAATCTTAAGTTTGTTAATGGATACCCTAACAATCAAAAAACCGTTCCACATCCGTATCAGACAAACGAATAATTATCTGATATTCGAAAAACGGATGCGAATATGAAGATATCCTATAAATGTCATTTTGACTAATATTGAGGATTCGTCTTAAATATCATTTGGTCTCTGGATTTCTTAAATGGATTAACATGAATTGAATACTAGCTACAGTACTACGTGTCATTTGGTAAAAGGAAGAAAAGTTGAGTACAATTATTGTGAATAAATATGAATCTGAAACTAAGAGATAGACTTAGAAGATTCGTCTAACAAAGTGATGTAGCTCAACCAAACTTTGGAACAAGTGTGGAGTCATGCACAGTTAAATTGTACAACATGCAGTGAATATGAGTGTCTACCTCTGTTCTAATAGATCCATATATCATACTTGAAAAACTAGTCAAAAATTTACATACAATGTCTCAAGTGCAAACATTTGGAACTGCACCACTGAATAAACAAGGTAGCTATATGCACATGCACTTTAGAATAGAAAATAGAAATCACAGTGTTTTAGTGCAAATAATTGTAACTAAATGAAATACCACCCAAAAAAAAAGTTGGTTTTTTAACATATAAATGTTGTGAATAACTGATGTGAAACTGAAGTTTCAACTGCCCTAAATCAAAAGAAAAAACAGGAAACTCAATTGAATATTGTCTGATAATTAGATGTTATGTTTTATTTATGTAAATGAAATGCTTTTAGTAGCAGTATTTTTTTTCTTACATTGAAGTACAAATATTTTGAATGCTTGGTTAAAGTCCAAATATTTGCACTAAAAACCTACTATAATAACTAGATAAAAGGTGCAAACAATTTTACCTAACCCATATAATTTTTGCAGTACTACTACAAAGTGCGTATATTTTCATTTAATAACTTAAATTATGCACAATACATTTCAAAGTGCAGGTTTAGTGTAAATTTCTGCATTGTTTGTTTCAGTGTATAGGTAAATGCAAACTTTGCATTGTTTGCTTCAAATTGCAAATATCTGCGTCAAATGACAATTTTTTTTTTAATTTGCATCATTACTTTAAATATGCAGGTAAATGCAAATATTTGCACTGAATAACTAATGATTCTCCCCTCCTACTCCAAAATGTGGGTATATGCAATTATTTGCAAACTGCTTAAAATTGCAAACACTGGCCTATGTAAAATTTTACCTAAATACGTGATACAAAGGTCTTATTGAAAATATTATAAAATTTGTAGTTTATCGATGAAAACAGATTTCCATCCGTTGTTTTAAATGAGTGATACCATTTATTTCTATACTGGAACTAATATACATGCAATTTTGAATAACGGGTGATCATATCAAAATAGGGGCTGATATTCTATTTGATGTTTAGGAAAGAGTTTTGTACATAAAGTTTGGTTTTGGGATGAGATAACAGTAATATCCTCTTTACTTGGCAATATTTTACATATAATTTGCATTGTTTAGCAATAATTTTAGTTAATTTGAATAGATAATCTTGTTTTATCCCGTCTCTTTCCTATTATGCGTAATTTTAGAGATGTTAGTTATAAAGCTCAACTTTTTATTATAGTTGATGTCATAGTAATAATGTTGCATGTCACTATCATTCATTGTTATTTGTGGATACAATGTTGGAAGAAAGATCCAAGGCACTAGTGGGGTTCATGAACCGTTCAGAGCATACATGATTTATATTGGATTCAATATTTGTAGCATTGTGCATGCTTAATTTGAATATAGGTATAACTAAGTCAAAGTACAATATGATTTTAATTTCCTTATAGAGTGAGACTGCGATAACGATATACGTAATCATTTAATCAACATTCAAATTAGTACTTATTGTATACCCACTAACAAAGTGTTTGTTTATGCTGTATTACACCTACAATATCCTCACCAATAGTCATATATTCACCATTAAAAACACTTATCTTCCACAAGTGTAAGAGCACCTTTTCAATCCTACTTCTTTCATTGTTATCATAATTGTCATTGATGAAAAAAAACCCACCCGTATATTTTTTAACATTTTAATTCTCTCTTTCCGGACATTGCTAGTATGAATTGGAAAAGAATGCTACTTATATAGTGAAATTTGTACATCTGTTAACCGCTTATCATCCTTTTTCAGATTGATGGATACCTTGCTTTTTGTCATCGGAATCATTGGTAAATGCATGATTGTATAAACATTTCAATTATCAACGCAATAAAGTATGCCTTATAGTGTTTTCTCCTTGGTCTCAGGCAACGTTATCTCCATCCTTCTTTTCCTTTCTCCAATGTAAGCATTTAATGTTATATTTCGACTATCATATGCACACGTGACTATGTAGTTTGCAACCATCTAATTTTGCTAACAGATTGACATTTTGGAGGATAGTAAAAAGTCGGTCCACTGAAGACTTTGAGCCTGCTCCATACGTTGTCACGCTCCTTTGCTGTTCATTATCAGTATACTACGATGTCATTAAACCTGGAGAGTACCTTGTTGCCTCAATTAATGGAATTGGGGTTGTTATGGAGTTTATTTACGTCTTCCTGTTTTTGATATACGCACCATCGTCTGCTAGGGTACACTTTTCATTTCTTTTATTCTCTGTTTCTTACATGCATATCATTAATTTTTTGGTATTTTTATTTTGAAAATAGGTTAAAACATTGATTTTGGTAGGAGTACTGGATGTTGGATTTTTTGGAGGGGTGGTGCTTTTCCTGCAATTGGTGGTCGAAAAATCATTTCATATTATGGTAATGGGAGTGTTATCTGCTTCCCTGAACGTAGCCATGTATGCCTCACCTCTAGCTGTCATGGTAAGATTTTGTTATAATTTTTTATAATTCAGTCTGCAGTGAAGTGTTAGTTTTACATCCATATATCTTCATTTAGGTTTTTGGGTATTTTGGGGTGCACAAGCATCAACTTAAAGAGTGTTCTTTTTGGTTATTTTGAAGAATAGGTAAATTGATCGGCGAACAATAGTTCGTATAGACTTGTTTTAAACATAAAACTCAATGAGACCAATTGGTTTGCACCACAAATGAAAGGGTTTATTTTAACTCAAAATCTGAGTGGTGGAATTTCGTACGCGTGTGTGAGTTAGTTTATAAAATTTTATTTATCAACCAACAGTTTGATAGTGTTAGTATAACATGAACAAAGTGTGTACAAAATCATATTCAAACTCAATCATATTGACTTAGATAACTGTGTCCAAGGCCCCAAAGTGACGATTTCTTGAGCTAACCTGTCACGTAATACTTTCCTCATCCCTAAGTTAATGTCTTTATGGTAGTGTATGAAAATGTGATTTATATGTAGCCTAATCATTTTACATATTGTTCATATATATCAGAGTGAAATAGCAGGGGCAAAAACGGAGATTGAGTTTAGGGTGTCGAGCTTAGGGGTTTAGTAAAAAGAAAGTGAAAAGAAAAGGTTCTTCAGTGAAAATGCCGTTATAATTTTAACTGCATACGAAACATGAAATTAACTTTAAACTGCATATTTATTAATTTTGAACATATCGACTTGAATGATATAATTATAGTTGCATTTGATGATGCAGTTATAAATACGTTGTTTATATGAAAAAGTCACAATTTTTTTTTAACAAAAAACAACGACCAGATATTAACATATGCATAACACATATCATTTAAAAGATCATAAAATTTGTGATTTAATAATGAAATTGGTTTGTCAATTTGATGTTTAAAAAAAATATTATTACATTTTGAATATTTGAAATTTATATAGGTGTGAAGTATTAAATTGAGTGTAAGAACAGCCGTTACTAATAAATGATGTCAACAAATAGGGAAAGATAGGGACTTGATTTACACAAATTATCGAAGAAAGGTGTTTTGTTTATTTTAATTAAAAATAGGGACCTATTGTCCGAAGTCCCTAGAAAAAAATATAACATCAAAATATAATAGTTAAGATTAAATCTAAACACCATATTTTATGCAACATACGTATATAACTTCATTAAATGGTGTTGCAGCCAGTACCATGTTTTCTCATTGAGTCGTCGTAAAAATGTTGTAGATTTAATAAAATTATAGCAAAAAATTGTTATTATGAAAATCACTTGCTGCAGTTAAAATATATAACTTTTTTTTTCAAAGCTATAAGTTGAAATGTTTTGTAAAACTTTAAATTTTTAATCCAAATCTCAATCGTCTTTTCAATAATCATACATAAACTTGAATGGTAAAGGTTGTTTCATTTCTTAGATTTTGAAACATTTTGAGCTTGTTGAAAGTATGGGATGTTCGTTGCATTAAGGCGGTTGATAAAAATTTCTAACCTTCTTATACAAATATATTATATAATATTTGTTTAGTGCAGGATTGAGAAAAGTTGAATCTTCTTAAATAGCATGAATTAACATTCACTGTCATGGACAAAACCTTCCTAAATAGCAATTGCGAAACTAAAAGCCAAGCCAAAATAGCAGTAGCTAAAATTTTCTGTGTGGGATAATTTTTTCGATCTAAAAACGGGGTTGCTCAATCTTGTCTAGTCGTTTATTGTAGCTTTTCAACAAAACAAAGTTGACAACAAGGGTCAAACCTACTTTCATCATAAACAATAGTGAAATTTTCATGTTTATGGTCATAAATAAAACACATGTAACACTTCGTGGGCACAAACGTATACCTTACTACAAGTCCGGGTGAAAATTTGACCCATCGTACTATTCGACTTATCATGATTAATCGCATACACGATAAACATTCCAACCAATTCAGAGATTTTTAAGTGAAGTGGAAGGTAATCATACTTCTTGGACAATAAACGGTAAAGATGTTTGAAACAATTACTTTTCATTCAAATGAGATCTTGATTTCTATTTTTATAACCAATCAAAGTATCGTTCATTCACATTTGATTCAGATCCGTATAAGAAGTATGGTGTAAATTGCAAATTACTCATCGAAGTGTTCTCATCATAAGAGCTTTCAGATTATCGAAGTACTAACCCAAATTGATATCACGTTAAGGCCCATTTGATTTCATTTTGTGTTTTGTGTTTTGCGTTTTCAACGTGCATTACAAAATATGAGAGAGAAGAACAAAATTTTAAATTCTTAGCCATTACGACGATAGTGCGACGACAAAGGTGATGAAAGAACGTTAGACGGGATGAATTGTTTTTCGTGCTTTTTTTATTTTTTGGAATATCGAAAACAAAATTATTTGTTTTCTATTTTGTATGTTAATTTTCTAAATTGGTTGTTTTTCAAAAATACATGCATCGTGTACATTTTTGTTTGGATCGAAATCCAAAAATAAAAAGGGCAAATCAAATGGTACCTTAGTTTTACCAAAAAAAGTAGGATAAAAACTGACTTTTTTTCCTCAAAAATTTGGACAGAAAACAGTGATAACTACAAAAAGTGTGGAATACATGCCATTCCTGCTCTCCTTGTTCCTCTCTCTGAACGGTGGTGTTTGGACATTATATGCTATTGTTGACAGAGATATATTTATAGGGGTCAGTCATTTTCTGTTACTCCTTCATTAACTTAAATTAAATCATCGCGAATTCATAAACATTATTATGTCATTAATTTCAGCTACCAGCTGGACTAGGATTGGTTTTTGGAGTAATACAAGTCGTCCTCTACATGATCTACATGAACACAGAAGCATCCAAACAGATAGGTCATCCAGACAAAATATCGGCATTGGATCAGAAACTGCTCCATGATGGTGAATTTTCTCGGTCAACTGTCATCCACTAATATAAATTCGTATCATGTATATTTTTCAAAAAAATATATGTAAATCTTTTAGTTAGTCCACTTGCGGATTAAATGAAGAGGTTAAAATGGAGAGTTAATTAAGGGAAGCTATTGTGTATGTCTCGTTTTCTCTCTTTGTACCGGTAAATTTTCATATTTGGGAAACTCGACAATGTTAGATTTAAGAAAGACAAGAAATGAGGGAAGAACTCTAGTATGCTCATGCATAAGAGATAACAAATATGAGACAAGTTAAGAAGAGGAAAATTGTTGAGTGTTGAAACAACCATTTGGTACCGATCCATGGCATCGGTACCAACCCATAAGGTCATTTGATCGTGGCAAATCATCAATGAAAAAGGGTTTGGAACTGTGGTAGATGAAGGAACTGGGCCAGTCGGAAATGGAATAAATGAGTGAATTTCAATTTTTTTTCCATTTTGATATTTGTTAAGTCTTTGAAGTCTAAATGGATGTTAGATCCAATCCAAATATTTTAAGTAAAATCATTATTTTATTTTCTTTAGGAGGTTTTTCTTTTAGTTTACAAGTATATCTTTGTGTGAAGTGCATATGCTACAGATAAGAAATGTACATAATTAATGTACGTATGCCTTTGTTTATATTTAGGTGTTGAGATTTACACCACAATGGACCAATTCCTCCTTTATGTATGCTTTTGTTCAAGATTTTGATTTTAAAAATAATCATACACAATAAAAGTGGAGAAGAGTGTGTGTATAAACCTATAGCGAGTTTGGTTTTAATTAAAGAAATGTTTGAAATTAAATATGACATTTATCACACAAGATCGATCTTGGGATTTCAAATTAGAGCAACACATGTATGTTACCATACATATATACATTAGAATTTAAAGTTCACATTTAAATTAAGCTTTTAGTTTAGAAAGGAAATACATAAAATTTTAAAGTTGAAAAAAATAAACGATTTAGAAGGCACACAAAGGTCCATTTACAAATTTTAAGTCAAAAGGAATTTTTTATAGAACAATGCTAAAAACATTCATATTCAAAATATCAACCATTTAATAAAGGGGTGAAAATTAATTCACTAACATGAATAGTTTATTCATATTTATGTATATAAATATTATAAAATTCTAAATATTGATCTCAATCAAAAAAAAAATTATTAACAAAATTTCAATGCAATAGAAAAGGAATCAGACAAGCTAGACATATGTAAATTCATGATAATAATATACAAATCTAAACAACACAAAAGAGATCAACAAATTAACAAAAGCGAAGAGGGATTAAATCATATCAATAATAATGAACATATTTTGAAATGAGTTGAAGATTAAAAACAGATCTGAATTAAATCAACATAATTAACATACTTTTATCAGAGAGAGATAAATTGGTTTGAATTACTTGTTATAAGGTAAGCTATAAACAACAGATGTATCATATGGGATCCAAACATATGAGTAACACAAATAAATTAAAGTAGATAATTACGTACGGATGTTGCCAAAAGTCACACCTTGAAACGATGAATCTATCCTCAAAGACACGGTTGAATCGATCTTTAGATTTTGCAAGAATAAAATGATGAGGACCACCTTTTGTTTTCTGATTTTATTTGATTTTGATTTGAAATTTTTTAGGCTCTCGAAGTCATTATTTTCGACTGGGAGGGAAGAGAGAAATAAACGTGAATTGTCTGAAGAGTATTCTTAAATGAATGAGAGAGAATATGTTTTAAAAGAAACATTGAAACCTTTCAATTCACTCATTTAAAACTTTCTATATTTAATTCCCAACTAAATCTCATCAAATCATCTTCCTTTCTTTATTGTCCATGGCTGACCATGATATGTGCCGCATGACCCTCAAAAATTTCCAAAATCACTTAGCATTTAATCTATTTAAATCCAATTTAAACATTCTAACGGTATCATATACCGATACACACGCTTATAACTTTTATATACACAATTTATTAATGATATTCAATCAAATAAAATAATTTTTTAATAATTAATATTTCACAAATATTAATTAATTTAAATTATTTAAAACCCACTTAGTATTTATTCTATTTAAATCCAATTTAAATAATCTACCTACATCGTATATAGATACATGTGCTTTAACTTTATATATGCACTTTATTAAAAATTAATGGTATTCAAACAAATCAAATAAAATTTGATAATTAATATTTCATAAATATTAATTAATTTAATTAATTTACAACAGTTATAAATTAGTTAAATCATGTGATTCATTCGGAGTATTCATCATTTCAGTTGTGCGGCTCAAAGATGTAAATTCAATCAGTGATAATATCAGACAAATCGAATATAACGTTCACACATCAACTTAACTAGTGGTGTGACATTTTGACTGAATTTGTCGTCTAGACATCTTTTTCGATAAAATCCAATTTTACTTATTATAACCTGTACCCGGTAGTAATAATTATTTACACCAATTCTCTTCATTAATACTATATCACATTAGCACTTATGTGATTTGGTTTTGGTCGAAATTCCAATATCGTCCACATTCAACTAGTACAAACAGAAAGTTTTTGATTTGATAATAACAATTATTATTAACCGTACTTCTATAAACAAAGATTTTGACTTTACGTTGACTATAGTTGACTGAGATATTAGCCACATATAACTGAGAAGACGAATTCTCTATTAAATAATGTTGCACTCCAAATCTTCAACTTAGACCCAATTATAGTCATTCGATGGACGCCATGACACGAGTTAACTATAATCAAAGTGGAGTGCCCATATTAATGTTTAACATTATTCTCGGGTCGAGAGAACTGTGTAAT
The DNA here is from genome assembly GCA_030737815.1 of Allium fistulosum. Taxonomy (NCBI): domain Eukaryota; kingdom Viridiplantae; phylum Streptophyta; class Magnoliopsida; order Asparagales; family Amaryllidaceae; genus Allium; species Allium fistulosum. The sequence goes on from CM060906.1 coordinate 46,648,295, forward strand.
ACCGTCACTTCGAGATTCACTGTTTGACCTTAGTTATATCAAACGAACAAAAAACTCTCGAGCGAGCTATTCAATAGTTATCCAATAACTATTAGTACGTTAACCTTTGGTACCCCCAACAGCCATGAGTACTACGCTGCCCAACATTTGGAGAGTATGCACTCTAGGCTCAACTGATGTATCGATATCCCGTCTTGAAACGTCCCGACCAGGAATATTTAAAACAATATATCATTTTAATGCGATAAATTTCTTATGATTACAACACACTGTAATGTCTATCTCATAACATATCGTTTAAGGATTTTCTATCTAATATACTTTAAACTAATTACTTAATTATTTGTATTACAATATAACAAGTGTATAATAGAAGAAAACACCTTTTACTTTGAATAAGATTGGTGATCGAGTTAGATATGTGTAACAAATTACATAATTGTCTCTAGGGCATACTCCTAACTCTATCAATCTTCCACTTGCACTTGGGGTCAATTATGGAATCTTATTCCAACTTCTTCAGACGGATTTCTCAAAAACTAATCAGGTCGGTCCCTTAGTAAATGAGAATGCTATTTTGTTTTAATTATCTACTCTGTCAATCAACTCTCTCTAACGCTGATAAAATGCATTTATCATGTGGAACTATTTAGAGTATGTCTTTATACTTCTAGTGAGCTCAATGTTCTTTTACGAACTATAATGTAGTATTGTTATCATATAACAATGTCATGAGATTTTCAACATTTGGAATTACCCCTCACTCAATTATAAATTTGTGCATTTATTTATACTTTTTTATTGCATCACTTATCTTTGGTTAAATCAGCCATTACTTATTGTTTAGAACATTTCCAACTTAAAGTTCTTAACTTAAGATTGAAAATGAACTTAGGATTAACATACTGTACTCGATATCACTTTTAAAGTTCGAGTTCACGCACTCCTTCATTTGAAGTTCATTGTTTTTGTAAACAATTCTCTGATATTTCATAAATACTAGAAAGCAATTTAAACTACCATTTAGTGATTTTAATTCGGATCTGATACTTGCTTTATGTATCAAATACATAAGTGAAATGCGATATCGTGGACAATATAGCATGTATGGTAATTCTTATTGCCAATGCATAAGGAATCAATTTTACATGCTTCATGTTAAACAATTTAATACAGTGTCTGTGTATATCGTTTTGGGACATTTCCAACTTTCTTTTATACTAATTGTAAAAATTTTATTTTCAAATCCTATACTGAGAATCAAACAACCAAACTGAAATTATTTCAACATGAATACATCATTAGCAATCATAAGTTTGATGTTTATTTATGATTTTAGAAAATTTTAGCACCTATTAATATTCTTTCATACAGGCACGCGCTTCCTATGCATTTTGACTGTAAACTATTTGATTTCTCTATCAAAATACTTACTTAAATGCGATGCTTATCAAATAATACTTTCGTATCATTTCTTGGATCATATCCATTAACCTACAAACTCAGAATCGCTCCTACTGTCTTTGAGCGACTTTGATTATTAAGCGCTAACAGTATATTCAAAATCATTATTTAGAATTCCTGTTTTAACATGCATCTACCAAAACTAAAAATCATATCCAACGATAATTTTCCGAGTAAAATCCAAATTAACTTAAGTACGTTGAATGACGAATCTGTTACATTAATTTCAAATTTTGAAATTTATGTTATTATTCTATCAACATAGCCAAACATATTCTAACTGCATTTGTCTTCTTATTGGAGACACTTTTGTGGCTGATGGATAATATCACTTTGGGTACAGTTATCAAGATCATATTTTAATAATGTACTTAGAATCCATTTTAGACTTTCACATCATACCGTCTGGTGGAATTAATACTCTTAATGACTTATTGACAACTGAAGAAATTATTTTTTCGACATTGATAAGAAAATCATAGTTTCATTTTAATATGTGAGAGTTCTTATTAGACATTCTAATTAGTTGCGTCTGTTTAGGCTTAGTCAATTCCATTTCATCCTTTGTAATCAGTTTTATCTTTGGATAGTATCCCAATCCATTTTACTACCAATATTTTCTAAAAGAAATTCCATCACCATGAAGTTGGTATTTCTTGAAACAACAATTGTTTCTTTGTGCAATGAAATATGCATTCATAAACATTTTATGAGTTGTGTGTGTGTGTGTATATATATATATGTATGTATGTATAAACTAGTTAAGTTTTAGATTTACAAATTTATGTTCATAACATAAATTAGTTAATCAACATTGATCGACCCCAAACAGTTTTGGGGTGGTTCACACAAGATCCCTCACAGGTAAATATTATGTGCAACCTCTCGACTCGCACAACATGTCAACTCCTTAACCTAGGATATGTAGAGGATGTTTCATCAACTCTTACCTTGTATGATTTTGTAAACTTTGTTTTAGATGAAGCCGAATAACCTTATATACTTACTTTTAAGTATTCTACCTTACAAAAAGAAATCAATTCAACTTTATTCATCATCAATCGTGCCTTGTCCAACAAAGTCTAATTACTTCTTATTGATACATCATTATGTATAACAGGGTGGAGTGACTTTTGAGATTGAATCTTATTCGCTTTTAGTTACATTTGGAATCGTTTTCCTATATACTCATCTATTCGATCAAATTGAATTTTCTTATTTCTTTTATATACATTTTCTACTTCCATTTTATATTTAGTGAACTTATCATAGACATACTGCATGTGTATCAAATACACATGTTTATTTTATGACAATTCATCTGTGAATTAAATGATGTATATGTAATCGTTTTCGACATCATTGGACTTTTGACTGCATACATCGTTATGTATCAATCTGAAGAGTTCTCCAACTCTTATGTTGCTCCCACTAAATGGGTGCTTCATCCTTAATTCCAAAATAATTGTAAAAAAATTATTGATACTTCTGTATATATAACTAATGCAACAAATACTAGTTATTCTAACGAATATTTAAAACACTAATAACAAAATAAAACTATATTCACTTTCGGTCAATACTTAAAACAATTATTATTTCATAAATAATATTTGTATATTTACAAAAATATTTTTTCATATTTCAATGCATCCACTGATAAGTATTTTATGGCATGCTCCCATCATTTCAGCCATTGCTACAATAGCATATGAAATACAAAGCTCCATTCAACTAATTATTATGGGCTATTTATTTCTTTTACTATAGTTTATAGTCGAAAGTTTTTGATCAAATATCTTAAACTCATAGAAATGACTTTTATAGAAAATAATTTTCTTTATGGAAAAACACAATTGGAATAACAAATTACATTTCTCATTCCAAATTAAGTATCTACTAGCATTTTGTACAATTCTCATTTTTGATATCACTTCATGAAATAGATTTTACTATTCACTCTCTTCATCTTAACTGTGTCTAAGTTACATCCACCCTTATACATTAGCTTTCCTTTTCTAAATGGTCAAACCATTCAAAAGGAAATCCTTGCTATAATCTATCGTATTGAATACACGATTTCACATTATGCTTTATTTTCTTATTTCCAATGAACTAATTTCATTAAAATTTTGTATGTTACAAACTACGACCATTGATCATATAACATTTATATGATTGGAAAAGGATCAAATATTTATGTTCTTGTATTGTTTAAGAGTTCAAAAATCATGGAAACAACACAAAGTCTTGGGCAAATAAACACTTAAGCGACCAAGTTAGGAGAGTATGGTTAGGCTCTTGCATGGGTCATGAAGTGACCACATGCCTAAAGATTTAAGGTAAGTGCATTTATATTTCTTTGTCAACCTTTAATTTAGTTCATTTGCATATCCTAATTGATAAGCATTTTATCAATTTTTATTAGTTGCACAAATTTATCGATGTATATTATTTTAACTTCATATAGCAATTGTTCTTACAGATAGAGTTAGGGGTATGCCCTAGAGGCAATTATGTAATTCGTTATATATATCTAACTTGTTAACCAATCTTGTTCAAAATAAAGGTGTTTTCTTTCTATTATATACTTGATATAATGTGTTATATTAATTAATTAATTTAATTAGAAGTATATTTAATATAAAATCCATAAATGGTATGTTTTATTATAGTAGTTACAAAGTGTTGTAATCGTGAGTAATTTATCACAATAACCATTTTAAATGTTCCTAGTCAAGATGCATCGAGACTGGATATCGATGTATCTATTGAGACTAGAGTACATAATGCTCTATAAATATTGGGTAGCGTATTACTCATGAATGTTGGGGGCACCTCGGAGTTTCGTATTGATAGTTATTGGAAAACTATGGAACGATTCACTCGATAGTTTTCTGTTGCTTAATATAACTAAGGTTAAACATAAAATATCGATGTGATGGATTTACACAATTCTCTTGACTTAAGAATACTGTAGATCTTCAATATAAAAGCTCCGCTTTGATTATAGTCAAATCATGGCACAACGTCAGTTGGGTCGAGTAGAAGTATTTGAAGTGAAGCACTGTTCAAGAGAGGATTCATTTCCTCGGTTATATAGGTTAGTATCACGGTAATCTCTAGTCAACTCAAAGTCAAAGTCTTTGACCAAAGTAATTCGGTTAATAATAATTGTTATTATTGAACCAAGGACTTTGTGTTTGGACTATAGTGTTGAATATGGACGATACTGGAATTTTAACCATTACTAAATTCCATAAGCCCAAAGTGATATAGTTTTGACGAAGAGAATTGGTGTAAAATAAAAGTCACATCCGAGTAACGCTTAACAAAGTGAAATTGGATTTTACTAAAACTAAGTAAGCGATAAATTTGACTAAAATGTCACACTACCTACTAAGTGACATGTGAACATTAATATTCGAATAGTTCGATATTAATTGCTGACTAAATTTACACCTGATGAGTCACACAATCGAAACGTTGAATTCTCTTTTGACCAAACTATTTAATTAGTTTATAATTATTATAAATTAATTAAATTAAATAATATTTATGAAATAATATTTATAAATTTGATTTTGATTTGATAGATGAACATTAAATGTATTTATAAAAGCTATAAATACATTAATCGATATACCATATCGATAAGCGTTTTAAATTAAATTTAAAATGCAAAATATTTGTTCAGACTCTAAATGGGTTTATAACCCAACATGGGGCTGATAGGATTGGCTGGAATAAAGGGGTTAGAGGTGACTATTAGATGGCTAAAGATGAGTGAAAATGAGTGGCTAAGATGGAAGGAGATTGAGTAAAAGATACGATCCTAAACTCTCTCCTTACCTTCCTCTATTTAAATATCTTTTCCTCCATTTGACATGGAGTTTTTTGGAGCCTCCATCGACATTCCTTTATCGGCCGACCTACCCTCTCCCATCTCTCTAACATCCTAAGCTCAAATCAAATCAATTCAGTTGCTATCCGATAGCTGAAGGTCAATGGTTCAAGGACTTGCAATCTGCTGAATCAAAAAAGGTTTCAAAGGGAAGAGTTCATCCTTTCAAGGTCTGCTCCAAGGCTTTGGTTTTTAGGTATGATTTCCATTGAATTACAGTTTATAATCTTTTGAATAATATTTTATTATGTATATATCATTATTATTATATTGTTAGTTAGGTAATGATTCTAATATGTATTCATGTTGTCACAGGATAGTTTGGTTATATGTACGTTTATACTTATAAATTAAAAAAATCAATTTTTTTCAATATATCAGATTTGTACAGCCACCTATTATATATATTAATTATTATTTAATTAATATATATATATATATTATTTAATTATACATATATGGTTTATATTTAATTATAATGTAATTCTATGGTTAAAAATGATCATACAATTTTATACATATAACTATATAGCAACAGTAATTTTCGATAGCAAATAATTAATTTTTATAACTATTTATTATTATTTAAATCGATATACTAAATAAATTGTAACATCCCCCTACTTGGAGGCCCAAAACTAACGGCTACAGATGCTGCAGTCATCCATAGTTATTAATCTTCGACGACCAAATACAGCGGTGCTAGATACATTGATAAACAGATCACAAGAATATGGAAAAATTTAACAATTCAAAAACATATTTCCACATTCAAATTAAAACATTTCATATTCATTACATAATTCCAAAATGTTAACCACGTTCAAAAAATATAACTATTACACATACGCCAAGAGCGACATATGAAGATGCCCCCTTGGTTGACCAGAGTATATAGTAAGGCTAATAAATCTGCCTTTACATCCAAATACACAATGGAAAAGAAAAACCCTAAATAACTATCTGCCTCCTGCACGCCTCCGGAAGCTTTATTCGTCTAAGAAAAACCTGAAAACCCTAAATCTCAAACTACTCAAAATCAATTGAGTACCCAAGAATTTAAGGGGAAAACAAAAACTTCGAGTTAGACATAAAGTTTGGTATAAATAATAGTCTATCATCTCAAACCAAATAGATATCTAGTGAGACCACGCCGCTTAGCGGAACGGGTTTTCTCCTCACTAGTATCCTAAAACCTTTATAAAACCATATACCGTGCTCCTGCACCCACAATAGTTAAAAACATAGTATTTCAAAACATTATGATGATATGCAAAACAGGAAAATCAAATCTGGATTTCTCATCCCCATTTATTCTGACTATCTGTCTCAATTATAGTTTCTAGGATTACTATTAACCTATTAGTTTTCATGGGCTAACTAATAATCGGTTAAACATTTAATGACTCCCTGTCCAATTACATAGTTTTCATGGGCTTACGATGAACTTGTCTATCTGACATCTTTATTTACACATAGTTTTCATGAGCTAACTATGAACCTGTCTATCTGACATCTTCATTTTCACATAGTTTTCTTGGGCTAACTATTAAACTATTGGCCCCTGCCAATATCTTTCCTTTATATTTTACTCATTCAGAAGTTTATTCAATTTATATTCACTACTGGGTTAACCTAATTGGTTCTCCTACCCTTTTTCCCAAATTACAGTTATGGGTCCTTTATAAAGTGAATATGTTCATATTAGAAGAAGCAATATAACAACACAGCAATACAACTCTTGTGGGTTTATTTATCAAAGATAGATTCTTCTTTAATCATTGTAAAAACTCTTTTAATACATCCATGGTTTTTCTTTTAAAAATATAGGGTTTCGGTCATAAAACCTTTTGATAGCTTCGAAACCTAGCTTTCGATTTCATATGGTAACCTCCTTCGAAAGCTCTTAAAACATTAGGCTCCTGCCTTATAATACTTTAAACCTACCTCTCTAAAATATAAAACTTGGTCAAAATAAAACAATTTTACAACCTCGTCGAAAGTATCTTCTTCGAAGGCAAAGAAAACCAAGCAAGCATTTTCGAAAGCAAAGAAAACAACCCCTTTCGGAAATGTAAAACTTTGTTTTAGCCATAACTTTTTATAGGCATAGAATTAAGGTCTCTAACCTATTCCATTCTATTCAAATGATGGTTTGTTTTTCCGTAGAGTGGTCACAATGGAAAAACGGGCTTACGGTTAAAAAGTTATTCCTATTTGAAGTTTTTAAAACAAAGCTGGAGAAAACTGCTACAAAAGAGCTTCCGGCGTTTACAACTGCTACCGAAAAGTTGCTTTCGGCAAGACCGAAGGGTTGCTTTCGGCAAGGCCGAAGGGTTCACTAAAAACGCTGCAGAAATGCTGCAGAAGGTTTTATGACGAAAGGTTTAGGTTCTATGACGAAAGGTTCATCAAAAATGTTGCAGAAAGCTACAGAAATGCTGCGGAAGGTTTTATGACGAAAAGTTTAGGTTCTATGACGAAAGGTTCATCAAAAACGCTATAGAAATGCTGCGGAAGGTTTTATGACGAAAGGTTCATAAAAAACGTTGCAAAAATGGTGCAAAAGGTTTTATGACAAAAGGTTTAAGGTGGAAGCTTTAGTGGCAGAGTCGTAAATAACTTGAAAACTGGTTTTTTTCGCTAATTAAAGTATATTCTTTTTACCAACTCCTATTCTTTGTCAAATTCCTATTGGTTAAAGATATACTTTAACACTTTCTCGGCAGAAAAACTGCTATTGATCAGATTTCTTATTTCAAAAATTATTTTTAAAATAATTAATTATATTAATATTTTAATATGATTATTAAGCCTTTTTAGCTTAGAAAATCCATAATAAATCGAATCACTTGGGAAAATCCTAAAAATTCACCAAAAATCTGAAATAACATTTTCTTTATCATATAAAAATTTCGGGGTAGAATTCATTATTTTATTATTTTTAATAATTAAAATCCGAAATAAATGCCTTTTTCACCTTAGGAAATTCATAAAATATTCCTATTAACTCCGAAAATTATGAAATTAAATACCCATCTCCAAAATTACGTTTTACATAGCATTTCCAAAAATCATGCCATTTGGAGGTCGTTTACTAAGGTTTTAACTCTAAAACCCATCATTTTAATTCCATAAAAATCCTAATAAATCACCATAATTCATTATTCTATCAAAACAATGATTATCAGATCCAAACCTGATCAACACAGCAAAATAAATTTTATTACTATCTATAACCGGACAAAACAAGTAAAAATAAGATGATTTACACTATTATTCACCTTGATTTAGTTGTTGGAGTTTGAGATTTGCCTTAGCTTTAATCTTCTAGCTTTCTCTCTTGGATCTTCCAAGTTTGCTAATCTCCTAAGGCATTTTAATGGCTGGCTATATCTTCTCTTTTATGTTATTTTGATTTATGAAATGGTAGGGGAGAATAAGAGAGGTTTTAAGGGTATATGGGTGTGGCTATTCCCATATTGCCCTCCTCTTATTTTCCTAACTTACAAATTATAACCCATAGTTATACATTCATTGGTTTAGCCGTGGCCAAGTTAATTGACAATTAACTCTCAACTCCTTAATCAACCACATTATTCTATTTAATTTATCTAATTAAATATCCTGAATAATGTTAAACAAAATATTAGGGGTGTTACATAAATAAATCATATAATATAAAATATGTTACGAAAACTATTTTTTATATTTTATAAAATTAACTTATCATAAGATAGGCTCTCGACCTGAAAATAAAAATTAAAAAAAAATCATTTCTACTATTTTTAAAATTATTATTATAATAGGCCAAAAATTAATAAAAATAAAATTTGACCGAAAAAATGTGATTTTTTTTTCCAAACTTTAGAATATCATATATGATTTACTGGAAATTTAAAATTTGAATAATGTTTTGAAAATAATATTTTATTATTATTTTATTTAATTTTGAATGAATATTTAATTAAAAATATATTTTAAAATAATAAATAAAGTTTGTGCGGTACGTACGATCTAGAATTTATATCTAAAAAACTTTATTTTATTAATTAATATATATTTATATACACTTATATATTATAACTATGTTTATGTATATATCATATATATTATTTTAAATAAATTTTATTGTTTTTATCATTATATATATTGGTACGTATATTATTTACGGTTTAGTATATATATATTATTTAAATATCTAAATAACTCATTTATATTTAAACAAACATGTTATAATAAAATGCACACACAATATATATATATTATTAATACTTTATTTATAAATTTTACACACACACAGATATATATATATATATATATATATATATACATACATAAATATATTTTACATTTATATAAACGTATTTAAACAAACTTAACATATACATGTATATATTTATAATATCTATATATAAGTAATAGTTTATATAGATACATATATTTGGACAACATACATTACATATCAGATGAGCTAACGTTTTCGTTCCGATATATATTTCAACATTTATACATAGGCTTGTTATACCTTGCATGGGTTATCATGTTACACATGCACACACATACATATATGTATACGATACATATATGTATCTTTACATGTATTAATATATAAATTAAAGAAAACTATATAATTTATAAATTTAAATAAAATAAGAGATTTTATTTAAATAAAATTTTGAAATGTTCTAAATAAATTAGACTTCATAGACACAATAAAGATCCAGTGAGGAAAATTTTCATGAAATTCACACATAATTTCCACTGTGGGTTGGCCTAGTTCTAACAATAGTTTTAGAGTCTAATAGCCTATGCGGTCTGAATTAGTTATGTTAGGGTTAACTATTAAGCTCATAGCCCAAAAGTTGTTCCTAATAGAAAAGGCCCAAATTTGAATCGGGCCTTGGGCTAATTTTCAAAATTGTTTGAAAATTAAAATGTAAGATTTTAGGTTTAAAAGTTAAATTTAAAATAAGATATACAAATATCATAAAAGTTATAATATAATAAAAAATTTAAAAATGTTTGAAAATAAATATTAATTTCAAATTTTCAAAATTTATTAATAAGATTAATAATAAAATAATAAAATAAGTTAATTAATTAATAAATATATACATGTATTATATATTATGATATATGTTTATGTTGTTTTAAAATGTTTAAAACAACATAAGTATACATGTATGTATATGAATTGAATTTTGAAATTAATATAATTTAATTAAAATTGTTTAATTAAATAAATTAATTAAAGGTTGATTAGTTAAATTAATTAATTAAAGGTTAATTAATTAAGTGAATATACACATACATAAGATGTATGTTTAATACTATAAAGGTTATAGTATGTAATAAATATTTAATATAAATGTTATATTAAAATAAAATAAATTAATTAAAATGTTAATTAATTAAAATTAATTAAATAAGATTTAGTTAATATATTATTATACATAAGAATATTGTATAAGTAGTATGAATTATAAAGGTTATATAATAATAAAACTTGTATAATTAGAATGTATAAATTAAAACTATATCATTAAAGATACCCTAAATAGACTTAAGGAATAAATACATACGTAAATGTATGTATACAGTGATTTCCGATGTGTCCGACACTTGAATCACAAAGGTATTTCATAAGAAATACATTATTCCATAAGTCGATATCACCCGATATAATATATTAAAGATTATTAATCTTTAATATAAAGTGTCCTCTATCATTTATATACTAATAGATTACTTACATACTCTTTAGTTATTGAGTTTTCCTCAAGCTAAAGATGTTATGTGTAGTACTATTAATATATTGAATAGACGAGGTAAGATAACCACATGTATTTGTTGAGTTTTCCTCAAGGTACGTGCATTATACCTGGGTCGTCGCGAAATGATAGGTCCGAGTAAAAAGTTCCACTTTACTTATTGAGTTTTCCTCAAAGTAAAGGCGAGATTAGGATAAAGAACCACAGATAAGAGATGTATGTGATACAACCGATAAGGAGTTATCTATCGTATATGGGCCTATGATTTGTTGAGCTTTCCTTAAGGTCAAAATCACAAGGCATACGAGTCCTAACACCCACTAGTGAAGTCGAAAGACTTCTATGTTTCACTTAGGGTTTGGTGAAACATAAAAGACTAGGGGAACGTTATTAGAAAAATGAAATGATAACATTTCTCCTTTCTAATATTGTAAAAACATATGTTACATAATGTTATAATAATCTACAATGATAAATTTGTGCATTTAATATGATTGATAAAATGTTTACCAAAGATATACAAGTAAACTGAATTGAAGATTGACAAATTGAAATATAACATATACTTACTGAAAATGCTATTGCATGTTAATGTTTCCATACCCATGCAAGCACCTTATTTTACAACTACTAAGTTCATTCATAGTTGGTTGCTTACACATTTATTTGGTCGAGACCACGTATTGCATTCTATGAGTTCCAGACTCAAAAGCGATACAAGACTATGGATATTTGATGTATATACCGTCATATGTTATACAGTGAACGGTCATAGTTCGTAATGTACGATACTTTAGTGAATATAATTCATTCGAAATAAGCCAATAAACCATACTAAGAGATCGAGTACTCAATATGATTGATTACAATAAAGATCATATTGTGTTAACTATAACACTAGACCAAAACTACAAGATAGATCTAACAACTCGATCACTAAAATGTCAGTTTGATCAGTTTACGTAAAGTTCAACATATTTTATGTTCTTAATTGTTAAGGATGATCGAGTGTGCTTTTCATAAAGAGTTCGTTATGATGTTGTAGTAAGGATATCATTTTTGAATTGTTCGACCATTTAGAAAGAAAAACAAATGTATAAGAGTAGATGAAATTTAAGGTATAGTTGGGATGAGGAGAGTGAATGGTCACTTCTTCTTCATAAAGAAACATCGAAAATGAGAATTGTAATAATAATAATAATTGATACTTAACATTGGAATGAGAAATACGATTTCTATTTCGAAATATATTTTCATTTAGAAAATTGTTTGCTACGAGATTTATTTCTTTGAGTTTCAGATATTTGATCAAAGAACTCTCCGCTGTATACTAGTTGTAGTATATGAAATAAATAATCTATATGAAATGAATGACGGACCACCAAATTTAGTACCCTATTAAAGTAATGGCGAAATCATGGAAGCATGTCACGTATCACTTATTGGTTGCATCAAGTTATGAAAATTGTTTTTGTAAAACACACACATTACTTATGAAATAATGACTATTCTTCTACGTTGACTGAAAATAGAGGTAGTTAAATTTCAATATGAATATTTGTTATAAAACAAAAATATAATGTGGTATTAGTTTCCATAAAAAAAGCGATGCAATTGAAATCTAAATATAATAGGAAGAGATTCATTTCTGAAATGTATAAGAAATCTATTTTGTATGAACTTGAATGATTGTATAATAATGATATGTTACTTGATTTATGTATTTCATTGTTTTAGTTTTCTATATTGCACAGATAAAAGACTTCTCATGTGGTCCAGTCTCTAAGGATCTCTTGAGTAAATTTGTTTAGTAAAGGAAGGATTTTAAGGAGAAATCTTCAATTCTCAAATCCTCACAGTTAGCAAGATACTTTTTCCTTAGAGATTTACAAGAAATTTACATGCAGTTTCCTCGTTTCCGCTTTGACTTCCTGGGTGATGAGAAGAAGAAATTACTTAGCAAAATTTGATCCTTCCATACAAAATTAATATGTGGTCATGATAGCCCTCCAGTCGGGGAATGTGATTATCATTGTTTCCCTCCAATTTATACTCTGGATGGGATCAAGGCTTCTTTTGATTCTACACTTATTTTGTCTGCTAGGTCATTCGAAAAGGCTAAGGCTGCAGTTTCAAAAATTTGAACATTAATTAAACGTTATTGAAATGAAACTGCAATGTAACCTTGACTCTTGTTATTATTTGATAAACTTCATTTGTTATTAATAGAAGAGTTTGTCCTTCATGTATTGATTTTGTTTTCTTTATTTTTAATAGGATGCATAGTTAGCGCATAAATCTGATTCCTTAGACACCTCATGAATTATTGAAGTTAAAGGTCTGCCGTTTACATATATAGAGGAGAAACAATCATCTCGAGACCACTCGGCTTTAAAATTCCCAAATAACCTGAGGCACGAGAGTGGCATAGGAACTATTTCTTATTAAAATCATCTTTTAGTGCTTTCAAAGAAATGACCACTTTCATGGAGGCAAAACTTAAAGAAACGAAGAACGATCTTTAGTTGTTAAAAAAGAGAATGGACACAGTTCATGGATCTAACTTATCCATCGAAGCTGATATTGAGATAGCTAAGCTTCATCAAAAAATAAGTGATCTTGAATTAGAGCTAATAAAAAGCCATGTATCATGTTAATCTTTGGAGCTTATTATAAGTGGGGGTGATTCTAGCCTTCCCACTCCTACTTCGAGACGAAGAACAAGATCCATATCCTCGACTAATCATGAGTTTTCTACTTTATTAAACCCTCCTCCAGGTTTCAATTCACTAAGTGGGGGTAATCAAGCCAAAATCGAAATGATGAAGTATTTCAACAAGAAGCATGAGGAAAAGGTATCCCAATACATCAATGAATGTGAAACTAAGGTTCAAAAAATCAAATGCGAGAAGTGTGATCTTAATCAAGAAATAAAAAAGCTGATGAGTATGATTTGGACTTTGTGAGGAGCTAATAAGACTCTTTGTCATACCCTGAAAGAGAAGATCAACTCGATTGATGTTGCAGACACCATTCACAAAAGGGAAAAGAAACTCAAAGAACTCGTGGACGAGTCCATTTGTCACATCACTGATCCCATAATTGCCAAGGGCTTGGATAAATCGGCACAGAGTCATGGGCTGTAACAGTGTAACGTCCCCCTAATTGGAGGCCCAAAACTAACGGCTACGGATGCTGCAGTCATCCATAGTTATTAATCTTCGACGACCAAATACGACAATGTTAGATTCATTAATACACAGAAACACATGAATATAGAAATTTTTTAAAACATCAAACAAGATCACGTTCCATTTCAAAACATTTCCAATTCATTACACAATCCCACAATCGTTAACCACATTTAGAGAAATTTATTTATTACAACATACGCCAAGAACGACATATGAAGATGCCCTCTTGGATGATTAGAGTATATATAGGTAACTTAACAACTTTGCTTTTACATCAACACAGCAGAATAAAAATAAATGAGAACTCTGGTGCAACGACCCGTAAATTTTAATGGTTTTAGTAACGTAATTAACTGAATTTTTTTGAAATTTTAAATAATTGAATTTGGAAATATAAATTTGATATTTGGAATACGTCTATTTAAACATAGAAAATGGTAAATTTTCATCAAATAATTTGAAAGTTTATTTTATTGTGGAAGTTTTATTTAAATTTGAATCAGTTAATATTTGATAATGATAAAATATCGTTCAAACCTGATTATTTTTATACAATAAATTTGTAAATCATATTCTGAGTGAGACGTCATATTTCGTTTCGTCAAATTTGGACTGTTATTGCTCCATTTATCTTATTTTCGACGTTTTAGCAGCATTTTCAGTACTGAATATCAACTTTTGATAGTTCGGTCGTATCGTTGATATCTGTGTATCGTTTTGATCATCTCGTCGTGCTGACCTCTGCATTATTTTCAATCCTGTGTTTTGGAGTACGGTGCGCAGCGGAATCCGTGCAAATGGTAACCGTATCGGTAACCAGTTTATGTCTTTTGGTTCCTTGCACCTTTTCACATTCCACTGTTTAAACCAATTGCCATTTACATTTCGTATTCCCAGATATTACTATCAAGCCATTTCATATTCCACCTTTACAATTATAATACACGTTCAAAACTTTTGCCTGACTTCTCATTCACGTTCACTTTATTTACTGACTCCTCTCCTTTCTCATTCCTCATTTCTTTCTTTCAATTCTCACGATCATTTCTTTGCCTGACTTAACTCCTCCTCTTCTCATTTTCTTCTGCAAATAAAAAGATTACTACAAGTTTCCCTTCTTCCTCTTTTCATTTTTCTTTAACATTTTGTCCTTCTCCTTTGAGGCCGGCCACCACCATCACCATCTCCACGTCCCCTCACCCAACTCCACCACCTTCGCCACTAGCCTCGGTCCCCTGGCAATGTGCCGACTACCCCAGTTCGACCCTGACCAAAGCACCCGCTCCTCCCTCTCTCCTCCATGCTCGTGCCTCTCCCACTCCACCTCCGAGCCCCTCCGCCGAACAGCAGATCCAAGCAGCCGTCTCCCCCTCAACCACATCTGCCTTCCCTTGTTTGTGCATCTCTCCCTCCAACCTTCTCACAGGTTTGGCCAGCGTGCCTTTTTCTTTTATTCATATTGAAGCTTGCAATATAATTATGTTGTACATTATCTATTTAAGTATTATATATATAGCTTTATATAGATGTATATAGGAGGACGTTATCTGGTTTATATATTATGTATAAGAATTTGTATAAGTATATACATATAGTTTATATATATATATCTGAGTTTGGTTTTGTATTGGTATATATATATTATCTCTAGATTTATATCTATAGGCATATATTTTCTGCAGTTACGTTTACAGTATGTTAACAGTGTATATATAAAGCTATATTTGTTCATATACTAGCCTATGCATATATAGGTTGTTTAATGCTTTTTTATATATATATTTTGCATCTGAATAAGTATATATATGTTATATATATATATTAGTTAATACATATTAGTCTGTTGAGTTTGTATAAATTTATAATAGTTTACTTTATATACAAGTTGCGTATAACCTGTTTGATTGTATGTATATATAATATATGTAAGGTTATAGATTTGTTTATATATATATATATATATATATATTAGAAAGTGAATATATTTGTATTTGATTACCCCATTATCATTTTATATTGCTTGAGAAGCAGGTTTATAGAATAGGCAAGTTATACATATATATTCCTGGTCTGCATATAATTGTTTATATATATATATAGGATCTGCATACATATTTTATTTTATATATATATATATATATATTTAATATATTAGAGTTTGCAGTTTGGATAATATGCTAATATATATGTATCAAGTTTCCATATTCTTCGTGTATATATATATATATGTATATGCATATGATATATCTGACTTATGATATATATAAAACTTACTTAGGCTGTATATTTTTTTGTATACTTTGTAAACTGTGTCTGCATATGTTGTTTATAGATCGAGTCTACATTTTTAGCCACATGCATATATTGTGATTATAGTTTAATTCATACACACACACATATATATATATATATATATTTATAGATATGATCTGCAAATTGTTGCTTATAGGGTGCCTATATATTGATTTTTGGGATAATATATATGGGTTTGATTTAATAATGATTTGAAAGTTTATATTATTTTAATATTTGCCTTGAATTGAAATATTGAGATAAATATATAATATAATAATAATGTATATATTTTCAGTTTATATCAAAAACTGATTCTGATTTGGTTCTCATCGATTCCCATTTATCAGCTTTTACCCGTCGTGCCTGTTTTCTTCATCGAATTCGTGCCCATCTCACTTTGCTTTGGAATTCGTAGCTTGGCTCTGTTGTCAAAATCTCTAGCCTCGAAAGGTGAGCAATCACTCACGATTAATGTTCTTATATTTATTAAATTTGATTTCAATTGAAATGACAATTGAAATATGCTGCTGTTAGTTATTTAAACTGCTATATATATGCTATTATCTGTAACTGTTCACCTGTGACATCTGACACCATGATATGTATTTATATTTTATCTGATATTGATGATATATGCTATTGTTATATGTTATATTTTTATCATCACTATTCTCACTCTGCAAGTTCCCTGTTAGTATAAAATTCCCTATGGGTTGAAATGATACATACCCGAACGATCTTGTAGAATAGGAGAAAAACGTTATGGGTTGAAATGATAAACCCAAGCGATTTTCATTGAATTGAATTTGGGATTGTGGGTTGAAAAATTATATACCCATAGATATTTAAATTGCGGATTGAAATGATAAATATCCGTATCACTTGACCATAGGATAGAAAATTATGTACAGGCACCGTTGGTCTATATATATATTTTGAAAATGATTTCCAAGATTTTGAAAAGAAATATATGTGTCTTTAATAAATATTGATTTTAATATATTATATCTTTAATATAGGTTTTATAATAATTTTAATAAATTAAGTTCGAAAGAGAAATAGAAATTAATTTGAAATTTATTCGAATTTTTCTTAATTAAAACCGATTTGAAACTTATTAAATTTGAGATTATAAAGATATGATTTACAACTTGATTTTGATTTAAAGTTATTAAATGAATATTTCAAGTAAATAAATTGAAGGGAATATTTAGTTTACAAATTGTAATTTAAGGTTTTATTTAAATGATATTGGATTGACTAAGTGAATTTTTCAATATTAAATAATGGTAAGGTTGAATTTCAAATATAAATGAATTTAAGCTTTGAAATCTATTGAAATTGAAATGGTTTAAATTGTAGTTTATATATGTATTTGAAATCGATATAAATTTTAAATGGTTTGAAATAAATTGTAATTGGTGAATTGATATTAAATTAAATTGAATTTTGGAATTCAAGTTGATCTGAATCGATTTATGAAATTTGAGGAAACTATTTTATTATTTTAAAATATATTTAAAACTATTTTAATATTTTGCTTTATAAATTAATTAAATATAAACTGTCTTAATTTTCAACTATTTTCAGTATACTAATTATTTATTTTATAAACTATTTTATTTTATAAACTATTTTATTTTATATACTATTTTAATATCTAAACTGTTTAAGTGGGAGTAATATGATTTCAAAGTGCTATGAATTTTCAAAGTGTTAGGATTTCCAAGTGTTATGATTTCCTAAGTGGTATGGTTTCAAAAATGTTATAATTTCAGAAGTGCTAAAATTTTGGAAAGTATTATGATTTTGGAAATGAATATTATTTGAGTGAATAATGATATCATGTTGATATGGGTTTGAAATAGATATGATATTTTGGTTTTGAAATATGATTTGAAATGAAATGACCATGGTGTTATAATAACTTTTGGTTGTTAAAGAGACCGGGATCAGATATTGTCATACTCTCTGCCAATACCGAAAACCACTGACAACTGTGTACGTGGTGGAGATTCTAGAATGAAGTAAGATGGTTTGGTGACGATTCTATATGGTATTTACGTAGCCCCGACTCCCGTGAGTCATCTTGATGCGGCTAAAACAGGAGCTACGCCGGGCCAAGTGAGGTCATTCCTCCTATCAGACATATTTCTTTGATACCATTCTATTGCTTTTGTGATTGATTGGGTGCACCCTTTGATTGGTGGGTGTGTCACGAGGTGGGTTATAGTAGCTGCTATGCGTTACCACCAGTCCGGATCTGCAAACGGTATATCTACCCTGGCATTGCCTCGAGTGCCGTGTCGCATGTCCTATCGCGCCTTCTACGAGTTTGGTTTGTACCATACCTATGGAGTGCCCTTTGATAGCCCTCCAGTTTACGGAGGAATTACGGTACTGTATAGACTATGGGAATATATAAAAATGTGTTAAGGGGGATATGGGTAACTCCTTAACGCTATTTTGATACTTTTACTTACAACATATTATAATAGCGTATATTACTACATAGTAGATAGTTCGACGGATCCTTAGAGGATGGAAATCCCAAACATCCTTTAAGTTACTTGTATTTCAGTTGACATTTCACTTGAGTTGAATTTATTAATATAAGAATGTTAATCCTGACTCGAGTGTTTTGTGTTTTGCTTACGCTCGGGTCAGACTGAGTGGCACAGCATTTGAGACTCACCTTTGGAGTTGGAGCTTCGCTGGGAGATCCATCTATATCTATTCAGCTTTCAGCTATCCAGTGGTTTTGTTCAGACTTTTCATTTGTTTGTATTCGAGACTACATTGTATTTGAGATATTATGTTGTATTTATTTCAAACTCTGTTGTTTATATAGTAGCTTCATGAACTACTATTTATCTATTCCGCTGCTTATTGTTATATTACTCTGTGTCTGTGATTCTGTGATTGATTTATTTACCATATATGCTGAGTTTTGCCAAATATAAATTAACAATATGATATTTTGAGCAATTCAAGTCCGACATGTGTGGATGCGAATGGTATGAAATACCGGGACGTTATAGTTGGTATCAGAGCTTTGGTTTTAGGCAAACTTAGCATATAGAGTAGATTTAATTACAGAATTGCTTTCGTTCGAGCTTAAATCTCTTCCTCTTTGATTCGGGTGTCCTTTGAATTTTAGAACCCTCCTTGTTCTAAAATCCATCCTTGTCTTTCCTATTCATGTTCTTTTGATTCTGGAGTATCCCATAACTCCACCATTGTTGATCTCTATAATGAAATCGACGGTCCCGCCAATCCTACAATGATTTGTAAAGGGGTGAAACTCCTTTACAACAACATTGATTCACCGAAGATTTCTATATCCTCGGTTTAGATGCCGCTATCTCTTGCCGTGATCGAATTCTATCTCTTGCGATCGGATGTCGATTTGCCTCAGAATTCTGCATCGGTCTTATTCTTAAAATCACGGTTGACCCGGTTAAGGTCGCCCGCGATTTACCTAAGTCTATCCATCTTTTCTCTTTTGTTATTTAATTACCTTTTCTCCCTTTCAAGCCTATTTTCTCAGTTGAAATCCGTTTGATTAGGGTCTCTCTAAATTTGAAACTCTATCCTTGTTCTAGAATCATTCTTGAATCATCGTGTAAGGGAGTGTATTTGTAATTTATATAAAAATATTTTATAATGTGTTGTTTAAGTTGTTAAGTTTGAATTTTGGGTTTCGATCGATTCGTCTAGCTAACGTTATCGATAAGAATTCCAAAACACTTGAACATTGCAAGCTGACACAATATTGTTTCCGAAATTTGTAAATGAAATTTTTTATGTATAGTTATATATATATATATAAGTGTAATCTTTTGAAATTGGATAGTTAATAAGATTTGGGTATTGGAAATGATAATACTAGATTATCATTTATTGTTTGTCAACCCTTAACTATTGTTGTATGTTATAAGAAGTTGAAATTTTATAAAACATGATTTATAAACCGACTTTGAAATGGAATGAATTTAAATTAAGGATTGAGAATTAAATTTTCGGTGTTTTTCAAATTTGGGTTTCAAAGTTTAGAAAAAAATAAAATATATTATTTATTTGAAAGTATTTTAAATAGAAATCATTTCCAAAGAATTTTAAAGGTTTTAAATCAGTACTCTCTTCGTTTGTCGCTGGAAAATAATTTCCATGATGACTGCAGCATCATCGACATTCATTTTCGAGTCTCGAAGTGGAGAGGCCCTTTAGTAGCTTTGCTACGCTTTTGTTTTGGGAAAATGGATTTGATTTAAAATTCCTTGTGTATAATTTGATTTATAAAATAGATGTATATAGTTATTTTCAAAAAGTTGAAGAGAAACCAAAAATTTGAATCTTAAATTTTGTATTAAGAAATGGTTTCGGTTATTGAAATAAAGTGAAATGTTTGAATAATTAGAATATCTGAAATGATAAATGGAATTAAACTAACATGAAATAATGAATTTGAACAAACTTATTTGTATAACACTAAATTACATTCTAATGTATATAACTTGCCTAAAATATTCAAAAAGTTAAAATGTTATGGTATAATAAAGGGTTGTACAAGGAGAAAACTTAAGTAATAAATTGTTCAAACCAAAAATCTGGCTTAATATAAATGTTGTAAATAAAGGGAAATTTGTATAGTATTTAATTACACTCAGAACCTTAATATAACTTACCTAGAAATAGTTAAGTGTTAAGGTGAATAGGTAATTGAATAATATAAAAAAAAATAGATGTGAGCAATAGGATATCAAAATGATATTTTGTTAAGGGAATTTATAAATAATAAATAATGAGTTGAACAATAAAAAGAGAATTAATTGGTTGAATAATATATGGTTATAATATGTTTATTACACTTAATATATGTGGAAAAATATGTTAAGTGAAATAAATTTAATAAATAAAGGAGAATGCTAGTTAAGAGAACAAATATAGACTTAAGAATAGTGAACTTGAATTTTTGTAGAATCAACTTAGCTGAAGATAAAGGGATAAAATAAATGAGTTAATTTGAAAACGAATTTGTTTGAAAGAAATGTTGACAAAACGGAAGAAAATCAATTTTAAATTGAATGAATATTTATTAGTTGAATAAAATGGATTAAACCAAATTGTTGAATATTAATTTATTTAAAATTGAAATCTATATGGTTTGAATAGTTGAAGTTGAATGTTGAAGTGGAATTAACTATGGTTGATCAAATAGATTTAATATATGAGTAAAATAAAACAAATTTTGTTGTGAAATTTCGTAATAAATGTTAATAAATGGGAAACAAATCAATGGAATAAAAATACATGGAATTGAAATCAATGTGAACACAATAAATTTGATTGATTAAATAAAATGAATTGAAATCAATTAATGGAATATAAACCAATTTTTAAATAAATGAAATTTTATGGTTTTGAAATAAATTGTGGTATTTGGTATTTGGTATTTCAATCTATCTCTTCTTTTGGTTATTTCCATTCTCCTACCTTCTTCCTTTTCAGGGACGAAAAGTTTTGAGTGGGGGAGAGTGTAATGACCCGTAAATTTTAATGGTTTTAGTAACGTAATTAACTGAATTTTTGTGAAATTTTAAATAATTGAATTTGGAAATATAAATTTGATATTTGGAATACGTCTATTTAAACATAACAAATGTTAAATTTTCATCAGATAATTTGGAAGTTTATTTTATTATGGAAGTTTTATTTAAATTTGAATCAGTTAATATTTGATAATGATAAAATATCTTTCAAACCTGAATATTTTTATACAATAAATTTGTAAATCATATTCTGAGTGAGACGTCATATTTCGTTTCGTCAAATTTGGACTGCTATTGCTCCATTTATCTTATTTTTGATGTTTTAGCAGCATTTTCAGTAACGAATATCGACTTTTGATAGTTCGGTCGTATCGTTGATATCTGTGTACTGTTTTGATCGTCTCGTCGTGCTGACCTCTGCAGTATATTCAATCCTGTGTTTTGGAGTCCGTTGTGCAGCGGAATCCGTGCAAATGGTAACCGTATCAGTAACTAGTTTGTGTCTTTTGGTTCCTTGCACCATTTCACATTCCACCGTTTAAACCAATTGCCATTTAAATTTCGTATTCCCAGATATTAATATCAAACCATTTCATATTCCACCTTTACAATTATAATACACGTTCAAAACTTTTGCCTGACTTCTCATTCACGTTCACTTTATTTACTGACTCCTCTCCTTTCTCATTCCTCATTTCTTTCTTTCAATTTTCACGATCATTTCTTTGCCTGACTTCACTCCTCCTCTTCTCATTTTCTTCTTCAAATAAAAAGATTACTGCAAGTTTCCCTTCTTTCTCTTTTCATTTTTCTTTAACATTTTGTCCTTCTCCTTTGAGGCCGGCCACCACCATCACCATCTCCACGTCCCCTCACCCGACTCCACCACCTTCACCGCTAGCCTCGGCCCCCTGGTAATGTGCCGACCACCCCAGTTCGACCCTGATCAAAGCACCCACTCCTCCCTCTCTCCTCCATGCTCATGCCTCTCCCACTCCACCTCCGAGCCCCTCCGCCGAACAGCAGATCCAAGCAGCCGTCTCCCCCTCAACCATGTCAGCCTTCCCTCATTTGCGCATCTCTCCCTCCAACCTTCTCTCAGGTTCGGCCAGCGTGCCTTTTTCTTTTATTCATATTGAAGCTTGCAATATAATTATGTTGTGCATTATCTATTTAAGTATTATATATATAGCTTTATATAGATGTATATAGGAGGACGTTATCTGGTTTATATATATTATGTATAAGAATTTGCATTAGTATATACATATATATATATATCTGAGTTTGGTTTTGTATTGGTGTATATATGGATTATCTGTAGAGTTATATCTATAGGCATATATTTTCTGCAGTTACGTTTACAGTATGTTACCGGTGTATATATAAAGCTATATTTGTTCATATACTAGCCTGTGCTTATATAGGTTGTTTAATGCTTTTATATATATATTTTGCATCTGAATAAGTGTATATATATATGTTATATATATATATATATTAGTTAATACATATTAGTTTGTTGAGTTTGTATAAATTTATAATAGTTTACTTTATATGCAAGTTGTGTATAACCTGTTTGATTGTATGTATATATAATACATGTAAGGTTATAGATTTGTTTATATATATATATATATTAGAAAGTGAATATACTTGTATCTAATTACCACGTTATCATTTTATCTTGCTTGAGAAGCAGGTTTATAGAATAGGCAAGTTATACATATATATTCCTGGTCTGCATATAATGGTTTATATATATATATATATGGGATCTGCATACATATTTTATTGTGTATATATATATATTTAATATATTAGAGTTTGCAGTTTGGATAATATGCTAATATATATGTATCAAGTTTCCATATTCTTCGTATATATATGTATATTCATATGATATCTTTGACATATGATATATATAAAACTTACTTAAGCTGTATATTTAGTTGTATACTTTGTAAACTATGTCTGCATATGTTGTTTATAGATCGAGTCTGCATTTTTAGCCGCATGCATATATTGTGATTATAGTTTAATTCATACATACATATCTTTATAGATATGATCTGCAAATTGTTGCTTATAGGGTGCCTATATATATTATTTTTGTGATAATACATATGGGTTTGATTTAATAATGATTTGAAAGTTTATATTATTTTAATGTTTGTCTTGAATTGAAATATTGAGATAAATATATAATATAATAATAATGTATATATTTCCAGTTTATATCAAAAATTGATTCTGATTTGGTTCTCATCGATTCCCATTTATCAGCTTTTGCCCATCGTGCCTGTTTTCTTCATCGAATTCGTGCCCATCTCACTTTGCTTTGGAATTCGTAGCTTGGCTCTGTTGTCAAACTCTCTAGCCTCGAAAGTTGAGTAATCACTCATGATTAGCGTTCTTATATTTATTAAATTTGATTTCAATTGAAACAACAATTGAAATATGCTGCTGTTAGTTATTTAAACTGCTATATTTGTGCTATTATCTGTAACTGTTCACCTGTGACATATGACACCATGATATGCATTTATATTTTATCTAATATTGATGATATATGCTATTGTTATATGTTATATTTTTATCATCACTATTCTCACTCTGCAAGTTCCCTATTAGTATAGAATTCCCTATGGGTTGAAATGATACATACCCGAGCGATCTTGTAGAATAGGAGAAAAACGTTATGGGTTGAAATGATAAAACCAAGCGATTTTCATTGAATTGAATTTGGGATTGCGGGTTGAAAAAAATATATACCCGTAGATATTTAAATTGCAGATTGAAATGATAAATATCTGTATCACTTGAACATAGGATAGAAAATTATATACAGGCACCGTTGGTCTATATATATATATTTTTAAAATGATTTCCAAGGTTTTGAAAAGAAATATATGTGGTTTTGATAAATATTGATTTTAAGATATTATATTTTTAATATAGGTTTTATAATAATTTTAATAAATTAAGTTGGAAAGAGAAATAGAAATTAATTTGAAATTTATTCGAATTTTTCTTAAATAAAACCGATTTGAAATTTATTAAATTTGAGATTTTATAGATATGATTTATAACTTGATTTTGATTTAAAGTGATTAAATGAACATTTCAAGTAAATAAATTGAAGGGAATATTTAGTTTACAAATTGGAATTTAAGGTTTTATTTAAATGATATTGGATTGACTAAGTGAATTTTTCAATATTAAATAATGGTAAGGTTGAATTTGAAATATAAATGAATTTAAGCTTTGAAATCTATTGAAATTGAAATGGTTTAAATTGTAGTTTATATATGTATTTGAAATCGATATAAATTTTAAATGGTTTGAACTGAATTGAAATTGGTGTATTGAGATTAAATTAAATTGAATTTTGGAATTCGAGTTGATCTGAATCGATTTGTTAAATTTGAGGAAACTATTTTATAATTTTAAAATATATTTAAAACTATTTTAATATTTTACTTTATAAATTAATTAAATATAAACTATCTTAAATTTTAACTATTTTCAATATACTAATTATTTATTTTATAAACTATTTTATTATATAAACTATTTTATTTTATATACTATTTTAATATCTAAACTGTTTAAGTGGGAGTAATATGATTTCAAAGTGCTATGAATTTTCAAAGTGTTAGGATTTTCAAGTGTTATGATTTCCAAGTGTTATGATTTCCTAAGTGTTATGGTTTCAAAAATGTTATAATTTTAGAAGTGTTAAAATTTTGGAAAGTATTATGATTTTGGAAATGAATATTATTTAAGTGAATAATGATATCGTATTGATATGAGTTGGAAATAGATATGATATTTTGGTTTTGAAATATGATTTGAAATGAAATGATCACGGTGTTATAATAACGTTTGGTTGTTAAAGAGACCTGGATCAGATATTGTCATACTCTCTGCCAATACCGAAAACCACTTTGATAACTGTGTACGTGGTGGAGATTCCAGAATGAAGTAGGATGGTTTGGTGATGATTCTATATGGTATTTACGTAGCCCCGACTCCCGTGAGTCAGCTTGATGCGACTAAAACAGGAGATACGCCGGGCCAAGTGAGGTCATTCCTCCTATCAGACACATTTCTTCGATACCATTCTATTGCTTTTGTGATTGATTGGGTGCACCCTTTGATTTGGGAGTGTGTCACGAGGTGGGCGGTAGTAGCTGCTATGCGTTACCACCAGTCCGGATCTGCAAACGGTATATCTACATTGACATTGCCTCGAGTGCTGTGTCGCATGCCCTATTGCGCCTTCTTCGAGTTTGGTTTGTACCATACCTATGTAGTGCCCTCTGATAGCCCTCTAGTTTACGGAGGAATTACGGTACTGTATAGACTATGGGAATAAACATGTGTTAAGGGGGATATGGGTAACGCCTTAATGCTATTTTGATACTTTTACTTTACTATAGACATATTATAATAGCGTATATTACTACATAGTAGATAGTTCCACGGATCCTTAGAGGATGGAAATCCCAAACATCCTTTAAGTTACTTGTATTTCTGTTGACATTTCACTTGAGTTGAATTTATTAATATAAGAATGTTAATCCTGACTCGAGTGTTTTATGTTTTGCTTATGCTCGGGTCAGACTGAGTGGCACAGCATTTGAGACTCACCTTTGGAGTTGGAGCTTCGCTTGGAGATCCATCTATATCTGTTCAGCTTTTAGCTATCCAGTGGTTTTGTTCAGACTTGTCATCTGTTTGTATTCGAGACTACATTGTATTTGAGATATTCTGTTGTATTTATTTCAAACTATGTTGTTTTTATAGTAGCTTCATGAACTACTATTTATCTATTCCACTGCTTATTGTTATATTACTCTGTGTCTGTGATTCTGTGATTGATTTATTTACCGTATATGCTGAGTTTTGCCAAATATAAATTAACAATATGATATTTTGAGCAATTCAAGTCCGACATGTGTGGATGCGAATGGCATGAAATACCGGGACGTTACATCTAGATAGCCGTCATGCCTTCTGCACGTCTCCGAAATTTTATTCATCAAAAGAGGTACCTGAAAATCTCAACTCTCAAACTACTCAGAATCAATTGAGTACCCAATAGTTTAAGGGGAAAACATAAACTTCGGGTCAGACATAAAGCTTAGTATGAATAATAATCTACCATCTCAAAACATTTAGATATATAGTGAGACCATGCCGCTTAGCAGAACGGGTTTTCCCCTCACTAGTATCCTAAAACCTTTATAAAACCATATACCGTGCTCTTGCATCCATAATGGTTAAAATAATTCAAAACAATATGATATGATGATATACAAAACAAGTGAATCAATTCTGGATTACCCATCACCATTTATTTTTGACTATCTGCCACAGTTATAGTTTCTACGATTACTATTAACCTAATAGTTTTCATGGGCTGACTAATAACCGGTAAAATGATTATGGACTCCCTGTCCAGTTACATAGTTTTCATGGGATCACTAAGAACCTATTGGTAATTCCAATATCTTTACATATCCTTGTTTTCATGGACTGACTAGGAACCTATTGGTAAATCCAATATCTCTTCTTCGTATCCTAGTTTTCATGGGCTGACAAGGAACCTATTGACATCTGTCAATATCTTAATCCAGATATAGTATTCATGGGTTCACTATAAACCTATTGGCCCCTGCCAACATCAAATCATAGTTTTCATGGGCTAACTATGAACCTGTCTTTCTGACATCTTCATTTATACATAGTTTTCATACGCTTACTTTGAAACTATTAGCCCCTGCCAATAACTTTTCCAATACACAGTGTTCATGGGCTTACTAAGAACCTATTGGCCCCTGCCAACATCTTTTCCTTTAATATTTTAGCATCCTATATTCTGGTCTTCCTGACCTCCTAGATGCAATTCTACTCATTCAGGAGTTAACTTAATTTATATTCACTACTGGGTCAGCCAAGCTGGTTATTCCGCCCTTCCCCAAAATACAGTTATGGATCCATTACAATATGAATATATACAAATATGAAGAAGCAAACACAATAACTTGGTTAATCCCTTTAACCCTTTAATCAAAGAAAACTTCTTCAAAAACTCCTTTTCAAAACACTTTATTTATTTATGCCATGGTTTTCTTTTAAAATGAGATTGGGTTATTTGTTTTGAAAACTAAGGCTTTCGAAACCTTCAAAACCTTGCTTTTGACCTCACTAGATAACCACCTTCGAAAGCAAAGAAATTTCTTTTCAAAACGTTAGGCCCTAGCCTTTCGAAACACTTTAAAACCTCTCTTTCGAAACCTTTCGAATGTAATAAAGTATTACTTATTAACTTTTAGAAGAATAGCTTCGATACCATTGAAAGTACCCCTTCCGAAACCTTTGGAAGTATTCCTCCCAAAACCATTGAAAGTCCATCTTTCGAAACCATTGGGTTTATATTAAAAATATCAATTTGGGTCAAAGTGAATCTAAACGAAAGTATCTCTTTCGAAACCACTCTTTATCATATAAAAGCATTGGGGAAAACTTGATTGCCTCGACACCATCCCTTTCGAAAGCTTCAAATCATTTGAACAAAACATTGAAGAATTGCGTCGAAACCCCCTTTCGAAGCCATTGCCTTCGAAACCCTTGTAGCCTTTCGAAAGCATTTAGGAAGTGGCTTAGAACATCTTTAAAACAAAACTACCCTTCGAAGGAATTGATGACTTCAAGATACTCGAAAGGCAAAAGTACGGCAGCAGGGCTTCGACTAGGTCGGAACTCCTACTTTTGAAAGCATTATTTTTATAAGTAAAGAAACCCATTCGAAAGCGTATTATTTAAAACATAAGATGGAAACCCCTTCGAAAGCCTTTAGAAAACCTCTTTCGAAAACATATGCTTCGACTAATAAAACAAAGGCAGACGTTTCAATTTCTAAAACAAACAAAGGTATCGACCACATCGGAAGCAATGCTTTCGACACTATGCATTTCTCCTTTCTCCAATCCACTACGTACCATTTAAGTGATACCTTGTGTATTGGTTTCGGCCTGGGTTGGTTTCGACTGAAATGGAGCTGAAGCATTGGAGTTGAAAGGTGCTTCTAAATAGAGACGGAACCCACTTTTCTGGGTAAACATGATTTAATACCAATTAAAGCATACTTTCTAACTAACCTGCCACGTGTAAACATATGATTGGTTGCCTTAACTTTTCAAATTCTTTACCAAAATAACTGCCACCTAATTTCAAATCTAAACCAAGGTTAATTTAACAAATAAGCCCTTTCATTAAGCAAAACCAATATTGCAAATAAGTCCTTCTTCTAAAATAATTTAATTTGCATAGCAAATCACTTAGAAAAAATCCCAAAACATGATAGAAATTCACTTTCATCATGTTATCTAACATATCAAAATTTCAGACCCAAATTCTCAATATACTTTCTAAAATAAATTTCTATACCCAATTAACCATATTTTCCTTTGAAAATTCATAATAATCTTCCATAGCTTGGAAAATTATCAAAATTAAAACCCAACTCCAAAATCATGTTTTACATAACATAAAATTTTTCCATGGCATTCAAGGATCAATTTCAATCAGTTTTTCCCTAAAACCGCATTAAACCCCATTTAAACAATCATGTTTAAATTAAAAAAATATATAATTCAAGCATATCATCATCCAATTCATCATAAAAACGAATTTAATATTAAATCTGAAAACATATGATCATAAAACAAGATAGAGATGGTATAAAATATTATTCACCTTGATTAAGATAAGGAGATTGGATTGGGATTGAGATTTATTCCCCTAGCTTTAATACTTAGCTTTACTTTGATTTCTCTTCTCTTTTCCTTGTTAATGGCCGGCTCTTATTTACGTTTTTGTTTTGTTTTTGTGGACATGAATGGGGAAAATGAAACATGAATGGTATAGGAAGGAGAATATATAAGGGTAAGGGGTTATGTGCGGCTAATTCCCATTATGCCCTTATGTAAATTAATTAACTTAAACCACTCTTAAGCCCATTTAATTAATTAAATTGAGCATGGCCCCTTAAGTATTTATTTAAATCTCAATTCCCTTATCACTTAACATTTACATTGTTCTATTTAGTTTATCTAATTAAATATCCTAAGTAATGTTATAAAAAATTAAGGGTGTTACAGGCCACCCTCCTTAAAGAATTTCGTCCTCGAAATTCAGTAAGGACTAAATACTAAACATAGCAATCATCTATAATGACTCCTAACAACCATACTGTTCTACCTAACTAGCAATTATCAATATAAGTATAATATAGACATACCCTCAAAGCAGATCAGGATAAGTATCTCAAATCTTGTCCTCTATCTCCCAAGTATAGTCCTTCTCGTTGTCTCTCCATTAAACTTTCACCAACTTGACTATCTTGTTCCTTAATCTTTTCTCATCTCTCACTACAACCCGAACTGGCTGTCTAACAAAAGTCAAATTAGGCTCTACTATCAAATCTTCCAACCCTGTCGGAGGAATAGTAGTCTCTGGATCATGCACATACTTGCGAAGATGAGACATATGCAATACATTATGGACACCTGTCATATTGCTTGGCAACACTACTCTGTATGCAAGCTTTCCAATCCTCTCTATAATCTGGAATGGACCAACATATCTTAGTGCCAGTTTCCCCGACTTCCCGAACCGTACCATACCCTTCATCGGTGATACCTTAACGAAAACCTTATCTCCAACTGAGAACTCTAGGTCTTTACGCCTCTTATCTGCATAACTCTTCTTTCTGGATTGAACTTCCTTCGTCCTTTCTCGGATTAAATCAATCTTCTTTGACGCCTCTCTAACCAAATCTGGACCTAAGACCAATCTGTCTCCAGTCTCCAACCAACACACTAGTGATTTGCATGGCCTTCCATACAAAACTTCAAAAGGCATCATTCCTATACTAGTTTGATAACTATTATTATAGGAAAACTCAACCAAATGTAGGTGATCTTCCTAAGATCCACCAAAGTCCAATATATAAGTTCTCAATAAATCCTTGAGTACCTTATTGACTCTCTCTGTTTGCCCATCCGCCTAAGGGTGATTTGCAGTACTCATGTTGAGCTTAGTGCCTAATACATCCTATAGACTCTTCCAGATTTCACTATTGAACAAAGCATATTTGTCACTGACTATGCTACTAGGAACTCCATGTAGTCTAACTATGTTCTTCATGAACAACTTAGCTAAAACAGGTGTCGTCATGGTTGACTTAACTGGAATGAAATGGGCACTTTTGGTCAACCTGTCCATTATAACCCATATACTTTCATTTCCCCTATTTGACCTTGGCAACCCGTCTATAAAATCCATGGATATCACATCCCATTTCCATACTTGAATCTCTAAAGGTTGAAGCAATCCACTTGACTTCTAATGTTCGGCTTTCACTTGTTAACAGTTCACACACTGCCTAACCCACAAGCCAACATCCCTCATCATACCTTCCCAATAGATGCTCCTCTTCATATCTTGACACATCTTGGTCCCTCTAGGATGAATCGTAAACTTGGACCGATGACATTCTCCAAGAACTTCTTTCCCCAAGTTCTCAACATTTGGAACACATAATCATCCCTTCTTTCTTAACCATCCTCTTTGGTCAAGACAAAAATCTTTCAAATCATCGATCTCAGCTCCAACCTCAAGCCTTCTAATCTTCTCAGCCAATAATGGATCCTCTTTCTGCTTAGAAGCAATTCTCTCGATCAATACTGGTCGAACTTCTAAACAAGACAACATGGCAATACTTTGATTAGAACTGGCAGTCGATCTTAACTGCACACTACAAGTAGTCAAAGCTTCTAAATCTTTCCACTCTGCCAACATAGCTAACAACACATTCTGATGTCTCCTGCTAAGTGCATCCGCTACTTTATTACCTTTTCCTGGTGTATACTCTATTCCAAAATCATAAGTAGCTAAAAACTCCAGCCACCTCTGTTGTCTCATATTCAACTCCTTCTGAGAGAATAAGTATCTTAAAGATTTATGATCTGTGTATAGCTCAAATCTCTCCCTTAAGAGATAATGCCTCCAAATATTCAATGCGAAGATTACCGCTTCCAATTTCAAATCATGAGTAGGATATCTCACTTCATGTGGTCTAAGCTGTCATGAAGCATAGGCAATCACTTTACCCTTCTACATCAACATAGCTCCCAATCCCGTTCCACATGCATCAGTATACACCACCAACCCTTTATTTCCATTTGGAACTACTAAACATGTATATTGGTCAACAAATGCTTTAACTTAAGGAATGCTTCCTGACATTTTTCAGACCAAACAAACTTCACCTCCTTCCTGGTTAGCTTAGTCAAAGGTGATGCTATTCGCGAGAAATCCTTAATGAATCTTCGGTAATAGCCAGCAAGTCCAAGAATACTTCTAATCTCAGTCACCGTCTCTTCCAATTATTAACAGCTTCGATCTTATCTGTATCGACTGACAAACCCTTCTCTGAAACCACGTGACCAAGAAACTTAACCTCTTTCTTCAAAAAATGACACTTGGAAAACTTTGTCTTTAGCTAATGCTGCCTCAGTGTCTCAAGCACAACTCTAAGATGATCTTCATGCTCCCTTTCATCTTTAGAGTATACCAAAATGTCATCTATAAACACTAACACAAATCTATCCAAATACTCTCAGAAGACTCGGTTCATCAAATCCACGAAGAAAGCAGGTGCATTCGTTAACCCGAATCGCATTACAAACCACTAGTACGAATCATACCTAGCCCGAAATGCTGTCAAAGGAATGATGTCCTCTGCCACTCTTAACTGATGGAAACCTATCGCCAAATCCAACTGTGAAAACACTCCGGCTCCACACAACTGGTCAAATAGATCATCAATTCTCAACAAAGGATACTTATTCTTCATCGTTCTTTCGTTCAACTTACGATAGTCGATACACATCCTCAACTACCCATCTGGTTTCTTCACGAACACTGCGGCCGCTCCCCAAGGTGAACTTCTTGGTCTAATAAAATTCCTTCCTTCTAGATCCACTAGCTGCACCTTCAATTCCTTCATCTCGGTCGGTGTCATCCTCCTAGGTGGTGTACTTACAAGTTCAGCTCCTGACACAAGGTCTATCCGAAACTCAACAGCTCGTTTCGGTGGTAGTCCTGTGACAGGCTCAAAGACATCTGCAAAATCTCTTGCTACTCTAACCTGACTTAGCTCTTCTCCCACTTCCATTGCACTTAACAAAGCATGACTACTCCGGTCTGAATTCTCCACTGAGAATATGATTCAATTATGACTATCGCGGTGTCTTAGTGATATCTCCCCATCCTGGCAAAATATCTTGGCCTTATACCTTCTCAACCAATCCATACCCAAAATGATTCCATAATCTACGAAATTGAAAACATACAGACTGCATACAAACTTATGACCTAACAAGTCAAGTTCTAATTGGTCACATCTCATCCCCAAAGTTGCAATGCCGCATATTGGATTTTCAACCCTTAAGGAAGTAACAAGGTATGTAGGTTCTAAGCATAACCTATTAACCAAACACTGGGATATAAATGAATGTGATGCACCGGTATCAAATAGCATCCCCACTGGTGTACTCTGAATCAAAAATGTACCTTCCATCACAGTTTTCCCCTTTTCAGCTGTAGTTAGCTTAGCAGATGATGGTTCAACAGCAAAAACCTTTCCCTTGTCTGCCCTAACCAATTCTGGACACTAATTCTTATAATGCCCATCTTGATCACAGTTGAAGCACTTCACATTCTTCTTATTTACATCCTTCTTCCCCTTGCCTGACCGACACTCATTTGCATAATGACCCTTCTTGTCACACTTGTAACAAACTAAATCAACCTTTGCCTTCTTGGCAGCATCTCTCTTCTGGACTCCTTTCTTCTTAAAGAACTTTCTTTTCTTTCCCCATGAACCCTGGGTTTCAACCGGCTTCTCTCTAGCACAAACAGCAAGCATCTCTTCATGGCGATTTGCCATCTCCACAACCACATTATAAGGATCACGAATATGTGTCAGGGTCGCCTTAGCAAGCTCATGTTTTAAACCCCGAATAAACCTCTCATTCCTTCTGATGCCAGTGTCTATAGTAGCATACCCATATCGGGATAACTCATCAAACTTATTGGCATACTCGTTAACTGACATCTCTCCCTGAACTACATCTATAAACTTCTTATCAACGTTGACTTAGCACCTCAGATAAACACCTTTGTTCAAATCTCCTTCTGAATCCAACCCATGTCAACTCTTCCTCCAAAACTCCAGCAGTAACACTATTCCACTAGTGAAGTGCTGAACCTTGCAACTGTCTAGAGACCAACCTTCTCTTCTGCTCATCATCTAAACCCAAATCAGCAAAGATACGATCACAATGCAACAACCAATTCTCTACTTCTATGGCATCCTCTATTCCCATAAACGGTTTCTCACCTAGACTGGTGTAACTCTGCTCAGCTTAGCATAGTTATTCCCAACTGGAGCCACTAATTAGCTCCTTCAACATTACCAGCAACTCCTGCTTGCATCACATTGACGAAGAACTGATACATCGCTCCCATATCTACCGGTGGATTTCCAGCTTCCACATTGGCTTCAGCATTTTGGTTAGCATTAGCCTGTCGACCTTGGTTCCTCCTAGTATTAGGTCGAACATTTCCGTTGGTTATGGTGCTTCCTCCACCGAGATTACCTCTTCTGTTTCCTGCTTCCATATCTTCTTTCTCGTAAATCTGCATACGAACCTTAGTAAGATATAGATGAACGATCTATGAGAGAGGGGAATACATACTTATATATATATATATATATCTATATATCAAATACAAGTACGTTACTATAGCGTTATCCCAACCCCGATCATATTTTCGATTTATTGGATTATGTTTCAAAAAAGCTTTTAGGTTTAACTTTTCTTTTAAATTTTCATAAACGTACGCTCTGATACCAACTTGTAACATCCCCCTACTTTGAGGTCCAAAACTAACGGCTACGAATGCTGCAGTCATCCATAGTTATTAATCTTCGGCGACCAAATACGGCAATGTTAGATTCATTGATACATAAAAACACATGAATATGGAAATTTTTAAAACATCAAACAAGATCACATTCCATTTCAAAACATTTCCAATTCATTACACAATCCCACAATTGTTAACCATGTTCATAAAATAAAAATTATTACAACATACGCCAAGAGCGACATATGAAGATGCCCCTTAGATGATCAGAGTATATATAGGCAATTTAAAAACTTTACCTTTACATCAACACAGTGGAATCAAAATAAAAGAGAACTCTGGATAACTATCATGCCTCTTGCACATCTCCGGAAGCTTATTCGTCTAAAGAGATACCTGAAAACCACAACTCTCAAACTACTCAAAATCAATTGAGTACCCGAGAGTTTAAGGGGAAAACATAAACTTTGGGTCAGACATAAAGCCTAGTATGAATAATAATCTACCATCTCAAAATATTTAGATATCTAGTGAGACTATGCCGCTTAGCGGAACGTGTTTTCCCCTCATTAGTATCCTAAAACCTTTATAAAACCATATACTGTGCTTCTGCATCCACAATGGTTAAAACAATTCAAAACAATATGATATGATGATATACAAAACAAGTGAATCAATTCTGGACTACCCATCACCAGTTATTTTTGACTATCTGCCACGGTTATAGTTTCTAGGATTACTATTAACCTAATAGTTTTCATGGACTGACTAATAACCGGTAAAATGATTATGGACTCCCTGTCAGCTACATAGTTTTCATGGGATCACTAAGAACCTATTGGTAATTCTAATATCTTTACTCATATCCTAGTTTTCATGGGATGACTAGGAACCTATTGGTAACTCCAACATCTCTTCTTCGTATCCTAGTTTTCATGGGTTGACTAAGAACCTATTGACATCTGTCAATATCTTAATCCGGATATAGTATTCATGGGTTCACTATAAACCTATTGGCCCCTGCCAACATCAAATCATAGTTTTCATGGGCTAACTATGAACCTGTCTTTCTGACATCTTCATTTATACATAGTTTTCATGGGCTTACTATGAAACTATTGGCCCCTGCCAATAACTTTTCCTATACACAGTTTTCATGGGCTTACTGAGAACCTATTGGCCCCTGCCAATAACTTTTCCTTTAATATTTTAGCATCCTATATTCTGGTCTTCCTGACCTCCTGGATGCAATTCTACTCATTCAGGAGTTAACTTAATTTATATTCACTACTGGGTCTACCTAGCTGGTTATTCAGCCCTTTGCCAAAATACAGTTAGGGGTCCATTACAATATGAATATATACATATATGAAGAAGCAAACACAATAACTTGGTTAATCCCTTTAACCCTTTAATCAAAGAAAACTTCTTCAAAAACTCCTTTTCAAAACACTTTATTTATTTATGCCATGGTTTTCTTTTAAAATGAGATTGGGTTATTTGTTCTAAAAACTAAGGCTCTTGAAACCTTCAAAACCTTACTTTCGACCTCACTGGATAACTTCCTTTGAAAGCATATAAATCTCTCTTCTAAACTTTAGACCCCAGCCTTTCGAAACACTTTAAAACCTCTCTTTCGAAATCTTTCGAATGTAATAAAGTATTACTTATTATCTTTTAGAAGTATAGCTTCGAAACCATTGGAAGTACCCCTTTCATAACCTTTGGAAGCGTCCCTTCCGAAGCCATTGAAAGTCCCTCTTTCAAAACCATTGGGTTTATATTTAAAAATATCAATTTGGGTCAAAGTGAATCTAAACGAAAGTGTCTCTTTCGAAACCACTCTTTATCATATAAAAGCATTAGGGAAAATTTGATTGCCTCGACACCATCCCTTTCGAAAGCTTCAAATCATTTGAACAAAACATTGAAGGATAGCGTCGAAATCCCCTTTCGAAGCCATTGCCTTCGAAACCCTTGTAGCCTTTCGAAAGCATTTAGGAAGTGGCTTAGAACATCTTTAAAACCAAACTACCCTTCGAAGGCATTGATGACTTCAAGATACTCGAAATGCAAAAGTACGACAGTAGGGCTTCGACTAGGTCGGAACCCCTACTTTTGAAAGCATTATTTTTATAAGTAAAGAAACCCATTCGAAAGCTTATTCTTTAAAACATAAGATGGAAACCCCTTCGAAAGCCTTTAGGATACCTCTTTCGAAAACATATGCTTCGACTAATAAAACAAAGGCAGGCGCTTCACTTTTTAAAACAAACAAAGGTATTGACCCCATCGGAAGCAATGCTTTCGACACTATGCATTCTGCCTTTCTCGAATCCACTACATACCATCTAAGTGATACCTTCTGTATTGGTTTCGGCCTGGGTTGGTTTTGACTGAGATGGAGCGGAAGCATTGGAGTCGAAAGGTGCTTCTAAATAGAGGCGGAACCCACTTTTCTGTGTAAACCTGATTTAATACCAATTAAAGCACACTTTCTAACTAACCTGCCACGTGTAAACATATGATTGGTTGCCTTAACTTTTCAAATTCTTTACCTAAATAACTGCCGCTTAATTTCAGATCTAAACCAAGGTTAATTTAACAAATAAGCCCTTCCATTAAGAAAAACCAATATTGCAAATAAGTCCTTCTTCTAAAATAATTTAATTTTCTTAGCGAATCACTTAGGAAAAATCCCCAAAAATTATAGTAATTCAATTTCATCTTGTTATCTAACATATCGAAATTTCAGACCCAAATTTTCAATATAATTTCTAAAATAAATTTCTAAACCCAATTAACCAAATTTTCCTTTGAAAATTCATAATAATCTTTCCATAGCTTGGAAAATTATCAAAATTAAAACCCAACTCCAAATTCATGTTTTACATAACATAAAAATTTTCCATGGCATTCAAGAATCAATTTCAATCAGTTTTGCCCTAAAACCACATTAAACAATCTTGTTTAAATTAAACAAATTATAATTCAAGCATATCATCATCCAATTCTTCATAAAAACGAATTTAATCTTAAATCCGAAAACATATGATCATAAAACAAAATAGGGATGGTATAAATTATTATTCACCTTGATTAAGATAAGGAGAGTGGATTGAGATTTATTGCCCTAGCTTTAATCTTTAGCTTTACATTGATTTCTCTTCTCTTTTCCTTGTTAATGGCCGGCTCCTCTTTACGTTTTTGTTTTGTTTTTGTGAACTTGAATGGCGAAAATGAAACGTGAATGGTGTAGGAATGAGATTATATAAGGGTAAGGGGTTATGTGCGGCTAATTCACATTATGGCCTTATGTAAATTAATTAACTTAAACCACTCTTAAGCCCATTTAATTAATTAAATTGAGCACGACACCTTACGTATTTATTCAAATCTCAATCCCCTTATCACTTAACATTTACATTATTCTATATAATTTATCTAACTAAATCTCCTGAATAATGTTATTAAAAATTAGGGGTGTTACAAACAGGAGCTGGGCTTGATTAGATTTTCTTTCTTTTATCTGTCTTTTGTGCCTGCAACTGTGTAAATAGTCTATCGAATTGTAAACAATTCATAATTAAATGAATATCACCTCAGATATGTAATCAAGAACCGAATTTTGATTTTGACTTAAAACTGCGTCATGCTTAGTATTCCACTTTTCCATACTTTGAGTTTTTGAGCTCACTTTCTACTTGTTTGTAAAAATGAGATTGCTGCTGATTGAGCCTTTTATAACTCAATGTGGATGTTTAATAACAAAGATTCCATTTAAATAATATTAGATCTGGTAAAAACATAGAATATCAGAAATCCCCATCTGGAAGGTCAGAAATCCAAGTCTGGAATAATAGAAGACCAGAAATCCATATATAAGATAATAGAAGACCAAAAAAATCTATATCCAGTAGTAGCAGAAAATCAGAAACTTATATCTAACAATGGAATATTTGAAGATATTTTCTTATGGAGGTTAGACAGATTTGAAGCACTATTTGGTTTGGATTTCGTTAGATCTTCCCCTGGAAAACTGATTGGTTGAGAGTATTACTTGGCTCAAACTTTGTTAGACTTAAGAGCACTATCTGGTTGTGATTTCGATTGATTCAGGAGCAATTCTTTGGCTCAAATTTTGATAGATTTGGGAGCACTACTTGGCTTTGATCTTGATTGATTTAGGAGCACTATTTGGCTCATATTTTGATTGGTTTGGGAGTACTTCTTTGGCTCGAATTTTGATAGATTTGGGAGCACTACTTGGCTCTGATCTTGGTTGATTTAGGAGCATTATTTGGCTCTAATTTGATTGATATAGGTGCACTTCCTTGGCTCGGACCCTTTATCACTATCTTAGGTGATGGTTTAGGTCTTCTGTCTAGTGCGTTTGGTTATCTGTTTTAAGTAGGACCAAAGACTTACCTGACCTCCCTCTAGGAGGCGCTTCAGTGAGGTCTTTAATGGTAGGCACTAAAGGCTAGTTCGGTGCTTTAGTGAGGCCTTTGATGACAACACTAAAGGCTTACTCCGTCCTTCCTCTAGGAGGCGCTTTAACTAGGTCGCGTAGGCAGAGGTTGAAGGCTTGCCGAAATTTTGGGCAGGCCCTTTCGGACGGGACCAAAGGATTACTCTGGCCTCCCTCTAGGAGGCACCTTAACCAGGCCTTTGATGATAGGATTAAGGGCTTATGCTTCGGCCAGGCCATGTAGGCCGGACCGAAAGCTTATTCGGTGATTTGCTAGGCTCTTTCGGACGGTACCAAACGCTTACTCCATCCTTCCTCTGGAAGGGGCTTTGTCTAGGCTCAAGTTAGTTGAAGACAAAGGCTTTAACCTCTTACTACCATCTTAGGCAGTTATTTAGGCTTTCCATTATACTAGGCGAATCTTAATCCTCAACCATGTAGAATCACTTATTTGGAGAATTTCTTTTATTACTAAACTTGTCTAATATCTTTTTACAAAGTCGTCAAGCTTACCTTGTTTTAAGAAATTAACGACCATTCCTTCTAGGCTTCTGTATTGATTAGTATCATGCCCATTTGTAAGATGGTAGTGGTAGTATGATCCCTTAAGATTCCTTTCGAACTTGGGTCTTTTCTTTTGTGAAGGCCAATAATCAAGCCTAACCATGGTCAAGAAGTAGATATTCTCAAGAGAGTTGGTGGGATTGCAATCTTTTGGAATTCTTGATTTGAAGGCTAGTCTCTTTAGCTGATGTCTAACTCTTTTGTTGCTTAGTGCGGGGATTTCACTTTCAGTGATGAATTTTCTCTTCAAGGTCCTTTGATTCTCACTTGGGGCCAATGAATGACTCATGATCTTGTGCCACTTCTGAGCAAATGTGTCAGAATCACTTGTGATCCCTTTCTCGAATATAGTCCCTTTAGCATGGAACTGAATGGCTCTCCTTATCCTTAAGAACAAATTATCCTTTCTTGGGGTATCTCTTCCCAAAGAAAAAATTGGAGTAGGGACCACATAAAAGGGATTTATGCTCCCATTATCCAGATAATAAAGGGCCACCTGCTCCTTTTCATTTATAATCTGCAAGGCCTTCAATCTCAATAATTATTCTTTATGAAATCGTGGATCATCAGTGATTTGATAAGTAGGCCTAATTATTCGAGGCTTAGAAAACCCTCGTTCAGACTTCTTAACACGACTAAGCAGCATTTTGTTAGGGATTAAGGTTGGTCTGCTGGAACTGGGATATGCTTGGAAAGGGAAGTTCTTTATGCCCTAGATATGTAGGTCAAGGTAGTCCCACTTAAGGTTTTATCAAAGTTGGAGGTTCGAGCCCTCCTTCTAGCGCCAAAATGTTAGGAAATAAATTTGCTAACCCCGAAAATGCTTGGAAATTGATTGCTCAAAAAGAAGCCTTGTTGAGGCTTGACGAAGTCATCCGGTTGATAAGAACCTTCATAGTGTCTCTTGATGTTATGGTCACAGTTGAGGTCATACGGGCAGTTCGAAGTAGTATATGAAAGATTTGATTATGTTCGAAGTCACTAGGTCGAAGTCAATTATGCTATGCCAATCGCGAAGTCACAACAATTCAAATATGCAATATGCAAAGTCACAAGTATGTTCAATTCAAAAGTTTGAATCGATTACATATAAGCTATGTCCTTGTTTAATATTCAAAATCCTATGTGTACAAAGTCAAATGGTTCAATGGGCTCTAAAAATCCCCAAATCAATTAAGAATTACAAGGCTTTGATTTAAGAAGCAAGAGTGAGCAATGAAAAATCCGACCCCAAAGTGGTGCCCCTAGGGTTGTATTTATAGAGTTGAGCCGCCCTCTATTTGCACCTAGGGTCTTCGTCAGGCTTCGATTCCGTCGGTGCTTAACATCAGGCTCTCCGCTAGTATGCTTTTGGCGAGTTTGACCTTAATGAGGTTTGACTTCGTCTGTGTAAACTTATGTTATAGTAATTATGCATGTATTTCGTATGAAGAT
Source organism: Allium fistulosum (assembly GCA_030737815.1). Classification (NCBI taxonomy): domain Eukaryota; kingdom Viridiplantae; phylum Streptophyta; class Magnoliopsida; order Asparagales; family Amaryllidaceae; genus Allium; species Allium fistulosum. The sequence goes on from CM060906.1 coordinate 46,689,955, forward strand.
CACACAAATCGCTCGGCAAATTCAATTGCCTCCCAACATTCACTAAGTGACGGCGGTCGTACTAATGCAAGTAGCATTGTCTCTTGCGCTAAGGAAGGGGCGTGCTCTTATTTCTGCACAAGAATGCTCCCTCCATAGGAACAGCCAAGTCGGCCAGCGCTTGTAGCAAAGCGGGGAGCAAGGCAACTTACTTGATGATCATAGCTACCTGTCGCATGTATCCCTGAAAAATCTTAGAGCCATTCGACATTCCAGTTTATGTCTAGATTAGCCCCCCAAACCCCACCCCTACCGCTACCCCCACCCCCATTGCGCCTCCGTAGGCATTGAGCAGCAAGGCCAAGGAAAGTTGTTCTATAGGGTTAAGGTCCATCAGTTGCCAGCCTACTCAATCACCAACTCACCAAACAACTCCTTCATTCGTCTTCATCCTCATCTAGGTCCACCTTCGTCCGTTGGTTCCACTAATAGCCTTCAAACATGTCCGTAGACAACCGGACGTCCGCCTACATATCTAAAGACGATCAGTCTTAATGCCTAGCGCAATGATCAAAGCCCACTTGCTAGCCCATGCCATCACCACATATAAAATCTCATTTATGAAAATAAGTTCTCTTGAGTACTTATGAATGAACTACACTCGATGCTCGTCTTGTCATCATATCATACTTTTATAGAGTGCTTGAGCATGTCGTACACTATGGTTGGTGCCGGGACCTGTAGTTATTAGACGACTGGCAACATTTCAATCAGGAGAACATTCGGGCCTTCATGTACTCTAGTTCGAGCTGGGCCTGTTCGCCACTGCATACGACTGCTTGGCACCCAAGAGAACCCATGAGCTAACATATGCTCCCGCTCATTCTGGTGCCACTTGCCACACTGCTTATGGCCGGCATATAGTTCACCTGAACACCCAAACTCAACCCATCTCTTAAACCTATATTGCTATTTAATTTTTCTTAAAAAAGAAAAATTTATGCAAATAATGCAGGGAGTACGCTAGCTACTCAAGATACACTACTCTACAAGTCACATGGGAAAATAAGAGAAGGTAGAGCAACAAAGTTCTTAGCCAAAGTTCACAACAAAATATATGTTTTATCTATTATGAAATTGTGAGGTCACAATGCAAGCTCCGCTAGGAATATAAAGATAATTTATCCTGAACTAGTTGAAAAGAATAAAAAGAAGAGGACGAAGCACCCACCATGGAACGGCTTTAAATGTCCAGAAGAAGCATGCCAACCTACGCTCTTAGCTCTGCCTGGTTGATATTTTACTATGAAAGTAGGGGTGCACCGCCACCCTTGCAAGTTTCCATCTTGAATCTCATAAAGATCTCCAAAAGATAGTAGTCGACGATGTAAATGAGCCACCGGAGGATTTAGCTGTGACAGCAGAGGTAGATGCGACATCCACTACTCTTTCTAAAAGGCATTAAAGCTTCCAAGCGGACCAAGATTTTTTACTGCCAGAGTAAGATGGCGAGAAAGTCCACCAACATCAACTAAACCATTAACATAAAATTTATGGTCAATCAATGTCAAAAAGATGACCAAAAGGCATAAGCTTATGCCAAGCCGTGAAGCAAGATCCATCTCAAAATACTATTCCAAACAGTAGTCCAAGAGGAAGACCAATGTTCAAGATTGCAGCATCAGGAAACTAATTTTTTTACAATAAAACACAAGTTTGAGAAACGTTCAAGAGCACTTGAAGAGAAAGGAGAAGATGAAGTTAGCTACTTTTATCGGTACAAAACTGTGGAAAGTTAGGGAGTTCTTGAGGTGCTTACATGGCTAAAACTTTATGGTTTAGGTTAAAGGGAAGGGAGGGTACTTGTATACCTTCACCTCCAATCACAGTCGTTATATTCAAAAATGCAAATAGGATGTTAATTGTTTAGATGCAATCAAGTGATACATCATACTACGTAGTTAATAAAGCGCTTAATGGTTCTATGGCGGTGAAGGTGCAAAAAGATATAGTGGGAATAAAGCGAGGATATGGCGGAAAATAGCAGACGTACAAAAAGTTGATTTGATATAAAACCAAATATTTATAGTTAATTTATTCTCATTCTCACATTGTTTATGGTGGAAAAAGAAATATTATTTAATTTTATATTAGAAAATTGAAGAATATCAAAATTTATGCAATCCAGATTCGATGACTATAATATATTTCTAACTTATATTGAGTGCTTATGCCTTAGAATTAGATCTTTACCTACCTTTGTTGATTTGGTTTAAAAGAGAACCGGTCAAATCAACCTTTTTATGTTAATGCTGCTAAAGTGGATGCTAAAAAGCCTTGATCTAGTGGGTGTAGTGGAAAATAGTGGGGCACAAAGCATATCTACTTTTCAATAACACTAAATTGAAAAAGCGTAGCAGTCGAGGAGCACTATTTGCTATAGCGAGGATTTTGCGAGGCTTTAACAGGGCTTAAACTGCACATGTGTCACACCATGCATATGGGGGACATGACACGTCTTTGCCACATCTTGTGAGGCACAACCATCTCAGCCAATAGCATGACCATGTGTGGTGCACAATAAATGCATGGCAGAGTAGCTAATTAGCCGAGTCATCGTGTGTTGATAAGCCCGCATTTGCGTACGGGCACGGACTTGGAGGCAAAATGTTATTTTATTTTTTCGTATGTAAAAGGATAAATGAACCAAGGCTTCTTAGCCTGGCCCTATCCAGGCCAAGTCAACTTGGATCTGGGCCAATCCACCACAAAATAACCAAAGCTAGAGACAGACCGACTAGACTTCCTTAGCTTCTGGCCCAAGCCTATGCTGGGCCCATGCCAGCAGCCCCTTTACTAAGCAACACATTAGGCCAACAACCTTTCAGCTCACCCCGATGCTACTTCAATAGCCAATTCATCAAGCCATGCCAGAACTAAATAAAGCTCAATCCGGTCTACATTAGCCCATCTCGTTTGCGATCAGCACTCTCATGTCGGTCTATACTTAGCATGGCACGAGACCAGCTCATCTACTTAAGCATCTCTCCTAGCTATGTCTCGATTGACATGGGTCACAACCTTCACAAGTGGCACATGCCTATCATCTCACATCCAGTTTGGCACCACCCTCTCGGATTCATCTTCAACACTCTAGGTTTGCGACCGACCAACTAGGCTTGGTATAGTCTCAACAGCCAACCCATCTTTGGCCTAGCTTCTCCATAGCCACATTCGACTGATATCAAGTCTTTTGTCTCAATGTCTTGTGCCCGGCTTGGCACGTCCTCCACGGCTTGGTCCTCGGCAACACTTTGTTTCTTCACATCATCAACTATCCACCAGACAACTCGTCAATCTTGCCACAACAGCATCCAAATGTAAACAATAAGAGGGACAACCAGGTGTGCCTAATTCCGATAAAAAGAATGCCATACCCCCATAGCATAACGCCATAATACATATGCATTAAATGCGCAGTAAAGGCAGGACATGCGCCTTGTATGGTTTCCCTATTGGCGCTCATCTTAGCCGCACATTCTTTTCACTTTTCCAGTTTTGTCCCATCAGCCCATTCGACCAGATCAATGGCCAGGCGCACTTTTTGCATGATTCATAGCGCAATCTCAACCATCCATCACTTTTGCTACCATAAATACCTCATGCATTTCCCTTTCAAATGGGTTGAACAACATTAGCTTCCAAATATCTTAGTAATATCATTAAGTAGTAATCTAGGTTGTTGTAATAAAAGTGAAAGCAATAAAAAAATTCTTATAGTGGATGCAGATCATCTTGGGACAAACCACTCTAAACTCTGTCTCTTTACTTTTCATTATACTAGCACCTATTTATTTTTCATTTTTAACTAGGGTATTAGTAACAAATCTTTTGGAAGTATCAACCCTGAAACACACTTTCGAGATTGGATAAAATTCTAGTCAATGGTATAGGTATGATTTCACCAGCAGCAATACATCTGATGCCACCTGTGATGGCTTACGTGCAAGGATCATGGCCTTTTGGTCCTGATTTTGTGACATTCCCATCGACATAAGAAATTCGTGTTCGAGGAATTCATGATAAATTAATTTATTTACATAATACTTATAAATATTTACTTTATTTTGTTCATAATATATTCAATTTGCACTTGCAAAGGAAATTTGCATGGAGAGAGGACATTTTTGAAAAAATTGTAAAAAGGGTTGGCAACCGCAATTGACAAAATATCGGGAATGGATGTATCGTATGCCAAGGAATCACAAAAAGCACTTATCCTTTGTCCAGAAGATATACGAGCAGTATTTAAAGTATTAGGACATAGATGGCTTCAAGAAGATAGCGAAACAGAATGTTGAAATTAGGAGTAGAAACCATCTGTGGCATAATGGCGGCTCTAGATCATACACAGACCATAGTATCGATTTGATATATATATATATATATATATATATATATATATTTATTTGTTAAGTTTTCTTAACATTTTAAATAAATTAAAATAAGCTTATATACTAATGTACTTAATTCAAATTTTAGTACGAAGAGCAACATAGTGAGCCTACATTTTGGCAAGTCTATTGCAAGACTCACAACATTGAGTCATTTGATGGGTTCACTGTTAATAGATGGTAGATGATGCTTCCATTGATTTTGTGGTATGTTATCCATAAAACTTCATTTAAATAATATTTACATAAATATACATGTATAAAATTATAATGAATATGTAAAATGCAAAATTGGAAAAATACTAAGCTAGGATTGAGGAGCTTCAGAGTCAACGTGTGGAGGTAACAAGAGAAGTGGACGAAAAAATATTCCAAGCACTCAGTAGAGCTTTTGCCAAAATGGCATATCGTTAGCCAAACCACGACAATATTCTGAAGGTAATAACTTAAACATTCGTTATATACATATGATATTAGGTATATATGTATACAAAGCCATAATATATATATATATATATAGTATATGTTTGTATACATTGGTTATAAATCTCAATAACCATATGTGTGTGTATGTATATTATATGCATGCTTAGTATAATTATTTAACTTAATCCTCATTTTCTACTAGATGATATAAATTGTCATTTTAAAAATAAATTGAGTTTTAATTAAAATTTATAAGTCAAGTTACTCAATAAATTAAGAAAATATATAATTAAGCTAGATTATAAATCTTCTTTCGATAAATTAAACGAATTTATTCAAGTTAATTTTTTTAAATCACTCCATAAATTAATCAAATATATAAGTTAAATCACTTAAGAAATTAAATTTTTTATAATTAAGTTAAGTTATCAATTTTGTTTCAGTAAATTAAACAAATTTATTTGAGATAAAATACAGGTTTTGTTAAATCACCCAATAAATTAAAAATATATATAATTAAGGTTTGTTATAAAGATTAAAAAGGTTTATTCAAGTTAAAATATAGATTTTGTTAACTCACCCAATAAATTAAATAAATATATAAGTTAAATTACTCAATATATTAAAGAAATATATTATTAAGTTAAATTATATTTTTTGTTTGATAAATTAAACAAGTTTATTTAAGTAAAAATATAGATTTTGTTAAATTCATAAATACAATAGTTAAAATAAAAATTAATTTATTATTAACAAACAAATTTGGTTAAAATGTGGAGATTATCGTTAGATGGAGGTGAAAGATTTACCGATGTGGAAGAATAAACCGGTGGTTAAAATCACATGTCGGTTAGCTAGAGAAGAAACTCGATAAGCTTACTAATGCATTTGTGCAACAACTGCCATTTCTTCTTCTGATGACGATGGTAGGCAGTGGGCGGGAGAGTAGTTAGTATTTATCTTGTTCTTATATTATTGTGTTGGTTATATTTGAATTTTATTGTTTGGATATTATTGTCTAGAGAGCAGATAGTATTATGTTTAGATATTATTATGTTCGGATGATATTGTTTAGATGTTTGGATAATGTTTAGATGTTATTATTGTGTATTAATAGAAGGTATTATAACGACCCGCCTTTTCGACCATCAAAAGTTGGCACCAAATACGTCTACGGTATTCCAATGTCGAACATCCAATTGCCGAAAAGGCAGATTGTTAGGGTAAAATAAAGAAAAAGAAACAGCGAAAACAGAATCTCACATTGGAACAACATATAATATAACAAAGACAGTAAAATGTGTCACTCTAAAATAAAAGGTATATTAGAGTTAAAAACAAACCTCATCAGCCTGGACAATTATAACTTCATGACCTTACAATTGCCGATGGATATATATAATAATATGGTGGAAAATAAAAATACTACTGCAGGTGAACATCCAGCTCTACTCCATGTGCTCCATGTCCCACCAAAGACACCTGGAAAAACTAGTTCTGACCCGTGCATTACAATAAAATAACACCCGGATTAGTCTGGAAAACCAGCATGAGAAAACTTAAGTAATATGATGGACACATAATAATTCTGTGAGACCATGCTGCTAACCACGGAGTAGTTTTTTCCTCATAAGAACAACTTCCACACATGAATGAATGGAATCAAATTAAAGTAAAACCCAAACTTGAAAGAATGGGCATAATCAAGATCAAAATCCAAACTTAAAGAATGGACATAAATAATTAAACATCGAAAAGAGCTCCAGTCACTTCTCGATGCAACTAAGATAACAATTCAAAGATTTGAATCAACAACAATAAAAGGAATTTTCCAACAATGACTTTGAGGGTGCACCCCTCACTGAAAGTATACCTCTAGAAAATATGCTTGAGAGAATCATATTGTAACACCCTACATATATACCCATACTATCCAAGAGTATTACTCAGTAATACTATCAGATTATACAGAGAGTAAGGCTATTTGGGGTACACACATGAATATTCCCTTGGACTAACACTGGTACATATTAAAACATTGAATATAACTCACCAAAAAAACTTACACAGTATCATCCCAAAGCAATAAACACGTGGGTCTCTAGGATAGAACAATACATAATATACAGTAAATATCAAGGATCACCGAGTCAATCGTAGCGATAATATATAATATACAATATAGAATATATGTCCAATAAAATCACAACAATACATACACAAGACGCTATATAATAAATGATGATAATCTAAAATACAGAATATCTAGTCTCCTCTATTCCCACAAAATACAAGCTGGTCTCGTCGTCCGCGAACCTGTAATATCTCGGACTGACTTGAGTATTATATAAATAATAAACGGGTCAACTATATCTAAATCTAATGTCAATAACCTTATGGAACTCTGTATATACTGGGTATAAATAAATATAAAATAATAGTAATGTTAACTCAAACAATTCAAATATCATATACATAGAACACCACAATACCATTATAAAGATGCTATCACCCATATAAAACTCATTAAATCAGAAACCATGGAACAACATCAAATGGGTGAATCATCCATATCCAAAAATCAACATTCAAAATCTCAAAAGCATCTATAAGTCAAAACATAGTGATGGCGATAAATGCCTATGAAAATAAAGTTGGCTCCAAATAAATATAATCTACGACACACGTCTAAGATAAATAATTGGCAACTCAGAGCAATGAATAGTACTTGGCGACACACACTATGAGTTATAAAAGCAATACATGAAAATAGATAATAGTTGGCAAAGAAAAATAATTGGCAATACATGCTAAAAAAGGATATAGGAATTGATCATATTCAGGACACGGTCTCTAGTAAAATCACATGAGTACTTGTCTAAATCACATCACACTAGAATCATACGGGAGACTGACAGACGCACTTGCTTTAGAAGACTACACACGTTACTAGTGAACATGACACACATGTCGAACCAGCATGGCACCTATAATCATCGGTTACCTCGATGGACATCGTAACTCTCATCCACTGCATGTCACAAACACATTGCAGGACCACGCTTTACACTAATCACGACCCTGCTATGCCCCTAATGGTAATAGACTACTGGCCTAGGTGACACAAAGGGCTAACCATCGCCGACGCATGACCCTACAATCATTGATATACAACTATTAATATTGCCGATACATGACAATGGGGTGTCATAGATCCGAGGTGCGACCACCGCGATCAGGCCACTAAGGTGGATACTGGCCAATCTGGTTCACTCGTGAAACTTAAAGAGAGTTGGACAATGATAGAAAAATATTATAAAATATATATAATAGCCGACACACAACTATATACACATACCGACATACGGTTCTATAAGTATGTTGATATACAGCTAAATATATATGTTGATACATGACCCAATATAATCGCCGACACACGGCTAAATACGCGACTCACTATAGCGAGGCTCATAACACATAACAAAACCTCGTATTGATTGTCATCCATGAGCAAAGGATAACCGAATAAATAACACAACGGCGTCCTATACCATCGCGTGTTACTAGTTCGTTTATACAAAGCTCATTCATCACACTTGCCCTTTTTTATTTAATATAACGAGTCCAAAGAATAACCAAAAAATATTATAGAATGCTCCATCTCAAATGGTATTATAACTCCGTTTATTCAAATTTCTCATCACATAAAATAAATATCAATAAATCAAACAAGGATGTCATCATCGTATCATATTAAAGTCATTAATCAAATTAATCTCAATAGTGAATCATTCATACAATTCAATTCAATGTATAAGGAAATAATGCATGGAAAAGTAATATAAAAATAGATTATTCAAATAACTGTGTGTGTGTATATATAATAACAAGCAAATCACTCTTAATAATAATTCAAATTACTCAAATAAATAAACATAACAACCAACAAATCATTATTTAATAATGAATCACTTACAACAAAAATGCATACTTAGAATTAGATACCGAATATATATTAAATAATAAATTCACTTTTTTTATTTAATCACAATATAAGGTTCAATTTCTAAATTCCATTTCTAAATCCTTATATATATATATATTACAAAACTTTCCAAATCACTTTACACATTAAAATAATTTCATAAACTATTTCAAAATTTTCTATAGCTAAGTAATGCTTTAAAATAAATTTATAAACTTCAAAAATAATTCTTTTCATTTTCGAATCATAATTTATAATTCAAACCCTTTACTATATTTCCAAAATTGATAGTAACTCAAATGGAAATCAACAAACATTACTTTTAAATTCATTTCATAATCTTTTATAATAAAACGTTATTTCAAAATAAATTTATAGGTTACAAAATAAATTATATTTATTTCAAGCCATAGAATATAATTCAAAATCTTCATTTTATACTCTAACGGTTAGAAATAAAATATTTCCATTTCAAAACTCCTTTTAGATCTAAAATAATTTTTGAGAAATCATTTTATTTAATTGTAAAATATCAAAAATAATTTATCGTAACTTACAAAAATATTTTAAAACTAGAAAATTGATTGAATGTCAAAATACTAATTATAAAACAAAATCCTCCAAAATCATCAACAATCATCAATATAAATTTATCGTGTGGCTGAATCGAGTTCCATCTAATTTCGGCCATTCATACAATATACACACAATATAAATAAATTTAAAACATAAAAATGCAACATCTCGTTTGTATTTCGGACATCCAACAAACACAAAACTCCACTTTCGAATCAAACAACATCCAATGTCATGACAACCAATTAATCATCCCAATCAAATAATTTATCCAACCAAACAATCAACATTCACAAGAAATTCTACTAAGAAATTTTATAAATAAATGGGATAATAATATATAAAAGATATGAGTGGAATAACATATAGTTGCGAGTAAGAAATACTCACCGAAACGACGCTCGAATTATATTGTTAGCGACTACCATCACCTTTGCCCGCACTCACCACTGCTTCGAGCTCAGTACTACTTGACATGCATAGCGCAGAACCACCTTTAACTTGCAACTGCACTGCCTCTAACTGTACCCACATAACCACAACAACAACCTCCTCCGACTCACGATAGCCCATCACCAAGCATAGCACTATGTCCTCCAATCGCACGTCTCCATCCACCAATAGTCGTCAGGTCGCGGCAATCATCACGCATCCCCAAAATAATTGAACGCCTTCCCTTCGTCATTACAGTCGCCGTTTCACCTCCATCCCAAGTCCCAACTTGCCTATCACATTCACTCAAGCCCGATTGCACCTACGTTGTTTCGCTCTTGCCGATCGCACCTCCTGGCAATTTCTAATAGGGAAATGTCATACACAACTCTTACCCTAACTTTTCCCGTATTCAACACTCGACTATCAAAATCAACAACACAACCCTCTATGTGACTCTTCCTGTAATTTTCTTATCGTATCCTACAATTTAAATAGATTCAATTCATGACTTTCTATTTTTCACATACGATAAAAAGATTGAGAATTTTCCAACTGTCGGATTTCTCAAAATTTTTTGGCGGAGTGTCCTTTGTATGTAGAGCGTTCCAAAAAATCAAAACATAATTTAATCACATGATATACATCTCCGAAGAGGCATCCCAACACATGACATTCCGAAACATGGGGAATCAAAATAATATCATAGTTTATATTGATATACTATAAAAACATATCTTTTAATTAGCATATTTAACCAAGTTTGCTTATTATTAAAGTGAGAAAATGTGAGCCATCATCACCATTTAGCCCAAATATACTTTATATGTATCTATACTCAACTCGAATTTGCATATTAGTTTCATATGAATAAATATAATAAGCATGTTATCATTTAAAATCAAAACAACTCAGCGTTCAAGTTTAACCACATGCCAATGGTCTTTCAACAACCACAAATACCAAATTTGGCAATGACATTATAAAGTGAATTGTTTATTATTGTTATAGCTTTCCAAAACATCTTTCATATTGCAAAAATGTGGGTTCTGACTTAAATTATAGGAGTTTTATAAAATATGTATAACAAATTTTACAAATTTGGACAGACCCACTTATGTAACTCGCACTTTTAGGCTGGAAAAGTTTAAAATTTTGCATAATGCTTTAAATAAAAGTTGTCGGTTAGGTTCTTAACTTTTCGATAAGTATAAGATCATCGAAAATAGATAAGAGGTTCAAGAGTTTTGATCAAAACAAGACAGCCTTCTAATTTTGATAACAGCGTGTGCAGGCCTGATTTATAAATGCACGATTTTAGCTTAGTAAATGTCAAATTTTGACTAATCAGTCTATGTAAAAGTTGTTGCATATATTCCAAGCTTTCTAGAAAGCATAAAATCATTGAATTCAGATAATAAAATCAAAAGTTACGACTATATTAGTACCACTTTTTTTCAAATGTTATGTTCTTTTAACAAGGAACAATACAATAATAAATAACTTCGATAGTTGATTTAGAAATGTTGTAAACTTAAGATAGTATTTTCTTTTCTCTGTCCATAAATATGCATAGTTTTAATTCTTTTGAAATAGATCACAAGTGCTACTGCCTTGGTAATCAAGTTAACCAAAAAATGTATACACTTATGGCCTCGTTTGTTAAGCGTGTATGCATACAGCATGCTTCAATAAATTATTGGCATGTATACACTTCAATTCGAGTTTGTTGACTAGTTTTTGTTGATAGAATTTTGCTTGTGGACTGAATTCTTGTTATTAAGTTCGTGCTTAACTGTAAACTTTGCTTGTTGAATTCTATTATTGTTAGCATGTGGACAAAAATATCAATTACTACATTAATTATTTTAATTGAATTCAACAACTGATACTGCTGAAATACTGATTGATAACTGATAGTGGTGGGTTACTGAAATGTTGGATAAAATTATTAATTAATGAATTGAAATTTTGAATAGGGAAATGATGTTATGCATTAACGAAATGAAACTATGGACAATGATTTAGTTTCTGGTTGAAATTATTGATTAATTCATGGATGAAGTCATTGATTAATTTCATGCTTGATGAACCTAATCCGGTATGAAATAAATGCAACAATTGATTGATTAACTTACTCCAATGTCTTAAACTCAAATGAATTGTATGCCACTGCTGTTGGATCTTATGTTTTGATTACTGACAAGAAATTCAAACGACACGACGATTCATGAATCTACAACAACGAGCTACGAAGACTGGACTCAACAAATCGAAGTATGGCTCATATATACTATATATTATTTAGAGTCAAGTACTATATATATTGTTAGAGTCAAGTCTAGTTTTTGTCAAAATCTTTCCTCAAGTATCATCACTTCTTCGCATATATATATATATATATATATATTGCATACTTTTTGAAAATTGCCATCACAACATGCTTTTAAACATGTTTTAAGAAAGTACCAATTTCAGTCGACTGAACTCACGCCCTCAGTCGACTGAACATGTGTATAATTTTTTTTATAACATACGCTGACCAGTCGAATGAGTGCATAAGTCAGTCGACTGAATCTATGCACTTTCAAATGTACATGCACGTTTTGAATTCAGTCGACTGAAGCTACTAAGGCAGTCGATCGAACTCTATATAACTGCCATATTTTGAAAAGACACTTACCTTTCTGAAAGGTTGTCTTCTTTGCGGAGAGTTGCGGCCATTACTTTTCGTTGAAATCTTTTCACCAGAAGTAGCAACTCTCTATCTACTATATATATGCATGAATTTCAAAGATCAAATAACTTACTTTCTTGCTCTTACTTGAATTATATCTCTGAATCTATTGCTCTCTTGAATTCAAATATCAATTGCTTATAAACATAACTATATATTTTTCAAGCAATCTGAAACTTCCTATTCTTATATACACACAACTACACACATCATGTTTGAGGAAAAGATTATAGGAAGGTTGTACTACAATTGACAAATCCATGTTATTAAAAGAACACACAAGATCAAGATAGTCTACTTTGTATTCAAGTCCTGTTCGGTTGCTCAGGCGGTCAAGTCCTATTCGGTTGCTCAGGCGGTCAAGTCCCGTTCGGTTGCTCAGGCGGTATAAACCTATTCGTCCGGGTTAAGTGAGGGCTGCTAGTTTAAATTCCAGGAGTCTGGGACTGGACGTAGAATGGGAAGTTCGAACCAGTATAAAAATCTCTGGTGTCATTATTTACTTTACTACTATTTTATTTCATAGTTACTTTCCGCATTAGTAAATATATATTCCATATTACACGATCCTATAACACAGTCTCTTTCATTTGGTATCAGTGCAAGGTCATCTTATAACCGTAACATAGTTATCTGATATTCTAATATTTAAAACAATAGTAGCATGGTAACTAACACAAGTTTGCTTGAAGGTCAATCTACTGCACGACCACCACTATTTAACGGATTAAACTATAACTATTGGTCTACTAGAATGAGAATTTATATGAAAGCTAATAGTTATGAAACTTGGAATATTACTCAAGCAGAATATACCATACCTACTACAGAATATTCACAATGGTCTAACATACAAAAACTGGATGCTACTGCAAATGCCAAAGCCATGAATATGTTATATTGTGCATTAGACAAAAATGAATTTAACAGAGTAAGCATGTGTACTACAGCTTATGAAATTTAGCGTACACTTAAAATTACACATGAAGGTACTAACAAAGTAAAGCAGAGTAAGATTTCTATGCTCAAAAATCAGTTCTAGAATTTTAAAATGAAGCAAGATGAAACAGTAAATGAAATGTACTCTAGATTCCAAGATATATATCACTCTCTTTTAGAATTAGGAGAAAAATATACAGACTTTGATATTGTTTCAAAAATCCTTAACTCTCTAACGGATGAGTGGGAACAAAAGGTCATAGCAATCGAAGAAACTAACGACATTTCAACCATAAAATCAAAGGAGTTGATAGGAAATCTAATGTCTTATGAAGTTAATCTCCAGGATAAACGAGTACAGGTGCAAGATAAGAAGAATATAGCATTCCAAGCAAAAAAGGACGAATCAGATTCAGATGAGGAAGATATGGCGTTTATTGCTGAAAATTTCAAAAAAATTTTGAAATTCAAAAAGTGTAACAAATTCAGAAACAACAAGAACAGCTCCAGCAAAAATAACAACAACAACAAACCATCATCTTCTGCTCTAAAATGTTATAAATGTCACAAGAAAGGTCACATCAAGAAAGACTATCCTGATCGAAAAAGAGACAAATTTAAGCACAAGAAAGACAGATTCAAAAAAAGCTTTCTCTATAACTTGGGACGATTCAAAATCATCTTCATCATTAGATAGTGACTTAGACAACGATTCAAAACAAGCCGACGTATGCTTTATGGCCACAAATAACGAGGTGAGTGATCTAACTTTTGATGATTTATTGGAAATAAACTCTGAATTACTTGACAAACTAAGAAACATCAAATGAAAGTATAAAGAAACTCTTGAAAAATTAAATAGAACTGGAATTAAGGTAGATATGTTAAGAGACGAGAAACAAATCTTAGAAGATGAACTTGAAACTACTCGAGAATCTTAATCTAATACGACATCCCAACTCTCTATGTTAAGTCAAGAAATAGAAATTTAAAAGGAAAAGGATGATGCTCTTTTAGTTGAAAATCATGATCTTAAAGCTAATATTAAAATATTGGAATTAGATATTTCTAGTCTTAAAACAAAATTAGATGATATTTCTTAAAATGTCTCTAATTTTAACGAAGGTAGAGAAAATCTGTCTAAAATTATAGAAAATTCTCAAACAGTTTCAAATAAAAGAGGACTAGGGTATAAGCAAGCTTCTAAAGTTAATCTAAAGAAAAAGGATTCTATATATAACAATTTCAAGGAATAATAATAATAAAATTGAAGAATCTATTTTAAAAGTTGCAAATTATTCTAAATCAGTTAAGATTTGGGTTCCTAAAACAAATAATTCTTTGATTAGAAATAAATATATAAAATCTTTTATAGAAACTGTTCACAAAAATAAAAATTTTATTTTTAAAAGGAATTCTGAACCCTCTTGGATTTGGTTTCCTAAGACCTAAATTTTTAGGACCCAAATAAAAAGGTGGGTACCAATGTTAATTCTATATTTTGCAGGTACCACTTAAAAAGAGAGGAAAATGGATATTGGACAGTGGTTGCTCGAAACACATGATAGGAAATAAGGAAATGCCAACAAACATTACTTACTCAGATTGAGGTTTTGTCACTTTTGAAGATAATTCCAAAGGCTATATTATCGGCAAAGGTGATGTAAGCAATAACGGTATATCTAATTTACCTCTTATTACAAATGTGTTACTAGTTAAAAATTTAAAACACAGTTTACTTAGCATCAGCCAACTGTGTGACAAAGGATTCAATACATCTTTTTCTGAAAATAAGTGTAGCATTTTGGTCAAAATAAAATCTTATTTTTGAAGGTTTTAGAGATAAAAATAAATATGTATTGAATATGAACATAAATCACAATACTAATATGTGTTTAATAGCCAAAGAAAATGATCCTTGGTTATGGCACAAAAGATTTTGTCATATTAATTTCAAAGCTATAAACAAATTATCTAAAAATAAATTAGTAAAAGTTTACCAAAAATGAATTTTAAAGTAAAAAATATTTTTGATGCTTGTCAATTGGGTAAATTATCAAAATCATCCTTTAAATCAAAGAAAATATTTCTACTATACAACCACTTGAACTATTGCATTTGGATCTTTTTGGTCCAACTCAAGTTCAATCCATAAACTATAGCAAATATGTGTTTGTTATAGTAGATGATTTTTCAAGTTATACTTGGACTATTTTTCTGAAAAATAAAAGTGACACTTTTGAAAATTTCAAAATCTTTGCTAAAAGAATCCAAAATCTCAAAAATTTAAAAATTTAAAATATTAGAAGTGATCATGGAGACGAATTCGAAAATGAAGCTTTTGAGTATTTTTTTAACAAAAAGGGAATTTACCATAATCTTTCTTTTCCTAGAACAACACAATAAAATGGAGTTGTAGAAAGGAAAAATAGAACTTTTACAAGAATGTGCAAGAACTTTATTAAACGGAAGCACTCTACCAAAACATTTTTGGGCAGAAGCTATAGCAACTGCCTGTTATGTTCTGAATCGTGTTTCCATCCAACCACTAACGAAACACACTCCATATTAACTATTTCATGAAAGAAAACCAAATACTTCATATTTTAAGGTTTTTGGTTTAAAATGTTTTATTTTAAAAACAAAAGATCAGCTTGGAAAATTCGATCCAAAATACGATAAGGAATTTTCATAGGATATTCAAAACGAAGTAAGGTTTATCGAATTTTTAATAAAAGAACTAAAACAATCGAAGAAACACTTCATGTTTCCTTCGATGAAAATTTTAAGTTTAATAAATTTTTTGAGGATGATGAGATAATAACTAAGAAGGTCACAAATACGGTTATTCAAAATAATTTTGAAGAAGATGAAAACATTGTTCATAATTTTGAAGAAAATGAAAACATTGTTTGAAATGAAAATGAATTAAGATCTCCTCCTTGGATTTTACGAGATCACCCAGTAGAAAGTGTCATTTACTTTACTATTTACTTTTATTTTTATTCCGCACTGGTAGATATCTTAGTTACTATTCCATATTACGATCCTTAGCTGCACTAGTAGAAAATGTCATAGGAGAAATTGATTCACATGTCGGAACTAGAAATCAACTTAATCAAATGGGCCATGTACCATTCCTTCCTAATATTGAACCTAAAAATGCCAAAGAAGCCTCTACTGATGACTATTAGATTATAGTTATGCAAGAAGAGCTAAACCAATTCGAACAAAACGAAGTTTGAGAATTAGTTCCTAGACCGAGTGATCAAACAGTCATCGGTACTAAGTGGGTCTTCAAAAATAAAGCAGATGAACAAGGAAATATAACTAGGAATAATGCTAGATTAGTTGCACAAGGATATAATCAAGAAGAAGGAATTTACTATGAAGAAACATTTGCTCCAGTCGCACGACTAGAAGCAATACGTATCTTACTGGCCTTTGAATGTTTTCATAATTTTAAACTTTATCAAATGGATGTTAAAAGTGCATTTTAAATGGATATATAAAATAAAATGTTTATGTTGAACAACCTCCTCTATTTTGACATGAAAAATTTCCAGACCATGTCTGTAAACTTAAGAAAGCTTTATACGGTCTAAAACAAGCACCACGTGCTTGGTATGAACGTCTTAAAAGCTATCTTATAGATTCTGGTTTTGAAATTGGGAAGGTTGATCAAACTGTTTTGATTAAATGAACTAAAAAGGATATCTTAATTATTCAAATTTATGTTGATGATATTATTTTTGGTTCTACAAATGATAAATTATGTCAGGATTTTCAAATATAATAACCAAAGAATTTGAAATGTCACATATGGGAGAATTATCATATTTTATTGGTTTACAAATTAAACAACTAGATAATGGAATTTTTATTAATCAAGAAAAATATTGTAATAATCTAATTAAACGCTTTGGTATGGAAAATACTTCTGCTAAACCAACTCCAATGAGTACAATAATACATCTCGATAGAGATGAAGATGGCAAGAGTGTTGACCAAAAATTATATCGAAGCATAATTGGACCGTTACTTTATCTAACTGCTAGTAGACCTGACATAATGATGAGTGTTTGTTTATGTGCTCGATATCAAGCAAATCCTAAAGAATCACATATACGAGTGGTGAAACGAATATTACGTTATCTAAAAAACCAAAGATTTCAGACTTTTCTATCCGAAAGAATGTCCTTTCGAGTTAGTGTCATACAGTGATGCTGATTTTGGAGGATGTCGGACAGATAGAAAAAGTACGAGTGGAACTTGTCATTTTATTGGACAATCTCTAGTGTCTTGGTTTAGCAAGAAACAAAACTGTGTTCCTTCTCGACTTGTGAAGTATAATATATTTCAACTGCTTTAGCATGTGCTTAAGTCATCTACATGCAACAAACACTTCAAGATTTTGGAATAAATTTATCTAAATCAACTATTTTTTGTGATAACACAGGTGCTATCAACTTATCTAAAAATCCTGTAAATCATTCATGAACCAAACATATTGACATTCATCACCATTTTCTTCGTGATAATATTGAAAAGGATATAGTCAGATTAGAATTTGTATCCTCTGAAAACCAGCTGGCTGATATATTTACAAAACCTTTAAATGAAAATATTTTTATAAAATTAAGAAGAGAACTAAAAAATTTATCGTTAAAAGATTTATAACAAATTTCTCTATTTTATTTAAGATTTTATCAAAAAAAAGGTAGAGCTAGCAAGATTCGATCTTAGGTTTCTCACTTACAAGTCTCATGTATTACTACTCTACTTCATATTACTTCACATCAGAACTTTCTTTTCGATTCCCTGAATACTTTTTCTATTCTTATCTCACATTTTCAACCTTACATTATTTTTTCTTTTTGACCAATCATCTTTCTCTGGCTGAAATTATTTTCACCTCTAATCTACTTCCTATTTCTGAAACCTTTGGTATTAAAAGTATCCTCTTTCGTCAAAATTTATATATCATTCTTTAGAAGAAATTATTCAATCAAGCACTCATAATCATGTCTTCCAATGAAACATCTAAATACTCCTCCATTGATTACTCTTCTCCTAGTTCCGGCTCAATAAATTTACCCACGCCTACATCGATCTACGAACCCGTTCCAATTGTTCCTCTCGGTTATCGCACTGGGTATACACCTGAATCAAAATGAGTTCGTAGGAATCTAAGCTTCGGCTCTCCATCTATTGCTCGTTAAATAGATGATATTCATCACTATCAACGAGAGTCATTAAGTATTCAAAGGGAAATGTACTATGAGCAGAAAAATCACAGCAGGAGACTCAGCTTACTCGAAAAATTTGCTCTCAAAATTTGTGGTTCGCCTCCGTCAAATACCTATGTACGTCAACCATCTCCCTGGAGGCCTCCATATTCTTCGAATTCATGGGATCGTTCTACCATTCAACTAGCGCAAGAAATCACTAAAATCGAACCGGAGGAGTGTACGACTCCGAATTCTTCTGAGTCCTCTAAATAATTATCCTACTTATCTGTATTGTTTTTATGTTAATTTTCTAAATAAAATTTGTATATGCTAGTTCATTGTATAATAAAATTTATACTTTTGCATTTTCATCTCATTCAGTCGACTAAATAATGTAGACAGTCGACTGAAGGCTATTTTATAAATTAAATTTTTGCTGTAACTCAGTCGACTGACTACAGAATTCAGTCGACTGAAATCCCCAAAAAAAACTAAAACCTTTCGGGAATGATTCAGTCGACTGAATCCTATAGCCTGTCGACTGAACCCTGTTATCCATTTTTTTAAAACCTATTCAGTCGACTGCTATTGCAATTCCAGTCGACTAAAACTGGTAACCGGGTAAGTTTTGTGCCAATGGTCATTTCAAATTCTCATATAAACTTATACTATCACACAACTTTTCATTCCTATCTCTATTCTCTCATTATCTCTGCAAATATTTCACCAAAAACCCCCAAATTTCCACATCAATTTCATTACTTTCCTTCAAAACCCTAAACCCACTATGCCTTCAAAAAGAGCAAGACTTTCATCAACTACTACTGGTCCGTCAGAATCTCAGATAAGAAGTTGGCTTCATAATGAGAGAGCTGCTCATAGATTCGACAAAATGAAGAATTCTATAACCTTCGAAGGATCTTTCGTAAAATACCCTGATTTTTCATCTTATGCAATTCAAGACCTCGCAAGGAGAAGTGGCTTGGAATCTCTACTTGATTACACTGCCAATAGCATCAAGATAAACCATCTTCTCATTAAACTCTTCTATGCAAATCTCAACTTAGATCATCATAATATTCAAAATCCCAAAGATTGTGTTTGGACCCATATTTGCGGTGTGAAGATCTTCTTCCCTCTTGCTCGACTTGGAAGGATTCTCCAATGTCCATTCGAAGGAGAAGAATTAAGTGAAATTGACGTAAACATGGATTCTAGAGATAGAGTTAGCCATCTTTTTCTTTTGGATGTTATGACGGAACTCATAGCTATTGCGCTTCGACCCAAGGCCAGAATTATGCACCGCGCTCTAACTCATACCATCAATCCTAGAACCGGTAGTTATGAAGAAGTATATAGGTGCGATTTCCAATCACTTTATGCTATTTGGGGTGAACGTCACGTTAACTGGTCTAAGGTTATCCTTGATGAATTCCAAACTTTTAATCAAGGCCGTATGAAAACAATTCACTACGGCGCATATATCATGAGGATTATCAAGCATTTTGAAGTTCCTTTTCCCGACTCGGACTTTTCAGCAATTGGTTCCTAGAACACAAAAACTCTAAGCCTAATGGGTCTCCTAAAGCAATATCGTAGTCATACTATCATCACTTTCGAGCATTGGCTAGAGAATCATGCATTTGGTCAACCTCAACCATCCTCTAGGCAACATGCTCCCCAAGTCGAAGCTACTACCTCTTCACAACCACCTCCACCTCCACGGGAATTTAATGAAATACAAGAAATCAGACCACAAGCTCGATCGCAAGAGGCTTTGACCATCGTCTCTAAAAATCAACTGCTTTTAGACCAACGCCTAACTCGTGTCGAGACAAATGTTTCCCCTATTGAGAAAACCATTACCAAGGTGAATAAAAAGCTTAATCACATAAAGGGTTACTTGAACAATATTTGGGAAGTGATATCATGTGGACAACCTTCCTCTACATCCGTTCATGTACCTACATCTCAAGGGAAGCGACATCAACCGCATTTTACTTGGTCGACTTTCGAAGAAGGATGGGAAGAAGAAGAAGAAGAAGGAGAAGAAGTGGGAGGTCAAGGAGGTGATTCTAGTGGAGATGATGAAGACATTGAGGGTGATGACGAAAAGGAAGAAAGTTCCGAAAATGACGGTAATGAGTAAGTGACTTGTTTAGTTTTCTAGTTTCAAAATTTTGAAAAATGACATGTTATTATTTTTAAATAATGGTAGGTCCTTAATTTGTTTTGCCTATGTAATATATGTGACACTTGGGCTATGTAATGTATGTGACTCTATGTTGTTTTGAATGCTAGTATGATATTCCATCTTACTTATATAATATTAGACTCTTAAATTATACATTAGATTGCAAACTCTCCTTTTTGTCAATGACAAAGGGGTAGAAAGATACTTCTCACTGTTTATAGGAAAATAGAAGCACAAATTCAGGGGGAGAAACAACAAAGATAAGACTAGCATATATACAGGTGGAGATATAGAACAACGAAGCACGAAGCAATATTGTCAAGATTCATTCATATCACAAATGGAGTTATCATCATTAAAAATGGGGAGAATGTTGGATCTTATGTTTTGATTACTGACAAAAAATTCAAACGACACGATGATTCATGAATCTACAACAACGCGCTATGAAGACCGGACTCAACAAATCGAAGTATGGCTCTTATATACTATATATATATATATTATTTAGAGTCAAGTCTAGTTTTTTTCAAAATCTTTCCTCAAGTATCATCACTCCCTCGCATATATATATATATATATATATATGTATATATGTATGTATATTGCATACTTTTTGAAAATTTCCATCACAACATGCTTTTAAACAGGTGTAACGACCCACTATTTTGGACCATTCAAATCGAAAATAAAACCACACATGTCAGACTTGAATAATTCAAAACAATAGATTTTAAATAAATTTGGAGCAAATAAAACCAATCACAGAATCACAGACACAACATATCAGAATAACTCATAGTGGAAATAAAAATACATAGTTGTTCATGAAGCCACTACAATACATAGTCTCAAAACAGATACAAAATACCATAGTCTGAAAAACAGATACAACAGAAGTCTGAATACATAAGTTCACAAATACATAAGAAAAGCTGAATGAAATAACTGAAATGGAAAGACAATTAGATAGACAGATAACTTCAGCAATCTCTAGCTCCAAAAGATGAGTCCAAAGCTGTAATACTCAGGCTAACCCGAGCGTGAAGCAAAACACAAAACACTCGAGTTAGGACATACATACTTATAAAATGTAAATCAACTCAAGTGAACTGTAATAGAAATGCATCAATAACTTAAAGGATGCCTGGGATCGCCCATCCTTTAAGGATCCATTAAACTATCTACTATGTAGTAAGATACGCTATTATAATAATGTCTAAAGTAAAGTAAACTATCAAAATAGCATTAAGGCATTACCCATATCCCCCTTAACACATTTATATATTCCCATAGTCTATACAGTACCGTAATCTCCCCCGTAATGGGCGTCGTCAGAGGGCACTCCATAGGTATGGTACAAAACAAACTCGTAGTAAAGCATGCTATGGTAGGTGACACGGCACAACTAGGCAATGCCAAGGTAGATATACCAATTACACTTCCGGGTTGGTGGTAACACAGAGCCGCAGCAATCGCCCACCTCGATCCACAATCCCGAATCAATGGGTGCACCCAATCAATCACAAAGTAATAGAATGGTATACGATGGAATGTGTCCGATAAGAGGTGCTACCTCATTAGCCCGTCGATTGCTCCTATTTTAGCCACCTTATGCCAACTCACGGGAGTTGGGTCCACGTTTATACCTCAAAATGGAATCGTCGCCACCATCCTACTTCATTCTGGAATCTCCACCGCGTACATAGTTGTTAAAGTGGTTTCGGTATCGACAGAGAGTATGTCCATATCCGATCCCGATCTCTTCAACAACTAATCGTTATTATAACCCGTGGTTATAAATTTCAAAATAGTTTATATTTCAAATCAAACAAATCATTTTTAAACCGTTTAAATTCGATGTTAATATCTTTTAAAACGATATTCATTTACAAAGTTGTAGCATTTCTAAGTTCATTCATTCAATTATAACATTTCCAAAAACATTGTATTTTCAGCATTCATGACACTTTGAAAATGTGATAATACATATAGTAGCAGTTCAAAAATATCTTCTTTTCAGAAACAGTACCACTTAGAAAACGTTACTGTAGATATAGTAGTATTTCAGAAATATTATCTTTTTCAGAAACAACAGCACTTAGAAAACGTTACTACAGATATAGTAATATTTCAGAAAAACAGTATATTTTCAGAAACAGCAGCACTTAGAAAACGTTATAGTAGATATAATAGTATTTAAGAAAAACAGTACATTTTCAGAACTGGTAGCACTTAGAAAAGGCTACCTTAAAACCATAGCATTTCAGAAATGCTGCCAATACAAATCTGAGATTTACTATAACATTTCAGAAACATTATAATTTCAGTTTTTCACCATTTTTAACTTTTAAAACATATCTCACTTCCCAAAATTATTTATTTGGATATCATTTCACTTATGATTTTATAAAATAAAGTTTTATAAATAAAATATCCAGATTTAACCATAATTCATTTATTAAGTCAAAATTACATTTAAATTTCTTAACTTTACTTTTAACAAAAGATTTGATATTTTATTTACTTTTAGAAAAATATCCATTTCATAAATAGAATATTTTATTACTAATTTAAGCCTAAAATTCCATTTTAAATCAAATTTTCAATTATTAAGTTAATTCACATTTTATTTTACATTTTTAATCATTGATGGACTTATACAATTTTAACTTATAGAAAATCACTGTAAAATTTATTTAAATCATTTAAATCCAATTTTAAGTTAAAATCTCATATTTTTTATAATTCCAAATACTTAAAATTTTCAAAAAATATTTATATTTTAAATTAACCACGGGTCTGTATAATATTTTCCAACCTAGGTCAAGTGAATACGGATATATATCATTTCAATCTGAAATAAAAATCCTGGGTTTGATCATTTCAAACTCGCAATCCCAAGTCAAATAAAAATCGCTCGAGCCTATCATTTCAGCTCATAACGACCTTTCCTTATTCTAAATTCCGTTCGGGTATGTATCATTTCAACCCATAGTGAGGGAACTTGTAGTGTGAGAAACAGAAAATAAAATAAACAGTATAGCATATCATATGATGTCAGGTGATGTAACAAGTATATAGTCAGGTTATATCATCATATAATGTCATGTCATAAGCATATGTGAGCATATGTCATAGCATATCAACTACTACATATCTAAGTGACATTGTTTCACATTTATATAAGTATGATTTGTCGAGAGTTATAACTCACCTCTAAAGCTAGAGATCAAATTCAAAACACGAATCCAAACTCCGCAAAGCATGAAAAAGCACGACTAGATTCGAAGAGAAGACGAGTCAAGATTTAGATCTTGCAACAACAAATAAAACAACAAATATAAGTATAGATTAATCAGAAAGAATATATGAATTAGCAATACAAAAACAAAGCACAAAGTGGAACAAAAAGTGGCTTAAACACATAAGTGGGTTCGACCTCAAAGGAACTAGGCTTGACCACTGTCAAAATGGTTCAGCCTTGACCTGATTTAGTCATGCAGTGCTCAGCCATGGTCAGAAAATGGAAGGCAAAGCATTGGAAGGTGAAGAGATAGGGGTTACATGAAGGCAAAAGGTCATGGTATATGAATGGTCAAGGAGCATTTGGGTTCGGTGCTAGGCAAATGGGCTCGGCTTGGGTTCAAAGCATGGTTCAGGTCAGGTGCAGTCATCAGAAGTGGTGCGGCTAAGGTCAGGTCTGGTCACGGCAAGGAGTTCGGCTAGGGGTTTCATCATGGTTTTGAGGAGAAGTTTGATCAAGGGGTCACGGCATGGTACGGGAGATGGTGCTGGCCGTTCAGGTGGTGGTGGTTGGTGGATGAGATGGTCGGCAAGAGCGTGGGGTGGTGATGGCTGAACTTAACTTGCAACCAAAAAAAAAGAAAAGAGAAAAAGGAAGGAGAAAGAAGGAAGCCATGAAAACTTACTTTGAACTGTTTTGTTATGAAATGAAAATGAGAAGGAAGTGGTGAACAAAATGATATGTACGGCTATGAGAAAGGGATGAACGGCTATGGGAAATGGAAAATGCACAAATCACATTAAAAAAAAGAAAACTTATGTCTCTTGAATTTCCAAGCCCATTTGTCAAGCCCACTTAAAATACAAGCCAAAACCCAATAGATAAATCAAATCAAACCAAAAATAAAATAAAATATAGAAAATGAAAATAGAAAATAGATAAATAAAATATAGAAAATAATTGCGTGTAAAATGCTGGATTTTATCAAATTTAAAAAGTATAAAACAGAATTTAACAAAACGAAAAGGAGAACGAATATCAGAATCAAATTCAGCTTGAAAGAAAAGATTGAAAAATTAAAATTAAAATTTACAAATTTCAACTGAAATCAAAGTTTGACTAAAGTTGAACAAAAATATAAAATTTCCAGAAAATCATTATTTTATTATATTTGGAAAATAAATTATTAACAAAATCCAAAAATACATTGGAAAATTCCAAAATTTCAAATTTAAATGATTTTAAAAATCAAAGTTTCAAATAAATTAATTTAAAAATATTTGTTAAAATTTATGGGTTGTTACACTCTCCCTTACTCAAAGCTTTTCGTCCTCAAAAAGGAACAAGACTCGAAAATGAAGAAAGAGAGAATAAGATAGGATAGCAAATAGTACCTGAAACAAACAATTCCGGATTCGAAGCACGCATGCTCTCCTCCGTCTCCCAGGTACAATCCTGATCGTCAGTACTCCACTGCAATTTGACCAGGTTAATAGATATCATTCTCAGCTGCTTCGTACCTCTATCGACAATACGAAGTGCCTTCCTCTCGACAGTCAGATTAGGCTCAATATCTAAACTCTCGAGAGCATAAGGCTGAACAATAAGAGATGGATCATGAAGGTATCGACGAAGATGCAAAACATGGAATACATTATGCACTCCAGAAAACTTCTCGGGCAAATCCAGACGATAAGCCAAAGAACCAATCCTCTCCAAGATGTGAAAAGGACCAATGAACCTAGGAGCAAGCTTTCCTCTACGACCAAAGAGAATCACATTCCTTAAGGGAGAGACCATAAGGAAAACAAGATCACCAACAAAAAACTCCAAACTCCTTCTACGCCTATCGGCGTACTTCTTCTGTCTATCCTGGGCACTCCTCATCTTCCTCTTAATCTCCTCAACTCTCTTAGAAGCCTCTAGAATCATATTAGGACCAAGAACCAAATGATTACCAGATTCAATCCAGCAAGATGGAGATCTGCAAGGTCGTCCGTAAAGAGCAGCAAACGGAGACATTTCAATAGTAGCCTGAATTCAAAAGATTAAATGAGATAGATAAAGAATTAAGACAAGATTCAAATAAAAGATTGAGATTATACCTGTTAACTATTGTTATAGGTGAATTTGACAAGATGGAGATGATCTTCCCAAGATCCTCCATAATCACGAACACAAGCATGAAGAAGATCCTCCAGAATCTGATTCACTCTTTCCGTTTGACCGTCGGTCTGTGGATGGTAAGCAATGCTTAGATTCAGATGAGTACCCAAAGATTCTTGAAAAGCCTTCCAAAACTGACTGGTAAATATGGGATCTCGATCACAAACAATACTGACAGGAACACCATGGAGACAAACAATCTCCCTCATACAAATCTCAGTCAGACTGGAAGCAGAACGGGTAGACTTGACCGAAATGAAATGAGCTGACTTGGTCAATCTATCCACAATAACCCAAATACTCTCATTACCCCTCCTAGTCCTCGGTAATCCATCAATAAAATCCATAGAAACCTGTTCCCATTTCCAATTGGGAACCTCAAGGGGCTGCAACAAACTAGGGGTCTTCTGATGATCGGCCTTAACTTGCTGACAAGTCGCACACCTACTAACAAAAATGGAGATATCCTGCTTCATACTTTTCCACCAATACAACTTCTTAATATCCTAATACATCTTGGTCACTCCTGGATGAATAGAAAGTCTGGATCGATGATTTTCCCGAAGTAACTCCTGTCTCAATCCATCAACATTCGGGACACAAATCCGATTATTAATCCTCAAAATCCCTCTATCATTGATCTGGGATCCACTACCATCAAGACTACTACCACCAACCCTACTACGAACACTCTCCTTCATAAACCTAAGCATCTGATCCTCATCCTGCTTAGCAATGATACGGTCCAAAAGAGGAGAAGAAACAACAGGCTGACACAACATCGCCTTCTTCCGACTCAAAGCATCGGCCACAACATTAGCTTTTCCAGGGGTATATTTGATGTCGATGTCATAAGAAGCAAGGAACTCTTGCCACCAAACTTGCCTCTGATTCAAATCCTTTTGAGTGAAAATATACCTCAAAGGCCGATGATCCGTAAAAAGCTCAAACTTAGTTCCTAAAAGATGATGCCTCCAAAGCTTCAAAGCAAAAACCACGGCAAGCAATTCCAAATCATGAGCAGCATAATTGGCTTCATGGGTCTTCAATTGACGATTGGCATAAGCAATTACCTTCCCATCCTGCATCAGAACAGCTCCCAAACCTTCACGACTAGCATCCGTGTATACCATTAATCCCTCATTTCCATTTGGAACGGTAAGAACTGGTGCGGAAGTAAGCTTATGCTTTAACTTATTGAATGCAGATTTACACTCATCATTCCATATAAACTTAGCATTCTTTCGAGTCAAAGCAGTGAGAGGTGCAGCAATCCTAGCAAAATTCTCAATGAATCTCCGATAATAACCGGAAAGGCCCAGAAAGCTACGGATATCAAATGGAGTCCTAGGAGTTTCCCAATCCTGAAATAGAATAGGGAAAAATAAGAACTACAAAGAAAGATAGAATAATTGAATTACAAAAGAAAGATGAAAAAAGTAGACTTACATTGATCGCAACGATCTTGACTACTCCATTACTAGAAACAATATGTCCGAGGAATCAGACTTCATCCTTCCAGAAATGGCATTTAGAGAATTTAGCTTTCAACTGATGACTCCTAAGAGTCCCTAGAACAAAGCTCAAATGAGACTCATGCTCTTCCTTGGTCTTAGAAAAGACCAGAATATCATCGACAAAGACCATAAAAAACTTGTTAAGAACATCACGAAAAACTCGATTCATCATATCAACAAAGAAAGCTGGGGCATTAGTCAGACCGAAAGGCATAACTAACCATTCATAGAAACCATTCTCAGTACGGAAAGCAGTCTTAGGAATACTTTCCTCAGCAACTCTGAGCTGGTGGAAAGCTATGGCAAGATCAAGCTGAGAGAAAATAGTAGCACCATAAAGCTTATTGAACATATCATTGATACGAGGCATAGGATATCTATTCTTTATAGTGAGCTTGTTCAGCTCCCAATAATCAACACACATCCTCGAAGAACCATTAGACTTAGTGACAAAAACCACTGCTGCTCCGCATTCGGAATGGCCAGGTCTGATCAGACCCTTGGCAAGTCCTTAATTTGTTTCCTCAACTCAACCTTCTCACGGGGTGCCATTCTTCTGGGAGGAAGAACTATAGGTCGAGCTCCATGAATAAGATCAATACGGAAATCAATTTCCTGCTTAGGAGGTAAATAAGAAACTTCACCAAATACATCGGGATAGGGCTTAACCACAGGAGTTGAATCAAGATCACCAGGAGAAGAATCCAAAGAGAAAATAAAACTACCAGCAAAATCCTGAGGCATACGGCACTGAATCACCAAAGAATCACCCTTATCACCAACGAGAGAAACAGTTCGGGTTTTACAAGAAATAACGGCTTCATGCCTCTTCAGCCAATCACCCCCAAGCAATATATCAAAATCATAAAAACCCAGAACATAGAAATCACCAGAAAAACGATAACCAGAATAGAAGAGTTTCACTCTTCTACAAATCCTACTAAGGTTCGCGGGACCCCCAATAGGATTAGTAACACACAAAGGTACAGATGCAAACTCAGGAGAAAGGAGATGCTCAAACTTATCACAAAGATCCACAGAAATAAAACTATGCGAAGCTCCAATATCAAATAAAACACGAACAGGAAAATTAAACAGAGAAAAGGTGCCCTGAAGAGTACCTTGGGTATCACTAGGAGCAGATGGAGCAGGAGTGGAAGAAGTCATGGCGAAGACTCCAGATGTCTTGCCCTTCTGATACAAGGGGAAATTATTCTTGAAATGACCAGGCTGCAGACAGACATGACAGAGATTGTTCCTAGTATCCTAAGGTGGAGGAACAGCAGCATCAACTGAAGTAGGGCAACTATTGGCATAGTGTCCCCTCTGATCACACTTGAAGCAGGTGATGGAAGATAGGTTGATAGGATGCTTCCAAGGAGTAGATCCTAAACCAGGATTCTTGAGCCAGTTCTGCTTCTGCTGATGGAAATTAGGCTTCCTCTTCATAGAGTTGCCAGAACTAGGCTGAGATGAAGAAGCACGAGGAACAGAAGCTTCCTTAGAAGTAGGATTCTCATATCTAATAGCCATGTCCATCAACTCCGTGAAGGTACCATGAACATGAGAGATGAGACGATCATAAAACTCTGGGCGAGCTCCAGCTATAAATTTATCATTCTTCTTAAGAGAGGTGTCAATAAGGCCAGGATCAAACTTGGAAAGTTCATTGAACTTCTGCTCATACTCAGAAAATGACATGCTCCCTTGCTTAAGATCCATAAACTCCCTGTATAGCTAGGACTTCCTAGCTTCGGGCATCCACTTTGCCACAAAAGCCTCCTTGGAAAAGATAGATAAGCTTATGATAAATTTCAAAAAGGGAAAACGCTGAACAGAACACAAGACAAAACAAGAAGATACCTAAACTGATCCCAAGAAATATCTGCCTCCACAGTCTGAGCTGTGATAGACTCCCACCAATCCTAAGCTGCCTCCTGAAGCTGCCAAGCTGCCAACTGACGCTTCTGAGCATCAGTAATATCCAAACCAGTAAAAATCCTCTGAAGACTCCACAACTACTCTGAGCTTCTACGATGCTCTCAGATCCAGTCAACTTGGTGCCACCAAGCTGAGTGAATTCTTTGCAAAGAGTGGTGAACCTGATGGGTGCAACGGGCTCTAGAACTGGGTCAATACCACGACCCCTACCTCTGGCATTCCTACGATTCATCTTGGAAAAATCAAGAATGAATTTTAGGACAAAGGTAAAACAGAAAGACAAAGATAAGATTCAACTATAATGGAAATCATAATCAAAGAATTCTAATAAATAAGGTGGATTCGAAAGGAATGAAGTTAAGAAAATGAGATTTTAAAACAAGAAAATTTTACATTTAAAATAATCCTTTAAAATCCTTTAAAATCATTTGAAAATCATTTTATACTTAAAAATACATTCTCTCACAAAGAAATGATTCTAAGATTGATTTTACTCATTCTAGGGTATTTCTACCCTATCTCTAATGAGTTTTTGCTCCATAGGCTAAGGTTTGCCTAAAACCAAAGCTCTAATACCAAATGTAACGACCCACTATTTTGGACCATTCAAATCGACAATAAAACCACACATGTCAGACTTGAATAATTCAAAATAATAGATTGTAAATAAATTTGGAGCAAATAAAACCAATCACAAAATCACAAACACGACATATCAGAATAACTCGCAGTGGAAATAAAAATACATAGTGGTTCATGAAGCCACTACAATATATAGTCTCAAAACAAATACAAAATACCATAGTCTGAAAAACAGATACAACAGAACTCTGAATACATAAGTTCACAAATACATAAGCAAAGCTGAATGAAATAACTGAAATGGAAAGACAACTAGATAGACAGATAACTTCAGCAATCTCTAGCTCCAGAAGATGAGACCAAAGCTATAATACTCAGGCTGACCCGAGCATGAAGCAAAGCACAAAATACTCGAGTCAGGACATACATACTTATAAAATGTAAATCAACTCAAGTGAACTGTAATAGAAATGCATCAATAACTTAAAGGATGTCTGGGATCGCCCATCCTTTAAGGATCCGTTAATCTATCTACTATGTAGTAAGATACGCTATTATAATAATGTCTAAAGTAAAGTAAACTATCAAAATAGCGTTAAGGCGTTACCCATATCCCCCTTAACACATTTATATATTCCCATAGTCTATACAGTACCTTAATCTCCCCCGTAATGGGCGTCGTCAGAGGGCACTCCATAGGTATGGTACAAAACAAACTCGTAGTAAAGCACGCTATGGTAGGTGACACGACACAACTAGGCAATGCCAGGGTAGATATACCAATTACACTTCTGGGCCGGTGGTAACGTAGAGCCGCAGCAATCGCCCACCTCGAGCCACACTCCCGAATCAAGGGGTGCACCCAATCAATCACAAAGTAATAGAATGGTATACGATGGAATGTGTCCGATAAGAGGTGCTACCTCATTAGCCCGTCGATTGCTCCTGTTTTAGCCACCTTATGCCAACTCACGGGAGTTGGGTCCACGTTTATACCTCAAAATGGAATCGTCGCCACCATCCTACTTCATTCTGGAATCTCCACCGCGTACACAGTTGTTAAAGTGGTTTCGGTATCGACAGAGAGTATGTCCATATCCGATCCCGGTCTCTTCAACAACCAATCGTTATTATAACCCGTGGTTATAAATTTCAAAATGGTTTATATTTCAAATCAAAACAAATTCATTTTTAAACCGTTTAAATTCGATGTTAATATCTTTCAAAATGATATTCATTTACAAAGTTGTAGCATTTCTAAGTTCATTCATTCAATTATAACATTTCCAAAAACATTGTATTTTCAGCATTCATGGCACTTTGAAAATATGATAATACATATAGTAGCAGTTCGAAAATATCATCTTTTTAGAAACAGCAGCACTTAGAAAACGTTACTGTAGATATAGTAGTATTTCAGAAATATTGTTTTTTTCAGAAACAACAGCACTTAGGAAACGTTATTACAGATATAGTAGTATTTCAGAAAAATAGTACATTTTTAGAAACAACAGCACTTAGAAAATGTTACAGTAGATATAATAGTATTTAAGAAAAACAGTGCATTTTCAGAACTGGTAGCACTTAGAAAACGCTACCTTAAAACCACAGCATTTAAGAAATGCTGCTAATACAAATCTGAGATTTACTATAACATTTCATAAACATTATAATTTCAGTTTTTCACCATTTTTAACTTATAAAACATATCTCACTTCCAAAAATTATTTATTTGGATATCATTTCACTTATGGTTTTATAAAATAAAGTTTTATAAATAAAATATCCAGATTTAACCATAATTCATTTATTAAGTCAAAATTACATTTAAATTTCTTAACTTTACTCTTTACAAAAAATTTGATATTTTATTTACTTTTAAAAAAATATCCATTTCATAAATAAAATATTTTATTACTAATTTAAACCTAAAATTCCATTTCAAATCAAATTTTCAATTATTAAGTTAATTCACATTTTATTTTACATTTTTAATCATTTATTGACTTATACAATTTTAAATTATAGAAAATCACTGTAAAATTTATTTAAATCATTTAAATCAAATTTTAAGTTAAAATCCCATATATTTTATAATTCCAAATACTTAAAATTTTCAGAAAATATTTATATTTTAAATTAACCACGGGTCTGATAATATTTTCAATCCGAAATAAAAATCTCGGGTTTGATCATTTCAAACCCGCAATCCCAAGTCAAATAAAAATCGCTCGAGCCTATCATTTCAGCTCGTAATGACCTTTCCCTATTCTAAAGTCTGTTTGGGTATGTATCATTTCAACCCATAGTGAGGGAACTTGCAGTGTGAGAAACAGAAAACAAAATAAACAGTATAGCATATCATATGATGTCAGGTGATGTAACAGGTATATAGTTAAGTTATATCATCATATAATGTCATCTCATAGGCAGATGTGAGCATATGTCATAGCATATCAACTACTACATATCCAAGTGACATTGTTTCACATTTATATAAGTACGATTTGTCAAGAGTGATAACTCACCTCTAAAGCTAGAGGTCAAATTCAAAACACAAATCCAAACTCCACAAAGCACAAAAAAGCACGACTAGATTCGAGGAGAAGACGAGTCAATATTCAGATCTTGCAACAACAAATAAAACAACAAATATAAGTATAGATTAATCACAAAGAATATATGAATTAACAATACAAAATCAAAGCACAAAGTGGAACAAGAAGTGGCTTAAACACATAAGTTGGCTCGGCCTCAAAGGAAATAGGCTTAACCACTATCAAAATGGTTGGGCCTTGACCTGATTTAGGCATGCAGTGCTCAGCCATGGTCAGAAAATGGAAGGCAAATTATTGGAAGGTGAAGAGATAGGGGTTACATGAAGGCAAAAGGTCATGGTATGTGAATGGTCAAGGAGCATTTGGGTTCGGCCCTAGGCAAATGGGCTCGGCCTGGGTTCAAAGCATGGTTCAGGTTAGGTGCAGTCATCAAAAGTGGTGCGGCTAAGGTCAGGTCTGGTCACGACAAGGGGTGGAGGAGGTGGAAGTGACGTTGGCCGTGGCAAATAGGAAGGAGATGTGAACAAATGGAGTTCGGCTAGGGGTTTCATCATGGTTTTGAGGAGGAGTTTAATCAAGGGGTCATGGCATGGTAGGGGAGATGGTGCTAGCTGTACAGTTGGTGGTGGTTAGTGGATGAGATGGTTGGCAAGAGCATGGGGTGGTGACGGCCGAACTTAACTTGCAACCAAAAGAAAAGAAAAGAGAAAAAGGAAGGAGAAAGAAGGAAGCCATGAAAACTTACTTTGAATTGTTTTGTTATGAAATGAAAATGAGAAGGAAGTGGTGAACAAAATGATATGTATGGCTATGGGAAATGGAGAAGGCACAAATCACATTAAAGAAATGAAAACTTATGTCTCTTGAATTTCCAAGCCCATTTGTCAAGCCCACTTAAAATACAAGCCAAAACCCAATAGAAAAATCAAAGCAAACCAAAAATAAAATATAGAAAATGAAAATAGATAAATGAAATACAGAAAATAATTGCATGTAAAACGCTGGATTTTATCAAATTTAAAAAGTATAAAACAGAATTTAACAAAACGAAAAGCAGAACGAATATCAGAATCAAATTCAGCTTGAAAGAAAAGATTGAAAAATTAAAATTAAAATTTACAAATTTCAACTGAAATCAAAGTTTTACTAAAGTTGAACAAAAATATAAAATTTCCAGAAAATCATTATTTTATTATATTTGGAAAATAAATTATAAACAAAATCCAAAAATACATTGGAAAATTCCAAAATTTCAAATTTAAATGATTTTAAAAATCAAAGTTTCAAATAAATTAATTTAAAAATATTTGTTAAAATTTATGGGTTGTTACAACAGGTTTTCAAAAAGTACCCAGTTCAGTCGACTGAACCCATGCCCTCAGTCGATTGAACCTGTGTATAATTTTTTTTGTAACTTACACAGACCAGTCGACTGAGTGCATAAGTCAGTCGACTGAATTTGTGCACTTTCAAATGCACATGCACGTTTTGAATTCAGTGGACTGAAGCTACTAAGGCAGTCGACTGAACTCTATATAACTGCCATATTTTGAAAAGACACTTACCTTTCTAAAAGGTTGTCTTCTTCATGGAGAGTTGCGGCCATTACTATTCGTTGAAATCTTTTAACCAGAAGTAGCAACTCTCTATCTACAATATATATACATGAATTTCAAAGATTAAATAACTTACTTTCTTGCTCTTACTTGAATTATATTCTCTGAATCTATTGCTCTCTTGAATTCAAATATCAATTACTTACAAACATAACTCAATATTTTTCAAGCAATCTGAAACTTCCTATTCTTCATATACACACAACTACACACATCATACTTGAGGAAAAGATTATAGGAAGGGTATACTACAATTGAAAAATCCGTGTTATTAAAAGAACACACAAGGTTAAGATAATCTACTTTGTATTCAAGTCCTGTATGGAAGCTCAGGCGGTCAAGTCCTGTTCGGTTGCTTAGGCGGTGAAACCTATTCCTCCAGGTTAAGTGAGGGCTGCTAGTTTAAATTCCAGAAGGAGTCTGGGAATGGATGTAGAACGGGAAGTTCAAACCAGTATAAAAATCTTTGATGTCATTATTTACTTTACTGCTATTTTATTTCATAGTTACTTTCCGCATTAGTAAATATATATTCCATATTACACGATCCTATAGCATAGTCTCTTTCAACTGCTATGACCGAATTTGTCGTAGTCTTCGAAAAGACTTAAATGATCGAACCAGACAAGCAAATGGTGAATAAATGACCCAAAGACCTTGGAAATATCATAAAAACGCAAGAAAAAAATATTAAAAAAATGAGTGAAAAGAGTTGAAAATTTGGAAGTTCCAGATTTTGGAAGAGCGGCTCAGAGCAAATCCACAAAATCCTAAGGTCAGACTCAAAGCAGGATAGCCTTGGAAAAACTCAAAGTGCAACCTGAAGCAATCCACGTAGAAACCCCAAGCACGACCAAAAGTTTGTTCCCTAATGATCCTTGAGTCATGGATCGGTATCGATCCATGAAGACTTGGGTCGGACACATAGAAGTCTCATGTTTGATTCCAAACAAGCAAAGGAAAACTCAAAGCACGAAAATGTCAAAAAACCTTCAGGTCAGGCCCTAAGCAAACACTCAAATTTCTCAGATCAAACTCCACGTCAGTTCAAATTAATAAAGATAGAGGCGATTACAAGGCCGCCTTGAAATTCAACAGCACCTATAAGTGAAAGTGATGGATCGGTACCGATCCATGCCCAAGGATCGGTACCGATCCATAAAACTTCCTCAGAATCACTCTATTTTCCACATACTACTTGGTCTTAATGCTAGAAGCATATCCCAAGCTCCATAGATCAATTGCCTATCATTTACTATCGAATGTCTCAGGCAATAGAAATCAGCAACTCTACTTCTTCATTGATCCATCGTTTGGTCTTAGAAACAAGCTCATAACCGTGCAAACAAGATGGAAATCATGAAGCTAACCACAAGAGGAGCCTAAATAAAGAATTCAGAATGATCCATATGGCGGTTTATGGATCGGTACCGATCCAAGTCCATGGATTGGTACCAATCCACGGATATTGAAGAAGTGTTCCACATTTTTCTTTGGAGAACTAGTCTAGGGGTGGAAAACAATATGAAAATCGTTGGGGGTGAGTTTTTAGGCAATCTCCTGCTATAAATAGGAGGGCAAAGGCTCATTTTGGAAGATCTTTTTCACTTCTTTACATCTTTTCTATAATTCTCTTGTACTCACAGATCTATAACGATCCGTAAGAACAGAAGTGTAAATGGCACTATATACCATCAACAAAGTTAAGTGGACGTAGGCAACGATTAGCCGATCCACTATAAAACTTTGGTGTCTTATTTCTGTGTGTTTTTATTTAGTTTCTTCACTCTTTTCTCTACTATACTTATTTGGGTGTTTGTGCCATTTTTGGTTCAAATATTTTGGTGCTTTCATTGAGAAACCCTTGAATTCGCTGATTTGAGATTGGGGAAAATTCGAAATGATGAGACAATTTACTAGGAAGACCGCTGGTGGAGGAAATCAACAAGGGGGCAGCCAAGAGGCGTGCTCAGGAGCTAACCCCCTATCCATCTACATAAGAAGGATGAGATGGAGACCATGATGAATGGAATGAAAGAAAGGATAATAGCACGCAAGGAAGAGAAGATAGAGAGTTTCTTTAGGAGAATGGGACAAATAGGAATAACTGGGGTCTCTGCAAACCAGAACCAAGGGCCAGGAGCTGGAACAAATGCACCTGGGAGCCGAGTGGATCAAATCAGAATGAACCCTGAATAAGTCGTACAGATACCGATCCATAGGCACGGATCAGTATTGATCCACAAGAACATGGGGGCATGACCAACATTTACTTGGGTGGAAATAATGTACGTCCACAAGATAATGCAAAGTATTTGAATGTGAATCAGAATGTAGAAGCACGACCAGAGGAGTACGTGTTGGAATTCCCTCGTGGAAACGGGGGGCAGGCTGAGAACGCAAACCCGAGAATTCCTTTAGATGACAATGACAGACTTGCTGAGATGGTGAGACGACCAATGAGGGGTTGATTGCCTAATCAGAGAGCAAGTGGATGGACTTGTATGATACTGATCGCGTTTAAGTCTTGACCGGAGAGTCGGGACCGGAGTGCAAGGTGCAAGTTCCCTTACTGGAGAGCAAGTGGATTGGACTTGTACGAAAATTAAATCACCTCGCCGAAGCATGAGCGGATGAACTTGCTTGGCCACTATGTCTCCTTATCGTAGAGTGAGCGAATTGGGCTCAGCAAGTGTCCGGAGAGACCATGGATTTAATTGTCGGCTCGGAGCAGGCATAGATTCAATTAACGGTCCGGAGAGACCATGGATTTGATTATCAGTCTCGAATGGCAAAGGATTCGATTAATGGCCTGGAAAGACCATGGATTTAATTATCGGCCCCGAATGACTATGGATTTGATTAATGGTTCGAGGAGACCATGGGTTGGATTATCAGCCTCAAATGCTGATGGATTTGGTTAATGATCGAGAAAGATCATGAACTTAACTATCAGCTCAGAATAGCCGCATATTCCACTAATAATCCAGAGAGATCGAGCTTTCAACTAATGATTCAGAGCGATCAATAGCCGAGTCAGTCATCAAATGCATGACCCGGAGACAACAAAATCCAGACTTTGGCTTCGAATGCCATTTGACCTTAAAGCGGTTCCTTAGTGATTATTGAATCAAGCCATTGATTTCAACGCATAACTGCTAGCCCTCGGAATAACACGGGATGATCCTGATTTGTGATACAACCCACAACTTACCGATTTTGGGAGAACATGTAATCATTGTCTATGACTGACACTCAAGCAAGGACTCGAATCCATAGCAATCACGGTCTGGAACAACCTTTGATTTACACGCGAATCCAAAGGAACAGGATGTTTCGCCATAGCTCGATCG
This sequence comes from Allium fistulosum, assembly GCA_030737815.1. Lineage (NCBI taxonomy): Eukaryota > Viridiplantae > Streptophyta > Magnoliopsida > Asparagales > Amaryllidaceae > Allium > Allium fistulosum. Next base: position 46,727,888 of record CM060906.1, read on the forward strand.
ACTAATAACCAGAAAATTCAACTACTAAAGTTCCATCGACCTTGACATTTTCTCTTGAGCAAAGCACACCTTCCATTCACAAGGCGTGCATGGGGGCAAGTGTTACGGCCGAATTTTCCGCAGTCCTCGAACAGACTTAAACGATTGAATCGGATGAGAAAACGGCGAATAAATGACCCAAGGATTTCGAAAATATCATAAAAAGGCTAGAAAAAAGAAATATAAAAATGAGTGAAAAAGTTGCAAATTTTGAAGTTTAGGTTTTTGGAAGCTCCGACACGGAGCAAACCCACAAAATCCTAAGGTCAGACTTGAAGCAATATATCCTTGGAAATACTCCAAGTGCGACCCAAAGCAATCCATGCAGAAACCCCAAGCATGACTCGAAGTTGGTTCGGTACGGTTACCTAAGTCATGGATCGGTACCAATCCATGAAGACTTAGGTTAGACATACAGAAGTCTCGAATCTGACTCTCAGCAAGCAAAGGAAAACTCAAAGCACGAAAATCTTCAGGTCAAGCCCCAAACAAACACTCAAATTTCTCGGATCAGACTCCAAGTCAGTTCAAATTAATAAAGATAGAGGCGATTGCAAGGCCGCATTGAAATTCAACAGCACCTATAAATCAAAGTGATGATCAGTACCGATCCATGCCCATGGATCGATACAGATCCATAAACTTCTTCAGAATCACTCCATTTTCCTCATACTACTTAGTCTTGATGCCATAAGCATATTCCAAGCTCCATAATTCGATCGCCTATCATTTACTATCGAACGTCTCAAGCACTAGAAATCAGCAACTCTACTTCTCCGTCGATCCATCATTTGGACTCAGAAACAAACTCATAACCATGCAAACAAGATAGAAATCATGAAGCTAACCACGAGTCAAGCCTAGACAAAGAATTCAAAATGATCCATATGGCAGTCTTCTGGATTGGTACCGATCCAAGCCCATGGATTGGTACCGATCAACAGATATTGATGAGGTGTTCCACATTTTTCTTGGGAGAGCTAGTCTAAGCATGGTAAACAATCTAGAGATCACAGGGATGAGTTTTCGAGCAACCTCCAGCTATAAATAGGAGGGCAAAGATTCATTATGGAGGATATTTTTCACTTCTCTACAACTTTTCTATAATTCTCTTGTACTCCCACGAATCCATACTGATCCGTAAGAATATAAGTGTAAACAACACTATAAACAATCAACAAAGTTAAGTAGATGTAGGTAACGATTAGCCGAACCACTATAAACCTATGCTGTCTTGTTTCTGTATGTTTTAATTTGTTTTTTTCACTCTTTTCTCTACTATACTCATTTAGGTGTGTGCCATTTTTGGTTCAAACAGCCACTTAAGTAGATTAGTTCGTAACCAAAAATTGGATGAGTTTAATGTAGGCGAAATTATAAGCGATTAAATGTTTTTTATGAAATGGCCTTAATTAAATTAGTACCTATGCTATGAACAAATCAATTGAAATTTCAAATTGGTGTAATATATTATTGATAAAAGATGAAAGCTATGTAATAGAACTAATCATGTACCATTTATGAAGAAGCATTTATCATTTTTTTTAACTTAATTTACCATTTTGAAAAAAAACATTTATACAAAATAGAATATTTTGCACTTTATTTATAAAAAATTAAGTATTTATCATTTTATGTATAATTATATGCAAAATGATGAATATATTTATCCTTGTTCAAAAATTATATAAGTATAAATGAATGCGTTTATATTTTATAATCTTAGATTTTTTTAGCTAGATTTATTTTCTTCAAAACTCAAATTCGATATTATTTTGAGATATGAAAGTTATATAAAAAGAAAATAACTTTTATGCAAAAGAATTAAGCATTTTATATGAAAAGAGAAAAATAGATGAAAGAGTGATCTTTAAGTTAAGTTGAGGAGAGCACTTAATATTATCAATTATTACGTAAAATAGAAGGCTATTGTTAGATTTTGTGTTTGATTTCAAGAGATTATGATATTGGATAGAAAGAATGAAGAGAAATGATACTTTATTGATTGAATATACTGATTGTTACTATACTATTATCGAATACAAGCTACTGTATATATAATATGTTTTTATAGGATATTTGTGCTTTATCATATACCCGCTATTCATTATCCTATAATACAAAAGATGATGTAAAATACAGCTGCAACATAACTCTTCATTCCCTCCCTCAAACCAATATTATTTTTAGGGTTATGAAGGCAATTTTAGGGCTTCGGTTGTGATTAACAAATCATGCTTTTCCCCTTCGATTCTCTACAAAAATTCTTCATTAGAAAGCATAAAGACATAGATCAACTACATCTACTTCATCAATTTTGAAGCGGTTGTGCTAGAGTGTCCAATCTCCTGTTGTATGCTAGATCTACATTCTTTCTGCCTTGATCCACCTTTAGCTCTACTCGAAGATTCATCAGAGAGTACAAAGTTGTGGATCGCCTTCAACTGCTTCACCAAATTAAAGAGATTGAGGTTGAGCATTCAACTTTCTGCTGGATGCTGGATCTGCATGTTCTCCTCCTTATTCCACCTTTAACTCAGCTCTAAACTTTAAAAAATTTCTCGCTGACAGTGCTTTGGTAAGAATATCAGCACGTTGGTAAGTTGAAAGCATGTGATTGACTTGTAAATTTCCTCTTTGTATCTGCTCTCGAACAAAATACAGGTCGATCTCGATGTGTTTTGTTCTAGCATGCAGTATTGGATTCGCTGTCATATATACAGTACTCTGGTTATCGCATCATAATATTTGTTTGGTTTCTGATTTGATCATAACTCTTTTAGTAGAGATTGTAACCCAATTATCTTTGTTGTGGCACTAGCAACACTCCTGTACTCGACCTCTGTGCTTGATCTTGAGATAGTAGTTTGTTTCTTAGAACACCAGGATACATGATTATCTCCAATGTAAATATAATATCCAGTTATAGATTTTCCATCGTCAATGTATGTTGCCCAGTCTTCATCTGTGTATGCTGTAATATTTAAGTTGTTGCATCTCTTTAAAGTAAGTCCACAGTCCGCAGTCCCTTTGAGATATCTGAGAATCCTTTTTACTACTTTCCAATGTTCATCATGGGGTTCCTGCATAAATTGTGACACCTTATTAACACTGAATTAGATATCTGGTCTAGTTATAGTAGTGTATTGTAGTGCTCCTACAATACTTCTATATTGTTTAATATTTGATATGGATTGTCCCATGTTTTTGGAAAGTTGTTGATGACTGATCATAGGAGTAGGCTGTGATTTTGCTTCATCAATCTTTGATTTGACAAGTATTTCTTTGATATATTTCCTTTGGCTCAACAGTATTTCTGATTTTGATTTTCTACTGATTTCTATACCCAAGAAGTAGTTAAGATTGCCAAGGTCATTGGTAGAAAATTGCTTGTTGATATATTGCATAATGTTGTTGATCTTATTTGTATCATCACCTGTTATAATCAAGTCATCAACATATATTAGAATGTAAATAATGTGATTGTTATAAATTTTAACAAATGAGTTATATGATTTGGTGGACTGATAGCCCAGATTAATCAATGTGGCTTTCAGTCTATCAAACCATACTCTTAGTGCTTGCTTTAACCCATATATGGCTTTGTTTAATTTTCACACATGATGAACATCTTGTTTGTATCCCTGTGGCTGCTCCATATAGATTTCTTCCTGTAAGATGCCATTTACAAATGCATTATTAACATCCAATTGCCTTATATTCCAGTTCTTGCTCAGAGCAATAGTGAGAACAACCCTGATTGTTGTTGGCTTCACTACTGGAGAAAATGTTTCACTGAAGTCAAATCCATACTGCTGAGTATATCCCTTAGCAACAAGTCTTGCTTTGTACCTTGATACTGTTCCATCTGGATTTTTCTTTAGTTTGTAGGTCCATTTACATCCTATTATATTCTTGTTTGCTGGTGGATGTACTAAACTCCATGTTTTATTTTTCATAAGTGCTTGATATTCCTCATCCATTGCTGCTTTCCAGTTTTCATCTTTAAAAGCTTGCTCAAATGATTCAGGCTCATCAATATTAAATGTTGTAGTTTAGATTTTTGGTTTGAATATCCCACTCTTTGATCTTGTTATCATATGATGAACTGTTTTGGCTGGCAATTCAGTATTTGTTGATACTAAATTGTTATCCTGATCAGTGTTGTCCAGTGATAGATTTTGATGACTATTATCATTGACTCTTTGATTTTGATTGCTTGATCCAATAGGTGACTGAGCACGCATGTCAGGCTGCTCTCCTATTCCATGACCTAGTTCAGATAATACTGTGTGTTATGGTTCAAAGACTCCTGCCTTCTTCTCAGTCTCAATCTGATTCCGAGTGTCAGAATACACAGGTATAGTTTATATAGATACTCTTGGATTATATACTTTCTGTGTTGTTTTAACATTTGTGCACGCAAAAGGAAATATTTTTTCATTAAAGACCACATGTCTGTTTATGATTATTTTTCTAGTGTTATCTAAGCATTTGTACCCTTTTTGTTTAGATGCATAACCTAGAAATGTACATGGTTGAGATCTAAAATCCAATTTGTGTTTGTTATATGGCCTTAAGTAGGGAAAACATAGACACCCAGATGTCCTTAAACTATCATAATTAGGTTTAGTTCTTATGAGTTCTCAATTGGACTTACTCATTTCAGTACTTTTGTTGGAAGTCTATTAATTAAGTATACTGATGTACTGAAGGAGTCTGGCCAAAATTTTAAAGGTAGAGATGCATGAGCAAGTAAAGTTAGGCCAGTTTCAACTATCTGTCTGTGTTTTCTCTCAACAAGACCATTATGTTTAGAAGTGTAGGGACAAGTAGTCCTATGTATTATACCCTTGTCTAAAAAGAACTTGTTAAGCGATTTATATTCAGTACCACCATCACTTTGAATAATTTTGACCTTGTGACAAGTTTGCTTTTCATCTTGTGTAATAAATATATGCTAGCATTATAAGCTTCTGCCTTTGTTTTCAGGAAGTATATCCATGTGTATCTAGTGTGTGCATCAACAAAAGATATATAATATTTATAGCCATAATCTTAACTAATGGGTATTGGACCCCAGAGATTAGTTGCAACCAATTCTAAAGGCATCTTGTATTCAGTTATGGAATCTGCAAAAGCTAATTTATGACTTTTTCCCATTTGACAATAAGTACAAATATATGGTAAAGTAAAGTCATCAAAAGAGATTTTACTTTTTATAAGAACCTGTTTCACAACACATGCATTAGGATGACCTAACTTGTAATGTCATAGATCAAATACATTTTTTCTGTTTTCAGTAGATGACATTTCACTGTTATTACAACACTTTACTTTCTCAATAGGGTTTCTGCAATTAGTCAAAGTAAACTTGTACAACCCATTCACTACATCACCCTGCAAAAGTATTTCTCTAGTTAGTATATCTTTAACTAAGCAATATTTAGGATAGAATTCAAAGTAAACATTATTAACATGAGCAAATTGAGAAACACTCATAAGATTTTTCTTTATTCTTGGTACTCTTAGTAGGTTATTGAGATATAATTGTCTTTTACCTTTAATATAGGCATACATGAGTGATTTCAATAGACTTACCATTTCCCATGAAAATGGACTGTTTATCTCTATACTCCTTGTTGCCTAGATTTAAGTTGTCAAGATTGCTTGCCAAATGATTGGTTGCTCTTGAGTCTGAGTACCATGCCTCATCTTGTATATGTTCAGGCTTTGTGATCTCATCCAGGTATTGATTCTTGTTGCCACTGGGTTGTTTGTTTAGTTCTTGTTAGACCTATGCTAGATTTGCATTGTAATTGCCATTTCTTTGATTGTTTGAACTTTGTCCTGGAATATAGTTAGCATTAATCTGAAATAACACTTTGGTGTAGTGTGGCCAACTTTTTCACATATTTGACATTTTGGCTTATTGCCACCACTCCATCTCCCTCTGCCTCTACCCCTGGTAGAGGAATTTCCTCTTTGATACTGCTGATCTCCTCTACCATAATTTTGATTTCTGGTTTTATTATTTGATGCAAAATTAATTGACATGTCAGTATCCATGGGTTTCTTGAACTCCAGTCTTCCTTCATGTGCAAGGAGAATGGAGTGAACATACTCAAGAGATGGTAAAGTTTCTTGAGAAGATATAACTGCCACCATAGCCTCATACTCATCACTTAAGCCATTTAAAATAGTCAACACTTGCTCAGTATTTGAAACTTTATGCCGTGCAGCTTCAAGCATATTCCATATGTTCTTGACTTTTGCAAGATAATCTCTCATTGATTGATTGTCTTTCTTACATTTTGTAGTTCCCTTTTGTAATGCGTTACTCTGGCTGTAGATTGAGTATTAAATATTCTTTCAACTGTCAACCCAATTTCATTAGCAGTTTTGCATCCAATAACTTGAGGTAGTAATTTCACATTTATTGATGACAGCAACCAAGAACTTATTAAGTTGTCTTGCCTTTGATATTTTGCAAATTCTTCATTACTCACTGTCTTGTTTTCTTGATCAGTGATGAATCTGGGAGGAATAGCAATTGTGCCAAGAATGAAATCCTCCTAGCCATACCCCTGGCTTCAGTTTCAACTTGTATTTTCCAAAGAAGATAGTTATCTTCCTCGAGTTGTGCTATGATGAGTTGTGTTTGAGGACTAATGATGGCTTTCAGGAAGCTTTCTACAATTGCAAAGGCTTGTTGAGTTGGATTAGGAGAACTGTCAGAATTTGATGAACTGTCTTCAGCCATGATGAAGTTTCTTGAATCAAGAATGTGCTTGAAAGATTGGATATCAATATAGAAATAACAAGAAATCTTGTCTCTGTAGTAATCGGGTATGTTGCAACCAGGTTTAAATGATGAAAAGTCTCTAATAGACCTATGGTATGACACTTACTTCTTTTATGATTTGATGAGATTCTTGATTTCTTAATTAGTTTTTGATTTTCTCAAGCCTGAATTTGCTATGTAAAGGAGACTGGTTGCAGCCAAGCTTCTCTTGGCGTGGCAGCAGTCTCTGGAGACAAATCTAATACTGCCCAGATGATGAAATATAACTGATGGGTAACTAATCTCCAAATGATGAGGTTTCTCCGATGGAGATTTGTTTTTCTTTTTCCTTTTTGAAGATTTCAATGCAGTTTTGTCTTATATGGCTCTAATACCATGTTAGATTTTGTGTTTGATTTCAAGAGATTATGATATTGGAAAGAAAGAATGAAGAGAAATGATACTTTATTGATTGAATATACTAATTGTTACTATACTATTCTCGGATACAAGCTGCTATACATATAATATGTTTTTACAGGATATTTGGGCTTTGGGCTTTATCATATACTAGTATATTCATTATCCTATAATACAAAAGATGATGTAAAATACAGCCGCAGCATAACTCTCCATTGCTAGCAACAAGCTTGAAAGCTTGCAATGCATGATTGTATAAAATAACCCAAAATAGAATCCAATATAGGTGGATTATTAGGTCAATGATCTCCATGTAAACGTAAAGAAAAGCTAAAGACAACAATAAAAAGTCCATATTACAACACTATAAAAATGAAAAGATGGAATGAATAAAAATATATCAGGGAGGTTGTTTGTTCTTTAATTAGAGGGGATGTATGGAAAATGAGTAATGGGAACTGCATTTTGCCAATTGTGGTGCAGGAAACAAAGAATAAGCGTTCAAGTTGTCATGAGCTTCATAGCATACTGCAAACAATGCTGATGGGAACCTGCTAATGCAGAAACCGTGCAGCGTTAAGAAGACTGAACAATGCAACTGTTGCAAGTTGGATAGGCATGCAAAAGGTCCTAAACAATGATGAGCATAAAGTTGGAAAGAACTATTGCATGATGCTACAAAAGGGATGTACAGTACACTGACAATGCACGTTATAAGTGAACAATGCACAATAAACATATGGTGAATTTTGAATAGTGCATAGCAAATTTGCTTGGAGTGGTTGCATGAAATGAGGCAGACTCAAATGGTAGACCCACGACAGTTATTTACCACACTGACTAGGCCAGACTAGGGGTGGACACGACAGTTACAGATGGTGGAGCAGCTATGTTGGCTATTGTGATTGGTGAGGCAGTTGAAGCAAAGTGTTTCAAATTTGTAGTGCAAACTAAAGAAAGTACAAGCTGAATCTCCCGTACACTAGTTGAAGCTTGCAAATGGAAAAGGTTTGCTACACTAATATAGATAAAAAGGTGGTCTACATTTGTTGTGGCTTGCATGCACTTATTAGAAATGAGATAGTAAATAAGATAGTATGTTGCAGAAGCTTTCTTTCAATATATGTTATAAGTATGGTTTTGGGCCGTATTGGAATGTAACTCAGCCCAAGTCATTATATTTCATTTATATATAAACTATCTAATACAAAACAGAGAATATATGAAAAGCTTTGCATTCTTTCTTCAATACAATCATCTACTTCAATTCACCAAATCTTAACATGGTATTAGAGCAGTTGCAACAAGCCTAATGGCATTTTAAATCTAGTTCTGAAGGATATCAATATCTCTATTGAAGGCAAAGATATAAAATTCAAGAAATCGTCAGAACATTTTCATCATTCGATATCTTGATAACCCATCAGGTATAATTCATCATTTGAGTTATATATGATTGAAGTTGCTTACAAAACAGGTGCAGTGTCAAAGAAATAAGCAAATTTCTGGCTGCAACAAGTTTTATACAAAGTAAATAAGCAAACTCTGAAGTAAGAAGATTTAGAATATCAAAATAAAAAATCAAAAACGCAATTAAAGCAGAAAGAACGCAATTGCCCTACCAAGAATCCATCAGAATATTTTTCATCACTTGGATCTGGCTGGAACTAACCTGTTCATACTACAGTCAAAGCAATCTTGTATCTACAAGTTACTAAATCATCCAACTTGTCATCTCTTTTATTGTTCTCATCATGGCTGAAGGAGATACCAATTGTTATCCTGCCTTTTGGCAAGGCCGTGACACCAAAAAGTTGGCTGGAAAACTAAAGACAATTCGTCGTAAAAGTTCATTATACATTGTTTCACCATGGATATCGATGACAACGATTGATTTATCATTGCCATATGGTGCCAAGTATAATTAGTCCTGAAGTATAGTACGTATAGTTGTTCGGATTTGATAAGTTACATTTTTTATATTATTGCAGGTGGGTAGGACCTAAAAGCACCGCTTCATCGCCAATGCGTAATGTTACCTTCTACCGTAATGAGTTCGATGTGCTTGGAGATCTGCCAAACTTGTGTACCACTTCCATTCAGTTATGGACTGCTCGTATTCCTCTCATTTGCTTAAACGATGTCGCGTATCATCTTCCCGACCGAGTGATGAGGCAGTTTGGTATGGCCCAGCATTTACCGGAACAACCACCACATTACAGGATAGATTTTGTAGCTGGAGAGTACACTATGGCGATTGAGACATGGAATGATCGCTATATGCACACGCAACAAGAGCGCGAGTTCACATTGTCCGAAGAAGAATATCTTTCTTGGTACTGGAACATCACGCGTCGATATGTTCTTCGTGCTATGGAGCCACCTATAGCGCCTCCCATTGTTGTAGACCCTTACACTCCCAGAGCACCCCTTGAAAGGAATGTGGTACGTCGTACGTCCAATCTTTATTCAAATATTTGAAATATATACTTTTCCTTGTACTTTATGTTATTATAGCAGGCAGACAGCATTTACCGTATGATCGAGATTGTAGACAAGCTTGCACAACAGGTTCCTGAAAGGTCGCAAGGGAAATGATTCAGTGTTAAATGCATTTTAGAATCTATTTTGGGGAGGAACAAGTTAACAAGACCAAAACCGCCTCCACCGCCTCCTCCACCTCCACCACAGGCGCTCATCAAACATGTCATAGAAGCCATCAATGTTCCTCCTACTACTCAGACATATCAGCGATGGAAACATCGAAAAGACGCTTCTTTCGCTCAAAAAACACAAGTTGAAGTTGCTCCCGACCCTTCACAACCAACAGATCCTGCGCAAGCAAGCGAAGCGGAGGATTCGCCGAACAAAATTCCATTGTCTAGGAGGAAAGCAAGAAGCACTCCACGCGAACTTCGTAGGTTGAGGTAGTTAGGATGGTTTAAATTGTTGACTTGCTTTGTCCGGTTTTGTTGTGTTTAATAAATTGTTGAAATGTTGGAATGAATTGTTTTGTTGAATTGTTGGATTTTGGAATTTGAATTCAGTTGTCGAATTGTTGGAATTTGAATTCAATTGTTGAATTGTTAGATGTTGGATGTTTGAATTTGAATTCAGTTGTCGAATTGTTGGATGTTGGAATTTGAATTCAATTGTTGAATTATTAGATGTTGGATGTTTGAATTTGAATGAATTGTTGAAATGTGAATGTAGTAAGAAATGAGGATTGGTGTGATGCAGGGTTTCTGTTTTGAAACCCTGCACACACTTCTGGGGCGACTTTTCCAAGGTCGCCAGTGGGCGACCTTTGAAAAGTCGTCCACTGGCGACCTTTGAAAAGTCGCCTCAGAAGTGTGTGCAAGGTTTCAAAACAGAAACCCTGCACTACACCGTTTCTCATTTCTCACTTTACAAAAAACCAAAAATAAAACCCAAAACCTAAACCACATCTCTCTTCCATAATTTCACTATTTCCCAACGAAATCGAATATCTTTGATAGATTTGGAGACACAACAAGAAGGTAAGTTCCATTAGCACTACTAATTTTTGTATAATCTTTTGCAATTAAGGCTAATTCCAACATTGCTATTTTCAATAAATAGGTTGTTGAAAATGGACAATTGGGAGATTGATGACGACACGATGATGAAAATGTATGATGAATTTGAACAACAACGAGGCTTTGTACTAGCCAATGAACAAACTATTGAGGTTGATTTCGTCCTTGAGACGCAAGTTGAAAATTTGCCTCCCTCCCGAAGTGGCGGTACATCAACAATGGCCGTGGCTAGCGGTGAACCAATAAAGCAATCACTTAATGGAAAATTAACGGATGTGCTAGCTCGTCGTAGGACTAACAGTGCTAGTTCCAACCGGCCACCACCTCGGGTACTTTGTTATTGCGGAGATGAATGTGAAGTAGTTATGTGTAGGAATGAAAGGAATGCGGGCCATCACTTTTACCGTTGTGAATCATACAACGATAATAAGGTACGGCCTAACGATGCTGAATGCTGTAACTTTTTTAAGTGGAAAGATCCTGAAATGTGTCAAAGGGGAGTTGAATATGCCCTTGAGATGCAAGAAGAAAATGATTGTTTGGAGAAGTTGAACCTATAGTATCGCAACGCGCTGTTGAATAAGGGCGTAGCGTTCGAAAAGTTGAGTCCTCGTAGATTGTGGGAGGAGAAGTAATTACGAATTTGGAATGTATAATGTCATCGGTTTATGTACCGCTTACCATGTAATATGTAATCAGTTTATGTATCATTAGTATGTATCATTACATCTATTTACATATCATTTATCATTTCTCAACTTACTTTCAGTGGAGTAATCCAATACCAACACATATCATTCATCGTCTCAAACGAACACAGCACATGGAATAAAAACACAAAATGTTCTTACATAAACAACATATGGTTTAAATACATCATACCAACAATAACACGCGTACGAAAACTAAGTAACTGAATTACAACGACTCCTTTTATGACCGTGCAAACCACATTTACTGCATCTATTCGGCCTTGGAGGCTGCATCTCATCCATAGTGCCTTTAAATCTAGTAGACTTAGGCCTTCTTGGAGCTCGCCGAGCTGAGGGTGGAAGAACCGTTGGTCCTTCGTGTGGAGTCCAATACCTTTTATCGTGTATGGGATGAAATTCTGCTGAGTAAGCCGCTAGGTAGTTTTGTACGGAATACCACTGTGATGCAAAATCATGATGAGCTCTGTTTGCACCATTGACCACTACGAACAAGTAGCCATCACATGAGAAGAAGGGAGATGCTGCAGTAATGGGATGTTGCATGTACATGAACATGTGTTACCATCGATTATAAATTTGAATTCATCTCCAAAGTAATGAATTACTTGCCATTCAATTTGACTAAAACGAACAATCCGACAACGTCTTACTTCACTTGCTCTCTCCGCTATTTTTTCTTCCTATTTTGGAGTAACACGAAGTGTGGAATTCTTAGCTAACTCTCTTCTTTGGCAAAAGTAATCAATAGATCGATAGAAGTTACGTGCAACAAGTGCTCTAATAGGCAAAGATCTAGCACCTCTAAGTACACCATTAAAACTTTCTGACACATTAGTCGTCATAACATGAAGATGACACCATCATCTTTACATAATGCCCAATTTTCTTCCTTTCCAGCCAAACTTCTCTCTACCCAGTTGTGTGCTCTAATAATAGTGGATTTAATTTCTTCACTAATCTTTAAATACTCAATCTCCTCAGAGGCATAGGTAGCAGCTTAGAATAAACCGGTTAATCGTTTGTCTCTAAAACCCGCTCCTTGAAAATTAGCTTTCAAATGTCTAGCACAATATCTATGTTTATGTGGGGCTCGCCATTTGCTCTCAAAGCTGTAGGTATTCCTTTCATTCTATCAGAAATGAAAGTAATACGGCGATTGTTCACACTGTGAATGAACCTTTGCAAGCACATAAAAAACCAACCCCAACTATTAGTTGATTCGGACTCAACAATAGCAAATGCCAAAGGATATAGCTGATCATTTGCATCAACTGCGGTTACAACAAGTAAGGTACCTTTGTATTTACCATATAGATGTGTACCATCTATACAAAGCAAAGGTCGATAGTGAACAAATCCTTCGATACATGGCCCAAATGACCAGAATGCATGATCGAACACTCCGTACTCATCAATGGTCACATGTCCTACACTACCTGGATTTGTTTTGCATATTTCACCAAAGTATTGCCATAGGTTGGAATATGACTCTGCCCAATCACCGTATATGCGTTCAATTGCCATGCTCAATGCTCTCCATGCTTTCAAATAACTAATTTTGATAAACAATTGTTCCTCCATTTAAACCTGCACCGTTCCAACCGTAATGTTCAAATCAGACTTCGTGAAAGGCATGATCTTCGATACCAAAAAAGAAGATGTAGTTTGCCTATGATTTGAGTTCACTGTTGGGTTTACGCATGTATGATCACTTGGATATTTTTTAATAACCCACCATCCAGCCTGTGTCTTTTTTGAATCAATAGCATGTTTTCTCCAAGGACAACTAGCATCGATGTTGCAAATGGCGGTGTATTTTGATTTGTTCAACCTGATTGGCTTAAAGGACGCCGCATGTAAGATTAACCATTCAGATAGTTTTTGCAGAAATTTAACTTTGCTCTCAAACACCATGCCAACTTTGAAACCGGTTTGTATGCTATAAGATGAAAATATTTCATTGTTGAAGTTTACATTTGCTACTATCGACCTAGCCATAATTTGTGCATTGCACAAATCATCGTCCATCGGTATCTCCATTTTTGGTTCATCATTGTCCACACAATCTGGTTCTGCACCTCCAAAATCATAGTTCAATGGATCATTGTTTACTTGCATAATTTCCACCCAAGTTGTATCAACCTCTTGTATTGACACAACAGTCATACTTTCAAGCGTAGGAACATCTTCAGCTTGTACATCTTCTTCATCATCTACATTCATATCATCCTTACATATACTTTGACCCACTGGTTCATTCATTGGTTGGACGTATGCATGTGTAGCAGTATTGTTTGTTGCAAAGCTGCAATAAAAAAATACATCAATTTTAGTTTATTTCTACTTACCAATGATTTTGAATCATATTGCAATATTTAACTTACTTCTGGCTTAATTGGTAAAGTTCAGACGGAGTTGGCTGCATTCGTTCGGATGTACGGCTACTCGATGGTCTAGCACTTCTTTGAGTGGAATTTTGAAGTGGGATAAAACTGCACAGGAATACAATTTTTGTATATTAATTACATCAATTCAATATATCAGATCTGTATGTAATCACAACTAAATGTTACCTCTGACTCATTCCTGCAACGCTGCCCTGCATCAAATAGGGATAGGTAAATTGGACATTTGACTGCAAATTCATGAAAGGATGATAACCATAAAAAATTTGTTGTTGTCCGTATTGCGATACGTGTCGAGTTGGATAACTAAAACTAGGAGATGGAATTCCTTGCCTAGAATTCATGTTCCCCACCATTATAGAATATTCTTCAACGCCAAAATTTGATACAGGTGCTACTACTAGTTGTTCTACAACCAATCTTCTATTTTTCCCAATAAACAGCTCAATAGATTTAGTCACAGCAGCAAACATTAATTCAACATCGTCGTCGTCGACAATTTTTATTGCTTTAGATCCATAATCTGTTGGCCAATTACAAACTATCTATATCATACTCTTTCAGTTTTATCTTTGTTGCTTTGTAAACCGATTCTTTCAACTGTTCAAAAGTAGAACCTCTTCGAACTTTAGCCGGTTTGTAAGATCCACCAATGTATTTCCCACACATTAAATCATCAATAACCAATTCACAGTCATAATAGCATATGGTTGGAATATAATTAGGAGCCATTCTACATCAACCACGCAAAAACCATATAATCAAATTAATTTACAAACTAATCGGAAAACTTAGGGTTTCTACTACATACCTTGATAGGATTCGAGCTTATGACGGTTTGCTATGCTTGAGGTAGATCTTCGCAATCTGATGCTTTTATTGAGATTAAATGGAATTTAAGGTGGTTTTTAAAAAAAATGGAGGTAGAGGGTTTTAGGATTTTTAGAGAAGTGGAATGAAAGAGTAAAGTGAAGGAGGGAGGGAGGGAGGGAGGTTCTATTTTGTTGTAGAACCCAGTATAGTCGACTTTTGTTTTCAAAAGTCACCCATAGTTTATTTTTTTTAACCATGAAAAAACAGGCGACTTTTGAAAAGTCGCCTTTTGGTGACTTCTCAAAAGTCGCCTGTTTGGTTTTAAAAAATAATATCACTGGCGCCTTTTGAAAAGGCGCCGGTATGTTTTGGCCAGCTCAACACCGAGCTGACCAAAACAGGGATATAAATGATAATAGTTTCAAAACTGGGCTATTTGTGATAATAGTTTTCAAAACGAGGCCAAATTGAAAAAAAATCCTATATAAAATTGTGGTATGGTACTATAAGTTCAATATATAATAGCTGCGGTCATCCTCACATTCACCAATGTGATGAATTGTAGTCCTAGTAGTATAAGAAATAATATTTTAGGCATCTACCAATGAGCTTTAGAGTTGTTGTACGGTCTTTTCTGTCTACCATGCCAGTTTTCAGCAATAGCAACTGAAGAGAAACATAGATTTTGCTTCTTCAACACAATAGATGGTTTTGACCATGCATGTTGTTAGTGGGAAACTAATATGAAGACAGATTCTACATAGCTATTTCATGCTGCACTTATATTTTGATGAAACTTAATTCGAAAAAGATATAGCTGTACTGATCTTATTTTTACTAATTGGTTAGGGATAATTAAAGTTTGTAATGTTGCATATTACAACTTTATTACTATATCTAGATCTGTCAAATTAAAAAGTGAAGGAGGATAGAGTTTCGCACATATGCATCGTATGACTTAGATGCCACATGTAACGATTCAAAATTTCACCGCTTTAATTTGGGAATATTTAATTAATTTTAAATATTTAAATAATAGGTTTTATAATTAAATTATAACTCTTTTAAATACTAGATAATGATGGTGAAATAGTTTTTAAAATTAGGTTACAAAAATAATTAACTTGAAGAATAACCGAAAATGTGACCAGAACTCATTTTTTCAAATTTTGACTTTTCGTCGAATAAAAGTTGTCGGAAACATTATGCATGTTACTCCACCTTTTGGTCAAGGCTGGGATATCAACAAATCGGTTAAAAAGGATGGATATTAGGATTGGAGATCGATTGGAATCAAGGCTATGATCGATACCGTCAAAATTGGACCAAGCTCCAATCAAGGTGGGATCGATAGGAAATGATAAACAAGGCTAAAGAAGGCTGCATATCAAATTTCAGGTCAAACAGAGTTCGTATACTCAAGATATGGATGAATCAATATTCATGGGGAATAAGTTCGTACCATACTTTCGAATCGATCGGAGTAGGCTCGGCTGTTTGCTTTGGATCGATGGGTTTCGTATCGGTGCAATGTGTATCGATTGGATGGATACGATAAGGCATGTTGGCATGCTTCGTATCGAACAAAGCTTGGATCGATATGAAAGGAGCAGGACTTGGATGGATATGGGCAACACACTTAGAACCTTGCTTCAGATCGATCACAATACATATCGATCCTGATCGATACGAACCAGAACGCTTGGGATCGATACGAAGAAGGGGGCAGGGAATGGATACGAAGGGCATGGCCTCGGATGGATACGAAGCAAGAACTTTGGCATCAATACAAAGGCAAGATTTAGGGATCGATACGAAAAGCTCAACAACCAATGGATACGAAGAAATGGGTCAAACTAAGGGAAGCAGTCTACAAGCATGAAATATGGATCTGTACATGATACTCGGGCCATGTCATCGATACGTAGCCTATCGATACGAATGTATCGATACGAATTCAACAGCCTATTTGCGAAACTCAAACTTGGATCGATCATAATTCTCATTCTACAAGTCCAAATGCAATGAAATTTTCACAGAGGCTTTCTTATTCACTCAAGAACATCCATGATCGATCTCAGCTTCATTGGACCATTTTTGAATCAATACGAATTATACTTGGATCGATCGGGATCGATCCCAAACGACTCCATATCAATCTGGTGGGCCCACCTACGCATGAGAAGAGGTATTCCAGTTTTTGAGGTGGATATTTTCAGTTCTACACCTATAAATAGCAGCTCTATGGCAACTAAAAAGGGATCTTCTTCTGATTTCCTAGGCGAAACTCTGCCATTTTGTTTACTGATTTCAAAGGCTTGTAACTATAATTACAGTATAAAAGGAATAAAAGGATTGATTTAAAGTGGACGTCGGTCCGAGATAGCCGAACCACTATAAACCTTGTGTTCTTTGTTTTCTTACTCATTTTGATTTTGACTATTTCTACATTTTTATTCTCTACTTTATTTAGATCTGAGATCCGTGTTTGAATATTGTGGATCTGTGTGCAAACACTGGGGCTTTCACGACTTTCGGGGTTTGTGACCAATTTTGGCACAAACACTTTGGTGCTTTCACTAAGAACGACTAGCATCCACTATACCGGATTTGGGGTTCAAATTTGGAAAGCTAAAGGATTGAATCTAGAAGGAACCATGGCTAAGCAATCAACAAGGAGACAGAGAACGGAAAGGAGTCAGCATGAAGGAAGTCAGGAGGCCTCTTCAGGAGCTAATCAGACCTCAGTTTTCATCACCAGAGATGAGATGGAGATGATGATGGATGCTATGCAGGAAGTGATGCTGAAAAGGCAGGAGGAGATGATGAATAACCTACTCCAACAAATTGGACAAGTTGGAGCGCATAATCGAGAGAACGAAACAGTTGGAACAAAGGGAATCCAGAACCAAAGTCAGGGACACGGAGCAACCAGGATTCAGGATAGAGCGGGACCATCAGGAACAGTCCCTGAGCTAGAGAGTTCGCCCCCGAATCATTCTGGCTCAATTCTAGGAAGGGTACCGGGTGGCGTTGTGCAATTTAGCGTTGATCGGGATATGGATGCTCGTCCAGAAGGACACGTTTCAGGATACATTCGCGGACTCATGGGGCAGGTTGAAGATCGCAGACAGAGGTTACCATTTGATGACAACGACAGGTTAGCGGACATGATCTGACGGGCTATGAGGGGAGGATTGGTGAATAGAGATTTGGAGGACGTGAACAGGAGTCCCTTCACTCCTATGATCAGGCAAGCTATGAATCCACCGGACTTCCAACTACCAACGCTGGAGATGTATGATAGGAGAACGGATCCAGTTATTCACTTGACGAGGTGCATGAGGCATATTGAAGTACTAGGGGCATCGGAGGGAGTTATGGCATGGTGCTTCTCTTTGTATTTGACGGATATAGCAACACTATGGTTTAGACAACTGGAAAGCGACTCTATTAGCACATGAACGGAGTTGATTGAGAGGTTTATGAGGTAATTTCGGGTCCACATAGTCAGACCCAAGAATGTGATGACTTTGATGTTGATGAAACAGTGGAAGGGAGAGCCAATTAGGGATTTCTTAACCAGATTCAATGCGGCAGTAGCCTCAGTGGATCGACTCGATTCGTCGATGGTTTTAATGGAAGCAGTCTCAGGAATTGCAGATGATTCAGATTTTAAGATATCATTGGATTGAGATATGTCGATGGATCTCAGGGTGTTTTATCATGAAGCAGAAGACAGGAAGATGTAAAGGCTGAGAGAGAGGGAAGAGAGGCTGAAGCTTATGCCGTAAAAGGTGGAGGTCCACCCAGGAGGATTCAAACAAGGACGATAGAGGAAAAAGGAAAATGATTGATAACGACAACACTTCGAAAAGGCAACGGAGGGAATCAAAATTTTCTTCTTACATGGATTTAACTGAAACTTTGGAAAGGATATACTTGGATACTCGAAGGCGCCTCCATTATCGAAGGCCGACAAAAAGGGAACTCTCTGAATACGAGCGGGTATCAAGAAAGCATTGCATATTCCATGAGCTGGATGGGCACAGCACGAACGACTGTAGGAATTTGAAAGATATCGTTGAGGAGCATGTGAGGAATGGTCATTTCCAGCAATACATAAGGAATCAAGCTGTGGCAATGGAACAAGAGCGGCCACCGCCCACCTCGAACAAAGATGGTGCTAGATCTAGGCATCGTCGTCAGCTTATTATCAATTGATTGGATTTGTGGCATAGAATAAGTAATAGACCTCGAAGTAATACGGCTAAGTCACTTACACATGTACGAGATCGAGGATGGTCCCTAGGCATGCTCTGAGATTATGATAAACCGTGATGCTCGGGTTTATGAAATCTTGTTTTCCTTTTGTTATTCTGCAAACTTTGGTTTCTTCCTTGGTTGTACGGACTTTTATTTTGTTTTTCCTTGTTGTACGGACATTTATTTTGTCAATTGGGCTTTGTGATGATTGGATTTGGATTAATGTAGTAAATAATACAGGTCACGCGATTACGGTCCCGACCAGAGAGACGGGGCGGTAATCGCAAGTTATGAGTTCCTTCGCCAGAGAGCGATGGAATAGACTCGAACACAATATAAAAGTCTTCGACTGGAGAGTCGAGGCTGGAGAATATAAAAGTCCTCGATCGGAGAGTCGAGGCTGGATAATATAAGTCCTTGACCAGAGAGTCGAGGCCGGAGAATATAAGTCCTTGACCAGAGAGTCGAGGCCGGAGTAGGATAAAACGACCCGGTGAGGTCTATGGATTTGAATTTAGAATTGGAGAGGTCATGGATTCGGATTTCGGCTTTGAATGGCTAAGGATTGGCTGTGGACTCGAAGTGGTCCCTGATTTAGATAAGGGCCCGGAGCGGTCTCGGACCTGGATATCGACCCAGAGAGGTCATGGATTTGGTTCTTGGTTACTGGATATGGATGGATTAAAACTTGGTTGACAGGTTCATATGGCTATGGAATTGGCTAAGGATTTGGTTACCAGATTCGGAATCGAATACCGACTCGGAGCAGTCGCTGATTCGAATAAGGATATGGCTATGGCACTTGGATAGAATGGCTTGGTAGTGGATTGGATTATGGATCGGATGACATGGCTATGGATGGAATATGAACTTTGGATGTCGGATTTAAAGCTATTCAAAACACGCCTTCCTATCGCAACGCATGTTTTTGGGGGAAAATGTTACCCCGCCTTTTGGTCAAGGCCGGGATATCAACAAATCGGTTAAAAAGGATGGATATCAGGATTGGAGATCGATTGGAAACAAGGCTATGATCGATACCGTCAAAATTGAACCGAGCTCCAATCAAGGTGGGATCGATAGGAAATGATAAACAAGGCTAGGAAAGGCTGCATTTCAAATTTAAGGTCAAACGGAGTTCGTATGCTCAAGATATGGATGGATCAATATTCATGGGGAATTAGTACATACCGATACTTTCGTATCGATTGGAGTAGGCTCGGCTGTTTGCTTTGGATCGATGGGTTTCATATCGGTGCAATGCAAATCGATTGGATGGATACGGCAAGGCATGTTGGCATGCTACGTATCGATCAAAGTTTGGATCGATACGAAGGGAGCATGACTTGGATGGATATGGACAACACACTTAGAACCTTACTTTGGATCGATCACAATACGTATCGATCCTGATTGATATGAACCAGAATGCTTGGGATCGATACGAAGAAGGGGGCAGGGAATGGATATGAAGGGCATGACCTCGGATGGATACAAAGCAAGGACTTTGGCATCGATACGAAGGCAAGATATAGGGATCGATACGAAAAGCTCATCAACCAATGGATACGAAGAAATGGGTCAAAACAAGGGAAGCGGTCTACAAGCATGAAATATGGATCTCTGCATGATACTCAGGCCACGTCATCGATACGAATGTATCAATACGAATCCAATAGCCTATTTGTAAAATCAAACTTGGATGATCATAACTCTCATTCTACAAGTCCAAATGCAACGAAATTTTCACAGAGGCTTTCTTATTCACTCAAGAACATCCATAATCGATCTCAGTTTCATTGGACCATTTTTGGATCGATACGAATTATATTTGGATCGATCAGGATCGATCCCAAATGACTCCAGATCGATCTAGTGGGCCCACCAGCACACGAGAAGAGGTATTCCAGGTTTTGGGGCAGATATTTTCATAGCAGCTCTATGGCAACTTAAAAGGGATCTTCTTCTGCTTTCCTAGGCAAAACTCTACCATTTTGTTTACTGATTTCAAAGGCTTGTAACTGTAATTACAGTATAAAAGGAATAAAAGGACCGATTCAAAGTGGACGTAGGCTGGAGATAGCCGAACCACTATAAACCTTGTGTTCTTTGTTTTCTTACTCATTTTGATTTTGGATATTTCTTCATTTTTATTCTCTACTTTATCTAGATCTGAGATATGTGTGCAAACACTGGTGCTTTCACGACTTACGGGGTTTGTGACCAATTTTGGCGCAAACAGTGCACTCTATAGTGTAAATATGCACGTTTATAAATAAGTTAATATACACATTTATAAATAAGTTAGAATACATTTATGTGTGTATTAGTATATATACACACATATGTATATACTTAAGTATGTAAGGTTTAAAATAAAATTTAATAAAAAGAAGATGTCACATCCTAAGCCAACATAAGTACAATTAATTACTAAAACATGTTTATTCAAGTTTACTCAAGGAGGATATGAGGGGAACAAGCATTTTTGTGAGTTTCAAGGTGGGAGACAAGGCAGATGATGTGGCGCAAGATAGTGGAGGGTAAAAGTACAAGAGTAGTTTAGTAACTTGTTATTTTCATTTCTATATAAGTAAATTCCTAACATTTCTCTCATTTTTATTTCATTTCTACTTTGCAAAATCTGCCTTCCAAGCTTCATAAAACCTTCTAATGGCTTCCATGTGCTTTCAAAATACAAAAAATCCTAGTTTATATCACTTCTAAAACTTCCAAAATCTAATTTAAACCTCCTTCATCCATTTCTACACCTCTCTCCTCCTTAAACAAGCACCAACACCCCATACCCTCCTAGGGCCAAGCCCTTTGTCCTTTAGATGAACCACTTTGGGTCGTTGAGTTTCAAAAATCCAATTTTTAATAAAGCTAAGTGAAGATCTAGGTCACGTACAAGTTATAGCATAAATTCTCTTAGTTCGTAGAGTTTTGATGAGTAAAGTTTACAATTTTAACTAAGTTTTTATAACTTATATTATTATTGTTTTGGTTGCTAAGTATGGTGCTTGTTGAATGAGATTGATGTTGACTTGTATGTAAATAAATATATGCTTGGATGTGATGTTGTGTAAATTGAAATGGAAGTTTGTTAGTTTGTTAGCAAGTTAATGGTTTTGCTGGTATATGTTGGTTATAGAATGTTTATATTGTGATGTGGTTGTGATCTAATCATATATGTTTTACTCATGCATGCATGTTTTGTATGCTAAGAAAGTTAGCCTCTTTGCTAGCTTATGCGAATTAGTATCCCTTATGTAAAGGTTTTTGAACTTTGTGTTTAAATTTGCAAAATGTTTTCAAATTTTTAACCCAATATTTTTTCCAAAAATCATGCCTTTATATTTACACAGAATAAGGTTTCCAAAGGTTATAGTTTAAAAGACTTAGAAAATAAAAATTCAAGTTTTGGAAATTTAAGGACATATAGTGATGGTCGTTATAAACGAAGTTTCATGAAAACAAACTCTTTCAGAATTTAAAATATTTTAACTTAAAGAATCTTTTTGAAAAGTGTTTCCAAAACATATTTAAATTATTTAAAATTAAGTAATTAATTAATTAATTATTTTATTTATTAATTAAGTAGAGTAATTAGTACTTATTCATTAATTAAGTTAAGGTAATTGGTACTTAATTATTTTTAAGTAAGTAAATTATAATTTATTAATTAATAAAAGGTTAATTATTATTTAATTAATTATGTAAGAGTTCATGATTATTTACTTAAGATTAATTAATTAATTAGTTATTTGAGGAAGAGTTTAATTTTTAATTAATTATTAATTAAGTTAAATTTAAATTAAGATTTAATTAAAACTTAATTATGATTTAATTATTTTTAAATAAGGGTTTAATTTATTAATTAAGTTTTAATTGGGGATTACTTAATTAATTAATTGAGATTAATTGATATTTAATTATAATTTAAAGGTTAAATGATTATTTAATAATTTATTAAAGATAAATTAGGGTTTAATTATTTATTTAAAAGTAATTTATTTCTTAATTATTATTTAAAGGTTTAGTTATTTTAAATAAAATTTTAACTGTTTTAAACCATTTTATTTTCGGAGATCGGATTTTGTTTTAAGCAATTCTCTTTCAAAGAGCATTTTAAATCTGAGGAATTTCTTTGTCGACTACCTTTAAGTAACTTCAAAGTGGTATGAAACCCAATGACATCTGTTTAGCAGAATAAAACACCATTTTGCTAATTAAATTATATTGACATTTTTTTGGTAGAATAGATCATAGTTCTCCCATAATTTTCTTAAGTGATTATAATGACATCTATTTAAGCATAAACAAATCCCCATCTTCCATTTTGATAACTTGAACATTTATCTATATGTTATTGATTGTGGATTGTTAATTCCTTTTACATATCTGATTTCTATGTAAATAACCATGTTATAATTTGGATAAGTTAAACTCAATTAAATGAGAACCATTATGGTCACTAAGCCTCTTTCTGATTTTTATGAAATCAAATACTTTATTTTATCCTTTTGATAATGGTTTAAAGCTTATTCCATTTTAAGATATTTAAAGGATAATTTAGTTAAAAGTGTTATGAAGTAATTTAATATTTTTCCTTTAAAATGATTGTTTAAGACCATCATTTTGTTAATGTGATTTAAAGATAATTTAATGAAGAATGTTTAAATAATTTTTTTTTGTTTAGAGGTGTTTTAAATAATTGATTGATATTAAAGAAACTTTATTGATTAAAGTTTATTAAAGAAGTTTTGTTTTAGATAAAGAAAGTTTAGAAAGAGAGTTTTATTAATGAGTTTAGGTATTTATAAAATAGTTTTATAAATAAACTTGGAGATTTATAAAGTGTTTAATAAACGATTTTGGAATTTAAGTAAAAGGGATTTATTAAAGGGATTTATAGAAGTAAATTATAAAACAATTTAAGATAGAATTTCCTTTAATTGACCTTCTTAATTCTAGTGGTATGGACATTCATTCCATACTTAACATCGAAGGAATATTGTTTGAGGTTATTTTTATCTAAAATTTAAATAACATTTTGTTCTGATCCTTTGATATGATTTGTAAATGAGAAACCTTTCACAAATCTTTTCTGAATATACTTATGTTAGTGAGATAAGTATATGGATGTTTTTGATAAACACTTTTGAAAAGAGATTTTAACAAAAAAGGAATTATTTTGAGGCTTAGTGGTTGCTATAGGTAATTAAATCTCTGAATTGTTGTTGTTTGTTTATTTGATAGTTAAATAACCGACTATCAAATCTGGACCTGTTTTAACACAGGAAGTATGTTGGGTATATTCTAGTTCCCCAGTGAGGACCCAAATACTTATTTCATACTTCCAAAGAACCAGAATTGAGTTAGCCAAAAATTATCGCTTAGTTTGGAGACACCAGTTTTTAGATTTATCCGAACCACTCGAAACTAATTAAGTTCATGATGAAGTATGATATGGAGTTATACTATTCTTCCTTAGGGTGATTCCAAAATGGATGAAGTAAAATTTTGAGTGTTTGTTCGGTTCTAGAACAACTTGTATAGATGAATGCTAGCATTACATCTCTGCTTGGAGGGTAATATTTGCATTCCAAGATGATATGTTGGTAGAAGAGGTAAAAGCATAGCCTTAACCTCACAACCAGGAAAAACGGCTAAAATAGGGTATGCAACAAAGCCATGTGGTTAGCTTAGCTACCATTAGGATCCGTCATCCCATTCTAGGTTGTCCCTTAGAGTTGTTTTGCATGTAGGCATCGAGGGGCAAAGTAAAGCAGCCTCAGTGTTAAAGGGGTGAGGTAATCCGGCTTGTCATGTTAAAGGGGCAGGCCAATATGGTTCATGACTTTATATTATGTCAAACTCAGTAGGGTAAGGGTTGACCCATCATAAGGTATTTTGATTGGAGAGTAGGTTAATAAATAAAGTCAAAATTTAATTAATTTACTGAAAAGATTTAATAAGCTTGGTTTTATTAAACAATGTCGTTTTGAATTTAAAATCCAGAAGGTAAATTTTTATTTGATGTTATTAAGTCGGCTAATAAACACCTTTACCTTAGAAGTGTCTAAAGTAGACTCTAGGTCAGAGTTTAGATAACAACGTCTTACTCTTCTTAGCTACATACCAGACCGATTTGGATAAAGAGATTATATTGGTTGACTTAATTTTGAGACCCAAATTATTTTGGGCCTACATCTAAATAATTAAAAGTGAATAGGATTTTAAATCCAGATGTTTTGTATATACTCTTAGGATGTAGGAGAGTACTACACAACCTAATAAATTTAAAATGATTTTATGAAAGGTTTCAATAAGTTATAGCGTTTAAAATGTTTGAATCTAAGTTGAAATTTTTATGAAATGTTTTCATAAGTAAGGTATGGACGGGTAAAATTAATTGTGTAGTAGAGACGCGTAGATAAGTATGTAAGTTATATGTAGATCCTTCCTCTTTTTCATATAATTCTCGATCCAAGATTTGAGTACGTGACTTTAGGTGTCTCACACCATTTCGAATAAGGATTTATCACTCGAATTTTTATGGAAAACTATTGATGAGGGTTCTTAATATGAAACCAAAGTTTTCTATCATAATATATGGCTCTGTAAGGAGAATTTATGTTTTTAACTAAGAAGCCCGATCAAAGTCCGTACTAGGGAGTCGGGTGATCAAATCAAATTGGAATGGAAATGACCTAGGTACATCATATAGACTGATGAGTAGTATTAGTTATGCTTGGGATTGTTGTTTTTGGGTTAGGGTTGTGGAAAAATTTCAGGGAGGAAATTCTTTTAAGGGGGGAGAGCGTAACTACCCGAAATTTCACCGCTTTAATTTGAGAACATTTAATTAACTTTAAATATTCAAATAATAGGTTTTATAATTAAATTAGAACTCTTTTAAATACTAGATAATGATGGTTAAATGGTTTTTAAAATTAGTTTACAAAAATCATTAACTCGAAGAATAATCAAAAATGTAACCACAATTCGTTTTCCGAATTTTCGACTTTTCGTCGAATAAAAATTGTCGGAAACATTGTGAACTCTTTAGTGTAAATATACACATTTATAAATAAGTTAGGATATATATATGTATGTGTGTATTAGTATATATGTACGCATATGTATATACTTAAGTATGTAAGATTTAAAATACAATTTAATAAAAAGAAGATGTCACATCCTAAGCCAACATAAGTACAATTAATTACTAGTACATGTTTATTCATGTTTGCTCAAGGAGGACATGAGCGGGACAAGTATTTTTGTGAGTTTTAAGGTGGGAGACAAGTTTGATGATGTGGCGCGAGATAGTGGAGGATAAAAGTACAAGAGTTGTTTAGTAATTTGTTATTTTCATTTCATATATAAGTAAATTCCTAACATTTATCTCATTTTTATTTCAATTCTACTTTGCAAAATCTTCCTTCCAAGCTTTATAAAACCTTCTAATGGCTTCCATGTGCTTTCACAATACAAAAAATCCTAGTTTATATCACTTCTAAAACTTCCAAAATCTAGTTTAAACCTCCTTCATCCATTTCTACACCTCTCTCCTCCTTAAACAAGCACCTACACCCCATACCCTCCTAGGGCCGAGCCCTTTGTCCTTTAGATGAAGCACTTTGGGCCGTTGATTTTTCAAAAATCCAATTTTTAATAAAGCTAAGTGAAGATCTAGGTCGCGTACAAGTTATAGCATATGTCCACTTAATTCGTGTTATTTTTGGTGAGTAAAGTTTGCAACTTTAACTAAGTTTTTATAACTTATATTATTATTGTTTTGGTTGCTAAGTATGGTGCTTGTTGAATGAGATTGACGTTTACTTGTATGTAAACAAATATATGCTTGGATGTGATGTTGTGTAAATTGAAATGGAAGTTAGTTAGTTTGTTAGCAAGTTAATGACTTTACTTTTATGTGTTGGTTATGGAATGTTTATATGTTGCGATGTGGTTGTGATGTAATCATATATGTTATACGCATAGAATGCATGTTTTCTATGCTAAGAAAGTTAGCCTCTTTGCTAGCTTATGCGACTTAGAATCCCTAAGGTAAAGGTCTTTGAACTTTGGGTTTAAATTTGCAAAATGTTTTCAAATTTTAAACTTGTCATTTTCCCCAAAAATCATGCCTTTATGTTTACAAAGAATAAGGTTTCCAAATGTAAAAGTTTAAAAGACTGAGAAAATAATAATTCAAGTTTTGGAAATTTTGGAGCGATGGTCGCTATAAATGCAGTTTCGTGAAAACAAACTCTTTCCGAATCTGAAATGTTTTAACTTAAGTATCTTTTTGAAAAGTGTTTCCAAAACATATTTTAAGTGTTTTAGAGTAATTAATTGATTTTTATGATTATTTTATTTATTAATTAAGTAGAGTAATTAGTGCTTAATCATTAATTAAGTTAAGGTAATTGGTACTTAATTATTTTTAAGTAAGTAAATTATGATTTTTCAATTAATAAAAGGCTAATTACTATTTAATTAATTATTTAAGAGTTCATGAATATTTAATTAAGACTAATTAATTAATTAGTTATTAAAGAAGAGTTTGATTATTAATTAATTATTAATCAAGTTAAATTTAAGTTAAGATTTAATTAAAAACTTAATTATGATTTAATTGTTTTTAAATATGGGTTTAAGTTATTAATTAAGTTTTAATTAAGGATTATTTAGTTAATTAGTTGAGAGTTATTGATATTTAATTATTATTTAAAATTTTAAATTATCATTTAACAATTAATTAAAGATTAATTAGGGTTTAATTATTTATTTAAAAGTAATTTATTGTTTAATTATTAATTAAAGGTTTAATTATTTTTGAATAAAATTTTAAAAGTTTTAAACCATTTTAATTCCAAAGATCGGATTTTGTTTTAAGCAACTCTTTTTCAAAGAGTATTTTAAATCCAAGAAATTACTTTGTCAACTTCCCTTAAGTAACTTCAGATAGGTGTGAAATCCAATGCATCTGTTTAGCAGAATAAAACACCATTTTGCTAATTAAATTGTATTTGACATTTGTTTGGTAGAATAGATCGCAGTTCTGCCATAATTTTCTCAAGAGATTATAATGACATCTATTTAAGCAGAAACAAATCCCCATTTTCCATTTCGGTAACTTGAGTATGTATCTATTTGTTATTGATTGTGGATAGTTATTCCTTTTACATCTCAGATTCCTATGTAAATACCCATGTTATAATTTGGATAAGTTAAACTCAATTAAATGAGAACCATTGTGGTCACTAAGTCTCTTTCTGATTTTTATGAAATCAGATACTTCATTTTATCCTTTTGACAATGGTTTAAAGGTTATTCTATTTTAATATATTTAAAGGATTATTTAGCAATTATTTTATTTAAAGGTATTATGAAGTAATTTAATATTTTTCCTTTAAAATGATTGTTTAAAATCATCATTTTGTTGATGTGATTTAAAGATAATTTAATGAATAATGTTTAAATAATAACTTATTTATTTAAAGGTGCTTTAAATAATTAATTGTTATCAAAGGAACCTTATTGATTAAAGTTTATTAAATAATTTTTGTTTTAGATAAAAAAAAAGTTTATAAAGAAAGTTTTATAAATGATTATAGGTATCTATAAAAGAGTTTTATAAATAAAACTTGGAGATTTTCAAAGTGTTTTATCAATAAATTTGGAATTTAAGTAAAAGGGATTTATTAAAAGGATTTATAGAAGTATATTATAAAAGAATTTGATGTGGGATTTCCTTTGACTGACCTTCTTAATTCTGGTGGTATGGACAATCATTCCACACTTAACATCGAAGGAATATTGTTTGAGGTTATCTTTATCTCCAATTCAAATAACATTTTGTTTTGATCCTTTGCTACGATTTGTAAATGAGAAAACTTTCACAAATGTTTGGGAATAGATTTATGTCTGAGAAATAAGTATATGGATGTTTTTGATAAACACTTTTGAAAAGAGATTTTAATAAATGAAAGAATTGTTTTGAGGCTTAGTGGTTGCAATGGGTAATTAAATCTTTGAATTGTTGTTGTTTGTTTATTTGATAGTTAAATAACCGACTATCAAACCTGGACCTGTTTTAACTCGGGAAGGATGTTAGGTATATTTGAGTTCCCCTTTGAGGACCCGAATATTTATTTCATACTTCCAAAGAACAAGAATTGAGTAACCAGATATTATCGCTTAGTTTGGAGACACCGGTTTTCGGATTTATCAGAACCATTCGAAACTAATAACGTTTGTGACGAAGTATGATATGGAGCTATACTATTCTTCCTAAGGGTGATTCCAAAATGAAAGATAGTAAAATTTTGAATGCTTGTTCGATCCCGGAACAACTTGTATGGTTGAATGCTAGTATTGCATCTCTGCTTGGAGGGCAGTGTTAGCATTCCAAGATGGTATGTTAGTAGAAGAGGTAAAAGCGTAGCCTTAAGCCTCACAACCCGAAAAAAGGCTAAAACAGGGTATGCAGCAAATCCATGTGGTTAGCTACCATTATGAGGCATCATCCCATTGTAGATTGTCCCTTAGAGTTGTTATGCACACAAGCATCGGGGGGCAAAGTAAAGCAGCCTCGTTGTCAAAGGGGTGAGGTAATCCGGCTTATCATGTTAAAGGGGCAGGCCATCTGTGTAGCAGAGGGACTGATGCATCTGTAGCCCTTAGGTACATTTTCTAGAGGTGTACCATCGGAAGGTAGTGTTTTACCTAGCCATCGTTGGAACCCATTCTCCAATACGAACCTTTACGGACTTAGATATCCCCAACTATGTTGAAATGTGAGATGCATGCATTTAAGCTATATTCCATATTTATTTTAAACCTAGACATTATGATACTATTACGTGATTTTTATAATAAAATGTTTTAGTTATGGTAAGGTAAAAACCCGTCCATGTTTATGTGCTACCGGTCTTATGAGATACTTTTTATTTTGAAAGGTTTTTTCAAATATAGTAATCCATGTGATTTGTTTCGAGCTTTACTCACGCTTGTTTTACAAGGCTGACCCAGGCATTGTTTTCCTATAATGCTCGGGTTAGCTCATGCATATTTTTTAGATTTATTTGGATCCTTTGGAGCTTTCAGGACACGAGCTGGATTCTCCAAGACGTATTCACGTATCTTATATTCTTTGTTGTTTTGTTTCTTTGTTATATGTCTGTATTTATCTGGAAATTCTAAATATAGATTGTTATAACTTTCCAGGCTGTTAATTGGTTAGTGTATTTTGATGTTGTGTATATAATAAAGTTCTTATCTTTTTGTAAAGATCTTGTGTATATTATGTATTTCTCGTCATTATGTGAGATTCTATTCTATCCTTTTCTTTCTTTACCCCAAATGATCTATCTTTCGGACACATAAATGATCGGCATACGAATACGAAAATGTATTAAGTGTCGTCTTTAGGTGTAAGAAAGGTAGATTGTTACAACATCTAAAAATCTCTAATACGAATGCCAATGTGTACCCATTAGTGTATTATATTGGTTGCATTTGATGTTTAATTTTCATGCAACTTTGCTTTAATGTGCAGAAATATAGTGCATCGATCTTTTATGAAACTTTAGGACTTAATACATATAATTGACAATTATTTTTATAGTAACTACTCAGTCAGAATGAGTGAATATTAGATGACAATTCTTTTATTTAATATTTCTTTGAATTGATTAAACGGAGCTAGATACTCAAGCTATTAATTACAAGCCATGTTAGACTCATAGTATCACACAACTAGCCTTTTATAGGTGAGAAATTTCCTTCTCTTTCAAATATCATATAAAATTGTATTCTAAATTCTTTTATATGATTTTTTTTTCTTTTCTTTATATAGTGAAGGGCTAGTAGGATGTTATAAAATATTTTCATATAACATGCATAAATATATAGATAACTATATGCATTATTGCACTTCTACATTTATGATTATCTATATTATTTTCGATAGAGTGTTGCATGACGAATCCAACTATCTAACTTAAGTAATTTTTTTACCTTTCATCTTCTTTCATATGTCATATATGGTTGTGAAGTTGGTCCATTTGCAGAAGCAAACTATTTTATATTTTATAATAAGGCTTCTTAATGTAGTCATATTTAACATTGAATGGCATGTGGTTATAGCTTGTTGCAATCTTTTATCAACTCAGTGTGGGTTCAGGAATAGAAAAGGTTTATATACTAAACAATAAGACAAATGCTATATCACAATTTTATTTCCAGTTACATTCTATTTTAACTAACTTATGGTGTTGCTATTGCATAGAAATTTTTTCAACCATTAGTTAGCATTTTGTTTTCACCTTGCATAGTTGCTAAATGTAAACATTGCGTTTTGTCGTTATTCATAAATTGGAGAAAGGATGTCATCAAGAATGTAATGATTCTCTCTTTCGACCCTCGAATGTTGACACTAATACATCCACGGTATTCAAGTATTGAGCACTCAAGTGCCGAAAAGAAGAATTGTTAGGGTAAAATAAAAATAAATAGAACAAAAAAGAAGAGAACACAAGAATCTCACAGCAAAATGATAATATATAATATCAATGGAATAATATAAAGGGTTACTACGATACAGAAATTTCGGAGTTACAAAAACTAAGTACTATCATCAGCCTGAACAGTTATAACAGCTCGTCCTCACAAATGCAGATATATACAATAGTAATGCAACGAAAATAGAAATATTATGGTAGGTGAAACATCCAGCTCGACTTCTCGAGCTCCAAAAAACATCAACGAAAACCTGCCTTTCTCAAACTAATCGAAAGAGCACATGAAGAATTCAGGGAAACAAAAGCCACTTGTCAAACATAAGTCTAGTATGAGAAACTCAAGAAATATATAGCTAGCATATAACAGTACTATTGAGACCACATGGAATGCCATAACGGTTATCTTCTCAAAAGAACCACCATCTAATAAGTACATATGGTGATATACTAGATAATGTCTAGGGTGTAGAATATAAATTTTATAACATAGCTGGAATGGTTACATTCAACAGCATATTAGTGGGTACAAGCAAATTCGATAAGGAACGTTCCCATGTTGGATATTCCATGAAGATCTCTCCGATGGAGCCGAACCCAATCTCCTGCACAAGGGTCAGAAAGTACCTTCAAGCAACGTATATCTTTAGAGAAAACATACCATTTAGGTAAACACAAGCGGCTCAGCGTCCGAACATATACATGAACAATGTGAACCAAATATCATCAACTTCCGCCGGCCAACAATCGATAAATATCTCTAGATATGGAGTTGATAATACCCTGGCATGGGTCAGCTAAACCCCAGGATCTGAGGTCTACTCTGTTTTTAGTTATTTTCGACGTTGAGGTGACATTCAGCATCTTTCACATGAGTCTTCATCACTCGAACATAACACGAATCCCAAATTGGATCCTCACATCTCGAACAAATCTCGAAACCACATATGGATTCCAACATCTCGAACAGATCCACTTCCAAGAGATAGAACGTATCTCAGCCTTGAAGTGGTTTTCGATAAGTAAAACACTCTTCAAGACCGAATCAACGAATTTGGTCATTCAATGATAATGAAAGTGATCGCATATGGAAACCAAGTTATGTATACTTATCATATTTCTAATATTTTCATCTCACTCTATCCCTTGATCAAGAGTGAAACTGGTAGGTTGGAATTGCTCATATCCCTACACAAACATATCTTAATTCCCATAAATAGGCAAGCCTACCTCATCGGCTTTTAGTGCTGAGTATACGACTAAATGTTTTCCATGAACGAGTAAACATATAAAGCTTGATCAAGTCATACAAAGCGCGATCAAGTCACATAAGCGACTTCTAATCCTCTATTTATTTAACTAAAACTTAATAATTAAAACCTCTTTTTATTAGTAAAATTTCTTTTATCCAACCAAACATCGTTATCAATTTTTACTATTCATTTGTACTCTTTTCAATACTTTAAAGAGTATTCATATACTTATCTCAACATGTATAAGTATATTCACAAATCATTAAACAGATTTCTTACTTTAAATCTTTTCTTTTTCTATACTTCAAAAAGTATTCGTATACTTGTCTCAAATGGTATAGGTATATTCACAAATCATTAACAAGATTTCTTACTTTAAACCTTTACTTTTTTTTTATCTTTTTCCAAAAGATTCCTTACTTATAATTTCCTTCAAAATATCTGTTTTAAGGCTCTAAGTACTTTCACAAATCTATTCAAAAGGTTTAAGACTAATGTTACTTAAACATTGTTACTACAAACCCAAAACCATTTCACTTATGTTTATCTTTAAAATATTCTTTTAAAGATCTATTTACATTCATAAGTATAATAAAAAAGGTTTAAAGACGAATGTTATTAAAAAATTATCACAACAAACCCAAAACCATTTCACTTATGCTTATTTTAAAACATTCTTTTTAAAGATCATAGTTAATCTTGGATTAAGTTCGATGGTCAACTAATCGACTATCAAGTTTAAAACAATTGCTTATAAAAATCAATGTTCGTATACTTAATTCATTTTCTAACATTTCAACTTAACCATTCATCATTCAAGAGTGAAGCGAGGTATGTTAGAGCACTGGTTCCATCAAAGTCTAGCCTAGACACTTCATTCTTCTATTTCACAAATAGACAAGCATACTCATTGGCTTTTAGCGTTAAGTATAGTATTAATGATTTCCATAAACAAGCAACAAACAACATGATTAATCGGTTTTCGATTATCGACTTAACTATTCCTCATTCAGTAGGGAAGCCCGGTAGGTTAGAGGTCTATTGCTCCGTCCCCACTCGACATTAATTTTAACTCTCAGAAATAGATAAGCCTACTTCGTTGGCTTTTTGGGTTAAGCAAAGTTAATTGCCTTTTAAACAAGTAAGTAAACAACGAGATTAACATGTTTCCGACATTCTAACTTAACTATTCCTCGTTCAAGAGGGAAGCTCGGTAGGTTAGATCTATTGCTCCATCCTTACTCGACATCAATCTTAACTCTCAGATATAGAGAAGTCTACCTCATCGGATTTAATTTTATGCCTAATCAATTACCTTTTTCAAAACTTATGTATACTTTAAGTACTTGTAAATAGGTTTTAAATATCTATGTAAAATAGTACTTGAAAATAACTAATTTATAATTTGATCAAAAACATGTTTTATATTATAAAACCTCTTTACTTTGAAAATACAGATATAATTATTTAAAAATATATTTAAACTTCAAACCAACTTTAAGATACTTAAAAATGTGTTTGGAAACATCTCTGAAAATATTAGAGAAAAATACCAAATTTAAATATCATTTTTAAAAAACTTAAAACCATAAGCAACTTACCAC
Source organism: Allium fistulosum (assembly GCA_030737815.1). Lineage (NCBI taxonomy): Eukaryota > Viridiplantae > Streptophyta > Magnoliopsida > Asparagales > Amaryllidaceae > Allium > Allium fistulosum. The sequence goes on from CM060906.1 coordinate 46,762,281, forward strand.
AGCATTTATAAATGATGTTAAAGTCCTTGTTAAAAACAATATTGAAAAGCACGATCTTTGTGACTAGTTTTCACCACTTAAACAAATGATTTAAGACTTTAAATTTTTATAGTAAGAATTACCATTAGGGGACTTAAAACTATGGAAAGAAAACCTTAATAATATCTTCCCATTTATGTATAAAAAATTTCCCGAAAACAAGGGATTCAGAAGTGCACTTATAACGACTATTCTCGCTTCAAACACTTTCAACCTTACTTTAATTTAAGACACAAGTTAAACAACCATTTAAACATCAAGTCAAGGCCACGCCACATATATAAGAGGGTAATAGAAGTGATGTTATGAAATATAAAGTTATCATTTATTTTCAAAAGTAAGAGAGGTCCAAAGTTTATAACTTTACTTAGTTAATGTCACTTTAACTATTATACTTTGCACACAACACACACACACACACACATAGAATATAAACATATAAGATAGTGAGGTAACTCATATAGATCCATGCAAAACCCAAGCACGAAGCCATAAAAACAAAGAACCACCCCCTTCCATCACCACAATCCTAAAGATCCAACCTTTAACACTTCCAAACCAAAGCAACACCTCTCCTCCTCCTCTTATGCCCACGGCCCCATCCAAGATCCCACTCTCCCTATCACCTTCTCCCACTTCTTATTTGCTAATCATGCTTCCCATGATGTTTTAGGCCTATAGCAAAAGTGTTAGTCCTTGAGATGATGGTTTTGATGATAACAACCTTAGGACTTGTTATAAAATATAAATGCTAACATTATGGTTTAGATATATATGTATATGCAGAATATAAACATGCAGGTACCAAGAATGAAGACTGTACAGTATAGAGATACAAGGCTGATGAATTCAAAGATCGAAGATATCAAGATTTAAGACTCATGAGTATCAAGAAATCAAGTTATCAAGAGTTCAAGATTTCAAACAGTACAAGATAATGTAGTTAGTCTAGAATTATGTTAAAACTTCTTGAAAGCACTTACATCTTTATTCGAAATTTATTCGTGGAATGGAATCCACTTCGAGTCTGTTAAAGGGATGGAACCCACGATCTAGTGGAACATATAGTGGTCCTATTTTGATATCCACTAATTTTATAAAAATGTTTTCAAAACTTTCTTTTCGAAAAGATATCTCTCTTGTTTGAAATGTTTTACCCTCAAAACTATTTTTATCATTTTTAATATTTTGATTTCAAAATTGTCCTTGTCTTTAAACCATCTTGTTTTAAATATTTAGCTTTAAAATATTTTTATACTTAGATTTTAAATCACTTTATAGATTAAGATTATATATATTAAAAATTATTTTCTAAACTCTTTTATATGTTTAAATATATTTACAAAGTTTAGAAATTGTTTTGACAAATTATAGAAACCAATTTTAATAAGAAAATCAAAACATCAATTTTGCCTTGAGCATGTCGACATCCCTCAACCCCCCATGTCGACATGGTGTCCATTATATTCAAATTTCAATTTTCAAAAAAAGTGTTTATTCGTCGTATCCTTTCACGAATAGATATGGTTGTTTCTCTAATATAAATACCAGTAAGTTCTAAACGAATTTTTATCAGATTTCATTTATTTTCTCTCCTCTTCATCTTCCACATTTATTCTAAAGAATCCTTAACCATACTCTGCCAAAATACCAAGTGAATCAAACTTGATTATCTCTTGTTTGATTCTCTGCCACTCTCTCCATAAGATCTCAGTGCTATTTAGAGTTATAGAATCTTTTGTAAATCAAACTATTGAGTAAAAGGTGCGGTTGAGCCTTGAAATCAGTTGGGTGTGATTGTAGCCCTAGAAATCAATTAGGTGATCTTATAGCCTGGTTAAATCAAGAGAGTTTTCCCTGGACTCGAATACAGGAGGGTGTACCTCGTAGCCTTGAAACCGAGGGTGTAATCTAAGAGATTATTTTGATAAGAAATCCGTACGATTGTATGGGACTGGATGTAGGGTAACCCCGAACCAGTATAAAATCCTGGTGTGTTCTTTCCTTTACTGCTTTTATTTAGTATTTGTATCTATGTCTGATTCTGTGATTATATCTTTGTTTGTGAATTTCATTTGTTGGTGTTTAAATTGAATAAAATTCAAAAAGATTTAAAAAATCCATAAAACACTATTCACCCCCCTCTAGTGTTATTCCAGCCTTAAGATCCGTAATCCGCATTTCTCGCATTTGGTATCAGAGCGAGGTTTTCAAAGTTTTCATAATCTGAATTTTGAAAAAGTATTTAAAATGGCTATTTTTGGGGATTTTGTTAACACTAGTTTAAAACTTTTCAAATCATCATTATCTAATAAGTCTGCATATAGTTATTATAGAAAATCAAGTTATCTACCGAGTTTGTATTCTATGCAGAAAGAAAAATGTTATATGGCCTTTGAAGAATCAACACTCAATGGACAATTTGTGCAAGTCAAGAAGAATAAGTGGATACTTGATAGTGGATGTTCAAGACACATGACTGGTAATCCAAATATGTTGAATGATATTATCTATAAAGATGGAGGATTGGTTAATTTTGGAGACAACTCAAAAGGATATGTGATTGGCATCAGCAATGTTGGTAACTCTAAAACTCCTACTATTTCTAATGTTTTATTAGTTAAGAATCTAAAACACAATCTACTTAGCATTAGTCAACTTTGCGATAAAGGATACAAAATTAAATTTAAAAAAGATAAGTGTCACATTGAAGATAATAATTGAAATATTATATTTGAAGGAATTAGGAAGAAAAATATTTATATTCTTAGTATGAAAATCTCAAATGATAATCTGTGTCTTTTGGCTAATACAAGTGACCCTTGGATTTGGCATAAAAGATTTGGGCATTTGAATTTTAAAATCTTATCTAGACTTTCTAAACTTGATCTAGTAAGAGGTCTCCCTAGAATGAATTTTAAAATAGATAGTATATGTGATGCTTGTCAATTAGGAAAACTTAGGAAGAGTTCTTTCAAATTAAAAGATATGATTTCAACTTCAAAACCTCTTATGTTACTTTATCTAGATTTGTTTTGGTCCATCTCAAATTCAATCAATAAATCACAATAAATATGTCTTTGTAATTGTAGATGATTATTCTAGGTTTACATGGACAATTTTTATGAAACATAAAAGTGATACTTTTGATTCATTTAAAATTTTTACAAAAAGAATCCAAAACCAACTTTCTTTAAAAATTATAACTGTTCGTAGTGATCACGGTGGGGAATTTGAAAATGAAAATTTTGAGAGATTCTGCAATAAAAAGGGAATAACTCATAATTTCTCTTTTCCAAGAACTCCACAACAAAACGGAGTGGTAGAACGTAAAAATAGGACGATCCAAGAGTGTGCTAGAACAATTCTTTCAGATAGTAATTTATCGAAACTTTTTTGGGCTGAAGCAGTCGCTACAGCTTGCTACATTTTGAATAGAATATTTATTAGACCATTAACTGATAAAACACCTTATGAACTTCTTTACAAGAAGAAACCAAAGGTACCATATTTTAGAATCTTTGGAAGTAAATGTTTTATTCTAAATACAAAAGATAATTTGGATAAATTTGATCCTAAATCCGACAAAGGAATCTTTATCGGATATTCTAATAGAAGTAAAGCATACAGAGTTTTCAATTTAAGAACTAATACCATTGAAGAAACAATGCATGTTTCGTTTGATGAAAAATTCAAAAATGTTAAACAAATTAATGGTGAAGAAGATTTTTATCCTAAATAATGAATCAATTGAAACAAATAATGATCTTATTCATCCAAATAAAAAGGTTAAGCTTTTAAAAGATCATCCTATAGAAAATATACTAGGAGATATTGAATCTATTGTTAGAACTAGAAATCAACTAAATAACATGAGTAATGTAGCTTTTATATCATCTATTGAACCTAAATATCCAAAGGAAGCATCGTTTGATGATTCATGGATTCTGCCTATGCAAGAAGAACTGAATTAATTCACCAGAAATGATGTTTGGGAACTTGTTCCTAGACCCGAGGATAAAACTATATTAGGAACTAAATGGGTTTATAAAAATAAAATGAATGAACTAGGTGAGGTCGTTAGAAATAAAGCTCGATTAGTCGCACAAGGTTATTGTCAAGAAGAAGGAATATATTTTGATGAAACCTTTGCACCCGTAGCAAGATTAGAAGCCATTAGAATTCTACTTGCTTTCGCAAACTATAATAATTTCAAATTACTTCAAATGGATGTTAAAAGTGCCTTTCTAAATGGATTTGTTAAAGAGGAAGTTTATGTTGAACAACCACCACTCTTTGAAGATGAAAAATTTCCAAACCATGTTTTCAAACTTAAGAATGCTCTATATAGTCTGAAACAAGCTCCTAGAGCATGGTATGATAGACTAAGATCTTTTTTTATTACAATCAAATTTTGAAATTAGTAAAGTAGATAATACTCTTTTCATTAAAAGAAATAAAAATGATATCCAACTAGTACAAGTTTATGTAGATGATATTATTTTTGGTTCAACTAATCATGAAATGAATAAAGAATTTTCTGAAATAATGACAAAAGAGTTTGAGATGAGTCATATGGGTGAACTTACTTTCTTCTTAGGTTTACAAATAAAACAATTAGATAATGGTATTTTTATTAGTTAAGAAAAATATGCTAGGGATCTAGTTAGTAAATTTGGTATGACTACTGCGAGTGGAAAACCCACTCCCATGGCAACAAATGAAGCTTTAAATAAAGAAGATCTTTCAAAAGATGTAAATCAAAAACTATATAGGGGAATGATTAGATCACTACTCTATATCACTGCGAGTAGACCTGATATCAAGCATAGTGTTTGTCTCTGTGCAAGATACCAATCTCAACCCAAAGAGACTCACTTAAAAGCTGTGAAATGTATCATAAGATATGTTAAACATACTTTTGACTATGGTTTATTTTACCAAAAAAATGATTCATTTGATTTAATCTCTTATTGTGATGCTGACTATGCTGGTTGCAAATCTGACCGAAGTACAAGTGGAACTTGTCACTTTTTGGGGCATTCTCTGGTTTCATGGTTTAGTAAAAAGCAAAACACTGTTTCTTTATCAACAACTGAAGCAGAATATATCTCTGCTATTTTGGCTTGTTCTCAAGTCATTTATATGCAACAAACCTTAAAAGATTTTGAATTAACAATTTCAAAATCACCAATTTATTGTGATAATACTAGTGCAATAAATTTATCCAAAAATCCTACTCATCATGCTAGGACTAAACATATTGATATCAAACATCATTTTCTCAGAGATAATATAAGTAAAGAGATTATTTCTCTTGAATTTATCAACTCCGAGAATCAAATTGCTGATATTTTAACCAAACCCTTAAATCAACCTATATTTACTAAATTAAGAAGGGAACTAGGCATTTGTTCAATAACTGAGATATAGAATATAGATATAGTAACATATATTTTTAATAAACAGAGATATACAAGAAAACCAAATTTTTCATAGGGATGTCGACATACCCCTACCACCCATGTCGACATACAATGGTAAAATTTGAAAATTTGATTTTCCCTCTAAAATCAGTTTGGTAGTTATATAAACCTATGTATTTTGAATTTTTCTGTCTTCTCACTTCTCTTTCTCTGTAATAAACTTCTGAAAATTAAAATTAATGGCCTCCTCCACTAAATCAAACCAAAATGACACCGTTTCTTTCCCTTCTTCTCATTCTGGGCCATTCCAACACACTACACTGGCACGTGTGATAAAGATTGAAGAATCTATGAAGGATGCCATGCAAATGTTGACTAAACTTCAAGTTGTGCAAATAAGGATGGCAAAAGAACAAGAAAATCAAGGCAAAATTCTTCGGAATTTGCAAAGATTCCTAATGGATAATCATGCGAATCCTATTGTGATTGAAGAAGATTCTCCCAACATTCAAGTGCATAACCCCTTAGAGCACATCGAAGAGGAAGAAGAAGAAGAAGAGGAAGAAGAAGAAGAGGAAGAAGCACCTATGAAAGAAGACGACAACGTGGTCTGCGTAGGCGAAGTCTGTTTTGACAAAGATGGGAATTTGGTCGAACAACGTGGAAACTTTTGTTTTCATTATCCAAATTGTTCGATTCACAAATCTCCAATTGTCAAAAACTCTCGTTAGTAGTGTTATTCTATAATTTATGTACTAGAATATATTTGTGTGTTTATGTTCCATATATATACGTATATCATCGTATATAATAAAATTTTTGTTTCGCTTATTATACTTCCTTATTAGTATTTAGTTTGGATAGTACTAGATTAAGGGGGAGCTATATATAAGTTTAGAATTAGTTTTTTTTATGACAAAGGGGGAGAAGTATAAAATAGAGTAGTTAGGCTTAGATTAAGGGGGAATTATAGTGAACGTGAAGTATATTTTATAAACATAGGTTGTCATCATAAAAAAGAGGATTGTTAGTCCTTGAGATGACGGTTTTGATGACAATAGCCTTAGGACTTGTTATAAAATATAAATACTAACGTTATGGTTTAGATATATATGTATATGTAGAATATAAACATGCAGGTACCAAGAATGACGACTGTACAGTATAGAGATACAAGACTGATGAATTTAAAGATCGAAGATATCAAGATTGAAGACTCATGAGTATCAAGAAATCAAGTTATCAAGAGTTCAAGATTTCAAACAGTACACGATAATGTAGTTAGTCTAGAATTATGCTAAAACTTCTTGAAAGCACTTACATCTTTATTCGAAATTTATTCGTGGAATGGAATCCACTTCGAGCCTGTTAAAGGGATGGAACCCACGACAATATCTAGTGGAACATATAGTGGTCCTATTTTGATATCCACTAATTTTATAAAAATGTTTTTCAAAAATATATCTCTTATTTTTTAAAAATGTTTTCAAAACTTTCTTTTCGAAAAGACATCTCCCTTGTTTGAAATATTTTAGCCTCAAAACTATTTTTATCATTTTTAATATTTTGATTCCAAAATTGTCCTTGTTTTTAAACCATCTCTTCTTTTAAATATTTAGCTTTAAAATATTTATATACTCATATTTTAAATCACTTTATAGAGTAAGATTATATATATTAAAAATTATTTTCCAAACTCTTTTATATGTTTAAATATATTTACTAAGTTTAGAAATTGTTTTGAAAAATTATAGAAACCAATTTTAATAAGAAAATCAAAACATCAATTTTGCCTTGAGCATGTCGACATCCCTCAACCCCCCATGTCGACATGGTGTCCGTTATTTTTAATTTTCAATTTTCAAAAGAAGTGTCTATTCGTCGTATCCTTTCACGAATAGATATGTCTGTTGCTCTACTATAAATACCAGTAAGTTCTAAACGAATTTTTATCAGATTTCATTTATTTTCTCTCCTCTTCATCTTCCACATTTATTCTAAAGAATCCTAAAATATACTCTTCCAAAATACCAAGTGAATCAAACTTTATTATCTCTTGTTTGATTCTCTGTCACTCTCTCCATAAGATCTCAGTGCTATTCAGAGTTATAGAATCTTTTGTAAATCAAACTAGTGAGTAAAAGGTGCGGTTGAGCGTTGTAATCAATTGGGTGTGATTGTAGCCCTGGAAATCAATTAGGTGATCTTGTAGCCTGGTTAAATCAAGAGAGTTTGCCCTGGACTCGAATACAGGAGGGTGTACCTCGTAGCCTAGAAACCGAGGGTGTAATCTAGGAGATTATTTTGATAAGAAATCCGTATGATTATATGGGACTGGATGTAGGGTAACTCCGAACCAGTATAAAATCCTAGTGTGTTCTTTCCTTTACTACTTTTATTTAGTATTTGCATCTGTGTCTGATTCTGTGATTATATCTGTGTTTGTGAATTGCATTTGTTGGTGTTTAAATTGAATAAAATTCAAAAAGATTTAAAAAATCCATAAAACACTATTCACCCCCCCTCTAGTGTTATTCCAGCCTTAAGATCCGTAATCCGCATTTCTCACAAAAAGTTTAAAAGAGATTTGAGGTGATTTGGTTGAGACTTGAAAAGGTTAGAGAAGAATTAGTGGATTAGTGCTTAAGCACTTTCCACCATTTTTAATTCTCATACTTCATCTCAAACTTAAGTGAATTAGTTAGTTATGAAGTAAACCCCTCCCTTCTATTTATAGGCTACGAAATGAGATGTTGAAAGACCAAAAAACCCTCACAAAGGACCTACCACTATTTACAAACATCGTTTCTCCTTTATGTTCTCTTAAGAGTTAAATCTTTTCTTTTAAGCTTATTTCATAATATCTTTGATGACATCACCAATGACATCATTCAAAAAGTTTATTTCCATAAATGAAAAAAGTTTTTATTTCATTTTATTAATATCCTAAGAAATAAGTGTGTAAAAAAATTCTGAACAACTTTTGACGGTTAAAACGATGTTTATTGATAAAATGATTTTCGGTCACATTATTAATATTTTTTCAAAGTATTTATTTTGTGAACATTTTTCCAAAACAAGTTTATCGTCATTACTTATGATTTAAAATAGGGTTAAAAAATCTTAATAAATCATTTTAATAACATTTACTCCAAGATTCAAATATTTAAATAATTCGTATATTTAAATACAAAGTGTTAGAAATTCTAAGTCGTTACATTCTCCCCGCTTAGAATATTTCATCCTCGAAATTCCAACATGGGCAACAAAAAGAAACAACCATATAGCAATACTAATGGTATTCAAAATTAGTTAGCAAACAAAACTCACAGTTTGCTCAAGTTCAAAATCCTCTCATCACACAAGGATGATAAACGACCTACTAAATGTACCGTATGCTTAACAACCTCAGGTAATTTCTTAGTCGGTAGTTCATAATACCTCATAACAAATCGAAGCGTTATCACCTAAACTCTCCATAAGCCAACAAAGCATAGCATGAAAATACTAACCCATACGATGCACATGGGCCATCCTTATGCAATATCAATTCAGATCACTACTCGATCACATAAATTTCACTTCCTAACTAGTATAGATCACTTGACCTCTCAAGTGTGAACTCCGATTAGGTTCCTTGATTAGAAACTTCAATTCTTCTTACATAGCCATATACTATGATAGAAAACTATAGGATCATATCAAGAATCCGTACCAAGTGTTCGCCATTAAGAATTGAGTGAAAAATCTTTGTTTGGACCAGTGCAAATCGCCTCGAAATCATGTACTTGAATATTGGATCAAGAACAGTCATGTGGATAAAACGCTCTACGTACAACTTACGTATTTATTCTTTTGGTTTCTTAATTACACCAATATCTTTTTAACCATATTCTTTTATACAAATAGTATGTTTCATTCAATACTAAAATCGTTTATAAACCATTTAATAAAACATAACTTCAAGTTTATCAACATTTTACAACTTAAATTCATACTCGTATAATACTCTACGACATCCTAAGAGTGTATAAAAAACATCAAATTTTGTTTTACTTAACAAATATGTTCAACAAATCAAGACTTGTTTAACTTACTACCTTTTCACAAAAACACTTAGCTTCAATTTCTGTACGATTCGAAAGTTTTTGACTGTCCATAATCATCGAAAATCCCGTTTCATTTAACAAATGAAAATTACCAAACAAGATATCATATCATGATGCACATACCATACAATCCTAATGCATAGGCTACATATTTCCATAAAATAGCTTAACAAATTTCAATAATTTATTAAACGCACTTTACCTAAAAAGGAAAAACATAAAAAGTTCCAACATTTATTCTGGTCTGCCACTACCACTTGGGCACCCTCCATAGTATACATATAAAACTTCTCTTCATAAAAAGTTCATATCAAACTTCTTTTCAAAGAAAAACTTTAGAACTAAACACCGGGCTTTATTTCAAATCGCTTTTGAAATAATAATAATACATATATATATATATATATAACTTTTGTATAACAAATCACACTTTCGAAATCAAATTGAAATCCGTTTTAGTAAAAGAATCCTGAAGCATCCCTCACTTAGAAACCCAAAAATGAACGCCGATGATGTTAAAGTCATTACTGGGATTATTTTCAAAAGACAGAAGTGAGTTTAGTATATCCAATTCAGGCCTTTCGGACTTAACCAAAATCATTTTAAAACGGTATCAAATACTTCGTAAATATTACTAAGTATCATGATCCCGATTTTATAAACCAATTTCCCAAATACTTATTTTCAAATAATACTACTACTATTTTTCCAAAGTTTTGAAAAACATTTTCAAAGACACTGAGATTTAAGTTCTCAAAATATCATTTAAATCCCTCTTGTTTATAAATCATATTTTATAAACCATACTTATATAAAATTACCTTCTTATATAAAATCTTTTCATGAATGTTTATTCCTAAAATATCTTATCTTTCTCAGAATAAAATAAACATCTTTTACTACATTCAGCTTTTAACCCAACATTATCAACAAACGCCTTACAGTCAAACTGTGAAACTAAATTCCCAAGGTATTTACTTCAATGCATCTACAAATATTGTCTACCCAACCTATGTAGTAGAAGGTAAAACTGCTCATAAATAGGTCGAATATAAATCAACAATCAACAAATGAAAGTCATTGCTTAAAAACTAGTTGAGAATGGCTAAAAAATTAATGAGGGGTAATGAATGAACATTATTTACCCCTAGATTAATTAAACTACTTTAACAATTCTCTTATATAAGATCTTTAGTTTTCACGGTTATAATTATCATTAAGGTATATGTTTATAACAATTACAAATACGCTCTCATATGTATAATACATTCGACTCATGCTAGGGCATTCCATTACTTTATATCTTATCGAGTCATACCCACCAAAGCTAAGGTTCTCGCTTAACCTTCAGCTCTGATACCAAGTGTAATGATTCTCCCTTTCGACCATCAAATGTCGATACTAATATATCCATGGTATTCACGTGCTGAGCACTCAAGTGCCAAAAAGATGAATTGTTAGGGTAAAATAAAAAGAAAAGGAAATAGAATAAGAAAGAAGAGAACACAATATCAGAATCTCACAACGAAACAATTATATATAAATCAAAGACACAGTACAAAGGGTTACTCCGGTACAAAAAATTTGGAGTTACAAAACCTATGTACTATCATCAGCCTGGATAGTTATAACAACTTGTCCTCACAAATGCTGATATATATAATCGTAATGCAGCGGAAATAGGAATACTACAATAGGTGAAACATCCAGCTCATCTTCCTGAGCTCTAAAGGACATCAACAAAAACCTACCTTTCTCAAACTACTCGAAAGAGCACACGAGGAATTTAGGAAAAACAAAAGCCACGTGTCAGACATAAGTCTGGTATGAGAAATATATAGCTAGCATAAAACAGTACTTTTGATACCACATGGAATGCCATAACGGCTATCCTCTCAAAAGAACCACCATCTAATAAGTACATAAGGTGATATAATAGATACTGTCTAGGGTGTAGAATATAAATATTATAACATAACTGGAATGGTTACGTTGGTTACTTTCAACAACATATTAGAGGGCACAATCAAATCCGATAAGAAACATTCGAATAATGTATTTTTCGTGGAGATCTCTCTGGTGGAGCCGGATCCACTCTACTATGCAAGGATCAGACCTCTGAGTGGCGTATATCTTTAGATAAAACATACCATTTAGGTAAAAACAAGGGGCTCAGCGTGCGAACATAAACATGAACAACGTGAAACAAATATCATCGACTTTCGCCAGCCAACAATTGATAAATATTTCTAGATATGCAGTTGAAAATACCCTGACATGGGTCAGATAAAACCTAGGTTGTGATGCCTACCCTGTTTTTAGTCATTTCTGATATCGAGGTTATGTTCGACATCTTTCACACATGTCTTCATCACTCGAACAGAACACGAATCCTAAATTGGATCCCCACATCTGAATAGATCTCAAAACCACATACGAATTCCAGCATCTTCAATAAATCCACTTCCAAAAGATAGAACACGTATCTCAGTCTAGTAAAACACTTACCGATCCCGGTCTCTTCGAGACTAAATCATAGAATTTTGTCATTCAATGATAATGAGAGCAATCGCATATGAAAACCAAGTCTCATACACTTATCACATTTCCGATATTTTTATCTCACACAATCGCTCAATCAAAAGTGAAGTCGGTAGATTAGAGCTCTATTGCTCATATCCCAACAGAACATCAATCTTAATTCATACAAATGACAAGCCTACTTCATTGACTTTTAGTGCTAAGTATATGACTAGATGGTTTCCATAAACGACTAAACATACAAAGCACGATCAAGTCACATAAGCGACTTCAAATCTTCTTTTTATTTAATTAATACTTATTAAGTAAAACCTCTTCTTATTAGTAAAACTTCTTTTATCTAACCAAACATCGTTATCAATTTCTACTATTCATTTGTACTTAAACCTTTACATTTTCAATCTTTTTCCAAAAGATTCCTTACTTACAATTCCCTTCAAAATATCCATTTTAAGGCTCTAAGTACTTTCATAAATCTAATCAAAAGGTTTAAGACTAATGTTACTTAAACATTGTCACTACAAACCCAAAACCATTTCACTTATGCTTATCTTTAAAACATTCTTTTAAAGATCTATTTACATTCATAAGTATAATAAAAAACGGTTAAAGACTAATGTTATTAAAACATTATCACAACAAACACAAAACCATTTCACTTATGCTTATCTTTTAAACATTCTTTTTAAAGATCAAAATTAATATTTGGTTAAGTTCGATGGTCGACTAATCGACTATCAAGTTTAAAACAATTACTTATACAAATCAATGTTAGTATACTTAACTTGTTTCTGACATTCCAACCGAACCATTTCTCGTTCAAGAGTGAAGCAAGGTAAGAAGAGCACTAGTTGCATCAAAACCTTGCCTAGACACTTCATTCTTGAATCTCACAAATAGACAAGCATATCGTCAACTTTTAGTGTTAACTATAGTATTAATGATTTCCAGAAACAAGTAACAAACAACATGATGAACCCGTTTTCAACATTACCAACTTAACTATTCCTCATTCAAGAGGGAAGCCTGGTACTTTAGAGCTCTATTGCTCCGTCCCTACTCGACATCAATCTTAACTCCAAGAATAGATAAGGCTACTCCGTTTCCATTTAGCGCTAAGCAAAGTTAATTACCTTTTAAACAAGTAAGTAAAAAACGAGATTAACACGTCTTAAACATTCAAACTTAACCATTCCTCGTTTAAAAGGGAAGCTCGGTAGGTTAGAGCTCTATTGCTCCGTCCCTACTTGACATCAATCTTAACCCTCAGAAATAGAGAAGTCTATCTTGTCGGCTTTTAGTGTTAAGCCTAGTCAATTACCTTTTTCAAAACTTATGTATACTTTAAAAATACTTGCAAATAGGTTTTAAATATCTACGTAAAATATTACTTGAAAATAACTAATTTATAATTTTATCAAAAATATGTTTTATATTATAAAACCACTTTACTTTGAAAATACATACATAATTATTTAAAATTATATTTAAACTTCAGACCAACTTTAAATTACTTCAAAATGTGTTTGGAAATATGTCTAAAAAGATTAGAGAAAAATACCAAATTTAAATATCATTTTTAAACACTTAAAACTATAAGCAACTTACTACGCATTTATAAATGCTGCTAAATTCCTTGTTAAAACCAACATTGAAAAGCACGATCTTTATGACTAGTTTTCACCATTTAAACAAATGATTCAAGACTTTAAATTTTTTAGTATGTACTACCATTAGGGTACTTAGAAACCATGGAAATAAAGCCCTAAGAACATCTTCCCATTTATTTTAAAAAAGTCCCAAAAACAAGGGATTCAGAAGTGCACTTATAACGACTATTCTCGCTTCAAACGCTTTCAAACTTACTTCAATTTACGCACAAGTTAAACAACCATTTAAAAATCAAGTCAAGGCCACAACACATGTTTAAGAGGGCAATAGAAGTGATGTTATGAAATATGAAATTATCATTTGCTTTCAAAAGTAAGAGGGATCCTAAGTTTATAACTTTACTTAGTTAATGTCAATTTAACTATTATACTTTGCACACAACATATATATACACAATATATAATTATAAGATAACTCACTTAGATCCATGTCAAACCCAAGCACAAAGCCATTAGAATAAACAACCACCCCTTATCATCACCAAAAGCCTAAAGATCCAACCTTTAGCACTTCAAACCAAAGCAACACCTCTCCTCCTCCTCTTATGCTCATGGCCCCCTCCAAGATCCCCCTCTTCCACTCACCATCTCCCACTTCTTACTTTTTGATCATGCTTTCCTTAATGTTTTAGGCCTATAGCCAGTTTAAAAGAGATTTAAGGTGATTTGGTTAAGACTTGAAACAGTTAGAGAAGAATTAGTGGATTAGTGCTTTAGCACTTTCCACCATTTTTATTTCTTATACTTTATCAAACTCAAGTGAATTAGTCAGTTATAAAGTGAACCCCTCCCTTTTATTTATAGGCTAGGAAATGAGATGTTGAATGACCAGAAAATCCTCATAAAGGACCTACCATTAATTACAAACATCACTTCTCCTTTATGTTCTCTTATGGGTTTAGTATTTCCTTTTAAGCTTATTTCATAATATTTTTGATGACATCACCCATTACATCATCCAAAAAAATTTATTTTCGTAAATGGAATTTTTTTTTTTATTTCATTTTATTAATATCCTAAGCGAATAAGTATATGTAAAAACATTGAATGACTTCTGACGGTTAAAAAGTCGTTTATCGATAAAACGATTTTTGGTCACATTATCGATATTTTTTCAAAGTATTTATTTTGTAAATATTTTTCCAAAATAAGTTTACCATCATCACTTATGATTTAAAAGCGGTTTAAAATGCTTATTAAATCATTTTAATAACATTTACTCTAAGATTCAACTATTTAAATAATTCATATATTTAAATACGAAGTGTTCGAAACTCTGGGTTATTACAAAGAATGAATTTTCTTTGTGGAGCTCTTGTTGGTATAATTACCATGGAGTTTGGTGTGCTTTGTGGTAATCGCGGGATAAAGGAGTATTATTGTTGAAGACTAAAGCTCTAATAATTTACAATGTATAGTCAATGAATTAAGTTTCTTTCAATTTGTCTTCTATTATTCTATTGCCATAGATGTGTGTAACTACTTGCATTTTTTCTTGTAAGCAAGCTTTTCGTTCAAAATTTTGACGTATATTGTGAAATATAATTGTTATTCTATGCTTTGATGTTTAATTACTAATATGTCTAACTAGTTCATGTGAGAGATAAATATTTTTGTAATGAAGATTACTTTTAGTTTCTTGATGTATCCTCAGCATTTTATAATGCATGGGAAAATGAAGTCCATGTATCCTCAGTATTTTATCAGCAAAGCAAGCGATATCACCGACTGAAATTACCAAGGGTTCCTTCTTTATTTTTTGGTATACAAAGGTTTCAATTGTTTTTTCATTATAGAAAAATATATGATGTAGAGTTATTTGATTTTTATAGCCTATTCTGTATTATATTAAACACATTTTGAAAGTCTTTTTCATTGATGTTATGCACCATATAAGTTATGAATTTGCATCGCCTTATACGTTTTTCATTATGTTTGATTATCATGTAATGAACATTATTATTTTCATCAACTTTTTTTATATTTTGAAAAATATTAATTACTTTTACACTCTTTGGTTTTGCATTAGCATTATGTCAGTGGGTTGTTCAATTACCTGTGATGAGGCCATAAAGAAGCATGAATTTTTCCGTGGATGGACTGAAATACTGAGATATGAACTTCAACATCAAAACATACTCATATATAAACAGTTCTAGGTATTAGGTCAACAAAATATGATGTAGAAAATGTTAGGAAATTTCTATAGAAAGAAGGAGGAGGGAGAAGCAACTCCTAATTTGCTAATAGAGATTGAGAGAATATTTATAGAGGAGGAAATAAGCTTTATTTTTTATGCACTTTTTTTTGCTTGCATACAATTAAATTTACATGCTTGGATACATCAAATGAGATAGCACATCTCAATTTATAATGGAGTATATTATCTAAAATTTTATTTTTCTAACTTTCTTCAATCTTCTATTCTGCAGATTTTTCTTAACAAAGCATTTTCTAGAATTCTTCAAATTACATATTTGATAATTCTAGATTTTTCTCTATGTTTAATTTTACATTTTCACAAATATAAAGATTAAATTTGTAACATAATCAATGTTCCCTAAAAACCAAGTTTATTTCCAACATCCTACCGTAAACTTGGTTTTGTAACTCCAAGTAAAGTTTCCAATCTTTGTATTTTATGTGCTTCGGTAGGAATAAAGAAATTATCCAAACTTTCTTTTTTGTGTTCTTCTTTCTCATTGTCAAGATCTTCAATGCAATTTCCTGAATCTTTGTTGTGCTTTATTCATTTCGTCCTCCATTATTACCATAGAACTAGTGCGAACCCGTGCTTCGTACACGGATGTTGAAAATTATTGTTGCATAGGTCATATCCAAATGTATAAGAAATTTAATACGGTGGTAATGAAAAAAATTGTTGAACGATAGTGTTACATCATGAATAACAATTTGGTAGGATAAAGAATACATAGATATATTTGGTTATGATAATCACAATTAAAATCGAACAAAACAATTACAGTGAATATGTTAAAGTTCACAGACTATTTAGAGGATAACATGTTAAAAATTTATCCGCTAATGCATAGATATATTCACTGTGGCATATAACGCCAATGTTGTTGCTTTTGCAATTACACAGCTGCTTCAATGTGCATAGATATAGTTGAAGTATTCACTGTGAACTGCAGACACAAAGACAAAGTGCAGTTCGATTCAATTAAATAAGAGTAACAAAAGTTTTTTGCAATGGGGAGAAATATAGTAATAGGATGAAATTTGTAAACAGTCAGGAAAAGTATTTGTCAACAGTTGAAAAAAGGGAGCAAAAGAAAAAAGAAAAAAGCAATAGATGTAGTACAGGGGAAAAGTAGTAAAACAGAAGATTCAATTGAAATAGAAATGATGATGCAATAAGAAAATAACATGGGTTCCAATATAAATTACTATTGTTCACCGAATCTGATCTATGTCGATGCAGGGTACAAAACACGGCATATAGCTGATCGCAGTAACCAATATTTGAAACTATCCAAAACATACAGAAGAGAACAATTGTGAGAAGTCCATTCATTTTTTAGCCTTAGAAATAACTGCTAGCAACCCGTGTATGATATTGGCTTGAGCGCAAATAGGTGATGTTTTCTTGGCCTTAATAGATGCATTACATCAGTCAATTATTTTAACCATTGAAGGTATTTGTACCTGTAGCCAAAAAAGGCAAAAGTGTCATTGATGCAGTATTATTACTAAATTCTCTCACCGCTCGTCTGACCTATTAACTATATCTAATAATCAAACTATGACTACATAATCATCTATACAAAGATACATTCATCAATTGTTTTCTAGAAGTTTTCCGACGGTGGTGGTGCAGGTGATTTTAGAATTTACTGCAAAAAATAAAAAAATAAACTCTTTTAGGTGGTTATAAACATTATTCTCACTACAACACATGTTTTGATCCAGCACTTAAATTGTGCATCTACCTTAAGCCCGAATACAACAACTTATATGCTTATTGTATTATTGATCATCGTAATTGTAAATGAAATTGAGTAAACTTAGCAAAATTATGTCATCAAACCTGGAAGCAATGTATTAAACGCCGAGCTACACGGTTGAATCAAGCATTAATTATGTGAAGTCATTATTTAATCATCTCAAGCTATCAAAAATCAAAATTCATTTTTCAATTATATTTTCATAATGCGGTTAAATAACTATCGTTAACATCAAACAAAATTATTACTACAGCTAAATTAGTATTGCATCACACAAATGCAGTTAAAATATTCAAAAACAATAATTGCTTAATTCCAAAAATACTGCAAAATAATAACCGTTTTTGCTTAATGCATTTAAATTTTAACTATAGAAAGTTCGAATAAATCATCGTGTACAACCAAAATTAATACTGCATCACATAAATATAGCTGAAATATTCAATTTCTACCATGCATAATTCAAAATTGTCATTAAATTATAACTGCATTTGATTAATGTAGTTAAATTTTAATTGTATTAAGATTGAATAAATTCTTGAAATGTAGCCAAATTTATTACTTCATCACATAAACATGGTTAAAAATCTTCAAATATAGTTAAATTTACCCAAAACTTGCTGGTAAATTATAATTGCATTTTCTTAATTTCATTAATTTATAACTATTTTAAAATTGAATAAAATTATCAAATATAGTCAAAATCATCAATAGTAAATGCAATAAAAAAATGCTAACGTAGTTAAATTAATTCAAAAAATGCCTATAAATTATTACACCGTTTTTTGATGGGGTTAAATTATAACTGCACTAAGTTTGAATACTATCAAACACAATCAAGATTATTACTTTATTACATAATGTAGTTACAATATTCAAAGGCAACCATAATTGTATAATTCAAAAAAAATATTCCTTTCAAATATGTTAAAAGATAATAAATATATTATAATAATCTAGGTAAAACTACTATGTAATGTTTATGATCATCATAATAATGCTGTTACAGAAACGCGGTACACAGCGATGACACAAAATAATTGTGCAATTAAAACTGCTATATAAAATTAAGATTTTAAAAAATTTATTTTTAGCTATCAACAATGGATATCATTGGAAAGCAAATTAAATTTGAGATTTAATAGTGAAAACGATTCTTAAATCCAATCAATGTAGAAAAAGTTATCACATTTTAAAGTTTGGAATATAAAGAAATTAAAAATGCGACTGTTCAGTTGCCAAATTTCAAGGGGGCCTGTGTGAGCTTGAAATTCAACTCACTAATAATAATATAGTATAGATACTTCAAAAAGTAAGCGTTATAACTTCCATTTGGTCCAGTGTCATAAATTTTGAATGAGTCATATATGTTATCTTTCCATCCTTTCTTAATTTTACTCTTACAATCTTTAACCCATTCAATTTCTTTATGCGTTTCCCAATTTTGACTTTCGCATGGGATTCCAAAACAAATTGATGGAAAAATAAGATTGTTTGAAATAGAAAGGATATAATCTTTCCTCATCAAATTGTTCTCACCATCGTAGAGTTCATCACATGTCTCTTTGACTCCCTCTTTAACTAATTTTACTTCTTTAATATTCTCTATTTCCATTTCTTCAAATTTTTGCTCATACTTCAAATCTCTTCCAATATCTTGAATTTCTTCACCTTGATTGACGACTTCTTCATTTTCATCTTCTTTGTTTTCGCACTTTTTATGATTTGTATCATCTTTATTGACATTATCTTCTTCATCTTCTTCGTTCTCTTTCATATTTAATTCCTTGGCAAACTCCTTTTTCACTTCATTGATTTTTGTATGCTCTTCAACTTCTATCCTTTTGACTTTTTCTTTGTTTGCTTCTTCGATCATCGATAGCTCTTTGTCTTTTATTTCCTCAGTTTTCTCTTCCATTACTTCTTTGATCTTTGGAAGCTCTTCTACAACATTATCCTCCATGTTAGTCTTTATTTTCTCTTCCCCTTCTATCACAGTATTCTCCCTTATTTCGTTGTTTTCCATTTCATCCTTCTTATCGTCTAACATATTTTCTTCAACATATCGTATTTTATTCTTTTTAGCTTCTGTATCCAAGTACCATGCCTTTTCATTTTTAATTTCAAGTGCTCTGAGTGCCCACAAAAGTATAGAGCTTTCTTTGCCTTCTTTAACGAAGTTTGATCTTTCTTGAAGCTTAGTGAAAGATGATCTTGGTCTTCCATTGTAATTTGTGTTTCCTCCTCGTTCTCGATCTCTTGGGTTATATGTGTTTTGCCTTTTCTACTCTTTGTACCAACATTCATTTCTCATATGACTAGGTTTGTGGCAATTAAAACATTCAAAATATCCACGACCTCTTCCGCTTTGGCTCCGACTTCTTCCATTTTTAAATGTCTCTTTTTCCCTCAAGGTGAGTTTTGTTTGAAGAGCTTGCTCTAATGGCTCTTCTTTGACATTTTTCTTTAATTTTGCCTTATGGACTTGCAGTGAACCCATGAGTTAATCAACAGTCAAGGATCCTAGACCTTTAGATTCTTCCATTGCTACAATTATGTAATCAAATTTTGAATCTAAAGATCTTAGAATTTTCTCAACAACTCTAGAGTCTTCCATTTTTTCTCCATATCTTTACATTTGATTTACAATAAATAAAACTCGAGAAAAATAATCATCAATTGATTCTGATGATTTCATATGTAAAGATTCAAACTCACATCGCATAATTTATAGTCTAATTTTCTTCAGTTTGTCGATTCCCTTAAAAGCGTTCTTTAAAATCTCCCATGCTTCCTTACTAGTTTGTGCATTAGCTATCTTCTCGAACATAGAATCATCCAAACTATGGTAAATGAGCGTAAGAGGCTTCTGATCCTTCTTCTTCAAATTCTTCGAATTATCCCTTTCAATTTGGGATAAAGTGGAAATATCGGCGGGTTCTTCATACCCATTTTCTACAATATCTCATGCACGATCCAAGCAGCGCCTTCATGTGAATGGTCCAATTTTAATAATTCTCTTTCTTTAATAAAGGAACTTGAAAAAGAGTCATTCCGTTTGCGATTTTCCTTAATTAGCAACCGAGCTTTGATATCACTGTTGGAAAATTTCTATAGGAAGAAGGAGAAGTAACTGCTAATTTGCTAATGGAGATTGAGAGAATATTTTATAGAGGAGGAAATAAGCTTTATTTTCTTTGCACTTTTTTTTTCTTTCATACAATTACATTTACTTGCTTGGATACATCAAATGAGATAACACATCTCAATTTATAATGGAGTATATTCTCTAGACTTTTCTTTCTCTAGACTTTTCTTCAATCTTTTATTTTCTAGATTTTTCTTGACAAAACGTTTTCTAGAATTCTCCAAATTGCATATTTGATAAGTCTAGACATTTCTTTATGCTTAATTTAACATTTCCATAAATACAAAGATTAAATTTTCAATATAATCAATGTTTCCTAAAAATCAAGTTTATTTCCAATAGAAAATATATCCAGTCTACTACATTTCATGGATATTTGATTGACAAAGTATGATGTAGAAAATAACAAAAAAGTAAACATGTATGAATATAGCACCCAAATAATATCATAAACATGCACATACAAGTGTATCACAACTGAATTCCCTCTAGTAGTTTACTCAAGTGTTATGACAAATAGTTCAAGATTGTAGTAATAACCAACTCCTCGTTTTACCAGACTCGCAATTAACAATAATCAATTTAGTTTTCAAGGTTAATTACTTACTGAACGATAAATTTTTATTAACTAATAAAATACAATCATATCATTCAATTTACATTATTTATGTTTATTTCATGTCTTTCCTCAAAACACTTTACTATATCCTTTGAGTGTCTTCACATAGTCCCAACAAAGCATACTGCTTAATATCCTAAAAAACACTATTGGATACATTAGAAGTTTATACAAGATGAGATCTTAAGAAGCGCCCTGGATTTAGGGCTGTCAATGGATACCCGAAAAATTCAAAATCTGTCCGCATCCGCATTCGAAAAGTGGATAAATATCTTATATATGAAAAAATGGATGCGGATGCGGATACGAAGGCATCCGCATCCGAAAATTATCCGTCCAGTTTTTGTCAAGATTATAGTTCAAATTATGTGTGTATTTTAGTACAGTGAAAGATATTTGTTTATCATTTTATTAAGTTAGTAGTTTATATTATATGCACTTAATGCTTTTTAACTACTCGAAATTATTTATTATCATCATATTTGTTAACTTTTAATACTTTTATAGTCGATGCGATTGAAAAATATTTATGTTAAACTAAAATTTTCTTGTTATAATTCTTGATTTATCGGTCGTTGGCGGATAGGATAATTATCTGATATCTGTCCATATTCGCGGATGCGGATACTCAATATACGAAAATGATTTCGGATGCGGATGCAAATATGGCACTATCCGCATCCGAAAGCATCCGTTGACAGGACTACCTGGATTTGCGGTTCAGTCACGCATCGTCATAACGTATACACTATTCTAGCTGTAGCACCATGCCAAGCATGCCTGCTACTACTTGTGTGCATACCCCGGCCTCATATCATGCAAGCATTCTCAATGCTTTAGCATTTTTAATTCATGTCCGAATCATGAAATATGCTTTTGTACACCTACAGCATATTGCACACGTTCTCAAAGCTCGAGCCACATTCAACCACAGTGTTCAGCACACACACACATCATGTTGCATTCATTCAGTCACATGGTTTAGCTAAAAGGTCCAGCCAAACTGGGATATCTATCTGATGTTCTTGTTCAGCCTGCATGCTCTTTTCTTTATCATTATGCTTAGCACTCCGATCTCATCACCACGCTCAGCACTGTAATTCTTTATTTAATTTTCATAAACATTAGTCTTATTATACCTATAAATTACTCCTAAAACCGGTGGGGCTGGAATATCAGTGACATAGATTTAACAAAGAATCTGACCATATTTCAGGTGGTACTGCTGCCATAATCGCTTTATGGTTGCTCAGACGGTGAGTATCTCAGGGCTATTGGGTTTCACATTATTGTTAATCGCTTAAACGGTGGGTATCTTATTTAAAATAATGTTACTGATTATAAAATGACACTTTGATATTGTGTGTTATCCCAGGTTTCAGGAGAAAACTACCGACGAATCTATGGAGTTCAAGTTTCATATAATGAACGGATTCTACATGTATATGGAAATTTGCAATTAGATATAGAAACTAATACATAGTTTAGTACTCAAGAAAATGTATCAATCATATACTACATAATATTTTAAAGTTGAGAATACATGTATATCATATGGTGTTAAACGAATGCAGTGACAATGTGACACATACAAATTCATCATCAAATGCAGTTTGAAAAATGTTATTAACTCGGTTTGGATATGATTTACTGTAGGTTTTAACAAATCCTAGTGTAGTTGGAGGGTGTAGTTGTAAAAGCTCTTTCATGGTCAAGTAATTTGTTTGGTTAAAATAAATAAAAGCATAAAAAATAAAGAAAGAAAGAAAGAAAAAGAAAAGAAATCGCTGTATCATGTATGCTTTTTTCAGTGGCTATATAATTTTTGTAGTGTAATTTTTGGTAGTAAAGCTAATTATTTCTATTTAAAGCTCTTCATAGAAAGTTCTTAGACTTTATCAACTGGTCTGTATGCTGCAGATAACTGGCTTCTAATGTATTGAGTTTCAATCTTCTTATATGGAAGTATATGAACTTATAAAAAGTGAACAATCGATTCCAAATAAAGTGGCATTTACTAAAACATAAAGAAAATTTTGTGTTGCAGCAATGTCCTCATTACTAAATCAAAATATACTTCGTGCTCTTCTTTGTTTCAACGTTAGATGAGGAAGGCATCAATAAAACAAGGATAAATTTGTTAAGATTTCTTGATCAACCAGTTCATTGAATCGAAGGAAAAAGCAATGCATTCACCAATTTTCATATATCCAAGGAATTCTTTCCAATATTTAATTTTGAGTAAAATAAAGTTAAAAAATAGAACGATGAATATACATAAACTGAAAACTAGGGTAATCTTTGAACTCGATCTGATAATAAGCAACGATTTGAAATCGAACTGAAAACTAGGGTAAAAAATCACGCGCGCGCACACACATAAATAACGTTAAAGTATAAAATACAACATAAAATACAACTTGTATCTTTGTGTGCATAATTGTATTTATAAAAGGCACACACACATATAATATAAAGTCTTCATAAAAATATTCATTTCAATGGGAAGATAAATAATTTATCATTTTGTATAAAACATTTTGCAAGTAATTTTATACAAAATGATGATTCTTTTATCTTTTTTATATAAAAATGATTTACTTATCTATCTTTTTGTATGAAATTATAAAACACAAAAGTAATCACAACTAACATTTCCTAATGAATCATAGCGTTATATTTTTATATTTAAAATGGTAAAAGATAAAACATAAAACATAAAAGATAAAAGATAAATAACTTTATATCTACTTTCGTCTAAATTTAAAATGATAAATACTTGATATACAACGATATTGTTAGAATTTTATATTCAAAATGGAAAAGGATAAAACATAAAAAAGATAAATAATTTGATAATTACTTATCCCTAAATGTTATAAGATAAAACATTAAAGAAAAAATAAAACATAAAATATAAATTATTTCGGAAATTGTTATATCTTTGTGTTTAAAGTAATGATGAATAGAAATTTACCAATCATAATTATAAAATGTATACATTGTTTATTTAAACATAATATAAATATATTTATCTTTTGAGCAAAAGTCAGTTTACTTTTCTTGTGATAACTAAGGTTTTGATTGTGTCAATTCTGTCAAAATAAATGTATGAATGCTGAATTTAGTTTTGTTGTTGCGAAATAATGTGTTTGTACTTTAAATTCTTTAGCAACGCAGAAAAAGGCTCTTGAAAATTTTCACTAATGAAGAATAGACGATACAGATGTATTTCAAAACCGATAAATTTAACCTCAAATGATTCAAATGTTATTTAGTGACTTGAATGTTTCATAAAATTTTAAATTACTACCCATAATTGTTTGTGGAACTAACTAAAGAAAAATAAAATTGTAGGTTCAAAACTTATAAACAGTTCAATCAACCAAAGTTGCAGTGCAATTTTGAATACAATACAATATCCAATCCTTTATCTATGGCAGTGTAGCAAATTTCATCAACGCCAAATAGTCTAATTGAGTCTTTACTTGGAATAGGAAAGGTAGTACACCATAATCAAGGACAAAAAAAATCAATAATTAACAAATTAGATTTAGTGAGCCTGAAATTTATCGCAATACCTTAAATAATATCAATAATGAAGTACTTATGGTGGCTATACCTGGTTCGACTTGTAAAACATCATTCAGCCATCGCGTAGTAAAAAAGGGTTTTGAACCGATGTTTCTAGCCGAATCTCATATAAAAGGCTAGGTTTTATGAAGAGGATAGTAGATTTGTTGTTAAGACTTGGATCGATGAAGATTTGAAGTAGAGATTTTTATGTTTTTTTGTTCTCAATGAAAGGGAAATGATTAGGGCTACCAGAATTTGTTCTCAATGAAAACAAACTTGTATATTTATAACATCAAGTGCCATGCGTTCTATATTTTGAATAAAACAAAACGCTTTTATCCTTTAGTGCCATTTGACAAAAAGTAATGAAACTGGAGTTCAATTTAATCGATTACATACATATGTTACTAAAGTAGAAAATAGTGCAAACATGTCACATTTATATTAACTTGTTATGAATTTGTTGCTTCATAGTAATTTATTAAATAAATTTTCTGAAAAGAAAATAAATTTTTGGTTTGAATTATATAGACAAGATAATTTGGTTTAAATTAGATGATAATTACTTACATTTAAATTTAAAAAATAAACAATATAAGATAAACTACTTGATAAACTATGGTGCTGTTGTATTTCTATTAAAGTGGTAAGAGATAAAACGTAAAAGACAAAAGATAAAAAGATAAATGAGTTCATAATTACTTATCCTTAAGTTTAAAAAGATAAATATAAAAATAAAATACTCGATAAACTATGGAATTGTTATATTTTGATATTTAAAGTGATAAACTTAAAAAAAAGGTAAAATATAAAACATAAAAAATAAATAACTTGATAAACTATGATATTTATAGATAAAACTTGAAAGATAAAAGATAAAACAAAAAACAAAAAAGATAAAAGATAAAAATACTTGAAACTATGGTGTTTAAAAACAAACCTTAAAAGAGAAAAGATAAAAAATAAATAACTTGATAATTATTGATATCTAATTTTAAAAAGATAAATACAGAAGAAAAAACATAAAAAAAAATATTTTGATAAATTGTTAATTTTTGCATTTAAAGTTACAACTTCTTATCATTTTATATATGTGGATAATGTATAAGTTTATCCAACTATACTAAATATCAGCCGTTTCTAGTGAAAAACGACAAAAAATTTAACTTCATAAAAGATTATTTGTTAAAATTCTTATACGAATTAACAACTTTCTACCTTAAATAGATTAGATTTTTTTTTGGGAAAATTATAATAAAATTTAACATTTAAAAATAAATTGGTAAGTTATTTAAGAAAGTTAACACATCTAACTTCGAAAACTATGGTCGAAAACACAACTACAATTTTAAAGATACTAATTTTCTTTTGTGATTTTTTTATCATCATATTATGCCATCATTCACCAATGCAGAAATGATTAAACTATTATTACTATATTTAGACAGTAACAAACTTATAATCAAACATGCATGGAATGATTAAAGTTCATTATACAGAATATAAATCGGTGGAAACTACGTTACATATTGGATTGAATAATTTTAATTTGACAATAGTTGATTTTTTTTATCAGATCTCGATAATAACGATACATACATAAAGAACAACATGAAAATAAATTCATACAACAACATGTAAGTTTAATCATATAACATTCATAAGCATCTTCATGGGATGGAAATTAACAAAAATCCATAAACCAAAAATTCATAAAACATAAACCACAACATTAGGAAACTACAATTGAAAGGGGATTTTCACTTCAAGGGCTTATTTGTGCAGGTAATAAGTTTTAAGGACACTATTTCTAAAAAATTAGTTTTAAGGACATTTTACAGGAAAAAGATAAAAGAATTTATCATTTTCAGTTATACAGAAATAATGATAAAAAGATTTATCATTTTCCTGTATAACTTAAAAAGATAAATGAATTTATCATTATTTTGTAAATTGTCCTTAAAACTAATTATTTAGAAGTGTTGTCCTTAAAACTTATTACCCTGAAAATAGAAGCCCTTCAACATAATTTCCACAATTGAAAATGATTTCTAATACCAAAACTACTAAAAGTATAAATTATATCTAGAAATTAAAGTTCCAAGATCAGAACTATTGGCTTTACAATTGAAGTGAGAAATATATATGCAACTGAAATTTTGCTTAAATCAAAAACAATATTCGAGTATGCTAAACTAACAAAAATATGTATAATTATGAAATCCACTTATTATCAGTTAAACATGCTTCAAATTCATTTAGCTTTAGGTTACCTCAATTTTCAGCTTTGAAAAATCATAGATCTCTTGCGTCTTGCACTCGAATCCATTTTAAGCTGATGAAATTTTGAATTCATTTAGGAATTTCAGGTTACCTTGATTTTTGGCTTTGAAAAAGTGTAGATCTCTTGCACTTGTAGTCGAATCGGTTTTGATATGATGGAAGCTGATGATTTTGGCTTTGAATTGACTGAAGTTTGTTAGTTTTCTGGTTTTACGAAAACCCTAATTTTAGAATGTTAGAATGAATACTGGAGTTGAATAGGGGGGTATGAATGCTGGCATGAATAGAGGGGCAACAATGTAATTGTATTCTTGGTGTCCTTAAAACTTAAGACTGCGTTTGGTTTGCTATTTTTAATTAGTTTTGTATTTTCTTCAATACAAAAATACGCAAGACGTATGTATATTATCGAAAACGACTAATTTATAAAATGAAATTAACATACAAAATAGAAAACAACTTTTTTATTTTTCATGTTTTGAAAAATAATAGAAGCATGAGAAACAATCTACCCTTTCATCGTCCTTCCATCCCCTCCAACGTCTTTCTGTTTTCCTTCCATCACCTCCGTCAACACTTCACTACTCTCATATTTGAAAACTGAAAACTTAAAATTCATTTTTAAACCAAACACTACCTAATTTTTTTTAGAGGTGGACCTGAGGACTAATAGATTAAGACGTTCAAGCACTTTTTAAGTAAAATCCCTTGAAAAAAATTGTACATGTATACGCAACATGATTACCTGACACGCCTAAGGTATTCCAAACCATCTTCAGGGAGTCCCAAAATCAAAACCAGGTTCTCCTTCTACATAAAAAGTAGGTCTCTGTATACTTGCATACTCATCACTAATGCTGCTATCATTATTATTGATGTCATCATCATATTCATCAAATGGCTCTTTGAAATTTTTGACATCTTCATCATTTGCGCTATTATTTGCACTTAAGACTTCAGCTACAAAATCCAAGCACTAAGCAACATGTTACGTGGTCTAATAAAAAGAAACCTTGTTAAGCAAAATGTAATAATAAAGGAAGCCTGTAACAGGTTCTCCATTAACATGATTAAAAAAAATTCATTATATCGGCAGAGGCTGCATGTGTGTGGTTTTTTTGTTGAAATAAACCAGTAACACATCCAAAAAGGAATATTAATATGTCAAATCAACATACCAATATAAAAGGATGAGCTGAAAATCTCTTATAGACGGGCAATAAAAACTCTAGGATACACTAATACTCATACTAAGTAGTTTATGATGCGAAAATTGACAAACCTAAGGATTTTAGAAACAATTAAAAATATACTAGGATTCTTAAAACAACTTGCACAAATTTAAATTAGGACTTCTGCAATGCAAATAAATAAAAAAAATGAAATACCCCTATTCATAGTCAGCAAATTAGAGATATATTGACTCAAGCAAACTTTAAAAAAGATAACACCAGTAAATACAAAAACTAAAAAAAACATAACGATTTTGCATTTGTAACATCTATTTGTGCCTGAAAACATAGAGTGTTGTTCGAGCAAATAAACCTAGTCATAATTGCATATAATCATAATCTATTAACATATTAAATAAAGAAAAATAAATATGCATTACAACAATGGAATTATTTGTATTATATCACATAAGATGTTACCAGCATGACACTACAACCCAACTGAATACCAAATTGGTGCATGAAGGACGCTTAATCTATCCCGGATCGTTGCTCCCTTGAACCACGTACAGCCATGCTCTCTTCTACCTTATGATGTCGTTGCCCTTGAAGCGCGTGCACTGCTTCCTTTACGGTCATGGGTAGGGCCCACTCTATGATTTTGCGTTCGAGCTTGCTGAGCTTGTGGATGAGGTCGGATGACGCAGCTTAGACTAGGCTCAAACAGTTTTGATACCAAACTGTCGCGACCTATCCAGGATCTTCCTCACGAAATGATGATTTCGTGTCAAATAAACCGATAGAACGATAAATGCTCAATTCCGTTGATCGTGATGATGCCGGAATTTAGCTATCTCCAACCCGTTGATCGCGCACGATACCGCGTTAGAAGATCTACGATTCTTCGACGTTGATCTCGCGTACGAGATTCCATGAATCGGCTTCAACTTCGTTGATTCGAGCGCACTCGAATATCCGAAGATGGAGAAAGAAGATCACACTCAACTTCCAATTTTAATCGAGGCACAAAGCTCTTAACAAATTTTTATTCAAAATTCAACCACCTTACAAATGACACAAACCCGCCTATTTATAGACTTACAACACACATAACTCGCTCACAACTCAACACATGACTTAACAAATAGCAAACGACTTAAGAAACAATACATCACAACGACAAATAAACCAAGCAGCGACTCAACAAACTTCGGCAGCGACATAGGAGAAGTAACGACATAAGCAAGCAGCGACATAAGAGAAATAACGACATAAGCAAGCAGCGACACAAGAGAAATAACGACATAAGCAAGCAGCGACACAAGGACCTTGCGACCTACTGGAGCGGTTTCGACTTTAGGATTTGCTCGTGGATCAATGTCAGAATGACCTAGGAATTCTGGAGCGACTTACGATGCTTTACGACATAAGAAGTTAAAGAGCGGACGACCTAGGGTTTCTACGACTTACATAGGTCGTATGTCCTGAGCGACTCAGCAATCGGCGATGGTGTTAAGTCGCGGAGCGACGTATGATGGATCGGAAAAATTCGACTTAGGGTTTGGGCGATTTAGGAGGCTGTTCGCGACTTTAGGTATGTTTCGTTGATTCCTTTCTTGGCATGGCTTGATGCACTGCATCATCCTCCCCTGGTTGAAAAGAATTCGTCCCGAATTCACACTTTCTCCTTATTCGACATGCTTATTCTCATGATATGGAATCAAGTGTTTGACGTTGAAAACGTCAGCAGTATGGATATGATCCGGCAATCTTAACTGATAAGCATTCTCATTAATCTTCTTTACGATTTCCAAAGGGCCAATCTTTCTAGCAGCCAGTTTGTTGTAAGTACCAATAGGAAATCGATCCTTAGTCAA
This sequence comes from Allium fistulosum, assembly GCA_030737815.1. Lineage (NCBI taxonomy): Eukaryota > Viridiplantae > Streptophyta > Magnoliopsida > Asparagales > Amaryllidaceae > Allium > Allium fistulosum. Next base: position 46,792,709 of record CM060906.1, read on the forward strand.
TACTGCATATACAAAATCTCCTTCTTTGAACTCAACATTTCTTCGCTTAATATCCGCGGATTGCTTATATTTCTCATTCGTCTTAAGCAATCGTTCCTGCACAACCTTGTGGCACTCTTGCAATTCATTCACAAAATCACTAGCTCGTTTGATCACTCCTTTCTGCTGTGGTACTGTAGATAAATCTAATGGTCCCTTAGGCATTGTTGAGTAAACGACCCGGAATGGACTGAACCCAGTGCTACGATTAACTACATGGTTGTGTGCAAACTCAGCTTGACATAGCTTGGAATCCCAACTCTTCAAATTGTCATTCACAAGGCATCTCAATAGATTACCTTGGGATCTATTCACAACTTCTGTCTGTCCATCCGTCTGTGGATGATAAGCACTACTGAATTTCAGCTTTGTCCCGACCATTCTCCATAGACTCATCCAAAAATGACTCAAAAAACGAGTGTCTCTATCCGATACAATAGATTTAGGCAACCCATGAAGACGATAGATCTCTCTGAAATATAACTGTGCGACATCAACTGCATCTGCCGTCTTCTTGCATGCGATAAAATGTACCATTTTTGAAAACCAATCAACCACCACGTAGATAGAATCATTGCCACGTTGCGTTCTCGGAAATCCCAATACAAAGTCCATACTAACATCCACCCATGGTTTAGTAGATATAGGCAACGACATATATAAACCTGCATTTGTTGCGGTCCCCTTTGAAACTTGACAAATATGGCACCTCTGTACGAACTTTTCAACCTCTTTCCTCATTGACGGCCAAAAATAAGACTTTGAGATCAACTGCATAGTACGGTCACGGCTCACGTGTCCTTCTTCATGTAATTCTTTGATGATTTTCATTCGCAGACTGCAATCTGGAATACACAACTAATTTCCTTTGAATAGAAAACCATCAACCATCATATATCCATCCATGTTTCCCTGCTTGACTTTGTCTACGATCTTGGAAAAATATGAATCTGAAGTAAGCAAATTTGGAAGTAAGTCAAAACCCATCACCTCTACTCGCATGGTTGTTAGTAAATTATTCCTCTAACTCAATGCATCGGTGACGCGATTAGTCAATCCAGACTTGTGCTTTATGACGAATGTAAATTGTTGCAAATAAGCTATCCACGATGCATGCCTAGCTGCAATTTTATTCTTCCCTTGTAAATGTTCCAATGCTTCATGATCCGTATACAAAACAAATTCTTTGTGGAACAAGTAATGTCTCCAATGCTTCACGGCCTGCACAATAGCATAAAACTCCACATCATAAGTACTGTATCTCATCTTTGCTCCAGAAATTTTTTCACTGAAATAGGCAATTGGACGACCCTTCTGACTCAATACTCCTCCAATTCCAACTTTGGACGCATCTGTATGTAACTCAAATAATAATTGAAAATTGAGCAACACTAGAATCAGTGCTGATGTTAAAAGTTCCTTGATCTGTTCAAAAGAAGATCCTGCCTCTTTCGTCCATGAAAACTGCTTTCCTTTCATACAATCAGTAACAGGAGCCATCGCACTACTAAAGTGCGGTATAAATCTTCGATAAAATGAAGCTAACCCATGGAAACTTTTGACTTCTGTTATAGTTTTGGGCTGTGGCCAATTTCTGATTGCGGCTACTTTACTCTGGTCCACTTGTATCCCTTCCTTGGACACGACATAACCCAAAAATAAAACACTCGGCGTCATGAACATGCATTTCTTCGTCGCTGCATAGAACTGTTCTTGATGAAGAATCGTTAACACCTTTTGCAAGTGTTGAATGTGCTCCTCTGTGCTAGCAATATATATCAAGATATCATCAAAGTAGACTACAACAAACTTCCCGATGTAAGGTCTGAAAATTTGATTCATCACCCTCATAAATGTACTTGGTGCATTAGATAGACCAAATGGCATGACTAGCCATTCATATAATCCTTCCCGAGTCTTGAATGTTGTCTTCCATTCATCTCCTGGTCTTATGCGAATCTGATGATAACCACTCTTAAGGTCGATCTTAGAAAAGATTACAGTTCCACTGAGTTGATCCAATAGATCATCAAGTCTGTATCTGACAGTTATTTTTATTGAGTGCCCTGCTGTCTGTACACATTCTCCACGATCCATCTTTCTTTGGCACCGACAGAGCTGGTACAGCACAAGGACTGAGACTCTCTCGAACACGCCCTTGCTCAAGCAACTCCTCAACCTGTCTCCTCAACTCTTCATGCTCTTTCGGACTCATATGATAATGCGGCCTATGCGGTAAAATAGCACCTGGCACTAGATCAATTTGATGTTGTATGTCCCTTAGTGGCAGTAAATCCTTGGGTAATTCCGTAGGAAAGATATCTTCAAATTCATTTAACACCGGTCTAACCTCCGCAGGCATTTCAAGATCTTCACTTGTTTCAGACCCAATCAACATAAACAATTCAGCACTATCTTCCACTTCTTTAACAAACACTACAACAGTTTATGGGTTTCATAGCGTTTTAAAAACGCTATAACAGGCTACCATAGCGTTTCAGAGAACGCCGTGGAACCACAAGCTATGGTAGGCCGGCAACATTACATAGCAGGAAGGAAAACGCTATAATAACTAATAGCGTTTACAAAAGTGCATAGCGTTTGCACCCTACCATAGCGTTTTTTTCTCTGTTATTAAACTTAAACGCTATAGGGAATTTAATCCTTCATTTAACTTCTATAGCGTTTTTGAGCACATTTTATAGCGTTTCATCAAACCATATTATAGCGTTACAATGTTTTTCGATAGCGTTTTTTGTCATTCTTGTATAGCGTTTTTTATTTTCTACTATAGCGTTTTTGATGCATAAATCTTACATCTCATATAGAGTTGCGATAGCGTTTGATGAATCAATAGCGTTTTTCAAACGCTATCCTATATAATATTAATTTTCAACATTTGTTTCAATTTTCTTTTTTTTATATTATATTATATATATATATGCACATAGATAGATATATGTATATACAACATTACATAATAACAACATTACATTACATTACATAATAACAGTCTTGGTCATAATTAGCAGTTTGCCTCCAACATTACATAATAACAGTCTTGGTCATAATTAGCAGTTTGCCTCCAACATTACATAATAACAACATTATCTAGCATAATGTACGAATACAAGTGTGAAGAAAACATAAGCATATTACTTAGCCCAAGCATCCATCTTTCCCATCTTTTTTGCAATCACAGGAGATACCTTAGGATTTGCTTGATGTTTCGCCAAACTTGCAGTATTACTCGTACCTGTGCAAATTCAATGAACATATGAGATAATTTGCAGATAATTTTATACTGTCATTACAAAAGCACACTCAGAATTTCCCAACAAAAAGAAAAACTGTAGAATTTCATGTATACATCTCACAGAACAGAGGTAGAACCATTTAACTGTCAAGTGTGCATAAACAGAAACATGTTTCTACATGTACGAATCATCTCAGACTGAACATCACCGGAAACACCTACCATTGTGTACATCATTCTCCAAACCACACCGTGTGTCTCTAGCTTTGACCTCAGCAATTAACAAAGGAACTCAAAAAAAAGGACACACAACATGCTTAAACTCAGACTGAACATCACCAAGAACACCAACTGGTATGAACCCAGACCGATCTCTGTGTAACTCAATAATAGAATAATTAATGAGTTTCTAGTTACTTCAAAATAATTAGCTTGAACGATAAAAGATAAAATGGATTATTATTTTATACGAAAACAACAAATGAAACGATAAATTTTCCATGATATAAAAAAGTATTTTCATTTCTTATTTTCTTGTAAAATGATATATTTTTCTAATAGTTTTTGTGTTTTAAACTAACTGCTCTGAATTGTTGTTCGAAGGCTGAGATGTCCTTTAGTTTATCTGTTATCCAACATTGCTCGTTATTATTAAAGAACTGATGAGAAGGGCATGTTAATTCATCAAATTTTACATTACTTTTCGTCCAAAGTAAATTATAAATGATTTCATACTTGTTCAAACTAAATACTAAATAATTTTAACACTGCTTTTCAATAATAACCAAGCACTATGCAAATAAACAAAAGGTGTTCAGTTTTTGTTAAATCTAATAGTGATGAGCAATAAACAAAAGCTGTTCAGTTTTTGTTGGCCGACGGTTAGATGAATCTGACATTGGCTTTTGCTCAGGTTTCTATTTTTCCACTTATTTCATACTGCCTTTGCTACTCACTGATGATAACATTCTAATTACTAAATATTTTTCATTGCCATGCAAATCATAAAGAATTACGCTATTTTAGTCGTTAACCTGTCTATTAAGAGCAGTTAGTAAACCGGGATTATCAGTAGGCACAGTTTGCTAAATCTGATCAACATACACATAAAACAAATCAAAGACACTGTATTGAAAACATCAGAGAATTTTTGGTTCTAATTCCCATCATCATGCGCATACAATGTATTTTGTTTTGTCATATTTGTATATAAAAACAAATACACCGGTGAGTATTAAGTTTGTACGTTTTGAATATTCCCTTGAAACAATTTCTCGAAGAAGAAAAGATTAGTGCTTTACTCAATGAGGTTTGTCTGGAATCTATGTTTACATGTACTGTATATATCGATGAGTCATTGTAAAGCAAAGAATAAGGGAAAAAAGGCACTCTCATGCGTGCAATGGATAAAAAGTATTTAGCGGGACAGCCACTAGGCACTCTCATGAAGTTATAGTTGAGATCGTCTGATATTTTGTAAATTTTGTGTCAATATGCAAATAATTTTTTTAGTAATAACAATGACATAAAAATTATTGGAAATGTGAAAGTAGATACACAGAAGCTATAATACCTGCATAATCCAATTAGCTCATCTCCTTCCACAATACCTGCATAGTGCACCACAAGTTCCAACCACATGAGGACCATGCAATGAAAAATAAACACATTTGGAAGACTCGGTGGCTCAATTTTTTTATATTCTTAGTTCACCACAAGGTCCAGCCATAAGTTCTCAAAAGAAACAGAGTGCACCAAGTATATCTTTTAACTAAGTATATCTTTTAATAAGATCTTTTTGCAGTTTCTACAATTTTCTATAAATAAATAAGTTTTAGTGATAAAAATACCAGCTTGATACTTCAAGTCTCTACTATGTACTGTCGATTGGCTGCAACATGTAATCTATTAGCTTAGTCATGTTATGAACCAAATATACTATTTCAGCTAATGGGAAGTTTAGGACTATTGCTGCAATCAACTTCAACAATTCACATGCAAATTTTTTTAATCAGCATGCAAATTGTTTTGATAAGCCTGCAAATTATTTTTTTGATATGCTAAGTCTATTGGTATCAGGTAGACCTATCGATTGTTCATGGCACGATTTCGCCTAGGAAATAAAGTCATGCTGTAATGAAAATACAAATTTTACACCTATGGATTGTTCCTAGTGTCACTCCATGCTTTTCAGTTGCATGAACCAAAACATATTTTATAAAATAGATCACTCATTATCCTACATCAAATAACTAACTTTTGGTTTGTAAAATCCACTTGTGAACCTACAAAATTACTATCCATAACATTTTTTAAGCAATAAGTATATCGATAAATGGCTGTCTTTTGGTTTTCATCACTAGCCTAACATTCAAAACAACCACTGATCAGAACCATTAAAGGCATGAGCAATTTTTTGAACAAAACAAATATATCTTTTAGACTAAGGTCAAAATTCAATTATGGCTGGCTCTCACACATCGCCTAAAGTTTCCTAGATTTTATTTTACAAACAAAAAAACGTAAAGAACACGATCAAAAGAGAATTGTTACACCAATTAAACTCCGTAAGCATAGAAGCATAGGGAAAACTACATGGTATAATAATGTACTGATCATGGAAAATAATCATTGTTGAGCCTGCATTAATATGTTACCTGGAAAAGCACAAAAGATAATATTGAATGGGGATTTTTCATTTGCATCTGTCATCTAATAGTATTAGGAGGATTTTTGGTCAAATGGCAGCGTTCATTCATTTGAATGGGGATTCCTTTTCATTTTCATTTGAATGGAGCCAAAATAGCTTCAGTTTGGATGGAGGTACAATTTTAAATTTATGTATTATTTCAAAAAAATGCATGATGCTACTTTTGTTTAATTGCCCATCCAACCTCTACGTGATCGCTATCAGCGTGTTCGCCATGAAGGGGCCAAAATAGCTTCGGTTTGGACAGAAGGTACAATTTTAATTTATGCATTATTTCAAGAAAATACATGATACTATTTTTGTTTAATTGCCCATCTAAAAAGATAAGAGTACTTGAGTTTACTATACATTTCCCTCTTAGGTATAATTTAGATTACTTAACCATGTGCATTTCATTGCTCAAAATTGATATTGATTAATGTGTTGTAGTTTATCTATAACTTATTTTTTTGACCATCATACATGTAGGGGAATTATAGTCTACAGTTCTGAGCCAGATATTAAGAAAGCATACGGTAAAGCTGCTTTGAAACATTATCCAGTCAAGGTGTGTAGTGTTATATAGTTCAGATGTAACTTTTGAAATGAAATACAACCTCTGAAATAACAAAATTGTTATCCTCTTTAACTATAATGAAATACTTGTATAATAGGATATTCAAAATTTGACCTCAAAGTCTTAATTTATATCTATGAAATAAAATTAGAAAACAATGTAGTACACCCAATAGTTGTGACACCAGTTCATTTCACTCATAAACTAAAGTTTATCGTTAACACAACAACAATGAATCCTAGTCTAAAGTATTATATTGATTTTGCTCAAAGCTCCATAATATTTAGGACCGGCTTTTCTTGAATGATCAAAGATAAGTATACGTACATTTAAATTCAAATGATTCTTGTACTCACCTACCCAGACATTTAAATGATCGGTCTGTGCTTTACAATTTCACATTTTCCATGGTTTAAGTACATTTCGTTTTCAAAACACATGCCCACCAAGAAAAACAGTGAGAACTGTTCATGCATGTACAAATATTTGCATTAATTATGCTTAATGACTCCTTGTCTGTATTCTCAAAGTCAAAAATTTATATGTATATAGTATTAGTTTTATAACACGGTTATTAAATTAAGAAAAATGAAGGAAGTAGTTGTTTCCAAAGAATCTTTATACATCAAAGCTAATGCGACTAAGATTCACCTCAACATGTCAGTTTCATTTGTTGTTGGGACAAACGTGGTTTATTTTCCCCTCAACCTGTCAGTTCATAAAGGTTGTTGTTTTAGTGAATATCAAAGTAATACATGCATTAAATAAAAAAAGAAAATGAAGTATATCAAAGTAATACCTTAATGGAACTCCACAACACAAATTTAAATCATCACCAATTGACTGCCAATCATCAATTTTCTTCATGTTGATTGCATTACATTGTCTCTACATGCTTCAGTTCCTTGCTCATTGGTTTCTAAATTTGCTTCATGTTGCTCATTGTTTCAAAATTTGCTTTAGGTTGCTCATTGGGTTCAATATTTTCTTCAAGTTGTTCATTGGGGTCCTTGGCTTGTTTTTGTTTGCGAGTAAGCTTCCTCTTCTTTGCCATATTCTGTAGTAATAAAACAGAGATAGACTTGAATACATATCTAGATTGGCACTTAGCAATATCGTAAGAAAAAAAGTAAGTATTCAAAGTCAATAACTTTAAATATATTAATTTTAGCAGTATTTCGGTTGTCAATAAATTCTCGCCTCAAATCTAAAACATGTATTCATCAACTATTATGCTTCTATATCATAAGATAAAAAAGCATACGGAAATAGAATTTTTATATAATTATAATATGTAATTCATCAGCTATTATTCTTCTTTTCCATCTAGCTAGGAGCATTGCAAATGTTTCAGCCACTGCAGAGTACAATCCCCACTAATATACAAATGCAGTATATACTCAAGCATAGAAACCAAAATGGAGGAATGCTCAAAGGTCCGTGTTCCGGAAGAAACAATCAGCAATAAAGATTTAGATTCTAGTGTAGAACCTAAAGACATGGCCACAGATCAAGTTGAAACAATAAAGAAATCAATTATGCCTTTGGTTGCTAAATAATTTACTGTAATATTTATAAACAATACAGAAATGCTCGTACTTTAATGTAAAGTAGATTTCTGTCACTTTTCCAATGAAATTATTCGCTCTTATATTTTTTTGCATATATCTTAAGTAGAATCTACTCCATAGTTTGGTATGCAATTAAACTACAATATTATCATACACTTGAAATTTATATGCGTACCCATAGTTCGGTTGCCACCACGGAGCTCGTTTGGGTTTTAACTCCTCCAGACTCATTCACCGCACAAGGCAAGCAAGTTCGCCCAGTTCAGATCAGAGTCCTTAACCCACACCTTGCAGCTTAATCCAGAAAACTTCCATTTCATCAGCACCCTGTTGCTTCATTGATTTCTTACAGTTCGTATTCACCAATCCAACACCTCATCTCTATTAGGCTAGCCATTCATCATCCATAATTGAGCCTCCTCTTTGCATTGCATACTTTCTATTACACCTCAACATGCATCTACGGTGCACAATCAGTTGCTTGAGTCTTGCTATCCCCAAACACGTCCAGCCTATCACTTAATGCATCTTCAGTGTTCAGGCCTGACTTGCAGCAGCAGCTTCAACATGTATCAGTAGCAACAGTCTCACCCTAGCCTTGAGCACCAACTTCAGGCCTGACTTGCAGTTGCAGCAACATTTGTTAATGCTCCACCTGACCTCACGCAGTAGCAACAATACTCATTATCACTATTACAGTGAACCGCTCTATTCCATCCAGTCTCTTTTACAGTGAACTTGTAGCTTCAGATCTCATGCAACAGCAGCCCTCGATTACAGTGAACAGAGAACGCAATAGCATGTGCAATAGCAACTTACAACTTACAACCTCATGCAACAGCTCCTCTGGTCTCTATTACAGTGAACAACATCGACCTCACACAACAACACCCCTCGATTGTTGCATGTCCCCTCATGGCTCCCGCACACACTCGGTTTTAAGAATCATGAGCATGAGCAATGAAAAATATATAATAAAGGTTATAGTACCTCTCATGCCCATTCAAATTGGTGAGATGCGGGACCGACTGTTGATGACAGGGGTGATTTGGGCGATCCATGATTTTGCGATTTAGGGATTTTGTGATTTAATGTTGCAGTTTGGGGATTTTTCGATTTAGGATTTTGGTTGTTTTTTGGAGGTGATGAAGTGAAAGAAGAGTTGTTTTCTGAAGGAGTCGACAAGGCAATAAGCGCTTATTTTTAGTTCCCGCACAAAATAATTTTGTTTGCCACCTCTTTCCTTGTATAGCGTTGAGTACACGATGTTTACTTTTGTGATAGCGTTGGAAAATCTAGTTTTCATAGCGGTTAAAGAGGATAGGCGGAAACGCTATGTATTATTGCTATCAAATGTCCATATTTTTGTAGTGAAACTCTCTCGAAGATAATAGACTAGTTGGTTCCACTTTCTTCTCTGACTTGCTTTCACTTTGTTCACGCTTCTTAGGAACTAAGGTGATTTGAGTACCTTCGAACATGAAACTGTAGCTGTTGGTGCGTCCATTGTGTTGTACAGCTCTATCATATTGTCATGGTCTTCCCAATAGTAGATGACACACATCCATATTGACAACATCACACCATATTTCATCTTTGTACTTCTTCCCAATAAAAAATGTAACAAATGCTCGTCTTCCCACTGTCACTTCTCCACCTTTCTTTAGCCATGCTAGTTTATAAGGTCTAGGGTGTTTTTCAGTCTTCAATCCTAACTTCTTGATGGCTTCTTCAGAAATAATGTTATCGCAGCTTCCCGCATCAATAACAAATCGACAAACCTTTCCCAAGATAGTACATGTAAACTGAAAGATATTGCTTCTCAGCCAACTAGAATCATTCTTATGCTTTGGCGTTAAACAAGACCTCCTCATTATCAAGTTACACCCTTCATCTCCTGACACAACTTCTTCATCTTCATCAAACTTCGGTGGATGAGAATAATCAATTTCAGCTTCCACATCCTCACACTCACATTCCTCTGCAACTAATGCTCTCTTCTTTGGCTTTGTACATTCATTACTTTTATGGCCAAACTCTTGACAATTATAGCACTTGATACTGTTATTGACCTTTGCTTTAGCGGCTTCATTGACAATTGGTTTATTGACTGCCTTGGAAACATTAGCACTACTACTAGCACCCTTATTCTGGTTGTTGGAACTCGTAAACACACCACTTCCTCGTCTCCCTTGTTTCTCCCAAGCTAGAGCTTTCTGATGTGCTTCAGCAACAGACATAGGATTAAACATATTAACCATGTCTTGAATTTGCATTCGTATCCCTCCAACATATCTAGCCGTTAGCTGTTCCTCGGTTTCCATAATATCATTCCTTGCAATCAATTGATAGAATTCATCTGCATAGTCATTCATTGTCTTCGTCCCTTGTCTCAAATTCTACAAACGTTGATACATAAGAGATTGATAACTGTACGGCAATAAAGTCGCTTTCATCATCTTTCTCATCTTCCCCGAAGTGACAACTTTTGATTTTCCCATTCTCTCCCGGGTTAGTTTAGTTTGTTGCCACCAAGCCATAGCTCTTCCCCTTAGTCTTGTAGCAATTAATTGGACTCTTTGATTCTCAGGCACATCCTTGAATTCCAAAAAATTTTCAACATTCGACAACCAATCAAGAAATTCTTCTGCTTGCATACCACATTTGAATTCTGGAATTTCCATCCTCATACCTGACTGCCATTTACGATCATTTTTTGAATCCCAAAATTGATTTCGCACTTGGCCTTGATTTCGATAATGAATACTACCTCCATCACCATCTTCCTCAAAAGCAGATGTATTTCGATATCGATCCTGACCATCTACATCCCTACGACCACGCATGTTCCTTCTACCTTGTCTTTCAGCATCACGATATGGTTCATTTTCGAAACCACGTTGAGTTCTTCCCTCTTCATTTGGGTACCCATGGTGATCTCGCATCATTGAAACTAATGATTATCTCCTATCTCGATAAGACTGGGGTGACATCCTCCTTTCTTCCGAAACCAATGGAGAAACCCTGTTTCCACCCTGGTTCGAAACTGGTGACGTTCTCCGTTGAATTTGATTCATGTCGATCATCAATTTCTTAAATTTTTCAATACCCTCATTGAACTTTTCATTGATACGCTGCTCCATCTGCTCAGCTTCTTGTCTTCTATACAAATCTTCAACATTTTGATAGCGGTTAGCACGTCTCGGAGGCATGATCATTAAAACAATCTCGTTTTCGTCTATGATTTGGCTCCGATACCAATTGACGCAGCTTAGACTAGGCTCGAACAGTTTTGATACCAAACTGTTGTGACCTATCCAGGATCTTCCTCACGAAATGATGATTTCGTGTCAAATAAACTGATATAACGATAAATGCTCAATTCCGTTAATCGTGATGATGCCGAAATCTAGCTATCTCTAACCCGTTGATCGCGCACGATACCGCGTTAGAAGATCTACGATTCTTCGATGTTGATCTCGCGTACGAGATTCCGTAAATCGGCTTCAACTTCGTTGATTCGAGCGCACTCGAATATTCGAAGATGGGGAAAGGAGATCACACTCAACTTCCAATTTTAATGGAGGCACAAAGCTCTCAACAAATTTTTATTCAAAATTCAACCACCTTACAAATGACACAAACCCGCCTATTTATAGGCTTACAACACACATAACTCGCTCACAACTCAACACATGACTTAACAAATAGAAAACGACTTAAGAAACAATACATCACAACGACAAATAAACCAAGCATCGACTCAACAAACTTCGGCAGTGACATAAGATAAGTAACGACATAAGCAAGCAGCGACATAAGAGAAGTAACGACATAAGCAAGCAGCGACATAAGAGAAGTAACGACATAAGCAAGCAGCGACACAAGGACCTTGCGACCTACTGGAGCGGTTTCGACTTAAGGATTTGCTCGCGGATCAATGTCAGAACGACCTAGGAATTCTAGAGCGACTACGATGCTTTGCGACATAAGAAGTTAAAGAGCGGACGACCTAGGGTTTCTGCGACTTACATAGGTCGTATGTCCTAAGCGACTTAGCAATCGACGATGGAGTTAAGTCGCGGAGCGACGTATGATGGATCGGAAAAATTCGACTTAGGGTTTGGACGATTTAGGAGGCTGTTCGCGACTTTAGGTATGTTTCGTTGATTCCTTTTTTGGCATGGCTTGATGCGCTGCATCATCGGAGAAGCTAGGGGTGTTGGATGTTGTTTTGGTTGTTGCAAAATAAAGGGGAAGTCAGGAATGGAAAAAAAAGGAACGGGATAGAAGGCAGAGAGAAAGACAGTGAAACAATAAATTTAGAGCCAAAATTTGGAGATTGAAGCAAAAAAATTTGAGCAGAGGAATTTTTTTTGAATTTGAGCCAAAATATCACTACTTAAAATGGGAAAAGACTTATATATGTTAAAGAAGATAACTACAAAAGAAAATCTTTAGATACATGTGTATGTAATAATTTACAACGTAATGATAACATTTCTCAAATTTTATAATCATTTTAATGCTTTCGAATTTTCAAAATTTTTAAATATTTTATAATTATTAAATACTAAATATAATTATCAGAATAATAAATATTACTTCTTAATTATTAAAGATTATTTATTACTCATTAATTATTAAATTTCAAATATTAAATATTAGGGTTAATTATCAATTTTTAATTTTTAATTATTACTTCTTAATTATTTAATAGTAATTGTTAACTATTAACTATGATTAATTATTAATTAATAGTAGTTATTTAAGATTTATTATTAATTATTAATTATTTACAACGGTGTTAGTGCAAATTTTCGACTACACCAACACCCCGAGGTCCGAAGATGTAGGTCTAGAGTAAGTTGAAATATTGAACCTGACAAAGAAATTACCGAGACGTGATCTAATCAAGCTTAGGTTACGAAATGTTCGACCTTAGAGTCACGATAGCAGATGTAGAGAAGGTAAAGTGCCTAAAGTAAATAATACCGAGACTTTTATAGTGGTTCAGGCTGAAAGTCCCAATATTCACTGTCATTTCCTTATTTAGTCACTCTTATCTAGCCGAGATGCTTATTACATTGGGTTTATGCATTTTTGCCATTAATGGGTTTGTAAATAGAACTCTAATATAGGAAAGTACAATATTATTTTTATGTCTCAATTCTTTTTCGTGCCAGAAGATCCGTGCGCCTTGAGATTGCCGCCTATTTATAGCCAGTATGTCATAACGCCATTGGTGGAGAATCTTCTCCTTGGATTGCTGGAGTGGGTTATTAAGCGGCTGCGATTTGAGCTTGTTCTGGACATCTAGTGATGCTACTTAGGAGGCGCTGATTGGTGATTTGTTTCCCGCGTAGGTAGCTTCTTGTATCCAACCCGTGCATTGTTTCCGTTGGCTGTCTCGGCCGTTGATTCTTGCCACTACAAATTGATGTTTTGGTCTTCAGATATGGTGATTAACTGCTACGTTTGGCCTACGGTATTGTTCTCTTGTTACGAGCTCAATCCATTTGGTCCTCATACATTATAACAACATAATTCTTGTAATACATATAATTAGAGGGTGTAGGAATTTTATTAGGAAGATAATCGTTGTTTGTACTGTTGAGAAATTTTGGTATAAACATGCCCCTCAAAGTTTACTTCATATATGAAATATGGAGTGAACTTTGATGTAAGCTGGTTTAATTCATTTTTCTTTATTATCTTCCAAGCTTAGTTAGCACCATTTGTATGGAAGAGATCATGACACTTAATTCTGAATGGAGAAACTGGGATAATGAGAGAACAAATCTTTAAATTGAGTTGGAAAAAAAAACCATCTTGCTTAAGGTCGAACAAAATTTTAATGCCTAGAGAAGAAGACTAAGCTAGCCACTTAGGTCAAGTGATGAATATATACAGGTTTTGAAAGCTGGAAGGCGAATATTTAGTTTGGACCAGGGAGTCGAAACTTCTGAAAATGGTGCTTGCCAATTTAAGCCATCTAGGCTAAGTGGTAAGCGAAATTGTTTGAGCGCCGAGAGGCGAAATCTAATTTGACACCGCGAGGTCAAAACTTTTGAAACTATGCTCGTCACTCGAGGCCATATAGGATAAGTGATAAGCGAAATTGTTTGAGTGCTGTGAGGTGAAATCCAATTTGAGACCGTGCGGTCAAAGTTTTAAAATCATGCTCGTCACTTGAAGCCGTCTAGGCTAAGTGATAAGCGAAATTGTTTTGAGCGCCGAGAGGCGAAATCTAATTTCAGACCGTGAGGTCAAAACTTTTGAAATCATGATCGTCACTTGAAGCCATCTAGGCTAAGTGATAAACGAAATTGTCTGAGCGTCGAGAGGCAAAATCTAATTTGAGACATAAGGTCAAAACTTTTAAAATCATGCTCGTCATTTGAAGCCATCTAGGGTAAGTGATAACCGAAATTGTTTGAACGCCCTGAGGTGAAATCTAATTTGAGACCGTGAGGTCAAGACTTTGAAATCGTGATCGTCACTTGAAGCCATTTAGGCTAAGTGATAAGCAAGATTGTTTGAACGCCGTGAGGCGAAACCTAATTTGAGACCGTGAGGTCAAGACTTTGAAATCGTGATCGTCACTTGAAACCATCTAGGCTAAGTGATAAGCAAGATTGTTTGAGCACCGTAAGGCGAAATCTAATTTGATACAGTGAGGTCAAAACTTTTAAAATCATGCTCGTCGCATGAATCCATCTAGGCTAAGTGATAAGAGAAATTGTTTGAGCGTCGAGAGGCGAAATCTAATTTGAGACCATAATGTCAAAACTTTTGAAATCATGCTCGTCCCTTGAACCAATCTAGGAAGTGATAAGAGAAATTGTTTGAGCGCCGAGAGGAGAAGTCTAATTTTAGACCGTGAGGTCAAGATGGTACTTGAAGCATGGAACTTGTAAGTGACCATCTAGGATTGGACTTTTGAAAGGACGGATTCTAATCTTTCATTAAATGTGAGTCCAAGTGTCGGTAGTTGATTGGTTATCTTCAAAAACATCCCTTTTCTCTTATGCAAGGATGATTTGGCGTCTGACGAGGAAATCTCTCGGTATTCCTCTTATGGACAACTGTCAAATGTGATCTACGGTGAAAAAATTCTCTCTCTTCAATCTCACTACAAGAAAAATAGTTATTGTTAGCACTATATGGCAGCGTTTGTTGTCAAATTGCAACTACTGGCATTTCTCCTTCTTTCTCAATCCAAAAGAAATGCAACCGAAAACGAATTTAAGTCTATAACAAGATTTGACCCTTCATTTTTTAGTTTCTCGTGCTTATTTTTCGTTTGCGCACTCTCTGCTTTTCATTTCCCTCCTCGTTTATTCTTCCATAACCCTAGTTTTCATATGCGACCACATCCACCTTTGCCTCCTTCTCAGCCTCCCTCGTCTACCTTTTCTTCACTACACCCTATCTCTAATTTCGCTCATCTCGGTTTTCACCTTGTCTTAGCTTCCGCCACTACCACCACCTTCGTCCTCAACTGCAAATTTGTGCACGTCTCTATATCAACCTCCACATCTAGCCTCATCTTCCTCTTTGTGTCTATCTCTATCTCAGTCTTCATATCCGTTATTTTTTACAATGATTCTGAATCAATTTATTGAACTGGAATACAAACCCTAACTACAGATGTATTGTATCCTAAAAAGGTAAATGAATTTTTAGTTTATTTATTTGTTTAATTATTTTACGGTTCTAATAACCTAATTCTTACTTCCATGATTCATTGTTCATCTCAATTGAAATTGTTGTTATATTGATTTTTGACTATGTTTCATTTGAAACCATAACATTAAATTACTAGAGCTTTGAATTTTGAAAAGGTAAATATTTTGTAATTTATTTAATAATTTTATTGTTTTACTATTTGTTATATTACTTGTATAATTTAGATTTTGGTGTTTATTCTTTATTCATCTTAGTTAAAATAATTGTTACTTTCTTTATTCTCTATGACTTAGCAATAATATTATACGTTTTTCTATTTTTAGTCCTTGTGTTTTTTTGGACATTAACTGTTTATTTTCCAGTTTGTTTTGCACAGCATCAGATTCAGTGGATGATGCGGTTAATACTGAAGTGAAGATTGCTGCTTTAGGTAAATTTATGTCTATATTTCATGTTACTGTATTTGAAATACTTAAATGGAGATTAGAAGTGCTAATAAACACAAATAGATATGCTATAGCCTTATGTCTATTAGATTGGCGATAACAACTTAGCTATAATTAAAGATGTTGAATTATTATGTAACACACCTCTTATGTGGATGTTATGTTATACCTTATTGACAAATATATTATGCTTAGTGGGACAAAAGTTACGTTCTTGAGATTAGCACAAGTATTGGGCCAACTATAATGTCTAAGGTCATCTTTTAGCAATAAAGAACTGGAAATGTGTGAAGTGGACAGCTGATAATGTTGATGAAGTCTTTTGTAATTTTTGGGTTTGATAATTCATAGAATGATTAATCGAAACACTTCTTGTATTGATATAGTTTAACTATTATGTATTTGTGACTGTGACTTTAAAAGTTGCAAATATATCTTGGTAACTACAAGGCAAAAGGGACATGCACCGAGTCATTGAGAGTGGAATGCAATGTTACAAAGAAAGGAAATCATATATACTGTGAAAATATAACATTGTTTAACAATAATTCTACAATCGATAACAAATAATTACTCACAGATGTGTAAAACCAGCATCAATGAGCAAGTGACATACAAAAGATGTCATATATTAGTTTTCATAAAAAATGATATGGTCACAAAGGGAAAATCTGTTTAGCGTTTCAGTTACATTTCCTCATTCATTTAGAATGCATTGGCAGTAGAAAAACATGTTATTCATTTTATTTCACTCTTTGAATAGGATCCAGATCGCACTCTGACACCGAAGACGTTTGAGCTTCTGTATATGATGACTAAGTCGACTAATGTTGAGGTTATTATTGATCAAATGATTGATTACATGATAAGCATCAGCGACAGCCACTATAAATTGAAATAGCATTGCATTGCATTGAGCTTGCTGAATAGTTTGCATCAACCAATCAGTTGTTTATTCAGGTGATTATCTAATGTTGCCTTTCCTTCAACCGTAGAAGCTAAAATCTCTTAATTTTTTAACTTCAAGTGATTTTTGTTTGACCATGAATAAGATCTTTGAGCATATAGGTGATAGTGCAGATAATCAGCTAAGAGTGGCACATAATTTGATGTGACTGGTCGTAGAAGGATTTGGAGAGGATGATGATAGTGTAGATAATCAACTAAGATCTTCCACTGTATGTGCTTCTAGTTTCACTGTACCTCTCATTAATTCAAGGATATGTTTGTTTAGTGCATATCAATTTTATATACTTTTGGTTTATTTTAGTAGGCAAGTATAATACTAGTTTATTTTAGAAGTAATGTATTATTGTTAAAAAATAGGGTTCAGTGATTTGGCCAAGAATGATTATTCAGGCACAACTCATGGATATAACTATATTTAATTATTCCCCTTGGAGGTTGATTCATACTTGCGTATCATTGGAGAGCCAAAACTTCTCTAACAATTTCAGATTACACACTATTGATTAAGCTATTGCATCCTAGAAAAATAGACATGGTTATGCTTTGACCTCTCACAATATTACATTGCTTAGTCCCTAGTTTTTATGGTCTTTATATCTTACGTTTGTTTTTATGTTAGTCAATTCAGAAGGATCCTACATTTTCATAAAAGATCGGACAAATATTTAGACTTGGTTGTTCACTTTTTGTCAATGGGAATGCTAAACTAACGGTTGAGGCTAGTTGATGCATAATGCTAAACTGACGGTTTAGGCTAATTTATGCATATTGTATATTAAATCTCTAAAAATAAGAGCAGCAAGCTATTTGAAAATCTCACATGCACATTAGTCATCAGTGCATAGTTTTATGCTCCATATCTTACAACTTTGAGCTTGAATAATTTATACCATCACGTTATGGCACATTTGCTTGCATCGTGTATTTTTTGGGTTTATTCAGCACATTTTATAATATTATCTTATGTACATAAACTTCATAGAATAGTATCCCTTCTGTTACCAAGTTTCAAAACAACACTAGCATGTAATGATTTCACTATTAAGAGATAATTATTTGTAGTCTCAGAACCACATATATCCAAAAATTCAAAGCAGCCGTTGGTTTATCGTACATGTATTTTTTTATCCATCATTCTTGTTTAATTTTAATGTTTTTATTGATATGTTATCTAATAAGTTATGCAAATGGTT
Organism: Allium fistulosum; assembly: GCA_030737815.1. Lineage (NCBI taxonomy): Eukaryota > Viridiplantae > Streptophyta > Magnoliopsida > Asparagales > Amaryllidaceae > Allium > Allium fistulosum. Next base: position 46,811,141 of record CM060906.1, read on the forward strand.
AAACATATATTTAGTGACCTTGCCCCTAACAATTGTCTGGTGCATTACAAAAACTGGTCATTGGAATTCATGTTCATTCAGCGCCTTTTTAAGTTCTCAATTTTCATTCAAAGAAATAGGTTAAAGAATAAAGAACTCTCCAAATTTTTTGAATCCAAATCTCAACTTTCACTACCTAAATCCCGACTTCCCTAATCTAAATCTCATTGGTTCTTAGGGTAAACTTCTAGATCTGGAGGAGTATGGTTCTCTGTATTCTAGGGTAGGCGAACCTGACACCTTGGCTTCATAGCTTTAGTTCCACACGGTGTTTCACACCAACGAAGGCTAATTAACTCAACATCGATCTCTCTTGTTCCGGAATCAAAAAGTTATAGTTCTGCATTGAGATTTTATCCTATGATTTGGTACTTTTATCCAAAATTATATGATCTGAGCATTTTCGTTTTCATAATCATATTCTATCTTCTTAAACAATTAATTGATTAAGTTCTATGGAGTATTGTTTTTTGTTTTTGATTTGAATCATCTAACAGTTTTATTCATTTATCTAATTGCTCGTTGTTTTGAGCTGAAGAGATATTTGATCCGATTGCATTTTGTAGTTAATATGGCAGATGATTTTGTTATTCAATTCATGTGTACTACGCAATTTGAACATAAGACATATCACACCGATGTCACATCACTCGGCTTTTTGCTATCTTTTATAGGCTGAGTATTTTGAAGTTGATCCCGGATGGAAAAGGTTGTTTTCTAAGGCTTGGAGCAAGCGTACCACCTTCAGGGGTTAGTTTTATCTTATTTGCACAATTTATCTGTATTTTGTATTGTATACCATTGTTTGTTTAGAAAAAAAGTTGCTTATCCAGAATTAAAATGCAATTTTGTTTGTTTGGGTTGGTACTCAATCTGTTGTAGATTGAAAGCACGTTGATACATTTTTTGATTAGGTTCTATAAATATAATCAGTCTTCTTTTTAAAAAAATTGTGTTGGCTTAGTAGTTGTTCGTCGACGGAAATTCTATCGATTTAGAAAACCGTCGAACTAATTTAAATATAAAAAATAACCGCAAGCGCACGGCGTACTATTGAAGTACGTGGCGAGTACGGGTCGATCCGCAGGGAATTGATGATTTTAAAAATCTATTCAATCAAATTAAACCAAAGTCGAGTGAAAGTTAAGCTAGAGAACTAGAAAATTAACTAACTAACTAAAAGAAAAGAGATGCAAATATAAGGGTTAAATGACAATTTAGAGAATAAATCCACTCTCTAGATCATGTAGTTCAACACATATGAAATCATAATCTCTCTTTTATGGTCATTAGTGCTTTAATTGATGTGTTTATCATAAGTATGACATATTTGTGCTATTGATTAGCCAACATAAGCCATCAAACTATAACACACCCCTTAAACCACTTACTAACTTCCATGAAATTTGACAATGAAAATGAAATATATTTTAAGTATGGTCTATTAACCATTGATTAGAAATATAGACCATCAAATTTTAATTTCAAATCACTTTCTTTTGCCATAATCATATTTTGATGAAGATGCAATTAGTGTTAGTGATTGTTTAAGCATAGCCTATTTGGTGTCAACAATATAGACTATCAAATTCAAGGCAAAAACAACAATTAAACCACTTCAATCATTCTTCATTAAGCATAAAAAGAGAGCATGAATTAACAAATAGTTGAAGCTACATAATTAGAGAGCTTCACTACCCCTAAATTGAAGGGGTTTAGCCTCTCATATTTGTCATTTGATTAACAAATGTAGCTAGCAACATGAAAGCAAAAAAAGGAAAATGAAAGCTAATGAAAAAGAGAGCTAACTAACAAGAAATAGAACTATTCTACTTGCATGAAAGTAAATCTACGCTACAACATGAAAGGAAATAAACAAGAAAGGGAAAAGATCATATATTAAAATTGCATTAAAAAAATTACATAAAAATGGCTAAGTAGCCATGAAAAGAGAAAGAGAAGAGCTTGTTTATTTGTGAGCCTAAAACTAAACTAAGAGGAACTAAGAAGGGGGAGGTTACATGAACATAATGGGTTATTTATACAAGCATGAAACCCTAATCCATAATTTGGGGAATGCCCAAACTACCCCTTAGGAAGTGTGGTGACCAAGTAATCATTAGCATCCATTAATCATCATTTAAGTGTACATGAAGCCATTAATTCCATAAGCATGTGCATTAGCCTCTAATGTGTACATTAAGGTAGGTGGGTAGGTGGGATCCTCCATGATCTTCACATTGAATTATTTCCATCTTCATTCCTTTGTGTTCTTTTTGTGCATGCATATCTTCTTTATGAAACCACTTGTAATGGAAATCAAATTCCTACAAAATAGTATGGAAATTTCTAATTAAATTTTCTCAAGTTAATTTATGCACAAAGAATGACTATTTTGCCCTTGGATGAAGATGAATATGTGACAATTTGGAATTAATATGGATTTTTGTTAAAACAAGTTAAAATACCTAATATGATCATTTATTTGAATTAATTAGATTAAATATGGTGGTAAAAATATGCACATTTATGTGCACATCAAATACCCCGACACTTATCTTTTTATTCGTCCTCGAATAAAGGAAAAACTAAGATAAATCCATTTTCGTAGGGAGTACGATTGCATTGAGCGTATGCAACAAGCCGTTAAACCTTTAGGTGTCCCCAGTAGGACGAGTGTTGTCTCGTGAGGGTTTTCAGCGGATACTTCCCACAAAATCCAAATGCAGGATGAAAATATTTACAAAATGCAAGATTTATTTACAAAGATGCGAATTCACGTTTTTGAAAATATTTACGAATGAAGGATTTACTTTTAAATTAACACAAATAAGCTAAATATAGGTTTGGTCATTATCTTGAAATTTAAGTCATTTAATCATCAAAATTTCCAACAAAAATTAAGTTATCATAACAAATCGACAATAGTTTAACTCGTTGTTTCAGTTGCTAACAAAGTGTAACCATGAAATAGGGTCTTAGTTTATTATCAAAGTTTATTAAAGTGGTATTTCATTTCATTTCAATAACAAATCAAATCAAATAAGTCAAAATAGTGCTTGGATTTCATTTGCTTACTCTCTCCATTTTTTTGAAAATTTTATTGATATTTACAATATTTACATATGCCTAACTCAAATAAACTGAGGCCAGATATATTACCCATGCACTGCCTTGCGGACTGATGTGAGGGGAATACATAGCGTGGTGAGTGAACACACGAGTGTGAACACATATTGACTGTAGGCGTTATTAAAAAGAATTTATATATATATACACACCTAACTCATATAAACTGAGGCCAGATATACCGATCATGCACTGCCTTTCGGGCTTACGTGAGAAGGGTACAGAGCATGGCGAGTGAACACATGAGTGTGAACACCTGACTCTAGGTGTTAAAAATATATACATATATACAAATGTTTTTTTTGTATTTTTTCTTTTTTTTCTTTTTTTTTTCGTTTTTGTTTTTTTTCGAAAAGAGAGTTTTGCAAAATCATCTTAGCACCATTTAACTTAGAAGAGAAAAAAAGCTATATCTTTTACTTTAAATTCACCACTTTTTAAAACAAAAATTTTCAATTAGGATATATTTCATAATTATCACGTATGAATCTTCCTATATACTAGTTAAACCATTTTTATTTGTAATCAAACTTCATTTTTATTTTTGTTAAGACGAATAAATTTTCAAAAATTTCAATTTAAGAAACCAAAACCATATGTTTATCCTATAGTGTTTCTTTAAAAATAAAACAAAAATGCTTAAAAAATAAAATTTGTTTTTTTTTGTTTTTGAGATTTTTTTTTTCAAAATTTAAAAATAAACCATGAAAAATCGAAAATGATGATGTGTCTCCCCTCATACTTGATTTTGACCGTGTCCTCACAATCAACCCAAGTTAAAGGAGAAAAATAAAAATAAAAATGGCCTTTATTTATATGAAAATGAATGGTATTTAAATGGGATCAGAAAGTATATCATCAAAGCGTAAATGAAATGGTCTTTCAAAAACCGATTCATTTGTCTCATCAACTATACGAGACATAGTTTAAGCTCGAAAAACCAAATCGTAAAAGATTTAAAAGTTGAATGTTGATTTAGAAAAATGAATGTCGTTTTATTGAAAACCATACGAGTTGTTTTATTTTCGATGATTTTCGAGGTAGATAGAATAATTGATTGGAATTCAAATTTCTTATCACCAAGTTGAAATTCAAATTTATCATTGAAAACTCCTTCAAAATTATTGATTTCATAATCAAAATGGTGATGTAAATCTTCCCCGTCGGAATTTAACAACTCATCATCGAAAAGTCCAAAAAATTCGTGTTCGTTAAATTCGTCTTCCTTTATTGGATTATCAACAACTTCATTGCGTATCTCAAGTTCAAAATCTAAAGTTGAATTCAAATTTTCAAAATCGAGAAAAGGAAGATCGCATTTTAAATTTGGTTCCACACCCTCAGAAGAATTGAAATCCAACTCAATTACCATGTTTTCAACAACTTCGTTAAAATTTACATTTTCAATTTCAAAAGTTGTTATTTGAAAATCATCGATTTAGGTAAAAGGTGGATTATCACTTGGCTCGTCACACGTTGGGATTTGATTTTGTTGTTCACGTTGTTTCATATAAATTTCAAACAACGAATCTGTGTGAACAACGTAAATTTCGTTCATTTGTTCAACAAAATCCAATTTATAATTATTAGCTTGAGGATTTTCGATTTGGATTTGTTGAGAACAAAAAATTTCACTTACATCGTAGCCATGAATATTCCGATTGCCAAAATTATTTGAAAACTGGATCACATTTTCGTTTTGATTTTGAAATTCATTTTGGAGTTCAAAACTGAATTGGCATGGGTTATACTCGAAATTGTTTGAATTTTGAAGTGAATTTAAATTTTGACTATTTTGAAAACTTTGATTTGAATCATTGCCCAAATATGAATTACACAAATCATTTATCATTTGATTTTGTTGTGTAGAGATTTCAAGTAAAGACGAAATGCTATTTTCAAGATTTGAGGGTTGGTCATCGTTTTGAAAACTTTGTTGTTCTAAATTCGAATTGTTTAAAGAATAGTTGTCGTTAAAATATCCATACGAATTTGGAGTGAAATCATATGGATTATATTGATTTTCACAACTATTGTAAAATTCAAATGAGTGGGGAAACTTGGACGTTTTCAAGAATGATTTTGTTTTTTTTATAAAGGAAAAATATTTACAAAAAGAATTTATTTTTCAAAATGGAAAACTAATTTTTTTTTTCATTTTTTTGAAAAGATTTTATATTTGTTTTCTTTTTGGATTTTTTTTTCTAAATTTTTTTGTATTTTTGAAATTTCAAAGGAAAAGGAAAAAAAATTTCAAAGAAAAAGAAATATATACGATTTTTTTAGTTTTGGATTTTAATTAATTTTTTTTAAATATGCATGAACTAATGCAACTAAATGAATGCAGGGGTTAATTACAAATGATTTATTCTAAGTTAACCCAAAATTGTATAATCACACATTGTCTTAGATAAACAAGATAGTTCTCAGCCAGGTAACGGACAGGATTTATCGTTGCACCACGAATCACCGTAGCAATGCAGTCGAAGGTTTAAGTACCTTCAGAGGAACAACCACTATAATATTTATGAATCACCGTAATATTTATAAATGATTATTACTCTGCCGTAGCCTAGACACCAAGAAATTAAATTGTTCAAAGAAGACAACTTGTCAATATGCAATTAAGTGTGTTATTATTAATCAAATTCCAAGATGAAATGCAAAACAGAAATTAAATGTGTATTAACAATGCAACTACGAATGAATTTTTGTTTTTGGTTTTCGAATTTTTTTTTGGTTTTTTTTAAATGCAAGCAAACAACAATGCAAGGAAAATACAAACTAAAGATGAAAGCAAAAAACCTTTTTTAAAACAAGCAAGCGGAGCAGTTTTATAGCAGCAGCTCCTCTTCTTCTGAAATTCTGCTTTGTCAACCTGAAATAAAAACAAAATATATACACTTTTTTATATCAAAGAAAGACTAAAACAAATGAAAAAAAGAGAACAAACTAAACCCAAACAAATTCAAAACAACCCCACCTTTTTTTTAACAAATTCCAAAGTTTTTTTTTGAAAAGGAAACAAAATGTAAAAGTGAAGTTTTACTTCAAAAAAAATTTAAGAGATGAAAGACTAAAACAATTGGAAAATCAAAACACATAAAATCAAATGAAACAAAACACAGCAAATACTCAAAACAATCACAATCAAAGGGATTTTTTTTCTAAAAAAAAACTGGCCCAAACACAATACACCCGGCCCAACACTAAATTTTTTTTATAACAATCCTCGGTCAAATTGAAACAGATTAACGCAAATGCTCATAAGATTAACTGCAACTCAAATTTACTCAATCAAAATCCTCAAAAAAAAATTTAATAAATCTCAAGCCAAATCAAATTTTGGGAATTCTCGCAGAGGAAGTTTGAGTTCGAGGTGGAAATGGCGATGTTCAGCGAGGCGCGGAGATTCGATTTGCTTTGGGTTGTAGGAGGTCTCGATCTAAGGTAGGGCGGTGTTCGATTATGTTTGTGGATGGTGGAGTGTGTTGTAGGTAGGGTGGAAGTGAAGCAGATGATGGTGTGGGTTAAAGTAGTTTGATCGAAGGTGGTTCCGGGTGATTGGTAAAAAGGAAGTTCTGGTTGTGAAGGAAGTGACTGCACAGGTTTGTATATGGCAACCTGCCAAAGTGGTGGCAGCAGTGGTTTTGTAGGCGAGTTCGTATGAGTGTTTATGGTAGGTGGTGGTGGTATGGTCAGTTGACAGTAAAGTGAATGGATGCAGTGGGAGGAACATGAGTTGTTGTATGTTATGGTTTGTTTAGTGAGCAGTGAGGAGTGGTTGTGAAGTATGGTTGTTTGATGGTGAGGATATTTATTGCAGTAGCAAGGACGGTGGTCTGATGTTTGGATATGTAGAAGGTCAGGTAGCGGAGGGGGGGGGGGAATGAAGTCTGAAATAGTTTATGGATAGAGGCCGTATTTTGTCTTGGTGGAGTTCCTGCACAGTGAGGTTCTGGTGGGGATGGTAGTAGTGACAATCAGGGGATGTTAAAGAAGTTTGGGAAATGTAGGAAATGGGGCAGTGATGTATGAAATGTGTAGAAGTAAGTCGACAAGAATTTTGGAAGGTGGTCTGGAAGGTGGTGTTAAGGCAGTTTTCCGTGGTGTGGGTATGTGTGGGTAGGAGTTATGTGTGAATGCTGTATAAGCAAGTTTGGAAATGGAACTGTGAATGGTTGGTCAAGAGTTGTGGTAGGAGATAGAGTGTGTAGGAGGCAGGCAGTTCTGAGGTAAGTGATGATGGAATAGGTAAGTCGAAGTTTTGAACTGTTGTATGCTTGGGTTGAACAGGTGGGGCGGTGTGTATGGTTGAAATGTATGTATGGTTGAATATGAAGGGTGGTTGGAGTATGGTGCACTGGAGTTGACTGTGCAAGTGACGGTGTCGACAGTGGCAGAAGTTTGTGAGATGGAATGGGGATGGCTATCAGCAAGTTGACTGGAAGATGGTAGCAGAGAATGTAAATGTTGACGTAGTGGTATGTTGATAAGCAGTGTTTTGATAATGATATGCCCAAAGTAGTGCAATGTTTTGAGGCAGTGCAATGTTTTGAAATGCACAGAGTAGAGGGGATGGCTAAGTGATGCAGCTAGTTGACGTGGTCAGAAATGCAGATGGTAGAATTCAGAGTGCAGAAATGTGAAGGAGATGGACAGTATATGGTTTTGCAAATGGGAAGTGATTGACAGTAGGTGATGGATTAGCAAGTCAAAAGAAGATGTGGCTGCTGGGTAAGAAGGTAGTGCACAGTTGTGGGAATGGATATGCACAGAATAGGAAAATGCATAGAACTGTTTGTAAGTTGTAATGAAAACAGAGAGTGAAATTTAATATGCAATGTAAAAGAAATCGAATATGCAAATGTAAACGAAAATGTATATGCAATAAATTTTTTTCTTTTTCAATGAAATTGTGTGTGTGTGTTTTTTAATATGAATGCAAATGCAAAATAAACAAAAACAACAACAAGCACACAATAAAATGCAAACAAAAATAAACAACAACACACACACAAATTTTTTTTATATGCAAACACACACAAAACAAAACAAAAAATCAAATGAAAAATAATTCGAAGAATAGAAAATCAAAATCAACACGATTCCCCGGCAACGACGCCAAAAACTTGTTCGTCGATGGAAATTCTATCGGTTTAGAAAACCGTCGAACAAATTTAAATTAAAAATATAACCGAAAGCGCACGGCGTACTATTGAAGTACGTGGTGAGTACGGGTCGATCCACAGGGAATTGATGATTTTAAAAATCTATTCAATCAAATTAAACCAAAGTCGAGTGAAAGTTAAGCTAAAGAACTAGAAAATTAACTAACTAACTAAAAGAAAAGAGATGCAAATATAAGGGTTAAATGACAATTTAGAGAATAAATCCACTCTCTAGATCATGTAGTTCAACACATATGAAATCATAATTCCTCTTTTATGGTCATTAGTGCTTTAATTGATGTGTTTATCATAAGTATGCCATATTTGTGCTATTGATTAGCCAACATAAGCCATCAAACTATAACACACCCCTTAAACCACTTACTAACTTTCATGAAATTTAAGAATGAAAATGAAATCTATTTTAAGTATGGTCTATTAACTATTGAATTGAAATATAGACCATCAAATTTTAATTTCAAATCACTTTCTTTTGCCAAAATCATATTTTAATGAAGAGGCAATTAGTTTTAGTGATTGTTTAAGCATAGCTTATTTGGTGTCAACAATATAGACTATCAAATTCAAGGCAAAAACAACAATTAAACCACTTCAATCATTCTTCATTAAGCACAAAAAGAGAGCATGAATTAACAAATAGTTGAAGCTAAATAATTAGAGAGCTTCATTACCCCTAAATTGAAGGGGTTTAGCCTCTCATATTTGTCATTTGGTTAACAAATGTAGCTAGCAACATGAAAGCAAAAAGAAAGGAAAATGAAAGCTAATGAAAAAGAGAGCTAATTAACAAGAATTAGAACTATTCTACTTGCATGAAAGTAAATCTACACTACAACATGAAAGGAAATAAACAAGAAAGGGAAAAGATCATATATTAAATTGCATAAAAAAAGAAAAGAAAAATTACATAAAAATGGCTAAGTAGCCATGAAAAGAGAAAGAGAAGAGCTTGTTTATTTGTGAGCCTAAAACTAAACTAAGAGGAACTAAGAAGGGGGAGGTTACATGAACATAATGGGTTATTTATACAAGCATGAAACCCTAATCCATAATTTGGGGAATGCCCAAACTACCCCTTAGGAAGTGTGGTGGCCAAGTAATCATTAGCATCCATTAATCATCATTTAAGTGTACATGAAGCCATTAATTCCATAAGCATGTGCATTAGCCTCTAATGTGTACATTAAGGTAGGTGGGTAGGTGGGATCCTCCATGATCTTCACATTGAATTATTTCCATCTTCATTCCTTTGTGTTCTTTTTGTGCATGCATATCTTCTTCATGAAACCACTTGTAATGGAAATCAAATTCCTACAAAATAGTATGGAAATTTCTAATTAAATTTTCTCAAGTTAATTTATGCACAAAGAATGACTATTTTGCCCTTGGATGAAGATGAATATGTGACAATTTGGAATTAATATGGATTTTTGTTAAAACAAGTTAAAATACCCAATATGATCATTTATTTGAATTAATTAGATTAAATATGGTGGTAAAAATATGCACATTTACGTGCACATCAGTAGTGTTATTATGGATGGTTTTGATTGACCTTCATACATTCAGTGGTGACTATATTTCCAATATTGTACCGCAAAACTAATTTTGATATTAAACGATATAGTGGTAATTTTTTTATTAAAGTCACATATTAAATTTGCTTACCATGTCTGGTTTGACTCCTTTCTCGTTCATCAGTGGGGAATGTCTTGATCTTGTCTTATGCGTTAGTCACTTGTAGTGCGTTCTGAGTAATGCAAGGCTGATGGTGATCTTTCTTGAGTAATTATAGTACATGTGCCATCTTGTCTTATGCATCAGTCACTTGCAGTGCATTCTATTTATATAATGTAGGGCAATATTTGCTGCCTTTGGGAGTTGATACACATGGGATTCTTCTATTTAGAACGTTGATTGGAAACGTGCATGAAGACAGTCTCTACATGATATATCGATCATACTTTAGTCTGCAAAATTATTTTGCAGTTGTTTCTTTTCATTCATCATATATTTGGAAGCATTGGTTCTGTAGGAGGTGGACTTGTTCTTGAGGAAGAAGGTCCACTCATCTATACTGTTGCTTGTATCACTTCTATTCTTGAGTAGGTGCTGTGTTTTTTATTATAACAGGCTAACATTTGGAGTCCATCTTAATTTTGCCTTTTGTGTTTGGATGAGTGGTGCTAGAACAGGTGATTTATTAGAATTACCATGCTTACTTTGATATTAATGCAAATATAGTATATAAGCTACGACATCAAAGCCGGTACAATTAACATGAGTGCATGATATCAAGATGCAACCATATTTTGGTAAAAATCATGATAGGAAGTTAAATTTATCGTTGATTTGGAAAAAAACATAATACTGCGATTCAAGGGAAAAAAATATTAATCCAATTACAGAATACAATGATATTGCAACAATTTTTACTTCATTTTTAAGTTTTGCTTCATATCCTATGTTTAGATATCTTTTCATCTTCCAAGATGGATCAACATATCGACGTAGGATATGAACAGTTGAGTTATCAAATGCATTGGAAAACCGAGATTCATCTTCTAATCCGCGCAACGCATTCAGTTCTATGCCAAACCCAACTTTAAATATTGAATCCATTGTTGATTTCATGAATATGTCCAACATTAATCTCAAAATAGATGAACTATTCATTTATTTATCTACATAATCATTGCTTCAGTGAAAAAAGGTTAATATACCTGGATATCCATCGCCACTTTTGAGTTGGCCATCTAAAGATAATATGTGCTAGTTCAACTACCTTGTTTTTAAACACTATGCTACTGTAATCCCTTAAAACTCTTGTCGAGAATTCAAGGCTCGCTAGCTTCCTTTGCTGATGCCATTTGTCACCATCAATTGCAAAAATCCCATCTCGTAAGTGATCACTGAGATTTTCATAGGTATATGATCCCTAGAATGGTGTTTTTATTTTAGAACTTGTTTGTTTAGCACTTAAGAACAGACATTCTTACTTAGTAGAAAAAAAGTAGCACGTTTTTTGTACTGTGATGATGTATAGCTTATAAGTTTTAAGCACTTTTTATGTCCACTGAAGTAATTGATAATTTTGCTTTATATAAAAAACCCAATGACACAGGCTATTTGCGCAGTAGTAAACTCCTTTCATCCCACATCAAAAGTAGGAGAAAAAAAATTGTAGACAAAAATGTTCTTTTTTTTTTACAATCCAAATATTTTCTGAAAAATCTGTTAAAAAAGGAGTGCAGTGTTTTAACAATGAAATCTTTAAAGGATATGTCAAAATTTTGGAAGTATTTTAGCGAAAAATAATATTCATTTGAGAATAATAATAATAATAAATTGTTTGCTTTTAAATTTCATTTCTGAGGATGAAAAGTTATATTTCAATGTCCACGCTAGGGTTCGGCAATGTCATCTATTTAACCACATTTGACATGACTAACCTAATAGCGAACACCTCATGAGTAACATAATAATGAACACTTAAAATCCCAACTAACTATAGTAATAAAGCGTCTTTGCTCTATCCTAGTTAACGAGGGCATCATAGATCCAATATTTCCTCTTTAAAATGCTAAAATTCATTCATACAAACATAAATCCAATAAACATAGTTGGAAATTTTAATAAACTTTTGCTTATTTATTTTGTGTATTGTTTTGATATCTTATTTCTTTGATTTGGAGAAAAAGAAGATGGATTGAAGAAGAAAAGTAGACGTGTCTTTTAACAATAACATTACTCTTCTGAGTTGGTTTGTTCAGGAGACAAATCCACTGTGAACTGATTTGTTCAGCAAATATAAGATGTATATCGATTGCATCCCTATTTTTTCTTTTTAGCATCCCAAATGCTCCTTAACTTCCACCATTAAATTCAATATAAAAAAAGTTAATAAAGACAAAATGTTCTCGACTTTCATATGATATTTTTCATTCAACCGCATTCATTGATTTAATGAATCTAACGGTGCAAGTTAAGGGGCATTCAATGATTTAGCATGCTTCAGTAAGGCTAGAAATAATCCAAAGGAATTATGGAATAATCATCTTCATATCTCATACTTTACGGTGTCTTATCTTAATACTAATGGAGGAGCGAGTATTTTAATTTGAGAAGGTGTGACCATTCTATAACAAAAGGTGCGTTGTCCCATCTCAACCAATAGTCTTATACGGTAAAAGGGATGATTGTCATAGCTTTCCATAAACTGAACAAAAGTTTAGATAAATATTCACATATGTGAATATAAATTTACAAACCTTGCCATAGTTCTTGAAGTTTGTCTTGAGAACATACTCAACGTTTGCAGTATCGCATGTATAAATCTGCCTACCAAATGGCTCTAGCAGCCTAAAAGTCATATATCTGCGGCATAAATCGGCATTGAAGTCATGTAATTGCCTAAATTTTAGAAGCTGATGGAATATTGTTCCTACTACTGGTGGACACTGCCTTTTCTTTTTGCTTCTCCTCAGTGTATAGAAACAAAATAAAAAACCGCTGCAGCTAACATAGGTATTGCATAAATGTAGATTAAATCCATGAAGCTTTACTTTGCTACTAATTGTAATTGGAAGGAAATGTGAACTATTTATAACCTTACAGAATCAACAATGCTTTAATTGTTGGTTTGAAAATCTAGTGCATTCCAAATACACTTTTGATGACTACATGATAGCCACATACGCGTTCTTTAGGTTTTGATCTTGTTGTGGATGTTTAAAAGTGTTGCTTAGACTTGCCCAGTTTATATTATATAGTACGTAATCTCTATACTTATTGTTGAAAACTGTAAAATTTTCATCTTCAATATCAAAACAATGTTTCAGGTTTTACATATCGTATTATTTTTATATTATATATGAATTTAATTTATTGAGTTAAATTTAGCAGAAATGTTGTTTTCTAAAGAAAATGCGAATTGAAATCATCTATTGATGTATGCATGGGTTGTTGTCATTCTTTGGATGCGCTGGTTTCTACATTATCGTTTTCATTCCCATAATTTGATTTCTCTTCATCATCATTTTTTTTCTTCCACATCTCTACAGAAATGTTGATGGAAATAAGGCTGTGGTGTAAATGACTTTAAAAGGATAAACAATGCGTTTTACGTTCAATGTAAAGTGTACTATCAGTATCATTGTATTTTAATTTAATGGAAATCTAATTATTTATGGAACTACTATGAACCCGTTGGTTCCACGTTAAATGCAGTAAATAGTTTTAAACACAATAAATGACTTTTTTAACAATTTTCTGCGTAACCTATAAAGAATGTCTGTTTTTCATCTTTGCAGAAACTATTTTTTTTGACATGTTACATAAGTTCTTCATGCAGCATCTACGTATGTAAGTCTAGTGATTAGTGATGTCAAAGGTTTTACGGCGATGAATACCTTTTAACTGTGGCTTTTACTTCATATGCAAACACTTGAGCATTCCCAACTAAATGGTGTAGTGAGACTGGTGGTGTTGCCAAGCTGAACTGAATAATGCTTTGAGCCTACTGGTGATGCTATTGCCCGAACTGGATTGGTGATCTGATATGCCTGGCTTGTCGAATCTTTTTTCATGCTATTTTTCCTATCACTGAACTTAGTATATGTTATTCGGCATTTTTTTTTGCAGGTTGAAGTTGAAAATGCTGCTCTTCAAGAAAGCTTGTCACATCTAGAACATCTTACTTCATCAATTCAGAACCCCTGTTACAGGAAATGTGTATCTATGGTATTGATCAGCTCTCATCTCAGTGTGCAATAAGAATCATTTAAGCAGGTTAGTTTTCCTATCACTTACTAACATTTATTATATAGATAATTAAACACGTCTTAGTAAACAGTCAGTTTTTATTGGAAAAAATAAAATAATTCTCTTATGGTTAATAGTTTTTGCAAAGATAGTTACATGATAATGTGTTTTTCAAGATTGTGGCTCACCAGCATCATCTTCACTTTTGTATTCTCGTCCATGGACAATTCAAAGACAACTGGTCAACAAGCTTGGATATCATGAACCAAAATAATCAAGTGCTTATCATAACTGAGATCATTTTACAAAATCTGGGTTCATTTATATGTATTTAACATGATAAATATATCATTCCAAATTAATGGTCAAAATGAATGTTCTAACAGTAGAGACATGACTCATAATTTTGCAAATGCAAAATACCAATTGAACATCAAGTTCCAACTCCACATAGTAATCTATAGTATCTAAAGTTGTACATACTAGTTGCCATATAACACCATACGCTTAAAACCCAAATACCCAAACTCAGTAATAATATTGTTAACTTGTTAACCATGTTGCATTTCCAAACAAAGATGAACTTAAGAATATAAAAAGTAAAAAAACAGTTCATTGTCCTAAAAATTAGCTGTTTATAATAATAATAGCAATCAACAATAGTTTGAATAAATTAACTATGTTTTATAAAAAATAAATACATTTATAAAAATTAACTAAGCATTATAAAAATTAACAAGTTTATAATAATATTAATAATAATAAACAACAAAGTTTGGTAAAAATTAACAAAGTTTATAAATAATAATGAAATATAGTTTGATAAAAATTAACTAAGTTTATAATAATAATAAATTAAATAAGTCAACTAAGTTTTATAATTAATAATGATAATCATAATAAAAAAATTAAATAAGTTAACTAAGTTTTATAAAAATTAAATAATAATGATAATAAAAAAATTAAATAATTTAACTAAGTTTTATAAAAATTAAATAAGTCTATAAAAATCAGCTAAATTTATAATAATAATAAATTAACTAAGTTTACAATAATAAAAATAAATTAACTTATGAAAAATTTATAAGTTTGAGGTCATTTATAAAAATCAACTAAGTTAATAAAGTTTAAGTTGGAGAAAATTTATAAGTTTAAGTTAATTAAAATATAAGTTACGACATTTAAAGTTTTAGCAATTGAGATGATTTATAAGTTTGAGTTAATATAAATAAAGTTATAAATAAGTTAATCGAGCTTCATAAAAACTTGGTTAATTTTTATAAAAATTAATCAAGTTTTTAAAAATTAAATAAGTTTTATATAATGTAACTAAGTTTTATAGAAACTAAATAAATTTATATAAATTAATTAAGTTTAATTAGAATGTAACTAAGCTAACTAAGTTTTATAAAATTTAATAAAATCTAATTTAATTGCTTATCGATATCGCATATCTATCGATATATTTATAACTATTATAAATATATACACAACAATATTTATTTCTTAAATCATATTTAAAATTTTATAATTAAAATTTTATAAATATTAATTAACTTAATTAATTTATAACAATTATAAACTAAATAAATCGTTTGGTCTAAAGAGAATTCATCATTCCGATTGTATGACTCGTCAAGTGTAAATTCGGTCAACGAGTAACGTCGAACTATTCGAACGTCAATGTTCACAAGTCACTTAGGCGGTGTTTGAATGTTACTTGATAATTCATGGCAAATTATTATTGTTGATTATCAACCTTGTTTATAGGTAATTACCTTTTCCGGAGTGAAGACCATCAGCAACAATGGACATGACTTCAATTGTTATATGTATTATGATATTTGTTAGTACTGGTTGTGTAAACTTGTTTGTGAATGCTTGTGGTATGTGAATTTGCTCATTTTGTCAAATAACTATTATCTAAATGGTTATGGATATTATACTAATGTGATTAACGTGTTCTCAATTATTTGAATATGATGATTATATGATTGATTAATTGTTGGTTTGAATATGGTAATTATACGATTGTTGCTGATTTTAATATGACTATTATATAACTGGTTGTTGGAAATAATATAAGCCATTAACATATATAGTAGCATTTAAAATATTCTACAAAACAATCAATACCTTTTAGTAGCATTTTAAAAATGCTACAGAAACAAATGTAAAATACCACCTAAATTTTTAGTGGCATAAAATAAATGCCACGAAAAGTTTTTAGTTGCATAAAATAAACGCTGCAGAAAATCAAAAAAATCCAAGTACAAACACAACTAAAATGTTATTTTTGGTAGGGTTTCGTAAAGGCTGCAGAAAACCTTTAGTAGCGTTTAAAAAATGCAATTAGACGGAAACATTTTGTAGCGTTTATTAAAACGCAACCAAAAATATCACACTTTTAGTTGCGCGACCTGTAGTACCGTTCTTTAAAACGCTACTAAAAGTTTTAGTAGCGTTTTTTCAATGCTACTAAACGTCTTTTCTCATGTAGTGTATGTGCCGTTCTTTCTTAATATAAACAATCTTCTCTCTTTCTTTCCTGCAATATTTTCAAGCTTTCTTCGATTTTTTCTTTGATATCCACTCTTAAGCCAGTAAGTTCTTTTTAACTTTATTATTCTTATTAAGATTGCTAATATCATCATCAATATTCTTCCTTTTATTGCTTAACCAAGAATTAGATTTGGGTTCTCATTGGCTTTAACATGCTTAATCCTTGTTCTGGGGATAATGTCGACTTTTCATTTTAATAATTAGATACCATGCCCTCTTTTCCTTAGGTTGGAAATGGATGCTCCTATCAAAATTCAGCAAGGTCTCGATGAAGTTTTATCTTCTTACGAGATCATAGGAGTCGAGACAATCGCTCCTGGCTCTAGGATGCGTTTTAGTAACCCTCCAACTGGTTATTTTATATGGCCCATAGAACATTTAGAACACGGAATCTTTTTGTCTCTAGCCCCTTTATTTGTTGAGGTCTTGTAACTTTATCACATTAATCCCTTTCAACTCTTGGCTACTTCCTACTCAACTTTATATGCTATGACGATTCAATACTCCGGAAAAGGCTATCGGTATATATCCATTACTGATATCAATTACATATTCAACTTGCTAGAGTCTAAGTGTATTGAGAAATTTCCTATATACTTTCTCAAATTCTTAAGACCATCTCCTTTAATGGATCCATTCAGCAAAATAACGCCATGCCAGTGGTTCTTTGTTAAGGTCCCTTCCGATCGAGTAGTCACATCTTTCAATAATGCTGGTATGTCCTTGGATATTTTGCTTTCTTTTAATCTTATCTGTATTCCAAGTCGTGCTTCCTTATTTTGTTAAATATCAAATAGCGAGACCCGAGAAGAGCGATGACCTGGCTATCACAAATCAATTTAAAGATAGGTATAAGGAAGTTATGGAGATTCCATCTTTACAGCGATACCGACACTTGATTTTTACTGAAAGCAAATTGAAAGGTCAAGGTATGCTACTTCCTTCCACTAAATTTGCCAAACTTAAACCCTCTAGGAAGTACGAGAAAGCTTTTTCCATAGTTGTTGATAGTGGAGAAGAAACTAAATCCAATTCTGGAGAAAGAAAGAACTGAAGGTTTCACCCTTTAACCATTAGACTAGCTTATTTTATGCTCTTATCACAACCTAGTCTTGATTTTGATTTTAGCCTCATCCCTTTCTCCTTGTTGTAGTGACTTCTTCTTCCAAGAAGGCCGGCTCCCTAGATAAGGTAAAAGGGGCTAAGAAAAGGTCCAAGTTATTACTTCTTGATAAAGATACCCTTGGCTCGAAGAAGCAAAAGGTCTTCCACTACAAGAAAAACAGTCTTTTATAGCGGCATATAGCCGCTATTAAACACAATTATAGCGGTTTGATAAACGATGTATATCGACATGTTATAAAAAAGAATTGCACATTTATAACACATAAAAGCCGATATAAAAGAGCATGATTTCATAGCATAAAATAGCCATTATGTTACATAAAGACGGTAGTTCACTATTACCGCTATAAAACATCTCAATCTTAACGAAAATAACAGTCTTTACAACAAAGTATAGCCGCTATAAAATAGTTATTTTATAGCGCCTATTTCACGCTATATATCAACATGCTTATAGTATATTCTACATCCATTTACAACATATATATACCGCTATAAAATGTATAGATACAATAACGCCTATTTGCTGCTATCTTTTAACAGTAACCTTATACATTGCATTACCTTTTTATAACAGTTATGTCATATAGTTATAACGCTTTTTAGGAGCTATGCTTTATTTTACTATATATTTGATGCACCCCACTATTACATTTTAATAATAATAATCAAAATGAATCTTCTTTAAATAGATAATAATTTGAACAATGTATGAATGAAAAAATATAATAATCAGCAAATATAACGCATATTCATGATAACAAAATAAAGTATCAACTAACAAAAAATAAGTTCAATACATGAGTTACCAAATTCAATACATATTCATGATAACAAAAGACAACATAGTTCAAAGTTAAAGTCTACAAGTACCAAATGCATCACTAAGAACTTGAACTGCTCAAAGCCTTTCTTTATGCATGTCTTCGGTCATTGGTAGTACTTCCTGAAAATTCAGAACAATTTGAAAATAATTATATAAAACTGTGATGAACATTACAGGTTATTGGTAGTACGTTCTATTTGTTACTGTTCTTGTATATAAACTATTCTATTGGTAGTACCTTCTATTTGTTACAAGTTATTGGTAGTACCTTCTATTTGTTTGGGTGATGAACATCCTTAGTGCCATTATTACAATTTGCTTCATGTTTATTTGTTACTGTTCTTGTATATAATTTTACATTCTGTAGTCCATTTGTTTGCTGTGCATTTGTTCTTTAATGTGCATTGGTTCATTTATAGTTTTGCATTTGTGTACTATTCTATCATCCCCATACTTCACAACCAACAAATAAGTTTTTGCCAAAACTTCAACACGCTAGCTACCCCGACCATCAAACATGCCAAAACAAGTAACCATCAAACACACTTCTTTCTACCACTACTGCAACATCTCCTCTACTGACATCCAATCAACCTTCTTAAACACACTGCACTACAACCACGACCATCTCCCCTCTGCTTCATCTCCTACAACTCAAATTTCCGCATGCTAGTTACCCCATCACATCACCAGAAAACCCAATTGCACCCCTCCCATCACTGCCACATTGCCAAAACACCCGCTGCCAAAACTTCATCACCAAAACTTCTCTGGTCAACCCAAAACTTCATCACCAAAACTCCAATACCCAATCTCCATCCCCTTATCCTACAACAAACACTACAATACCACTTCCTTCACCACCCAACCTGCCGCATAACCTCATCATCAACTCCTCTTCCTGCAGTCTAATGCAAATCCAAGAACAAATTACATATTCCATAAACATCACCCGAACACTACAGCGACCTGCAACAACCAATCATCACCATCCTACAGCACTGCAATCTCCTACAGCCTTCAGCCTGCATCATCCAATACCATCATCAACAACATCCACACCTATAACACAAAACCAAACACCTTCATCACTTTCCATCTACCTCAAACATGAACTAAATCAACTAAGCAAACAACCCATACGAACTCAAACAGTTATCTCCCCTGCAAGTTCATCCACATATCAACATCCACTCAAAACCCAAAACTCGACTTCTCCATCCTCCAGCAAACCGTAACCCGAACCCAAGTCTGAATCTACTAATTCCATCTCCTCAATCTGCAAATCACTACCACCTACAAACACACATCACTTCGAATCAAACCCGCTGTCTCATTGAACCGCGACCCCCGATCAAGTTTTTAAATCACGAGTTTAGTTTTATAGAATTTTCAAATCATGATTTCAACAATCGAGTTTTCTAATCCACTTTGCTTTTTCCAGTTCTTGGAAGTTTTGATTTCTGAAATTTAGAGTTTTTCGAAAGTAATTCTGGAACAAGATTTGTGAAGATTTGAAATTTGATTTTATTTGCGTTGTATTGTTTGCGTTCCTACACCCAAACAACCTAGACCTAGAGCTACACTCCCATACAAACTGCTCCTCCCATACTAACTACAACTGTCCTACCTCCTCCTCTTCCATACAAACTGCTCCTCCCATATCACAGCAAGCTTACCCATACAACTTCAAACAAATCCATCGACAACTCTATTCAACCATCACACTTCCTGCATTTCGAAAATCATACTCTATTCACCTGTGCACAAACTCCACTATGCCTTGTACATTCAACTACCCATTGTCAATCTACTATCACCACCATTCACTTTACAAACAAAACCACACTCCATTTACTCAAAACCATACACACCAACCTCTACCTAATCGTCTCAAAGCCATACTCCTCAACAACACTTCACCATAAATTACAACAACACTAGCAAATCTTCCCTGCCACCACAAACCCCTGCTGATCACAAACAGTGAACTCCAATCCATTCACCTTCAACAATCTCCATCCCACACAATTGGAGTAAATAAGACATAATTATTGGCTAAAGATGGGTAGGTGTACTTGAAAGTGTATCTAGTAGACTCCAATATTAAAGCATACATAGGTTAAGATGATATATGTGCATGTGTGTCAAAAAGCAATAAAATTTGACAATCAATTTTCCCAACAGGTATCTGAGTTTGTGCAATTAAGTTTGTGGGAATTTATCTAGGTTGAGAACTTTCCAACATTCATCATTATGTAAACTAACCAAAAACTAAAATGAAATGGTAAAGACTTACTCTTCATTCCATTACGACATGCGTAGTAGGCCAAGCTATAATAGAAGAGAGTGCATCTTCCATGTACTGTAATTCAGATGTTTGTCTACAAAACTCTTCGGTCTGCTCTTTTACGGTCTCTATCCAAACTTTAACTGCATTGTTTCCTAGTGGTTTGGAATGGACCCTTGCATTAGAATCGGTTGTCTCCATGCATCCTAAAGCAACTACTTTCCCCTTTCCCGATAAATCCATCAACTTGCATTTATCGTTTGTTCTTGAATTTGCAGTCTGTAAGTTGAAAAAAGAGAAAAATAATGAAATTGATAATCCTTAAAAAATAGAAATACACCATAAAAATCAAGTACCATAAATGTTTTCAGTATAGTCATAGGCGTAATAGGAGTTGTAGCATCAACCTTCTCAACAACTACTTGCGATTTAGGCCATGCAACCTTCTTACCAACAGCATCCGCAATTCGGTTCAAACCAGGGGCTGGCCTCCACAAAAAAGCTTTTGGATTTAGTGGATTATCTATCCTAACAATCATGGCTGATGGTCCAAGAGGAACATCGTTAACAATTTCCTCTGAGATGCTCGAATGTAATCGTCATAAAGCCACTAATTGTTTGCTCCCTCCCCAATCAAAAATCTTGCATTTGTATTCTAGGTTGCTAGTTCTACTCTATTAGAGGTAAGAATATTTATTTAGCAAAAATTGTATATATTAAAATTGCATGTTCGTTGTGAAGAAAAATGCTTACCATGTCCTCTTCTTCTTCAATGTGATCACTTTAACTTAAAACAACTCTATTCGTTGGCCACGCCATAATATTATCCTTTATTTCCCCAATAAGTGTGAAAGTAGTCGTAGGCCTCTATAGAAAAGCATCCAGCTTTTTCGAACAATCAACCAAAATTATCATTGCATCCGGCCCTAAAGGAACATCATTGATAAGCTTGTTAGGATCGTCCGATACAACTCTTCCTTCAGCAACGATCTCTTCAACCCCTCGCCAATCCAATAAATCACACTTCTTTATATTTTTATCATAGTTGCACTACAATTAAACATAGGAATATTATATTAATTATTGAATAAAAAGTTAAAATACAAATGATGTCAAACCAATAAAAAAAAGTAATTACTTGAGGTTTTTTTACTTCTGTCCAACTGTGTCTACTTTGGAAAACCAAAGAAAATTTAACGTTAGTTTTACATTTAGCAATCAACCATAATAACATGGAATACAATCATATAACAGCTAGCAAATATAGCATTCAAACTCAATAGATAAGAGATGTATCTTACCTGATATTTCTCTAGTTATAGAAATTTCTTCTCTAGTTATAACATTTTGTTTTCAAGTTGCAATGTTTGTTTATCCCTAACTTGCGCTAAAGTTGCTCTACTAAGACTCATTCCCCTTCCCATCGCTCGTAGCCGACTCGGTCTTTCTTGCCCCAACGCTTATGCAAGTGCATCTTCTTTGTAGTTTATTAGCGAGGTCGATTGTGAAACACCTTCAATTTGTTTAATCTTTTCCTACAAAACATGATTAATAACAGACTATTTATATATTTTTATCTATACACACACACACACACATGTATATATATATATTATGGCATCAAAAGAAACAGAGAAAATTTTTACAGAAGAAGGAAACCTTCAGCCAGTATGAAAAGGGCATCAAAAAACTATAAAGAAAACTGATAGTTAGTTACTATATCTAATGCATAGTTATACAAAAATAATATGTCAAATTTGCAAACTACAACATAATATTATTAACAGTTTTGGAGTAAATATAGTAGAAAAATGACTTGCCAAAACAATTGACAAATATATGTCAATTTACAATGCAAATCCAGGTAATAACCAGTAAACTATGATCATCAATTCTTATAATACACAGTGGCCTTGCATTTTAAGATGATATTTCTATTTCCAATGAATTAATTTCAGCAAAGTACCTAGCAGCATAAAAAAGGGTGACAGTTTTGAAAACATAAGGATATCATCTTCTTCTAGAGTTCAGAATAAAACTGGGCTGAGAACAATGGCTTGGCAAACACGTCCTTTTAGACAATCGACACATTCATTTGCTAGTTAACAATGATCTGAAAAATAAATTCCTAGATTGTCAGTATGAAAACATCAATGGATATAAATTAAATCAAACAGTGATATAGAAATAATCATACTTGTGCCCAATATTGAAATAAGTTAAGATGTTATAAAAAATGAGGTAAAATGAGTTAAGTTGACCAATATGAACTTGACAAATTTAAGATTATCTATAAAGTATGGACTTACTATAGCATGTGCAACAATCATATTCACCGGTTCACCATTTTTCTTAGTGCGAGATTTGATCCAAACTACACTTCTAGAGACGGGAGAGTGGCCGCTACTTTCGTTTTTCTACATTCAAAAGAAAAATATTCAATATTTTTAGAATCAAGGAACCAACATTTCATTTTTGTCAACATAGTCGGGAAAATATTCATTAGCCACAGAGAAAGTAATCTGAGACCAAGTAGAAATGCACATTATTTTAGGGAGTATAAAAATAAAATTACTTAACCACTTTTAAATGATTGCAATATGAATATTATGGTGATGGTTTTTTACATACATAAATTTAAAAACAGTGACCATTGTGAGAAACGACACAGTCACATAAGACATGTGTGTAAACTGTAACAGAAATAATGGAACCTAATAAAGAACAATTAAGATGGTAGATCTTTCAAAATTAAACATGAGCACAACTTTAAGGATTCCTTTCTCACTCTTCTTTTTAACCCATTTAGGAAAATTTTCATATTATTAGATTTAGTCCCCAACTGCCTTGTTCTTCCACGGATGCATTCGGTAAGTAAGTTCAAATTCTTTCTTTTGCCTGCAAGATTGAATGTATACTAATTTTTCCTTATTACTTTTATCTAGTTTGTGCCTTGAAGTAATAAAGCTGGTTTTTTCAAGAGCAAATTTGAAGTTTTTTAAGAGAAAATTTTTCCTTGTTACTTGTATATTCCCCAACAAAAAGTAAAAACTTTTATTCTCTTCACATAAAATCCTTCAGACATTGCATCTCCAAACACTATATAAACATAAGATCCATAAACTGTTAATTATATAAAAGATCAATTTGCAGTTAACTGAGCCCATCACTCATTTAACAGCTGAAAAAACAACGGCGACTATTTAATTCATGAATCTTTTCATATAATCCCACTTCGCCTCCTCATCTAATCTGCAACTTCTACTTTTATACTTTCGAAAACCGGTATTTTTCACCTCTCAATTCCCAAGTTTCATCTATAAATCACCATTTTAAAGATATTGTATTGCCAAGTTGCAATGAAAAATTCGGGTGAAATGCTAATTCTGGTGAAAAATTTCATCTGAATTGCTAACTCAGAGAAATACTAAAGCATAAATATGCGTTATTAATTTATATCATCCTTTTCTACATGTATATTGTATTTTTCATTGTGGTAATATTCTATTGTATTTGAATTATGTGAATTTATTGAATGCATATGTTGTATACTTTGTAATATAAACTGCATAAACTGATTGATTATGGTGAGTAACATCTGTTATCTAGTTTGGGCGTAAATTGCATGATACATTATATTCACTTATCAAGGTAATTAGTTGTACACGCTATGAAATAACTCCCCAACTGCGTCACTCAACAAGCAAGGTCAAATTCTTTCTGTTTGTTTCGTGCGTTAATTAGTTAAAAAGTACATAAATATTACATCAAATAAACTACTCTTTTCTTACCAAATCTTCAGCCAGTCGAGCCATTCCTTTACGACTGCATGTGTATGGCAACTGCTTCTGTCAAATAGCTTTATTCTTTTCGCTCAAAGCCTAAAATAAGAGATTTTAAAATATTATCCATAATTTTAATGTAATATTATTCCTTTGATATGATACATAAATGAGTGTTGTTTATAAAAAATACCTTAAATTCCGAACTTGTTTTCAACTTGATAAATTTCTTCCACTCGTTCATACATTTGATGTTAGCTGGTTTCAACTGAAGCCTTTCCTCCATAGACTTTGCTTATATCAATTGCTGAACTAATCTACATTTTGACGCCCGCCAAATACCACTCATTTGTTGAAAAACTAATGTTTTGTGCCAATTTAAACCTCACCTACAACAATCAAAATTCAGCGTAAAGAATGTTTGAGGTAAGCAATCAATATAAGATTTGATCTTAAAGCAAAAGAGAGAGTGTCACCTGAATGCTTTCCCATAAAACACCTTTCAATTCAGTACTAAGTTGTCTCCAATCATTTAGTGTAATCGGAACAATTTCTCGTACAAGCAGTCCTAAATAAGAAGATAATTTGATCGACCCTGGTCCTATTGGTTCGCCTGCACTATTAAATTCAACTTCTATTTGCTCCAAAGAATTGAATGGAAGTCTTCAAATTTTAGTTGGCCCTCTAGGTTTTCTTCTCGGATTTATATTTGCATTGGTATCTTGCATATTTCTCTCACTATCTATTGGACCTTTAAAATTTCCTTCCGACTGAACTACATTGTCTTCGACTGTTTGTGGGTTGTCTTGTATTTCAGCATTGTTTTCTGCTTCGATTTATATTTGATTTTTTTCTAAAGCCTGTGGGTTGTCTTCATTATGAATCTCGTCTTCTACTTAATTGTCTTCAAACAGCTCTTCTCTTGCACGTTTCTTTGTGTGTTCGTTAATTTCTTTTTGTATGCAACCTCTCTTTTTCACAGCCTTACTCTACTTACCCATTTTTTGTATAAAAAAATTTAATATTCGTTGAATGATATAAAAAACTTTACAGTAATACAGAAGTATAAATGAAAATTGAAGAATGGTGAAAAGTTTGTACTTGATTTTTTTCTAATGCTTGTGGGTTGTCTTCATTATGAATCTGATCATCTACTTGATTGTCTTCAAACTACTTCTTTCTTGCACATTTCTTTTTTTGTTCGTCGATTTATTTTTCATGTGAGCTCTCGTTTTCACATTCACACTCTTGCTCATTTTCTGTAAAAATAAGTGCAAAAATATACAAATTAGATAAAAGTGCAAAAAAATTGGTGAAGAGTTTAAATATATTTTCACATGAGTAGAGCAAAGCAAGACATTAAGATATGAAAACACTAAGCCACTTATATATACGAACACGCATTGTCATAGAAATTAAAAAATAAGGAAGAAAAGGACAGTCAATAATAGACGTGTACAAACTCAACCTGCATACACAGTTACATACATATACATACACAAAGATAATTAGTGTATGAGTATGCAGGATGTGCGCATGGATCCATGAAATACAATATGCAGGTAGATCCAAACTGTTATCTTTACGAAACTAATGGTGCATTCTCCCTTTTGGTCTTTATTGTAGGTATTTTAGACACTAAGAACAGTTTCTACCCACTTTGGTCCAACGCTTGCCAACAGGAAATACAGAAGGGTACCCAATCTCACCCCATTAATTTCTTTGTACATGTCATTTTATGACTTTATTTGCAATGCATTGATTGTATTTAAGTTCTGTAAACAATCCTAAAAAATTTAACTTATGCCTTAATGATCAGAATCAAATAGTCATATATAATGATGCTGAGTATGGATTTTGATTTTCATCTATCTTATTTGTGGAACATCTCTATTTTCCACATTTTGTCATATTTGATCAACTTTATCACACAGTAGTGAGGCTCCACAAAGTTCTGTACTGCTGTAAAATATATTTCTTAATTTAGTTTCACCATACATCATATTTCTTCTCAAAAAAATTTTTGAGGACATATTTTCTATGACTTTCTTTACTTAATGTATCTTTCTTATAGGTTGTACTCGACTAATCGATTTTGTAACATGCCAAGACCTTTTTCTCGTAGCCTCATTCCTAACATGTACATATTATAGATATAGAGTCCATATAGTACAAAAAATAGTATCATCGCACAAAATCATAACAGCTGTTTATATTTATATTTATATTTCTCAAGATGACATATAGATATTAGCAATTAATTTGGTAGCACATGATTTTTTTCTGTGCTTTTTCCTTATATCACAATTATTTTACTTATGATTTTACGCTCTAGCATGCTTGTGAAATAATAATATTCCATTTCTTTGATTTGAAATTTTTTTTTTGAAAATTGAATACAGTGGAGATCATATTATCTCAAAATTCTTATCTAAATTAGTTAGTGTATATATGGTGATATATACTGGTTAATCTTTCCAGTTTCACTCATGTATGCAAGTCACACAATTAGATTGATTGTGATCAAACTCTATATCCTTGAACTTCATACTCCATGTCTTGTTTTTTTATACATTCAATTAATTCATTAATATTTAAATTATTAATAAAGAATGTTCCTAATTATCAACTTAATTTTTGAGTGTGGACCATAACAGTATTTATTAATAATTCTATGACTGGAATCTATGACTGTACTAATTCTCACTTAACTAACATTATTATTTGTTTTGGCTTCTAATTTTGTTAATCTTGTACCTCAAAATGAAGAATGCACTATATTCTACTTTCTTGTGATAAGTGTCAAAATTTATTAATAATTAATTACCTAGTCCTCAAAATAAATATATTTCTAGAATCAAGCGAAAAGAACAATTGTAGTAAATTAATTCTGATAGTTTAGTTTCATTAATAAGAGGGAGAAAAATCTCCATGAACGTATAACTATATATATATATATGACTTATATGTATGATATAACATATATGTATAATATATGCATTAAACCTACCATGGCTAATTAAAATCAGATATATTTGAAATAAATTTGCCAAATACTAGTACTACCAATTGAAAGGTGAATTCGATCAATTAATTAAACCATGGTGTTGTTTTAGCACTACTGTCAACATAATTCTAATCAGATAACATACTTCAGTGTTAAAAAAAATGTTATGATCGATAAAACACCAACCATATTATTTAGCCAACATACAACATGTCATTAGAGACAGTTAGACTGTGATGATAACTAAGATAACTCTCACAAACATATTGTAATAGGCATATGATAAATATTATTTTGGATGAGCTCCATCACTTATATAATCACTTGTTTATAAATAGCCACGTGAGTATATCATACAAAGGAGATAAAACCTATACCTCTCGAAATGGACATATATGTTTATATATCATGATGCTTTTTTTAAGAAACAGAGGTATTAAATGTTTTTTTGTAAACGGTTTGAACAACAATTTAAGCACTTCGAATGCGTGTACATATATAGGATGTTTCTGAATTCTAAATTAAATAAACAAACCTCACAAGCAAATAAGAATGGAAATCTACTCAAATATGCCTTCACAATCTTTTCTAACATAGCTAACATTCTCCACGGAATTAATATTCATATCGGTTTCTTCACAATCTTTCCTAACAAAGCTAACTTCCACAACAGGATCATCAGTCTCTAATTCATGATAACCTCTTGGTAGTGCTTTCATTACAACATACCAATTAGAGTGATCATTCTCTCTTAAATAAAAAACTTGTTTTGCTTGAGATGCAAGGATATATGGATCTTTTACAAATGAAGATTGATTTTGTTGTATATTGACAAGAGTGAATCCGTCTTCGACCTTCACTCCATTTCCTATATTTTCCCAGTGACACTTAAATACGGGAATATAAAAAACATGATAGTCTAGCAAGATTATGTCTGTCACTACCCCCTAATAAGTGACCACATCAACTCTTTGAGAAATATCTCTTGCACTTGCCCTACACATGGTAGTCGCATCATAAGTGACTCAGTAGTTTTGAGTGTCTCTTTCGACATCTTTTGTATGAAAACGTTGTTCGTTAATTATATATCCTTTATAGGACAATGCATTACTATTTGGCCCAAAGGCAATCTATTTTAGTATTTCATCACTTGTTGATTGAATAGGTATCTGCAAACAAATCATTTTACGTAAATTTTGAAGAAAAAAGAAATCTTTTTTCATCAACGGAAGGATAAATTAAAATTAAACTAACCTTCTTTTTAATCCAATCTGAGAAATTATCTGTATGTTTTTTCCATAGCAATGTCGCATTTTTTCCAAATGCTTATCAAAATTTTGTTACTCCTCCAAATGCATACTGGTGTTTAAATAATTTTACCCAAGTTATATTCAACATTAAAAATTTATTAAAATGGTATAAACAAAATATAATATGTACTTATTCTAAATATGGTTCCACCATAGCCATATTCATTAGCACGGCCAAATGAGCAATATCTTTTTCATTCGATGACAATGTAATTGTCTTCGGTTTTAAAATTGGACGTCCTTCGAGTATCGCATTGTTTTCATAATCTTCATTTCAGACTTCTTTCTCCTCCATTTGTACTTTCCTTTGTAGAAATTCACTAAAAAAATCTTATTGATTCTTCTGCAAGATAAGATTATGCAATACACCCTTCAGATCGTGCATAATTCCTTATATAGTCTTTAAGTGTTTTCATATACCTTTCAACTGGGTACATCCAACGAAAATGAATAGGACCACATAATTGTGCTTCTCTTCCAAGATGAATTGTCAAATGTACCATTATATCAAAAAAGGAA
Organism: Allium fistulosum; assembly: GCA_030737815.1. Taxonomy (NCBI): domain Eukaryota; kingdom Viridiplantae; phylum Streptophyta; class Magnoliopsida; order Asparagales; family Amaryllidaceae; genus Allium; species Allium fistulosum. The sequence continues at coordinate 46,840,685 of CM060906.1, forward strand.
GGTGGAAAATATCTTTCGAATCCACACAAAATTTCAATAATCTCATCATTAAGTTGTCGCAACGTCTCTTTTTTAAGCACACGTTGACATATTTTATTGAAAAACGAACATAAATGGATTATTATTATTCTAACTTTCTTTAGTAATAATTCTCTAACTGCAACAGATAACAATTGCTGCATTAGGACATGATAATCATGCAACTTCAAACCACTAACTTTGCAATCTTCTAATGGTACAAATCTTTTGAAATTTGAACAATAACCATCAGGACCTTTAAAATCATGTAACCTCTTACAAAATATTTCTTTTTCGGACAATGACAATGTATATGGAGCCGGTGGTAGATATGCTCTATTCCCACGAGATTGTGCATAAAGGCTTTGTTGAATCCCCTAATCCTCCAAATCCTTCCTAGAATTAATTCCATCTTTCGATTTACGGTCATGCAACATCGTGCTTAGTAGGCTTTCAGCGACATTTTTCTCAACATGCATCACATCTAAATTATGTCGCAAGGGAAGTTCCTACAAATATCAATAATACAACACTTTATTAACTTTTTTATTTTTAGGTCAATGAAAAAAAAAAATTAATACTAACCTCCCAATATGGAAAATCAAAGATAATTGATCTTTTTTTCCACCTTAATAGCTCTTTTTTCCATCATCTTCATTTTTCTGTTGTGGTTACTCTTCCTCTTTTTACTTTTTATCTTCTTACTCAACTCCATCTTTAACTTCTTCTTACTCTTTCTCATTTTTGTTTCTTCATTCCAATCTTTTCCAAAAACATTTGGAAAATCCTTCAAAATAACAGAAATATTTCTTCTCGTTAGAATTCTAGGTTTATTACCTTCCTCTACAGTATTATCAAACCAAGTTTTTTGTTTCCTCCATGGATGTGAAGGATCTAGAAACCTTCTATGTCCTATATAAACACTTTTCCGACAATGATTCAACTACCGCCGATGAGTGTTGACACCGCATAATGGACAAGCTTTTTCGCCGTTTACATACCATCTTGCAAGATTTCCATAGGCTGGAAAGTCATTTATTGTCCACAGTAAACTTGCTCTTAAATTAAAAACCAATCTACTGAATGCATCATATATATCAATTCCATCATTCCACAAATAATTTAAGTCTTCTACCAATGGCGCCAAATATACATCAATATCTTTTCCAGGTTGCTTTGGACCAGGAACTACTAATGTTAGCATAATATTTTCTTTTTTCATACATAACATAGGCGAGAGATTATATGTCACAAGAATTACTGGCCAACAACTATATTTGGAGCTCATCGAGGCAAATGGATTGACACCATCTGTAGCAAGACCAAGCCTGAGATTGCGCGGATTAGATGAAAATGATTTCCACCTCTCGTCCACTGCATTCCATGTTACAGAATCTATAGGATGTCACATTTTTCCATCACTTCTTTTATTATTGAAATGTCATCTTAGTTCTTCTGCCATCTTTTGAGATCTATACATTCTCCTAAATCTTGGAATGATTGGAAAGTATCTCAACACTTTAGCCGGAACACCTCGTATAATCTCCTTAGTGTCCTCATTTATCTTCCATCTCGAAGAGTAACATTTCAGACAACTTTCTAAATCTTGAAACTCTTTTCTAAAAAGACAACAATCATTCTTACAAGCATGAATCTTTTCAAACCCCATGCCAAATAATTTGAGCATTTTTTTTTCATTATACAAAGTCCTAGGAAGTACATTATTCTTCAGTAGTAACAATTGTAGCAAGGTCAAAAGCTTATCTAAACCATTATCGGATAATCCAACCTCACATTTAAGATTATACAAAGTAGTGACGGTGGATAGTTTAGTTTGATCTACACAATCAGGATACAAGGAGGTTTCTGCATCTTCCAAATTCTTAAGTAAATCATCCTCCTGTTTTCGAACATCCTCATTTCTTTAACATCAGTAAAAGAAGTATGATTCAAAAAATCTTCATCTGCAAAATGAATAGCTTTAAGTAGGTCAAATGCATTGTCCAACTTCATTTCTACGCCGATATTTAATTGTTAGCCATGATGATACCACTTAGTGTTGCTCCTGTACTTAGGATCCATCCCCCTTATAATCAAATGTTCAACAATAATGTCATCATGTTGTCGACTAAGATTTCGGCAATCTAAATAGGGGCATAAAAGCTTCTTTACATTTTTTATATTTCTATTTGCAGCATCTACGAAACATCTTGCCCCTTGCGCGTACTCCTCCGAAGTTCTATAATGAATAAAATTCAACATAATAGTTGAGTTTTAGCATCAAATATTTTTATTTTTTGAAATTAAATATGGTTGAGAATACTGGATTATCTATTTACCTATGTAAATGAACCCAATCTTTTTCCATCAGCATATAATTAAGGAGAAACATGGGAAGAAAGAATACTCAAGCTCTAAAACTAAAGAGAAAAAGGATTACTAAAGCACAAAACATATACTAAATTTGTACTCACTCTGTTAACAAAAGACAAATTCGTCAGCAAATATTGACAAACAAAAAAGTATCAAATAATAAAATGAAATACACGTCTAACAAAATGAATCTGTAAATACATAAATCAATAGTAACATGATTCAGCCTAGATTTTTCTAGGGCAGGACAACAATTGGTTTCCACTTTCAAATGATTTTAAAAAATAGAAAACTCCAAAATTTCAAAAAGTGGTCAACATGAAAGCTATTCAATATCAAATTATCTTTCCAAAAAGGGTGAGAACATTAAAATCAAATCAAACCTGAAGGAGATATGACTAAATTACTAGATAGTCTTGTTAACCCTCTTTTGATTCGCGACTTACCAACCTAAGAAGCTGCCGACCAAAGAAGCTGCCGACCTAAGATATGCCACGACCTAAGGAGCTACCGACCTAATGGTTTTAACAACCTACCGACCTAAGAGCAAAGTGGTTTCAGCGACCTAAATTAGGTTGCAAGTGGTCTCAACCGACCTACGACCTATGATGAGTCGTACGCGGCCTATCAACTCGCTCAGAAAAGAATCAAAGGCAATCAGGATAAGTCGGATCCCATCCCTTAGGTCGATGCCGACCTAATAACTCGTTCAGGGTAAGTTCAAGAACAACTGATACAAGTGATCCCTTATGTCATCGCCGACTTACGACCTACGACCTACCTTAGGTCGTTGACGACCTAGTACTTGTGTGGTTAAATTCCGCCCAGAATCACTCCTATAAATACCCCTCTAACTCCAACAATAAGGGGACTTTTGGATCATTCTCTGAAGCGCCGTTACTCTGCAGAATTCATAACTCATCCAACACTTGAAGAACTCCAAACATTCCAGACACTACAACAAGCTTCAAAAGAAATCTACCACATTCAACATGAATTCGATGAGATCTTCTACACCGAAGTTTGAGCTACTAGTCTGAAGTGTTTTTGTGATCAAAGTGAATTGTATTTCAAATGCATTGTATCAATTTGTAACCAGATCAGCAATAAAAGAATTCAAAGTGGACGTAGGCTTGATCTTAAGCCGAACCACTATAAAATCGCTGTCTTTTACTATTTTCTGCTACTTTACTGCTTATTTTTTGTTCCCGTATCATGGGTGGTGCTTTCACAACATTACTGCACACACCAGGGTGTTAGCGTTCAATTTTTAGCGTTAACATTTTGGTGCTTTGATTGAGAACCCAACTCAGGAGTGTTGTCATCATTGCTTCACGAGAGTTTGTGGAAAAAGTTTCTTTGAGAACCAGAAGTTTGTCAGAAATAATGGCTCCCGGAAGAAAGCGCAAGTCTGCAAGATCCGTCAATGCTCAGGGTAACACTGCTACTTCTCCTTCATCAAGTCAGGCAGCTCCAAGCATTGGAGTGACACGGGCGGAGTTAGATGCTACTGTGTCTGGGTTATATCAGCAAATCGAAACCCAGAACACTCTAATGCTAGAAAGATTGAATGCTATGCTCGGAGCTAACCGTCAACCAGCGAATAATGAGGAAAATTTTGCTGATGCTGTACACAACTCGGAAGGTGGAAACATTCCTCAAAGGGCAGCGGGCACTGCCGAAGGGGCACCTCCCCAAGCCGGAGTGACAAGGCCGCAATCAACTCTCCACGAACGTTTGTTTAGGCAAACTTATGAGAAAACGGCTGATGAATGCCCCGTAGAGCCTCTGAACAACGGGGAATACCTCTCGGAAATTGTCCGACAGATCATGAAAGAGAGCATGCAAAGAAATAAAGATGAGAACGACTGGGGGTTCGCTCCAAGTAAAACTCCGTTCATCGAGAAAATTCTAAAAGCTGAATTCCCAAGAAAGTTTGTACCTCCTACCATTCCAGCTTACCGAGGGACAAGCGACCCCAATCAATTTCTGTACAAATACGACTGGCACATGACGGGTGCTAGGGCTACAGATGAAATTAAATGTCGGTACTTTCCGGTATACTTAGAAGGGGTAGCACTACTCTGGTTTACAAAGCTGCCGGTCCGATCTGTAGACCAGTTCTCTGATTTAACTCGGAAGTTTAAAGAACAATTCAGGCTGTACGCTTCAAAGGCGAAAGACATAATGTCATTGTCTAGCCTTGAACAAAATCCAGGAGAGTCTATTAAGTCCTTCTTGAATCGCTTCAACATAGCTCTAGCTGAAGTTGACAACGCGGAGCCATGGATGATTTTGACTTATCTGATGTGGGCAATCGATAAGTCAAGTGAATTTGGTAAATGGCTGAAAATGAAGGAGTCGAATTCGCTCGAGAAGTTTTATAAGAAAGCTGATGAGTTCATATGCCTGGAAAATCTTCCTGCACCAATGAAAGTGGTGGCGACAAGAGTGGAGAATAGCATTCCTGCTTCATCTAAGAAAGATTCCGGAGGTTAGAAGAGGGAGAATAATAATGGAAAGAAACAAAAGGATATAAAGAGACCTCGTTTCTTTAAACCCTCAGATTTCACTCCCTTAACCGACACTCCGAAGAATATCTTCTTTGCCACCAAAGATGCCATGGATTATCCTAAACCAGTAGAGATAAAACCTGGAAAGGGTGCTATGCGAAATGGAAAATTTTGTCGATTTCATAACCAACCCGGCCATGATACCAACGAATGTCGTCATTTGAAGAGCTTGATTGAAGAATTGCTAAGAGAACATAAACTGCAACAGTATGTTAAGAAGAACAGGAATGACCCAACTTCATCTGCTCAGGGGCAGCAACCCCCTACTCACCCATCTGGCTCGGGTGAGGGTACTACAGCACATAAATCTGAAAGGCCTATTATCAATGTGATTACAGGAGGCCCACACCCAACGGGCAGAAGCTGGGGTGAAATGGAAAGATATGCTCATGCTTTGAAATATACTCCAGCGAAGGAAGATGTTTTTGTTTTGGAAGACGCTGCACCCCTGAAACAGCAGAGAACTTCTAATGAAGACATTGTGTTTAAAGCTAGGGATTCTATGGGTATTGAAGCTCCAACCATGGATCCCTTGGTCATTTCTGCAGGAATTGGGCCAGCTATTGTAAGGCGAGTGCTTATTGATTGCGGCGCCTCTTGCAATATACTCTTTAAGAAGACATTTGATCAAATGAAGATTCCAATGACTGACGTTCAGGCTTCATCGCAAAAAATTGTTGGGTTTACCGGGGAACCGCAGCAGCCAATTGGAACTGTCGATTTGTTTGTGGAACTGGGAGATGGACAGAAGAAGGTGGTTTGGAAACAGACTTTTGTAATTGTTGACGGATTTTCTGCTTATAATGCCTTCCTGGGCCGGCCAACTCTAGCTGCATTCAAAGCCATTCTTGCCCCATGGTGCCTAACTTTGAAATTCCCCACAGACAATGGTGTTGGTGTCATTAAAGGAGATCAAAACGCTGGGCGGGAGTATTATCTGATAGAGCTTCGAGAGGCAAGGAAGAGAGATGGGATTAGATGCAGCAGCTCCGCTCCGCATCAAAAAGCCAACCTTGTAGCAAGTACAGGGTGGCCCCTGCACTGGCGAGCATAGTGGTGCCAGAAGAGAAATGGATCCCAGAAAAGCCAGTGCAGGGGAGAATAGAGTGGTGCCGATGGAAGTAACGGTACCAGTACCCGTTGATCTTAAAGACCCAAACAAAGTGCTAAATGTGGGTTCACAACTAAGTATGACAGTCCAAAATATGCTGGTAACATTTTTGAAAGCAAATCTGGACGTATTCGCTTGGAGTCACACTGATATGTGTGGAATATCTCCGGAGATTGCTGTACATACCCTGAATATAGATCCAAAATTCACACCTATGAAACAAAAAAGAAGAACTCAAGGTCCAGAACGGTCAGCAGCGCTAAAGGAAGAAGTAGATCGGCTCATGGAGAATGGTTTCATCAAAGAGTCCACCTATCCGAATTGGGTTTCAAATCCAGTACTGGTTAAAAAAGCAAAAGGAAAATGGAGAGTATGCATCGATTTCTCAGATTTAAACAAAGCTTGTCCTAAAGACTGCTTCCCGTTGCCAAGGATTGATCAATTAGTAGATGGAACAGCCGGGCACGAATTATTGTCTTTTATGGATGCTTACTCCGGATATAACCAGATTATGATGCATGAGTCGGATCAAGAAGATACGAGCTTCATCACCGATGTTGGTCTTTACTGCTACAAAGTCATGCCCTTCGGACTGAAGATTGCAGGCGCAACATATCAGAGGCTCGTTAATGCAATGTTCAAATCACAGCTTGGAAAAACAATGGAAGTCTATGTTGATGATATGTTAGTGAAATCAAAGAAAGCAGTTGACCATATGGATCACCTAGCAGAAATGTTCGCAATTCTCCGAAAGTATGGAATGAAGCTCAACCCTTTGAAATGTTCATTCGGAGTGGAATCCGGAAAATTTTTGGGATTTATCGTGAGCGCTAGGGGCATTGAAGCTAATCCTGCTCAAATTACTGCTCTGAGAGAAGTTAAAGCCCCTAGGACAAAGAAGGAACTTCAGAGCCTCAATGGGAAAGTTGCTGCTTTAAGTCGTTTTATCTCCAAAGCCACTGATAAATGCATTCCTTTCTTCGACGCTCTAAAGAAAGGAAAGAAAAACTTCGAATGGACTCCTGAATGCCAGAAAGCTTTCGATGAACTAGTCCGTCACATGGAAGCGCCTCCAATACTTTCTAAGCCCAACAACGGCAAAGACCTTTTCTTATACTTGGCAGTTTTGGTCTCATGCCCTGAGTGCAGCATTAGTGCGGGAAGATGCAAAAGTTCAGCGCCCAGTCTACTATATCATTAAAAGATTCACTGGGGCAGAAATGAATTATTCAAAGCTAGAAAAGCTCGCCTATTGTTTACTGATTGCTTCCAGAAAATTGATACCATATTTTCAAGCTCACCCTATCAAAGTTCTCACTGATCAGCCCCTAAAGCAAGTCCTTTTTCGCCCTGAAACTTCGGGCCGCCTTTTGAAATGGAATATTGAACTTAGCCAATATGATATCGCTTATCATCCCCAAAGAGTGATCAATGGACAAGCTTTAGCAGATTTCATTGCAGAGTACACAGATAAGGGTGATAGTGAGGAAGAGGTTACAGTTGACATCCCGACCAAATGGAAGTTATATGTTGATGGCTCAAGAAATGATTACTGTTCCGGGGCTGGGGTAGTGCTTGAAACCCCCGAAGGGCGATCATTATGTTACGCATTAAGATTGGAATTTCCTTCTACAAACAATGAAGCAGAATATGAAGCTCTAATTGCTGGATTAAAGATTGCAAAGGAACTAAACATCAAAGCATTGCAGATCTTCAGTGACTCTCAGCTTATTGTATGTCCAGTCAAGAAGAAGTTTCAAGCTAAAGGAGGAAATCTGCCTTCTTACTTGTCAAAGACTTCTGAGCTTCTCGATGATTTTGATCACTATTCGATAAGCCACATACCACGAGAGGAAAATATGAAGGCAGATTCTCTCGCAAAGTATTCAAGTTCCGGAGAAGCCCAATTATTGGGATTGGTTCCTATGGAGGTCTTGTCAGCTCCAAGCACTGATGAAATGGATATCGACTGGATCATGGCTGTATCTCAAGAACAAGAGTCATGGATGACCCCGATCTGAGAATATCTAATCAACGGTTCCTTGCCAGAAAATTCTAAAGAACGCCGAAAACTATTAAGAAAAGCATCGAGATATGTAATTCAAGACAGTCGGTTATACAGGCGGGGATTCTCAATGCCATTACTCCGATGTGTAACCAAGGAAGAAGCTAAGACAATTTTAGCAGAGGTGCACGGAGGAGAATGTGGGGATCATTCAGGTGGCCAAACTCTTACCAAGAAAGTTCTCCGGTATGGGTATTTTTGGCCAGATATTAATCGAGATGCTGCTATCTACTCCCGAAAATGCGACAAGTGTCAGAGATTTTCAAAAACCCCAAGAGCACCTTCCACCGAACTAACACAGATGGTCAGTCCATGGCCATTTGCCATTTGGGGAATAGATCTAATCGGACCTTTACCGGTTGCCAAGTCAGGGATCAAATATGTTATTGTCGCTGTTGATTATTTCACTAAATGGGCTGAAGCTGAACCTTTGGCTACTATTACCTCTAAAAAGATGATAAATTTTGTGACTAAAAATATCATTTGCAGGTATGGTGTGCCACAAAAGATAATCACAGACAACGGTACTCAATTCGAAAGCGAAGAGTTCCAGGACTTTTGCAAGCAATTCAAAATCCGAAAATGCTTCTCAACAGTGGCTCATCCACAAGCAAACGGGCAAGTGGAGGCAGTAAACAAAATTATCAAGTCAACCATCAAAAAACAGTTTGAAAAAGCAAAAGGTGGATGGGTTGATAAACTAGCACTATGGGGATACTGAACAACTCATAAAACTGCGACTGGGCACACTCTATTCTCATTGGCATACGGATCAGAAGCAATGATTCTGGTAGAATTAGAAGTCCCTTCACACAGGAGAATTCATTTCAACCAGGCTGAAAACGAAAGATTGCAACTCGAAGCACTTGACTTCCTTGATGAAAGAAGGGAAGAAGCTAGACTTAGAGTTGCGGCCCATCAGCAAAGGATAGCAAGGCACTTCAACTCTAAAGTCCGTCAATGAAGCTTTGAAATCGGGGACTTAGTCTTGAAGAGGATCATGACAGCAACTAGAGTGTTTGGACCAAATTGGGAAGGACCATATGTCATAGGCAATAAACTTCTCAATGGCACTTTCAAACTCACAACTGTTGAAGGAGATCCAATCCCGAGAGCCTGGAACAGCAATCACTTGCGTCCACATTTTACTTAGAAGCAATGCTTGAAGTTGTAAAATGACAATGGATGTACCAATTGTATTGTAAACCATTGTAAAATCAGTGATGATCAATAAAAGAGCTATAAAGTGGATGTAGGCCCAGTTCTTGGCCGAACCACTATAAATTCTGTGTTCTTTATTATTATAAAATGCCTGTTTCATTTCGATGTGTAAATACTCTAAATGTATTGCTAAAATATCGATTCAATATTGCATGACATTAAAACAAAGCTTACCCGGCACAAGGCCAAGTGAGCCCCGCAAATCACTCAATAAACGAATTTCAGGCCACAAAAAGTTCCAAATTTAAATCCAACATAAGATGAACTTCACACAAAAAGTTGATGATTCCACCAGAGGGACACTTTTCCAAAGAAAAGGAACCAGACACTTGTTAACTAATTACGATCGACTGTATAAACAGACATCTGATTAGATAACTTGCGCCTGTCCCGTGAAGTCACTTAACAGTGAAGTACACTCCATCGGATAAAGCAAACTGCTTGCAAAAGAAAGGAACACGGGCTCAGAGACAATAACAGGGGACCACTAATGAGCAAACAACAAAGAGGCATGGGCGAGCCAATCAACAAAAGCCCTCTTCGGAGGCACAAGACCTCTTCGGAGGCGCAACTCTTCAGAGGATAAAGACCTCTACGGAGGCACAAGCCCTCTTCGGAGGCACGCCAAAAAATGGGAGTTCTCTTCTCAACAAAAAGGTTGGTGGAACCACCAAAAAAGGGCACCTTCCCAAGTGGAAGGCACAGGGCCTTTGTTAACTAGTTGCAATCGTTTGTGCGAACGAACATCCAATTAAGTAACTTGGGTCCGCCTCGTGGAACCATTTAACTGTGAGAAAGTAACTTTCAGGCAATCAAATAAAGACCTCTCCGGAGGCACAAGACCTCTTCGGAGGCACAAGACCTCTTCGGAGGCACGCTGCCCTCTTCGGAGGCAGAAGACCTCTCCCGAGGCACCACAAGCCCTCCTACGAGGCACAAGCCTTCCCCAAAGGCACATACTGCCCTCTCTGGAGGCAGAAGACCTTCCCCAAGGCACACAAGACCTCTCCGGAGACAAAAGACCTCTCCGGAGGCACAAGACCTCTCCGGAGGCACAAGACCTCTCCGGAGGCACAAGACCTCTTCGGAGGCACGTCCCAAAAATGAATGCTCTTCTCAAACAGCAAAAATAATGGAACCACTATAGGGGCACCTTCCCAAGCAGAAGGAACAAGACTCTTGCTAACTGGTCGCGATCGTTCATACAAACGAACATCCGATCGGACAGTTTGTGTCTGCCCCGTGGGTCTATTCAATTGCGAGGAAGTAATTTCAAGCGAGTCAAACAAAAAGCCCTCTAATGAGGCACAACAACAAAAAATCCTCTTCGAAGGCACACTTCAATTCTTAAAAGAAGATTAACTTGTTCATCTTGAAAAGCTCTTCTTAAAAGTTGAAGTGCTACATAAAGCCCTCCTCAGAGGCCCACTTTACCGCGTAGGAGAATTCGCTTCTCAGAAATATGAAGTGATCATCTTCGAAGGTTGAAGTGTAAAAACTTCTCCAAAAACGAGACACGCTCCGTTAAAGCAGAATAATTTTTCCTCAAAAATGGGATAGTTATTCTCCAAAATAAGAGTACAAGTCTCGTCAAAGCAAAAAATATTACAACGCACTTGTGGTATGGGGGCAATATCATACAAGATAACTACATCAATAAAAATAGCATTCAAAAAGTAGTACTCAAGCTACATACCACAAGTTCATTACAATATCACGCAAAAAAGATGTGGAATAAATGCATTCTCAAACACAGACAAAAAGTTTGTACAAGTAAAAAGAATTGTTTATTCTACACTGAAACAAGAAATAAATGCATTCTTACATACACAAGAATTTGTACAAGTAAAAGAATTATTTTATTCAATACTATGAAAGTTCTTTACATGTGCAGATCTCAAAAAAGCAGGGACCGGTGCCCGCACAATCTCCGGTCAATACATGCAAAAAGCAAGAGGCAGAACAAGAAGCATAAAGTCCAGCTTATCATTCCTTCTTCCGGCCACCCTTAGAGCTCTTCCCTGGCTTGATAACTAGTTTTGGAAGCCGTTGTGGACGGGTCGGGGGCGGAGGAGAAGGAGAAGTAGTCGGATCTTCTTCTATTTTGTCTTCTCCAGCTGAAGTGTTTTTCTTCTTCTTCCTCATAGCGCGCTTCCCTTTCCTCTTTGAAGAAGACTCACTTTCCGGAGTAAGCAGCGTAGAAAGTTTTGTGTTATCATCAAGAGACTGCTCCGGGGTCTTCTCACTGTCCTCAAGATCTTCTGCCTTCTGTTCTTGCGAAGCGGGTGGATCCTCCAAGCCTCGAAGGGCTTCTATCTGTTCTTCTTGCGATCCCGGCTGAGAAGCCGGAGTAACTTGAAGAGTTGGAGGAGGAATAGCTGGAAGAGGAGAAGTGTGCGCAATGCTCGGTGCTTCCGCTACAGAAGAAAAGAAGTTAAAATCAGTACTCTCCGAAAAAAGAGAAGATATTGGATCATCAGGACTTAAGTAATAAGCAAGAAATTCATCAAGTTCAATTGAATCGAATGAATAATCCACTTGAGCCAGATCTGAATCGAAGTTACCTGGAGAAGTCGATTTTATCAGTTCAATTTTGAACTTTTCAGCTTCCATGTCTTCCTGGCTCTTCTCCTCGATTTGAGTAAGGGGAGATTCGGTAATGATGGGCTTAGCATCAGTTTTTGCAGGAGGTGGAGAGTAAGAGCTGGAACCGACGATATCAACGTCGGCCAAAGTCAAAGTATGGACAGGGGCAGTTAGAGATATTTTCTTTTCCAGATGCTCCCCTGCCACTGTTTCAGCTCTAGCTTCAGCGAGTTGCTCTTTTCCTCTGGCAAGAGCGACACGAGTCTCGTCATCAAAATAGTGTGCCTCAAGCTCCGCCTCATCATAGACGGCGCCGCCAAGCATATCAATCGCGGCCTCCCATACTTCAGCCAAGGTGATCTCATACTTCGGGCCCAAGAATGAGAGGCTTCCGCTTCCCAGAACACTATGAAGATAAAAATCAAATAAAGTTGAGCTAACGTTGGCCTTCGTCGCTTCGTGCGAGTGCTCGGCTGCTTCCTTTCCAGCGATGGCTTCATCGCGCTCTTTTTCGGTCTTCAATAACTGAGCTTGCAGCCTTATAATTTCCAAATCTTGAGAGCTGACTTTTTCCCGCAGCTGGACGATGTCATTGCGATATTTTTCAGTAACACGCTGCTCGGCTTCAAGTTTCAGCTCAGCATCTCTTTGAGCAGCATGCGCATCCCGCACTTGTTTTTGAAAAACTTCCTCTTTTTAAGAGTGCGAGGCAGATGAAGTGGCAAGATCTTCCTTAAATTTCTTGACTTCGGACCCAAGTCTCACATTGTCATCTGCAATGCTCGCCATCTCCGCATCATGCTGCTTGCAAATTTTATCCCACTCCGTCTTATCGTTCTCCATAGTCAACATGGCTTCAAGATTCATATGATTAACCCTCTGAAGCTCGTCAACGAGTTTCTGCCATCCGGACATCCTCTCGATATCAAGCTTAACAGCATCGAGATTCCTAAGCATAGTTTGCTTATCGATCGGTACCAAGTCCAAGTCAAAACGCACCCCTTTTAAACACCAATTCGGGAAACGGCTTTGAAGAGTGGGAGGGGCATCTTTGACTTGGTATTGAGGCCTGCTGATAATCGCCTGGATGTCAGATTTCTTTAAAGCTGGAGAGCCGGATGGGATATCAGAAGAGATAGGAGCGTCAGTCTTTTTAGAAATCGCAGACGCGTCCTTTTGGCTAAGCCTGGCCCGTTTACTGGGATCTTCAGAAATTTTGCTCTTTCCTCTGTCGTCCTGCGACTTTCTCTTATGGGAAGCGTCATCTCTTTGAGAGGAATCGTGACGTTCTTCCCTCCTCCTTTGCTGCTCCTCATAAGCTTGTCTCTCTCGAGCTTTTCTAACCGCTCGCTCCTCATCAGTTTCCCTACGAACGGGGAGGTAGCATCCATAGTCATAAGAGTCACGCCCTCCATAGCGCCGAAAGTTATCATAATGTGAACCGCTTCACCCCATCGAAGAATCTGAAATTAAAAAAAGTCAAGTCTTAGAAATCTCTAGGAGAAGAGAAGCTAAGTGCATATAAGTTCCAAAAAATCCTAAGTGTGTGTGGCGTGCAAACTACACGCGTCAGACTACGAACCACTCGTCGGCTTAGGGGTTATATCGGATTTTGCTATAGGAGCGAACTCTTGGGACAACGAAAGCGGTCGTAAAGCAGATGTCGCTTCGAGCACTGGAGAGGAAACTTTAGCATTGACGACATCATCTTTAAAAAGCTCGCGTGAAGTCACCATTAGATCGCTTAGCTCACCAAAAATGTCTTCGCCATCATGCCGAGCGGAACTTTCTTTTTTAACTTCTTCATCGGCTGCCTTCTCGGAGCGTTGGGGAGATTCCTCCTCTTCAATAACTTTAGAAAGTGTTAGCTTGCTGGACGACCCCACAACGTCAGTAGAAGTAGAACACTTCACCAGAGAAGCCTCTGTGGTAGGTTCTTTCGGTATAAGTTCTTCGGTAGGAGCTGGGTCATCTGATGCCTTAGCTGGAGAATCAGGGACTTCATGTGGCTGAATAGAATGGGAAGGATGTAAGAGTCTAAATTGATGAAAAAACTCATCTTTCAATAGAAATTGGATACTCCTCTCCTCAACTGGCACGGCCATAAGCCTCTCAAAAGTTGATTTGTGACCAGAATCCCTGGAAGGAGGAGGAAGCGCGGAAAAAAGTAAAGAGCGAAGTTAACACTTGACAACTCGGGCTTCGAAAAGTTCAGAAAACATAAGGAAAGGAAAAAAGATAAATGATCATACTTCCTACTCTCCAGATAGCATAAAATCCCGGAGGACACCGAACGTAGAAAAACTGACTCAGAAACCCGTGAACACTGTCAGGAAGACCAATGATCAGCTTGCGGTTCCTAGCACTTCTCACGACTGTGATAGAAGGATGGTCTTTATTTTTGGCAAATGAGCACAGATAACAAACTTCGTCAAAACTTGGAAGACGATCCAGCGTCCTCCTAAATAGCACACATAGTCCCATCAGGATGGCGTAGCCATTGGGATGTAACTGAAAGGGAGAAATAGACAATCGAAGAAGAAGCTGTTGAAGGAAATTGTTAAAAGGAGGAATGGCTCCGTTCATACACATTTGGCGATTAACGGCGACGAAGCCATGAGGTGGTATGTTAGCAGTGTCGTTTCTCTCAGGTAGTATGGCATCTGTTTCAGCGATGCCGAACTGAGTACACAGTTGGTGGAAAACATTATATGTTAAAGTGGTCGAAATTCTTTCTGGAAGATTAGTCAATGGGACAGGAATAGGAATGGCCTCTCCAGCTTGAACCATTGTCTCTTCTTGTTAAGAAGTCATTCTACATAAGCAACTGGATGTTCAAATGTGAAGGTGCACGTTTCCTAAAAAGTGTGAAGTGTTGTGCAGAACTAATAAAAATAACAAGCAAACATAACTGAAGTTAAACTAGTCGACAATTGGTCGATTATGAAATTTCAGGGCTTGTTAATTTAAAAACTCAGGTGCGGTATTAATGCAAACAAACCATCTTCAGTTAACTATTTTAGTTTTGCTTTAATACTTCACTTGAATTGGTTGGTTTACAGCATTTCATTCACACAGTTCATTTGAGTTGATTATCCTTTATCGACTAATCTTTCATTTGATGTGGGCAGTCAATGGCAGTATATTTGTCCCAGTTTTCTGCAAATATTGTGTTTAACAGGTTGTTAGCATTAGAGATAATCTGTAGGGAAGTTCAAACAAGTTTAAAGTCCAGACAGTTCAAAGTTTAGGCAGTTTATTCCGGCAATTCAAGTCAAGAATTCAGGTCGAAATTATGCTTCAAGTTGAGAGTTCAAGTTTAGGCAGTTCATTCAAGTTTTAGCTCGTCCACGACCTAAAGGATGAGCTACGAGTTAAGTTAAATCATCGACCTCTTAAGTCGTAATGCATATGAAGGAAAAAGGTCTCAAGTCAGAACGGCATGAATTTCTCTAAGTCCTAGCTCGGCCGCGACCTAAGGCCTATGTCGCAAGCTAATTAAGTCGCAGAAGAGTTAGGTCGCAGAAAAAATTGGGTCGTTCGATCAGTTAGGTCGCGAGAGTGCTTGAACCGGACAGGTTGTTAGATCGTGAATGTTTTAGGTCGTCTCCGATGGAATCTCGAGCTATCTCCTGCTCGAACCAAAACCTCACCTCCTTTCACCAATTACCTTCCTCTCCACTGAGAAGTTCAGTAACACTAACACGTCAACCAGCCAATTTGAGATCCATAAACCCAATAACCCATTAACAATTCCCTCATCTCCTCTAAAGTCATGAATCAGTTAGTCTAAAAGCGCCGTAACCCATCACCTTGTTCTCACAAACTGTCTAAAGCCAGGACAAACCACCTCGAATCCATCAGCAATCGATTGAAACGAGGATCGTGATGAAGCACGACATAAAAAGTGGGTCGGAGATGAAAATGGGATTCATGATTCAGTGACAATCGAGGATTGAATAGAAAACAGGTTCACTTACGCAATGAAATATTAAGAATAACTGATGATTGAGTAATTGAATTTGTCTTCGAGAGCTTGAGTACTTGCTAATGGCAGATGGAATGATAGAGGAGGTGAAGGAAAAGAGGGAACGACCTAAGCTATTTATACACTGGGGTAGTGAAAGGCGAATCGACGCACACGACCTACGACCTACGACCTATCATCGCTCACGACCTAACAAACTCATCAAAGAGCGAGCTAAGAAAATCGAAGCACACGACCTACGACCTAGGCGTGTACTTCGAGGGGAAAATGTTAACCCTCTTTTGATTCGCGACTTACCGACCTAAGAAGCTGCCGACCTAAGAAGCTGCCGACCTAAGAAGCTGCCGACTTAAGAAGCTGCCGCCCTAAGATATGCCACGACCTAAGGAGCTACCGACCTAATGGTTTTAACAACCTACCGACCTAAGAGCAAAGTGGTCTCAGCGACCTAAATTAGGTCGCAAGTGGTCTCAACCGACCTACGACCTATGATGAGTCGTACGCGACCTATCAACTCGCTCAGAAAAGAATCAAAGGCAATCAGGATAAGTCGGATCCCATCCCTTAGGTCGCTACCGACCTAATAACTCGTTCAGAGTAAGTTCAAGAACAACCGATACAAGTGATCCCTTATGTCATCGCCGACTTACGACCTACGACCTACCTTAGGTCGTTGATGACCTAGTACTTGTGTGGTTAAATTCCACCCAGAATCACTCCTATAAATACCCCCCTAACTCCAACAATAAGGGGACTTTTGGATCATTCTCTAAAGCACCGTTACTCTGCAGAATTCATAACTCATCCAACACTTGAAGAACTCCAAACATTCCATACACTACAACAAGCTTCGAAAGAAATCTACCACATTCAACATGAATTCGATGAGATCTTCTACACCGAAGTTTGAGCTACTAGTCTGAAGTGTTTTTGTGATCAAAGTGAATTGTATTTCAAATGCATTGTATCAATTTGTAACCAGATCAGCAATAAAAGAATTCAAAGTGGACATAGGCTTGATCTTAAGCCGAACCACTATAAAATCGCTGTCTTTTACTGTTTTCTGCTACTTTACTGCTTATTTCTTGTTCCCGTATCACGGGTGGTGCTTTCACAACATTACTACACACACCAGGGTGTTAGCATTCAATTTTTAGCGTTAACAAGTCTTATGGTGGGAAAAATACACGGTAGACCTGAAGTCTTTGCTTGCTTTCGAAGTGATTTTAAAAATAGCAAACGATAAAATTCCTAAAATGTTTCAAAACAAATGTTACACCTTATCTCCTTACCTTTCAACAAAGACCAAGAATGCCAAATTCGGTTCAAAAGCATGAGAGTTATGGTCAAAATTCTATAAGAAGGCTAGGAATAAATTCATTAAAACATTGATCAGAAATTTTATTTATCCATTTTGCAAAATACATTTTGGGTTTAAACACTTACAGAGATAGGTGATAATTATGAAATTGTATATGGTCAAATTCTATTTTCTGGAAATCCAAAATTATTTATAAATAGGTATTAACACAAATGGTTATCTATTTATAACCAAGGTGTATAAATATATAATTATATATCATACACTATGTCAAAAATATTCTACTATTTACTTACCAGCCAATCAATCAATTTATTCATAACACAACAATTAACCGAGTAATTATAATATTAAGATTAACTATACATTGAGTTTCGTCCATTATCAAAATAACATTATAATTCATCCTCGTACCTAAATAAACAATAATCAATCAACTATAGTTATTGTTTATGTTTTGAGAGATTAAAAATACATATATGGCATAAACAAATTTCAAAAAATAAAAACATGGTTATTTCATGTATCCACTAGAAAAAGTGTGGAACATTAAAACCATCAACATTTAAATGAGTTACAAGGGAAGGATAAACACCTCTTCACTTGAATGGCAACATAATGAAACGGAAACCTAAGAATCATTTTTCATCCCAATTGCATGCAAATAAAAAGTCTGAAGAAACATCAGAAGCAATATGCTGTATTATCTCAAAAACATTATCTCAAAAAGAAGAAATACAATAGGAGCAATCAAGAAACAAAAAAGAACCGGAAAAGAGAATGTTGAGAGCTATAGAATAAGTTTAAATTCTTTTCATAGCTCGATTGATAATTTGGTAAGACATTTTTTTTGAATAAACATATAAAGGAGCAATAATTGACTTCATTCTTCAGCATTATCAACATGTTCAATGAGAGAAAATCAACACGGAGATATAAAAAAAGAATATGCTTCAATAGATATGATTATATATGCCTTTTTAAGTGAAGAAAATTGCTGCCGTGTTGGAGAAACGAAGGGAATTTTAAAAGAAAATGATATTGAAATTTTTTTGGAAGAGAAAAAATGGGTAACAATCAATACACCTTTCTGAGATGAAAGCTGATATGAATATTTTCAAGTAAAAATTGCACTACAGATTCAAAAATGATAAAATCAAAAGATATCGAGTTGGGAATTTATGAGTTTTAAAAGGAAAATCCGTTGATGTTATAAATGCAATAAGATTGATCATACTATACTTAGTTGCAAGATACTTGTTCTCAAATGCCAACTCTCTATTCCCACAAGTGCGACTGCCACACACAGATAAGCTGAAACTAATGAAACCAGTTTAATGGCTAGTATAAAAGCATCCAATAGAGAAAATAAGAAAAAACAAAGGGAATCCAAGAAAATACGCTCTAGCATAACAATATTATTGGCATATCATTATTACTTATTTTATATGTTATAGTTTCTCTCATAAAAATATGCGTATAAACTAAAGTTCAAATCACTACAACAAACCAAGGTATTAATAGCAGCATAAAATAGCGTTTCAATAGAAAATGCTATCACTGATTATTTGATTAAAAACTCATAAAGTTAAAAACGCTATTTCATCCACCAAATTGTTAAAACGCTGTGTCATCAAGCCTATGGTCATGAAAATTTGCTTCCCTTGTGAAAATTGGTTCCCTCGTGAAAATTTGCTTCCCTCCCCCGCTGCTTTTATCAACTCTTAAGAAAATTATCCTTCCCTCTCGCTACGTAACAAAATTATCGCTTAACCCTAAAATTATCCCCAATTTCTTCCTTATTTAATATTCCTCAATCGCACGGCAATTCATCGGACACTAATAAAGTCGCACAGAAAAAAGAATCTACGTCGGTACTAATCAAATCACATCGTCTGTATCTTCATTATCATATGTAAAAGTGGAATCTTCAAACTTCAGAAAGTCGATACTAGGTAAGTTTACAATATTATTGATTGTCTTTTGATTTTTGTGTGCAATTCCTAACCCTAATCTTCTTCTGATTCTATTATATTAATATTATTGATTGAATTCCCTTTTAATTTTCATTGATTAGGGGTCGTATCTTTTTTATCTGAGCTTGTAGGAAGAATATAATTTAGCTTCTAATTAAATTATTAATGATGTTGGACGTAAACTACTCGTTGGATATGACCTTTCGTGCTTAATCGTTAATGAATAATGATGGTGTCATTGATTTGGGATATTTTGGTTTTGTCTCTACTACATGTATTGTTGGAAGCAATACATTATTCTTTCTTGTTCATACATCCAAAAGTGAAAAATAGATTGCAAATTTTCTTCTTCTGACATTTGATCATGTAATCGATGCAAGTGGTGGGTTTTTTAGTATATATAGTGATACGGTAAGCTGGCAGAATTTTATAAGCCTTTTAATTTGATAACCATCTTTTGAAATGGAATGCGTAAATTATCAAATTTATTTAACTACTCAAAATAGTTGATACTGTGAGCAGGAAAGTGATCCTTTGAAATGAAATGTGGGAATCCTTTTAATTTGGTAACTGACAATATGTATCAATCACATATAAATATCAATTTATTTATCATTGTCTCCAAGTTGATAAATTTGGGTCCATATTTGTACTTGAAATATTATTTGCTGAAGATGGAATATTGCACAGCCGCTAACTATAAATCCTAGTTTAAACTAATCTTCTAGTTTGTAAATTTCGCAAAGATCTTGTCTGCATACACCGAAGTAAATAAAAAGAGGCACCTTTTGCACTTTATGCTCCATGGAGATACCATTTCAGTACCGAGCATCCTAAAACCACAAACCTATAGACTACATGAAATCAAATACACACACATATATATATAACAGTGCATTGTCCTTTCATATTTTCAAGATAGTTAGAATATAGATGAATATACTCTAACTAATGTCGAGTGTGAATCCCTTGACATCTAATTTGTAAATTTGTCATCGTGGTATTATGACCGACAAGTAACTACAATGATTACTCAAACAATGTTTGCATAACCCCGTCTCAGTCATGCCCAGTTCACTTAACCCTAATTCATTCGACCCCTTGTTCGGAAATGCACCGCATTGTATATAGGTACAATATCTAAAAGAATATTGTCATCATGGAAAAAAATGCTTTCAACTCCACTGTATTTAAGTGGTATTATTACCAACAAGTAACTATGATGTTTTTTGTGCAGGAAGAATGCTTGGAAAACCATTGTGGGCATTTCACATCATGTCTCTTTTACAAGGCCATGTGGTCTCTTTGATGTAGCCACCGTCGCATTTAGCAATCCTTTGACACTTTTTCCTTATACTGATAGCATCTTCAATAAGCTAGATTTTATAGGCATAAACTAGTATGTGCAGGTTTGTACCACTTCATCATTTATTTTCATAAAAGATGTACTGCTAGAACACTATAGCAGCCAATATTCATTAAAATTAGAATATTGATATTTCAGCTAATTGCCTTGAAATTTTATTCAAGCATACCTTTATTCTCAACTTCAATTTTGGCCAAAAAATGTCTTTTGTTTTTTTTATTGTTAAGATAGCTCTATTTACAAAATTGAAGTTAGACTAAAGAAATTATATAATATTTATGTATAATTAATTTAAGGTTTGGTATTTATCATTTAATAACAATGCCGGAGGGAACCAAAAGAAAGTTTCAGTAATTATGTCAATCTTATCCTAGTAGAATATATATGCATTATTAATTTGAAGTTAAATATTTAATTTCTTAACAACAACTTCAAAGGGCATCAAAAGAAAGATTCAGGAATTATGTTAATCTTATTGTATTTGAATATTATATATACATACATCCGTGCGTTCACATATCATTAACCTGAAGTTTATTAGTTAATCTTTTAATAACAAGTTCAAAATGCATCAAAAAAAGGTTTAAGGAATTATGTCGATTTTATTGTAATAGCCTTGAATCAAATTTCTTTTTGCAATGGAGACTATATATATAATTTTTGCTAATAGGAAATGATTTCTGGGCCTTCCTCGAAACTTGTGGAAATCGATGAATATAGTGAATCTGGTCACGCTTTTTATCCATAAGGGTTGTTTCGCATGTTGCACCAGTTTAATGAAAGATACAAACACCCCAATGTGCCATTCATCATTATTGAAATGGAGCTAACAATGAAACCAATTTAATTTGTCATCCTTACTTACTGGAGCATTTATGGTTGTTTATGCATCATCTAAAATGGTTATGAATCATGATATCATATCAGTTATTTTAATATTATATATGTAGAAAAATATATTCCCATTTTGTAGAAACATTGTTAATTTTTTCTTTGATTTTCTTTCAACTATTTAGGGTGTGAAGATATTGGCTATTTATCCTAGAATATTTCTGATAATTAGGAGTGGGCAGATATGGGTATGGTACCATATTTCTGATAACACACATATGCTTGTTCATCCTTTCTTAAGTACGTTATGAGAGTATTAAATAAACTACTTTACCAAAACATATTATATTAATTGTATTCTCTATCTTAGTCCATACAACTTCAATAATTCATTTTCAGTTATTATATCTAATTGTAACCCAAATCCAGATATGTACGTTTTGATAATAATTCATTGATTTTAGTTTATATTTCCATAACATGCATTTTCAATGAATTCATTGATATTACCTAATTAGGTAAAATCAGAAGACAAGCAATGAATAAAATGAAATCAATGAATTATTATCAAGGAATACATATCTGGATTTTGACACAATTAGGTAATATTATATTAAGTGACTGAAATCGGTTTATATTTCCAAAACATGCATTTTCAGTTATTCTCATATATTATTTCTTTTAATAAAATGTTCAATAATATGATTTTGGAATCTGTGTAGCCCATTTATAATGGATGTTTACTCTTTTTAGGAACATTCTGAATTTGGACACAATCAGGCAAAACAAATAAAACTGCCTTAAAAATTGAAGATAATTCATTGATTTCAGTATATATTTCCAAAACAGGCATTTTTATGTATTCTTATATATTTCTTTTGGAATAATGAGTATTTATAGCATGAAAGTATGTAAATTTGGGTTGCTTGATTAATACATATAGAATGTAGATTATTAGATTCTGCATTTTCTATCTATTCTCTATTTTAGTCAATTATATAGGGGCACCAAATGCAATACAAACTACACCTTTACACATCGTCAATTCATTAGGCAGGT
This sequence comes from Allium fistulosum, assembly GCA_030737815.1. Taxonomy (NCBI): domain Eukaryota; kingdom Viridiplantae; phylum Streptophyta; class Magnoliopsida; order Asparagales; family Amaryllidaceae; genus Allium; species Allium fistulosum. Next base: position 46,863,173 of record CM060906.1, read on the forward strand.
GCCACGTTGGTTATATGTGTATATTGCTTTACAAATTTGGTTTAGTTCAATACAGTAGGAAAGGGTGATTGTACTTTCAAATACATGAAATAAATGTATATTGCTTAAAATTAACTAGTAAGATTCTTATTGATATTTGTCTTCCATATTTTCGAAAATAGAAGAAAAAACTCGCCTATTAATAATAATATCACAAATAGTGGGACATAATTTATATTTTACTAAAATTTGAATCTAAACACTCAAAATTTTATGAAAAGATGTAATGTTTTGCCTCAGAGAGTTAGTAAAGAATCAGAGCATCTTAAATTTCCTTATTTATTTCCTAAAAAATTAAACTAGAAAAGTAAATATTTTCTCTGTTAAAACTTTACAAATTTATTCATCTTATTCCTTTTGAAACTCTCTAAATAGAAATCATTTTGTTACTTACTACAATTTCACATTTAGGCCTAAATAATTGAACATATATAGAGAGAGTTATTTATTGATATAAATGTTAACAGATCTTCAAAACCTTTTCATATAAATCATTTTCTAAATGAGAGATCGACAGAGCTTCACTATTTTGTTACTGTGTTTAGTGATGTAATTACTCTCCCAAGTCTTCTGCATTTGTCTAAATTTACGGGGGCAATTCATGTTACCATAGTCCAGTTTTCAACTTCACCACTCTTGTGCATAGAGCTTCATTTCCTATTATACACAACTCCAAATGTTGTTTCTCGGTTGCTTCACTATTTTCATATATTAGGTTTTGTACCTTTATACATTTTTTCCACTAACTTTGGCCAAACTTATCTTCTTTATCCTTCATTTTGCTGTCATGGTTCTCCGGGTACAAAAGAAGAGATATGTAAATTAATGGAACTATTGATAAGTTGGATTTCCCTAATGCAACCTGCTTCTATAAGTTAAACTATAAATTTGTTCAATATTCTTTTAAAATTTTAATTTCTTATTTGTTTATTAGTTTGTAACATCCCGTATTTTCAAGCCATTGAATTTGAACATTTAATTCGTTTTAAAATGTTAATGTGGGTTCTTAGTTGATTCTGGAATGGATGGATTCGGGTTCAATCATTAAAATAAATTATAAATTCAAATTTAATTTGGATAATAATAATAATTAAATATTCGAAATTGGGATAAAAGGTGAATTTGGGGTAAATGATTATAAAAATGGTGTTAAAAATGTATTTTTAAGTTCAATTGGTTATAAACAATAATGTTGGATTTTTAGATGAATTTAAAAGTCGATAAGTTATCATTTGGGATTTTATATTAATTTAAAAATGAATTTAATATTATTAAAATGCAATTTAATCAGATTTTGGTCTGGAATGAGCCAGAATGATTTTTAATGTGTTTATAAATTTTATATGATTTATTGTTAAGTTAATAAAATTTTAAAAGTGAATTTTTAAGCGTTTCTGATAATTTCAGAAAATCGCCCGATTTAATAGACGAGTTAAAATAGCCTTCCGGGGCACAGTCTCGGAATTCGACGAAACTAGTTCCATTGGATCTGTAATAGTTAGTTATTATCGGATTTCAATTTTCGTAGCAATCGGAGTTGTCGTTTGACCGTGGCAGCTCGAAACGCATCGAAATCGATTTAACCGATTTAATTTTAAATTGATCGTTTAATTCCGTATCTCACTCATACGATCAAATTAGCCTACGAAACCTGTTCCATTATGTCCGGAACGCGGAAAAACCCTAGGATAGCCTGTCGAAACGTGAGAATTGGAGGTCGTTTGCTTAACGGTTAAATTGAGATATTTTATTAATTGAATAATATTAAACGATATAAAATATTCATTTATAATCAAAACCCTAGCCCTATTTTCAGAGCCGCCATCTTCATAGTCTCCAATGGCCGAAATTCATTCGCCTTCCACCTCAAATCTACCATAATTCGTCGAGTTTTAGAAGATTCCTCCAACTGGGAAATCGTAGAGAGCGAGGAGAACTTCGAATCCAACGGGTGAGATCGATTATGGCGGAGCGTAGAGAGGACAGGGGAGCCGCGTGTGTTGCGCGTTCGTTTGCATTTCGCGATGCCTAGGGATGGCCGAGCGTCATGATGCTCTGGCCGATGGGGGAAGTCGAGATGCTTGTCGCGTTGGTGCATCCTGATCGAGTCCACGATGAACGATGGAGTTGCGATTTCAACCCTAATTAGCATTATTTGGGTTCGGCCTTGAAGCTGCTTTGCATGAGGAAGATGATGGTGCGGCCTGTGTTTGTGATCATGATGAACAGCCCTGATTTGTTTGTGAGGTTATAATTAAAAATAAATTTCATTTATAAACTTAAAATCAAAAGTTTGAATTGCGGTAACTCATGCATACTGTATCAGATTTCAACGAAATTCATGGCGCCGGGATCGTAGAGACGAACACTACGAAATGGTGCAGATCCGGAGTCATTCCGGGCAAGTAGAAATTTGGGTTAAATCGAACGTCGTTCGATTTAATTTAAATTTCGAACGCTCGTCGAATCTCAAGGTGAGTTTTTCTCACTCACATCTGGATGTTAGGCAAATTAAATAGATAATATTTAAATATCGGTGTGATTGGTTGAATATATCTGCTGTTATCAGTCTGGATTGATATTTATATTGTGATGTGCTAATATTTGTGGATGCAGGGAAAAACAGGTTGGAGGGATCTAACTGGTTTCCTCACAATGTAGCAATTATTTTATAATTGATAGTGATACCTGTTTATATGTTGAGATTGATAAATCTGAAATTAAATTGTACTGTGAAATTGTTGTATGAATTATAATTACAGAATTTAATTATAAATGGATTAAATTGGGTTTTTACGAAATAAAATGAATGGGTAAAATAAGAATTTCAAAGAATAGAATTTGGAATCTGGTTTGGATGGAAAATGTAAATTGGTTAAATTGGGATTTTAAAAATTGTGGGGAATTTATCAATTGACAAAAGTGAAGTATAAATTTCTGGAAATGAATTCTATGGAAACTATAAATTGTTTAAAATAACGATGGGTTATTTTAAAAATGAATAGTGTTATCCGGAAAATTAAAATATGTTAAAATGAAGCTTTCGAATATAAATTTACAATTTTAAGTGTTAATAGAATATGTTGGAAAGCCGTTTCTTCATTGGGATTTCATGTGAGTAAATTGTAAATATGGATTTTCAATTAATAAATTCTCAAATGTTTTATTTGAAAATGATTTAAACCTATATTTTAAAAATGAATTTCCGAATATGGAAAATTGAGTTTGAACTTCGGATGAAGTTATAGATAAGTATGAAATTGGGAATTTATGTTGTAAACATAAATCGAATTGAAATAAATTGGTTGGATTTATATGAGGGATACTTTGGGATGTTGAACAAGAATGTATTTCCCTGGGAAAAAAACCAAGTTAGTGTTTTTAAAGATCTTATTTAATTTAAAAGTTAAGTTTTAAAATTGTTTAAAGAGTATTTTTAGGAAATCGTTATTTTTAAAGTAACAAACTAATAATTTTTAAAATCGTAATGATTTGAGAATATATTAGTAATTATTTTTACAAATGGATTATTTAAAGGTTGGTTTTGACTTAAGTTATTGAGATTAGCATTTTTCTTTTTATAACGCTATTTTGAATTTAGTTGAACTAAAACTCTTATTTTAAAATCAAAGTATATATCTTAATAATAGTTTTCTTCACGTATTTTAAATTTATATTTTGAGTAAATAGATAGAAGTAGTTTTCTTATTTTAGAGTATATTTCAATATAAAATATTTTAACTGTTTTTAAATGCAAAATGTTTAAGCTTGGTTTTTCCAAATGGGAATAAATGGTAAGGCTTTACCATGTAAAAGAAGAAATTTGGGAATTCGTTTCAAAATGAGTTTTGAAATGTGAAAATATATCTTTTAAAGATATTAAAGGGAAAGAATAAATAATGTGTGATATTATTTATTGTGTGATGGATGCTTATGGATGCTTGTGAATGTGAATTGATAGTTAAATCACCGACTATCAATATTGGCCAAAAGCGCTGATCGTTTTGAAGAGACCGGGATCGAGATCTATTTCTCGAATACCACTTCGATCCGGTTTGTACGTTTCGTGAAACGTGTTCGGAGTCGAAGATGGAGCTGTTAAGTGCAAGGGCTAGTCGCTACTAATCCTGAGGATATTTCCAAAATGGATGTAGTAGGAGTAGTGCCTTCGGTTCCGTTTGGACCCGGGACGGACTTGTATGGATGAATGCTTTCGGAACATCGTCAGCGGACGATGGGCATTCTAAGGGATATGTTCTGAAAAGGTATCGTTTAGCCTCGAACCTCATCAACCGGGAATGACTGAAAATCAGGGGTTATGCAGCAAGGCTTCGTGGGTAGCTCCCACTGGAGGGTAAGGTCATCCCTGTCTAGATGTCCCTTTTTATTTCGGATTAGTGGTGCGGTTGCTGATCCCAACCGTGGGGTGATTTTATTCGGAACTGTTCAGTAAGGGATGGTTCCGGCCTTGTGTTGCAGGGGACTTAGGGTGGGTCCTCGGTACTGTGATCTAGGCCACGTACTGTGTCAGGTGGTACCCCAGTGCCTAGTCATTAGTTGGAAATCCATTTTCCCTATGCACCTTGTACGGTATTTGTTTGTATACCTATTAGTTGGAATTTAATGAATGTAACAATTTTGGCTATTTGAATAAGTATTTGTATATAGACACTATTATAATATCAGAGGATTTTTATAAAAAGTGTTTTAGCTATCGTAAGGTAAAAACCCGACATGTTTATTTGTGGCGTGGTCTTACGAGATGCTTTTGATTTTCAAAGGATTTTTGAAACTTTAATAATCAATTGGGTGTATTTATGATGCGCTGGTATTCCAGACTGACTCGGGTGTTATTTATATTATAATGCTCGGGTCAGACCGAGTATATTTACAGGATAGGTTGCTATGGAGCTTAGGAGAGGAGCTGGAATCCGAGACGTATTTCTCGTACTTGAATTATTCCGCTACTGTGATTGTTGTATTGACTGGTTATTGATGGTTGTATTATGATATACTCTGATGATGATGTATTTGTATATAAACAGATATAGTTTTCATCTTGAGTAAAGATCTGTTCTATATATTATATTTTATCCACTGCGACTGTGAGATTCTGATTTTGTTTAGTTCTTTCTTCTTCTATCTACTTTCTTTTCCTCTACAATCTGTCTCTTCCAGCGTTCGATCATCGGCATATTATACTGTAGAGTATTTTGTGTCGATTTTCAAGGGTTAAGAAGGGCGGGTCGTCACATGGTTTATATAACTCCACTTGGATTAGTTACTAAACATATTCGAAGAAACATTTGCTGATGATCCATATGTTTTACATGACATAAATCATGATGAAAAGATTGCGAAATCTGAGTGATCGGCAGAAGCATGTATTGCTATCTATTTTGCTAAAACAAAATAAATAAATAAAGGAACGCAAGATACCATAGAATTGTTGGATCCTTTTTTTGTAGATCAATGCTAATTATAAGCAATAATACACTGGTTTGGAGTAGACTGCAAATTAAAGGTCTTGCAGCAAGAAAGAGTGAAAAAAGATTGAGGGATGGAACAGCATTATCCAAACAAAGAAATCTAAAAAGAGAGAAACAACCTTCAATCGCGTCCAAAGAAATAGTTGGCAATATTACTGAAAATGATGTTGATGCTGGTGATACTGCAAAGAAAATTACAACAAGGAGTTCTGTTTTAAAAGCTTGCACCATCACATCTGGTGCACTACTAGCACTAGGTCTATCGATTCGTCAGGTGCACATATTATTCTATTTTAGCATAGAGAATACTGCTAAAAGGAAATTTATGCTTGTATGTTTAGCTTTAGTGCACTTTAATTGCAGGTATCGCACATTGCATTTGTTCAATAGTGGGTAAACATTAATGCATCTACACAAGTGTCATGTACATATGCTCTCTCTTCTCTTTCCGAAAATGTTAACTAAAGGAATTGTTTACTTAAAATCATGCTAATATTGCGTACACTATCTTCAGTTGGGTTCGAAGCGTGGCACATAGAGTTGATCATAGGTCTTGTTCTGCTCATAACATCCTACCGCTACGTGTTATTAAAGACATGGCCAGATTTTTCAGAGTCTAGTTCAGCTGCAAAAATGAATAGGTAGTATTGCTGTTTGATCATATTTTCTTCTTTTAATGGTCCTTGTATTTAAAACAGTCGGTATATTTTCAGGTTCTTACTTCCTTGCAGTCTTTGGACTACCTTGTTGTGGCGTTTCTGCCTGGAATTAGTGAGGTAAACATTTGATCAAGTAAAAAATTAGAAGGAAATGTCATTCTCAATCAGTAAATTTTTACCTCTATTTGGATAATTTTGAATTGGAAGGAGCTGCTATTCCGAGGGGCACTGCTTCCATCTCTAGGACTTAACTGGAAGAGTGCCCTTGTAACTGGAGCAATTTTTGGAGTCCTTCATTTGGGCAGTAGCAGAAAATTGATTCCTATTGACTTGCACAACATGCTAGCTTGGTATAAGAAGAAAGTTTACCCTGCAAGTAAGGTTTATTTTATGCTATCAGTACTAAAAAATACAATAAACATAGAATGTACTACTCTTGATTTATAAAAAGAGTATAGTGTAAACATTTACAACAATTATGAATGAACAAAGTTGTTTTCGCATATTATAGGTTCCTTGTTTGGAGCATAACAATGAAGTGAAAGGGGAGAGCCTTGATTTGATCAAGTTCATTAATGAAAATTTTGAAGGCTCCAAATTGCTTCCTTATGATGTATCCAAGGATTAATCGGTTTTTTCTTTTATGTTCAGTTTTCACTCTTTGAAATTTTGGTCAAATGCACTCTTATAATTGATGTGTAGGATCCCTTGAAAAAACAATTTGGAGATGAACTTTTGGCCTACAGTGAAAGTAGTTGGTGAATCTTCGAGATATTTAGATTAAAAAAAACAAAACATGTCTTCATTTTGTGATGAACTGATTTTGAAATATACTTGCTCTTGAAAAGACTGTATATGATAAATTGGAGAAGATCTTGCTAAGTTTGAAGATGGACCATTTTTCCTTGGGCACAATTTCAGTTTGGTATGTACTTTTAACTGTTTGTTTATACTTTTCTGTTCCAATGCCCAGGGTAGTCCTGTCTAGTCCAGGTATTTAGTTCTGATAACCTTAATTTTCCCTTAGATTTTAATCCATATGCTCTAGTTCGAAACTTATCCCATTTGAGTTTATTCTCAGAAAATGATGAAATAATTGGAAGCCAAAACCAGGTACTGAGGGAGAAGCAAGCAACTCTTAGAAAACAAGCACTGGGTACAAACAATTCTTAGCTTTTATGTTCTTGAATCTGCTATGTTTAAGCTAATATTTGTTATTGACCTGAAATTTCATATGATTAGTTTCAGAGAATTATCATGTCCTTATGGAGAAAAAACTCGATAGTGCAGTGAAAATTCGCAAAAGCGCAGGAACAGTTGTGAAAGAAGGTCGTTACAACAATGCAACGAAGAGAGTTGGTCAAATTTGAGCATGTATACGTCCGTATATGTGTCTTTGTCCTTCAATTCTCTGTTTTAATGCCACATGTGCTTCCTTTTTTATGTTGGTGAAGATCGGTGCTCTATCCTTTTTTTCATACTTGCTTTGTTTCCTCCTAAAGAAATTTATTTTTGAAGTAATTTTATTACTAAGCTTTTATAAGACAATGATTGGACAAATTTTCAGTTCAGACCTCTTGCATAAACTGTTTCAAGTTTAGACTCCTTTGAAACGAAAATAGGTTTATAATACTCAACATCTGTTCAATGGTTCAATCAATCGCTGCTGGACAAAATTTGAACTTGTGACGAAATATATTAAAATCAGATTGTATAACAAATGAGACAGTGGTGCTGGACTTGAAAAAATCGCTCGTGCAAATCTAATTTTCCAAAAGTTAAATTTAAAATTTTGTTGATACTTATTTAAGGAGTGGGCATTTACAAAAATGCTTTATTACCAAAAAAATGGCTATTTTTATAGCAACTTCCAAACTAGGCCTAAAATAAAAAAATTAATCTTCGGTTCACCACTAAATCGTCGATGAATTATGTGCATTATGCCTTTGTACACATCAGTTTAATTAACACCAAGCAGTGTTATCAAAAATCATTAAATCGTACGATTCAGATCGAATCGCACTTCTTCCGATCTGAATCGACGAAAAGATTGCCAAACGCCGAAATCGCACGATCTTTCCAACGTAGGTCAGATAATAAGACTATCCCAACATGACAGCTTTCCAAATGTCTTGGCAGATCAACTAACAATTGTAGTTAATTCATGGCTCATTCCATTAAGAAGTATTTGATATTTGATAAAAATTTATCCGATACTTTCCACTTCTTATTTGCAAAGAATTTAAACAGTTTATATTTGATAGCTTTCATATTAAGATGTCCTGGCCACTTTTCTGCAATGCACAGTATAAGTATACTTATGTGGACTGTAATGCACAGTAAACGTCCTTAACTTTTGTGAACTAATGCACAGTATACAGTTATCTGCAAATTAGGACATGCTCCTTTTAACTTCCTGTCTCATATGTTCATTGAATTTGCACAGGTATGGGTAATCCTGCAAGTTTGGCGAAACATCAAGCAAATCCTAAGGTAGCTCCTATGATTGCAAAAATGATGGGAAAGATGGATGCCTAGGCTAAGTAATGTGCTTATGTTTTCTTCATACTCGTATTAGTACATTATTCTAGATAATGTTGTTATTATGTAATGTTGGAGGCAAACTGTTTATTATGACCTAGACTGGGCTGCAACTGTAAGAAATGAATGCTTTTATTGATTGTGCTTTAGCCTTAATTTTAATGGTTGTGCACTCTCTACACCGTTGTTTCATTGTTCTCGAGTCTCACGGTGGATTCTCCAGCTAAGTGAAATTAGTTGATTTGGTTTCACTGTTCGATGATCATAATATGCAATGTAGAGTTCAAAGTTGTCGTACAACTATATACATATACATACATATATAATAATAATAATAATATAATAAAAAGATGAAACTGAAACTGATAAATGTTATAAATTAATATTACATGGGATAGCATTAGATAAACGCTATTGATTAACAAAACGCTATCGAAACTGTGTATGTGATGTAAGATTTACGCATCAACAACGCTATAATAGAAAATCATAAACGCTATACAAGTATGATAAGAAACGCTATTGAAATATCATCTTAACGCTATAACATGGTATGCTGAAACACTATAAAAATGCCCAGAAAACGCTATAGTAATCAACTGCAGGATAATATTTCATATAGCGTTTTGGTTTAATAGCAGAACATAAACGCTATGGTAGGCTACAAACGCTATGATCGTTTATAAACGCTATGGTTTATTATAGCATTTTTCTCCCTGCTATGTAATGCTAACGGCCTACCATAGCTTGTCGTTTCACAGCGTTCTCTGAAACGCTATGGTAAGCTGTAATAGCATTTTCTGAACGCTATGAAAGCCCTATTCTGTTGTAGTGAATGTTATATAAGTATGCAGTATTGGTTTGTGACACGACAAACATTATAGCTGGTAAAGAAAATTTTGAAGAAAACTCTGCTACTGCTAGAAAATGGTCTCTATGGAAAGTAACTCCAAACAAAATGAAATCATATATCAATTAAAAGGTACAAATATAAGATCAATCTATTTAATAATGTATATTTGACAATATTTGCCAGACTAATGCCTATCAAATATTTAACAAACTAATGCCTGACAAACATTGCTAAATAATTACTGGCAAATATTAGCTAAATTGACGTTTAGCAAATATTTGTGACAGTTCCCTAACAAATACTTGCCAGACCAATACTTGGCAAATTTTCCAAAGCAATTCCTAGCACTAGGTCAACACCTACAAATATATGCCAGAGTAGTTCCTAGCAAATATATGCTAGATTAATGAATGAAAAATATTTGTGTAACTTCTTGTAATTTTAGATCCTCTGATTTAATGAATAAATAGGCATTCAAATCACAAAAGTTGGAAATGGATGATTGTTGGGGTTAATGATAAGATAAATACAGTAATACTCACTACACGATTCAGAATTCACAGTGGAAGGAGCAACATATAATACCAGATGATCCATATATTCAAATCGAACTGTAGTCATGTATCCATAGTCATATATATGCATATATGCACATATATGTGTGTGTATATGTGTGTGTGTGTATACCCACACAACACCAATCCAACAATCCACACACAGTTAGTAATAAACATCAAAATATTAAAAACAGTAAAACTATAGCGTATTAGAATATGGCGACACAGTTAGTAATAAACATTAAAACTAAAAACAGCGACTAGAATATGGCGACATAATTAGTGATAAACCTATTCATTTATAAAATCAATCGATCGTCATGGAACATCGAAACATTAAAACTAAAAAGCATTAGAATATAGCGACTAGAATCGAAATAATATAATATAATCGGGTTCGCTTACCACCAGAATCGAAATCGAAATCCAATATTAGGGTTCCAGAATGGGTGCGACATAACAGGTGCAGAGGGAACGGCTGCAACAGAACGGGTGGGGAGATATTGGAGATGGGGTTTTGCTTTCTTCGAGGGCTTGGAGCAAAATCGAAGAACTGGTGAGATAGTGACGAAACTGGTGATTTCTTCGAGGGTTTTGCTTTTTTGGAGGGAGATGAATGCTTTTGGAAGGAAACGAAGAGATTCTAGTTTTGGAGGGAGACAAAAGAATTTGTGGCGGTGTAGCTAAACTTTTTGGATGTGAGCGTTACACGTGAAGGGTCAAAACAAAATGACTTAAAAAGTAAATAATTAAGTGTAAATAATAACGCTTCAGGATAACGCGTTATTAACAGCATATTTTATTGTAGTGTTCAGATCTTCCAAAGCCGAAAGTTCTAAGGAAAAATATTCAAGTCTACTTGCCGAGAAAAACAAGCATGCGATATAAATCACAGGAGCTGCCTTTGCAGGTGACCTTTTCTATGCCATCACCTTAGCACATGCTAGACCTCCAACCTCTGCCCCAGGAATTCGAAGTGCAATTGAGTATGGCCTCCAGGAGAGCATCAGGGTAGGAATGAATTTTTTTGCGTAGGTTTATGATTCCAATATTTGTTCTTACTCTGTCGCCTTTTTTAGACTGTAGCGGAAATCTCTGCCCTTCAGCATAGGTGGCTGAAAATGGAGGAAACAATGGCCATTGCCGAAGCAACGAAAAGGAGTCTGCAGAATTAAAAGCTAAAGCTCAGGAGGTGAATGCTCAAGTAGAGGAATCAGGTAGGACTACTGGAGGATGGATCGTAAGATCGAGACTCTTGAGAAAGCCTTAAAGGAAAGGGATGGGAGGCTGGAGAAAGCCAAGGCTGGGGTGGTTGATAAAGAACATTATATTTCTAGAGAAGAGCATGTGATGAGGGCAGTAGACGAGCCTTCCAAGTCTTGTTTGATGCTTACGCCTACCACCGAGACCAAAACATACCTTTTTCTCTAACTTATCTTGGGAAAAATGATGCCACGGTTGAAGTAAACTTTCTAAAAGGTACGAGGACATAAGAAGGAAAAAGAGATCGAGGCTATTGTGGAGGATGAAGCCGAGCTCCCGGTAGAGGAGGAGAAGGAAGCTGCTTCTACTAATGAGGAGGTACAAGAAGACACTCCTAATAATACGCTTGATGAAGATACCGTAACTTGTCCTTGTAATAATATAATTTCTATCACTTTTGGCTTGTATAATTTTCCGAATGAAACTTTCTTGATGACTTTATAATGTTTGAATTACCATTCAACCTTATACGTTCCAATTGTCACATAATATTTCAAGCTAGAAGCCGATGTGGAGTTCTTCTTTATTTCCCATCTTTCTCTTTACTAGTCTTAAGTTGATGTTCCTAAGGGAGTACCTTGCCTGAATTGCTCAAAAACTCAACGAGACTACACTTCTCTTTACCAATCTTATGATGACAAGGTAGCTGAACTTCGAAAGCTGAACGTAACTCTTAAGGCCTTTGAGGTTAAGAGCAATTTCCTTGAGTCAAAACTAGTTTTGAAAATTAACAACCGCTTTACCTCGAAGAAGATTAAGCCCTAAACCAATATCTGACCTCAGGAGACGACATCACCATTCCTTTTATATGAAGGGAGGAAAAGAGGCCAAGGATGATGTTGCTAAAAAATTCCTTCCGAGATTATGGAACTAAGATTGTTTCGGAGGGCCCTGACTTGCCACCTCGGCTTGCTCATTCGAAAGGATCTCCTCCTTTCATTTTTATACTTTATCCTCTAATGCTCTCGATTTTGTAATATTATTCCTTTAGGCATTCTTCTCGGCCTATCCCTTGTAACATCTTCTTGGATAAACTATATGTAGAGGAACTTTACTCTTTTCGATTTTATTTCTTATGTCTTCACTTTGAGTGTGCTTTAGAATCTTCTCTTTGTGGGGTATCTCTTGCACCTGGTACATTTCTTGTCGAAACAAGATCTCAGACCCAACCAAGTTTTATTATTGGATCCTCGTCTAGAGCTAGCCTAGTGGCACAATCAGGAGTTTCGTCTTGTTTTGATTCTATTCTCACTCCTTTTTTATTTCTTCTCTGTTTATCGAGAATCTACTTGATACCTAAACTTAGGAACTTTTCCCTAGCATTCCATCCTTTTGGGACTCTACCCAACTCTAATCTTATTGGGGATCTTCCCAATCCTAATCTTATGCATGGTACTACTTGACCATGGCTCACTATTATTGGAAATCTACCCAACTTTCTAATCTTACTGGGAACCTACCCAATGCATGGTACTACTTGACCATGACTCACTATTATTGGGAATGTACCCAACTTTCTAATCTTATTGGAAACCTACCCAATGCGTGGTACTACTTGACCATGGCTCATTATTATTGGGAATCTACCCAACTTTCTAATCTTATTGGGAATCTACCCAACGCGTGGTACTATTTGACCATAGCTCACTATTATTGAGAATCTACCCAACTTTCTAACTACAAAAGAAATTCTCTAGATACATGTGTATGTAATAATTTACAATGTAACGCTAACATTTCTCAAATTTTGAATTTTTTTTAACACTTTCGAATTTTCTAATTTTTTTACATATTTTATAATTTTTAAATACTAAATAGAGTTATCAAATATAATTATTGAATATTAAATACAAAATAATAAATATTACTTCTTAATTGTTAAAGATTATTTATTAGTCATTGATTATTAAATTGTAAATATTAAATATTAGTGTTAATTATCAATTTTTAATTTTTAATTATTACTTCTTAATTATTTAATAGTAATTGCTAACTATTAATTATTATTATTATTATTATTAAATATTTATTAATAGTAATTATTTAATATTTATTATTAATTATTATTTATTTACAACGATCACTTGCAAATATTTATTACTATTTGTGGAAATTTTGAAATTTTTTAACATTTTCGAATATTCTAAATGTTTTAATATTTTATAATTATTAAATACTAAATATAATTATTGAATAGTAAGTAAAAAATAATAAATATTACTTCTTAATTATTAAATATTACTTATTAATCATTAATTATTAAAATATAATTATTAAATAGTAAATATTAGTCTTAATTATCAATTAGTAATTTTTAATTATTACTTCTTACATATTTAATAGTAATTGTTAATTATTAATTATTTATCAGTAATTATTTAATATATTTTTATTAATTATTAATTATTTACAATGGCCACTTGGAAATATTATTTACACAATCACTTACAACTTATAAATTAAGACAATTATAAATAAGCGTTATTATAAATAAACATTTACAACGATTACAACTTGCAAAAAGAAACAGTTGTCAAAAATAAGTTTATTACAACTGCCCAAAAAAACAGTAGTTAAAAACCTATATTACAAGTGACATTTTTTAAACGTTGTGTATAAATAGTTGTGATATGGTCATTTTCTCTTGTTATAAAATGAAGAAGGTTTATTTTCGTAAATTTTACATTATTTAAAGTATTATAATAAATTTATTTGAATTATAGTATATTATATATGTAGATATTTTATTTTAAACTTGTTGATTCAGATATGTTTTTGAATTGTTATATTAAGTAAACAATTGGATATTTTGAAAAGGTTTTAGATTTTAAAATTATTGACTTGGTCAAAATAGTTTGATTATACTTTTTAAAATTTTCAAAAATTACTATATTTATATATAATTTTAAATTAATATTTTGGATAGCCAATGTGTATATAAAAGGACAAATGTGTCTGTTACAGTGTAAATTCCAACATTTATAAACGTACACATTGTACTAAAAACTTTGCTTTGCGGAAGCTTTTCCCAATAGATCTTTTATCATCTATACCACAAAGAAATAAATTTGGATAGAAAATAAACGGACATGAAATCAAAACACAATACACAAGAGATTCCACCTAACCACCCTCTTTATTGATTCACCAAAATTTGTTTACAATTAATCAAACTAAATAAAAGTAAACAAAATTCAAATTGAACCAATAGCCAAATTGAGAAAGGGAGTCTTGATCTCTATGATTAAAATTGTCGGAGGAGAAGAACAAAGATGAAAGAAGAGAGAATTAGCAAATAGATTTTCACATATTTTACACTCTCTGTTTTAGACTATATTTATAACATCAATTACTTAATACCTAAGTTAATATTAAATGGAAACGAATAAATTGGTTAGCTAATTAGAGAGAGAAATAAATATAACCAAATATGCCTATTGATTAGGGTAAACAAAATTTTCTCTTTCTTCCTTTTTGCATATTTGTTTCCTTCTAGTTGTGATTTTGTATCACACAAATTTAACACTCTACAGTAATGCAAAATCACATATCTCCAACATATCAAGCATGTCTTCTTTATATTTATTACAACTCCCTATATCCAAATCATACCAAATTACAAACCTCTACCACCGTCTACAAGTGATGCATCTCCCACCATGAGGTGCACTACACCATAGGTCTCAAAAGCATTTGTAATACCACAAAGACCCACATACAGTCTTTGTGGATTTTCCAACTCGACACCCATCTACCACTCGATCTGAGCTCATAACATGATCACTATCGATCCCTCGAGCATCATCAACATGGAGAACCCTGTCTAAAATATGATCCCAACACGATCATCATAAGTAGTGAACACATTAATCTCTCTACCTAACTATGGACTAGGCTCTCCAACTGTCACTCGCTTTCCATAATCGACTACATGATCAATCAAACTATAAAGGTTTCCTTCTTCCAAGACTCTTCTCATCCCTACAAGGACCCCTTTTTCACTCTTAAAACTCCACCTCGAGTCTCATAAGTGCAAGCACGGCGATCCAACTGACCGAGAGAAATAAGATTATGCGAACAAGTAGGTACATGTCTCACTCTAGAGACTTTTCTAACTGCATCATCATGCATACGAAACCGGGTAGATCCAATACTATAAATCGATAGGTCTTCTCCATTGGATGTTGTCCTAATCTTGCCGATGCTCTTCTCATAAGAAGAGAAACAATTCACATCTCTACAAATGTGAAAACTGGCTCCCGAATCCATCTTCCAAGGCTTCTCTTCACTAATGAAAACATCACAAGAAGTATCACTTTCGCTACCTTCAGCTATGCCCGTCCGTGTATCACTATCACCGTCACTATGTATAGCCTTCTTCTGATCCCTTTTATATGCTTCACACCTATTGCGCATATGACACTTTTTGTAACAATAATAACAAATGATACATTTCGACATACCTTTACCATTAGTGACTTACTTTTTCGAGTCCCTTGCTATCATAGCCTCATCTTGAACTAATTACATACATGACCTTTTTCTTCTTAGCTTCTCATTCAAAAGACTACTCCGAACAGTTTCCAGTGAGATAGTTCCATTAGCATTGGAATTACTCAATGAAACAACCAAAGTTTCAAAACTTCCTGAAAGCAAACTCATCAATAAAAGAGCCTGTAACTCATCATCAAATTTGGCATTCATATTTGCCAATTGATTTATTACATCTTAAAATTCGTTCAAATGCTCTACAACGGACTTTTCTCCATCTAATCTCAGTTAAACCAACTTTTGAACAAGAAAAGTCTTATTTGTAGCACTCTTCAACTCATACAAAGATACCAACTTATCCCACAAAGCCCTTGCAGATTCACAACTAGCCACATGATGGAAGACTGAATCATCAAGATACTGATGAATCAACGCAATTGCATTCATATACATCTTCTTCCATATTCCCTCCTCTATATTAGAGGGCTTCTTCTCATCTCCATCAATCGGATCATGAGATCATTAGTACATGACATCTTCCATCCTAGACTTTCAAATACCCTAATTTTTTCTATCCAAAATAGTCATCTTTGAAAAAGAAATCATATCCGACATCTCAATAATTTTTCCAAAATTACTCTAAGCTTTGCGATGACCTTGCTCTGATAGCAATCTGTAGTGAAAACTTTGCTTTGCGGAAGATTTTCCCAATAGATCTTTTATCATCTAAATCACAAAGAGATAAATTTGGGTGGAAAATAAACGGATATGAAATCCAAAAACAATACACAAGAGATTCTACTCAACCACCATCTTTATTGATTCACCAAATTTTGTTTACAATTAATCGAACAAAATAAAAGTAAACAAAATACAAATTGAACGATGGACCAAATTGAGAAAGGGCGTCTTGATCTCTATGGCTAAAATTGTTGAAGGGGAAGAACAAAGATGGAAGAAGAGAGAATTAACAAATAGATTTTCACACATTTAACACTCTTTCTTCTAGGCTCTTTATTTATAACTTCAATTACTAAATGCCCAAGTTAATATTAGATGGCAAAAAACAAAATTGATTAGCTAATTAGAAAGAAAAATAAATATAGCCAAATATGCCTATTAATTAGGAGAAACAAAATTTTCTTTTTCTTTCTTTTGACATATTTGTTTTCTACTAATTGTGATTTTGTATCACCAAAATTTAACACATTAACCATGTATAATATTATATGTTGTACGTGCAATTTACACGTATAAATGTATTTGATACACTCACAATATTATAATTAAGTTTGAATAAATTAAACATTTTATAGACAAATTAAATAAGATGAGATTTTATGTGAAATTTTTTAAATTGGACCTAAAAATCATTTAGACTTCATAATCCAACAAAGATTCAAAATGATAATTCTTTTTTGAATTTCACTCGTTTATTTGGCTGCAATCTGACCAACCCGACCAACTTCTTTCAGCAATGTTGTATGTGATTATCATCCATCATTTGCTGATACAATATTGGAAGAAAGAAGATCCAAGGCACTAGCGGGGTTCATCAACGGTTAACTTGAGAATGCAAGATTTATTGGATTCAATATTTTCAGCATTGTGCATGCTTAATTTTAATATAGGTACAACTAAGTCCATGCGTACTATCTGACATTATTTTTCTGGTTGCGTGAGACTGCAAGAAAGATATATGTACAGCAACTAACCAATTATCTGTTAGGCTGTATTGCTATCCTCACCTACAATCATATATTTACCAATATAATCGCTCATTTTACACGAGCGTAAGAGATGCTTTTCAAACCTACTTCTTTTGTTGTTATTTAAATTGTTGATGATAGAAAAATACACATAATTTTGAACATTTTAATTCTCTCTTTCATACATAGCTAGTACAAATTAGAAAGGTTGCTACTTACATATTGAAATCTGTGCATTTGTTAACTGATTATCATCCTTTTTCAGATCGATGGAGACATTGCTTTTTGTCATCGAAATCATTGGTACATGCATAACTGTATAAAATTCTCAGCTATGTAAACAATAATATATTATTTATGGCGTTTTCTCGTTGGTCTCAGGCAACGTGATCTCCGTCCTTGTATTCCTTTCTCCGATGTAAGCAAGCATTTATTTAATGTTATATTCTGACAATATATCATATGCACATACGGCTATATCATCTAATTTTGCTGACAGATTGACATTTTGGAGGATAATTAAATGTCGATCCACTGAAGACTTTGAGCCTGCTCCATACGTTGTCACGCTCCTTTGCTGTTCATTATCAGTATACTACGATGTCATTAAGACTGGAGAGTATCTTGTTGCCTCAGTTAATGGAATTGGGGTTGTTTTGGAGTTTATTTACGTCTTCCTGTTTTTGATATACGCACCATCGTCTGCTAGGGTACACTTTTCATTTCTTTTATACTCTGTTTCTTACATGCGTATCGTTAATTTTTTGGTATTTTTATTTTGAAAATAGGTTAAAACATTGATTTTGGTAGTAGTACTGGATGTTGGATTTTTTGGAGGAGTGGTGGTTTTCCTGCAATTGGTGGTCGAAAAATCACTTCATATTATGGTAATGGGAGTGTTATCTGCTTCCCTGAACGTAGCCATGTATGCCTCACCTCTAGCTGTCATGGTAAGATTTTGTTATAATTTTTTATAATTCAGTCTGCAGTGAAGTGTTAGTTTTACATTCATATATCTGCATTTAGGCCCTGTTTGGTTTCATTTTGTGTTGTGTTTTCCGTTTTCAACGATGACATATGATAAATCTAAAATTTTAGGTCTTCACGACGACATTGGAAGGACGGTGGAGCGGATGGAGGGATGACGGAAGGGATGAATTGTTTTCCATTTTTTTGTTATTTCTCCAAACACGAAAAATAATATAAATTTGTTTTTCTATTTTATATTTTAGCTTCATTTTAAAATTAGTTGTTTTTCAAAAATACATGCGTCTTGTACATTATTTTTTTACGAAAAAAAAAGAAGTGCGCACAACGTATGTATACTGTGAAAAACGACCAATTTTGAAAACAAAGTTAACATAGAAAATAGAAAATAATTTTTTTTCTTCGTTTTTTGTGTTTTGAGAAAATAACAGAAGAATGAGAAACAATTCATCCTTCTGTCGTCTCTCCATCCCCTCCGTCATCCCATCCGTCTTCCTTCCACCTCTTTGTTGTCTTCACTTTTCTTATATTTTGTAATTAATGTTAAAACTTAGAACACAAAACACAAAATAAACCAAACAGACTCTTAGTTTTTGGTTATTATGGGATGCACAACCATGAACTTAAAAGAGTGTCCTTTTGGTTATTTTGAGGAATAGGTAAATTAAGTTCTTGAACAATAGTTGGTATAGACTTGTTTTACATATAGAACTCAATGAGACTGATTGATTTGCATACACAAATGAAAGGGGTTATTTTGACTCAAAATCTGATGGGTGGAGTTTTGGAGGCGTATGAGTTAGTTTATAAATTTTAATTTATCAATCAAAGGTTTAATAGTGTTAATAACAGTAAAAAAAAGTGTGCCGTATGCAAACCTAATCCAGTAGGAGTAAATTTACACAAATGATTGCAAATCAACCATAATACATGCTGAAATAATAAGATCGTGTTGTGGTGCGACAAAACAAACAGAACTTGAGAATAAAACAGCAAATCAGCGAATCACACAAAAAAGTAAATAGAGAGTTCACACACGGATTTATAGTGGTTCTACTATTACAAGATAGTATACATCCACTTGGGGAGATGAGATTTTATTACTTTCAGAAAGAAGAATTACAATATTAATAATGGAGACTAAAAAGAATATGAAGAAATACAAAAGAGAAGATAATTCGTTTCTGATACTTCTATTCATCCTAATCTGTACCTTTATATAGGGATTATTACTTGAGGTTGAAGTAATTGATTTATGGTCATAAATCAATACCTAATCAATTCTCCAAATCATAGGGAAATATTTTCCATTTTATTTTTCCAGTTTCCTACAATTTGTATGCGTCTGATAAGATTCCTTCTTTAAACATCTAATTAGAGAATTAATTAATTACTTCACTCTTTTTCAAATATTTCTTCCTCTTATGTAGCTAATCCATTGCCCTTTTTAATGCATATAAAAGAGGCAATATATTTGAGCAATTATCTCAAATATCTTCCAAATCTTCTTCAGTATAGAAATATTGTATCAAATCTAACAATCTCCATCTTCATACTATATTTCCCCGCAAGCCTACCAACTCCACCTACATTCTTTTACTCCAAGCAGCTCTTAGACAGGCATCACAGATACTTTCCCAATGAGCTTCGGCATGACCATCACCCATTCCACTTTGTCAACGAACTCCGGCAAGGCCACCGCCTGCCAACAAAGTGTTGAAAGTACCTCCTCCATGTAGGACCCATCAATCTCCAAAACAAACATCTCCGTATACTAACTCACTCTCCCCTTGTGCCACCAAGTGGCACCTAACACTTTAGCAAGCGAATTAAGTTCGATCAATGCTCGAACTTTGCAACAAGTCTAGCCTTGTATCTTCCATCGTCCTTCACCTTATATACCCACTTGCATCCTATGGCTCGGCTTTCTTGAGGGGGTGGTACCAATTTCCAAGTTTGATTCTTCTTCAACGAATCCATCTCCTCTTCCGTAGCATGCATCCATTTCGAGCTAGCACTCGAATTCATAGCTTCTTCAAGGTCGAAAGGCTCATCTTGCACTATATGCAATGCATAATCAAAATGATCCTCAAGGCTAAGGTTTGCATAACTCCAGTCTCCATACTTATTTGGTGGCCTTCTAATTCTAGAGCTAGCCTGAATAGGTGTAACTTTGCCTAAACTCCTGTCAACTCCACCTTGAGATGAATCATCTCTAGCTTATTGACCATTACTATCATTGCTAGCTAGAGGAATTTTTTAGACCTCCATGTGATGTATCAACAACTGCAATTACTCTATCTTTTTTTTACATCTCTGACTTTACTACTAGGCTGATATGTGGGAATAGTTTCCATCTCCTTAGGCTTTTCAGCTTCTGAATCTACTGAACAAGGTGGATTCTCCTTGGGCTTGAACCTAGCGGACTCATCAAATGTGACATGTCTCGAGTGCACTACCTTCCTATCAATAGGATTCCAAATGCGATATCCTTTGATACCTTCTGTATAGCCCAAAAATATGCCTTGATAGGCTCTAGCCTCCAACTTGTCATTTCCTCTATGGTGAACATACACGGGGCTACCAAATATACGAAAATAACTGATATGTATAGGCATACCTTTCGACCTTTCCTCAGGAATCCTCCCATTAATGGTTGAGCACGGAATCTGATTGATAGTATATGCTGTAGTTGATAAAGCTTCAGCCCAAAAGTCTCTAGACAAGCCCGCCGTCAATCTCAAGCAACGGGCCTTCTCCATTAGAGTTATGTTCATCCTTTCAGCAACTCCGTTTGATTATGGATCATCGGATGTATTAAAATATCTCCTAATTCCATGCTGTCTACAGAAATTTGTGAACTCCTTAGAAACAAACTCACCACCATTGCCGGATCTTAGCACCTTCAACTTCCTTCCTACTATATTCTCCACCAGTGCTTTTCAAGTTTTAAACTTTTCAAATGACTCCGACTTAGCTTTCATCATATACATCCAAACCTTCCAAGAGTAGTCATCGATAAAATACTTAGATCCTCCAATAGAAGCTGTAGTTACTGGTCCACAAACATCCGTATGGACATACTCTAGTACTCCTTTGGACTCATGTCTACTAGCACCAAAAGAAACTTTTGTCTGCTTCCCTAGCACACACTCCTGGAAGAATTCCAAATGGTTGAAGCTTTCACCCTTGATCATCTTCCTTCTTCGAAGCAGCTCCAAACTCTTCTCTGAAACATGGCCTAATCTGAGATGCTAGAGTCTGATGGCATCCAAAGCTCATGAACTATCACCTCCAACACATGTCTTTCTAAGAACTGTAGATCCTTTCAGCAGATAAAGATTCCGTACCACCATTCCTTTCATCAATACAAGAGTACCACGTGTCACCTTCAAGCCATCCGACTCTATCATAATCTTGCACCCTAAAGATGCTAGCCGACCCAAGGATAGAAGAGATTTTCTTAAACCTGAAACATAGCGGACTCCAGTGATAGTGCGAACCACACCATCGTGCATGCGAATAAGCACTGATCCTTCTCCCAATGACTTGCAAGTAGCATCATTCTCCATTAATATAGTACTTCCCTCCTTGTCTTCATAAGAACAGAAATCCTCCTTCCTAGGCATCATATGAAAAGATGCCCCTGAATCTAACACCCAATAGTATGATACATCGGAAATGGATGCAGTCAACACATCATAAGAAACAAACTTCTCCACCGCAATAGATGAAGAACCATCTGCTTCATTTCTCTTCCTCAAATCTAGACAATCTTTCTTCCAGTAACCATGATTCTTACAATGATGACACCTGTTGTCTCTAGACTTACCTCTCCAACAACTTCCAGGCTTCCTTGACTTAGAACGCCCTTAAAAATTATTCTCTTTCTTCTTCTTTCTTCCTCTCTCCACAAATAGCCCCTGACTACTAGTAGCTTCTCCACTTTCACTCATATTCTTCATCTGATCCCTCATTTCTTCACTTAGAAGTCCCATCTTCACGTCTTCTAATGACAGCATGCTTTTACCATAAATCAAGCTGTTAGCGAAAACCATGTATCGATCAGGAAGAGAACACAATATCACCATAGACTTTGCTCCTCATCCACATTCAAATCAACAGCTTTTATCGTCATCATCAAATCATTAAAGAAGTTCAGATGTTCTTTCAATGACGTACCTTCCCGCATCTTATATGTGAAAAAAGTCATCAATAGAATCAGCCTATTCGTGAGCGACTTCTTCATGTAGATCCTCCAGTTTCTTCCATAAGCCTCTAGCTGTAGTTTCACCACTAATCTCTGGAATGACATTCTCACCCATGGCCAATTGGAGGGTAGTAAATGCACATTCTTCCATCTCCTTTCTTTCTAATTCTGAGATATCTACTGGCAACGATTCTATGCCAAATACAACCCGATGAACACGATTTCTTCTCAACACCGCCTTCACCTTCCACTGCCACTTCACAAAATCATTATCTCCGTTCCACTTTTCTATAGGCAAATGTGAACCTGATGCTGCATATGAACCTCTAATGTAGGGGGCATATTCCTGGGTAGGTCTAACCTCCTCATTTCCAGGTCCTGCCATTTTATCGAACACCTTCTAGCCCTAGGCTTCCACAACAACCTTCAAAGCTCTGATACCAAACTATAGGGGTGAATTTACACAAATGATTGCAAATCAACCCTAATATATGCGGAAACAATAAGATCGTGTTGTAGTATGACAAAACAAACAGAACTTGAGAATAAAACAACAAATCAGCAAATCACACAAGAAAGTAAATAGAGAGTTCACACACGGATTTATAGTGGTTCCACTATCACAGGATAATATACATCCACTTGGGGAGAGGAGATTTTATTACTTTCAGAGAGAAGAATCACAATATTGATAATGGAGACTAAGAAGAATATAAAGAAATACAAAAGAGAAGATAATTCGTTTCTGATACTTCTATTCATCCTAATCCCTACCTTTATATAGGGATTATTACTTGAGGTTGAAGTAATTGATTTATGGTCATAAATCAATACCTAATCAATTCTCCAAATCATACGGGAAACATTTACCATTTTATTTTTTCAATTTCCCACAATTTGTATGCGTCTGATAAGATTCCTTCTTTAATCATCTAATTAGAGAATTAATTAATTACTTTACTCTTTTTCAAATATTTCTTCATCTTATGTAGCTAATCCATTGCCCTCTTTAATGCATATAAAAGAGGCAATATATTTGAGCAATTATCTCAAATATCTTTCAAATCTTCTTAAGTATGGAAATATTGTATCAAATCTAACAAATCCAATTTACTTAGATAACTGCGTCATAGGCCCCAAAGTGATGATTTCTTGAACTGACCTTTTGTCATGGTATTCAATACTAGAATTACAGTGGTTTACCAATGACAAAATGTTGTTGGTAACCCTTTTTTGACGATATTTTGATCGCCGGTAAAACCCATGTGGATTAATCAAGGCCGACAACATTCATAAGGCACATATTGACGACGTGACGACTGCTTGTAGACGTCAATATAAAAATGTAGTTTTTGGATTTTTCAAAAATTACCAACGCTCTACCAACGACTTTTCTAAACCAATTTGATAGCACTTCTACTGCTTCTCTTTTCCTCAATCCATAACACAAAATCAACCATTGCAATGTCACACAAACAAATATAACATCAAACCGACACAATATCATATCCAAATGTACATAAAACAAAAAGATAACAAAAAATTATCGAAAAAGTAGAACAAAGTCGTTAATATTCCATGAAAACAACACAAAACCAAATATATGTCTATACAATCTCATATACAACAACGTGTCCATACGACATCATGTTTGTATAATAAACATCATAAATACATACAACATACACAATAATGTATACACCAAAATAACTCACGATTGTGACAGTGGTAGTGGTAGTGGCTGTAGCGCGTTGCCTTCAAAATGCCGACTGAATATTTCGTACAAGACATCGACTTGCTTCCTCTACACATTCATCTCTTCCTCATGTCTCCTCGTCATCATCTTTTATGCCGCATCTACTCCTCATGCTTCCTGAGCAGCTCTACTTGCTTTTTTATCATCTCCTTCAACCGAGCATGTACTTGGATCTGCGTCTGAGTCTATGTAGCATTGTAGGAGGAGCTTCTCTCAGTGGATTGACACTGTAAATCAATCATATTAAAAAAAATTGGCATCATATTACAAGCCAAACATCACTTTAACTATTTATCGATTTACCAATATTAGAAGAAGAACAAACTACGGTAACTTAAAATCCATTTAATGTTAAGTAAAACTGATTCCTAGATACTAAAAATGATTCATTTCTCATACAAATGATTCCTACATGTTCTTGCATATTAAATACAACTTAGGTTAACAAAAGACTTTTAGAATTCACATACAAATAAACAACATAACATAAATGTTTTTTAAAAAAGAAATTTCAATCTGGATTATAACTTACCATAGGAATATTCCTAAGGTTGGGAATGCGATCCCTCCTCCATTTCAATTAATCGTCCAAATCGTGGAACACTTGATCTTTCATCTCAAAAATGATCGTAACACCCTGCTCCATCAGCTTTTAAATCCTAGCAGCATATTTTTGCTGATTTATATTTTTTCAATTGTACTAGCATGAAACTGAATTAAATTAGATTATATTTTAAATCAAGTTATATGGATGACTTACAGTATACTTAGTAGTAGCAACATCAACTCATTTAGACAACACCTCGCTCCACTCGAACTTAGGAGTCCGAACATACACCTCCTAGAAGGTTGTGTCTTTCCGATACTCTATAGACTAAAGAAAAAGAAAAACATGCATCAATAAAGACATATTATATTTTGATTTAAAAATTAATTTTAACATGGAAAATGCACACATACCAAATCCTACTAATGGCACGCAAAAGATCTCGAGCCGTCTTAATGTAATCTTTGGTCGTGCACACTATTTGCTACATTTACTTTTGTATGCGTCTTCACATCTTGCTGCTCCCAATACAACTCGAACTAGTCATAAATGTCTTGAGCAAGCACCTTAACCTTCTTCTTGCTTTTCTTCATCCCATACACCATCTTTCTATATTTTTTACTTGCTTTCTTCTCCTAGATATTTCTGATATGCGCTTAAAACGTGTTAGGTTTCCATTGATATTTACTCTACATTTGTATTTAAATATATATTATCCATATATAAATTTATACGAAAGATCTAGTATACATTAAATTTATTTTACCATAAAATCATTGAACGTGATGTCTTTGACGTTGCATGAAATTTTTTAGAATCAAGGCCAAAACTAATTCACTTTGGCAAGAATCAAATCAAAAGTGTTATCACTCGTGATTCCACTATTGAATTTGTTTCTACACATACATAAATTATATAATAAATGTGAAATTATTTGAGATAATAACCTAATGATTTAGAAACAAATATAAATGTAATTTCATCAATTACCCTCCTTTGGCACACCGAATAATGCCGAGTCGACTGATAGATGTATTAGAATCCATAATAGACGCATGTGTAGATGGACCTACATCATCACGCTAATCAGTATGATAAGAGCCAATGAATTGTGATAACATGTACCGATGATCATCGCCTACAATAGGTGACTGAGACCCTTCCTGGTCCGAAGATTGCCCGATGGAATGAGATGCTTGAGGTTGTATGCTGTTGAACGATGGATTTTGACACCACTTTTTTGCGTCTATTATCAACGCCGGTACTCATATATATTAAAGCTTCAACTTATAATAAAATAAAACTATCCGACTTTAAATTAAAACAACAATTTATATTAAATTTATTTTAGAGCTGGAACATAAGGAGAACAACCATTCTTTAATTACTAACCACACTCAAAATATGATATCACTAATCAGAATATGATATTAATTTAGCACGACCACTAAAATGCTAACAAAATTGGGTTCCATATAATGAAATGCCTAATATTAAATAAATAAAATGCTACAAACCTTTTTAAAGTAGCAATATTGAAATAAATAATTCATGTCATTATTTAATAGAGTAAATTTTTACGTGTACGTATGCTTCCAATTAGGATCCAAGTAAACTGGAAAAATGCAATAGTAAAATAAACAATTCATGATGAAGAATAGCCAAGCAATAGTGAAATAAAAAATTCATGATAAAAAATTAGTCGTATAATCATACCAGTAGATTCCAAAGGAAAAATACATACTGACTAAACCGACTAAACTGAAATTTGTATTCATGATAGCATCAAAATATATACTAAAAACAATACATTAAAATCTAGTCCCATAATCAAATGTACATATTATGAGTGTACATTTTCATCATCAATGTCATTATTTGCACTATTTTCTTCATCATAAAGTCATCTTCTTCAATTTCAACTTCAACCTTGGAGTCGGTATCATCTTCATTTAATTCATCACATTAACTTGATCATTTACGTCAATATCTTCATCTGATTCAACTCCATAGAATAGTTTGTTATAAAGTGGTTCTATATTGCCTACAATTTTTTGACTTGCATTACTTTGTTTGGATTAGGATCATGTTGGTACAATTAATCATCAATTATGACCGTGTCCGAGTTAAATGACCATCTTGGTTTTGTTTTGATAATATCCCACCAATCTGCTTTATGTTGTTCATAATAGGATAAGGTGCATTGTAGACATGTTTTGCTTGTGTCACTAACACAAATGGATCGTAACCTCGATATTATCTTTTGTGATACTTTAATTAGTTGGTAACCTTTGTGCGAAAGACGAATTCCTATATCCTTCCTTGTATCAAACCAGTTGCATTGAAAAAAAATTTAAGCTATGCTACTATCGAGTAAGTAAGTTCAATTATTTCCTGTACAACATCATAATAATATTCTAAATCATCGCTCACATTGCCACCTGTGACAAAGAACCCACTATTGCACATTGTTTTATTTGGTCCAAACTTAGCTGTGTGAAATTTTAAACAGTTTATGTACACAATTGGACACTTCATGTATCCTATCATTCGTTCAAATGCAAGTGTTCAATAACAAACGTATGTAACATCATTCTCAACAACCTATATTTTTAATTTTTAAGTTATATATGACAATTTATTATGACAAAATAGGTATAAATTGAACCATGCTTACATATTTCTTGAACCAGCCCTTAAATCCTTACTGGGGCAACAGCTGAATTTTAAATATATATAACATGAAGAAAATATTGTGTTACATACCAAATTAGATATAATACTCTTCACAATTGAGGAGCAATGTTTATTTTGCCTAATTGAAATCCTTAATTAGTTCGAAACATCCATTATTCCATTTACTAGATGGACATCTCCATTTTTGAAAAATAGATAGAGAAATATCAAGTGAATCGTCCATCTCATCATCAATACGACCAATATTCAAATTTAATTTAATGCGGTCCTTAAAATAGTAACTAAAAAATGTGGATGCTTCTTCAACAATGTATGGTTGACAAATAGAACCTTCAACGTGTGTTTTTTGTTTCACCTTCTTGTTTAAGTGACTTAGATACTTATATACAAAGATTTACAATGATTATTCAAAAAATCGAGTTCAGTTACATTACATACTTTTGAATGGGTACAGCCAATCGTATTGCACTGGTCCTTGCAGTAAAGCTTCAGTTGTTAAATGTATAGGCAGACGTTTCATGGAATTGAAAACTCCTAGAGGAAATATTTTCTCCAATTTATATAATATTTTTTTGTATATCTTTTTCTAGCTGTTGTAGATGACTTCTGTTGAGCATGGTCAAGCATATATCTTTAAAGCATAAACTAAGCTTGGTTATTAGCATCCAAAACTTTTATGGCCATAACTCTTTAAAAACTACCAGGGATAAAGTATTGAGAAATACATGACAGTCATAACTCTTCATATCCGACAGTTAATGGCCCTTTATACCAACACCATGTTTTAGGTTAAAAGTCTCGTTTGGGAACCTCAAAGAATCTACTAATTCCAACAGTTTTGTACACTGATTTCTTTCCAACTCATAACAAGCTAATTGTTTGAAATTTGGGCAATTATTATTAATTTTCATCTCTAGATGGTTGTAATACAATGTAATATCCTTCCTAGACTTCAAATCATCTTTTGTTTTTTCCTTTCACATTTATTATCGTATTAAATTGACTCTTAAAAAACATTCTTCTTCATATGCATCACTTTCAAATTAGGTCGAATTGTCAACTGTTTCCAATAAGGTAATTCCCAAACATACACCATTTGCACCAATTATGAATCTGTCCATTACCAACGATTTTAGGCACTTTGCTTAACTCATGTACATTTGGGAAATCTTGAAGAGCTCGTACACTTCTTCACTACTCATAATGTTAGGTCGCTCTAAAGTAATAACAGTATTTTCTGTAAAAAAGTTCTTATCAAGTCAAAAAGGATAATTTTGATGCAAAATCAAGGATGACGATTCCATCAACATTATTTTCTACCAAATTTCAATCGAAAAGATTCTATTGAATTTATGCAAATAGGACTAGCAAATTTATCCATTGTACTCCATCCAAAAAGCATCTCATATATAGAAAAATCTCTTATCGTCCATAATAATAATGCAAACATTACATATCATAAGTTATAATGCCCTATATCCATTATCTTTTCAATTCATCCACTAAAGGCTGCAAATATACATTTGTACCATTTTAAGGATTTTTGGATCCTGAAATATTTAAGTTAAAAACATGTACGGGTTTTTCATACACATCATTAGCGGCATATTGTAAGGTGTTAGAATAATCGACCACATTGAGTAAGGTTTATTATCAAATGAAGCAAATGGCATGAATCCATCAATACACAAACCAAATCTTACATTACAGGATTCTTTAGCAAAGTCAGAATATATGTTATCAAAGTGCTTCCAAGCATCGCCATCTGATGGATAACATAAAATTTCTTTGTCTCACAGTCGTTTTCTATGCCATCAAATGTGTTTTGCAGTAGCAAAAGATGAATACAATCTTTGTAATATGTTTGTCAGTAGAAAGTTATACATACAAATAAAGGCATGCCTTTATCACTGCTCTTTGTCAATTTATATATGTGGTTGCGGTAGAGTTTGAAACTTGTAAGGTTTTTATCTTCCTTCCAATATACCAAGCATCCACTTGGATACGTTCCAATTTTTTCATACAATAGACCAAAGGCATATACCTCTTGTTATCCCGCCTTTTAGCAAGGCCGTGATACCACAAAATCGACCGAGAAGCCAAAGACAATTCGTCTCGAAGAATGGTCAATTCAACTTCTCAACAGAGCAAGCCCTGCTGATTGTTTGTTCAAAAAAGATCCCCTACTGAGGGGGGGTGGCAACCCCCCAAGGTGGGGGTGCGGGGGCAACACCCCCGCTATGGGGTCAGGTTGCAGGGGTCCAGGGGGCAGCGCCCCGTCCAAAACGGTACGTTTTATTTGCTACTGAGGAGCGACCTACGACCTAAGAAGTTGCCGACCTAAGAAGTTGCCGACCTAAGAAGTTGCCGACCTAAGACGTTTCCGACCTAAGAAGTTGCAGATCTAACGACTTAAGCAGAGCTACCGATCTAACGACTTAACGAGCTAAAGGAGTTAACGACCTAGTGGCTTCAGTCCTTAGCGACCTAAAGCATATCCGACCCAAGATATGCCACGACCTACCGACTTACGACCTATAATAAGTCGTACACGACCTAAAAACTCATTCAGGACAAGATTCAAAGCGGCTGATACAGGTGATCCCCTATGTCGTCGCCGACTTACGACTTACGACCTAACTTAGGTCATGGACGACCTAAGACTTGGTGATGAAATTCTACCCAGAATCACTCTTATAAATACCCCCCTAACTCCAACAATGGGGGGACTTTTCGATCATTCTCTGAAGCGCCGATACTCGGCCATTTTTTGGACTCCTCCAACACTTCAATCATCAAAGATTCCCCATTAACAGTTCTACTTCATTCAACATGGATCCAAGAGCAATTCTTCACCAAAGTTCAAATCTCGTGCTTCGATTGTATTGTAATCATTGAAAAGTGTTGTAAAGGTGTTGTAATCGAGGAATCGTGTTGTAAAAGTGTTGTAATCTTGTAAAGTGTGATCAAAGAACATAAGGAAGGATGTAAAGTGGATGTAGGCTTAACTTTAGGCCGAACCACTATAAAAATTGCTGTCTCTTTTACTGTATTTTTCCTTTTTCTGTTTACTTTTAGTTCCCGTGTAGACGGGTGGTGCTGTCACATTGTCACAACATACACCGGGTGTTAGCGTTATCCGATTTTAGCGTTAACACCTCTCTTTTTATTGTTAAGACAAACTGCTTTGACTGGTATGGAGAGAAGAATAGTAAATGGTCAAGCTACTAGTCTGTGGTATGACATATGGATCAATGGGTCAAAACTTCTTGACAAATTAGGTCACAACTCACTGGAATTATTGGGAGGCAATGTCCTTAAAGTCAGCAGTGTATTTTTTAATGGAGAATGGCAACCAAGAAATTTATTACAAACTATCTCACTTATTGATGAAATATAGCAAACCATGATTTATCAAGGAAATAATGACTTCTGGTATTGGTTAAATGAGGCTAATGGAAGTTATTCTTTCAAATCAACAATTGACCTCATTAAACCACACTACATTAACATTAACTGGAATGAGTTCTTGTGGGATAAAATCCATTGCTCCAAGATGAGAATTTGTTTATACAAGGCGACTATCAATGGGCTTTCAACTAAACAGAATCTCATTCAAAGACATGTCATATTTGAGAATGACAAGTATGTGTTTTGTAATCAGAATATAGAAAACAACAACCACCTATTTTCCAATTGCAACTACACTGCTTATATTTAGAGCTGGTGTAAACTCAAATCAAATTTGCAAAAAAATAGCAGTTACATTCCACAAAATGAAATCGATTATTTCATCCATAACATCAGAGTAAAGACAGATATAGAGACATCATCTGATTAATAACTTCAATAATATTTGGTCTATTTGGAAAGAACATAACGCTAGAATCTTTACTGGCAAACAGAAAGACAAATTCGCTATCTGCAAAGAAATCGAAATATACTTAAGAATTCTTATGCTTAAATCTAAGAGAAAAGCAAGTGATTTGTTATAGTAGTCCAAAGCGGTGGAATTTTGGGACAATCCTTTTGATATCAAAGCCAATCCTCCAGATTCTACATAACCATTTTCCCTAAATCCTAGCATGAGTTAAATTGAAGAAGAGTTCATGCTTCTCTTCCAAAAGAGTGAAGTGATGTAAGTTTAGCGCCGTCGGCTCTTTTAAGTTCGGATTATCGTCTTGTGGTGGTAATTTGTTAAATTAGTAAGCGAAGGCCGTTTTTAAAAGTAACCTAGTTTGATAATCAAACCGAGATCTTGCCTTATACGTACAATTTGTTTTACATGTTATTTTACTGTGGGCTTGTTTTGTTTTGTTTTGTTGGACTGAACTATATTGTATCATTCTATTCCCTTTAGATATAAAATTACCTCCTTCAATATATTCATTTATGTAAGTGAATATTATTATTGGTTATGTAACTCTTGGAACCTATTAAGAAAACTAAATAAAAGTTTGGAGGCAATTGATTGCAAAGGCAAGTGATGCGTTTTGGACACATTTTCAGTGAGTAGTGGTACAATGAACTTACATTTTTGGACACCTTGAACACTAGGGTTGAGTATGCATGTGAGGTTTATTTATTTAAACTAGATAGTTGTATTAGTTAAATGATGTTTAAATTGATAATCAATCGGCTTTAAATAATTAATACTCGATAACTAATAATTGTTAGTGATTGGTTAATTATTAATACTTCCTGATTAGTTCAAGCAATAAAAAATTAAATTTAGTGAATAACAATTAACAATCTAATTATGAAATGTATATGGCTAGTACATAAATAAAAAAGAACCATAAATACAACAATTTTGAAGGTGAACATGAAATGTATTAACTGTGAAAGCAGCTAATAAACTGAAATACCATAACAATCACTCGAGTAGATCAATGTTGTCTCATAACAACCAAAGAGGTTTTAATCCCATCAAGTGTTGCAACAATTTGAATTTGTTTAACTTTTAGCATCACATATTTGTTAAATTGGTTTATTTTAATCTATTACATAGTTTGGAAGAATGTCTGCATTGATAATTTCATCATACTCAAAATCTTCATTGTTGGACTTTCCTATAAAGTTATTATGAAAAGAACTTGTTGCATTTAAAATATCTACTTATTTTCAAAACTATATGTCGACATGTTTGTAAAACAATGTTTTTTAATCCAAATCTTAATCGTCTTTTCGATAGTCATATGTAAACTTGAATGGTAAAGGTTGATTTATTTCTTAGATTCTTAAACATTTTGAGTAGATTGAAAGTATGGGATGTTCATTGCATTAAGGTTGTTGATAAAAATTTCTAGCCTTTTAGTGTTAATATATTATATAATATTTGTTGGTGGGAGGACTAAGAAAAAGTTGGATCTTCTTCAATTGCATGAGTTAACATTACTATCATAGATACAATCTTCCAAAATAGCAATTACGAAACTAAAAGCCAAGTCAAAATTAACATTAGCTAAACTATTCTACGGGGGATAGTTTTTCGATCTAAAAACATCGTTGCTCATTCCTGTCCGATCGTTCCATTTATAGCTCTAATGACATTTTGAAACAAAAGCGACAACAAGGGTCAAACCTGCTTTCATCATAAAAAAATAATGAAATTTTTCTGTTTAATGACATCTATGGTCAATGTAATACTTCATGAACACAAACATTTACTCTACTATAAGTTCGAATGAAATTTTCACCTATCATACAATTTCGCTTATCATAGTTAATCATGCGCACAATAAACATTCCTACAAATTCTAAATTTTTTAAGTGAAGCAGAAGTTGTTCATAGTTACTTTATAGTAAATGGTATAGGTATTTGAAATAGTTGTTTTCATTCAATATGGATCTTGATTTCTATTTTTGTAGCTAATCAAATCATCATCCATTCACATTCGATTCAAATAAGAAGAAGTATGGTGTATACAAATTACTTATTGAACCATTCTCATCATAAGAGCTTTTAGATTATCAAAGTATTATCCTAAATTGATATCATGTTAGGGTCCATTTGATTTCATTTTGAGTTTTGTGTTTTGTGTTTTGTGTTACAAAGTACTAGCTATTACGATGATGGTGGGATGACGGAGAGGATGGAAGAACCATGGAGGGAACAGAATTTTTTCATGTGCTTCTGTTATTTCCCTGAACATTGAAAACAAAATATTTTTTCTATTTTGTATGTTAACGTCATTTTCTAAATTGGTTACTTTATAAAAATACAAAAGTCATGTGCATTTTTGTTTGAATGGGAACCCAAAACTAAAAATGGAAAACCAAGTGGGGTCTTGGTTTTATTGAAAAAACAGAAGAAAAGCTAACTTTTTTCCCTAAAATTTTGGACAGAAAACAGTGATAACTACAAAAAGTGTGGAATACATGCCATTCATGCTCTCCTTGTTCCTCTCTCTAAACGGTGGCGTTTGGATGTTATATGCTATTATTGACAGAGATATATTTATAGGGGTCAGTCATTTTCTATTTCATCATCATTAACTTAATTGCAATAATCACGAATAAAATATTCATTCATAAACATTATTATGTCATTAATTTCAGCTTCCAGCTGCACTAGGATTGGTCTTTGGAGCAATACAAATTGTCCTCTACATGATCTACATGAACACAAAAGCATCCAAACAAATAGGTCATCCAAACAAAATGTTAGCATTGAATCAGATATTGCTCGATGATGGAGAAAATTTTCCTAGTCAAGTCTCATCCACTAATATGAATCTGTATTGTGTATATGTTTCAAGAAAATATATCTAATTCTTGCATGTAAATATCAAGAATTAGGTACATACATTACCACCTCATATATTTTTTTCTTTTCATCTCAGTCAGTTGTAACATATAAAGTAATGGAAACTAACATTTCAAAAAAGACATCATTGTTCTTGATATTAATGAGTTGAGATGTATATTAGCTAAAAATTCAATATCCATATTGCTATTGATTAATGATCTTTCTCTGTGACATTATTAACCATATACCAAGCATGTTGGTAATTCTTTTATTTAGCCCACATGCAGATGAAATCAAGGGGTTAAGATTGAGAGTTAATTATAGGAAGCTATTTTGTATGTCTTTTTCTCTCTCTTTTTGTATTGTTAATCCTTTATAAATTGTTATCATTAAAATTTCATATTTGGAAACTCGACAATGTTAGATTTAAGAAAGATGATGAAACATCGGAAGAACTCATGTATAGTCATGTATAAGAGATAACAAATATGAGACAACGAGATAAGAAGTGGAAAATTGTCAAGTTTTTGAACAACCATAAAGTCATTTGATCTTGGCAAATCATTGATGAAAATGGGTTTGGAACTATGATGGGAAGCATGTTCTTTAAGCAACATTGATCAATCAATCAACAAGAAAGACATACCTAGGAGAAGCCATCGATCAATACCATTCCGTGCATGGCTCGATACCAAACTATATGATGTATTGTAACAACCTACCTTTTTGGACGGTTTAAATCAACGATAAACCACACACGTCAGACTCAAACCATTTAAAAGGGCAGATTGTTATGGGTAAATAAGAAAAAGCAGAGAAAGAAAGAAACAAACATAGAATCTCACAGCGGAATGACAAAATATAATAATCAAATAAACAGTTCATGAAGCTGATTTACAAATAACATTTAATTACACTTTCACAACACAAAATCAGAGTTACATACAATAGAAATAAATAACAATGCAACAAAACAATATGATGCAGTGGAAATAATGAAATAAATATTAATAGTAGTAGTACTAAATCTTCGTCTTCGTCCTCCAAAAAAACAATCTTCGATACACTAAAAAGCTCAGACTGACCCAAGTGAATTGAAAAGACAAAACACTCGAGTCAAAACTAAAAGATCTTATATAAGTTAATCAACAGTAAATAAGTATGAGTGTAACGGCATCGGAGATGTTTATGGGGTTTGACATCTCTTATCCAGTGTCTAACATGAGTGCAGTAACTCAAGAGATGTTCGGGATTTCCATCTCCTAAGGATCCGTTAAACTATCTACATACATAGTACAATACGCTATTATAATAGTGTCTACAGTAAAGTAAAGTATTAAAATAGCATTAAGGCGTTACCCATATCCCCATTAACACATTTTATATATTCCTATATTCTATACAATACCGTACGCTCCTCCGTAAACTAGAGGTTTACCCAGAGGGCACTCGAGGCAATGCCAGGGTAGGATTCTACCATTTGCGGATCCGGACTGGTGGTAACGCATAGAAGCTACTACCACCCACCACGGAACACACTCCCATAATCAAATTCGAGGGGTGGTCACCAAATCATCACAAAGTCATAATATGGTATCGAAGAAATGTGTCCGATAGGAGGAATGACCTTACTTGGCCCGACGTGGCTCCTGTTTTAGTCACATCTAAGCGGACTCACGGGAGTCAGGGTCACGTAAATACCTCATACAGAATCGTTCACCAAACCATCCTACTTCATTTCTGGAATCTACACCACGTACACAGTTGTTAAAGTGGTTTTTGGTATTGGCGGAGAGTATGACAATATCCGATCCCGGTCTCTTTAACAACCAAACGCTTATTTCGCACCGAATGGTTCTTTAAATTTCCAAAATAAAACCGTTTCATAATTAATATCAAAATATCATATTCAATTCAAACCATATCCCTTTCGAAATCATATTCACAAATAGGTTAAATTCTCATTTCAAAATCATCATATTTACTTGGATATATTGTTTCACAAGAAAATATCATTTCAATTTCCAATGTAAGTTATATCATTCATTTAACCATTCATTTCAAATCAAGGTTTAAATATAAACACTTCCACTTTACACAATTGGGATTTAGAAAATAGTTTAGATGGTTTTAAAATAGTTAAAATGGTTTAAAATAGATTAAATAGGTTTATTATGGATTAATTAGATTTAGAATAGATTAAATGAATTTAAAATAGATTAAGTAGAATTAAAATAGATTAAATAGTTTAAAAATAAATTAAAATAGCTTAAAATAAATTAAAATAGTTTAATAAGGTTTAAATGATTTAAAATAGATTAAATATATTAAATTATATTAAAATAGATTAAATAGGTTAATTGGTTTAAAATAGGTTAAATTTTATTAAAATAAGTTGGAATAGTTTAAATTGATTAAGTTGGTTTTAAAATGGATTAACTTATTTTAATAGTTGAAAATTTTAATAATTAGGATTTAAAATAATATTTTTAACAGTTTATTATTAAAATAATAAATTTGAAATTAACATCCAATTTTTCTATTTCCTCCATTTTAACAAATTTGGGCCATATCCAGATTTGCAAATCAAAACTAAATTTCCAATCCCAAAATATCAATTTAAACTACTCCAATTTCAATAGGTTTCAAAGTTACAATTCCAAATATTTCAA
This sequence comes from Allium fistulosum, assembly GCA_030737815.1. Taxonomy (NCBI): domain Eukaryota; kingdom Viridiplantae; phylum Streptophyta; class Magnoliopsida; order Asparagales; family Amaryllidaceae; genus Allium; species Allium fistulosum. Next base: position 46,900,394 of record CM060906.1, read on the forward strand.
TAACTCAATTTCGATAAATTTCGTTTATATTTCAAATTCAACTTTAAAATTTCAATTTAAAATCTTTTACACAAATCACTTAAAACTATTCAGTTCATATAATCAAATTCTATTTCAACATCGTTTAGCTGAATTCAAAATTTAAAGATTTTAAAATTATTTAATTTAACCAATCTGGTGTCCGTATATAATTTTCTACCCTATGGTCAAGTGATATGGATATTTATCATTTCAATCCGCAAATAATTTAAATTTTATGGGTATATATTATTTCAACCCGCAATCCCAAATTTCAAATCAATGAAGATCGCTTTTGTTTATCATTTCAACCCATAATGATTTTTCCTTATTCTATATGATCATTCGGGTATGTATCATTTTAGCCCATAGGGAACTTGCAGTGTTATAACAATATAGAAATATAACATCCAGTCATCCAATATCAACAATCAAACATCCATCACAATCATCATCCAAATCAATCAATAAACGTCAATAGATAACTGATTATCATTAGCAAGTATAAACTGGCGAATTAAAATTTAATATTTAATTAAATAACGATTAAATGCAATAAAAGCCATATTTAACTGGAATGACAATTTAAACATACCAAACATCAAACAATCAATTTCTAATCACATCATAAATTTAATTTAACTAACATAAGATAATTTAGTAGTCGTGAGTGGGTTAAAACACCCACATTTGATTTCAAATCGATTTGAGATCCAAAATAAGGCCCAAATTAGAACAATCTCAGAATTCATCCAAACCAGTGCCAAAATGTCCAGAATTTCGATACGATCCCAACGAAACAAACCGCGCGTAAATCTGACCTCGTATGTAAAAGTTATCTATATTAGAACATTGAAAAATCAAAAATTAAATTAAAATAAAAATAAAACACGTTACTACATTTCCATGCCACGTTAACATCTCACCTCCCTCCAGACTTTTGTTCGAACCCAACTAACCCTAACCCGCTCCGTCTATATGAATGTCGCGTCGCCTCATGTGTCAGTCGCGACCACCTAGACCGAATCGCCTCCTCCCCCTTTACTTCCCTCGACCACCAGTGCCGCCCTAAGACGCCATTCGACACCTCAATTAGCCAGCTGCTGCCACCATTTATCCAAACCTTAATCCAATTTTGCCCATCGATCTGACCGTTGATTCGCCATGCCACCTACCTGGATGCACTCGCCATGACCCTCTCCACAACCCAGTACAATCGAATCGACGATCCAACCCCGTTGATCGTGCTCCAATTGGACGGCCGAATAAATCTTTGATTTCTGGACAAACGGTGTTTCGAATCGCAAAACAAATCATTGTAGTAGAATGCACTTGTTGAGAGCTTTCCAACGATATATAACATGATAGGGTTTAGAGAGTTTGAAATTTGAAATTGATTTGGAGATTGAATTTAGGGTTTGGATGTAAATTGGGTTTCTTCCATTGAGGGGAGGGAATGAACAGTCAGATAGAACTATATGTACATGAATAAGAAAATGACTGCTAAGGTTTTGCGAAACAAGACTATTTATATTAACAAAGCTCGATAAGAAAATAAACACATATCGAATTTGTAAGAACGACGAATAGCGATCCAAAAGCCCGTTCTGCCTCCGAAACGAAAGTGGGTCATCTCATATATCAAAATAGGTGGTTTTGATATTTTTAAACTCAATGGAACAGGTTTCAAGTCCTAATTCCATTGTATAAAGAAGTTAGCTTTAAAATCAGCTTATTTCAAATTGAATTCAATTAAATTGATTTCTACGCGTTTCAAGCCCGTACGATCAAACGACAAGTCCGATCGCTACGAAACATGAAATCCTACCATAATTTACCACTACGGATCTGATGAAACTGGTTTCGTCGAAATCCGAGACAATGGCCAAAATGGCTATTTGTGCGTTAATTAAATAAATTAATATTAAATTGATTAAATCACTTTTTTTTAATTTCAAATTTAATAAATAACAATTTTTATCATTTTTGATTACTTGGACATTTACAATAATTTTAAAAAAATTACATATCAATTCAATGTTAATTAATTTACTAATACAGTGTTTAATTTTAATTGAAATAAATTCATCAATTATAAATTAAACTCCAATAAATTAATTAAACTTGATTTCAATTCTTTTTTGTTCAATCATTCATTACTCTATGTATATATTTAACATTGGTTTATAGCATATTACATTAATATTCTCCAATTTCATCTTAATTCCCATTAACGTAATATTTAATTACATTTAATTGCAATTGATTTCCAATTTAATTCAATAAATTAAATACATAGGTAACATATCACAATTGTCACCTTTTACTTAATTTAATCACATTTATGGTTTTATTATTTACAAACAAATGTTATAAATACTTACACAACACTAATTTTATCCAATTACACTTTACTACACATTATTTCACAAATTAATACAATATTTAATTTATTTTCTCATTTACAATGTATAACCAATTATAACTCTCAATTATTACAATTAATTGGAATTACATTTAAAGTAGTTATTAATTAACTTGAATTAATACTATCCATTTAATTTTAGTCGTTTTCTTATTATTAAATCTTAAATTTTCAATTTTTTCTCAAAATAACAAATCACAAATTATAATTTCTTCAAATATTAAATCACAAAATCTTATTAAATTAACTATTTTTAATTATCAAAAATTACAGGTCGTTACATGTATGGAACTGGAGAAAGGAACAGCTTACTAGGCAAAGTAGATTGATCAATAAAGTTGCAAGCTATATAACACAAAGGCTAATTAATTGGTACCAGTTGATAGGCATGGATTGGTATCAATCAACTTAAACACAACTACATGAGTTGAGTCAAACTTTACAAATTCTTCAATCTAATTTTGTCAACATGGACATATTCTTTCTCTACTGAATATCTGAAGATATTTTGGATGACCTGGGTTCCTTACTGCCTCAATTACACCTATAAATACAACATTATCAGTTCAGAGAAATAAATCGATTTGTACTTACCTAAGGGAGGCGCTACTAGACATTGAATTTCAATCTCTTTGCAATTGTAAGTTAAATTAGTCGTATTTGATCTATACAATTGAAATCCATCAATGAAATTCACTAAAAGTGGATGTAGGCTAGTCGAAGCACTATAAATATCGTGTCTCATTTTAATTTTGTCGTGCTATTTTTATTATTTAATAATATGAGAACTGATTAAGTTAGAATTCAAATGATTGATTAGAGGTTTTACTCCACAAACATACACAACCAATGATTACATTCCAAATCACTCAGGACAACTAGTCAGCTTAGAGAGTTTGTACATGATCTGGATGAAGAGCTACAAGTGCTCTAGATTGCCCAAATCATGGTAGAAGATGAACATATCGGCCATCAAGTTGTAGCTTTGGGGGTTAGCTAAGCTAGTGACATCTTATGCGAGTTAAGAAAGCGAATGAAATAGTGATGAAGAGGGATGGATGAATGGCGCTTCATATAGGGGCGCACCCACATGAAGAAGCCGGGGAAAGTCTGTTTGCCATCTCCCCTTGGATGGGATACACCAGATTGACTTGTGTGACGTCATACTCAATGAAGATCTCCACCGGCTTATCTTTGTCCCGTCGAATCTTTGATGGGATATGCCCAAATAGGCGGTTGGTGCTTGAAGATATTACCCTTGGTCATCTATAAAAGGAAAGGAAATACAACCTAACTACTAAGCCACCCCATCATAGAACTAAGGGGTTACATTAGATGCGGGGCAAAGCACACTCCCCCGGATAAAGGTGGGAAATCAAGATGTTAATGCCACAAGCATGTATTTTTAAGACAACAACCATATAGATGTGACTTTTCAAACTTTGTAGACTATGGTACAGGAAATACAAGTATACTACTCCAATGTATTGTAGGGAGATAGATGAATCATACCCCAAAAGGAATCAAGCATGCTAAGGAGGCCAAAAGGAATCAAGCGGATCAAGGAAATCAAGATAAGGACAATGCTAGGAGAAAACCAGAGATTTAAGAAACAAAGTGTGGAAGAGCACAACACATTCAATTAGTCAGAACTATGTGAAAAGAGTCTCAGAAATATTTGTTAAAGACCCTGTTATCCTGCCTTTTGGCAAGGCCGAGATACCAAGGAATTGATCAAAAACCTAGAGTCGCTCGTTATGGACATCTAGTGCACATAGGTCTACCCTGGATATCGATGAATTTTGTCCGAGACCAGATTGAGCTATAATTGATAAGACATGACTAGAAAAGCTATGAGAGCCAACGTTCCAAGTTTCAAGTCAATCCGAGTTCATATGCTCAAGTTATGATGGATGCAAGTTGAAGGGAAAGGCCATGTTTTCGTATCCATCAGTGAGCCCAATTTCGTATCCATCAATGTGGCCACACTCCGTATCCATCAAGTTTCCCTTGCTTAGAATCCATAGGTGTCACTGTGCTTCGAATCCATCCAGTGACCTTGCTTCGAATCCATCAAGATGCCTTGCTTCGAATCCATCAAGATGGAGTGCTTCGAATCCATCAGGATGCCTTCCTTCGAATCCATCAAGATGCCTTCCTTCGAATCCATCAAGATGGAGTGCTTCGAATCCATGAAGTTTCTCTACTTCGAATCCATCAAGATGGAGTGCTTCGAATCCATGAAGTTGCTCTACTTCGAATCCATCAAGATGGAGTGCTTTGAATCCATGAAGTTGCTCTACTTCGAATCCATTCCTGGAGCGCGAAAAGGATCGATTCGAAGGGAGCATGTCAACCGGAAATACAATCTTGAATCGATCATAACTCGAGTTCTACAAGTCCAAATGCCATGAAATTTTCACAGAAGCTTGAGCGCATGATGAAGAATGTTCACGCCAAATTTCAGCTCGATTGGACTCTTTCTTGATCGATTCGAACCAAGGGTCGAATCGATCCCAAAGTGGGCCCGGATTCTCAGAATTCGGGCATGTGGGCCCCCTCACGTGCCAGAAGCGGTCTTCTCGAATTTTAGGCGAAATATCAGCCTCCTACACCTATAAATAGAGCCCCTGGTCATTCAGAAAAGGGGTCGGACAATTCTAAGTACTAAAGAGCGCCCAGATTCTGCCAGATTTACTCCAGATCACCACCGCTGCTTTAGATCGAGACTTAGCATATAAATTCAGTTGTAGTACCGTATAAACAATTGTAATCTTCTAATATCGAGCAATAAAATCATTGAACTTCATAGTGGACGTAAGCAAAACGCCGAACCACTCTAAATCGCTTGTCTTTGCAATTTACTTTATGTTATTTGGAGTTTTTGTTAGATAATCCTCAGTTTTAATTTTCATTCTTCACCTTTATCTCTTCAAAAACTTCCGAAGAGTGTTGTGCCCATTTTTGGTACAAACACTTTGGTGCTTTCACTGAGAGAAACCTTGCTTTTCTCCTGCTCTGTGGATCTACTACCGTAGTTGGATTGCAAAAATCTAAGGAGGAGATCCAGATCTGTCGTCAAGTGGTTCCATCTATTCTATTCAGATTGCTCAAGATCTAAGAGGAACTGCATTCATCAATCATTTCGAATCCATTATTTCGTATCCAGAAAAATGTCAAAGTTCGTATCGATCACTTCGAATCGATCAGCTTCGCATCGCTCCGTTTGTATCGATTCGGTCGAGCCCTGTTCTTATCGATCACTTCGAATCGATCAGCTTCGCATCGCTCCGTTCGTATCGATTCAGTCGAGCCCTGTTCGTATCGATCACTTCGAATCGATCAGCTTCGCATCGCTCCGTTCGTATCGATTCGGTCGAGCCCTATTCGTATCGATCACTTCGAATCGATCAGCTTCGCATCGCTCCGTTCGTATCGATTCGGTCGAGCCCTATTCGTATCGATCACTTCGAATCGATCACCGTCGCATCGCTCTGTTCGTATCGATTCGGTCGATCCCTATTCGTATCGATCACTTCGAATCGATATGCCTCGCATCGCTCTGTTCGTATCGATCCATCTGCGTCCATTTCGTATCGATACAAAATTTCAAAAAAAAAATTTCGGGTACGACCCAAATTTCCTAAAAAAAATAATTTCATATCGAACCCTAGCCGCAGCGCAGGGCACCCGCATAGTGAATTCAATCACCAATTTAGTGAACGAACATTCCATCCGTGCTTCTAATTGTTCCATGACTGAACAAGACATAGGAGATCACAACAACAAATGTTGAGTTGCAATAAAGGAATGGGTAAAGAAATACTACTCAACCGTACTCCCAGAGGCTGGAGAACCTAGCTAGTATGCCAAGAACTGGAGTTGATTAATATATCATGCTTTTAAGATGGAATGCAACTCCCTCCAATTGACCAGCTTTTAAACTCCTGAATTGACAACTATGGTACAATGGCTAATATGATGACTCCCCGACATTGTCTACTCTGCCAACTCAAAACATAGCTGGTCACCGTTGAACCATCTCCAAATGCCCGCATCTTAATCATGCCACGTCCACATGACTAAAGGCATGACATACAACCTCAAGAGGACTTCCTTAATACCCTATATAGGTCTCCTATCTGGATGAAAGTTTGGGATAAACACCAATCTACTAGCCCATCTTAATCAACTCGCTGTCCAATAGGCATTACCAACCACTCAAACGTTGGGCAATCGTGCATACATCATTCACCAGGGTTACAAGACCCCTTGGCAATAAAATGGAACTGATCATAATGTCGATTGGAGAATCTTTCCCAGTCAAGACCTATCCGTTGAAACCATCCTACATGCAGAACTTCCAATGAAAATTCAACATGTTAGCTATGTCAGTTTACTGAGGAAATACGACCCCCGACACTATCTTATGAAGTGTAAATGACGTGTGGAATTCTCCAAGGGTGACGAGTTCCATTAAACGCAGATGTCTTCCCTCATTCCTTAGAAAAGACCGTCAATCACGGTTAGATATACCAGTTATATTTCTCATATTGTTGAAGTGAATGAAGAAGCTGGCAGCCAACGAATTTATCCAAAGCCCACATCCAGTTACTGCCAATGCCCATAAATGAATTCATCACCAGCGCTTATTTCCAGACTTTAATAAGGGAGCTGGTGGATAGCCGCCGCCGACTATGCCAAGATGTCCATGCCAATATTGAGTTGATGAATCAGATGAAGGATCAACTTGGTGAGATAAGGAGGGAACCTACTCCATACTCTAGATTGGAAAACTCCTCTTCTTTAGATGGCTACCGTGGATGCCAACGCCATAAGGCCGCTCCGGAGAGGATAACTCTAACAATACGTTCAAGCCCCATAAAATGAAGGACCGGGAACATCCGACCCCTATCGATCAAGGACTTTGATCAAATTGAACCATTTGCGTTAGTCTTCCAACTGAGAAGGGCTGGACTAAAGTGCAATAACGGGCATACGACGTTGCCTCACTTATCAATGAGATTTGATTTGATCTCTTTTGAATTATTTCCAATTCAATTTCATTTACATTTCGAAATATGACCTACTTGAATTAAACTACTTGCAAATGATGCAGGTAACCGAATACTCAAGATTGGGTGCAAAACAACCTCCACAGACCATGATCAAATCATTGAGGTATCATCGTGATGAGCATGATTCGACCATTCATCGGCTACTATATGCCCCTGACTAGGGGCAAGGCATCAAAACGAAAGAGACCGACAAGGTCAGGACTCTAGCACAAAGTGGATGCAACCGACCATCCACTCATCCGCCTATGCTATTTAATTAGAAGATGTAAGAAAGACTTGGAGTTATATGTCCTAATAATGCACTCTCCATCTCGTACTTGAAGCTTTCCAAAATACTTACGCTTCTTCTGATGCCTGATAAAATCGGAATCACATCAAGGGTGGACGTGATGTCACCATCCATGCATCCAATCCTACATTAGACATTTGGGATTATTTGAGGGAACACATGTCTAAAGGTCCAACCCTCAATTTAAAGTCATCAACGGCTGACTGCCTACTCGCTAACCACCACGAACTATCATTTCAACTCTCTTCCTTAGCTCGATCGAAAGAATGCAAAGTATAAAATTGAACGTGACCCGACTGTCCGCTCTCCAATTCTTGCACCCGACTTAAGGGAAAATATACAACTCAAAGTGGATGTAGTTCAACCATCCTTTCCTAGGCTCGAGCACAAAGCTTGCCAGAGCACTAATCTTACTCCTTAGGCTTAGCAAAAGTGGAATCTAAACGAACATGGACGTGATCCAACCGTCCATAGACTAAATCTCATCCTTCGTTGAGGGGCATTTAAGTGGGAGTTAATCGGGATCCCACCGATCACTCGCTAAGTGAAACCCCGAGCTCAGGGACAATCCATCACACTGCGGCAATAAGGGATTGATACACGACAATCCTCTAACTAACTCCAGCTCCCAGAGTATGAGCTGGAATATAAGCTTACGGACATGGACTCGAGGAGGATGGATCCGTCCATCTAACAACTTCTCCAGTGTTCAACCTAAACCCGAGGAGGATGGATCAGTCCATCAAACGACCTCGCCTTCAATATTTACAAGCTCGAGGAGGATGGATCCGTCCATCTAACGACTTCGCTTGCCTACTCAGGGTAGATATGATACAACCGTCCATGTACCTGATCCATCAACTCCGAACTCCCAGAGCGCGAGTCGGAGTATATACATCCAACTCCGTATTCCTAGAGTGCGAAGCGGAGTATAAACATCCAACTCCGAGTTCCCAGAGCGCGAACCGGAGTATAAACATCAACTCCGCATTCCCAGAGTGCGAAGCGGAGTATAAACATCAACTCCGTATTCCCAGAGTGCGAAGCGGAGTATAAACATCAACTCCGAGTTCCCAGAGCGCGAACCGGAGTATAAACATCCAACTCTGCATTCCCAGAGTGCGAAGCGGAGTATAAACATCCAACTCCGAGTTCCCAGAGTGCGAAACGGAGTATAAACATCCAACTTCGAGTTCCCAGAGCGCGAACCGGAGTATAAACATCCAACTCCGCATTCCCAGAGTGCGAAGCGGAGGTATAAACATCCAACTCCGAGTTCCCAGAGCGCGAACCGGAGTATAAACATCAACTCCGTATTCCCAGAGCGCGAAGCGGAGTATAAACATCCAACTCCGAGTTCCCAGAGCGCGAAGCGGAGTATAAACATCAACTCCGCATTCCCAGAGTGCGAAGCGGAGTATAAACATCAACTCCGCATTCCCAGAGTGCGAAGCGAAGTATAAACATCCAACTCCGTATTCCCAGAGTGCGAAGCGGAGTATAAACATCCAACTCCGAGTTCCCAGAGCGCGAACCGGAGTATAAACATCAACTCCGTATTCCCAGAGTGCGAAGCGGAGTATAAACATCCAACTCCGAGTTCCCAGAGCGCGAACCAGAGTATAGACATCAACTCCGAGTTCCCAGAGTGCGAAGCGGAGTATAAACATTAACCAAACCCCAGAGTACTCCGAGAGCGCGAGCTGGGTACGAACATCAATAAACTCCAGACTTCGAGAGCGCGAGCTGGAGTATAAACATTAACTAACTCCGAGATCCCAGAGTGTGAACTGGAGTATAAACAACAACTAACTCCAAACTCCCAGAGCGCGAGCTGGAGTATAAGCATCAAACAAATGCGGCTTCAAGGAGGGTGGATCCGTCCGCCTAACGACTTCGACCATATCTCAACCAAGTTACATCACTTGTTCCCGGAGTGCGAACACAAAAAAGGAAACTCATAATAGACGTGATAGACCGTCTAGTCAACAAACTCCAGATTCCCAGAGTGCGAACTGGAGTACAAACATCAACTAGCTCCAGATTCCCAGAGTGCGAACTGAAGTGTATACATCAACTTACTCTGGTCCCGAGAGCGCGGATTGGAGTATAAATACCAAATGGGTGTGACTAACAACCCATCAACCAACTCCAGTCCTCAAAGCATGGTTTGGAATATGAATACCAAAAGGGATGTGATTTGACTATCCATCTATCGGCTATGGTTCCTCATCAAGTTCTGTAATACAAAAAGCGGGTGTGGTTCTACCGTCTGCCTTCCAATCTTCCCCTGACACGGGGTCACACTTAACACACAAAATTGGATGCGATCAGACCATCCGGCACTAAGCGGGCGTGACCCAACCGTCCATGCATAACCTCTTGTCCCCGGCACGGGACCCATAACATAATTTTATAGGGATGCAACTCCAACCCCACAAGGCAAAATTTCTTCCTTGATTCTACAAGGGGACGCAGATTCGCAAAATGAACCTAGCTGAATGTCCAATTCTAAACGGATGTGACTACCCGTTCTACTGCAAACGAACGTGGCACGACCGTTCATCCGCTAACTCTCCCCTATGGTCCAACGAGCTGTTCGTGCAACATGGACGGATGTGACCTAACCATCTGCCAATAGACTCCTTCCTACGGTTCAGTGGGAGAAGCATCAAATTAAAGTTGTTGTAATGTGATCGACCACACTTCGACTTTCTCCATTGACTAGTGCTAAAGGGATTAATTGAGGAAGATGCGGTCTGACCATTTTCTACTAAAACTATTAGTCCCCAGAGTGTGGACAGGGGTATAAACATCAATTAGGTGTAATGAATGGCCCTTCAACTGACTCTGATCCCCAAAGTGTGGCTACAAGAATAGACAAACGAATGAATGAGATTCCACCATTCATTCACCAACTCTGACCTAAACTCGACGTGATGAGTGTAAACTCACTACAGGTGCAATTAAACCATCCACGAACTAACTTTGCTAACCAAAGACTGGGGGCAGAAGTACAAATCACCGAAAGAAGAGAAAGGTGACTCGCTACATCTCCAGCTTAGCGTCCTTTACAACTTAAGGAAATGGCTACAAGGAGACCTTAATGCTAACCAATCAGAATGATGCCCAAAGTTCTGGGCAACCAATTATATCGTACCGCCGGATCGACGGGCAATATCGATCTGCACCTTTCATATCATACCATTGGATCGATAGGAAATGAGGTCCGAGCATTCTACATTGTGCCGTTGAATCGACGGTCAATATCGATCCTCTTCGACTACAAATCGATGCGACCCAAACGTCCATCGAATACCTTTGACCAACATAGTATGGATAGAAGAATAAACCATGAATGAGTGGGACTGGACCATTCGTCCTCTGTCGCCTTCCTTCGATCCTTCAGGAAGAGCATGAGACCAAATGAGCATGACATGACTGCATTTGAGCTGACTTTATCCCTAAATCCGACGGGAGAACATAAATCGAAATGGACATGGTTGATCACCCAACTCCAAATGATTGCAACACGACTATTCATTCATTGACTCTTACCATGATCCGTCTAAAAGAGCAACTCAAAAAAAGTGCAACCTAAACATCTGCACATTGATTCTTACCCTGGATTCGACAAGGGAAGCATTAATCCTGCATTGGATCTGACTGGACGATTCACTCTTCAGTTTTTGCCCAAAGTATGGCGACATAAGCAGCGAAGTGAATGCCATTGACCGTCCAGAATCTAGCTTATGTCTGAATGTTGGCAAAGTAACAATGTATTCCACCAATAGGAAAGAACTAGAACATAATACAGGATAGGCACGACTCAGCCTTCCATCGGTTAACTCAATCCCATGGTTCAATGGGATAGAATACAAAATTGAAGCAGACATTATCTACCCTGCCACTTATCAAGATATTCCCCAGACTTGGGGACACGAACAAGAAGATAAGATTAATATGATTCAACCATTCATCATTCAACCCTGGTTCTTAAAGCTTGAACTACAGTATAGACACAGCTAGGACGAGACTAGACCGTCCGCGTAATGCATCCGCCAACCCAAGACTGGGGGCAAATGAGTAATTATCCGAGAGTTGACTATGAGAATTTGAGCCTATGACCCATGCCCGATATTCATAACAACTCTAGGTTATGACTGAAAGAATGCCTAGAGATAGAATCATCGGATCAATACCCGAACTCATGGGCAATTGATCATCATTCCAACCCTTACAATAAGTAGCAGATCGCGAGTACATTGAATGAAAAGCGCATCATTCAGAAAAACAAGTGAATTCAATCTCAAAGCTGGAACCAGCTATGTAGCAGCGTGCAGTACAAGGCTAAGTTCTACTAATCCTTTGATTCAATGTCCTTATATGCCTGATCACTTACCATTGCAAATCAACACTTGAGGCGCTTACAACTCATCACGAGTATTGTAGATCAGCTCACAACTCTGCACAATGATGAAGAAAGAGTCAACTGTTTTACTTCAGGTGAATCTTGATGTGTTCGCTTGGACTCGATCTCATATACATACATGCATATATATATATATATATATATATATATGGACTCTCGCTAGCCATGAAGGACTCTGCATCAAATGTCGACCCGAGGCATGTCTCGGTGAACAAAAACGATGCGACATGGATCTAGAGAGATCTGTTGTACTTAAAGAGGAGGCGAATCTGCTCAAAACCAGTGGGTTTACCCATGATGCCCTCCAACCAAATTGAGTATCCAATCCTTTACATATAAGAAAAACAAACAGGGAGTGGAGGACATACATCAACTACTTAGATTTACATGGAGTATGACAAAGCACAGCTTTCCACTTTCAATGATCAACCAATTGATGGACCCCGACCATCAGACATGAATTACTCACATCTATGGATACAAACTCCAGATACAATTAGATACTGAAGCATGTCCCAAACCAGGAATACAACTGTTTCGCTACTAACCTGAGCCTATAGTGCTATGCTGCAATCTATAGACTCAAACTTAAGGACACTTGTGCTACTTACAAAAGGACGATTAACATATCATTCAAAAATTAGATCGACCGATCGATAAAGGTAGATGTGGTTAATATGCTCGTGAGATCACGACTATCAAATGACCATGTCGATGACTTGACAGAGGTATTCAGCGCTCACCAAAAAATGCAGGATGAAACTCGATCCTTTGAAATGCTCTTTCACCATTAAATCAGAAAGATTCTCCGTTTTCATCATCAATTCTCATCGAATCAAGACTAATTTCTAGAAAATTCCGACAATAAGGGACACCCATGTACCGAGGACAACCAAGAAGCTCTGATAGATTGCTTAAAGAGACCTTCCATTTAACCCAAGCCTTTGGATCGCGAAGATTTATGCATCAATTGGGCCGTGTCAACACACGCCATAAGCGTCGCAATGCTATGTGAAGATAAACAAATCCAAAGACCAGTATATGATGAAGGCTGGCAATTGACAAGATCACCTTGTTAACATCCATATCGACCAACCGTTACGATAGGTCCAATAGAAACCTTAGATGCCTGAAAAGCTACTCAAATGGAATATCAAGCTAAGCCAATTTGATATCACTTATCTCCGTCGGAGAGCTCTCCATGGTCAAACATTAGCATACTTCATATCTGAATTCACTACATCGGACGATTATCCGAAGAACAGTGGAGAACCATCCAACCGATGGAGAACTTACCCCGATGGAACTTCCAATAATCGGCTTTCTAACATTGAAGTTGCGTTAATGACTCTTGAGGAACAAACGATCTGCTACGCCCTGAAACTCAACTTCCTTGCAACAAATAACGAAGTTAACTATGAAGCCTTGGCGCTCAAACTTGCAAGAAAACTACGAGTGGAAACTTTACATGTCTTATGTGATTACTAGTTAGTAGTACGCCAAGTCAGGGAAGATTATCTAACTAGGGGGCAATGTCTTGCTCCTTATCTCAACCGGGTCCAAAAGCTACCAGCCGGCTTCGACTATTACACCACTACACAAATCCTCAGAGAACTAAACGAAAAGGCCGAATCAATCGCCAAGCTAGCCAGTTCTGGGGATGCACGACAAATAGACTTTGTCCCAGTTGAAATACTATTATTCTAGGCATTGACATGTGAAGATCAACTAGGTCTTGGAGATGGATCTAGAAATGGAGTCATGGATGACTCCTACCGAAGATTATCCATAATCGGGAATTCTTCTTGAATGAAGGAATGAGAAATGGCATATCCTCTGTGAAGCCTCACTGCATGATTACGTCTAGATCGTTCGACTCCATCGATACAAAGCATTACTTTTGTATCCATCGATCCGAGACCCAATATGACGTATCCATCGATACGAAGCATGCATTCCAACATCTCAGATCGATCTAGGAGAGGATCGATACAAAGGAAGGACTCAAAACAACCATTGAACGTTGTTACAACTTGAATTTCACTTCGATCCAGGAGAGGATCGATACGAAACTCAATCCAAACAAAAAACTAAAGAACTTGACAACGACTCGTGAACGTGCAAACGTTAACGGGAGCCAGGTTAACATACGTACATGTATGGCAGACTAACATTCAATTTTCAAAATTTATAGGAGTTGAATGCTTGCCTGATGACAAATACAACAGCGAACAACAAATCACTATCACACAGCAGTCAGTTACAGCAATACAGAATACAACTTTCAACGAAAGATATGATAATTGTTTAGAGAGAAACTGCAGCTTTTCAAAGCACGTCATGTTTCCACAAGACGTACTTTGGGGGGCAAATGTTATCCCGCCTTTTGGCAAGGCCGAGATACCAAGGAATTGATCAAAAACCTAGAGTCGCTCGTTATGGACATCTAGTGCACATAGGTCTACCCTGGATATCGATGAATTTTGTCCGAGACCATATTGAGCTATAATTGATAAGACATGACTATAAAAGCTATGAGAGCCAACGTTCCAAGTTTCAAGTCAATCCGAGTTCATATGCTCAAGTTATGATGGATGCAAGTTGAAGGGAAAGGCCATGTTTTCATATCCATCAGTGAGCCCAATTTCGTATCCATCAATGTGGCCACACTCCTTATCCATCAAGTTTCCCTTGCTTCGAATCCATAGGTGTCACTGTGCTTCGAATCCATCCAGTGACCTTGCTTCGAATCCATCAAGATGCCTTGCTTCGAATCCATCAAGATGGAGTGCTTCGAATCCATCAGGATGCCTTCCTTCGAATCCATCAAGATGCCTTCCTTCGAATCCATCAAGATGGAGTGCTTCGAATCCATGAAGTTGCTCTACTTCGAATCCATCAAGATGGAGTGCTTTGAATCCATGAAGTTGCTCTACTTCGAATCCATCAAGATGAAGTGCTTTGAATCCATGAAGGTTCTCTACTTCGAATCCATTCTTGGAGCGCGAAAAGGATCGATTCGAAGGGAGCATGTCAACCGGAAATACAATCTTGAATCGATCATAACTCGAGTTCTACAAGTCCAAATGCCATGAAATTTTCATAGAAGCTTGAGCGCATGATGAAGAATGTTCACGCCAAATTTCAGCTCGATTGGACTCTTTCTTGATCGATTCGAACCAATGGTCGAATCGATCCCAAAGTGGGCCCGGATTCCCAGAATTCGGGCATATGGGCCCCTTCACGTGCCAGAAGCGGTCTTCCCGAATTTTAGGCGAAATATCAGCCTCCTACACCTATAAATAGAGCCCCTGGTCATTCAGAAAAGGGGTCGGACAATTCTAAGTACTAAAGAGCGCCCAGATTCTGCCAGATTTACTCCAGATCACCACCGCTGCTTTAGATCGAGACTTAGCATATAAATTCAGTTGTAGTACCGTATAAACAATTGTAAACTTCAAATATCGAGCAATAAAATCATCGAACTTCATAGTGGACGTAGGCAAAACGCCGAACCACTCTAAATCGCTTGTCTTTGCAATTTACTTTATGTTATTTGGAGTTTTTGTTAGATAATCCTCAGTTTTAATTTTCATTCTTCACCTTTATCTCTTCAAAAACTTCCGAAGAGTGTTGTGCCCATTTTTGGTCCAAACAGACCCCATAACGCATCTTTCAAAACTCTCTTTTGATGAACTTTATTTTCTTCTCTAGAACCTTTTTACAGAAGTACAATTTTTAAATATTATAAAGTTTAAAACAATTTTTATAAAAGTGTTTTTCAAAATCAACTAGCATATGTCAGCATAACTTAGAAATATATGTCGACATAGTAGTCGCTTAAACATTTTTTGAAATCGACACAAATACGTCGACATGCTTTTTGAACATGTGTCGACATACTAGCTATTGATGGCACCTTCGAATTTAAACAAGCAGACGGATCCTTTCACCCTTTCGCTAAAAGAAACTTCTCTTTATCTTTTATATAAAGGCTCTAGAAATTTTATAACAATTCTCATTCTTTTTTCTCTTGCTTCTCTACTACTTTGCAAGTTCCCTTACTACCTTAAGCATACACTTTGTGAATTCATATTCTTTCACTCTCATTCTCCATGAAATCACAAAACACAAAAGATCAAAGAGTTCCTACTTGAATTCTTTATCATTCCATCTCTAATTCCATCCTATTCATAAAAGATTCGATTACAAACTACTACCGAGGGTCTATTGGTTCATTGTATTGAATGCTACAAGATTTTGTATTTGAAATATAAGATTTCTTATAGAATTACTCAACTACTACTTGGATTGTAAAGGTGTATCCTTAGCCCCAAAGAAAGTCAGGATCGTGTTGGTGTTCTTACCACCCATGGAAAGGCAAGAGGCCAGGTGTGTCATTGCTCCTGTAAAAAGTTAGGATATGCATACTTGCTACTTAATTCAAAGCCAAGTTGTATATGTGTACTTACCTCCTGCAGAATTGTAAGTTTGTTATAGTGAAAATTCTGTATGGGGCACAGGACTGGATATGGAATTGGAAATCTGAACCAATATAAAAATTCCATGTGTCAACCTTTTTACTTTAATTTTTTATATTCTATATTTATATTATTATATTCATTTGATTGTGATTTTGAATTGATAAGTTTGAAAGAAGCATTAAAAAGTTTAAATACACTATTCATTCCTCATCCATTGTTATAATACCCTTAAGACCCCTTTCACACAAAATATTTGGTTATCCTACATACTCCATATTTGGTATTAGAGCATATGGTTTCCAAACACTCATCATCTGATTTTTGAAAATTTTAAATAGCTAGTAACACTCTCTTTAATACAATTGTAGAAGGTTAGGCTACTACTAGACTACTGCTTTTAATGTTTATGCATATTGGCCATGTAGATTGAATTTTTTTACAATATAATTTTTAGATATATGGAAAATCACACAAACTGAGTAAAGTGAGCCCTAGACTAATTATGCACAATGGAATAATAAGAAAAAAGCATAAACACATAATAATTCCGAGAATATTTTATTTCATGCCATAAATAAAAATGAGTTAAATAGAGTGTCTATCTGTAAAATGCATATAAAATTTGGAGGACACTACAAGCCACGCACGAAGGCACTAGTAAAATTGAACAACCAAGATTTCAATGTTAACTAATCAGTTCTAACTTTTCAAAATGGAACAAAATGAATCTATTTCTGATATGTATTCTATATTTCAGGACATATTTCATGACATATCAAATGCACTAATATATAAGGAAAGAATTCACTAAAGAGGACCAAGTCCTTAAGATCTTAAACTCACCTTTTTAGTGAATGGAATCAAAAGACTTTGGCGATCGAAGAAGCCAATGATATCGGTGTAATGAAAGTAGAAAATATTGGTAATTTGATGCCATATAAAGTATAGCTGCACGGAATGAAATAAAGGCAAGCAAATGAAAAGAAATCTCAACCTTTTGGTGCTACAATAGAGAATTAAAGATCAAACTAGGACGACAATAAATTGCATTTATGGTAAAAAATTTAAAAAATTTCTAAAATATAGAAGAAGGAATAAATTCCAAAGGATGGACAGCAACGAAAACAATTCAGGAAATGGAAGCGCTATCAAATGTATTGAGTGTGACAAATTTGGTCATCTAAAGTAGGATTTGTAACAAACTGACTTTCTACATCAGTGTAATATTTTTTTTAAAAAAAAACTAAAATGTTTGAGTTCGCTTTTTAGATAAATTTATTTTTGAAATTATATTTTATTGAATTAAAGATTATTTAATAAAGGAGTTTGTTTTAATAAATTTAATTAATAAATTTAATTCTTTTTAGAAAATATATTGAATTTGAGTAAAATATCTATAATGAACATAAAATATTTTTATATTGTAAATAATTTCCATACGGTTGAAATAAATGAAAGGAATATTTTATGTGATATTAATAAAATCACTAATAGTGAAATAATTATTGAATTTAAATATCTTATGTAATTATCGAAATATTTTTTAATATATTGAGTTAAAATGAATTGAAAATACATTCAGAAATATTTGATAGATTAATTATATATGTGAATATAGAAATTTAATTTATAATTAAAAGAGATAAAATGAAATTCGTATTTATGTAAGGACTTGATAAAAAATGAAGAACAAAATCATAATAACAAATAAAAGTAGCATACTCTTTCTCTCCATCATTCGAGAAAATTCCTCTCTCATCTGACCCAAACCCAAAACCAGTTTCTTATCTTGCCTCTCATTCTTCCTTGCTCTAATCCATTCACAATTCAAAAGTAAAAAATGTAAAAGAGAGGAAAGAAAAAAAAATGATGACATGAAAATAAAATCAAAAACTAAAGCATGTCGCAAGGTTGAGTAACGAAGGAGTTGCCACGACTTGGGTTGCGTGATGAAGCAGATGGTGTTAGGTTTTCTCTAGCATTGATTTGGGGAAGTTGCTAGCATTAGAGCCGCGGTAATGGTGAGAGCAGAGCTAGCTCTAAGTGCAACGACAATTGTTGGTGACTGGGTGGTTGGTGTGCGCACAACATGATAGTGGCGATGAGGATGAAATGCGGAGGCATGCGCAATGGTTTTCAGGTAGCGGTTGAAATTTGGGATGGTGGTAATTGATGTAGCTAGGGCTTGGGAGCGTGAAATTGTGGTTAGGGCTTCCGCTTGGAATTTAGGTGAGTAAGTCTATTTGCTCACATCTACGATCTTTAAATTTTATACACATGTCGGATTGAATTATTAGTTTGGTTAAAATTGTTTGGTTTTGTGCTATGAAATTGAATAGGTGATTGGGCTTACTTGCTAGTTGCATATTCACTATGTTAAAACTATAGTGATCGATTGTATGATTATTTGATTTGTGTTATATGTGATTAGCTACTATATATTAGATGATAGTCTAATAATATAACTCGATTAGTTGCTAAAAAGGCTAATTGAAAAGGGGGTAATTCAATTGAATGCTTTTGAAAAAATGTATAAAATTGTTTGAATTATATTATCTTTAAAACTGGAGATTTTGAAATTTGATTACATAAAAGAATTATATATAAATAGAATATTTTTAAAGTAAATATAATTTAAAGTTTATCTTTGGAAATGAAGGTTTTTGCATTAATTAATAAATGCAAATATATATATGTTAGTTTAAAACAATGTTTTATATAAATTACTTTGAAGTAATTTCGTTGTTTTGACTTAAATATTGAGGGAATGAATAAACTTAAAAGTGAATATTTTTACGAAGTGTTATCTAGAAATTAGTTTTGGGAAGTTGAAATTATGATACTCGTTTATAAGTGAATTTTTGGATAGTTGTTTATTTTACTTATGGTTACAAAAAAATTATATAAAGAGTTTTTCTTTTATAAAGAGGATTTAAAATTATATTTCATAAAAAATTATGATACCGTTTCATGGCATTTAAGTAGATATGAAGTTTTGTAAAATAATAATTTTTAGGAAAAGTAGTGAGTTTTGAATGCCATTTATTTATTGTATTGTAAATTTTATTAATATAAACCAAATTTTTAAAAAGAAATGATAAGTTTTGAATTTTAGATAGTAAGGAATTCTCGTTTGGAGAAAATTTGTTTTTAATATTATTAATAAAACGAAAGAAAATTTTAGTTTGATAAATTATTTTTCGAAAGTGTTTAAAATGTTTGGAGTAAATAAAGGCTTTAAGTATTGTTTTTGAAATTTAATATTATAGAATTATAAATATTCTTAGTTGAAATCATTTTAGGAAGAATAATACAATTTTAATTTAGGTTTTAAAGGAATTTGGGATTACAAATCTCGTGTTTTGAAATATTATAGATGCATTTCATATTGTGTGAATTAATTTTGGAAATGAGTTCGATGATTTTGGAATTAAGTAAGGGATTAAAAAGGAGATTACTTTGTAATTAAATAAGAGGTTTTAAAGTATTGAAGTTGGAATCAAATAAAGAGTTCAGAATAGAATGAGAATTTGATAATTTAAAACCACTTTTAAATTTTATATCGATATTTGAAAATTAAAATGAAGATTTTGGAAAGGAATCATTTTATAATAAAAACTTCCAATTTAATCAATAATTGGGTGAAGTTGCGTAATTTTATATTGTAAGAAAATTGAATAAAGGGATTAATAATATCGAGTTATTCTTTTAACTCGTTGTATAGAATATCGTATGTTTGTATTGAGTGTCATTTACGAAAATTTAATAAATGATCGAGTAACACTAAGCGACATGAGAAACTTAAGTGATATTTGTTCGATTACTTTTTGTTAGTAAATGGCTTTTCGTTTGGATGTGGAGTTAGGATTTTTTAATATCGTCTGGAGTTGACTCTTTTAGAGCTTAGTAGTCAAGAGGTCTATTAATATCCAAGTGCTATGAATTGGAGTTATGTTGGAATTTACAGATTCAACTTCTATGGACTAACTAGTGAGTATTATTATTTACTCTTAGGGCTAGTAGTCAAAGATTTATTATGTTGAGATTCTCTCATTACGACTCTCGGAATCAAGAGTACTTGTTGTCACTCTCATTAGGACTCATGGAGTCAAGAGTACTAGATGTTACTATCAATAGGTCTTATCGACAGTATTTGTTGGGAATCTTTGTGGAACAACCGAGAATTTTCGACCCTCGAAAATCGACACTAATACGTTCGCTGTATTGCGCAACGAGCAATCGAATGCCGAAAAACCCGACTATTAGAGGAAAGAAAGAAGAAAGAAAGACAAATAGTTATGGGAAAGAAAGAAGAAGAGAAAAGAAACTAGAAACACAGAATCTCACAATCGCAGTGGAACAATATATAATATAATATCAATGATCTTTACAAAAGAGAAACTATTATATACATGCATCCATCAAAGTACAACAACAAACCACAATCATAGCTTGGACAGTTATACCAACCTGTCCTCACAATTGCTGATAATTAAAATAATTAATGCAGCAGGAATAAACATATACGTGAATACGACTTGAAGATCACCAACTCATCTCCTAAGCTCCAATTCATCCAAAGCAATCTGTAAATAAGCTCGGTCTGACCCGAGCATTATAATAAAATAACACCTGAGTCAGTCTGAAAAACCAGCATGTGAAAACACACCCAACTGGATTTTAAAGTTATAAAAGTATCTCATAAGACCATGCCGCTCATAAACACGAACGGGTTTTTACCTTACGATAACCAAACCATTTCATATGAAATTCTCTGATATTATAATAGTGTCTAGATACAAATACTTATTAATTATAGTCGAAATTGTTACATTAATTAAATTTCAGCATAATAGGTATACAACTAAAACCGTAAAGGCACGTATTAGAGTATGGATTCCATACAATGACTGGGTTACTAGGGTACCGCCCATTATGGTGCATCTCTAGATAAAATAAAACCGAGGACCTCGTTGGGATCCCCTGCCAACACAGAACCGGCCTACTACTTGACTAGCAGTACCGAATATGATCACCCCTCCGTTAATGGGCCCCGAAGCATACAAATGAGAGATAATATCGAATCTAGATAGGGATGATCATACCCTACTTGGAAGAGACCCACTTAGCCCTGCTGCATATCTCCCGTTTTAGTCATTCCCGGTTAATGAGGTTTTGCGCTACTAATCCTAGGACTTTGCACTACCAATCCTATGAGTAATCCCCAACAAGATGTGGTAGGAGAGTGCCTTCGATTTGTCATGTTCCTGGACAACTTGTACTGACGAATGTCTGACATTGCATTTCTAATTACATTGATTGATCTCTATGAACGTATCATTTGTTAGGTGGCGGAGAAGACAACTTCTCTTAGCTTAACAACCTTTCCTGAGACGTACGAGCTCAAGAGTTATATGTTTGTAGAAATCAGTTGTGTGATCATGGAATGGTGGTGTAGCATTCAAAGTGCAATGTGTTATGTGAAAGGTAAAATGTCACCTTAGGCCTCACATCCAAAAATGGCAAAAACAAGGTAGATAGAGCAGGGCTATGTGGGTCCCTCCCATTATGATATGGTCATCACCTTTCTAGATAACCCTCTATATACCGGGTATGTTGTGTATGCTATGAGACACTCAGATAGGTCGATAATGACCAAGGTGATGTTATATTCGATACCATCCAGCGAAGGGGTAGGCCGGTTCTTTGTTGTTATAGGCGTTCAGTATCTGAACCCTAGGTACATTCCTCTAGAGGTGTACTGTCGGAAGGTAGTTCCTTACCTTATCATTTGTATGGAATCCATTCTCTGAACGAGCCATGTAAGATTTTGACTGTAGTGCCTAACATATTCCGGAATTTAATAACGGTAACAATTTCTACTAAGATTCATAAGTTTATTTGCAAATGTTTTCAAAAGAATGTCATTAAAAGTAATATCAAAGGATTTTGTATAGCAAATGTTTTGGTTATCATAAGGTGATAACCCGTTCCATGTTTATGTGTGGCGTGATCTTATGAGACACGTTTTGTTTTCAAATATCAGTAGTTTGAGTTTCTCACACCAGTCCCATGACTGACCTAGAATTTATTTTTCTTTTCACTTAAACTCTAGGTGCCCTAATTTTCCCGGACGGCCTAGTAGTTCAGGTTTAGCTTGGAGCAATTTGATGGAACTAGAGCTGAAGATTCCTTATAGATAGTTGTCCATTCCCAGTCCCACTTCCGCTTTATTTGTTTTAATTTTCGGCATTTTTAAGGACAAGTGTTTATAACTGTCCAGCTGAGCTTAATATAGACTCTGATAATATATTTAAGTTTCCTCTATAAAGATTATATATTGAAATAATATATGTTATTCCATTCGTGTAAGATTCTGTTCTGTCTTTATTTTCTTTCTTGCCCTTAACGATCGGGTTTTCGACACTTGAATTTAAGGCACGCAATACGGTGGATGTATTAGTGTCAATTTTCGAGGGTCGAAAATCACGACAGTTACAATTTATGTACTACATAGGTATCTATTAAAGCCATTCAGTTGATAGTGCTTCCTCTCATTAGAATAGTCGGTTGAGATAGATCGTAACAACCTCAACTAGAGCGGGCGTAAATTTTGACCCAGAAAAAGCCCATCGAAACTTAGATCCACCCAAAGGTTGGTTATTGGTTGGAAAAAGCAATAACAGTGTAGAGCAATAACTATTCTTTCAGAACCGATAGTGGATTGAACAAAATATAATAGCAAATTGTACCCATTTATTTCAAAACCATTTGAAATGTCATAATACAAAACATCATAAAACTATCACATAAGATCCATTACATCATTTTTCAAATACATGAGTACAACATAAAAATATTATAAAAGATAATAATAACTGCCACAAGCTTAAGCCACTCCACCTTCGAACATCGTCAGAGTCATCACCTAGTCCTTAACCTATGTTGTAATGAGGAGGGAGTCGGAACAACAAATGTCCGGTGAATAAAAACCTCGAG
The DNA here is from genome assembly GCA_030737815.1 of Allium fistulosum. Classification (NCBI taxonomy): domain Eukaryota; kingdom Viridiplantae; phylum Streptophyta; class Magnoliopsida; order Asparagales; family Amaryllidaceae; genus Allium; species Allium fistulosum. The sequence goes on from CM060906.1 coordinate 46,924,119, forward strand.
TCTTATCTTTTCGGTACTTGGGCAGTATATTTCAAAATAAGAATATGTCTAGCATACATAAAACCATTTAATACTTCTTATAAGAAAAGGAGGCGGGTCCACAACCAACCACTTAATACCTTCCATTCCTGAAGCAAGTTTCTAAATCTCATAACCCAAATCCTACATCATAAATGTTTAACAATGCAAGAGATAGTATCCTAGCCACTTAATACCTTTTATTGGAAAATAGGTAGACTGTGGCCATTTAAGACCTCAGTTGAGGCAAACTCAATCATTTAATACCTATTCCCAAGGCGGACCACTCAATGGTAACTATCTAGCTGACATCATATGGAATCTCTTAAGCAACTTAATACTTCTTCATGGAAAGGCGGACTCTCAATCAGTCACCTAATACCTTATGCCAAAGCGGACCCCTATTGAGATACCACATAACGTGCCTAATAACTAGCCCTTGGGCCATTTAATACTCCATTTGGGGGAAAAAGGCGGGCCCTCAAACAATCATTTAATACCTCAAGACCCCAAAGCAGGCCCCATGTATTATGACTCATATTCATAATTATGTCTCATATTAGTCGGACTATTCGTACGAACAAGTAGCTAGATTAGCTGGACAGATTTACCCTACAGAATTCGGGACTAACCTCATGTCATCACAAATATTTATCATAGGAGATGTCTCACATCAATAGAAAGCATACACAACTACTGGTAGGCTCAAAGTGAAGGATAGACTTTTGTCGTGCAACTCTACTAACCTCGCATCTCTATGACTTAGAAACTCTACTAACCTCGCAACTCTACTAACTATGCAATTATAAGCCATAATTTTATGTTTATTGCGCTATAGAAATAAATATATACATTTGCGCTTAATCAATTCCAGCATGCAGTTTATACGCTCTAAACTAGCCTTAAATGCCAATTATTTTAACCATAATTCTAATACAAGTCCTTTTCCTTCAAATTCCCAAGATTTCAATATCTATAAAAATGGACTAAATATTCATATCCAAAGCTGCAATACATAAACTTGTAAAAATATAAAACCAATTTATTACATCAATCTAACGGAATATCCTAAACCATAGGAATTGCAATCCTAACTTCATATTTTATTCAACTCCTCTTTTACATAGAAATAAACAAAGAAATTTTGTGTGGAATAAGTGGTATAAACTACGATTAGAATTCATACTTTAAACCCTTATTTTATTACTGAAAACTCACAATTTGAATCAAAGAAGGAGGAGAAGCAGAAACATGAAATTATCAGAAATTGCAGAACAATATAAATCCCATCAAATTAACATAAATAATTGAGAATTTCCATCTAAAATTGATAGTTCGAAATAAAAAGGAATTTTAGGGGATTTTATCTGTTGTAGTTTCACAATCCCAAAATCCCCAAGACATATTCAAATCCATAGATATATACTAATCAATTATTGAAATAAAAATACTAAGGTTTCCACTCACAGAATATCCTTAGATTCTCTTATATGGATTTGCAACACCATCACAACTCTTTTCTAGGTCTCCTTCTTTTGATATATATACATAGCGAAGGATAGGTATATAAACAATTTTGTTACATTCAGAGAGGTTGGAGGAGAAGAAAATATATTAAAAGAATAATTAGAAAATGATTAGAATCCTTACCTGAATTTCTAATTGAATTTTTGAATCTAACTGAAGATGGAAAATGGCAAAGGTTTGAGGTATTTCCTAAATATTTATGAATAAAAAGTGGAGAGGATTAGATCCTATTTATAGGAGTTGAAAGGTGCCAAAACTGTATGATCAAGTTAGGTGAAAAATGGATGAATCTGGAACATTCAATAGCATAAAAAACTAGCCGCAGCCACGACCAAGCAATCAACCTTTTCCTTTCAAGTGGTCGAACCCTAGGGGACGAGCTCTTGCCCTTTATTTTGGGAAATTTTGAACCTTTGCTTTTAATTAATTTTATTCCATAATTAACTTTAACATTAATTGATTAACTTAACGTTTACTTAACCTCTAATTAAACTTACCATTAACTTTTGAAATTTAGACCTTAGATTTAAATACTTATTTGAATTTGAATTCAAACTAAATTAATTTAAATTTGAAAACTTCAAACACTCACAACTTCTTTGTTTGGGCTCTGTTTTCAGTATATTATATATGGAAACATATCAGAATTTTGCCATGAACGCAACAAAATAACTTTCATGGTCAGGTTCCAACTTTCGTAAAATATTCATTTTCAACGCTACCTTATTTAATTCAATTCACTAAATTTATTTATGGTTGATTTTCTGGGGTGTTACATTGGATTTTTTTATGATCTTTTATATTTGTGTATTATATTGTGAGTCTATATATAATCCTGTTTATATATCTCATAGGGCCATGAAGTCGAGAGCTCTTGTCTTTCATTAGGGCTAATGGTCGAGATATACATAATGGAATGTTGTATTTTTTTAGAAGTTTGGTTGATTAGACATTTTTCACCCATTTTATCCTTGTACCATTATATGTGATGATAGATTGTTCTTTACTATGGGTGATATTATATGTGCTTGATTTGCATGATGTTGACATATTTGAGATACACTTATGTCTTTCGGGATGCACTTATTTATACTATACCAGTTGTTATTACATATTAACATACATATTCTAGGTATAGTCTAACCCATGTGTTATTTATATAATACTTTGGTCAGTTTGAGACATTTTAGGTTCAGGGACGAAGTGACCTACTTATGGTTGTTGGGCTTAGTTTTAGAGGCTAAGATGTCAGTAGGACTATATATTGTATATGTATATTGTATAGCTTCTTCTATATATATTGGTGTCATATTGAGTTGTATGTGTTAAACGTATGATGTATTTATTTTTGAGAGATTGTGGGTATTGACTATTTTATAAACCCACTTTAACATGTATATTTCATTTATTACACATTACCACTTCATTGATAACTATGTGATTTCTATTATTTGTTTTATATTGTGTATTGTTCTATCTTGAAAATGCATGTGTGTGTTACTTTATGCCGACACCGAGTACATATATGTGAGATATATGAGATTTTGAAATATAACCGGTGTTACCCAAGGGAATATTCACATGTGACAACCCAATATCACCTCATTCTCCATATTTTCAAATAGTATTACTTAGTGATACTCTTTGGTAGTATCGGTGTAGAGGTGGGGTGATATAGTTAGTATCAGAGCAGTTTAAGAACAATACAGAATATAAGAGACACGGGTCTCGGCCATAGAGAAGACTTAGAGTCCCTATCCCATAAGTACTAGTAGATAATTGTATATCTTTAAGTAGTAGTAGGAGTATACGATGATTACCGGAGTAATCATCTAGGGACATATTTGTACTTACTTATATATATATATAGTATTTATCTCTTCAATCTTCTAAGTGTTAATCTCTGTATGATATATAGAGAAATTGATCGAGGTTGTGAAGGTAGTTGTAATTGGTTCAACCAGTAGTGTCGTCATTGATGACAAGTATTAGACCTGTTAACACTGAAAATTGAACGCTAACACCCCGGTGTGTGTAAAGAAAAAAGTGAAAGCACCACCCGTTGGTACGGGAACAGAATATAAGCAAAAAGTAGCAGAAAAGTAGCAGAAAAGTAAAGAGACAGCGATTTTATAGTGGTTCGGCTAGAAATTAAGCCTACGTCCACTTTATCTTCTTTATTGCTGATTCAATTACAATCTTTACAACAATTCTTCGATTACAATTTGATTACGACAAACTTGAGACAAGCAGCTAGAACTTTGATGCAAGAGAGCTTCTTTGAATCCATGTCGGATGTCTTAGATCTTCTCTTGAAGTTCGTTGAAATGTCTTCGGTGTTTGAAGTGTTGGTTGAGTCGAGAAAGCAGCAGAGTATAGGCGCTCCAGAGAATGATCCAAAAGTCCTCTTTAAGTTGGAGCTAGGGCTGTATTTATAGGGGAGATTCTGGACTGGGTCGTAGGTCGCACACGACCTAGGGTAGGTCGTAGGTCGCGCACGACCTAAGGAGCACGGGTTAACACTTAGCAGGAGCGTACTTGTCTATTTGGAACACTCTGGCAAGTCATAGGTCGCGAACGACCTAGGAGGAAGCGGCGTAAGTGGAGCGGCGTAGAAATTTGTCTTCGTCTTCTTAGGTCGCGAGCGACCTATCATAGGTCATGGGTCGCGAGCAGCTTTAAAGTTATGGTGGGATAGGATTGCACTCAGCTTTGGAACGGGCTAGTAAGTTGTAGGTCGTGGGCGACCTAGGGGAGTAGTTGCCGACCTTATAATGCTGAGACATCAACGTAGCGACCTAGGCTATGTCGTTTGCTTGTTATGTCGCTTAGCTCATTAGGTCGTTAAGTCGTAGATTCTCTTAGGTCGATAGGTTGCCACCTGTTAGGTCGCTTAATAGTGTTCCATCTTTTAAGCTGCTGGAGCTTTTAGGCCGTTGAGGATTGGAGCCACTAGGTCGCTAACCCCTTAAGTCGTTAGGTCGTTTCTGTAGTTAGGTCGTTAGCCTCCTTAGGTCGTTAGCCTCCTTAGGTCGCTTAGTCCTTTCTATAGTTAGGTCGTTAACCTCCTTAGGTCGTTAGCCTCCTTAGGTCGCTTAGTCCTTTCTGTAGTTAGGTCGCGGAATACTTGAGCTGTTAGGTCGCTTTGTCTAGTTGAGTCGCTATACACCTTAAGTCGCTTCGCACCTTAAGTCGCTTTGCTCCTTAAGTCGCTAACGAAGAGGAGTTAACATTTGCCCCTCGAAGTACATGCCTAGGTCGTAGGTCGTGTGCTTCGATTTCCTTAACTCGTGCTTCGATGAGTTGTTAGGTCGCGAACGACTTAGCGAGGAAACTAGGTCGTGTGGTGCCGATTCGCATTTCACTGCCCCGGTGTATAAACAGCTTAGGTCGCTTCTTCTACTTTACCTAATTGCTTCAGTGATTACTTCCGCCATTAACGAGCTTCGGAGCTTTCAGAGACGAATCCAATCAGTTCATCTTGTCATCGATTCAGTTCCTACAATCCTTATCATCGCACTGCGTAAGTAAATTCGTTGTCCGTTCAATTTCACGATTGCCATTAACTTACGAACCTGGACTCCCCATTTTCTAACTCCAATCCAATTCCTTACACCACGCTTCATCACGAGTCTTGTCACGATTGATTGCTGACGAACTTGGGGTGGTTTGATTAGGTTTTGGATGATTCGCGAGGAGAAGATGATGGGTTACAATATTCTTAAGCTGACTGATTTATGGGCTTGGAGGAGATGAGGAGATCGTTAACGGGTTTACGTGTTTCAAGTTGATGGGATGACGAGTTACTGAGTGGAGAGGAGGTCAACTGGTTAAGGGAAGTGAGACGTTAGCTCGGACGCGACCTAGCGAACTTGAGCGACCCATAAACCTTCGCGACCTAGCACTTGACCGACCTAACTAGTTGCGGCATAGGCCTTAGGTCGCGGCCGAGTTGGGACTTGGAGAAATTCATATCATTTTGACTTGAAGTTTTATTCCCTTATAAGTGTCTCGACCTAAAGAACCAGCGACCTAGATTAACTCGCAACATTATTTCTAGGTCGTAGACGAGCTAACACTTGAAGGCTCAACTTGAATGCACAACTTGAAGTATAATTTCAACTTGAATGCTCAACTTGAACTACTGGACTGAACTGCCTAAACCTTGAATTGCTTGAACTTTGAATTGTCTGGACTTTAAACTGTTTGAACTTTGCTGCACTTTTTCACAGATCACCTTAACTTGTAAGCTAATAACCTGCTGAATACAACATTTACAGAAAACCAGGACGAATATACTGCCATTGATTGCCCACATCAAACGACAGATTAGTTGATAAAGAATAATCAATTTAAACAGGTTGTGTGAACGAAGTGCTGTAAACCAACAAATTCAGCGAAGTATTAAAGCAAAACTAAAATAGCCAACTAAAGCTGCTTTATTTGCACTAACACTGCACTTGAGTTTTAAATTAACAAGCCCTGAAATCTTGTAATCGACCGATTGTCAACTAGTTTAATTCCAGTTATATTTGCTTGCTATTTTTATTAGCTCTGCACAACACTTCACACTTTTTAGGAAACGTGCACCTTCACATTTGAATATCCAGTTGCTTGTGTAGAATGACTTCTCAACAGGAAGAAACAGGACCAACTGGAGAAGCCTTTCCAATTGCTAATCCATTGATTGATCCTTCGGAAAGAACCCCGACCTCCTTGACTCACAGAGTTTTTAGCCAATTGTGCATTCAGTTTGGACTAGCTAAAGAGGATGTTTTTCTTCCTGGAGTAAACGATACTGCTGACAGGCCACCTCTTGGTTTTGTAGCAGTTAATCGTCAGATGTGCTTAAGCGGAGCTATTCCTCCCTTTAATGACTTTCTTCAACAGCTTCTTCTTTGATTAGCTATCTCTCCCTTCCAGCTACACCCCAACGGTTATGCCATCTTGATGGGGTTGTGTGTGCTATTCAGAAGGACGCTCGACCGTCTTCTAAGTTTTGAGGATATTTTCTATTTGTGCACCTTTGCGAAGAACAAAGATCACCCTTCAATTATACTTGTAAGAGGTGCTAGAAACCGTAAATTGATTCTAGACTTGCCCGATAGTGCACACGGGTTCTTAAGTCAATTCTTCTTCGTCCGCTGCCCCCCGGGATTCTATGCCGTCCGGAGAGTCGGAAGTAAGATTGCCTTTCTCCGTTCACTTCATTTTCTGAACTTCTCGAAACTCGAATTGTCAAATGCTTAACTTCGTTCTTTACTTTTTGCAGCACTTTCTCCTCCGCTTAGGGATCCCAGCCACAAGCCGACCCTTGAAACTTTGAGTGCTGTGGCTGCTGAAGAGAGAAGCGCTAAATTTTTGCTGAAAGACGAGTTTCTGCATCAGTTCGGACTTTTACACTCCTCCCGATCTACCCAGATTCACGAAGTTTACTCCCGAGACTGAAACATTAATTGCTCCAGATTCTCAAGCAGAAACATCAAATGCCCCAGTTTCTGCGGAAGAAATTGCATCTGAAGAACCCACCATAGAGGCTGCATTGGTGAAGTGTTCTACTTCCATTGATGTCGCGGGTTCATCCAATAAACTCGAACTTCTCCCAGTAATCGAAGAAGAGGAACTTCTTCGACACTCCGGGAAGGCTGATGATGAAGGAGTTGAAAAAGATGACATTTTTGCTGGACTGAGCGATCTTGTGGTGACTTCACAGGAGCTCTTTAAAGATGATATTACCACTGCTAAAGTTATTTCTCCAGCAACTGGTGCGACATCCGCCTTGCAACAAACCCCGTCAACCCACGAGTTAATGCTGGCTGCAAAAACCGACGTTACTCCCAAGCCGAAGAGTGGTTTGTAGTTCGACGCGCATAGTCTACACGCCACACACACTTAGGATTTTTAGCAGTTATTCGCACTTAATTCCCTTTTCCTGGAGATGTCTAAATTTCATTTCTTTTTTCCTTTTCAGATTCTCCGATGGGGCGAAGTGGCTCATATTATGAAAATTTCCAGCGCCATAGAAGCCGTGACACTTATGATTACAGGCGCTATCTCCCTGTCCGTAAAGAAACCGATGAAGAAAGAGCCGCTAGAAAAGCTCATGAAAGGCGGGACTATGAGGAGCTCCACAGGAGAGGAGATCAACGACATGATTCATCCCAAAGAGATGATGACTCTCATAAAAGAAAAACTTTTGATGATAAAGGGAAGAGTCACGTCGTCTGCGATCCAAGCAAACGGACCAAGCTTAGTGACGCGTCTGCAATTTCTGAAAAGACCGTAACCCTCTTGACATCCCCTCTGATTCTCCTGCTCTTAAGAAATCTGACATTCAGACAATTATCAACAGGCCTCAATATCAAGTCAGGGATGCTCCTCCTACACTTCAAAGCTGATTCCCAAATTGGTGTTTAAAGGGAGTACGTTTCGACTTAGACTTGGTGCCGATTGATAAGCAAGCTATGTTAAGAAACCTTAATGCTGTCAAACTCGATATCGAGAGGATGTCTGGTTGGTAGAAACTTGTTGACGAGCTTCAAAGAGTTAATCATATGAATCTCGAAGCCATGTTGACCATGGAAAACGATCATTCGGAGTGGAAGAAAATTCTTAAGCAACACGATGCAGAAATGACGAGCATTGCTGATGATAACGCGAGACTTGAGTCTGAAGTTAAGAAACTCAAGGAAGATCTTGCTACCTCTTCCACCTCTTTTACTCAAAAGGAAGAGGTACTTCAAAAGCAAGTACGGGATGCTCATGCTAGTCAATGAGACGCTGAGGCTAGATATGAGGCGCAGGAGAAAATTGTTGAGAGTTATCGCACTGATGCTGCTCGGTTGCGAGAAAAAACCAACTCCCAGGATGTGGAAATTGAAATGTTAAAAGCTCGACTTCTTAAAGTTGAAAAAGAGCGGGATGAGGCAGTTGCCGGAAAAGAAGCAGCCATTGCCGGTAAAGAAGCAGCTGAGCAATCGCATGAGGCGACGAAGGCCAAAATTAGCTCTACTCTATTTGATTTCTACATCCATAGCGTCTTGGGGTGCGGGAGCCTCTCATTTTTGGGACCGACATACGAAATCACTTTGGCCGAAGTATAGGAAGCGGTAATTGACATGCTAGGAGGTGCCGGTTATGCTGAAGCGGACCTTGAAGCATGTTATTTAGATGACGAGGCCCGTGCAGCTCTTGCCAAAGGAAAAGAGCAACTTGCCAAGGCGCGAGCTGAAGCGGCGGGAGAAGAGCATCCCAGACAGGAAGTACCTCCAACTGCCCCTGTCCATACTTCGGTATCAGCTGAAGTTGATGTCATAGGTTCCGGTTCCCATTCCCCGCCTCCTGCTAAAATCAAAATCGATAACTTAATTGCACAGGGCGGAGACGAAGGTGAAGAACATGCTGAAGCACAAGCCTATGAGATTAACATTATAAATCCAACTTCTCCAGGTAACTTCAACGTTGAATTAGGTCAAGCGGATTACTTGTTTGCTTCACCTGAGCTCGATGAGTTTCTCGCTTATTACTTAAGTCGTGATGAGCCAACATCTTCTCTTTTTTCGAAGAATACTGATTTTAACTTCTTTTCTTCTGTAGCGGAAGTACCAAGCGCTGCACAAACTTCTCCTCTTCCAGCTGTTCCTCCTCCATCCCTTCAAATCACTCCTGCTTCTCAACCGGGATCGCAGGAAGAACAAATAGGAGCCCTTCAAGGCTTGGATGATCCACCTGCTTCGCAAGAGCAGAAGACTGGGGAACTTGAAGAAGGCGAAAAGACCCCGGAGCAAATTTATGATGACGACACAAAGCTTTCTGAGTTTTTTACTCCGGGCAGTGAGTCTTCTTTGAAAAAGAAGGGGAAGCGCGCAATTGCGAAGAAGAGAAGGAAAAGCGCTTCTGCTACTGGAGAGGAAGCGGAAGTTGACCCAGCCATACCTCCTTCTCCTTCTTCCCCGACCCGCCAACGCCGGCTTCAGAAATTAATCATCAAGCCGGGCAAGAGCTCCAAAGGTAGCGGGAAGAAGGAGTGATGAACTGACTTCATGCTTATCGTTTTTCTTTTCTGCTTTTTGCATGTATTGACCGGAGATTGTGCGGATATCGGCCTCCGCTTGTTAAAACCTGCATATGTACAAAAATTTCATAGTGTGGAATAAAATGGTTCTTTTTACTTGTACAATTTCTTGTTAGTATATGTGTGAACGCATTTATTCCTTGTTTTTGCACAAGTTTCTTTATTTACTTTACATGATACTACAGTGAGCTCGTGGTATGATGTTTGAGCATTGTTCTTATTAATTTAGCTATATGCCCCCATACCACGGCTTACTGCAATATTCTGAAAAGACTTGTATTTTTATTTTAGAGAATAATTCTTCCGTTTTGAGGAATTTTTTTTTTTTTTGGAAATGCCAGCCTGTTTTTATAGTGGCCAGTCCACTTTTATTAAACTAAAACAAACATACAAAAAGGATACACAACAAACCATATGAACCAAACAAATTAAGTAGCGACAACAACAGGACATATTTTCGAAATAAGATCGAAAAAGGAAGACGAAGTCCGCGCAAATATTCTTGAATTTCTTTCATCCCATATCACTGCTATCGTAAGCTTGAGGTAATGGAGATATCGCTTGGTCGACATGGTTTTCCACCTAGTTAACCTGAAGATTCTAATCCATTCAATTTTGTAATCACGCTGCGGAGGCCTCTCATGAATTCGATGAAGCACCTCCTTCCATAAATGGAATGAAAATTGGCAATTGAAGAATAAGTGTCCCACGTTTTCAGCAGCCCGGTTGCAAAGATTGCACAGAGAAATATTAATTAACCGCCGTTTAACAAGATTATCTTGAGTGTGAATCGCGTTCATCAGACATTTCCAAAGCAGCAAGTTATGTTTTTATTTCGATCCAGACTTCCATATGCGAGCGTGCCAAGGAAAAGGAGAGTTGCATTGGTTTTGGATAATCGATCTGTAGACTACTGAAATGCTATGAAGTTTCCCATTCCAGTTAAGCTCTTCGTGGTCGACATGCTTAAAGGAGGCAGTAATGGTAGACCATAGATTATTCAGCACAGACGAACTGACATGAGGTAACTGCAGAACTTCATCGACAAAAAAAACATTTGCATTAGTATTAGTGGGAATACCAGAGTTAAGCACAAGATTATAATCGCAATGTTGAGAAAGAATCATTCCTGGAGCACACCAGGGGGAGTACCAAAAGGAGTTTGCAGAGCTGCATTGAACCATAGGAAGGTAGTATCTTCTATTAGCCAAAATCCTTTTCCATAAAAAGCTGTTATAATTGTTAGCTTCCATAGTCCAAAAATTTCCACCCTTAAGGTTATAATGCCTGTTCCATATCTCCCACATCCCCATGCTATTACTGAGTAACTTGTTAACAAGTTGGGAAGTGGTTGCTATGTTCCATAATTTTAGATTAATGATACCCAGACCACCCTTATCTAAAGGAGCAATAATTTTTTTATAAGCAATCGGAATGAGCTTAGTGGAGAAAATGTTTCCATGCCATAGGAAATGATTAAAAGCCCTATTCAACATAGTTATAAGTTTATTTGGAATGAAGAAAATTTTAAAAAAATAGGCACACATAGCAGTGGCAATACTCTGAATGATGACAAGCCTACCTGCTTGAGAAATTTTTGTACCATTATAATTATTGAGTTTTTTTGTTATTTTTTCGTATAAAGGTAGGCATTGGGCATTGGAAATTCTAGCCTTACACATTGGAGCACCAAGGTGCATTGCATTAGGATCAATAGCTTGAAGACCTGAGGCCCGAAGAATATTCTGGTAGATGACATCAGAGACCCCAGCAATATTTATTTGAGATTTATTTTTATTTAAAAATAAGCCTGTCATTTGTTTGAACTTGTGAAAAACAGAAAACACAGAGGAGATAGATTTAATGTTAGGTTTAGTAAACAGCAAAAGATCATCTGCAAACATTAAAGTAGAGATATGGTGTTTCTGACACTTAGGATGATAATCAATATTGTTATTATGCCATTCAACACTAATCAATTTGGTAAGCACTTCCATAACTAAAATGAATAAGGTTGAGGAGATAGGGTCCCCTTGCCTTATACCTTTTTGAGTTTTGAAATAACCAAAAGACTCTCCATTGATAGACAAGGAGACATGCACAGAAGATATGCACGTATTTCATCGTTGAGGAAATATTATTCTGCTTTTAATAGAATACGCTTTGTATCGGAGAAGTTTTTCTTTCTCTTTCTTTCTAAAGAACACTTCATCTTTCGGGGATAATCACTTTTACTTGTTGAAAAGTGGATTCCCCTACGCAGTGAAGTGGGGTTCTGAAGAATGTTTTGATCTGTTTGTCAGAAAGTTGTATTTCATCGTTGAATGGGTCCACGAGACAGACGTCAGCTGTTTCACTGGATATTTGTTTATACAAATAATCATAAGTATTCAGATGCGGCTTGGAACCTTCTTTTTTTGAGAAGGTGCCCCTTTAGTGGTTCCGTTAACGAAGTTTCTTGGATGTGCCTCGTTAAAGGGCTTTATTTGTTTAGTGCTTCCGAAGAAGGTTTTGGTCTCCGAAGAGAAGCAATTTTGGTCCCCGAAGAGAAGCAATTTTGGTCCCCGAAGAGGAAGCAATTTTGGTCCCCGAAGAGAAGCAATTTTGGTCCCCGAAGAGAAGCAATTTTGGTCGCCGAAGAGAAGCAATTTTGGTCGCCGAAGAGAAGCAATTTTGGTCCTCGAAGAGAAGCAATTTTGGTCTTGTGTCCTTCCACCATCAGCTTCTTAGCGATTCCTCGTTATCACTTCAAGTACAAGTCCCATTCTTTTGCAAGTTGTTTGCTTTTTTCCAGAGAAGCTACTTTACCGGATGTTCGTTTGCACAAACGATCGTGGTTGGTTAGCAAGGATCTAGAACCTTCTTGTCAGAAAGGTGCCCGCTTTGGTGGAACCCTCAACTGTTTGTGAATAGCACTTCTTTTGTTGGAGTTCAATTTTTGGAACTTTTGCGGCTTGACTTGAGTGATTTGCAGGAATCGCTTGGTTTCGTGATGTGTTGAATATGTAGGCTTTGCTTTGATAGCCTGCAATATTAAATCGACATTTTAGCAATAATTTTAATATATTTGCATATCGAAATGAGGCAAGCATCTTATAGCATTAAAGAACACAAGGTTTATAAAAATTTTTATTATTGATTCGCACTGATTTCTCAGTGGATTACAATACAAAAGTTATACATCCATCATTATTTTACAAATTTAAGCAATGCTGTTAAGTAAAAAGTGGATGCAAGTGATTATTGTTCCAGAATCTTCGGATTGAATTTCCATTTCCATTGGATTCATATGCTAGAGAGAATGAAAGATGCCCCAGCTGCAGTTTTTGTGGGTAGTTAGCAGTCGTCCCAACTTCTGCTTACTGGGTGTGGACCTCCTGTGACAACATTAATGACAAGCTTTTCGGATTCTTGCACTACAGTATTGTTGCCAGAGCCAGATTGATGGCAAGAAGTTGTTGCCCCTGAGTGGATGAGGTTGGGTCGACTCCGTTTTTCTTCACATATTGTTGCAGTTTACCCTGTTTCAGCAACTCTTCAATCACATTCTTTAATTGGCGGCATTGGTTAGTGTCATGGCCAGGTTGATTGTGAAATCGACAAAATTTCCCATTATGCACTGCACCTCTCCCCATCTCAGGTGGTTTAGGATACCTGACAACGTCCTTCGTTGCGAAGAAAATATTTTCTGGTGTATCAGTTAAAGGAGTAAAATCTAAAGGATCAAAGCGGCGAGGTTTCTTTTCATTCCCCTGCTTCTTTCCTCCATCATTTTCCCTTTTCTGGTTTCCAGATTCTCTTCTATTAGAAGCAAGATCATTATTCTTGACTTCGGCAACAACCACTTTCGCTGGTGCAGAAAGGCTCTCTAAGCGCATGAATTCGTTGGCCTTTTTATAAAACTTCTCAAGTGAATTTGGTTCCTTCATTTTTAACCATTTTCCAAATTCGCTCGATTTGTTGATAGCCCACATCAAGTAAGTCAAAATCATCCGCGGTTCTGCGTTGTCAACTTCGGCTAAGGCTAAGTTGAAGCGGTTCAAAAAAGATCTAATAGACTCTCCATGATTTTGTTCGAGGCTGGACAGTGACATTATGTCCTTGGCCTTCGTAGCATACAACCTGAACTGTTCTTTGAACTTTCGCGTTAAGTCAGAAAATTGATCCACGGATCAGACTGGCAGCTTTGTGAACCAAAGCAATGCAACCCCTTCCAAATACACCGGAAAGTATCGGCACTTAATTTCATCTGTTGCTCTGGCTCCGGTCATATGCCAATCGTACTTGTATAAAAACTGGTTTGGATCACTTGTCCCCCTAAAGGCCGGAATAGTAGGAGGTACAAATTTCCTTGGACATTCTGCTTTCAGGATCCTTTCAGTAAACAGAGTTTTACTTGGAGCAAATCCCCAGTCATTCTCATTTTCTTCCCTCTGCATGCTCTCTTTCATGATTTGGCGAACCATCCCTGATAGGTACTCCTCATTGTTCAGAGGCATCACCGGGCAAACGTCAGCTTGGAAAGGTGGCGCTTCGGCGGTGCCTGTTGCTCTTTGAGGAATATCTTTCTCTTGGGAATTATGAGCATCTTCGGCAAAGGTTGTTTCATTGTTTTCTGGTTGTCGATTTGCCCCAAGCAGAGCGTTTAATCTGTCCATCATCAAAGCGTTTTGAGCTTCAATTTGTTGGTATAATCCAGACACTGCATCGTCTAATTCAGCCCTTGTGACTCCGACGGTAGGAGTTGCCTGGTTTGCTTCCGGGGAAGCGGAGGTCCCCTCGTGAGCATTTCCAGATCTGGTAGATCTACTCTTTCTTCCAGGAGCCATGATTTCCGATAAACTTCTGGTTTTTAGAGAGATTCTTTCAACAAACTTTTGCGAAGCAATGTTGAAAATATTCCTGAGTTGGGTTCTTAGTTAAAGCACCAAAATGTTAACGCTGAAAATTGAACGCTAACACCCCGGTGTGTGTAAAGAAAAAAGTGAAAGCACCACCCATTGGTACGGGAAAAGAATATAAGCAAAAAGTAGCAGAAAAGTAAAGAGACAGCGATTTTATAGTGGTTCGGCTAGAAATTAAGCCTACGTCCACTTTATCTTCTTTATTGCTGATTCAATTACAATCTTTACAACAATTCTTCGATTACAATTTGATTACGACAAACTTGAGACAAGCAGCTAGAACTTTGATGCAAGAGAGCTTCTTTGAATCCATGTCGGATGTCTTAGATCTTCTCTTGAAGTTCGTTGAAATGTCTTCGGTGTTTGAAGTGTTGGTTGAGTCGAGAAAGCAGTAGAGTATAGGCGCTCCAGAGAATGATCCAAAAGTCCTCTTTAAGTTGGAGCTAGGGCTGTATTTATAGGGGAGATTCTGGACTGGGTCGTAGGTCGCACACGACCTAGGGTAGGTCATAGGTCGCGCACGACCTAAGGAGCACGGGTTAACACTTAGCAGGAGCGTACTTGTCTATTTGGAACACTCTGGCAAGTCATAGGTCGCGAACGACCTAGGAGGAAGCGGCGTAAGTGGAGCGGCGTAGAAATTTGTCTTCGTCTTCTTAGGTCGCGAGCGACCTATCATAGGTTGTGGGTCGCAGGCAGCTTTAAAGTTATGGTGGGATAGGATTGCACTCGGCTTTGGAACGGGCTAGTAAGTTGTAGGTCGTGGGCGACCTAGGGGAGTAGTTGCCGACCTTACAATGCTGAGACATCATTGTAGCGACCTAGGTTAAGTCGTTAGCTTGTTATGTCGCTTAGCTCATTAGGTCGTTAAGTCGTAGATTCTCTTAGGTCGATAGGTTGCCACCTGTTAGGTCGCTTAATAGTGTTCCATCTTTTAAGCCGCTGGAGCTTTTAGGTCGCTGAGGACTGGAGCCACTAGGTCGCTAACCCCTTAAGTCGTTAGGTCGTTTCTGTAGTTAGGTCGTTAGCCTCCTTAGGTTGCTTAGTCCTTTCTGTAGTTAGGTCGTTAACCTCCTTAGGTCGTTAGCCTCCTTAGGTGGCTTAGTCCTTTCTGTAGTTAGGTCGTGGAATACTTGAGCCGTTAGGTCGCTTTGTCTAGTTGAGTCGTTATACACCTTAAGTCGCTTCGCACCTTAAGTCGCTTTTCTCCTTAAGTCGCTAACGAAGAGGAGTTAACAAGACCTCTATATGGATTTGAATGAAGTAGATTTGTTAGAAAGCTTTAGAAAGCCCTAATTCAAATCTTGCACTTTGGGCACATCAAATAAATAAGTTGTGATGGAATGAGTTAAGAAGAAGGATCTAGTAGTGATCAGAGTGGCGTAGCAGAAGCTTATAGATTGCTCTCTGTTGGGCGCATGTATTTTTTTTATTGATATGTGTTATGTTGTGCTAATAGTCAAATAAATAAATAAATATATTAGTTGGGCTCAGTCTAGAACGTGGGATTGAGTAGGAATATTTGCTTAAAGGTGTGAACCAACAAAAATTTGGATGGAGGCAAAAAGACTAAAAGACTAAAAGTAGGCGGCATCTCCAATACTGCGAAGGATAGAAATTTATTTTAAATAAAAAATGTAAACAAGTAATTAAAACATAAAGAGTTATAAATTAAATTGAATGCTTGCTTGTGGATGTGTACGATTGGTTTTGGATGTTTAATTGCTTGATTGTTTGTTGTTAGTGGAAGATTATTTGGTTATTAACATAATCACCATTAGCTATAGATTTACAAAAAGAAAGCATATGATTTTGAAATACTAAGAAAATTAGTTATATATAAGAATACTTGAAAATGTCTTAGTGGTTAAATTTGTATAAATTTTGTTCGTTGAGTGCTTTAAGAATTATGGTCGACGGGCTTGGCAATGTATCTATAAGGATTCCTAAACACTAGGACAATGCATTTCAACACAATATTTTGAAAAGAATACAATGTTTTGAAATGAACACAATATTTTGATAAAAAACAAATCTTCGAGAAATATTATAAACAATACATTGAAAAGGAAAAAAAATTTAGATGAGCTAAATAATATTTTGAATAAGGAACTAATTTGTTTAGAAAAAAATATAACATGAAATCATATTTGGGGAAAAACATACTTGTGAAAATGGGAAAATAAAATAATTATGAAGTATGATAATATTATATAATGTATAATGTAGAAAACAGAATATTGTGTTTGGTGTATCATTTATCAAAATGAATTATAATCAATTATTACGAAGTGCGTTTTTTAAATAAAATAATACTGAATGAGATATCGTTTATAAAAAATAAAATTATAAGTATTTAAAAAAATATAAACAAGAGAAAGTTAATAGAATGAATTACATATTGTGAAATAAAAGGATTCTTAAAGAAAATTTTGTGTAACAAATTCCGTGGAAGATTTACAGAATATAATTAGAAGAAAAAATAAATCAATCAAAATTTTATAACTCTTAGCTTTCCTGGAAGTATATTCTAAAATATACAACTTTATTTAAGGTGCCTTTATAAAATTCTATTGTTTAAAAGTGGAGAATTTAAGTTGAAATGAGATGAAAATTTGCGATTAGAGTTTTCATAATTTTTTATTGTTCTATACTAATATGGCTATAACTCTCGACATCTTGATCGTGTTTTACCGATTTTTCTTTCATTAAACAGTACTTTTATAAGGAACAACTTTCATGTTAATTAATTTTCAAAATTCCAATACTAATGGTTGTTTTAAAGAAGGAAAAACTTATGGACTATGCATAAAATTTCCTAAGCTAGAACGATGAATTGATTTAATAATGACACTCAAACTATCTATCCATTTTTGTCGATCTTATATTTGTAAAAAAGCTATAACAATAGGGAATAACATTTGTTTTATGTGCTCTGCAAAATTTTGAGGTTACTACTGCTAAAACCCATTTTAAAATGAATCAAATCTGTGTCCAAATTTATTCAAATCTGAGCTAAAGCATTATTTTGGTTTGATCATAACTTTCAAATGCTTTATCCATTTTTGATGATCTTGTACTTTTATAAGGAACAAATTTTGTTTTGGATAGGCAAAGTTTTATCATTTGTTAGTTGAAAATTAGGTTTTAAAAGGGTAGGCTTGCATTTTTAAATTCATTTCAGAATTTGTATTGTTAAGTAAACCGACCATAACTTTTGATGTACTTTGTATTATTATCTATAAGGTGTTTTGGCTAGTACTTTACTTTTGAATGCATTAAGTATTTTTTTTTTGTTTAACTTCTTAAATTTTGTAGGAAAGGAGCCTAATTAAAAATGCAATATTGTTTCTTTGATATATTAATGCAATGTCACTTTATGTTTTATATGATATCTCGTATGAGTCATTTGAGTTGAGCTTGGGTACATGATGACGGCTATTTTGGTTGAGTTTGGCGCAAGCTCGCCTTTGCTCACATGAAAGCAAAATAAGCTTGCTTAAAAATGCAAACATAAGGTATATCTTATGCTTATATCAATATATATGTCATATGCTACTGTTTTCTCATGTTTTGAGATGCCCCATTTTTAGGATGTATATATATTATGTGATTTTGATATGTTGTGATTTTCGAAACACTCTTCGTACAAAGGAGATTCTGTCGAAATTTTCGAAAAATCCGACACTTTACAATTTTTCTCTAATATTATCATATGAAAAGATAGATAGATGTTAAATGAGTCTATTTTCCTGATAGAAACTATTGAAAGTGCGTTGAAAGTTAGGGTATGAGTTGGAAATGACATTCTTCCCTATATGAAATTGCGAGGATTCAATTTTCTTAAGAGGTAAGTTTGTAACAACTTAACTTTCTACATCACTGTACTAAACAATTTTAATTAAAAATTAAAATGTTTGAGTTCACTTTTTGGATAACTTGATTTTTTTTAAATATATTTAGTGAATTGAAGATTATTTAACAAAACAATTTGTTTAAATAAATTGAATTAATTAATAAATTCTTTTTAGAAATATATTGAATTCAAGTAAAATGTTTACAATGAACAAAAATATTTTTATATTGTAAATAATTTTGATATGGTAGAAATATATGAAAGAAGATTTCATTTGATATTATTAAAATTAATTATTAAATTTAAATATACTGTGTAATTCATTGAACTATATTTTTGTTAACATATCAAGTTAAATTGAACTGAAAATACATTCAGAAATATTTTATAGATTATTTATATATGTGTGAATATAAAAATTTAATTTGTTATTAAAAGAAACAAAATGAAATTTGTATTTACTTAAAGGACTTGATAAAGAAAATGAAGAAAGAAATCATAATACTAAATAAAAGTAGCCTACTCTTTCTATCCATCGTTCTAGAAAGATCCTCTCTTATCAGACCTATACCCAAAACTTGTTCTTATCTCACCTCTCAGTCTTCCTTGCTCTAAACCATTCACAATTCAGAAGTAAAAATATCGTAAAGTGATGAAAGAACAAACGACGACACAGAAAAAATAATCAAAAACTAAATCACGTCGCAACATTGAGCAACAAAGCGGATGTCGTGACTTGGGTTACGCGATGGAGCAGGTGGAGGTTTGCTCGTACGTCAATTTACGGAAGTTGCTAGCATTGGAGTCGTGAAAATGGCTAGGGGAAGATCTAGCTCTAGGAGTGATAACCATTGATTGCAGCAGGGTGGTTAGCATGCGCCCGACATGATGGTGGTGACGAGAGTGAAACACGTAGGTACGTGCGATGGTTTTCTGATAGCAGCTTGAATTTAGGATGATGGTTATTGCGATAGCTAGGGTTTGGGATAGTGAAGCTATGGTTAGGGTTTTTTGCTTGGAATTTAAATGAGTAAATCTGTTTTCTCACATTTATGATCTAATTTTTTTACACATATATCGAATTGAATTATTTGTTTGATTGAAATTGTTTTGTTTGTGCTATGAAGCTAAATGGCTAATTGTGTTTACTTGCTTGTTGCATATTCACTATGTAAAAACTATAGCAATCAATTGCATGATTATTTGATTTTTGTTATGCGTGATTATTACCATATACTAGATGATAGCTACTAAATATAACTTGATTATTTGCCAAAAATCTAACTGAAAAAGGGGTAATTCAACTGAATGGCTTTGAAAACATTTAAAAGATTACTTGAATTATATTATTTTTGAAATTGGAGATTATGAAATTTGATTATATAAAAGAATCATTTATAAGAAGAATATTTTTAAAGTAAATACAATTTAAAATTTATCTTTGAAAATTGAGATTTTAGCATGAATTAATAAATGAAAATATAGCTTTTATGTTTAAAGCAACGTTTATACAAATTACTTTTAGAGATATTACGCTGTTTTGGCTTAAAAAAGGGAGAATAAACAAACTTAAAAGTGAGTATTTTGAAGTAGTGTGGCCTAGAAATTAGTTTTGGGATGTAGAAATCAGGATATTCATTTATAAGTGAATTTTAGGATAGTTGTTTATTTTACTTATCGTTAAATAAAAAATTATTTAAAGGGTTTTCTTTTATAAATAGGATTTAAAATTATATTTCAAAGAAAACAATGGGTTCATTTCATGGCATTTAAACATATATGAAGTTATGCAAAATAATAATTTTTGAAAAAAGTAACGAGTTTTGAATCTTATTTATTTATTGTAATATAAATTTTATTAGTATAAACCATTTTTTTATTAGGAAATGAGATGTTTTGAATTTTATACATTAAGGAACTCCCGTTTAGGGAAAAATCATTTCTGGTGTTATATTAAAAAAATTAGTATGATAAATTATTTTTCGAAAGTGACTACAAATATATGGAAGTAAATAAAGGCGTTAAGTATTTTTTTTGAATTTTAATATTATAGAATTGGAAATATATATTCCGATTTGAAATTATTTTGGGATGAAGAATAAAATTCGAATTTGGGTTTTAAAGGAATTTACGGACTACAAATTTCATGTTTAAAAGTATTAAAGTTGGGTTTCATATTGTACGAATTAATTTCAAAAATGATTTTGGTTATTTTGGAATTAAATAAGGGTTTAAAAGAAAAACTCCTTTGTAATTAGAAAATAGTTTTTAAAGTATTGAAGTAGGAATCAAACAAAGAGTTTGGAATAGAATGAGAATTTCATAATTTAAAACTTCTTTGAAATTTTATATTGATATTTGAAAATTAAAATGAAGATTTTGACAAGGAGTCTTTTTATAATAAACCCCCTTTTTAATCTATAATTGGTTGAATGGTGTGTAATTGTATATTGTGAGAACATTGAATAAAGGGATTATTAATACCGAGCAGTATGGAACGTTTGGCAATATACTTCCAATTATTCTTTTACTCATTGTATAGAATATCATATGTTTGTATTAAGTATAATTTATGAACATTTAGTAAATGATCAAGTAATAATGAGTGGTATGAGGCACTCAAGTGATATTTGTTAGATTAATTTTTATAAGTAAATGACATTTCGTTTGGATGTGAGGTTCGGAATCATCTAGAGGCCACTCTTTATAGTCGAGAGGTATATTCCTCTCCAAGAGCTACGAGTTGGAGTTGGGTTGAAATTTATAGAGTCAACCTCTAAGGACTAACTAGTCGAGTATTATTATTTACTCTTAGGACTAGTAGTCGAGGATTTATTATGTTACGATTCTTTGATTAGGACTCTTAGAGTCGAGAGTACTCGTTGACGGCCTCATTAGGACTTATGGAATCAAGGGTACTAGATGTTACTCACATTAGGACTCGTCAAGGGTATTTGTCGAGAATCTAATCTATGTTATAGGGTTCACGCCACTATGGAAAGTGCGTGATTAGGACCCGCCAGAAAGACTAGAATCTATCCTAACATTTCCAATTGCAGTGTCATGCCCCGGATCCGTGAGGTCAAGTAATAAGTTGATGAGGTAGAGGCCGAGAGTTACTACTCTCATTAGGGCCATTGCCTAGACGTTACTTAAGGGCCAAAAGTCCATTACCAAGGGCAAGTAGGAGCCGTAACCAATGTAGGATCGATTTCACCATAGAGGGGGGGGTGAATAGGGTGATACTAATGATTATAAAAATTTATTGCGGAAGTATATAAAATAATTTCAACACAGATCATAGCAGAATAATAGCAGCACAAATAATAGCAGAATAGTAAATGCAGAAAATAGAACACACAGATTTACCCAACTTCGGCAAAATCCTACCTACGTGTTGCCCTCAAGGTTTCTACTAGAAATTAAGTAGTCAAACGCTTACACACGTAAACTCGCGATACCTGCTACCGACTAACCTAACTCTACGCTCAAAACCCTACCACAACTCAGCCACTGAGTTGCGAATTCTCGAACTACACCACCATAGTTCGTCCCCTAGTCACACGATTAGTAAATACAATCGTTTAAAAGAAAAAATACAAATTTAAAAACAAATTAAAAACAACACTAAGCCCTAATTAAATTTTAAAGCCCAATGAAGAATATAACCGACCCAATAAACAAAAAACAACAGTGTAAAAATATTTCCCCTTTTGATCGTTTATTTCTTTGGCCTATTTTTGCTCTGTGAAAATAATGTCTTCCTCGTTCCTCTGTGCAAAAACTAGGGCTTTGTAGGAATTGAGTCACCGCTTCAATTGGTTGCTGATGCTTCGATTTCTTTTCTTCGATTAATTAGATTATTCACGGCTTCTTCAATTTAGTCGAGTACGATTGTTAAAACTGGTATGTGCTTTTACTTTTCAATTTGCCTATGCTCGACTTGGTTCGAGTATTAATGATTTATTGTTCGTCTGTCTTTCTTGAACTCGAATAGATTATTTCCGATGATGTTAATCGTTTATATATGATTCAAATTCCTATTTCTTCGTTCGTATACATCTGGTTTGAAATTGTCAATTAATTCAGCCCGGCCACTTGATTTTTCTTGAATGCTTGAGATGATTACTGACTTGTTCAAAATCGTATTTTTTTTTTACTTGCTTGCCACGGCTTTGGTTTCTGACTTGTTCGACTTCCTTGGTCATCACGGCTCTGACTTGATTTTGAATTACATATGTATTCATATTGTTTTTGACTTGATTTATCTAGACTTTGTTTTGAAATCCCTTGCGACATTATTTCGGTTCGAACTGCTGTTCTTTTCTCTGTTGGCATCGGCTTCTTTGATTTTGTGATATTGAACTGCAGTTGTCTTTGTTCAAAAACTGATACTTGACTCTGTTACCAATAGTTGCTTGATTTTTTTTCATGTACGTTTATATTTAGTGGCATAGCTTTGCCTTTGCTTCTGGTTGCACTTGCTCCTACACTGTTCACTTCGAGTCTGGGTTGCTCTAACCAGTTTATTGCATTCATGCTGTTGCTCCATTGTTTTGTTTGGTAGTTGTACTTGCTTGAGTTGCTTGATCACATGTATTTTGCTGTTTGAACTGCTGCACTGCTTCCATGTTGCCTCGAGTACATGTATATTGTTACTGCATTTGTTGTCTAGGTTGTAGCCTCGAGCTCTGTCTTCACTGCAACCATTGTATGTTGTATGTTGTATATTTGCTTGAGTCTGCTTTCATTGATGATGCTATGCGCTTGTTGTATATATGCACTGTGTATATACATGTGTGATTATACATGTATATATGTATGTTGTATATGTTGGTCTGGGTTTGCACTTTGTTCATTTGAGTCGTGTTGCAGCTGAAACTTTGAACTGCTACATGTGTGCTCGAGTCTGGGTTTGCATATGAACTGGTTCATGACTTGGTGTTGGTTCTAGCTGCACTGTGACTCGAGTCTGCTTGCATCTGCAGTGTTGTTTCATTGAGTCTGATCCTTATGCATATGTATACTTGTTGTATACACTTGGTTGAGAATGCCTCAATACTTCACTGAGTACATATGTTGAACTGTTGTCGATCTTCATGTATAGTTGGTTTCCCTGTCCACTGCTTGATTTGGTCTATTTGCCTTTTTGTGATGATCATCACTTCTGCACTGTATATTACAATGTTGAAGTCACTGTTGCGTTGCTTTGAGTCAGGTTCCATTGGTGGCTTCACTTTGGTATTGTTGCATTGTACTTTAGTCTGATCCTGTTTTGTAGCCTTAATTGATTGCATTGGTGTGTTGAGTTGTATGCATGTCTTGTATCAATTTATGGTGCACTTTGTTGTTTGAATCTGGCCATTCTGGGTTCAAGTGTACATTCGAATTTTTGGTCGGGGCTGTGTTGTATGTATCTTGACCCATAGTTTTATATTCCACCTGAGTTGAATCCAGCTTATAGCTCGGGTTTGACCTTGTGTTAATATCGTGACTTTATTTGTATTTCACTTGAGTTGAACCCGGCTTTTGATTTGGGTTTGACCTTTTGCTCACTTGTCCCTATAATTTTATCAAGTGTATATTGGTGTGCACGGCCTTGTGGCATGTATAGTGATACACTGTGCATGTCACAAGCTGTTCGTGTATGATGAATTCAAAATTAAATGATGACGAACAACCCAAATAACTGAGGCAAATAATATTTTCAAAAAAACATTTTATTTTACACTACAAAAATATTTTCTTTTCAATTTTACCGTGTCAGTGTATATTTTTGCAGATAACTCAAATGCTGGATTCAATCTGGAATAGAATTGAAGATAAATACGAGTGAACGAGTGATATGTAGTGAGGTGCAAATGTATAGTGAAAAATGTATTGTGATTGAAATTGTAATGTAATTGAAATTTGTATATACATAGTGAGAGCTCAGATTACTATTTAAAATTGTAATAAATTTGTTTGAATAAAATAACTATTTGAATTTAAATTCTGTGTTATTTATTTTATTCAGCAAATATTTATTAATTATGTGAAAAATAAAATAGTACATTAACAAATACATTTAAATGAATATATATATATATGTTTATTATCATCAAACAAAAATCATATACTAGCATATTCAACAATCTTCCCCTTTTGATGATAACAAACATATATTTAATATTTTGAATTTATTAAATGTATTTGATTATTCAATTTGCTCCCCATATTTGAATGCTCCTTCTCTACAACAAAGCTCTCCCTTTATATATGCATGAAAATAAATAAAAATATGCAAATGAGCCTAGATGCAAATAGAAAATAGAAAATAAAATATTTGACCTTTATTTGCTTTTATCTGACAAAATCTTAACTTTTCTCTCCCCCTTTTGTTATTAGCAAAAGAGTAATAGTGTTAGAAAAATAGACATAAAGTGATAGACATTAATACAACATTAATACTCAATCGGGTATAAATATTAAATTTCAATAAAAAATCAAACAAAAATCATAAATACACTGTTTGACGCATATTCCACTTTAGAATGATATGGATGATGTCATCATATAAAACCATATAGTTGTGTCTATTTGTGGTATATTTATTTCAGGAATTTGAATATATACTAACCATGCATAACCGTTAGGACTTTTAAATGAGATTAGTAGTATTCCAAATTTTTATTAAGAAAAAAATGAATTCAAGTATCTTCTAACCACGCATAACCGTGAGGACTTTTAAATGAGATTAGAATCAACTTGTCTATTTAATCAATTAATTTTGATATGCGTTCCATACATGCATAACCGTGAGGACTTTTAAATGAGCATGGAAGCACATAATCAAAAATTCCAAGTAATTCACCCATGCATAACCGTGAGGACTTTTAAATGAGAGTGAGTACTTAGGATGTTTTTATTTGTTAAAAAAATATAATTAATTGAAAAACTAATGATTTCCCGTTTAAAATACCACATATTGACAACTATATTGGATTTTTATGAGTGATGGTTGATAGAAGTATGATAGAAATAGAAATGGTCATAGAATTTTTACCAAACAAAACGTTTTTATAACTCTTGTTTAAATTTCTAAAGAAATTTACTAAATATACTGTTTCAAGTTATAATATATGATCAATATCAACACTCATCACTTTTTCAATCACTATTTATCTTTTTGATAATCAGTAGGGAGTCAGAGCAGTCATTTAAAAATCAAATTCAAAAATAATTATAAAATCAAATTTTCAAAAAATGACTAATCTGAAATAAGGTCAACAAAGATTTTCTAGAAGGGGTTATAGAAAAATGTCTGCTATTTGAAAATTATTTCAAGTGAAAAATATGCAGATATTTTCTTTGAAAAATGATGCAATTATTGAATGTCTCAACATAAATCATGTTCCACTAGAAATTTTTCTATCAACTAAATTACCAGTGTAATTTGCATCTGAATTTTCCTTTGACTCAAGATGATCATTGGCTGAATGTTATAGACCAGATCATGAAGTTGCAACAAATTCCTTAAAATCATTTTTACAGCATTTAAATGAAATTGAATTGAAGCTGTGCAAACAATGAACAAAATGTCAAGTCTAGAATCAGTAAAATAATCAAATATTTTTATGAGTAATCATCAATCAATAAAACAGCATCACTAGACCAAACAAATTTATGAATTAGTTCTAAGATGAAAATGATTAGTCAACATTTTGCTCAAGTCAGAACCAAAAATAAGAACTAGTCATATAAGAATATATCAAATAAGAACATGTCAGAAAACATTATCAACATTTATTTTATTATCACATAACTGGCTGATTCAAATCAGATTATGGTGCAGATTATGGTGCAGATTATCACATTTAATAAATCATTTAAGATAAATATACCGTTACCTATTTTACCTTTGTCGATAATTTTTCGTTGTTGCTCATTGTGATTCTGCCACCTTTATACTAGGCTAAGGAACTTTGATTTTTTGCCCGTTGTGTGTCTGGAACAGCCAGAATCCAGATAACACTGTTGTTGTTCCTTAGCCTGCCACCACACCTACACGATAAAGGATTTTTGTGACCTATTTGTTTTTATAGGTCCATGGTTGTTAGTGGCAAATGATTTTAAAAAATAATTTTGTGGAGACCCAAAACTATTTATATATGTTCCTTTCGGCACCCAGATTTGTTTAACTTTGAGGCATTTTATATTCGTGCCTTTTGGAACCCAAATTGGTATAGTTTTCACGTGTTCGGGTCTATACCAACAATTATTTTGATTGTGTCCAAATTTTCTACAAATTATGCACATGGAATTGACTTGATTAATTTCATTTCTATCACGTTCTGATTGATTATACCCAAGTCCTTGTCTAACAATATTGATTATTTGCTTTGCTATTAGCATATTAGTGATTTTTCTCCTCTAGAGAATTTTCCTAAAGTCGTTGACAGTTGTTGGACTTGTGTTTTGAGTGATTCGTTTTCGTTCAATAATTGAGTGCACCTTTTAATAAAATTTTCTCTTCTAGTTTTTTCACTCTCTTTCAAAATCAGAATTTCATTTTCAAGTGATTTAATTTTAGTTTCTGATTTTTTAATCTCTTCTTCAAGTGATGGACACTTGTCACACTTAGGGCTTTTGCTTTGATAGTTTTTAGCTAATTGATCAAGCTGTTTATTTAAATCTATCAAAGTATCTCTTTGAGATTCAATTTTAGCATATTTCTCCCTAAGTCTTTCGAAACAGCCATTTACTTCGTGGAAATATATAAGTAATTCTGAGTGAGTGAGTTTTGATACCTCGCTTAGCTCATCATCATCGCTATCAGTTATATCACCTTGAAGGCACAGATCTGCATTTTCACTCTCACTGCTAATGCTTTTATCATCATCACTTTTATTCCATGTGGCTGCAAAACTTCTTCTTTTTGATCTCTTTTCTTGGCTGTGTCGATTCTGAGGACAATTGGGCTTGATGTGGCCAGGTTTATTTTACTTGTGGAAAATGATCTCTTGCCCGTTTGAGTTGTCTAGTGCTTTGCCTATTTTGCTTTTCAGTTTTTGATTTAGAGCTGGATTTCTGTATTTGCGATTCCATCTTTTGAATTTCTTTATTAATTGTGCTAGCTCAGCTGCTCCATCGTCGTCGTCGTCATCATCACTTTCTGTTGTTCCTTTGAGAGCTACTGATTTCTTTCGAGTATCTCCTCCTTTACGCTCTTCCTTGAATTTCATTTCTAGTTCATAAGTGGTGAGATTTCCGATGAGTTCTTCAACTTTGATTTGTTTCAGATCTTTTGGTTCTTGAATGGCTGTAACTTTCGCTTCAAAATTCCATGGAAGGACTCTGAGGATTTTTCGGACTATTTCCAATTCCGTGTATGATTTCCCGAGAGCTTTTGATTTGTATACGATATTGGAAAATCGTCCGTACATCTCTTTGACATTTTCTTCCTTGGCCATTGTGAAATTCTCGTATTCGCTACTCAGCATGGCAAGGCGAGATTCTTTGACTTGAGATGTTCCTTCGTGACTCACTTCCAGTGTGTGCCAGATTTCCTGCACAGTTAGACAATGTGAGACACGATTAAATTCGATTTGATCCAATGAACAAATAATAGAATTCATAGCTTTAGCATTAGCATTCTGTAGTCTATTTTCTAGACCTGTCCATTGATCCTTCGGTTTATCTATTTCCCGATTATCTACCATTATAGTTGGGGTCCTATAACCTATCTCAACAATATTCCAAGCATCAATGGTTTTCAGAAAAATTTTCATCATATTTTTCCGGTAAGCATATTCACCATTGAACATTGGTGGTCTAACTATGAACTGAGCCTCAGCAAAAGCATTATTAAAAGAAGCCATTTTAAAAATTCAAATTTTTAAAACAAAATTTGGTTTTTGAAAAATTAGATTTTTTCAAAACAAAAATGCCTTTTGTTCCTAGCTCTGATACCACTTGTAGGATCGATTTTACCCTAGAGGGGGGGTGAATAGGGTGATACTGATGATTATAAAAATTTATTGCAGAAGTATATAAAATAATTTCAACACAGATCACAGCAGAATAATAGCAGCACAAATAATAGCAGAATAGTAAATGCAGAAAATAGAACACACAGATTTACCCAGCTTCGGCAAACTCCTGCCTACGTGCTTCCCCCAAGGTTTTTACTAGAAATTAAGTAGTCAGAAGCTTACAAACATAAACTCGCGACACATACTACCGACTAACCTAACTCTATGCTCAAACCCCTACCACAACACAGTCATTGAGTTGCGAATTCTCGAACTACACCACCGTAGTTCGTCCCCTAGTCACACGACTAGAAAATACAATTGTTTAAAAGAAAAATACAAATTTAAAAACAAATTAAAAACAACACTAAGCCCTAATTAAATTTTAAAGCCCAATGAAGAATATAACCGGCCCAATAAACAAAAAACAACAGTGTAAAAATATTTCCCCTTTTGATCGTTTATTTCTTCGGCCTGTTTTTGCTCTATGAAAATAATGTCTTCCTCATTCCTCTATGTGAAAACTAGGGCTTTGTGGGAATTGAGTCGTTGCTTCAATTGGTTGCTGATGCTTCGATTTCTTTTCTTCGATAAATTAGATTGTTCACGGCTTCCTCAATTTAGTCGAGTACGTTTGTTAAAACTGATATGTGCTTTTACTTTTCAATTTGCCTATGCTCGACTTGATTCGAGTATTAATAATTTATTGTTCGTCTGTCTTTCTTGAACTCGAATAGATTATTGCCGATGATGTTAATCGTTTATATAGGATTCAAATTCCTATTTCTTCGTTCGTATACATCTAATTTGAAATTTTCAATTAATTTAGCTCGGCCACTTGATTTTGCTTGAATACTTGAGATGATTACTAACTTGTTCAAAATCGTATATTTTGTTTACTTGCTTACCACGGCTTTGGTTTCTGACTTGTTCGACTTCCTTAGTCATCACGGCTCTGACTTGATTTTGAATTGCATATGTATTCATATTGTTTTTGACTTGATTTATCTTGACTTTGTTTTGAAATCCCTTAAGACATTATTTCGGTTCGAACTGTTGTTCTTTTCTCTGTTGGCATCGGCTTCTTTGATTTTGTGATATTGAACTGCAGTTGTCTTTGTTTAAAAACTGATACTTGACTCTGTTACCAATAGTTGCTTGATTTTTTTTCATGTACGTTTATATTCATTGGCATAGCTTTGCCTTTGCTTCGGGTTGCACTTGCTCCTGCACTGTTCACTTCGAGTCTGGGTTGCTCTGACCAGTTTATTGCATTCATGCTGTTGCTCCATTGTTTTGTCTGGTAATTGTACTTGCTCGAGTTGCTTGATTACATGTATTTTGTTGTTTGAACTGTTGCACTGCTTCCATGTTGCCTCGAGTACATGTATATTGTTACTGCATTTGTCATCTAGGTTGTAGCCTCGAGCTCTGTCTTCACTGCAACCATTGTATGTTGTATATTTGCTTGAGTCTGCTTTCATTGATGATGCTATGCGCTTGTTGTATATATGCACTATGTATATACATGTGTGATTATACATGTATATATGTATGTTGTATATGTTGGTCTGGGTTTACACTTTGTTCATTTGAGTCGTGTTGCAGCTGAAACTTTGAACTACTACATGTGTGCTCGAGTCTGAGTTTGCATATGAACCGGTTCATAACTTGGTGTTGGTTCTAGCTGCACTGTGACTTGAGTCTGCTTGCATCTGCAGTGTTGCATTGTTGTTTCATTGAGTCTAATCCTTATGCATATGTATACTTGTTGTATACACTTGGTTGAGAATGCTTTAATACTTCACTGTGTACATATGTTGAACTGTTGTCGATCTTCATGTATAGTTGGTTTCCCTGTCCACTGCTTGATTTGGTCTATTTGCCTTTTTGTGATGATCATCACTTCTGCACTGTATATTACAATGTTGAAGTCACTGTTGCGTTGCTTTGAGTCAGGTTCCATTGGTGGCTTCACTTTGGTATTGTTGCATTGTACTTTAGTCTGATCCTGTTTTGTAGCCTTAATTGATTGCATTGGTGTGTTGAGTTGTATGCATGTCTTGTATCAATTTATGGTGCACTTTGTTGTTTGAATCTGGCCATTCTGGGTTCAAGTGTACATTCGAATTTTTGGTCGGGGCTGTGTTGTATGTATCTTGACCCATAGTTTTATATTCCACCTGAGTTGAATCCAGCTTATAGCTCGGGTTTGACCTTGTGTTAATATCGTGACTTTATTTGTATTTCACTTGAGTTGAACCCGGCTTTTGATTTGGGTTTGACCTTGTGCTCACCTGTCACTGTAATTTTATCAAGTGTATATTGGTGTGCACAGCCTTATGGCATGTACAGTGATACACTGTGCATGTCACAAGCTGTTCGTGTATGATGAATTCAAAATTAAATGATGACGAACAACCCAAATAACTGAGGCAAAAAATATTTTCAAAAATACATTTTATTTTACACTATAAAAATATTTTCTTTTCAATTTTATTGTGTCAGTGTATATTTTTGCAGATAACTTAGATGCTGGATTCAATCTGGAATAGAATTAAAGATAAATACGAGTGAACGAGTGATATGTAGTGAGGTGCAAATGTATAGTGAAAAATGTATAGTGATTGAAATTGTAATGTAATTGAAATTTGTATATATATAGTGAGAGCTCAGATTTGTACTCTTTAAAATTGTAATAAATATTTGTTTGAATAAAATATCTGTTTGAATTTAAGTTCTGTGTTATTTATTTTATTCAATAAATATTTATTAATTATGTGAAAAATAAAATAGTACATTAACAAATACATTTAAATGAATATATATATATATATATGTATATTATCATCAAACAAAAATCATATACTAGCATATTCAACAACCAATGCACGACATAGACTTGCAGCGTGCATATGACATGCAAATAGATATAGGTGCCACGATTTTGGGAATAGCTATGGGACCGTAGGAAACAAAATGTGATCATTAGCATTTCCCAAAGCAATGCTGCGATACGTCAGTCTCCCATCTGGATGACTTAGGCAGATTCATTTCTGATGAGATCTTTGATTGTTATCACCTAACTAAAGATGATTATTATATGGCATTAGAAACTTGTGTGCTTATCTATCATTTGTGTAACCTAACCCAACTCCGCTGTGTTCTGGTCCTTCTATGTTGACATTGGAGACTTACTGCTTGCTTGTGTACCATTCTCTCTTAGAGTCTTTGGCTGAGAGATTTATTGATGTACTATATATGTATCCTTTAGGGCCATTTAGTTGAGAGTCCTTCCTCTTGTTAGAACGATTAGTCGAGATAGATCTTGGAGTTTTATTTGTGTGTTATATTATGAGTCTGCATATCATCCTATTTATATTTCTCTTAGGGCCATTGTGATGTCCCACCCCGAGACCTACATTAACAAAGAGTATTACTGGGTAATACTGTCTCCTAATGCAGAGAATAGGGCTGGATAGGAGCGACCATCTATAGCCTTATTTTAAATATCTATTGAATACGTCGACAAATGTCATATTTTTTTTTCTATATCAAGTGGATCGACATATCCAATAAATACTTAATACAAGGCTATAGATGGTCGCTCCTATCCAGCCCTATTCTCTACATTAACAGACAGTATTACCCAGTAATACTCTTTGTTAATGTAGGTCTCGGGGTGGGGCGTCACAGCCATTCAGTCAAGAGTCCACATCCCTCATTAAGGATGATGATCAAGAAATACATTATGTAAAGTTGTATTTGTCCAAAATTTTGGTTGATTACACAATGTTTCACCCATTTTATCCTTGTACCATTTGATGTGATGATTGACTGTTCTTTACTATGGGTGATATTATACATGCGTAGTTTGGATGATGTTAATAGATTTAGGATACCTTTACACATTTTGAGATACACTTGTTTATACTACACCAGTGGTCATTATATGTTGACACACACATTCAGACATAGTCTAACCTACATGTTATTTATATAATACTTTAGTCAGTCCAACACATTTCAGGATCAAGGATAAACTGACTAGCTAGTGGTTTTTGGGTTTAGTTTTGGTGGCTAGGAAGTTGGTAGGACTATATATTGTATAGCCTCTTTTATATATGTTGGTGTCATGGTGAGTTGTATGTGTTGGACATATGAGGTATTTATTTTTGAGAGATTATAGGTATTGACCATTGTGTAAACCCACTTGAACTTATATATTTCATTTACCATATATTATCTCTACGTTGATAATTTTGTGATCTCTATTACCTGTTTTATATTGTGTATTGTTCTATCATGATAACACACATATTTATTGTTTTGTGCCGACACCGAGTACATATATGTAAGATGTATGAAATATTAAAATACATATTAGTTTTAGCCCAATGGAATATTCACATGTCACAATCCAATATCACCTAATTCTTCGTATATAAGATAGTATTACCTAGTATACTCTTTGATAGTCTGGGTATAAAGATGGGTGTCACAGGAATGCCCAAATATAAAGAAATCAAAGAACTTGCCCAACACTGATTCAATCAATAAAAGGAAGCGAGCTTACACAGAAACATGGGATGATTCTGACATGACATAAAGCAACACCGGTTTAGATAATGAAAATACCGATTTGCGTTTCATGGCAGAAAAGGGACAAAGCACCTATAATCGGTAACACTGAACCTTATTCTACTTTTAATATTTTGAATTTCTTAGTTGGTAATTAAAAATGCATATATGAGCATTCATACATCTGTAAAGTTTATGACTTATTTAATGTTAAATGAATTTTTAAAAGAATATTATTTGAAAAACAATTATATGTATAAAGATATAAAAGATACACACATATACACACACATATTAAAAAAATTTAACTTGGGTACTTTATTATTTACAGGAAAAGAGTTACAAATCAGTTGCCCATCTCAAAACAAGTGAAAAAAAACTCTCAACAAAAACTCACTTATACTAACCCTTAAGCAATTGATAAACAACAACGTAAAAGGCAAAACAAAAGATGTAATAACAAAGACTCGAAGTATGAAAATAAAGAAAAGTGGTAACCTAAAAATAAAAAAACTCAACACCTATCCCCATGTTCCAACAACAGCTTCCCCAATGCAAACCACCTCTTCACCGACTCCTTTCCACAGAATTTTACCAATTCATTTTGCAGAAGAAATTTTAATGGCTTCCTTCCCGAAATGCTGTTTTCCCTTTCTCGTAGAAAATCACACTTGTTAAGTTTCCGATTTGGAAACCAGTCCACCATCCACACCAGTACATTGCAGCAAAGCTTTAGCTTGAGATTTTAACCAGCACCGGCATGCAACTTACTCCTCTTACAATCAGATAAGCTTGAAATTAGATGATAGTTATGATTCATCTCTACTAATATCATTGGTTTCCTTTGATTTGCCTATTAATATCTTGCGATCTTGCTTAATTAGTTCCAATCTCGTGTTAATCAGCATGCATTTGTTTTGAAATATTCTATTGTTTCTCTCATTCACAAGTGCTAAACTATAGTTGATAGAGAAATATCAATTAAATCAGTTTGAAATCTACTTGTATTTTGTCTATTTGAAATTATATCAATTGTCTCCATGATCTTGAGAGTCTGGATAGATTGTAAAAGCAGATCTTGTTTAACTGAGCACCATATCTTGTTTGAATAGTCATATTCAAAGAATAGATCGTCTGGTTTCATCCATTAAGTTGCACAATTTGCATCCGGTTACTAGTTATTGTTCCATTTGCTTATTTTGTCCAATGTGTTCAATTTGTTGTTAATTGCAAAGTACATACATGAAGACATTTTTGGTGCACGAACCCTATTCCATATATGACGATACCAAATATTTTCAAGTGATTTAGTTATTCAAGGCAGATAGTAAACTAAATTCACCATTGTTATTCAGATACAACCAAAAGTAATCTTCAGTAGCCCTATTATCTATGCATATTCAATTAATTATGCTACGAATTCCAAGTGGAAGATTGGATATATTACAGTCCCAATTTGATTCAGATATAAGTAAATCGACCTTCTTATTACGACCACCAATGCAACTCATTGTTTGCCACCCCAACTTTTTAATTTGAGACTCGCACTGTAGCACGGATCAAACCAGTAGTACCTGAACTATTTACAATATTTTTATTAATCAAACCATTACTTTTTTCTTTGGTCTTGAGCAGTAATCTCCAAATAAATGATGCATTAGGGTCATCTCTAAGAATCCAAAAGTTTTTATTATGGCAGTACGTATTATTCATCTAGATTGACTAAAGATTATTCTGTTATAAGTATGTCAATAACATTTTTAAAATAAAGCAAATTTTATATCTTCAAGTTTCCTTAAGCCCAACCCTCTTCTTGTTTTGGTTTACGAACTACATCCTAATTAATTTGTGTTGTTTGTCCTGCCAAAGGAAATTTGCACATAATGATTCTAGATGTTTGATCAAATTACATGGCATTTGATAAATTTTGCATCCAAAATGATATTATAGGGAAGGTAACTATCTTGATTAGTTCCAGTCTTCCACTTTATCTCAGTAGTATAACACTCCATCCACATAACCTTTTTTAAACTTTATCAAAAAGTTTATTAGAATCTGCTCCTTTCGGTGATGAACTGCTATAGGGAACTCCAAGCTAAGTAACAGGCAGACTTTCAATTTGCATAGATAACTGATCTGCAATTTCTTGTTTCTTGGATACTCCTTTACTAAAAAACAGTCCGGACTTTTGTTCATTTACCCCTAGTCCATTAAAATTATTCAGTTGCTGCATAACTTTTTTAATAGGCCATGCATTGTTGGTTCTCCCTTAGCAAAAAGTAATAGGTCATCAGCATAGATAAGGTGATTAATAACTTGATTACATTTATTTTTAGGGGTTAAATTACCCTCAATGTGTTGCAGGTCTAACAAAATGGATAGATATTCCATTGCAACTGTAAAAAGATAGTGTAAAAAGATAGGTTGATAGAGGGTTTCCTTGTCTTAACCCTCTATTGCTTTTAATACCTCCACAAGGACTACCTCCAATCAAAATAGAAAAGGAGGGAGTAAAAATACAGGTACTAATTAAATTCACCATTTTATGAGGGAATCCCATACATATTAACATCTGAAACAAGAAATCCCTATCAATTAGTCATAAACATTTTACATATCTATTTTTAAACACATGTTTTTGGATCCTCTCCTATTAAAATGTCTCACCATTTCATAAGCAAGAAGGGAATTTTAACTTATAATTATGCCTGGTATAAAAGTATTTTGGTTGGTAGAAATCAAATCATTCATATATTTTTTAATTCTACTGCATATTAGTTAGAAATCACCTTGAAAATTACATTGCAGCAAGATATTGGTCAATAATCGGACATGGAAATAGGTTTTCTTTTGTTGGCACCGAATTCACAAAAGGATTATTTATTTCATTTATAATTTGGCCACTTGCAAAAATTCCTTATACTGCACCACTAGATCATTTTTTATAAGATCCCAATGATGTTTATAGAATTTTGCACCTAAACCGTCAGGTCCAGGAATACTGTCATCCTCAATTTGAAAATAGCTTGTTTAATTTCTTCCAATGTTACTTCAACCTCCAAAGAGCATCTAGCATTCTATATGAGTACTTTCTCACAAATAATATTACTAAACTGCTTATTGTTTGTGTCTGAATTATGTAAATCATTGAAGTATTTAATGGCCTTCTCTTTGAGATCTTCAGTATCAGAAATAGTCTTACTATTAAAATCTATTATAAGATAAGATATTCAATGGTATTTCTATTTCTATTACATACGTTGTAGAATAAAATAATCTTGAGCATCGATCCCCATCCTTCAACCAGTTTATTTTGGATTTTTTCTGTTTTAATATTGCATTATTAAACATGATTCTTTCTAATTGAAATAAGTTATTTTTATATACCTGAATGAAATCCTTATCTTAGGGATTATCTAAAAGCTGCAAGCACAAAGCATTGTTTTCTTCTCTCATATTTTCAACCAAATTACTTAATGACACTCTCCCTTTATTCCATTACCTCAGTGATTTTTTGATGCATTTCAATTTTTGAAGTAAACTGTTTAGTGGGTTTCCTTGAAATCATTAAACCAGGTATATTCAACAATATTTGAATACCCTTGCATGTTTATCCTTGCATTGTTAAATCTAAAAGGCACATTCCCATTTCCCTTATTTATATTTGATAGATTAATTAAAGTGGGACAGTGATCAGTTGTAGAATGATAGAGAGTTTGAGCAAATACTTGGTGAAATAAATTCTGAAATACAAAATTTATAAGGGAACTGTCAATTTTAGTAGAGTAATTTTTACCTCCTCTTCAAGTGTACTTCTTTCTTGTATATTGCATCTCAATCAGTCCATTGCACATGATTGTATCACAAAAGGAATTATCTACATTTTGGGAATTATTATTAGGGCCCATTCTATTAGAATTGTAAAGATCACAGCAAAAATTTCTTGATGTTGGCTATGGAATGGTGTTATGAACGTTGACTTGCTTTATATGTTCCCGAATAGTTGTTCTTTGTGCCCGAGTATGTTTTCCATATATGATAGTGAGTTGCAGATTGAAAGCTCCCATGTTAATGATGTGTCTAGTAATGGCCTAATCATTGTTAGCAATAGCATTGTAATTCCAAATATCCGTGTCCCAAAATATCAAAATCATGCTTTTCCCATCAACTATGTACAGCACATAATTCCAATTTGGTGTGAAACTTTCCATAAAACCAAGCATAGCGCTCTCATCAAGTTTACGGGCAAAGTGCTCTCATCTAGTTTATGTTCTGCAATGACCCGTATTTTATATAACAAAGGATTGTAAAATACTATTATTTAAATCATAAGAGGTCGTATGACTCTATAACTTCGGGAAATGACTACTCAGGACGTTTGCACCTTTAGAATTATTATCGAACAGTTTGGATTCAAAAATTGTTGAAAATCCTATAAATTTTGATAGGAGTTAAATTAGGGTCTGAAACTACTTATGTTAGATCGTGGTTTTGGTTTGTCTTTTTCCGTGAAGTGGTCACAATAGAAAAATGAACTTACTATTTAGGAGATATGACTGTTTTAAGTTTAGACTGCAACTGGCCAAATTAGTGGGTAATTAGTTAAGTCCAAACATAATCCTACTGACCCATTTCGATATTTGTGCTAATAGGAGAAGATGGGAGAGAATTAATCACTTTTCCCATTTCCCAAAGCAAGTCTAAACCCCCGTTGATCTAAATTCAATCAAAAATCTCCTCCTTTTCATACTAATCCTAGCCTAAACCATCATTAGAAGGGTAAGAAGCAAAGGGGATTGTAGATTTCATGTTGATTAAGTTGGAATCCAATTTCTTGCTGTCTATTTTAGGTTTGAAGAGAAAATTGGTAATTTTGGATATTAAGTGAGTGATTTATGATCTCTCACCATCCAATGCATGTTTATATAGTTAAAGATGATGTTTTTGATATGATTTTAATGCTAGCACATTTTAAACTTTAGTTTACTTTACACATGTTTTGGCAGAATTTAAAAAGTAAAGAATGGATTTTAAAATGATTTAACATCCCTTTGTGAATCATATTGTCATTTCTGCATAGAACAAGATATAGGAAATTATATGTTTGCAAATTATGTTTGGATGAATTGGATATGTTGCTTGTGTGTCTACATGTGGTGTTTGCCTTTGTATGGATTATTATGATGTGTTTTTTAATGCTTTTAGTGTAGTTAGGATGCAGTTGTCGATTTGGGCAAAACGAGGAAAACTTGCTCAAAATTGAATGAGATTTGGATATGTTGTTGAGGGGAGTTTAGGGAGCCTACAGTTCTGGTCGTCGGTAGTTTGGAGGTGATTCAGGTAGTCAAATTCATGTCGGTGGAGATAAGAAATCTGGTCGGTGGAAGTGCAGTTAAGGTCAGTGAAGGAGGTTGCTTCAGGACTTAGGCTGTGGAACTTGGGGATAGGCTTCGGGTCAAGGAAAGTAATGAGTTCTAGAACTTAACCTCAAATTTGAAGAACTATTTCATATCAATACCGATCTCTTCTAGTTGGTATCGACCTCTTTTGTAGCAGAATGATGGAAGTAGAGGACTTGGGGACTTAAGGCATGAAAAAATGGGGCTCTAAGCAAGCAAAAGAGGAAGTGATCGGGGCATGAAGTACTTAAGCTAGATATTGGGCTAGGTAATTCATATCGGTACTGACATGAACCCATTTATGTCAGTACCAACATGAATTGGAGTGGCTATTCCTGGCCAAACTCCTAGGGGACGACGAGTATGTTTTGTAGGTCATGCGGAAGGTGCTTGTTTGCACGTTTGGTGTTCGGTTGTGATGTGGAAGCACGATGAAGGATGATGGTTAAAGGATGATGCGAGTTAAGTGCTTCGATGTGGTGTAACAACTCGAAATTTTGGTCATTTGATTTTGGAATATTTAATAAATTTTAATATTGCAAACAATTGGTTTTATAGCTTTAATAACTTGAATTCAAATATAGGAATTATTTAAAATATTTGAATTATAAATTTAACTTTTGAATTGTATAAAAATCGGGATTTTAAATTGAATATTAACTAAATGGGTTAGTGGTCTTAGTTAAATCCTTTTAATTAACAAATAAAAATACTGAATTCATCTTATAAATTTATTTGCAGTAATAAATAGTTTGAATAAATAATAAGAAAATTTATTGTTTATGTTTACAACTCGATTTTTATTGGCGTATTTCTAATTTAATTTATTTGATTTTTCTTTAATTTTTAATTCGGAAAATATTTAAATTCTTTTTTGATGATTTTTCGACAAGCAACGGTATTTTTGTGAGTTTATAGAATACAAATACCAGGGTATATTATTACTGTTCGTTGTTTTTATTTCAGTTATTTACCGGTTATCTAGATTGTTAAATGCTGAAATTGGATTGTTTGGGCATACTTGTTGTGAAATCGACATATGTTAAGAATTGAACCTTTTTTGGAGAAAAGAATAGTAATCGCACCGATTAAGTGCTATAGTAACTATCGGCCTTGATATAGCATTTTGATAATACTTTCTGTTTGATTCTGGAATGATTTCCGATTTTGAAAAATGATTTAAACCTGACCTACTGTTTTTTCAGTGATATTTAAAAAAAATAGTTCTGGGTACTTCTCTATTTTATTTCAACTTCTTTATTTATTCTTTCTAATATATATCTAAGCAAATGTTTTTAATAATTATTTTGGAAGTATTGGTCTTTATAGAAAACATTTATTATAATAATAAATGTTTATTTTCAAAAGGGAAATAAACGGGTTATCTTTTATCTAAAAGGATTTTGCATTTAAAGGAAGATAGAAATATTTGAAATAAATATTTATGAATCGTTTGTATAAAATGTTGTATAAAGGGATAAACTTATAAATATTATTTTATAAGTGGAAAGTAGTTTTATATATAGCATTTTATAAGATATAAGAATGGTTTGATAAATAATATCCTATAAAAAGGAAATCAATATCATTTTGATAAATTGGAAAAAATAATTTCAATTGTGAATTTATTGACTATATGTGATGATCATGTCATGGGAATTATATTTGTGGTTTAGTTTTATAAATTGAGTTTAGATTTACATTGGAGTTTGTACTTATATTTAGAAAATTTTAAAAGAGTTTATTAAATAATTTTGGGAGTTTAAAAAGGCAGATTTAAATTTTGATTATATATTTTATAAAGAGAAATTTATAATTTATAGGTAATATTTTATAAAAGGAGTCTGTAAATATAAGTAGAGTTATAAGTATATTTAGAGATTTATAAATGGAGGTTATAATTTTATTTTGAGATTCATGAAAGGAACTTTATAAATAGAGATGATTTTGTGAAAGGGATTCTATAAATGAATTTAGAGCTTACACTTATAAAAGGGAGTTCATAAAGGAGTTTATTTATAAAAGAGATTTGATTTCCCAAACGAGCTTCTTAATTATGGTGGTATGGAACATTTTTTTCCACACTTAACACCAAAGGAATAGTGTTTTGGGTTATTGCTATCTTTGTTTTTTAAATGACCTTGGTTTTGACCCAACTAAGTGTGGGTTTTTGGAAGTAAAATCTTTCATAAGCATTTCTTGAATATACGTATACCGATGAGATAAGTATATGAATATTTTCAATGTATTGAAAGAGTAGAAAGGATTTGTGAAATATGTCTTTGTAAAAGTATTTTAATACAAGAATTTTCATAGTAGTTTAATTAACGAAAAGATTAATTAAAGAGGTTAGTGGTTGCTTTGGGCTAAACGATGTTATTTTCCTTAGGGAATTAAATCTTCGGTTGAATTGTTTGTTTATTTGATAGTTAAATAACCGACTGTCAAATGTTAGCCAGTTTCTAAAATTATCGTTGTCGGTTCGAAAAGACCAGGATTAGATACGGTGAGTGTGCAACACGCATGATAGGGGGTTCTCGCGTTGTGAACTGTGATGAAGTTTAGACTCTTACCTTTACATGTCCCTTTATGGGTTGGTTGAGATAGTCGATAGGCTGGACGTAAATCCGATTCGAGATTGCCAATTATAGTCACCTCCAAGATAGGGAGAATGTAACGAACCGGGATTTTTGACGTCTCGAGTTTTGAATATTTACTTTTAAATATTCAATAATACGGTATTTTTAATCAAAATAAATCTGTGCTAATGATAATTGGTAAGAATATATAGCTTTTAAACCAAGATAATATTTTGAATTTCCAGTTTTTATTTTATTAAAATATGAAATTAATTTATTTGAAACTTTTATATATATGATTCAGGACAACATAAATTATATATATAATATGGAAATCAAATTCATAGCAAATAAAAATGAATAAGAGGAATATATTATAAAAGGGAATGATTTTGGGCTTATGAACAACATAGTGTATTATAAATAGAAGAGTTTAAAATATGTATTTTTCTTATGTGTGTGTGTGTGTATTAGTTTAAGAGAGAAGAATAAAAAAGTATATCGGTAATATTTTTAAACAAATATAAATGGTATATTAAAAGTAATATATGTAGTGAAAATAAACAGAAAAGAATATATTGTAAATAGAAATGATATGACTTATGGAAAACATAATGTATCATAAATAGAGAAAGTTTAAAATTGGATTTTTCTTATATATATATATATATATACACACATTAGTTAAGAAAGGTGTAAAAAATATATATGAACTAAATAGATATAGTTATTAAAAATTATATATATATATATATATATTGGAAAATGAAAAGAAAAGAAAGGGCACTCTGTTCCATCAAATTCAAAAAGCAAAAGTAAGAAATCAAGTTCAGATCCTAAAGAAAAGAGCAACTAGAAGATTTAAAAAGGTCTCAACAATGTGGAAGGTTAGGATTTAAAATTGAATACCTGGAATGTTCAAAACATTGCTCTGTCATATATAACAGAGATGAACACTTATGCATGCTCTGACTTCAAAATTCATTATCTCTCAAATTAATTCGATTTTGCTAATGTCGTAAACTAGAAAAATGTTTGTTTTTGAATATAGGTTACACTAAATATAGTTTGAGGTTGATTCATGCTATGTATTGTATGAAATGTTGAATTTACAGTAAGAAATCAATATTTTGGCAATTTTCAATATTCATAAACCATTGATTCCTATATATATTCATGATCGTCATATGGGAGTAGGAATTTTAGTGAAGAAATTTTAATTTTAGTGGCTTATATCGCAAGAGATTGAGAGATTTTCAGAATTTGGAAAAAAATTATTTTCCGGCGATACAATTGACGATGGGTGGTGCGATTTGACCGAGGAGGGGCGGGGTAACGTGGGTGAGGGTTTCACCATGGCTGTTTGTTGAAATCGGCTTTGGTTTGGAGTGACGATGGAGTTTTAGGGTTTAAGGAGCATGGTTGGTGGTGCTCGGTTCGGCGAAAATTGCGGCAAGGGGAGATGACCGGACGTTTTGAATTTTGGTAGGAAGGAGGCGGCGTGGGTGAGCTTTCAAATGGTGGTGGTGGCCGGCGAAACGGTGGGAAGGATAGGGATCGGTTCGGTGATATGTGGTGATGGGTGTTTTTTCATGGTTCGGGTTGAAGCTCGATTTGGATTCAAGGATGCCGGAGCTTCGTCGAGGTGGCGGTGAAGATCATGGGATGCAGTGGAGTGGGTCTGTGGTGTCGCGATGGTGATTGGAAGATGGGACGAGCGTGCACATGCACGGCGTGCACGCGAGAAGCGACCACGGTAGTAGAGTTTGGGAGGGTAGGGAAACTTGGTTCGGTCCAGGCAAGGAAAAAGGGTGGCGCTAATGGTCGAGTCATGCGCATGTGGTGATCGGAGAGGCAGCCTATTTGGTTGAAGGATTGAAGCACTTTGGTTAGGACTTCGTGTTTGACCAGAAGAATTTGGAAAAGAAAGAGAGAATGGGAAAAAGAAGAGGAAGAAAGTACTGTGTTTTCTTCCAACAATGATGTTTTGGGCTTCGGGCTTCGGGCTTCGGCCCATGAAAAAAAAGTAATAATAACGGGTGGGTGTGATGGTGGGTTTCGGCCAAAGGAAATAGTGAAGGATTTTTTTTATTAAAATTGTTTAATTATATTTATTCTTGTGTAAAGTTTAAATTGCTATAGCTAATGCACACGAAGTCCAATTAACGCGAGACTGATTGTGTTGGGTTCGTATCGCCGAGAGTTTCGTTGACATGAAGCCTATTGTCAGATTTGACCATGTAATAATTTATGGTATTTTAAAACGGTCAAGTTTTGAAAATAAAATGTTAAATTATATATATATATTTTGAAAATTTTAAAATGCCATAACTGATGCATACGAATTCTGATTGAAGCGAAATTCATAGCGATGGGTCTGTGTCGACGAACACTACGTCGTCATATGATTTGTTGTCAAGTTTGAACACGTGAAAAATTATGGTTTATTTAAACGGATAGAAATTTAATCACCCGATTTTAAACAAATGACGTCGTTAAATTTATATGGCTTGTCATTCAATTTAGTTGCCCAGATAAAAATAACGATAAGTTGTTTTAAATTAATTACGATGTTTTAACATTTGTTTAGCGGAATAAAACACCGTTCCGCTAATTGTATTGAAATGGATCCTGTTCGCAGAATAAATCAGCGTTCTGCCATTATTACTGAATATGTGTTTGTGGACATTTACTTGCAGAAATAAAACCATGTTCTGCTATTATATGGTACAGACATCTATTTATTTTCCTGATAATTATATTGGAAAATATGATGTTGAATTGATTGTTAAAAAAACAGATTGATATGAATATCTGCATCTTTATTCTGGACTGTTATGGAACGAATGGTAATTTGATTAAGTATCATTGAAAATAATAAGTCTTTTTTTTCGATTTGGAGGTTGACTTTTGAACCAAAATTGTTTAAGGATGATTATTATTTATAAATGATATCTTTAAGTTAATTGGTAAATATTTTGATAATGATTTAAAGTAATTATTTTATTATTCTTTAAAAAAATTATTTAAAAGTATTAATTATTGTTTCAAAGCTATTTAATTATTTAAATTGGTTAAACTATATTAATTATTAATTAAAGTGATTGTTTAAAGTTAATTATTACTTAAGGGTTAATTAGTATTAAAGTATATTTATTCCAAAGATAAATTTATTAAATATTAATAATGTTTTAAAAATAATATATTATATAGTAAACTTTTATAAAAGAGTATTTTACTTAATTAGAACTTGAAAAATTTATATTGTAACTTTATAAGTATTATTTTGAAAATTATTAAATAAAGTTTTCAGAAAGTAATGGTATACTTTCATGGCGAAATCGGA
This sequence comes from Allium fistulosum, assembly GCA_030737815.1. NCBI lineage: Eukaryota > Viridiplantae > Streptophyta > Magnoliopsida > Asparagales > Amaryllidaceae > Allium > Allium fistulosum. Next base: position 46,968,416 of record CM060906.1, read on the forward strand.
GGCAGAGAGTGCCTGTAGTTAAGTTTTGGATTTCTCTAGGATAAAGACGTAACCATTGAGCTGTGAATCCATGGTTGATACCGCAGTGGTGCTTTCCATATTTATTTTTAAAAGGTTTTTAAATACTTTTGAAAGAATGGTTAGAGAACATACTTACTCCGTTGGAACAAGTACATACCTTTTTATAAAGAGATTTAATTTGTTAAAATTAAATTAAACGAGACTTAGTGTTTTTCAGTGAAAAATGAGATATTTGGTTGAATGATTGTTTAAACGACTATCAAATCTGGCCCAAAAACGTAACTTTGAGAATACCTAGAAGAAACACTGGAATTATGTGGTATAGTTATCGTTTGAGGTGCTATACTGTACGTATAAACTCGTTTCCCTCTTCTAGGACGATGATGAGGAAATCCATCCACTAACGGTTAGAAGGTGATCTTCGATCTTATTTTCGTCTGCTTATTTCCTAAAGAACCGGAGTTGAGTTTACCGAAAATTTCGAACATTATTTCGTAGAAACCGGGATCGGATAAGTTATCCGAAAACCACTTCGATCCAGCGAGTATGTTTTCGAAGTGTAAACAAGACAATGGAGTCGAAGATGGAGCAGTGAAGTGCAAGGGCTAATCGCTTCTAATCTTGAGGATGATTCCAAAATGGATGTAGTAGGAATAGTGCCTTCGGTTCCGTTCAAACCCAAAACAGACTTGTATGGATGAATGCTATCAGTACGTTGTCATTGGAGGACAATGAGCATTCTAAGTGAAAAGTCCTTTAAAATGTAATCGTAGCCTCAAGCCTCATCAACCGGGAATGACTGAAAATCAGAGGATATGCAGCAAGGCTAAGTGGGTCGCACCCAATTAGGGTATGTTTATCATCTTTCTAGATACCCTTGGACATTATTACTACGATACATGGAAGGAGCTCGAAAAGGGTGGGAACACCCGGGGTGATAGCATATTCGGTCTATCCAGGTTAGCGGTGGTCCGGTCTTGTGTTGCAGGGGATCCTGGAGTGGTCCTCGGTACATTTTTCTAGACGTGTACTGTGTTAGGTGATACCCTAGTGCCTAGTCATTCGTATGGAATCCATTCTCCAATTCGTGCCTTTACGGTTTTGGTTGTAGAGCCTAGTATGCTGGAATTTAATTAATGTAAAAATTTCAGCTATTTGAATAAGTATTTGTACTTAGACACTATTATAATATCACTGGATTTTCTATAAAAAGTGTTTTGGTTACCGTAAGGGGAAAACCCGTCGTGTTTATGTGTGGCATGGTCTTACGGGATACTTTTGATTTCAAAAGGATTTGAAAGATATAACGAATAAAATTCCTTGTGATTTAAATTCTCATGCTGGTTTTTCCTATATGCTCGGGTCAGACCGAGCATATTTCCAGGTTTAGTTGGAAGGAGTGGAGCTTCAGGAGAGGAGCTGGAGGCCCAGAGTCGTATTCACGTAGATGATTATTTTCCGTTGCATTTTAGTTGTGTTACCAACAATTGTAAGGATAAAGTGTTATAACCTCCATGCTATATAGGTTGGTGTACTCTGGTTGTTATCTGTTATGTAAATATTACGGTTTTTGTTCATGTAAAGATTTGTTCTATATTATAGATTATTCGTTTCCGCTGTGAGATTCTATGTTGATCTATTTTCTTTCTATCTTCTTTCTACTTTCTTTTTCTTATTATCCGCCTTTCTGTTCAATTTGGACTGGACAAGTGTGGTAAAGTATCAGTTCGAAATATATGGAAAAGTGGGTCGTGGCAGAGAACTTAGGTTGAGCGAACACTTAGGATTTGGCGGGGTTAACTCATTGAGATAGGGTAAGTGAGACCCTAGGATGAGTTTGAGTGTGTGCGTGTTTGTCTCTTTGTATGTGTGTGTATGTGTGTCTATGAGCGCGTATTTGTTAGTGCTATAAAAATATTTTATATTTATTGATTTATCAGTTGAGTGGTTTATGAATTATGGTTGATACAGACGGAAGAACTGTATCGATAGGGGTTTCTAAACACTTAAAAAAAGGGAAATCGACACAGTATTGTTTCTTATAGTTAGATGTTGTGTTTGTTGTTAGAGAATGATAATATTCGATTATTATCATTTATTGTTGACTGTTTATGCTCAAGTAGTTTATGAGCATTTATTATTTGGTTAAACTGAACAAGAACACCTTGTGAATTCAGTTTCACAATTTGACTATAAGACGTTCGTTGATAAGGTTGGATTAAAATTTAATTTTAATAAAGTTACTTATTATAATCTTAACAGAGATAAACAATTATTAAATAATCTTATATAAGCAATGAAACTTTATAAGTATAATTTATAAATACGCTTCTAAATATAAAGGATTTAAACTAAGAATTTGAGAACTTAGATCCTGGGGTATTTGGATATTTGTTCCGGAGTTATCGAGAAAATAACAATAATATTGTAAGTACTTTTGAATAGAAATATTTAAATTGGATTGTGAATGAGATAAGAAAGCACTGAACTCACTTCTATCATTGAAAAATAATTTGCTAATGACTACAGGATCATCGGTGTTAATTTTCGAGTTTTTAAGTATGGTATTGCTACCATAGTGGTTTGCTATTGAGTTGTTTTGTTAAAGCGTATTTTGTTTTAAATTCCAAGGGTGTGATTTGATATACAAGGGATATATATATATCATTTCAAAAGGATTTGAAATAAAAACCAGGTGTTTAGTTTTTTAAATTTTTAGTTAAGCGATATTATAGACTCATTTATCTAATCCATTAGGATAATTTGGTTTGTGCATCTCATTTTGGGATGTTGTTTGGTAGTTTCATTTATTAAAATGAAATGGAATATTTAGCGATTTTGGATAGTTGAAACTTCTGATTTAATTGGGAAATTGAGCTAAGCGTTTTCTTAAAGGTATTAGGAAATAAGTTTATGTAACCTATAAATTTGAGAAATTAGTAAGCTAAAAAAAATTTAAATTTGTTAAACATTCTGATTAAGTAAAACAAATCTGAAATTTGTATATATACTCTTAGGGTATAAAAGTGCATTATACGAATATGAACTTAAGTTTTGAAGTGATAAAAAATGTAAGTTGGATTTTATAAAATGTTTATAAACTTGGGTAATAATTTTATGGAGTGATTCACAAGGGATATTAGTAGTAAAGGAAATATACTAAGTAATAATGGATATGAATAAAAAGAAAATTGGTATAGTTAAGAAACTAACCGGAATAAATACGTAAGTCGTATATAGATCATTTCATTAGCATAGCTGTTTGATCCAGATTTGAGTACATGATTCCAAGGTAATTTACACCGGTTCGAGTTATGATTTTTTCACTCGATTCTTGACGGCGAATACTGTATACAAAATTTTGATTTTATTCTGAAGTTTTCTATCATAGTATATGGCTATGCAAGGAGAACATATGTTTTTAATCAAGGAAACGGATCGTAGTTAACACTAGGGAAGTCGAGTGAACGATAGTGGTTCGAAAGTGAAATTGTGTAATCGAGCAAGCGATCAGATTTGATATTGATACAGATGGTATATGTACATCGTACAAGATTTATTATAATTATGTGTTTGTCATTGGAAAATGCAAAATATATGGCTATGAGCTATATGGTTGGATATTATTTTAAGTAAGATGGAGGTTCGTGGAAGGAAAGGCTAGTTGATTCTTTTGTTTTCATGAGCAGAGTTGGTTGCTCAACTAATAGGGTACATATTTATATTTTTTGTTTTGGTTTGATGGTTTTATACCTCAGATATGGGAGGCCACTTAGATTTTGTTTTCTTTTGTTGGTTTTGGTCCGTAGTGGCGATTTGTAGTTTTTTCGATCGTACCGCGCAAAGGAGATGTTGTCGAAATTTTCCGTAACTTTAAGAGACTTAGAATTTAATAATCCGTTTCAACTAATTAATTTTGAAAAGCTTAAGGATTGGAGGCATTTTTTCTACTTTGGAAATTTTAGAGACGAAATTCTTTTAAGTGGGGAAGAATGTAACAAACTGGAATTTTGGTCATTTGATTTTGAAATATTTAATAAATTTTATTGAGAACAATTGGTTTTAAAGGTTTAATAACTTGAATTCAAATTTAGGGATTATTTAAAATATTTGAATTATGAATTTAATATTTGATTACTAATTTAAAAATCGGATTAAATTGAATTTTAATTAAATGGGTTTGTGGGCTTATTTAACTCCTTTTATTAATATATAATAACGCTGAATTCATTTTGTAAATTTATTTGAAATAATAAATGGTTCGAATAAGTAATAAGAAAATTTTATTTTATTTTTACGACTTGATTTTTATTGATGTATTTTTAATTTAATCTATTTGATTTTTTCCTAATTTTTAATTTGAAAAATATTTTATTTAAATTAAAAATCATTCATAATTTTTCAACAAACGATGGTATTTTTATGACTTTACATAATACCATAATCAGTGTATATTATTATCGTTTTGAGCACTACAACAAAACAGTCTTTTTACAACATGCAATGCCCGTTGTAATATGGTTTTGCAACGGGCATGTGCCCGTTGTAATAGGCCTCGTTGTAATAGATCCACCACATTTTACAACGGACAAAGCACGTTGTAAAAACCGTTGCAGTATACCTTTTTACAACGGGTTATGACCGTTGTAATAGACTATAATACAACGGTCAAAATCCGTTGCAAAATAAATGCAATTTTTAAAAAAAATTACAGCAGCATCCATGTAATACATTCATACTAATACTAAATATTGTCGTAAAATAATTAAAATCACATACAAAAAGACTAAAAGCTAGAGTCATAGAATTCTAACACTCCAAAAAGTTAGATAAATTTACATGCCAAATACATAAAGCATTAGCACATAATAGTCCGCTACAAATATCATGTTCTAAGTACAAATTTAGGTGTAAATGGTCGCAGTCGAGGTTCAAGATGAAGGGAGCATTGGACATTATAGCACTTGATCTGACTAAGGCGTTCATGGCACCTGCCTTTTTGTTGTGATCGAAGCCTGGGCGCTTTTCTCTGGAGACGTAGACGAGCATTGGGAGCCGGATGTCGGTTCCTTCTGTGTTGATTATGTTTGTGTTCGTAGGTTCGGTGTTTGTAACTGGCTCTGACCTTGGAGGTGCCAGCATCACTGAAGAGTTTATAATTTGAGAAAGGCTTTTATTACCCATACATACTTCATATACATACACAATTAGGAGGTTCTGGAAACACTAATGAATTTGGTATTTATCATCAGTGCATTTCAGCTACAAGCTCAAAATGTTACTGTTGTCAATGTTTATTTCATACATGAAACACTAATGTTTATTTCAAAGTCATCTTAATTTCTGGTTTGAGAAATGAGTAAGAAAACGCCGATGAATTTGAATCTTTTAAAGTTAGAAAACAGTAGTGTTTCTCTAATCTGCTTTAAAACCTCATTTTCAAGTATCACATTCACAACATGATCAGCTTTGTTTTTTGTTCTTGAATATGTATTAAGGGCAAATGAATTTGATATTGACCAACCGCAACGTTAGTTTGTCAGTATCGTTAACACAATATATTGTGTTTTTCTAATCGATATCTATTTCATTAGCAGTTACTGCATACTCAAGAACCTCATTTCATGTATCTAATGTGATGACCTTTGACGTAAAGTCACCATGGGTTCTTATTCAAGTAATAAACACTAAAGAAATTGATACCGACAAACTTTACTATGCAATTTAGCAAATTCAAACTTGTTATGTCACCATTGGTTAAAGAATCTTGTATATATTATATAGCGTTTGTTAATCTGATCAATAACCTTGTTTTATATATATATCAGCATGATCAACTTTGGCATAGAGCGTTTGATATGATAGTTGGTATTTCTCTAATGAGATTAGAACCCCATTACATGTAAATTTCTATGTAAAAAATAGGTGATCAATATCAGTTACCTGAATAATACCAGCATGATCACCTCTTGCATGATCAGGCTGACTAGAAAACCAAGTTCCAGGCCAATGAGACCCATCAGACATCCAAGTGGCTTTGGGAGCTTTAACCTCTTCTTCCTCAACTATCTCTTCATCCATCTTCTTCTTCTTCCTCCTCATCTCCTCATGTGCATTACAAGCATCAGACCTCCTCTTAATGGAATCAGGCAATGAGTTTATCCTCACCTTAAACTCATCATACTCCCTCTTCACCTTTCTCCTCTCCCTCACAAAATCAACCCTAACCTTATTCTTCAAAAAATCGCGCTTTTGCCCGAAATAAGCTTCCGGGTTCTGGGGCTCAATGCCATGCTTTCTGCAAAACGGTACCCATATCTTTGCAAAGCTTGCAGCTTCAGCAAGTGCTTCAAAAGTCAACAAGGAGCCTCCATCATCAGATAAATAACAAGCAAGCTTTTCCACCGGATACTCAGCAGCCAGAATCGAAAGCACAGTGTTGCACGTAACAAGCGGAGGCTCCTTCTCCGGGTCGCAGGTGGATACGAACACATCAATACTCGGTAAGTCTGACCTCCCTTTCAGGTTTCGGGCATTCGGGGTCTCGAACCTTTCTTTCAGCACACTTAAATCAGTCGCCCGGTTCACCGGGCACAGCTTCGGAAGCTGGTCAAGAATCCATGAAAATGCAAACCAGAGACTAAATATTCAAATACCGGATAAAGTAACGTTTTCCCATTCTTATCCACATGCTCCACATCCGACAAGCTGAAATTTCTAAAACCCAGTCAGTCACCCATCAAAGAGACTCACATCATTATCTTTATCATGGGATGACGACAACAATAGACACTTGATTGGCGAAGCTGCAGTTCTTAATGCTCTTCAACCACACTGTTGGCGTTACTGTTTGTTAGGATATTATACTCTAAACGATTTTCTATGTTTCGTATGGTTTGAGATTGCCTAAGAAAATTCATCAATAAATATTTACCAAAGGAAAATGGCCAATCTAAAAACCTACTATCCATAAACAAACACTTGAGGGAAATTCTCCATATAAAAATCTTGAAATTGAACTATTAAATAAACCACGTGGTACTTCCCGTGTGTAGGACGGATTCCTACTACTACCGTTACGTTGAAACTTAAATATGCCGACTAAGAAAGAAGCTCACACCGAAATGTATCCATATGTGTATAATTTATTCGTTTTTACATATGGAAATCTGGTAAAAGTATTATTGGATAAGCCGTAACATTTGTCTGACGTAACTAAAAGATTGTATCACAATATATGCAGGAACGCTTGAATAAAAGATCAAAATAGCAATGACTTACAAAATCCACAGCAGTTTGCTTGGTTTCCACATATACCTTGACGAGAATTGACAACTACAAATAAAAGGAAGTAATCCCGCGTTGCCTTCTGTCTATATTACCCCTATGAGGCAAAACAATACATCTCACGTGGTGGTGGTTGTTAGCTCATGATTCCATAACTGCTCTAAACTTACATGCCTATCATTTCTTCCAACCGGCGTCTCTTTGATGCATCATGTGTTCCTTTATTTGAGTCATTCCTCTCTTATGTCTATAGTTCAACCACTTTCCAGACGTACCTATTCCTCTTGGAAATCGTGAGGGCACTAATGCTTTCCTCATCACTTGTTTTAGTTCCCGTATCTGACATCACAACCATTACTCTCAACCAAGAAAAAATATAAATTACCTATCTCTAATTCCTAATCTAAAATCAAGATCGCGATGTGAACAACCAGAGTTCACAGTTGTCAGTAGCGATATGGGTTACAACCCAAGATCTTCTCATCGGTGGCCATTGAATGTATCTCGATTAATTACGTAATTTTCTTTTCATAATTTGATCTTATACATATGCCTGTGATCGAATTTGTATACATTTGCTTACCTAACCCAATTTGCGGTTGGTAAATTAGAAACAAATAGCAATTCGTTCATTGAAGATATAGTGGTAACGAATTTCATGAGATCTGAAACCATTTATGAGATCGATCAATAGTCAATCTCTAGTTCTGATCTGGAATTGAGGTTGAAATGTAAAATTAGGGTTCATGATTTTCTATTTCAACAGTGGACTCTTCCTTGTCATACCCATCGGCAAGTAGTCCATGCCGATTCCGACGGTTCGATTTTCAGTTTAGGAGCGAACTCGATCAAAAAGGAAACTAGAAGCTGTAAAGAGGAGAAGAAGCGCGCTTCTATGACCTTGTTCAACCGCTCTGAATCTTGTATGGAAAACTTTATTCCGCAGCAATGATTTGTAAAAAATTAGCGTTGAATAGATATTAGGGTTTTGGAGTAGATCTGTGGAGGAGTGAGAGGGAGGAGGGAGAAATCAGGAGGAACAGCACAGAAGTTTCAGGGATGCGAGAATTAGGGTTTGGGAGGAGGAAAGGATCGGTAATAAATAAAAAAACGAACATCAGGTAAAATTTGGGAGAGATGAAAATAAAATTTGTTTAGAACCAAAATTTCATAGTTGGAGCCAAAAAATTTGGTTTGGAGACTAAAAGAAAATTGTATACTTTGTTGCAATACAAAGTTGTAATACATTTTACAATAAACTTTGTCTTCAAATATTATGAATATTTTTAAACTTTTACAGAAAATTTTAAAATTTTGTCTTTAAGTTCTATAAATATTTTCTGATTTTTTATAAATTTCAATTTTCTTTAAATATTAGATACAATTATTAAAATTTTAATACTAAATAATAAATATCACTTCCTAATCATTAAATATTATTATTAATTATCAATTTTTAAACATGAAATATTAATTTTATAATTAATTATGTAATATTATTAATTATTAAATTAAGTATTAAATACCAATAGTAATTATTAAATATTTATATTTATTACTAATAGTTAATTACTAATTATTTAATTAATTATTAAATATTAATAGTAATAGCAATTATTTAACATTAAATATTTTGTGTAAAATTGTCGTCTATTACAACGGACATTTTGTGAACGTTGTAAAATTGACATGTATTACAACGGGCTTGAAATGACCGTTGTAATAGCATTCTATTACAACGGCTATCATCGCCCGTTGTAAAAAAGGGCGTTGTATAGGCATCTATTACAACGGGCCTGAATGACCCGTTGTAATAGCCTTCTATTACAACGGGCTATTATCGCCCGTTGTAAAAAGGGCATTGTATAGGACATCTATTACAACGGACCTGAATGGACCGTTGTAATAGCCTTCTATTACAACGGGCAGCCAATGCCCGTTGTAAAAAGGGCGTTGTAATAGGGTATTTTTGTTGTAGTGGAGGTTGCGTCGCTGTTTTGAACGCGACCATATTTTTCTTCTGTCATTCGGGATTCGTACCAGATAAAAATTTGTGCAGCAAAATGTTGGAAAATTAAAATTAAATCTAACTCAAAACCACTTACACAAGCAACACACACATCCTCTTATCCTCACTATTACATTCATCTATAGTCTATTACTTTATAATAAAGCAGGAACTTCCGACTGCTGACATGGCTTCCTCCGCATTCCTCATTTCAAAATAACAACCTCCTCTACGCTTCCGCTTTTTTCTTTTTCTTTTTTTCCCAATCCTACTCCCACGTTCTGTTCATTTTCCCCTTCTCTCCTTGCCCCTACCTCATCGTCCACAACTGCTCCAGCACCTGTTTAGCCCACTTCTTCCGTTTTCAATTTTGTCCCTTCCTTCGTCTCGCAGTACCTACCCTTTCCGTACCCTCCCCACAGTACCGACCACGGAATTGTCCCCTACTCCTACGCTTCCAAGTTGGGCAACTACGTCTTCGTCTCTCCTCCCTCTTACGGCCTGTCTTCTCTCGGTCGGTGCTCTTATTCCACGGATCTCCCTCCTCACGCCGTCGACGACCACTCCGCCCTCACTGCAGCGACAACTGCGCCTTCCTCTGCGCACCGTCTACTACGGCCTGCCTTTCTACCGATCCTCCTCCTTCCCCCCCGCGTACGCTATACAGGTAACTGTTTGCTCCGTCGGTGTATGCAAACCTTTAATTTCTTCTGCTCCCATTAACTCCACCTTAACGCACGTCTTCGTTTGGTCTAATGAATTACGTCTATTTCCAGTACCGCGTACTGCTTACCAACGATTTCTATCGTAGACGAAAGGTAATTCTTTTTAAATCTTGATGAACGCTTTTCAACCCACCGCTTTATTGACTTCTGTTTACGTATCACTGTTTGCAACGTCTGTGACGTGTTTCTATGAATGACTGATACGTATTGTACGTATTGCCTTACAAATATTTATGTTCCTGCTTCCAAAAAAAAAACATTGTGTGATAGCTTGAAACTGTATGTTTATTATTGCTGTTGCAACGGTTCTGACCGTGTACTCTGCTATTACTATGCCCTTATTGACTTTCCACTTGGTTTACTACACAGGTGGGGTGCCTGAGTAGTAACCGTATATTTTTCATTTTATTCTACCATTGATGTTGTTGCTGCATATATGTTGTCTGTGAATGTAAGTTGTTCAGTTGCCTACTTTACTGGACCTTTTTCGTGTATCCCCTGTCTGAGGTTAAGTTAACCTTTTCTGGTTTAAGTAGAAAACATTTGACATTACACTGTCCTATTTTGTTGATGATCGTTCCAACACTACTGTTATTTGATGAGTTATTCTTTTTATATGGTGTTTAGAATATGACTTCCCTGATCCCAGCTTCACATATGCTGGACACTGTTATTTGATAGTATAATAATAATCCCTCTACTACCGAGTCACATGTCCATGTACGTAGTTGTCAGTCTGCATATTACTAGAAAATTAAGTATGCAGTTATTTATTGGACGAAGTGTTTTTTACCAACAATCCATGTCTACCGGTACAGTATAGCATGACTCTAAAATTGTAGTTGTGAAACATGGTTTGGATTTGGTATTATTGCTCCACTGTATGATTGGAGTTGTGAAATTTAGTTCTCTTTTTCATACGTTCGCAAAATCTGCTTTGGCAACATTTCACAGTTTACATCTTAACTTTGTTGAATATTTTTTGGTATGGTTTATGTTATATGGCTGTTATCTTTGTTTGAAACAATTGGTACAGTATAGCATGACTCTGAAATTGTAGTTCTGAAACGTGGTTTGGATTTGGTATTATTGCTCCACTGTATTATTGGAGTTGTGAAATTTAGTTCTGTTTTTCGTGCGTTCGCAAAACCTGCTTCGGCAACATTTCCCAGTTTACATCTTACCTTTGTTCAATATTTTTTGGTATGGTTGATGTTATACTGTTGCTATCTTTGTTTGAAACAATCTGCTCTCTTCCATTTCAAGCTCTCTCCCAACTGAGGATAACTGTTTACATTTCGATAATTGTGCATGGTAATCCCCCGACAATCATGATTCTGGCATTTTGACTTTCCTCAACACTGCCATCTTTCTAGGGTGCTATGCTAGGTGGTGATATTGTTGATTCATCAATGATTTGCGCACATTTGGTCAACTCAGGAAATGCATTGTTGTCCGTATTAAGGTTTGTGGGTCAGTGTCATCCATTGCTATGTCCGTTCTTGATTCGCACTACTTGCGTCTGCTCTATTTTTTGTGCACTTTGTATACCATTCAGACTTTTGTTCGACTGTTTATCCAAACATGCATTACCCATATTTTCTTCGTCTATATCTTTATGGTGTATGTAAGGTGTACTGTTGCTGGATCCAGTTGCTGACATATGCCAACAACAATGAAACATTTTGTTTTTATTTGTTATATACTGTTTGCACCAATTAAACGCTGGATTTAGGTTATGCAGGCAACGCCTCCCTGAGCGGTGGTGGTGTTTCTTGGTACGCAGAGCTTCTGATTTCTCAGTCCACGGTTCAACAGAAATAACGTTTGCGGGTACACTGTCTACGACCGGCTGAAGTATGTATGTTTTTCATCTTTTTCTTAGATTTATTCGTTTAGAACATGTCTATTTTTAGTGACTACAACCATGACAGTTTTCATTTATGTTTCTGACGCTCCTCTTCACTTCCGCCTACTTTATGGTATTACTGCAAACTGGATGAATGTTGCATAAGTTGTTGTTTATTTTTCAACAAACTGTGGCAGGCTGGATGGTTGGTTCTGCTGTAAGACATTAGGATGTTGCACACGCGTGCGTGTCAGAAGTCGGTACGCATGCTTTTCATACTATCTTTGAACGCATTGCTGTGCTGTTTGCAAGTACAGTAACGTTTCTTCCAGTTCTGCATGCTGTCATATTGTTGTTGCTCCGTTTGTCCTAAGGCTGTATTAATTTGTATAACCAGGTATGCAGGTCTGCTAGAGCGAGAGGCAGACTGCTACTAAGATGGAAACAGGCAAAAAAATATCATACAAATAGATGGATGAGATGTAACTACTGCTGTCCAAATTTCGTAGACATGTCCCTGCATAATTTCTCCGATTTTCTTTGTCGACGACATGAGGAGGAAGCTATCAGATTGATTTCTATTGACCGATCTTGCCGTCGACAGAGTTCGTAACCTTTTTTCCCCCTTCTACCCATGCATACTATACACATCTATTCACGAATTGCTGTTTTCTGGTTGCAGTTTGTTGTGGCTGCTTCTACCTGCAAACGTACGTAATGTACAACGCCCCAACAAAGTGCATCGTAGGTTACCTATTTCTAAAGTGATCCGGATATATTTACGTGTTTACCAACGTATTTGAGTATGTCACCGCAAGTTTGGTACAGTCTACTTTAGATTTTATTTATTTTGTATCTACTGACTTAAGAAAATTTAACCAGTGTCATGAAAAAAATCATTACAACCACATTGTTTAAACATAACTCTTTAACCTCATAACTCTACGTCCTATGTAGTAGAGCGTAAAACCTTTACTGAAACTTTGACGTTACTTGAAATTTAAGTTTACCGTTCGTGTAAATATACAACGCCCGTGTGCGAAGCACGGGCCACTCACTAGTTTACAAAGAAAATAGATCCACTTCATGTAAAATCCAAAAACAATTCAAATAAAATAAAAAGGCTAGCTCTTTGAGTTTGAATGAAGGAGATCTACAAGTCTAAGGGGTAAAGGAAGGTGAGGCAACCGTTTAGGTGGAGGAGTAGTAAAGTCGTGTTTGGTCAATTAGGGTTTGGGTTTGTTTGGAATTTAAGCGTTGGGAGGCTAATCAGATGGTAGTTTTGACTTCGTCGGGGTAAGGAGCACCTAGGGTCGAAATTTGGGAAGGTGCATCGGCCTATGGCAGTTTACGTTCATAGAGGGGATCGCATGATCTCATTCAAGTCGCGTTTTTGGTGATAGGGCATGAGGCGATGCGTTTTGGCATGGAGGTGGAGATCGAGGACTAGAGTTCGTCGGCGTCATTGGTTTTGGATTTCATATGGACTGTGGCTCGAGATAAAGGTGAGGGAAGATACTGTGGTTTAGGTGGGAGGACTTAAAATGAGAAGAAAGGTTCAAGCTGTTAATATGGGTAATTAAGTTAAGAATTGTAATTAGTGTATTTAATAATTTTAAAATTGATAACTTATATATTGAATAACTTGCTCATACGAAGTCTGAATCGAACACGGTTAGTTGCGTTGCACTTATGGAATTATTATCTCCACAGTGGAAATGGTTTGGTTAAATTTGGAGCAAGTGAAAATTTGAGATAAAATTGGACGTCGTTCAATGTTAGTTCAAACCGGAACGCTTCGGTGCCAATTGGAATTTCGGAGAGTTAAACTCGCCTTTTTGGTTAATCGGTATGTTATTTACTAGATGAAATTTATTGTTGTGTTTGGATGAAATTTTTGGTTGATTTTGTTAAATACTCGCTTTTAAAAAACTATTGACATTTAAACTAAAAGTACAGGAATTTAGTAGAGAAATCTAGATTTCTCAATATTGTAAATTTTATTTCTTGTATATATCCTATGATTTTATTTCAGTTATTTATCGGTTATCTAAATTGTTAAATGCTGAAACTAGATTGTTTGGTTATATTTGTCGTGACATCGACATATGTTAAAAATCGAACCTTTTTAGAGAAAAGAGTAGCAATAGCACTGGTTAAGTGCTATAGTAACTATTGGCCTCGATATAAAATTTTGAGAATACTATTAATTTCTGTATGATTCTGGAAATGATTTCTGATTTTGAAAAATGATTTAAACCCGACCTATTATATTCTCAATGATATTTTATTTAAAAATAGTTTTGGGCGCTTCTCTATTTTATTTCAACTTCTTTATTTATTCTTTCTAATATATATTCAAGTAAATTTTTATAATAATTGTTTTGGAAGTATTAGTCTTTACAGAAAATTATTATTATAATAATAAATGTTTATTTTCAAAAGGGAAATAAAAGGGTTATTTTTTTTAAAAGGATTTTGCATTTAAAACAAGATGGAAATATTTGAAATAAATATTTATGAATCATTTACATAAAATGTTGTATAAAGGGATAGACTTAGAAATATTATTTTATAAGTGGAAGATGGTTTTATAAATAGCGTTTTATAAGTATAAGAATGGTTTATAAATAATATCCTATAAAAAGGAAATCAATATTATTTTGACAAATTGGAAAAATTAATTCCAATTGTGAATTTATTGAATATATGGAATAACCTTGTTATAGCGAAAGATGAGCTAAAATAATATTTGGGGTTTAGTTTTATAAATTGAGTTTGAATTTACATTGGAGTTTGTACTCATATTTAGAAAATTTTTAAAGAGTTTATTAAATAAATTTGGGGGTTTAATAAGGCAGGATTAAATTTTGATTAGATATTTTATAAAGGGGAATTTATAATTTATAGATAATATTTAATAAAAGGATTTTGTTAATACAAGTAGCCTTATAGGTATATTTGAATATTTATAAATGGAGATTATAATTTTATTTTGAGATTTATAAAAGGAAAAGATGAGTTTATGAAAGGAATTCTATAAATGAATTTAGAGCTTTTACTTATAAAAGGGATTTTATAAAGGAGTTTATTTATAAAAGAGATTTGATTTTCCAAATAGACCTTTTTAATTATGGTTGTATTGAGTTGTTCGATCCTGATTTATCCATTTCTCACTTACCTCCATCCTACAGTTCTGGTGCATTTCAATCCCTATAAATAGAACCATGTCCTCTCCACTTTTATTTATATTTTATTTATATTATTTGGGGAATTCAGTGAAACTCTGCCATTATTATCTCTTCAAATTAGATTCAGAAACTCCGTAGAGAATTCAGGTAAGAATCCAATCTATTTTATATTTATTTCTTCTTCCTTCAACCTGTCTTATTCTTTTCCTCTTCATCCATTCTGATTCTAATAAAAATATATACATCTTTCCTATTGTGTATATATATCAAAAAGAGAGAGAGATTCTGGAAGAGAATGAAAGGCGTGCAAATCCAGGCTGGCAAAGCTAAGGCTATTCTGTGAGTGGAAACCTTATTATTTCTTTTTCGGTAATTGTTTAGTACATCTCTATGGAATTGAATATGCCTTAGGGATTTTGCGAAAATATGATTGATAAAATCACCAAAATTCTTTTTTGTTTTGAAATGTCAACTCTATGTGAAGATTCTCAATTATTTATATTAGTTTGATGGAATTTGTTTTGTTTATGAAATTTTTCATAATTTCATGGTCTATTCCACTTCTCCTCCTTATTTGATCAAATTGTGATTTTTCAATAAAATAAGGCTTTAGATTACGAACTCTATTTGTAGTTTACACCACTTATTCCACACAAATTTCCCTTCATCTATTTCTTTGTAAAAGAGGAGTTGAATAGAATATGAAGTTAACGTTGCAGTTCCTATTATTTAGAATATTCCATTGAATTGATGTAATAAATTGGGTTTCTATTTCATTTACAAGTCTATTATTGCAGTTTTGGTTATGAATATTTATTCCTTATTTTGGATATTAGAATCCTTTGTTTTGTATGTTAAAATCTTGGGAATTTGGAAGAAAAGGACTTGTAATATTTTGGTTAGGGAATTGACATTGAATGCTAGTTTAGGGCGTATAAATCGCATACTTGGAATTTATTAGGAACCGATATTTAATTATTTCTATTAACATAATTAATGTATAATTATGGCGTATATTGCGTAGTTAATTAAGCATTTATTTGTCATTTATTCCCCCATTAGGAAGGTAATTATTAATTTAAGATGTACTAAGGAATATTTCTTATAAGGCCTTAATTATGAAACGGTGGGATGAGTATTATATATATACATATATGCATATACATATATACATATACATATACATATACATATACATATACATATACATATATACATATACATATATATATATATACATACATATATATACACACATATATATATATATATTTGTGTGTAATTATGAAACGGTGGGATGAGTATTATATATACATATATGCATATACATATATGCATATACACATACATATATACATATACATATACATATACATATACATATACATATACATATACATATATGCATATACATATATACATATATACATATACATATACATATACATATACATATACATATACATATACATATACATATACATATACATATACATATACATATACATATACATATACATACACATACATATACATATACATACATATACATATACATATACATATACATATATACATATACATATACATACATATATATACACACACACACATATATATATATATATATATATTTGTGTGTATGTGTGGAGAGTATTTAATTTATGGTTAAGTCATAGGGATGTGAGGTTAATAGAGTTACATGACATGAGTTTTCCCTTCACTTTGAGGCTACCAACAATCATGTATGCTTCCTATTGATGTGAGATATCCTTATTGATAAATATTTGTGAAGATGTGAGGTTAGTCCCAAATTCTATAGGGTAAACCTGCCCAACCAATTTAGCTACTAGTTCCTATGAATAGTTGGACTAATGTGAGATATCATTATGAGTATGTATCATAATACGAAGGGCCTGCATCGGGGTCTTGAGGTATTAAGTGGTTGTTTGAGGGCCTACTTCTTTTTCCCAAATGGAGTACTAAATGGCTAAAGGGCTAGTTATTAGGCACGATAGGTGGTATTTAAATAGGGGTCCACTTCAGGATAAGGTATTACGTGGCTGATTGAGGGTCCGCCTTTCCATAAAGAAGTATTAAGTGACTTAAGAGATTCCCTATGATGCCAACTAGATAGTTACCATTTAAGGGTCCGCCTTGGGAATGGATGTCAAATGATGGGGCTTGCCTCAATTGAAGTTTTAAATGGTCACAGTCTGCCTATTTTCTAATAAAAGGTATTAAGTGGCTTGGGTACTATCTCTTGTATTATTAGCTATTTATGACGTGGGATTTGAATCATGGGATTTTAAAAACCCGCTTTTGGAATGGAAGGCATTAAGTGGTTGATTAAGGACCCGCCTTCTTTCCTTACAAGAAGTATTAAATGTTTTTATATGCATAGACATATTCATATTTTTGAAATATACTACCCATGTACTAGAAAGGTAAGACTCGTGGTTTTTATTAACCAGACATTTGTTGTTCTAACTCCCTCCTCATACAACATAGGTTAAAGATGGAGTGATGATGATGACGATGCTTGAAGGTGGAGCAGCTTGGCTTGTGGAAGTTATTATCATTTGCTTTTATGGTATTTTTATGTTGTACCCATGTATTTATACAAATGTTTTAACAGATCTAAAGTTATGGCTTTTATCGAATTTTGTATTATGACATTTTGAAATAAATAGATAAAATTTGCTATCATATTTTATTCCATCTGTTGTAAGTTTTAAAAGAATAGTTATTACTCTGTGTTGTTATCTCTTTTTCTAACCAACAATCAACCTTGGAATGGATCTAAGTTTCGATGGGCTTTTTCTAGGTCGAATTTTATGCCTGTTTTCGAGTGGGTTTTTACATTTGGTAACAGAGCCTAGGTTATCCGATCAATGGGGAAACTATAAGTACGTGGGATGTACTTGTTATTTTGAAATGGTTTTTCAAATATAATTTTCAAAATCCTTACTATATATATACACACACACACAACCTATTTTCTTGAACATATGCACATACACCAGGCAACCTTTTTTCTTTCAACATATAATACTGTCTTAGGAAATCGTCACTAAAGATTCAGCCTATAGATAGTTGATATGGCTTATAATCTATCTTCTTCCGGATAAGGGAACCCAACCCATGGAAGACCTCCAATTTATGGAATGCCCAAATGGTTTAGACAATATCTTAAGACAGTTGAGCAGATTCCTATTCCATCAACTACACCTATGGCACCCGCTGCCCCGCCTGTCGATGCATTACCCCATCTTATTGACTTCCTTAAATTGTGTAAGGACTTTCTCAATATGGTAAGGAAGACATAATCTGGAATTGAAAGATATTTGGAAGCTAAAGCATAGATTAGTGACAGTGAGAAAATATTTAGAGAACTTGGTTGGGAGGATCAACTTAAGAGAAGGATGCCAACTTGGCACCTTAATAGAGAAGCTTTGGATTGGTGGAAATTGGTGACTGAGGAAAATGCTTGAAGGATATTCTCATGGGACCAATTCAAAAACAGATTTGAGATGTGGTTTATGTCTAAGGCAAAAGTGAGCCTATAACTAGAGAAATTCATTCATCTTAGGCAAGGGGACTCCACTCTTAAGGAGTATATAGCAATGTTCTCTACGTTGGCTAAATTTAGGATGAGCTGATAGATACACATATGAAAAAGGCCATAGGCCTAAATTCCCCACTAAGAGAAACTCCATTGAACCAAGTGCCGGTTGGTGCCACGTATAACATGTTGGAGGAAGTGGCAACACCGCATATGGCCAAGGTGAAAGATAATGAGGCAGATAAGGAGAAGATTGCAACTAACCAAAAGAAAGGAGGATGCAAGAAAGAAAGCTTTTAGGCTAACAAGAAGTCAAAGGGGAAGTTTAAGAAGGATGGTAAGGTATGCAAGCGATGCCATAAGAAAGGTCATGAAGCTAAAGATTGTAGAGTGAGTTTGATGAAGGAAGCCTTTAAAGGGAAGTACTTTAACTGCCACGAGAAAGGACATCTTAAGAACCAATGTCCTAAGTTGGCAAAAGAAGGATCAAGTGGACAGGCTTATGCTATTATAGTCGTCCCTATTGCTAGTAGACCATCGAGAGACCAAGGGGAAGCAGCTCTAGAAGGTATAATTCTTATTTTTGGGGTTACCATTCGTCCCCTATTTGATTCAGGGCATCGCATTCCTTTATAACTAGGAATGTA
Organism: Allium fistulosum; assembly: GCA_030737815.1. NCBI lineage: Eukaryota > Viridiplantae > Streptophyta > Magnoliopsida > Asparagales > Amaryllidaceae > Allium > Allium fistulosum. The sequence goes on from CM060906.1 coordinate 46,987,709, forward strand.
GTAAATTTCTTAAAACTTTAAACCTAGATGGTCAATAGCCCAATAGAGGTTTCCAATCCTGTTGAGGGTTCAACACATCTCCCTCTTATTTGTAAAGACCTAGTGTTAAACATATGTGACATTGATTTCATATGTAATGCGTACGTTCTAAACTTTGAGGGGTATAGATTTATCTTGGGTATGGATTGGTTATCATATTATGGAGCTATGCTTGACTGCGATAGGAGGGTGGTACAATGATGGAGTTGTGGAGATTGTGACCTAGAAATTCTTTGTACACCTTAAGGTTTAGTTGAGTTAAGTCATTTATCCTCATTAAGTCTGTCTGTTATTGGAAAGCCATCATCCATACCAGTAGTTTGTGAATTTCTTAATGCCTTTAAGGAGATTTCGGTTCTCCAACCCCATTTGGAGATCAAGTTCCGAAAAAAGATTAAAAGAAGGATGCAATGCAAGTTGCACTATCTTTGAGGGGTATGGCCCCTAAGGAAAGAATGGAGTTGGAAAAGAAAATCTCGAAGCTTTTAAGAAAGGATTCTTCAGGCAAAGTACTTCTAATGAGAAAGGATTCTTTAGGCAAAGTACTTCTAAATGGGAAGCCCCTATTATTTTCGCCACTAAGGCAGACGGTTCTTTGAGACTTTGCATCGACTATAGAGAATTGAACAAGTTGACAAGGAAGAATAGGCATCCTTTACCTAGAATTGACAACTTGTTCCACCAACTTATAGGAGCTAAAGTATTTTCTCAATTAGACTTAGCAATGGGATTCCATCGGTTAAGAATTGTAGAGGAAAGCAAGTCGAAGACCACATTTCACACACGACATGGACTCTATGAGTGGGAAGTAATGCCATTTGGATTGATGAATGCTCCAGCATACTTTGTAGATTTGATAAGTAGAGTATTTAAGGGGCAACTCCATAAATTCATCGTAGTGTTTATTGATGATATTTTAGTTCTCTCTAAAGGCAAAGAGGAGCATGATGACCACCTTATGGAGGTATTAGAAACTTTGAGGAGACACCAACTCAAGGCTAAATTTTCTAAATGCCACTTTCGGAGAAGCGAAGTTGGATTTTTTGGGCATATTGTTTCGGAGCAAGGATTGGCTGTAGACCCTGATAAAATAGAAGCTGTCCAAGGATGGAAGACTCCTAGGAACATATATGCATTTAGAAGTTTACTAGAGATGGCAGGCTACCAGGAAGTTCATCAAGAACTTTGTAAGAATAACCACTCTTTTAACCTAATTGACTAAGAAGAACATAGTCTTTTCTTGAGACGATAGATGCACTAAAGCATTTGAGAAGCTTAAGGAGTTATTGACTAATGCACTTGTGCTCACTGTTTCCAATGGAACCAAACCGTTTACGGTTTCCATAGATGCTTATGGCATAGGGTTAGGAGCAACTCTAATGCAAGAAGGGAAAGTACTTGCTTATGCTAGTAGGCAACTAAAAGATCATGAGAATAAGTATCCAGTTCATGACTTGGAATTGGTAGCTATTGAATTTGCATTGAAGATGTGGAGGCATCATCTCTTGGGAGAAAGGTTTGAGTTATTCACTAATCATAAATCACTCAAATACCTATTTTCCCAAAAAGATTTGAATCTTAAGCAACAAAGATGGATGGAGTATATAACATTGATTGACTTTAGTATCCAGTTACCCCCTGGAAGAGGAAACGTAGTCACTGACACCCTTAGTCGGAGGCACGCCACCCTAGGTGTTATATATGAATGGAGGCAGTTGGAGTTTCTCTCGAATTTTAACTTCCAATCGTTAACAGAACCCATTTAAGGCTTTCTAGAAGTTATGGAGATTAGACCAGCCTTATTGACCACATAGAGCATGAGCAAGTGAAGGATGAGAAGTTGGTAGAGATTTTGGAGAAGTTGAAGAAAGGAGAGCATTTTCCCCATGCTAGTAGATATTCAGTTGATGAGAAGGGATGCTTGAGAAGGGAATGGTGCCTTTGTATCCTAATGGAAGACGATCTGTTGAGAGAGGTACTTATGGAATGCCACTACTCAAAGATGACCATTCATCCCAGAGGAGACAAAATGTATAGGGATATGAAGAGGATTTTCTTTTGGTATGGAATAAAGAAGAGCGTAGTTAAGTTTGTTGCTAGGTGCTTGACGTGTCAAAGAGTAAAAGCTGAGCAAGGGAAGCCTGAGGATTATTATTACCTTTGGAAATTCCGACTTGTAAGTGGGAGCATATTTCAATGGATTTTGTGGAAGGATTGCCTAAGTCGGAAGAGCAATGAGGCTATTTGGGTTGTTGTGGATAGACTCACTAAGAGTGCCTATTTTATTCCGTTCAGGAGAAATAGGATTGTCGCTTCTCTCACACAGATTTACATCAAAGAGGTTGTTTATTTGCATGGAATTCCTATTAGCGTAGTCAGTGATGGGGATCCACTGTTCACTAAAGAATTTTGGAGGAGCCAACAAGTAGCTTTGGAAACTTCTTTGAATCTTAACACTGCATATCACCCACAGACTGATGGACAAACAAATAGGATGAATATGATTTTGGAGGACTTGTTGAGAGCTTGTATATTGGACTTCGGAGGACATTTGGAGTAGTATCTACCTTTAGTTGAGTTCATATACAATAATAGCTATCAAGAAATGATTGATATGGTCCCTTTTGAAGCACTTTATGGGCAGCCATGTAAATCGCCAATTTGTTAGTGGGAAACTACCGGTAAAGTATTTCTCGGACTCGATTTGATCCGTGAAACCACAAAAAAAAGTAGAGTTGATTAGGCAAAGAATGAAGGCAGTGCAAGACCGTCAAAAATCTTATGCCGATAGAAGGAGGAAAGAACATGAGTTTTAGGTTGGAGATATGGTATTTTTTAAAACCTTCTCTCTTAGAAAAGTAGTTAGATTTGGCAAGTCTGGAAAATTGGGGCCTCGTTTTGTTAGGCAATTCAGAGTCTTGGAAAAGTTAGGAAAACCTGCTTACCATGTGGAACTTCTTAACAAGTTGGCCCAAGTCCATATTGTTTTCCACGTTTCTCACATTAGAAAACGCCTTCATGACACCACCATTAGAGTAAAGCTTGATCAGTTGGGGGATTTAGAGACGGAGCCGATAGTGCCCCATGCCACCGCATGCATTATGGAGCACGGAAATAGAAGACCCCATGTTAAGTTGATTCCACAGTTGTTTGCATTAATAATAGCTTGTTTTGGAGTCTAAATGATGAAGTTGTGGAAGAAAAAAGTTGTTGATTCAGGAGTTCATTGAGATCGATAGAGAATTGCATGGAATCGTCAAAACAACAATCGACATAGGCTCTTGACATCCTATAAAGGGTGTAGGTAGAAGGTGGGCCCAATTGTGCTAAGGAACACAGGTCGATACCGACCCATAAGGTAGGGTCGGTACCGGCCCATAACTTGGGTGGTTTCTGGTGGATTCTTGGAGTGCACATATACTTGCCTTATGATCTTGGTTTTACTTGGGTTTTGGGTTTTGTGGTCACCTCTTCGGGCGTCTTCACTTGACTCATCGAATTTATTCGTATACTACCGGGTAGGCAGGATAACATTTATATATGATTATAGTACAGTAAAAGTATGAGAAAGTAGGTGAAAATAAAGTTAACAAGAGTGCAATGCCCAGTAGAATCGAAGTGTAGAAGACATGAAAACCATTTCCGACCTTCAGTAATTTAACTGATAAAGGGATAGATCAGTCGACTGAAACACTATATAGTCGACTAAGCAGGTAGTCAGTCGACTAAACTAGTATATAAATCCGTACCCAAGAGAAACACCTTATTTCAATCGACTCCTTTATGGTTTTATTCGACTTGGATCAGTCGACTGAGCTGATGTTCCAGTCGACTGAACCAAGATATTTTGGTTTTTTTGAAAATATTTATTTCGTATATTTTGTATTATTTATTTATCTTTAACTAATGATTATTAATGTTATTCTATATTATATTGTAACCTTGTTGGGAGCTATTATGATGTTTAAAAACTTATGTAATTATAAAATTATATATATTACTTCTTTAATAAAATCACTATAGTTTTCAATATTAATATTAATATTCATATTTCTTATATATATATACATTTATGTATTTCTAATATAATTATATTTAGTAGTGTGCATATTTTTTTATTTCTATGTGACCAGAAATTTGAATAAACGAATTAGTGATACCATCCGGTATTAGACTTTCGGTAACACTTTTCTTGTTATTCATCGAACTCTTTATATAGAAATACATAGTGTGTATGAGACACCGTTATGTTATTTGTTTGATTATTTATTGTAAGTAAACATCACTCAAACGGGGAATACTCTTGTGTGTTATGATACTCGCCGCGATGAGTATAATATAACATATGTTGACCGATATGTAGAGCCATTCATGGGCATATGATTAAGACATGTGATGGCTACTGGATATGAGTTCTATGTGTCTGTCCACCTTTTGTCCAGCTCCCTTTTTTATTTCGGTTGGGAGCCAGATTGGCTAGTATCCTCTCTGACGGCCTGATTGTGTGGTTGCGCCATGAATCCAGGACACTCTTATATTTTTAATAGTTGGTAGTTGGTTGCCCCTGTCACATAGACCAGTAGTCAGTTACCATATGGGCACAAGTCGGGTCGTGAACGAAGAGTTCTTGCATCATCGAGAACATTGATGGATCATTATCACGATATCGAGAGGGAGAGGTAATGGTAATCGATGACTATTGGAGTCATGTCAACAAGATACATATGTGGCTCCTGGAGCAAGCAGACATGTTGTTAGTCTCCCATCTAGTTCCAATATGTGTGTGGTTGATTGACACATATGATTTATATTCCTATGATGAGTTTGTCTATACTAAAGATCTTGTGTCTAAAGTATAGCCAGTCGTCATTATATCCATACTCTTCTAATGATCTAATATTTTAGAGACGGCCTTTGTTTGTTGATTATGGCTTGGATTATGATTGAATTATCCTTATGTTTTGTATGATGATTGGTCATTGGTTGGATCATTTGATGGGATATCCCATATTATATCTTGATTTATATGATATTTTCATTCTGTATTGGATATTATTATTATCATTGTAACATTTAACGTTATATTCAGACATAGTCTTACTCGTGTGTTATTTATAATACTCGAGTCAATCGAAGGAATTTCATGTGCAGGAACCCAGTGAAGATATACTTGGCTATGGGCTTTTAGGGAGGCTAGTAGAAGCAATAGGTTGACAGATTCCCTATTCATTTTATAGCCTCGAGTTGTATTTATGTGGTATTTAGTGATGTATGATGTATTGGGCTAGTGACTATCATTTTGTAGCTCATTGAACTACATATTGTATGTATGTTATATATTATATTTTATCTGTTATGTTCTAATATTGTATTCTTTGATATTAATATCATCTGTGATTGTGTATTGTTATTCTTAGAGGAATACGTGTTTATTGCTTTGTACCAAGAATGTGTACTTCTTTGTTAAGTATTACCGATGTATGAGACATGTACCAGTGTTGGTCCAAGAGAGTATTCATGTGTGCACCCATATCGCCTCATTCTTCATATAATCCGTTAGTATTACTTGTTAATACTCTTGGATAGTATGGGTATAGAGGTGATGGTGTTACATATGATCTACACCATTTAACCATCATAATTGTTATTTTATAAAGAGCTAGATCGAGAGTGATTCATGCATGTAATTCATATTTGGATGATATGGAATAATGTTTGACTTTTGGGTGAATTGTTTTGATGCGTTTGCTTATTGTTTTGTATAGTTAGGAATATGATACGCCATTTGGTGCAAATCACACCCAAATGCCTTAAGCCCCTTTATGCATCGGTCCTTTATTAATTCTTCTGTTCTGCTCCGTTGAAGATAAGCCCTCTTCACTAGAATCAGAAGACGATGGATCTCTTCTACCCTTCCTTACCTTTGAGGTCTAGCTTGTTATAGGGGTTGAGTTAACTCTACAAGTTTCTTTTGTGTCTTAGTCACCAGATCCATTTGAACTTGTTGTTGTTTGCATCGTCAACTCCATTTCTATAATCATTCACTTTATTTCAACATTTGTTGCAGCCTCTTGCTGAGAAGAAGACCTTAGATACACCATGTGCTGAGTAGTTTCTTCCTCATTATGCCAGGAACCTTCATTATCCTTCAACCATAGCTCCAGATCAAGTAGCCTTTTCTTTCCTTGGAGCCATATCCTCTTAGATCTGACTTATAATTTCTTCCTAATCCAAAGTAAAAGTATATATACGCTCGAGTACAATTCTCAATGAAAGCTTACATTAGATACCCCGAACCCATCATTTTGCAATATCCTAAGGGGAGCTATTGCAAACTTTGAATTTACTCGATAAAGTTACATAACATTCCTACTTACTTATATATAATATAAACATCGACTTAGATATTTTATGGCTTGAGTTTTCTAAACAACCATAGATATGTAAGGTCCTCTTTTTATATAAATAATGGAGAGCGTTATTATTTGCAACTAAATTAGTCACCAACACCCAAGAGTGGATTTATGTAGAGAAGTAAGTGAAGAAATTAAAATTAAAATTGAGGAGTAGAATAAACTAACAGTCAAATAAAAGCAATAACCAGAAACATAGAGATTTATAGTGGTCCAGCATTGTATGCCTACATCCACTTTGAAGATTATCTTTACTGCTCAATTAATAATCTGATTACACCAGCAAGGAATAGAAAAAACTTGATTACAATAAAGACCAAAGAAACCAACAACGTAAAGATCCTCAGAATGACCTCCTAGACCTGTATTTATAGGCGAAGACGACAATCAGTCTCTCTGAAACTTCGTCTATAGGACCTTCTAACCCATATGGGCACACCAGAGGGGTCGCTAGGCCCAAATCCCCATGAAGAGGGATTGGCGCCGATCCCTTTATTATTTGATTCTTGGGCAGCGATCCCTATGGTGACTTTGACTTCTTTATGCTTCAACATGCTTTCCCTTCAAATCTTATGCTGTTTAGACCAAAGGAGCTCAAGTTATTGCATGATCTTTGATTCAAGACTATTTATGCATTGTTTCCTGCCGATCCCTCTCATAAGCTTTATGTCGATCCCTTCATCCTTGTCCATTTGATATGCGATCCCTAGGGGTATGTTCCCTAGGGTCCATATGCCATGCTCTCCAAATTCCATATGCTTTGAACTCATGGATCTTAAGATAATGATTGTTGTACACTAAAACGTTCTTAGACTTTGACAAATGTTAACCCCTATTCAACGAAGTACACCGATCCATCTTCTTCTTTAGAATATGCTGATCCATGCTATTCAACTATGTTGTGCCCTTCTTCTTGAATTGAAGTATGATAATCCAAGTCAATAAACCACGTCGATCCATACTAGCTAACTATGCCTATCCATACTAGCCAACTATGCTGATCCCTAGCTTACTCAACCATGCAGATCCATCTAGCCAACTATGTCAATACCTAGCTTATTCAACCATGCTGATCCCCAGTAGGTTGCCAAACCATACCGATCCCTTTTATTGACTAAGCTTTATTCCATATTTCAAGTATCCTGCACTATTTGTCTACCAACTCCATTCAATTCTGGTTTCATATATCTATCTGTACTTGGCTTTCAAATCCCACAATCATCATTTGGGAATCATTGGCCTTGATGGCAATCGGGTCTGACTCGATCAGCCAGTTCAATATAGCTAGTTTAGAATGCCAGGTAACACTTGCCCTCTAAAGTACGTCTTGTGAGTAACATGACGTACTTTGAATCTAAACAAGTCTGAATTGTCGGAAAGAGGTCCATCTAGATTCCCGATGGATTGTTCTTCCTTTGTCGAATCGTTTTCGCAAGGCGTTGAATTTTCATTGATTGCCATGACGCTTGGTCGATTTTCAATAATATAAATCCAGTGCTATATTCCATCAATATCTATATAAGTTCGGTTCTGTGAGACTTATAAACTTCTATTATCTAGTCCAACTCTGAACTTGAAGGTTTCAGGTTTGATTTCAATTCCTGTTAATTTCAAAAAATTGAACTTTAAATCATTCACGTGCACATTCATATACACGTTTTTGTTGTTAACTGCCGGACGTGTTCGAACATTTACGGTCGTTGCCGATTTTTATAATATTTTGTATGTTCATGTTCATAGCCAACATTTGCAACCATTTTTGTTTTTATTGTATTAATTTTTTTATAAAAAAATCTATAGGGGTCGGCATGCATTATGCTGTTCCCATGCTAATAGGGATCGGCAAGCTTCTATGCCAATCCCTTTCTCCTCAATCTGCGCTTAATATTTTGGGTCGAACCCTTAGCCCACGTATATAAAGCAGCGCTCTTACTTCCTTCCCCTTCACTTGTTTCATTTTTTTGCTTTTTTCTTAAAGCTCCGAACCCATGCATCTCACTCACGAACCCAAACAGAAATTTGCTTCCACTCACACTTAATTCTTCTAGTCTACCATCCCTTCCATAAGTTTACTTCGCCTTCCCTTCAAATTCACACATATCCAAACACTCGCCTCCACTTTGATTCAAACATCCATATAGGTAAGATTTTGAAATACATCTTTAATCATACGATGAGATCTTAGGCTTTAAGCGGTTGGTAGTTATGAGGGTTTTCGAGGCCATGATGATGAGCGGCCTTGGAGAGGTTAATTATACTGAAGAGGGGTTCGGTAGATTGAGTTAGGAGAAGGAAGAGGAGAGAAAGGGAAGAGATGAGGGTTCGACGAGGGACTTTGATGGATGAAAGGTCAGGAGTAGAAGTATGAAGAGGTCGGCATTTGATAATAACACCGAGGTACAGATCGGTGGTACTGAATTTGGAAGGGAGAAATTGGCTTTATTAAAACTGGGTGAGTGGTTCGGAAGTCATGTTTTGTTTGGAGGGATCGGTCATTTAGCTTTGGAAATGGTTGGCCTATCCACGGGGATCGACTGGTCTTAGTTGAGGAGAGGGATCAGTAAAGGATGTCTTGCTAAGGGATCGGTCATAGTGGTAGAATAGGGTTCGGTATTCCCTGAGGGATTGATATAAGGTCTTTGGGATAGGGATCGACATACTCATTGGGATCGACATAAAGTCAAGAATTGGCTTCCTAAACATGTTAACTAATCCAATCTGATTTGTTTGAACAATCACCATTAATTTGTCTTAATGACCTTGGACATATAATGACGATGAACAATATAACATGCATATCCACTGTTGAACTTGAGATTGAGCAATCAAATTCCTGGAACTTTCAGTATGGACTAAAAACATGTAAATGAACTTAAATGACAAACTTCATACTTCGATATGTCGATCCCAAAGCTTTCGTAACCAACCAATCTTCTGGCCAGTTGAGATGGTCAGCGATGACGGTCTCTCTAGTCGAACTTCCAAGTCTCGTTGTTTTACATTGTTTTTTCGACTTTTAATCATTTATATCTGTTACACACTACACCGCACTACACTAGCTCACACTTAACACGGGGGAACAAGTTAACATTTCTAACCTAAATTATCTACTGAGTATAGCTAATATGGATTCCAGATGCTTAGAGCGTTTAGGTGGTGTGTCTTCTAAAACGACGATGCAACACATCGATTCTAAAGCAAAATCAAGTTCTGCAACTTTATTCGGTAGGCTTTCTCCTAGCCATCAAGCAGAACATATAGAAGTTTTCAGCCCACCGGTCGATCTTTTCTTGGATGTTCCAGTCCTCCCGGCAGAGGATATAAGTCCTGCTCTTGATGCAGTACAAGGTGTTATTCTTCTAAATAACCCAGTAGACTCACAGGCCTCTCGAATCGGTGAGGCTGCTCTTCGCCGGCTATGTTCTATTCATAGAATTCCATTTGTAGATGTCTTGGTCCCTTCAATAAATGATAGGCCTCACTTGCCCCCAGTGGGGTACACAGCATGTAATAAGTTTATGTGCTAGGCCGGATGCATTCCCCCTTTTAACTCATTTATTCGAGAGATGTTGAAATATCTCGGGATTGCTCCCACTCAACTCCATCCAAATAGTTATGCCTTTATACATGGAACCTTCTTGCTATTTATGAGTGTTCTATTTCGTCCACCAACTCTTGAAGACATAAGATTCATTTACAACTTCAAACGGCAATCGGGAAGTCCTTCTTATGTTTTTCTTGAACCCTTACCGAACTGCCAAGTTTTGACAAGCGCTTGGAATAAACTTCTTTTGTTTAAGCATGAGTGGTTTTACGTACAGTGTCCACCCAGCTTTGCTAGGTGATGGTTAGAAGGATGTAAGTATTACCTTCACCTCTTTCTCAAGTTCACTAATCCAAGTCATAACTTTTCCTTTGAATCTACTAACATCCAGATTTCTTTCAGGTGTTCGCCCACGTCCTATAAGGCACCGATTTTTCAAGAGTTGTCGTCGCCATTTGCGCTACCCCTGTCAAAGACAGGGACATTAAACTTCTTGTAACTAACGAGCTATTATCCTTATTCGGGCTGTTGGAGGAAGACCGTAGTATTAGACTCCATGGAAGTGCATCATTGCCGAGGAATGTTGTAGGACAAAGAAGGGATACCATCAATCCCATTGTACCCCCTACCGAGGGGACTTGGGATGACACTGAAGAGGGTAAGATTAGGGATTCTCAGGCCGATAAGTCGGACGATGTTGATGTAGACCCGGGGAAGACGCCAATGGTTGAACCATTGCAAGTCGCACAATCTCATCCACCCACTAAAATAAAGAAGAGGCTAGCATATAAGCTTTGTAGAGAAAAAACCGCCGTGGATCCATAGTTCATTATTACTCCTGTTGAAGAGGAATCGTCTTCTCAACACTTGGAAAGTTCGCCGAAGGGATTTTCAAATCTTTAGATTCCGGATGATATCATGACCTGCGACTTTCCGAATATCAACATTGAAGGACTCAACCCTCCCACTGGGAGTGGCAAAGGCATTTATCCTTCTAATTAAGGAGAGAAAACACTAATGAGCAAGGCTACAGTCACCGGTCTATTAGAGGGAAACACTAGGATACTCACAACCACGTGCACTCCACTACACACTTTTTGTTAATCTTTCGTTCAAAAATTACTCATACGCTCTCATTTGGTCTTTGTAGGTGCTATGTCTCAGTCCAAAGCCTTTGTCGCTTAAAAAGTTCTTCATCATATTATCATTCTAACCGAGATTCGAAGTCTGGCTGGCGCAAGGAGAGAGATGAGAGATGGGATAAAAGCTATCACTCAAGGGAATCTTCTTCTTCTAAATGCAAGTCCCAGTCCCAAACATCACATCAAGGAGAAAAGTCTAACTTTCCTACTCACGGTGGGGATCAGCCTCCTTAACGTGGCCCTCATATCGTCGCATCTCACCAGCAACATTTCGACTCCTTGAGCTCTAAACAATCTCACGAACATCGATCAAGTAAACATTCAATTGCTACATCTGATCTGCCTTTGCCGGCTGTTGCTCCCGATGTTTCTACAGTAGAGAAGTTGGCCGAGCTTAAGGCCACTTTTCCAAAATTTTGCTTTGATGGGCTCAAATTCCTTGCTTCCATTCAGTAATTCTGGGGCACGCCAAGGAGAGTTCTCTTGCTTGCGTTAATGATGTGTTCATGCAGCACGAATCATTCGTACACTTAACAGAAAAAGTCTCTGAAGTATCCATTGAGCGACAACATGAGATAGACCACCTCAAGTTAGAAGCTATACATGATAAGGACATAATTAAACCTCAGGATGCCAGATTGTTGGACTAAAACCACAACTTGCTAAAGCGGAGAAAAATGTTAAGGAAACGGCAGAGGTAGTGAGCTATTTGGAAATTTCTCATAAAAAGGAATTCGATGCAGCCCTTAATCGCAGAAGGTCACTGGCTCTAGAAAAAGACTTCTTGCTAAAGGAAAAGGACGCTCTGGCTCACCTCATTGAGGAACTTGAAGAACTTTTCAAAAGGGAAAGGGAGGAGAAAATCGAAGCCCAAGAAGAATCGCTAGAAGTACTACGAAGAGGTTGTTGAGGCGAGGAGCCTAAAAATAAAGCTTGACAAATAGTTCGCAAAAATTGAAGCTCTTAAAGAGGAAGCTCGAGAAGAGGGTCGCAAAGAAATGACTAAATATATTGAATCACAAGTGGAAGCTGCTAAAGAAACTGGTAGGAACAAGATCAAGGACTTGTCAATCCATTGATCGTCGAGTATAACACCAAAGTTCTTACCTATCGTGACTTAAGTTTTCTTGGTGAGGTTTACCTTGAATCACTTGCTGAAGCTTGGGAGCCTGTTGTCGAGATGAAGAAGAGAGAAATGGATGGAGGTGAGCTTAACGAAGAAGAGTTAGTGCGGGAAATTCTTCGTGGAAATGAACCCTTGGATTTGGCTGTTGCAAAAGTCCAATTCTTCAACGTTTCTGCACTATCGAGAAAGGAGAACATATTGTGGGATCTTTAGAGGCCAATCTTAAAGGTCCCTCTTTATCTCAAGCAGCCGTAACATTAATCCCCCTCAACATGGAGCAGGATTTGGGCTACGATCTAGACAAGCCCATCTACCAATCCAAGATGTTGTCCCCTATTTTAGAAGGAGGTACGCCAGCAACCACAGAGAGCTAACTAGATGCAGGTATCGCACTTTACTCCTCAATATATGAAAAGTTTTGTTCTTTATGCGCAATGGTTTTTGAGCTAATCTCCCTATTTTAACAAATTTTGTAGGTCTTTCGGGTCCTAATCAAACTCCCAAAAGTGATGCTACTATAGAGCAACATGAGAAACTGGCTGAGGGTCTGGCGGCTACTGATGTATCGAGGCCCGATGCTCAAGTTATCGGTGCTCTTGATGACGATAAAGTTGAAGATCCGCTCCCAGTAGACGAGTCTAATGGCGTAATGATTACTAACGCCTCCGAACACACCGCCAAGATTAGCTTGAAATTGGAAAAGAGGAGTTGCTGAAAAGAAAAGTTAAAACTGAGCCTGTCGAGGTGGACATTGACAATCCTCATCTTGTTCCACTACAAGTAATCTCTCCTGCTAAAGGCAGTAAAGGATCCAGAAAAAGAAGCACAAGTGGCACTACTCCTGAAAATCCAAGAAAGATAAATGGTTAAAGAAATAACCGTCACTTCAGCTCAATATGTACATAATTTGCACAATTGTTTCTTTCATTAGCTGAATTGTACGGGTATAAGTCCCATTTTTGGAATAACTTGTACCGCAATCTCAAAATCCACTATGTGAATAAAAGTTTTTTGTTCTCTGTTGAGCTTTCGTGTGAATTATTATTTAAGTAGTTGAAATATTACTTTACATTCAATGTACTTGTAATTCGTTGTTCATAAATTCTAGTGACAATCTACCAACGCTATCCCAAGGCCTCCAAGTGATTGTGGCCTCGAGTCGTATCAAAGACTAGGCTCGGGCCTTAGTGTTACTTTGTCAGATTCAGCAGTTTTTGAGTAACTATACCCCTGCCCCTGGTTCTAATTTGGCAAGGTCAGGTGTTGGACGGTCAAATTCCATCCTTAGCAAGTTTATACTCCTCCCATCGGTTTCAGGCCGGAGTTTGTGGAACAAAGAGAACGATCGAACTCCACTCATTTATTTATTCATGTTTGCATCCACACTCCGGGGATAAGATTTAGTTGATAGGTGGTTGAATCACACCCAACTTATGTTTATACTCCGGTCCGCACTCTGGGACTCAATGTTTTTTCGCGGGTGGACGATTCACAACCGATTTACGTTTATACTCCAGTCTGCACTCTGGGGACATAGAGTTATTTCATGGGTGGTCGGTTCACACCCGATTTATGTTCACAATCCAATCCACACTCCGGGGACTTAAAGTTATTTTGGAGAGTAGTTTGATCGCACTCACTTTGATTGATTAATTTTCCCCCCAAGATTTGGCATTTGGTTTAACAAGCGATCGCCTATATCTTGGTAGCTTTGACTTTGTCTTAGTTCCATAGTTGGGCAAAAGTTATTTGATTATCAGATCATCGGCCACATTCATTCCTTATTTTGTGTCATGTCCTTTGGATTGTGAATGAGAGTCGTTAACGAACAAGTTGATTGAGCTTATCTTATTTGATCCCATTGGGGGTAAGCATGATTGATTGATTTCAAACTATGGGAGCCTATTCACATATATTAACACCAATTAGTTTCGCTATGTAATTGGCATACAATGCAATAGCAAACATAAATTCAGAGGAAGCCTGAAACTTTATTCATTAAATGGAAAGGAATAGCATCAATTGTCTTATTACACATTCGAAAAATCAAATGCTAAAGCAGATTCTAAAAGCAAATACAACTGAAATGCAAAGGAAATAAACTAAGTGAAATAGCGTCGTAAATGTTCGCTATTCCATGCCCTTGGAAGTGTAATGCTATCGATAGTCGCTAGCCTGAAAGTTTCTTCTCCAAGCCTATGTTCAATGACATATGGCCCTTCCTAAATTAGATTCATGTGCGATGGGGTAGGAAAAACCCGTTTTAGGACGAGATCGCCAATTTCGAAGGTTCTCTGTCGAACTTTAGTGTTGTAATACTAGACGATTCGATGTCGATGTGCAGTCGCCGTCAGATCGGTTCCTTCGCGCTTCTCATCTACATAGTCAAGAGAATCCAAGAGGAGATCTTTATTCCTTTTAGGATCGAATTCACTTGATGAGAAGGGACTTCAAGTTCGATAGGAATAATGGCTTCGGGGCCCTATGCAAGGGCGAATGGAGTATGGCCAATCATGGACTTGTGGGTGGTCCTATAAGCCCAAAGGGCTGTAGGGAGTTCATCCACCAACCTGCCTCTAGCCTTCTCCAAATGCTTCTTCAAAATAGACTTTATGATTTTATTTACAGCTTCAACCTGCCCATTTTCTTGAGGGTGAGCGACCGCTGTAAATCTCTTTTCAATACGGCATCTGTGACGACCCACCTTTCTGATCTCTGGGAACGACACTTAATACATCCTCGGTATTCGTGTGCCATTTCCCAAGCACCTAAAAGATAAGTTGTCTTGGGGTAAAATAAAAAACATAATAAGACAGAATAGATATACCTTATAGCGGAATGGTTACATATAATATAAAATGATATAGTACAAAAGGTTACTCCTTATAAGGAGTTATCACAGTTATTAAAAAATACCACATCTAACAGATTGATAGCTATACATTCTAAATTTTCATTTTTAAGATACAAAATACACCTACATAATCACACAGTGGAAATAAATAACTAGATAACTAAGGAGACGCCTGCTCGATCACCGTCTTCAAAGAGCTCCAAAGAAAACCTGTTATTCTCGGACTACCCAAATATAATTGAGTACCCGAGAGCTTAGGGAAAATAAACAACTCGGGTCAGACAAAAATGTTTGGTATGAGTAAAACTATGAAACAAATGGGGTGTATTTAAACAATAATATGTGGGACCACGCTGCTAACACAGAATTGGTTTTCTCCTACATAAACAATAACCAAACATAACAAACATGGAAATGAACGATATGGAACAAATCCAAACATAGATGACGGGTACAATTAGTGTAACATTCAGACTTGAAAGAATGGAAATAGTCTGAATAAAATTCCAAACTGGATAGAATGGATAAAACAAGACAACAATCCAAACTCGATAGAATGGACTAAACAAGATAACTATCCAAACTCGATAGAATGGACAAAACCAATAATTGAACACCGCGAAGAGTGGTTGACTCTTCCCGTTGTAATTAAAGAAAATAGATTCAAAGGTTCAAATCAAATAAGAAAATGAAATTTTACAACAATGACTAGGAGGGTGCGCCCCCTTACCGAAAGTATACCTCTAGAAATATACTTGAGAACTTCGATAGCTCTCGAAAACCTCCAAGCCGGACCCCGCCAACTGTTATTGAGTATCCGAGTATTTCACATCTCAATGCGCAACACTAAATCCAATCTAGAGTGCATGTGAAAATAACCTAATGGAAGCAACTCCACATAGCTTGGCCCCCACTCGCTCTTTGATTTTAGTCATCTCCGACAAAGGATATCAAAGCTCAATAGTGCAATACGTCGTCTTAGAATGACGATAATAAAGAAGATAAAATAACCGATAGCTGAGAAACCAACTATCAAGGATATAAAACGATCGTATATAGAAATTAAGTCTTGTATACTTATCACCACTCATCGAATTCCAACTTGTACTATTTCTTGGTTAACAATAATATCAGACAAGTCAAGGTAGTGTTAGCTTAAAGTCATGTCTCACTATTATTCTTAACTTTCGAAATAGTGACAAGTCTACTTCTTCGACGTTTAGTGTTAAGTATACAAATAAATTGTTCCCATATAAGTGAATCGTTTATGGAAATTAATTCATTTCCATAAACGAATCAAACCTTTTCGTTTAAAAACCCGAATTCATGCTTGGCCTCACATTACAAGTATTAGCTTTAAAACACTTTGTTAAAAGAGTTTACTAACTTCAAAACATCAAATTAAAAAGGAATAATAACTTAAAACATTCTTATTACGTTGATTAATTAACTTTAAACTTCATCACAAATTTGATTTTTTGAACTTCAAATATATTTAAATAATAAAAAGGGTAAACCACTTTTAAACCTTTTAAGTCAATTAATAGTAAAATATAATTAATTAAATTAATGATTAATTAATTATCATTTAAATGAATAACAAAGTCAAAACATCCTTGTTACTTTGATAAATTCACTTTGAAACTTCATAAATTAAGTTGATTAATTAACTCCAAACACCTTTAATTAAAAAGGGTAAATCACCTTTAAAACATTATTAATTTAATTAATTAATAATATTTAAATATAATTAATTAAATTAATTAATTAATAATTAAATATAATTATTTTAAAATGATTAATCTATTTAAACCATCATTAAGGAAAGATTAATTAAAGTTAAAACAAGTTGATTTCCTTTTAAAAGTCATTAATTAAAAAGATTAATTAATTTTAAAACATCATTAATTAATTGATTAATTAACTTTAATACATCATTTTCAAAAAATTAATTAGCCTTAAACATCATTAAATAAAATGATTAATTAAATTTAAAACATCATTAACCAAGTAATTAGTTAAATTTAAAACACATCATTAATAAGTTAATTAGTTTACCTTAATCCTTATTAATTAAATTAAATAATCATTACTAAAATAATTAATTATTTTTGTAAACATCATTAATCAAAATCTTGCTTAACTTGTAGAACAATTCCAAGCACGAAGATAAAACCAAATGGTTTGTCATAGGCAATAAATATGAACATGGATATAGTTTTAAAGCTTTGGCTTTTTAGGGTGAAATTTTACTTACTAACTAGTTTGCTAACTAACATTTACTTAACATGTCTGCACACATCACACATATAAATTTCCAAACAAAACATGAACAAATTCACATCATATCCAAACCAAGCAAGCAATATATATCACAATATAACTAAAGAAAAATATTTCCCAAAAAAAAAGGTTAAGAGTTTTACTCACCGAAATCTTTTGAAAATTTGAAACATTTTGGAATTCGAAAAACTTGGAAAATCACAAAATCTACTCGAAAATAGGTAACCTTCCTCTCGATTTTTTGACATGTAATTCTCGGATTTTGGAAAGTGGTCGAAAGGAATGCTTTAGGAAATTCTTTTCTCTGCAATTTGAAAAAAAGAAACACCCAATTTCAGTTATTTAGGAGTAAGATATGGTCGAAATAATAAGGACCATTTTCGGACTTGAAATTCTTGGTCCGAAAATGCTTTGTGAAGAAATGAGCTTTGGACATGGTTAAGCTAAAAATTAGAAGAAGTGGTACGAATAAAAGCTGTAGCCACAGAAAATTGCTTCGGTTTGAAGAAAAGAAATACTACATTTGATTAAGTTTTGAGAAAGATATGGCAGAATTAAAAGAGGTGAAATTGAAGAAGTGAAAGGGTTATTTATATGCAAGTGAAAGTGTAAATTACCTAAATGCCCGTGTCTTTTACCCTCCACTACTCTCTTTCCACCTCACCTAGCCTCCTAAACCTCATATCCTTCAGCCACCTTCTTGTCCCCTTCTCTCTTTTCAAAGCCAACATTACTTAAATGCATGTGTACATTATGTTTATAGATGTGATGTTTACTTTTACGTAATGTCATATTATATTATCTGAAGTATATATATACATACACTTAACTAATGCATGCATGAAAACATACATATCCTAATTTATTTCTAAATGAATATGTATATACTTATGCTATTTTGATTACAATATTTCCAACAACCTTTATATGATGAAACGTCGAAAATTCGAAAAACGGTTTCCGGTCACATGTTCTGTTTTTCATCGAGCTAAATAATTTTGTAAACTAAATTTGAAAACTATTTCGTTTTCAATATTTATTATTTAAAATTATTTTTATTTTAATTGTAAAACCTATTATTTGAAAATTTTAAAATTAATTAAATAATCGGAAATTAATATGGTGAAATTTGGGTCATTACAGTATCTTCGATAAAATTCTTTGAATTCAGCACCATCAAATGGAACACCTACAGACCTGCCTCCGGGGATGCAGCTTTGTTAGGCCTACCCCAAAGGGCCATCCTTGAGTATCCTCATGTCTAGTTGAAGTTTCTTACTTCCTTATAACTCAAAATAACTAAGTTGGACGTGCTCTTTCTGTACTAAAAATCTGCGATGAACTACTTCGTTAGGCTCTATATCTAGATTCTCTTTGGGCTACTCCAAACGCACCTTACAATTTTATTAGACCATACGTCTAATCTTTTATTATGCATTTAGTTTACTTTTTTTTATTCTGTTGGCTACTTATTTACCCTAATTAGCATGCCCAGCCCCACCTACGTGTGAGACCATCAGTCTTAAACCTGAAAGGGAATGCTGCCGGTAAGGACCACTGCTATTATTTTTGCTTATTAACTTAATCCAAGATCTAAGTTTGATAAAATAAGCTTCTTCTATTTCTTTCTTTTTAATTATAACCTACGTGTTACAGTTATACTTGCAATTGTCACTTTTATATTATTTTCTTTCTTTTATAACCTACATGTTATAAATGTAATTGCAAGTGTCTCTTTTCTATTCTAGTTTGTCTTCTTTAATCATAATACTAAATTTTCTTTAGTTCACTTATCTTATATAACAGTATTAACTTGGGACTATGTCCAACTATCATAAGTTACTTATCATAATAATTACTTTACTTTTTACTCTACCATATGTGTAGTAAAAGCAGATCTAGTCACATTTTATGTTTATTGTTTCTAGTCTTGTCAAATAATTAACTTGATTATTTCTTCTTCTTTAATTTCTTTAATACTTCGCGTTATTCTCTTTTATTCTGGGAAGTAGTTCTATTCTATTTGTTTGGTTACAAAAACTATGCTAAAAATCCATTTTCATATTTTAATAGTATATAATGCTATAAACAATAACTCGTAACTGCAAGATATTTCTTTTATTATTTCTTTAATTGTTGGGTAATGCAAAATACAGTAATGTCTCTATTTTACATTAATTCCATTTTTCTTGCTTTTATTCTTGCAATTATGTTTATCGTTATTCTTACAGTATTAAACTATGGAAATGTATTCCCTTTTATAAACCAACCAACTAATCTATCATTAACTTCCAAATCTAGCTATTAGATTCTCCCCTTTTTAATTCATTTCTTCCGTTTTAACATAATTTACTGTAAATTTCTCACTTTTAGGCTTATTCCTTTCTCTACAACTTCTAAGCCTAATATTACTTATATTTAATTGGTGTTTTTTCCCATATAAATAACATTTAAATATAAGTAAACTTTTCTTACAAAATTTACAGTTTTAACATAACTAGCTAGTAGAACCGATTACTGAAAATAGTCCAAATGCTGAATTAAATATTTAACGAAAATCTAATAATATTATATATCATAAACATAAAAGAGATATAATTTAAATCCACTCACATGTTATCCTTAGCTTCAATCGATGGCCTTCCTAGATCCACTTCTAAGGCGTCTAATATTTCTATTAAAAGATATTCTTCCTAAAAATATTTTCTATTTAGGGTTCAGCCTCAGGCAATGAACTCAATTGGGAGAAAATCCGATTGTGAGAAAATAGCTAGGCCTAGGGTTCTATTTATAGTGAATCTTAGGGATCTCAGGCCGTTGGATTTTAAGATTGAATCTGGTGCAACCACGTCATAGGCTTGCTGCGAATCGTTGGATCCAGAAAACAACGCTTGAGATTGCATGAAAATCAAATTATAAAACTTTGGCATGTCCCTTTCTTGTCCAGGGCAAAACGCGAGTCGACCCGTGTGCTTTATATATTTAGATAATTCTGATTTCTTATTCTTCTCGTAACTTCTTCATATTAACTCGGATTTCAACAAGTTATATATGGAAATTGATCAGAAAATCACCAAGAACACAATGGTATAAGTTTCAAGGCTATATTCTGGTAATTCCAAAAATGCTTATTTTCATTGTTTATCGTTATTTGATTATTTAATTATCTAAAAATGCGGGGTGTTACGTTCCCCTAACCTTTAGGAAATTTCGTTCTCGAAATTCGACAAGGGTAAAACTATGTAATTCCTCGCATCAATCACATCCATTTTGTGTACATCTGATTTGCGACCATCCATGTCCTTGTGCAAAGTGTCATTCAACATAAAATATATGCATGTACATGAAGTTCTAAGCGGTAGCTCCTATATGAATGCTTTTCTTCTTTAAAAACTCCTTTTTAAAATATGATGCATGCATCTTAAATATACTTGCAATTTTTATATAAATGCAATCTTTTGAAAACTCAAAACATTTTTCATCCAATTTTCCCCCATACTCCTACTAAATAGGAGCGTAGTTCAATGAATTTTACATCCAAACCCTACCACGCAACTTTTAATATTTGAATTTCAGAAATCTAATTTTTTCCAAACTCGATTTCTTATGTCAGAAAGTATGTAGAAAACGGAAAACCTCACATTTACCATTTTACTTTTGCGCACCTCTTTCTACGTACTTGGAACTTATACCGCTATTTTGTAAAAATCTCTATTTTCTTTCCCAAGCACGATTTACATAAGAAAAACTTCCTTTCCAAAAAAATTGTATTTTCCTTTTGCAATTCTCGTTTACTTTTTATCGACGTTTCTGTCGCTTTCTATAGATTTTACTATTTTTCTTTTAGTTACTTTTATCTGCTTTTACTTTTCTTTTATTATTTACATCCTATGTCCTTATTCTCTTCTTGTGAACATCACAAAACATAGAGAAAAAGCATCATACTAATCATCATCGATTTACTACAATAGGAACTAAATGCTTACATAGGAGTACAATCTCATAACTAAAAGAGAAAACAAGTCCTACTACAAAACGATACTAGATAGGTAAATATAGCAGCTAAACACAGCTATCATCAAGGGCTAGGAGGCCTAGGACCATATCCACCCTGACACAGTAAATTCCTACTCTAGGAATCCAAGTAACTCATATGCTCCTTCTTATTCATCTTTTCCATTCCATACTCAAAATGGAATAACCAAGTCTTATTTACTGCTACGAATAAGGATTTCAGTCTATGAAGTCTCTATCTAAAAAGGCAACTAAGCTTGGGGAAATTTTCTCTTTACCTTTACCATTCATTTTTGTAACGACCCGCCTTTTTGTACAGTTTAAGTCGATGATCAAACACACACGTCAACTCAAACCATTCAAAATGGAGGATTGTTAATTTGGGGTAAATAAGAAAAGAAAAGGAAAGAAATAAAGGAAATGAAACAACACAGAATCTCACAGCGGAAGGCTAAAGTATGATAATAAAATAACAGTTCATGAAGCTGTTAATTAAATGAATACATTTGAAATGAATACATTTGATTATTATTATACAACATTTATCATAGTTACATACACAGCAAATATCATACAACAATGCAGTGGAATGGAATGAATATAATAGTAGTAGATAATATACCAAATCTTCGTCTCCGTCCTCCAAGGAAATGATCTTCAACCTAAACTGAAATGCTCAGGCTGACCCGAGCGTAATGAAAAGACAAAACACTCGAGTCAGGACTAAAATATCCTTATGAAAGTTAAATCAATCGTAATAAATATGAGTGTAAACGGCGTCAGAGATGTTTACGGGGTTTGACATCTCCTATCCAGTGTCAACGTGCGTGCAATAACTCAAGAGATGTTACGGGATTTTCCATCTCTCAAGGATCCGTTAAACTATCTATATATACAATAAGATACGCTATATAGATAATGTCTAAAGTAAAGTAAAGGTATCAAAATAGTGTTAAGTCAACGCCCATTCGCCGCTTAACACATTTATATTCCCAAGAGCATATACAAGACCGTAGTTTCCCCCAAAACCGGAAGTCACCAGAGGGCAATCCATATACTCAAGGTACAAACCATAACGTAGTGGTCGCGAATAGGATAATCAGTATGACAAGGTACATGAGGCGATACCAACTAGGATACTAGTAGTTGCGTGATCCGGACTGATGTTGAGCATAGCCAGCAGCTACCCCAACACCGCGAAACAACACTCCCAAATCAAGGGGTGCACCCAAATCGAATCACAAATGTAATAGATATGGTATCGAAGAAGTGTGTCCGCTAGAGGTGGCGAACCTCAATGGCCCGGCGCGGCTCCTGTTTTAGTCATGTCAGGGGTCATCCAATATCGTTCTCTTTCTTCAGTCAACGCGTTCACCAAACCATCCACTTCATTTTGGATCAACACTCCACGCATACTAGTTATTAAAGTGGTTTTCGGTATCGACAGAGAGTGTGTCCATATCCGATCCCGGTCTCTTTAATAACTACGTATTATTACACCGATGGCTCTTTTACATTTTAACTCGATTCATAATTGATATCAAAATATCATATTCGCTTCAAAAATCAAATCCATTTCAAATATCATCATATCTATTCAAAATGTAAGATTCCGTTTCAAAAATCATTTTTCGCCTCAATATCTCATTTCAATTTCAAAATCATTTCGAATTTCAATTTAGGTTGCAACTTCATTTAACCCAATTCGTATTTAAATTCAAGATTTAAATATAAACAATTCACCTTATTGACCAGCTTGAAAATTTTAGAAAATAGTTTTAAGTAATTTAAAAGTAGTTTAAATAATTAAAATAGTTAAAATAGTTTAATAGAAAATATTTAAATAGTTTAATCGAAAATGATTTGAATATAAAATGGTTTATATAGTAAAACAGTTTGAAAATCAAAATAATTTCAATATTTAAAGAATATAGATTTTAAATCAATTATACTAAAATATTCATTTAAACAAATTCCAAAGTCAAACCGGTCAACTTCCCAATTTCCTACCCAAATCAATTTCAATGTCCATTTCGATTTAATTGATTCAATTCCGATTTCAACTCGAATAAATTTTGATTCCATATAAATTTCGAATTCAATAAACAAAATTCCGTTCACTTTAAATTTCCAATTTCAAATTAATTTCCAATTCCAAATTAATTCCCAATCCCAAATGAATTTAACTTTCAATTCCAAATTAATTTAAATTCCAATTTCAATTCCAAATCCAATTTCAAAATATCGATTTAAACATTAAATCAAATTTTCTTTTAATAACAAATTTTTGAATCCAAGTTTCAATTCTAACTTCAATCCTGAAATATCATTTCATATAACTTTTCTTAGAAATATTCAAAGTTCGAATAAAAGTTAAATCTTTAAACAAATCAATTTTCGACATTCAATCATATTCAATTTTCAAATTTCAAAGTCTCAACTTAATTATTTAACAAAATTCCTTTAACCAAAATTCATTTCAACATTCCAAACTCAATTTTTCGATGAATTCAATTTCTATAAATCGATTTTTATTTATAACTTTTATATCAAAACATTTAAATAAATTTCAACGACGATTTCAAAAATTATTAATTTAGCCAAATTCAGTGTCCGTATATAATTTTCTATCCTATGGCCAAGTGATTATTTATTTCAATTAAATGTCAGGGATGAACATATGTCACTTAAATTATATCACAGTGTCATGTGTATGCATAACAGTATATATATAAGCAAATAAACATCCAAACATTCAAACATCAACCAATGACATCCATCACAATACATCATCCAATAGTCAATACAATTCATGGCAGTTTCATAGTTATCAATGTCAGGTAATTTAATCGCAACTCAATTTTAATTTCAATTTAACTGTCAATTTCATTTTTCAATGGTTGATTCAGATAACAAGCTATATGACAATTAATTTATATCTAACAACGACAAATAAAATCATAACACTTCATAATGTCAATTCAACTAGCATAAAGATATTCAGTACGTTGTGAGCGTTATAAAACACTCACCTTGATTTTACGATTTTAAATCAAATCGAACGGCGTTCGATTTAACTCAAAATTTTCTATAGCTCCAAATGATTCCAATCTAGTTGCATCGCGTAGAGCTCGTCCATACGAACCCAACGCAAAAAGTTTCGTCCGAAACCGACCTCGTATGAAAGAGAAACATTATTTTAAACATTTACAAATCAATTTACACTTTAATTTTAAATTTCAAAACCCTACAGGCTAATCTGGACCGTCCATTTCCAATTGCAAGATCCCGCCGTACATGACCTTCTTCCCACGCGTTCGTGAAACTCCCAGGCCGAACTCACGAAGAAACCCAATCTTCAAAACTAGGGTTTAAAGCCGCTCCCTCTTCGTCGCTCAAAACTGCATCACTCCACCACCACGCTGAAGGCCATCACCTCCTCTATGCTCGGCTGCAAAGCCATGGAGCTCGGCCCCCATATGACATGGGAAAACGTGCACAACAGCCGCACCCTATAGGTCGATTTGCCGTTGATTCAAAGCCCCAAACACGATCATAGCCGTTGAATACCTAGATCTCACTCCCCTCTACAAGTTTCATGTTGGAAGTTTGTTGGATAGATTTACGGATTTGAAGAGATTAGAGGAGAAAGGTCGAAAGTTTCTGGCCGTGCATCAGGTAGGAGGCGGCGGCTCTGAATATAACCCTAGGGTTTTGATTTTTGTGAAATAAAGAAGTTAAGGGGTCCCTTTATAGAAATTTCAACGAACACTATTCACTCCAAATTTTTCGAACTCCGATTTACGCGCGGTGACCGGCGTTTCTAGGGTTTATCCCACGTTCCGGACACAATGGAATAGGTTTCGGAACCTAATTCGACCGTATGTGCGAGTTATGGCAATAAACGATCGATTTAAATTAAACCGATTTAAACCGATTTTGATGCGTTTTAATTCGTACCGGACAAACGGTAAATCCAAAAATTATGAAATTTGAAACCTTACAATAATATCCCATTACGGATCCGATGAAACTGGTTTCGTCGAAATCCGAGACTTTTTGAAAAATGACTATTTTTAACTCGACGATTTATAAATTAAAAAATAACTCGATGCGTTTCGAGCTGCCACGGTCAAACCGTAATTCCGATTGATACGAAAATTGAAATCCGGTAATAACTAACTATTACGGACCCAATGGAACTTGTTTCGTTCAATTCTGAGACTGTTCAAAAATTAGCTATTTTACAATCGATAATGAAATATTAAAATATTCAATTTTCGCAAATTAACTCAAAAATTAATTTTAAAAGTCTATAACATTCTTATAACTCCAATATGATAAGATAAAATTTTACAAATCATTTTCAATCATATTCAACTCGATTTTCAATTATTTCTGAAATTTAACTTATTAAATTATCGATTTAACTGCCTAATTAAATCCAATATTCGAACAATAAATTATTCGACTGTTAAATTCCAATATAAAATTCACAGTAATATTAAATTACATTCATTTACGTTGATTTCAATATTATAACTTCAATATTAAATGTAACATTTTATTTATTTCGTTGTTTAAAATCAAATTCTATTCATTTCAATTACTTGTTACATTCAAATTTAAATCTTTACTTACGTTCAATTACAAGTTAACATCTTTATCGAATTACAGTTTCAGTCATTATCTGTTTTCAATCAACTATAATATTAAGTTACATTTATTTATATTAGTTTCAATAACATAAACTTCCATTATTAAATCTACCATTTTAATTATTCTTTGTTTACAATCATAACCAATTTGGTTTACAATCAAATTCAATCCATTATTTACATTCACTACAAGTTAACATCCGTATTTAATTTACAAATAAGTTATTTCAGAATTCAGTTTTGTATTTTAACTTGTAATTTACATTTAACAACACAAAATTTTATTTCCTTCGGATTTTTATCCAAAATTTTCATTTTAATTCGTATTTTTAAAGTGCTAAAAATACGGGTCGTTACATTCTCCCCCACTTAAAACTTTTCGTCCTCGAAAAGGAATGGAGAAGGGGAAAACATCATTTAGATATAATTCATTCAAAATATTCTACTTATTTGCAAAATTTAGTTATAGGATTTTTTTTTTTTCACAAAATTTTCTAACTCCCGGATTTTTGAAAAATTTCGGCAGCACCTCCTTTGCGCGGCTAGGACCGAAAAATTTCACAGTAGTAATAATTGCATGATATACATCTCATTACAAGAATGAGGCATCCCAAAACATGGGGAACACAATAATATACCACAACATAAACTGTAATCCGAGAACATACCTTTTATTTAGCGTTTATTAGCATTTTAACTTACATTTTGCATTAAGCGCAGAAGCGAGCTCCACAAGCGAAGCGCAACCCCTTTGCTACCTACTAAAATGCTCAATAACCAAGTTAGAACCATGCATATAAAGATAGATCGATATACTTAGCATAAACAACATACGTATAACATGTTTAGCTTCAGAACCGAGATTCTAAATTCAGGACAGCGAACAAATACAAGTTTTTAGACACATAAACTTTGAAATCTTGTAAGGAAATCTAAATAAAAGTTATTGCATTTGTTTCAGGCTTTCCGGAATATCCAAAATCATCGAATTCGGACCATCCGTTCAAAAGTTACGGCCGTTTTACTTAGAGGATACGCCTCAGCCTGGGTAATGAATTGCGCAGGTCAGCGATGTTCACTCACGTTTTCGACCCTCTAAATGACAGAAAAACACAAAATATTTAAAACAAAAGTTTTAGCTTAAGTTCTTTGCTTTCCAGAAAGTGCAAGATCGTCAAAATCCGATACACCAGTAAAAAGTTATGGCGAGAATACTAAGGGTATGTGCTTCAGATTTTTCTAATTTTTACACAGGACAGCGAGTAACATTCAAGTTTTTAACCTAGTAGACGATGGAATTTTATCAAGACACTCTAAATAAAAGTTGTGCTATAGTTTCTAAGCTTTCCGAAAAGTCCAAGTTCATCGAATTTCGTTCGTCCATTTAAAAGTTATGGTTGTTTTTGTTTCAGCATATTGGACAATTTTGGATTTTTCCCAAAATTTGCTTTTATTATTTCAAAGTACAAACCATCAAACTTCAACTTTTCTAAAGAAACAATCATAAACACAAAGTCGTTTATTTTCCTATTTATCCTTGAAATAAGTTTACATTCGATTTGTTTCCGATTTATTCGTGTTTGTTTCATTCATAATTTAAATTCAAGCCAATCTGCTTCAATTTAAATTGGATTCAATTATATTTAATTTCACTTTGCTTCAAATTTGAATTTAATTATTTTAAAATTTTATTCCGTTTATTTAATTCCATTAACACTAATGAATTCTATTTAATCAATTATCATCCATCTAACAACCAATGCATATCAAACATTAACATCCGTCCAAAATCTACACTAAATCAATTATACATTTCCAAGTCAAATTTTAATTTCATACACTTCCAAGTTTATTGACATTTAGTTTCATTCAAATTTAATTAGTTTCCCTTTACTAATTTTATATTTAATTAATTTTAAATTTAATTAATTTTACAACTTAAATTTCCTTTATATTTACAACTATCAATAGGTCTTCATATTTTATTATTCGCAATCACACTTGTATATTATTCATTTACTTATCCTTATTAGCATTTAAACTTTTTAAGTATTTGGTAAGTTATAGTTATGCAAATAGAATGTAGTTAAACAACATACAACCTCTTTTCATTCAAATTTGAATTTTCAATTAATTAATTCTTAAGTCATTACTTAAATTTCACTATAATTTAATTTCACATTTACATTCAAATATAGTATTTCCATTTAAAGGTGATTCACCATTATGTTAATTTAAATTCCAATTATTTACTAACAATTTTATTTTTATTTGCAAACCATTAATTAAATGCATATTTCATTATTCAAACCTATACTTGTATATTATCCAATCACTTATTCATATAGACATTTTGAACTTTTTAAATATTTTGGTAACTTATATATATATATGCTATTGAATCAAATTGAACACTATCCAAGTTTATAGTTTTTAGTTTGCTTCAAATTTGTACTTCTTTATTCTAAGGGTTTCCTACTTCAATCTATTTTCACTTAACTCTTAGGTTCATCCCTTATTTTTCAATTCAGAAGTTCCTTAATGATTCAAGTATTTATTTATTTCAATAGTTTAAAGTCATAAAAAAAAAACTTAAGAATTTCAACTTCGGTTTCATTTCAAATCAAGTTTGAAATAATATATACTTATATCGATATATATCAAGTTATACTACAGAGAATACAAAATAAAATTCAATTTTTAATCAAAACAGGGTTTAGAAAAAGCTATTAAGTAATCTCCCGCACTCGGACTCTCGAAAATCAACGTCGATGATGCGTGCACTCATCACCGAAATCATTTTCTAGCGTCAAGAGGGGAGTATAACACTTACTTCATTTGAAATACTTTGAAAACAATTTCTAATCGAATATACAATCATATAATACTTATATTATACATTTCAAATTTTTTTTTTTTTTTTGTTAATAAATTTTCAAAACACTGAAATTTAAATTCTCCATCTTAATTTAAATTCATTTTTATTTTATTTACCATTTATATTCATTGTCAATCATATTTACAAGTTTCACTTCTTAAAATCATCCAATAGTCAATAGTTAGAAATATTGACTAATCAATAATAAACGATGATAATCTAATATTATCATCACCTAACAACCAATACAATCAAAATTTATAAATTTTCAAGATAATTCTTTTATATATAAAATATAATCCAAAACAATATTATGTCATTTTGTTCTATTCGAGTGTTTAGAAATTCCTATCGATTCCTTGGCGTCCCAAGTACCGACCAGAATTCATAAATACTCAACGGAACAAATTTACACAATATAAAATCATTTTTATATCAAAATTACAAATACACTCTCTCATATACACTCAAACTCATTCATAAGGTTTAACCCTATTTCAATGAGTTATTCCCCACTAGAGCCAAGGTAATCTAAACCAAAGCTCTGATACCAACTGTAACGGA
The DNA here is from genome assembly GCA_030737815.1 of Allium fistulosum. Lineage (NCBI taxonomy): Eukaryota > Viridiplantae > Streptophyta > Magnoliopsida > Asparagales > Amaryllidaceae > Allium > Allium fistulosum. The sequence goes on from CM060906.1 coordinate 47,017,224, forward strand.
CCGCGTCAGTGGGGTAACGCCCACCGTAGCATACAGCTGTACCTGTGTTCTGCCTTTACAGCCAGCCTCTCGACTACACCAACCCCGCAAGGACATGTAGGAGTAAGAGTCATCCGCTCGCTACCAAACCAAATGCGAGAACCCCCTATCATGCTGCACCCTCTAAGTGCATAGGCAGACACACATGTCAACTCAAACCATTCAAAATGGAGGATTGTTAATTTGGGGTAAATAAGAAAAGAAAAGGAAAGAAATAAAGGAAATGAAACAACACAGAATCTCACAGCGGAAGGCTAAAGTATGATAATAAAATAACAGTTCATGAAGCTGTTAATTAAATGAATACATTTGAAATGAATACATTTGATTATTATTATACAACATTTATCATAGTTACATACACAGCAAATATCATACAACAATGCAGTGGAATGGAATGAATATAATAGTAGTAGATAATATACCAAATCTTCGTCTCCGTCCTCCAAGGAAATGATCTTCAACCTAAACTGAAATGCTCAGGCTGACCCGAGCGTAATGAAAAGACAAAACACTCGAGTCAGGACTAAAATATCCTTATGAAAGTTAAATCAATCGTAATAAATATGAGTGTAAACGGCGTCAGAGATGTTTACGGGGTTTGACATCTCCTATCCAGTGTCAACGTGCGTGCAATAACTCAAGAGATGTTACGGGATTTTCCATCTCTCAAGGATCCGTTAAACTATCTATATATACAATAAGATACGCTATATAGATAATGTCTAAAGTAAAGTAAAGGTATCAAAATAGTGTTAAGTCAACGCCCATTCGCCGCTTAACACATTTATATTCCCAAGAGCATATACAAGACCGTAGTTTCCCCCAAAACCGGAAGTCACCAGAGGGCAATCCATATACTCAAGGTACAAACCATAACGTAGTGGTCGCGAATAGGATAATCAGTATGACAAGGTACATGAGGCGATACCAACTAGGATACTAGTAGTTGCGTGATCCGGACTGATGTTGAGCATAGCCAGCAGCTACCCCAACACCGCGAAACAACACTCCCAAATCAAGGGGTGCACCCAAATCGAATCACAAATGTAATAGATATGGTATCGAAGAAGTGTGTCCGCTAGAGGTGGCGAACCTCAATGGCCCGGCGCGGCTCCTGTTTTAGTCATGTCAGGGGTCATCCAATATCGTTCTCTTTCTTCAGTCAACGCGTTCACCAAACCATCCACTTCATTTTGGATCAACACTCCACGCATACTAGTTATTAAAGTGGTTTTCGGTATCGACGGAGAGTGTGTCCATATCCGATCCCGGTCTCTTTAATAACTACGTATTATTACACCGATGGCTCTTTTACATTTTAACTCGATTCATAATTGATATCAAAATATCATATTCGCTTCAAAAATCAAATCCATTTCAAATATCATCATATCTATTCAAAATGTAAGATTCCGTTTCAAAAATCATTTTTCGCCTCAATATCTCATTTCAATTTCAAAATCATTTCGAATTTCAATTTAGGTTGCAACTTCATTTAACCCAATTCGTATTTAAATTCAAGATTTAAATATAAACAATTCACCTTATTGACCAGCTTGAAAATTTTAGAAAATAGTTTTAAGTAATTTAAAAGTAGTTTAAATAATTAAAATAGTTAAAATAGTTTAATAGAAAATATTTAAATAGTTTAATCGAAAATGATTTGAATATAAAATGGTTTATATAGTAAAACAGTTTGAAAATCAAAATAATTTCAATATTTAAAGAATATAGATTTTAAATCAATTATACTAAAATATTCATTTAAACAAATTCCAAAGTCAAACCGGTCAACTTCCCAATTTCCTACCCAAATCAATTTCAATGTCCATTTCGATTTAATTGATTCAATTCCGATTTCAACTCGAATAAATTTTGATTCCATATAAATTTCGAATTCAATAAACCAAATTCCGTTCACTTTAAATTTCCAATTTCAAATTAATTTCCAATTCCAAATTAATTCCCAATCCCAAATGAATTTAACTTTCAATTCCAAATTAATTTAAATTCCAATTTCAATTCCAAATCCAATTTCAAAATATCGATTTAAACATTAAATCAAATTTTCTTTTAATAACAAATTTTTGAATCCAAGTTTCAATTCTAACTTCAATCCTGAAATATCAATTCATATAACTTTTCTTAGAAATATTCAAAGTTCGAATAAAAGTTAAATCTTTAAAAAAATCAATTTTCGACATTCAATCATATTCAATTTTCAAATTTCAAAGTCTCAACTTAATTATTTAACAAAATTCCTTTAACCAAAATTCATTTCAACATTCCAAACTCAATTTTTCGATGAATTCAATTTCTATAAATCGATTTTTATTTATAACTTTTATATCAAAACATTTAAATAAATTTCAACGACGATTTCAAAAATTATTAATTTAGCCAAATTCAGTGTCCGTATATAATTTTCTATCCTATGGCCAAGTGATTATTTATTTCAATTAAATGTCAGGGATGAACATATGTCACTTAAATTATATCACAGTGTCATGTGTATGCATAACAGTATATATATAAGCAAATAAACATCCAAACATTCAAACATCAACCAATGACATCCATCACAATACATCATCCAATAGTCAATACAATTCATGGCAGTTTCATAGTTATCAATGTCAGGTAATTTAATCGCAACTCAATTTCAATTTCAATTTAACTGTCAATTTCATTTTTCAATGGTTGATTCAGATAACAAGCTATATGACAATTAATTTATATCTAACAACGACAAATAAAATCATAACACTTCATAATGTCAATTCAACTAGCATAAAGATATTCAGTACGTTGTGAGCGTTATAAAACACTCACCTTGATTTTACGATTTTAAATCAAATCGAACGGCGTTCGATTTAACTCAAAATTTTCTATAGCTCCAAATGATTCCAATCTAGTTGCATCGCGTAGAGCTCGTCCATACGAACCCAACGCAAAAAGTTTCGTCCGAAACCGACCTCGTATGAAAGAGAAACATTATTTTAAACATTTACAAATCAATTTACACTTTAATTTTAAATTTCAAAACCCTACAGGCTAATCTGGACCGTCCATTTCCAATTGCAAGATCCCGCCGTACATGACCTTCTTCCCACGCGTTCGTGAAACTCCCAGGCCGAACTCACGAAGAAACCCAATCTTCAAAACTAGGGTTTAAAGCCGCTCCCTCTTCGTCGCTCGAAACTGCATCACTCCACCACCACGCTGAAGGCCATCACCTCCTCTATGCTCGGCTGCAAAGCCATGGAGCTCGGCCCCCATATGACATGGGAAAACGTGCACAACAGCCGCACCCTATAGGTCGATTTGCCGTTGATTCAAAGCCCCAAACACGATCATAGCCGTTGAATACCTAGATCTCACTCCCCTCTACAAGTTTCATGTTGGAAGTTTGTTGGATAGATTTACGGATTTGAAGAGATTAGAGGAGAAAGGTCGAAAGTTTCTGGCCGTGCATCAGGTAGGAGGCGGCGGCTCTGAATATAACCCTAGGGTTTTGATTTTTGTGAAATAAAGAAGTTAAGGGGTCCCTTTATAGAAATTTCAACGAACACTATTCACTCCAAATTTTTCGAACTCCGATTTACGCGCGGTGACCGGCGTTTCTAGGGTTTATCCCACGTTCCGGACACAATGGAATAGGTTTCGGAACCTAATTCGACCGTATGTGCGAGTTATGGCAATAAACGATCGATTTAAATTAAACCGATTTAAACCGATTTTGATGCGTTTTAATTCGTACCGGACAAACGGTAAATCCAAAAATTATGAAATTTGAAACCTTACAATAATATCCCATTACGGATCCGATGAAACTGGTTTCGTCGAAATCCGAGACTTTTTGAAAAATGACTATTTTTAACTCGACGATTTATAAATTAAAAAATAACTCGATGCGTTTCGAGCTGCCACGGTCAAACCGTAATTCCGATTGATACGAAAATTGAAATCCGGTAATAACTAACTATTACGGACCCAATGGAACTTGTTTCGTTCAATTCTGAGACTGTTCAAAAATTAGCTATTTTACAATCGATAATGAAATATTAAAATATTCAATTTTCGCAAATTAACTCAAAAATTAATTTTAAAAGTCTATAACATTCTTATAACTCCAATATGATAAGATAAAATTTTACAAATCATTTTCAATCATATTCAACTCGATTTTCAATTATTTCTGAAATTTAACTTATTAAATTATCGATTTAACTGCCTAATTAAATCCAATATTCGAACAATAAATTATTCGACTGTTAAATTCCAATATAAAATTCACAGTAATATTAAATTACATTCATTTACGTTGATTTCAATATTATAACTTCAATATTAAATGTAACATTTTATTTATTTCGTTGTTTAAAATCAAATTCTATTCATTTCAATTACTTGTTACATTCAAATTTAAATCTTTACTTACGTTCAATTACAAGTTAACATCTTTATCGAATTACAGTTTCAGTCATTATCTGTTTTCAATCAACTATAATATTAAGTTACATTTATTTATATTAGTTTCAATAACATAAACTTCCATTATTAAATCTACCATTTTAATTATTCTTTGTTTACAATCATAACCAATTTGGTTTACAATCAAATTCAATCCATTATTTACATTCACTACAAGTTAACATCCGTATTTAATTTACAAATAAGTTATTTCAGAATTCAGTTTTGTATTTTAACTTGTAATTTACATTTAACAACACAAAATTTTATTTCCTTCGGATTTTTATCCAAAATTTTCATTTTAATTCGTATTTTTAAAGTGTTAAAAATACGGGTCGTTACAATTTTTCTCCAACTAAGGTCTACTTATTCCAACGACGTGTGTCTTACTATCTTACTAATATCACTTCACTATTCTTCTATAGTCTACACACATGAAGCAACATTTCTAGGTTCCCACTAGTGTCCTACACACTTTACGGGAACTTTTATTATTACTACTAAAAGTAATCACTGTTATCTCCTACATAGCCTTATACTTTTCCCATCACACCTAGAAAATGATTCCTATCTACTCCATATTTAAAAGTTTGGTTTGGTATTTATCATTTCATTTCAAAAATTAAAGCTTCTAAATTTTTGAAACATCGAATCCCAAAATCCTTGCCTTTAAAAGTATTACTTTGAAGTTTCTATTAAATTCAAAGGTACTTGGTTACTTAACATTTTATCTTTCTAGACTTGCATCTTTACAGCTCTTTGAATTTATATTATTCCCCAAACCTAGAGGGGTAAACTTACGAATTCTATGTTCAAAACTAATTCCTCTTTTCCTTTTAAAGACCTTTAAAGCTTTCCATAAAAAAAATTGGATTTTTAAATTTAACTATTTACTAAGTTTTTCTCTTCCAAAAACTTATTTACTTTTTCACCAAACCATTTTTCTTTAAAACATGCCTTGCTTGTCCTTAAAACATTTTTTTTGACTTCCAAAAATGTCCTCACATGTTTTCAAAACATTTTCTTTTCATAGATTTTCAAATTTACGAAAACTGGAGTAGATAAGAACAATTATTTTATCAAAAAATCCCTTAAATTTCCTACTCTTCCAATTACCTAACCTTGAAGGAGTTTCTAACTTACTACAAATGGGGACTTTCTACAAAGACAAGCAACCAATGCGCATAATCAATGAAAAATATGAAATTTCCATTGCTTAGCTTTCCTACCAAGGCTCTCTATAATATCCCTCCTAACTAAAACCGTCTCTAATTATTACACTTCTTATTACACCTAATGGTTTTACACCTTAATGTATTAGAACTACTTTCTCTTATGAGAAACCATTAACGCTAAAACCTTCTATGAATCCTTTAAAAGAGGATTTCATGTTTATGTGAAATTACAGGAACTTATTTTATAATTTATCGAAATAGGCTATACAAAATATGGTGCTTTCCATACCTTGTACATCTCTTTCATGTATTCCTTATAACTTGCACAAAACATCTTTATTTGTGATTTGGTTTCATAGAAAATTATATCATTATTCATTTCATTCCAATATATTAAAGTATGTTTAATCTATATTCACTTACAATAGACATTTTCTACGGAATTTATTAATTTCCTAATATTTAACTTACATCTTTTTCAGAAGAACTCATTTTCAAAACTATTTTAATATTTTCATAACTATAAAACATTTCCTTATACTTATTTAAATTATAAGTGTACTTACAAACCACTTTATTTCTATACTTAGAAGTTATCTTCAAAACACATTTTTTGGGGTCAAAACAGATGTTGCATAAAACACCGTTACTACAAGCCAAAAATACTAGTATTGTGAGGAATGCAGAATATGGATCTTAAGGCTAGAATGAACACTAGAGGGGGAGTGAATAGTGTTTATAAGAAATTACTAAATCTTTTTGAGTTATTGTTGATTTGTACACAAATATATGCAATATTCAGACACAGATATAATCACAGAATCAAACACAGATGCAGAAATAAAGTAAATGCAGTAAAGGAAAGAACACACCGGATTTTATACTGGTTCGGAGTTACCCTACATCCAGTCCCGCACAACTAAGTACAGATTTCCTTTCAAAAGCAATTGTACAATTACACCCTCGGTTTCAAGGCTACGAGGTACACCCTCCAAAATCACAATCCTCTGGGTAGAGATATTTGATTTCCAGGGCAACAAGTTCACCCAATTGATTTCCAAGGCTACAATCACACCTTTTCTCACATGATTGATTTCCAAGGCTACAATCACACCTTTTCTCGCTAGATAGATTACAAAGAAGCCTATAACTCTGAATAGCACTGGGATCTTGTTGAGATAGTGATAGAGAATCAAACCAGAGAAGATCTAGTAAGATTCATGTTGATTTTGGCAGAGTGATGATAAGATTTTGAATAAGAAAATGTGGAAGAAGAAGAGAAGTGAAAAACCAGAAAATCTGATATAAAATTCATTGAAACCAACCCCTATTTATAGAAGAACAACAACCATGTCTATTCATGAAAGGTTATGGCGAATAAACAATTCTTTTGAAATTCAAATTTTTGGTCCTAACTGACACTATGTCGACATGGGGTACTAGAGCATGTCGACATCCCAAAGGAAATTTTGATTTTTTATTTTTCTTTGAAAATAACCTTTATCTTATATTAAAACTATTTTAAACTTTATTAATATACTTGACTATAGATAAAATACATAGATAAATATAGAGAATAATATATATAATTTTACTATAATTTTATATTTAAATCTAAGTAAATATTAAAAGTTAAATATATTAAAAGATAGTTTAAAACAAACGAAGTTTAAAACAAGAATTTATTTAAGAACAAAATCAAAGAATATTTTTTAAGGCTAAAACATCCTTTTGAAAATCATTTGAAAAGATAATTTTTAAGGCTAAAACATTTTGAAAAGCAGTTTTGAAAATCATTTTGAAGTAGTTTTGCAAGCTTCTTCCTGCAGAATATCTCATCACATCAGGACTCGAGAACTTGTACAAAACCAGGATGTTCGTGGGTTTGTAAGCCACTTGTCGTAGGTTTGTAAGCTACTTGTCGTGGGTTTGTAAGCCACTAAAAAGGTAGAAATGGGTTCCATCCCAAATGAAAATACGGAATGAAGATTTCAGTGCTATTGTGAAGTTTTAACATAATTCTAGACTCAATACTTATCTTGAAATCTTGAACACTTGATAATCTTGATATTCTTGATACTCATGAGTCTTCAATCTTGATATCTTGAATCTCTATATTGTACAGTCTTCATTTTTGGTACCTGCATGGTTAAATCCTGCATATACATATATATCTAAACTATAATGTTAGTATTTATATTTTATAATATTATTCTAAGGTTGTTGTCATCAAAACCATCAACTCATGGACTAACAATCTCCCCCTTTTTGATGATGACAACCGTTGTTTACAAAATATTACTTCTATCCTAATAACTCCCCCTAAAACTGATAATCCCCTTTAATCTACGCCTATCTCTTCTATTTTATATTTCTCCCCATTTATCATCAACAAAAACAAACTAGCTCTAAACTATATAACTCTTAGTCTAATATCCTATATGATGATAGTGTTATCATACATAATCAATACTTACTTGTAAACCTAAACTTAGTCCTAAACCACTAAGATTCCTAACCAAGTACCTATATAATACTTATATATAACATATATAGGAATCATATATAAGAACACACAATATTTATTTTTATATATATATGTTTATATTTACATTTTCGTACAACATGACAAATATACACATAACGATGAAAAACGAAAAAGAAGAAACTACTGAGTATCTTTGACAATTGGAGATCTATGGATCGAACAATTTGGATAATGGAAACAGAAATTTCCACGTTGTTCAACCAAGTTTCCATCCTTGTCAAAACATACTTTGCCAACGTAAATGACTTTGTCGTTTTCTTCTGCATGCTCTTCTTCCATTGGTTCTTCTTCTTCTTCTTCACTTTCCTCTTGTTCATGATCTCCTGAAGAGCCTCGTCAATCAAGATTGGATTAGCATGATTGTCCATTAGAAATTTTTGCAAATTTCTAAGGATTTTCCCTTGCCTTTCTTGTTCTTTTGCCATTCGGAGTTGCACTATTTGAATTTCAGTCATTAACTGAATTGCATCCTTCAGAGAATCCTCCATTTTTGTCACTCGGGCGAGTGTAGTACGTTGGAACGGACCAGAGGTAGGAGAAGGGAACGAAAAGGTTGATTTTATGTTTGATTTGGAAGAGGAGGCCATTGATAAATTGATTTCAGAAGATAGAACAGAAAGTGAACAGAGAGAATGAAGAAATTTTCGAAAATAAGAAGAATATATAACCAATTATTTGAATTTTGGTGGGAAAATTTTTAAAATTTAAAAAAACGTTATATGTCGACATGGGTATAGGGGGATGTCGACATGGTTCTCAATATTTTTACTATTTGATTTATTTTGATTTAATTTTTAATTATACTTTGTTATTTATATTTTATATTTCAGTTAATGAACAAATACCTAATTCTCTTCTTAATTTAGTAAATGTAGATTCATTTAAGGGTTTTGTTAAGATATCAGCAATTTGATTTTCAGAATTGATATAGTCGAGAGTAATTACTTCTCTACTTATATTATCTTTGAGAAAATGGTGTGTGATATCAATATGTTTAGTTCGAGCATGTTGAGTAGTATTTTTGGATAAATTTATTGCACTAGTATTATCACAATAAATTGGTGATTTTGAGATATTTAAACCAAAATCTTTTAAAGTTTGTTGCATATATATTACTTGAGAACAAGCCAAAGCAGCAGAAGTATACTCTACTTCAGTTGCTGATAGAGAAACTGTGTTTTGCTTTTTACTAAACCAGGAAATCAGAGAATGCCCTAAAAAGTGACAAGTTCCACTTGTACTTTTTCGGTCTGATTTACAACCAGCATAATCAGCATCACAGTAAGATATTAAGTCAAACGGATCATTTTTAGGATAAAATAAGCCATAATCAAAGGTGTGTTTAACATATCTTATAATACATTTTACAGCTTTTAAGTGAGTTTCTTTAGGTTGGGATTGATACCTTGCACAGAGACAGACACTATGCATGATATCAGGTCTACTCGCAGTGATATAGAGTAGTGATCCAATCATTCCTCTATATAATTTTTGATCTACATCTTTTGAGAGATCTTCTTTACTAAGGTACTCATTGGTTGCCATGGGAGTGGGTTTTCCACTCGCAGTAGTCAAACCAAATTTACTAACTAGGTCTTTAGCATATTTTTCTTGACTAATAAAGATACCATTATCTAATTGTTTTATTTGTAATCCTAAAAAGAAGTTTAATTCACCCATATGACTCATCTCAAACTCTTTTGTCATTATTTCAGAAAATTCCTTATTCATTTCAAAATTAGTTGATCCAAAAATGATATCATCTACGTAGACTTGTACGAGTTGAATATCATTTTTATTTCTTTTAATAAAATGAGTATTATCTACTTTACATATTTCAAAATTTGATTGTAACAAGTAAGATCTTAGTCTATCATACCAGGCTCTAGGAGCTTGCTTTAGACCATATAGAGCTTTCTTAAGTTTGTAAACATGATTTGGAAATTTATCATTTTCAAAAAGTGGTGGTTGTTCAACAAATACTTGTTCTTTTACAAAACCATTTAAAAATGCACTTTTAACATCCATTTGAAATAATTTTAAATTATTATGATTTGCGAAAGCAAGTAGAATCCTAATGGCTTCTAATCTTGCTACGGGGGCAAAGGTTTCATCAAAATCTATGCCTTCTTCTTGACAATAACCTTGAGCGACTAACCGGGCTTTATTTCTAACAACCTCTCCTTGTTCATTCATTTTATTTTTATAAACCCATTTAGTTCCAATTATTGTTTTATTTTCAGGTCAAGGAACAAGTTCCCAAACATCATTTCTAGTGAATTGATTTAATTCTTCTTGCATAGCCAAAATCCATGAATCATCAATTGATGCTTTTTCTGGATTTTTGGGTTCAATAGTTGATATAAAAGCTACATCACTCATTTGACTTAGTTGATTTCTAGTTTTAACAACAGATTGCATATCTCCAAGTATATTTTCTATAGAGTGATCTTTTAAAAGTTTAATCCTTTTATTAGGATGATTTAATTCATTATTAGTTTCAGTTGACTCTTGGTTTTGAGTGATTAAATCCTCTTCATCATTTATTTCTTCAAAATTTTTGAAATTTTCATCAAATGAAACATGCATTGTTTCTTCGATGGTATTAGTTCTTAAATTAAATACTCTGTATGCTTTACTTCTATTAGAGTATCCGATAAAGATACCTTTGTCGGATTTAGGATCAAATTTATCTAAGTTATCTTTTGTATTTAAAATAAAACATTTACTTCCAAAAATTCTAAAATAAGATACCTTAGGTTTCTTTGAGTAAATAAGTTCATAAGATGTCTTATCAGTTAAAGGTCTAATTAAAATTCTATTTAAAATATAGCAGGCGGTAGCAACTGCTTCTGCCCAAAAGTACTTTGGTAAATTACTATCAGAAAGCATAGTTCTCGCACACTCTTGAATCGTCCTATTTTTACGTTCTACTACTCCGTTTTGTTGTGGAGTTCTTGGAAATGAAAAATTGTGAATTATTTCCTTTTTATTGCAGAATTCTTCAAAATTTTCATTTTCAAATTCACCACCGTGATCACTACGGATGGTTATAATTTTTTGAGAAAGTTGATTTTGAACCCTTTTTGAAAAATTCTTAAAATATTCAAAAGTATCACTTTTATGTTTTAAAAATATTGTCCATGTAAATCTAGAATAATCATCTACAATTACAAAAACATATTTACTATTATTTATTGATAGAATTTGAGATGGACCAAATAGATCAATATGAAGTAATTCAAGAGGTTTTGAAGTAGAAATTATATTTTTTAATTTAAAGGAGCTTTTTCTAAGTTTTCCTAGTTGACATGCATCACATAGACAATCTACTTTAAAATTCATTTTAGGGAGGCCTCTTACTAGATCATGTTTTGACAGTCTAGATAAGAGTTTGAAATTCAAATGCCCAAATCTCTTATGCCAAATCCAAGGGTCACTTGCATTTGCCAAAAGACACAAGTATCATTTGAAATTTTCATACTAAGAATATAAATATTCTTTTTCCTAATTCCCTCAAATATTATGGTTGAATTATTATCTTCAATGTGTCACTTATCTTTTTCAAATTTAATTTTATATCCATTATCGCATAGTTGACTTATACTTAGCAGATTGTGTTTCAGATTCTTTACTAGCAAAACATTAGTAATAATAGAAGTTTCAGAGTTACCGACTTTGCCGATGCCGATCACATAACCTTTTGAATTGTCTCCAAAGTTAACCAGTCCTCCATCTTTGTATATTATATCATTCAGCATATCTGGATTCCCAGTCATGTGTCTAGAACATCCACTATCGAGTATCCATTTGTTCTTTTTGATCTGCACAGTTTGTTTGTTCTGGATTGATTCCTCAACTCCCATAAAGCATGATTCCTGCACATCAAACAATCTTTGTAGACAACTTGTATTTGAATATTGATTATATGCAGACTCAAGAGACAATGATGATCTGAATATTTCTAAACATGCATTAACAAATTTCTTAAACATAGCCATTTAAAAAAAACTTTTTCAAAAATCAGATTATGAAACTTTTGAAAACCTTGCTCTGATACCAAATGTGAGGAATGCGGAATATGGATCTTAAGGCTAGAATGAACACTAGAGGGGGGTGAATAGTGTTTATAAGAAATTACTAAATCTTTTTGAGTTATTGTTGATTTTTACACAAATGTATGCAATATTCAGACACAGATATAATCACAGAATCAAACACAGATGCAGAAATAAAGTAAATGCAGTAAAGGAAAGAACACACCGGATTTTATACTGGTTTGGAGTTACCCTACATCCAGTCCTACACAACTAAGTACGGATTTCCTTTCAAAAGCAATTGTACAGCTACACCCTCGGTTTCAAGACTACGAGGTACACCCTCCAGAATCACAATCCTCTGGGTAGAGATACTTGATTTCCGGGGAAACAAGTTCACCCAATTGATTTCCAAGGCTACAATCACACCTTTTCTCACTTGATTGATTTCCAAGGCTACAATCACACCTTTTCTCGCTTGATTGATTTCCAAGGCTACAATCACACCTTTTCTCACTAGATAGATTACAAAGAAGCCTATAACTCTGAATAACACTGGGATCTTGTTGAGATAGTGATAGAGAACCAAACAGAGATGATCTTGTTAGATTCAATGTTGATTTCGGCAGAGTGATGATAGGATTTTGAATAAGAAAAGGTGGAAGAAGAAGAGAAGTGAAAAACCAGAAAATCTGATATAAAATTCGTTGAAACCAACCCCTATTTATAGAAGAACAACAGCCATGTCTATTCATGAAAGGTTATGGCGAATAGACACTTCTTTTGAAATTCAAATTTTTGGTCCTAATTGACACTATGTCGACATGGGGTACTAGAGCATGTCGACATCCTAAAGGAAATTTTGATGTTTTGTTTTTCTTTGAAAATAACCTTTATCTTATATTAAAACTATTTTAAACTTTATTAATATACTTGACTATAGATAAAATACATAGATAAATATTGAGAATAATATATATAAAATTTTACTATAATTTTATATTTAAATCTAAGTAAATATTAAAAGTTACATATATTAAAAGATAGTTTAAAACAAACGAAGTTTAAAACAAGAATTTATTTAAGAACAAAATCAAAGAATATTTTTTAAGGCTAAAACATCCTTTTGAAAATCATTTGAAAAGATAATTTTTAAGGCTAAAACATTTTGAAAAGCAGTTTTGAAAATCATTTTGAAATAGTTTTGCAAGCTTCTTCCTGCAGAATATCTCATCACATCAGGACTCGAGAACTTGTACAAAACCAGGATGTTCGTGGGTTTGTAAGCCACTTGTCATAGGTTTGTAAGCTACTTGTCGTGGGTTTGTAAGCCACTAAAAAGGTAGAAATGGATTCCATCCCAAATGAAAATACAGAATGAAGATTTCAGTGCCATTGTGAAGTTTTAACATAATTCTAGACTCAATACTTATCTTGAAATCTTTAACTCTTGATAATCTTGATATTCTTGATACTCATGAGTCTTCAATCTTGATATCTTGAATCTCTATACTGTACAGTCTTCATTCTTGGTACCTGCATGGTTAAACCCTGCATATACATATATATCTAAACTAATGTTAGTATTTATATTTTATAATCTTATTCTAAGGTTGTTGTCATCAAAACCATCAACTCATGGACTAACAAGTATATGGATTCAATTAAAATAATTATTAATAAATCCCATATGCTATGTAAAAAGATTTCCTTTGGGAGTCACCTACTATAACAATATTGTCATAGTCTATTCTTCCTTTATTTTTCACGAAAACATCTATTGCAACAATAAATGTTGTACCTACGTTTTCGATACTTAACACACTCTAGGTTTTTATATTTAAAATCTTTGTTTACCTACAAAGAAACTAGCGAGCTATACATGCTCTATAATTCTTCAAAAAGAATTTCACTTTTAACAAAATTTACATCATATAAAAACCAATTTAAATTTCAAACCACTTTTTCAAAAACCCAAAATTTACTTCCTCAAACATATTAACAAGTATATTTTTCAACTTTTCAATTCCAAAAGTTTCATTTTATTGGGCTAGACATAATGTGAATTTTCTTCTTACTACCCTAGGAATACCCTTCCTAAACCCTGGAAATCTCATTTCCTTACTAAAATCTCTTATTCCTTCCAAAATAAAAATAATCCCCCTACTATCCCTAGGGAACTTTCCCACTTCCTATAACATATGGATACCAATCTTCTCTTAAAACATAGCTTATTGTACACTATAAATCGGCAATAACATAGGGCTCAACATCCATGGGTCATCCCAAACCCAACTAGAAAACTATGCACAAATATACTTCTAAAAACTTTCCATATGTTAAAATCTATAATTGGGAACTATTTGAATTTTAGTACATAATATATTTATATTTTATTCAAAAATACAAATACGTTCACTCATATTTCCCAATTTACTTAGGATCTACTAACATAAGTTCTAATACCAAATGTAACAATCCGAATTCCAGCGGGTCTCTATTTTTTGCAAAAATGCTAAAATCCAAGCCCACTGAAGCTCGAGTTGGGTATCTAGTATCTTGCAAATAGGCAAAGATAAATATATCAGAGCTCAAATAATTATCTCACAGCGGAACTGACTAAAATATAATAGTAAGTAAATACTCACCAAGGTAATAACACTTTCTAAACAAGTGTCACAACTTTTCCATCTATCTAACCTGTGGGATGATATGAGGAGTGGGTCAGAACCAAAGTTCTAGTGAATGGACATATTATACACTTCTAAGCATAATTCTACATATACCATTCTATTTTCATTTTCTGTTATATTAGGTTTATTGGGTTTATAATAATCTCGCCTCTGTGTGTGAATCGTACCCATCTACTCCCTAGTAGATTAAGACCTAATAACCAATATATATATGTAGCTACATGCCCAAAGATTGCATCGGTCCTAGGTACTACCCATAGTACATTCTATATCCTCCTCGAAAGGACTCCATCATCTTGCTACTAGAGGGTACTGTAACTACATCTATAAAGGACAGCTTCGTGAGGCCTACAATATAGATGTTCCATCGTCTACTATGAAAACGTGAAAGTACATCCACACTAGATTATACTAGTGCTCGGACATCCACAATGTACCACCCAGTGCGTACCTTGAGGACTACACGTAATCGTTATGTCTACTCCCTGAATTCCACCAACAAGGTCTACCTTGTACAGAACTCAGTCGGGGATTTTCTATATCTGTAAAGGTCCTTTTCGTTAAGCCTACAATACAGATATTCTACTTGGTCTATCTCTTTTCTCATCGTGGATATAGCCCCACGCAGCCCCCCTCAACTTATCGAAAGACCTTTCAAGAGCTAAGTGGTTGTGCCCTACTACAAACAATCTAAACATCCAATTGGATGTGCCTCTCATCCAATGTCTCAATAGTGAAAGAATCATTGGCCTATTGGTTTAACCTTAGTCTTTCTCGAATTCTCTCTGACTGATGATGGCTGATTTCCGCATGCGACTATCCTTATGGGTCCTGCCCACTATAACCTACTCGCAAACTAGAGTACGGTGTCATACAAATATCCTACTCCATCATCAACCTTTTGACCGCCTACAAAGGTCCGCTTCGTTAGGCCTGCAATGTAAAAGCAATCAAGGCATACTCTCTTGATGGAACACCTACAGACTTGTCTCCGGGGGTGCAGCTTCATTAAGCCTACCCCAAAGGGCCATCCTAGAGTATTCCCACATCCCGTTGAAGTCTTGTACTTCCTTCTAGCCTAAAAAAACTAAGTTGGACGTGCTCTTTCTATACTAAAAATCTACAATGAACTGCTTCGTTAGGCTTTTTATCTAGATTCTCTTTGGGCTACTCCAAACGCACCATACCATTTTATTAGACCCTACATCTAATCTTTTATTACGCATTTAGTTTACTTTTCTTATTCGTTGGCTACTTATTTACCCTAATCAGCATACACAGCCCCACCCACGTGTGAGACCATCAGTCCTAGACCTGAAAGGGAATGCTGCAGGTATGGGCCACTGCTATTATTTTTGCTTATTAACTTAATCCAAGATCTAAGTTTGATAAATAAGCCGCTTCTATTTCTTTCTTTTTAATTATAACCTACGTATTACAATTATACTTGCAATTGTCACTTTTATATTCTTTTCTTTCTTTTATAACCTACATGTAATAAATGTAATTGCAAGTGTCTCTTTTCTATTCTAGTATGTCTTCTTTTATTATGAAACTAAATTTTCTTTAGTTCTCTTATATTATATAACAGTCTTAATTTGGGACTACGTCCAACTGTCATAAGTTACTTATCATAAACACTGCTTTACTTTTTACTCTACTATCTGCGAAATGCAGATCTAGGCACATTTTCTGTTTATTGTTTCTAGTCTTGTCAAATAATTAACTTTATTATTTCTTCTTCTTTAATTTTTTTAATGCTTCACGGTATTCTCTTTTATTCTGGGAAGTAGTTCTATTCTATTTGGTTGGTTACAAAAACTGTGCTAAAAATCCATTTCTATATTTTAATACTAAATAATGCTATAAATAATAACTCGTAATTGCAAGATATTTCTTTTATTATTTCTTTAATTGTTGAGTAATGCAAAATACAGTAATGTCTCTATTTTGCACTAATTCCATTTTTCTTGATTTTATTCTTGCAATTACGTTTATCGTTATTCTTACACTATTAAACTATGGAAATGCATTCGCTTTTCTAAACCAACCAACTAATCTATCACTAACTTCCAAATCAAGTTATTAGATTCTTCCCTTTTTAATTCATTTATCCCGTTTTAACAAAATTTACTATAAATTTCTCACTTTTAGACTTATGCATTTCTCTACAACTTCTAAGCCTAATATTACTTATATTTAATTGGGTTTCTTTTCTTTTTTTTCCCATATAAATAACATTTAAATATAAGTACAATTTTCTTACAAAATTTACAGTTTTAACATAACTAGCTAGTAGAACCGATTACTGAAATTAGTCCAAATGCTGAATTAAATATTTAACGGAACTCTAACTATATTATATATCACAAACATAAAAGAGATATAATTTAAATCCACTCACCTGTTGTCCTTAGCTTCAATGCATAGCCTTCCTGGATCCACTTCTAAGGCGTCTAATATTTTTATTAAAAAGATATTCTCCCTGGAAATATTTTCTATTTAGGGTTCAGCCTCTGGCAATGAACCCAATTGGGAGAAATCCGATTATGAGAAAATATTTAGGCCTAGGGTTCTATTTATAGTGAATCTTAGGAATCTCAAGCCGTCAGATTATAGGATTGAATCTGGTGCAACCATGTCATAGGCTTATTGTGAATCGTTGGATCCAAAAAATAACGCTCGAGATTGTGCGAAAATCAAATTATAAAACTTTAGCACGTCCCTGGACGATTCTCGTCCAGGGCAAAACACGGGTCGACCCGTGCGCTTTGCGAGTCGACCCTTGGGGTCCTACTTTTTTTCGTTTAATTGTTTATATATATTTATATAATTCTGATTTCTTATTCTTCTCTTAACTTCTTCATATTAACTCGGATTTTGACAAGTTATATATGGAAATTGAACAGAAAAACACCACGAACATAATGGTATATGTTTCGAGACCATATTCTTACAATTCCAAAAATGTTTATTTTCACTGTTCATCATTATTTTATTATTTAATTATCTAAAAATGTAGGGTGTTATAGTCAACCTCTTGACCTCTTTAACTTAGAGTGTTAAAATGGGCAATGTTTATGGGTTGACCCAAAACAACAAATAGTTTTGCAACTAATATGTTTTAAACAAAAACTATGGTTTTAATAAAATAATGTGTATTAAAAAATTTCTACCTCTTTATCTTAAGGTGTTATAATGAATAATGTTTATGGACTGACCCAATAACACCAATTAGTTTACGCTGCTTAGATACTTAAATAATATCTATCGTTTTGATAAAACAACATTATCAAAACTTTCATTTCCAATCTAACACATTTAAATCAGTGTTAAATTACCTCGTAAATTATTTAAGAGTAAAATTCATTTATCAGAACAATCTTTTGTCAAAAATACTTTTTATTTTGAAAATCAATTCCCTTTTAGGGAACTTAAAAATTGAATACCCGGTTTTTAGTTTCAAAACTCGTCTTTGAAAGTATACTCCTTACTTTTTCTTTATAAAATAACTTCAAACCACTTGTTTATTAAAACTCACTTTTGGTTCTTTTGGATTTGAATTCATTTCAATCGCAAAATGATAAAGAGAATAATTTACTAAGTACTCCACAACATTCGCCTAAGCAACATATGGTCGTCACTTAGAAGCTTATTCAGATTACCACAAAACTAACTGAAATGTTTTCCTCCGAATTATTCCAAGAAAAAGCATTCTACTTAAAATTTCCTTTTCAAAATATTTATACTTTAGAAATATTACTAAATAATACCGTTGTTACTTTTCTCAAAATCTTTTGAAATTATTTTAAACAATTCCGGGATTTAATTTTTTTCAAAAACTCTTTAAATTTATTTGGAAAGACAAATTTATAATACTAATTGTATTAAAATAAGGGTGAAAACAAATGTCATTTTAAACATCGTTTACTAAAATCCCAAAACAGTTTACACTTAGCTTTATTTATAAACAATTCCTTTTAAAGGATTTTCTCATTTATAAACATCATTTATAAATTTAAAACAATGTTAATCGTCCTGGAGGATGATTTATAAAATTCTTTTATTAAATTTAAAATAACATTAATTCTCCTGAAAGATAATAAATCACATTTATGATATCTTTTATAAATCTAAAACAATATTAACTACCCCAAATGATAATTAACCGAATTTACAATTTTCTTTAATAAACAAATCGATTATCTTTAATAAAATAGTTAATTACTTTCAAAACACTTTCATCAAATCAATTAATTTATTTTAAACTCATTTATTAAATCAATTAACCAACTTAAAATATTATTTATCAAACGATTTATTAATTTCAAATAATCATTAATTAAAATGAATAATTACTTTTAAATATCATTAATTAAAATGATTATTAATTTTCAAATATCATTAATTAAAATAATTAATTAAATTCAAATATCATTATTTAAAACGATTAAATAAATCCAAATCTCCTTAATCAAAATGATTAATTAATTTTAAACATCATTAATCAAAATGATTAATTAATTTAAAATATCATTAATCAAAATGATTAATGAATTTTAAACATCTACTTTTGGGAAAACACAAGCTCAAGTTCAAACATACACAAGGATTTAGGGGATGATATTTAATAAATGACGGTATAATGAAAATTGCTATAAAGGCACTTAAACAGTTTAAATGGAATTTGTAGATTAATTTCAATTAAACATCCATTTTCCAAATCGAAATTCAACCAAACAATCAATCAAAAAAATTTTAACTATCATCCTAGAAATCAACAATAGTTTATAGCATCACATATATGATATAGTAAATTTGGGTGTGGGTTAATTCATATTTAAATGATTCTTCTTTATTATAACTAAATTTTCTCATATATTTATCCTCTAAATGTATTATCCTACTATTCAGATTATATTAAACAACTTTTTATTAAAAGTTTATTTCTAGCTTAACATTATTAAAAGATGACTTTTAACTTATCCCTTTCGCCGAACACCTTATAATCAAATTGTGAAACTTAATTCACAAGGGGTCCATTCCAAGTTTCCCTAATTCCTATCAACTCGACCAATACCTTACAAGGAATATTCCTTATGAACTATTCAA
The DNA here is from genome assembly GCA_030737815.1 of Allium fistulosum. NCBI lineage: Eukaryota > Viridiplantae > Streptophyta > Magnoliopsida > Asparagales > Amaryllidaceae > Allium > Allium fistulosum. The sequence goes on from CM060906.1 coordinate 47,037,304, forward strand.
AAATAGTTGATGCTTAAACAGGACGAGCATAACTAATCAAATACTAAATGATAACAATAAAATCTTATCATTTCTAAATAATCAACTCAACTATATTAATTTTATAAATCATTCTTATATATATATATAATATATTACTGGGTAAAATTATTTCATTTACCATTTTAAAATAATACTGTATTGGTAGATCTGTTCAAGTGTTTAGGAATTCCTATAGATAACGCTGATCAAACACATCGACCAGAATTCATATACCACTCAATGAATCAAACAACACAATATAAAACATTTTTATAACACTAACAAATACTCACTCAATATATACTTATACTCTCAAACTTATCCTAGGAATTACTAGTCCTATCCTTAGAGAGTTTACCCCACCAGGATTATGGGTTCGCTAAACCTAAGCTTTGATACCATCTGTGACGACCCACCTTCCCGATCCCTGGGAACGACACTTAATACATCCTCGGTATTCGTGTGTCGTTGCCCAAGCACCCAAAAGATAAGTTGTCTTGAGGTAATATAAAAAACAGAATAAGACAAAATAGATAAAACTCACAACGGAGTGGTTACATATAATATAAAATGATATAGTACAAAAGGTTACTCCTTATAAGGAGTTATCAGAGTTATAAAAAAATACTACATCTAACAGATTGGTAGGTATACATTCTGACGTTTCATTTTTAAGATACAAAATACACCTACATAATCACATAGTGGAAATAAATAACTAGATAACTAAGGAGCCGCCTCCTCGATCACCGACTTCAAAGAGCTCCAAAAAAACCTGTTATTCTCGGACTACCCAAATATAATTGAGTAGCCAAGAGTTTAGGGAAAATAAACAACTCGAGTCAGGCAAAAATGTCTAGTATGAGTAAAACTATGAAATAAATGGGGTGTATTTAAACAATAAAATATGGGACCACGCTGCTAACATGGAACGGGTTTTCTTCTACATAAACAACAACCAAACATAACAAAAATGGAAATGAATGATAGGGAACAAATCCAAACATAGATGACGGGTACAATTAGTATAACATTCAGACTTGAAAGAATGGAAATAGTCTGAATAAAATTCCAAACTGGATAGAATGGATAAAACAAGACACTAGTCCAAACTCAATAGAATGGACTAAACAAGATAACTATCCAAACTCGATAGAATGGGAAAAAACAATAATTGAACACCGTGAAGAGTGGTTGACTCTTTCCATTGTAATTAAAGAAAACAGATTCAAAGGTTTGAATCAAATAAGAAAATGAAATTTTCCAACTATGACTAGGAGGGTGCACCCCCTTACCAAAAGTATACCTCTAGAAATATACTTGAGAACTCTGACGACTCTCGGAAACCTCCAAGCCGGACCCCGCCAACTGTTACCGAGTATCTAAGTATTTCACATCTCAATGCGCAGCACTGAATCCAATCTAGAGTAGATGTGAAAATACCATAATGGGAGCAACCCACATAGCTTGTCCCCCACTCGCTCTTTGCTTTTAGTCATCTCCGACAAAGGATAACAAAGCTCAATAGAGCAATACATCGTCTTAGAATGACGATAATAAAGAAGCTGAAATAACCGATAGCCGAGTAACCAACCATCGAGGATATAATACGATTGTATATGGAAATTAAGTCTTGTATACTTATCACCACACATCGAATTCCAACTTGTACTATTACTTGGTTAACAATGATATTAGACAAGTCAAGGTAGTGTTACCTCAAAGTCATGCCTCACTATTATTCTTAACTTTCGAAATAGCGACAAGTCTACTTCTCCGACATTTAGTGCTAAGTATACAAATAAATCATTCCCATATAAGTGAATCATTTACGGAAATTAATTCATTTCTATAAACGAATCAAACCTTTTCTTTTAAAACCCGAATCCATGCATGGCCTCACATTACAAGTATTAGCTTTAAAACACTTTGTTAAAAGAGTTTTCTAACTTCAAAATATCAATTTTAAAAGGATTTAATAACTTAAAACATTCTTATTACATTGATCAATTAACTTTAAACTTCATCACACAATTTGATTTTTTGAACTTCAAATGTATTTAAATAATAAAAAGGGTAAACCACTTTTATACCTTGTTAAGTCAATTAATTAGTAAAATATAATTAAGTAAATTAATTATCATTATTTAAATGAATAACAAAGTCAAAACATCCTTGTTACTTTGTTAAATTCACTTTGAAACTTCATAAATTAAGTTGACTAATTAACTCCTAACACCTTTAATTAAAAAGGATAAATCACCTTTAAAACATCATTAATTTATTAATAATATTTAAATATAATTAATTAAATTAGTTAATTAATAATTAAATATCATTATTTTAAAATGAGTAATCAGTTAAACCATCATTAAGGAATGATTAATTAAAATGAAAACAAGTTGATTTCCTTTTAAAAGTCATTAATTAAAAAGATTAATTAATTTTAAAACATCATTAATTAATTGATAAATTAACTTTAGTTCATCATTTCAAAAGATTAATTAGCCTTAACATCATTAAATAAAATGATTAATTAAATTTAAAACATCATTAACTAAGTAATTAGTTAAATTTAAAACACATCATTAATAAGTTAATTAGTTAACATTAATCCTTATTAATTAAATAATCATTATTAAAATAATTAATTATTTTTGAAAACATCATTAATCAAAATCTTGCTTAACTTGTAAAATAATTCCACGCATGAAGATGAAATCAAATGGTTTGATAAGAAGAGATTTTCTGAAAGTGCCGATACCGCGATTATCGCTATACGGCTAGTTCGGCAAACAAGTTTATAATATTATCAACAAACCAAACATCACATAGCAATGGTTTAAGTATACATACAACAAGTATTCATAGGCAATAAATATGAACATAAATATAGTTTTAAAGCTTTGGTTTTTGATGGTGAAATTTTACTTACTAACTAGTTTGCTAACTAACATTTACTTAACATGTCTACATCCATCACACATATACATTTCCAAACCAAACATGAACAAATTCACATCATATCCAAACCAAGCAAGCAATATATATCATAATATAACTAAAGAAAAATATTTCCCAAAAAAAAGGTTAAGAGTTTTACTCACCGAAATCTTTTGAAAACTTGAAACATTTTGGAATTCGGAAAGCTTGGAAAATCACAAAATCTACTCAAAAATAGGTCAACTTCCCCACGATTTTTGGACACATAATTCTTTGATTTTGGAAATGTGGTCAATAGTAATGTTTTAGGAAATTCTTTACTCTACAATCTAAAACAAAGAAACACTCAATTTCAGTTATTTATGAGGAAGATATGGTCGAAATAAGAAGGACCATTTTCGGACTTGAAATTATGGGTCCGAAAATGCTTTGTGAAGAAATGAACTTTGGACATGGTTAAGCTCAAAATTAGAAGAAGTGGTACAAATAAAAGTTGTAGCCATTGGAATTTTATACGGTTTGAAGAAATGAAATGCTCCATTTGACTAAGTTTTGAGAAAGATATGGCAGAAGTAAAAGAGGTGAAATTGAAGAAGTGAAAGGGGTATTTATGTGCAAGTGAAAGTGTAAATTACCTAAATGCCCATGTCCTTTACCCTCCACTACTCTCTTGCCACCTCACCTAGCCTCCTAAATCTCATATCCTTCAGCCACCTTCTTGTACCTTTCTCTCTTTTCAAAGCCAACATTACTTAAATTCATGTGTACATTATGTTTTTAGATGTGATGTTTACTTTTACATAATTTTATATTATATTATCTTAAGTGTGTGTGTGTGTGTGTGTGTATATATATATATATATGCACACACACATACACTTAACTAATGCATACATGAATACATACATATCCTAATTTATTTCTAAGTGAATATGTATATACTTATGCTATTTTGATTACAATATTTCAAACAACTTTTATACGATGAAACGTCGAAAATTCGGAAAACGTTTTCCGGTCATATTTTCTGTTTTTTATCGAACTAAATATTTTTGTAAACTAAAAAACTATTTTGTTTTCAATATTTATTATTTAAAATTGTTTTTATTTTAATTATAAAACCTATTGTTTGAAAATTTAAAATTAATTAAATGTTCGATAATTAATATAGTGAAATTTTGGGTCATTACACTCTTCCCCCCTTAAAAGAATTTCATCCTCAATATTTACCACAATCATATCCCAGAAAACAAACTATCCTAGAAATACCTAACACATTCAGATGTAACTTATCCAGCAAAAACTAGTATGATGTAAATCTATATGCAACCAAATTCAGAGAATATCCTTAAATAAAATACCGCGCATCCAATCATATCAAAAGGTAAGTTTAGAACTAAATGCTTGGCTCTTATATTCAAAAATTTATTTTTAAATTTCTTCGAAAAGAAATGTATTAAAACCAAAACAAAAAAAATAACTAAGAGGGGTCCTCCTAGTAATACATGTAAAACTCTAGAATTAAAACAACATGGAGCATCTAGTGTATTCCGGTTCTTCCAAATACAACAAATAGAGTGAATAATCATTATTTCTTTCCAAAAATTTTCAAAATCACTTTTTTTTCAAAAGCACCGGGGTTTACGTTCTCAACAATTCAAAAACCTTGGTTTACAGTTTTAACTTTATAAACTACGGTATATAAGACCACACAATCAATTAATTAAATTTAATAAAATAAAATCATCAAATTCAATTAACTCAAATCAACCAAATTCCTTAAAGAAATACACTAACACTATTAATCATTCAAATTTCATAAGCGAAAAATTTAACAGTCAACATTATTTAAAATGTCAAAAGATTAACAACAAACTCCTAACTTAGGTCCAAAACTTTCTTAATTTCCCAAAATATAGATAATTATCTAAGCATACCATTCTTTGCTCATTAGCCTTTGATTATTGCTTAGAAGATTATCCAAACTTACTCGGACAAAATTGAAATTTATACTCTTAAATTATTGGTTTCTTGACTACACCAATCTTTCTTAATCACATAAATTTGTATTTAATATTTTATTTAATATCAAAATTGTTTATGAATTATTTTACAATTTTTCATCTAAGTTTAAAAATATTTTATAAAGTCATTTCTTTATAAAGCGTCATATAATATCTTTTTCCACTTTATTTACTTGTATAATACCCTTCTAAATCCTAAGAGTATATACAAAACACAATTTGTTTTGCACTTCACAATTTATGTTAAGATCAAATAAAAATTTGGGTCTTTTAAAACCGAGTCAACCTTTTGACCTCTTTAACTTAGAGCGTTAAAATGGACGATGTTTATGGGTTGGCCCAAAACCACAAATAGTTTTACAACTTATACGTTTTAAACAAAAACTGTGGTTTAATAAAACAATGTCTATTAAAACCTTCCTACCTCTTTATCTTAAGGTGTAATAATGAATAATGTTTATGGACTGACCCAATAACACCAATTAGTTTACACTGCTTAGATACTTAAATAATATTTATCATTTTGATAAAACAACGTTATCAAAACTTTCATTTTCGATCTAACACACTTAAATCAGTGTTAAATTACCACGTATATAATTTAAGGGTAAAATTCATTTATCAGAACAATCTTTTGTCAAAAATACTTTTTATTTTGGAAATCAATTCCCTTTTAGGGAACTTAAAAATAGAATACCCGATTTTTAGTTTCAAAACTCATCTCTAAAAGTATACTCCTTACTTTTTCTTTATAACATAACTTCAAACCACTTGTTTATTAAAACTTACTTTCGGTTCATTTGGATTTGAATTCATTTCAATCGCACAATGATAAAGAGAATAATTTACTAAGTACTCCACAACATTGGTCTAAGCAACATATGATCGTCACTTAGAAGCTTATTTAGATTACCACAAAACTAACCGAAATGTTTTCCTCCGAATTAGTCAAAGAAAAAGCATTGTACTTAAAATTTCTTTTTCAAAATATTTATACTTTAGAAATATTTCTAAATAATACCGTTATTACTTTTCTCAAAATCTTTTGAAATTATTTTAAACAATTCTGGGATTTTATTTTTTTCAAAAACTCTTTAAATGTTATTTGGAAAGACAAATTTATAATACAAATTGTATTAAAACAAGGGTCAAAACAAATGTCATTTTAAACATCGTTTACTAAAATCCCAAAACAGTTTACACTTAGCTTTATTTATAAACAATTCCTTTTAGAAGATTTTCTCATTTATAACATCATTTATAAATTTAAAAAAATGTTAACCGTCCTGGAGGATGATTTATAAATTCTTTTATTAAATTTAAAATAACATTAATTCTCTTGAAAGATAATAAATCACATTTATAATATCTTTTATAAATCCAAAACAATATTAACTACCCCAAATGATAATTAATAAAATTTACAATTTCTTTAATAAACAAATCAATTATCTTTAGTAAAATAGTTAATTACTTTCAAAACACTTTCATCAAATAAATTAATTTATTTTAAACTCATTTATTAAATCAATTAACCAACTTAAAATATTATTTATCAAACAATTTATTAATTTCATATAATCATTAATTAAAATGAATAATTACTTTTAAATATCATTAATTAAAATGATTATAATTTTCAAATATCATTAATTAAAATAATTAATTAAATTTAAATATCATTAATTAAAATGATTAATTAAATCCAAATCTCTTTAATCAAAAAGATTAATTAATTTTAAACATCATTAGTTAAAATAATTAATTAATTTAAAATATCATTAATTAAAATGATTAATGAATTTTAAACATCTACTTTTGGGAAAACACAAGCTCAAGTTCAAACATACACATGGGTTTAGGGGATGATATTTAATAAATGGTGGTATGACAGAAATTGCTATAACGGCACTTAAACCGTTTAAATGAAATATCCAGATTAATTTCAATTAAACATCCATTTTCCAAATGGAAATTCAACCAAACAATCAATCAAACAAATCTAATTATCATCCCAGAAATCAATAATAGTTTATGGCATCACATATATGATATAATAAATTTTGGTGTTGGTTAATTCATATTTAAATGATTCTTATTTATTATAACTAAATTTTCTCATATATTTATCCTCTAAATGTATTATCCTACTATTCAGATTATATTAAACAACTTTTGATTAAAAGTTTATTTTTAGCTTAACATTATTAAAAGATAACTTTTAACTTATCCCTTTCATCGAACACCTTATTAGCAAACTGTGAAACTTAATTCACAAGGGGTTCGTTCCAAGATTCCTTAATACCCATCAAATCGACCAATATCTTAACAAGAAAAATTCCTTATGAACTATTCAAAATTGTTAATGCTCAAACTGGATCAGCATAACTAATCAAATACTAAATGATAACAATAAAATATTATCATTTCTAAATAATCAACTCAACTATACAACTATGTTAATTTTGAAACTCATTCTTTTATATATATATATATAATATATTCCTAGTAAATTTATTTCATTTATCATTTTAAAATAATACTGTATTGGTATATCTGTTCAAGTGTTTAGGAATTCCTATCGATAACGCTGATCACACGCATCGACCAAAATTCATATACCACTCAATAGATAAAACAACACAATATAAAATATTTTTATAACACTAACAAATACGTAATCAATATATACTTAAACTCTCAAACTTATCGTAGGATATTACTAATCCTATCCTTAGAGAGTTTACCCCACTAGGCTTAGGGGTTCGCTAAACCTAAGCTCTGATACCATCTGTGATGACCCACCTTCCCGATCCCTTGGAATGACACTTAATACATCCTCGGTATTCGTGTGTCATTGCCCAAGCACCCGAAAGATAAGTTGTATTGGGGTAAATTAAAGAACAAAACAAGACAGAATAGATAAGCCTCGGAGGGAAATGGTTACATATAATATAAAATGATATAGTACAAAAGGTTACTCCTTATAAGGAGTTATCAAAGTTATAAAAAAACTACATCTAACAGATTGGTAGCTATACATTCTGACTTTTCAATTTTAATATAAAAAATACACCTGCATAATCACATAGTGGAAATAAATAACTATATAACTATGTTGCCGCCTGCTCGATCACCGTCTTCAAAGAGCTCCAAAGAAAACCTACTATTCTCGGACTACCCAAATATAATTGAGTACCCGAGAGTTTAGGGAAAATAAACAGCTCGGGTCAGACAAAAATGTCTGGTATGAGTAAAACTGTGAAACAAATGGGGTGTATTTAAACAATGATATGTGGGACAATGCTGCTAACATGGAACGGGTTTTCTCATACATAAACAACAACCAAACATAACAAAAATTGAAATGAACGATAGGGAACAAATCCAAACATAGATGATGGGTACAATTAGTATAACATTCAGACTTGAAAGAGTGGAAATAGTCTGAATAAAATTCCAAACTGGATAGAATGGACAAAACAAGACAGCAGTCCAAACTCGATAGAATGGAATAAAAAAGATAACTATCCAAACTCGATTGAATGGACAAAACCAATAATTGAACACCACGAAGAGTGGTTGACTCTTCCCATTGTAATTAAAGAAAACAGATTCAATGGTTCGAATCAAATAAGAAAATGAAAATTTCCAATAATGACTAGGAGGGTGCACCCCCCTTACCGAAAGTATACCTCTAGAAATATACTTGAGAACTTCGATAGCTCTCAGAAGCCTCCAAGCCGGACCCCGCCAACTATTATCGAGTATCTGAGTATTTCACATCTCAATGCGCAACACCAAATTCAATCTAGAGTGGATGCGAAAATACCCTAATGGGAGCAACCCCACATAGCTTGGCCCCTACTTGCTCTTTGGTTTTAGTCATCTTCGACAAAGGATATCAAAGCTCAATAGACCAATACATCGTCTTAGAATGACGATAATAAAGAAGCTGAAATAACCGATAGCTGAGAGACCAACTATCGAAGATATAAAACGATCGTATATGGAAATTAAGTCTTGTATACTTATCACCACTCATCGAATTCCAACTTGTACTATTTCTTGCTTAACAATAATATCAGACAAGTCAAGGTAGTGTTACCTCATAGTCATGTCTCACTAATATTCTTAACTTTAGAAATAGCGACAAGTCCACTTCTTCGACGTTTAGAGCTAAGTATACAAATAAATTGTTCGCATATAAGTGAATTGTTTATGGAAATTAATTCATTTCCATAAATGAATCAAACCTTTTCTTTTAAAAACCCGAATTCATGCTTGGCCTCACTTTGCAAGTATAATCTTTAAAACACTTTGTTAAAAGAGTTTACTAACTTTAAAACATCAATTTAAAAAAGATTTAATAACTTAAAACATTCTTATTACATTGATTAATTAACTTTAAACTTCTTCACACAATTTGATTTTTTGAACTTCAAATTTATTTAAATAATAAAAAAGGTAAACCACATTTAAACCTTGTTAAGTCAACTAATTAGTAAAATATAATTAATTAAATTAATGATTAATTAATTTTCATTATTTAAATCAATAACAAAGTCAAAACATCCTTGTTACTTTGATAAATTCACTTTGAAACTTCATAAATTAAGTTGATTAATTAACTCCAAACACCTTTAATTAAAAAGGGTAAATCACCTTTAAAACATCATTAATTTAATTAATTAATAATATTTAAATAAAAATAGTTAAATTAGTTAATTAATAATTAAATATTATTATTTTAAAATTATTAATCAATTTAAACCATCATTAAGGAAAGATTAATTAAAGTTAAAACAAGTTGATTTCCTTTTAAAAGTCATTAATTAAAAAGATTTATTAATTTTAAAACATCATTAATTTATTGATTAATTAACTTTAATCCATCATTTTCAAAAGATTAATTAGCCTTAAAAATCATTAAACAAAATGATTAATTAAATTTAAAACATCATTAACCAAGTAATTAGTTAAAGTTAAAACACATCATTAATAAGTTAATTAGTTAACCTTAATCCTTATTAATTAAATTAAATAATCATTGTTAAAATAATTAATTATTTTTGAAAACATCATTAATTAAAATCTTGCTTAACATATAAAACACTTCCAAGCACGAAGATGAAACCAAATGGTTTGATAAGAAGTGATTTTCTGAAAGTGCTAATACAGCGATTATTGCTAGACGGCTAGTTCGACAAACAAGTTTATAATATTATGAACACAACCAAACATCACATAGCAATGGTTTAAGCATACATACAACAAGCATTCATAGGCAACAAATATGAACATGAATATGGTTTTAAAGCTTTGGTTTTTTAGGGTGAAATTTTACTTACTAATTAGTTTGCTAACTAACATTTACTTAACATGTCTACATCCATCACACATATACATTTCCAAACCAAACATGAAAAAATTCACATTATATCCAAACCAAGCAAGAAATATATATCACAATATAACTAAAGAAAAATATTTCCCAAAAAATAGGTTAAGAGTTTTTGAAAACTTGAAACATATTGAAATTTAAAGCTTGGAAAATCACAAAATCTACTCAAAAATAGGTCAAATTCCCCTTGTTTTTGGACATGAAATTCTCAAATTTTTGAAAAGTGGTTAAAAGGAGTGTTTTAGGAAATTCTTTCCTCTACAATTTGAAAAAAATAAACACTCAATTTTAGTTACATATGAGGAAGATATGGTCGAAATAAGAAGGACCAATTTCGGACTTGAAATTCTGGTTCCGAAAATTTTTTCGGAAGAAATGAGCTTTGAGCATGGTTAAGCTCGAAATTAGAAAAAGTGGTACAAATAAAAGTTGTAGCCACTGGATTTTCCTATGGTTTGAAGAAAAGAAATGCTCTATTTGGTTAAATTTTGAGATAGATATGGCAGAAGTAAAAGAGGTGAAATTAAAGAACTGAAAGGGGTATTTATGTGCAAGTGAAAGTGTAAATTACCTAAATGCCCATGTCCTATACCCTCCACTACTCTCTTGACACCTCAGCTAGCCTCCTAAAACTCATATCCTTCAGCCACCTTCTTGTCCCCTTCTCTCTTTTCAAAGCCAACATTACTTAAATGCATGTGTACATTATGTTTTTAGATGTGATGTTTACTTTTACATAATTTTATATTATATTGTCTTAAGTATATATATACTTACATACACTTAACTAATGCATACATGAATACATACATATCCTAATTTATTTCTAAATGAATATGTATATAGTTATGCTATTTTGATTACAACATTTCAAACAACTTTTATACGATGAAACGTCGAAAATTCAGAAAACGACTTCCGGTCACATTTTATGTTTTTCATCGAGCTAAAAATTTTTGTAAACTAAATTTGAAAACTATTTCGTTTTCAATATTTATTATTTAAAATTGTTTTTATTTTAATTATAAAACCTATTATTTGAAAATTTAAAGATAATTAAATATTCGAAAATTAATATGGTGAAATTTTGGGTCATTACAGTATCTTCAACAAAATTCTTGGAATTCAGAACTGTCAAATTGAGTCCCATTATATTTTATAATAGTTCATGGAAGACCGAATTGGTATATGATGTTTTGAATAATAAATTTGATTACTTTTTCAGTTGTGATCGTGGCTAAAGGTTCTGCTTCGGCCCATTTGGTGCAGTAGTCAACTGCAACAGTTGCGTACTTGGTACCACCATTAGAGATCGCCAAGGAGTCGATGATGTCAATACCCCACATGGCGAACGGCCTGGGACCGACCATCTATACGATTTCTATTGGCGGAGCCCTTTGAAAATTTGCATATATTTGGCATTTGTCACATTTTCTTACATAACAGCTGCATCTTAATTTATGGTTGGCCAATAATACTCGTAACGGAGTATTTTATTTGCCAGAGTTTGCCTCCCAGTGTGATCGCTGCATTATTCTTCATGATCTTCTTTTATAACACGTTTTATCTCATCGTGAGCGACACGCCGGAGGAGAGAGACTGAAAAATCTTTCATGTACATAATTCTTCTTGCATAATATACCGTGAAGCTTTGCGAAGGACTTGTCGCTTTTCATTTCTTTTATCAGGCAGGACTCTGTAAAGTAAATATTCTTTGATCGGCGTCATCCATGATTCCCTTTCAGTCTCCGCTTCCAGTATTTGGTCGATTTCCATCATGTTTATACTTGGGGTATTTAATGCTTCGACCGAAAACAAGCCCATCTACTGTGCATCGCCGATACTAGCAAACTGTGCCAATGAATGAGCCTCCCTATTTTGATCTCATGGAATATGTGAAATTTCATAGTATTCAAATTCTGTCAAAAACTCTTGAACTCGGGTACGGTATGGGGCAATCCATTGTCCCATAGCCTGATAGTCTCCCCTAACTTGATACACCACCAACTGCAAACCGCAAAAGATTTCGATAGATTTTATTCCAACTTCTCTAGCGAGTTTAAGTCCAATAATCAAAGCTTCATACTCAGCCTCGTTGTTTTTCACCGGGAAATCAAGCTTTAATGCATAATAGATTGAACGATTTTCAGGAGTTACAAGCACAATCCTAGCTCCAGAGCAATGATGTTAGACGCTCCATCAGTATACAATTTCTACTGTACTGTAGGGATTTCGCTGGCTTAAGGAGAATCATCTTGCACAGTATGCTATAAAGTCCGCCAATGCCTAACCCTGGATAGTCCTCTTAGGGAGATAAGTAATGTCAAATTGACTAAGTTCAATATTCCACTTTAGTAACCTTCCAGACGTCTCAGGTGACTGTAGGACCTGTCGTAATGATTGGTCAGTGTAAACATTAATCGGATGTACCTGAATGTACGAATGAAGCTTCCATGACGTAATTAGTAAGCAGTATGCCAATTTCTCTATTTTCGGGTAGTTCCTTTCAGCTCCTATTAGTTGTTTGCTGACGTAATACACCGGTCTCTGAATATGATTCTCCTCGTGAAGCAATGCGGCGCTTATAGCATGTGCCGATACAACCAAATAAATGTACAACTCATGATCCACCGGCTTTGACAAGATAAGGGGTCTCTCCAAATGATTCACAAAGCTTGAAATGTGTCTTTACAATCTTGCATCCATTCAAAGTTCCTTTTCCCTTTTCTAATCAAATCAAAGAAAGGGATGCATTTGTTGGTAGCTTTGGAGATAAATCGACTTAAGGCGGCAACTTTCCCATTCAGGCTCTACACTTGTTTAATAGTTCTCGGTGCTTGGATATCACGGATAACCTGAATCTTCTCGGGATTAGCTTCTATTCCACGAGCATTGACAATAATGCCCAATAATTTTCTTGATGCAACATGTAACAACCCGCATATTTAGCGATTTTATATTTTTATATTTAAATCGTTAATCGGATGTTAGTCTGAAAAGCTACTTTTTGCATACGGTCAAATTAGGACTCGAGACCACCTCCATTGAGTTAAAAATGACGTTTGCGACCTTTTTGAGTGTAAACTTCGATATGTTTGGAGCTAGCTAAAATTTTGACCTTTTTTACCTTGGGTTTGGGTTTGGGTTCAGCTCACTAGTCCACATAATACCCCAAACTGAAATACTTCTCTTCATCCACTCCCATTTCTTTACCTTTTCAGTTCTAAAGAGAATAATGGAGGAAGAGAAAAAGAATTAAAATCCTAAACCCTAGTTTTCATTTGCAAATCCAAGTTTAGCTCCAAATTCAAAGAGAAGCTATTGGTAAGTATCTCCATCTTCTTCTCCAACTCAACCTCTCTTTAAGTTCAGAAATTTCCTAAACCTAACTTTGGAAATGTTCTTCTTTTGAGCTTAGATTCAAACTCCTAGAGTTGAGGTTGAAGAGTGGTTGATTCTCCTTTGTTTTCAAGCTTCTTCTTCATTTTTTTTGGGTGCAAAGGTGAGATTTTTATCTCACATCTATGTCTATAACTATCCTTGATTTCTTGTTATGAATTCCTAACAATTATCCATGTGCAATTGCTTTTGATTCGGATGGGTTTTGTGAGCATTGCAATTTTTGGTGTTTTGGAAGTCTAAAACTCTAAAAATCATAGCTTGATGTTGGATCATGTTTTTGGTGATAAATCGAAGAGCTTATATGGCCGGGTAGTCGATTGGTGTAAACCCTTAGCGCCGTTGCTCGTCCGGTTGCAAGTTGTGAGTGTTTGCACTTCAATTGTCATAGGATAGAAAATGTAGAAAATCAAGTTCAGTCGATTGAATTCTCTGTTCAGTCGACTGAGCTGAAGCCCGGAATTTTATGGACAGTGTTCAGTCGACTGAACAGGGATTTCAGTCGACTGACCTGCTCCTGTTTTCCTGTTTTTCCTATTTATGCTCATTTTGATTGGTTTTCCGAATTTTATCGATTCATGTTGGTTCTTAGTGGTTGTTATCATTTATTATGACTTTGATGACTCCTTTTTCGGGATTTTTGAATATCCATTTCGATTAATTCTTTATCGGTTTAATTGGATTTGATTCACGTCTTCGAATGTGAATTTTGATGATTGATTGTTTCTACAATCATTTTGTAACTTGTCTTCACTTAGGTCGAACCCCGTACCCCCCTTCGTAGGGGATCTTATCTGAAAAACATTCATCAGAATTTCTACTATGATGGTTTTGGGATTGATTTCTTTGGACTTTACTCACGTCTTTGAACGTGAATTTTATGTAATTCGATTCATTTCAACAATCGTTTTGTGACTTGTCACTTTAAAGATATGAAGGTTTCAATACTAGTAGTAAATATCAAAACTCTTTCATCAAAGCAATTTCAACACTATTTTAAATATCAAAAGTTCGTTTTCTTAAAACCGTTTTCCAATCTATTAGTATATACAAGCCTTTACTTCACTCAGATGAGAAATCGAATTAAACGACTTAGTAAAACGAGTGGTATGAAACGCTCGCGTTCACTTTGTCGGTTAGCTCTTGGACTTGTTCGATTGAACCCTTTTGTGACAATTTCCTAGTGGAGATCTACAGTTTGTTCGTAAATATTTAAGTTAAGCTAGTGGTTATGGGACATGAAGCTAAACTCATATATTTACTGGCTTAGTGTAATTGACACTTCCTGATGATCATGACGATCATTTTTGTGATTTAGACTAGCGATTGAGCGATGTCTCTTTGTCTGCGAGGGAGACTATACCCCGTTTATGTGATGTTTCGCCATCACATATGTAGGGTAGCACCCTACGGTCTTCGGGCCATTACTGTGTGGAAATTTAATGGATAGCTTCCATGAGATAGCTTCTCATTCATGTGTTTACGCGTAGGTGAGTTTTTATGCTCCCATTCATGTGTTAGGCCTCCCCCCTTTTTATGTGTTTTCTGGATTTCTGGTGATGATTTCTGGAATCTTGTGCTTCACCAATTTTCATGATTTTCATTGATATGATATCAGTTTTTTGTGCATTGGTGAATTTATGTGTTATTGACTTGTTATGAGTACAAGTTTAGGGTATGATACCCTATTTTATCTTTGAGAAGATTCTTGTGATATTGATTGATCTTGTGTTGATTATCATTTACATACTTATAGTAGTATGTCGTTATGGTTATTACATGTTCATGTCATGCCTTTTACTATATACCATATCATCTGATATTTACAGCTAGACTGATCCGTTTATTATTTTCTTATAAATAATACTCGGGTCAGACCGAGATGTTACAGGTGCTTCTGCTTGACTTCCCTACAGGATTAGTCTGACTTTTGGCCAACTACATAGTTTAGTTGTTTTTGGTTGTACACTTTTGAGATATAGACCCTATGATGTGTACTTATTCTTTTGTGTAGCACGTGATGCTATTCTTTTATATTATCGTGGATCTTTCTGACCACTACTCTGATGTACACTTTCATGTGTTGTATATTTATTCATATCTTCTTCCGCCTTTGTGATATGGATGTCTGTGACTGATTTATGTTATGTTTATTTCTATATTTGTTTCCGAAGATTATATATAGCCACTGTGTGATAGCTTTGAGTTTGTATCGGTATATCGGATTTCCTCCTTAAATGATATGCATTCTATACTATCTGACATATCGGTACTCGCACAAAGAAGTTACATGGATGGTCGCTCCTCAACAGCCTTATTCTCCATGCTAATTGACAGCACTACCCCGTAGTGTTCTTGGTTAGCGTGGGTATAAAGGTGGGGCATCACACAACACCAAATGAACACTTCAAAGGATTGATTTTTATCTTGTAATATTGGAGGATATCAAACACTTCTGCCAAGTCTCTAACATGGTCGCTTGATCGTCGTGAATTCACGAGCATATCGTCCACATACATTTCCATTGTTTTTCCAATTTGGTCTACATCCTATTAACTAAGCACTGATAGGTTGCTCCGGCATTCTTTAACCCAAACAGCATTACTACATGACAGTACAATCGAACATCCATGATAAAAATAGTGTTCTCCTAATTGGGGACATGCATCGGGATTTGGTTATATCCCGAGTTTGTATCCATAAAAGATAACAATTCGTGTCACGCGGTTGAATCAACCAGCTGGTCAATCCTTGGAAGGGGAAAACTGTCTTTTGGACACGCTTTGTTCAAATCTAAGTAATCTATGCACATTCTCCATTTCCCGTTCGCTTTCTTCACAAGTACCGGATTAGATACCCATTTAGGGTAGACGGCATCGTGGATAAACCCATTGACTTTTAGTTTATCCACCTCCTCTTTGAAAGCAGCAGATCTCTCCGGACCCATACCGCGTCATTATTGCTTCACAGGACATACCTCGGTTCAATATTCAATGCATGGCTCGGAATAGCAAGCGAGATTCCACATATGTCAGAGTGAGTCCTAGCGAAAACATCTAGATTCACTTGGAGAAAACCAGCAAGTTCTCTCATCATCGGAGGGCCGAGCTATGATCCAATTTTTAGGACTCGCAATGGATCGTCTTGGCTGATCGTGATATCAATAGCCGGTGCAACCTTAGTCTCTTTAGGCTCCTCTTCATCATCCCACAGATCTATATCTTTATAGAACCGATTGTGGTGCCTGAGCCAAGGCTCAAGCGCCGATTGTCGATCTTCAGTAGCTTGGATGTGGAAAGTCTTGTCCATACCCTTACCTTTTTCTTTATGCTGAGTCTCCCTCAACTCAGCCATATAAAAGGCGTGTTTAGTCGCCTGCACCATAAAGAACTCCTATACCATTGTCTGTTGGAAACTTCAAAGTCAAACATCATGGAGCAAGAGCTTCCCGGAATTCAGCCAGTGCCGGTCGGCCCAGAAAGACATTGTACGGAGAGTCAACATTCCAAAAAAATAAATGGCAAGATCCACACTCTCCTTCATGCATCTTCTCCCGATTCAACAAGTAATTATACATAACCAATAGCTTCAGTTGCAACATCATTAAAACCATGTATACGAGCTTTAGACGGCTATAAATCTTCGGCTTCCATCCTCATCTGATCATATTCCTTTTTGAATATTATATACACCGAACTTCCACAATCACTCAAAATCCTTCTCACCAATGCAGGATCAGTCAAAACTGAAATGACCATTGGATCAATTGTCTGAGCCTCTACGTTGTTTGGTATGGAATGGCATTGTTGGCTAGTATGGATCGGCATGTTGAGTAAGATAGGGATCAACATAGTTGGCTAGTATGGATTGGCGTGGTTTATGACTTGGATTGTCATACTTCAATTCATAGAGAAGGGCTCAGCATAGTTAAATGGCATGGATCGGCATATTCTAAAGAAGAAGATGGATCGGTGTACTTCGTTGGATAGGGGTTGGCATATTTTAAATTTATATGAGGATGTATGACTCAATAACTTTGGAAAATGAGTGACAACTTCATCCTTCAAATTTTTATTTAAAATTTCAATCTTGAAAATCTTGTAAGGTCTACAAATTCTGATAAGAACAGAATTAGGGGTTGAAATCATTTCCCTTAAAAAGATATAATGGTTTCTCTTTTAGTAGGGTAGTCATAATAGCTTTTTGGACCTACCATTTAGGAGGTATGGTCGTTTGGAATTTTTACGGTTTCTTACCAGATTAGTAAGTAATTAATTAGGCCCGGATCAGGCCCACTAACCCACCTCAGAATTTATGCCTAATTAGGGATGAGGAGATAGACCGTAATCACTTTCCCACTTCCGTAACTGAACCGAACTCCCATTAAACCAAATTTAACCAAAAACTTCACTTTTACTTACTTTAAAAGCTTAAATACGTCATTAAGGGGTAATTAGCAAATAAAATCAAGGGGTTACTATTTGATGGCCTTGGGATTCATGTAGTTACTGTTCAATTTTGGATTTTCTTGAAATTTGGGTAAATTTATTTTAAGGTGAGTTCTGTTGCTTCTGTCACTATTCTATGGTTATTAATATTGTTAAATTATGGTTTTTAAAATGATTTTCAATCTTTAATTGTTTTAAAATTTAGATCCGACATTAATGACACCTAAAACCAAGTTTAGAAAAGATAGATTTATATTTTAACTCATTTTACACTAATTATCAACCATATTATTAATTTTACATAAAATAAGATCTTGGGAGATATAACTTTTAAATCATTTTTTGATAGATCATATGTGTTGCTTTAATGTCATGTGATGTTATATGATGATGATAAGGATTATTTTGATGTGTTTGTTAGTTGTTTTGCATAGTTAAGAACATGGTCGTTATTTGGTCTAAATTTGCATAAAAATGTTCGAAATAGAATGCGACTGGAATATGATGTTGCTTGAAATCCTAAGAGACCCCAAAACAAATAGCAAGTAGTTTGGAGTTGATTTGATGGCTTAACTTATGGTTGTCGAATATGGTCGATGTGAACAAATTATGGTCGATAGTGGAAAACTTTGAGTCATGATGCAATGTGCTTTGGGAAAATGTGGGGGAGGCTTCTGACCATGTTGGAGATGTTAGCAATAGAAAAAGCATAGGGACGTAGAAATTTTTTGTCTCATGAACATAGTCAGTACCGACCATGACAAACCTGGGGATCATTTGTGGTTGTAACGACCCATAATTTAGTAATTTTAAATGTTACTTTAAAGACGGTTCGAGTTATAAGATGGTTAGAGGTACTATATATTTAAGAATAAGAAGATCATTATTTTCTTTACCTAATAAACCAAATGAGAATGATTAATTCTTAGGAATTTGAGAAAATAATTCACCTAATAAAACAAGAAAGATTATTAACCTTGCCTAATAAAATAGAATAGTATAATGACCAGCATAATGATTCTCATTCAAGTGTATCTATATAATATTATATTTTAACCTATAAGAAGAAAATTGAAATCTTTCTATCTTTATACTTATCCATATAATATTATAATTAAAATTATAAGAAAAAAGTTGAATCTTTCTACTCTTTGATTGTACCACAACTTTATATTTATCCATACAATATTATGTTTTAACTTATAAAAAGAAAAGTGGAATCTTTCTATCTTTATACTTATCCATATAATATTATATTTAAGTTTTGTAAGAAGAAAAGTTAAAATTTTCTACTCTTTGATTGGACCACACCTTTATACTAATTCATATAATATTATATTTAAACTTATAAGAAGAAAAATTGAATCTTTCTACTCTCCGATTGGACCACACTTTCATACTTATCCATATAATAATTTTATTTTAGCTTATAAAAAGTCTACCCTCTGATTGGACAAAACATTTCATACTTATCCATATAATTATTATATTTAAGCTTACACTCTAAGCATTCTTTTTCTATTGAACCAAAATCTGGTCGAATCGGGTTAGGCTATATAAGGTTAGGTAATTACTATTCTCTTCACCTATAAATAGCCCAAGCCATAAAAGAAAAATAATTAAAGCAAAACAAAAGTAAGAAAACAAGGAAGATCTTAGGGAAAGCCAAGAAGCTAAATCATAGGCCAACATTATTATTGCCTGGGTGAGGAAAACTATCTAATTTTAAAAGTATACACTTGATGCTTTAATTGTTTGAAAGAAATAATAATCTATATTGGTTGACGATTATAAAGTATCTTGAAGAATACTTACATATATACCTATGATTTGTGATGGCTTTCACACGAATGCGTTAAAAGACAAAAGATCTAGGATAGTGCACAAATACCTTTTTTCCATACTGAGTGTTGACATAAAGTACATCTATAATATGTATTAGGATGCCAGCCACGATGGGATAAAAAAATTTCCAAGATCTAATTCCTTACTACGTGTTTGGATTAGATCCATGTGTAGTCAAATTGATTTTGTGCATGGATTTCAAATTTTGTTATGTTCCTAGTTTGCAAGAGATATCTATATATGTCGAATGAGTTTTGACAAGTATGTTTGGAGAAAGTTTACCTATTTTAATTAAGTAATATATGTTTGATACGTTAGTATACTTCAAAATATGGTTTGAACATCTTGGAGAATTTTGCGATATGAGCTAAGATTTAGATTAATAGATTCCTCACTGGTTTAGTTTTGTTCATGATGCTACACCTAAACATTTCAGGTTTGGATAATTAAAGTTTGAGTTTGGGACCTTTCATGGAAAATCGAAAGTGAAGAAGTTTCTTAGATTTTGTATAGTTTTGTAAATCTTGATGTACATATATGTATGATGTTGAAGACGAGACCTTATGTAAACAAATTTGTATTGCAAGTACGAATTTATAATATTTCTTCTTCTTAAAATCATTTACTCTGCATGTAACATCCTGTATCTAGAGGCCAAAAGCTAAGTGCTACAGATGCTGTAGTCATCTATAGTATTAACTTATGGTAACAAAATATTGCTATATTAATGATATCCATAATATCAGAAGCACTTGAATATGAACAACATCACATATTTTCAAAACAAACATTTTTACTAATTACATTTCAAAACAATATCATATCCAAGTTACAAAATCCCAAAAAAATTCCCAGGCATTGATTAATTATAATTTACAATAATATGCCAAGAGTGACATATGACGATGCCCTTTGGATGATCAAAGCAATATAGTCATATCTGACTTAATATACACAGCGAAAAAATAAAAGAACTATAGTCATATCTGAAAGTAACCCTTTTGAAACCATGTAAAACCCTTTCTTTTATCTAGGCCGAAAGGCTAAAACCTTCCTTTCGAAACCATTCTCAAAGCACTTTCAAAACCTTTGGAATTCTTCCTTTTGAAAGCTTTAAAACCTTAGACATCTTTCTTTTAAAAACCTTTAAACATTGCCTTTTGAAACCATTGGAAAACCTTTCCTTTCGAAACCATTAGAAAACAACACCTTCCAACTCCTTCGAAACCTCTGAGGAACCACCCCTTCGAAACCTCTTTTGAAACATTTCAAAAGCATTAAATCTAAACCTTTCGAAAGTATATGGGTTCAATTTGAAACATGTGGAAACCTTTCGAAACCTTTCGAAGTTAACTACTTCGAAACCCCTTTGAAAACGTTTTGGTCGAAACCATTGGATTATGCCTTCAACCAGAGCAAAAGGACATAAACCCATTAAAGTCTAAAGCACTTCCTTTTGAAATCATTCAAACCATCTCTTTTGAAAACAATTTGGGTTATACTTCAATACAAAAGAAAAAGGGCCTTTAAAATCATTTAAGTCGAAAGCAATTGTTTCGAAACCATTTCCTAAGTAATGAAGTGATGGTGTCGAAATGACCCATTCGAAAACATTTGAGAAGTGAGCAAATTTTAGAAAACAAGATACTCCTTCGAAACCAACTGGGTCAAAAGGTAAAAGGCGGCAGCTAGGTGTTTCGACTTAGTCGAAAGCATTTACCTAAAAAACGACGCAACCAAATGAAACCATTTCCTTTTAAACCATTTGACTTATTCAAAACCCAACCAAGTCGAAAGCATCTTAGTCAAAAGCATGCAGGCATATTTTCCTTTAAAACAAAACAAAGCTTCATTCCTTTCGGAACCCCATGGTTTCGACCCTATACCTTTCGCCCACATCAAATTCATTACATTCCAGTTGCCTAATACCATATGCATTAGTTATGAGCGTGTCAGAAGCGATAGTATAGAGGAGGAACCCGGTCCCGAAGGAGAAGAAATAGTGAAAAACCTATTTACTTGTACTTTTAAACTATTTCTTTTGTGCCTAACCTGCCTTGTTTGTCTAAATTTGATTGGTTACCTTAGTACTTTTCAAAAGTGCTGCCATTTTTCTAGAAATAACAATTTCAATTTATTTTACAAAAATCCCCTTTCTCCTTTATAAAATATGTAAAACATTTAAGTCCCTTACCTTAAATAATTTTATATACTTATCAAAACTCTTAGGAAAAATCTGAAAAAATTCCAAAAAATCTAATTATATATGTTTTCTAGCATATAAAAATTTCAGACCCAAATAATAAATTATTTACCCCTAAATAATTTATAAACCAAAATATCATTTTCTCTACTAGAAAATTCATATAAAATCAACATTAATACCAAAAATTCCAAAAATTGAAACTCATCTTCAAAATATTATTTATGATTTTTGTAAAAATTCACAAGGCATAAGGATGTCATTATTATGGTTTTACCTTAAAACATATCATAAATTCATTATAAAAAACCATAATTCATCAACAAGTATATATGTTCATTCCATTATTCAAAAACATGGCAAATCATTGCAAAATATTCGGCAATCATCTTAAAATCGAAAGCATGATCAAAAATGAGATGTAAACATTATTCACCTTAGCTTTAGAGATTAAAGGAGCTTGAGATTTGGATGAATTTGATTTGAATTAGCTTCTCCTTTAGATTTTCTTAATTCTTCTCTCCCTTTCCTTGTTAATGGTGGCTGACCTCTATTTTAAAAAAAAATTCAAATGAAATGAACGTATATAATACACGACTTAAGGGATAGATATATGATTGGCCTCTTTCCCAATTTACTTCTCCTCTATTTCATTTTAAAACCCCTCTTTAATTCATTTGTTTTAAATGGCATGGCTACCTTTAATTAAAATCAAATTTCAATCCCCTGATTAACACATTATTTATTTAATTCAACTGATTAAATATCCTAAATAATGGTACCAAAAATCTGGGGTGTTACACTGCATTAACCCAAAAAATGGATCAACAACCTGGATTGAGTGTGAAAGCACCGCCCCTATTCTTACAGGGCAATAATATTGAAAATAAGTGTAAAAAGAGCAGAAATAGTAATAAGACAAGAAGAGTTTTATAGTGGTTCGGCTGTTAATGAAGGCTACGTCCACTTTATAACTTTTGTTATGAACTGACTGCAATTATAAGTTAAATCTGATTACAATTTGATTGGATTTTGTAAGTTAGATCGAGTCACCAGTGTTAGAGTTCACTGAAGAATCACAGTGAACCCTTTAGATGATTGTTGTGTGGGAGGAGAAGAGTGAAGAATAGTTTCTATAGGGTTTTAGCAGCTAGTCCAGAAGATTCACTTTATGTTGCAAGTAGGATTGTATTTATAGGGGCTGGAGAGCACTTGGGCCAAAGCCGCTTTTCTAGAGACTTACATTTGAAGGTACGAAGATGCTCCAAACGTTTCGCAGCAAACTGGCCCAATATGATGGACCACTGGGCATAGATTGCTAGCAATCCATAACGCATGGATCGTTAGCGATCCTTGAAGTTAGCACATTTTTAGCTCGTTTCAATTGGATCATGTTCCTTGGCTTGCGTAGATGCTCTCATGTAATTTCATGACTATATGCTTTGTTTTGATGATGATTCATGTACAAGTTGCATTGAACTTGTAACATCCCGCCTTTTTGTACATTTAAGCAGACATACGTGCCAACTCAAATTATACATAAGGGCGCACTATTATTGGGGTGAATAAGAAAAAGCAGAGAAAGAAAAACAGGGAAAGAAAGAAAAAAACAAAAGCAGAATCTTGCAGCGGAATGATAAAATATAATAATCAAATAAACAATTCATGAAGCTTTTTTACAAAAACCTTTGATTATACTTATACAACACAGATCAGAGTTACACATACCAAAGAATAATAAATAATGCAGCGGAATACATGATGCAGTGAAATATAATAAATAATAATAATACAATCTTCGTCTTCGTCCTCCAGAAATAAGGTCTTCAAATCCTGAAATGCTCAGGCTGACCCGAATGAATTGAAAAGACAAAACACTCAAGTCAGAACTAAAAGATCTTATGTAAGTTAAATCATCGGTAAATAAATATGAGTGGAACGGCGTCAGAGATGTTTACGGGGTTTGACATCTTCTATCCAGTGTCTAACATGAGTGCAGTAACTTAAGAGATGTTCGGGATTCACATCTCCTAAGGATCCGTTAAACTATCTACTATGTAGTAAAATAAGCTATTATAATATGTCTACAGTAAAGTAAAAGTATTAAAATAGCATTAAGGCGTTACCCATATCCTCCTTAATACATTTTTATATATTCCCATAGTCTATGCAGTACCGTAATTCCTCCATAAACTGGAGGGCTATCAGAGGGCACTCCATAGGTATGGTACAAAACAAACTCGTAGAAGGCGCGCTATGACATGTGAACACGACACACGAGGAAATGCCAGGGTAGATATACCATTTGCGTATCCGGACTGGTGGTAACGCATAACAGCTATTACCGCCCACCTCGAAACACACTCCCAATTCAAAATCGAAGGGTGGCCACCAAAACAATCACAAATCAGAATGTAATATCGAAGAAGTGTGTCCGATAGGAGGAATGACCTCACTTGGCCTGACGTGGCTCCTGATTTTAGTCACATCTAAGCTGACTCACGGGAGTCAGGGTCACGTCATACCTCATACAGAAATCGTTCACCAAACCATCCTACTTCATTTTTGGAATCTCTACCACGTACACAGTTGTTAAAGTGGTTTTCGGTATTGGCAGAGAGTATGACAGTATCTGATCCCAGTCTCTTTAACAACCAATCGCTTATTACACACCGGATGGTTCTTTTACATTTCCAAAAATCATTTCATAATTGTTATCAAAATTTCATATTCTCAAAACCATAATACTTTCAAATCATATTCACTTTCAAATCATATTCACTTTAAATCATATTCACTTTAAATCATATTCACTTTAAAATCCATATCCACTTTCAAATCATATCGTTTCCAAAATCATAATTTCTTCAAAAATCATATCTCCAAAACAGGTTAAATTTTTGCTTCTAAATCATCATATTTAATTAATTATAACATTAAAATCCCAACTTAGGTTATAACATCATTTAACCTTATTTTCTTTTAAACCAATAAATTTAATTCAATAGTTCCACTTACTTGGTCTAGAAATTTAGAAATAGTTTAAATAATTATAAATAGTTAAAATAGTTATAAATAGTAAAATACTCTAAAATAGCTTTAAAATAGATTAATTAGATTTAAAATAGATTAATTAGATTTAAAATAGATTAATTAGATTTAAAATAAATTAAAATAGTTTAATTAGTTTTAAATAAATTAAATTGGATTAAAATAGATTAAAGTACTTTATATAGTTGATATTAGTTAAATAGTTTAATAAATTTGAAATTCTTAATAATTAGAACTTTTAAAATAATATATTTTTAAATAGTTTATATTAAAATATGAATTTGGAATTAGTATCAAATTTAAACTATTCATTTCATTTCAACCTGTTTGGACCATTTCAAATTTCCATATCGACAAACCAAGTTTCAATAAACTATCGAAATTCATATCGTTTCAGTCCATATTCAAAATATCAATATGGATTACTCCAATTTCAAAATATTTCAAAGTTATTTTCAAACAAATTCAATAACTCAATTTCGATAGAATTTCATTTATACTAAAAAAAATCCATTTAAAGATTTAAATTTTATTCCTTTAAATAATTCCTTTAAACCAATTTCAATTTGAAAATAAAACTTGATTTCCCAATAATACTTCAATTTATATAAATCAAATTTTATTTCAAAATATCATTTAATTAAATTCAAAAATTAAGGATTTTAAAATTATTTAATTTAACCAATCCAGTGTCCGTGTATAATTTTCTACCCTAGGGTCAAGTGATACAGATATTTATCATTTCAATCCGCAATTTAAAATTTTACGGTTATATATCATATGAAACCGCAATCCCGAAATAAATAACATCCATAAAATCGCTCAAGTCTATCATTTCAACTCATAATAATTTTTCCCTATTCCAAAGGTCGTTCGGGTATGTATCATTTCAACCCATGGTGAACTTGCAGTTTATAACGATATAAATACAACATCCATTCATCCAATATCAATAGTCACACATCCATCACAATCGTCATCCAAATCAATCAATAAATGTCCATATAGAACTGATAATCAATAATAGGTATTCAACTGGCAATTTATATTCAATAATAAATTAAATAACGATTTAATTCAAATAGATTCAAATTAATTGAGATGATGATTAAAAATATATCAAACAGTCATAAATAAATTACTAATCACATCACAAATTAAATTTAACAAACATAAGAAATTTTAGAAGTTGTGAAGGGGTTAAAACACTCACCTTTGATTTTAGCCCATAAAAATCCAAACAGAAGTGCAAAACTCAACAATCTCCAAATTCAACTAAAGCAATTTCATGTTGTCTCGAATTTAAATACGAGTCCAATAGAAGTTTTCGCGTGTGAATCAAAGTTTATATGCAAAAGATATTCATGTTATAAGAAATATTATTAAAATAAAAATTAGTACGCGTAAAAAAAAATAAACAAATAAATTTTAATATTTACGTTTTTCTCAAGATGAGGCTTTAGGAAAAGATTTAAGAACAACTAAGATGAGGATAGGAAGTGTACGAAAGAATGAAAAAAATCATGTTTTATAAAAGAAAGCTTTTGGATTTGCAAGAATAAGAGCTTTTGAATATGAGGTGTCAGGAGAAACAAAATGTAAAAGAAGAAATAAGCTGCAGGTTATTTATAATTAGGAAATGAAGGTGAAGGGACAAAAATAAGTGTCATATTTTATTTTGAAAGCTTCAGGCATTAATAATGCATAAGGAAATGTACGAAGGAATGGAAAAGTTTGCAAACGAAAGTAAAATTTTATATACATGAAAATGAGGTGGCCAGAATTAAATACAACCTAAAAGTCTAGGCTCAGGTATTAAACAGAAGGAGAAATAAATGGATCAAGTATTAATAATAAGGTAACTATTTTAAAACGTTCATGCAACAATTGATAATAAAAGAAACGAAGGGACCATGTGCGTCGCACAACCTTTTGAAATTCAATTTTTTTAAAACGTAACCAAATTAACTTCATTAACTCAAATAATATTCAAATTTGCACGCATTTAGGTTTTTATCTACGCATAAGAAATTTTTTATACTTACCTTAAGAATGAAAACGCTCAATTTGGTTTTCTAAAAATGATCTTTTATTTCCATTAAAACAACCTTTTTGTTTAACACAAAACGTGCGTTTCTTTTATTAAATCTATTAATTGCAATCAACGTTTTTTTTTCTTTTAATTGAAACATTTGAATTACATTAATTGCAATTACTTACAAAGTTAAATTTTAAAACAGACAACTAAAATGGATGAAAAAATAGAACAATTGTTTATTTAAACACGTTTATAAATTTGTTGTTTATACACAAGAGTAATAAATAACTTACTGAAATAGATTATTTTCCTATTCTTGTAATCAATCTGTAAGCTAAAACACAGTTCAAATAAACATATATTTCTTTCTTTAAAATCAATCATTCTATTCTTTATCTTAATGAAATTAAACCTACATTTACAAAAGAAACATTTGTTTTATTTGATGTAAATGTTATTTTCATTAAATCAAACTTTCCATATATTTTCACAAAACATAAGCTGCTTTTAATTGCACCTATTAATTTACAATTAGTATTCTCTCTCCTATTAATTGAAAATTTTAAATTACATTAATTTCAGTTGATTATGTTTCAAAATGGACTAAATGAATGTAATGAGAAGTAGAACAATTCTTTCCTATCCAATAGTAATTTAAACAAATTTATACACTATTGGATACAAATATTAATTATACGTTTCTTACTAAATAATAGTTTCTCATCTCTACATCAATCTTTCAGCTACCAAACATTTTAAATAAATAAACATATGTTTACTCCTTTACTAAACTTATTCATTTTTATTCTTTTATTTTGATTTACACTTCTACTATTAAATCAACAATACCTTATGAAATTATTAACATACGTTTCTATCTTGTTATCCTCATTTTCTACCATTGATGCCTTTTCTTACATTAACCACAATGTTTAATTACATTTAATTCCAATTAATTATAATTTTAGTTTCAATAAATTGATTAAATTTTATTTCAATCTTTTTATTTCATAAATCATTGCCTTGTAAATAAAATATACATTTCTATACCTTTTATTACGTTCACACTACAGTTATTATCTCAATCTTATTAATGTAACATTAAAGTTCATTTAATTCTAATTGATTTTCCATTTTAATTTAATGGACCAAATAAACAGGTAACTTATAATAATCATTACCATAACTTTTAATTGCACTTATGAATTCATTATTCACAAACAAATGTTACAATTCTTATATAATACTGATTTTATTCAATTACCATTAACTATCTATTTCATACAATAATTAAATATTTACATTTGTTTCTTATATTCAATTTTATAACCAAGTATAACATTTACATTATTCCATTTATTGGAATTACATTCAAATTGTTAATAATTAGCTTAAATTATCATTTGTTACATTTCATTTCAGTATTCATTTCATTATTAAATTACAATTTTTTTTATTTCTTCAATATTATATTACCAAAATCTTATTACATTAACAAATTTAATTATCGAAAATTAACGTGTCGTTACAGAACTATTGCTGGAATCAGATGAATGCCCACTTCTCGATCTAGCTTGCTTGGAACATCGTGAAACTTCGCAGACATGCCTAGAAAAGATAATACTTCATTATGCAAGAAGAATAGATGACCCATAAGCAATGCTTATGAATCGGTAGCGATCCATGGGTGATGGATCGCTAGCGATCCATCACCTTAGGGAAATTTTTGCATTTTTCCGCTTGTGCTTTCTTGGTTCCTTCTTCTGATCCTTCTGGCTGATTCTTGAGTCATTTTGACTTGGCACAGATGTTCTAACTTCCATTGAATTCTATGGGGTTAAAAACTTGGATTCGCCTCCCTAAGAGATTCGTGTTAAAAATGCCCCACCCCCAAGCAGCCAAGCGACTTTAGGATTCCCCGCTTAAGGAAACCTGTAACGACCCAGAATTTTGAACAAATTAAATTGAGAATATTTAATTAATTTTAAATATTTGAACGATGATTTAATTTGAATCCCGAATATAACTTTGAAACTGACGATTAAATTTTAAAATTTAATCTATTGTAAGTTGAATAAAAATCTGAATCTACAATTTTTAAACTGAAGAAAAATATTTCAAAAGCTTCTAAAATTTATTATAATGATACTGAAGGTGATAGAAGCTTCAGAATCGAAGTTGGAATTGATTTGATCAGTTTTGAAATTAATTGTTCGAATCGATATTTAAAAATAGTCATTTTTTTAAACAGTCTCGGAATTCGACGAAACCAGTTCCATTGGGTCCGTAACGTTGAATTATTGTCGGATTTCAATTTTCGTATTTTTCCGAGTTAATACGTGATCGTATGGCGAGCAAACGCATCGGAATTTTAAAGCAAATTCAATTCAAATTTAAATTTAAATAATAGTCAACCCACACACGTTCTCCCCTAAAATCACGCCCTAGTGTCTACGCCGAGAATGACGAAAATAAATCGTGCAGCGCATACTCTTCCATTTTTAAATTTCCCCTCTTCCCCATAAACATTCAAACGAAATCGAACCCAGCCTAAAAGAAAAAAATTTGCCTCTGTTAAAAATTCGCGTCCCCTCTCCCTTCCATTCTCATTTGACTTCGCTCGGAAAAAATATAGCAAATCAAAATCGCGCATTGCGATCTGGAGTGAAGCGGCTCGCGATGATCTCGCGTGGAAGCTGCGAGTTACCCTCGTCTTCATCAAATCGCGCGGCATCAACTTAGGGCGGCGGCGGCGGGTTGAGATGTGCAAGGCTGGAGCTTCGCGAGATGGTCAGGAGGGAGTATCACGATTTGGTCGAGCTCGCATTCGATCGAGGTCAGGGTAGCACGCGAAGCACCTCGCGTTTATCTCCTCTGGCAATCGAGTTGAGAGAGAGAGGCGACGTCGATCAATTTAGGGTCGCGATGGATGGTGGCGCGGTGGCATTTAGACTCACGATTGGATTCGCGACTTCGTGGGTGAGGCGGCGTACAAGCAAGCAGACGACGATTGGGCTAGGGCTTGGCCGCGAATAGGAGGCGAACGACAGCAGGCATGGGTCGAGGCTGGTGAGGGGTTGTTCGCGAGCTGGTGAGATTCGATTTCTTTGATTTTTATTTTTCTGTTAATTAAATGTTAAAAGAAATATATACATACATTCACATTCACACTTTATTTAAAACAGTAAGTATATGTAATCTTGGGAAGCAAAACAGTGGAGTATAATAGAGATTTTTAATTTCTTTTACAGGAAATACAGTTAAACAGAAAATTTTATATAGTTATAGATAAAGTTTCTGTTAGAAAAATAATGATAAGTATATGTATATAATGCAGTTTTGATTTAAAGATGTATACAAATAAATCTAAGTACCTATTTGTGTTAGAAGTATTTATACTGTAAGGTATAAAAAAATTTTTATCTTGTTCTTTTAAATATATACATACAGTAGTGAAGAAAAATAAATGTATTTTTGGTAATTAACCTTTTTAATCATTTTTGTTATAAAAAGATTTTCAAGGAAATTAGTTAAAATTTAATCCTTTGGTTTAAAATTTATCACTAGTTAATTTAATTTAGCAAATGGAAATTAATTTTTCAAATTGTTCGAATATTTATGATTTGTATAAAATTGTTTATACAAGGTTAAGAATGGAAGAAAACAAACTGAGATGGGAATGGATGGCAAATTTAAAAGCTAAGGTGAGATTTTTCTCACTCAAATGAAAATGGATATTACAGTTATTGATTTGACTGATATGATTGCTATTGGATGTGATATTAGATATAGTAGGATATATCTATATATATATATAGCAATATATACATATTGGCATATGTATATATTGGATTGATGATTTCCCGCCTCGTATAGCGGATAAGACCCTATTGCGCCGTTAGTAAGCGGATTTTTATAAAACCTATATACCGCGATATTCCACCTCGAAGTGGAATTGGTATTGTGCTAACATCTTTGGATGCAGGGAAACAGGTTGGAGGGATCCAACTGGACCCCTCACATTGATTGAGTTTATTTATACTGTGATATGAATCTGTGAATGATTATATTGATGTTATTAATCATATTGATATTTGGAAATTGTTTGAAGCTAAAATATAGCTGAATGGATGTTTGATATCATTGGATTCCAAAGATAAACAAAGTTGAATTTTTGAAATTCAAGTAGAAATTTTTAAGTGAATCAATTTTAGGAATTGAATAAATTTTGAAGAAAGGAATTTTAAAGTATAAAAAGTTAAGTTTTATAATCCTTATCGAATAAATTCCAGAATCAAGTGAAAATGTTAAATAAATGGATTTCGTAAAATAGTGATTTTTAATTGAAGAATTTAGTAAAAAAATTGGATTTTAAATAGATTGAAAAGAACAATTGAAATTTATTTTCTTTAAAAGGAATTTATTTAAAAGGAGATAAGTTGGAAATCCAATTAGAAATTTAGTCGGTAAATTGAAATAAATTGGGAAATCAATGTAAAATGTTTTCAATTTGAAGAATCCATTTAAAAACAGGATATTGAATAATTTGAAAAGAATAAGGAATTTATTTTAGTAGTGAAAATAAATTTAGAAATCAATTTGTAATTGATTTGGAATTGAAGTAGAATTAGAAATAAATTTGAAATCCGATTTTAGATTTAAAAGTGAATATTTGGAAAATGAATCCAATTGAAATAAGGGAATGTGAATTAAAAATGGAAATGATGTTAAAATGATTTATAAAGGGATAAACTTTACAGTTGTAAAGTTTTAAAAGAACGATTTTTGAAAATAAATGAATTATAAGTATTTGACTTATAATATGGATTATGGTATAAAAAAAAGAAAAAAAGAAAAATTGAATTGTGAATTGAATTGGTAAATAAAGAAGATTTATAAATTGAAGTTTTATAAATAGAAATATAATTTATAAACGTTGTTTTATAAATTCAAAATCAATTGAATTTGATAAATTAAATATAGAAGATTATCAAAGAAGTTATATTCGCATTTTGGATAGCGAATTTTTATTGAAATAAAATGTGTAGAGATTATTGAAAATGTGGTTAGTGAAGTATATTCACGATTTTGGACAGTGAATATATTGTTAAGTAAATTGGATTTATTTTTGAAGAAGTGATATTAAAATGAAGTTAAACATTTTAAAGATGTTTTAAAATGTGTTAAATATCGAAATCATAGATTTCAACATTTATTGTTGAAATAGACGTTTTCGAGAAATAAGGAAATGGTGAACTATAACACTGTTGTTATAGTAAATGATTTCCGAAAGGAAATGTTTTATATAGTATTGGGATTTATATATCTATCTAAATTTCGAATCCCTATACTAGTGATTTTGGAGTCGTCGTAACGATGTTTTACGTAACATTCGTTTTGACTCAAATAAATGTTGTTATAGTAAATGGTTTCCTTAAAGAACGAAATATATACTTAATATTGATTTAAGTATGTCGAATATTTTCAAATATTGAAAATAAAAGATTTGTGAAACACTTATTATTTAATAAGTATGGAATGTTTTCCAAAATGAAATGAAACGTTTTGAGATTTTATCTTCTTAAAGATAAATCGAAAATGAATATTTGAAAACGATTGAAAATCGAATATTAGTAGATATTCGAAAAATGTAAATTCAATATGGAATTTATAAAAGGAAAGGGAAACTGTTTAGAAAAATAAACGTTGATTTATTTTTGAAGTGTGGAAATTTTATATCTAATAAAGATATTTTGGAAGATTAAATAATTTGGAAAATTATTTGGAATCTGATGATGTTGCGCATCTTTATTGATAGTTAAATAACCGACTATCAATAATTACCTTTAGATAGGTATTTGTTGTGAATTGCTTGAATTTGAATGCCACACTTGTTTTTAAATAAACGCTCACTATTCGGGTTAGCCGGGAAAGGACCATGGGGTCGTATAACCCATTCCGAATATGTGATACGTCGTATGAATTGCATTCGAAGACCGGTGTTGAAGACCGGATATTTTTGAAAACGGAAGGATTACCGTCGAGTTACTCTACATCGGCTGATCTCCGATTTAGAGGTTTTATCACCCTTAGTGACGGGAAGTCCTGACGTGATTGAAAATTATCCGGATGTGCAAGGGCTTCGTGAGAAGTGCCTTCGGTTCTGTTCGATCCCGGAACAGACTTGTATGGATTGTGTGTCTGACGTTACAATTTGAGATATAAAGCTGATTTCTTTCAAATACATTTCTGTTGGTGGCGGAGAATTTATTCTCTTAGCTTAACACCCTTCTCTGAGACGTACGAGCTCAGAGGTTATGTAGTTGAAATTTATCAGCGATATATCCCAATTTGGTAACGTGGCATACTGAGTGTTGCTGTGAAATGATCAGTGTTTGATCATTTGTGATATGATCATTTGTTTGATCTTATATCTTGGTGATCATAGGTTGATCATTTTGTTTGACCCGAAGCAGGGCTTTGTAGAAAGCGTAGCTTTGTGGACGAGACTTCATCGAGCCTCACACCCCGGAAATGGTCGAAACAGGAAGGATGCGGCAAGGTTCTAGGGAGTAGCGCCCCTTAGTGTATGTCATTCCTTCTGGATAGAGGTGGTATCATGGTATGGAGCCCAGATACTTAACCTATGTGGTTGCTGCATTATTATCTATGTGTTTGTTGGAAATCGGGGATCCTCGGGAAGATCGGTTACGATCGAGGGATGGCATACGCGTGTCAGTAGTTACCTATTTTTGCAGAGGTAACCCGGCCTTGTGTTGGCAGAGATCCGGTTAGGTTCTCGGGTCGTCTATTCCAGGGACGTACCCATCGTGGAAAAGGAAGTTCCTTGGCCTGACCATTTGTTGGAAATCCAAAGAAACAATACGACACTTGTACGGTATTAGTTGTAGAACCTGCCATTCACTTATGGTGGTCACCACTGTTTGGATGGTAGCTATAGTAGGCATAGTTCGGAATGTCTATGCTGGCTAAGATTTATATTCTACTTTCGAAATGTTTTCCACTATGCACTAATAATAATATCAAAAAGGGTTTGATTTTGCGTAGTAAGCATCTTTGACTATCATAAGAAGAAATCTCCTCCAATTCTGCGTTTGCATTGTGTGTGTGGCGGGAGGTCTTATGGTAGTTTCATTTTCCAAAAGCATTGCGAATTTGTTTTATTTTCTTTGTGAAAAATAACTGTTTTACGATCTCACACCAGTCACCATGACTGACTCGGAGTTTATTGTTTCCCTTCTAAACTCTGGGTGCCCACCAATTTCCACACGGGCAGCCTAGAGTTATGTTATCAGGATATTCTGGATATTCTGGAGCTTTGGAGATAACCTGGAGGACGAGACGTAGTATTTGTATCTGATATTATTTATTCCGCTGTGTATTCTGTATGAGGACAAGTTATATAACTGTCCATTGTTGTATATTGACTCTGATGATTGATGTATGTATAAAATGATATAGTTCTCTGTTTTAGAGATTATTCATTTATCTATTATATATTGTTCCGCTGCGATATGTGAGATTCTGATATTGTTCTGTTTCTGCTTCTGATGTTGTTCTTCTATCTTCTTCCTCTTCTCCTTCTACTCTTTCCTTCTTCTACCTTTTTCTTCTTTCTTAAACCATCATAGTTCGTATAATTCGTTCATTTTGAGTTAATCAATGGAGATGAGTGATTAATCAAGAGGTACGGATTTGCGGGCCATGACATTTGGTATCAGAGCATATGGTTAAGCGACAACCCTGCTCTGTTGGGTGTTACTCATTAGAGATAGAGTCAGCAGTACTCTAGAATGAGTTGAGTGTAATAATAGATATGAGCGCGTATTTGTTAGTTAATATAAAATTTGTTTTGTATTGTGATGATTGGTTTATTGAGTGGCATATGAACCTTCGTCGGCACAGTCTGCAAAACTGTATCGAAGGGGTTTCTAAACGCTCGAATAGAACAATTCGACACAGTATTGTTTTAAATAGGGTGAATGAAATAATTTTGCCCAAAACTATTTTTGTATAGAAAAGAAATGATTTTTCTATGAATTATAATAGTATATGGTTGCATGGTTGTTAGAAGTGATAATATTAATCTATTATCATTGAAATTGAATAAGAAATTGAAATCATAACTCCAAAGTTAAGAGATAAATCCATATACAAAAGGAATTTGAGAATATAAATTATAAATGTGATTTATAATTTAAAACGGAATTCCAGAGAAGTTTTTGGAAATGTTTTTGAAAGAATTTGAAAATTTTGAAGATTTGGAATGTTTAAATTCTTTTTGATTTGAAAATGAATTTCAAAGGTTTGAAAAGTATTTTGGAGGAATGAAAGCTCTAAACTCTTTTCGGTCGCTGGAAAATAATTCCGATGATGATCGCGACATCACCGGTGTTCATTTTCGGGTTTCCAAAAGAGGAATTGCTGCCAAATTGTTTTAAATGAAAGTTGTTTGGAAAATTGAGTTTTGTTTTGAAAATTCAAAAGATAAATTTGAATTGTTTTCAAAATGGTTTTGAAAGGTTGAAAAGACTCTGGAATACTTTATAAGAATATTTATGGAATATTATTGAATTGATAACTTATACAAATAGAAATTGTTAATGTAAAATATGTAAATGTGATTGGAATTAAAATTCATTAACAAATGAAATCTATAAATGTGAATTGAAAGTATAAGGAAATAAATTCATATATGAATAAAATGGTGAATATAAATTGTAAATGAATTTATAAATGAAAATAAAATTCCTTAATAAAATGGAATTGTGAATGTGAATGTATAAATGATTATATAAATCAAGATGTAAATAAGTTGATAACTTATAGAATATTTGAAATCTGATTGGAATGAAATTCAAATTGAAGACAAATGAATTAGTAATTGGAACTAATTTAAGATAGTGCAGTTGTAAATGACAGATAATTGATAAAATTCAATATTTCAGAATTGAAAGTAAATTGAATCCAAATTAGATTGGAATTGTGAATTGAACTCAAATGAGAAATTGAAATGTGAAATTGAATTCAAATAAAATTTGAAATGTAAAATTGAAGATAATGGATATAACTTCAATAGTGAACTAAAGATGATATAAGTAGTTTATATTGAAATTTTTGTAATAGAATTTACAAAATGGTTTGAATATGTAACTAGATATTATGGCTAGTAGGATATACAGGTATAAAGGAATTGGATTTGATTTTCAAAGATGAATTTGAATTTGCTCGAAAAAGGTAAGTATTTGAATTTCGATATGAGTTTTTGATGATTTCTTTTCTAGCCGCTTGGCTTTTTCCTTTTCTTTTTGAAATCTGAGGGTCCGTAGGGACGTTTTGTAGTCGTACCGTATTAGCCGCGCAAAGGAGACGCTGGCGAAATTTTTCGGAAATTTAGGGCGTTAGAAAATTTGAGAAAATTTTGAAAGTTAAAATTTGAATTTGAATTTAAATTTGAAAATTGAGAGTAAACCATGTTGTTTGAAACTTATAATGGTAGTTGGAAATTTAGTTGAATGAATAACGAATCTTTAGTAGAGAGATTTGTTTTGATAAATTGATAAAACTATTGGATGTTGAAAAACAGTAGACGAGTTAAGGACCATTTTTTCCTAACTTGTAATTTCGAGGACGAAATTCTTTTAAGGAGGGAAGTTTGTAACGACCCAGAATTTTGAACAAATTAAATTGAGAATATTTAATTAATTTTAAATATTTGAACGATGATTTAATTTGAATCCCGAATATAACTTTGAAACTGACGATTAAATTTTAAAATTTAATCTATTGTAAGTTGAATAAAAATCTGAATCTACAAATTTTAAACTGAAGAAAAATATTTCAAAAGCTTCTAAAATTTATTATAATGATACTGAAGGTGATAGAAGCTTCAGAATCGAAGTTGGAATTGATTTGATCAGTTTTGAAATTAATTGTTCGAATCGATATTTAAAAATAGTCATTTTTTTAAACAGTCTCGGAATTCGACGAAACCAGTTCCATTGGGTCCGTAACGTTGAATTACTGTCGGATTTCAATTTTCGTATTTTTCCGAGTTAATACGTGATCGTACGGCGAGCAAACGCATCGGAATTTTAAAGCAAATTCAATTCAAATTTAAATTTAAATAATAGTCAACCCACACACGTTCTCCCCTAAAATCACGCCCCAGTGTCTACGCTGAGAATCATGAAAATAAATCGTGCAGCGCATACTCTTCCATTTTTAAATTTCCCCTCTTCCCCATAAACATTCAAACGAAATCGAACCCAGCCTAAAAGAAAAAATTTTGCCTCTGTTAAAAATTCGCGTCCCCTCTCCCTTCCATTCTCATTTGACTTCGCTCGGAAAAAATATAGCAAATCAAAATCGCGCATTGCGATCTGGAGTGAAGCGGCTTGCGATGATCTCGCGTGGAAGCTGCGAGTTACCCTCGTCTTCATCAAATCGCGCGGCATCAACTTAGGGCGTCGGCGGCGGGTTGAGATGTGCGAGGCTGGGGCTTTGCGAGATGGTCAGGAGGGAGTATCGCGATTTGGTCGAGCTCGCATTCGATCGAGGTCAGGGTAGCACGCGAAGCACCTCGCGTTTATCTCCTCTGGCAATCGAGTTGAGAGAGAGAGGCGACGTCGATCAATTTAGGGTCGCGATGGATGGTGGCGCGGTGGCATTTAGACTCACGATTGGATTCGCGACTTCGTGGGTGAGGCGGCGTACAAGCAAGCAGACGACGATTGGGCTAGGGCTTGGCCGCGAATAGGAGGCGAACGGCAGCAGGCATGGGTCGAGGCTGGTGAGGGGTTGTTCGCGAGCTGGTGAGATTCGATTTCTTTGATTTTTATTTTTCTGTTAATTAAATGTTAAAAGAAATATATACATACATTCACATTCACATTTTATTTAAAACAGTAAGTATATGTAATCTTGGGAAGCAAAACAGTGGAGTATAATAGAGATTTTTAATTTCTTTTACAGGAAATACAGTTAAACAGAAAATTTTATATAGTTATAGATAAAGTTTCTGTTAGAAAAATAATGATAAGTATATGTATATAATGCAGTTTTGATTTAAAGATGTATACAAATAAATCTAAGTACCTATTTGTGTTAGAAGTATTTATACTGTAAGGTATAAAAAAAAATTTATCTTGTTCTTTTAAATATATACATACAGTAGTGAAGAAAAATAAATGTATTTTTGGTAATTAACCTTTTTAATCATTTTTGTTATAAAAAGATTTTCAAGGAAATTAGTTAAAATTTAATCCTTTGGTTTAAAATTTATCACTAGTTAATTTAATTTAGCAAATGGAAATTAATTTTTCAAATTGTTCGAATATTTATGATTTGTATAAAATTGTTTATACAAGGTTAAGAATGGAAGAAAACAAACTGAGATGGGAATGGATGGCAAATTTAAAAGCTAAGGTGAGATTTTTCTCACTCAAATGAAAATGGATATTACAGTTATTGATTTGACTGATATGATTGCTATTGGATGTGATATTAGATATAGTAGGATATATCTATATATATATATAGCAATATATACATATTGGCATATGTATATATTGGATTGATGATTTCCCGCCTCGTATAGCGGATGAGACCCTATTGCGCCGTTAGTAAGCGGATTTTTATAAAACCTATATACCGCAATATTCCACCTCGAAGTGGAATTGGTATTGTGCTAACATCTTTGGATGCAGGGAAACAGGTTGGAGGGATCCAACTGGACCCCTCACATTGATTGAGTTTATTTATACTGTGATATGAATCTGTGAATGATTATATTGATGTTATTAATCATATTGATATCTGGAAATTGTTTGAAGCTAAAATATAGCTGAATGGATGTTTGATATCATTGGATTCCAAAGATAAACAAAGTTGAATTTTTGAAATTCAAGTAGAAATTTTTAAGTGAATCAATTTTAGGAATTGAATAAATTTTGAAGAAAGGAATTTTAAAGTATAAAAAGTTAATTTTTATAATCCTTATCGAATTAATTCCAGAATCAAGTGAAAATGTTAAATAAATGGATTTCGTAAAATAGTGATTTTTAATTGAAGAATTTAGTAAAAAAATTGGATTTTAAATAGATTGAAAGGAACAATTGAAATTTATTTTCTTTAAAAGGAATTTATTTAAAAGGAGATAAGTTGGAAATCCAATTAGAAATTTAGTCGGTAAATTGAAATAAATTGGGAAATCAATGTAAAATGTTTTCAATTTGAAGAATCCATTTAAAAACAGGATATTGAATAATTTGAAAAGAATAAGGAATTTATTTTAGTAGTGAAAATAAATTTAGAAATCAATTTGTAATTGATTTGGAATTGAAGTAGAATTAGAAATAAATTTGAAATCCGATTTTAGATTTAAAAGTGAATATTTGGAAAATGAATCCAATTGAAATAAGGGAATGTGAATTAAAAATGGAAATGATGTTAAAATGATTTATAAAGGGATAAACTTTACAGTTGTAAAGTTTTAAAAGAACGATTTTTGAAAATAAATGAATTATAAGTATTTGACTTATAATATGGATTGTGGTATAAAAAAAAAGAAAAAAAGAAAAATTGAATTGTGAATTGAATTGGTAAATAAAGAAGATTTATAAATTGAAGTTTTATAAATAGAAATATAATTTATAAACGTTGTTTTATAAATTCAAAATCAATTGAATTTGATAAATTAAATATAGAAGATTATCAAAGAAGTTATATTCGCGTTTTGGATAGCGAATTTTTATTGAAATTAAATGTGTAGAGATTATTGAAAATGTGGTTAGTGAAGTATATTCACGATTTTGGACAGTGAATATATTGTTAAGTAAAATGGATTTATTTTTGAAGAAGTGATATTAAAATGAAGTTAAACATTTTAAAGATGTTTT
The DNA here is from genome assembly GCA_030737815.1 of Allium fistulosum. Lineage (NCBI taxonomy): Eukaryota > Viridiplantae > Streptophyta > Magnoliopsida > Asparagales > Amaryllidaceae > Allium > Allium fistulosum. Next base: position 47,077,600 of record CM060906.1, read on the forward strand.
AAAATGTGTTAAATATCGAAATCATAGATTTCAATATTTATTGTTGAAATAGACGTTTTCGAGAAATAAGGAAATGGTGGACTATAACACTGTTGTTATAGTAAATGATTTCCGAAAGGAAATGTTTTATATAGTATTGGGATTTATATATCTATCTAAATTTCGAATCCCTATACTAGTGATTTTGGAGTCGTCGTAACGATGTTTTACGTAACATTCGTTTTGACTCAAATAAATGTTGTTATAGTAAATGGTTTCCTTAAAGAACGAAATATATACTTAATATTGATTTAAGTATGTCGAATATTTTCAAATATTGAAAATAAAAGATTTGTGAAACACTTATTATTTAATAAGTATGGAATGTTTTCCAAAATGAAATGAAACGTTTTGAGATTTTATCTTCTTAAAGATAAATCGAAAATGAATATTTGAAAACGATTGAAAATCGAATATTAGTAGATATTCGAAAAATGTAAATTCAATATGGAATTTATAAAAGGAAAGGGAAACTGTTTAGAAAAATAAACGTTGATTTATTTTTGAAGTGTGGAAATTTTATATCTAATAAAGATATTTTGGAAGATTAAATAATTTGGAAAATTATTTGGAATCTGATGATGTTGCGCATCTTTATTGATAGTTAAATAACCGACTATCAATAATTACCTTTAGATAGGTATTTGTTGTGAATTGCTTGAATTTGAATGCCACACTTGTTTTTAAATAAACGCTCACTATTCGGGTTAGCCGGGAAAGGACCATGGGGTCGTATAACCCATTCCGAATATGTGATACGTCGTATGAATTGCATTCGAAGACCGGTGTTGAAGACCGGATATTTTTGAAAACGGAAGGATTACCGTCGAGTTACTCTACATCGGCTGATCTCCGATTTAGAGGTTTTATCACCCTTAGTGATGGGAAGTCCTGACGTGATTGAAAATTATCCGGATGTGCAAGGGCTTCGTGAGAAGTGCCTTCGGTTCTGTTCGATCCCGGAACAGACTTGTATGGATTGTGTGTCTGACGTTACAATTTGAGATATAAAGCTGATTTCTTTCAAATACATTTCTGTTGGTGGCGGAGAATTTATTCTCTTAGCTTAACACCCTTCTCTGAGACGTACGAGCTCAGAGGTTATGTAGTTGAAATTTATCAGCGATATATCCCAATTTGGTAACGTGGCATACTGAGTGTTGCTGTGAAATGATCGGTGTTTGATCATTTGTGATATGATCATTTGTTTGATCTTATATCTTGGTGATCATAGGTTGATCATTTTGTTTGAACTGAAGCAGGGCTTTGTAGAAAGCGTAGCTTTGTGGACGAGACTTCATCGAGCCTCACACCCCGGAAATGGTCGAAACAGGAAGGATGCGGCAAGGTTCTAGGGAGTAGCGCCCCTTAGTGTATGTCATTCCTTCTGGATAGAGGTGGTATCATGGTATGGAGCCCAGATACTTAACCTATGTGGTTGCTGCATTATTATCTATGTGGTTTGTTGGAAATCGGGGATCCTCGGGAAGATCGGTTACGATCGGGGGATGGCATACGCGTGTCAGTAGTTACCTATTTTTGCAGAGGTAACTCGGCCTTGTGTTGGCAGAGATCCGGTTAGGTTCTCGGGTCGTCTATTCCAGGGACGTACCCATCGTGGAAAAGGAAGTTCCTTGGCCTGACCATTTGTTGGAAATCCAAAGAAACAATACGACACTTGTACGGTATTAGTTGTAGAACCTGCCATTCACTTATGGTGGTCACCACTGTTTGGATGGTAGCTATAGTAGGCATAGTTCGGAATGTCTATGCTGGCTAAGATTTATATTCTACTTTCGAAATGTTTTCCACTATGCACTAATAATAATATCAAAAAGGGTTTGATTTTGCGTAGTAAGCATCTTTGACTATCATAAGAAGAAATCTCCTCCAATTCTGCGTTTGCATTGTGTGTGTGGCAGGAGGTCTTATGGTAGTTTCATTTTCCAAAAGCATTGCGAATTTGTTTTATTTTCTTTGTGAAAAATAACTGTTTTACGATCTCACACCAGTCACCATGACTGACTCGGAGTTTATTGTTTCCCTTCTAAACTCTGGGTGCCCACCAATTTCCACACGGGCAGCCTAGAGTTATGTTATCAGGATATTCTGGATATTCTGGAGCTTTGGAGATAAGCTGGAGGACGAGATGTAGTATTTGTATCTGATATTATTTATTCCGCTGTGTATTCTGTATGAGGACAAGTTATATAACTGTCCATTGTTGTATATTGACTCTGATGATTGATGTATGTATAAAATGATATAGTTCTCTGTTTTAGAGATTATTCATTTATCTATTATATATTGTTCCGCTGCGATATGTGAGATTCTGATATTGTTCTGTTTCTGCTTCTGATGTTGTTCTTCTATCTTCTTCCTCTTCTCCTTCTACTCTTTCCTTATTCTACCTTTTTCTTCTTTCTTAAACCATCATAGTTCGTATAATTCGTTCATTTTGAGTTAATCAATGGAGATGAGTGATTAATCAAGAGGTACGGATTTGCGGGCCATGACAAAACCGGTATTGACTTTAGGGATTTAAGCAACTTTACGTAGATACTGATGAACTCATGGGAGAAGATTTTGAGTTTGAGGGATCGTCACCTCGTCCCAGTCATATTGGGTCTAGGGTCAGCCCGATTTCTACCACGGTGACTTCCCAATCAAGTTTGTGATGACCTTTTAGGCCGCCTATGACATGTTACACATTTCACTAGGGTCACTACACTTACACATGCATTATTTAGGTTCATTTCTTGTCACTAAAGCTCTTTATTTATTTTATTTTCCATATTATTGCTCTATAAGAACAGGGTTGGTGCTTTCACACTCAATCCAGGGTGTTGATCAATTTTTTGGTTTAACACTCTGAATGATTTGAGATTCTGGCATTTCTCCTTATGAACTTATGACACTTAGCACTACCGATTTCAGCCAAGAGTATCAGAAGGGAGTGTTAAAAATTGGTATTAAAGCCTAGGTTTAAGTAGTTCTTAGTAAATAATCCTCTATCATGTTACAAAAATGAAACGTTATAGTTGGGTAAAATAAGCTTATATTATTCATTGACATGTTTATAATTGTTATAATTATAAACAATGACTAGCCAAAAGACGTGGGATATTAGAGGTTTAATGTGAGGGATTAAGTGTACAAGTACTCCCCACCCTTCCCGTAATTCGAGTTTCTTAGAAAGCAAGGTGAAATTCCAACACCTATAAAACCTACATGAAGGTAATGTTTCCAATGGCAAATGAAAGGCAGTTGGATGAAGAGGAGTTAGAATACTAAGAATCAAACGTGGTCTTAGAAGAAGTTAAGGGACTTATGGAAGCACCCATGAAAATGAATTGAACAATATTGCAGGATTCTTTCCCACACCATGAATTCCACGGGAAATGTAATATAAAAAAATAAGGGTTATAAGTAGTATATCCTTTGTGTTTATGACTTGAGTTTAGTTGATTAATGTTTCATAATAAATAATGTAGTTATATCAAGTCTTGATCATAACAAAGTCCTTTTGCTTTTTTAAGGTTATGAAAGACCAAGAAACTATTACTTCAACTTATAGTCCAGAGGCTCAACAAAATCCTATGGAGTTGTTCGCATCATCCATCAAATAAATTGAACAAATCTCCTCAAGATCTATAATAATCCATCTGATAAATTATTGAGTCGTTTTAAGAATTTATATCCAGACAAATTTATTGGAGATACTGATCCATTTAAAACTAAACAATGGATCCAACATTTAGAAGACATCTTTGAAGTGTTGGATTGTAGTGAAATAGACAAAGGGAATTTTGTTGTAATTTAACTAGTAGGAGAGGCATAGAATTGGTGGGGGTTAATCAGGACCATAACTGATTCAAGTATGATGACTTGGAGAAATTTTAAGGAAATGTTTCTAGAAAAGTATTTCCAGAACATGAAAGTGAGAAGATGGAAATAAAATTTCAAGCTCACACATAAGGAAACATGAAAGTGGCCAAATACCATAATTAATTTAAGGCATTGTCTCAATTTGCAAGTCACCTATTAATATGCCTAAAAAGAGGGCCAAAAGATTTGCGAAAGGACTATTCCACTAATAAGGAGACATGTAATTGATGATCGTAGCAAGACTTATGAGATAATCATATCTAAAGATCTTAGCCTCGAAGAAGACTACATTCAACTTTAGCAAGAAAGAAATCTTTCAAATAAGAGAAACCTCAACAATCATGGGAAATCCAATTCTCAAAAAAAATTCAACAAGAAGAAGCACGATACAATATGGAAGAGAAGCATAGAGAGGCACAATAAGGAGAGGGTCTAAACAAAATAAAAACATGTTATAATTGTAATGAGGAGGGACATTTTTCTCCTAACGGTCCTAAGGAAAGAAAACATATTATATGTTATAATTGCATTGAACCTGGACACATGAGTAGGGACTATAAAAGCTGAAAAAGGAAAATAAAGCAACATTAGGAAACCAAGCCTGCGTATATGCGGTAGTTTCTAAACAACCACTTGTGGAAGGTACCGTATTTATTTTTGATTTTCAAGCTAAAGTTTTATTTAATCTGGGTGCCACACATTCCTTAATATCTATCATATTCGCTAGTAAGTTAGGATTACCAATTAATCAACTAACAAATCCACTAATAATAGATAACTTAGTAGAATGAGAAACTGAACTTGGAAGTATATGTAAGAATTGTCCTCTTTATATTGAAGATAAGGAAATACCTGCAGATTTTTTCCTTTTCCCAACGATCCATTTTGATCCCATTCTTGGAATGGATTGGCTTTACAAACATTATGCCAAAATATATTGTCATGTGAATACTACAATCTTTTCCATTTCGAGACATGAGAAATTCATATATTCATATAATAAATTTGAAAATGCATTCATATTTGGATACCTAGCACATATAGATATTAAAAATGCATGACAACAACTAGGCCAAATCAAAGTAGTCGGTGAATTTGAAGAAGTATTTGGGGATATACTAGGATTACCACCAAAATGAGAAATCCATTTTTGTATCAAATTTTGTCCCTTGTACGACCTCAATAGTAAATACAACATATCGTATTGCTCCACTGGAGAATCAAGAATTAAAACAGCAATGCTAGAGTCAGAGGATCAAGGATTTATAATACCAAGTAAATCACCTTGGGAAGCTCCGGTATTGTTCGTAAAGAACCATAATGGGTCCCTACGATTAAGTATTTATTATCGAGAACTTAATATGGTTACAATTAAAACTAAGTATCCATTACCTCAGATTAATGTTCTAATTGATCAACTCCAAGGAGCTACCAAATTCTCAAAGATACATTTGAGATCTGGTTATCACTGGTTATGGATAAAGGAAGAAGATATTCCAAAGACAACTTTTCAAACACCGGTATGGACATTATGAGTTTTTGGTCATGCCTTTACGACTAACTAATGCACCAATTGTTTTCATGGACCTTATGAATCATGTGTTCCACCACACCTTGATCAATTTGTCATAATATTTATCTATGATATCTTAATTTACTCCAAGGAAAGAGAAGAGCATGAGAAACATTTGTATATAACATTACAAACACTAAAGGAGCGCCAGTTGCATGCAAAGCTAAGTAAATGTGAGTTCTGATTGGAAGAATTAAAATTTCACCTAGGGTTAGTAAATCAACATAGGAATTTTAAATGTAACCACCTAAATTTGACAAGAAGAAAGAATAGGATAAGACACCGTACCTCCGACTGGGGTGATGGGTAATATTATTTTTATTATGCTTAACTTTTGTTAAGTATCGCTTTAATCATATTTTTTTGCTCCATGGTAGTTCGGGGACGAAATTCTTTTATAGTGGAGAATGTAACGACCCATAATTTTATAACATTAAATGTTAGTTTAAAGATGGTTTGAGTTATAAGACGGTTAGTGTAACGACCCGTAAAATTTTCAATAATTAAATTTTTAAGTTAATAAGTTTTGTTAAAAAAAATTGGGGCTTCTTTATAAAAATAACTTGAATTTATTGCAAAATATCACGATTCCTTTTATTTCCTTTTAAATTAACGTTAGACCTTAATTTGTTGCTTAATATTAAAGAATTTACTAAGTTATAAATTTTAACATAAAAATGTTGTATTAAGTTTAAAACATTATTTACTGTGATTTGTATATACATATTTGTGTGCGTTAATTTGACTTAAGATTTATAAGATGGACTTGTATGCAAAGTTATAACTTTTTAATCTTAAACCCTTTTAATCTGGAGATTAGGTTCAAAATTGTTGTCTTTAATTTTAGGCTCATAGAATAGTGAAACTTAATTTTAACACATTTATATGTATAAGTCTAGTATATATATACGTATACGTATATGTTTTTAATAATGATACTATGACCAATAAAGATATATATGAAGGAAACATCATCTTTGTACACAATCTAGTATATTGCAATTACATAATTTACTGTAGAATACATTTGGACATAGTTACATTCCATGCCATGAATAAATAGCTTGTTAATGACATTTAATTAATCAATCAATTTGATTAGAGGAAGAATGAAAGGTTTCTCTCTCCATATACATAATTAAGCTCTAAATTAATTACCTGTTTTTAGGGAAAGAAAAGAAAGGTTGCCTTAATTCTTACCTTTTTGTTTTCCTAACATTTATTCCTTTTCTAGGCATTCATTCCTTTAGTTTAGCCGTATACTTTGCCTTTCAATTCGCGTACAAGTTTCTCATTTTCTCATCTTCTTTATTTTCTCATTTCCTAAGAGAGAGAAAAGTATTACAAGCTCTAATTTTTCATCGCTTCCCTTCTTCTTCTTTTTCTTTTTTTTTTCTTTTTTTTGTTGTCCTTTTCTAAATTTAGCTCGCCCAAGATTTTTATTTTTAAGAAAACTCTAAAATGCATATTTTGGTTATAAATTTACGTTCATCGGAATCTAAATCTTTTTCTAGTTTTCAAATCTGTTAGTTTAATCGAATAAATTCACAACAACCTTTATTTCACTTTTGTTCTTTAAAATAGATTTTATACCTCTTCAAAATAAAATAATTTATACCGTTACTTATATACACTTTTGTAATAGATTTTGGGTAAATGATAAATGAATGAATAAAAACCCAGTGTAAACAAAACATATCTTAATAAGTAATAAATTTCAAGATTCATTGTAATAGCCCAAAAATTTTAACAGACATTTTATTCATTTATTTAAAAACTGTGGCGTTTGAATTCTTAAAAATATAATTTTGTAAATTTTCTTGTAATGATTGTTAATCAATTACCCAAAATTTTATTTATTTAAATTAAATGTTCTGTAATGTTGATTTAAATTAAAAGTGTAACTTTAATAGAAAATTTAAAATTTTTAATTTTATAATAATAAACTGCCAAATTTTCATCTTGAACTGTATACAATTGTGTAACAATTATTTCACTTTTGTTTTGGTCAGATTTGTTGTATACCTTTAAAAGTTAGTAATAATTAGTGTGAAACGGAAAATTTAACTTTACATTTCTTTACGTATATTTACATCCGTTTCTTAACTTTATAATAAACAATCAATTGGATGAAGCTAAATTAAATTTTATTAATTATGGTATAATAGCTATTAAATTTTGGTTTAAAGTGATGGGTTATTTTCCTAATTGAAACGTTATCATTTTTAAATTTATTTAATAAGAGAAACAAATAAATTTGTATGTTACTTTGGGCATATGTTCATTTGTTGCTCTTGCCTTTTCTTTGCCTGTTTGATTTTTTTTTTTTGCGTTAACAAGGCAAAGTTTCAGCCGCATATTCTCTTTTGAGAATTCAAAATCTCGCCCAAAATCTCGCCCAAAATCTCGCCTTAAATCTTGCACGTGAAAGATTATTCCATCCTTTTTGCCTTCCATACGTTTCCATCTATTAATATAATTTAATGCCCTAATTTCCTTTGATGGCCTCTACCGTTCAAACATTAAATTGCCTTCTCTCCATAAATCAGTGAATAGCTGTTAATATATACCACGTCCAAATTCCCAGACCACAATATTTCACTTTAGCTTCTATCAAAATTTTCGTGAGCATCTCAAAGGTAAAGACAGCATGCTTTCTTTTTCATTTTGTTGTTTTGTTTTGTTGTTTCCCCTGCCTCATTTTTTTTTTGCTTTATCATGTGGTTGCTCCAACCCATGCTCCACCCCCATTCACCATGACCAGCCCAGTCACCACCACAAAACCCACGGCTCCAACTCCTCCAGACCGAACCCCTTCAACCACGTCCCCTTGCCGTTCCACTTTCCTCCACCATCAAGCAAACCCCACGCCACCATGAACCCCACGCCTGACCATAACCATGCTGAGACTCTGTTTTGAAAAAAAGAAACGACTTTTGTCACCTTGTATTATTTCTACCGAGCCTTGTTTTGAAAAAAAAAAGTGCTTTTGTCACCTTGTATTTTGAAGTTATAGTTTTTCCACAGAGCCTTTGTTTTGAAGTTATAATCTATTCCCTTTGGCCTTTGTTTTATAAAAAAAAATGAACAAAATTTGTTTTGTCACCTTTGTTTTGAAGTTATAGTCTTTTTTTTTTAAAGTGCTCGAGCTTTTGTAAATTTTGAAGTTATATGTCCACAGAGCCCTTGTTTTGAAAAAAAAAAAGAAATGAACAAAAAAATTGCCTTTTTTCACCTTTGTATTTTGAAGTCAGACTACAACCCCTCCGAGCCTTTAAAAACTTGAGTATGGTGAAGTGGTCGAGCTATTTCTTTTTAGTATTCAACTTGTTCGTTTCGTTTTGTTTGCTTCATTTGAACAAAATTAGTTATTCGTTTGCATTCTTAGATTTGTTTTATTTATTCTTTTTGACTTTAGATTTGAATCTAGTTGGCGCATCCTCTAACAACTGATCGTGCTTTCCGTGTGCTTTTCGATAGATAGCGTATTTCCTTTTGAATCGAATCTCCAGCTCCGTAGAGGTGAGTAAATCTCAGACGAATATTCATACTTATATGATTGTGAAACGACCGCAACTGAATGTGTAGAAAATAAATAAATAAATAAATAAATAAAAATGATGTTATAATTACCTGTGATTATTTATATATATTGTAAACTGGTTAAAATTGCATAACATATCATCTGTTATATTTTGTTCTTATTTTACTGTTATTCTATTCTATTAAATCACACTGCAAGTTCCTTGTAGAATAGAATCACTATGGGTTGAAATGATACATACCCGAACGGACATTAGAATAAGGGAAGATCGTTATGGGCTGAAATGATAGGCCTGAGCGATTTTCGATTAAATTTTATTTACTTGGGATTGCGGGTTTGAAATGATAAAACTCGGATTTTTCTTTGTAAACTACGGATTGAAATGATATATTATCCGTATCACTTGACTTAGGCTAGAAAATATTATACAGACCCGTGGTTATTTTCTGTATTTTTCTGGATACCTTTAAATATTTTTAAATAATTGTAATAATATTAAATTGATTTAAATTGAATTTTTAAAATGATTTATTTAGAGTAGAAATGATTTTTCTATGTGATAAATGTAAATAAATGGATAAAAAATATTGATTTTAAAGTGTAACTTAAATTTGAAAATTTGACTAAAAAGGAAAGATGGAAACTTAAGTTAATTAAATTAAAATGAAAATTAAGTTTTAAAATGGTGAAAAATGGAGATTTAAGTTTAAGTGTTGAAATGAATTGTTTAAATGAAAATTGGAATTTACACACTTGAATTTAATAAGTGAACTTTGTAAATTTTTGGTTTTTGTTTGTAAAATTTCTCTTTAGAAAAATAATAAGTTAAAGGATTTAAATGAACATTTTAATGTGAAAATTTATGATTTTTATAAGTTTAAATGATTTAAATGGAAGTTTATTTATGGCTGGAATTGCACTTAAAACCTGGAAATTTGATTTATAGTACTTCAGAAATGCTACCATTTCTGGAAATGAACCAATTCTGAACTAAGTAGAATCTGCAGCACTTGTTAAGTGCCGTGGTTATATAAATGAACCAAAAGACTAAAATAAACTAAGGCTATGATAGCACTTGGTAAGTGCTGTTGTAGCAGGAACTAAAATTTGACCTGAAACTAATAAAGGGGCTAATGTAGCACTTGTTAAGAGCTGCAGTAGGCTGAAATATGATTTTGTTTTAAAACTGAACTGTTATAGCAGTTTATAAATGCTGTCTTTGCTGAATTAAATTGTTTTCAAATATAACTTACCGCAGCACTTTTTAAATGCTGTGAAAGCTGAAATTTTAACGTTTTATTGTTTTTAAGTGAATAAATGAACTCAGAAAAGGCTAAATTTTGGGAATTTAATATTGGATTTAAAAGAATAATGACTTTGTTTTTAAAATGGTTTAAATTTGAAGTATTTTGATATAAATTGTTTTAAATTTATAACCACGGGTTATAATAACGCTTGGTTGTTAAAGAGACCGGGATCGGATATGGACATACTCTCTGTCGATACCGAAAACCATTTTGACAACTATGTACGCGGTGGAGTTTCCAGAATGAAGTAGGATGGTGGCGACGATCCTAAGGTATATACGTGGACCCAACTCCCGTGAGTTGGCATAAGGTGGCTAAAACAGGAGCGATCTCAAACCAGTGAGGTAGCACCTCTTCTCGGACACATTTCTTCGATACCATTCTATTACTTTGTGATTTTTGGTGGCCACCCTTGATTTGGGAGTGTTGTTCGAGGTGGAACGGTAGTGGCTGCTATGCGTATCCATCAGTCCGTGTGCGTAATTGGTATATCTACCCTGGCATTGCCTTGTGTGCCGTGTCACCTACCATATCGATCCCACTACGATTTTGGTTTTAAAGATCCGACCGCGTTAAGGTTCTCCATCCCCTTAACGCTATTTTATATATGATTATACTTTACTGATTAGACATTATTATAATAGCGAATATTACTACATAGTAGATAGTTTAACGGATCCTTAAAGAATGGGCGATCCCAAGCATTCTTTAAGTTACTTGTACCCTTATTACAGTTCACTTGAGTTGGTTTACATTGTATAAGTATGTATGTCTTGACTCGAGTGTTTATGTTTTATTTTACGCTCGGGTCAGCCTGAGTTATTCACAAATTTGGGTTTCCACTCTCTTTGAGATTTGAATCGCTGGAGATTATCTGCTTGTCTTGTCCTATCTACTTCAGTTCCGTTGTCCTACTCAGCTTGTACTTGGTTATTTTATTGAGACTTCTATTGTCCTCTATTTCTTTTGTTATATCTTATGTAACTCTGATATATTTATATAGTAGTTTCATGAACTACTATTTCTTTTACTTCCGCTGCATTATTTTACTCTGTGTTTGTGATCTGTGATTATATTTATTTACTGTATATTCTGAGATTTTGCCAACTTTTATTTACAACGCGGTATTTTGAGCAATTCAAGTCTGACATGTGTGGATGCGAATGGTTGGAAATACCGGGTCGTTACGGTTAGGGGTACTAATTTATTTAAGAATAAGAAGAATATTATTTTCTTTGCATAATATACCAAATGAGAAAGATTAATTCTTAGAAATTAAGAAAAGAATTTATCTACTAAAACAATAAAGAATTATTAACCTTTTCTAATAAAACAGAATTGTATTATGATCAGCCTAATAAAAAAATAACATAATGATTCTCATTCAAGTCTATCCATATAATATTATATTTTAACTTATAAGATGAAAAGTAGAATCTTTTCATCTTTATATTTAACCATATAATATTATATTTAAACTTATAAAAAGAAAAGTTGAATATTTCTACTCTCTGATTGGACCATACCTTTATACTTATTCATATAATATTATATTTAGACTTACAAGAAGAAAAGTTGAATCTATCTACTCTTTAATTGGACCATACTTTTATACTTATCCATATAATAATTATATTTTAGCTTATAAGAAGAAAAGTTGAATTGGTCTACTCTATGACTAGACCAAACTTTTTATACTTATTCACAAAATTATTATATATTTAAGCTCACACTCTAAGCTTTCCTTTTATACTGGACCAAAATGTGGTCGAATCAGGTTAGGTTATAGAAAGTTAGGTAATTAATAAAGTACCCTTCTCTTCACCTATAAATATCCCAAGCCATAAGAGGAAAATAATTACAGCAAAACAAAAGTAAGAAAACAAGGAAGATCTTAGGGAAAGCCAATGAGCTAAATCATAGGTCATGCTAAAGTGAGGAAATCTATATAATTTTAAAAGTATATGATTGATGCTTTAGTTTTTTGAAAGAAAGAATAATCTATATTGGTTGATGATTGTAATGTACCTTGAAGAATACTTATATATATGCCTATGGTTTGTGATGGTTTTTGGATGAATGCGGTAAAAGGCAAAAGATCTAGGATAGTGCACTATTACTTTATTTCCATACCGAGTGTTAGGAGATAGAGTACATCCATATTGTGTGTTAAGATGCCAACCACGATGGGATAAAAAGTTTCCATGATCTAATTCCTTACTATGTATTTGGATAAGATCCATGTGTAGTCAAATTGATTTTTGTGCATTGATTTCAGATTTTGTTATGTTCTTAGTTTACAAAAGATATCTATATATGTCGAATGAGTTTTGACAAGTATCTTTGGAGAAACTTTACATTTTTTAATTAAGTAATATATGTTTGATAAATTAATATAGGCAAACATCTTAGAGAATTTCGTGATATGACCTAAGATTTAGATTAAATAGATTCCTCATTGGATCAGTATTGCTTATGATGCTACACATAAACATTTCAGGTTCGGATAATTAAAGTTGGATTTTAGGACTTTACATGGAAGACTGGAAGTGAATAATTTTCTTATCTTTTATTTAGTATTGTTAATCTTGATGTATATGTATGTATGAAGTCGAAGACAAGACCTTATGTAAATCAACTTGTATTGCAACTATGAATGTGCAATATTTCTTCTGCTTGAAATCATTTACTCTGAATGATTTGAGGTTCTGGAATTTATTCTTGCGAACTTGTGATACTAATTTAATAGCACCACATTATGAGGGTAGCTCTCCAGATTCGGACCAAGAGTGTCGGAGCGGGGTGTTATAGTGGCGACTTCGATTGAACGTAGGCTTGACTTCAAGCCATGGTTAGAGAAAGTGGTGTGGTGAAAAGGTGTAGAACTTAGGAAATTTTGTGGCATGAAATATGGCTAGCACCAAGCTCTACTTTGGCTCAAGAAGGGTGAAATATTGGTCGCATGATAGGAAACTTCGGGTTGACGGGAACAGTTATTGGAGGAAGCACTTAACAACTGATAACGACGAAAATTTCTATCGATTAGAAAACCGTCGTTAAAAATATTATCGTTAAAAAACCGAAAGCCCACGGTGTACAATTGTATTACGTGTGTAAGTATCGGTCGATCCGCAGGAAATGAATTAAATTCTAATAATACTCAATCAAATTAACCCAAAGTTTTGAAGTTTGTTTTAAACTAGAAAATTAAAGAAAATAAGCTAGAGCAAAAGTGAATAAAACTATGATATTAAAGAGCAATTTAGAGGCAAATCCACTTCCAATCATTCATATAAATCAACACAAAATTCATTTATAACCTTTCTTTAAAATATTAAGTAGAAATGATTGATGTGTTTATTATAAGTATGGTTTATTTGTGCTAATAATTAGCACAGCTTAAACCATCAAACTCCAACACACCATTCAAACCTACTTATCAACTCTCATGACATGGCATGAAATTAAAAAAAAATCTATTTTAAGCATGATCTATTTACTATTAATTATTAGCATAGATCATCAAATTTTGATTCTATCTTAAATTTCACATCAAAATCACTTAGGCAAATGATCAAATAGTTTATGTTTAACATGGAATAAGCATAGCCTGTTTGAGATGTCAACATAGACTATCAAAATTCAACAAAAAGAGACATAAACCATCATCATTCAAAGTTTCCATTAGGCACAAAAGAGAGATCACAAATTAAATCATTGTGTTAATTTAATATGTTTCATGAGAGCTTTATTACCCCCAAATTGAAGGGGTTTAGCTACTCATATTTGAAAACATTTTAACATAAAATGATTTCAACATTTAAAACAAGGAAAACGAGAGCTGATTAAAATAAAAGAGAGCTAACTACTTGCATGAAATAAAGCTAAATTAATTACAAGAATTAAATTCTATGCTACTAACATTAAATAAGAGAAGCATAAACTAAGTAGGAAAGCATGAAATAAAAATAGCATAAAAAGAGAGCAAACAATAAAAATTGGATGAAAGTAAAAACAAGGCTAAGAAGCCATGAAAGAAATTTTTATTTAACTTTGATTTTGTGGCTACAATATTGCATAAAAAGAAGAGAAGATAATTGCATGAGACATAAGGGGTATTTGTACATGCTTAAAACCCTAATTTATATTTTAGGGGACTACCTAAAATGCTCTTGAGAAAGTGTAACCTTCAAGTAATCATTAGGGAAATAATTAATCCCCACTAACATACCTTTAAGCCTCCATTAGCTTGTGCATGTGCTTTTAATTATGGACCATTAGTTAGTGGGTATGTGAGCTCCTCCATGTTGCATGAATTCTTTTATTTCCATTCTCCATTTGCCTTCAACATGTGTGCATGCATTTATCCATGAAACATCTTCATATTTTCACTTCATTTTCTATAAATAAAAATAAAAATGTGCAAATAAATTTTCTCAAATTAAATCATACACAAAATTACCATTTTACCCCCCAAATGAGGATGAACGAATGATGATTTGAAAACAATTTAAATTTTGGTTTAAACATGTAAAACACCCTAATATGATCATTTATTTAAATAAAAGTAGATTAAATATGGAAGTAAAAATATGCATTTTACGTGCACATCAACAACTTTGGTCAAATTGTTGACCAACCGACAAGGTTGGTGTCAACTATATATGGTTGGCAGTAACCATGCTAGTAGTTGTGGGATTCCAATGTAGACTTTGGAAAGCATGGGCGATTCCTAGGTGATCATGTCCCATGTGTTTGTTCGTTCGGCATTTAGTTTCGACTATTGTGGTGCAACGAAGAATGATGATAAACGACGTGGCGAAGGTGTGACACTTTGATGTGATGGCTTCAAAACCTTGGTACGTGGATTCTACGAATGATGTGGGACATCTGGAAGTGTGCCGATGATGACACTACAACAAACAGGACCTTTAACAGCGTTTTAAAAACGCTATAAAAGCTTTTAACAGCGTTTTTATGTACGCTGTATATCGACATGCAGTTATATGTCAGGGATATACAATGACAAGAAATAAACGCTGTTAAATGTCCTTTTTAACAGCGTTTCCCTGGTGTCATGAAATCTTTTAACAGCGTTTGATTGAGTGCAGTTAAAGATCTTTCTTAGCGTTTGTTTCATGCTAAGAAAAGATTTTATAGCGTTTTTTCAATGCCATGATATTTATTTACAGCGTTTCGTTGTTGCAATAGATCGTGCTTTATGTTTTTAGATTCAATTTAACGACATTTTTAAAAAGCTATGGAATGTTTTAACAGCGTTTTAAAAACGCTGTGGAATGTTTTAACAGCGTTTTAAAAACGCTGTGGAATGTTTTAACAGCACTTTAAAAATGCTGTGGAATGTTTTAATTCCATTTCAATAAACATCCACCACAATGTGCATATATCGCATTTCAAAATTAACATATTATATCAATATCACATTTCAAAATCAACATATTATATCAATACACATTTTGGACACATATTTGATAACCAACGTATGAAATTTCATAATCAAAATACACAATATTCTTACACCAAACATAAATAGTTTGTCATCAATAGTTCAAAAACAAAATATAGAACAAGTAGCAATAGCAAAACAAAAGCATGTAGTACATACGTTAAAACCAAAAAGTAGTTCTTGCAGCAAAAATAACTTCGATCCATAACTCGTTGCAACCTTTTTTGCATCACAGTCACCTATCTACCTGCAAAGCAAAAGTAATGGAATTATCTCAAATGATAGTGTAATTGATGTGCATAAGTCTACATCACTACATAACAATACAAAGATGGAGGATGAATGCTTTAAATCTCTTTACAACTCGTAAAAAGATCAGAACGAGCCATAAAATAACAGTTAATGTATTTAAAACTTTAGTATATATGACGTTAACTTTGTAGGCTCAGAAACTTAGCGCACTAAACCATTAATATATTCAATGGACTAGGAGTATGAACAAAACAGTATAATGTAAAAGTATAATAACAACAGTAGAGCGTACCTCATCAAGCATGACAACATCTCTTCAACCATTCTCAACCACCATATTATCTTCAACCTTCTGCCCTTGAATAAGTATCACAAATCATGGTCAAACCTTAAAATATGCATCTATATTTGGAAATCTATTAAATAAGTTTAAATATGGATTTTTTGCATTATGGAATGAAAGAAGTTGCCTACAACTATGTATGCTATAAACCTGGAAGAGACAGAAACAAATATGATATTTGTGCTAATTTTTTGGTGATTCAACAATATAATCTAATGCTTGGAGAAATCTGTTCATTTTTTACGAAGCATTGTCCCTTTAGTGGTTATGGAGACCGAGCAACAAAGGAAAAGAGAATATAGAAATCTGAAGGATTTGTTAGTGAATTTTACTGTCAGCCATGATTAGGTAATTGTTATTATTATTTACTTCTCATATTCAGCATAATAACACTTCTAGAAATCTGAAGAATTGTTTAAAGTGGAAGTAGAAGATGGTGTGTCAAAGGAATTGAATAAACATCATCAGTTCAACGAATTTGAAGAAATACTACAGGTCTGGCAGTTAGAAGTACATGGAGTTAGTGAGTTATAGCGGTTTTTTTATATATAAAAAACCAATTACTGCCACTAAGTACAATGCCATTCATAATTTCCTCGTAAACACAATGTTACTCATAATTCAAAAACCCAGTTGTTACTTTCAAACAAATCAACTAAATATTCACAATGGGAGTACAAATTCCTGAATAAAAAACCAATGACATATGAGTGTGTACATGTTAATTGAGGACAAGTCAATGAAAACATGCTACTAAATGAATAAGGCACAACTATATGAGTAAAAAATGTAGAAATCAACTTTTCTTTCCATAAATCAGTAAATACACAATAGGTACTGTACTATGTTGTGCAGATTCAAATAAAAACTAAAGGTGACGGTAAGTTGGTCATGAAGTGTACCTGCTGTATAATACTTGCCTCGTTGTAAATCCAAGTAAGTTCGAAAATTGATGACCTGAAATCATATAGCTGAGCAACTTTAGCTATTAAATCTTACTGAAAATTTTGGTAATAAAGGTGCAATACGTATACAAATACACGGTATGAATCCAGATATTATATTATGTTTATTACCATAAATGCATATGTACTTGTTTTTTTTTCATTTTAACTTCTGAACAATTATTTGCCATGTGATGAATCATGAAAAACAAAGAATGTTTATAATATGCTAGTCAAAAGAATATAGGTCTGGTTGTGTGCACAATTCAATCTCACATGTTTTGATCCATGGCTAAAAGGGAAAAGCCTAGTAAGTCGACTAGGATGAGACACTTTCTCTGCCTATGGTAGGATTGACCAGACAGTGAGTTCAATTATAGAAGGAGACTAGTGGAAAACTGATAATAATTCAGTAAAAATTCAATTCAATTCAAATAAAAAATACAATACATCCACTTTATACAGGGAGACAGAAGTACTTATGGGCATGGAAACCTACAGGCAAGGATTACTCAACTAGAACTTCATCGAAGTCGGCTCGAATTAAACACCTAGTACTAGAATGAGCTAAATTTGTATGGGACAGGGAATGTATTCCATAAAATGGCTATTACAACCTATAAAGCAGCCATACAAAGACTAGCTACCAAGGAAAGGTTATTTCTTCCACTTCCATGCATGTCCCAAGAACCCAAACCCATCCTATTTCATCCTCTCACATCAACGCCTCAAGCCACGAAACACCTCACCACCGCTGCCGTTCGGAGCTGCAACTGAAGACGCACCAGCCCATGGCCTTCACAACGAACTCGATGCCATACGTCACCACCGGCCTGCCATTAGCTCACCACTAATTCACCTCCGCAGCCACCATTTCCGGCCACCTGAGATCGAATGAACCGCGCCGACGAAGACTGCTCGACCTGCTGCACCTTCTGATAACTAACACCACCACCTCTGGCCATCATCGTCCAAGGTCCACAACCATGGTCGGGACCTTCAGTTGCCTCCCGCTATCACCACACCTGTCTTCGAGCCGATCGAACAGCACAGCTCGCCTCACCATCGAGAGGCGGACACGTCTATAGGTCTGGTTCGATATGTTGCTTGACGACGAACTTCGTCTCCTCCACGGCCACTGATCGGGCCATTTTTTGGCCAGTATCCTTTATTGATTTCTACACGAAGGCTGTCGAATTGTTCATCTTGATGTTGTTTACAACTTTGCTTTTGGTCTCATCCCTTAATAATTGATGGTTTGAGAGGTATTTCATTTTGAAATTGGTGAAACATAATTGAATTAAAGGTTGATATCTATACATAAGTGCACACACTATATATATTTCAAACCATGTGTTCAATTTCTAATTTTGCAAAGAAAGAAACGAAAGCTACAAGAATTTGAAGATGATATAGGTTATATAATAAGTTACTGAAGTGATGATATGTTTGGTTACAGCCAACAAACTATATAAGTGAGAATAAATAGTGATGTAGTGAACTATGTAACAAGTTGCTAAAAAAAGAGTGAAAGAATTATACTCACTGATGCTATTTGATGAAGATGAAGATGGATAGGGTATGAAATAGTCTGTGTTTGCCTGCACAGAATGATCTTTGCATAAGAAGGAAATACTCTGTTCATATTTTTATTCCAAAAATTAATAAGCGGAGAAGGAAAAATATTACAAGTCTAATAAAGTTTCACATATGGTAAGCATAAAACGCATATTTTAGCAACTTGTTAGTCAAATTTCTTGCAAATATCTCAACTCTGTAAACATGTGGTTCTAGTGCGGTCATGTAGTATCCTCGACTTAACTGATATGGAAGACATCATTGCTACCTATTTAGCTACTTAATGGCTTATGTGCAGGCTAAGATTAATTTGTCAGCAACAATTGGAAAATTAAGTATTATGTTAAGCTGAGATGGACATGATGTTGCTAATAAAAAAACTATGAAAGAAAAAATGGTGGAGAAAACAAACAAACTGAGAAAAAACAAAAATGCTTAGAAATAGGATAAATTAGTTAAATAAAATTATATTAGCTAAGTGATGACAATACTATAATCTTTTGATTAAAAAACCATTACATGCAGTATTTCATTATAGGTTTGGTGATACATTTGTTTTGTAATTAATACACTAATTTAATTACCTGAAGAAATGAATGTACAAGAGGACTTCAAAAAAAAGTATAGTAGGAGACTGAAAGCAACTCAATGGCCATTAATGCAGGGGTACTAAATAAGGTATCGTAATTATAATAACAATTTGAAATCGGCTTATTAATTATTGAATTTAATCAAACATTTACATCTAAAGAAAGAAGTAGGAATTGCTCATTTTATTTGAAGTTCAATAGAGCTTTCATTGATTTCATAGAACATGCATTTGCAACATGTGACTTCACTACATTTTATAGTTATCAACCAAAGTTATGATGTAAGCTTTAGAAAAGAGCTAAAGACAGAGTGTTAGATGTGAGAAAATAACCATTTTTACCACTAAAATACATAGATATTATACTACTGCACGTTTTGAATTATTATTACAATCAGAGTGCACTCTAAGCTGAATTAATAATTTAAAATAGATTAAAAATGAACTTAGGTAGTGTTAACACCAAGATAGGGGAACATGTTCGCAAACAGTAATACTCTCTTTATCACCAAAGTAGTCTTCCTAGAACCAGGAGGCCTTAACATTAAAATCATTAAATAATAATACATATACAATGTTTAAATTTGAATGATTATTTTACTTGAGATCTAATTCATTTTGTGTGCAGCATGGCTGAACTCATATCCTGACCAAATATAATTTGTGTCTAATTTTCTTCATAAAATACAATTCATATCCTTTTCGCACTACATGTATAGATTATAATTGGTTATTTTAAAAAAATCCAACCACACCATAATACTTAAAATACAAATATCTTATATAACAGCTATCAGATGATTGACCTTATCACCAAAAATCTAGATTCTACAAGATCTACATTGAGAATGTATGTAAAGCCGTTTTGAATCATGTTCAAAATAGTTATAGACATTATAGCATCCAGACTGTGATGATAATTTATTATGTTTGGCAGTATTTACACTTGATTGATGATTGACTATTCATTAATCATAAAGTTTGAATGACTTTAATTATGAGGTATATAACACTCATGATAAGAATAAATATCAAGACAATATTATTTGTGGTTATTTATAAACTAATAATATCTTTATTAATAAGTACTCGACCTATAAAAGAACACATATTTATATCTGCTAGCTTAACTAATAAGTCAAACTATGATAATCATACTGCATTAACATGCCTATGTGCATTTGTAAAATTAGTTTTCCCGATTAAGTTTTCAATGAAAACAACTACACAGATGCGGCCTTGATGTCACAGCTCAGTGAAATGATTGTTGTAGAACTAACCTTTGGTTGTATATTAGTCGTAAAGTAATCAGTTTATACTTAATTATCAGCACTTAACCACTAATAGTTCTTCTTAGTGTACAAGACATAATGTTTATAAATGAAAACCTTTTCCTGCTTGAGCAACTTAGCACGCATACATAAGATATATCGAGAGGTCAAGATATTAAAAATATGTATCAATATAAACAGCACAGGTTCAGTTTTTACTTATTCATATGTTGTTTGCAAATAGATACTGTCAAAATATACATTTTTTTAATGCTGTAAAAAATGAACATCTTATTTAAATGCAAACCTTGCAATACTGATGAAAGCAAAAACATGCAAACATGTTGTATAGAGCTTGGTCATCTAAAGAAATGCTTTGTATATAAACAGGTCGATGAAATGAATCTGAAATCTGGAATAAATCATGGATGCATTAACATAGGTCAATTCAAAAGAAATTACCATAGAAAATAGTTTCATAAATTCTTTCTAAGACCCAAAACGTGCAATACATAGCCAAACCAAAATAAAAACAGCAGGATAAAATACAATGTCTAAACTTATGCATTATAATTATCAATGAAAGAAACCAAACATAAAAGCCCTAATTTACCCAACATAAACCCTAAGTATTCCAGCCAAGCATACAAGATAAACCCAATTTTGAATCAGTTTTAACGTAAAAACGTTAATAATAATCGATTCGCATGAAATTGAAACAGTGTTTTTTCCAGAACGAAACCTAGCAGTAGATAGACAGATTGATGAAAAAACGGAAATTACCTGGCTACGAACTTCGAAGACAATTTGCGTGAAATAAAATAAACAAGAGGATCAGAAGGAAAATGATGACTGAACAAGAAAACGATGAGATATTTGAAGCGGATGAAGCTTCCATGGAATAATTTTTTCGGGAGACTTGGAATGGAACGATAAGAGAGGGAAAGTGAATACTTTAGCCGCTTACAATTTTGGGACCGTGTGTGATAGCGGGAGAAAGTTAATTAAGTATACCCTAAGTAGCGAAAGATTGCATGCCTGCTTACAACGCCGTCCTAATTTGCAATAATTATTGGTTTTTCTTGTAGTGTGATGACTGGATCGAGAAAGTTGTGATAATGATCCATAAGGACAGGTTTGAATAAGAGAACTCATGGGTAGAATGTGGAAGCGTTCGAAAATGGAAAGTGGAATGAGGAATAGTTCTACTATGAGAAATAGAAATGAATGGAGCGAGAAAGGGCTTGGATACGCATGTGTAGGAATCATTGATGCTTGGAGTATCTCTACTGTGCTCATAAAGCAGGGGCATGTAGGGACGCTCACTGGGTATTTATTCGTGTACCCCAGATTGAAGAAGGGATCCATACACCTTGGATCGAGGAAGGAATCTAATGTCCAGCATATTTGTGGCTGGAGTTTGAGTAACTAGAAATTGAGATTTTTCCATAAATTCCTAGTAGAGGAATGGTCATATGAGCTATCATATATTCAACACACATAAGTGACGGTAAGGTTAGTTTGATGAATGTTATGTTTTCTATGTTTGTTTGTCACTCTAGGGATGTCACGGGATGTAGAAATTGTGGATATGGATAGATGGACACCCAGTGTTGTACTTAGGACGTAATACACCCAATGATGATAGAAGAATAACATATATTTTTACATGCTAACTCTTTGGATGCAAGGATAGGTCAGGTATGATTCCTCTTACCATATGTCTCTTACTATATTAGTTTCATAGTATTTTGAGAATGTTTATCGCTCGCACCAGATTGTTGTCTGAATCGAGATTTTATGTTTTGCTTCTTATTATCTAGGGTACTCTTAAATGAGTAGACTAAATAGGAGGTGTAAACAGCTCATGGACTTATGCAAATGGATTAGCAGGAGGCGACACTTTCTCATATTTATATTTTGGGTTTATTATTGATTATTCCATTCTGCAGCACTATCGATCCTTAATAGGGTTTGACTTACGATTATTGAAGACAATTTATCATTAAGTTTATTTATCAGTTGTATAAACTCTACAACTATTTTGTATAACTGTATGAACCTACGTACTCATTCTGTGATTTATTCAGTTATTATTATTTCGCTTATTTTATATCTGTGATAATTATTATACTTTATTCAATGCATTGTGAGATATACGATAGGTTCTGTTATTGTTTTATTTACTTTACAATCTTTACAACCAGTCTACAATAGTCGAGCACTTTTACAGCGCACTATACATATATATTGGGTGTTGGAGGTATAGAGCGGTCGTCACCTTCGGTATCAAAGGTTGGGTTGCATAATTGACCTAAGTTGATACCGAGATCCATTAGAGATAAGGAGGAGTTATCACCTTAGAATGGATCGAGAGTACACAAAGAGCACACTTGTTATATATTTTTGTTTTCAAAACTACATATACATATACATATACATATAAGTCACGTTGTAGATAAGTCACATTGCACATGGGCACCATTAGTGCAGTATATATATAAGTCACATTGCACATGGGCACCATTAGTGCAGGTTTTCTTTATAAGAGATTGATCATTCTTATTTCAAATTAAGAATGAGTAGGGATACAATAAATGCTGCTAGGAACTCTGTCTCTAGAGTTAAAGAGGAAGGAGTAGGCTCACAAACTGCTAATCCTGATTTGTAGACGATGTTCAATACTATGATGGGGAACATACTGCAAAACACTTAAGTGGTTTCTCCAAACGTTGTTATTGGTGGTTTGCTCAAGTTTAGGTGCCCAAGGCCGATTTTGCAAAGTTAAACAAGGATTTTACCAGTCTTGGTTCCAAACTGTTCTAAAGAACAGAGTCGACTGAGGAAGTGTAGGATTGGCTTGATACCTGCAAGAGAATCTTCAACGATCTGGAATTTAATAATGCTATAAGGAGGAGGTTGGCTTCTCAATAAATCCAAGTAAGGACTATGAACCAGTGGAATATTATGAAGCCTGCTACCCCTAAGCATCAGTTCATTTGGGATTAGTTGAAGACCAAGTTTGAGGAGAAATTCTTACCGGTAACTTAGAAGTCGGTTCTAATCCGAAAGTTTGCGGATCTAAAGCTAGAAGACATATTTGTATCGAAGTATATGGCTGATGTTAATATCTCAATTATTGATTTGTATGACAACAACCATATAAATATAGATACAAATGTTTTGCCAAGTAATATAGTATATAGTGCAGAATATTACATGGGTAGTGAATCGAAAGCAGTACAGTATAAAGACTCAAGATAAAAGATTTAAAGACTCATGAGTTCAAAGACAAAGATATGAAGATCTCAAAATTATAATTATTTGTTTAAATTCATTAGAATATATAGTTAAAGTCCTTGATAGTAATTTTTGATCTCTATCTCCAATTTCTAATCTCTCTCTCCAATTTTTGATCTTTGATATTTTAAACAAAAATAAATTATTTTAATTTTAAAATATATTTTAAAATATTTTATAAAAGTTTTTTAGTTCAAAAATATTAAGAAAACTATGTCCAAATTATTTTAGAAAATATAGGATTTTCAAAATAATAATAAAAAGAAAACATTTTAAAAATCCACTAGCATATGTCGACATACATATTTTCATATGTTGACACTTAGATCGCTAGTTTGTTTTTTTAAATTTTGTATGAAGGTGTCTTTTGGACACAACCCTTCATGAATGGATACATATGTTCATTCATCATATATAGGGGAGTGGAAATGAATTTTTAATTAATTAATAACTTACTTTCTTCCCACTCCTTACTCTCTTAAAAATTCACTTAAAAAATATACTCTACACTCTTCAAAATCATATGGAATCAATTCATACTTCATGTATTAGTTCACTACTACTTACTTACTATTTTGCAAGCAAGTTTCTCTCATTTCAAAGATCAAAGTGCTATCGAAGTGGCTGTAGGATCCATTGTAGCCATAGTACAACTATTTATCTTTAGAAAACATTAACTTACTCTTATATGTGCGGGTGTGCTTGTTGTCCGTTCAAATCAAGGAGGTATGCTTTATAGCCCGGTAAATTTAGTGTGCGATCTTGTTGCTTGATCAAATCAAGAGAGATTGCCCCAAACTTGTGTTATAGAGGGTGTATCTTGTAGCCTTGAAATCCAAATTGTATTCTAGTTTGCCTTTTACCTGATTTAAAGTGGTGATTGAAAATAAATATGAACAAGCAATTGTACGGGACTAGAGGTAGGATTGATTAATTCGAACCAGTATAAAATTCCTGGTGTTTCTCTCTTACTTTACTTTATTGCTTTTATATTTATCTATAATTGTATCTATGACTGGTTGTTAGTGTAAACATGAGTTGTCAATCTGCGATTTGATATTAATCTTGACACAATTTTAAAAGGATTAACATAAGTTAGAAAACACTATTCACCCCATCCTCTAGTGTTAAATTAGCCTTAAGGTCCATTATTCTACAACCCACATTTGATATCGGAGCACTAGATTTTCAAAAATTCATAGTTTGATTTTTGAAAAGTACAAATGGCTAACAATATTGTTAGTACACTTTTACCACTTTTGTAGAAGGACATTCTACCACTAAACCCGCACTTTTTATTGCCAATAATTACACTTATTGATCATGTAGGATGAAGTTTTATTTGTAATCTAATCGTTTAGATATTTGGAGTATTACACGGAATGAGTACACTGAACCCCAAACTGAATACGCAACATGGGAACCAGGCCAAAAGACACTTGCACTAAGTAATTTCAAGGCAATTAATATTTTATTTTTCTCACTAGATAAAAATGAACTTAATAGAATTTATATCTATAAGTTTGCATATGATATCTGGTGAACACTGCAAGTCACATATGAGGACACTAGTAAAGTTAAACAAACTAAAATTTTCATGTTAACAAATCAGTTTCAATTATTTCAAATGAATCAGAATGAGTCTATTTCTGACATGTATTTAGGTTTCAAGATATAGTACATTCTTTAATAACATCAGGTAAAAAAATTTCTCATGATGACAAAGTTAGGAAAGTCCTTAATTCACCCTCTTCAGAATGTGATCAAAAGTCATTAGCAATAGCTAATGACATTAATACTTTAAAAATTGAAGAGTTAATAGGTAGTTTAATGTCCTATGAAAAACAATTGCTAGGTAAAAGAGAAAGAAAAGCAAAAGAAAAGAAATCCATTGCTTTCAATGTAATAACTGATGATCAGGATTCAGACGATGATAATGATGAGAAGATTGCCTTTATGACCAGAAATTTCAGAAAGTTTTTGAAGTACAAAAAGATGAACAACTTTCATAGACCTGAAAATACAACATCTGGAAATGGAACTGCAATTAGATGTTTCAATTATGCTGAATCTAGTAATCCGTGAAGAGACTGTCCACATCAAAAGAAATCAAGGATCTCGCCAATCACTGATTCATCTAGAAAAAGAAAGAGGGCTTACATAGCAACATTAAATGATTTAGATACTACTTCAAGTGACAATGAACCAGACACTATGGATGCAAACATGTGTTTTATAGAAATAGTAGATTAATCAGAACAGATCGAAGAAAAGCAGCAAAAAAGTGGTACTTTTTTAGATTGTTAAATTTAAGAATAAAATATAATAATAATATTGGATGCATACAAGTGTGTGTGTGTAGGAATTTTTTGCCTTAGTTTTATTTTTTGGATTTTTTAGCCGATATGTCAACAAATCTAAATTCATATGTCGACATACCAGCTTGTATTTTGAAATTTCTTTTCAAATTCAAATTTTGAATTTCCCTTTCTTTTGCATTTATTACAAAGACCTAAAAAGGCACCTTTTGACATGAAACATGTCAATCCATACCCCCATTAATCGATACAATTATATCCATTCACTCAATCAAACTTTATTTTAAAATTCAAAACATCTCTTCACTCTCTTATCCCCTAAACTACTCAAAAATGGCCTCCTTAAGCCAACAATCAAAAATCGTTAGGCTCTCAAAAAGAATCAAATACTTGATTTTCAACGACAAAGAAGCCATCGACACTTTTATTGAATATGCTACTTTCGAAAAAGTATTTCCTGGAAGATTTGCAGAATTTAACGTATTTTCTTCTTATGGTCTTCAAGAACTTTTTTCAAGATGATATTCTTGGTTTAGTTGACTCTTCTCAAAATGATTTTATTTATTATCCGAATTTAGTAGAAATGTTTTATGCGAATTTAAATAGAAATTTTTTTGAATGAGAAGAGGGACAGGTTTGGAGTAGTGGGAAAGGCACTACAATTGTTTAGGCTTTGAAATTTTGGGTCAAGTACTTGGTTGCAAATTAGTGGAATTGACCTCTCCACTTTTTAAATTAATGAACGAAATCGAAATGTTTTAATGAAATTTTTGAAAATGATGAAGACTTTGATTTCAAACATAAAAATATTAGACCTAAATCGAGACTTATGAGTCTCATTTTACAACAAAGCATGACTCCGAGGACGGGTAATTACAATATACCAATGCAAAAGGTTTTTGAGGCTCTTTTTGTAATTTATGGAAATAGCAACATCAATTAGGCACTATTTATCTTAGACGATTTTTTTCAAAAGAATATTTCTTAACACGAGGACACAATTTACCATGGTGTGTATATCACTAGAGTTTTCGAATACTTTTGTGTTGATTTAAGTTGAGAACCCACTTTTCCTTGAAAAGTTTTCAATAAATCCAACATTTTTGTCATGCATATTCCTTCTTACATTGAACCTTATGAGACTCTTCCCTTAAAAGGAGGACTAGCAAGGAAAGAATAACTTGAAATTGAAGAAGAAGAAGAAAGTCATGGAATTCAAGGAGAAGCTCAAGAAGAAGAAGAGGAGGAATTATAGGCTTCTCTTGAAAGTTTTAAGAGACCTCACAAAGATCAAACAAAGGAATCCTTAAAAATCAAAAGAAGATCATCAAAATCAAAAGAAGCTAAGTAGGAAATTTACTAATCTTTCCAATAAAATAGAGTATATTAGGAAGATTATGAAAAGCTTGATAGGAGCTCGTCTCCTTAGTTATCTTTTAATTCTATCTATTTATCCGTTGTATCTTTTCTAGCCTTTATTTCCTTGCATTTCCTTAGTTTATTTCAGGTTATCTTCTTATACTTTCCTCTTTGCTATGTATCATCTTGTTTTAATCAATGAGAATTAGTTCTTGCTGTTATATATTTTCCTATTAGTCTCTGGAAATCAATGGAATTTAATGGTATTAAGCAAAAACAAAATTTATATCAAAAACTTAAAAAATGCAAATTCAGCACATGTGTTGGCATACTAGTTTATATATGTCAACATACAATAGCCATTGCGAAATTTTTTTAATTTTTGAAATACTGTAACTACTTTTAATTCAGTTTTTTCAAACATCTTTTCACTCCTATTTAAGCCAATTTCTTCCCCAAAACTCACTCATCAATTCATCTTTCCATCTCCTTTTATTTTTAACATTTTCCTTAATAAAAATGACTTCTCTACACCAAAAAAATTATGAAAACCTTAAAGAGACACTCTAATCATTCAAGGATGTTCTCTCCTTCATACTAAGAAATCAAAGGCATTTGGAACTAAGCCAAATGCAAATGATTAAAGAGTAAGGGAAGCATTTTGATGCTCTTCGTTGGTTAGTTTCTCCTTTATCAAAGATGATCAAACCAACAACCCGGACTGCTCAAACACCAAGGACAATAAAGATTGGGATTCCATCAAAGTAAATCCAATCTTTTGATCTAAAGGTTGGGTTGAAGTCCCTAGATATTTCTAGAATTCTATTTGTTTTAATTTTCAAATGTGTATATTAAAAACTTATTTATTACAGTTTGGTCAATATGTAATTAATACTCTTAGATTTGGATTGATTGTCATAGGTTTGATTTAGTGTGATTATATAGTATGGATTGTAAAATAATTAGGTTTGGATTAGTTGGGTATTGAATTAGGTTTTGACTAGATTTTGATTGTATTATAGTGTGTATTATATAAATTGAATAAAAAAAGTTTGCATTATCCTATCTATTTATTGTCCTTAATACTTAATATATAACTTAAAGATTGATCATTATATATCTTAATATATGTTATGATTATATCTTCCAGTATTTTCTTTATTTATGTCTCACATATTTGCATCTTAATATGTCACATTTAATGTCCTTATTTTATGCTTTAATTATTTTAGTGCAATCATAATCATATAAATAAACCCATATTGATTAGCATAATTTTTGAAATGCTGATTTTGACTCCATTATTATAAGTATACCATTTAGGGATAGTTTTTTTTTATTCACCCATTTTTGTTGATGATAAAGGGGGATAATAATATAATATATATGTATACATATATTTAGGAGGAGTTATGTAACTAAAGGGAAGTTATATTATATTTTATATACAAGAATATTTAATGGTTGTCATAATCAAAAAGGGGGAGATTGTTAATACCTCAATTATTAATTTAAATAAAAACAACTATATAAAATGTAGATACTAATGTTTTGCCAAGTTATATAGTATATAGTGTAGAATATTACATGGGTGCTAAATCGAAGACCGTACAATATAAAGACTCAATATAATAGATTTGGAGACTGTGAGTTTAAGGACAAAGATGTGAAGAGCTTAAGATTATAATTTAGTGTTTAGAGTCATTAGAATATATTGTTAAATTCCTTGATAGCTATTTCTGATCTCTTTCTTCAATTTCTGAACTTTGATATTTAAAAAAATTATTTTAATTTCAAAATATATTTTTTAACATTTATAAAAGTTTTTTTAGTTCAAAAATATTAAGAAAAACTATGTCCAGATTATTTTACAAAGTATTGGATTTTCAATATAATTCAAAATGAAAAGCACTTTCAAAATTCGCTAACATATGTCGGCATATATATTTTCATATGTTGCCATATGCATAAATAGTTGGTTTTTAAAATTTTGAATGGAGGTGTATTTTCGACACAACCTCTTCTGAATGGATATATCTATTCATTCCCTATATATAAGGGAGTGCAAATGAATTTTTAATTAATTAATAACTTACTTTCTTCATCTCCATACTCTCTTGAATATTCTCTTGAAAAATATAATCTACCATCTTTAAAATCATATAGAATCAATTCATACTCCATTTTATTAATTCACTACTACTTACTTACTATTTTGCAAGCATCTCTCTCATTTCAAAGATCAAAGTGCTATCGATGTGGCTATAGGATCCATTATATCCAAAATACAACTATTTGTCTTTGGAAAAACATCAACTCTACTCTTATTTGTGTAGGTGTGCTTGTAGCCCATTCAAATTAAGTGGATGTGCTTAGTAGCCCTATAAATCTAGTGGGTAATCTTTTTACCCGGTCAAATCAAGAGATTTCAACCCGAACTCGTGATATAGTAAGGTGTATCTCGTAGCTTTAAAATCGAGATTTTATTCTAGTTTGCCTTCTACTTGGTTTGAAGTTGGAAATTGAAAAGAAATTTGTATAAGCAATTTTACAGGACTGGAGCCAACAAGGTTAGCTTTGGTGGTTTAGATTATGAGACTAAAGGTCATAAGTTCGATCCTTGAGATTGACACTTATTGGCTTTAATGAATCATGTTCCAAAAAAACGTACGGGACTAGATGTTGGATAGTATAAAATTCCTGGTTTCTTCTCTCTCACTTTTCGTTACTTCTTTTATATCTATCTATGATTGCATCTGTGACTGATTGTTAGCATAAATTTTTGTTGTTAATTTATGATTTGATATTAATCTTTAAAGAAGTTTAAAAAGATTTACATATGATAGAAAATACTATTCACCCTCTTCTAGTGTTAAATTAACCTTAAGATCCATTATTCTACAACCCACAACTAAGTTTGATGATTTAACAAGGTGCGAGATGTTTTTTTATCGACACTTTATTAAAGAAGAACATGAAATTTATTATGGGCTTGGATGATTACTTATGAGAGAAGCTAGTTGGACATGTTGATGAGTCATTTGAGAAACTCATTGAGAAGGCTCTTTGACACTACCTCAAGTCTAAGGTCAATGTTGTTTCTGAAGACCAGTCAAAGCTGCAATTAGGCAGTGGAGGGAAGAAGGAATGGAACAATAAGAACAAGCGGTTCCAAAACTAGAATGCTAAAAAAAGCCAAGTGGAACCTTAATTTCTATAACTATGGCGACAAGGGACATCTAAGTAAGAATTATAAAGTTGAAGGGAAGAAGTATTATAATTGCAACAAATAGGGCATACATAGAGAGGTTGTCCTGAATCGACAAAGCAGAGGCAAGCGGTAAAGACATATGCTTTGGATGTTGTCCCGACTTCGTCGAGTGCTTCCTCGATGAAGGAGAAAGGGAAGGCATCACTATTCAAGGTATGCTTTCTATTTATAATGTTTCTACACATGTTTTATTCGATATCGAGGCTTCACAATCCTTCATATCCAATGGCTTGGTGGATAGGTTAAGATTGAAATCCGTAATTGTTGACCAACCGTTGGTAGTGACAAACCTTGTGGGAAGCTCCGCCATCTTATGCTTGGTTTATCATAATTTGATCTTATCGGGTCATGGATATTCTTTTGTTTATGATTGCCTTTTTTGGGTTTTATGGGGTTCGGTATTATTTTAGGGATAGACTGGTCAAGGACGTAAGCGATAGTGGTGGACTGTGAGAAGTTGTTAGTTATAATTAGGACTAAGGATGGACATAAGGTAGAGTTAGGTTGACTACATGAGGATGAGATTATGGTTAGCTTTCTATATTCATTAAAGGTCCCAAGGGATGAGTATCTGTGCCTATTATCGGAGAGTATTCGGACATATTTGAGGAGGTGAGATTATCGGCACATCGAGAGATGGTTATGCATAGATTTAGTGAAGGACGCCAAACAAGTAGTTATGCCTTCGAGGCGTATGGCTCCCAAAGAGAAAAAGGAGCTAGTTATGAAAATGATTGATCTAATAAGGAAGGGGTTCCTTTGTAGAAGTATATCTAAGTGGGTGCATCGGTAGTATTTGCTAGTAAGGCGGATAGCTCTTTGAGGCTGTGTGTTGATTACCAAGAGCTAAACAAGATGATGAGGAAGAAGAAGTATCCATTCCGGCATATAGATAAATTGTTTGATCAACTCCATGGTGTGAAGATACTCTATCAATTGGATCTTGCACGGAATTTCATTAGCTGAAGGTAGCGAAGGAGAGTGTCAATTATAGTGTTTCATATGCTGTTTGGTTTCTACGAGTGGTTTTGTATGTTGTTCAGATTGACCAATGCACCTACATACTTTATTGATCTTATGATCCATGCCTTTAGGGATCAGATAAATAAGTTTGTGCTTGTGTTTGTGGATGATATTCTTTTCTACTCATGGACAGTAGGAGAATAGAAGGTACATTTGAGGATTATGCTTGAAGTGCAGAGGAAGCATAAATTAAAGGCAAAGTTTTCAAAGTATCACTTCTGGAGGAGGGAAGTGGTATATTTGGGTCATGTTGCTTTGGAACAAGGCATTACCATAGATCCTATGAAGGTGGCAATGGTTCAAGGCTAGAACAAACCCAAAAAGGCTGCAGATGTGAGGAGTTTTCTTGAACAAGCGGGAGATTATAGACATTTTATCATAGACTTCTCAAAGGTAGCTGGACCACTGACCAATTTGATGAATAAAACCAGACTTTTGTATGGGACATGAGGTGTGAACATACGTTTGTACGTTTGAAAGAGAGGATCACCAATGCACTGGTATTAACCATTCTAAGCGAGAATGAGGAAATGACGGTATACACAGATGCTTGTGATACAAGGTTGGGTGCAGTGCCGATGCAAGGAGGTAAGGTTGTAGCATATGCTAGTCGACAGTTGAAGCCGCATGAGAGAAAGTACCCAAGCCATGATTTGGAAATGGTGGCGATTTGTTTGCATTGAAGATTTGGAGGCATTATTGGCTTAGTGAAAGGTTCGAGTTATTCATGGACCATAAATAGTTGAAATACCTTTTCTCCAAAAAAATACCTCAACCTTCGTCATCAGCGATGGTTGGAATTTTTGGCCTTCTACGACTTTAGCATTTCTTATATGCCAGGTAAGGGAAATACAATTGCTGATGCTTTGAGTAGAAGACATGCCAATTTGGGGGCGATATTCTTAGAGTGGACATAGCTTGAGCATATTACTCGTTGTGACTTCAGACCTTATTGTGATTTAGACATAGAGACGTTAACTAGTTTGATTATCGAACCTACCCTAATTAAGCAGATCGGCACTAGTTAGAAGCGTGATGCTAAGCTAGTGGAGAACATGCCGAAAATAGAGGAAAGTGTGGAGTCTGATGAGATAAAGTAATACGAACTCGACTAAGATGGTTGGCTCAATAAGGGTGGGAGATTTTTTATCCTGATGTTAATCGGTGAGGGATAAGGTACTACAAGAGTGTCATCATTGGAGACTTATCATACATCCCAGCAGTAATAAGATGTACTGTGGTATGAAGAACACATATCATTGGGAGGGGATGAAAAAGGACGTTGGGCATTCATCTTGAAGTGCATGAACTTTCAATTAGTAAAGGCAGAGCAGAAGAAGCCAAGTTGGTTGATGTAACCACTTAAGGTTCCCAAGTGGAAGTGGGAATAAGTGTTGATGGATTGTCGAGGACTAGAGGAGGGTGCGATAGAATTTTGATCATAACCGATAAATTGAAGAAAGGTACTCGATTAGTACCTATTAAGTCAAATAGAAGGACATCCAAATTAGCCAAATTGTATGTAAAGTGGATAATGCGATTACAAGGTGTGTCGGAAAGCATTATGAGTGACTAAGACCCTTTAGTCGCTAGTGGGTTTTGGAAGGGCTTATAAGAGGAATTGGGGATAGAGTTGCATCTCGGTATGGCTTATCACCCACAAATAGATGGGCACCCCAAGAGGATGAATCGTATCTCAGAGGATCTCTTACGAGCTTGCATTCTCGAATGTAGGGGCTCATGGGATGATCATTTTCAATTGGTAGAATTCGTATACAACAATAGTTATCAGTCTAGTATTAATATGGCACCATTTAAGGCATCGTACGACCGACTATGTAATGCTCCCTCATGTTGGTGGGAAGCTAAGGGAAAACTTACACTTAACTAAACATGATTGGGGAGACTTCGTAGAAGATCGAGATAATTCGGCAATGAATGAAGCTGCTCGAGATAGACAGAAAACATATAGTGACAAAAGAAGTGAAGATTTGGAATTCTCCATTCGCAATATGGTGTTTGTGAAGATCTCTTTATTGAAGAATGTAGTTAGATTTGGTACTAAGGGGAAGTTGGTGCTAAGATTTGCAGGTCCTTTTCCATTAGTAGAGAAGATTGAGAACTTAGCTTACAAAGTCGACTTACCTTAGAAGATGGAGGACAGCACAATGCGTTCCATATTCCTTATTTATGGAAATGTGGGTACAACTTAGGCATAATCATTTCATTAGATCAAATGTATGATATCCACACTAAGCCAGAAGCTTCAAGACATCGTATGCCCATTCGTGTTGTCGGACGTGATACGAAGCAGCTTATGATGAAGTTGGTGGAATTAGTAAAGGTTCTTATAACGCCCTATAAAATAAATGGTAATTAATAAAAAATTATTAAAGTTCAAAAATGAAATTTGAGCAGACGTCAGAATTTGGCCATGAAACATGCACCATTGTGTTCGTGGCAATTTTCATGTTTAAAGTTTTGCAATCGAAGTTCAAACAAAGAAATTATAAAAGTTTGAAGTTTTTGGATTGAAAATAAAAAGGAATATAGGAAAATAAATAATATAATAATGCATGGACTCAACCGGTTGACCCCCTCCTTATGTCGGTAGTGGTCGACCACCTATAGGGAAGCGATAGACCGATTGAAGTGTGGTGGGGAGGGTCAAACCTTGGCCTAAAGGCCCGGATTTAATTAATTTAAATCTAATGGATAGAATTAATTCAAGCACCTATAAATACAGGCCTAGAATCTCACTTTTCTTCTCATATTCTTTGATCAGAGCAGTAGAGCTCTGCAATTTTGACTTCTCCACTATTTCTAGAAATTATAAAACTACTATATATATATATCGGAGAAGGACGGAGAGAAGGAGTAAATCAATTTTACCAAAAAGGTAATTTCTATAATAATAAATTTAAATTTCCACTTAACTCAAATCTCCTTTCAGTTCTATAATTGTGACGACCCGGAATTTTTGAGCATTTGAAATTGGAATATTTAATTAATTTTAAATATTCAGAGATTAATTATAAACTTAAATTTCAAATATCGCTGTTTATTGAGTAATTTAATTATTAAATTAAATTTATTTGAAGTAGGATAAAATAGTAAATCTGGTATTCTAAGCTAATTAAAAATATTTTGAAAGCTCGTAAAACTCATATTAATAATACTGAAGATAATAGAACTTTTAAAATTGAATTCGAAAGTAATTTGTTCAATTTTAAAAAAATATATTGTTTAAATTGAATTTAAAAATAGCCTTCCGAGGCACAGTCTCGGAATTCGACGAAACCAGTTCCATTGGGTCCGTAATATTGACTTATTACCGGATTTCAAATTTTGTAGTGTTTGGAGTTGCCGTGTGAGCGTACGACGTATAAACGCGTTGAAATTTTAAAATGAATCCAATTTGAATTTAAATTTAAATTGGTCAATATCAGCATCCTTAAATCACGCCTGGGATTACGCCTATTATCACGCTGCTCTCTCCATCAGTTCAAATCATGTCCCCTCTCCTTTACTTAAATCGTGGCCGAGCCCTTCATTCAATCTCAGAAGAAAATTTAAAATAAAAACAGTTGCTTTGAAATAAAATCAAAGAGTAATCGAATTCCCTCTTCTCCTATTAATCGATTCACGAACTCGAGACGAAGTTCACCGTGGCATGGGGATGTGCGCGAGTAAGAGGGGAAACGAGGAGGCGCGTGAGGTCGCGTTCAGCTTCGTCGAGGCCAGGCTCTTCGACGTTTTGGTTTGATCATGGTCGACTGAGGGAGGGGATTCGAACACGCGAGATTGTTCGACGTTTGGGGATCGGCGACTAGGGCTTCGAGCTGGGCGAGACGCAATGACTCGGGGGTCTAGATCGCGAGGTGATTTTAGGGTTCGTCGACGAAGAGGAAGAGGTGGTTGGGTCTTTCGAACTGGGTATCTACGGTTGAACTCGAGCTAGGGTTCTTGATGATGGCAGTGAGGTAATTAACTAATGATTTAGTTTATTCAGATAACAGTAGTAAAGTTATTTTACTTTATTTAATCACGTACAGGAAACAGAAGATATATTTATAGTAAAGTGTAGACATATGTATGTTTATCGTTTAAAAATATAAACAGGAATATATTTTCTTTCAAAAGAATATTGATCATTTTTGTAAGCAGTTGAAAATGTAAAATAAAGTAAATATATCTATTTACATTTCATGTACATATAGAGAAGATTTATTTGTTTAATTAAATATAAATTATTCTAGTTACTAAGGAAGTTATTTAAAAGGAAACTGGGTAAAAATTTAATTCTTTGATTCAAATTGAATCACTAGTTTAAAACAAAATTATTAGTTGATTGGAAAATGATCAGTTGAATAAATCTTTAGTCAATTAAATAATTTATTAAAGGAAAATCTGTTTAAAATAAATAATTGGAATAGGACTATTCGATTTATTTTCGAATATTAATAACTTGTATTAATATTCATACAAGGTCAATAATAGAGAACCAAGGCAATATTGGAAGTGGAATGCAAATGGAATAAGGTGAGTTAATCTCACTCAGCTGAATTTTTAATTTAAATTTAAATGGTTAAATTTAAATAATTGATTGAATGATTGCATTGATTGGATGTGCTATAGTATATATCGTAGTATATAGCAATATATACATATTGGCATATGTATATATTGGAATTGCTGATATTCCCGCATTATATAGCGGATGAGACCCTATGCGCCGCATAATAGCGGATGATATTTTATAAAACCCATATACCGCGATATTCCACCTTGAAGTGGAATTGGTATTGTGCTAACGTCTGTGGATGCAGGGAAACAGGTTGGAGGGATCCAACTGGATTCCTCAAATATTTAATTTTGTTTAAATATTCTGTGATATGATTTTTGATGTCCTGTGATGATTTATATTGGATAATCTGGTTGGATTGAATTTCCCAGTATAATGAGTTATCAAAAGCAATTGAATTGAATTTTGGGAAGAAATAAAAGAGTAAAATTTAAGTTAAATAATTCTAGTGAATTCGAATAAATTAAATAAGGAATTGTAAAAGAAATAAAGAAATTTCCTAATTCGAACAAATATGGGAAAAGAGGATTTTGAATTAAATAGTGAAGAAATAAATCTTTAACTAGAGTGATATTATTTAAAAATATAAAAGGATTGATTTTATTGAAATTTAAAGATTTAATTTAATTAAAATATTAATTGAAGAAGTTTGGAAATCCGAAATTGGTATTTTAGTTAAAAAGGGTTTTAACTCATAATAAGGAAATAAAAGATGAAAGTTAATGTATTTGAAATAATTGAAGTAAATAGGGAAATTTACTTCAAAGTAAAGTAAAATGGAAATCAATTGGAAATTGATTTAAGTGTTTAAAAACTTGGGTTTTTAAAAGAGAAATGAGATTTTGGAGATATAAACTGGGTTTATAAAGTAAAATAAAATATCAGTGGATATTTGAGAATATAAATTCAAGATGGGAATTTATAAAAGGATATGGATTGGTTTAAAAATAAATGTTGGTTTATTTTTAAAAGATGGAAATGAGAAGTGTATTTCTCTGGATTGCCAAGTACGTTTTTCCAAGGAAATTTTAAATACAAGTTAAAAGTTTAATATGTTTTAAAAAAAGCATATTTTAGAAGATTGATTATTTCTAAATGTTAAAGTCTAAAGTAAGTATTTTCAAAAATCTATTATTGTAGTAATTATATAAAAGTGATTTGGTATTATGTTTTAAAGAGGAAGTTAGCTTATATTTATAAAGCGGTTTTATTTTAAATATTCTTAAAATATATATTTTGATAAAGTATTAAAGAAATTTTAAAATTTCAATGTTATAAAGTATATTTAAATAAAGTGTTTAAATTATTTTAAAATTAAAAGTATTTTGTACTTGGTGATTCAGTGGAAATAAATATTTGGAAATGTATTCCGTAAGCGGAAACTGTTTGAAATTGTTTTCAAAAGGAGTTTGAAAATAGAAATATATCTTGGAAAGATATTTGGGCAAATAAATAATGTGGAAAATTATTTATGGTGTGATGGTTGCTTGTGGATGTTAATTGATAGTTAAATAACCGACTATCAATATTGGCCAATGCGCTGATCGTTTCGAAGAGACCGGGATCGAGTTTCCGTATACCGGGATTCTAGGTCTGGAGACTCGAAAACCACTTCGATCCGGTTTGTACGTTTCGGTAACGTGTTCGAAGTCGAAGATGGAGCAGTGAAGTGCAAGGGCTAGTCGCTACTAATCCTGAGGATATTTCCAAAATGGATGTAGTAGGAATAGTGCCTTCGGTTCCGTTCAAACCCAGGACGGACTTGTATGGACGAATGCTTGCGAAACATCGTCAGCGGACGATGGGCATTCTAAGGGATATGTTCTGAAAAAGGTATCGTTTAGCCTCTAGCCTCATCAACCGGGAATGACTGAAAATCAGGGGTTATGCAGCAAGGCTTCGTGGGTAGCACCCACTTGAGAGTAAAGTCATCCCTGTCTAGATGTCCCTTTTATTTCGGCTTAGTGGTGCGGTTGCTGATCCCAACCATGGGGTGATTTTATTTGGAATTATCCA
This sequence comes from Allium fistulosum, assembly GCA_030737815.1. NCBI lineage: Eukaryota > Viridiplantae > Streptophyta > Magnoliopsida > Asparagales > Amaryllidaceae > Allium > Allium fistulosum. The sequence continues at coordinate 47,116,267 of CM060906.1, forward strand.
GTAAGGGATGATTCCGGCCTTGTGTTGCAGGGGAGCGGGCGTACTCCTCGGTACGGTGATCTAGGCCACGTACTGTGATAGGTGGTACCCCAGTGCCTAGTCATTTGTTGGAAATCCATTCTTCCTACGTGCCTTGTACGGTATTTGTTTGTATTACCCACTTTTGTGGCTAGTATGCTGGAATTTAATAATGTAACAATTTCAGCTATTTTAATAAGTATTTGTATATAGACACTATTATAATATCAAAGGAATTTGATAAAAAGTGTTTTAGCTATCGTAAGGTAAAAACCCGACATGTTTATTTGTGGCATGGTCTTACGAGATGCTTTTGTTTTCAAAGGATATTTGAAACTTTAATAATCAATTGAGTGTGATTTTCTCACGCTGGTTTTCCAGACTGACTCGGGTATTGTTTTATATGATGCTCGGGTCAGACCGAGATAAACAGGTTCAGATTGATGTTGTGGAGCTCAGGAGACGAGCTGGATGACGATGCGTACTCCCGTACTTGTTATTATTTTTCCGCTGTGTATTCAGTTGTATGTTATGGATGTTGATGTACTCTGATGATGTATTCTGATGATGTATTATATAAACAGATATAGTTTTTGATTTGTGTAAAGATCTGTTGATATATATTATATTTTATTCCGCTGCGATGGTTAGATTCTGATTTTGTTTTCTATTTTTCTTCTTCTACCTCTTCTTCTTAACTAAAAATGGTTCGATTTTCTGGGTCTGGAAATTCGGGTCGTCACAGGTGGTATCAGAGCTTAGGTTGACGATAACCTTGGCTCTGGTGGGAATTTTGAGAGTATTGATAGATATGAGCGCGTATTTGTTAGTGAATATAAAATGGTTTTATATGGTGTTGACTTATCGGTTGAGTGTTTATGGATTCTGGTCGATGTGTGGGACGCCACAACATCGATAGGGATTTCTAAACTCTTAAACAAGATAAACCGACACAATATTGTTTTAAAATGGGGTAAATGAAATAATTTTACCCAAATTATTTTTGTATATAAAAAGAAAAGTTTTTGTAAGCTATTTAGCTTATATATGGATGTTTGATTGTTAGGAAGTGATAATATTAAATTAGTATCATTTAAATATCAAATTGAATAGGAAATTGGAATCATAACCTAGGTTAAGAAAATAAATTCAGATAATAAAGTGAAATTTGTAACTGTGAATTATAAATATGATTTATAATTGGGAATAGGATTCCAGAGGAACATTTGAAAATAAATCGAGATGGATTTCAAATTTGGAATTTTGTGAAGTTTAAAATTCCTTTGAGTTTGGAAATGGTTTCAAAAGGGTTTTGGAGAAATAATAGTATTATTTCAGGAATATTTTGAGTTGAAATCTTGTGAGATTTGGAAATTAAAAATATTTGAAAGTGTTTTTAAAGAGATAAAAGCATTAAATTCTCTTTGGGTCGCTGGGAAATAACTTCGGTGATGACTGCAGCATCATCGATGTTCATTTTCGGGTTTCTGAAAGAGAAATTGCTACCTAGATGTATGGGCTGGTGTTTGTTTGCAAAACTGAGTTTGGTTTTGGAATTGAAAAGGGTTTTGGGTATAGTTGATTTCAAAAGTGATTTTGAAATTTTGGGAAATTGTTTAAACTCTGGAATCTTATTTAAAATGTTTATGGAATGATGAGAAAAATAAAATATATATTAGTTAAATAAATTGTATAATCCCTAATTAAAAGTAAAAGTATAAATGGGATTGAATTTAAATAGATGGAAGTATGGATATAAATAAATTGTGGCTTATAAAATTTAGAAGTGGAATAAATAAGCCAAAATAAAGGTTGTTTGAATTGTGAAAAATGGATGTAAATCCAAAACTTGAATTATAAAATAGATCGAACTTCAGTAAAATAGTTAAGTGATTTTCGAAGTAAAAATCAGATATTGAATTGTAAAAAGAAGTGTGCTAATTTGGAATAAATTAGAAAAGTGGATATGTTAATGGAATTTGAATTTGGTAATAAAAGTGGAAGTATAAATGAATAATGGAATTGGAGTGTAATAGTGATAATTTGAATTGTAAATAAATTCAAGTAAGCAGAAATGATTGAAGTGGCATTGTTATTAATATAATACAATTCAGGAATAAGTATTGAATGTGGATTAGAGGTTATATTGGATTCAATGAATATACCACTTATATTAAAATGGAAGAGAGTTAAAAATAAATTGAATTGGAATCAATTTAAATTGGTTATGAAACTTAAGCAATTATTTATTCTTATGGATATCGTCAAAACTGCATAAAATAAACCGTCGTTTGACGTAAGTAAAGTAAATTGAAATTCTATCAGTTGATAGAAGTTAAATAAATTGATTTTGAGATCAATTGAATTAAATATAAGTTTGATTTGCTAAAATGAGCCGAATGTGAGAAATTGAGATGTGAACCATTTAAATTGGATGTAGTCGTACATAAATGGGTTGTAACAATTTAAATTAATGTTGGAACCAAAACATTGCTTATAAGTGTTGTTTAATCTACTTTCTCCATGGAAATTCTCTTGTTTGTTAGTTAAATATGTAAAATGTTGTTAAGTTGCATGATCTTGGTACTTACATTTTTGAAGTAAGTAAGTACAGGTTCAGGGAAGCCGTATAGCTGATTTTGGGTTGCACTAATTGCTAAATAAATCACTGCTTTGCTTAAAAAAATTGCTATAATAAGGTACGCTTATGCAAAAATTCAAAATAGGAGATATGAACTGCATACATTGATATATATTGTGATTTCCGGCCTGAGGCCGATGTATATATATATTTGTGCATCCTGCGATATCGCAGAAGTCCCTCCGTACAAGGGAGACTCTGCCAAAATTTTCCGTAAATTTTGGGAGTTAGAAAATTTTTGAAATTTTTGAAAATTTTCATTAACGATAAATAATCTAAATTTGCTAAGCAAATGGAATTGGAACCGAATAATTGAATCTAGTTTAAATATGAATGTAAAGTAAGTGAAATCGAAAGAACTAAGGAAAGTAAGCTTGCAAATAAACTTTTAATTGAGATTTAAATTAATTAGTAAGTGAAACTAATCCATATTCAAAATGGAAGCCAATTTGAGTTTAAATGAAATTGTAAGGGCTAAGTAAATAGTAATGAAAATAAACTTCAATGGGGAAGTGAAAATAAATATAAACTTCAAAATGAAGTAAAACAAATCCAAGAAGTATATAAGATGTTTATATTGGACTTAAGAAATGAATGGTGAATTCTTAAGTAAATTTGGTATGGAGGAAAATTATTCTAGGTGAATAATTGAATGACGATTAAAAATTTGAAGATGTGAATGGGATAAGTGTGATAAGTGAATAACAATCAAATGAATGTGAATAAAAAGGAAATTGATATAATTGATAATCAATTGGAATTTATACGTAGGATGTACGTATATTATTTTATTCGCATAGCTATTTGGTCCAGATGTCGAACACAGAATTTCGAGATAGTTTTATCGATCCGAATTAGGATTTTTCACTCGATTTTCAACGGCGAGCCTGGATATGGATTGTTGATTGATTCTGGATATTCTCTATCATAGTTTGTGGCTATGCAAGGAGAATGACGGTTTCTGATCAAGAAACCAGATCTGAGTCCGCACTAGGAAGTCGGGTGGACGATACTAGTTCGGAAGTGAAATTGTGTGATCGAGTGAGCGATCGAATGTGATATTTCGTACGGATGATATATGTGCATCGTACGGGCTTAAGTAAAACAAATATTGGAAATTAGTAAAGAAAAGTATAAAATGACTTTGGATTTGTAATTGAATATTATTGCTTAGTAGGATATACAGGTGTATAAAAGCAATGGATAAATTGGGATTTTTGATTTTAGAAGATAAAATTTAATGGCCCGACAAAAGGTATGTATTTGAATTTCTATATGAAATTTGATTGGGTTTTTGATCCAGCCACTTGGCTTTTTGTTTTCTTTTGAGATTGGGAGGCCGTAGAGCCATTTTGTAGTTGTACCGAGCTAGCCGCGCAAAGGAGACGCTGGCGAAATTTTTCGGAAATTTAGGGAGTTAGAAAAATTTTGAGAAAATTTTGATAATTCAAAATTGAATTCAAATTTAAATTTGAATGGATAAGTAGGTGGTATGGGTTGAACTTATGAATAAGTTTGGGAAGTTAAAAGATGATTAGTGTATCATTAATAAAAGATTGTTTGGGTATTGTTAAAACTGTTTGAATTTGGGAAATAGCTAACTTGGGAAATAGCTAACGGGATATGGGACATTCTTCTTAACTTGTAATTTCGGGGACGAAATTCTTTTAAGGGGGAAGGAATGTGACGACCCGGAATTTTTGAGCATTTGAAATTGGAATATTTAATTAATTTTAAATATTCAGAGATTAATTATAAACTTAAATTTCAAATATCGCTGTTTATTGAGTAATTTAATTATTAAATTAAATTTATTTGAAGTAGGATAAAATAGTAAATCTGGTATTCTAAGCTAATTAAAAATATTTTGAAAGCTCGTAAAACTCATATTAATAATACTGAAGATAATAGAACTTTTAAAATTGAATTCGAAAGTAATTTGTTCAATTTTAAAAAAATATATTGTTTAAATTGAATTTAAAAATAGCCTTCCGAGGCACAGTCTCGGAATTCGACGAAACCAGTTCCATTGGGTCCGTAATATTGACTTATTACCGGATTTCAAATTTTGTAGTGTTTGGAGTTGCCGTGTGAGCGTACGACGTATAAACGCGTTGAAATTTTAAAATGAATCCAATTTGAATTTAAATTTAAATTGGTCAATATCAGCATCCTTAAATCACGCCTGGGATTACGCCTATTATCACGCTGCTCTCTCCATCAGTTCAAATCATGTCCCCTCTCCTTTACTTAAATCGTGGCCGAGCCCTTCATTCAATCTCAGAAGAAAATTTAAAATAAAAACAGTTGCTTTGAAATAAAATCAAAGAGTAATCGAATTCCCTCTTCTCCTATTAATCGATTCACGAACTCGAGACGAAGTTCACCGTGGCATGGGGATGTGCGCGAGTAAGAGGGGAAACGAGGAGGCGCGTGAGGTCGCGTTCAGCTTCGTCGAGGCCAGGCTCTTCGACGTTTTGGTTTGATCATGGTCGACTGAGGGAGGGGATTCGAACACGCGAGATTGTTCGACGTTTGGGGATCGGCGACTAGGGCTTCGAGCTGGGCGAGACGCAATGACTCGGGGGTCTAGATCGCGAGGTGATTTTAGGGTTCGTCGACGAAGAGGAAGAGGTGGTTGGGTCTTTCGAACTGGGTATCTACGGTTGAACTCGAGCTAGGGTTCTTGATGATGGCAGTGAGGTAATTAACTAATGATTTAGTTTATTCAGATAACAGTAGTAAAGTTATTTTACTTTATTTAATCACGTACAGGAAACAGAAGATATATTTATAGTAAAGTGTAGACATATGTATGTTTATCGTTTAAAAATATAAACAGGAATATATTTTCTTTCAAAAGAATATTGATCATTTTTGTAAGCAGTTGAAAATGTAAAATAAAGTAAATATATCTATTTACATTTCATGTACATATAGAGAAGATTTATTTGTTTAATTAAATATAAATTATTCTAGTTACTAAGGAAGTTATTTAAAAGGAAACTGGGTAAAAATTTAATTCTTTGATTCAAATTGAATCACTAGTTTAAAACAAAATTATTAGTTGATTGGAAAATGATCAGTTGAATAAATCTTTAGTCAATTAAATAATTTATTAAAGGAAAATCTATTTAAAATAAATAATTGGAATAGGACTATTCGATTTATTTTCGAATATTAATAACTTGTATTAATATTCATACAAGGTCAATAATAGAGAACCAAGGCAATATTGGAAGTGGAATGCAAATGGAATAAGGTGAGTTAATCTCACTCAGCTGAATTTTTAATTTAAATTTAAATGGTTAAATTTAAATAATTGATTGAATGATTGCATTGATTGGATGTGCTATAGTATATATCGTAGTATATAGCAATATATACATATTGGCATATGTATATATTGGAATTGCTGATATTCCCGCATTATATAGCGGATGAGACCCTATGCGCCGCATAATAGCGGATGATATTTTATAAAACCCATATACCGCGATATTCCACCTTGAAGTGGAATTGGTATTGTGCTAACGTCTGTGGATGCAGGGAAACAGGTTGGAGGGATCCAACTGGATTCCTCAAATATTTAATTTTGTTTAAATATTCTGTGATATGATTTTTGATGTCCTGTGATGATTTATATTGGATAATCTGGTTGGATTGAATTTCCCAGTATAATGAGTTATCAAAAGCAATTGAATTGAATTTTGGGAAGAAATAAAAGAGTAAAATTTAAGTTAAATAATTCTAGTGAATTCGAATAAATTAAATAAGGAATTGTAAAAGAAATAAAGAAATTTCCTAATTCGAACAAATATGGGAAAAGAGGATTTTGAATTAAATAGTGAAGAAATAAATCTTTAACTAGAGTGATATTATTTAAAAATATAAAAGGATTGATTTTATTGAAATTTAAAGATTTAATTTAATTAAAATATTAATTGAAGAAGTTTGGAAATCCGAAATTGGTATTTTAGTTAAAAAGGGTTTTAACTCATAATAAGGAAATAAAAGATGAAAGTTAATGTATTTGAAATAATTGAAGTAAATAGGGAAATTTACTTCAAAGTAAAGTAAAATGGAAATCAATTGGAAATTGATTTAAGTGTTTAAAAACTTGGGTTTTTAAAAGAGAAATGAGATTTTGGAGATATAAACTGGGTTTATAAAGTAAAATAAAATATCAGTGGATATTTGAGAATATAAATTCAAGATGGGAATTTATAAAAGGATATGGATTGGTTTAAAAATAAATGTTGGTTTATTTTTAAAAGATGGAAATGAGAAGTGTATTTCTCTGGATTGCCAAGTACGTTTTTCCAAGGAAATTTTAAATACAAGTTAAAAGTTTAATATGTTTTAAAAAAAGCATATTTTAGAAGATTGATTATTTCTAAATGTTAAAGTCTAAAGTAAGTATTTTCAAAAATCTATTATTGTAGTAATTATATAAAAGTGATTTGGTATTATGTTTTAAAGAGGAAGTTAGCTTATATTTATAAAGCGGTTTTATTTTAAATATTCTTAAAATATATATTTTGATAAAGTATTAAAGAAATTTTAAAATTTCAATGTTATAAAGTATATTTAAATAAAGTGTTTAAATTATTTTAAAATTAAAAGTATTTTGTACTTGGTGATTCAGTGGAAATAAATATTTGGAAATGTATTCCGTAAGCGGAAACTGTTTGAAATTGTTTTCAAAAGGAGTTTGAAAATAGAAATATATCTTGGAAAGATATTTGGGCAAATAAATAATGTGGAAAATTATTTATGGTGTGATGGTTGCTTGTGGATGTTAATTGATAGTTAAATAACCGACTATCAATATTGGCCAATGCGCTGATCGTTTCGAAGAGACCGGGATCGAGTTTCCGTATACCGGGATTCTAGGTCTGGAGACTCGAAAACCACTTCGATCCGGTTTGTACGTTTCGGTAACGTGTTCGAAGTCGAAGATGGAGCAGTGAAGTGCAAGGGCTAGTCGCTACTAATCCTGAGGATATTTCCAAAATGGATGTAGTAGGAATAGTGCCTTCGGTTCCGTTCAAACCCAGGACGGACTTGTATGGACGAATGCTTGCGAAACATCGTCAGCGGACGATGGGCATTCTAAGGGATATGTTCTGAAAAAGGTATCGTTTAGCCTCTAGCCTCATCAACCGGGAATGACTGAAAATCAGGGGTTATGCAGCAAGGCTTCGTGGGTAGCACCCACTTGAGAGTAAAGTCATCCCTGTCTAGATGTCCCTTTTATTTCGGCTTAGTGGTGCGGTTGCTGATCCCAACCGTGGGGTGATTTTATTTGGAATTATCCAGTAAGGGATGATTCCGGCCTTGTGTTGCAGGGGAGCGGGCGTACTCCTCGGTACGGTGATCTAGGCCACGTACTGTGATAGGTGGTACCCCAGTGCCTAGTCATTTGTTGGAAATCCATTCTTCCTACGTGCCTTGTACGGTATTTGTTTGTATTACCCACTTTTGTGGCTAGTATGCTGGAATTTAATAATGTAACAATTTCAGCTATTTTAATAAGTATTTGTATATAGTCACTATTATAATATCAAAGGAATTTGATAAAAAGTGTTTTAGCTATCGTAAGGTAAAAACCCGACATGTTTATTTGTGGCATGGTCTTACGAGATGCTTTTGTTTTCAAAGGATTTTTGAAACTTTAATAATCAATTGAGTGTGATTTTCTCACGCTGGTTTTCCAGACTGACTCGGGTATTGTTTTATATGATGCTCGGGTCAGACCGAGATAAACAGGTTCAGATTGATGCTGTGGAGCTCAGGAGACGAGCTGGATGACGATGCGTACTCCCGTACTTGTTATTATTTTTCCGCTGTGTATTCAGTTGTATGTTATGGATGTTGATGTACTCTGATGATGTATTCTGATGATGTATTATATAAACAGATATAGTTTTTGATTTGTGTAAAGATCTGTTGATATATATTATATTTTATTCCGCTGCGATGGTTAGATTCTGATTTTGTTTTCTATTTTTCTTCTTCTACCTCTTCTTCTTAACTAAAAATGGTTCGATTTTCCGGGTCTGGAAATTCTGGTCGTCACAATAATTCTAATGGGTTTACATCTTGTTATACATATTTTTAGGATAGAAGCAAAAAGAAGTCAATTAAAGGAATGGATTCAGATTTGGGAGATTTAAAAAGCTAGAAAGGTGAGTGGGAAATTATATGATTTATAGATAACATTGAAATTCATATGATTGAATTTAATTTAATTATTATGCCTATGTAAGATCTGTTGAGTTGTAGTGCTAAAATTGATGTATTCAATTGAAATCTCGTCTACATATTTTGTAAGTAAGGTAATTTGAATGGAATTGTATATACACCCCCAATCTAGAAATTTGAAAATCAGTCCCTAAATTCATTAAATTAGAATGTTGATAAGACTATAAAAGTTATTCTAGATTTATGATAATCGGGTTGTAAATTGTTAGTATTAATTTTGATTGCCCTAATTTGAATTTGAATGTGAATTTCTATGTTTTAATTTATTAGGAACCTTATGGGTATAATTTAGTTGTATCTATTTTCATGTAAATTTCCATAAATAATCTAATTCAATAACTATGTATAAAAAAGTGCATCGTCTGAAATAATAAGGGATATACCAAAATGAAAGATACGTGTAATGTATGGATGTTCTTATCCATAGTTTGCACTATCTATTTCAATAAAAGAAAAGAGATAATTCATTGTAATTTTGAATGGAGCAAAAGGTCTCACTTTTAGGTAATTTATGGAAAGTTATAACAATAATCCTTTTTGGGACAGATAACTCTAACATATTAAAATATGAAATTAGATGTTCTTTATAGAATGTACATATAAATGTATATTCTGAAATTCCTACGCGTAGGAATTAAGGAGTTAGAAATACACACACATACACATATAACTGCGCTTACCGATTAAAAATATAAATACCCATAGAGTAACGAGTAAAGCGTAATAGATAATTTTACGTCCATAATTGTATTAATTATAATTAGGATGAATAAATATTAATAGCATAGTAAAACATAGGATTAGGAAGTTGCAATGCAAAAGAGGTAGTAACTCAAAAATTGTGAACAATGATCGCAAATTTTGTAGGGCAATATATATGTAGCTAATAGGGAGTTACGGATATTAAATGTGGACATAAATGAATTGAATGGGACTGATTGCATAGTTTTGACATTTATGGGAAAAGGGAATGGATATAATTAATTGAATTAGAATCGAATAAATTAATGTCACTAGTGATTATCCAATTTGAATATTAATGACCATTCATTTTAGACAATTGACATTTATGGGATATAAGAAGGAAATGAAGAATATACAAAATAAGCGTATAAGATAGGCATAGATTCATAGTGAATAATTAGAGGGATACTAGTAAATAAACTTAGGAGGCAATATAATTTTCACACTAGCAAATTATATAGCCTCAATAACAGTTTAGGACAAGCGTGAATTAGTGGGCCTAGCCTAATATTTCGGTCTAGGGTAATTCATTTGGTTTAGTATGGTTGGGATGCAACATCAGTAGAGTTACACAACTGAAGTCTGCACTTCACCTAGAGGTTACCAGCAATTATATATACGTACCACTGATATGGGACATCGTTAACAATAGGACGCGTGGGAAAGGGATATACATTCGCGTATAGGTAGAGGAAAATAAACCAAGGGTTCACCCCAGACATAAAGTATTAAATGGCTTAGTACCTTTAGGATGTCAAGGGATTTACTTCGAAGTGGAAGGTATTAAGTGGCCAATGGGTCTGCCTTCTCTATATACAAGAAGTCTTAAATAACCCATATAGTGCCTAATAAGGAAATAGGATCTACTTCATTTCTAACAAGAGGTACTAAGTAACTAGAGTGAGCATCTTCCTTGACTTATATTAGGTAAGTCTAAATGGAATTTTGGTTGTGTGGGTTAGCTGAACTTTGTTAGTATTGTTTTTAAACCTGTATTTAGAAGTAGAGCTAGCATATAGGCTTTGACTACCAACAGCCCCGGGCAGTCGTTAGCAAAGACTTGGGTTATGCTTTGAATGATTTCACTTCCTACTAGTGTAGAATATGTATGGGTTACGCAAAGACCTAAATGTTTAATTAGTTATTTGTTTGTCGGAGACGGCTACTTAACTCATAGATAAGTCTTCGAGATGCGTTACTAATATGGAAAATTTGAATTATACAGTCGTATCTAAGAGTCATCGGTCTTTGTAGCTAGAGCCGGTTGACTAGCCATTATGTTACGGAGGGCTCACTTTGGGGTTGAGGTATAAAATGGTCGTTGGGGCTGTTTCCTCCTTATTTAAGAATTATTAAGTAGCCGAGGTGTCTTTGCGGGTAGTGAATGCTTATATATATACAAACACACACACACGAATTAATATAGTTATACCTCAAAAAGGTTAGATATATTGTACGCACATATGGAACTAAACGAGTAATTCATGAATAGTGGACATAACACTTAAATAGAAATCAATCGACATAAATTAGTGTTATGTGTAAAGTATGTAATTTTCTAGTCACCAAAATGTTGTTTTGACTCCCTCCTCATTACAACCACAAGGTAGATTTCGAGGGACGGTCTACTTGATTAAGACAAGAACGATGGATGGAGAAGTCTTCTTATCATGCTCAACGCCAACAAGGCAACGAGTTATTCGAAGGATAATCTTGATTCTAAAGTAGTAGCCTTGGTCGGTATATATGTTTTACTTTTATTTTTTTACTATTCTGCCATGAGTTCGTTCTCTGATATACTCATGTTTATCATAGGTTACCAAAAATAACGGTCTGCACCCTAATGGACTTGGATTTCAATTTAGTCGAAAGTCTCGCCCATTAAAATGCGAGCTATTACTTTTGGTACATAGCTTAGGTTAGCGATCATAGGAATTTGGATATGCTGAGTGGATGTATTTGTATTTTTATCTATATATATATATATATTATACATCAAACACTAAGAATTTCGACTGTAGAAGTAGTTCTGACCATATTCTGTAAAGACGGATAAAGCAATTATGAGTTGGAATAATAAATAGAGTTTAATTTATGTGCCTACCCCGATTACCCCATAAGGTGGGGATCGTAACGTAAGGAATGGACCGAGAAGAGCATAAGTATGGCATATAGAAGGATCTTGGAGGCCTGATAGTACTTGACTCCTTTGTTGGGCTTAGGCTGCTTTATGATTGTGGATTTCGATGGATTGTCAATTAAAGATGTATATTTCATCCAAACATATGGGAAGTAATAACCTATATGTTGCAAACATCTAGAAGTAAGATGTGAAAAAGGATTATGCAAGTTCCCGCAAACAGGTATGCATTAATCACCACAAGAGGATAGCTAGATTTTTAGTATATACTTTTAATAAGAAAAGGCTAAGAGTAAAAAAGAAGAAAGGTCCAAAAGGAAGGATAACTAAAGTCAATTTCTGAGTCCAACCCCATGGTAAAGAATTTGACAAAAAGATTTTTGAAAATTCCTTAAAACATTTTGAATGGATTTCTCAAAGAATTTATTGGGAAGTTGTTGTTTTGAAAAGCAAGGAAATTTGGATTTTCTTAGTTTATAATGGGTTAGGTCCAAAAAAAATTCGATTTAAAGGTTTTTGTTAAAGAGATTTTTTCATTTTTAAAGTGAATGGAAAAGAGAGTGTACGTTGGCTTAATGATTTTTCCTACTTTTGTAAGTTCAATAATTTTAAAATTCTTTCTAAGTGGTGGATAAATGGAAATGGTACTTCATTTAAATGGGTTTAAGAGCATGGAAGGGTGAAAATGCTCGATAAATAAGATAGGAAGAATATTCCCGTATAAGGAAAACATGAAGAATAAAAGTCGAAATATGTCTATGATATAGAAGAAGGTTAATGGCCATAATAGTACAAGCAAATGTGTTGCTAAAAAGGAGGGAAAGCTATAAAAGAAGGAAGAAGAGATCCCAAAAACTAGAAAATAGCTAAGTTACCGTCATGTAATAGACGGTAATTTTTCGGAATAGCGCAGAGCTTATCGGATTGAAGAAGATAGAGTAAAAACAAAATAGAATTATAAATAAATATAACCCGGTCCGAATAGTGTCCAGGTTTAACCTTGGGCTGAAAATTGGAAACCAGTCGACAATCTAGATTTAAGCGATCGACCGAAAGTAGTCGATCGGTTAACCCTAGAGCCATCAACCAATTAACGGGTTAGAGCGAACTCGATCCTCGAACATGGCATATTGCTGCGTCTAGGCTTCAGCTCCCCGCCCCCCATTTCCTTCCATTTTCCTCCACTCTTTCCCCTCTCTCTCTAATGCTTCATGAACGCCCCTCCTCATGCCAGCGAGAGACCCCATCCCCAAGTCTAATGACACTAGGTGCTTTAGATCCAACCCCCTCTAAAATAGATCAGAACCCTAAATTCCCTCTTCTAGCTAACTCAACTTAGTTCATGGCACCCTCACAAGCCGCCAACACATCTTCCCGCTACTTGAATCTTACTCCTTAAGAGGTCGCCTAGCTAGACGTAAACAACCAAAAAATCTCCTCTTACGAAGCCTCGGAAAACTTCACATTTCTACAAGGACGACCAAGGAACTTCATGGACTTCACCACATACGGGCTATGGGATCTATTTGTGACAATAGGACTATCCTCGATCTTGGGCTATGACACTTTTGAGCGGGAGTGCTACCTGCGCTGCATGTGGTTATTTGACGCTAATTCAGAATACGAGTTTGATGAAGACATCATTCATCTCAATAGAGGTGAAAGGTGTAGAAATTACTCTAATGGATGGTGATTTTGGAGATGTTCTACGGATAGCCACAAAAGGAGTGGATTTGGCGGATATTAGGACCGCAGATTCAGATATTCTGCAGTGGGTCTTTCTTGGAGTTGTTGGTGTTTGGAGGCCAGACAACTTATGGCCTACAGCTCACCTCATTATATGCACTGTTCGGTAGAACATCACTTCTAAGGCTTAAGATGGGGAGCTTTGACCAAATTTACTTGCTAGTGCACAAGGCCACCTAGGCCATCATGAGTGTAGTAGAAGTCAGCTGGGCTCGCACCATCATAAGCAACCATATGAAGTTAGGAGTAGGGACTCCATGGAGCTACATTTTTTATTGTCATCCTTCAATCACGTCTTCAGACAATATGGACTGAACCTCCATGGAAAGTAGGTCTAGAAGAAGGCACCCGCCTCATTTGATAATACCTCCCAAAGAAGGATGAAGATCATAGAGGCTCCTTGTAACACCTTTAATTTTAGTTTAACATTATCCAGGAAATTTAACTGGATAGATTAAATAGAATAGTGTAGTGGAACATAATGATGAGATAATTAACAAGGTCGGGCTTAAAAAATTAAATAATAAGATCGTTTTAAACAAAACATAAAAAAGAATAAATGAGAAGGTAAAATAGGAATAGATATCTCTTTTATCCCTTAAACCCTCACCCACTTATTCATTTTCATTTTAGAATCACAAATAGTCACAAAGAAATATAGGGATAGCAATTAATCAAGGTAAAAGGAAGAAGAAATCAAAGAGGATTCAAAAGGAAAAGACTAGGGAACCTAAACTCCATCAAATCTCAACTCCATCATCTAATTTAAGGTGAATAATAATAAAACATCTCTATTATTTTGTGTCTAAATTCGATTATAGGTAATTTTCAAATTTATCTTGATTGATTTGTCATTTTATGGATGTTTAATCATTGTTTACATAGAATAATGATTTATGGAATTTTTATGAAATTATAGATGGGTTTTAAGGGTAAAACCAAAGTTATTGATCTCCAATTGACTTGATTTTCTAGTATATTGTGTAAAACATTATTTTGGAGATGGGTTTTAATTTCATAATTGTCCAGCTTAAAACGAATATTTTATGAATTTCCTAAGGAGGAAATAATGTTTATTTCGGATTTTAATTACTGAAAATAATTAAAAAATTATTTTGGCCTTGAAATTTTTATAAATGAAAGAATATGTTAATTCCGATTTTTTAGTAATTTTGGGCAATTTTTCCCAAGAGATTATGAATTTCTATGAAATTATTGTGCTAGAAAAGCATATAAATTAATATTAATTAAGGGTATTTAATTAATTTAGTTAATTAATGTTTTTGGATGTACAAAACCGATTTACGGTAGCTTTTTAAAAAGAAATTGGTAAAGTTTGTTTTCAACCAATAGAAATTTGATAAAGAATAAAAGTTGATAAAAAGAAATTGCTTTTAATAGAAATAAAACATTTTTATGATAATTACGACAATGCCATCGATATGCGGCATCGTCATAGCGTTCGATAGGCGGTATCACTTTACAGTTGTAAGTGATACCGAAAATATGGGGCATTGACATAAAACAATGCATGTGATACTTATGCTGTAAGTATGTGATGAATTGAGTCTTGCATCTGCCGTTGATGTTATGGGAATAACACATCTCGTGGGCATATAATATATTGATGCCGTGAGTTAATGCAGACAGTTTTCAGCATATCTTAAATTTATGCTGCAAGTCTTCCCCATGGTTTTAAATGATGCCGCATGTCACCAATGTCGCACACCATTATTTTCAGAATTAATTATTTTCTATGTTAACTATATTTGGGTAGTAAAGCCGAGGTCAACAACCCTTAAGTTGCATCATTGTTTTATAAAGCCAATAATAATGTGTTAAAATTATTGATGCTACATGCCATCAATTTTGATATAAATTGTTTTATGGGGATGATGCTGCTAACTTTCCTATATATGCAACATAATAGTCGAAGTACTATGTTTTCGACATTATATTATTGATGTCGGAATTAATCTATGCCCTGCGGTATTGATGCCACATCTCTTTATTTTAATGCTGACAAGGCCTTGTTTTATGTAAAATAAGGGGAAATTTAAAACGGCGAGATGGCCTATGTTTAAGAAGGTCGGTAACCTTATGATTTCGGCTGTTGGCCCTATGATAAAAATTTAAAATTTTGTTTTCAAACCTTGGATAGAGGTTCGATATTGGTATTGCAGCATGAGTGCCGTAAGTCCTTTATATTGCTATATTAGTGGTGGGGAGCCACGGGCTTATGATTTTGACATTATTCGTTGGGGATACAAATGTTTTATATTTATATATGCCATAAGTTTGTGAATTTGACATTATTTTTTGAGGACACCAATGTGTATTATTTTATAATTTCGATATTAATTATTGAGGATACCAATGCATATCGTTTTGAGATGTTTTAAGTTTAAGGGTTATGCAACTTAATTTGGGAAACCAATAGACATAGGTCGAGCACTTGAGAAGATAGAGTTATAACCTAATTAAATTTGATAATTTATCGGTACATAGTCATCCAAGGAAAACTATGGAATGTGTGATGGATAGTCCACATGATGCCAGAAATGGATAGTCTCTATATGGTTAATGAAGGGTTCATAGTCATCCTTGGAAAACTATAAGATATGTGATAAATAGTCTAAATTATTTTAGATAAATGGAACATGTGTGATGGATAGTCCATATAATTTAAACAATAAAACCATGTGTGATGGGTAGTTCATATGGTAGGGGATAAATAATCCATATAATGTTTTACATGTGTGATGGGTAGTCCACATAAATACAAGATGGACAGTCATTTGAATTTAAGACAGATAATCAGATGAAATTAAGGCGGATAGTCAAATAAATTGGGATGGGTAGTCCAGTGCATGTTGCATATTTGCAAATGTTTATTTATTATGTTCTAACCATTGTAGATGTAGGAGCACGGTGTATTATAGATTTGTTCTGTTTAAGGTATTAGTGAGGAAAAAACCGTTCTGCTAAGAGACGTGGTCTTACTAGATATCTATCTTGATTTGAGATGGTAGGTTATTATTCAAACTAGATTGTTTGCCTGACCTGAAGATTTTGTTTTTCCACTTAAACTCATGGGTACTCATTTGAGTAGATCCGTAGTAAAGGATTTCAGATTTCAATGGTCGTTGGGTCCGGCCCCTCTCTATATAAGAAGTCTTAAATAACCAATGATAATGTCTAATAAGGAAATTAGGTCTGCTTCATTTCTAATAAGAGGTATTAAGTAACTAGAGTGGGCATTTTCCTCGACTGTTAGGTAAGTCTAAACGGGATTTTGGCTGTGGGGGACAGTGGTCTATATCAGTATTGTTGATAAACTAGTATTTAAAAGTAAGGTTGGACCACCAATGGTCCCGAGGAGTGGTTAGTAAAGACTTTGGTTATGCCTTGAAAAAATTCACTTCCTACTAGAGTAGAATCCTTATAAGATACAAAAAGACCTCAAAGTTTAATTATTTATTTTTTGTTGGAGATGGGCTAGCTAACTCTTAGATAACTCTTTTAGATGCGTTAGTTGAAAAACCAGGTGTTGAGAAATAATTCATTAAAGATAAACTAGTGATTTATTTGATTAAAATGAATTTTAAAGGTTTAATAAGAAAGATTTAGATTTATTTGTGTATCATTGAATTTAAAACGAGTTTTGATATAATAAAGATAATTATATATTTTATAAAACTAGTATTATTAGTAAATGTGATTAAAAATATATTTGAAAGGAGAAGGAAGTTTTATTTTATTTAAACAAATGGTTTGGAAATTATTTAATAATTGAGTTTGAAATGTAATTAAGAAATGATTTAAAATAAAATTTGCTGAAAAATGAAAATAATATTTTATAAACTTGTATATGAATAACAAATGAAGTTTTGTGTTAGTAATAATTTCTGTGTAAATGTTTGAATTGATTTTGGTTAATAATAGGATTTTTTAAAAGTGGGCTAAGATAATAATTCTGATTTTATTAAATTAAGCATAGGAATTTATGAGATATAAATTCTATAAAATTTCATAAAGTAGAGTAAACATTTTCATGATATTATTATGAATTTTGTTTGAAGTATTATATACTTTTGAATTGATTAGAAAGAGTTTAAAACGAAAAAAAAGAAATGAAATGAAAGATAGAAAGGGTTTAGTATTTAAGTAAGGCCTAAGCCTAAGTAGTATTTCACGAACAAGTGTCTAGACATTTCATTGTCTAGAAATTTGTCTTTTTCTTATCCCAGATATAATTCACGTTTAACAATTTTACACTACTTTTTCTTTAAGCTTCCTGAAACAAAAAAAGGAAAACCCTCCTTTTCAAATAATCGAAATAAAATCTAATAAAACCCAATAAATTCTAAGATAAATATATAATGTTCTCAACACTAAACTACGCCTATTTTCAAGAAAAAGTTAAAGTTTTGATCAATTTTGAAGCTATGGAGTTTTCAAATTTGAGCTAGAATTGAATATGATGGAGTACTAATTAGATATCGAGTTTCATTTGGCTAAGGTGAGTGCTTTACCACTCAAATACCTATACCTTGAGGTTTACTCTATCTATGAAGCTTTATCTTATGCATATCATGGATTAAGATGAATTTTTATGATTTATGATTGATATGGTGTTGCAATTGCAAATTATCTTGAATGGGTACACTACTTCATTCTCTGATTTTGGGATTGATTGCAGAATTTGATGTTTATAAATTAATGTAGTATGCAAACGAATATGGATGTTTTATTATAAGTTTGCAAGCATTTGATCAAAGATAAATTTTGATCTTGACTTAAAAAAATCATTTTTCACTCAGATAGGCATTCGGACGTCTAAGTGAAATATCCAAATGTCTAAACTGGTAAAATTTATGCCTATTACTTCTCTGGTTTGAATTCTGTACTGAATTATATGTCTGACTTTTTTATGCAGACATCTAACTAGCCCAAAAATGAATTAATTCTTAGCTGTATGTACTTAGACGTCTGACCTGTGTATTCAGATGTCTGAATTGTATGGAAATCATTTATATAAATGTATTCAGACATCTGACCTATTCTCCCAGACGTCTGAACTGGTGCTAATTTGTTTTATGCTATTATTTCTTTTGAATCGTTTTAATAGTGTTTTTTGTGTTATATGTATGCTATTTTTACATTGCAAACTTACTAGAGTATTTTATAAAGTTTGAATTCAGTTTAATTATATTCAAGTGTTATCTTTAATTTCAAAGTAGTGTCCTTTACCTTTGATACTGTTGAATATGAAAGTATATGATTTTTGTTTGATGATAATAAACATATATATATATATATATATATATTCATTTAAATGTATTTGATAATGTACTATTTTATTTTTCACATAATTAAACAAATATTTGCTGAGTATAATAAATAACACAGAAGTTCAATTCAAACAGATATTTTATTACAACTTTAAATAGTACAAATTTGAGCTCTAACTATATATATATATACAAATTTCATTTATAATACAAATTCGATTACATCACAATTTATCATTTACATTAACACCTCACTACATAGCACTCATTCACTTGTATTTATCTTCAACTCCATTCCAGATTGAATCCAGCATCTGAGTTATCTGCAAAAACATACACTGATGCAGTAAAATTGAAAATATAATATTTTTATAGTGTAAATGTAATTTTGAAAATAGTATTTTCCTCGGTTATTTAGGTTGTTCGTCATCATTTAATTCTAAATTCATCAAACACGAACAACTTGTGACATGCACAGTGTATCACTGTACATGCCATAAGGCCGTGCACACCAATATACACTTGATAAAATTACAGGGACAAGTGAGCATAAGGTCAAACCCAATCAAAAGCCGGGTTCAACTCAAGTGCAATACAAATAAAGTCACGACACGAGCACAAGGTCAAACCCGAGCTATAAGCTGGATTCAACACATGTAACGACCCGTTATTTTCAACCATTCGCATCCGCACATGTCGGACTTGAATTGCTAAAAATACCGCGTTGTAAATAAAATTTGGCAAATCTCAGAATATACAGTAAATAAATATAATCACAGATCACAGACACAGAGTAAAATAATGCAGCGGAAGTAAAAGAAATAGTAGTTCATGAAGCTACTATATAAATATATCAGAGTTACATAAGATATAACAGAAGAAATAGAGTACAAAAGAAGTCTCAATAAAATAACCAAGTACAAGCTGAGTAGAACAACGGAACTGAAATAGATAGGACAAGACAAGCAGATAATCTCCAGCGATTCAAATCTCCAAGAGAGTGGAAATCCAAATCTGTGAATAACTCAGGCTGACCCGAGCGTAAAGCAAAACACAAAACACTCGAGTCAGGACAATATATACTTATGTAATGTAAACCAACTCAAGTGAACTGTAATAAGGTACAAGTAACTTAAAGAATGCTTGGGATCACCCATTCTTTAAGGATCAGTTAATCTATCTACTATGTAGTAATACTCGCTATTATAATAATGTCTAATTATAAAATAAACATACTTTAAAATAGCATTAGGGCTTTACATTTAATCTGAACTCACCCTAACACGTAATAGTCCAAGTAGTCTATCCAGTATTAGCATACTCCCAAAATGGGGGCTACCCTCGATACTCCACAGGCTACGGGAGAAATCACAACTCGTAGTAAAGCTCGATATGGTAGGTGACACGGCACAACTAGGCAATGTCAGGGTAAATATACCAATTACGCATCCGGACTGGTGGTGATGCATAGCAGCCACTACCGCCCACCTCGAACAACACTCCCAAATCAAGAGTGCGCACCAAATAAATCACAAGTAATAGAATGGTATCGAAGAAGTGTGTTCGATCAGAGGTGCTACCTCATTGGTCCGTCAATCGCTCCTGTTTTAGCCATCTTATGCCAACTCACGGGAGTTGGGTCCACGTATATACCTTAGGATCGTCGCCACCATCCTACTTCATTCTGGAAACTCCACCACGTACACAGTTGTTAAAGTGGTTTTCGGTATCGACAGAGAGTATGTCCATATCCGATCCCGGTCTCATTAACAACCAATCATTATTATAACCCGTGGTTATAATTTTAAAATAATATTTTATACTTCAAAATAGAATATCATTTCAAATCCAAATCTTTATCAAAATGAAGATTAAATCAATTCTAAACCATTTCAATATGTTTAAAATATCATATCATTTCAGAACTTCATTTCAAATCATTTCAATATATCAAATATCATATCTTTCCAAAACTTTATCTCAAATCATTTTAATATATCAAAATATCATATTCTTTCAACTTCATTTCAAATCATTTTAATATATCAAAATATCATATCCTTTCAAATATCATTTCAAAGATAGTTTATACCTCGAAACCAAACCATTTTATTTCAAAGATTTATTCATTTAAGACCTAATATCATTTCTATTTCAAACATATATTCACTTTCAAAATAGTTTATACATTCAAAGTTATAACTCTTTAGAAATTAAAATATTTGAAATGATCCTTTAATTCTTTACATTTACCAATTTATTAAATCAAAACCAAATTTCAAATTTTCAATTTAATTCAACTCAAACCATCAGTTTCAATTCAATTTCAGTTTACCAACAAACCATTTCAAATCTTATCAATTTCAAATATAGATTTAATCCACAAAATAGAATATTCAATCCTTAGTATATTTCAAAGCTTAAATATTCCACATTTCAAAATATCATTCATTTTTTTTAATTTTTTTTATATACCATTTAAATCTCATCTTTCAAGATAGTTATATTTCAAATCCACCTTTACATTTTGAATCATTGAAGTCAATTCATTATATTTAATAATCAATATTTAATTTCCAAATATTTAATCTTTTCCAAGATCATTTATCCATTTAAGTTTATTAAAACAATGAAATTCAACTTTCGAGCACTTAGGAAATGCTATGAAATATTATGTTTTAAAACAGTTCGTTAACAAAAGACAGCATTTAAAATGCTGTAATATCTTAATTTAGTTTCAATTAAAATTTTAGTTAAATTTAACAACTATAGCACTAACAAAGTGCTATAATAACCCTTAGTTCAAATTTGCTATATGGTTCATTTAAAACAACTACAACATTTACCAATGCTGTAATATCTTTACATTATATTTCAAAAATGCTGTCAAATCAAATTCAGAGTTTTAATTACGATTTCGCAAACAATTAACTTTTAATATAAATCCTTTTAACTTATAAAATCATATATTTTCACACTTTAAACAATCATTTATATACCCTTATTCTTTTGATTTTATAAAGTCAAATTTCCATAAAAAATCCAAATTAAATAACAATTTTCTTATTAAATTCAAGTATTAAATTTTCATTTCTTTAATAAAAAATTTAACTTAACACTTAAGTTTAAATTTCCAAAATATAACTTATTTAATTTTTTTTACTTAATTAAAATTTCACTTTTAAACAAATTTCACAAAAATTCAATTTAAGTTATATTTCCAAATTCAGCTTAAATATTCATTTTTTCATATTTTAAGTTATACAAAATCATTAACACTTTATAAAATCATTATTTCTTAATAAAATCATTAAATTCATTTCAAATCAAAATTTGTCATATATTCTTACTTTACATAAATTACATTTATAAACAAAATCATAAATTCCAAAATTAACTTATATTTCAAATTCTACTTCACCATTTACTTAATTTACTTATTTAATTTGTAGAAAATCACTAATATTTTATAGAAATCATTTAAATAAAATTTAAATCAAAATATCATAATATTTACATTTTTAAAATATTTTAAGAATTTCAGAAAAATATATATACCACGGGTCTGTATATAATTTTCTAGCCTAGGTCAAGTGATACAGATATATATCATTTCAATCCGTAATTTACAGAGAAAAACCGGGTTCTATCATTTCAAACCCGCAATCCCAAGTTAAATAAAATAAATAAAAACCGTTCAGGCCTATCATTTCAGCCCATAATGATTTTCCCTATTCTAAAGTCTGTTCGGGTATGTATCATTTCAACCCATAGTGATTTCTATACTAACAAGGAACTTGTAGTGTGATAAACAGATATGAATGAACAGAATAGCATCATATATAAAAGTAACTGATGATATAACATGTGTAATAACAAGGGTGAGTATTATATGATCATAATATAACAGTTATAACAGGATGATATAATTTTACAGATTCAAATGGTGTCAGTTTACTAGTTATATAAGTACACATCGTCTGGTGAGAATTACTCACCTGTTTAAGCTGGAGATGACGACACAAACACACAACACAAAATCCACAAAGGCACGAGAGCACGACAATGATTTGAGTGTGAGAAAGACAAGGTTAATTGCCTTAAACAAATTCAAACAAAACAAGTATAAACAACATAAGTTTCCAATAATATAAACTTAATAATGCTTGAAATGATTGACTAAATCAAAACCAAAGACTTTGCACTTGCTCTCAACATCATATGCTTCAGCTATAGATCAGGTTTGCATGGCCAAAGCAGGTATTTGGATCTGGTTTGGGTTGAACATGGGTCGGCCTAGCATGTATTTGATGGTGGAGCAAAGGTATGAGCATGAACTATGAGTACAAGGCCATACAACATGATTTCTAAGCAACATAAGGGCTCGGCCAAGGCATCATGGGCACGGCCACTTTAAGTGGGGTCAGTAGGGGATGTGCAGAGGCGTGTCAGGTCGAGATCAGGCCAGTGGTGGTGATGGTTGGTCGGCCTAGGTGGTGGAGAGAGGTGGTGAAACCAAGGTTGGCTCGGCTTGGTATAATCAAGTGAAGTTTGTGCAAACTTTGGTGGAATTTCATCACATAGGGGCTCGACTATGGCATGGGAAGGTGCTGGAGGTGCTGTTGGTCAGAGGGGATGGTGGTGGAGGCGGCCAAGGTGTAGGAGATGGGAGGAGCCGAGCCTAGAAAGATGAAGAAGGCAAGTGCAAATCACAAAAGAAAACAAAGAAAGAGAAGAATTTACCTAAAACTTTGATCAAAAGTGATGTGGCCGTGATTTTTTTGTTGAGAAATGGTTTGAGAAAGTTGTTCACGTGAAAAATGAAGATGACGCTGAAGGGAAAAGGAAGTATACGGCCAAAAGAGAATGAATGCAAGAGTTAAGAAAATGAAGAGACGGGAAAACAAAAGTTCTTAAGCAAATCAAGAGTCACAACCTTTCAAATTTCCTTTTTATATATTTTGTAATCTATAAATACCCATAAAACTGATAAATAAAGATAACAACTCAGAAAATAAAATAAATATATAAAATAAATAATTAAATTTTAATTAAATAGAATTTAAATTAAGAAAATGGCTTAAAATGCAAACTAGGCTTTAAAAATTAGAAATAAATTCAATAAGCTTTAGAAAAATTTTGTAATCACTTTAAAAATATTTAAAAGTCAAAATATATATGATATAACCTAAATATACAAATTAGAGTAAGATATATCAAATAAAATGTCATTTATATAAATTAAAAATAAAGAAAATTGTTAAATAACTCAATATACACACAATATTGAAAACATTATAACTTTCACAATTTAAATCCGTTTTCAACGAAACAAAAAGCAGTATTCATGTTATTAACTATATTTTCATAATAAAAGATAAAATTTAAGAATTTAAATATTTAAATTTAAAATTTAAAAGTCAAAGTTTGACCAGAAATCCACTTTTCAGGAAAATATTCAATTTATACCAGTTTGAAATTATAATTCTTATAATAATCAAAATTTATTTTATAAAAATGAAATGTTTGAGACAAAACAAGTTTAAAAATAATTTCAAAATAAAAATAAAGTCAAATTTAAAATATATGCAAAAATCTAGGGTTGTTACAACACAGGTGCAAATTCAAATGAAATGGTCAAGACACATAAATCAAGCCTCGACCAAAGTTCAAGTCATACACATGAAAACAGATGCTAGACAGTCCAACCAGACCAAATTGAAACAGCAACAAAACTACAAACAGTTTTGAAAATAATGAGTGACATGCACAGGTACGCAACATGAATATGTACAAAAGGTAATGCACAGTGAAGACAAAACAAGCATGGTGAATGCAATAAACTGGTCAGTGCACGTTCAAGTGAAACTACATGAACACATGTCAACAGTCAATTATGAAGCAATGCAAACTGCCTCAAAGCAATAACAGTTACAATATGAATTCATGTGGAAGTGTAGACCTACCATAAGTGCACAAGAATCAAAATACTGAGAATACAACCAGACTCCACAAAGTTACATGTCGACCAGTTAAAAATAAAAAATAAACAAATACAAAATGCAATGAGACATCAGCTATTTTGACAAGAAAGACAGTTTCACAATAACAAGCAAAGCTACTACATGGTGCAGCAGATATCAAGTGAAGGACAGTGCAATTCACGGAACAAGTCCATCATAGCAAATTATAAATCAAGGTCAAAATTTTTCCAAATATCATGAACCAGCTCAGATGCAAGTAAAGACCAATCGACAGCAGCCTCAACAATGAATATATAGTGAACAGTGAAGTGAAACAAGACAGGACAACATGAAGTACAGGGATGCAGTAAACAACATGTATTGATATACAGTGATATGTATGAAACTAGTCAAAGACTGCAACACTACAGGCATGAACTCACAAAGCCGAAACAATGACACAGCAGTATTGAACAAAGACAAAGAAGCCGGAAAAGGTAGCATTTTCAAATCGAGTTAATGCATCAGGAATTTCAAATTGAACAAGTCGGTGCCAAAGTCAAACATTATCATAATATCAAGCCGCAAGTCAATCAAATTATCAGCAAATTCACAAAACCGTGATGACCAAGAAAACATCATTAAAGCAATTCGAAGCCGTGTTAAACAAGCAACGAAATTATACGAAATTGAAGAAGTCAGAAATCATCTCAAGCATTCAAACATAATCAAGTGGTCGAAGAAAATTATCAGACGAGTTCAAACAATTGATTCAAATGAAACTTTAGGAAATTAAAACCTTATATAAACCATTAACATCATCGGCCTCAAGAGAACCAGTAAAGCAAAAAAGAACAAATCACATACCAATTCATAGTCGAACTTGATCAAATTAAAGGAGTCGTGTGCGAATCAAAGAAACGGTCAATTGCCGAAGTAAATCAGAGCAATAGCCAAATTGTAATCGACTAATAATCAGTCGGCGCCTTTCAATTCCATAAAACCCTAAATCAGGAAGAGGAACGAACGAGCTAAACAAAGCAACCATTTTTAGAGCAAAGCAGGCTGATATAATATAAAAGAAAAGGAAGGGGATTCTCTTAAGATTGGGTCGGCTATATTATTTGGGCTTCATATTTAAAAATTAGTGTTTTGTTTTTTAATTGTTTTTAAATTTTGTATTATTATTTTAAACTGTTGAAAATTCTAGTCGTGTGACTGGGGGACGAACTACGGTGGTGTAGTTCGAGAATTTGCAACTCAGTGGCTTAGTTGTGGCAGGGTTTTGAGCGTAGAGTTAGGTTAGTTGATAGCGGGTGTCGCAAGTTTACGTGTGTAAGCGTCTAACTACTTAATTTCTTGTAGAAACTTTGGGGGCAGCACGTAGGCAAGGTTTTGCCGAAGTTGAGTAAATCTATGTGTTCTATTTTCTGCTTTTATTATTCTGCTATTATCTGTGCTGTTGTTATTCGACTATTGTCTGTGCTGAAATTATTGTATATACTTCCGCAATAAAAAATTTATAATTGATAGCATCACCCTATTCAACCCTCCAGGGTGAAATCGATCCTACAAGTGGTATCAGAGCTAGGAATAGAAGTCAATTTTTTGATTTAAAATTTTGATTTTTCAAAAACCGATTTTTGTTTTACAAATTTGAATTTTTAAAATGGCTTCTTTTAATAATGCTTTTGCTGAGGGTCAGTCCATAGTTAGACCACCAATGTTCAATGGTGAATATGCTTACTGGAAAAAAAGAATGAAAATTTTACTGAAAACCATTGATGCTTGGAATATAGTTGGGATAGGATATAAGACACCAACCATAGTGGTAAATAATCAGGAGATAGAAAAACCGATAGATCAATGGACAGATCTTGAAAATAAACTACAAAATACTAATGCTAAAGCTATGAATTCTATTATCTGTTCATTAGATCAAATTGAATTTAATCGTATCTCAAATTGTCTAACTACGCAGGAAATATGTCATACACTCGAAGTGACTCACGAAGGAACATCTCAAGTCAAAGAATCTCACCTTGCCTTGCTTAGTAGCGAATACGAGAATTTCACAATGGCCAAGGAAGAAAATGTCAAAGAGATGTACGGACGACTTTCCAATATCATATACAAATCAAAAGCTCTCGGAAAACCATACACAGAATTAGGAATAGTCTGAAAAATCCTCAGAGTCTTTCCACGGAACTTTGAAGCCAAAGTACTTGCCATTCAAGAATCAAAAGATTTAAAACAAATCAAAGTTGAAGAGCTCATTGGAAATTTCACCACTTATGAGCCATAAATGAAATTCAAGGAAGAACGTAGAGGAGGTGATACGCGAAAGAAATCTATAGCTCTTAAAGGAACAACAAAAGGTGATGATGATGATGATGGAGCAGCTGAGCTGGCGCTACTAATAAAAGGATTCAAAAAGTGGAATCGCAAATACGGAAATCCAGCTCTAAATAAAAAATTGAAAAGCAGAATAGTTAAAGTACTGGACAACCTAGAAGAGTAGGAGATCATCTGCCACAAGTGCAATAAACCTGGCCATATCAAGCCCAATTGTCCTCGAAATTGACTCGGCCATGAAAAGAGATCAAAAAGAAGAAGTTTTGCAGCCACGTGGAATACAAGTGATGAAGATAATAAAAGTACTAGAAGTGAGAGTGAAAAAGCAGATATGTGCCTTCGAGGTGATATAACTGATAGTGATGATGACAAGCCAAGCGAGGTATCAGAACTCACTCACTAAGAATTACTTATATATTTCCACGAAGTAAATGGCCGTTTTGAACGACTTAGGGATAAATACAATAAAATTGAATCACAAAGAGATATTTTGATAGATTTAAATAAATAGCTTGATCAATTGGTTAAAAACTATCAAAGCAAGAGCCCTAAGTGTGAAAAGTTTCCAACAATTGAAGATGAAATTAAAAATTCAGAAATTAAAATAAAATCACTTGAAAATGAAATTCTAATTTTGAAAGAGAGTGAAAACACTAGAAGAGAAAATTCTATTAAAAAGTGCACTCAATTATTAAATGAAAACGAATCACTCAAAACACAAGTCCAACAACTATCTACATCTTTAGGAAAATTTTCCAAAAGTGAAAGATCACTAAATATGCTAATAGGAAAACAAACTGCTAATACGAATAGACAAGGACTTGGGTATAATCAATCTGAACCTGTTAAAAGCAAAATTAAATCAAGTCAGATCTGAGTGCACAATTTGTAGAAAAATTGGACACAATCAAAATATCTGTTGCTGTAACAACCCCGGATTTTAACTAAATTTAAATTGATAATTAATTTAATTTTTGAATAAAAAAATTGTGAAACTAATTGTAAATTGAAGCGAGTTTCCCCAATTCAAATAAAATTTATATTAAATCATATGAATTTAAATATTGTATATATGTGATTTGGATTTAAATTTCAAGTAAATGGATTGATAATAATTTGAATATATATGTATATATGTATATATATATATATTGAGTTTGAATTAAATTTTAACTGAATAGATTTGAAATGATATATATATATATATTGATAATTGAATTTAAACCTTAATATAAATGGTTTAAAGATAAATATAAAAAATTATAGACATTTGGCACAAGTATGAAAATAAATAATTTCAAAATAAAAATTGATGGTTTATGTTAGAGAAATAAAAATAAATAAATATATATGTATAGAAATACAAGACAATAAATATTAAAGTTAAATATAAATATTTAAGTTAAAAATACATATTTAAGTTGGAAATAGAACTAGATATATATAAGATAAATTATAAAATATTAAGTAAACAAATAATTTGCTAAAATTTTAACAAAAAATTAAAATCTAGAAATCTAGGGATTTATCTATATTACAAAATAAATATATATAGTTTTATAAAATATAAAGTAAATACATATATATCTTAATCTCATGATTAATAAACAATACAAACAGAATTGATACAAAAATAATAAAATAAAAATAAAAATAAAGTAAAAATAGAACCAAACAAAATACATATGCAAATATAAAACATATACATTTAAACAAGTAAACAAATTGTATAGAGTAGCTTGCAAAGTAAGACACTCAAAATATCTTCATACATATACAAATGAAATTTAAAAAAAAATAAGTAAATTGGTACAAGGCAATTAATGCTCAGCCACCAAAGAAAAAATCTAAGTTGTACAAACAAATAAAAATATATCCCCTGTACAAATTATTACCCTGTAACTTCATTTTATATACATCATCTTCCCATTTCAGTTCGATCATTTTAAAACCGAGAAAATCTGAAATGAGGTTCAGTTCAAAACTAAAAAAAAATTCAATCAAAACAACAAACACAAATTAATCAAGGAAGAGATCAAAGGAATGGTTTCAGCTAGCAGATTCAACATTTCAAACTCTGTTCTTCTTCTTCTGGAAACACTGTGAGTAACCTATGTTTTAAAAATTTAAAAGCTTGAATTTGACATGTGTATATATATATTTGTGAAGAAGTATAATTATATATAGGGATACTCTGAATATATTTGAGAAAAACTGGAAGTATGTGTATTTGCTTGTATATATCCTCTACTCTGAAAATTTTAGATGCCAGGCTTTGATTCAAAAAAATTTCCCACCTGATCTACTTGATGATTGGGGTTAGTGTCAAAACCAGAATTGTTTATTATAGCATATACTAGAGTTTAAAATTTTATTTCAGCCAAAACAAGTTAGCACTGGCTCGGGAACTCAAGAAACTCAGTATCACTTCAAATTTGTTAAAATTAGAGTTTCTTAATTCTTGAATTCAGGGTTATAAATTGAATTCTTATACGAAAATACGATTTTTAAAGCATAATCTTAATTTTTAAATCAAAGATTTGAGAGCAGTTTGGGTTTATACAAATTTCATAGTTTTGTAAATTTTTGATGCTTTGAGTGTTGTTGGATCTCGAGATCGAAGTCGTGGCTAGCTTGAGGGTTTGAGATCCTCAGAAAAATGTAAATCGAATTTAAAAACCATCATAGTGTAGGGGCGAGATCGATTTAGGGTTTGAAACCCATATTTACTCACGGTTGGAATCGGAGCTGCCACGTTGCCGTTGGGTGATCGGAAGCTATGGCACCCGTGCCAATCGAGGTGTCAGACATTGGCGAAGTTTCTGTTAAATTTTCATGGTCTCTGATTGCTAGAAATGGGAGGACGAGGCGTTTTCTGGTGATCTACTCTTGATGAAGTTTGGGTCATGAAGCTCGATTTTGAAACTTGCGTCGATTCACGTTTCTGGGTGGTCGGAAGGTGTGGTCAAACGATCGACGACTTGGGGATGGCCGGAGCTTCGGCCAGAGGTGGCCGTTCCGTTGGTGCACGTGCACAGCGGATGTAGATGTATCGGTAGCGTGGAACTTGGGAAGTGGGGATGAAGCAGGAGTTGTTCTCGCGAGGTTTTCTCGAGTGTTTACTCGAAGCTTTAGGGTATAGGACTCAAAGCAGGATTAGGATTGGCTCGGGTCAATTATTTGTTCAGGTTTCCAAACCTATTTTTTTTTTGGAATTTAAAGTTAAATTTAAATGTCTAAATCAAGGTTTAAACCGAGTTTCAAATTAAAGTTTAACTACAAATTCCAGTTTAGTTTGAAAACTTAGTTTAGGAAATAAAGTTTAAATTTAAATTGTTTTAAATACTTAAAAATGTTGAAGTATTGAAAAGGAAATTTGAATTTAAAATGAAATTTAAATTGTAAAAGAAAGATTTAAACAAAGTTAAATCAATTCGAAACCTGAATCTTAAGTCTGATTTTGAATTCCATATTTTGAGATGAATTAAAGTCTAAAAAAAATGTTTAAAATAAATTTAAATGTTAAAGTATATTTTTAAATATGTGAATTTAAAAAGAATTTGATTTTAACTCTTAGAATTTCTTTTATAATAAGAATATTACTTTAACATGAGAATTTAAAGGTTTTAAAATTTGGTTTTAAACTTTATTAAAAATCAATTGGTATTTATTTTAAATTTTGAATTTAAAATGAATTTAAGTTAAAGGTTAATTAATTAATGGAAATGATTAAAGGTTAATCATTTAGATAAAAGAAATTAATTTATGGTTAGAGTTAATTAAGTAATTAAGGATAATTACTTATTAAGGATAATTTATCAAATAAAGATTAATCAAGGATTAATTTATAAATGAGATTAACTTTGATCAATTGAGTAATTTAATTAATTAAGGTAATTGATTAATTAATTCATATCAAATGATTTGTAATTAACTTATCATAATTGGATAATTAATTCATAAGTAATTAATTTAATTGGAAATAAATTGAATTAATTAGGATTAAACAATTAATTAATCCTGCTTATAAATGATTATGGAATGCTTGACCTTACTTATAAATGACTGTATTATATGAGATGCCTTGAATTGATTATCCTATCTGATCTGTGATACTTTGTTCTGTGGATTGAGCTGTGTATAATTTATTCATTTATTTGTGATACATACATACACATATATATATATATGTGTGTGTGTGTGTGTGTGTGTGATCTGTATATGAAATATAAGCATTATAGTTTATACCGCTTATCAAATATATTGTTGTATTTGAATCTATGATGATTGATGATGATGTGGCACTATTGTGTGTTAAACCCTTGGACTACACTATACACACACAAATATGGATTTCACGAGGAAATCGGTTAAGTCAAAAATGATTTAAATTTAATATTTTTGAAATTGAAATTTTAATTTCAATTGATTTTGGAAATGGATTTGGGTTAAATGTTAAAGCTTTTGAAAAGGAGTTTTTAAGATAAAAGTTATTTTGAATAACTTGGTAAAGTTTCCAATTTAAATAATTTAATTTGAATTTGAATTCAAAATTTGGAATTGAATTCCATGTGTGGAAATTATGGTTTAAGGATGCTATACAAGTTATAAATGTGTTTAAACCATTTTAAAAGTATACAAGTTATAAATGTGTTTAAACCATTTTAAAAGTATTGTTTTGGGAATTTGAATTCAACCCAAGTTAAATTTAAAAGGCTATAACTTGTGTATATTTGATTGGATTTTTCCGAAACGAAAAGTATTTGTTTTCAAACAATAATAGCTTTCATATAAGGAAAGGATTTTCAATTTGTGTAAAAAGGATTTCAAATTTGAAATGAAAATAGTTTGGAAAATTATGAATGATATATCTTTTGTATAAAAGAATTGAATTGAAAATGGAATTGCTTTGAAAGCTATGAATTAAGTCCTTTTTTAAAGATTGGACGAGTTAATCCAAATTGAAATGGAAATTGATTTGAAAATTTATGAATAGATCTTTGTGAAACTGGGTGAACTTTGTGAGATGAATCTTTTTGTGTAAAAGATTAAAATGGTAATGTGTTTAAACCATTTGAAGAAAAGTCTTGGGTAATAAATTGTGACCTAACTGAAATCCCAATATCCATATGTTTTCAAATATTACTCTCATTATTCGGTTTAGCTGGAAGATGACATTGTGTCATATAACCCATTCCGAATAGTGATACAACGTGAATGGATAGCATTTGAAGACCGGTGGTGAAGACCGGGTGTTTGCGAGAACGATAGGATAACCTATCGATTGTCTCTGCACTGAGTGGCTCCGGTATAGAGATTTCCTAAGTGATGGGAAGTCCGATCGGGATTTTGAATACCCGGATTGCAAGGGCTTCTTTAGAAGTGCCTTCGGTTCTGTTCGAACCCAGAACAGACTTGTATGGTTATATGTCTGACACTACACTTTGAGATATAAAGCTGATTTCTTTCAAATACATTTCTGTTTGGTGGCGGAGAATTTATTCTCTTAGCTTAACACCCTTCTCTGAGACGTACGAGCTCAGAGGTTATGTAGTTGAAGGTTATTAGTGATATACTCCCAATTTGGTAGTGTGACATGCTGGGTGCTGCTGTGTGTTGCCGATCATTTGTTGATCAAAGCATGGCTTTGGGAAAAAGCGTAGCTTTGTGGACGAGACCTCATCGGACCTCACAAACCGGTAATGGTCGAAACAGGAAAGTGCGGCAAGGTTTCAGGGGTAGCTCCCCTAGGGTATGTCCATTCCTTCTGGAAAAAATGGGTATCATGGTATGGAGCCCAGATATTTATCTGTGTGGTTACTCCAATCTCATTTACTGTGTGATTGTTGCTTTGTGATTGAGGCGCCTCGGATAAAGGTCGCAAACGACCAGGGGTGGCATATCTCAGGTTTACTACCCGGGAAGGGTGTAACCGGCCTTGTGTTGGTAGTGATCCGGGTAGGTTCTCGAGACGTCCCTCCAGAGGCGTACCCATGTGGCAGTAGGAAGTTCCTTAGCCTGACCATTTGTTGGAAAATCCAAAGAAACAATACAAGCCTTGTACGGTTTTAGTTGTAGAACCTGCCATTTAAAATGGTAGCTATAGTAGGCATAGTATAATGGTACCTATGCTGGCTAAGATTAATATTATACTTTCGAAATGTTTTCTGCACTATGCACTATTAATAATATCAAAAGGATTTTTGCATAGTAAGCATGTTTGACTATCATAAGAAGAAATCTCCTCCAAGTTTGCGATTGCATTGTGTGTGTGGTGGGAGGTCTTATGGTAGTTTTATTTTCCAAAAGCATTGCAAATTTCAATTTTACTTTGTTTTCCAAAGCCAACTGTTTTTGTTACTCACACCAGTCCCATGACTGACTAAGAGTTTATTGTTCCCTTCCTAAACTCTGGGTGCCCACAATTTTCCACACGGGCAGTCTAGAGTTGGATTTTTCAGATAGTCAGGTTTAGTAGACTAGTTGGAGCTAGATCAGTTATTGGAGATCGTCACTGACCTTGCTTCTCTTAGTGAGATGAGATGGTGGTTCGAGCTTGATATTGGAGTTGGTGGACTCATGCTCTTTTTCATATCATTTGGAGTTATCAGTTCTGTTGTTTTCGCTGTAGCATCAGTATTTATCTCTGATATTGTTGTATCATATTGATATCATTGTTGTATATCATATTCTGGATATTGTATCATTTGTGATGTATATGATATCATTCATTTCTTTCTTCCGCTGTGTTGTTATACTTAATGGTGTTATAAGCTCCGGCGAGCCAGATTCGGTGTTTGAATCTGCGGCATTCGAGTACAAGTGAAGTACGGGTGTCGATTTTCGAAGGTCGAGTCAGGATCGTTACAGTTGCTATAGACCCAAACACGTGAAAACTATTTCAATTTGGGTTCCAAAAGACAGAAATATAAAATCCCTTAAAGTTAAACAAATCTGGGTGCCAAAAGGAACATATATAAATAGTTTTGGGTCTCCGCAAACTTATTTTTCAAAATCATTTGCCACTAACAACCATGGACCTATAAAAACAAATAGGTCACAAAAATCTTTTCTCATGTAGGTGTGGTGGCAGGTTAAGGAACAAAAATAGTGTTATCTGGATTCTGGCTGTTTCAAGTACACAACGGGCAAAAAATTAAAGTTCCTTAACCTAGTACAAAGGTGGCAGAGTCCCTTGGGCAACAATGAAATATTATCGGTAAAGGTAAAACAGGTAATTGTATATTCATCTTGAATGATTTATTAAATGTGATAATCTACACCATAATCTAAATTAAATCAGCTAGTTATGTGATAATGAAATAAATGTCGAGTTTAATTTTAAAAATGTTGATTTTGATTCTGACTTATTCAAAACTGTTGGCCAATTATATTTTTATGCTAAGAATACAATAAGTATTTCTAGAGACTTTGAATTAGTTCATATATATCTGTTTGGAATTAATGATGGTGTTTTATTGATTGATGATTACTCATGATACATGTGGATATATTTGACTTGACATTATATTTGCTTGTTTGTATGGTTTCAATTCAAATTTAAGAGAATTTCATTTAAAAGCTGAAAGAAAATGATTTTAAGGAAATTTGTTTAACATCACGGTCTGGTCTATAACATCCAACTAATGATAATCTCGAGTGAAAGAAAAATTCAGATGCAGATTATACTGGTAATCTAGTTGATAGAAAAATTACTAGTGGAACGTGATTTATGTTGAGACAATCAGTAGCTGCATCGTTTTTCAAAGAAAGTATCTGCATATTTTTCACTTAAAACAATTTTCAAACAGTAGACATTTTTCTTTTATAAAATCCCTTCCAGAAAATAGTTTTTGTTGACCTTATTTTAGATTAGTCATTTTGGAAAATTTGATTTTATAATTATTTTTGGATTTGATTTTAAATGACTACATTAACTAATCTGACTCCCTATTGATTATCAAAAAGATAAATAGTGATTGAAAAAGTGATGAGTGTTGATATTGATCATTTATTATAACTTGAGACAGTATATTTAGTAAATTTCTTTAGAAATTTAAACAAGAGTTATAAAAACTTTTTGTTGGCAAAAATTCCATGACCATATCTATTTCTATCATATTTCTATCGACCATCACTCATCAAAATCCAATATAGTATGTCAATATGTGGTATTTTAAACGGGGAAAATATTTGATTTTCATTTGATTATATTTTTTAGCAAATAAAAACATCCAAATTATTCACTCTCATTTAAAGGTCCTCACGGTTATGCATGGGTGAATTACTTGGAATTTTTGATTATGTGCTTCCATGCTTATTTAAAAGTCCTCACGGTTATGCATGTATGGAATGCATATCAAAATTGATTAATTAATAGACAAGTTGATTCTAATCCCATTTAAAAGTCCTAACGGTTATGCGTGGTTAGAAGATACTTGAATTCATTTATTTATTTATTTATTTTTGGAATACTACTAATCTCATTTAAAAGTCCTAACGGTTATGCATGATTAGTAGATATTCAAATTCCTGATATAAATATACCACAAATGGACACAGCTATATGGTTTTGCATCATCCCTATCATTCGAAAGTGGAATATGCACCTAATAGAGTATTTATGATTTTTGTTTGACTTTTTTATTGAAATTTAATATTTATACTCGATTGGGTACTAATATTGTATTAATATCTATCACTTTATCTCTATTTTTCTAACACTATTACTTTTTTGCTGATAACAAAAGGGGGAGAGCAAAGTTAAGACTTTGGCAAATAAAGGTCAGATATTTTCTATTTGCATCTAGGCTCATTTGAATATTTATTTTCATGCATATATGAAGGGGGGCTTTGTGTAGAGAGGAAGCATTCAAATAGGGGGACCAAATTGAATAATCAAATACATTTAATAAATTCAAAATCGTAAATATATGTTTGTTATCATCAAAAGGGGGAGATTGTTGAAAATGCAAGTATATGATTTTTGTTTGATGATAATAAACATATATATATATATATATTCATTTAAATGTATTTGATAATGTACTATTTTATTTTTCACATAATTAAACAAATATTTGATGAATAAAATAAATAACACAGAAGTTAAATTCAAACAGATATTTTATTCAAATAGATTTTTTATTACAACTTCAAATAGTACAAATTTGAGCTCTCACTATATATATACAAATTTCAATTACAATACAAATTTGATTACATCACAAATTATCATTTACATTAGCATCTCACTACATAGCACTCATTCACTCGTATTTATCTTCAACTCCATTCCACATTGAATCCAGCATTTGAGTTATCGGCAAAAACATACACTGACGCAGTAAAATTGAAAATAAAATATAATTTTGAAAATAGTATTTGCCTCAGTTATTTGGGTTGTTCGTCATCATTTAATTCTGAATTCATCAAACACGAACAACTTGTGACATGCACAGTGTATCACTGTACATGCCACAAGACCGTGCACACCAATATACACTTGATAAAATTACAGGGACAGGTGAGCATAAGGTCAAACCCAATTAAAAGTCGGGTTCAACTCAAGTGCAATACAAATAAAGTCATGACACGAGCACAAGGTCAAACCCGAGCTATAAGCTGGATTCAACATAGGTGCAAATTCAAATGAAATGGTCAAGACACATAAATCAAGCCTCGACCAAAGTTCAAGTCATACACATGAAAACAGAGGCTAGACAGTCCAACCAGACCAAATTGAAACAACAACAAAACTAAAAATAGTTTTGAAAATAATGAGTGACATGCACAGGTATACAACATGAATATGTACAAAGGGTAGTGCACAGTGAAGACAAAAAAAGCATGGTGAATGCAATAAACTGGTCAGTGCAAGTTCAAGTGAAACTACATGAACACATGTCAACAGTCAATGATGAAGCAATGCAAACTGCCTCAAAGCAATAACAGTTACAATATGAATTCATGTGGAAGTGTAGACCTACCATAAGTGCACAAGAATCAAAATACTGAGAATACAACAAGACTCCACGAAGTTACATGTTGACCAGTTCAAAATCAAAAATGAACAGATAATGAGACAACAGCTATTTTGACAAGAAAGACAGTTTCACAAGAACAAGCAAAGCTACTACATGGTGCATTAGATATCAAGTGAAGGACAGTGCAATTAAAGGGACAAGTCCATCATGTAACAAAAAAAGATAAATCAAGGTCAAAAATTTTCCAGATATTATGAACCAGCTCAGATGCAAGCAAAGACCAGTCGACAACAGCCTCAACAATCAATATACAGTGAATAGTGAAGTGAAACAAGACTGGAAAACATGAAGTACAGGGATGCAGTAAACAACATGTATTGATATACAGTGATATGTATGAAACAAGTCAAAGACTGCAACACTACAGGCATGAACACACAAAGCCAAAACAATGACACAGCAGTATTGAACAAAGACAAAGAAGCCGAAAAAAGATAGAGCTTCAAATCGAGTCAATGCATCAGGAATTTCAAATTGAACAAGTCAGTGCCAAAGTCAAACATTATCACAATATCAAGCCGCAAGTCAATCAAGATTATCAGCAAATTCACAAAACCGTGATGACCAAGAAAACATCGTCAAAGCAATTCGAAGCCATGTTAAACAAGCAACGAAATTATACGAAATTGAAGAAGTCAAAAATCATCTCAAGCATTCAAACATAATCAAGTGGCCGAAGAAAATTATCAGACAAGTTCAAACAATTAATTCGAATGAAACTTTAGGGATTTAAAACCCTATATAAACCATTAACATCATCGGCCTCAAGAGCATCGAGTTCAAGCAAGCTAACCAGTAAAGCAAAAATGAACAAATCACATACCAATTAATAGTCGAACTCGATCAAATTGAAGGAGCCATGTGCGAACCAAAGAAACGGTCGATTGCCGAAGCAAATCAGAGCAATAGCCAAATTGTAATCAACTAAAAACCAGTCGGCGCCTTTCAATTCCACGAAACCCTAAATCAGGAAGAGGAACGAACGAGCTAAACAAAGCAACCATTTTTTAGAGCAAAGCAGGCCGATATAATATAAAAGAAAAGGAAGGGGATTTTCTTAAGATTGGGCCGACTATATTATTTGGGCTTCATATTTAAAAATTAGGGTTTTTTTAATTGTTTTTAAATTTGTACTTTTATTTTAAACTGTTGAAAATTCTAGTCGTGTGACTAGGGGACGAACTACGGTGGTGTAGTTCAAGAATTCACAACTCAGTGGCTGAGTTGTGGCAGGGTTTTGAGCATAGAGTTAGGTTAGTCGATAGCGGGTGTCGCAAGTTTACGTGTGTAAGCGTCTGACTACTTAATTTCTAGTAGAAACTTTGGGGGCAGCATGTAGGCAGGGTTTTGCCGAAGCTAGGTAAATCTGTGTGTTTTATTTTCTGCTTTTATTATTCTGCTATTATCGGTGCTGATGTTATTCGACTATTATCTGTGCTGACATTATTGTATATACTTCCGCAATAAAAAATTTATAATTGTCCGCAAGTAGTGGCGCAGTGGTTGAGACACTTGCCTCCTGTTAACGAGGTCGCGAGTTCGATACCCGTTTTCCCTACTCCCCTCAAGGCACGGAGGTGGGTTCCCAGATAACCGAAAAACATGGTTGGGAACATCAAACCTCTGTGCTGGGGCTGGCTTAAATCCCTCCTAGGGTTGGCGGACTCACTAGGTAGGGGCTCTTTCCTTCGGGGTTGAGTTTTAAAAAAAATTCATAATTGATTGTATCACCCTATTCACCCCCCTCTAGGGTGAAATCGATCCTACAGATACTTATTTGTACTTAATATATTAATTCAATTTTGGATGGTATTTGTATATAAATTATTAAGCAACATTCGGATATTATTGAATAGTTTTAATATAATGGTTAATGATTTTTAAATATATAAAGAATTTGATTATATATTTGAGGGTTGGAAATACAAAGGAATTATTTTGAAAGTTGTTTAATCATATAAAATTTTAAATGACTTCTATAATTATGATTAACTGATGAAGTGATTTGGAAGTTTGAATTATATATATATATATATATGTGTGTGTGTGTGTGTGTGTGTGTGTGTGTATTTATATATATTGATTTAAAAAAGGATTTTCTATGTCTAAATCTTATATTAAGATATTTATATATATAAGTAAAGATTTAATAGTAAACCTTCATATTTAAATCATATTTTGTAATTTTATATATATATATATGTGTGTGTGTGTGTGTGTGTGCAAGGTATTAACCAATGTACAGATATTTTAAGAGTTATTTATAATTGATGAGAATAACTAATTAAGACGTTTTATTTGTTAGATTAAATAATATTTCATTATATTATATTATTATGATTTCTTATTCCTCCGCATTGATCTATTGCTACGAACGATCCACCATTGATGTCGACATGAATTATATTTTAAACTGAAATGGTGATGGCATAATTCTATTTGATTTATTGATATTTATTCTATATGATGAGAAATCTGAATAAATGGATTAGTGATACCGTATGGTACGGGACTTTCGGTAATACTTTTCTGGTTATTCATTTGACTCGTTACATAAAATATCAAAGAAGCGAGTGTGATGTGTGAGCACTTAATAAATGGATTAGCGACACACGGTGGTATGGGACGACGCTGTGTTATTTATTCGATTATTCCTTTGCTCATGGATGACACTCAATGTGCGACATGTTGTATGTGATACTCATTGCGTTGAGTATTTGATAGTCACGAGGTAACTTATATGTAAAGCCACATGGCGGCTATTGTACATATTCTATATGTCTGTTTACTTTTTTCCAGCTCCATTTACGGTTCGAGAGTAAACAAGATTGGCCATTATCCACCCCATTATTATATATTATATCGAATGCGCATCATGAGATTTGGGTTAGATAAATCTTAAGGTTAGTGCCCTACAGCCCCTTGTGTCGCTTAGGCCAACAGTCTGTTACCTATAGGGAAAAAGCAGGGTCGTGACTGAGACTATGCGATGACGAGTCATTAGTGGATATGAATCACGATTTCCATCGAGGTAACTAAGGCTGTAGGAACAAATTTGGCTACACTGCATACAACTAGTAGACCCTGGGTTCCTAGAGTGGGCATACAACCATCAGTCTCCCGTCTAGTTTTGGTTTGCGTGTGTTAGATAGGCATATATGGGATGAGATTATTCCTGAGATTGTGTCTAGAGTATAGTCCACCCCATATCCTTCTTTGACAAGTATAGTCATCTATCTATTTAAATGATGGCTCATTTTATTGCTTTGACATTGGAAAACCCGAGGATGTCCAATATATATATATATATATATCCACCTTCGAGCATTATTGTTGTGTTAGCTCGATTCACTTGATGATTTCATTTTCTATGATTGTTGTATGGATGATTCAACCATTGAATTATATATTCTTGATTTCTATCGATTTGTTTAGTTGAGCGATGACACTTTTCATTATAGTTTTCTTGTGTATTTTGTTTTGGGGATCTGTGAGAATGTGATGCCATCATCATGATACTTTTCACATTATTATTGTATATTATAATTAAACTAATCATTATAGGCATAGTCTGACCTGTGTGTTATTTATAATACTCGGGTCAGTCCGAGACATTTTAGGTTCAAGGACATGATGGACCATTTTGTTGATGTTAGGCATAGATGAAGTCTAGGATGATATTATCTAGTCATTATGTATTATTGAGATGTATTTGGAATCATATATTGGATGTTTTAGTGACATTGTATATTTGTTATACATTAGATCTATGTATATTTTTATATTGTATATTATCGCTGCGTTTTGACTCTATGTTCTTCATGTATTAATAAATATTGTGTATTGTTCAGTCTTGGAGACACACGTGTTTATTGCTTTGTACTAAGACCATGTACGTATAGGTGAGCTGTTTATTCATTATTTAAATACATACTGGTGTTAGTCCAAGGGAAAATTCACATGTGCACCCCATATCATCTTTTTCTTCGTATTATCCGACACTATTATTATATAATACTCTTGGTTAGTATGGGTATAGAGGTGGGGGTGTTACAGTTAGTATTAGAGTAGGTTTAGAATAATACATTATATATAAGAGACACGATTCATTGGCCTAGATGAGACTTAGAATCCTTGTCCCTTGGGTTTGTTGGGGATTTTGTTTATAATAAGTTTATAATAGGAGCATATATAAATATTATATGATGATTGCTTAGGGTAAGCATATGGGAACGTATTTATATTATGCATGTATAAAATATTTTACAAATATTTATTAAGTATGAAATATAAAATGTCTTACCTCCGGTGGCTTGATGTAAATATTTATATTCTGGTCTATTACTGATTATAGTGTGTAGTAGGAATGTATTGATTGGTTTTTGTTGAGCACATTGGATGTTTGTTTATATTTGTGTTTGATTGGTTGATAATTTCCTATATTAAATTTGAATTTATTGATATAAAGTCTTTGCGATATTTTTAGTTTTAAAGTTACCGCTAGGGATTTTGAATTATATTTTCATATCATATTATTTATGTGTTTATAATATATATTTTGTAAAGTAGTTTTAAATGATTGCTCGATTATATTGAATTGCTAGACATGATTTGTTATTGAAAAGGGTTTTAGCAAATATTCAAGCAAGTTTATTATTTTGTCTTATAAATATATAGAGTCGGCAGTATGTTTTATGTAAATAACTGGATGTTGATTAAGATGTTTTTGTTAGAATCTTCTTTTATAAGAGTGACCTTTAATTAAGTTTCATTTTTATGGATATTATTTGATGTTGGATTTTATACAAATGTATATGGATAAAATATTTTGAAGAGTTTTTGAAAATCAAATATTGTGTTAATTTATCCATTGAGTGATTTAAGAATTCTAGTCGATGCATCAGATCAACATTATCAATTGAAATTCCTAAACATTACGACGAGGCATATAGACACATAATTTAGAAAAGTTTTGAAAATTCTTAAATGATTTGTAGATTTTTGTAAAGAGATGCAAGATTTTGGACAATAGTAAAATATTTCTAGAAAATTATAATTTATATTTTATGAATTTTGGAAGAAAGATATGATTAAAAGAATTATTTTGAATCCTAATTTGAAAAGAATTCAGGTAAAGCTTAAAGAAGTGATATTAACTATTTTGATAGGAGATATATTATTTTGAATTGAATTTTTTAAAGCTTATATTGTGAGCATATGTTTGAAATTCTGAAGTCTTAGAAATGTTTGAAATTGTTTGGATTTTGAAATTTATTTGTGCATTTATAGTATACATTATTATTTTGAAGGTAATGAATTTTATTTTCATATGTTTGTACATATGTACCTACATGATGACTGCAGCCATTCAGTATTGGTGGAGAACTGAAGTTGATGGTGAGGGAATGTTGATCACATGTTCAACGCTGCACCCAATTGGCGAAGTGTGCCACAAGAAAGTTGTGGTGTGGCAACATCAATCTATTTTTGTATTAAAATTTTGAAATTTTTTAATATATGATGTGTGATTGTATGCCCTCTAATTTAAATAATTGTATGATATTTTTTATGAGTGGTGTGAATACTATTATGTTATGATGTCTTATGATATATGTAAATTTGTATATGAAGATTCTTCATTTAAAATGATTTTATATGGACTACTACTATAGTTTCAATATGAAAAGAGTGTAGGATATAGATAAATTTATTTTGTAATAAAAAGTGTTTTGGGAAAAGTTTTTAATAATGAATTGAAATATATGACTAAAATAATTTTATTTTTAATATAATGGGTTATCGGGTTTTTAGTAAAGTGAGGTTTTGAATTGAATTAAGTAATAAGCCTTTTGTGAAAACATAATTTAAGTTTTGAGATAAGAATTCAAAGGATAATTTTATATAATGTTTTCAAGAATTATAAAATGTTTTTGAATAATTTAGATACATTTATTATTGTTAGTTTTTATTGAAATTGACTTCTGTTTTTTTAAAAGGTATGAAAATGTGAACAGTGGAAAATCAAGTTTTTAAATAAAGAAATATTTTTCGGTGCTTTGAATGTTTTGATTTTGATAATAATAAGTCTTATTAAAATTGTATTATGTTTGAAGGAAGTAACTACTATTTTGGAAAATTGCGGTTTAAAAATATTCATGATTAGAAAATGCATGAAAAAAATGTAATTAAATTATTTAAATAAAGGAAGAATTGGGAAATTTGATTTTGAAGTAAAAGCTTGTTTAGAAAATGTTTTGTATATTTATTTATCAAGATCTTTTGTAAATTGAGGTTTGAAGTTATTGATTATTAAGTTAACATCAAGTTATGTTTTGATGATTTATGACTTTAGAAAAGTTTTGGAAACTAGATACAGATTTTATCTCAAGAGTTTTACAAAATTTTAAAGTTTATTTTGAGAGAGTAAGATTAAAATTTATGGATTTGTTTTATAAAGATAAAATTTTAGAATTTGAAATTTTGAGTTTACAAATATTTTGACCCTTCAACATTATGTATGTGTATTAGAA
The DNA here is from genome assembly GCA_030737815.1 of Allium fistulosum. Lineage (NCBI taxonomy): Eukaryota > Viridiplantae > Streptophyta > Magnoliopsida > Asparagales > Amaryllidaceae > Allium > Allium fistulosum. Next base: position 47,160,011 of record CM060906.1, read on the forward strand.
ATGGTTTTGTAAAGATTGCAAAATAAGATGAATTTTGAAGGAAATGTGAATTACAAATTGTATTTTCCATCGTTGTTTTAGGAAATAAAATATAAAGAGATGTTTTAATATTTTGAAAGTTGTAAATTTGTTTGAAAAGATTTGTTGCAAATTTAAAATTTTGAAATCATTGATTATAAATTTCTAAGTGTACTATGTTTTGATTATTTATGGTTTTAGAAAACTTTTGAGTGTAACGTATAAAAAAAATTGTTACAACTATTTAATGAATTTTGAAATTGCTTAGTGAAATTAGAATTTAAGGAAGAATGTTCAATTTGTAGAGTTAATGGTTTTATAAAGTTCGAAAATTTTAATATGTGTAAATATTTGGTGTTTTCTATATTATTTAAGTGTTATATATGAATATGTTTATACATTTATTTGAGAGTTGTGAATTTTTAGAAAATGTTTGTATCATGATTACTCCTAAAATTTATGGAAAATTTCGATATTTGAATTATTTTTTGTTGTAATTCTTGGATATTATTCCAATGAATTGTTCAACTTCTAGCTCATGATCATGACATTGTGCATGGAATGATAACTATTGTATTTTGAGGCCATCGAGGACTTATAAATTGATTTTTTAAATTAGTTTGTATTATTTTGACAATTGTATATAAAGATTTACACTAAGAATGTGTAGTAGAGCTAAGTACTGTAGCTTGTTATAGATTTTTCCTATAGAAAATTACAAGGATGCAATTTTATTAAGGGGGTGTCTATAATAACTAAGTGTCGAGAATTAATTAATTAAAGATAAAAATGGTGATTTATTTGATTAAAATGAATTTTAAAGGTTTGATAAGAAAGATTTAGATTTATTTATGTATTATTGAATTTAAAATGATTTTTGGTATAATAAAGATAATTATATATTTTATAAATCTAGTACTATTAGTAAAAATGATTAAAAACATATTTTAAAGGAGAGGAAAGTATAATTTTATTTAAATAAATAGTTTGGAAATTACTCAATAATTGATTTTGAAATGTAATTAAGAAATAATTTAAAATAAAATTTGTTGAGATATGAAAATAATATTTTATAAACTTGTATATGAATAAGAAATGTAGTTTTATGTTAGTAATAATTTCTATGTAAAGGTTGAATTGATTTCGGTTAATAAAAGGATTTTTTTAAAGTGGGCTAAGATAATAGTTTTGATTTTATTAAATGAAAGTAAAGGACATAAATTCTATAAAATCTCATAAAGTTGAGTAAACTTTTCAAAATACTATTATGAATTTTGTTTGAAGTATTATAAAGTTCTGAATTGATTAAAAAGAGTTTAGAAAGAAAAAAAAGAAGAGCACTGAAAGATAGAAAGGGTTTAGTATTTAAGTAAGGCCTAAGCCTAATAGCATTTCATGAATAAGTGTCTTGACATTTCGTTGTCTTTAAATTTCTCTGTCTCTTATCTCAAATATAATTCACATTTAACAATTTTACACTACTTCTTCCTCATGCTGCATGAAATAAAAAATGAAAACCCACCTCTTCAATTAATCAAAATAAAATCTAACAAAGTCCAATAAATTTTAAGATAAATATAAGATATTCTCAACACCAAGCTACACCAATTTTCAAGAAGATGCTAAAGTTTTGATCAATTTCGAAGCTATGGAGTTTTTTTCTTTAAGTTGGAGTTGAAGATGATGAAGTACTAATTGGATATGGAGTTTCATTTGGCTAAGGTGAGTGCTTTACCGCTCACATATCTATGTTTTAATGTTAAATTCTATATCTATGCAGTTTTATCTTATGCATATCATGGATTGAGGTGAATTTTGATGATTGAATATTGATATGGTGTTATAATTACAAATTATCTTGAATGGGTTCTTTACTTCATTATTTGATTTTGGTATTGACTGTGGAATTTGATGTTTATGAATTGATGTAGTTTGTGAATGAACCCATATGGATGTTTTATTATAAGTTTGCAAGTAGATCAAGGATAAATTTCTATTCTTGACTTAAAAAAAATTTGCACTCAGTCAGGCATTCAGAAGTCCGAGAGAAATATCCAGATGTCTAAATTGGTTAAATTTTTACCTATTACTTCTCTAGTTTGAATTCTGTACTGATCAGACGTTTGATTTGCTTAACCAAACATTTGACTTAGCCCAAAATGAAGCTATTCTTTGCTGTATTTACTTGGATGTCTAACCTATGTATTCAGACATCTGAATTACTTAGAAATCGTTTTATAAATGTATTCAGACGTCTAACCTACGCTCCTAGACGTTTGAACTATTGCTAAGTTTTTCCTATTGTTATTTCTTTTCTATTGTTTTAATAGTGTTTTGTGTGTTATATGTATGATATTTTTATATTGTGAACTTACTAGATTATTTTATAAAGGCTAAATTCTATTCAGTTGTATTCAATTCTTATCTTTAATTTCAAAGAAGCATCTTTTATCTTAGAAATTTATTTTTACTTAATATATAAATTCGATTTAGGATGGTATTTGTATATAAATTATAAAGCAACATTTGCATATTATCGGATAGTTTTAATATAATGGTTAACTACTTGGGGTTTTTAGACCTAAGGAAAAAGTTGTGGAAAAATTTAGTTTTAGGGACAAGAAGTTTGCTTTTTAGGTTGAATGACACTTTCTAGTGTAAATCACAGAATGATAGTTGTAACTATCATTTTCTGTTTACACTAAAAAGTGTCCTTCAGACTAAAAAACAAAGTTGTTGTCCCTGAGACTAAATTTTTTCGCAACTTCTTCCCTGTGTCTATTTTCCTGTAACTACTTTGAATATATAAAGATTTTGAATATATATTTGAGGGTTGGAAATACAAAGTAATCATTTAGAAAGTTATTTAATTACAGAAAATTGTAAATGACTTCTATAATTATAATTAATTTATAAAGTGATTTCAAAGTTTGAATTATATATATATACACACATATTTAAAAAAGGAATTTCTATTTTTAAACCTTATATAGATATATATAAATATATATATATATAAATAAAGATTTAATAGAAACTTTCATATTTAGTTCATATTTTGTAATTATACATATATGTATATATATCCAAGGTACTTGTAACAATCCTAGTTTTTGATAACATTATTCAAGAGATTTAATTAGATAAATTAAATAGAATAATGTAAACGTTAAGTGATAAGGGAATTGAGAACTTGAATTAATTAAATAAGGGTCGTGCCTAATAAGCTAATTAATGGGCTTAAGAATGGTTTTAGGCTAAACAAATCACATAAGGGTATATCGGGGAATTATCGTCCATAGCTCACATCCTTTTATATATATATATATATTTCTCTCCTACCATTTCACCCTTTACTCACGTCATTTGAAAATGCAAATTTAAAGAGGAAGGAACGACCGACCATTAAGGAAGAAGAAGGAATTCAAATTAAAGCTAGAAAATCAAGCTTAGGGGAAATCAATCTCAATCCAATCTCCTTATCTAAATCAAGGTGAATAATAATTCCATCTCTATTTTGTTTTAAATCACATGTTTTCGGATTTAAGGGATAAATTCGTTTTTATGATATATTGGATGATGATATACTTGACTCATGATTTATCTGATTTGAACAAGATTGTTTAAAAGGGTTTTTCATGGTTTTAGGTCAAAACCAAGATTAAATGATGTTTAAATGCCATTTTATATTATGAGAAACATGATTTTGGAGTTGGGTTTCAATTTTGATAATTTTCCAAGCTATGAAAAGATTATTATAAATTTTCAAAGGAAAATATGGTTATTTGGGTTTATAATTTTTTTTTGAAAATATATGGAGAATTTGGGTCAGAAATTTTGATATGTTAGATAACATGATTAAAGTGGATTTTTGAAATTTTTGGGGATCTTTCAAAAGTGATTTGCTATGAACAATAAATTGATTTAGAATAAGGACTTCTTTGCAAAAATTGGAGGGGTTAAATTGATTAACTTAACCATGGTTAAGATCTGGATTAGCGGTAGTTATTTTTGAAAAAGAAATTGAAAAAGTTAAGGCAACCAATCTGGTGTTGACACATGGCAGGTTAGTTAGAGAAAAAGTTTACTTAAACAAGAATTAAACCTGGTTTGCTCAGAAAAGTGGTTCCGCCTACTTAGGAAAGCACCTTTCGACACAGTAGCTTCCGCCTTTATCCTTGTCAAAACCAACTATGTCAAAACCAATACACAAGGTATCACTATGATGGTACGCAGTGATTTGGAGATAGGCAGAAGGTAAGGCGTCGAAAGCATAACTTCCGAAGGCGTCGAAACCTTGGTTTGTTTTAAAAGAAAAGCGCCTGCCTATGTTTTGTTTTAAGCCTTCAACAGGTCGAAGCATAAGGTTACAAAAAAAGATTTTAAAGGGTTTCGAAAGGGTTGCCATTAACTTAAGATTTCTTTTGACTTGGTTCCTTACTTATAAAAGAATTTTGAAAGAAGGGGTTCCGACATAGTCGATACCCTGCTGCCATTCTATAGCCTTTCGATGGTGTTAAAGATATCAATGCTGTCAGAAGGTACTTTGTTTTACAAAGTTTAAGCCACTTCCTATAACTTTTGAAAGAGATTAGGGGTTTCGAAGGTGATGGTTTCGAAAGGGGTTTCGACACTAACCTTTTAATGTTTTACCCAGATGTTTTATGCTTTCTAAAGAGATGGTGCCAATGCCATCAAGTTTTCCCCAATATTTTAGTGATAAAGGTTGGTTTCAAAACATATGCTTTGACTATATTCACTTTGACCCAAACAATGTGTTAAGTACAAACCCAATGCTTTCTAAATGGGTACTTTCAATGATTTCGAAAGGGTTACTTCCAATAGTGTCGAAAGGGGTACTTTAAAATGGTTTCGAAGATAAGCTCTAAAGGTTAAGTATTAATACTTTAATTATTCGAAAGGATTTGAAAGGTAGAATTTAAAGTATTATAAGGCAGGAGCCTAATGTTTTTAAGAGCTTTCAAAGATGGTCATCCTATGAAGTCGAAATCTAGGTTTCAAAGGTATCGAAAGGATTTATGACCCAAACTCTATTTTTTAAAGGAAAAACCCATGTCTATATTAAAGGAATGGTTTTAAGAAGAAGCTATCTTTGATGAATTAAACCCATAGGAGTGGTATTGCTATGTTGTTATATTGCTTCTTCTAATAAGATTATATTCAATTTATAATGGACCCATAACTTCATTTGGGGATAAAGGATAGAAGAACCAGTTAGGTTAACCCAGTAGTGAATATAAATTGAATAAACTCTTAAATGAGTATAATTGCATCCAGGAGATCGGGAAGACCAGAATATAGGATGCTAAAACATAAAGGAAAGATATTGGCAGGGGCAATAGGTTTACGGTAAGCCCATGAAAACTGTATGATATTGGCAGGGGCCAATAGATTCATAGTTAGCCCATGAAAACTATGCATAAAAGAAGATGTCAGATAGACAGGTTCATAGTTAGCCCATGAAACTTTTGATTGGATACTGGCAGGGCCAGTAGGTTTGTAGTTAGCCCATGAAAACTCTATCCGGATGAAATATTGACAGTTATCAATAGGATCCTAGTCAACCCATGAAAATTAGGATAAGAAGAAAGGATATTGGGGTTACCAATAGGTTCCTAGTTAACCCATGAAAACTAGGATAAGAGTAAGATATTAGAGTTACTAATAGGTTTATAGTCAGCCCATGAAAACTAATAGGTTAATAGTAATCCTAGAAACTATAATTGAGACAAATAGTCTAAAATAAATGGGGATGGTTAATCCAGAATTGATTCATTTGTTTTGCATATCATCGTATTATACTGTTTTGAATTGTTTTAACCATTGTGGGTGCGGGAGCACGGTATATGGTTTTATAAAGGTTTTGAGATACTTCTAAGGGGAAACCCGTTCCGCTAAGCGTTGTGGACTCACTAGATATCTAAATGATTTGAGATGGTAGATTATTATTCATACTAGGCTTTATGTCTAACTCAAAGTTTATGTTTTTCCCTTAAACTCTCGGGCACTTAATTGATTTTGAGTAGTTTGAGAGTTGAGGTTTTCAGGTACCTCTTAAGACGAATAAGCTTTCGGAGACATGTAGAAGGCATGATAGATATTTAGAATTCCCTTTTCTTTTGGTTCCACTGTGTTGTTTGAAATGACAAAGTTGTTATATACCTGTATATACTCTGATCATCCAAGGGGGCATCTTCATATGTCGCTCTTGGGCATATGTTATAATAAATATATTTTCTCTGAACGTGGTTTGTGAATATTGGGATTATGTAATGAATTAGAAATATTTTGAATTGAAATGTGATTCTGTTTGAAGTTTAAATTTTTTCCATATTCACGTGTTTCTGTGTGTTAGTGAATCTAACACCGCCGTATTTGGTCGCCGAGGATTAATAACTATGGATGACTGCAACATCCAAAGCCGTTAGTTTTGGGCTCCTATGTAGGGGGATGTTACAAGTTGGTGTCAGAACACAGGTTTATGAATCTTTAAAGGAAAGTTAAACCTAAAAGATTTTCATACATAGTCCAATGAATTTGAAAATATGATCGGGGTTTGGGTTAATACTATAGTAACGTACTTGTATTTGATATATAGATACATACATACATACATACATATATATATATATATAAGTATGTCTTCCCCTCTCTCTTAGATCGTTCTTATTTATCTGACTAAGGCTCGTATGCAGATTTACGAGAAAGAAGATGTTACGACCTTGATTTCGATGACAACAACTATACAAGCACTCGGAGTCAATATACATAGTAATATATATATCATTCATATGCAGGTAGATTTTCGTGTCCAAGACTTAAAGACCGACACAAGGATTATTACACTTCGAAATATTAGTACATTATGTTAATATTGTAGTTAGATGATATGTACAATCTCCTTGAGTAGTCTTTACAAACACTTGCTCATACAAACTACTTATAAAATAAAGACAGTAGAGTGTACAAATGTCAGACGTCTGGCATATATGTTCAGATGTCTAGCTACATGTTCTGATTATAAATTATGAAACAAACCAGACATCTGGCATATACGATCAGACGTCTGGTAAGATGTTCTGTCATAAAAAATTTAAACAGGCCAGACGTCTGGCACAAATAGTCAAACGTTTGACCTAGGAAACGGCCATTTTCTTCCAAAAGACATCTTTCTCAAACAAAGGGTTGCATCCTTCTATTTTGATCTTGACTCTTTCTTCTCAAGCACTATGACTCTTAGACTGAAATAGAATGAATCAAAAGTCACTACTCTTCAAACAAACTCTTCACCATCTATAAATTAACATGAAATTGAAAGTTAGATTTCAACTTGCTATTCTAAACTTTCTTTCTTTACTTACTAATAATTCTGTGATTCACAAAAGCACTCAAGAATACACTTTTATCTCTTCCTTATATCAAAGCTTAAACTACATACTACTCAAGGAGATTATAGGAAGAAGTTGTACTTATAGTCAAAATCAGTATTGCATAGAACACACATTTGTCAAAGAAATATTCTTGTAAAAGCCTATTCCTCCGGGCGAAGCGAGGGCAATTGGTTAGTGAAATTCCGAAGAGGAGCTTCGGGACTGGACGTAGGACGGGAGGTCCAAACCAGTATAAAATTCCTGGTGTGATTACTTTTAATTTTTATCTGCATTATTACTCTATGCAATTCATACTATCATACACTCACTTGTCATATATTATATACATATACGATCCATATAGACTTTCAATTGGTATCAGAGCAAGGTTAGTTCAAACCACAGTAACACGTGTTTGAAAATTATTAATATGGCAAGTATCTTTCAAGAAGGACAGTCAACTGCACATCCTCCACTATTCACCGGATCTAATTATACATATTGGTCAACCCTAATGAGAATCTTTATGGGAGCAAATGGTTTAGAAATATGGTCAGCAACTCAAAATAAGTATGTAGCACCTGAAACAAATATTAGCACATGGACAGATGCACAAAAAACCGCTGCTTCTAATAATGCTAAAGCTATGAATGTACTATTTTGTTCTCTTGATAAAAATGAATTCTCACGTGTTATGTTATGTACTACTGCATATGATATATAGCGTACTTTACAAGTTACACACGAAGGTACAACTAAGGTCAAACAAACAAAAATATTAATTTTACAAAATCAACTTTCATCTTTCAAAATGAAACAAAATGAGTCAATTGTTGATATGTATTCAAGATTTCAAACCATACAACACGATCTTATGGCACTAGGAGTTAAATTTACTGATTTTAATTTAGTATCTCGAATTCTCAACTCTTTAATAATTGAGTGAGAAAGAAAAGTACTGGCTATCGAAGAAGCTAATGATCTTTCTGCACTCAAGTTGAAGAGTTGATTGGAAATTTAATGTCATATGAAGCAAATTTGCAGGCCAGAAAGGAACAAAATCATGAAAAGAAGAATATAGCATTTCAAGCAAGTAATGAAGATTCTAAATTGGATGAAGATGAAATTGTATTTACTGCCAAGAACTACAACAAATTTAAGAAATTCAAGAAGATGACTAGATTCCAAAATAACGGAAGATCAAACTCATCAAATCAAACTTCAATTAAGTGCTTTGGATATGATCAATTCGGACATATGAAGAAGGATTGTCCAAAACTCAACATAGAGAAAAAGAAGAATAATTTTGAGAAATTTAAGAAAAAGAGAAAGGCATTACAAGTCACATGGGATGACTCTGACTCTTCCTCTTCATCTGATAGTGATTGTGAAAGTGGTACAGAGCAAGCAAATGTATGTTTCATGGCACACACTAATGAGGTATGTCCCAATCTTACTTATGATGAAATTTTAGAAATAAGTATGGAACTCTATGACAAATATAGAGAAACAAAAAATTTAAATAAGGAATATGTTGCTAAACTAAATCAATTAGAACTTGAAATAAGGTTACTAAAAGATGAAAAATCTATTTTAGAAGAAGAATTAGAAAATGCTCAAGAAAAATGTAAAGATCTTTCTATTGAAAATAATGCTTTATCTTGTGAATTAGAAAAGGTTAAACTAGAAAATAATAAAATTAATAATGAACATACTGTATTAAAAGGTAATCTAGAAAATTCAAATCCAAAAATATTGATCTTAAAAATAAATTGGATAAAATTACAAATAATGTTACAAAATTTAACAAAGGAAAACAAGACTTGGAGAATTTAATTCAAATTTCCAAGCCATTCAAAAATCGAAATGGAATAGGATTTGAGAATAAAACAAATTACAAAGTATAGTAAAATTTATACTATGATAAAACCTTCTTTCAAAAATAAGAAATTAATCACAAATTCAAAATTGATTAAAATATGGGTTCCTAAAACAAATAACAATCTAATTAAACAAAAATATATAGGTAATTATATGAATGAAGTAATTCACAATAATAATTACATTTCTAAAGGAACCAAACTATCTTGGGTATGGTTACCCTCACAAACTAACACTTAGGACCCAAAAATAAAATGGGTACCAATTTAAATATTTTTATTTTTGCAGGTATCCAAATACAAAAATAAAGAGAAATGGATATTAGATAGTGGATGGTCCAAGCACATGACAGGAAATGCTCACATGCTGTCAAATATAAAATACATTGATGGTGGCACTGTAACTTTTGGTGATAATTCAAAAGGGTTCGTCATTGGCATTGGAGAAGTCATTAATCTCGGTATCTCTAACTCTCCTATTATTACAAATGTTTTATTAGTAGAAAACTTAAAACATAATCTTCTTAGTATAAGTCAGTTATGTGATAAAGGGTTTGAAATAAAATTTGAAAAAGATAAATGTAAAATTCTCGACCAAAGCAAAAATTTACACTTTGAAGGATTTAGAAATCGTAATATATATATATCCTAAACATGAACATTAAAAATAATTCAGACTTATGTCTATCCGCAAATTATGATGATTCTTGGATTTGGCACAAACGTTTTTGTCATATAAATTTTAAATATATCAACAAACTAGCAAAACATGATCTAGTTAGAGGTCTACCTAAAATTAACAATAAAATTAAAAATTTATGTGATGCTTGTCAAAAGGGCAAATTAAAGAAAAGTTCCTTCAAATCTAAAAATAAAATATCTACTAAGCAATTATTAGAATTACTTCATTTAGATTTATTTGGACCAACACAAGTACGTAGTATAAATCATAACAAATATGTGTTCGTAATTGTAGACGATTTTTCAAGATATACTTAGACATTATTTTTAAAACATAAAAGTGACACTTTTGGAATGTTTAAAATTTTTGCAAAACAGATTACTAACTTAATGGATTTAAAAATAAAAAATATACGCAGTGATCATGGAGGAGAATTCGAAAATGAATTTTTTTACTAATTTTTGTAACAAAAAGGGAGTTAGTCATAATTTTTCAATTCCACGAACACCACAACAAATGGTGTAGTTGAAAGGAAAAACCGAACTTTACAGGAATGTGCATGAACACTACTACATAGTAGTAATCTACCAAAACATTTTTGGGATGAAGCCATTGCCACTACCTGTTATGTATTAAATCGTGTCACACTTCGACCTATGACTAAAAATACATGTTATGAAATATTTTATGGAAGAAAACCGAAAGTCTCGTATTTCAGAATTTTTGGGTCAAAATGTTTTATTTTAAATACTAAAGATAATCTTGGAAAATTTTATCCCAAAGCAGACAAAGGGATTTTCATTGGTTATTCAGAACGTAGTAAAGCTTATAGAATTTATTATAAATGAACAAATATTATAGAAGAAAACTTACATGTATCTTTTGATGAAAATTTCCATCAAACTATTAAAGAAGAAGAAGATGAAATTTTAACTCAAAATCAAACTGAAAATATAAATATTATGAATAATTCATCCTCTGATAATAATGAAAATGTTTTAAGATCACCCACACGAACATTAAAAAATCATCCTTTGGATAATATAATTGGAGACTTAAATTCTCGAGTCACTAGAAATAACTTAAATCAAATGAGTCATGTTTCTTTTATTTCAAATACAGAACCTAAAAATTATAAAGAAGCATTTAAAGATGATCCTTGGATCTTAGCAATGCAAGAAGAATTAAATCAATTTGAACACAATAATGTATGGGAACTCGTTCCTAGACCAACAGATCAATCTGTAATAGGAACAAAATGGGTTTTCAAAAATAAAACAGATGAAAATGGAAATATAATTCGAAATAAAGCAAGATTAGTTGCTCAAGGATACAACCAAGAAGAAGGAATTGATTATGAAGAGACATTTGCTCCCGTAGCTCGTCTCGAAGGAATTTCATACTCTACTTGCTTTTGCATGTCACCACTACTTTAAATTATTTCAAATGGATGTTAAAAGTGCTTTCTTAAATGGTTTCATTAAAGAAAAGGTTTTTGTAGAACAACGACCATTATTTATTCATGAAAAATATCCAGATCATGTTTTTAAAATAAAAAAGGCGCTATACGGCTTAAAACAAGCACCACGTGCTTGGTATGATTGACTAAAAACTCATCTACAAAATTCTGAATTTAAGATAGGTAAAATAGATAATACACTATTTGTAAAACATAAAAATAATGATATATTAGTTGTACAAATATATGTTGATGACATCATATTTGGATCAACTAATGAGAGTTTATGTAATGAATTTTCTGAAATAATGAAAAATGAGTTTGAAATGTCTCACATGGGTGAATTAAATTTTTTCCTAGGATTACAAATAAAACAATTGAACAATGGTATTTTTATAAATCAAGAAAAATATTGTAAAGATTTACTTAAACGTTTCGGAATGGAGAACACCACTAATAAACTAACTCCTATGAGCACAACTTTATATTTAGATAAAGATGAGAAGGGAAAAGACTATGATCAAAATTCTTATTGTAGTATGATCGGTTCTCTATTATATTTAACAGCTAGTAGACCTGATATAATGATGAGTGTCTGTTTGTGCGCTCGATTTCAAGCTCAACCTAAAAAATCACATCATCGAGCAGTCAAACGAATTTTACGATACTTAACTAACACCACAGATTACGGCTTATTTTATCCTAAAGATACGGCCTTTCAACTCATATCATATAGCGATGTAGATTTTGGAGGATGTAAAACAAACAGAAAAAGCACAAGTGGTACATGTCATTTTATCGGACAATCTTTAGTTTCATGGTTTAGCAAAAAGAAAAATTGTGTTTCTCTCTCTACATGTGAAGTAGAATATATCTCCACCGCATTAGATTGTGCTCAAGTCATCTATATGCAACAAACACTTCGAGATTTCGATAAAATAATTGAAAAATCTCCAATATACTGCGACAATACTAGTGCTATCAATCTATCTAAAAAATCCAGTTAACCATTCTCAAACTAAACATATTGACATACGACACCATTTTCTTAGAGATAACGTAGAAAAGGGAGTAATATCTTTAGAATTCATTAACACCGACAACCAAATAGCAGACATTTTTACAAAACCATTATGTGAAAAATCATTTATAAGACTAAGAAGAGAACTCGGAATATGCTCCTTGTCTGAACTTTAAGAAATATAGAAATAAAATTTAGAAGTTTTTATTTACCTCTAAATATTGGTGGCTAACAAAACAACTAATATTCTATACCAAGTTTTTCTGCAAACCACTAATATTTTTTCAAATAAAACAAACTAATGTTTAAAATAGAAAATTGTACTCTTATATATATCTCAAATTTCTATCAACTCACAATAAAATTCTAATATACCTCTGTTAATCAATATCAAAATTTTCCAGCATGTCATCTGATCATAACTCCACTTACTCTACCATTGGTTTCTCATCTCCATCATCGGGTAGTACATACACATCTCCTGCAAAAACAACTACAATATCATCTCCATCCCTTAACATTGTACCATCGCCTACATATCATACTGGCTACTCTCCAAAAGGAAAGAAAGCCGAACATGGTATTCATCTTCAAACATCCTCTCTTTCGGACAAAGCAGACGAAATCCATCATTACCAAAAAGAAATGATGGATGTACAAAGAGAAATGTATTACAAACAAAAACACCAAGGAGCGCATTTAATTTTTTTAGAGAAATGCATCCTTACCATATGTGGACATTCTCCTACTAAAGATTGTGTTCACGTACGATCTCCACGTATAACCGAAACTCCTCCGCATGCTCATCACATAACTCCACATAGACTATGGGGAGAAGGAACATCTGAAGACCAATTTAGTCCAATACCTCCTTCTTAGTCACCAATACGAGCATCAAAAGAAAATACACATGCAAAACCGAATTCATGGGAGAGAAAAAAACTCTGGTCTTTTAAAAATTGTATTTCATATATATATAATATTTATATTCAAGTTGTAATAAGATTAAAACCATTTAAGAATATAATTTGTATCTTAATATTAAACAAAAAGTTATATATAATAATATTTCTCTAAAAACTAATTTTTCAACAGCTCATATTACAGCTCAGACGTCTGTTATCTAAGCCAGACGTCTGAAACAACTATCTGGAAAAACTATACCGTTTCAGCTCAGACGACTGTATATTAAGCTAGACGTCTGATTCAATCTTCTGGAAATCTCATTAACTCAGCTCAGACGTCTAATATTACTCTCAGACGTCTGATCAATGTCTCTGTCTCAAATATGCCTAAACGACCAGACGTCTGGTTAACAATTCAAACGTCTGACCATACTCTGCAGCAACTTTTTACCTCTATCTATAAATCATCTTTTACCCTCTTTCACTATTTTTCACTGAAAACACTTCAACTCAAAAACCCTAACCCCCAAAATCAATATTCTCTTCTTCAAAATGCTTCAAATCCATGGTACCCAAGGTTAAAAAACCATTTCCCAAACGCAAGAAGACTGGTCAAAGTTATCAACAACCATCTCAACAATTTGTCACTAACGAAATTATTGAACATTGGATGGTGGAATAAGATGGCAAGAAAAAACTAAAAGAATTAGAGTAGAAAAGATTTCATTGTGGTCCGTTTTACCCGCTGAGAAGATTCTACAACTATGAAATCGATGTTTTGGTGAGTGATGCTGAGATTCACCATCTCATTAATTACGATTCTAATTCAGGTCAAATTGATCAGTTAGCTATCTTTTTATTTTTCATAAACTTATGCTCACTTCACATTTGGAACCCCTCTAATCCCGAGAATTGGATTTGGACAAGTATTTATGGAGAAATTATCAAATTCAACGTAGAAATGCTTGGACAGATTTTACAGTGCTCATATGTAGGGATAAGATTACAAGATATACCTGATATGAGGTACCAACCAAGAGATGCAATTACACATCTCATATGGGAAGACGACATGAGAAAATTATCACCAACTTATTTTCATCCACAAGCTAGACTACTTAATCGAATGATTGTCAATACCATACTTCCTAGATTAGGTAGTCATGAGCAAGTATATGACCATGACCATAAAGCCTTATATGCAATCTTTGGTCATACAAAAGTAAATTGGTCCCAATATATTTTTGACCAAATCAAAAGCTTCCGGACACCGGTTCATCAAACAATTGTTTATGCTCCATATATTATGCGAATTCTTTGAGCACACAACGTGCCATCTTTCCTATCACAATACGAAGAACTGCCTACAAAGGAGAGTGGAATTCGCTTTCCATCTTTAATGCATCTTCCCGAGAATCTTCCAAATATTACACCATTTGTTGAGTATCAACACCGACAACGCCAACAAAGCCAACCCAACCCCAACAGTCTACTCCTACACAACCTACCTCTACAACAAGACCCTTTGAATCAACAGGTTATCACTCTGATTTCGAAATTCAAGAGGCTCGAATTGCAGCAGGACAAGGAGAAAGTATTAGAGATGTAGCACTTCAAAACCAATGTATTCTATCTCTGAATCAAAAAGCCATGGATAAGAAAGTTTCCCATCTTGAACGATCAATGTCAACATGGATGACTAAGGTTGAAAAGACTTTAGAAAAGGTCGTCTCGACTCTAGGAAAGGTTTTGCGGAAAGATCACGGATGATCATCTTCATGATCTTCATCATCTCCGTCTCCTACATCACCTCCACCACCTCATGCACATTCATCCAAAACTCGAACAGTCGAAGAGCCTATACAGAGCCATGCTCCTGGAAAAGCTCCGATCACTGTCGACACTGAGGAAAGTGAAGATTTCTCCTGGCCTCCAAAAGAAGCCTAAAACCATGAACACTTTTCCGCTTTTCAAGGACTTTCTATTCAAGAGAATGAAGAATACCATGATCAGTCGCAATGGCAATACAATGACTATGATGACACTACATCTAATCTTTGGAGTTATTTTTCTTCTCAATAAATTAACTGCTAATTTATTTTTCTACTTGCACAAACTATGATAATGTTCTTTCTGTTTATTTTATGATTTTTTGCTCTTTTCTTTTCGATAATGACAAAGGGGGAGAGGATATATTACAAAAACATAGGGGGAGACTCTTAGATAAATTGTACAGTTGTCATCATCAAAAAGGGGGAGAATGTTACGACCTTAATTTCGATGACAACAACTATAAAAGCACTCGAAGTCAATATACATAGGAATATATATATCATTCATATGCAGGTAGATTTTCGTGTCCAAGACTTAAAGATCGACACAAGGATTATTACACTTAGAAATATTAATACATTCTGTTAATATTGTAGTTAGATGATGAGTAGTCTTTACAAACACTTGCCCATACAAACTACTTATAAAATAAAGATAGATGTCAGATGTCTGGCATATTTGTTTAGAAGTCTGGCTACATGTTTTGATTATAAATTCTGAAATAAACCAAACGTCTGGCATATACGATCAGACGTCTAGTAAGATGTTCTGTCATAAAAATTTTAAACAGGCCAGATGTCTGGGACAAATAGTCAGACGTATGACCTGGGAAACGGCCATTTTCTTCCAAAAGACATCTTTCTCAAACAAAGGGTTGTATCCTTCTATTTTGATCGTGACTCTTTCTTCTCAAGCATTGTGACTCTTAGATTGAAATAGAATGAATCAAAAGTCATTACTCTTCAAACAAACCCTTCACCATCTATAAATTAACATGAAATTAAAAGTTAGATTTCAACTTGCTATTCTGAACTTTCTTTCTTTACATACTAATAATTCGATGATTTACAAAAGCACTCAAGAATACACTTTTATCTCTTCCTTATATCAAAGCTTAAACTACATACTACTCAAGGAGATTATAGGAAGAAGTTGTACTTATAATCAAAATTAGTGTTGCATAGAATACACATTTGTCAAAGAAATATTCTTGTAAAAGCCTATTCCTCCGAGCGAAGCGAGGGCAATTGGTTAGTGAAATTTCGAAGAGGAGCTTCGGGACTGGACGTAGGACGGGAGGTCCGAACCAGTATAAAATTCCTGGTGTGGTTACTTTTAATTTTTATCTGCTTTATTATTCTATGCAATTCATACTATCATACACTCACTTGTCATATATTATATACATATACGATCCATATAGACTTTCAAAAGATATGGAAGCAGGAAATGGAAGATGAAATCTAGGTGGAGGATGCACCACAACCAACGGAAATGTTCGACCTAACACCAGGAGGAACCAAGGTCGACAGGCTAATGCTAGTCCAAATGCTGAAGCCAATGTAGGTGTTGGAAATCCACCAGTAGATGCGGGGATGGTGTATTAGTTGTTGGCCAATCTTTTGCAAGCTGGAGTTGTCGGTAATGTTGGAGGCGCTAATCCTATGGATCCAATTGGGAATAAATATGCTAAGCTAAGCAGAGACTACACTAGTTTGGGTGGAAAGCCATTTGTTGGAACGGAGGATGCTGTTGAAGTTGAGAATTGACTACTGAGTTGTGAAAGGATCTACACTGATCTAGGCTTGGATGATGGGCAAAGGAGAAGGCTAGTCTCTAAACAGTTGCAAGGGGCAGCGCTTCACTGGTGGAATAGTGTGACCACCGAAGTTCCGGAGGTAGAGCTGACATGGGCTGATTTCAGGAGAATGTTTAAGCAGAGGTTTTTGTCAGAAGTTGCTAAGTTGGCATTGATGAGGAAGTTCATGGATCTTGTTCGTGGAGAGATGTCACTGGTCGAGTACTCAACTATGTTTGATGAGCCGTCTTGATATGAATATGCTTTTGTTGACACTGATGTCAGAAGGAATGAAAGGTTGATTCGAGGGCTGAGACCTGAGATTGCTAGAATAGCATTGACCCT
The DNA here is from genome assembly GCA_030737815.1 of Allium fistulosum. Classification (NCBI taxonomy): domain Eukaryota; kingdom Viridiplantae; phylum Streptophyta; class Magnoliopsida; order Asparagales; family Amaryllidaceae; genus Allium; species Allium fistulosum. The sequence goes on from CM060906.1 coordinate 47,177,343, forward strand.
TATCCGAGAACCTAGTAATGTGGTGGTGGAGATAGCCATTCGCCATGAAGAGATGCTTGCTATTTCAGCTAGAGAGAAGCCAATTGAATCCCAGGGTCCTTAGGGAAAAAAGAGAAAATTCTTTAAGAAGAAGGGAGACCAGAAAGGGGATGCTGCCAAGAAGGCAAAGGATGATCTGGTATGCTACAAATGTGACAAGAAGGGTCATTATGCGAATAAGGGCCGGTCAAGCAAGGGAAAGAAGGCTGTAGACAAGAAGAATGTGAAGTGCTTTAACTGTGATCAGTTGGGGCACTACAAGAACCAGTGTCCAGAGCCAGCTGGGGTGGACAAGGGGAGGGTTTTTGCTATCGGATCATTAGCTAAACCTACTGCAGCTGATAAGAGAAAGTCTGTGATGGAAGGTACGTTTTTGATTCAAAGTATACCAGTTATGATACTTTTTGATACTAGTGCATCACATTCATTTATATCCCAGTGTTTGGTTGATAGGTTATGCTTAGAACCCACATTCCTTGTTACTTCCTTAAGGGTTGTGAATCCAATAGGAGGGTATACAACTCTGGAGATGAGATGTGACCGGTTAGAACTTATTTTTTAGGTCATAAGTTTGCATGCAATTTGTATGTGTACGATTTCGTAGATTTTAGAATCATTTTGGGTATGGATTGGTTAAGGAGGTATGAGGCCAGAATATTCTGCCAGGACGAGGAGATATCTTTGAGACATCCTAATAGTCCTAACCGAATTATATTCTTAGTAGAAAATTCTGACTGGAGTAGTTATGCCTTGTTAAGTGCAATAGAAGTGGATGAAGAGTTAAGTCTGGTTCGAATTGCAAGAGAGTTTGCAGATATGTTTGAGCCAGTCATAGGACTACCACCAAGACGAGCTGTTGAGTTTCGGATAGATCTTGTGCTAGGAGCTAAACTTGTGAGTAGACCACATAGTAGGATGACACCGACTGAGATGAAGGAATTAAAGGTGCAGCTAGTGGATCTAGAAGGAAGGAATTTCATTAGACCAAGCAGTTCGCCTTAGGGAGCGGCCGCGGTATTCGTGAAGAAACCAGATGGGTCGTTGAAGATGTGTATCGACTATCGTAAGCTAAACAAAAGGATGATAAAGAATAAGTATCCTTTGCCGAGAATTGATGATCTGTTTGATCAGTTGAGTGGAGCCAAAGTTTTTTCCCAGTTTGATTTTGAGACAGGGTTCCATCAGTTGAGAGTGGCAGAGGACAGCATTCCTTTGACTGCATTTCGGACTAGATATGGTTCGTATGAGTGGTTAGTGATGCCATTCGGGTTGACTAATGCACCTACTTTCTTTGTGGATTTGATGAATCGAGTCTTCCAAGAGTATTTGGATAGATTCATGTTGGTGTTTATAGATGACATTTTGGTATACTCTAAGATGATAAAGAGCATGAAGATCATCTTAGAGTCATGCTAGAGACGCTAAGGCAGAATCAGCTAAAGGAAAAGTTTTCCAAGTGTCATTTTTGGAAGAAAGAGGTTAAGTTTCTTGGTCATGTGGTTTCAGATAAAGGATTATCAGTCGATCCAGATAAGATCAAAGCTGTGAACAATTGGAAGAGACCGGAGATAGTGACTAAGATCATAAGTTTTCTTGGACTCACTGGCTATCACCGAAGATTCATCAAGGATTTTTCGCAGATAGCAGCGCCTTTGACTAAGCTTACCAGGAAGGAAGTGAAGTTTGTTTGGTCCGACAAATGTGAGGAAGCATTCCTTAAGTTAAAGCATTTGTTGACCAATGCTCCAGTGTTTGTAGTTCCCGATGGTAACTAAGGATTGGTAGTATACACTAATCCGTGTGGAACTAGATTGGGAGTAGTGTTGATACAGAAGGGCTAGGTCATTGCTACGCATCTTGACAGCTTAGACCACACGAAATAAGATATCCTACTCATGACTTGGAGTTGGTTGCGGTGGTATTTGCCTTGAAGATTTGGAGGCATTATCTCTTGGGGAGAGATTTGAGTTATATACCGATCATAAGTCTTTAAGGTATCTATTCTCTCAAAAGGAGTTGAATATGCGACAGTAGAGGTGGCTGGAATTTCTGGCTGCTTAAGATTTTGGTATTCAGTATACCCCGAGGAAAGGTAATAAAGTAGCAGATGCTCCCAGCACGAGACATCAGAATGTGGTGTTGGCTATGTTGGAAGACTGGAAAGATCTAGAAGCTTTGGCCAATTGTGGTGTGTAGTTAAGATCGACTACTAGTTCTAATCAGAGTCCTGCCATGTTGTCCTGTTTCGAAGTTCGACCGTTGTTGATCGAGAGAATTGATTCTAAGCAGAGGGAGGATCTATTATTATTTGAGAGGATCAGAAGGCTTGAGGTTGGAATTGAGGTCGATGATTTGAAAGATTTTTTTCTTGACCAGAGAGGATGGTTGAGAAAGAAGGGACGGTTATGTGTTCTAGATGTGGAGAACTTGAGAAGAGAAGTTCTTAAGGAATGTCATCGATCCAAGTTTACGATTCATCTTGGAGGGACCAAGATGTATCAAGATATGAAGAGTAGCTTCTATTGGGAAGACATGAAGAGGGATGTTGGCTTGTGGGTTAGGCAGTGTGTAAACTCTCAACAAGTGAAAGCCAAACATCAGAAGCCGAGTGATTATTTCAGCCTCTAGATATTCCAATTTAGAAACGGGATTCGATATCCATGGATTTTATTGATGGGTTGCCAAATCAGGGAGAAGAAATGAGACTATATGGGTTATCGTCGATAGGTTGACCATGAGTGCCCATTTCATTCCAGTAAAGTCGACCAGGATGGCACTTGTTTTGGCAAAGTTGTTCATGAAGAACATAGTTAGACTTCATGGAGTTCCTAGCAGCATAGTTAGCGACAGAGATGATTTATTCACTAGTGAATTCTGAAAGAGTCTATAGGATGTGTTAGGCACTAAGCTCAATATGAGTACCACATATCACCCATAGAGGGATGGACAGACAGAGAGAGTCAATAAGGTGCTCAAGGATTTGTTAAGAGCTTGTGTGTTGGACATTGGTGAATCTTGGGAGGATCGCCTACATATGGTTGAGTTTTCCTATAATAATAGTTACCAAACTAGTATAAGAATGGTGCCTTTTGAAACTTTGTATGGAAGGCAATGCAAATCCCATGCATGTTGGTTGGACACTGGAGATATATTGGTCTTAGGTCCAGATTTAGTAAGAGAGGCGTCAGAGAAGATTGAGTTAATCCAAGAATAGATGAAGGAAGCTCAATCCAGATAGAAGTGTTACGCAGATAAAAGGTGTAAAGACCTAGAGTTCTCAGTGGGAGACAAAATTTTCATTAAGGTGTTATTAATGAAGGGTGTGGTATGGTTTGAAAAATCGAGAAAGTTGGCCCCGAGATATGTGGGTCCATTCCAGATTTTAGAAAGGATTGGAAAGCTTGCATACATAGTCGAGGTGTCGAGCAATACGGTAAGTGTCCAAAATGTATTTCATGTCTCGTCTTCGTAAGTACGTGCATGATCCAGAGGCTACTATTCCTCAGACAGAGTTGGAGGACTTGGTAGTAGAGCCTGATTTGACTTTTGTTAGACAACCAGTTCGGGTAGTAGCGAGAGATGAGAAAAGATTAAGGAACAAGACAGTCAAGTTGGTGAAAGTTCAGTGGAGCAACAACGAGAAAGACTGTACTTGGAAGATAGTGGACATGATTCGAGATACTTATCCTGATCTGTTTTGAGGGTATGTCTATATTAGATTTATATAGATAGTGGCTAGTCAGTTAGACTAGTATGGTTGTTAGGTGTTGTTACTGATGACTGCTATGTTTAATATTTAGTCCTTACTGAATTTCAAGGACGAAATTCTTTAAGGTGGGGAGCGCGTGACACCCCTAAATTTTAATAATATTATTCAAGAGATTTAATTAGATAAATTAAATAGAATAATGTAAATGTTAAGTGATAAGGGAATTGAGACCTGAATTAATTAAATAAGGGTTGTGTCTAATAAACTAATTAATGGGCTTAAGAATGGTTTTAGCCTAAACAAATCACATAAGAGTATATTGGGGAATTGCCGTACATAGCTCCCATCCTTATATATATATTTCGTTCCTACCAATTCAGCCTTTATTCACGTCATTTGAAAACGCAAATTAAAAGAGGAAGGAACGGCCGGCCATTAAGGAAGAAGAAGGAATTCAAATTAAAGCTAGAAAATCAAGCTTAGGGGAAAAATCAATCTCAATCCAATCTCCTTATCTAAATCAAGGTGAATAATAATTTCATCTCTATTTTGTTTTAAATCGCATGTTTTCGGATTTAAGGGATAAATTCGTTTTTATGATATATTGGATGATGATATGCTTGATTCATGATTTATCTGATTTAAACAAGATTGTTTAAAAGGGTTTTGCATGGTTTTAGGTCAAAACCGAGATTAAATGATGTTTAAATGCCATTTTATATTATGAGAAACATGATTTTGGAGTTGGGTTTCAATTTTGATAATTTTCCAAGCTATGAAAAGATTATTATAAATTTTAAAAGGAAAATATGGTTATTTGGGTTTATAATTTTTTTTTGAAAATATATGGTGAATTTGGGTCTGAAATTTTGATATGTTAGATAACATGATTAAAGTGAATTTCTGGAATTTTTGGGGATTTTTCCAAAGTGATTTGCTATGAAAAATAAATTGATTTAGAAGAGGGACTTCTTTGCAAAAATTGGAAGGGCTTAATTGATTGACTTAACCATGGTTTAGATCTGGATTAGCGACAGTTATTTTTGAAAATGTTAAGGCAACCAATCTGGTGTTGACACGTGGTTGGTTAGTTAGAGAAAAGTTTACATAAACAATAATTAAATCTGGTTTGCTCAGAAAAGTGGTTCCGCCTACTTAGGAAAGCACCTTTCGGCACAGTAGCTTCTACTTTCATCCTTGTCGAAACAAACTATGCTGAAACCAATACACAAGGTATCACTATGATGGTACGCAGTGGATTGGAGATAGGCAGAACGTAAGATGTCGAAAGTACAACTTCCATAGGGGTCGAAACCTTGGTTTGTTTTAAAAGAAAAGCGTCTGCCTATGTTTTGTTTTAAGCCTTCGACAAAGTCGAAGCATAAGGTTTCGAAAAAGGTTTTAAATGGTTTCGAACGAGTTGCTATTAACTTAAGATTGCTTTCGACTGGGTTCCTTACTTATAAAATATGTTTTAGAAGAAGGGGTTCCGACCTAATCGATACCCTACTGTCGTTCTATAGCCTTTCAATGGTGCTGAAGATATTAATGATGTCGGAAGGTACTTTGTTTTGTAAAGTTTAAGCCACTTCCTATAGCTTTCGGAAAGGGTTAGGGGTTTTGAAGGTGATGGTTTCGAAAGAGGTTTCGACGCCAATCTTTTAATGTTTTACCCAGATTTTTTATTGTAACACCCCAAATTTTTATAACATTATTTAGGATATTTAATTAGTTGAAGTAAATAAAATAATGTGTTGATTAGGGATTGAGATTTGATTTTAATTAAGGTGTAGCCGTGCCATTTAACCATGAATTAAAATAAGAGTTAACATGAAATAAGGGAGGGGTAAAATAGGAAAGAGGCCATTCCTATAACCCTTAAACATAGCCGTGTATCCCTCATACACGTTCACTTTTCATTTTAAAAAATTTTAAATGAGGCCGGCCACCACTAACAAGGAAGAGAAGAAGGAAACTAGGAAGAAGCTAATTCAAATCAAATCTATTCACATCTCAATCTCCATAATCTCTAAAGCTAAGGCGAATAATGTTTACATCTCAATTTTGATTGTGTTTTCGATTTTAATATGAATTGCATAATTTTTGCTATGATTTACCTTGTTTTTGAATGATGGAATAAATATATATACTGTTGATGGATTATTGTTATTCATATTGAATTTATAATATATTATAAAATGAAAACCCTATAAAATAACATACAAATGCCTTGCGAATTTTTATGAAGGTCGTAATATTATTTTGGAGATGGGTTTCGATTTTAAGATTTTTTTGAATTTTTGTGGAATTAATATGAATTTTCTAATAAAGAAAATGATATTTTGGGTTATAAATTAATTACGAGAACATAATTAATTATTTGAGTCTGAAACTTTTATATGTTAGAAAACATATATATTGTGATTTTATGGAATTTTTCTAAATTTTTCCTAAGCGTTTTATGGTTATATAAAATTATTTAAGGTATGGGATATAAATGTTTTATATAATTAAAAGAGGAGAAGGGGCTTTTTGTAAAATGATTTAAATTATAAAATGTGGAAAGTCGGCATCTCTTTTGACAAAGTGCAGTACCTTTTATTAGTAAAGAAAGAGGCAACCAATCACAATTAGACACGTGAGGCAGGTTAGGTGAAAAGAACTATTTGCTACAAGTTTTTGACTGTTTCGTCTCTTTCGACACCAGGTTCCGCCTCCATACGATCGCCTCTGACACAGTCAAAACTAATGCATATGATATCAAGCAACTGGTACGTAATGAATTGGATGATGGTGGAAGGTAAGGAGTCGAAACCATGGGTTTCGAAGGGGTTGAGGCAGTCCTTTGTTTTTAAATTTAAGAAATACACCTTATTGCTTTTGACTAAATGGCTTTCGACAAAGTATCTTTCGACCAAGTCAAACGATTTAAATGAAATGGTTTCGATTGGGTTGCGCCTCTATTTTTAGTAAGTTGCTTTCGACTAAGTCGAAACCTTTTTGCTGCTGCCATTTTACTTTTCGACCCAGTTGGTTTCGAAAGGATTGTTTTGTTTCCTAAAACCTAGCCACCTCTCCAATACTTTCGAAGGGATGGTTTCAACACCATCACTTTATTACTTAGGAAATGGTTTCGAAGCAGTTGCTTTCGACTTAAATGTTTTAAGGACCCTTTTTCTATAAGTAAAGAACAAACCCAAATGGTTTTGAAAGAGATAGTTTTAAAAGGTTTCGAAACTGATGCTTTTGACTTTAATAAGTTTCTGATCCTTTTGCTCTACTTGAAGGCAGAAACCAAATGGTTTCGACCAAGACATTTTTGAATGATTTCGAAAGGTTTCCACATGTTTTAAATTACCCAAAGTGCTTTCGAAAGGATTGAGTTTGACTGTTTCGAAAGGTTTAATGAATGGTTTCGAAAGGGGTGGTTCCCCAGGGTTTCGAAAGAATTGAAAGGAAGATTTTTCCTATGTTTTCGAAAGGCAATATTTGAAAGGTTTTAAAGGTGGATGTCTATTATTTTGAAGCTTTCGGAGAAAAGAAAGGAGAGGTTTTTCCAATGTTTTCGAAAAAGGCTATATTTAATGTTTTCGAAAGGGTCTTTCAATAGTTTCGAAGAGGTTACCTTCAAGGGTTTCGAAAGGGTAGTTTAAAGGTTTTAAACAAAGGTTTCGAATAAATAAGCAATGTAACCTAAGTATTTTCAAGTTAAAAAGGGTTTTGACTTGTTTTGGAAGGATGGTTAATCCTAATTAAATCCCATCAACATTATTTTAAGTAAAGTGTATAGAACATGGAAAAATGGCTTAGAGTAAAGCTAAAGATATATTTTCCTTGTACATATATATGATTTGAAGGACTAAATCATTTTGAAAAGGTTTTCAAGGAAAATTTAATGGGTAGTTAACCCTAAGAAAATGATTCAGACAGTTAGTCCATTTTGCAGGCAGTCGGCCTAGATTTCGAACAGTTGGTCCAGTTTGCGAGCAGTCAGCCCAGTTGTATGGACAGATAGTCCATTTGTAACATAACGGACCTTGCTATTATGTGTGGGCATATAGTTCACATATTACTTGTTTTACGGACAGGTAGTCCATTTATTAACATAAAGCATATTGCTATTTTGATATAATCAGTTTGATTAACCAGTTTTGTTGTAAGAAAGGATTGCAAAATATATGTTTTGAAAAGGATATTAGTGAGGGGAAACCCGTTCCGCTAAGCGGCGTGGTCTCACTTAATATCAGCAAATCGAGATGTAACAGAATTATTCACACCAGGCTTTATGTCTGACTTGAAGTTTTTGTTTCTCCTTAAACTCTCGGGTACTCAAAATTGATTTGAGTAGGCTGAGGGTTGAGGTTTTCAGGTTTAGTTTTTGGCGAATAAAGCATCCAAAGACGAGCAGGAGGCTGACGGATAGCTAACTAGGATTTGCAGTTTCATTTTGTTTTGATTCCGCTGTGTGTATAAGTCAGATATGACTATATTGCTTTGATCAACCAAGAGGGCATCGTCATATGTCACGATTGGCGTATTTTTGTAATGATATATTTAATCATTGCCTGGGGAATGTTCAGGGATTATGTAACATGGATATGAATTATTGTTTTGAAATATAATCAGCAAAGTGTTGTTTTTGAAATCTATGATTTTGTTCATATTTATATGCTTCTAAAATTATGTATACTACTATCATTACCGTATTTTGTCACCAGAAGTTTATACTATGTATGACTACAGTATCTGTAGCGCTTAGCTTTTGGCCTCCAGATATGAGATGTTAAATTTATGCTTTCAAAAGAGATAGTGCCGACGCCATCAAGTTTTCCCCAATATTTTATATGATAAAGGATGGTTTCGAAACAGATGCTTTTGACTATATTCACATTGACCCAAATAATGTTTTAAGTATAAACTCAATGCTTTCGAAAGGGGTACTTTCAATGATTTCGGAAGGGTTACTACCAATAGTGTCTAAAGGTTAAATATTAATACTTTAATGTATTCGAAAGGATTCAAAAGGTAGAATTTAAGGTATTACAAGACATGAGTCTAATGTATTTAAGAGCTTTCGAAGGAGGTCATCCTATGAAGTCGAAAGCTAGGTTTCGAAGGTATTAAAAAGTTTTTTCACCCAAACTCTATTTTTAAAAGGAAAAACCCATGGCTATATTAAAGGAATGGTTTTAAGAAGAAGCTATCTTTGATAAATTAAACCCACAGGAGTGGTATTACTATGTTGTTATATTGCTTCTTCTAATATGATTATATTCAATTTATAATGGACTCATAACTGCATTTTGGGGATAAAGGGTAGGAGAACCAGTTAGGTTAACCCAGTAGTGAATATAAATTGAATAAACTTCTAAATGAGTAGAATTGCATCTAGGAGATCAGGAAGACCAGAATAGGATGCTAAAATATAAAGGAAAGATATTGGCAGGGGCCAATAGGTTTACAATAAGCCCATGAAAACTATATGATATTTGCAGGGGCCAATAAGTTCATAGTTAGCCCATTAAAACTATGCATAAAAGAAGATATCAGATAGACAGGTTCATAGTTAGCCCATGAAAACTATGATTGGATACTGGCAGGGCCAGTAGGTTTGTAATTAGCCCATGAAAACTATATCTGGATGAAATATTAACAGTTGTCAATAGGTTCCTAGTCAACCCGTGAAAATTAGGATAAGAAGAAAGGATATTGGGGTTACCAATAGGTTCCTTGTCAACCCATGAAAACTAGGATAAGAGTAAGATATTGGAGTTACCAATAGGTTCATAGGAATCCCATGAAAACTATGTAATTGGACATGGACTCCTTAAATGTTTAACCGGTCATCCCATGAAAACTAATAGGTTAATAGTAATCCTATAAACTATAATTGAGACAAATAGGGATGGGTAATCCAGAATTGATTCATTTGTTTTGCATATCATCGTATTATATTGTTTTGAATTGTTTTAATCATTGTGGATGCAGGAGCACAGTATATGGTTTTATAAAGGATTCGAGATACTTGTAAGGGGAAACCCGTTCCGCTAAGCGATGTGGACTCACTAGATATTTAAATGATTTAAGATGGTAGATTATTATTCATACCAGGCTTTATGTCTGACTCGAAGTTTAGGTTTTCCCCTTAAACTCTCGGGTACTCAATTGATTTTAAGTAGTTTGAGAGTTGAGGTTTTCAGGCACCTCTTAAGACGAATAAACTTTCGGAGACGTGCAGAAGGCATGATAAATATTTAGAGTTCTCTTTTCTTCTGATTCCGCTGTGTTGTTTATAATGGAAAAGTTGTTATATTGTCTGTATATACTCTGGTCATCCAAGGGGGCATCCTCGTATGTTGCTCTTGGGCGTATGTTGTAATAAATATATTTTCTCTGAATGTGGTTTGCGAATGTTGAGATTATGTAATGAATTGGAAATATTTTTAATTGAAATGTGATTTTGTTTGAAGTTTAAATTTTTTCTATATTCGTGTGTTTCTGTGTACCAATGAATCTAACACTGCCGTATTTGGTCGTCGAGGATTAATAACTATGAATGACTATAGCATCCATAGCCATTAGTTTTGAGCCTCCAAGTAGTGGGATGTTACGGTACTATGGATTGTACTAATATTTTAAGAGTTATTTATAACTAATGAGAATAATTAACTAAGATATTTTGTATATTAGTTTAAATAATATTTCATTATATTATTATGATTTCTTATTCCTTTCACATTGATATATTGCTATGAATGATTCACCGTTGACATCGATTTGAATTATATTTCAAAATGATACGGTGATGACATCTTTCTATTTGATTTATTGATATTATTCTATGCGACGAGAAATTCGAATAAATGGATTAATGATACCATCTGGTATGGGACTTTTGGTAACACTTTTTTTGTTGTTCTTTTCACTTGTTATATAGAATTCGAAAAAGCAAGTGTGATGTGTGAGCACTGAATAAATAGACTAGCAACACGTGGTGGTATGGAACGCAGCTATGTTATTTATTCGGTTATTCTTTTACTCATGGATGATACTCAATATGGGGCAAGTTGTATGTGATACTCGTTGCATTGAGTATTTGATGGTCGCATGGTAACTTATATGTAAAGCCTCGTGGTGGACATTGTATATATTCTACTGTCTAACTACCTTTGTCCAGCTCCCTTTGTGATTCGGGAGTAAATCGGATTGGCCAGTATCAACCCTGAGGGCCTGATCATGGGGTCGCACCCCAGATCCATGACACCATTGTTGTATATTATATCGGATGCACATCACGAGATTTGGGTTAGGTGACCCATACAGTAGGTGCCTAAAAACCCCTTGTGTCGCTTAGGCCAGCAATCTGTTACCTATATAGGCAAGCAGGGTCATGGCCGAGACTATGTGTTGATGAGTCATTGGTGGATATGAGTAACGATTTTCGTCGAGGTAACTAAGGTTGTAGGAACAGATCCAGCTACACAGCATACGACTAGTAGACCCTGGGTTCCTGGAGCAGGCATAAGGCCACCAGTCTCCCGTCTGGTTTCAGTTTTCATGTGGTAGATAGGCATATATGAGATGAGATTATACCTGAGACTATGTCCAGTATAGTCAACCCTGTATCCTTCGTTGACATGTATACGTCTATCTATTTGGATGATGGCTCATTATATTACTTTGATATTGGTAGACCCGAGAATGTCCATTATATATATATATATATAAACACACGTTCATCTTCGGGCATTATTGTTGTGTCAGCCCGATTCACTTGATGATTTCATTTTCTATGATGATATTTTGTTGTATGGATGATTCACCCATTGAATTTGATATTCTTGATTTCTATCGATTTGTTTTAGATGGATGATGACACTCTTTAGTATAGTTTTCTTATGGATGTTTTTTTGGAGATATTTGAGATTGTTATGCCATCATCATTGTACTTTTCACATCATCATTGTATATTAAATTAAACCTATCATTATAGGCATAGTCTGACCTATGTGTAATTTATAATGTTCGGGTCAGTTCGAGACATTTCTGGTTCAAGTACATGATGATAATTTTATGGATGTTGGGCATAAATGGAGATTAGGATGATATTATCTAGTCATTGTATATTATTGAGATGTATTTGAAATCATATATTGGATGTTTTAGTGACCATGTATATTTGTTGTATATTGGATTTAAGTATATTTTCCTAATATATATTATCGTTGCGTTTTTACTCTATGTTCTTATTGTATTTATATATATTGTGTATTGTTCGGTCCTGGAGGCGCACGTGTTTATTGCTTTGTACTAAGACCATATATAGATAGGTGCGTTATTTATTCGTTATTTAAGTACGTACCAATGTTAATTAAACGGAATATTCATGTGTGCACCCCATATCACCTCGTTCTCTGTATTATCCAACATTATTATTATATAATACTCTTGGGTAGCATGGGTATAGAGGTGAGGGGTTACCTTGGTAAAATGGTAAATTGAATTATAGCATCGTATCTTGGATCATCGGTCTCTATAGCTTGGGATGGTTGACTACCGATTACGTTACGAAGGATCGGCTTTGAGGTCTAGTTATTAAATGGCCATTAGGTCTACCTCCTCCCTATTTAAGAAGTATTAAGTGGTTAGGGTTTCTTTATGGGTAGTGAACGCTTATACATACACATACACACATGAATATAGATAGTTATACCTCAGGGAATGTTGGATATATCAACGCACATATGGAATTAAACAGGTAAGCCGTGAATAGTGGACATAATACTTAAATAGGAATCAATCGGTGTAAATTAGTATTATGGTTAAATTATGTAATTTTCCATTCACCTAAACATTGTTTTGACCCTCTCCTCATTATGACCCACGTGATAGGTTCCGAGGGATAGTCTACTAGAGCAAGACGGAAATGGTGAATGAGGAAGTCTTCTCACTCATGCTTGGCACTGACAAGGTAACGAGACATCCGGGGAATAATATTGATTTTGAGGTAGTAGCCTTTGTCGATATATATATATATATATATGTGTGTGTGTGTGTGTGTGTGTGTGTGTGTGTGTGTATGTATGTATGTATGCATATATATATATATATGTGTGTGTTTATTTATATATTTTTTACTATTCCATTGTGAGTTCGTTCTCTAATATACTCATGTTTATTACAGGTTAACGAAAATAACAATTCATACTTTAATCGACTTGGGCTTCGATTTAGTCAAAATTTAGGCCTATTAAAGTGTGGGTTGTTATAGTTTAATACAGTGAAAGTGAGAGCGATTGCATGTGGAAAGCTAAAGAGAGCATGAGAACCACATATCTAGAGCTCTTTACCTGGTAAGGCCTTATGGTTATCGCGTTTACTTTTGATTTTTGATATCATGTAGGATAGTTTAGTATCTCGCATGCTAGGGTAGATGTATTTATATTGTTGATTGCACTGTTGCATTTTCGATGCTTGAAGTGGTTGCTTATGATTAGCAGGAATGCAAGGTAACTATGGGTGACTTTTCCTTGCTAGTTTGGGAATTTCAAAGGAGAAATTCCTAAATGATGAGGGAGAATGTAATGACTTGTATTTTACGTATCGAAAGATCGTAAAATATTATTCTTAAATTCATACAAGTTCATTACTCAATAACTTTGGAAAATGACAAATAATGACATTTTTCATCCTTTGAATTTTATTGGATGGTTTGGATCCTGAAAATCATGTGAGGCTTATAACTTTGGATACGATCCGAATTAAGAATTAAAACCACTTTCATTGGAAAGATTCGATGGCTTCTCTTTCTGTAGTGCTGTTATAATAGCTTTTTGGACTTACCGTCTATATGAGGTATGACTTTCTGAAATTCGGACAGTTTCTGGCCAGATTGTTTGGCAATTAATTAGGCCCAGATTAGGCCCACTAACCCATCTCGGGAATTGTACCTAATTAGTGAGAGGACAGTTCCTAATCACTATCCGACTACCCAAAACTGAACCAAAATTCAATTAATCCGAATTTAATCAAAAAGTTTCACTTTTCTTTACTTTAATAAGCTTAAACATGTCACCAAGGGGTGATTAGCAAGGAGAATCAAAGGATTACTTTTTGAAGGTCTTAGGGTTCATGTAATTACTCTTCAATCTTTGACTTATCTTGAAATTTGGGTAAATTTGGTATAAAGTGAGTGATATTGCTTCTCCAACTATTAGATGGTTGTTGATATGGTCAAATTATGGTTTTTGAGATGATTTTCAAAGTTTAGATGCTTAAAATTTTAGATCCCACATTAATTACACCTTAAGCTGAGTTTAAAAAATAGATTTATATTTTAACTCGTTTTATACCAATTCTCAACCATATTGTTAATTTTACATAAAATCAGATCTAAGGAGATATATGCTTTTAAATCGTGTTTTGATTGATCTTATGTGTTACTTGAATGTTATGTGATGTTGTATGGTGGTGGTATGGAATATTTTGATGTGTTCGTTAGTTTTTTTGTGTAGATAGGAACATAGTCGTCATTTAGTGCAGATTGGCATAAAAAATGTTTGAAACAAGACGCGACCGGAATTGATGGCTCAAATTGTTTTCGTCGCATACAGTCGGTGGTGGCCAATTATGATCAGTAGTGGAGTGTAGGATCGATTTCACCCTAGAGGGGGGTGAATAGGGTGATACTATTAATTATAAAAATTATTGCGGAAGTTTATATAAAATATTTTCAACACAGATCACAACAGAATAATAGCCACATAGATAATAGCAGAATAATAAATGCAGAAAATAGAATACACAGATTTACCCAACTTCGGCAAAACCCTGCCTATGTGCTGCCCCCAAGGTTTCTACTAGAAATTAAGTAGTCAGTCGCATACACACGTAAACTCGCGACACCCACTATTGACTAACCTAATTCTACGCTCAAAACCTAGCTACAACTCAGCCACGGAGTTGCGAATTCTCAAACTACGCCACATAGTTTGTCCCCTAGTCACACGACTAGAAATTACAAAAGTTTAAAAGAGAAAAATACAAATTTAAAAACAATTAAAAAATCAAAACCCTAATTTTAAATAAACTAAAGCCATTATGTAATTAGAAACAAAGTAAAACAAGGCCGGTCCCCTTTTGTTTTCTTTTATATTATTCGGCTCGTTTCTTTTGTTTGTGAAAAAATGTCAGCTTCTTGATCGTTCGTTCCTCTTCACAAAAACTAAGGTTCTGATAAATTAAGGCTGCCGACTTTAATTTCTCGATCGAATGATGATTCAGCGTTCCTTGCTTTTGTCGATCTATGGTCTCTTCGTCTTGCACATGGCTGCTCCAATATTTGATCGAGTTCGACTTCAGTGGTAAGTGAATTATTCTTTTTGCCTTTTCTGATTAGCTTGCTTGAACTCGATCAGATTCGAGTTGTTGATTTGATTTTTGGTATATGTTTTGCTCGAACTCGAATGGATATTTTGCCGATGATGTTTAGGGTTTATATAGGGTTTGAACCCCTTGATTTTCGTTCAAATATATTATTCGACTTCGTTTGATAATTTTAAGCTTGGCCGTTTGATTATTCTTGAATGATGGTGATTTCTTAGGACTTGTTCAAAATCGTATATTTTGTGTTACTTGATTCCCATGGCATGATTTTGACTTGTTTGATTTCTTGACACCTACGGTTTTGATTTCTGATCGTTCGATTTCTTGGTCATTACGGCTTTGATTTTGTGGCATTTGAACTTGCTCGATTATCACGGTTTGATTTCTGACTTGGTTCCGTTCTTTTTGCTGTATCACTGTATTCTGTACTTGTGCATTGCATTTTTCATTCTAACTTCGATACACCTTGTCGTTCCATGACTTCGGCATTTAACTTGACTGCTATACCATGATTTTTGAACCCGTCTGCATTTGCTATGAGAATTGACTTCGGTCATTTTAGAAAATTCCTGCTTTGAGTTTCCGACATTTGAACTTGAAATTGTCTGCATTATGGTTGATGGTCATCTCCACTTGCTGTTGGTCTTCATGTAGCTCTTCACGCATGTATATATTAAGTTATATGTTGTAGACTTGAGTTGATTACATATGTGAGTATGTTGACCTTATGTTACTGTTGGACTTCTTATATACATCATTGTTTATATGTGAACTGTCTTCACTGTGCATTACTCTTGTAGTCATGTCTACATGGAGTCTGGTCTTTGTGTCCACTGCTTTATTTGGTTCTGGACTTGTATGTGGTCTTGTTGACATTGTCTGCGTTGGACTCTGATTCCATTTTGACTTCGTCCTTGACTTTATTTATGTGATGATATTTGAGACACCTCTGTCTAGTATCTTGTTTCATGTGATGTTCATTTATTTGTATTTGCATACTTGATGCTGCTTTGCACATGCTTCGATTCATGTATACTTGATGCCCGGTCTGTGTGAGTCTGTTGGGTCGAGTCGTCCTGTTGCACTTCATGTTCATATATATATATGTATACAAGTGTGTATACATTTTGTTCCTGTTTGTTTCCTGGTCTGGTATACATGTGTGACCTTCTTTAGGTGCTGGTCTTGTCAGAATGCTTGACTACTTGTTGTTCATGTAGATATGTACTGGTGCATTTTGTTGTTCAGTCTGGACATGTGGTTCTGGTTTTCTCTGCATTGTGTTGAGTTGCTTTTTTTAATTCTAGTATTTGTGCCATGCTGTTTTGAGTTTGGAGTTGAAGTGGTCATGTGTACTTCCTGGTTTTGGTTTCTTGATGCAGTCTTGTTAACTTGGTTCGCTGCCTGGTCGACATGTATATATGCATGGATTGTCTAGTCTATGTTTTCATGTGAACGACTTGAACTTTGGTCGAGGCTTGATTTTTGAGTTTTGACCATTTGCACCTGTGTTGAATCCAGCTTAAAGCTCGGGTTTGACTTTGTGCTCGTGTCGTGATTTTATTTGTATCTCACTTGAGTTGAACGTTGCTTTTAATTTGGGTTTGACCTTGTGCTCACCTGTCCCTGTAGATTTATCAAGTGTATATCGGTGTGTACGGCCTTGTGGCATGTACAGTGATACACTGTGCATGTCACAAGCTATACGTGTATGATGAATTCAAAATTAAATGATGACGAACAACCCAAATAACCGAGGCAAATAATATTTTCAAAATTACATTTTATTTTATACAGCAAAAATATTTCTTTTTCAATTTTACCGCGTCGGTGTGTATTTTTGCAGATTTCTCAGATGCTGGATTCAATATGGACCGGAGGTTAAGATAATTACGAGTTGAGTGAACGAGTGATATGTAGTGAGGTCCAAATGTAAATGTGAATTGTGATGTAATCAAATTTGTATTGTAATCGAAATTGTGTATATATAGTGAGAGCTCAAACTTGTACTATTCAAAATTGTAATAAATATTTGTTTGAATAAAATATCTGTTTGAATTTAAATTCTGTGTTATTTATTTTATTCAGCAAATATTTAATTAATTCTGTGAAAATAAAATAGTACATTAACAAATACATTTAAATGAATATATATATATATATATATATGTTTATTATCATCAAACAAAAAATCATATACTCGTATACTCAACAATCTCCCCCTTTTGATGATAACAAACATATATTTAAGATTTTGAATTTATTAAATGTATTTGATCATTCAATTTGCTCCCCCTATTTAAATGCTCCCTCTCTACACAAGCTCCCCCTTCATATATGCATGTAAATATAAATTATGCAAATGAGCCTAGATGCAAATAGAAAATATTTGACCTTTATTTGCCAAAATCTTAACTTTTCTCTCCCCCTTTTGTTATCAGCAAAAGAATAGTATTGTTAGAAAAATAGAGATAAAGTGATAGACATTAATACAACATTAATACTCAATTGCGTATAAATATTAAATTTCAATAAAAAAATCAAACAATTAAATACTCTGTTTGACGCATATTCCACTTTAGAATGGTAGGGATGATGTCATCATATAAAACCATATAGTTGTGTCTATTTGTGGATATTTATATCAGGAATTTGAATATCTACTAACCATGCATAACCGTTAAGACTTTTAAAGGAGATTAGTAGTATTCCAAATTTTTATTAAAAAATAAATTCAAGTATCTTCTAACCACGCATAACCGTGAGGACTTTTAAATGGAATTAGAATCAACTTGTCTATTTAATCAATGAATTTTGATATGCGTTCCATACATGTATAACTGTAAGGACTTTTAAATGAGCATGGAAGCACATAATCAAAAATCCAAGTAATTCACCTATGCATAACCATGAGGACTTTTAAATGAGAGTGAATACTTTGGATGTTTTTATTTGTTAAAAAAAATATAATGAAATGAAAGCGCATAATTTCCTGTTTAAAATACCACATACTGACTTAATATATTGGATTTTGATGAGTGATGGTCGATAGAAATATGATAGAAATAGAAATGGTCATGAAATTTTTGCCAACAATTTTTTTTATAACTCTTGTTTAAATTTCTAAAGAAATTTACTAATTATACTGCCTCAAGTTATAATATATGATTAATATCAACACTCATCACTTTTTCAATCACTATTTATCTTTGCGATAATTAGTAGGGGTTCGGATTAGTTAATGTAATCATTTAAGCTCAAATTCAAAAATAGTTATCAAATTTTCAAAAAAGACTAATCTAAAACAAGGTCAAAAAATGATTTTCTAGAAGGGGTTTTATAAGAAAAATGTCTGCTATTTGAAAATTATTTGAAATGAAAAATATGCAGATATTTTCTTTGAAAAACGATGCAGCTACTGAATGTCTTAACATAAATCACGTTCCACTAGTAATTTTTCTATCAACTAGATTACCAGTGTAATCTGCATCCGAATTTCTCTTTCACTCGAGATTATCATTAGTTGAATCTTATAGACCAGATCATGAAGTTGCAGCAGATTTCTTAAACAACTTTTAAATGAAATTCTCTTGAATTTGAATTGAAACCGTGTATACAAGCAACCATAAAATATAATGTCAAGTCAAATATATCCACATGTATCATGAGTAATCATCAATCAATGAAACACCATTATTAATCCAAGCAAATCTATATGAAAAATAGTTCAAAGATGATTGTTCAACATTTTGAATAAGTCAGAATCAAAATCAGCATTTATTTCTTTATCAATAACTGGCTGAATTAAATTATGGTGTAGATTATCACATTTAATAAGATAAATATACCATTACCTATTTTACCTTTACCAATAATATTTCATTGTTGCCCATTGTGATTCTGTCACCTTTATACTAGGCTATGGAACTTTTATTAGTCGCCTGTTGTGTGTTTGGAACAGCCAGAATCTAGATAATACTGTTGTTGTTCCTTAGCCTGCCACCACACTTACACGATAAAGGATTTTTGTGACCTATTTGTTTTTATAGGTCCATGGTTGTTAGTGGCAAAATATTTTGAAAAATAATTTTAAGGAGACCCAAAACTATTTATATATGTTCCTTTTGGCACCCAGATTTGTTTAACTTTAAGGGATTTTATATTTGTGCCTTTTGGAACCCAAATTGGTATAATTTTCACGTGTTTGGGTCTATACCAACAATTATTTTAATTGTGTCCAAATTTTCTACAAATTGTGCACATGGAATTGACTTGTTTAATTTCGTTTCTAACATGTTCAGAGTGAGTATACCCAAGTCCTTGTCTATCAATATTAACTGTTTGTTTTCCTATCAGCATATTTAACGACCTTTCATGTGACGACCCACCTTTCTGACCCCTGAGAACGACACTTAATACATCCATGGTATTCATGTGTCGTTGCCCAAGTATTTGAAAGACGAGTTGTCATGGGGTAAAATATAAGAACACAACAATAATCTCACAATGGAACGGTTAAATATAACATAAAAATAAGATAGTACATAAGGTTACTCCCAACATGGAGTTATCAGAGTTATAACAAAAGTACTACTGTCAGTCTAGGCAGTTATAACAACCTACCTTTAAATATACATACATAGAGCCAACATCTCATAACAACGGAAATAAATAGCTAGATAGATAAGGAGCCTCCTGCTCATCCACCATCTTCAAAAGAGCCCAAAGAAACCTGTCATTTCCGGACTACTCAAATATAAATGAGTACCCGAACGTTTAGGTAAAACAAACAATTCGGGTCAGACAATAAGTCCGGTATGAGTAAACTCCAAAAATAGAACACACAAAGTAACTAGTGAGACCACATCGCAAAAATGCAGAATGGGTTTTTCCCTCACAAGGACAAGATCCAAGTATAAAAGAATGGATGCAGATAATTAAACATCGCGAAGAGCGCAAGACGCTTCCCGATGAAATTAAGAAGGAATCAATCCAGAGATTTGAATCAACAAAAAGGGAAAGAAATTTTTCCAACAATGACTAGGAGGGTGCGGCTCCCTTATCGAAAGTATACCTCTAGAAAATATACTTGAGAACTACGATGGCTCTTGGAAACCTCCAAGCCGGACCCCGCCAACCTTACCGAGTATCCGAGTATTTCACATCTCCATCCGCATACATCTAAAACCAATCTAGAGTAGATGAGAAAATACCCTAATGGGAGCAACCCCACATAGCTTGGCCCTCACTCGCTCTTTATTTAGTCATTTCCGATAAAGGATATCAATGCTCTAAATGAGCAACAAATCGTCTTAGATTGACGAAACAAAAACAAAAGGAAGAAGGGTATCGAAATTGATAGTCAAGATATCAACTATCGGGGATAACAAAACAATCGTATATGGAAATTAAAACTTATACTTTTTAAATGCTTGGAAAATATCCATATAGTTATCTCATCGATATAAGTATATTCACAAAACATTTGGGAGGATTTCATATTTCAAAAGCATACTTAGATGGGTCAAAAACAATTGTATATAAGAAATGTGAATGTTTTCCATTATAATTATAAAGATCATTTATGGAAATCAAATCTCCTACACTTGTCACGTTTCCGATATTCTCGACTTACTCTACCCCTCGCCCAGAAACAAAGTCAGGTAAGTCAGCGCACTGGTTGCTCCTAGCCTTGCCTAGACACTTCGGTTCCAGATCTCATAGATAGAAGATCAATCTACTCATCGGCTTTTAGTGCCAAGTATATGACTAATTACTTTCCATAAATAACCCATTTAAATCATTATATAAATTTTGAAGCCCTTTAAAATACTTTAAATAAATATTTAAAACTTCCATTCAAATCATAACTTAAAACCCATCATCTTTAAAGGAGAATACGACCAAGAGGGGTGAAGCTCCCTCTTAATCAAATGAGATAGCTAAAAGGGGTGTTATTTCCTTTTAACCAAAAGGTCACTAAATGTTAATCCTAAGTTAAAAGGTGGTGTACGTTCCCTTTAACTAAACATCAAAGTTATTGCTCATAAACTGGCCGAGCACAAATCAAAAAAACCAAACAAGAATAATAACAGACTCATTATTATTAACCAACTACAATCAATAGTTAACACAATATTTGTTAAAATGTGAATGAGTCAAAGAAAAGAGATTAAGATTACACTGACTGTAAAATAATTAAATTATACTCACAGAATAAGTTATACTTGCTAAATTATGAAAGCAAGGAATATACTCACAGAATAAGTTATACTCGCTAAACTATGAAAGCAAGGAATATACTCACAGAATAAGTTATACTCGCTAAACTATGAAAGCAAGGAATATACTCACAGAGTAAGTTATACTCGCTAAACTATGAAAGCAAGGAATATACTCACATCCTATTTGCTTTGATGGAGACTTGGAATACTTCACCTTTGATAATGAATTTTAGTTCTTTTCTTTTGTTTGTGAATGAATTAAAATGAGATATGGACTTGGCTATTTATAGGTGAAGAGAAGGGTACTTTAGTCATTTCCTACAGCCTAACCTGATTCGACCAAATTTTGGTCCAATAGAAACCAGCCATATGGCCTAATTTGATTCGACCACATTTTGGTCCAACAGAAAACATCCTTGTGGCTTAATTTGATTCGACCACAATTTGGTCCAATAGGAATTCTCCTTATCAACTATGGCCTAACATGATTCGACCAGATTTTGGTCCAATGGCAACCATCCGCATGGCCTAACCTAATTCGACCAGATTTTGGTCCAATGGCAACCATCCGCATGGCATAACCTGATTCGACCAGATTTTGGTCCAATGGCAACCATCCGTATGGAATATAATAATCATTATGCTATTTTGTTTTATTAGGCAAGTAATTATACTATTATGTTTTATTAGGCTAGGTTAATAATTCTTTCTTTGTTTTATTAGACAAGTAATTATACTATTCTGTTTTATTAGGCTAGGTTAATAATTCTTTCTTGTTTTATTAGACAAGTAATTATACTATTCTGTTTTATTAGGCAAGGTTAATAATTCTCTATTGTTTTATTAGGCAAGTAATTATACTATTCTATTTTATTAGGCAGAGTTAATACTGCTAGACATAAAATCCATTATTTAATCATTTAAAAACATATTAACTATTCATGTTCAAAGTGATTAAATTATGGGTCGTTACATCCTCCCCTCCTTAAAGGAAATTTTGTCCTCGAAATTAATCGGATAAACTCTAGATATCAAAGAACCCAAATGATATCATATATACCACACAAAGATACAAGGAAAGTGACCTTAACACAACTGGTGAGTACTCTAAAAGGATACAACAAAATACAAACAACAACTACATCAAGTCGGGATAAGAATCCCTAATATAGTCCTCAGTTTCCCAAGTGCAATCTCTAACATCTCCACTCCACTGAACCTTAACAAGATTCACAACCTTCATCCTTAATCTCTTTATATCTCGGGCGACAATACGAATTGGCCGCCTAAGAATAGTTAGGTTAGGCTGAACCTCCAAATCAACCTGTTGTCCCGGTTCTACTATCATCGAAGGGTCATGTACATACTTACGTAAATGAGATACGTGAAATACGTTGTGCACATCTGATAGTTGATCTGGTAATTCCACTTTATATGCAAGTTTACCAATCCGGTCCAGTATGGTAAAAGGACCAATATATCGAGGAGCTAACTTCCCTGTCTTTCCAAACCTCACGACACTTCTCAGAGGAGAGACTTTTACAAATACCAAGTCCTCGACTAAGAACTCTAGATCCCTACGCCTTTGATCTGCATAACACTTTTGCCGATCTTGCGCTTCCTTCATCTTTCTTCGAATATCAGCTACCTTCTCATTGGCTTCTAAGATTATGTCGGGTCCAAGAACAAGTCTATCTCCAGATTCAACCCAACACGAAGGAGAACGACATGAACGACCATAAAGAGCTTCAAAAGGGGCCATACCAATGCTTGCTTGATAGCTGTTGTTATAAGTGAATTCGACTAAGGGTAAATGATCTTCCCAAGAACCCCCGAAGTCTAGAATGCATGCTCGCAATAAATCTTCCAAGATCCGGTTCACTCTCTCCGTCTGCCCATCTGTTTGGAGATGGTATGTTGTACTTAGACTTAGCTCAGTCCCTAAAGCATTCTGCAGTCCCTTCAAGAACCTACTAGTGAATATCGGGTCTCGGTCACTTACAATACTACGAGGAATCCCATGGAGTCTCACAATCTCCTTCACATACAAACTCGACAGACTCGTAGCAGTCCTAGTCAGCTTAACAGGAATGAAATGGGCACTCTTGGTTAGTCGATTGACTATAACCCAAATGCCATCGTTACCTCTTCTTGACCTAGGAAGCCCATCAATAAAGTCCATAGAGATCTGCTCCCACTTCCACTTTGGGATCTCAAGTGGTTGAAGCAATCTAGCTGTCTTCTGTTGGTCACTCTTAATCTGCTGGCAGTTTGCACAACGACTCACAAAGATTGAAATATCTCGCTTCATCCCCTTCCACCAAAATACCCTCTTCATATCCTTGAACATCTTGGTCACTCCTGGATGAAAAGATAACTTTGAATGGTGGCATTAGGCTAACACTTCTTGCCTAAGTCCATCAAAGTCTGGAACACAAATACGCCCATTCATTTTCAATATGCCCCGGAGATCAATCTCAAAGCTAGAAACAACACCTTCTTTAACATCCTTCTTAAGTCGAGCTAAAATAGGATCTGCCTCTTGACTGGATGCAACTCTCTCTAACAATACTTGCTTAACTTCTAAATTTGCAACCATTGCTACATTCCTACTCAATGCATCGGCCACAACATTTGCTTTTCCAGGGGTATAAAGAACCTCTAGGTCATAAGAGGCGAGAAACTCCAGCCATCTCTGCTGTCTCAAATTCAAATCTTTCTGGGTAAAAAGGTATTTCAAGGATTTGTGGTCCGTGTATAATTCGAACCTTTCACCCAAAAGATAATGCCTCCACATCTTTAGTGCGAAGACAATAGCTAAAAGCTCCAAATCGTGTGTAGCATAATTTTTCTCATGCGGCTTTAGCTGTCGACTCGCATAGGCAATAACTTTCCTATGCTGCATCAGAACTGCTCCCAATCCAGTTCCACAAGCATTTGTATACACGGTTAAACCTTCGCTCCCATTTGGAATGGTTAATACAGGAGCGCTAGTCAACTTCTCTTTTAATTCGTTGAATGCTTGATCACACTTAGAAGTCCAAACAAACTTAACATCTTTCTTTGTTAACTTCGTCAGATGAGAAGCAATCTTCGAGAAGTCCTTGATAAACCTACGGTAAAAACCAGCCAATCCCAAGAAACTTCTAACTTCCATCGCACTTTCAGGTTTCTTCCAGTCTTGAACCGCCACAACTTTAGTTGGGTCCACCGACATGCCTTCTCCTGAAATAACATGCCCTAGAAACCTAACTTTGGATTTCCAGAAATGGCACTTGGAAAACTTAGCCTTCAACACATGGCTTCTTAAGGTATCGAGTACGACACAAAGATGATATTTGTGTTCCTCCTCTGTTTTGGAGTAGATAAGAATGTCATCAATAAAGACGAGAACAAATTTATTAAGAATGTCTCGAAATACTCGATTCATTAAGTCCACAAAATAAGCGGGTGCGTTAGTCAATCCAAACGGCATAACTAACCACTCGTAGAAATTTTTAGGAGTTCGAAAAGCTGTTAAGAGAACACTCTCCTCTGCCACTCTTAATTGGTTGAAACCGGTGGCAAGATCTAATTGAGAAAATACCCAAGCACCTTGGAGTTGGTCAAACATATCGTCGATCATTGGCAAAGGATATTTATTCTTGATAGTCCTTTTGTTCAACTCCCGATAGTCTACACATAACCTTAGAGAACCGTCCACCTTTGTAAAAAAGACGACTGGCGATCCCCAACTCGAGGTACTAAGTCGGATCAAGCCCTTCTACAACAATTCATAAGTCTGCCTTTCTAACTCCCTCTTCTCTTTTGGAGCCATCCTTCGTAAGGGTTGTACAATAGATCTAGTTCCCGGAACTAAATCAATACGGAACTCGACTTCACGGTGAGGAGGTAAACCTTGCACCTCGTCAAAAATATCTGTGAAATCTCGAACAACTGGCACATCTCCTAGCTCTTCTTTAGCCACTTCGAGTGAATAGAGAAAACTGCTCAGTAACTTCTTAAGCTCTTCACAACTAATATCAACACCAACATCTCCTGCATCACTAACTCTAACGAGCCTTCTACCACAATCCAAGATAGCTTTAAACTTGGATAACCAATCCATTCCCAACAACACTCCAAAAGCCATAAACCCAAGAACAAACAAGTCAAAAGGAAAGAGATGATTTCGATAAGAAATAGGTACATTTAGACACACAGTGTCAAGATTTGTCGGACCTCCAATTGGGTTTGACACACAAAGAGGATTACTTATGATAACATATTTAAGGTTTAGTTTGTCCATTAGATCATAAGAAATAAAACTATGGGAAGCTCCTATATCAAATAGCACCCTTACAGGAATATCATAGATGGATAATGTACCTTGTAACACTTGCTTCCCTTTTTGATCTGAAGAAGTGGATGGTATCTCTTTAATGGTAAAAGTCTGTCCTTGAGATCCCTTTTTAGGGAAAGGGCACTCATTCTTCATATGTCCTGGCTGGCCGCAATTAAAACATGTGGAAATTGGGCAATGATTTGCAAAGTGGCCCATCTTATTGCACTTGAAACAAAGAATGTTGGCCAAGTTGGTCTGCTTCTTCTGTGCTGGAGCGCCATCTTCGGGTTTCTTCCCTGCACCCTGCTTCTTTCCCTTAAACTTACGCTTGAAGTTTGGCTTTCTTTCAACTGGTATAACTGATAAAGGCTTGGCACTTATTGTTGGTACTACACCCTTCTGGACTCCTTCCTTAATATCAAGAGCCTCAAACCTCAAAGCCATGCTAATAATGTTGGTGAACGTACCCATAAGATGATTGGTCATTTCACGATGGAACTCTGGTCGCATTCCATTCACAAACATTTCATTTTTCTTGAGCGGTGTGTCTATCAATCCAAGTCCAAAATGGGACAAAGCATTGAACTTATGCTCATACTACGACACAGTCATACCACCCTGCTTTAAGTCAATGAAACTTCTAAACAACTGAGTTTTCCCGGCTTCTGAATAAACTGTGCTTCAAAAACTTCCTTGAACCGGGCCCAAGAAAACTCCCCCTCCAGAGTACTAGCTGTTTCTGAATCCCACCAATCCATCGCTGACTTTTGAAGTTGTCGCGATGCCAACAGCCGTTTCTCCGCATCCTCCAACCGAAGATCTCCAAATATTCTTTCACAAGTTCGAAGCCATATCTGCACTCCAATAATATCTTCAGTCCCATAGAATGGTTTCCCGCCCAAAGTGGTAAAATTCTTACATAAAGCTGCAAAGTTCATAGGGATCTGAACTTGCGGTAACATTTCCTCTACCGGATCTACAGCTGACATAGTAGCATTTTTAGGTACCCTGCCATTGGTAGCCGTGCTAGTTCCAGATCCTCTCCTTCCTCCTTTTCTTGTATTCATTTTCTATTATCTGAATAAATAACAGGTATCTTTAGAATACAAAAATAGGATTAAAATGGTTGAAGGAAATAACACTAAAGGATCTAAAACTAAACTTTAGAGGATAAATATTGTTATTATAAAAATTACAAATACGCTCCCTCAAGATTAACTCATTCTAGGGCATCACTTACCCTATCTCTAATGAGTTGTACCCCAACCAGGCTAAGGTGTTCGCTCAACCAAAGCTCTGATACCAACTGTGACGACCCACCTTTCTGACCCCTGAGAACGTCACTTAATACATCCATGGTATTCATGTGTCGTTGCCCAAGTATCTGAAAGACGAGTTCTCATGGGGTAAAATATAAGAACACAACAATAATCTCACAATGGAACGGTTAAATATAACATAAAAATAAGATAGTACATAAGGTTACTCCCAACATGGAGTTATCAGAGTTACAACAAAAGTACTATTGTAAGTCTAGGCAGTTATAACAACCTACCTTTAAATATACATACATAGAGCCAACATCTCATAACAGCGGAAATAAATAGCTAGATAGATAAGGAGCCTCCTGCTCATCCACCATCTTCAAAAGAGCCCAAAGAAACCTGTCATTTCCGGACTACTCAAATATAAATGAGTACCCGAACGTTTAGGTAAAACAAACAATTCGGGTCAGACAATAAGTCCGGTATGAGTAAACTCCAAAAATAGAACACACAAAGTAACTAGTGAGACCACATCGCAAAAATGCAGAATGGATTTTTCCCTCACAAGGACAAGATCCAAGTATAAAAGAATGGATGTAGATAATTAAACATCGCGAAGAGTGCAAGACGCTTCCCGATGAAATTAAGAAGGAATCAATCCAGAGATTTGAATCAAAAATAAGGAAAAGGGATTTTTCCAACAATGACTAGGTGGGTGCGCCACCCTTATCGAAAGTATACCTCTAGAAAATATACTTGAGAACTACGATGGCTCTCGAAAACCTCCAAGCCGGACCCCGCCAACCTTACCGAATATCCGAGTATTTCACATCTCTGTGCCCATACATCCGAAACCAATCTAGAGTAGATGTGAAAATACCCTAATGGAAGCAACCCCAAATAGCTTGGCCCCCACTCGCTTTTTATTTAGTCATTTCCGATAAAGGATATCAATGCTCTAAATGAGCAACAAATCGTCTTAGATTGACGAAACAAAAACAAAAGGAAGAAGGGTATCGAAATTGATAGTCAAGATATCAACTATCGGGGATAAAAAAACAATCGTATATGGAAATTAAAACTTATACTTTTTCAATGCTTGGAAAATATCCATATAGTTATCTCATCGATATAAGTATATTCACAAAACATTTGGGAGGATTTCATATTTCAAAAGCATACTTAGATGGGTCAAAAACAATTGTATATAAGAAATGTGAATGTTTTCCATTATAATTATAAAGATCATTTATGGAAATCAAATCTCCTACACTTGTCACGTTTCCGATATTCTCGACTTACTCTACCCCTCGCCCAGAAACAAAGCCAGGTAAGTCAGGGCACTGGTTGTTCCTAGCCTTGCCTAGACACTTCGGTTCCAGATCTCACAGATAGAAGATCAATCTACTCATCGGCTTTTAGTGCCAAGTATATGACTACTTACTTTCCATAAATAACTCATTTAAATCATTATATAAATTTTGAAGCTCCTTTAAAATACTTTAAATAAAGATTTAAAACTTCCATTCAAATCATAACTTAAAACCCATCATCTTTAAAGGAGAATACGACCAAGAGGGGTGAAGATCCCTCTTAATCAAATGAGATAGCTAAAAGGGGTGTTATTTCCTTTTAACCAAAAGGTCACTAAATGTCAATCCTAAGTTAAAAGGTGGTGTAAGTTCCCTTTAACTAAACATCAAAGTTATTGCTCATAAACTGGCCGAGCACAAATCAAAAAAACCAAACAAGAATAATAACATACTCATTATTATTAACCAATTACAATCAATAGTTAACACAACATTTGTTAAAATGTGAATGAGTCAAAGAAAAGAGATTAAGATTACACTGACTGTAAAATAATTAAATTATACTCACAGAATAAGTTATACTTGCTAAATTATGAAAGCAAAGAATATACTCACAGAATAAGTTATACTCGCTAAACTATGAAAGCAAGGAATATACTCACAGAATAAGTTATACTCGCTAAACTATGAAAGAAAGGAATATACTCACAGAATAAGTTATACTCGCTAAACTATGAAAGCAAGGAATATACTCATAGAGTAAGTTATACTCGCTAAACTATGAAAGCAAGGAATATACTCACATCCTATTTGCTTTGAAGGAGACTTGGAATACTTCACCTTTGATAATGAATTTTAGTTCTTTTCTTTTGTTTGTGAATGAATTAAAATGAGATATGGACTTGGCTATTTATAGGTGAAGAGAATGGTACTTTAGTCATTTCCTACAGCCTAACCTGATTCGACCAAATTTTGGTCCAATAGAAACCAGCCATATGGCCTAATTTGATTCGACCACATTTTGGACCAATAGAAAACATCCTTGTGGCTTAATTTGATTCGACCACAGTTTGGTCCAATAGGAATTCTCCTTATCAACTATGGCCTAACCTGATTCGACCATATTTTGGTCCAATGGCAACCATCCGCATGGCCTAACCTGATTCGACCAGATTTTGGTCCAATGGCAACCATCCATATGGAATATAATAATCATTATGCTATTTTATTTTATTAGGCAAGTAATTATACTATTCTGTTTTATTAGGCTAGGTTAATAATTCTTTCTTGTTTTATTAGACAAGTAATTATACTATTCTGTTTTATTAGGCAAGGTTAATGATTCTCTATTGTTTTATTAGGCAAGTAATTATACTATTCTATTTCATTAGGCAGAGTTAATACTGCTAGACATAAAATCCATTATTTAATCATTTAAAAACATATTAACTATTCATGTTCAAAGTGATAAAATTATGGGTCGTTACATTTCACTTTTTGAAAATTTTCTTATAGTCGTAGACAGTTGTTGGACTTGTGTTTTGAGAGATTCATTTTCATTTAACAATTGTGTGCACATTTTAATAGAATTTTCTCTTTTCATATTTTCACATTCTTTCAAAATCAGAATTTCATTTTCAAGCGATTTAATTTAATATCTGATTTTTTAATCTCTTCTTCGAATGATGGACACTTATTACAATTAGGTCTCTTACTTTGACAGTTTTTAACTAATTGATCAAGCTGTTTATTTAAATCTATTAAAGTATCTTTTTGTGATTCAAGTTTAGCGTATCTCTCCCTAAGTCGTTCAAAACAACCATTTACTTCATGAAAATATATAAGCAACTCTGAATGAGTAAGTTTTGATACCTCACTTGGCTCGTCATCATCGTCATTGTCAGTTATATTACCTCGAAGTCACAGATATGCTTTTTCACTCTCACTGCCAGTGCTTTTATCATCCTCATCTGTTTCATCCCAAGTGGCTGCAAAACTTCTCCTTTTCTGTTTCTTTCCATGGCTGAATCGATTTTGTGGACAGTTGGGCTTGATATGACCGGGTTTGTTGCACTTATGACAAATGATCTCTTGCTCATCTGAGTTGTATAGTGCTTTGGCTATTCTGCTTTTAATTAGTTTTTGATTTAGAGTTGGATTTCCGTATTTGCGATTCCATCTTTTGAATTTCTTTATTAATTGTGCTAGCTTAGCTGCTCCATCATCGTCATCATCACTTTCTATTGTTCCTTTGAGAGCTATTGATTTCTTTCGAGTATCTTCTCCTTTACACTCTTCCTTGAATTTCATTTCTATCTCGTAAGAGGTGAGATTTCCAATGAGTTCTACAATTTTGATCTGTTTCAAATCCTTTGATTCTTGAATGGCTGTAACTTTCGCTTCAAAGCTTCGTGGAAGGACTCTGAGGATTTTTCGGACTATTTCCAATTCTATGTATGATTTTCCAAGAGCATTTGATTTGTATACGACATTGGAAAGTCATTCGTACATCTCTTTGACATTTTCTTCCTTGGCCATTATGAAATTCTCGTATTCGCTACTCAACATGGCAAGGCGAGATTCCTTAACTTGAGATGTTCCTTCGTGAGTCACTTCGAGTGTGTGCCATATTTCCTGCACAATTAGACAATGTGAGACACGATTAAATTCAAATTGATCCAATGAACAGATAATAGAATTCATAGCTTTAGCATTAGCATTTTGTGTTCTATTTTCAAGTTCTGTCCATTGATCCATCGGTTTATCTAATTCCTTATTATCTACCATTATAGTTGGTGCTCTATAACCTGTCTCAACAATATTCCAAGCATCAATGGTTTTTAGAAAAAAATTCATTCTATTTTTCCAGTAAGCGTATTCACCATTGAACATTGGTGGTCTAATTATGGACTGACCCTCTGCAAAAGCATTATTAAAAGAAGCCATTTTAAAAATTCAAATTTTTAAAACAAAATTTGGTTTTTGAAAAATCAAATTTTTAAAACAAAAAATTGACTTCTGTTCCTAGCTCTGATACCACTTGTAGGATCGATTTCACCCTAGAGGGGGGTGAATAGGGTGATACTATTAATTATAAAAATTATTGCGGAGGTTTATATAAAATATTTTCAACACAGATCACAGTTGAATAATAGCAGCAAAGATAATAGCAGAATAATAAATGCAGAAAATAGAACACACGGATTTACCCAGCTTCGGCAAAACCCTGCCTACGTGCTGCCCCCAAGGTTTCTACTAGAAATTAATTAGTCAGATGCTTACACACATAAACTAGCAACACCCGCTATCGACTAACCTAATTCTACGCTCAAAACCCTGCCACAACTCAGCCACTGAGTTGCGAATTCTCAAACTACGCCACGTAGTTTGTCCCCTAGTCACACGACTAGAAATTACAAAAGTTTAAAAGAGAAAAATAAAAATTTAAAAACAATAAAAAAATCAAAACCCTAATTTTAAATAAACTAAAGCCTTTATATATAATTAGAAACAAAGTAAACAAGGCTGACCCCCTTTTGTTTTCTTTTATATTATTCGGCCCGTTTCTTTTGTTTGTGAAAAAATGTCAGCTTCTTGATCGTTCATTCCTCTTCACAAAAACTAGGGTTCTGATAAATTGAGGCTGCCGACTTTAATTTCTCGATCGAATGATGATTCAACGTTCCTTGCTTTTGTCGATCGATGGTCTCTTTGTCTTGCACATGGCTGCTCCAATTTTTGATCGAGTTCGACTTCAGTGGTAAGTGAATTATTCTTTTTGCCTTTTCTGATTAGCTTGCTTGAACTCGATTAGATTTGAGTTTTTGATTTGA
The DNA here is from genome assembly GCA_030737815.1 of Allium fistulosum. Classification (NCBI taxonomy): domain Eukaryota; kingdom Viridiplantae; phylum Streptophyta; class Magnoliopsida; order Asparagales; family Amaryllidaceae; genus Allium; species Allium fistulosum. The sequence continues at coordinate 47,209,435 of CM060906.1, forward strand.
TTTTTGGTATATGTTTTGCTCGAACTCGAATGGATATTTTGCCGATGAGGTTTAGGGTTTATATAGGGTTCGAATCCCTTGATTTTCGCTTGAATATATTATTCGACTTCGTTTGATAATTTTAAGCTAGGCCATTTGATTATTCTTGAATGATGGTGATTCCTTAGGACTTGTTCAAAATCGTATATTTTGTGTTACTTGATTCCAATGGCATGATTTTAACTTGTTTGATTTCTTAACACCCACAGTTTTGATTTCCGATCGTTCGATTTCTTGGTCATTACGGCTTTGATTTTGTGGCATTTGAACTTGCTCGATTATCACGGTTTGATTTCTGACTTGGTTCCATTCTTTTTGCTGTATCACTGTATTCTATACTTGTGCATTGCATTTTTCATTGTGACTTCGATACACCTTGTTGTTCCATGACTTCATCATTTAACTTAACTACTGTACCATGATTTTTGAACTCGTCTGCATTTGCTATGAGAATTGACTTTGGTCATTTTAGAAAATTCCTGCTTTGAGTTTTCGGCAATTGAACTTGAAATCGTCTGCATTTTGGTTGATGGTCATCTCCACTTGCCGTTAGTCTTCATGTAGCTTGTCACGCATGTATATATTAAGTTATATGTTGCAGACTTGAGTTGATTACATATGTGAGCATGTTGACCTTATGTTATTGTTGGACTTCTTATATACATCATTGTTTATATGTGAACTATCTTCACTGTGCATTACACTTGTAGTCAGGTCTACATGGAGGCTGGTCTTTGTATCCACTGCTTTATTTGGTTCTGGACTTGTATGTAGTCTTGTTGACATTGTCTGCATTGGGCTCTGATTCCATTTTGACTTCGGCCTTGACTTTGTTTATGTGATGATATTTGAGACACCTCTATCTAGTATCTTGTTTCATGTGATGTTCATTTATTTGTATTTGCATACTTGCTGCTGCTTTGCACATGCTTCGATTCATGTATACTTGGTGCCTGGTCTATGTGAATCTGTTGGGCCGAGTCGTCCTATTGCACTTCATGTTCATATATATATATATATATATATATATATGTATGTATGTATGTATACAAGTGTGTATACATTTTGTTCCTGTTAGTTGCCTGGTCTGGTATACACGTGTGACCTTCTTTAGGTGCTGGTCTTATCTGAATGCTTGACTACTTGTTGTTCATGTAGATATGTACTGGTGCATTTTGTTGTTCAGTCTGGACATGTGGTTCTGGTTTTCTCTGCATTGTGTTTAGTTTCTTTTTGCAATTCTAGTCTTTGTGCCATGCTGTTTTGAGTTTGGAGTTGAAGTGGTCATGTGTACTTCCTGGTTTTAGTTTCTTGATGCAGTTTTGTTAACTTGGTTCGCTGCCTGGTTGACATGTATATATGCATGGACTGTCTAGTCTATGTTTTCATGTGAACGACTTGAACTTTGGTCGAGGCTTGATTTTTGAGTTTTGACCATTTGCACCAGTGTTGAATCCAGCTTAATGCTCGGGTTTGACTTTGTGCTCGTGTCGTGACTTTATTTGTATCTCACTTGAGTTGAAACCGGCTTTTAATTTGGGTTTGACCTTGTGCTCACCTGTCCCTGTAGATTTATCAAGTGTATATCGGTGTGCACGGCCTTGTGGCATGTACAGTGATACATTGTGCATGTCACAAGCTGTTCATGTATGATGAATTCAAAATTAAATGATGACGAACCACCCAAATAACTGAGGCAAATAATATTTTCAAAATTACATTTTATTTTATACTGCAAAAATATTTCTTTTTCAATTTTACTGCGTCAGTGTGTATTTTTGCAGATTGCTCAGATGCTGGATTCAATCTGGACTGGAGTTGAAGATAAATACGAGTTGAGTGAACGAGTGATATGTAGTGAGGTCCAAATGTAAATGTGAATTGTGATGTAATCAAATTTGTATTGTAATCGAAATTGGGTATATATTGTGAGAGCTCAAATTTGTACTATTCAAAATTGTAATAAATATTTGTTTGAAAAAAATATCCGTTTGAATTTAAATTCTGTGTTATTTATTTTATTCAGCAAATATTTATTTAATTCTATGAAAATAAAATAGTACATTAACAAATACATTTAAATGAATATATATATATATATGTTTATTATCATCAAACAAAAAATCATATACTCGCATATTCAACATGGAGAACTTTGGATCATGATGCAGAGTGTTTTGGGAAAATAAGATGGAGAGTTTGGGCTAAGTTGGAGATACAGGCAGTGGAAAAAGCATAGGGACTCAGAAATTTTTTGCCTCGTGAGAATTGTCGTGGCTAACCATGTCGGACCTGGGGATTTTTTGTGGTGTCTTCGAGTTAATGTAGATTAGACTTCAAGCCATGGTTAGAGAAAGTGGTATGGTAGAAAGATTTAATACTTAGGAAATTTTGTGGCATGAAACACGGTCGATACCTAGCACTATTTCGAGTCAAGATGGGTGAAACTTTGGGTTGCGTGATAGGAACCTTTAGGTCAATGGGAGAAGTTCTTAGAGAAAGCACTTAACAACTTTGGTCGAGTTGTTGACAACCTACATGGTCGATGATGACAATATATGGTCAGTACCGACCATATCAGGGGTCGTGGGATTGAGGTGCAAACTTTAAGAAGTGTGAGCGATGCCTAGGTGATCTTTTCGCATGCATTTCTTCGTTTGTTTAGAGTTCAATTTCGATGATTGTGGTGCAATGAAGAATGATGATAAACAACAAGGCGAAAGTTTGACGCTTCGATGTGATGGCTTTAGAACTTTGATATGTGGATTCTACGATAGCTATGTGATGTCTAAAAGTGTTCCAATGAAGATGACTCAATTGAGGAAGTTGTGATTATGATCCTTACGGACGGGTTTGAGGAAGGGAACTCATAGGTAGAACAAGGAAGGGTTCTACTATGGAAAGTGAAACCTTTATACTCACGCTAGCCATGTACCTTGGATCGATGTGACGCCCCACCTCTATACTCATGCTAGCCAAGGACACTACGGGGTAATGTCGTCGACTAGAATGAAGAATAAGGCTGTTGAGGAGCGACCATCTATGTAATTGCTTTGTGCGAGTACCAATATGTCAGATAATATAACTTACATTTCATCTCAAGAGGAAATCAGACATATCAAATATAAACTCAAAGCTACCACACAGTGGCTATGTGGACTTCAGAAACAAATATACAAATAAACATAACACAAATCAGTCACAGATATTCATATCACAAAGGCGGAAACAAATATGAATATAACACATAAAAGTGTACATCAAAATAGTGGTCAAACTAGATCCACTACATCACATAAGAATAGATACAAGTGCTAGACAAAAGAATAAGTATACAATAAGGAGTCTCTTTCTCAAGTGTATACTAACAAAAACTACTATGCTAAAGTAGTTAGCCAAAAGTCAGGTGATGGACCCTGATAAGAAGTTAAGCAGGAGCACCTGAAATACCTCGGTCTGACCCGAGTATTATTTAAGAAGAAAATAATAAACGGATCAGTCTAGCTATAAATATCAAATAAAATGAGATAGGATAAGAGATATGACAAAAACGTATGATAACGATAATGCCATACTGTGACAAGTATACATCAAATAACAACAAAAATCATACAATATCCTAAATCATCTCAAACATCCAAAAAGAATCCCATTCTTTAAATTATTCACCAAAACACAAATATTGACAAAACATATCAATGCCAATCACAAAAAATCGGTGAAACACAAATTCTAGAAATCATCAACTAGAAATCCATAAATCACAAAAGGGTGAAGGCCTATCACAAACGGGAGCATGAAAACTCACCAACACGTGTATCACAAATGGGTCGCTATCCCATGGTCGCTAACCATAGAGCTGGTGCCACGACGTAGTACAGCGAACCCCCGAGGAACCAGAAACTCAAATAATCCAGAACATCGACGTAGTACAGCGTTACGCCCGATGAACCAAACTCAAATAATCAGGGACAACGACGTAGTACAGCGAACGCTCGATGAACCTGAACACAAATAATCCGGAACATCGACGTAGTACAGCGAACGCCCGATGAACCGAACTCTAATAAGCCGGAACAACGATGTAATATAGCGTTACGCCCGATGAACCGAACTCCAAAAAACCATAGGTCGCTAGCCTATAAAAATGAGACGAAGCTCCATAAACCGGGGTACAGTCCCCCACGTGGACAAAGAGACATCGCAAATCGCTAGTATAAACCATAAAATGATCATCATCGATCATCAAGAAGTGTCGATTACACTAAGCTAGTAAATAAATGAGTTTAGCTTCGTGTCCCATAGCCACTGGCTTAACTTAAATATTTACGAACAAATTGTAGATTTCCACTCGAAAATTGTCATAAGATTTCAATCGAACAAGTCCAAGAATTAACCGACAAAGTAAACGCAAGCGTTTCATACCACTTGTTTTGCTAAGTCGTTTAATTAGATTTCTCATACAAATGAGGTAAAGGTTTGTATATATTAATAGATTGGAAAACGGCTTTGAAAACGAGCTTTGTATTAAAAATAGTGTTGAAATCGTTTTGATGAAAAAGTTTGAGTATTTGCTACTAGTATAAAAAAACCTTTATATATTAAAGTGACAAATCACGGAAATGATTGTAGAAGCAATCAATCACCAAAATCTACATACGAAGACGTGAATCAAATCCACAAAAGTCGATACCGAATCCATCAAAATGGATATTCCCAAAAATCTCGAAAAAGAAGTCATCAAAGTCGATAATAAATGATAACAACAAATCGGATCAACACGAATTGATTAAAATTGGAAACCCACGCAAAGTAGGCAAATTGAGCTGAGGCAATCAGATCAGTCGACTGATACTATGCCTGGAAACATTCGGTTTCCAGGTCAGTCGACTGATATAGGTACAGAGTATTTTCTGTCCCCTGGTTCAGTCGACTGACCTCCTGGTTCAATCGACTGAACCTGCTTCTACAGCATTATCAACCTATCCCCCAAATGGGGCAAAATCCTAACCGGAGGCGAACGGACGTGCAACGGAGACCAAGGATTTACGCCAAGCGACAACCCAGCCTTGTATGGCTCTTCGAAACACCCCAAAAACGTGTTTAAACATCAAAGATAGGATTTTTAAAGATTTGACCTCAAAACACCAAAAATTGGAATAGTCATCAAACCAATTCAATCCAAAAGCAAAGGGACAAGGAATAGATGTTAGGAATTACTACCAAACAACTATCAAAGATATAGACATAGATGTGAGTTCAAAAACTCGCCTTTTTAAACTCAAAACACAAGTGAGAAACTTTAAAACAAAGGAGAGACCAATTCCTCTTCAATCTCAACTCAAGAAGCTCCAATCTAAGCTAATAAGAAAATATTTCCTAAGTTAGAGTTTAGGAATTTCTGAAATTGAGGAGAGATAGAGATGGAGAAGATGAAGAGGATGTTTACCCAAGCTTCTCTTTGATTTTGGAGCAAGAACTTGTGTTTCTAAATCAAACTAGGGTTTGGAATTTCTATTTCCAATCTTTTTTCCCCATTGCTCTTGAGCTAGAGTGTTAGGAAAAGGAATGAGTAAATGAAGAGGAGTTGAGTGGAGTGTTAGGGTATTAGATGAGTTGGTGAGCTGAAACCCAACCCAAAGCCCTAAATGAAAATATCAAAATTTCACTCAACTCCAAACATACCGATGTTTATACTTAAAAAGGTCGCAAACACCCTTTTGGACTCAATGGAAGTGGTCTCGAGTCTCAATTCGACTGTTTGCAAAAAGTGACATTTCAGACTTAAATCCGACTAACGATGCTATATTTAAATAAAACATTTAATTATACAATCGTAAAATATGCGGGTTGTTACAGACTCCCCTCCTTAAAGAAATTGCGTCCTCGCAATAATTAAGAGGAAAATAAAGAGTAATAACCATAAAAGCATATCAACACAAAAGAAAATTTTGAAATAAGAAGTTCACCATAAAAGAGCATGAAAGAGTAAGTCCGGATGTGTTTGCTCGATTAATTCTCAAGATTCCCAAGAGCAATCCTTAGGATTTGAGGACCATTGAACTTTCATAAAAAGAACATCTTTATTTCGAAGGCGTTTATCCTCCGAAGCAATGATACGAATGGAATGTTGCTCATAAGTCAAATATAGTGAAACTTCAATTTCTTCAATTACACCGGCTCAAGAATAGAATCGGAATCCTTAAGGTATTTCCGTAGTTGAGAGGCGTGGAAAACGTCATGAATAGCAGAAAATTGAGCCGGTAATAAAAAGCGATAAGCCACAAAACCAATACATTCGGTGATGGGAAATGGACCAACATATCGAGGTGCTAATTTTCCCGATCAACTGAAACGCACAACACCCTTCATAGGTGAAACACAAATGAACACCAATAAACTCTAGACCTAAAATCAGCTTCTCACCGGCTTTAAGCCAACACGAAGGAAATCGGCATGGCCTTCCGTAGAGTGCCTCGAAAGGTGCCATACTAGATTGGAAGCCATTATTATAGAAAAACTCAACAAGAGAAATATGATCTTCCCAACTTCCACCAAAATAAAGAACACATGCACAAAGGAGATCTTCAGGAGTTTAATTCACACGCTCCATTTGTCCATCGGATTGGGGACGATAGGTGGTGCTAAAATTAAGCTTTGTTCCCAAAGCTTTTGAAGACCTTACCAAAATCCACTAGTAAAATAATGGATCACGATTGCTAACAATAGAAGAAGGAACTCTATGCAATTTATAAATTTCTTTGACATAGAGTTTAGCCAAAAGAGGTACGGTCCAAAAGAGAAGGATGAGCCTCAAGGCTACACAAAACAAGAGATGAACATGAATCAGATTCACGATCTCGAATCTCACAAGTGGACAAAGTCTTGAGATCACTCCATTCGGATATCATCATGGAAACAACCGCTTGTTGCTTACAACTAAGGGCATTGGCAACACGATTTCCCCTTCCGGGAGTATAAAGAATATTAAGATCATAAGATGCAAGGAACTTGAGCCAACGTTGTTGACGCAAATTAAGTTCCTTTTGAGAAAATAAATACTTCAATGATTTATGATCGTTGTAGAGAACAAATTTCTCTCCCAAAAGATAATGACGCCAAATTCTAAGAGCGAAAACAATAGCCGCGAGCTCTAGATCATGAGTGGCATATCTAGTCTCGACAAGCTTTAATTGTCAAGAAGCATATGTGATAACACATTCCCTTTGCAAGAGAATGACACCCAAACCAACACGACTAGTATCGGTACAAACAATAAAGTCTTGGTTCCCTTCGGGAATCACAAGAATAAAAGCATCGAAAAAGAGTTCTTTTAATTGATCCTCTTTCCCAAAAAGCTAAGACATTCAAAATTATAATTAACTTTATGTAACCATCTTTTTTAGAAAAATTTACTTATTACAAGTCAATTTACTGTGTCTGACTGTCTCATCATAGCGTTTAGGAGATTCCTATCGATAACGTTGATCAAGTGCATCGACCAGAATTCTTAAAGCACTCAATGGGCAAAACAACACAAAATCATCTTCTATGTGATAAACATGTCTCTTAAAATTTTACGAATATTCTTTGTTCTTTTTAAGAACGAAATCCAATCATACTTAAAAATATCTTATTAAAAAGATTTGCAAATTTTAAATTGTTGTTTTCATCCATAATCAATAAATACAAGGATGGTCTCATCGAGATATTCGTCGAATACTCAATTCATAAGATGGATGAAATAAGCTGGACAAACCGAATGACATCACGGGTCACTCATTAGAATCATAATGAGTGCGGAATGCGGTAAGTGGAATGCTACCCTCCGCAACTCGTAGCTGATGAAAACTGGTGGCAAGGTCGAGCTGAAAAGACCTTAGCACCACTCAATAGATTTCTTAGGTGGTAATCCTAAGACAAGCTCAAAAATACTGGGAAATTCACAAACTACTTGAATGGGAGAAATAACATTTTCCTCATCATGTAGGTTTAAAGAATAAAATGATACCACCAAATTTGGAAATCAAAATCATTAAGAACAATAGAAATCTGCTTAACAGATTGAGAATGTCGAAGATATATAGTCCGCTCAGGACATAGGATGTGGGCTTCATAATGATCAAGCCAATCCTTTCCCAAAAATCAATTTCGAAGCCTAAGTAACGCATAACATGCAAATCGGCTCAAAAAGAATAATCACATAAAATAATCTCGACATTTTTCACAAAGCAAACTGAGTGTTGCGGATCCACCAACCGGATTCGCAATTCTCAATGAAGTCATCAAGTCCATAATATTTAAAGAAAAAGAATCAACAAGTTCTTTTGATATAAAATAATGAGATGAACCCGTATCGAAAAGAACTCGAATAGGATAATCACAAAACAAATTAATGTCATCAAGGGTAGAATGAGAAATACCTTGACCAAGAGAAGTATCACAAGGAGCTTGCACAACATTCAACTCTCCCTCTCTCCTACTTTGGAGTATGGGACATGTAGATATAAGATGGCCCGAACTTTTGCAATAACGACAAAAAAATGGTTTTGGGCACTCATTTTCATAGTGGTCCGTAGAACCACAATTGTAGCATTGTCCACAACTAGAGGTAGGAGTCTTTGCTACCGAAGTTTCTTGCTTCCCTTTCTTGTTGGGATTGGGGCCTTTGAACTTAATAGGCCTCTTCATGTTATTGTTGAAGTTCTGTTTGGCACGCATAACTTCAACATCACTTTCTCTTTTGGCCTCTTCAAGCCGAAGAGCGGTATCTACAAGCTAATCGAAAGAAACTTCTAGTTTCAGAAGTAAAGGCTTTTTGAGTTTCTTATTCAACCCATAGACAAATCTATGATTTTTCTTCAATGGGGTATTAATATATTCGACCCCATATTTAGAGAGAGATTCAAAAGATGCGACATAATCGGTCATAGAAGATTCACCTTGGACAAGGTCAATAAAGCGCCGAGCTAAAGTTACTTTTTCAGCCTCCGGCACAAACTTCAATTTGAACCTTTCCTGGAATTGCTCCCAAGTAAGATCCGCTTCAATAATTTCCGAAATCAAAAGCTCATACCAATCTAATGCTCTCTCTTGGAGCATTCTAGAAGCCACTTGGACTCGAAGTGAATCAATAAGATCCATGCGGGAAAAGATGCGATCGCATGATCTAAGCCAAGCTTGAATTTCTATAACGCTTTCGGAACCCTTGAATGGCCTTCCACCCAAAGCGGTATAATCTCTGCACAACCATGCAAACCCAGATTTAGGTTGAGTGGGCGCTGGAACGGGTCCAGCAGCTTGGGCATTGTTCACAAGATCCAAGAGTTGTTGAGCAGACATAAATACTCCATCCTGAGGAGTAGCACTAGATTGACCGGCGTTGGGATGGCCTGGTCTAACCATTTCTCTTCTTTAAGAAAGAAAGAAGAGGAAAAAGGTTATTCACAAAATGAACATCAACCAAACTTGATTGATAAAACAAGGCATCATAAAAAGAAATAGGATAGAACGGTACGAAGACTCGAATTAAATCCTATGGCACGATTCCTAAGAAAGACTTAGGACAATGATCCTTGCTAGATTATTCTACATTGTTCCGAAATTTAGCTTTGATACCAAGCTGTAACGCCCCATCTCTATACTCACACTAGCCAAGGACACTACGGGGTAATGCCATCGACTAGCACGAAGAATAAGGCTGTTGAGGAGCGACCGTCTATGTAATTGCTTTGTGCGAGTATCGATATGTCAGATAATATAACTTACATTTCATCTCAAGAGGAAATCCGACATATCAAATACAAACTCAAAGCTACCACACAGTGGCTATATGGACTTCGGAAACAAATATAGAAATAAACATAACACAAATCAGTCACAGATATTCATATCACAAAGGCGGAAACAGATATGAATATAACACATAAAAGTGTACATCAAAATAGTGGTCAAACTAGATCCACTACATCACATAAGAATAGATACAAGTGCTAGACAAAAGAATAAGTATACAACAAGGAGTCTCTTTCTCAAGTGTATACTAACAAAAACTACTATGCTAAAGTAGTTAGCCAAAAGTCAGGTGATGGACCCTGATAAGAAGTCAAGCAGGAGCACCTGAAATACCTCGGTCTGACCCGAGTATTATTTAAGAAGAAAATAATAAACGGATCAGTCTAGCTATAAATATCAAATAAAATGAGATAGGATAAGAGATATGACAAAAACGTATGATAACGATAATGCCATACTGTGACAAGTATACATCAAATAACAACAAAAATCATACAATATCCTAAATCATCTCAAACATCCAAAAAGAATCACATTCTTTAAATTATTCACCAAAACACAAATATTGACAAAACATATCAATGCCAATCACAAAAAATCGGTGAAACACAAATTCTAGAAATCATCAACTAGAAATCCATAAATCACAAAAGGGGGAAGGCCTATCATAAACGGGAGCATGAAAACTCACCAACACGTGTATCACAAATGGGTCGCTATCCCATGGTCGCTAACCATAGAGCCGGTGCCACGACATAGTACAGCGAACGCCCGAGGAACCAGAAACTCAAATAATCCAAAACATCGACGTAGTACAGCGTTACACCCGATGAACCAAACTCAAATAATCAGGCACAATGACGTAGTACAGCGAACGCCCGATGAACCTGAACACAAATAATCCGGAACATCGACGTAGTACAGCTAACGCCCGATGAACCGAACTCCAATAAGCCAGAACAATGACGTAATACAGCGTTACGCCTGATGAACCAAACTCCATAAAACCATAGGTCGCTAGCCTATAAAAATGAGACGAAGCTCCATAAATCGGGGTACAGTCCCCCACGTGGACAAAAAGACATCGCAAATCGCTAGTCTAAACCATAAAATGATCATCATCGATCATCAAGAAGTGTCGATTACACTAAGCTAGTAAATAAATGAGTTTAGCTTCATGTCCCATAACCACTGGCTTAACTTAAATATTTGCGAACAAATTGTAGATTTCCACTTGAAAAGTGTCACAAGATTTCAATCGAACAAGTTCAAGAATTAACCGACAAAGTAAACGCAAGTGTTTCATACCACTTGTTTTGCTAAGCCGTTTAATTAGATTTCTCATACGAATGAGGTAAAGGTTTGTATATACTAATAGATTAGAAAACGGCTTTGAAAACGAGCTTTGTATTAAAAATAGTGTTGAAATCGTTTTGATGAAAAAGTTTGAGTATTTTCTACTAGTATAAAAACCTTTATATTTTAAAGTGACAAATCACAGAAATGATTATAGAAACAATCAATCACCAAAATCCATATACGAAGACGTGAATCAAATCCATAAAAATTGATACCGAATCCATCAAAATGGATATTCCCAAAAATCCTGAAAAAGAAGTCATCAAAGTCGATAATAAATGATAACAACAAATCGGATCAACACGAATCGATTAAAATTGGAAACCCACGCAAAGTAGGCAAATTGGGCTGAGACAAGCAGACCAATCGATTGAACCAGGTGGTCAGTCGACTGATACTATGCCTGGAAACATTCGGTTTCCAGGTCAGTCGACCGAACCATAAGGTCAGTCGACTGATACAGATACAGAGTATTTTCTGTTCCCTGGTTCAGTCGACTGACCTCCTGGTTCAGTCGACTGAACCTGCTTCTACAGCATTATCAGCCTAGCTCCCAAGTGGGGCAAACTCCTAACTGAAGGCGAACGGACGAGCAACGGAGACCAAGGATTTACGCCAAGCGACAACCCATCCTTGTATGGCTCTTCGAAACACCCCAAAAATGTGTTCAAACATCAAAGATAGGATTTTTAAAGATTTAACCTCAAAACACCAAAAATTGGAATATTCATCAAACCAATTCAATCCAAAAGCAAATGGACAAGGAATAGATGTTAGGAATTACTACCAAACAACTATCAAAGATATAGACATAGATGTGAGTTCAAAAACTCGCCTTTTTAAACTCAAAACACAAGTGAGAAGCTTTAAAACAAAGGAGAGACCAATTCCTTTTCAATCTCAACTCAAGAAGCTCCAATCTAAGCTAATAAGCAACTATTTCCTAAGTTAGAGTTTAGGAATTTTTGAAATTGAGGAGAGATAGAGATGGAGAAGATGAAGAGGATGCTTACCTAAGCTTCTCTTTGATTTTGGAGCAAGAATTTGTGTTTCCAAATCAAACTAGGGTTTGGAATTTCTATTTCCAATCTTTTCCCCCATTTCTCTTGAGCTAGAGTGTTAGGAAAAGGAATGAGTGAATGAAGAGGAGTTGAGTGGAGTGTTAGGGTATTAGATGAGTTGGTGGGCTGAAACCCAAAGCCCTAAATGAAAATATTAAAATTTCACTCAACTCCAAATATACTGATGTTTATACTTAAAAAGGTCGCAAACACCCTTTTGGACTCAATGGAAGTGGTCTCGAGTCTCAATTCGACTGTTTGCAAAAAGTGACATTTCGGACTTAAATCCGACTAACGTTGCTATATTTAAATAAAACATTTAAATATACAATCGTAAAATATGCGGGTTGTTACAATCGAAGAAGGCATCTATGTACCCTAGAAAGAGGAGGGGATCTAGTGTCTAGCATCTATGTGGTTAGAGTTCAATAACGTAGAAACCAAAACTTTTCTATTAATCTTTGGCAAAGGAATGGTCATACGAGTTATCATATATTCAACGTGTGTGAGTGACAGTAAGGATTGTTTGATGGATGTTATGTTTTCCATGTTTGTCTACCGCTCTATGGATGTCATAGGAAGTAGGTATTGTGGATATAAATACCTAGACACCCGATGTTATACTTTGGATGTAACACACCCTTATAATGATAATAGATGAGCATCTATTGTTATGTGCTAACTATTTGAATGTAAAGATAAGTAATGTATTAATCTTCATATTATATTTCATTGTATTTTGAGACAGTTTATCGATCACATCAAATTGTTGTCTGACTCGAGATTTTATGTTTTGCTTCTTACTATCTCGAGTACTCTTAAATGAGTAGACTAGATAGTAGGCATAAACAGCACAGGGAGTTGTGCAGATGGACTAGCAAAAGGCAACATTTTCTTATATTTATATTTGGGGCGTATTCTGTTGTGCGACACTGTGGAGTCCTAACAATGTTTGACTTACTATTATTATAGATAATTTATCATTTGAGTTTGTTTATCAGCTGTATAAACTATATTGCTATTTTGATACTTGTATAAACCTTCGCACTCTTATTTTGTGGTTCATTTAGTTATTATCTATGATGATTATTATATTTTTTCAATGATTGGTGAGATATACGATAGGTCTGTGATTTTTTATATTTACTTTACATCCTTGATAACCATCTTATATTGGCTGAACACCATTATAGTGCACTATACATGTATATTGGGCAACGAATGTGCAGGGCGGTCTTCACAACATTTATATCCCATGATATCACATATCTTATTATATATATCCAATATACACTCTCTTAAGTCTCATGGGTTTTACTTATTTTTAACCTCCCGTTTTTATTTATATGTATAATATTACATTTAATTATAACATTTATAATTTATTATGTTTTGTGTTTATGTGATGCAGCAGCGGATAACAAAAATGATGAAACGGTGAAAGTAACGATCGGGGAATTGAAGATACCAAAAGGCCCAAATACGTTGATCCAAAGATACCGGATTTCAGCTATCTCAAACACGTTGATCGCGCACAATACCGTGTTTAAAGATCTATGATTCTTCGTACGTTGATCTAGCGCACTAGATACCGTGAATCAGCTTCAGCGATCGTTGATTCGAGCGCACTCGAATACCGAAAGTGGAGATAGGAGATCACACTCAACTACCGATTTGAGAAGTGGCACAAAGCACACAAACAAGTTTTTATTCAAAATCAACTAAACTATTACAAATGAATCAACCCCGCTATTTATAGAGTTTTACAACACACACGGCTCAACATTTGACAACACTTGGGTCGTCCACGACCTAACATCACGACCTACGACCTAAAGAATTTACACCACAACGACCTAACAAAATACAACATCATACGACCTATTTACAACGCACACGACCTACGACCTTACATATTACAACACATAAACGACTCAACATATCAACACATTAGCCTCCATCCGCGACCTATCATAGGTCGTTAACGACCTAACACTTGAACGACATAAGAACACCTCCTTCATGCGACTTAAGAAAGCAACGGCTTAGAGCAGAATGCGGCAGCGACCTAAGATCTAAGCGACCTAAGATCTGAGCGACCTAAGATCTGAGCGACCTAAAGAAAGCGGCATGTGAGAGTTAGGTCGTTCGCGACCTAAACTTGACTTGTTTTCCTTGCTAGGTCGTAGCTCGACTGAGAAAGAAAGCGGTCTGTGAGAGTTAGGTCGTTTGCGACCTAAACTTGACTTGTTTCCATTGCTAGGTCATAGCTCGCTTGAGAAAGAAAGCGGCCTGTGAGAGTTAGGTCGTTCGCGACCTAAACTTGATTTGTTTCCATTGATAGGTCGTAGCTCACTTGAGCGACCTATCTTAGGTCGTAATTCCTTATCTTGCGACTCGTTAGGTCGCTCTTGACTCAAGATCACGTTAGGTCGCTCACGACCTAACACTTCATCAATCTGGGCTGCATCATCCTCCCCCGGTTGAAAGGAATTCGTCCTCGAATTTGCACCTTCCTCTTCCACAACACACTCATTCCCATGATACGGAATTAAGTATTTGACGTTGAAAACATCAGAAGTATGAACACTATCTGGTAGTTGCAATTGATACGCATTCTCATTGATTTTCTTCAAAATTTCTACTGGACCAATCTTTCGCGCCTTCAATTTATTGTACGTTCCCACTGGAAAACGATCTTTTGTCAACACGGCGTAAACCAAATCACCTTCTCTGAAGTTCACACTCCTTCGCTTCTTATCCGCCAGTTGTTTATACTTCTCATTCGATGCAAGTAATCGTTCATGAACAGTTCTGTGGCACTCCTGCAACTCAGTCACAAAATCACCAGCTCGCTTAACAACTCCCTTCTGATATGGTATTATCGTCAAATCCAACGGTCCCTTTGGCAAGCTTGAATATACAACCTAAAACGGACTGAATCCAGTACTTCGATTGACTGCATGATTATGTGCAAACTCTGCCTGACATAACTTCATATCCCAACTTTTCAAGTTATCCTGCACAAGACATCGCAACAAATTTCCCAATGATCTGTTCACCACTTCCGTTTGCCCATTTGTCTGCGGATGATAGGCGCTACTAAAATTCAGCTTCGTTCCAACCATCTTCCACAAACTTAACCAAAAATGGCTTAGAAATCTAGTATCCCGATCAGAAACAATAGATTCAGGTAGCCCATGTAATCGATAGACCTCTTTAAAGAATAATTGAGCGACACGGACGGCATCCGCTGTCTTCTTACATGCTATGAAATGTGCCATTTTCGAAAACCGGTCAACCACAACAAATATAGAATCATTTCCCCTTTGAGTTCTTGAAAATCCCAAAACAAAATCCATGCTCACATCTACCCATGGTCTAGTCGGCACGGGTAAGGGCATATACAATCCCGCATTCGTCGCTGTCCCTTTGGAAACTTGGTAAATATGACATCTCTCCATAAACTTTTCAACTTCCCGCTTCAACGAAGGCCAATAATAAGATTGAGAAATCAATTTCAAAGTACGATCTCTACCCACATGACCTTCCTCATGCAACTCCTTCACAATCTTCATTCGTAAGCTGCACTCTGGTATGCACAATCAATTCCCCTTAAAAAGAAATCCATCCACCAACACAAACTCATCCGTCTTTCCCTTTTTGACTTCATCTACAAACTTCGCAAAGTAAGAATCATCAACAAACAATTCTGGCAACACATCAAACCCCGTCACTTCAACCTTCATTGTAGTCAACAAATGATTCCTTCGACTTAATGCATCTGCCACTCGATTCGTAATTCTTGACTTATGCTTCACCACAAATGTAAATTGTTGCAAGTATGCGATCCACGAAGCATGCCTAGCTGCAATCTTGTTCTGTCCCTGCATATGCTTCAACGCTTCATGATCAGTATATAAAACAAATTCTTTATGAAACAAATAATGTCTCCAATGCTTTACAGCTTGTACGATAGCATAAAATTCCACATCATAAGTATTACATCTCATCTTTGCTCCCGATAACTTCTCACTGAAATATGCAATAGGACGTCCTTTCTGACTCAACACCCCTCCGATCCCGACTTTAGATGCATCAGTATGTAACTCAAACAACAACTGAAAATCTGGTAATACTAGAATTGGTGTTGTCGTCAAAAGTTCTTTGATCCGCTCAAAAGCAACTCCTGCTTCCTCCGACCATGAAAATTGCTTCCCCTTCATACAATCAGTAACTGGTGCCATCACGCTACTGAAGTGTGGAATAAATCTTCGGTAGAATGATGCTAAACCATGACAACTTCTAACTTCTGTTATCGTCCTGGGTTGTGGCCAATTTCTGATTGCTTCAACTTTATTCCGATCCACCTATATACCTTCTTCAGAAATAACATATCCCAAAAATAAAACACTATGCGTCATGAATACGCATTTCTTTGTTGCAGCATAAAATTGTTCCTGTCGCAGTATCATTAACACCTCTCTCAGATGTTGCAAGTGTTCTTCTAAGCTTCTACTATATATCAGTATATCATCAAAATACACCACCACGAATTTCCCAATAAATGGTCTAAAGATCTGATTCATCGCCCGCATAAATGTACTTGGTGCATTCGAAAGACCAAACGGCATGACCAGCCATTCATATAATCCTTCTCTCGTCTTGAATGCTGTCTTCCATTCATCCCCTGGTCTGATTCGAATTTGATGATAACCACTCTTCAAATCAATCTTCGAAAAGATAGTAGCCCCACTCAACTGATCCAACAAATCATCAAGTCTCGGCATCGGAAATCTATCTCGCTGTATTCTTGTTCAGTGCCCGACTATCAGTACACATCCTCCACGTTCCATCCTTTTTCGGCACTAATAAAGCTGGCACGGCACAAGGACTTAAACTTTCCTGTACACGTCCCTATTCAAGCAATTCTTCCACTTGCCTCCTCAACTCCTCGTGTTCCTTTGGTCTCATTCTGTAATGTGGTCTATGAGGTAACACAGCTCTTGGAATAAGATCAATTTGATATTGAATGTCTCTCAACGGCGGTAACTCCGTTGGTAGTTGCTCAGGAAATACATCGCCAAATTCTCCCAGTACTGGTTTTGCTTCTTCCGGAATCTCAACCACTTCGTTACTCTCTCGTCCAATCAACAGAAATACTTTAGGCTCCTCTTCTACTTCCTTAACAAACTCCTTCAAAGATAGCAAAGTTTTAAGTTCCTCAATCTCCTCCAACTTGCTTTCTTCGTGTTTTTGCTTCTTTGGAATTAAAGTGATTTTAGTACCTTCAAACATGAAACTATAACTGTTAGTACGACCATCATGTTGCACAACTCTATCATACTGCCATGGTCTCCCCAGCAACAGATGACATACATCCATGTCCACAACATCACACCAAATTTCATCTTTGTATTTCTTCCCAATTGAAAAATTAACACAAGCTCTTCGTCCAACCTTCACCTCCCCACCTTTCCTCAACCAAGCTAACTTGTAAGGTTTCGGATGCTTCTCTGTTTTCAATGCTAACTTCTTCACAGCTTCTGTAGAGATGATATTGTCACAGCTTCCTGCATCAATAACAAACTTACAAACCCTTCCCAAGATAGTACATGTTGATTGAAAGATGTTACTCCTTAACCAGCTAATTTCCTCCTCCTGTTTTGGTGTTAAACACGACCTCTTCATCATCAATGAATACCCTTCATATCCCGACACATTCTCTTCCTCCTCATCATGTAGTGAATTAGAACAGTCAGCTTCTACCTCACTTCCTCTGCCTCAGCAATCATCGTTCGCTTCTTTGGCTTCGTACATTCATTGCTTTTGTGACCCATCTCCTGACAATTGAAACATTTGATACCACTATTGATTATGGTCTTAGCAACTTCATTAACAACCGGTTTTGCAACAGCCTTCGAAACATTCGCATTGCTACTAGCCCCTTTCATTGGATTGTTGGAATTTGTAAACACACCACCACCTCTCCTTCCTTGCTTCTCCCAAGCGATAGCTTTTTGATGTGCTTCAGCAACAGATCTGGAATCAAACATATTCACCATATCTTGAATCTGCATTCTCAACCCTTCAACAAATCTAGCTGTCAACTGCTCCTCTATCTCCATGATATCATTCCTCGCAATTAATTGATAAAATTCGTCCGCATAATCATTCACAGATTTTGTTCCCTGTCTCAGATTCTGCAATCATTGATACATAAGAGACTGATAATTATACGGCAAGAATGTAGCTTTCATCAACTTCTTCATCTTATCCCATGATTCAATCTTTGACTTTCCCATCCTTTCCCGCGTAAGTTTAGTTTGTTGCCACCATGCCATGGCTCTCCCTTTCAAACGAGTAGCAACCAACTTCACTCTTCGATGCTCAGGAACCTCCTTAAAGTCAAAAATTTCTTCCACATTAGACAACCAATCCAAAAATTCATCAGCCACCATTCCACCCTTGAATTTTGGAATTTCAGTTTTCATTCCCGACTCCCATCGTCGATCCTCCTCAACATCCCGATATGCATTTCGTGCTAGGTCTCGATCTCGAGAATGAACACTACCTCTACCACCATCTTCATCAAAAACAGATGTACTTCGATAACGATCTCGACCACCCTCATTTCTACGATCTCGCATATCTCTTCTACTTTTTCTGTCATCATCACGGTATGGTTCATGTTCAAACTCACGTGGAGTTCTTCTCTCTTCATCTCTATACTCGTGATGTTCTCTTCTCAATGAAACTGAAGATTCTCTTCTTCCTCGATAAGCTTGTGGCGACACCCTCCTCGCTTCCGTAACCGATGGTGAAACTCTGTTTCCTCCATGGTTCGAGATTGGCGACCTTCTTCTTTGACCTTGGTTCATATCCATCATCAATTTCTCTAACCTCCCAATACCTTCATCTAACTTCTCATTGAATTTGTTACTAATGCGTTGTTCCATTTGTTCGGCATCTTCTCTTTTGTACAAATCTTCAACATTTTGATGACGATTAGCTCTCCTCGGCGGCATGGTTGATTCTTCACACAAAAGTTAACTCTCGGCTTGAACTTTAAAGATGATACACGGCCTTCACTTGCTCGGATCTACACTTCAAACTCTCGGCCTCGAACAACAAAGTGATACACGACTTGAACTCTTCGATAAAATATTGGCTCCAAGACTCGGCTTAGCTATGATTGGCTAAGTCTAGCTCTAATACCAAATGATGCAGCAGCGGATAACAAAAATGATGAAACGGTGAAAGTAGCGATCGGGGAATTGAAGATACCAAAAGGCCCAAATCCGTTGATCCAAAGATACCGGATTTTAGCTATCTCAAACACGTTGATCGCGCACGATACCGTGTTTAAAGATCTACGATTCTTCGTACGTTGATCTAGCGCACTAGATACCGTGAATCGGCTTCACCGATCGTTGATTCGAGCGCACTCGAATACCGAAAGTGGAGATAGGAGATCACACTCAACTACCGATTTGAGAAGTGGCACAAAGCACACAAACAAGTTTTTATTCAAAATCAACTAAACTATTACAAATGACTCAACCCCGCTATTTATAGAGTTTTACAACACACACGGCTCAACATTTGACAACACTTAGGTCGTCCACGACCTAACATCACGACCTATGACCTAAAGAATTTACACCACAACGACCTAACAAAATACAACATCATACGACCTATTTACAACGCACACGACCTACGACCTTACATATTACAACACATAAACGACTCAACATATCAACACATCAGCCTCCATCCACGACCTATCATAGGTCGTTAATGACCTAACACTTGAACGACATAAGAACACCTCCTTCATGCGACTTAAGAAAGCAACGACTTAGAGCAGAATGCGGCAGCGACCTAAGATCTGAGCGACCGAAGATCTGAGTGACCTAAGATCTGAGCGACCTAAAGAAAGCGGCATGTGAGAGTTAGGTCGTTCGCAACCTAAACTTGACTTGTTTTCCTTGCTAGGTCGTAGCTCGCTTGAGAAAGAAAGCGGCATGTGAGAGTTAGGTCGTTCGCGACCTAAACTTGACTTGTTTCCATTGCTAGGTCGTAGCTCGCTTGAGAAAGAAAGCGGCCTGTGAGAGTTAGGTCGTTCACGACCTAAACTTGATTTGTTTCCATTGATAGGTCGTAGCTCACTTGAGCGACCTATCTTAGGTCGTAATTCCTTATCTTGCGACTCGTTAGGTCGCTCTTGACTCAAGATCTCGTTAGGTCGCTCGCGACCTAACACTTCATCAATCTGGGCTGCATCATTGTGTGTGTGTGTGTATATATATATATTCATATGTATTCTATTATTAATTAAACAATTTAATTAATTTATAAATATAATAATTATATTTATTTATTTGAATTTAAAAGTATTTTCAACATTCATTATATAAAAATTTAATTTTAAATAATTTTAAATTAATTCTACAGTATTCAAATACGCTATTTGAATAACCTAATACTCAGAAACACTCTAAACCTTCCATAAGGGCATATCCTACAAACGGATCATTTTGACGAGCAGGTAAAGGCCACGGGATCAAGAAATTTTTTACATAAAGTAGTCCTTAGTGGGAGTAAAATTCGCCTTAGTTTAATCATCTTTTCCTAGACACTCATCTACTTTGACTTTTCTAAATGTAGTGCTGTATGTGTTCGTTAATTTATTCATGCAAACACAATGTGGGCTTTAATACCATTATTAGACCAGGCGCATTGGCAACGGAGGTAAAATGGTGAATTTCAATTTTTTTTTTCTTTTATTAGATTGCACAAGATCTTTGTTTTGTATTTGTATAAATAATATTTTGTTTATATTAAATCGGATTTAGTACTTAATAAATAAAATAATTTTGTTAATATTTTAGTTTATTTAAGTTGATTAAAATATTTATTTATTGTATATGCTAAAAATGATATATTAATAATTTAATTTAAAATTAATTTATTAATTAATTATAATTTTATAATTTATTATTTATGATATTCGTATTGTGCATTTTTTGCAAAAATACAAAATATTATTATTTTGCACAGCTAAGCAGATTATAGTCCGTGTACCACTTTTTTACTAACTATTACATGTGTGAGGCAAAAACACCTGAACAAGTGCATTGTCTCGTCCACCGAAACTTAAACACTGCGACATGATTCTACACTATGATAACAAAATCATATTATACATGATATCAAACACATTACACAATCTTGACAAGCCTACCCATTACCATAAAGTCAACTTACAACTGCAAGCTGAAACCTAGGATAAGAACCAAGACAATTCCATATAGAAACAAGGCTTCATTCTATCATCCCACAATGCAATATCAGACAAAAATGACTGAAGCGGTAACTATAGGGTTGTAACATCCCACGGAATAACCAATGACATATAACCCAAAAAACACACCGTTTTGACCGTTCTATATCAATTGAAATTTCGTAGGATTGGAATTGCAAAGGAAATTGGATTTTTCTGTTTGTGTAGGCACTCATAATGAAATAAATTCTTTGTTGAATGCTACTGTTTCTGTTTCCATTTTGGCTTATGATTAACACAATGACAGTTGATTCTGGGTAGAAATTGGGTTATGTTTTGTTAGGTGATTTCGTGCCCAAATATAAAGTTTCAGGTCACTTGAGTGATTTATGTATACTAAGTAAAGTATACTTATTACAAATCAATCTGGGCATGGTGCAAATACAATTTTAAAGTATCATTCACTTCTTCATTCGCTATCAGTCATGGCTTTGCTGCTGGTTGTAGTTTGAGTTATGATTGGATATTAGACTGATAATGAATTGTTTTGTTTCATCTATGTTTCCTGGATCTAATGACTTTGATGAGAACAGGTTATGTGGAAATTATCACGTATGGAGAAGAGAAATGGTATCTGATTGGTTTGGCTTAGAGAAGACGAGAGAAGAAAGGCGAAGGCTTTTGAAAGGGATTAGGCGAAAATGGAACAGAAAAGAGCAAATGGATTTGACAAGAGGAAGTGGGCTGCTGAAACTAGATCACCATTATTCATAGTATGAATATCGCAATAATGTAAGTTCTCAATTTTCCCTGACATTGTCATCTTCTATGGAAACTTTCGCGTAACTCATTGAAATCCCTGTTGTGGAACATAAAGTACCGTAATTGAACACGGGTTGAGGAAACTAAACATATTAACAAAGCATTAATGGTTATGAAACTTATTAACAAAACATTAGGCATGCTTATTATTGAATAAGAAGGCCTGCAAACACAAAAATAATACACATGAAAGAAAAAATAATATCCATGAAGGCAGCACATATGTGTGCAAATGTATAATATTGTTGAAATATAATAGTGCTCAAAATAAAATATATCTCTACCATTAACAAAAAGAATTCAATAAATATGATTTACACAGTGTCTTTTTAAAATTCTAAAAATGTCCTATGTCCATCAACGGAATCTCATCATCGGTTTGCAACCTCCATCACCATTCCCAGTTCATTATTTATCAACATAATTTCACTATTAATTTGCTTGAAATAAAAGTGCTATAACTATCTAAGTTTTTGCATTTATGGCACACATCTATCCATAAATTTTTTATTAAATAAAAAATAAATATTTTCTTACTAATAGCTATTAGATGCAAGTCCGTGCAATTTACACTAGTATATAATAGTGTGCATGCTACTTATACCCGGATATAGGTTGTTGAAATATTTGAACAAGCATAGGTCAAATATTAAAATGTGTATATACATAGGTTGGAAAATCATATACTTAGAATAATTGTACACATAGGCACTAAAATAGGTATAGGCCAAATACTAGAAGAGAAATGATAGTTGAGCATAGGGTATAGACATGGGTAGACAATAAAAACAAATATATAAACGACGTTTTTGAACCCAAATATTGCACTAAATATCAGCAAGTTATGATCTTTTCTGCATAGGTGTGCATATGAAATTGTTGCCGTTTTGTTTTTCATGCTAACATGCTATACAAACTCTCACATTTTTGCTAACTGTATTTTAAAAATCTAAAAGTTGCAACCGAACTATAGAGTAGGAGTGTAGAATGACATACATATATACAGATATACCGCAGACTCTACGTGCATCTAAACTAAAGATTTGCATGTCATAGCGAAAGTCATAAATATGCGATATTAGTTGGTTTCGTAAATTTGTTTAGATAGAATTTGTAAGTGGTTTGATGAATTCAGAAATGTTATTGGAAGAGAATGAAAAGAGTTTTACTTTTATTAATGCAATAGAATTGATACATCGTTTCTACAATATGTTGCTCTATTTATATAAAACAGAGAATGAGTAAATGGGCTTTATATATCCAGCCCAGTACAATGACAAAAAGAAATATATTCTAGTTGCAATACTGTATCGTTTCATTTAACTCCCCCCCTCAACCAGAAGCTAGGGTTAGGGTTTCATTATCTTTCACGAGCGATTCAGAGGCTTGGCCGAGATGATTCCTTTTAAATCCCTTCTCTCTCTTTTACACTTGAATCTCTACAACATGATAACATACTAAGATGTGATCTGCTTTGACTTGCAGATCTGAAGTAAAATCTATTGCTTCTTCAAATCGTCTTCGAGAATTGATCTGAAGACTGATGCTATTGCAGATCTGAAGTTGAGAGCTTAAAGATGGAACGTTTGTTTGATTCTTCACTGATTACTTCCACTTTCAAGTCTTGTCTGAATCGATGAAAATTCTTTGCAGATAATGCCTTTGTAAGTATGTCTGCGCGTTGGTAAGGTGATGGTAAGTGATTCACTTGTAGCTTTTCTTTTTGTACCAACTCACGGACAAAATATAAGTCAATCTCTATATGCTTTGTCCTTGAATGCATGATTGGATTAGCTGCCATATAGACTGTACTTTGATTGTCGCACCATATCGTTGGTTTAATCTCTGTTTTAATGTTCATTTCTGAAAGTAATGATTGAATCCAAGTGATTTCTGCGGCAGCACTAGCTATGCTCCGGTATTCAGCCTCTGTGCTGGATCTGGAAATAGTAGTCTGCTTCTTTGAGCACCAAGAAATTGGATTGTTGCCTAAGTATATGTAGTAGCCTGTTACAGATTTTCTGTCATCCACATATGTTTCCCAGTCTGCGTCTGCATACGCTGTGATGCTAAGTTGTTTGCACTTCTTTAACATATTACCATAATTTGTTGTGCCATTAAGATATCTGAGTATCCTTTTAACTGCTTTCCAGTGTTCTTCACGTGGTTCCTGCATAAATTGTGAAACTTTGTTAACACTGAAAGATATATCTGGTCTTGTTATGGTGGAGTATTGTAGGGCTCCTACAATACTTCTATATTGTTTGATATTTAATATTGGTTCTCCCCTGTGTTTGGATAGTTGCTGATGACTGATCATTGGTGTGGGCTGTGATTTAGCACCTTCCATTTTTGCTTTAATTAGCAACTCCTTGATATACTTCTTTTGGCTTAGGAAGATTTCTAAATCTGACCCTTTTTTCACTTCTATTCCCAGGAAGTAGTTCAGTTCACCTAAATCCTTAATTGAGAATTGCTTATCAAGATACTGTCTTATGCCTTTGATTTCATTCTCATCGTTACCTGTTATAATTACATATATTAGTATGTAAACAATAAAATTACTGCTAATTTTGATGAATAAAGAGTTATCTGATTTGGTAGATTGATAGCCCAAATGAATTAATGTGGCTTTCAATCTATCAAACCATACTCTGGGGGCTTGTTTTAACCCATATATGGCTTTGTTTAGCTTACACACAAGATTGGTGCCTTGTTTGTATCCCTGTGGCTGCTCCATGTAGATTTCTTCCTGCGGAACACCATTTAGAAATGCATTGTTTACATCTAACTGTCTCAAGTTCCAGTTATTATTTAAGGCAATTGTAAGAACTATTCTGATAGTTGTTGGTTTCACCACTGGTGAAAAGGTTTCACTGAAATCAAAACCATATTCTTGTGTATATCCTTTGGCAACAAGCCTTGCTTTATGTCTGGACACTGTTCCATCTGGATTTCTTTTCAATTTATAGGTCCATTTGCATCCTATGATGTTTTTGTTGCTTGGTGGATGAACAAGACTCCATGTATTGTTTTTCACTAATGCCTGATACTCTACATCCATTGCTGCTTTCCAGTCTTTGTCTTTAAATGCTAGATCAAATGTTTGTGGCTCTAGCTCTGTGGTGCATGTAGTTGCAGTATAAACCTTTGGTTTATAAATTCCACTTTTTGATCTGGTTATCATGTGATGGCCTGTTCTGGTCTGCAGTTTAGTATCAGATGATTTTGAACTGCTGTCCTGATTTGCAGTATCATCTAGTTGATTTTCATGACTATTTTGATCTTGATTGTTTGATATTACAGGTGACTGGAGATGTGTAGCAGGCTGACCAACTGCATCATGACCTGGTCCAGATGACATTGTGTGTTGTGATCCAGTGGCTCCTGTTCTTTCCTCTGTTTCACCAGCATGCCATATATGTGGCATTACTGGTATGTTTGATATGGAAACCTTTGGATTATAAACTTTATGTGTAGTTCTAATATTAGCATTGGCAAAAGGAAATAATTTCTCATTAAAAACTACATGTCTGCTTATAAATATTTTTCATGTCCCATCTAAACACTTATATCCTTTCTGTTTAGTTGGATAACCTATAAATGTGCATGGTTGAGATCTAAAGTTTAGTTTATGGTTGTTGTATGGTCTTAGATAGGGAAAACACAAGCATCCAAAGGTTTTTAGGTTTTGATAGTCTGGTTTGACACCTAAAAACTTTTCTAAAGGACTCATTCCATTCAGTACTTTGGTTGGAAGTCTATTTATTAAATAAACAGCAGTACTGAAGGAATCTGGCCAGAATTTTAAAGATAGTGATGCTTGTGCTAGTAAGGTCAGGCCAGTCTCAACAATGTTCCTGTGTTTTCTTTCAACCATGCCATTTTGTTTAGATGTGTAGGGACATGTGATTCTATGAACTATACCATTATCTAGAAAATATTTACTAAGGGACTTGTATTCAGTACCCCCATCACTCTGAATGATCTTGACCTTATGATTGGTATGCTTTTCAACTTGAGTGATAAAATATATAACAGCATTATAAGTTTCTGCCTTGGATTTTAAAAAGTATATCCAAGTGTACCTTGTACATGCATCAACAAAGGATATGTAATACTTATACCCATAATTTGAACAGATAGGTGATGGACCCCACAAATCTGTTGAAATCAATTCAAGAGGTACTTTGTATTCTGTTACAGAATCTGCAAAAGCTAATTTGTGGCTTTTGCCCATTTGACAGTAAGAACATATATATGGCAAAGTTATATCATCAAAAGAAATTTTATTTTCTTTAAGAACCTGTTTTACAATACTTGTACAAGGATGACCTAGTTTGTAGTGCCAAAGGTTAAAGTTATTTCTACTGGTTTCACATGACTGCAATTCATTGTTATTACAATTTGTCATTCTTTGATTTGAACCTTTGCTATTAGTCAGAGTGAACTTGTATAGACCATTTACTGCATTACCCTGCAAGAGTATTTCCTTAGTTAGTATATCTTTAACTAGGCAATAATTTGGGTAAAATTCGAAATAGACATTATTATCATGAGCAAATTGAGAGACACTCAACAGGTTTTTCTTAATACTGGGTACTCTTAACAGATTATTGAGATATAATTGTCTTTTACCTTTGATATGAGTATTGCCAGTGTGTGTGATCTCAATTGCTTTGCCATTTCCCATAATAATAGATTGTTTACCTCTATATTCTCTGCAGCCCAGATTTAGATTCTCTATGTTGCTTGTTAAGTGGTTTGTTGCCCCTGAGTCTGGATACCAGGACTCATCTTGAATGTGATCTGCTTTAGCAATTTCATCCAGATTTTGATTTCTGTTTCCACTGGGTTGTTTGCCTAAATCCAGTTGTACTTGTGCCATGTTTGCATTGTAGTTGTTATCTCTCTGATTGTTTGGTCCCTGCCCTGGCACATAATTTGCATTAAATCTGAAATAGCATTTTATAGCAGTGTGTCCAACTTTTTTGCATATCTGACATTTTGGTTTGTTATTGCCATTAAATCTTCCTCTGCCTCTTCCCCTGGCTGTCTGACCTCCCCTTTGTGATTGCTGATCTGTTCTTCCGTAGTTCTGATTTCTGTTTTTACTATTTGAAGCATAGTTGATAGACATGTCTGTATCTGAGGGTTTCTTGTAGTCTAGCCTTCCTTCATGAGCCAAGAGTATGGAGTGGACATAGTCAATAGTGGGCAGAGTTTCTTGTGATGCAATAACTGCCACCACTACCTCATATTCATCTCCTAACCCACTCAGTATTGTTAAAACATGCTCTGTATTGGACATCTTATGTCCTGCAGCCTCAAGCAGATCACAAGTATTCTTGATCTTGTAGAGGTATTCCTTCATGGGTTGACTATCTTTCCTTATATTATGTAACTGCCTTTTGTAATGCATTATTTTGGCTGCTGACTGTGTATTGAAGATTCTTTCTACTGTAGTCCAAATTTCATTTGCTGTTTTGCACCCTATAACTTGTGGTAACAACTTTACACTGATTGAAGAAAGCAACCAAGAACTTATTAGACTGTTTTTCCTTTGAAATTTGACATATTCCTCATTACTCACTGTTTTGTTTTCTTGATTAGTGATAAACTTGGGTGGAGTGGCTATCATGCCTAGAATGTATCCATCAAGACCATATCCTCTGGCAACAGTTTCAACTTGCACTTTCCAGAGAAGATAATTGTCATCTTCAAGATGTGCAGTGATGAGATTGGGGTGTGGGATAATTACAGTTTTGATCAAACTGTCAGTAACATCCATGGATTGCGATGAGGTGCCAGTATCATTACCTGATGTTGCACTGCTTCCTTCAGCCATGAAGAAACTTCTTTAAAATTGGAATTGAGAAAGAAAGAACTCAGAAATAGGGTGAAATCAAGAAATTCTTCCTTCAACAGGTATGTTGCAACCGAGCAATATGATGAGGCTTCTCTGATTGCTCCTCATATGGAACTTACCTTTTTTTTGATTGATGAGTTTCTGTTCTCTTCTCTGACTAGATTTCTGATTTTCTTTCTTGATTCTTGAATATGTTTTTGTGGGGATTCTCTGTAGCCGATTGTTAATCTTGGCAAGGCAGTAGATTCTTTGAACAGATTCCTTACCCAAGTGATGATGAAAGTATTCTGATGGATAGGTTGATCCAAATGATGAGATTTCTCTGATGGATCAGTTCTTGCATAAAGTTGTTAAGCTGTAGATGATTCTGTCCTTAGCTCTGATACCAAGATAGAATTTGTAAGTGGTTTGATGAATTCAGAAATGTTATTGGAAGAGAATGAAAAGAGTTTTACTTTTATTAATGCAATAGAATTGATACATCGTTCTACAATATGTTGCTCTATTTATATAAAACAGAGAATGAGTAAATGGGCTTTATATATCCAGCCCAGTACAATGACAAAAAGAAATATATTCTAGTTGCAATACTGTATCGTTTCATTTACTTGTTTTATTTTCTTTTTCGTTCTGTGATGAATACACATATATGGTAATTTATATCGTCCTGCACTGTTTCTTATCTCTACATCCGCCTGTTTTTTTGTTTATTTCCTTAGCTTCGTTTTGTTTTTAACCCTTGCCAGTTCCTTCGTTTCGCCTTTTTCGATTATTCCCATCTCGAGCTTCTTCGATTTCTTGTTTTCGGGCCTTCCACACTGTTCTGTTGCCAGATCTACCGTCGCGTTTGAGTTCCCCTTTTCGTTCTCCATCTCGTTCTGCCTCCAGTTCCTAATTTCCTCGGTTGTGCTTTCTTGCTTGCCTAACCCCTCCTCTTGCTTGTCCTGTGTTAACAGAAATTTTTTGAGTTGGCTTCTTGGATTTGGGATCGAGCTTTGCTCGACTAGTTTGGGAATAGCCTGGGATTATTTGCGAGCTGATGGTTGCCTCGTATGGAGGTTTTCTGGGTGTTATCGTCTTCTGGTTGGTGCGATCTGTGGTGGTTTAGTTTGTGTTCTGTCTGTTGCAAGCTTTTGTGGTTGCTCGCTTTTTGGTGGTCCATCTACGGTGATCATTTGGGCATGGGTTCTGGTACAAGCAGTTTGACCCGTTCCTCCCCGTCAGTCCTTGGCGTTGTATCTGCTGGCCAAGCTCCTTCCCACCAAATATATGTGGTGAGCTATGCCTTGTGTTTGGTCTTATGATGTCAATTCTACGTAGGGCTGGTTTCTTGGTTGCTGTTTTGGATGCTGTTGATTTTGCTCTGCTTTTATCTTGATGTTAAATTGTTTGGTGCTTTTCAGTTTGGACTTCAGATTTTTCTGGTTGTGTCATAATAAGTGTTGTAGAGTTATTTTTCATCTGTGTATCTTGATGTATGAATTCACCCTGCGTGGTGTTCAGACTGCCTTGTGCAGCTTGTAGTAGCTAGCACCCTGCGTGGTGTTGATTTTGTAGCATAGGCAATTTGCCTATCTTCAGGTCCATAAGCTAGTTTAGTTTCTATTAGTTGCTGAGCAATCCGCCTCACATTTGTATCTCAATTGTAATGTGGTATGACCACTATAAAACCAGCTTGACGATACAAAATAATAATACTTTATTTTTTCTGAAAAAAATAGTAATAAAGCAAAACCGAAACTTATATAACATAATATATTATATAATTTATGGATACAGGCTATAGCTGTAACATATGATACAACAATTTATGTACCTGAGAAGCTTTCTCACCGCCACTTAAGCCTGGTGATCTTGAGAATATTTAAATGAGTTAGTATGATTGCAGTGACTGAAGTGGAGAATATGGTAATTGATTTTTGTGTGGAAGAGGAAAAGATATGGTTCTATATTTATAGAGAGGAAAGCGCGGTATTTTAGGAGATGGACTGACTCAAGATATTTAAAATATATTTACTTGGTTAGGTAATATATAAATCAGCCCATTTTATTGACTTGGTCACATGAGGGTGTAGAAGAGGCATACTTACATCAGCCATGGGTAATGTTGTACAATCATGTACAGACGTAAATTTTATATAGGGTACTGGCATACATACTTATATTAGCGAGATGGTTTTTTTTAATAAATATATGCGTGCGTACTTCTAACATTTTGATCATTTGATGGAGTAGAAGGTTAAAAATATATAATATATTAACCTTGTAGCAAAGGTAGCGAGAAAACTTAATAAAGATATTGACTTAGTAGCGAGAAAATTTGGCAAAGGAAGCGAAAAAAAAATCTGAAAAGTAAATTATTATATTTTAATAGCTAAAGGGTATATTTGGTAGTTCACGCTTACACCAAAAAAATATTACACCAAAGATATTACAACTATTATTAAAGATATTAACCATCATATTTTGTTCTAGGATCAATAAGATCATATATATATATATATATATATATATATATATACACACACTTAATATTTAATGTTTAACATAATCAATCCAACGTGTACATAAGTAAATTTTTTTTCAATCGACCATTAAATATATTGATAGTAATATTTATATTTAAATTGCATGTAATATAAACACACACACGAAATACACACATGTAATTTAAAGTATTTAAATATATGATACTATTATAAAATACTTTTTATTTAACGTAAGATATATATTAAACAAATTGCATATATATATATATATATATAGGCAAAGTTTAAATAAATAAAGTTTATATTTATATATAAACAATTTAAGCAAAAAGTTAAATGTTTTCGGGTTTTAAATTTATACAAAAAATTTTGTTTTGATATTTACCATTTGAAAAATTACACACACACACACACATATGTATGTATGTGTGTGAGTTTATATATATATATATATATATGTGTGTGTGTGTGTGTGTGTGTGTGTGTGTGTGTGTTTTTGGGTGTGTGTATAAAATTAAATAATTAACAAGAAAATTTAATTAAAAAATCATAACATTAAACATGTATACATATTACACACAAATGCATACATACATATTATCAACAAATCAAAGTAATTAAAAATTGAATGTTTAATTCTTCAACCATATAATAATTTGGTTGACTTACTTTAGTAAGAAAAAATTTTATTATCTAGCAGCTGTAGGTATTTGAAAACAAATATTTGAGTAAGTAAAATATATTTAAGTCTTTATATTTAACCATCTTTTAAAGACCAAAATTAATTTAATAATATATATATTATCTATCTATTATATGTGTGTGTGTATTTGTATATTTAAAATAATATTAATATTTAAAAGTTTTTAAATAATAAATAGTTTTTGAAATATTATATTATATTTTAAATTAAGTCAAACTTATTATGATGTGATGATGATAATATTAATATATTAGCGAAGGTTGCTTACTAATACCGTTTCAACCTATGGAAAATGAAAATATTACAAGTAAATTAAAGAGACACGATTTAGAGTAGTTCGATCAAATGATCTACATCCACTATATTTGTTATCTTTACTACTTTGATTTCAGTTACAATTGCTTGATTGCAAAGGCAATGATAGATGGAATCAACGGAAAAAATTCCATCCTTGTACAAGCGTATAAGTGCATTTATAACAGTTGAAATTTAGGTCAAACGGCTTAGATTGACACGTCGATCATTGGGAATCCTCATGGCGGTTGATGGCATTGCAAAGCTTAGATGTCAGCAAGCTTAGATGCCAAATGGACTAAATGTCTTAGATGATGGCTTACTAGTGGGTTGTACCAAGGCATGTCATTGTTAGAAAAGCGACAAAGGGATAAGGTGCTGTTGTTGAATGGTGACACTGTTGCCATATGGACAGTGAAGGAAAAGGGGTGATTGATTCAATAATGTCACTCTTGTCAAATGGACAGTGTCTTTATATGCCGATCTTTTCAATGGAACAGAGTCATTGCTTATTTTTACAGGGACGATTAGACACTTTTGGCGGAGGCCTACCAATCCAAGACATAATAGGGGAGATGAGACGGGTTGGTCGTCGACTGATTTGGGAGGTAGTGAATATTAAGGGACCTAAATAGGTGATCACGAGAGAAACCTTCATCATGCGGGTAGGTACCTTGATCGGGCCTCACTCCTACTATGGACGCCAACTGGTAGGGTCGTTGTACGGACCCTTTATCTATTTGGGCACTTCTGTCATCAGTGGGCTCATAGGTCGGGCAGAGTGATGGCGAGGCCAATTGAGGCAAGGTGAGAACACCGAATGCTCAATAGGCCTGCTTGTTATATTCTTAGGAGAAAATCGAGCAACATTTCACCCCTAAGTTCGCTTCCAGAGGGGATGGCGGGCTTGCTATCTTAAGCATTTAATGCTAGCAACATGTGTTGTTTTCTTGATGGTTTGATGATTCAGTTTTCAAGATGGTTTAAAGACGATTCGGGGATGTGGCGAGTTAATTAATTAAATCTAGATGGTCTAGATTACTTCTTACCCATTCCATCCAATGAATCCAATTTGAAACAAAAATAAATAAGATGTGGCCATCTCCTTCTTCCATTCTTTACCAAGCATTTCTAATTCAGATATTAAAGAATTTTTAAGCTTTTTCGAAAAATCTTTATCATCTTTTTCGATCTTTCTCTCAACACAACTAGTAAGTACCCACTTTTCATTCACATTGATTTTCGATATTAATTCTGTGGTTCTCCTTGGATGATTTTATCTATCGCTAAACAATAATTTTGCTTTTATTTTATTACTTTGTATTTATTTGTTAAGAATTTTCTAGTTTAGAGATTCTCCTACGAAAGGCGTTGGTCGGCCAACGTTGAGGAGTCGAAGTTGATCGATCAACGTCGGAGCGCTTTCTAATTACCTAAAAACTGAAGTAGTCATGTTAGGATTACCAAATTACCCCCACTCCTCTTGAGAAGAAGATAGCTCTTAGTTGGGTTGTAGGCCTTGCCCGTAAATAGATTCATTAAAATAGTGGGTTATGTGGGCCACATGGCCTCCTTAGGCTGATGACAAGCATAGGTGAGGGACTTAACATGGTAGTCTGAATGGTGCACCCAAGTCTAAATCATGGGGTTCCTTTGAATTGTGCTCTGGAGTTTGGGTCAATCGAGCTTATGCTGAAAGGATGCATATCGTAGAGTCTGGTGTACCCCTATGCTCGTGTTAGTGTGGTTCGGTGAGTAGGTTGTTTAATGTTGACAGATAGACAAAGGGAAAGAGACAATCAATGAGGCTTCCTCTAGTGGGCGCACTTTTGTGGTCAGTTTGAGCCAATTTATCCTTTCGTCGTGGACGTGCCAAATCAGTCCCTAGTCTATCACTTCACATGGTCCATGCCCTACATGTAGTGCGAGCTAACCCTTCCATTACATACTTTCTTCGTCCGTTTCTTGAACAACCACCAAATGGTGCTGGTGCAACTATCTCCCAATGGTTATAGTCTAATGGTAAGACCGTTCATTGTTTGCTACAAATTAGGTCAACCAGAGCCCGGCTCGCTCTTTATACAATACATGTTCAAACAGTTGAAGCAGGCCCATGCTACAAAAGGCTTGTATTATCACCTACAAGCATGTAATCTCCCAGCTTATTTCTACGACCTTTCGAGCAAGGCCTCCAGGTACAAAGACTGGCACTACTTTGTGTCTACAACAGTTAATACCACCCTCCAAATGTGGGTGTTCTATGTAAGTGTACACGGATCTAGTATGATATGGCTAATACGAATGATCAAGTATATATACTCTAAACTAAGTAAAGTCGACTAATATAGTATCAAAACGTAGAATAAATAAAAATGATCACACTAGGAATTTTATAGTAGTTCAGATCTTCCGTCCTACGTCCAGTCCCGAAGCTCCCTTTGGGAATTTCCACTAATCAAAATCCTCGCTTAGCCTGAAGGAACAGGCAATACAAAAGACTGTCTTGAGTTGACAATCTTATGCTATTTACAACACCGATACTGATTGCTGATACAAATCTTCCTATAATCTCCCCTTGAGTATGATGAGTGTAGTCACATGGAATTGTAGGAAATTTTATCACCAAAATGCGATAGATATGGTGATATAGATTGAGAATAAGAAATTGATATTTGCAATAGAGTTAGATAGCAAGACGGAATTAGAATGTCAGAAAGTTAAAAAAACTAATCTCAATTCTTGAATATATTTATAGATGACCAAAGGTTTTGTTTGGTGGTTGTTACTATTCAAATTAAAGCCTTTGATAAGTAGTTGCATCCATTAGAAAATGAGACATGACTGATGGAGAAGAAGAGAAGCGTCTATTCAAACTTTTTGACTGTTGCAACTTTCCAAACATCTAGAAAATATGATCAGACATCTGGTTGTTTGAGTTTATATAGATTACAAATGGCAGTTTAAAGAAATTTAAAAATTAGCGTCTTCAGACGTTTGGAAGTGTAGTCTAAACGATGTTTATACAATTCAGACGTCTTTGATAAAGAATATTAGAAACCCAAGAGTTTGGTCAGATGTTTGGTAGGTCATTCCAGACGTCTAGTTGATGCACTTTGAATATTGGTTTAAAATATGTGTTGCCAGACATCTAATTAGTGTTCCCAGACGTCTGGTTACCTGATTTTTTGAAAAACTATAACTTTTACTTTGTTTTCGAAAATGATATAATTTGAAATATTTTTGTGTGTGCTCATCTAACTCAAGTGAGGTTGTATAAGGTAATCTAAGACACTAAATACAAGTATATGACCTTACTTTAAAACCATTTTCATGTCGCTCTTCGTGATTATTTTCCACTTTAGCTTCCATTGGTCTTTCAATATCCAACGCTCTTTAGTCCTTTATATACCTTTTAATTTGTCGAAATATTATACAATACGATTTTATATTTGTTGTCATTAAAACCCAGTAAGAGAGATTCTAACATTCTCTCTTTTTTTTATGATGACAACTATATAATCTTTTTTAATAAATATTTAACAATAATATGAACAAAACCCTCCTTTAAAATGATATCTCCCCTTATCAATATGCATATATTTCTCCCTTTTGTAATTATCAAAAAGTATGTATGAGAAATAATTATTCAAATATGCAAACTACAATGATAACTACACATGAAATAAGTAAGAGATGAACAACTATCCGACACACATAAAGTCATATAAAAGATATAACAAGAGAAAATAACATGCCAAATTGTTCAACATAAGAGAAATGACAAAGAGAAATAACAGAAGTGCTTAAACTAGATGGAAGTTATTGATGATGATTATAAGAGAGCCAACCTTAATTCTCATAATATTCATAGTACGCAGAAGGATCGGTTTGATAATCTGGCGGCCATTGATGCTCCACGGTTCTTAGCTCTTCGTCTTCATTAATTGGTAGACCTTGGAATGGGGAATAGTACAATTGTTGAGTAGGTGGCAGAGGTTGTAAATCAGACAAGATAACTCCACGTCCTTGTCTTCCTCTCTTTATAGTTCCTGAATAATAGTTTTACCTCTTTCACCATGAGAGGATTCTGCAATATGCTCGGATTGTTGAGCATGAGAAGGAGGTGGACTATGAGGAGGAGAGGATAAAGAAGTAGAGCTATATCAGCCTCTTACTTTTCTTATAATTTTAGATAATGATGTCATTATCTTCTCCAAAGTTCTATCTATTTTTCCCACTCTTGTCAAAAAGGATCATTCTAGGCCTTTTACCCTCCTTGATAAGGTCTTTTAATTACTGGTGATAACTTGTCAGTTTCGAAAAGTCAAATATGCTAATGATTCGTTCGGGTTTGGATCAAGTCTAACATCATGAATATCAGAGTCGGAGAGGTAACCAGATTGTTGTTCCATTGTAGGGGAAGGAGTAGGAACTCGTGTAGGAGGTGGAGGACGAACTGTATATTGAGATAAGGCTTGGTCACATTGAACTGTCCATTCTTTGAAGCTTATGTGAGGAGAAATTCTTTCGGGAAGATGCATTGAGCTAAAAAATCGAGTTCCGCTATATTTAACTGGGATGGGTTCAAAGTTTGAAGGGATGTTATTGACTTCGGAAAATTGTAGAAGCCATATTATATAAGGAGCGTAAGCATAGTCGGCTATCGATGGAGCCATTATCTCATTATGAATAAACTTTACCCAATTAACTTTTATTCCCCCAAAAATTGAATAAAAAGCTTTATGGTTGTTATCATAAATTTTCTTGTGATTTCCTAGGAGAGGAAAAATAGTGTTTATCCTCATCCTATTAAGTAATATAGCATGGGGTCGAAAGATACTTGTTTTCCATTCTCGCATATTGCTTTCCAAAATTTCATGATTATTGGAATTTCTAGGTAATCTCCTATGATCAATTAGTTGTTCTAATTCCAGTCCACCTCGCCCATACCCAAGAGCTATAACAAGATGATTCACATGGATTTTTATTAATATTCCATATACACTTGTCCATAACCATCCCTCCTCATTATGTGGTTTCGATAAATTTTCACTACACAAATTCACATAGAAAAGATAAATGACTGGTGGATCAATTATTACCTGATTTTGTTCATATTCAATCAAAGGAGTAATTTCCGCAACATTAGTAAGTTTTTGAGAATTTAAATTTTCGGTGCTTTTAAAAAAAATGGTTTTCCAAGTTTTGAAAATAAAGTATATTATTTGAAAGTATTATCGAAAGGAAATTGTTTCCAAAGAATTTTAAAAGAAGTAAGTCAGTACTCTCCTCTTATGTCGCTAGAAAATAATTTTGATGATGACCGCAGCATCATCGATATTCATTTTCGAGTCTCAAAGTGGGATGACCACTTAGTAGCTTTGCTACACTTTTGTTTTGGAAAATGGATTTGATTTGAATTTCTTGAGAATGATTTGTTGTATAAAATATATATATGTATATATTTATTTCAAAATGGTTTGAAGGGAAACCGAAAATTTAACTCTTAAGTTTTATGTTAAGTGATGGTTTTCAATTATTGAAATAAAGCAAAAATTTTGAATAATTGGAGTGTCTAAAATGAGAAATGGAATTGGAATAACTTGAAACAGTTGAACTAGGATAAATTTATTTGTATAATACTAAATTGCATTCTAAAACATATATAACTTACCTGAAATATTCAAAAAGTTAAAATGTTAATGTGAGCATGTAATTGAAGGTTATATAAGAGAAAACTTAAGTAATAAAAACGTTCAAACTAAATTTTGCTTAATAGAAATGTTGTAAATAAAAGGTAAATCTGTATAGTGCTCAATTACACTCAGAAACATCAATAAAACTTACCTGGAAAAAAGTGAATGTAATGAGAATATGTAATTGAATAATATACAATATAAATGTAAGTAATAAGATGTCCAAAAATGAAATTTATATGGTTTTGAATTAATTGCTGTATCTGGTGCTATGTATTTCGAATCTATCTTTCCTTTCTGTTGCTTCGGTTCTCCTATCTTGTTCCTTTTCAGGAACGAAAAGTTTTGAGTAGGGGAGAGTGTGACGACCCAGAAATTTTAATGATTTAAATAACGTAATTAACTAAATTTTTCTTGAAAATAAACAAAAAAATTTAGAAATGAAAATTTGATATTTGGTATGCGTCTATTTAAGCGTAGCAAGTATCAAATTTTCATTGGAAAATATGTAAGTTTGTTTGGCTGTGAAATTTCAATTTAAAATTCAAAATCAGTTAAATTGATGGAAATAAAATATTTTTGAAATCTGAATATTTTATATAATAAAATTGTAAATCATGTTCTGAGTGAGATGTCATAATTCATTTCACCAAATTTGGACTACTTTAGCTCCATTTATCTTATTGTTAGCGTTTTAGCAACATTTTGGCAACAAATATCGAGTTTTGATAGCTGGTCGTATCACTCATATCTGTGTACTATCTTGTTTGTCTCATCGCGCCGATCTCTGTAGTATATTCATTCGTGCATTTCGGTGTCTGGTATACGGCGAAATCTATGAAACGGTTAGCCGTATTGGTACCCATTTTAGCCTTTTGTTTCCCTATGGCCCTTCAATTATCCATCGTGAGAAACCAATGGCCACCAACCTTTAATATTTCCTGAAAATTTATGTTCCAGCTTTTGTTATTCACTTCGTTTCAATATATTATTCTGGTTCTAGTTCCGTTTGTTCTATTTTGAGAAAATTATAATATATAAAGTCATCTTGGTTTTGAGAACCTGCTTCTCCTTTTGTTTACCGAACCCTAGCTTGCATCACTCCATCCACCACATTTCCATCAGACCCGTCTCCACCAGTCTTCTCATCACCACCCAACCCTTGAACCCGCTCGTCCCACCACAACATCCAAACCCCAAGCACCTTTACCTAGTCAGCTTTCCACGCAACAGACCCCTAAACTCCACCAAACACCCATGCCGAGTAACCTAGTAGCCCACCGAACATGCAGCTTCCCTCACGCTACAACCACCGTTCTCCTTCGCGTCGCTGACCCTCAAGCTCTCTGCCACCCTCCAAAGCAATCCACAGCCTCCCACTTTCCTTCATTCACCAAACCCAATAACCCTCCTACACCTCCCATGATCGAAACTCCAACACCACAAGCCCCTCCTTGCTCTGCCTCATCCCCTTAATCTGCCATCTCCTCCGCCTCATAGCCACCACCCAGCTCGTCCTTATCCCCTCCACCAGTTCCACAGCTGACCTCGAGCACAGCCTTTCCCACAACCGCCTTGACAAACTGACCGCGCCTTTCCCCTCCGACTCATTTCCTCAACCACGCCGAAATCCAAACCCGAACCGCCATCACCTAGCACCCAGTGTCAGCCACTTACACCTCTCCAGTCGCCGACCAACCCCTGAACCGAAGCCGTACCACTTCTCCACGCAGCCCACCCCTCTGGTTGGACACTTTCCACCTTCACCAATAGCCAAGCAGTAACAGGACCAGCCTACCACCCGAACAACGACTCTGGCCATCCTTTTCTGATATCTGGGAGTGTATATATGTGGTTCTTAGCATCTTATGACAATCCTATATGGGTATATATTCATGCCCAGAGCCCCTGCTTAAACTACAGTTCTTCCCCACTCTTGATCTAGGTCTTCTCCTTTTATATATAAAGTTGTATATATATATATATATATATATATTTGTGTGAAACCCAGCCTGCTCATCTTTTTCCCACTGGAGCCTAGTTTGTTTGCTGCCTTGCCAAGCAGCACAACTCCCGTCTCTTCCTGTCTCTAAAAATAGAAAACGGTATGTGTGTGTATATATATATATATTACTTATATATATATTTTTGGTTTTCATGAATTCAAATTCAAGTTATCTACCTTATCGTTGTCTAGTTATTTGCCTTTTGCTCTGCCTTGTGTGTGCTCGCTGTCCGGAAATTCAACAGTTATTTGCTTTGCTTTGCCGCTGTCCGGAATTTATTACAGCGATTTTACTGCTTTGTCGCTATCCCGTTTGTCGATCTGTGCTTATCGGTGTCCGTCTGCATCTTGTTATCGTTGTTTCCATAGCCTCAAAAGGTGAGCGATCACTCACGATTAACATTCATATATTTAGTAAATTGATTTCACATGAAATGACGATTTAAATATGTTATTAAACTTGAATTGGTTAGTAATTTAATTATTAAATACGATATGTTTTTATTTAAATTTGTTAACCTATTTTAATTGACTTATTGACACCAATAACCATGTGTGTGTGTATTTAAATTGTTAATTATGATCATATTTGCCATTGATATGCTATGTCAATTTATGCTATTTTATATATTATTTTATTGTTCTCACTCTGCAAGTTCCCTGATAGTTTAGGAAATCCCTATGGGTTGAAATGATACATACCCGAACGATCTTATAAATTAGGGGAAATCGTTATGGGTTGAAATGATAAACCCAAGCGATTTTATTGATTTTTTTGAAATTTTGGGATTGGGGGTTGAAATGATATATACCTATAAATTTAAATTGTTGCGGATTGAAATGATAAATATCCGTATCACTTGACCATTGGATAGAAAACTATATGCGGACACCGCTGGTCTATTTTTGAAATGATTTCAAAGATTTTGGAAATAAGTATATTAATAAATTCTTGATTTAAAAAAAAAATTAAGACATTTATTTAATATATATGTAAAATTTAGATTTTATTTAAAATTATATATTTTGGAAATTTTAAATTTATAAGTTAAGTTTTGAAAATGTAAATTTTAAGATTTTACTCATAACTTTAATATTTTTTAAAAATATACAAAATAAGATTTAATACAAAATAAAATATATTTAATAAATAAGATTTAATTAATAATAGTTAATATAATAAAATTGAACTAATATATATAAAATATGTTTTAAAATATTTATTTAAAATTTATACTAATATTTTGAAAATTGATTTTGTAATAACTTTAATAAATTAAGGTTGGAAAGATAAATTGAAATTAATTTGTAATTTAATTTGTTAAGAATTGAATTTAAATAAAAATTGATTTGAACTTATTAATTTTGAGATTTTAAAGATATCATTTTTATTATTGGATTTTGATTAAAGGTGATTAAGTGAATATTTTCAAATTTAAATAAAATTAAAGTTGAATTTTGAAATATAAATGAAATTTATCAAATTGAGTTACGGTAAATTGTTTGAATATTTAAATTTTGAAACCTATTGAATTGGAAGTGGTTTAATTTGTAGTTCAAACCTGGATTTGAAATCGATATAAATTAAAAATGGTTTTAATGAGAATTTGAATTGAACCTTCATCCTTTTTAATTGAAATTGTTAAATTGAGATTGATTTAAATTGAATTTTGGAACTAAAGTCAATTTGAATTGATTTGTGAAAGTGGAAGAAACAATTCTAATTTAAAACTATTTTTGATATAAACTCTTTTTAATATATAAACTATTTTTAATATATAAACTATTTTAATCTATAACCTATTTTTAAATATAAACTATTTTTAATGTATAACTATTCCAATATATAAACTACTTTCAATATTCAAACTATTTAAGTTGGAACTGTTATGATTTAGATTTAATGGATTTAAATGTGAATACTTCGATATGATGGTTTAACCTATTTTGTGGTTATGATTTTGGAAATGAATATGATTTAAAATGAATAATGATTTCGAAAGCGAATATGATTTTGAAAGTGGTATGATTTTGAAATGAATATGATATTTTGATATGAAGTATGAACTGTTTGAAATGAAAATGACCACGGTGTGAAATAAGCATTTGGTTGTTAAAGAGATCGGGATCAGATATTGTCATACTCTCTGCCAATACCAAAAACCTTTAAAAACTATGCACGTTGTGGAGAATCCAAAACGAAGTAGGATGGTTTGGCGAATGCCTGTATGAGGTATGAACGCAGCCCTGACCCCCTCGGGTCAGCTTGAATGACTAAAACAGGAGCTACGCCGTGCCAAGAGTGGTCGCACCTTCGATCGAGCATGCTTCTTCGAAACCATTCTATTACTTTGTGATTTGATTGGGTACACCTTTGATTACGAGAGTGTGTCTCGAGGTGGGCAGTAGTAGCTGCTATGCGTTACCACCAGTCCGGATCCGCAAAACAGTAGTATCCTACCCTGGGCATTGCCTCGCATGCCTTGTCATATGCCTTATCGCGCCCACAACGAGTTTGGTTTGTATCGTACCTATGGAGTGCTCACTTAGTATCCCACCAGTTTGGTGGAGCTTACAGTATCTGTATAGAATATGATATTTATATAAAAATGTGTTAAGGGGGATATGGGAAACGCCTTAACGCTATTTTAATAGTTTACTTTACTGTAGACATTATCTATGTAGCGTATTGTATTATGTATGTAGATAGTTCCACGGATCCTTAAAGGATGGGAATCTCAAACATCCTTTAAGTTATATTACATTTCACTTGAGTTGATTTACTTGCATAAGAATG
The DNA here is from genome assembly GCA_030737815.1 of Allium fistulosum. Classification (NCBI taxonomy): domain Eukaryota; kingdom Viridiplantae; phylum Streptophyta; class Magnoliopsida; order Asparagales; family Amaryllidaceae; genus Allium; species Allium fistulosum. The sequence continues at coordinate 47,251,653 of CM060906.1, forward strand.
TTAATCCTAACTCGAGTGTTTTGTTTTTGCTTTATGCTCGGGTCAGACACTGAGTGTCACAGCATTTGAGACTCACCTTTGGAGCTTGGAGTTTTGTTTGGAGATCTATCTTTTATCTGTTCAGCTTTCCAGTTATTTATTTTAGACTTTTCATTTGTTTATATATTAGAGATTCCTTTGTATTTGGATTTCTGATGTATTTTGCTATAGGCTCTGATGTTCTATTGTAGCTTCATGAACTACTATTTATCTATTTCCGCTGCTTATTATTGTAATACTGCATGTCTGTGATTCTGTGATTGATTTATTTACTGTATATGCTAAGCTTTTCCAAATAAAAATTAACAATATGTTGTTTTGAGCAATTCAAGTCTGACATGTGTGGATTATTGCCTATTTGAATGGTTCAAAATGGCAGGTCTTTACAAATTCCAAATCTGGTAACGATATTCTTGATTATGAACTTGAGGACTTCTCCCAATGTGATATTTGGAAGCGGCTCAGCTTCTACTCACTTCGTGAAGTGATCAGTGGCTACCACTGCATATTTAGCTCCTCCTTTGGATACAGGCAATGGCTGATTAGGTCAATTTCCCATACATCGAAAGGCCATGGGCTTGAGATAGAAGTCAATTTGCTTAATGGTAGGCGAGGGATCTTAGAAAACTTTTGACATTTTTTTACATAATTAATGACTTGACAAGTCATTTGAGGCATTGCCTCATAACTTTCTTGGCCAACTTTATGCCATTGGAATGGTCTCTACAGAATCCTTTGTGAGCTTCCCTTAACAATTTTACTCCTGCTTCTAGATTAACACATCTTAAGTAAGGGAGAGAATATCCCTTTTTATAAAGTATCGCGTTTGTCATGATAAAAGTTAGGGCTTGGCCTTTTATTCTCCTTGCCTCTGTTTTCTCTTTTGGTAGCCTTTCTTCTATTATATATTCGACGGTAGGCGTCATCCAATTATCTTTATATTGATTATGAGCTTCCGTATGAGAAGAGTTTTCTAAAAGAGTCTCAGTTTCGTCTTCTTTCTCTTTGTGTGTTAAGGCTTGAGACATAGTCAACATCAAGGTCTCATTTTCTGGATTGGGGATTTTCTCCTCTATACTAGGATTCTCTTGGTAGCATATAGGCACAATTCGGCCTTCTGGTGCCCCCTATGAGCTGACCAACTTTGCTAAAGAACCAGCTTGGGAGTTCTAGCCTCTTAGCACTTGGTGTATTGAAAAACCTTCAAATTGTGTCAACATTTTCAATATCATTTTCACATATAGGATTAGTCTAGCGCCCTTTGTCTGATATTTCTTGTTTGGCTGATTTACCATTATATATGAATCACTGAAAATTTTGATTCTAGGGATTTTCAATTGGAGGGCTAGTTAAGTCCCTCTATCATGGATTCATATTCCGCCACGTTGTTAGTGGCTGGAAACCATAACTTCATTGCATAGCATAAACGATGTTCATTGGGAGTTATGACCACATATTCGGCCCCAGCTCCTAGTTTATTTGAAGCTCCATCTACAAATAATTGCCACTTAAGTTTTAGATCTTTTTCTGATTGCTCTTTAGTGAATCCTGTACAATTGTCGACAAATTCGGCTAGTGCTTGTCCTTTAATTGACACCCAAGGTAGGAATTTAATATTATATTGGCTAATTCTATTCCCCATTTAACCAACCTTCCTGAAGTTTCCGGTATACTTATAACCTGCTTGAGTGGAAAATTGGTTAAGAATTTGACTGAACCTAAGCCCTTAATTTTCATGCGGTGAGCATTAAAAAGTACGCTAGTTTCTTTATTATTGGATATCTAATTTCTGCATCTTTGAATCTATTGCTGATATAATATAGTAAAAGCTGAATTCCTTTTTCCTCTCTTATCAGTGTTGAGCTAATCGCATGTTCAAAAACTGCCATGTAGAGATAAAGATTTTCCCCATCCACAGGGCTAAAGAGAATTGGCGGTTTCTCCAAATGGTCTTTCAGCTCTTTAAAGGCTTTTTAACAATCCCCACTCCATTCGAAGTTTTTCTTCTTCTTAATCACATCGAAGAATGGAATGCATTTATCCGTGGCCTTGGAAATGAATCTGTTCAATGCTGCCACTTTCCCATTCAAGCACATTACATCCTTGCTTGTCTTAGGTTCTGCCATATCTCTAATTGCTTAAATTTGATCAGGATTAACTTCAATTCCTCTTGTACTGATGATATATCCCAAAAATTTGTCAGACTGAATTCCAAAAGAACATTTTTGCAGGTTAAGTATCATCTGATATCTTCGTAACAAACCAAACATTTCTTCTATGTCTTTTAGATGACCGCCTCTGTGTTGAGACTTGACCAACATATCACCCACATATACTTTCATGCTCCAGTCAATTTGATCTTGGAACATTCTATTCACTAGTCTTTGGTCTGTTGCTCCAGCATTTTTCAATCCAAAGGCATTATATTGTAGCAATATATTCCCCAATCTATTATAAAACTAGTGTTTTCCTCATCTGATTTGAACGTTGGAAGTTGATTGTATCCAGAATACGCATCCATAAAAGATAAAAGTTGGTATTTGCTTGTTGCTCGACTAACTGATCTATCCTCGTGAGTAGATAGCAATCTTTTGGGCATGCTTTATTCAAATAAGTGTAATTAACACACGTTCTCCACTTCCCATTGGATTTCTTGACTAGCACTGGATTAGCTAACATTTTGGATAAAGTACCTCTTTAATAAATCCATTGTCAAGCAATCTTTTGAATTCTTCTTTCAAAGCATTAGACTGAACTTTATAAAATTGTCTTTTCTTCTATCGGACTGGTGTGACATTTGGGTCTATATCCAAAGCATGCCACATGATGGTTGGATCTATTCCAACCATATTTGAGTGGATCCAAGCAAATACATCTTTGCTAGACTGAAGGAATTGAATTAGCTCTCCATTGAGTTTGTTATCTATTTCCTTTCCAATTTTTACTATCTTCGTTGTATTGGCTAAATCTAAGCATATTCCTCAATATCTTCTATGGGCTTCATTCTCTCTTGTTCATTTCTACAGTCTAGTTCAGCGACAATTTCCTCATCTTTTATTTTGACTTCCACCAAATTTTCTTCCTTCCTTTTTTTCTTCTTGGAAATGTCAAATTTTCTCAACACATGTTTAGCGTTCTTAATAGGCTCTGTTTTCGCTTTAGGTGACGAGTTTGAAGAATCACCATCTAAAGGCTTTTTAGTGTCATTTTGAATTAATTTATTTTTCCTAGATCATAACAAGAAAGGTAGTCTCGTTCATATTGCACAATAGTTGCAAAGTACATCTGACAAACACTAAATTGTTCTCCTTTTATGGTTCCTTACCCGCTTGTAGTTAGGAACTTCACTACCAGATACTTTGGTGAAACAAAAGCATCAACTTGGTCCAAAGCTAGTGTTCCAAAAAAAGGCGTCATAATACGAAGGTTGATCCATGATGACAAAGAGAGTCTCAGAAGTCCGAGAGTGCAGTGGGACTCCCATTTGGACGAGAAGTCTTATCTGTCCAACAGGATTGACCCTTTATTATAGAACCGGAAAATAGGTTCAAAACTCGGCTCAAGCTTATCTTTCGGAATTCTCATTTAGTCAAATGCATGCTTGAAAATTACGTTGACAACACTTCCGGTATCCACCAAAATTTTGGTAACTACAGAAAGTCCAATTTGCGCAGTAATCATAAGTAGGTCATTATGCGGGTGGCGAACCTCTCTTAGCTTTTATGGAGTGATGGTCAAATTATGCATCTGGATTTGTGAATCTCGGATTCTTGAGCGACGGTTCCTCTTGAATAGAGAAAATCCCTTCTCTCACTTCTCTAATATAGCGACTTCTACCTCCTTTGATATTTCCAGCCACACTATAACAAAAGGAGTCATCAATAGTGTCCACAAACCGCTATAAATGATAACTATAGCGGTTCAGTAAACGTTGTATATCGTCATGTTATAAAAAACAATAATTTATGTATAGCACCAAAATGACCGCAATAAAAGATAATCTCTTATAGCAATTTTTATCCGCTATTGTAAATTTTAAGAGCGTTTTAATAAACGATGTATATCAATATGTTATAATAGTTGAACTATTTACAACACAAAAAAGCACTATAAATTTATTTACTAGTAACGCTTTTCTTGTAAACTTTCTATAGCGCTTTCTAAATGCATGAAATGGTTAGTTTTTTTGTATTTTTAAAATCTGCCGCATCCCTGTAAATCAAAATAGTCAATACATATCAAAATGTTGCATTAAGAATATTTCTAAAACACAAATCCATTTAAATAATGAAAAATTATAGATAATATTAAACATAAAGATATACACATTGTATTAAACATAACCAAATATTTATAAACATGATATGCCATAGTTTTAACCACATAATATTCTATTATACATGTAAACACAAACCACAGAGTAGTAGCTAATGTTACACTAAAAACAAGTGGCTAGTTGTTTGCACTAAAAAAAAGAAATATACCAAATCATTCGTTCTCTCACCTGCAAGTGAAATGAATATCTACATTAGAAATGAATATGAATATGAATATGAATAAAATTGAAAAATGAACCAAATATTTATAGTTATGCTTCGAAATCCAATTGAAACAAAATAAAGTGGCTATATAGGCAAATTATCCATATTAGTAGTATAATTATTATTGAAGAACCTTTGATTTCGATCGTACTTAGTTAATTTTTATAAACTTATTTAATTTTATAAAACTTAATTGATGAAGTTAATTTTTATAAACTTAGGTAATTTATTATTTTTTATTATTTTATACATTTAGTTAATTTTTACAAAACTTAGTTGATTTGGTTAATATTTCATAATTTAATATAAGTATTATTATTATTATTATTTTATGCTTAGTTAATTTTTAGAAAGCTTAGTTTATTTATTGTTATTATTGCTATTATAATTGTTGTTGTTATTGGTATTATTATTATAAACTTAGTTAATTTTCATAAACATTAGTTAAAGTATTATTATCATCATCAACTTAGTTAATTTTTATAATCATGGTTACTTTATTGTTGTTGTTGTTGTTATATAAATTTAGTTAATTTTTATAAAACATAGTTAACTTGGTTAATGTTTTATAATTTATTATTATTAGTATTATTATTATAATAAACTTAGTTGATTTTCATAAACATTAGTTGTTATTATAATTATTATTATATAGATAGATTTAGTTAATTTCTATAAACTTTGTTATTATTATTATTATTATATATAAATTTAGTTAATTTTCATAAACACAAGTTGTTGTTATTATTATATAACTTTAGTTAATTTTTATAAAGCTTAGTTAACTTGGTTAATATTTTATAATTTATTATTATTATTAGTATTAGTATTAGTATTATTATTATAAATTCAGTTAAGTTTCATACACATTAGTTGTTATTATATACAAATTTAGTTAACATTTATAAACTTAGTTAACTTGGTTAAAATTTTGTAATTTATTATTAGTAGTAGTGGTAGTAGTATTACTACTACTATTATTACTAGTATAACTTAGTTAATTTTCATAAACATTAGTTATTATAATTATTATTATATAAATTTAGTTAATTTTTAAATATAAACTTAGTGAATATTATTTTTATTATAGGTGTATGCAAAAGTTTCGTAACATAAATACATATATGATATACATATATACATATATTATACTCGAAAAAGTTTCATAACATAATTACATATTTTGGTTTGGATGTACCCGAAAAAGTATATGTGTATGTGTTTTTAATCGAATGCATCGAATAAGAAGTTATATACAAAATACTTTCTGAACTAATTATTAAAACAAAAGGACAAGTAATTAGGGTTGAATGAAGGATGATTCTTTCACTTCATTAACGGTTGAAATTTGGATTGACGGTTGAAAATCAGATAATTTGGGCTACTAATAGTAGATAATAGACTTACTCAAATGTCAATGTCGGATCCTTGGATGCTATTGTTATCTCAGTTTTGTTTAGTCTATTAGGTTAGTTTCGACTCTTATCTACAAAAAAATTGCAACAAATTAACAATCGTGTGTGCATCCCGTCATTTTATCAGCATTTTATAAGTGAACATTTTACTAAGAAAGAAACTATAAAAGGCTTTTTCTGGAATATTAGAGGTAAAACAGTTATCCACCTACACTTTAGAGTGTGTTTTGCGTAGAAAGAAACTGCTCAATTACGTATGATTCTTAGCTATCATCTAAGCAGACTGAAACACCATTTGTACAAGAATACGTCACAATTATATAAGTATACAAATTTATAATTTGGCTTCATTAACTAAATTTATTCTATGACTTACGAAACAAAGAATAACATGAGTTGTCTCTAAATGAAATGTAGTGCTTCCAACAAGATTGTTAGGATTTTGTCCAAGAATATTTATTTACCATTAATCAACTGTAATATCCATAAAAGAAAAACACACATTTAATATACTTACCAGCCCTGGAGTAATTCCCACACGAAGGCTGCTGAACAAGCTAGCCATTTCTGGAAGGGACAATGGTTTTACACTTCTAACCTGCGCAAAATGAAACACAGTTTGTTACTATAGTTGATATAGGAATTAAAGACATAATATTCACTCAAGTGACTCTACAGCACACATACGTTAAAATATTATTTGACCAAGTTTATTGCATATCAAATTCCCCTGGCCCTCAAAAAGTATATAACATATTTTTCTATAAGATCAAACGTGCTATTATATCAGTAGACTGAATTCTCTCTGTTTCTTGACTATGATAAAATCTAGAGAATAGAAAGAACAAAATCCTAAGATTTATCCTGATTTAAATATTCAAATTCATTTTTATAGTGGAACAAAATCCAAAGAATAGAAAGACTAAATATTAGCATCTAATTGTAGCACGAAGTGCTCCTGCTAATTCATTTGAATCTTCACCAAACAAACCCTAGTTACAACGTGTAATAATGTAATTAAGTATTAATGCCATATAATATGGATATTTTTCTTGAACAATCGTTTATGTTTTGGAAGTTAACCTTAGTGATGGAGGCTATAAAATCATCCTTGTACTGTTGATTAGAAGTACCGTTGAGATGCGCTTTGCTCCCTATACTCAAGATTCTAATGATCTAATCACAAATTTAGTTCTTTTGTTTAATGTCTTCATGAAAATCTTTGCTTCTGTCTTCGCTAAGCTGATGTTAGTTTATGGTCCATCATATTTATATGTGCTGACAAGTGGAACCAAAAGCTGATGTAGAAGAATAAAACAATGTTACTACCTTATCATACTACAGACCTTTCTACCTGAGTTAAACACATCATTCTTATTTTCATTTTGATACCACTTCATTCTTCTTTATATAAACACTAAAAAATGTATTAAAAAAATCATATATGCCGGTAAAAATATTATTATTTCTTAGTTGAAGCACAAAACAACCAATGTTTTGTGCCCCACTTACAATTAAACACCCGCATTTTTTGGTTCTGTTTGTATCGCTATCTTATGTTTGTAGCATCCAGATTTTATTGTAAAACTCCATACCTACATAGAAATAAATATAGGAACAAAAAGAGGTTTCAGGAAAACATATTGCATACAAGTTGTCTGCTAGCATATAAATTCTAACTTAACATATTTACAAACTTCCAAACTTCATATTGTTCGATCAATCAAACCAACACAATGAATCCCACATTTGTAGAATAATATTTTCTCAGTTGCTATTTTTCTGCATTAAATCTTACACCCTTGGCAATCATGGAGTTGAATACACCACACCATATGTTGAAAGGCATCTCGAATCTGTAAGTAAACATGTTGAATAGAGAAAATGGCTAACTTATGAAGTGCATATACAGATCTTATTTTCCATTTCTTGAGTTTTTACATTATATGGATCTAGGCTGTGAGCATAGCAAAGCTAAGTTCTAAATATCCACACTCCAGTAAGCAATGCTACAGAGCACTATGACAGACACCATTAACCGAAAGCTCAAACATAGATCTAAGGCATATCCAAATGGAGCCACATGAAGCTTTTTAATGTCAGATGTGGATCATGTGAAAGACAAAAAAACTAATTTAGCCTTTGGATATAAAGAAAACAAGAGGGGCTAGAGGAAGAATGAACAAAATCACTATACCCTTATTGCAATATATTGTTTTCCTCTTCAAATCAACTTATATGAATCACTGGTAGACTGCAAATTTCTGTGCAGTTTACATAATTTCATAGCAGTCTCCTTTTATTTATAAATAACAGAAATGAACAACTAATGTGATTTCAAGTTTACATGTTGCATGATAGATTAGTTTTGGTTGTGTTTCATGTTTGTAGGAACAAGAGAGTTTATTAGCCTGTCCATAAAATTCAGCTCCATGACAAGCCATTACAAGTCGAAAAAATATATATTTTTGGTAATCCACGGTAAAAACCATTGCCAACTCAGTCGATGAAACAACTATTGTAGTAGGTTACGGTTGTAGTGCATGATTAACATCTGCCAGAATTTTATTTTATGTTAGTTATAATTTATTCGAAAGAACTGTCAACTTTTTTCTTAACATATTAGAATTATTTTAGAGAAGTTCAGCATATTGGAATAATTTTTTTAAAAATATGGAAGTATTTTCAATATCAAACATGGTCATTATATAAATTATTGTCGGCACTAAACTTTCTCTTAGCCTCCACTTTGTTCATATAAAATCAAATGATATAGGACTCATTGCATATGGATTCTCTATCAACACTTTATGTTCTTAGTTTAGTCTTCCCTGCCTTCTCCACTATATTTGTAAATATGAAGACTCATAAACACATCAGGGAAATACCGGCTCAATTTTCTAGACTGCTTGCGAAATACAATGTCCAAAATACTTGATTTACCGGATCTAAGTTGGTCGTTAATGGATTTGATGATAAATTAACAGACCCATAAACACTTGATCACCATTTCATATCTCTACCATCGAAGTACAAAAATAACCAAAACTAGCAAAAATAACATAACATAATCACTACCCAAAACCCCTAGTTTTCCTAAAAAAATTGAGTACATGAACCTCACGATGTTTGAGCGATGACGCCAGTGATGACGAGTTGGAAGAGGAGTATGCTCCATGAGCCCCTACATGGCTTCATATCTCAGAAGGGAACTCCATTCAAAGTCACTCGTAGATAAAAGATTGCATTTTCAAACTACTGCTTTGAACTTGATCCGATATCTAGGGTTTATGAAGGAGGATATGGATCTGAAGCAGTGATTTGGTGTTTTGTAAGAGAGGAGAGAGAATTAAGTCTTTCTGTAGTTTGAGCGATGGAAAAAGGAAGGAACAAAAAGAAAGAGGAAAGAGATAAAATAATTTGAGAAAAGGCGGCGACGAAAACAATTGCGAGATGCCGCTTTTTCAATCTGTTACGTATCCAATTCCTGTTCTAAACAAAATAAGACAATAATACAATCAAATAAGGCATTATATATTGACGTTATAAAAATCCACTTTTATTGCAGTGCCAGGTGTGGGTCTTCATGGATAATGTCAATTCTGTTGAAAGATGGAATAAAATCTGGCTGAATATCACCTTCCACCAAATTTGCAGCATTGTTTGGTAGTCTTTGATTGTCATTTTCAGCTTTCTGATTATCCTTAACAAATTTCTTCAAGCGTCCGGAATGGATCATACGTTGAATTATGACTGCCAGTACTCAGCACTCGTCGGTTTTATGCCCGTTTGATTTATGATTAGCAAAGTAATTCCCTTCTTTCCTTGGTTCAGGATCGGTTTTGACTTTGTAAGAAATAAGAAAGTCACCACTTCCTTCATAGTAGCATATATGTAGGATATTGGTTTGTTCAAAGAAACATGGTTAGTATTTGAAGCTTCTTCCCATTTTGGCTTCTTATGATTGCGGTTGTGACTAAATTTCCTTGTTTTCTTTTTTACCTGGGTTTTTTTTCTGGCACGATACATTTCATCCATGCGAATGAATTTATCAGCTTGAAAATGGAAATCTTGCAAGTCCTTACATTCATGTATATGGAGTTCTCACCAAAACGGGGTTTGCTCAATCAGTCATGTATGTACCGCCACCCAGCTTGTCTTTGTCGGTTATATTTTTCACCTTCAGGGCCTCTGTATTAAATCTCTTAAGATAATCACCCAATAATTCCTCTGGTCTCTGCTTGATATTAGCATGCACGGTGTAGTCGATAGTAGGATCTTTACAAATATAGAACTGCATCGAGAATTCATAAGAAAATTGCTTTCAAGAATAGATAGTCCTTTCTCGGTACTGTCGGTACCATTTAGCTGTTGCTCCCTGAAAAGTAGTTGGAAGAAGCCTACAACACATAACTCTAGATGCATTGTATAAGTCTGTTTGACTATCGAAAGCCAATACGTGGTCATCTGGATCAGTCGTTCCATTGTATCTGATGAATGTGATCTTGATAAGAGAAGGACTTTTCATGGACATGATTTCATCTATGAAGGGAGCTTCTCGATGATTATCTTTGACCTTGTCGTCTAGAGTTCTCTTTCCCTTGAGACTAAGCATATATTTTGCTATTTTTTCTGCCATGTCTTTAAAGTAGTCCTTATCACTATGGTACATTTCCTTTTAGGTTTGTACCCTTCGAAGGTTGAGCTTCCAGAGTGCTTCTTGGACTTTTCTTCCAACCATCCCTGACAGTTTGCTTTAGTCTACTAGTCACTTCTCTTTTGTGGAGTTAGGAAAAGTTTGCCTTTGCTTTTTCTTTTTAAGAAAAGAGGTATTCAAATCCCTTCTTGGAGACTCTACCTCATCCCCCCGTGAGCCTGGTGGTTTTTAAGGATTTTTGAGCAAGTACTCCTTCCAAAAGTTCTTTCATCATCAACACTTGTTGTTCTAAGCTTTTAATCTTGACTTCGTTGTTGGTAGATTGTGCCGGTTCTGATGGTTGCCCGGGCTTGTATTTCCAAAATCGAAGTTAGGAACTGCATTCTCTTCTAATGTTTATGTTTGTATAACCTCTTTATTTGGAGCATTGAGTCTCCTTGATCTCATTTTCCTGAAATAAAACTTACTCAATTAGTTTGAAGAGAAAGTTAAACATAAGTCGAAGGCTCGAGCCCTCCTTCTAGCGCCAAAAATGTTAGACCAAAAATTGGTGTAACATTTATGATGCCAATTGTGATGAGTTAATCCTTGATTTGAACATTTATGACACGATTAAGCATGACCCGATCAACGTCAACTTAATAGTGTTATCGAGGACCAATTCATCACTTGAGACTTAGTGCATGAAGGAATCATTATAGAATGAATTTATGATATTAATAGTCCTTTGGGGTAAAATATATGAAAGTCCATATGTTTTCTTGGATCATTGTGCTCGAGATCTTTTGAGGTCGCTAGGAGCTAACATATCCAAGAGTTCATATGGGCTTTGACGAAAGATATTCCAGGAAGGGCCCATGTCATGTCGTATGTTTATAGGAGGTATATAAGACAAGTAACAAATTTATGCAATAATCTATTAAGCTCGTCAATGGGCTATGTAATCCATTCTTATATTCAAAGTCCAATGTCCATAAATATATATATATATATATTCGTCATAGTCCAAAGCTCCCTTTAATAATAATGTCAAGCTTTAGACATAAAGAGTTCGAGTATATGCACATCCATGTTAATAACATTCAAAAAGGCATAGTCCAATAACAATAGGTATGTCCAAGTCCTTGTTCATATGGATTGTGCATGATTATAGTAAAATAGATTTTGTCCCCAAATCAATTTAGTTTTACAAGAGTTTGATTTTAAGAGTGGAGAAAAGAAAACCGATTCCTCTATTTACGCACCCCTAGGTCCGTATTTATAGGGGTAGTGTGGCTCTATCCCGCCTCTCATGTCTCCGCCAGACTTGGCTTCGGTAGCGTCAACAACATCACCTAGAACTTTGGCCTTAATAGATCTTGTGAATGTTAATGGCCTTCGACATCGACCATCTTATGTATTGAGAGGCTTTTGATTGATTGTTGGCGGCACTGAGTATTGTGGCGGCATAGAGCATTGATGGGGAGCGGTGTTGATATAGGGTAGTATTATAAAAGAGTGACTCCATTGGTATAGTGTCAATGTCGATGACAATTGGCGTTGATGGTTGGCGCTTTTCATTAATTGATGGTAGTTTTGAATTGAAGCAGCTACGACTATCATCCCACCTTCTTGGATGTCAACGATATTCATCATTAGTGTCACGAGGATAAATGGTGACGATAATTCCATGAGATTTGGCATCATTGATAGGGTGGCATCAATAAGAAGTGGATCTGATGACTTGCGGGGTGGTCTATCAACGATGCTGATTGATTAACAACATTGTCATAAGTAGTATCTTTCGATGGATGATGAAGTGAGATATCGCTTGGAAGCGACACCAAAGAGATGCAACATACATAAACTATTTGACTTTGATGATGGCGACGTGTATTTCATGCGGCACCAATTAAGTGCAGTGTCCTCAAGTTCCTTATTGTTGGAATGCAGCACTGTTGAATTGCGATGTGATGAAACGCAGTATGAATGAGAGTCGGCATTTTTGACATGCGACATTGGTTATTTGCGACGTGATGAAGTGCGGTGTGGATGAGAGACAACATGAAAGAGATACGACATCGACTTTATACAGTATTGATCCTATGTGGTGCTATTGATCTTCGACGTAGGACCCAGCGGCACCGATTCCTTTGTGACGCTATCACTTACGGCATTACTTTTGATGTTGAAAATACATGGATAACAACATCATATTAAATCTTCATATCATTTGAATCACAAGAAGCATAATAAATTATAATAAATAGATTCAACTATGGGATTATGAAGGAAAATGGGATTAGAAAATGTATTGCTCAACTAGATTTCTTAGTTGATAACATTTCTAATTTCATCAACTTTAATCTTATTCTTTTCCCTTTTCTTTTGCATCGGCCACCACCATTAAATTCTTTAGGATTAAGATTTTACCTAGAGTGTAGAAAGAAATGAAAAGAGAGTGACGAAACAAATTGAAAAGGCATGTGATAACCTCCTTATGGGCCACCGGGTCTTCATTTCTCTTTCTTATTTAATCCATTTTTGTTAGTTTCATTAAGTAACAACACTATTAAGTAAATGTACACCCAAATACATATCACAACATTTTATTATTTAGTTCTATAATTGATCATTTAGATCTATATTCTCATAATTAATTTTTTAATTAATTTTTTCTTAATTTATGGTGTGTTACATACTTCCTCCTTATAGAAATTTTGTCCCAGAAATTCAAATAAAGCACCAGTGATTCTTAATCTTTTCTATGCCCACTCTAGCATAAATATATAAGTTCCCTACCCACATGTCCCAAAAAAATGTACTAGTGCATCTACCTATACATAACAAAACCAACCTTAATATCATACACAACACACACATGTGTGTGTGTGTTGTTTATAATAATACATAGCAAACACACATGCTACTCCTAAGCAAACAACTCGAGATAAGTCCTTCCTCCTTTATCTTTTGTTTCCTAAGTATAATTATCCTAGTCCTTACTCCAATGGACTTGCACAAGCTTCACTACGTTATTGTGATGATCCTTCACATCTCAGTCTATGATCCGAATGGGCATCCTTAATAGGTCATTTTTCGTTCAACAACCATATTCCATAGCTCTTGGAATTACAACATCCTTAGGGCCTCAAACATGTTTCCTTAAAGTGATATATGAAACACATTTTGGACCCTCAACAAAAGTGCTTAGTAACTCAACTTTATATACTACTTTACCCATCCTCTCAATTTTTGAAAATGGGCTAACATATCTTGGCACTAACTTCCCTTCCCTTTAGAACCTCAAATGCCTCTCATCTGTGAAACTTTAACAAATACTTGATCCCCGAGATCAAACTCCAAATCATTCCGCCTACTATCAGCATAGCTCTTGTGTCTCAATTGAGCATGTTTCTTTCTTTTTTGAATCAATTCAACTTTTTCTGAAGCTTCACTTACAAGATTTGGACCCAGAACTAGCCTATCTTTGATCTTGCACCAATGTACTAGCGACTTACAATGTCTTCCATACAATGCCTCGAAAGGTTCCATCACAATACTATACTAGTAACTATTGGTGTGTGAAAATTGTACTAAATGTAAGTGATCTTCCAAAGATCCACCGAAGTCGAACACATAAGCTCTTAACAAATCCTCAAGAACTCAGTTGACCTTCTTAGTCAGTCCCTCTATCTGTGGATGGTAAGCTGTACTCATACTCAACCCCAAAGCTAAAACACTTTATAGGCCCTTCGTTAGCAAACAACAAGTCTCAATCAGTAACTATAATACTTGGAACTCCATGTTGCCTTATTATAGTCTTTACATACATCTTGGCTAACTTTGCTGCAGTCCTCGTTGATTTAGCAGAATGAAATGGGCACTCTTAGTCAATCTATTAACTATGACCTATATAGTCTTATTCCCTACCCTTGTCCTTGGCAAACCATCAATGAAGTCAATAGAAATTGGATCACACAACCACTCTAGAACCTCTAAAAGTTCACTATGCTTTGGTGTTCATCCTTAACTTAATTACATGTAAGACATCTCTTCACACATTATCCAACATCTCTCTTCATCCTTTCTTAGTGGAAGCTCAGCTTCATATCTTGATACATCTTGGTGCCTTATGGATGGATAACAAACTTTGAACGATGTCATTTGCATTCGTCCAAGACTATCTTCTGAAGCTCTCCACTAATTGATACATATAACCTTCCCTTCTTCCAGAGCTAACCTTTCTCATCAATACCGAAGCCTTTTAGCTCTTTGGTCTCAACAATACTCTTTAGGCCATTCATCCTCTTGACACATAGTGGATATTCTTTCTACTTCTTGGAAATCCTTCTTGTGAGAGTTGGGTGACTTGCAAGCATGATAATATCCTAAAAGTTCCACCAAAATCAACGCTCGATCGAAAGTGTACATTACAAGTTGCCAGGGTCTCCAAAGATTCAACTCTTCTATCATAGCCAAAACAACTCTGCTACTTTTTCCTCAAGACATCAACAACCTTATTTCCCTTCCTAGGGTATATTCTACTTAAAGTTATAAGATGCAAAAAACTCTAACCACTTATGTTGTCTCTCATGTTCAACTCCTTTTGGGAGAACAACTATCTCAATGACTTATGGTTAGTAAACAACTAAAATCTTTCTGTAAGAAGGTAATACCTTCAAATCTTAGCACAAAGATAACTGCCGTTAATTCCAAATCATGGTTTGGATACCAAACCTTATGGGGTCACAACTGTCTAGATGCATAAGCTACCACTTTGCCTCTTTACACCAATACTGCTCCTAACCCTAAACCTAATGCATTTGTATATACTATCATATCTCCATTCCTCTAGGGCATTACTAAAACTGGAGCATTCATTGGTCGAAGCTTCAACTCTTAGAATGCCAACTCACACTCCTTTGTCCATACATACCTTTCATTCTTTCAAGTAAGTCTCGTTAGTGAGGCTGCTATACGAGAGAAGTCCTTAATGAGTCTACGATAGTATCTATCTAATCCTAAGAAACTCTTTATCTTGGTAATAGTCTTAAGTCTCTTCCAACTATTCATGGCCTCAACTTTTCATGGATATATGGCCAATCCCTCCTTTGAAACTACGTGGCCTAAGAACTTAACTTTCTATGTCCAAAAGAGACACTCAAAAAACATCGCCTTTAACCTATGCTGCCTTAAGGTTTTCAATACCGATTTAAGATGTCTTAATAGTTTTTCTCATCCTTATAATACACTAAGATATCATCTATAAATACCAACACAAACCTGTCTAAATAATCATGAAACTCCATATTCATAAGATATACAAAGAATGATGGAGCATTGGTTAGTCCAAAGGACATGACTAACCAAACATATGAACCATATCTTACCCTAAATGCAATTAAAGAAACACTTTCTTCCGCAACTCTTAGTTGATGGAATCCCGTAGTCAAATCTAGCTATGAAATACACTAGCTAAAGTCAACTGATCAAATAAATTATCTATCCTTGGCAATGAATATATCAACTCATTCAACTTTATATACTCAATACACATCCAAAGTGATCCATCTAACTTTCTTACAAATATCATGGAAGCTCCCCATGGTGAACTATTTGACTTAATGAAACCCCAATGCTCACATTCCATTAGCTTCTTCTTCAACTGTTCCATCTCCTTAAGTGGCATTCTATTAGGAGGTTTGATGCTAGGTTGTTCCCTTGGTACCAAATCTATGTGAAACTCAATAGCTATTCTCAGAGGTAATCCCATCGCTGGTTCAAAGACATCTGCAAATTCCCTAACAACTAAAACTCCATCAATCTCCTATAACAGACTTCCCATTACATAGAGCGAAACCTTCGACTTTCCCTTTATTTCGCCTAAAGATACCAAGATCCTTCCCCTCTCTTCGAGTTCTATAAGGCAATAATTCTCCTGGTACAAAAAATCCTGGCATCACTCTACACATACCAATACATGCTTAAAATTATCTTGTACCTTACGAAGTTAAATGCATATAAGTCGCAATAAAACAAATGTTCACACTAAACAAACTCCAAACTAGTGCACTTTAAGCCATGACGAGCATACCCAATAATCATATTAACCATATGTACATAAGTAACTAAATAGGTAACATATAACCTGAATCTATAAACCATATCTTTAGAAATGAAAGAATGTGTACCGCCAGCATCAAACAGAACTCTCTATAAAACTAGAAATTGAAATCATAGCTCTAAGTATTATTCCCTTTCCTCTTTCCTTAGCTGTTGATCCGGATGAAGGTCCCTCTAAAGTAAACAATCTTGTCTGCTTCAGCTCTAGACAAATTATCTTCTTATAGCCCTGCTTATTGTAATTGAAGCACTTAACTTTGATCACACCAATAGGTTGTGGACACTTTAATGCATAGTAACCCTTCTAACCGTAGTTGCACAAATGAATTCTGAAACATCCTTTCGATCTCCCCTTTTCGAGTCTTCCTTCTAAACTGCTGCTCTCTTTAATAACCCGATGTTGAGAAGTGATTAATTAAAATTATTAATGATGGTTTAAATAATTAAAATGGATTTTTAAAGATTAAATAAGAATAATTTGGAATTATTTGGAAATATTGGAATTTGATGATTAAATAATTATTAATTAAACATAACTGTTTTGGAAAGAATTGTTTGATAAAAGGATTATATAATGAAATGTTTTGGGAATAAAATATTTTAAAGTTATGGTTTAAATTAATTATTGAATTTAAATATTTTGAATAATTAAATTAATATATGTTAAATATGGAAATAATATTCCATAAAATTATATATTGAATAAATAATATTGATTTGAGTAAGGAATAATTTTAAAGTGTGGAAATTTAAAGTAATTTGAATAAATAAATAAATTTATATTAAAGTAGGACAGTTATGATATTTTGAATAGATAATTAAAATATAAGGAATTTGTTGGAAATAAATTCAATATAATTCCATGTTGTTGTATAATCACTTAGAGATGAAAATATGATTTTATTTTGGAATTTGCTATTGATTTGTGCTAAGTAAAAAATTTGAAGAAATGGAAAATAAGAAAGGAAGGTGAAAATAGTTGTTTTAGCCTACATTAACCCAAGCCCACACAACTCAAGCCCAATCCTTCTTATTGATTTCTATGATTTCTATGATGATATTTTATTTAGGGCATTATTGTGTGCCAGGCCAATCCTTCTTATTGATTTCTATGATTTGATGATGATATACGGTGTGCTAGCTTGACTATATTTGATGGTATACCATGTATTAATGATTTATGGGCTTTGATGATGATTTTGATATGGATGATTCACCAATTTAACATTGATTCTATGGTTACTTATTTGATATGGTTTTATATAGGTGCTGACATCTTTATGCATGATTTTGATACTCAACATTTTGTGATACTTTTGGGATTTTATGATATTATAATTATATACCATGCATACATTATTATATATACATTGACATTTACATTTAGACATAGTCTGACCCGTGTGTTATTTACGTAATACTCGGGTCAGTCCAAGACATTTTTGGTTAGGGACACTAAGACCAGCTTGTTTTCTAGGCATAAAGAGGGCTAGTATTCAGTATTGTAGTTTATCATCTTGTGTTGTACAGTCTCTTGCGTATATATCCTTATGATGTATGTTGGACGTATGTTGTATATTTTATGTTATTTATATTAACACTACGATAATGATTCTGTATTCTCTATTATTTATTGTGTATTGTTCTATCCCGAAGGCACATGTGTTTATTGCTGTGTGCTGATACTATATATGTATAAGTGAGTTATTTACATACAATGTTTAAATACGTACCGGTATTAGTCCAAGGGAATATTCACGTCTGTACCCCATATAGCCTCATTCTCCGTGTTATCTGACGATTTTATTTTTTAATACTATTGGATAGTAACGTGTTATCTGACGATTTTATTTTTTAATACTATTGGATAGTAAGGGTATAGAGGTAGGGTGTTACAACTGGATCGGCAAAGCTATGCCAGCATCCATCTTGTCTAATAGAGCCTTTGACTATCAGTCATCTTCTTATTTAGCTCCTGCATCATCTTATCAAACTCTACCATTATGACCATCTCTTGAGGAGCAGATGGTCCTGACAACGCTGCTGCTAACAGGTTGCTAACTTCCATATGATGAGAAGCTCCTTCCTTTGCACCAGCCATCGCTCCAAATTTGCCCGACTTTCTTCATGGTGCCATTGATTCCAATATGCCAATGTTATCGATGAGGATTTATAAATAATATGATGAGACATTTGGACGCGCTGTTTAAGAAGTTAAAATATTTAGTTGAGATTTCAATGTTTTGAAAAGATTGATTTTTTTGAAAGAATTAAATATTTGGACAATACAAAAGTGATATTTTGAGTGATAATATAATGGTTTTGGGAAGTGTTATAAACTCTATTATTTACAAGGAAGGTAATGGTATGATTTTGGAAAAATATTTTGAAGATAAAGTTACATTTTAAAAGAAACATTACAAGCTATATTTGAAAGAAGTAATCATAGATAGTTTTGTTAAATCATATAAAATAAATTGCTATGAAAATGTGTATTATTTGGAAAAGTAAAAAAATACGATTTGGGAAAAATATTTTAGTGAATATTTCAGACATAAAAGTATATTTATTATTTCGATATAGAAATGGATGGTAAAAGAAGTTTTATAAAAGTGTGTGTGTTATGTGTTAAAATTAATTGTGTGTGATTTATGGAAGATTGTGTATGACTCGAATTGATTTCTATGGATGTTGATATATGAATATAATAGTGTGTAGTAAGAAATAAAATTTATATATAAGAATTTCTAATTCAAAGAAGTTAAGAAAAAATGAAAAAATATAATTCATTTATATTTGGAATAAAAATTATATAGCTTTGGATACTTTGATTTTGTGATAATGAGATATTTTAGTAAAGGATGGTTTTAAGAATTTAATATTTTGGGATTAAGAATATTTTTTAAAAGAAAGTATGCATTATTACTAGTGTTAATAAAGACTATGTTATAGTGATATAAGATATGTTATATACTAAAATGAATTTACAATATCAATATAAAAAATTTTTGGAAAGGTATTAAATTAAAGTTTGTTATAATAAATATATTAAGGGGAAGAAAGTTTCTTTCGTTTATGTACATTATTAATTACCAAAAGGTAGCATTGGTTTGATTTTGATTTTGAAGTGAGATTCAACTTGGAAGGAAATTTAAGATTGAATAGAGATTAGATTATAGCAATTTTTTATTTGATTGGAAAAGAAATTTTTGCGATATAGATTTTTATAATAAAATATTTTGAGGATTGTAAAGTTTATAATATTAATGGAACTATTTCTAAGAACGCTTATTTTGGAAAGAAGTATAATTTTATCTAATTTTAAAGTGTTAAACTTATAAGTGTGTTTTGGTTAAAAAATATATCTGTGTGTGTATATGAATTTTTTTGACAAAGAGCTAAATGTTTAGATATTCTGAAACTTTAGTATTTCGATTGAATAGCTATTTATTTTTCTATATATATGGGGAGTATTTATGTTAACTAGTTTTCAAAAATTGTAAATAAGAGTAGTTTTGTTAATCCATATAGTAAATTTGGAAGAAATGTTATGAAAAGTATTCACACTGAATTGTTTAGTGAAAATTTTAAAGAAAACTATTTGAGAATTTTTTTGTTTTAGTTAAAGTATTTTAATATTTTGATATAGGAATTCCAGATTTAGAAAAGTATTTAAATTATTTATAAAATGAGAATTTTTAATTAAATTACTTTGAAAGCAATTTATTTAAGAGGAAGTGTTTTGTAATTATAGAAAAGTAATTCTCGATTTTGGTAAATATATCTTTGAATAGAAAGTGATTTAGAGAGTATCAATTATTAACATCTTTGAAAGGTAATTGATGAGTGAAGTATTTTGGGGTTTTAAAGATAATTAGGATAATTTTATTTATAAATATAATTGAATTTGTTAAGAAATGATGTGATAGTTTTATATTATTTTGAGCATTGTGCATTTTTAGGTTAAACTTCGGGCCATTAAAATTATTTTGGAACATCCCAGAATTATCAACATATGTGAAATGCATTTGTAAATTGTTTGTATAGATATTAATGTCTTCCAAATGATTTCATTTGAAACTCAAAGCCCATAATTTTAGCAATGAACGAGGAAGATAAATATAAGTATTTGGTAAGCCACCAATAAAAGGTCTAATCATTGATTTTGTGTTGCTCGATTTAATACTTGATGGGTCAATGCAGATCACTCTATGTGCCAACCAAAAATAGTAAAGATAGATCATTGTGTGATTTGTATTAATGGTTGTTTGTTTTGCAATTAAGTATGAATTGTAATTGATGTAGTTAAGCTAGGAATTATCGGTTTGGTTATAGATTTTTCCTAAGGGGAAATCGCGAGGATGCAATTTTCTTAAGGAGGGAAGTCCGTAAAAACCCGGTGTTCAGAAGTAATTAATTAAACTTATTAATGATGATTTAAGTAATTAAAAGGGATTTTTAAAGATTAAATAAGAATAATTTGGAATTATTTGGAAATATCGAAATTTGATGATTAAATAATTATTAATTAAATCTAATTATTGTGGAAATAATTGTTTGATAAAATGATTATAGAATTAAATATTTTAGGAATCAGATATTCTAAAGTTGTCATTTAAAATAACTATTGAATTTAAATATATTGGAGTAATTAAATTAATATGAGTTAAATATGGAAAAAATATTTTGTAAAATTATATATTGAATAAATAATATTGATTTGAGTAACGAATAATTTAAAGTGGAAATTTGAATTAGTTTGTATAAATAAATAAAATTTTATTAGTGTGGGCCAATTATGATATTTTAAATAGATAATTAAAATAAAAGGAATTTGTGAGAAATAAATTCTATAAAATTCCATCATGTTGGGTAATCACTTAAGAGATAAATATATGATTTCATCTTGGAATTTATGCTAAGTAAAAATTTGTAGAAATGGAAAATAAGAAAGGAAAGTGAAAATAGTTGTTTTAGCCTACATGAACCTAAGCCCACTTAACTCGAGCCCAAACTCCACCATCCCAATATCCAGATTTTCCTAATTCTAGACATTTCTTTCTATTTATCATCCTTAGTTCACATACATAAGGAGAGGACGTGGTAACTACAACTCTTTATTTTCAAGTTATCTTCAACTTCTTCCTCCTCTTCTAAGTTCCAAATATAAATCAAATAAATTACAATGAACCGCCAAATCAACTATGTGCCTTCTGACACCAATCTACACTTATAGCTAAGGAGTAATTCAAATTTTATCATAAATTGTTGAAGTTGGCAAAGTACAAGAAAGTGCAAGCAATGAGGGAAAGAAACTGGAGTGAATTTGAGGTTCTCGATCTTTCGGTGAGTGATTTAACCGACAAATCTATGTCTATTTGAAATAAACATGTATGAAATATCATTCGTGTGCTTGTATTATTTATGTGCTTCGAATTGGATGAGTATAGCAAGGGGTGGAGTAAATAGAGTCAGAATTCAATCAGGGAGATCGAATTGGGGGTGACCGATGACACGCACCGATCGACCACATAGCGGTCAACCAGTCCTATCGGTCGTTGGCCTATAGGCCAGTGCACTGGCAAGTGTGTGTATTTAATATATATATATATATATATATATATTAAATATACACATTGATATATATATATATATAATATTTTTTTCATTGAAAATAAAAATGAAAATTTAAATAATGTAAATATATAATTTTATGAAGAAATTTTTATTTAGAATTTAGTATTTATATATATATATACACATATATATTTAAAGTTATTAATTTTTTGAAAGAAAATCCATTTTTGGGTTTAAATAATCATTTAAAAGTCTTATATAATTTCTGAAATTAAGAAGTATTTTTATCGGATTGAACCATGGACTTTAAAACGGTCTATGCAATTTACTAGAGTTTTTGACCATTGACCAAACTCTATATGTTTTAGTGATACAGTGATGACAAAAGAAAATATGCAAAAAGAAATACAAGTACAAGGTGTAGCTTAATAAAGATTAGAAATTGGATTTCACATAAATGATCTATAAGCAACTGAACTTGTGGCTTATAATGTACTTTAACAAAGTCAGTATAAGCTTCTGTACTTAAATTGTTTAAATGTTGACCGAGGACCTAGTTCACACCAGAGATTCAACACAACCATATTGTTATTTAATTTTCAAGTTCGAGAAAATTAAAATTAACTTATAAATGTTAACAATAAAACTAATACAAATGTTGTATTGAATTTTTATGGCATTTCAATTGTTTATTAAAGGCCTTAGAGTCAATTGAAATAATGTATAATTGTTTTAAATTGATTTAATTAAGGTACAGGCTTAATAAACTGATTAAATCATTAATTTAACTATTTAATTAACTAGGTTCAAGGTTTGGAAAGCCCAGACAATGGGGGGCAATGCTATCGAAAGGGGGCCGGAGACTTAGTCTTCAGATGTGGAGAGAAGGATGAAATATATTTGTTTTCTGGTTGGCTGTGAATAGCCACACCTTTCATGCTCTCCGAGCACAAGCAAACCCTAGCTTCCATTGACATTAGTTGGTGAGCCTTATAAACAAAGTTGCAACTCATAGTCGAAGTGTAACGACCCTGAATTTCCGACCCAATTTTAAAATTTTTAGAACCATTGTTTTAATATAAAATGTGAAACTTACATACGATTTCAATTAACGTCCAAACTTTGTTTATAAATTGCGCCTAGATGGTTATAGATATGGGTAAAGTTTCGTCGGAAAATACCGCAGTAAATTTCGTTCGCATTTTATTGCACATCAGTTCATTTTAAACGTGAAAATTTTATCTTCCGAACCTGAATATTTTTACATAGAAAAATTCTAAATCATCTTCTGACAAAGTCGTCATTTTTCGTTTTTCAAAATTCGGACATCTTTATCTCCGTCGATCTTATTCTTCTGCGTTTTGCTGCATTCTCCGTAATAGAAAATTGCGAATTTTCACAAACAAATTCCGTTGCTACTCAAACTTCACATTTGGAATGCGTCTAGATAGACATAGGCGTACGCCAAATTTCGTCGAATAATATGGAAGTAAATTTCGCTTGTCGCATTTACATATTAGTTTAAATTTTCTATCGTCCGAACTCAGATATTTTTCACAATGTTGCATAAGAAAAATATTCTGATCATGACGGCGCATTTCGTTTCGTCAAATTCCGCTTTTAATTGCTAGTTAAATTGTCGCTCGAGCAAATGGTTCAATAAGATTTACCACTCCGCAAACAATGTCAAACCATCAATATCTTCGTACCGTTGTGTCCGCCTCGTCGCGCTGATCAAAACGGTATATTTATTTGTGTCAATCGGAGTTCGGCGTTGCAAATTATAAATTGTTTAACGGAGTACAAACCGGTCCGTTACGCCACACAAACCGGTACCCAACTTTCCAACGCTCAGAATTCTAGGAGCCTTTGGCCATTCAGAAACCTAATAGCCATCACGTTTACCAAGGACATCATTTCTGTGACCTTGAACTCTGAACCCTTCTGTATATATCAGCTACCCTATGCATTAATTGATTTTTCACTTCGCACTCAAACTCTCTGGTACGTGCTC
This sequence comes from Allium fistulosum, assembly GCA_030737815.1. Lineage (NCBI taxonomy): Eukaryota > Viridiplantae > Streptophyta > Magnoliopsida > Asparagales > Amaryllidaceae > Allium > Allium fistulosum. Next base: position 47,276,001 of record CM060906.1, read on the forward strand.
CTTTCTTCCTGCCCTCTGCTCTTCTTTTCTTCTTCCTCTGTCATTTTTTTTAAATTTATTTTCTAAATTCCAGTATGAAACTCACAAAACCCATGCACTGCCCACAGCCTCTAGCCCGCTCCGCCCTCCAACCCGCAGCCCGCTCTGCCCCCACCTGCTCCGCCGCACCCACCTCCGCACTGCACTGCTCCGCCAGCCCACATCTGCCCCGCCTGCTCCGCCAGCCCACATCCACCCCGCCTGCTCCGCCCTCCAGCCCACATCCGCCCGCCTGCTCCACCCTCCAGCCCACATCCGCCCCGCCTGCTTCGCCCTCCAGCCCACCTCCGCACTGCCTGCTCCGCCCTCCAGCCCACCTCCGCACTGCCACACCGCACCACCACCCCACACCCACTGCCGCACTACACCAGCCCCGCTCCGCCACCTCACCCAGTTCGCCCGCCTCCACTGCCACTACAGCGACCACCCCACCAGCCCAGTCCGCCATCCGCCACCCAAACCCACCCGCGTCCAGCCGTGTCCCGCTGCCACCATCCGCTTCCAGACCCGAAGCCTCCTTCGTACAGAACCCGGAACCCGAAGTCTCTGTTTGTGTAGTTCATGCAGTAATATTTTCTAGAAAAAAAACTGTTGCTTTACTTTATATATATTAATATATATATATATATATATATATATATATATGAGACTGTTAGGTAACAGTATATACTTCTGAAATTTCTGGTTGCTCATATACAGTGTTTTACTGTGTTTGTTCCAGCTACTGCTCCGGAGACTTAGGCTTCCATTCAGCTTATCGGATCTATCTAGTTCTTTACTTTGGTATGGTTTTTATATATATTCAAACGATATATATATTGTAATGACCAGATTTTTGATTAAATTATTTGTTTGATTGCAGTTGTATTCATTTTGCGTCGTGCTTATTAGAGTCTATTTCTTCTATTCATCTTCGTGCTTCGTCATCTTCTCTAACCACGCAAGGTGAATATTTCATTCACGACTCAACCTATTATGCTATGAAAATCAAGTGATAATTGTTGTTAATATTGATTTGGATATTAAATTGTTGATTGTTAAATTGTTGAAATAAAATTGCTATACAAGTTAAATGGAGTATTGATAGAACTTAAATTTTCTAAATTGACACCATGTATTGTTAAAAAGATTTAATGTGATAAATTGTGATTTGATGTTGGTTTATGGTAAATAGTTGTGACATTAAAAATTGTTATGTGATGTTGAAATTGGTTGTTAAAAATAAGCAATAATAAATCTAAAATTAAATGTGATATAGGATAGTTAACGATTTAAAATGTATGATTGATGTAGTAAAGTGATAATAGACACCAAGTGAAAACCATAATGTAATAATCTTTAATCTGCATGAAATGATGGTGTGGATTCTAGGAATAATTATATTAATTTGCATAAATGACAAATGTAAGTTAATACGATTATTTCGGGATTATTTAAATAAATTGTTAAATTGTTATGTATGTTTGCTATTGCTTGTTTATTTACTTTGACACCATCCCAGTTATCACACTGCAAGTTCCCTTTGATATGCTTTGTTTTATATTGAATGATATTGGGCTGAAATGATAAATACCCAATTAAACAACTTGGCCTAGGATAGATAATAAAAAAAATAAGAAACCCGATTGGTCAACAAAAATTATTTTTGAAATTGAAATCTATTTGAAATTAAGGAATGAACGTAACAATTTGTTTGGAAATTGAGTAACGAACTTAATGGATTTAATTAATGGATTAAATCGAAATAAATTAATAGGAATAAATTAATGGAGTTTAATTGAAACAGATTAATAAACCTATTTAATTGAATAAAATGAATTGGAAAATTTATTTGAAATGAGATTTAAAAACAAGGAAGTTTTAGAATTTAATAATTTGAAATTTATTAGGTTTGTTAGATTTAGATTTAAAATCGGTTTTAATTAAATAGATTTGAAACTTGTCATAAATTAAATTTGAGATTTAGAAAATTTGACTTAAGTGGAATACGAAACTAACTAAAGTTTTATGGATTTAATTTAGTGATAATTTAAATTTAAAATGATTTTAAATTTAATAAAATTGATTTAATCAAATTTATGATTATGGATTGTAACGATGAATGTAAATACGAATTGAAATAAATAGAATTTGGTTTAATGATGAGAACTAAAATTTACCTTTAAATCGAATTAATTGGAGTATTAACTAAATTTAGGAAGTGAAATTTAGATCTTATTAAATTGAACAGGAATACTTAATTTTATTGTTAACTCAAATGTTGAACTAAAAACTGCATTTGAAAAGATGTTTTAATATCCGAAATAAATTGAATCGTGAAATGTCAAATTTTGGAAGTCAAATTTGCACCTTGACTTTTGGACTTTGATTTGTTTAAACGTTAATTTAACCGACCATCGGGTAGTGAATACGTAGTTATTAAAGAGACGGGGATCGGGAATGGACATACTCTCTGTCGATACCGAAAATCACTTTAATAACTATTATACGCGGAGTGTTGATCCAGAACGAAGTGGATGGTTTGGTGAACGCATTGACTGAAGAAAGAGAACGATATTGGATGACCCCTGACATGACTAAAACAGGAGCCGCGCCGGGCCATTGAGGTTCGCCACCTCTAGCGGACACACTTCTTCGATACCATATCTATTACCTTTGTGATTCGATTTGGGTGCACCCCTTGATTTGGGAGTGTTGTTTCGCGATGTTGAGGTAGCTACTGGCTATGCTCAACATCAGTCCGGATCATGCAACTACTAGTATCCTAGTTGGTATCGCCTCATGTACCTTGTCATACTGATTATCCTATTCCCGACCACTACGTTTTGGTTTGTACCTTTAGTATATGGATTGCCCTCTGGTGACTTCCGGTTTTGGGGAAACTACGGTCTTGTATATGCTCTTGGGAATAAAACGTGTTAAGGGGATTATGGTAACGCCTTAACACTATTTTAATATCGTACTTTACTGATTAGACATTATCTATCTATCGTATTTTGTTGTTTATATAGATGGTTTATCGGATCCTTAGAGTTGTTTATTTTATTCATCTTTAAGTTATGGACTTTTTCCCTTGCACTTGATTTTCTTGTATAAGATTTTGAGTCCTGACTCGAGTGTTTCTTTTTGTATATGCTCGGGTCAGTCTGAAGCTATCCAGTTTGCTGATCAAGGTTGGTTGAAGATGCTGAAGGCTTAGCATTTATCTTTATCAGTCTATTTCTATTCCTGTATTGATGTCCTAGTCTGTTGGACATTTATGTATTTTATTTTAGTCACTTTATATTAAGACATTGTTTTATTTTATGTAGTATCTTCATAAACTGCTATTATGACGATGTATCTTCCGCTGCATTATCTGTGACTGTTCTGTGTCTGTGATGTTGTATTGATTCTCATTTACATTTATGTATTTATAATCCCATAATGATTCGTGTTTTGTATTATTTAAGTTGACATGTGTGGATTATTGTCAATTTAAATGGTCCAAATATACGAGTTGTTACACGAAGACACAGAACTAAGAATCTGGAGAATGAGATCGACAGTCAAGGTATTGACAATCGAGAGGTTCTAAAAAGCCAAAACTCCATTTTAAATTTATTCATATATCTGTTCATATCTATAATCCCTCTTTTTATATTTTCATCCATATATATTAAAAAAGTTGTAGATATACACACACACTTTAAATAGTTAAATGATATATATATATATAATATACAAATTGTTTTATAGATTTCTTTGAAATTTTTTTATGCTTACGACTTTGATTTATATATACATACACACATATGAATAATCAATTTCAAATTTAAATTAAAAAATTTAGCATTCCAAATTATATAAAAATTTAGTTTATGTTTTCTTGTTTAAAATAATAATAATAATTTTTAGATATAAATTATACATAAATATACATACATACATGCATGCATGCATGTGCGCATGCACACGCACACATATATTTGGATTATTATACTAATATATTTATACATTAAAATTTATACATTTGGTTTTGAAAAAATTAAACATATGTTTTTATTTTGTTGTTGGTTCTGTTTTATAATTTTTCTTTTAAATATTTGAATAATTCAAAAGTATTAAAAATATTTAATTATTTAAACATATTTAAAATTATAAATTAAAGTAAAACGTATTATATATTAAATTAATTCATGGATGATTTTTTTAAATTACATTTATATGTATGCATATTTATTCATTATATATGTGATACACCGATATTAGAATTATCATTAACTTTGACACTATATTATTAACCATAGATCTCAATGCTTTATTACACACCTATGACATTTAATCACTATATATACCCTTGGTTAGTATACCATATTTATTAAAAGTTATAATGTTTGCATTGTGAATGTGAATATATTATAAATTAAAATATAAAAGTAATTAAATTAAAAGAAAACAAAAGCATATATTGTGATTAAATCATAATATAAACATAAAATGTTAATACAAATTAACTAAATTATAATTAAAACTTCAAATTCATTTATTAGTCATCGCTAAATATTATTTAGCACAAAGATATTATTCGTGTAAACATAAAAAATGACCTAGTGCAAATTATTATTATTTTTGAAATTTTCCCCTTTTACCCGGATGCCAATGCAATTCATCCAACATCCTTGTCTTTGGGGATTTTACATCTTGACCTCTTATGCTCTCGATTGTGACTACGTCCCTTGGATCTACTTCTCTTATGTGCATTTCTATGAGCGTTTCTTCCAAATTTTCTACCATGAGACTCAACTACGACCGTCACCAGCATTAACAACTTAGCCATCATCTTTCCTTCTCCTAATTGGGACAATTCATGCTTGGTCAGCACCGATCGATCCTCGAGCTTATACAGTTGCTCCAACTTGATTGTTTCCTCCTCTGTTTGCATTCCAATATCTAGCACTATCCCGTTCTCCCCAACACCTTCTAATAGAACTTCCTTCGTCTGATCCAGTTGGAGATCTTCCTCTAACTCATTGATCCATTGGGGCAAAATCCATATCCTTGAGGAGATTTCCTTATCAATACAAATTTCCTAGCTAGCTCTTCTATGATAGTCCACTGCATCACTTCCATCATTTAATTCACAACGAGCATTATTTCATCTAGCTTCTCTCTAGTCACTAGATCTAGTAAAGGTTGAGTAGATCCATCACTTCTACCAGCATTTCCAGTGTTCCCACCATCAGATTCTTCAATGACTTGCCTTCCTCGGTTCTTCTTCGATCCTATCCTATCGGATCCCATTGAACACTACAACAAAACTTGTTTTTGGTTGCATTAATTGGTTTCGTTTCAAGGCATATGCTGCCGTTGGTCATTTTAGAATATAAAATGAAACGATGAAACGCGGCTAATTGGTCCCGCCAATTATTCATTGATATTTTGCTAAAATTTTCGGTGGCCGCTCAAATTTCCTTTCACACCACTTTCACTTATTTTCCCCCTTTCAAAATTGCGATGAGAACAAAAAAAGTCTCTGTCTTTCAATCCCTCAGAGACCTCATCTTTGTCCCCAAAATCCCCCATCTTCCTCATCTGATATCCCCAAAATCGTCTTCCAATCCAGCACAAGCACGTGACATATGTGAGTTAGAAACTGCATCGCAAATCCCATTACCCACAAGCACGTTTTTGTAACCGCTTCTCCGACGTCTCCAGTAAATACATGTCTTCTTCTTCGCTTAGGAAGCCGCATCCAGACCCATTCTTTTATACACACATTTTCATGTTTAATTGTCCTTGCACTTGCGTTTGAAATCGAATTTCAGATCTAGGAATTATCATATGCGAATTTTCCATTGCTATTTCAGAATCAAACTCACCTAATGATATGGTCAGTGAGATTACCCATCAAGTCCCCGGGTTCAATTCTGGATACGGAGAGGGAATTGGGAAACGAGACTTTACCTTAAACTTTAATGCTTCGGTTTGGTTTTCGAATGAGGAAATGTACCGTGATTGGAACTAGATCCACTACACCATGTCTACAACTTCAAAACTGCTTTCCGGAACCTTGTCGAGTAAGTGAGTATCAATCTGATCTATTTACTTAGGTAAAATTTAGTTGGTTTAATTCTCTATTATTTCTATAGTTTCATTCAGTGTGATGGGTAAAAGGTTTTCCATTAAGATAAGTTCTCAAAGTTAGCATTTGATAAAAATAATTTTGAGTTCATGTCTTCAAACACAATATGTTGTAAGTTTCTTACATATTCTCTTGTTTTGTTTATGGGAATTTTGATATAAGGTCGATTAGTGGAACCTATTAATTGAATGATGATTTGGTGTTGCTTAGTCAAAAGCTGGAAGCGATTCTGATAATTTGCAATCGTTGGATGACGATGATGATTGCTCAGCAGGTTTAATCCCTTTCCATTGCCCAGCTTGACCTTTTTATATAATGTAAGAAGTTGAACATAGATGACATGATTTTCATCTAACCTTTTTTCCACCAAGAATCCAGAAAATAGGTGCACGTTGATTAGAGAAAAATCTGGTGATAACATTTTTAGAGTACAACTATATAGATATCCTCGGTCCTGCATCTTCTGGTAAGTATACTTGGCACTTGTATGAAATCTGCTTTTTTATTACATATACTGTCTGTAGCTGAGTCAGTTTTAGCTTCATCTTTATTTGTGCCTTTCCCAGTATACATCCTACTTTTGTACACATAAGCAATACAGCAGTACTTTGCCTTGTAAATAAACATAAAAATTCTTTAAGCCTGTCTAATGTCGGTTCCCTTTTAAAGCAAAATTAATCATACATTTATAAGTTTCCAATTATTCATTGACATTCTACTAACATGTATTGATCGATAGGCTAGGTAGTTGATATTAATTCTTTTTAACCTATTAGTTTTCTGAAAACTTATGAATCCCAACTACAAAATGTTACTGTTCAATACTTGTTGGATCCCAAATACAAAACATGTCTAGTGGATGTGAACTTGTAAAACAACACTTTCTTCCATCTTATGTCGTGAATTGCTAATTAGATGTAATATTATTGCAATATACTTGATAAAAAAAACCCATAGAGTTGTTGGAGATTCTCTTCGCATTAAAGACGTATCAAGGATGGATATTTAAACACACTTTGGAGCCTATGAATTTGAGTCCTTTAGTGTTTCTTTAATACAAAATAAGCTAATAATATGTTAAACACATAAAATCAAATTTTACTATGAAATTCTGAAGGGTATATACTAATCTCAAACTTAATCCAGATTAAAAATAAATAAAAAATATGCTAAAATAGTTGCAATTCTGATGCTGTTCTCCACCCCGTAATCACCTTTTTGGTAAATGTGCTTCATCACTGTGTGCATACACGCAATGGCAAACTAACATAATTGTTTTCACAGAAAGATGAACCTAAATCAACAGTAAATATGGATGATTTGGATGCTTCAATCGAAATCAAAATTCAATATTCTTTCTAAGAAGATTGGCATAACAAAGATCCATCTAAACGTACAAAATCACAGTAAAACTGTCCCCAGCTAAAAAAGTTTTTTTTATATAGTTGTTTTTTTGACATGCATAAAGCATAACCTTTTCTGGCCTAAGTGAATTATGATTTTCCTACAGTAAGTTGCATACCAATCACGAGTAACAAATCATTTTTAGTTTAGTATAACATGATATTTTAAGATCTGGATACAAATTTTCCCTTCTTTTATGTCTATATAGCTTCATGCGTACCCATGATAGTGGTGAAGACTCATTGACCAAAATGCATCAAAACCGTATTAATATTTTCAAATGTTTTACTCACGAACATCAAGATGTGAGATCAGGAACTAAATTGAGATGCTGCTTCTAGCTTTGTAGCATTAAGACATCACATGATAATATAGTTGGTCAAAACGCACAAAATTCACTTCACATCATATATTGTAGATATGTTTTGATGCGCGCAAATAAAGTGTAAATAAATAGGGATGCCATAATCCTTACTTCATAATTAAAACCATTTTATTTATATTTGTGATTATAGTCCGTCCACATTTTGGTGTTCATGAATGTGCATGCTCTGTTTGGACAAATTGTATCTAATTAAAATGTATTATACACTAAAAACAGATCCCCTGCAGTTTTAAGGGCATCTCCAATTATATTTTCTCCCACTAATCACCACATCGTCAGATGAAAATGTCTACTTTCAATATAATTAAAGGTGGTGCTTGATTACCCATAATTAACTAATTTTTGTTAAAATTAAACAAATTTTATAAAATTAACTAAGTTTAAGTTAACTAAATTTTATAAATAATATTATAACTAATTTAACAAAGTTTTATAAACAATAAAGATGATGATGATGAATTAACTAAGTTTATAAAAATTAACCAAGTTTATAAAAATTAACTAAGTTTATAATGATAATAATAATAATAATAATAATATAATTAAGTTAATCAAGGTTTAATATTAATAATAATAATAAATTAATTCAGTTAACCAAGTTAACAAAAATTAACTAAGTTTGGATTAACTAAATTAACTAAAAGTTAACCAAGTGAATCATGCATATTGTAATTATAAGCATGATAGGACACAATTTTGATCTTTATGCTGGAAACACATCAGACTGAGTTTCCATTTGCTACTATAATTATAAGCATGATAGGACACAATTTTGTATGGAGTTAGAGTTAAATACTCGAATGGTATATGTCATTGTGTGCACCAGTTTGGATATTAATTTTGACTAGAGTTACTTATTAAATATTTAAATTAAGTACTTGGTTTACTTTCGTGACTACATTAATTGATTGGTAATATCTATAGAAATAATTGACTAGTTACTTGTTCTCTACCGATTGATTAGCAAAAATATACCTCTAAACTCATCATATTTGCATCTACGTTAGAGTTGAATGCACAAAATATCTATAATATGCTCAAATTTATCCACAAATATGTGTCATGATGAACTAGATTTTAAGGCCTCAATTTCATTTGGCTACTCTTATGCTCTTAAGCTTGGTAGAATTTCCCAATGCTCTTTTTAATTTTGTCATTTCCACTAAACTATGCAAGTAAAGTAAGGTGCATCTCATGTTATATTTTTATTCAAGATCATAATTATATAATCATCCTTGATTAATTAATTAAATTAGTGTATAAAATGCATACAAGTCATATATAAAATTAACCATAAATATTCACATGTTTGTTAATATACTCCAGGACCTGTTGCAAAACTGTTTGGACTTGGGCATCAACAAATGCCAAGACTAAAGAGCTTTTTGCTTTAATATCCAGATAAAATATACACTGTTCTTTAACTATTGAGGTAGCATGCATCAACCTTGTAAGTTATAACACATAATTTGCATACTAACATTAGGGTGAATATGCTGTGGTTAATATCTTTGTGGTACATCTTGTCTTTCTGAAGCAAACATTCTGATGATAATGTGTGGTTCACATTTTCAATTAAGGATTAACAGATTAGGCTGTAAATACATTGTGTTATTTTTAACTTCATGCGCTCATATATCTATTTTTACACTTTAAGCAATACAAACTTTGTAGCATCCGAGAGTAAAACAATGTCAGGCCAGGAGAATATAAATAATAATTGATAACTAAATTTTAATATGCTCCCAGTTTTCAAGCAGTTAACTTCTCATGATATGTGTAATTTAGTAAGAGCAAACTGAGAACAAAAATAATAGTAACCTTGATAATTTCGTTGCAAACGTCTCCTTCAACACATGCATGCATATATACAAACTCTTCAATTATAATATATTGTTGCTTGTACTGTGTAGAGTGATTACAATCTTTCTTGCGGTCATGTTTACATTGTTATCATAAGACTTGATCGGCAATTATATCCTACTGATTTAAAAACATAGACTATAAAGCTACCGATTTTTGCACATGTATTCTTATATAGGTTTTGGCTCCTTTGATTCCACTGGGGTGGATTGCGTTCGATTAGTTTTGCAGTAGGATGTAATTGTTTCCTATCCTTCTGTTTTGCGGTTTACAGTTACTATCTTTTGTGCTTTCACTTGTGTAGGCATCAGACTTTTGAAGAGAGCAAATTTGGACCTGATGATGCTAGCTTTCACTTGTGTATGCAACAAAGAATTATGGGTAATCAAACGTTTTGTTAGCACTAGTTAGATATAACATTTATTAGTACCCGATGTGTAAATTTGTATACAAATGGTTATTGTATGTGAGTTAGGTCATTTTGTCGAAAAACTATTGTATTGTATTGGAATGGTTATGGATATTTTATTTGATTATATGGTTAATGTGTTTTTAACTTATTTGAATATAATGATTATGTGAGTGATTGTTGATTGATATAATAGAACCAAAATAGACCATTAACATTAAATAATAGTATGAAAAAATAGTGTAAAATAATAAACAACTTTTAGTAGCGTTTCAAAAACGCTACCGAAATATATATAGTGGCGTTGAGTAAATGCAACCGTAAAACAGGGGTAAAGTTGGAAATTCCATTAGTAGCGCCAAAAAAATCTTTTGATGGCGTTTTTTAAATGCTACAAAAATATTTATGGTGGCGTTTGAAAAACGCTGCCAAAAATGCATTTATAGTGGCGTTAAAATAAATGCAACAAAAAATCATGGATTTTTAGTCGCATGTTTTCTCGCGGCGTTTATCAAAACGCCACCAAAAGTTTTTGTAGCGTTTTTTGAGCGCCACAAAAAATAAAATTTCTTGTAGTGGAAGATTTTATCCTAAAATAGAGATCTAGACGAATCTTCCTTCTATCAATGAAAGCACCAAAAATATTATCCAAAAACTAGTTTAACACCTCCAAATGATAGTTTCTTGAAGAGATAATGAATTAATGTCGTAGAATCATATCTAAAGGTAGAAAATTCAATAGAAAATAAATGTAGAATAGAAGAAATAAAGTAAGAAAAGCAAGAGAACACAATTTTTATAGTGGTTTAGCTATGCCTATGTCCACTTTGATAATACTTTATTGTTTGATTCACTTTGGATCTACCAAAATTACAAGTATAACTTAAAATTTTATTCCAAATTCAATAACGGTAGAGTCACTCCTGCATATGAATAAGTAATGTGCCAAGATCCTTTCTTGTTGAAGGTAGCTCATATTTATAGTCAAAGTAAACTATAGTTGTGTTTTGGAGTTGTCGTATCGCTCTACAAATTGTTAAATAGTTAGTTCCCAAAAATTAGGAAAGTAATGGAACGAGTCCCAAAATCTTGATGGATCGGTCCCTATGCATGACATTAGACTAATTCTTGTATTTTTCCCACATTCCTTAAATCTAGATGATATTCCTTGATTCAATCTTTCTTTTATGCTTCTAATCTTATTCCTTCGAGTATTTTCCTTACATTGATACCTTAATCACTATTAACAGTTTGGAGGGATAGTCAATCTGATACCGACTCATCCACAAATCGACACCGATTAATAAAATTAACCATTTTTTGCCTCCTTTTCTTTGCTTGCTCTTCGTACTTGATCATCGTTTAGTCCATCAAATATTCCCTTATCATTACGTAGTCCAATTCCATAGAAACGTCGCTTGTGGAAAATAATATATAACAGTTCTATAACAACCCGTATTTTTAACAATAGGATAGTTAGTTATTGTATAGAAGTCCAAAATATGACTTTTCGCATACGATCAAATTAGGACTTGGGACCATCTCCGTTGAGTGCAAATCGATATTGCAAATTAGGACTTAGGTTTGGATTTGAGTTTATAATTTTCCATGCATGTTTCGACCATTGTTGGTCACCGTACATGTCAATATAGACTCATTAGTTTATTTCATTCCTTTGCATGCTTGTTATTGTTAATTGTTAGTTGCTACTGTTTAATTGTTGTTTAGCACTGCTTATAGTTATTTGATTATTGTTTGTTATTGTGTGCTATTGTTTGCTGTTGGTTGTGGTTGATTGATTTTTGTTTTTTAGTTATTGTTGTTTCTTATTTTGTATGATGGGTAGTTTGTATGCTAGTTATTGTTTGATTATTGATTGTTATTGCTTTTTATTGCTTGTTTTGTATGTTAGGCAGTATGTTTATAAATTATTGTTACCCTTTGCTACTTGTTGTGTATTTGGCTACTTATATGCTAATAATAATTACCTGTTAAAGTATGTTTGGAGAGACATAGTGTTAACTATCTAAAATAGATCGCATGTCACCCATGGCCATTTTTGGGGTTGAGGTGAGATCTATAAAAGTTCATCGCCTTCTGATATGACTTGGAGTCGATGGTATATTTAGATACCGACTTTTTTGAGCTTACTCTTCAATTGATAGTCATGTGTGGTTGTGATAGTATTGGTTACTACACTAAAATTATACATATTTAAATTTATGTTTCTTACATTAGAAATGTAAGTTATGTGGTTTAACATGGCATGTTTACATGAGATGATTGCTATAGATGACTTAACATACTTAAATTCATGGTTAGTATTGCAATTGTGTTTAATCCTTTTTGTTGAGTACATGATCAGGTACATGGAAGCAACTATGCACTATTAGGATGCTTGTTCATTGATATTGGCATCTAAATGGCATATACTTGTTATAAAACTGGTAGTAAGATCTATAGTGTAGACTTGGATATATATGCTTGTATGTCCTCAAAAATGATATGCCATAGATATGAGATGATATATTGATGCAGTAGAGGAATAACAAAATGATGATTCTGTGAAAGTAGCAATCGATGGAATGAAAAATAATGAATGGCCCAAATTCGTTGATCCGAAGATACCGAATTCTAGCTATCTTTGTCACGTTGATCGCGCACGATACCGTAAAAGAAGATCTGCAATTCTTCAGACGTTGATCAAGCGCACTTGATACCGTGAATTGGCTTCTACAATCGTTGATCCGAGCGCACTCGAATGCCGAAAGAGGAGATAGGAGATTACACTCAACTACCAATTTAATGAAAGCACAAAGCTAACAAACAAAAGTTTTTATTCAAAATCAACTAAATTCTTACAAATTATACAACCCGCCTATTTATAGGCTTACAACTCACACGGTTCAATATTGACAACACTTAGGTCATGAACGACCTACGACCTAAAATAATGCAACCTAAAAACCAGGGACTTACAACTCAACGACATAAGAACAACACACGACTTACAATATTTACATCTCAACTCATTACAAACCATCACGACTTACGACCTAACATATGAGCGACCTAAAAATGTAAGGCAGCGACTTAACTTCTTAGCGCATAAGTTCGAGTGACCCTAGGTGGATGCGGCTTAACCTTCAGCGACTTAAGAAATCAGCTTCTGGGATTCTTCAGCGACCTAACTTCGGTCGTAACTCGTTCACGCGACCTAACTTAGGTCGTAGCTCGAGACAGTCACTCGAAATATCAGAGCGACCTAAAGGAATGAGAGCTTCGTTAGGTCGTTCGTTCTCCTCGCGACCTAACTTAGGTCGTAACCCCTCGTCACGACCTAACTTGGTCGTATCTCATTCCAGTCCATACTTGAAAGATCGGAGCGACCTAATGCTTGTTCACTTAGCTCGTTTAGTTGCTTGCCCTCCTTAACACTGATCTCATTAGCTCGAAAGCGACCTTCACTAGGTCGTGAGCGACCTAAAACTTCACTAGGTCGTGAACGACCTAAAACTTCACTAGGTCGTGAGTGACCTAAAATCCTAGAACGACTCAAATCTGAACAGTTAGCAGATCGCATTGCATCATCCTCCCCCTGTTAACAAAAATTCGACCTTGAATTTGCACTTTTCTCTTCCACAACAATCTTATCTCCATGATACGGAATCAAATATTTGACATTGAAAACATCAGAAGTATGAACATCATCCGGCAATCTCAACTGATATGCATTCTCATTGATTTTCTTTAAAATTTCCACTGGACCGATTTTTCGAGCTTTCAACTTATTGTACGTCCCCACTGAAAAACGATCTTTTGTCAACACGGTGTAATCCAAATCACCTTCTCTGAAATTCACATTCCTTCGCTTCTTATCCGCCAGTTGTTTATACTTCTCGTTTGATGTAAGCAATCATTCATGAACAGTTCTATGGCACTCCTGCAACTCAGTCACAAAATCACTAGCCCGCTTAACAACTCCCTTCTGATATGGCACTGTCGTCAGATCCAATGGACCCTTCGGACTTGCTGAGTATACAACTTGAAACAGACTGAAACCCGTACTACGGTTAACAGCGTGATTATGTGCAAACTCTGCCTGACATAACTTCATATCCCAACTCTTTAAATTATCCTGTACAAGACATCGCAACAAATTTCCCAATGATCTATTTACCACTTCCGTTTACCCATCTGTTTGCGGATGATAAGCGCTACTAAAACTCAGCTTCGTTCCGACCATCTTTCACAAACTTAACCAAAAATGGCTTAGAAATCTAGTATCCCGATCTGAAACGATAGATTCAGGTAGCCCATGTAATCGATACACCTCTTTAAAGAATAACTGAGCAACACGGACGACATCAGCTGTCTTTTTACAAGCGATAAAATGAGCCATCTTGGAAAATCTATCTACCACAACAAATATAGAATCATTTCCTCGCTGAGTTCTAGGCAAACCAAAACAAAATCCATGCTGATATCAACCCACGGTCTAATAGGAACAGGTAGTGGCATATACAATCCCGCATTCGTCGCTGTCCCTTTAGACACCTGACAGATATGACATCTCTCCACAAATCGTTCAACTTCCTTTGTTATAGTAGGCCAAAAATATGATTGCGAAATCAACTGTAATGAACGGTTTTTCCCCACATGACCTTCCTCATGTAACTCTTTCACAATCTTCATTCGTAGACTGCCTTCTGGTATACATAACCTATTACCCTTGAATAGAAAACCATCCACTAACACATATTCATCCGTCTTTCCTTCATTGACTTCATCCATGATCTTAGCAAAGTAAGGATCATCAACAAACAAATCTGGCAACACGTCAAACCCTGTCACCTCTACTTTCATTGTAGTCAACACATGATTCCTTCGACTTAATGCATCCGCCACTCGATTCGTAATTCCCGACTTATGCTTCACCACAAATGTAAATTGTTGTAAGTATGCAATCCACGAAGCATGCCTAGCTGCAATCTTGTCCTGTCCCTGCATATGCTTCAACGCTTCATGATCAGTATATAAAACAAATTCTTTATGAAACAAATAATGTCTCCAGTGTTTCACAGCTTGCACGATAGCATAAAATTCCACATCATAAGTATTATATCTCATCTTTGCTCCCGATAGCTTTTCACTGAAATGTGCAATAGGACGTCCCTTCTGACTTAACACCCCTCCAATTCCAACCTTCGATGCATCAGTATGCAATTCAAACAACAACTGAAAATCCGGCAACACTAGAATTGGTGCTGTCGTCAAAAGTTCCTTGATTTTCTCAAACGCAACTCCTGCCTCCTCTGACCATAAAAATTGTTTCCCCTTCATACAGTCAGTAACTGGTGCCATCACGCTACTGAAGTGTGGAATTAACCTTCGGTAGAATGACGCCAAACCGTGAAAACTTCTAACTTCTGTTATCGTCCTGGGTTGTGGCCAATTTCTGATTGCTTCAACTTTATTCTGATCCACCTGTATTCCTTTTCCCGATATAACATACCCCAAAAATAAAACATTATGCATCATGAACACGCATTTTTTCGTTGCAGCATAAAATTGTTCCTGTCGTAGTACCATCAATACTTCTCTCAGATGTTGCAAGTGTTCTTCTGGACTTCCACTATATATCAGTATATCATCAAAATACACCACTACAAACTTTCTGATAAATGGTCTAAAAATTTGATTCATCACCCGCATGAATGTACTTGGCGCATTCGAAAGACCAAACGGCATTACCAACCATTCGTACAACCCCTCACGTGTCTTGAACGCTGTTTCCCATTCATCCCCTGGTCTGATTCGAATTTGATGATAACCACTCTTCAAATCTATTTTCGAAAAGATAGTAGCCCCGCTCAGCTGATCCAACAAATCATCCAATCTAGGCATAGGAAATCTATATCTCACTGTAATCTTGTTCAGTGCTCTACTATCTGTGCAAATCCTCCATGTTCCATCCTTCTTCGGAACTAACAAAGCTGGCATGGCACAAGGACTTAAACTTTCCTGCACACGCCCCTATTCAAGCAACTCTTCCACTTTCCTTCTCAACTCCTCGTGTTCCTTTGGACTTATTCTGTAGTGTGGTCTATGAGGCAACACAGCTCCTGGAACAAGATCAATTTGATGTTGAATGTCTCTCAACGGCGGTAACTCCGTTGGTAGCTCCTCAGGAAATACATCGTCAAACTCTCCCAGCACTGGTTTCACTTCTTCAGGAATCTCTACCACTTCATGACTCTCACGTCCAATCAACAAAAACACTTCGGGCTCCTCTTCGACTTCTTTAACAAACTCCTTCAAAGATAGCAAAGTTTTAAGTTCTTCAATCTCCTCCAACTTGCTTTCTTCTTGTTGTCGCTTCTTGGGAATTAAAGTGATTTTCATACCCTCAAACATGAAACTATAACTGTTAGTACGTCCATCATGTTGCACAGCCCTATCATACTGCCACGGTCTCCCCAACAATAGATGACATACGTCCATGTCCACAACATCACACCAAATTTCATCTTTGTATTTCTTCCCAATTGAAAAATTAACACAAGCCCTTTTTCCAACTTTCACCTCCCCACCTTTCCTCAACCAAGCTAACTTGTAAGGTTTCGGATGCTTCTCGGTCTTCAATGATAACTTCTTCATAGCCTCTGTAGAGATAATGTTGTCACAACCTCCTGCATCAATAACAAACTTGCAAATCCTTCCCAAGATAGTACATGTTGATTGGAAGATGTTACTCCTCAACCAGCTAGTTTCCTCCTCCTGTTTTGGTGTTAAACACGACCTCTTCATCATCAATGAATACCCTTCATCTCCCGACACATTCTCTTCCTCCTCAACATGTAGAGAATTAGAACAATCAGCTTCTACCTCATCTTCCTCAGCCTCAACAATCATCGTTCGCTTCTTTGGATTTGTACATTCATTACTTTTGTGACCCACCTCCTGACAATTGAAACATTTGATACCACTATTGATTCTGGTCTTAGCAACTTCATTAACAATCGGTTTTGCAACAGCCTTCGAAACATTCACATGGCTACTAGCCCCTTTCATTGGATTATTAGAATTTGTAAACACACCACCACCTCTCCTTCCTTGCTTCTCCCAAGCTAGAGCTTTTTGATGTGCTTCATCGACAGATTTGGGATCAAACATATTCACCATATCTTGAATTTGCATTCTCAACCCTCCAACAAA
Organism: Allium fistulosum; assembly: GCA_030737815.1. NCBI lineage: Eukaryota > Viridiplantae > Streptophyta > Magnoliopsida > Asparagales > Amaryllidaceae > Allium > Allium fistulosum. The sequence continues at coordinate 47,293,443 of CM060906.1, forward strand.
TCTGGCTGTTAACTGCTCTTCCGTCTCCATGATATCATTCCTTGCAATTAACTGATAGAATTCATCCGCGTAATCATTCACAGACTTTGTTCCCTGTCTCAGATTCTACAATCGTTGATACATAAGAGACTAATAGTTATACGGTAAGAATGTAGCTTTCATCAATTTCTTCATCTTCTCCCATGATTCAATCTTTGACTTCCCCATTCTCTCCCGTGTTAGTTTAGTTTGTTGCCACCATGCCATAGCTCTCCCTTTCAAACATGTAGCAACCAACTTAACTCTTCGATGCTCAGGAACCTCCTTAAAGTCAAAAATTTCCTCCACATTAGACCACCAATCGAAAAACTCTTCAGCCACCATTCCACCCTTGAATTCTGGAATTTCAGTTTTCATCCCCGACTCCCATCGACGATCATCCTCAAACTCTCGATCTCGATTCCGTCCTTGGTCATGATCTCGATAATGAAAACTTCCTCTATCACCATCTTCATCAACAACAGATGTGATTCGATAACGATCCCGTCCATCCACATCTCAATGATCACGCATATCCCTTCTACTTCGTCTTTCATCATCTCGATATGTTTCATTTTCAAATTCTCGATGACTTCTTCTTCCTTGATTAGATTGTGGCGATATTCTCCTTTCACCCGAAACCAATGGCGAAACCCTGTTTCTACCTTGGTTTGAAATTGGTGATGTTCTTCTTCGGGGTTGATTCGTATCCATCATGAGCTTCTCTAACCTCCCAATACCTTCATCCAATTTCTCATTGAATTTATCACTAATGCGTTGTTCCATTTGTTCAGCATCTTCTCGCCTATACAAATCTTCAACATTTTGATGACGGTTAGCTCTTCTTGGCGGCATGATTGAATCTTCACAAACTCTTCAATTCTCGACTTGAACTTTCAAAATGATACACGGCTTCTTTAATAGGCTCGAATCTACACTCGACCTTGAAACAACAAAGTGATGCTCGGCTTTAATTCTTCAATACAAACTCTTCAATATAATTGGCTCCAAGACTTAGCTTAGCTATGATTGGCTAAGTCTAGCTCTGATACCAAATGATGCAGCAGCGGAATAACAAAATGATGATTCTGTGAAAGTAGCAATCGATGGAATGAAAAATACTGAATGGCCCAAATTCGTTGATCCGAAGATACCGAATTCTAGCTATCTTCGTCACGTTGATCGCGCACGATACCATGAAAGAAGATCTACAATTCTTCAAACGTTAATCAAGCACACTTGATACCGTGAATTGGCTTCTACGATCGTTGATCCGAGCGCACTCGAATGCCGAAAGAGGAGATAGGAGATTACACTCAACTACCAATTTAATGAAAGCACAAAGCTAACAAACAAAAGTTTTTATTCAAAATCAACTAAATTCTTACAAATGATACAACCCGCCTATTTATAGGCTTACAACTCACACGGTTCAATATTGACAACACTTAGGTCGTGAACGACCTACGACCTAAAATAATGCGACCTAAAAACCAGCGACTTACAACTCAGCGACATAAGAACAACACACGACTTACAATATTTACATCTCAACTCATTACAAACCATCACGACTTACGACCTAACATATGAGCGACCTAAAAATGTAAGGCAGCGACTTAACTTCTTAGCGCATAAGGTCGAGCGACCTTAGGTGGATGGGGCTTAACCTTCAATGACTTAAGAAATCAGCTTCTAGGATTCTTCACGCGACCTAACTTAGTCGTAACTCGTTCACGCGACCTAACTTAGGTCGTAGCTCGAGATAGTCACTCGAAATATCGGAGCGACCTAAAGGAATGAGAGCTTCGTTAGGTCGTTCGTTCTCCTCGCGACCTAACTTAGGTAGTAACCCCTCGCCGCGACCTAACTTAGGTCGTATCTCGTTCCAGTCCATACTTGAAAGATCGGAGCGACCTAATGCTTGTTCACTTAGCTCATTTAGTTGCTTGCCCTCCTTAACACTGATCTCATTAGCTCGGAAGCGACCTTTACTAGGTCGTGAGCGACCTAAAACTTCACTAGGTCGTGAACGACCTAAAACTTCACTAGGTCGTGAGTGACCTAAAATCCTGGAACGACTCAAATCTGAACAGTTAGCAAATCGCACTGCATCTATATATATATATATATATATATATATATATAGTTTTGGGATTTTTCAGTGCTAGCCATGCAAAGGAGGCGCTATTGAATTATTTTGAAACAAGGAGCTTTGAAAGCCTAAGGGTCGAGAAACATTTTCTTACTTTAGGAATTTTAAGGACGATATTCTTTTAAGAAGGAGAGAATGTAACAACCCACATTTTTAATGATATGATATTTAAATAATTAATTTAAATATTGAATCGTTATTGGATAAAAGTCCAAAATATGAATTTTCGCATATAGTTTAATTAGGACTTGGGACCACCTCCATTGAGTCCAGATCGATGTTGCGAATCAAAATAAGTATAAATATCGCTATATTTAGAATTACGGTATTTTTACGATTTACGTATTGTTATAAGTATTTTGTAGAAATCCATGCGTAGTCGGACCCGGAGGGATCTCGATTAACGACTTATGTTTCTGGGATGAAAACTTCATTATGAGACGTACGGTTGAGAAATTTTTTCGGACGATCCGATTGCCAAAACAACCTTGAATGAATGAAATTATCATCCTAGAGTACTGTCTCGGATAGCGAAAAAATTTATACTATTAGGACTAGAAAAATGAGGCCGTATGCGCCGATGAGTATTGTTGTGATCTGATGTGCCGTGTGATCGTACGGGCTTAAAATATGTGGAGATTTATCTGAGTATATATATTTTAATATATACATATACATATGCATATGCATATAATTCCTCCCACACAAGATTTTTCCATCTTTCACTTTTTACTCCTCTCCTCCTTACAGTAAAATCACAAAAAAGCTTCCCTTCCTTCATAAATTAAAATCGAGAGCTCCATTCCATGAAAATCGACGAAACGAGATCCGTTGAGATCGTCGTAAGGAGAGCTTCAAATCTGTAGTGGATTTGGGGGGTGCGACATCGATTGGGGAGGTGACCGTACATTCATCGACATCTAGGGTTGCGGACTGTGGTCATTCAAGGGGAGATGGCCAAAACGGAGTGCGTCGTTGCGCTTCCCTTAACGAAGTGCACCTTCCTACACCAGCTTGAGTGCCCGGCCGCTCTAAGTGATTGGAGACATTTAGGGGGCGAAATGGTGATAGATCGCAATTCCCTATGGGCAAGCGATGTGAAACGGTGGTCGCCATTAGGTTTGTCATCGCTCTAGGAGGTGATTGGAAGTTGTAACACCCTATAATTTTTACGACAATTGATTAAAAAGAAAATTAATTAATAAATAATAACGCCAGAAAACAAGATTTTTACAAACATCAGAATTTGGCTATGGAACTTACACCATTAGGTTGGTGACGACTTTCTAATCAATTTTCATATATATATATATATATATATATATATATATATAGTTTTCCGATCAAAGTTCAAACAAAAAAGTTATTAACATTTGAAGTTTTTGAATCGGAAATAATTATACATGTAATTATGGTGCTAAATTTAATCAACGTTAATTACTTACATTAATGGAAACTTAGACATTAAGAAAATTTAACGTTAAATGAAATCTGGGAAAATAAATGATAAGAGAATTAAATAACGTAATCGATTAAACAAGGAATGAAATTAAAAAAATCACGTAGGATAATTAATCAACGCTAAAAGCAAACAATAGTTCAACGATCGATGTACCAAGGTCGACCATAGGCCTTAAGTGGGCAACGGTTGCTGGTGTTAAATCATGATTTTTAAATGAGGGATGGAAAAACTTAATGGATTGTAAAACAAGTTTTTGATTTTCAAAATGTGATACATATAGAATTGCCAGTATGTTTAGATTGTTTGCACTATATTTTCAATACTATTTTGAAAAGATGCATTCATATAGGAAGCACCAATTTATAATTTCTTAGTATGCATATCATATATGTTAGGATACACCTGCAATTGTACATAATTGGATGTAAAACTAATTGCACATTAATTGATTGGTTAGTTTAGAATGGTTGCATGTTATGTTACGTTATTCAGTCCTTGAGCAATTTCGGGGACGAAATTCGTTTAAGTGAGGGAGAATATAACACCCCGTAATTTTTACAACAATTAATTAAAAAGGAAAATTAATTAATAAATAATAACGTTGAAAAATAAGATTTTTACAAACATCAGAATTTGGCTACGAAACTTGCATCGTTGGATTCGTGGTGATTTTTTGATCAATTGTCATATATAAATTTCTCTGATCGAAACTACAGCAAAAAGTTATTAACATTTGAAGTTTTTGAATCTGAAATAATTATATATGTAATTATGGTAATAAAAGTTAATCAACATTAATTACAAACGTTAGTGGAAACTTAAACATTAAAAAAAGTTAACGTTAAATGAAATCCGGGAAAATAAATGTTAAGGGAAACAAATAACGTATTCAATTAAAGAAGGAATGAAATTAAACAAATCACGTAGGATAATTAATCAACACTAAAGCAAATAATAGGTCGACAACTAGCGGTCGGCCATAAGACTTAAGCGGTCGATCATTCTTAGTGTCCAATCATGATTTTTAGATGAGAGATTAACGAACGAGATGGATTGTAATATTTTGCTTCCACACGAAGTAATTGAGGAGCGTCCAAGATGAAATTAAAGATCCTCTAGGGTAAATCTAATGACGGGCATTGATTTGAACCCCTATAAGTATGATTTAGACCCTCATTTACAAACTCATATTTTCGAAGCGATGACGGAGCTCTGCCATTTTCTCTTTCCTCCAAACTCTAAATTATTAGAAATAGTATAGTATATACATGTATACGATTGAAGAAGCATAGAAGATGATTGAGGAAGATAATAAGTTCAAACCGAATCGTCAAAGCCAAGATAAATTGTAAATCCAGATTTAAAATATAAATCAAATTCCAAATCTTTTTTCTAATCTAGATTTCTAATAAATCTATAACGTTTGCGATGTATAAATCGAAATAGCGAGAAAAGGGAGTCAAACTGAAATAATAGGCATTAGATCTGGAGATTTAGAAAGCTAAATGATGAGTGGGAAATTATATATTTTTATACAATATTAGATTTATATTGTTGTAGATCTATTTTTGTATGCCTCAAATGTAAATTGGAGTTGTAGGCTAAAAATTTTATACATGAAATAAAATTATAAACCTTGCCCACATTTTCTATTATTGATAACCTGAAATTATATATTGCATGTAAATCCGAAAAATATTGGGTATTAATAGTCCTCCAATTTAGTCTCTGAAATTTATAGAATTTGTGATAGTACCAGATTTCTGAATTGAATATTACTTGTGCAAATGCTAAATTGAGTTATCACAGTTAAACATAGGGATTTAAGTTGTATTTTAATTTATTGGATTATATAGCATGTTGCAATGTGAATTTCTATACATTATCAAGTTTCATATATATAATTAAAAGTGTAATGGTTGAAATAACAAGGAATACACCTAAAAAGAAAGAGATATACAAAATATGGATATTTATCGTACCTTGTACTATCTATTTCATTTACTATGAAAATATAATTCCTTATAATTGCAAATTTAACACAAATTCCCTTTTCGGATAAGATATAGAAATTTACAGTGTCAACCATTCCATTTGGAAGAAATTTAACTCTAATTATTAAAATAAAGAAATCCATAAGGATAAATTAAAAGAATTATAAATGTGATAAAAATGGTTACGAAAAGAACAAATGCAATAAAAGTAAAACGTAAGTGAAATTAAAGAAATAGAAAGACATAATTTAAAATTAAAGAGTATGAAGAGTTCACTAAAGTAATAGAGGGAAGAAAATGTTAAAACGGGAATAGAAATAAAAAGTTAAATAGTAAGGGAAAAAGGAAAGTAAATATGAAAAGATATTTAAAAGGAAGCGGTGCATGGTCTTAAATCAAATAAGATATAAACACATAAAAGAAGCAAAGAAATATGGTTAACAGTAAATAGTAGAGGCGTAATAATTGAAACAAGAATGAATGAAGATATATATGAGATATATATATGCAAACATATACACATAGCCTCAAGCATGAGTGTATTACGGGTGTGAATTATTAAAGTTAATAAATGATCAAATGAATAGAATGGCATAGTCATTAGAATGATTGGAATGTGAGGTCAGTAGTGTTACACAATAGAAACCTACCCACCGCCAAGGGTTACCGGCAATTGTGTATATATTATACTGATATGGGACATTGGTGGATAAGTTGCAAGGAGGTGGCGCGGCAGGGGCAGTTAATCTGGAGAATTGCGATTTCGATTGGTTGTCAGGTGATTCGTTTGTCAGCGGCGAATTGGTTGTTTTTGGGCGAAGTTTTGCGACAGTCTTGTATTATGGAATGGTCGGTAGTTTGTACTTCTGACAGGCTGTGGTTGAGGGTGGGTTACAGGAGTTTGATGGTTGTACTACTGACAGGTTGAAGCTTGTCAGTTGTTGGTGGTGTCAGTGCACCATGGTGGAAATGCAGATGAATGCCGGTATGTTGTTGTTGCAGCTGTTGTGAAAGTGGAGACAGTGGTAGTGTTGTGGATTATGGTTGGGTATTACGGGCAGCAAGAGGATGTATTGTAGGGGTTTGAGGTTGATTTGTATGGATGAGGCGGTGAAGTGTATTTCCAGCACTGTAGTTGTATGGAGAGGCAGCACTATATATGTATATATGGTATCGAGATATAGCAGTTAGTTTGTGGGCCGAGTGATGGTGAATGGCTGTATGTATGTTGGAATTGAAATGGCAAAATTTGTGTGGAAGTGAGTTGAATAGGATAGCAGAAATGGTTAGGAGTGAAGATAGTGACCGTGGGAAGTTAACAGCAGTTTGTTAGTAGATTTGTGGTAGAGGTTGTTGTGTGAAATGAATGTGGCAGTGATGCGATAAGTATGAAATGTTTTGAAATTTTTATGTATGTAGAGTGTTTGGTATGCAGAGGGTTATGGTCTGGATGATCTGAATTATGAAGTGTGAAAGGGAGGAGCACAGTTGAAAATGTTTTGTGAAGTGACAGGGGTGGTTCAGGCTGGGTGATCGGAATGTGTTGAAGTGGTTGGTGGCAGCAAGCATATAGATGGGTAATGAAACAGTGGTGATGAACTGCAGGGGGTAATGGTTGAATTTGCTGTCAAGTATAGTTGTAGTGGAGAATGAGAGTGGTTCAGAGGTCAAGGCTTGGATGATGGTTAGGAGGAGATGCTGGTGTGCAACTATTAGTGGCTCCGTAGGATCAGTTAGTTTAGAGGTGCAACTACTATTGATGGGGTATGGCAGAAGTTGATAGTGGAGTGACCGAGGTGTTGGTTGTTGTGAAGTTTTGCAGGCAAGGGGTAGATGACAGGAAACTGTAGTGGTGGAGGGGAATGTGAAGTTGAAGGTTTCGGTGATTGCTAATTGGATGATGAGGAATTATGATTTGCTGGTGGTTTGGGAAGCAGTTGCAGGCGATTGGCTGAGGAACTAGGGAACAATATCGAACTGGGTAGAGCAAGTTGTGATGCGATGCTGCAGTGCAGTGGTTATGGTCTCGGCAATGGTGTTTGGGGTTTGGCACAGTTTGCACAGGGGAGGTAGAGGATTGTGATAAGTTAAGTGATATTGTATTTTTGTGGCTGCACTGTTGTATGGTCAGGTAATGATGGAGAATGATATTGAAGGGCAAGCAGCAGAAGTTGATCAATTGTATGAATCAATGTAGCAGTGGGAAGATGTAATTGGTTTGGTAGCGGTGAGGAGCAGAACTGTGGATGGTTGTGAAGTTTGGTATTGCTGGCGGTTTCGTGCAAGCTATCGATGTATTGATGGTTTATATGGTGGACTGAGCAGAAACTTGTGGTTGGAGTGTTTGGCAGGTTGGTGAACTAATGGGTAATGGTTTGAGTGGTATGACAGTAGTGAATTTTTTTTGTTTTCAGTGCAAGTTTGTATGTTTGAGTGTGAGCTCGGAGTTGTACACTGTTTTTGGTTATGTAGTGTGCAGTTGAATATCAGTGGGATGAGAAGACGATGCTCTTCGATGTAGGAAAGTTTGTTTGGCGACTTGGGTTCAGGTTGCGGATTTGCGCTGTTCAGGAATGTTGTAGTGAATGACGAAGTGGTTTTGAGGATGATGAGTTATGGTATGCAGATGTATGTAGTTGAGTTGCTGAGATAGTTGGGGTTGTCGGTTGATATGTGCAAGTGGGAAGGGATGGTGGAAGAACTGATGAGCAGTGATATGAAGATGTTGAATGTTTGGCTGGCAGTTTGCTATTTATGTTCGCTTGAGGATATGGCAGAAGATGGAATGGTTGCTGTTTGAGAAATGAAGTATGGGTTGTTTGTGGGTTGCAGAGGGGAGTGATAACAGCGGTGTGAATGATGTGTGCACAAAGATGAGCACAGATGCACAATGAACAGTGAAGTGAACAGTAACAGAGAGGGTAGTGAGGGTATATTTTTGAAAAACAGCGAACAAAAGCAATGTAGAACAAAAACTGTAAAATGTAAAGAAAATGAAATAAAATGGTTTTTTTTAATTTTGAAATTGTGTATGTTTTTTTTAAATATGCAAATGCAAATGGACAAACAACAAATGCAAACAAACACGCAAACAAATGCAAGCAAAACAAAAACAACAAACACAATTTTTTTTTAAATGCAAACACACACAAAAATCAAACAAAAATAATTCAAAGAATAGAAAATCAAAATCAAAACAATTCCCCGGCAACGGCGCCAAAAAACTTGTTCGACGACGGAAATTCTATCGGATTAGAAAACCGTCGAACGAATTTAGAAATAAAATTTACCGCAAGCGCACGGCGTACACTTGTAGTACGTGGCGAATACGGGTCGATCCACAGGGAATTGATGATTTTAAATATCTATTCAATCAAATTAAACCAAAGTCGAGTGAAAGTTAAGCTAGAGAATTAGAGAATTAACTAACTAACTAAAAGAAATGCAAATGCAAATATAAGAGTTAAATGACAATTTAGAGAATAAATCCACTCTCTAGATCATGTAGTTCAACACATATGAAATCATGATCTCTCTTTTATGGTCATTAGTGCTTTAATTGATGTGTCTATCATAAGTATGGCATCTTTGTGCTATTAGTTAGCCAACATAAACCATCAAACTTTGACACACCCCTTAAACCACTTACTAACATTCATGAAACTTGACAATGAAAATGAAAATGAAATCTACTTTAAGTATGGTCTATTAACTATTGATTAGAAATATAGACCATCGAAATTTAATTTCAAATCACTTTCTTATGCCATAATCATATTTTGATGAAGAGGCATTTGTGTTAGTGATTGTTTAAGCATAGTCTATTTGGTGTCAACAATATAGACTATCAAATTCAAAGCAAAAACAACAAATAAAACCACTTCTATCATCATCATTAAGCACAAAAAGAGAGCATGAATTAACAAAATGTTGAAGCTAAATTAATTAGAGAGCTTCATTACCCCTAAATTGAAGGGGTTTAGCCTCTCATATTTGTCATTTGATTAACAAATGTAGCTTGCAACATGAAAGCAAAAGGAAAGCAAAATGAAAGCTAAATGAAAGAAAACTATTCTAATTGCATAAAAGAAAATCTACACTACTAGCATGAAAGGAAATGAACATATAATTAAAAGGAAACAATAATTACATTGCATAAAAAGGAATTACATAAGAGAAGAAATGGCTAAGTAGCCATGAAAAGAAAGAGAGCTTTGCTTTTTATTTTGAGTCTAAACTAAACTAAAGAGAGACTAAAAAGGAGGAGAGGATTACATGAAACATAAGGGGATTTTATACATGTGTTAAACCCTAATTCATATTTTTGGGGAATGCCCAAAATACCCTCTTAGGAAGTGTGGAGGCCAAGTAATCATTAGCTTCAAATAATCCTCATTTAAGTGTACATGAAGCCATTAATTTCATAAGCATGTGCATTAGCCTCTAATTTGTACATTAAGGTAGGTGGGTAGGTGGGGTCCTCCATTATCTTCACTTTGAATTATTTCCATCTTCATTTGTTATTTTCACTCTTGTGCATGCATATATCATCATGTAACCACTTGTAAAATTCACCAAATTTCCTATAAAACAACATAGAAAATTCTATGTAAATTTTCACAATTTAATAAATGCATAAAAATGACCATTTTGCCCCTATATGAAGATGAATATGTACCATTTCAAATAATTTGAATTTTGTTTTAAACAAGTTAAAATACCCGACATGATCATTTATTTAATTTAAATAGATTAAATATGGTGGTAAAAATATGCACATTTACGTACACATCACACATATCCAACTATAAGACCCATGGAGTATATACGCTTGCATATAGGTGAAGGAATAACCTCAGTAGAGTCTGCTTCAATAAATTAAGGGGAGGGTATTGCCTTGATTGCATCAAGCAATCTAAAAAGGTTAGTGAGCGGCTCGATGCTATGTCAGTATGTGTTAGTACCAAATTAAGAGTAGGAGTTATACATAGGTTGAGTGCATCATCGGTCCTTTGTGGCCAACGAGAAAGACAGGGTTACACCTAACAGACTACGCCTCCTACTAGGGCAGGCCACGTTAGATAATGTGCCGCCATAGTTGTTTGCTAGTTCGTATGTCAGGGAAAGGCTAGTTAACCCATAAAAGAGTTCTTTCAAAAAAATAGGGTAGTCCAAGGAGTTGAGTCCTCTATAATCAGTGGAGCTAAGTCCACAATAGGAGGCAGGAAAGTAGTAAATCCCCAAGGCAAGATAGAATACGGCTAAGCTATTGTGGCGCCGTGTTAGGTACTACGAGATGCACGGTAAGGCATAAGCTATCATTGAGAGGTGGACAAAGATGAAGACAATGAGACACACCGGCAAGTCGACATTTCGAGTTCCCTTCCCCAATGCGTAGTTGTAGGTTAGTTGTAATACGAGATTTAGTTCCATATGGACGTGATATTACGTTGATGATGGATCCTGACGTGTTGTCAGATTACAGATACTAGCGGGTATAGTATCTTGGTCCAAAGGGGGACCGTGTTACTTATATATTTATATATATATATATATAAGTATGTAGTTATGGTCTACCTCGGGTAGATAGGGCATATCGTACGCGTACGTAGAGTCGAGATGACTAAGTAAATAATTAAATGACATAACATGTAATAGAAGACAATCAGCATAAACTAGTGTTATGTGTGAAAATGTATAATTCACCAGTCACCAGAATGTTGTTCTGACCCCCTCCTCATTACAACCCACAAGATAGCTTTAGAGGTACTGTAGTGGTGCAAGGTGGAAATAGTGGAAGGACGGGTTTCCTTAAGCAAGCTCGGCATTGATAAGGACACTAGATATTGGAAGTGTCAACCTTGGTCGGTAACTATATGATTTATTATTCTTTACTATTTCACTGTGAGTCATATCGATAGTGCTCTGATATGCATTTATTCGTTTATTTGCAGGATACCAAACCAACGATCCATATCTTGGTGGACTTGGGTTTTTGATTTAGCAAAAATTCAAACCTACGGGGGTGTAGGTTGTTACAGAAGTGGTTGGGATTGATTTGGCCAACCATAGCTCCTTGAGGGTTAATGAACATGCACGATGATATGGGTCTATGCATGACTGTATATACAGGTGGGGGATTAGATAATTGGGGAAGAAGGATTTAGGAGGCAATTTAGTATTATTAAGATTTATGAGTATATTGATTATCTCATTTCTTATAAAATTCATATCTCTTGCATAGGAGGTCCAATCAAGACGCGGTCTTCGCCGTTGCACTCATAATGAGATTATATATGACATGGTATGGGCTTGGACTAGATTTGGATGATTGAGAAGTTATAATTTAGGTGAGCGGAATTATAACCCTGAATTTATATTTCAGTATAAATCCTCATAATTATATATATTGAAAAATATTACCTAAAAAATGTAATATATATATATATATTAATATACATATATATATATTAATATATATATATATATTAATATATAAATATATATTTGTGTGTGTGTAATTATTTCCCTATTTGATTGGATTTGTTTAAGTAAATGTTTAGGATAGTTGATCAAAATCCCCTATATTATATTTTGTTCTATTTATATTGAATAGAGAAAGATAGCGATGATATTAATTTATAACATTATTATAAATTAATTGATCTCTAATTTGTCGTTGTATTAGTGATAGAAATATTATTATATATTTTATTAACTAATCAAAATTTAAGATTATGACTTTTAAAAATAAGATAGAAGGCTAAAATATGATTTATAAGCCAACGGTGTATTTTATAAAATAATGGAATTATTTTATAAAACAATTGAAAGAGATTGCACTTTTATTGAGAATATTTAGTAAATAAAAGTAAGACTTGATTTAAGTAATAATTTAATTGCTTACTTGAATATACATGTACGTATATGTGCACGAGCGGGTATGCCTACACGTGTATTCTAGATTATATAACAACCAATACAATCACTGTATTGAAATTAGAATTTTTGAATGTAGTTGTGTGTATATTCATATGTATACAATTATGGAAATATCTGTATGTGTATACCATCAAGTTACGGGCAATCTCAGATAGCCATAACGACCATCGGGTGCGCTAAATTGCGTGGAGAATATTGAGTTGAGTAATCACTCCAGTGAAGCCCTAAACGTGATTTATATAATAGTGGTGTGTTTGCGGGTACGTGTGTGCATGGTTGTGCATGAATAGGTGCATTGACACACATGCAAACAACAACAAGGTAAAAAGGCAGCCACCGGTCAACCGATGGTGCACTGACCTGGGCAGTAAAGCTTGGGTAAGGTGCCATTTAAGCGGGGTTCTTCCCCTGTATCGGGTGCAGGATCGTGCAGAGCTTTGGTTCAACTTCGAGGAAGACTATGGGGTACTCGGGGAAGCGGAACACAAGGTGAAGCTTGTGATCCAAAAGTGAATGTTAAGTGATTCCTAAGGGATCAACAACAATCGAGCATGGGGTCGCTACGATGATGTGTCACACGATCATGTCTGACGAGCGTGTACGATCAAACAGAGTTAATTTGCACCTTCGAGCTTTAACTCAAGGTACGTATAGTTTGATAAATTGTATCGATCTTATATTAGTTACTTGTACACAGTATTGATCTTATATTGGCGATCATACATCATATTAGCCTTATACTGGTGGCCATGGATATTATTGGTCTTTCAGTAGAGACCATCTGCATAGATAGACGATGCCGAGATATCAGTCTTCATTGGTGATAGCCGTATTTGATTACATGATGTTATATTTGATGTGTACATATATTTATACGATGTTGATGTTCCTTTACGATCCCAATAGCGTATTGCATGAGACACGACCATCTTCTCTTTCTAATAAGAGGGATACACAAGTTGTTTGAAAAATCCTTGATGTCCTAGAGGGGGATGATGAAAATCACCTACCATGGGATCAAATATCACGAAAGCTCATTATAGTAGTACGATGTGATCCACGAAGGTCCTAAGTAGTTAGAGTATATCATATATCACCAAAGCCCATTTTAGGGGTACAGTGAGATCTACACAAAACCTACCATTCTGGATATAGCTTGGGGTCTATGGTACATCCAGGTACCGACTCTATCTATTATGGGAATAGGTTTTAAATATTTAGAGTAGATCATATATCACTAAAGCTCATTATAAGGGTACAGTGATATCTACATGAGACCCATCATTCAGGATGTGGCCCGGGGTATATGGTATGATTAGGTACTTACTCTATTTATCTTGAACTCTCAAAGGGAATCACTGGATTGGGATAGATGTCCGTAGTTGACTCCACCCATCTATATGATGGACATTGGTTTGTATTTCTTAGCTGTCTTCCATTGTTATGTTGTGTGTGTTATTAGTTGACTGTTGTTATTATTGCTACATTGGGTATCATTATGTACTTCACGATAGACTTCTATCATGGTTAAACTACTTCTTTATCATAGTATGTTGTCACATTTTAGTCACAATATATTAGTTGTGCTGGTCACATTATATTAGTTTTACTAACTCGTTGATTACAAGAGCAGAGCAGGTTCAAATTACCCCTGAGGCATGATTATGGAGAGGGCCAACTATACCTTAATAGTTCCTATTTATTTGTATATAGTTTTACTATATACTATTTTGAGATAGCTCCCTTCACACTAGGCTTTATGTTTGACCCGCATTTTGTCTTTGTCTATTTAGGTCATGACAACTCTCAAGTACTCGATTGAGTAGTTTGGAAGTCAGGTGCTTTTGGGGATATGCTTTTAGGACCGTTGGAGCATTTTAAGGGGGTGATTTCAATACTTCATATATATACTTGATATTATAGTAGTACGCGACAGATATGCATTTATATATGAGACTTGATGTATCAGATATTATATTCAGGACTCCGTCTGTATGGAGTTTGATGTATTTTGACTTTCTGTATTGATAATCATTTATCAATTACTTATGCTAGTGCGGTCTCCTATTTATATATTCCATATATTTTCGAATACCATGAAAGACAGATTGTTAAGAAAGAAAATTAAAACAAACATTATATTCAGGCATATTGATAGAATCTCACGGCGGAATGATAATATTTTCAGTATATATAATATCATTCTGCTGTGAGATTTTGTCCACATGCCTTAGTATAATGTTTGTTTTAATTTTCTTTCTCAATAATCTTTCTTTCATGGTATTCAAAAATATATATTATCATTCCGCTATGAGATTCTGTTGATATGCCTTAGTATAATGTTTGTATTAATTCTCTTTCCCAACAATCTATCTTTTGTGGTATCCGAAAGTCAAGAAATGTTGTAAGGCGTTGATTTTTGGGTATTACAAAGGGCAGATTGTTATAAGTTCTCGTGCACCATCCTCTCTTCAATCATTAGTGGGCCTTAACTAATTGCCAGTCACACTGGAGATCTTATTTGTTTTGATGAAAATACTGAACAAAAGGACAATTTTGGATTTAGAGCCCTTTGAAATCACCATAGATGGATCTCTTCCATCTTACCTCTCTATAGCACTCTTTGGTTCTAGGACTAACCATGTTAATGTATCATACTTATGGAAACCTCTTATCTGCACTTACGACCACTCTTTTGGAAATTCTGCACAATTTGTACTCAACGCCCAATGGAAGTTGAAGGTGTTTTCTCTTACCCTCCACCTCTTTCTAAGAAAGTCCCTCTCAGAAGCCACCCTGAGACGATAGATGGTCAATAACCCATCTATACTAGATCTGTCACTGTCTACTCCCATGCCATCTCAGTTTGCTCCCCTTTCAGTCCCGTTCGACTTGGTGGACGTTAACAGTCTTGATGCTTACCTTACCTCCATATTCATATTTAAACCATCTCCTTTTAGCATACTTTCTATTAGCATGTCATCTTTGGATGATGAAACAATCTTTCATACGGCCACTCTTCCCATCACTACAACTTGAACTAGCTCCTCTAAGCCTGCTAACCCCGATGACTTAGATGATGGGGTTGAGTACAACATAGCACATTTATTTCCATGTTAGGAATCTTATTTTAGTTTTGTTTGGTAGTGGGTATTATATTTCAAGTACTATCTGAAGGAACAGGGCCAGTCGGAAGCAGGTTAAATAGGTGAAGTCAAAAAAAAAATTCCATTTTAGATCTTTGTTAGACCTATGAAGTCTAACTGGATTTTAAATCATATCTAAAATATTTTAAATAAAATCTTTATTTTATGTTATTTGTTAAAAAACATTATTTACTACTATTATTAAGTTTCGGTTACAAGTGCATCAAAGACACTTGTTTGTGTGAAGTGCACGCGCTACATATAATAAATGTACATAGTTCATATGACTGCATATAGGTGTTGGGATCCCATTTCCCATTTAAATATGGCTTTGTTGTCCAAGGTTTTGAATTAAAATATACACTAAAAGGTTGCCTAATTATATATGAATATATATATATATATATTATAAGAGAGCAAGAGAAAAATTATATTTGGTAATTTTTTATGATTTGGAATCTAAAATTGACAATAATTTATTAATTTCAATTAAGGAAGAACTTGGGATGAAACATTATAGTTTTACACAAGAATATATCATGAATTTAAATTATGCAACATATACATACATGTTTCTATATATATGAATACTATAGTTAGTGTTTTAGATATGAAATAACTTATATATGTAAAGTTAATAATTAATGATAAATGTATACATATATGTGAATTTAAAGTTAACAATTAAAAAAAACTTTTTAAAAAGGAAACAAAAATATATGATATTATAAAAATATTCAATTTAGAAAGAAAATAAAAGTATTGGGATATTATATAAAAGTTCACATAAGAATTCTAGATTGAATATTTTTTTATTCTTATAAAAACAATACCCAAAATAATTATTTCAAGACATCAACTATATAACATAAGAAATTAACTTTCAAGGAAAATTTAAGTAATTTACTTGTATAGTTTATTTACAATTGTATATTCAAATATTTTTAAGTTATAAAATAGTTTTTAATCAAAATTAGTTGTTTTTTAAACAACATTTCCAAAAACAAAAAGGAATTGGACAATATGAGCACATGTAAATTCATGATAAGAACAATCAGATCCAAATAACACAGAGAATAACAACAAATTATCAAAAGGAGATAGATAATCTAACGTATATCTATGGTGAACATATAGTAAATGAAAATAAAGAACAAAAGTAGATCTGAACCAAATCTACATAATAAACATACTATGGATTGAAATGATAAAGATATTTGAATTATATGTTACAAGATGAATAATTAAAGATGAGATGAATTGTAACACCCCTAATTTTAATAACGTTATTTAAGAGATTTAATTAGATAAATTAAATAGATTAATGTAAATATTAGAGTGATAAAAGGATTGAGATTTGAAAGCTAAATAGAGGCTGTGCTTAACCAAATAAAAATTTAAAAGAATGGGTTTATGGAAATAGCTTTATAGGCTAACTAATAAGAAGATAAGGCAAGGCTATTACGAGGAATAGCCGTCCACCATGTTCCTTAACCCCTAAACCGTTATTCTTATTTTCATTTCGCAAGTTCATAATTCTAAAACATAAAAACCTAAGAGCTCAAGCCGGCCATAACCTAAGGAAAACAAGAGGGAGATAAGCAAGAAAGGAAGTAGGAAGCATAAGCAAATCAATTCAAGGGAAAATCTCAACCTCCTTAACAACAAGATAAGGTCAATAATAGTTCTTACATCTCATTTTTATTGTTTCGATTTCTACTTAAGATCCGAATTGGTTTTGCAAATTATATGTCATGATTTGTTTGTTTAAATGGATATATACTTGTTGATGAATTATGATGCTTCATATTAATTATATGATAAGTTTTGATTTGGAAAACCTATTAAACGACATCCTTATGGATTGCCTTTTTGATATAAGGCCAAAAACATTATTTTAGAGATGGGTTTGAAGTTTCATAATTTTCTAAGATTTTGTGAATTTATTATGAATTTCCTAGAGAAGAAAATGGTTAAAATTGGGTTTAAATTATTTTCGGTTATTATATGTTAGCTTTGGGTTAGAAATTTAAATATGTTGGAAAACATATGAAAAGTGATTTATGGGAATTTTTGGAGAATTTTCCTAAGTATTTTATTAAAGATATAAAATTATTTAAGGTATGTGACTTAAATGTTTTATATGTTTAAAAAGGGGAAGGGGCAATTTGTTAATTGTTTTACAATTGTTAATTATTGAATTCTGCAGCACTTTTAGAAAAAGATTTTGAAAAGAAGTGGGCAACCAATTATATGTTGACAAATAAGGCAAGTTAGTTGGAAAGATATTACTTTAAATGGTTAAAAATCAGTTTTGTAAAGGATTGTTGCTTCGCCACTTTCGACAGCCACCTTTCAACCCCATACTGCCGCCTCCAACCTAGTCGAAACCAATACACATGGTATTAATGCCTTGATACATAGTGGATTGGAAATAGGCAGAGGGCATAGAGTCAAAACATACTTTCAAAGGGGTAGAAGTATTCTTTATAAACTCAGAACTATTTTGGTTACAAAATGAGGCTTTCGAAGGAAATAGCTTTTGACTTAGTCAAATACACCTTTTTTTTAAGAAAAGGGCTTTCGAAAGAGGTTACCTCATTTTATTTTTAAATAAAGCTTTCGAAGGGGTCAAAACCCTACTGTCGCATTCAACCTTTCGAATCAATGCTTTCAAAGGGTGCTTTTGCTTTTAAACTTTGAAGCCGCTTTTCCATGCTTTTGAAAGGGTTGGTTTCAAAACCATCCACTTTCTTTTACTTAGGAATAATGCTTTTGAAAGAAATGCTTTCGTCCCGGTTCTTTTAAAACCTTTAGATGTATTGAAAGTTAAATCCGAAGGTTTCGAAGCTATGTTCCACAAATTTTTACTTGAACCCAATACTTTCGAAAGGTATGTTTTAAGTAAGAAGTTTATTGCTTTCGAAAGGTATATAATGAAGGTTTCGAAGGGGAGGTACCCCAATGTTTTCGAAAGGTACTTTGAGTATTTGAATGGAAGGTTTCTAATGCTTTCGAATGTCAAGCTTAAAGTGTTTTGAAAAGAGGATGTCTATTGGTTTAATATAGCTTTCAGAGGGTTACTCTCAATGGTTTCGAAAGGTATGTTTTGGCCTTTCGGCCTAGTGTTTCAAGGTAAATTAGTTAACTTATTTCAAAAGGGGTACTTTCAATGGATCCGAAAGGGAATGTTTAAAGTTTTAAATAAATATTTCGAATGGTTTACCTTGGCTTCATGGCCTAAGATCTTTTAAGTTAAAAAGGGTTTTAACTTTCTTTTTTGGGATAGATAATCCCAATATATTTCATCAACATTGTTTTGTGTAAAGTGTGTGTGTGTGTGTGTGTATGTATGTATATATCATGGCTTAAGTGTTTTGAATAAAGCAAAGTATATGGTTTCCTTGTTTTATAAAAGTATGATATCAGGGGTAAATCATTAGTAAAGGATGTTTACAACGAAACAAAGTTTTGACAGGGTAGTTAACCCTAAGACAAGAAGTATATGAAAATGGTAGTTAACCCTAAATTTATGACTATGATATTAGATGACCAAACCAGACTGGTGTTGGGTCATGCCCTATACTTTAGCTATTAGCCCCTAGCTAAAAGAAGTCCAAAATTCCAGCGTGTAGGGCTTGTCACAGATGGGACTAAATTGGGATTACACACAGAAAGGAATATATAGGGAAAAGATAGGTTATTGGTAAGCCCGTAAAAACCATTAGGTTCAGTTGATCCTAGAAAAAGAAGTTAAAGGCAGTCAGCCTAGAAGTTAAGGGTAGACAACCCAGAATAGTGACTTACAGAAGTTAGAATATTGATTATGTCTAGAAGGCCCGAGCCAGCCAGTGGTTAATAGTCAGCCAAGTAAAACTATAGTATGGACAGATAGTCCATTGATTTCCTGATTTTTATGCATATGTATATACTTGCTATTATTTTTCAATCAGTTTATTACAAGATTTGGATTTGCAAATGATACATTTTAGAAGGGATATTAGTAAGGGGAAACCTGTTCCGCTAAGCAGCATGGTCTCACTTAATATTAGAGAACCGAGATGTAACAGTATTATTCACACCAGGCTTTATGTTTGACTCGAAGTTTATGTTTTCCCCTTAAACTCTCGGGTGCTCAATATTATTTTGAATAGATTGAGAGTTAATGTTTTACAGATTTAGTAGGTGGACGAATAAACTTCCAAAGACGTATAAAAGGCAAAGATATCTATATTGGAGCTTTCTATTTTTATCTGTTGTATTGTATATAAGACAGATATGTCTATTTAGTACTCTGATCATCCAAGGGGGATCTTCATATGTCGCTCTTGGCGTAATTTGTAATAATTATATTTGATCGAAACCTAGGGAATCATTAGGGATTATGTAAAGGATTATGAAACATGGATTTGAAATGTAATCAGTAAAATTGTGTTTTTTGAAATATGTGATTTTGTTTCATATTCACGTGCTTCTGATATTATGGATGCCATTAACTTTACCGTATTTTGTCACCAGAAGTTAATATTATATATGACTGCATCATCTGTAGCGCTTTACTTCTGGCCTTAAGATAGGGGATGTTACATGAATCATATAGAGTCCAAGCTTATGAACAAGAGAAATCCATAAACAAATTAAATTGAAGTAGTACCTTAGGATATTTCAAAAACTAGCACCTTGAACAATGAATTGATGCTCGTAGATTCAATAGAATTGATTTCCAGATCTTGCAGGAATCAAAAGGTAAGAACCACCAATTGTTTTGATATATCCCTTGAAGCTAGAGATGTTTCTCACGAATAAGTTCTCGCGAGGGAACTCAAATCGTATGAACACGTGAAGCTCTTATTTAATTCCTAAGTCAAAACTCGCTTGGAATTTGATAGTCGGTTACTTAATTATCAAATACACAATCTAACAACAATCGAAGATTTAATTTTTCTCATAGCAACCATTAAGTCTCAAAATAAATCTTTCATTTATTTTATCTCTTTCCAAAATATTTATCAAAATATTCATTTACTTGCCCAACGCATAAGTATATTCACAAAACATTTGCGAAAGATTTCTTATTTCGAAATCATATCAAAGGGATCAAAACAAATGTTATTTAAATTAGAGATAAGAATAACCCCAAATACTATTCCTTCGGTGTTAAGCATGGAATGAAAGTTCCGTACCACCATAATTAAGAAGGTCAGTTAAGGGAAATCCAAATCTAAAATTCTTTTATAAATTTCCTCAATAAACCCTTTGAATAAATCTATTTCATTTATGAAAATCTTCTTTACTAAAACTCCAAATCCATTTATAAAACTCTTTATAAATGTCCATGTTTATTTATAAAACTCTATCAAAACCATTTATAAAACCCTTTTATAAATATCCAAAATCATTTGCAAAAACTTTTTTATAAATATCTAGATCATTTATAAAAATCTATCCCAAATTTCAAGATCTCTTTTCAATTTATAAAACTCCTTTTATAAACTTTGCTTATTTAAAACAAAACTCCTTTAATAAACTTTAATCAGTAAAGTTCCTTTGAAAAATCAGTCATTTAAAACACCTTCAAGTAAACAATTTATATTTACACCTTCTTCATTTAATTATCTTTATACCACATTAGCAAAACAATGATTTTAAACAGTCGTAGTATTAAATTACTTCAAACGCCTTTTATAAAATAATTGCTTAGTTTTCCTTTAAATATCTTATATAAAATGGTAATAAACTTTAAACATTATAAATAAGTAACAACATTCCTTTAAAACACTTTAAAAATTAAATAATTAACTTTAAAACCCTTTAATAAAAATATACTTAAATGCTTGGGTTTACAAATTCAGAAGGAGGCTTAGATACTACAATGGTTCTCATTTAATTCAGTTTAACTTTCTAGTTATAACATGGGTATTTGCATAACGAGCAGATTTGTAAAAGGGAATCAACCAATAATAATCAACCATCATATAGGTAAATGTCTAAGTTACCAAAATAGCAGAACTGGGTTTAATTTCAGCTTAATATATGTCAACATAATCTTCTTGGTGAATTATAGCAGAACAGTGATTTATTCTGCTAAACAGATGTCCAATATAATTTAATTAGCAGAACGGTGTTTTATTCTATTAAACATATGACATTGGGTTTCATAATCATTTGAGGTTACTTAAAGGTAATTGAGAAAGAAACCCCTTGGATTTTAAAAAACATTTTTTAAAAGAGTTGCATTAAAAATAAACCGATCTTTAGAAATAAAATGGTTTAAAACTTTAAAATCTTTTTTTAATAATTAAATAAGATTTAATCTCTTTATATAGATAATAATTTAACCTTTAAATAAATAATTATATCCCAAATTGACCTTTAAATAAATAATTAAATAATAATTTACCTTTAAATAAATAATTAAACTTTAATTAATCTTCAATTAATAGTTAAATAATGGATCAAACATTTAATTAAATAATTAAATAATAATTAACCCTTAAATAAATAATTAGATCAAAATTAACTTTTAAATTAATATTTAAATAATAAATTAAACCTTCATTTATTAATAATTTAAATCTTAATTAAGTCCTAATTAAATCTTAAATTAATTAGTAATTAATTAAACATTTAAACTCTTTCTTAAATAATAATATGATAATAATTAACCTTTAATTATTAATTAAATAATAATTAATCCTTAAATAAATTTTTAATTAATCTTTAATTAACGAATTAATTAAAATTTACTTAGTTAATTAATACTCAAGTATTCTTTACCCTTGTTAATTAATGATTAAGTACTAATTATTTATTTATTTACTTAGTTAATTAATAATTAAATAAATAATTAACTAAGTAAATAAATACTTTTTATTACATAAAATACGGTTTAAAACACTTTCCAATAAGATACCTAAGTGAAAACACTTTTTAATTTTAAAAAATAGTTCGTTTTCACGAACTACACCCATAGTGACTATCGCTATACAACCCGTAATTTTCAAAGTTTGAAAATTTGTTTTATAAGTCTTTCTTCAAGCTTTAATTCTTGGAAAAAAAACTTTACTACTTTGTAAAACATAAAGTTATATTCTTGGAAAACTAAAGAAGTTTTAAACTTGAAGTATTTTGAAATTTAAAATCAAAGATCTTAGTTTTTACACAAGGGGTTCTATGTCACTTAAACTAGTAAATGTGCTAACTTTTTTAGCATACAACACATAGCATAACACAACAACATCTTCACATATATACATGCCATCATTAACATAACTAAGCAAAGAATATAACTTGTAAACTAACTTGACTTATTAGCTTCTATTTCCAAACTATAGTCATCTGATCCAAGCATACATATACACATACAATCAACATCAATTGCATCCAAACAAGCAACATACTTTTGCAACCAATATAAGTTATGATTATCATCAATCTCAAAGTTAAAAAACATTAAGTAAAAAGGAAAGCTTTTCTCACCTAAAAAGAACACTCCAATATTTCACTAACTTTGCAAAATGACCTAGGGCATAGCTTTG
Organism: Allium fistulosum; assembly: GCA_030737815.1. NCBI lineage: Eukaryota > Viridiplantae > Streptophyta > Magnoliopsida > Asparagales > Amaryllidaceae > Allium > Allium fistulosum. The sequence continues at coordinate 47,316,698 of CM060906.1, forward strand.
TTTTTGAAAAAATGAGATTTTGGTGGGCTAAATATGGCAAATGGGTTCGGCCATGGCTACGAGGTGCTCAGCCATGGGTATGGGTTGCTCAGCCATGGCTTAAGGGGGTGATTTTGGGTTTGCTTTTGAAAACGAGGAGTTGTAGGAAGAGGAGAGAATGTTTTTAGATGACTTTTAAGAGTTTTAAAAAATGTAAAAGACATTATTTTTATATTTTAAAGCTAAAGAAGCCATTAAAGTTTTCATAAAGAAGATGGAGTATTGAAAATAAAAATGGAAAGAAGAAAAATGGCAAAGAGAAATTATGAAATCTCTTTTATATAAAATGCATTTAGTAAATTACTAAAATACCCTTTAGTACATGCCTTCCTCTCATTAGTTGCCACCTCATCATGCTTCCTCCACCTCATGTACCATGTGCATGAACCCTTTTCCCACCTTTGCCACTTTAACCAACATGCATTTAATACTATATTTACTTGTGTTTCCTAAGGTATTTTCCAATTTAAACATCTTTTTAAAATTTTAATTTATTTTCATAAAAAAGTCTTATCACTTTTTATATACTTAAGTAAATATGTTACATAATCCTAATTTACACGTAAATGCATGTGCTGTATATTTACTCTAGAGTTCTCAACATTTCCAACAACTTTTAGACGACGAAAATTCGAAAATTTGGAAAACTATTTTCTGTTCACATTTTCAATTTCTCTTCGAACTAATTATTTTTGTAAACAAGTTTTGAAAACTATTACGTCATCATTGTTTAATATTTAAAAGAGTTTTATTTTGACTATAAAATCTATTAGTTGAATAAATTAATTTAATATTCGCAAATCAAAGCAGTGAAATTTCGGGTTGTTACATCATAAGTCATGGTATATGTACAATACGTTATTATAATCCCTTAAATCTAAGTTGGATTTCTTATATTTCCACTCTACTTGATTCAATCATATTTAATTTAATTTTTAGTTTATCAGTTTAACCATACTTAATTAATTCGATTAATTGTTTTAATTAACACTTTTATTTTTAATTTAAATTTCAACCATTAAATTTTACTTCATTCATCCTTGATAATTTAAAGAAGAATATAGGCTATAAAATTTATAATAATTATGTACACATATCATTATACATGTATATTATTTATTAATTAATATATTACTTAAATACAAAATTTTAATTAAAATAATATTAATTAAACTCAAAATTTTGTCATCATTTACCTTAAATATTTTAAGATAAATATACAATATCATAATATATGTTTAATTTAATCAGTTAACATTTAGTTATTTATTTATTTAAACCAATTAATTAAGATAATGTTAACCCAGAAAAATGGATCAACAGCCTGAACTGAGGGTGAAAGCACCAGCCCTGTTTATCAAGACAAATAAAATAGAAAAAGCAATAGTAAATCGTAGAAAAAATAAGGAGACAAGAGATTTTTATAGTGGTTTGGCTGTAAATGAAGCCTACATCCACTTTATAGCTTTTATTGGTCAACTACTATTATAAAAGAGTTTGGATTACAATATGATTCTTCTTTCCTAAGTTAGATCAAGCCACCATTGTTAGATACAACCGGAAGGATCTTAGTTGCCCTTTAATGGCTGTTGTGAGGGAGAAGAAGAGTGAAGAAACAATGGCAAAGTTTCAGCAGAGATCAGAGGAGATCCCTTTTCTGTTGTAGATGAGATGGTATTTATAGGGATTGGAAAGCTCTTGGGATAAGAATTGATTTGTAAGAAGCCTATAGTCATCATGCGGAGAGAACTCAGAAAGTATGTAGCCAAAATTGGAAACCCTTTGGATCGGTACCGATCTAATCCAATTGGATCGATACCGATCCAAATCCTTAGCCAATTTTTGGCTCCAATTTGATTGGTCAAGCTTCTTACTTCATAGTAATGCTCTCCATATAATTTTGTAGCTTGTTGACTTGTTTTGATGATGATTCTCCTATGGGTTAGATTGAACTGTTTTCTGAATCAAATGAACCTTCACTTCTTGAACTAGGATGCTTGGAATGTTACCAAACTTGTTGGATGAACTTGGTTGAGGAATATGGTCACAATGCAAAAGGATTTGGGGCACCACAAACTACCAATTTAGATCAGTACCGATACAATTGGATTGGATCAGTGTCGATTCGAAAAGGTAGTATATTTTTCAATCAAACTTCCTGGAGTCCTCTATCTTGTAATTTTGGGCGTCCCGATCAAGTTTTGAGTTGTTCTGGTTTAATCTAAATGTTCGAACTCCCATTGAATTCTGCTGAGTTAAAAACCCGTTTAAAATTTGCCCCTCAAAGTATGCTTTTGTAAAAAAACAAGGTGTGCTATGGAGTTGTTTAACTTTGGGTTTTTATTTTAAGGAGTTTCATTGGTCGTATCTGGCTGTCTCGAAAAGCATCTATGACGTACTGGTTAACTGTCCAGTCCTTAGTGTGAATCTCTATTATTTGTAATTACGGATTGATCTCAACTTGATAATTTCCAGAATGAATACAAACATCGAGTAGGTCGAATACGGAAAATTTAAGACCATTCGGAGGGGTAAATTTGCGTCGATACCAATCCAAGTACTTTATAATTTTTTTCACTTTTCTCTTTCTTTTTATATGAGCCAACCCCCCTACTTCACTTCATCTCCATTCGATCCGAGTCTTTGTCCTCCAGCCGATCCAATCTCTTCAAGCCCTAGCCTACCGATCCAAGCTCTCCATCCATTTAGGAGCTATTGCCATCGATCTCCCCCATTAACGCATTCAGTTGCTGCATCCTGGAGCTACTGCCTCCATTATAAGCAGGTCCCATTATCGTGATCTCGTCCGTTTTGAGGCGTTGCCGATCCGATCCATCCAATACCCTAGTTTGGATTGTCTTGAATCAGAGATCAAATCACTTTTCTCCATTTTGAAGGATGGTGATGTGGATTTTGGCTTATTACTACATTAATGATTGGTGATGAAGTTGTGTTGGCGATGGATACAGTGGAAGACTCGAGCTGATTGTGACTTTGTGGAAGAAGATAGTAAATTGAGTCTTGAATTATTAACAGAACGAAGCTAGGGTTTTGCCTCGGTACTAGACATGTTTTGCTATCTTCATCCACAGAGTCAGAATTAACTTGCACCGAGTTACACAGTCGATCCCGACACAGCATCTTTCATATCAATTTTTGTTTTTCTGGGAGGCGATAATAGCTTAGGGTAGCATCTTGTATGCAGCTCATGCTATTATCACTTTCCAAAATTCGACTTATGCTAAGAATTCTCTACTCCATTTGGACCCATCAATCTATAGTCGCTCGCTTTGGATTGGTCCTATCATTGCACAGTCAATGTACCTAGAATAGGAAGGGCTTTCCGTGTCTCTTTGGACAACAGATCCGTTATCGACCGTTGATCGATAAGGGGTAAGTATAGAAGAAAAGAAATTAACAGGTGATATGGATCGCTCTTTCTGGTATGAGTGAGCCTTCTTCACAGAATGGTTTGTTCATAGCGTTCAGGACACCGAACCCATTCTCATTAGACTACACATCACACACACCCCCGGTTAATACTTGGAATTTGATCGGTGATTGGTACATGTCAATTATCTTCCGGATTTCAAGTATCAACTATGCTAGGGTTTATAGTTTAGAGATTAGGCGGATCGGTCCCCAATTAATATATTGGACACCTCTATAGTTTCGCTGAAACCAACCCAGTAAACGAATAAGTTGTGACTGGTATGGTACCTGACCGTTTTGAACACAAGCTTTTTATATAGAATGATGTGCAAATCTTCTTGGTGCAAATTAGTTGAGAGGAACTCACCTCTTCCTGAAGCCGAGTCATCGTCGATCCCAGTTGGATCTGCTACATCCATAACTTTAGGTCAATATGGTCACCTGATTCCAGTCGGTCCCGCCATCGATCACACTCCTCCTAACTTCAGAGTCTTGCATGATCCTCTGGAGAAAGCTCCTTCAATCCTTACACATAGGATGTTGCATAGCATTTGCTTGTAATATTGTATCCTTGCCATCGCGAGGATTATTTACTTATAGGCCACCTTCTAGATACGTGGCTTGCCACTGATACATGTGCATGTACGATGCAGTGCTCCCGTTCAGTCACTTCTTAATGATAACACTTCAGAACATAGGTTTGGCCCCATTCCAGATTCTTCCAAATGGATATGCCATGCTGACATGCTTATATGTTCTATTCATGCGGACGCTCAATCGTGCCCCAAGTTTCGCTGAGTTATAGTATCTTCTATTATTCAAAAAGAGAGAGGCTAACCCATCACTTGTTTATATCAAGGCGCAACGTAGCTAGAAACTTATACTAAATCTTCCCAGCTAAGTTCCTTCATTTAAGAATCAGTTCTTTTTCGCTAATTGTCTAGATGGATTCACCCGTTTATGGACCATGGGGGGTAAGTCTCTTTCACCATGCTTGGAATTTGCTTTAATTGCTACAAGTCTTCTGAATGATCATATATTCCTTGCATTTCTTCTGAAAATTAATAAGGATCTAGCACTCGGCAGTGTTCTTAGCGCCCTGAAAGCGGTCGATGCTCAGAAGCACACAATTAGGTTCTTGCTCACAGATGAAAATCTTCGCTGATGTGGGATTTTACACCATGGGAGGTCCGTTGGATTCGTCAGCACTCCTTCCTGCTCTAGAGCCTGGACTCGTTCTGTTACCTCATCCTATGACTCCGGTAAAGATGATGATGATAATGAGGAAGAAGAAAGTGACACATACGTTGGGTCAGGGAAGTCCTCTAAGGAGATCCAAATTCAAGTTGGGGTCGATAGTCTGCTCAAAATGCCATCTATCCCAGAAGAGAAAGAAGAAGAGTTTATTCAACGGAAGGGAAAGGTTCCGTTGATTGAAGGGAAGGAGGAAGGAGAGATCAGTGAGAAGCATCCTCTAAATGTGGAAGAAATTGATTAGGACACTGATAAGGGTGACGTCAACGTAGGCAACAAGGCGTCAGAGTTGAGCCCTGGACATGCTCCCTCACCTCCTTTGAAAGATCCCATTGAAGGAGCTTCTCCCAGGAATGAACCTATATCCAGCTCTTTGTCGGAAGATGTCGTTATTGACTTGGGAGATACGAGCGACATTTTTGTGAATATGGGTGACTTGATGGATGACTTCACTTCAGAAAGGTTGCCTTCCCAGCTTACTCAGATCATCTCTACAGGAATCAATGTCCTAAATTTAGTTGGTGACTGATCCAGTTTGTGTACTCTGCTAGGGTTGTTAAACTGCAGCACACACTTCACTAGGATCACACACTTTATATTACTATTATTTTCTAGGATGTTTTAGTTCATCAAATGCTTCTTTCCTAAAGCCATTTTATCATTTACTACTAGAATCATGTATTGTGCCATTTACAGTGATCTTGATCGAGTATTGGAGTCTCAACGTTTGTAGAGACATTCTTCCAGGTACCATGCTCCCTTGGAGACCTATGAGGAGAGGAAGAGGAGGAAGGATAGGGAGGCAAAAGAGTGTCGTCGTGTCGAGAAAGATCAAGGCCATGATAGAGGAAGTGTCTATGAGAAGAGGAACAGTCCAACTGGGTGGGAAGATCTGTCAAAGGGGCAGAAAAGAGACCAAGAGTGAGAACCCACTTCATAGCTTCTTGCTTCCATTGGGATAAACGTTCTTGCTTCCGGTGTCGTGACCTCCTCTCCTCACGCTGCTATGATCGCCTCTCTTCCAATTTCGAGGGTGTCCCTCGCATCTGCAAGCTGTGTTCCCTAACTTGTTCTTAAGTGGGGTTTTTTTATAAGCCCAATTTGAAGTCAGTTCGTGCCGAATCTTATTCACCCTATCTCCATGTGATTCAAAGCAGTTTGGAGCAAGCCAAGGGGTAGGAAAAATTATGCATGCAGTTGTCCACTATTAATCGAAACAACTACCAAGAAATTCTCTCATTCCAGTCTGAAAAGGATGAGTACGAGAAGCAGCTCACCGATTATGATGCGAAGATTGAGATGTACTGTTACGGACCTTGGAGTTGAAATATCTTGCGATCCTTTTTGGTGAGCAGTAGTCTTTAACTCGACTTCTTCCCTTTTCTCATCGATCATATCAAGCGACTCGAGTAGGAGCTGCTCGTTTTACCTTTATTTGAAGTTTTTCCTTCGATGAGAAGGACTTCTAGCTCGACTAGGATCATTGCTTCTGAACCATATGCCAAGGTGAACGAAGAGTGCCCGATTTGTAGATTTGTGCGTTGTCCTGATATCCCATAGTGCGAGTGGAAGTTCATTAACCCAATTTTCTTTAGCTTTAGTTAGCCGCTTTTGGTAGTGGACTTGATGATCTTGTTCACTGCTTCCACTTGTCCATTTGCCTATGGATATGCAATAGCGGAATAGCTTTTCTCGATTTGGAAGCTTTTGCAAAAGTTTTTAAACTCAGCGCTTTTGAATTGAGTCTCGTTATCCATGATTATTTTTTTGTGACACTCCAAACCTGCAAATATGTCTTTAGTGACAAAGTTAATAACTTTCTTTGTAGTAATAGTGGCCAGCGATTCCGCTTTGGTCCATTTGGTGAAGTTGTCAACAACAATGATAGCATATTTGGCTCCTTCTGTGGCTATTGGCAATACACCAACCAAATCGATTCCCCAGATTACAAGTGGCCATAGGCTGACCATTTGTGTTAGCTCTGTTGAAGGAGTTCTTTTGATCTTGCCGAATCTTTGGCATTGGTCGCACCGTCTGGCATAATCTACTGCATCGTGGTATACCATTGGCCAAAAATACCCATATCGGGGAACTTTCTTTGCAAGGGTTTGCTCTTCGGTGTGATCTCTGCGGTCGCCTTCATGAACTTCCCTCAGGGTTCTTCGAGCTTCATCGTTGTTTACACACCCGAGCAAGGGGGTAGAGAATCCCCTCCAGTAGAGTATCCTATCCTGTATTACGAACTGTGGTGCCTTTCAAAGGAGCTTTATCCATTGATTCTTGTCTGTGGGGAGTGTCCCTCTGAGCAGGTAGTCCTTGATCGGTGTCATCCATGTTTCTGATTCTTTGATTGTTTCAAAAATCCAGTCGATACCCATCTCGCCTATGCTTGGAGCGGTTTGAGTTTCAACTGGGACCAGTCCCAAAGACCAAGCTTCTTCGGAACTGGCCAATTTAGCTAGATAGTCTACCTTAGTGTTTTATTCCCCAGGGATATGAGTTATGGTGTAATGTTCGATGTCATTTAGCAATTCTTGCACTTTAGATAGATACGGGGCGAGGTTTTCTCCTCGGTCTTGACATTCGCCTCTCATCTCAAAGACGACTAGCTGAGAGTCGCTATAGATATGTATGGACTTTATCCCGAGTTCCTTCACAACTTTCAACCTGGCTATCAATGCTTCGTATTCTTCTTTATTGTTTGTTGCAAGGAATTCCAAGCGTAAGGCATAGCAACTGATTGTCCTTTGGAAGTTTCGAGCACGACTCCTGTCTCTTAGCAGAAGTTGTTAGATGTACCATCGACGAGCAACTTCCAATGTGTCCTCACTTCTGAAGTAACTTCTTCTTCGTTATCTTGTATAGTAAACTCGGCAATGAAGTCTATCAATGCCTACCATTGATCGCCCGTCAAGGATGGTAAGTGATTTCATATTGACTTAATTCAATGTTCCATTTGATAAGCGGTCCAAAGTTTTCGGGGCGGTACAACACCTACTTCAAGGGTTGAACTGTTAGTACTTTGGTCAGGTGTGCCTGGAAGTATGGTCGTAACTTTCTAGATGCGATCAAGAGGCAATATGCTAGTTTTTCCAATTTTGGATAGGTCTTCTTGGCTCCAGTGAATCATTTACTAATGTAATATACGGGTCACTGGACCTTAGCTTCTTCTCGTACGAGCGCATCACTTAATGCATGGGTTGAGACTGCTAGGTAGATAAACAAGTCTTCTCTATCTACCAGCTTGGATAGGAATGGAGGAGTCTCTATATGTCACAGCAGTTCTTCGAAGGCAATCTGATAAGTTCTTCTTTCCCTTCTTTAGTGCGTCAAAGAATAGTATACATTTGTCGGTTGCTTTTGAGATGAACCGGCTCAGTGCTGCAACTTTTCCATTAAAGCTTTGTAATTCTTTTTTGTTCCTTGGGGCCTCGACTTCCCGTAAGGCGGTAATTTTTTTGGGATTTTCTTTGATGCCTCTGGCGCTTACAATGAATCCCAAGAACTTTCCAGAGGCTACCTCGAAATGTCATTTAAGTGGATTGAATTTAATTATATATTTGTGGAGTATTTCAAACATTTCGACGAGGTTGTTTAAGTGATTTGTGGTTATGCGTGATTTAAGCAATATATCATCTTCATAGACTTCCATAGTTTTCCCGATCTGATGTTTGAACATGGCATTTACTAGTCGTTGGTAGGTTGCCCCAGCGTTCTTTAAACCGGATGACATCACTTTATAGCAGTATAATCCTAGATCAGTGATGAAACTAGTGTTTACCTAGTCAGGTCCATGCATCATGTTCTGGTTGTAACTCGAGTAGGCGTCTATAAATGATAGTGCTTCATGTCCAACTGTCCCATCCACAAGAAGGTCGATTCTAGGCTGAGGAAAGCTGTCTTTTGGGCAAGCTTTGTTTAGGTCCGAGTAGTCAATACAAGTTTTCCATTTTCCATTGTACTTCTTGACCAAGACTGGGTTGGTTACCCACTCGAGGTAGGTTGCATCGCGGATAAAGTCATTCACCGTCAGCTTATCTACTTCTTATCTCAGTGCTTTGGACCGTTCGGGTCCTAGGCTGCGCCTCTTCTGCTTCACTGGTGTATACTTGGGATCAATATTAAGTGCATGACATGCAATCTTCAACGATGCCCCGCACATATCGGAATGTGTCCAAGCGAATACGTCTAGGTTGACATGCAAAAATTTGATTAGATCCCGTCACATCTTGTTTCCAAGATGTTATCCAATTTTAAGAACTCGAGTTGGGTCATCCATATCGACTAGGATAGGCACCATCAATTCTGCCGGTGCTACTCGAACCTACCCTGAACTCTTCTTTCTAGGGTCCAAAGCCTTGTCGAATCGACTATGGTCCACGAGCTAAGGGCGGCTCTGTAGTTGCTATTTGGTAGGTTCACGAATATGGAGAGTTCTCCCCACATTCTTCCTTTTTCTTTTCTTCTAAACTCGCGTAGTTCTGTGCTATAGCATTCTCTAGTGGTTCTTTGGTCTCCTTTGATCACCCAACTCCATTCTTTTTCAGAAATTTCATGGTTAGACACCACTGAGCTAAAGCAATCCTGAAATCTGCCAAAGCGGTCTGACCTAGGAAAGCATTGTAGGTGGATATTTCATCTACAATCACAAAGGTCTGGATGAGGATGACCCTTCGGTCGCCTTTCCCAAGTTCTACATGTAAATCAATTATTTCGACAGGTTGCTTAGGTTCACCGGTGAATCCCTAGTTCTTTGTTCGACAAGCGGATACGTCTTTCATACTGATCTTCATATGTTCAAACGTGTGTTTGAATAGGATATTCACAGAGCTGCCACTATCCACCAATACTCGTCGAACTATGGCTGATCCAATTCCTACCATCACGACCATGGGATCAAGGGTCAGAGCTTCTATTCCTTCAGTATCTTGATTCCCGAATACTATGTCATCGTTCATGGTTCTCTACTGCTTGGTAAGGGTTCCATCTTCGATTGTAAAGAATGAATCTTTCGGAGTGTGTCTTAATGAGCTTACATACTGCTCAATTTCTCCCCAACTCTTTTGCGCAGGATGAGGTCCTTCAGATATTGTTCCGATGATGTGTCTTTGGTCGGTCCATTTAGATCCCACTTTGCTAGTTCCAGCTTGGTTTCCCCGGTCTCTAGGAGTTTGGGGAGCTGCAGGCTGGTCAGGATTTTGTGGTTTCCTCACATACTGCTAAAGCTTGTTTTCCCGAATCAGTTCTTCAATCAGGTTCTTTAGGTGACGACACTCATTTTTTGTTGTGACCATGTGTTTCATGGAAGCGATAGTACTTTCCGAAATGCTTTTATTGTTTAGTATCTTCCTTTTTAGGTGATTTATTGTACTCCTCCGTCCTTTGTGTCGCAAGGTAGACATTTTCCAGAGTATCATTGAGAGGGGTGTAGTCTTCGGGCCTCAAGCCTTTCAGTCGCTTGTTACCTCCATTTCACTTGTTGGGATTCTGGTTCTTCCTTTTCTGGTTCCCATCCTTTCCCGCGTTTCCTGGAGCGGTCTCGGAGGTACTTGTGTCTTGGTTAGCTGCCATACCATTCTAGCTAGCGTTGGTTGGTTATAGGTTAGCAGGTTTTGCTTCTAGATCCTCTACCTCTTCCAATCTCAAGTACAGGCTTACCTTTCGGTTAAATTCCTTCCTAGTGGTAGGTTGTTCATTTTGATCTGTTTTCCATATTCAGTATCGGGATGGATAGCGTGGACCAAGGCCATGAAGACCATATCTTCATTTGGGTTACTTGCTTCACTCACCGCGGTGTTGAATCGACTCATGAAGGATTTCAAAGATTCATTTTGTCCCTAGAATAGGCCAGATAAGGACATCACGTCTTTTGGTTGTGCTGTATAAAACCTAAATTGATCAAGGGATTTTGTTGCTGATTCATTAAAAGTGGTGATGGATTTAAGTGGGATCTTGGTGAACCACATAGAAGCAATTACCTCTAGGAAGATTGAAAAACACCTACATCGAATAACATTTGGAGCATTTGCTCCATCCATGTACCAACTATACTTATACAAGTGAGGTTTTGGGTCTCTAGTTCCATCGTAAGACGGAATAGTCGGCATAGTGAATTTTTCAAGGTACCATTCATTCAGAATGTCATCAGTTAAGGGAGTCCGGCATGGAGTGGATCTCCATTCGTCATCTCTAATATCCTTACTCTTGTCTATCAAGCGCTTGATCATATCCGCGATATATGCCTCTGATGTCCGGTAGTTCGTGGGTTGGCTGTCAATGACTATACCAAGAGTTTGATTTTGCAAACAATCTTGGTAAGTGGGCTGAAGCCTAGGCTCTCCTATCTTCGGGAGAGCCACTCCCTTGGTGTTCCGTTGGCTTGCGGTTGGTCGGGTAGGGACAGTTTGGACCTCCCTGCCGCTGTTGAGTGCATTAGTGTTTTCTTCCAACTTATCATCGTCAAGTTGCTCATCATCTTCGGAGTCAGTGAGATCCATCGCTATATCTTCCCATGGCATTTTTACCCCTAGATTCAAGTTCATAGCGGGCTGCTTTGCAATCGGTGGAGTGCTTGCATTTCCTTCTATAGTGATTCCTGCAGCTCCACCCACTACTTCCTTTTGCTTCTACCTTCCATTTCTCTTGTTTAGGCCAAAAATGGAAGAGTTCTCCTGCTCCGTAGCAGCCGCAAGCTCCGGAATGGTTCTTGGAGCAGCTAGTGATTGCAAGGTCAGGAGGGCATTTAATTTGTCCATCAGAGCTGTTTGGATGTTCTCATTTTTGATTGATTTCATCAACCATCTTATTTAGTTCGCCTCTAGTGACAACTTCATGTTAGATAGAAGATCCCAGCACTTGATCTCCTGTGTTGGCTCTAAAATTTGCTTTGATTAATGGATTATTGGTGTCGTTAACCTCAACTTGTTGAGGATTGGTTTTTCTCTAGCTATTACAGCTCTTATGAATCTTCTCGAAGCTATTCTCTTTCTTCCTGGTGCCATTGGTTCTCAACGGCAAATCTTCCAAGTAGAAATTGAGGATCTAACTTTTGAACCTATCTGATCCAAAGTAGATAGCTAAATCTAAGCCTAAGTTGGGTTCTCAATGAAATCACCAAAATGTTAACCCAAAAATTGGATCAATACTCTGGATTGAGTGTGAAAGCACCAGCTCTTTTTATCAAGGCAAATAAAATAGAAAAAGCAATATTAAATCATAGAAAAAGTAAGGATACAAGAGATTTTTATAGTGGTTCGGCTATTAACGAAGCCTACGTCCACTTTATAGCTTTTATTGATCAACTGCTATTATAAAGGAATTTGGATTACAATATGATTCTTCTTTCCTAAGTTAGATCAAGACACCATTGTTAGAGACAACCGAAAGGATCTCAATTGCTCTTTAATGGCTGTTGTGAGGGAGAAGAAGAGTGAAGAAACAATGGTAGAGTTTCAGCAGAGATCAGAGCAGATCCCTTTTCTGTTACAAATGAGATGTCATTTATAGGGGTTGGAAAGCTCTTGGGCTGGGAATTGCTTTGAAGAAGCCTATTGTTGTCACGCAGAGAGAGCTTGGAAAGTTGGGAGCCAAAATTGGCCAACTTTTTGGTCCAATTGGATCGGTACCAATCAAAATCCATAGCTAGTTTTTGGCTCCGATTTGTTTGGTCAAGCTTCTTACTTTATAATGATGCTCTCCATATAATTTCGTATCTTATTGACTTGTTTTGATGATGATTCTCTAGTGAGTTAGATTGAATTGTATTCTTAATCAGATTAACCTTCACTTGTTGAACTCGGATGCTTGGAATGTTACCAAACTTGTTGGGTGAGCTTGGTTAAGGCATAGAGTCACTATGCAAAAAGATTGGGGCCACTACTAACTACCAATTCAGATCGATACTGATCCAATTGGATCGGATCGGCACCGATCCAAAATGATAGCATATTTTTCAATCTGACTTCCTTAAGTCCTTTGTCCTGTATTTTTGGGCCTTCCGATCAAGTTTCAAGTCATTCTGGTTTAATCTGAATGTTCTAACTCCCATTGAATTCTGTTGGGTTAAAAACCAGTTATTACATAATTTTTTAAATTAATACATTAACTTTCAAAACTAATTTTGAAAAGTTTATAACATTTATAACATGTTATATTTTAAACTTAACTTTTAAATTTAAAATTTAAATTTAAATTTTCAAAACATATTTTGAAAAATTAGCCCAATGCCTAAAATCAATTTGGGGCTTTATATCAGGTTAACATTTGGGCTTACTTCTTCCTTTGGGCTAGGCTGGTAACTATGTAGGGCAGAGTATTTAATTACCTAATCTCAACCTTTGGCATTACCTTTCTAAACACCCTACCAAATGAGTTGGTTGTAATCAATTAGTCCTAACGTTGCTAATTAAGACCGCAGAGGCCGTTTAGGCTTCGATACCATTGAAGGAATCAGGCCAATCAAAAGCAGTTTAATTGGGTGGATTTTAAATAAAATAATTTCATTTTAGACCTTTGTCGGATCTGAGAAGTCTAAGTGGATTTTATATCCTATCTAAAATATTTTAAATAAAATCTTTATTTATTTTATTTTATTTGTTTAAAAACATTTTTTTGCTATTATGAAGTTTTGATTTACAAGTGTAGTAAATACATTTAATTCTGTAAAGCGCACATGCTACAGATTAGAAGTCTACATAGTTGATGCGACCATATGTAGATGTTGAGAATTACACCACAACAGACCCATTTTCCTTTTATAAGTGCCTTTGTTGTCCAAGGTTTTGAATTAAAATATCTACACATAATAACAAGTTGCATAATTATATGTCAATATATATATATATATATATTGAAATTATATTTGGTAAATTTTATATAATTAATGTGTTAGATATAAAATAACTTATATATGTAAAGATAATAATTAACAATATATGTATAGATATATGTGACTTTAAAGTTAACAATTTAAAACAAACTTTTAATTTAAAAAGAAACAAAACATATATGATATTATACAAATCTTTTGGATTTTGCACGAAAGTTCACATATGAACTCTAAGTTGAAAAACTTTTAATCTTATGGAAAACAATACCCAAAATAATTATACTCAAGACATCAATCATATAACATAAGATATAATTTTTCAAGGCAAATTAAACTAATCAACATATATAGTTTATTTAGAACTGCGTATGCAAATGTTGTAAAGTTATAAACTAGCTTTTAATCAACATTAGTTTTTCTAAAACAAAATTTCCTAAAACAAAAGGAAATTGGAAAAATTAAGCACATGTAAATTTGTGATAAGAACAATAATGTCAAAGTAACACAAAGAAAAACATCAAATTATCAAAGGGAGACTTACAATCTAATGTTTATCAATTATGATGAACATGTAGTGAATGAAAATAAAGAAAAGTGGATCTGAATAAATTTAACATAATAACCATGATATTAATTGAAATGAAAAGGAGATTTGAATTACATCTTGCAAGATGAACAATTAAAGGTGGGATGAACCATAAAAAGTCCAAGCAGATGACCTAGAGAAACCCATAAACAAATCAAATTAGAGTAGTACTCCAACACCTCATAAAATAAGCGGTAATTAATAAATAGTTATTAAGGCTCAAAAATGAAATTTTAGCAAATAATTATGATTGTAGTATTAATGGGCAATAAATGTGCAGTCAACTGGGAGTTACAGAAACCAAATGGGCATATAAATGTGTTTAAGAGGATTAATTGTAGAATTAAACATTACATTTATGGGACAACATAATATGCATATAAGTTAAATTTGAAGTGAATGAATAAATGCCATTAGTGATTGTCTAACTTGAGTGATAATGATTATTTATTAAGGATAAGTAATTAGAGGTAAAGAAATAAGTGACATTTAGGTGGCATAATTAGAAAATGAAGAATATAGGAAATAACCGCATTAACAGATTCATAGCAAGTCAATAAATGAATACTAATAAATAAACTTAGGAGACAATATAATTTCCATAGGGGAAATTATATAGCCTCAATAATACGTTTAGGACGAGCATAAATTAGTGGGCCTAGTTCAATATTAAAGCTTAGAAAAAATGGTTTGGTTTAGTATGGGTTGGGATGTTAGGACGGTAGAGTTACATAACAAAAGTCTGCCCTTCAACTAGAGGCTACTATTAGTTATGTATATGTACTACTGATGTGGGACATCTCTAACTATAGGATCCATGGGGAAGGATATACATTCTCGTATAGGTGTAGGAAAATATACCAAGGGTTCACCTTGGATTTGAAGTACTAAATGGCTTAGTATCTTCAGGATGTCAAGGGGTTTAGTTTGAAGTAGAAGGTACTAAATGGCTGTTGGGTCTGCCTCCTCTCTATATGAGAAGTCTTAAATAACCTACAATGGTGCCTAATAAGGAAATGTGGTCTGATTCATTTCTAAACAAGAGGTATTAAGTAACTGAAGTGGGCATTTTCCTTGACTTATATTAGGTAGGTCTAAATGGGATTTCGATTGTGGGGATCAGTAGGCCATGGAAATATTATCGGTAAACCATTATTTAGAAATAGGGCTAGCATATAGGCTTTGACTACCAGCGGTCCTAAGCGATCATTAACAAAGACTTGGGTTATGCCCTGACGGATTTCGCTTCCTACCAACGTAGAATCCATATAGGATACGTAAAGGCCTTAAAGTTTAACTACTTATTTGTTTGTCGGAGGTGGGCTAGTTAACATTTAGATAAGTCTTTGAGATGCATTATTATTACGGCTAACTGAATTATAAAGCCATAGCTAGGGGTTATCGGCCTTCGTAGCTATAGGCCGATTGACCAGCGTTTACGTTATAGAGGACCGCTTCGGCGTTGAGGTAATAAATGGCTGTTGGATCTGCCTCCTTCCTATTCAAGAAGCATTAAGTGGCTGGTGTTTTCTTTTGGGTAATACAATGTTTATATACAAACACACACACATATATATACACTTTATATACACGCGCACGCACACACATACACGTATATATATATAGATATACCTCAGAGAAGGTTGGATATATTGACGCGTACATGGAATTAAATGGATAAGACGTGAATAATAGACATAATACTTAAATAGAAATCAATCGGCATAAACTTGTGTTATGGATAAAACACGTAACTTTCCAGTCACAAGAACATTGTTCTTACCCCCTTCTCATTACAAACCATGTGATAGATTTAGAGGGACAGGCTACTGGTGTAAGACGGGAATGGTAGATGGAGAAGTCTTCTCATTTATGCTCGGCACTGATAAGGCAGCCATATATCCAAGGGTTAATATTGATTCCAAGGTAGAAAACTTTATGGGTATGTATGTTCTATTATATTTTTCTATTTTGTTGTGAGTATACATAGATAGCTCTCTGATATACTTTTGTTTATTTCAAGTTACCAACACCAACGATCTGTACCCAAAGGACTTATGTTTCGATTTAGTTAAAATTCAGGTACATTAAGGTGCAAATTGTTACATTTTGTATTAGAGCTTAGGTTAGTCGATCATAAGAATTAGGATAAGCTGAGAGAACGTATTTGTATTTTTACCTATAATTATATATATATATTACGCAAAACTCAATGAATTTCAACTATAGAAGTCGTTGCGACCATATTCTGAAAAGATGGATATGGCAACTATGTATTGGAACAATAAATAGAGTTAATCTATGCGTCTATCTCGATTACCTTATGGAAATGTAGGTGGCACTGCAAGGCGTTGACCAAGAAGTGCATGAGCGCGACATGTAGAAGGATCCCTGAAGGTAGACAGTACTTGAATCCATTGTTGTGCGTGGACAGCCCTATGATTGTGGTCAGTAGAGTGCCAATTGGAGATTTGCATTTCATCCAGATAGACAGGAAGTAAGAACCTATATGTTGCAAGCGTTCGACATTAAGATGTGAAAAAGGATCGAACAAGTTCTCGCAAGAAGGTGTGCATTAACCACCATAAGTTGATAGCCGGATTTTGATACGTTCTTAATGAAGATGAGTTTTGAATGGATAGAAAGAAGGAAAGTCCAAAGCAAAGGTTGAATAAAAGTCCATTTCTAAGTCCAACTCCATTTGAAAGAATTTAATAAAAAGATTTTGAAAGTTTCTTAAAACATTTTGAATGGTTAAAGAAAGATTTATTTAAAATAAATTGACCCTAGCATTGAAAAGTGTTTCTTTCGAAAAAGTAAAAAAATTTGAAAGTTTTAAAGGGCTATTTAGAGATTCTTAGTGAAGTTTAAAACTGGTTGGGTTGAAATTTTCAGTTTAAAGGGTTTTTAGTAAAGAGATTCTTCATTTTTGAACTGAATGGAAAAGAGAGCGTATGTTTGGCTAGATGATTTTTCATATTTCTATAAATTTAAAATTTTCTTTTTAAATTCATTTTAATGGTTGAATAATTGGAAATGGTACTTGATTTAAATGGGGTAAAGAGAATGGAAGGTCAAGAATGCCCGATAACGAAGATAGGAAAAATATTCCCGTATAAGGAAAATAGGGAAGAAAACAAACAAAATAAATTTATGCATATTTTTTTTTCACGTTAATGAAGAAAAGCCTAATGAATAAAGCAGTAGGCGAACGCATTGCAATGAGTCAATGAGAAAACGAGCTATGTAAGTAGAAGGGGTTTAGGTAGAAGAAATAGAAATAGTAGTAGTGTTAGGAAATTTAAATAGATTAGAAATTTATATTAAAATAAGGTTAGTAATCTAAGTAGAAATAACATAAAAGAAAAAAAATTGGAATATGATAGGAAAATTAGACAATTTCCATAGATATGTGTAGTAATTACGCATACCTTTTAGAACTCCCCCTCATTGGCTATTTGAATCTCTGCTAAGGTTGAAAGCAAAAATAGCATGAGTTGTAAGAAAATAATAGAATGAAAGTTATCATTGTCTACTCAAGTTTTCATTTTTTTTATAGTTATTGAAGATGTTTTTGAAAAATGGTTTGGTATGACAATTGAGTTTTTGAACGCAAATAAATGTTGTGAGTTAACAATCCTACTTTTAAAGAAGTAAGTCTCCGTTATAGAAAATCCATGAAAAGGGAAAGTTGGTTAGAATGGGAAATTTTTCATGGATCTTTTTAGAAACTAAGCAAGCTTTGAATTTAATAAAAAGGTTCCTAAGTTTATATTTTCAAAGATATGGGTTAAGTGCTTCATGACTGTGAAGTTTTAAATTTTATAAAGGGTGGTGAAAACCAAACCATGTTTTTAATATGGAGTAGATAGGGATGACTGCCTAGGTAAGATGTGGTAATGGTCAAGGCTATGAATAAAATATCTATGAATGGTCATTGAATATAAGGTATAATGGTATGAACCTAGGAATGTTTGATTAGATATTTGTTAAAGCCATAAGAAGAATCCTCAAGGGAAAGGAGAATGGTATCAAAGTACACTTTTGCAAGTCCTATGGTAAACTCACATGAAAGATCAAGGATAAAGAAGTAAATACCAAAGTTTGAGAATATTATCAAGACATTTTGATCAAAAGAAGATGGTAGTATGATTGGAGAAGATGGTAACGAGATGGAAAACACAAATAAAGGATGTTGGTTGACTCAAGATTAAAGAAGGGAAGACAGGTAGTAAGAAAGTTATTCCACCAAGCTAATTTTTTGATGAGTTATTCGAAATGTGCAGAGTTTATATTTCTTACCCACTGCAGTTTGAGAAGGCACAATTTATACCTTAATTGGGTGCAATAATTGAAGTAATGGATGGACTTTATTTATTAGAAGCCAATGAAGTAAGTTAAGACATGTGGGTTATAATATAATGGCATTCTAGAGGTGTCCATCTTAATTGAGTAAGAAGTAATAGGGCCACAACATCATTAATACTAGTTGATGTTGAAGGGCAGCTTCCAGCAATTGGTTTTTAAGGATATTTGGGTTGTAATCACTATTTGTATCTTTTTGGGTATTGTAAAGAAAAGCGTGCGATATGTTATGAGATATGTTCCTATTTTATTATTATGTTTATTTTTTTAATGATCTTTGATATATATATATATATATATATTGATGTTGATGCCAAAAGTGGCACAACACCCAAACATAAACTGCTGTAGGATTAGATCTAGCAGAAATGACAAAAAAAATCAAAAGTTCGTGGAAAAGTAGGGAGACACAAGATTTTTATAGTGGTTCGACAATTTTTGACCTATGTCCACTTTATAGCTTTATTGATTATGGATTTGATAGAGATTAAGAGTCACCAGTACAAGGTATTAACAAGTTCTTAAGCCTAAAACTACCAATGGTATCCGCCTAGGTAACTATTGTGAGGGAGAGATAGGAGGAGAAGAGTCCAAGATCCTTTTTTGGTTGCTATAAAGCTGGTATTTATAGGGAAATAGTTGTACAGGTTCAGAAGCCCGCTTGAATTGAAGTCCAGAAGCAAACCCAAGGACGCACCAACTAGCACGCCTGCCTAATTGGCCAAAATGACCTCTCGATACCCAAAGGACCTCTCAGTACTGAGCGCATTGACTTGGTGAAAACATCTTGTTTTCACTCTCTTGCTCTCCTATCTTCTACCCAATGTATTTCAAGTTCTTTTCCATAGGTTTTTAGTTGTTTATGACAATTCTTGATAACACTTGTATTATCATGCTTTCTTTGCTATCTCCTCATAAATCCTGAGATTTGCTAGTCTATTCTCCGAGAGAAGCACTGGATGATGATTAGATGGAAGAATATATGAAATACCAGAGGATGGTTGGGTCCAAAGGGCAAAAAAGACCTCTTGGTACTGAGGGCTTTATTGCTCCGATGGACTTGAGATCTCCTAAGTTCTATCCTCCCATCCTTCTAAGCATATTTCCAAGTTCTCAAGTCATTCCGTCATCGTCGTGGCTTTCTACTTCTGGTTTAATTATGCTTAGTTAAAAACCAAATTAACACTTTTCCCCCAGAGTATGCTTTCGTTGAAAACAAAGCATGCTCTAGATTGAGATAGGTTTTGACTTGCTATCTAGTGATTCTAGTTGTTCATTTAGATATTGCCTCAAAATGTTGCTTTTGTTTGGTATATTTTCCTTTAACTCTTTACGAAGATAGAATTCCATTCTTCATGCTAAGGATAAGATCTACACTCCAGAGATCGCTCCACGCCCTATATTAGTAAGCTTCTCTCACTTGCATTGGTAATTGCCAACTTTCGGGTGGAAAAGGCCTCTCGGTACCAAGACAATTCGTCTTCCTCGAAAGCTTCTATATAAGCTCAATACTTAGAGTTTTATTTACATTTTTCTTTTCTTCCTGCTACCAAGACATTTTCCTCCCGACTCCTTTATGTAGATTCCTCCTAATCAATCGCCGCCAACTAGATCCAGCCGTCATCTACCATCTGAGCTTGCCATTATTGACCTACTCTCTATCGCCGACCATATCAAGCTGTCATCGACTACCAAAGTGTCGCCGTCTTATCAATTCTGCCAAAACCTTAAATTTCCACTGACAGCTTTCGGTGCCCGATCCATTTCAAGCATCTTCAATCGATTCAAATTCAACTAAGGTTGGCGATGGGTGCTTGTCACGGCGATGGTGATGGTGGGTGATTGTAACATCTCGCATTTGGAGGCCCAAAACTAACTGCTGCAGATGTTGCAGTCATCCATAATTATTAATTCTCAGTGACCAAATATGGTAATGTTAGATACATTGATATAACATAAACACATGGACATGAAATTATTTTAAAATTATAAAATAAATTTCTCATTCCACTTCAACTCACATTTAAATTCATTACATAATCCCAATTCGTAAACCACGTTCAGAGAAATATAATTATTACAAAATATGCCAAGAGTGACATATGAAAATGCCCCTTGGTTGATCAGAGTCTAAATATAGGCAATTAAACAACTTTTCCATTACATCCAAAATACAGTGGAATCAAACAGAAAGAACTCCTACTAGCTAGCTTGCCTCATGCACATCTCCGAAAGCTTAATCATCTAAAGGAGAACCTAAAAACCTTAACTCTCAAACTACTCAAAATCAATTGAGCACCCGAGAGTTTAAGGGGAAAGCGTAAACTTCGAGTCAGACAAAAAGTTTGGTATGAATAATAACCTACCATCTCGAGCCATATAGATATCTAGTGAGACCACACCGCTTAGCGGAATGGGTTTCCCCCTCACTAGTATCTTAACCCAACTTATAATAACCATATACTATGCACCTGCATCCACAATGGTTAAGACATAATGTAACAAAAGGTAATATGATGATATGAAAACATGCAATATGCTCTGGATTACCCATCCCAACTAACCTTACTATTTGTCTCAAATTATAATATCTAGGGTCACTATTAACCTATTAGTTTTTATAAGCTGATTAATAACCTGTTAATTCTTATGGAATTCCTATCCACCTTCTTAGTTTTCATGGGATCACTATGAACCTATTGGTTTCTACCAATACTATTATCCAATCATAGTTTTCATGGGATCTTTATTAACCTATTGGTATCTTCCAACAACTTTCTCCAATCATAATTTTCATGGGATTACTATGAACCTATTGGATTCTCCAATAATTTCTCTCATATCATAGTTTTCATGGGATCCCTATGAACCTATTGATCTCTTTCAATAACTTATTCCGGACATAGTTTTCATGGGATTACTAAGAACATGTTGTAACGACCACGACTTTCTCTCCACAGAAAGTCGCATCGTTAATAAGAAAGAAAGGGGTAGAAAATAGAAAAGAAGGGAAGAAAGAAAGAAACAACAACAACGATCTCACAGCGGAACGAATAAATTATATTAATAACATATACTATTACATAGTATACAACACTTTACAGAGTTACACAGCATATACATCACTTACTAGACAGTTATAACATCTGTCTAGACATTACAACTCAATACACTACAGAGATACAGACACAGCGGAACTACTATATATATCTACAACGCTGAAGCCTCCTGCTCCATTGCTCCTCCACAATTCGTCAAAGCTAAACCTGAATCCCTTGGCTACTCGTAAAAATTTGAGTACCCAAGAGTTTATAAAACAGAAATAAACAACTTGGGTCAGACATGGGTCTGGTGTGAGTAACAGGTTAAACTTGCTTAACTTCAAAACCTTTAGAAAGAAAAGGTATCACGTAAGACTCCCCACAAATAAACATGGGTAAGTTTTTACCTTACGCTAACCAAAACATTTGATAGGAAATCCAGTTATATTATAATAGGGTCTAGGGTTTTCAAATAAATATGAAATAGCTGAAATTGTTACATTATTAAATTCCAGCATACTAGCCACAAAGTGGGTTATACAATCAAAACCGTAAGGGCACGTAGGAAGA
Organism: Allium fistulosum; assembly: GCA_030737815.1. Lineage (NCBI taxonomy): Eukaryota > Viridiplantae > Streptophyta > Magnoliopsida > Asparagales > Amaryllidaceae > Allium > Allium fistulosum. The sequence goes on from CM060906.1 coordinate 47,338,812, forward strand.
ATGGGTTTCCATACAATGGCAGGGCTACTGGGGTACCGCCCGTCACAGTACGTGGCCTAGATCACCGTACCGAGGAGTACGCCCACTCCCCTGCAACACAAAGCCGGAACCATCCCTTACTGGATAATTCCGAACAAGACAATCCCGTAGTTGGCGCGACCAACCACACACTAAGCCGAATAAAAGAAAGGGACCTCTAGACAGGGATCTATCTTGCTCTCAGTGGGTGCTACCCACGAAGCCTTGCTGCACCTCCCCTGTTTTAGCCATTCCCGGTTGATGAGGCTTGAGGTTACGATTACCTTTAATCAGAACATATCACTTAGAATGCTCATCGTCCGCCTGACGATGTGCTGAAAGCATTCAATCCATACAAGTTCGTTCCGGGTTCGAACGAAACCGAAGGCATTATCTCGTTACACTCGTTTTGGAATCACCCTCAGAGTTAACGACAATAACCCTTGCACTCTGAATCTTCATCTTCACTTGAGATTCACGACCTATCGTTAATTTGGATCGATGTGGTATTCGGGTCTCCAGACCTGGAAATCCGGTATACGGAAACCCGATCCCGGTCTCATCAAAATCCAAAACGTATCTTTTAAGGCCAAGTTGTTTTAAAGGTTAAAACAATTCAATTCTTATCTATACTACACACAGATAGATAATTTACAATAGATAATCCATATTATCATCCAAACAGATAATTCATATTATCATTTCAATCCAACCAAACATCTATATCATAGATCAGCACATCTCTTATCAGAGATATCAACAATGCAAAGCATTCAATATCATTCATCCATTCTTAAGTAATGATTTATCATCTCTAATTAATTTAAAGTGAATTAAATTAATTACTTCATCCTATAAATCCTGCTTAATTAATTATTAATTAAACCAATTAATTAATCATTACTCTAAGTATCCATCTAAGTTAATCATTCCTGATTAATAATCCTTTAATTACTTTAAGTAATTAATACTTAATTAATTCACAAATTAATTATCTTAAACCATCCAGTAATTAATCTTTAATTACTTCATTTATTAATTAACTGTACTTAATTACATTACTCCTTAATTAATTATAATTAATTAATTACTTTAATCACTTATTATTAATTAATCTTAATTAATCAATCCCTAATTACATCATTAATTAATTAATGATCCTTAATTATTCTTAATTAATTATCTTATTTAAATTAATAATTAATTAGTCACATTTATTAATCACCTTTGATTAATCTCATTTAGTAATTAACTTCCCTTAATTACTCCACTTCATAAATTAATTACTCGTTAATTAATTATCCTTTAATTAATCCCTTGATTAATTATTCAAAAGTAATTAACTCAAATTACTTTTATTATTAAATCATCTTTAGTTAATTACATCCAGTAATTACCTTTAATTACTTTCCTAAGTAATTATACTTTCACTAATTACATTTAAGTAATTATCAAATTTCCAAATCATTATCTTAAATTAATTTAACTAATTAATTTAAACTTATCAAATTTATTTAATTAATTACCTTAAGTAATTAATTTCTTTAATTACTTTCTTTAAGTAATTTATACTTAACCAATTTATATTAATTAATTAATCTAATTGATTATCAAAAATTAATCACATTAATTAATTATTTAATTATCCCTAATTAATGATCTCTCATTAATTATTAACAATTCTTTAATTACTTTCTTTAAGAAATTTAGCTTTAATCAACTATTTATTAATTACAACTAAATAAATTCTTAATTACCAATTTATTTATCTCTATTACTAAATTAATTTCTTAATTAACCTTTAAATTAAAGTATTAACCTTTAACTACTTTAATTATTATTAACAAAGACTTTAAAACATTTACATTAAAATCTTTCTTTTAATTTATCTTAAATTAATGCTTTAAAATAAATTACACTTTAACTTTAACCATATTTTGAATCTAATTTACAAAATCTTCTTAAATTCCAAATGTTAAGAAACACTTAACATTTAAAAGATTTTTAAACCAATTTATTTAAATTCAAAACCTTTTTAAAATATACTTTTAACAATTTGAATTTGTTAAAACATTATTTTTATAAAACTTTATTTGTCTCAAATTCTAGGGTACACATTTAAACTTGAACCCATACTTAAACTGGATTTAAATCTGGATTTAAATCCTATTTTCAAAATTTAAACTCATTTTAAATTTAAAAACCACTGTCAGACTTTTAAACTGAAACACTAAATCTACCCGAGACAAACCCTAATAGGCTTCGAGTCACTCACGCGTTTTACTCGAGTGCTTTCCTCTGCCAAAACCAACATTGCCAGTACGATACTCCGAGTCGAACACGAAGAAACTTCGAGCCAAACACGTATCCGTCTCTTCTTTCCCTACTTCAATTTCTTCCAGATGTACGAAACGTACATGTGCACGTGCACAGGCGTAACGATCGCCTCCGACCATCACTCCCAACTCCGGCATGTCGTCTACGACACCCACTCGCGATCCCAAACACCAGAACCTCGAACAAACTTCACCATCGAAATCGAGCATCATGATCCTCACCTGGAACCAGAACTACGATCACAAATTCAACTCGCCTCGACGATCGAGACCACCTGAGCACCAGAACTTCTGGCCAAGTCTTCGTCATCCTTCAAGCTTCAGATCCCCAGAGTTCAGATGAACTCGATCCCCCCTGGACGTCGTGACGAACATATTTCCCAACCTTACTAAAACTAGGGTTATAAACTTCCCCGATCAAACCCCTTCGCCACAGTGCTTTTCACCATCATCAGACATTTTTCTCGAACTCTCCGATCATCCCTCTATTTCCAGTCGAAACCACAACCTCGCCGAACACTTAGATCATCAGATATTACCCAAAGAGTAAAATCTGTTCAACCACGAACTGCTCTCACATCCTACTTCTAAAAATCATGATTCAAATCTTAAAAATCATGTTTTCAATCAAGTATTCAGATCATATGCCTGAATCAATGATTTAAGGAATTTAAATTTTTAACAAAACTTAAACTTTCCTGTTCTACTCTATTTTTCCAGAGCAGAAATCCAATTTAATTCATTTAAATAAAGTTAAAGCTTTAAGTTATGATTAAACAATCAAGTGTTGTTTGAATCCTAAATTCTAACAAAGATTGTATCAAGAGGAATTTAGTTTTGATCATAATTTTGGCTTCTAACAGTAAGCACAGATAAGAACAAGTATAACAGCATCATGCATCTATACATCCAATATATATATATATATTCAATCACGTACATATACACACTAAACATACAAACAGATATCCATATACTTAAGTTTGAAAAGGATTTTACTCAAATGAAAAACAGAGCAAATAACAGGCATGCACACTAACATATATATACATCCATATATACAGATAAGTCTACTATATAAAATCACACATAACATATTTATTTCCATAATCTCAACATGCATCCAGATTTAAAGAATAATTAAGCTTTAGAAGAGTGTTACTCACCTTTTTAAAAGTGAACAGAGAAATTTTCCCAGACTTTAAATTTAAAACTGAAGTGCCTCTGAAACTTTAAAATCTTTTAACTTGAATGTTTGATTTGCTTTGAAAACTTGAATTGTTAGCTTTGGAAACTTGCATGCATGTCATGATTTTGTATTGTTGAGATGTTGCTTAAGATTCCAGATTTGCGTGCTTTAAACAGATCCCAGATTTGAAGAAAATGTTGCAGGCTTTGTTTTCCCAGGTTGAAGAAAGTTTGATTACAGATTATTTTGAGGATTTAGTTTTGAGAGGAAGGGATTTCAGATAGAAGAAAATGGTTACATAGATTTGATTTTTGATAAGCTCTGGTTTGAGGAAGATTTAGTTACAGATTATTGAGATGAGGGTTTTGATTTGAGGAAGATGATTATCAGATTTGTTTTGAGTAGAGAAATGAGTTCAGATTTTGTTTGTTGAGAGAAATCTTGTTTCAGGCTGAAGTTTTCCTTAAATTTGAAAAGAAATAGAAAAGGAAATGAAATGAGAGGCATATGCATATATAGATAGAAATGATTTATTCAAATAAAAAGAAAAAGAAAAATCTAAAACTTGACATTTGTCATTCTTATTGTTTTATTAGTGTACACTTGTATATTAGGTGTCTTTATAGATTTACACATGTAATTTAAGTAATCCTTATTTATTTTTAATGTAAATAAAATGCCTTTCTTTATTAATTAAATACTTATGTATATATATATAAAGTATTTTAAAGAAAATAAAATCAATTATGTTTATAAGTAAAAGTTTATACATATATTTTAAAATCCAAATATTTAAAATATCTATCTTTGAATTTCAAAACTAATTTACATTCAAATTCAAATTATATTTAAAATCCAATTTAAAGTCAAGTTATATACATACATATATAACTACACATTCAAATTGAAATAATAATTCTATTTTACATTAAAATCTATTTATTTTCCATAAATAAAACAATACACTATTAATATTGTATTTTAAACTTATCTATATATATATATACTCTTAAATCTTATTTATTAAGTAATATTTAAAAAGAAATAAAATAATCCTGATTATTAATCTCATTTCAAAACCATATAGATATTTTGTTTAAATAGCTTTGAAAAGCAAATATTAAATAAATCCAAATCTCCAAACTATCAATATATGTATTAGAAATTTAAAACAAGAATTTATTTATTTATTATGTTTCAACCCAAAGCTAATCTATTTAATATATATACTTATACACATACATTATAAATAGAAATCATCTTATTAATTTTTAAAGGATAAATTCACTAATTAAATATTCATTTAATTAGATTATTAAATAAATTCAAATATTTATTATCAAAAATTATCAAATCAATTTAATTATTTAAACAGATTATTAAATTGATATTGCCCCAAATTTCCGGGATATTACATTCCTTCCCCCTTAAAATAATTTTGTCCCCGAAATTTAAAACAAAGGTAATTTAATAATCTATTTAAATCACAACCATATATTATCATCCATATGCTAACAATCATAGCAACCAATCATCCAAACAAACAATTCTAACTATCCAGCGAAAAATTCTGAATAGAATTTGCTCGAGTTTCCCCAAGTATATATACCGGGATACTCGCTCTACAAACAATCCAAACAAACAATACTAAGCTATAGAGCTCCTACTTATCTAGATTTACAAAACTAAACAGAATATCAGACTACAGACGAGTCTGACTCAACAACCAAATCCTCCAGAATTGCTGATTCCTAAACCAGAGATAGATCAAACACGTACTCCCTCAGAGATACGTAAAATACATTGAATTCCAGTTATCCAAACTGACAATTCAACCTTGTAGATCAAAGTACTTATCCAAATTAGATCACAAAAAAGATCCAAAATAACTCGGAGCTAACCTTTAACCAGAGAAAAACTTCACAACCATGAAGTCTCCAACTTCGAATTTCAAATTCCATCGTCTCTTATCCACAAAATCTTCAGACGATCTCGGCTTCCTACAAATCCTTCCTGATCAACTCAACCTTCGCTGATGCTTCTTGAAACAAACAGGACCAAAGATAACTCAAGAGAACACTCAGCAATCGCAAGTCACTTTTGCGATCAACCCAGCCTAACTGCAAAGAAAACTGTTCTCTCTTTACCAATCAGAACAGCTTATACTTAACTATCCAATCCATCGAAGAAATGGATCCTCTCTGCTGCTTCTGAACTCCTTCAGAAAACTGCTCAGCCAAAAACTTTCTGCCAACACAAAGAACACTCCGAGCTGCACTGCTGCCATAGATGCCAAAGATTTCCTAACCAAAGCTCTTCGAGAAACTCGGACCCAAACCAACACAAACACCATGGTGAACTCAGCCACAACACCAAAGCAGACACACTTCCACAACTTGTTCCAAAGAAAACATCTTCGGGAACATCCATAGTCACTGCGTCTCATCACACAGCTACTATTACCTGAGATACCATCACTCGCTTCTGTTCTCCGACAGATCCAACTCTACCCATCCAAACTTCAAAGATGAACTCCGAACCTTAACAGGTTTTCTTCAAAGATCGATGAAATCTTCACAATTGCAAAGTTCACTCGAGACGGTATTAGGTCTACAGTCTCGACAGATACACTTCCAACCTCAACACTCAGACTCCTAATCCTAGATGATAAATTATTATCATCTCAACCAATCATTACAAATACCATATACATTTAAAATGATACTTTTTATATATAGAAAATATATCTGGGTAAAATTATTTCACCTTTCCTTTTAAAACAATATTGTGTCCATTGGCCTGGTCCAAGTGTTTAGAGATCCCTATCAATAACGTTAGCTACTCGTATTGACCAGAATCCATATACCACTCAACCGATCAATTAACACAATATAAAACCATTTTATATAACTAACAAATACGCGCTCTCGAATATATATACACTCAGACTCAAACAGGTTGTTACAGATCCTATCTCTAATGAACAATCCTTCCGAACCTAGGTATTCACTCAACCTAGTGTTCTGATATTCACTTAACCAAAAGCTTAGGCATTCGCTCAACCTATGTTATGATACCACTGTAACGACCACGACTTTCTCTTTACAGAAAGTCGCATCGTTAATAAGAAAGAAAGGGGTAGAAAATAGAAAAGAAGGGAAGAAAGAAAGAAACAACGATCTCACAGCGGAACGAATAAATTATATTAATAACATATACTATTACATAGTATACAACACTTTACAGAGTTACACAGCATATACATCACTTACTAGACAGTTATAACATCTGTCTAGACATTACAACTCAATACACTACAGAGATACAGACACAGCGGAACTACTATATATATCTACAACGCTGAAGCCTCCTGCTCCATTGCTCCTCCACAATTCGTCAAAGCTAAACCTAAATCCCTTGGCTACTCGTAAAAATTTGAGTACCCAAGAGTTTATAAAACAGAAATAAACAACTTGGGTCAGACATGGGTCTGGTGTGAGTAACAGGTTAAACTTGCTTAACTTCAAAACCTTTAGAAAGAAAAGGTATCACGTAAGACTCCCCACAAATAAACATGGGTAAGTTTTTACCTTACGCTAACCAAAACATTTGATAGGAAATCCAGTTATATTATAATAGGGTCTAGGGTTTTCAAATAAATATGAAATAGCTGAAATTGTTACATTATTAAATTCCAGCATACTAGCCACAAAGTGGGTTATACAATCAAAACCGTAAGGGCACGTAGGAAGAATGGGTTTCCATACAATGGCAGGGCTACTGGGGTACCGCCCGTCACAGTACGTGGCCTAGATCACCGTACCGAGGAGTACGCCCACTCCCCTGCAACACAAAGCCGGAACCATCCCTTACTGGATAATTCCGAACAAGACAATCCCGTAGTTGGCGCGACCAACCACACACTAAGCCGAATAAAAGAAAGGGACCTCTAGACAGGGATCTATCTTGCTCTCAGTGGGTGCTACCCACGAAGCCTTGCTGCACCTCCCCTGTTTTAGCCATTCCCGGTTGATGAGGCTTGAGGTTACGATTACCTTTAATCAGAACATATCACTTAGAATGCTCATCGTCCGCCTGACGATGTGCTGAAAGCATTCAATCCATACAAGTTCGTTCCGGGTTCGAACGAAACCGAAGGCATTATCTCGTTACACTCGTTTTGGAATCACCCTCAGAGTTAACGACAATAACCCTTGCACTCTGAATCTTCATCTTCACTTGAGATTCACGACCTATCGTTAATTTGGATCGATGTGGTATTCGGGTCTCCAGACCTGGAAATCCGGTATACGGAAACCCGATCCCGGTCTCATCGAAATCCAAAACGTATCTTTTAAGGCCAAGTTGTTTTAAAGGTTAAAACAATTCAATTCTTATCTATACTACACACAGATAGATAATTTACAATAGATAATCCATATTATCATCCAAACAGATAATTCATATTATCATTTCAATCCAACCAAACATCTATATCATAGATCAGCACATCTCTTATCAGAGATATCAACAATTCAAAGCATTCAATATCATTCATCCATTCTTAAGTAATGATTTATCATCTCTAATTAATTTAAAGTGAATTAAATTAATTACTTCATCCTATAAATCCTGCTTAATTAATTATTAATTAAACCAATTAATTAATCATTACTCTAAGTATCCATCTAAGTTAATCATTCCTGATTAATAATCCTTTAATTACTTTAAGTAATTAATACTTAATTAATTCACAAATTAATTATCTTAAACCATCCAGTAATTAATCTTTAATTACTTCATTTATTAATTAACTGTACTTAATTACATTACTCCTTAATTAATTATAATTAATTAATTACTTTAATCACTTATTATTAATTAATCTTAATTAATCAATCCCTAATTACATCATTAATTAATTAATGATCCTTAATTATTCTTAATTAATTATCTTATTTAAATTAATAATTAATTAGTCACATTTATTAATCACCTTTGATTAATCTCATTTAGTAATTAACTTCCCTTAATTACTCCACTTCATAAATTAATTACTCGTTAATTAATTATCCTTTAATTAATCCCTTGATTAATTATTCAAAAGTAATTAACTCAAATTACTTTTATTATTAAATCATCTTTAGTTAATTACATCCAGTAATTACCTTTAATTACTTTCCTAAGTAATTATACTTTCACTAATTACATTTAAGTAATTATCAAATTTCCAAATCATTATCTTAAATTAATTTAACTAATTAATTTAAACTTATCAAATTTATTTAATTAATTACCTTAAGTAATTAATTTCTTTAATTACTTTCTTTAAGTAATTTATACTTAACCAATTTATATTAATTAATTAATCTAATTGATTATCAAAAATTAATCACATTAATTAATTATTTAATTATCCCTAATTAATGATCTCTCATTAATTATTAACAATTCTTTAATTACTTTCTTTAAGAAATTTAGCTTTAATCAACTATTTATTAATTACAACTAAATAAATTCTTAATTACCAATTTATTTATCTCTATTACTAAATTAATTTCTTAATTAACCTTTAAATTAAAGTATTAACCTTTAACTACTTTAATTATTATTAACAAAGACTTTAAAACATTTACATTAAAATCTTTCTTTTAATTTATCTTAAATTAATGCTTTAAAATAAATTACACTTTAACTTTAACCATATTTTGAATCTAATTTACAAAATCTTCTTAAATTCCAAATGTTAAGAAACACTTAACATTTAAAAGATTTTTAAACCAATTTATTTAAATTCAAAACCTTTTTAAAATATACTTTTAACAATTTGAATTTGTTAAAACATTATTTTTATAAAACTTTATTTGTCTCAAATTCTAGGGTACACATTTAAACTTGAACCCATACTTAAACTGGATTTAAATCTGGATTTAAATCCTATTTTCAAAATTTAAACTCATTTTAAATTTAAAAACCACTGTCAGACTTTTAAACTGAAACACTAAATCTACCCGAGACAAACCCTAATAGGCTTCGAGTCACTCACGCGTTTTACTCGAGTGCTTTCCTCTGCCAAAACCAACATTGCCAGTACGATACTCCGAGTCGAACACGAAGAAACTTCGAGCCAAACACATATCCGTCTCTTCTTTCCCTACTTCAATTTCTTCCAGATGTACGAAACGTACATGTGCACGTGCACAGGCGTAACGATCGCCTCCGACCATCACTCCCAACTCCGGCATGTCGTCTACGACACCCACTCGCGATCCCAAACACCAGAACCTCGAACAAACTTCACCATCGAAATCGAGCATCACGATCCTCACCTGGAACCAGAACTACGATCACAAATTCAACTCGCCTCGACGATCGAGACCACCTGAGCACCAGAACTTCTGGCCAAGTCTTCGTCATCCTTCAAGCTTCAGATCCCCAGAGTTCAGATGAACTCGATCCCCTCTGGACGTCGTGACGAACATATTTCCCAACCTTACTAAAACTAGGGTTATAAACTTCCCCGATCAAACCCCTTCGCCATAGTGCTTTTCACCATCATCAGACATTTTTCTCGAACTCTCCGATCATCCCTCTATTTCCAGTCGAAACCACAACCTCGCCGAACACTTAGATCATCAGATATTACCCAAAGAGTAAAATCTGTTCAACCACGAACTGCTCTCACATCCTACTTCTAAAAATCATGATTCAAATCTTAAAAATCATGTTTTCAATCAAGTATTCAGATCATATGCCTGAATCAATGATTTAAGGAATTTAAATTTTTAACAAAACTTAAACTTTCCTGTTCTACTCTATTTTTCCAGAGCAGAAATCCAATTTAATTCATTTAAATAAAGTTAAAGCTTTAAGTTATGATTAAACAATCAAGTGTTGTTTGAATCCTAAATTCTAACAAAGATTGTATCAAGAGGAATTTAGTTTTGATCATAATTTTGGCTTCTAACAGTAAGCACAGATAAGAACAAGTATAACAGCATCATGCATCTATACATCCAATATATATATATATATTCAATCACGTACATATACACACTAAACATACAAACAGATATCCATATACTTAAGTTTGAAAAGGATTTTACTCAAATGAAAAACAGAGCAAATAACAGGCATGCACACTAACATATATATACATCCATATATACAGATAAGTCTACTATATAAAATCACACATAACATATTTATTTCCATAATCTCAACATGCATCCAGATTTAAAGAATAATTAAGCTTTAGAAGAGTGTTACTCACCTTTTTAAAAGTGAACAGAGAAATTTTCCCAGACTTTAAATTTAAAACTGAAGTGCCTCTGAAACTTTAAAATCTTTTAACTTGAATGTTTGATTTGCTTTGAAAACTTGAATTGTTAGCTTTGGAAACTTGCATGCATGTCATGATTTTGTATTGTTGAGATGTTGCTTAAGATTCCAGATTTGCGTGCTTTAAACAGATCCCAAATTTGAAGAAAATGTTGCAGGCTTTGTTTTCCCAGGTTGAAGAAAGTTTGATTACAGATTATTTTGAGGATTTAGTTTTAAGAGGAAGGGATTTCAGATAGAAGAAAATGGTTACATAGATTTGATTTTTGATAAGCTCTGGTTTGAGGAAGATTTAGTTACAGATTATTGAGATGAGGGTTTTGATTTGAGGAAGATGATTATCAGATTTGTTTTGAGTAGAGAAATGAGTTTAGATTTTGTTTGTTGAGAGAAATCTTGTTTCAGGCTGAAGTTTTCCTTAAATTTGAAAAGAAATAGAAAAGGAAATGAAATGAGAGGCATATGCATATATAGATAGAAATGATTTATTCAAATAAAAAGAAAAACAAAAATCTAAAACTTGACATTTGTCATTCTTATTGTTTTATTAGTGTACACTTGTATATTAGGTGTCTTTATAGATTTACACATGTAATTTAAGTAATCCTTATTTATTTTTAATGTAAATAAAATGCCTTTCTTTATTAATTAAATACTTATGTATATATATATAAAGTATTTTAAAGAAAATAAAATCAATTATGTTTATAAGTAAAAGTTTATACATATATTTTAAAATCCAAATATTTAAAATATCTATCTTTGAATTTCAAAACTAATTTACATTCAAATTCAAATTATATTTAAAATCCAATTTAAAGTCAAGTTATATACATACATATATAACTACACATTCAATTTGAAATAATAATTCTATTTTACATTAAAATCTATTTATTTTCCATAAATAAAACAATACACTATTAATATTGTATTTTAAACTTATCTATATATATATATATACTCTTAAATCTTATTTATTAAGTAATATTTAAAAAGAAATAAAATAATCCTGATTATTAATCTCATTTCAAAACCATATAGATATTTTGTTTAAATAGCTTTGAAAAGAAAATATTAAATAAATCCAAATCTCCAAACTATCAATATATGTATTAGAAATTTAAAACAAGAATTTATTTATTTATTATGTTTCAACCCAAAGCTAATCTATTTAATATATATACTTATACACATACATTATAAATAGAAATCATCTTATTAATTTTTAAAGGATAAATTCACTAATTAAATATTCATTTAATTAGATTATTAAATAAATTCAAATATTTATTATCAAAAATTATCAAATCAATTTAATTATTTAAACAGATTATTAAATTGATATTGCCCCAAATTTCCGGGATATTACACATGTCTAAACTAATAATCCTTTGATCAGTTTTTAGGCATCCTATATTCTGGTCTACCTGATTCCTAGATGCAAATCTACTCACATAGGAGTTAACTCAATGTATATTCACTACTGGGTCAACTTAGCTGATTATTCTACCCTTAACACCCCAAATGCAGTTATGGGTTAATTATAAAGTGAATATGTTTACAGAAGAAGCACAAGTGATAACTGATCATAACATAATAATATAAACATCTATGGTTTAATTTCCTTGTAATCATTTTTAAAATGAAATATGGTTAATACCCTTAACCCACTATCTTTAGCAAGGAAAGCTTCTTCAAAAACTCCAAAGTTAAATGCATTTCAAAACTCTTTCATATTGTCATGGATTTATCTTTAAAAATGAGGTTGGGTTTCTAGTTTGAAAACTAAGGTTTTTGAAACCTTAAGCCTTCTCTTTTGAAACCGTTAAAAACAAACACTTAGAAAGTATTCAAACCTTCCTTTCAAAACACTTAAAGATATACCTTTCGAAACACTAAAAATATTCCTTTCGAAAGCATTGCAACCTTCCTTTCGAAACCAATAAAGATATAACTTTCAGAAGCATTAAAGCTTATCTTTTGAAGGCACTTAGTTCAAATAAAATTAATGAAAATGTAACTTCGAAACCATTTGAAAGTATATCTTTCGAAATCTTTGGGTTTAACAATAAATAAAACTTCGGGGTCAAAGAAAACAACAGCGAAAGTAACCCCTTCGAAAGAATGGGGAAGGCAGCTTCAATATTGATAAAACAAAAGCCTTCCTTTCAAACTTATTGTTATAAGCCTATAAACGCGACCTTTAACCAATTCGAAAGGTATGAAGGCGGCAGCTAGGTATCACATATGTTAAAAATGCGGCAACTCATTCGAAAGCTTCTTTTAAAAACAAAATAAGTGGCTCCAATCCACTTCGAAAGCTTCAACCCCTTCGAAAGCATGCCTTCGACATAGTCTCTTCTGCCATTCTCCAATCCACTTCGTATGAATTTCTTGATACCATGTGTATTGGTTTCGAATGGGTTCATTAGCAGAAGTATGGTGACAAAAGCTAGCATAGGGAAGTGGCGAATTTGTAAATTAAAACAAAACTGGTTTTATTTCCTTTCAAAGAAATTCCGTTTTATCTAACTTACCCAATTTGTCAAAATATGATTGGTTGCCAAATTCTTTATCAAAATCCTTTTCTAAAAAGGTTACCGAATTCAATAATTTATAATTGAAATTATTCTAACAAATAGGCCATTCCCTTCAACAAAACATTAAATCCTTCAACTTAAATAATTTAATAACCATATTAAAACACTTAGGAAAAACCCCCAAAAAATCATTATAATTCATTTTTAATATGTTTTCTAACATTTGTAAATTTCAGACACGAAATCATTATATAATTGTCTTATATAATTTAAATCCAAAATTATCTATTTCTTCCATCCAATTCAAAATAAAGTATTCATAGTTTGGAATATTATGAAAATATAAACTCATCTCCAAAATAATGTTTTTTATAACATATTCAACCATCATGGCATTCGAAATTAATTTACATGATTTTAACCTTAAAATCGAGATTTATCGTGACACAAAAATCCATGTTTAAATCAAAACATGGCATGTAACCAAAGCATATCATCATTCATCCATCTAAACCGTTTTAAACCTTAATCTCGAAATTAAAATATTCAAAAAGACATACACGAGATGGTTGGATAAGGAACTTGAGATTTGCTCTTGCTTTAATCTTAGATCCTAATTGATTTTAAGCACTTCTTCCCCTAGGGTAATGGTCTGCCTTGATTCTCCTTTGCATATTTTTTTAATCAAAGTATGAATGAGAATGAGGTAAGGGTTAGGGGTTATGGTGTTATGATACACAGCTATTCCCATATTACCCTTGCCTTAATCTCTTAGGTATCTACTTATAAACCATTTTATAAATCCATTTAGTTAAGGCACCACCCTAATTAGTTTTCAAATCTCAGTCCCCTTATCATTCTAGTCTCTACATTATTCTATTTAATTTATCTAACTAAATGTTATGAATAATGCTATTTAAAATTGGCGGTTCAAAATTCAGCAAAGACTAAATACTAATCATAACAATCATCTGTAATATCACCTAACTACCATACTAGCCTACCTGACTAGCAAACAGTCTATATAAAACAAATATAGAACCTAGCCACAAAGAAGATCAGGATAAGTATTTGTAATCTTGTCTTCTGTCACCCAAATACAGTCTTTCTCATTGTCGCTCTACTGAACTTTCACCAACTGAACTGTCTTGTTTCACTTCTTCTCATCTCTCGCTACAACCCAAACTGTTTGCCTAACAAAAGTTAGATCCGGTTCTACTATCAAGTCTTCCAATGTAGTCGGAGGAATAGTAGTCTCTGGATCATGCACACACTTATGAAGATGAGACACATAAAACACATTATGGACACCTGCCAAACTGCTCGGCAACTTTACTCTATATGCAAGCTTTCTGATCCTCTATATAACTGAGAACGGTCCAACATATCTCGATGCCAGTTTCCTTAACTTTTCAAATCGTACCACACCCTTCATCGGTGATACTATAATGAAAAACTCATCTCCAACTAAGAACTCTGGATCCTTACGCCTCTTATATGCGTAACTTTTTTGTCTAGACCGAGCTTACCTCATCCTACCTTAGATCAACTCAATCTTCTCTATTGCCTCTCTTACCAGATCTGGACCTAAAACTAATCTATCTCCAGTTTCCAACCAATATGCTGGTGAACTGCATGGCCTCCTATAGAAAGCTTCGAAAAGCGCCATTCCTATACTAGTCTGATAGCTGCTATTATCGGAAAACTTAACTAAGTGTAGGTGATCTTCATAAGATCCACTAAAATCGAGCACACATGCTTTTAACAAATCCTCAAGTACCTTGTTAACTCTCCATGTCTGTCCATCTGTCTGAGGGTGATAAGTAGTACTCATCTTGAGCTTGGTACCTAACACATCCTGTAGACTCTTCCAAAACTTGCTAGTAAACAAAGTATCTCTATTACTCACTATATTATGAGAAATTCCATGCAGAATAACTATATTCTTCATAAACAATTTAGCTAAAACACGTGTCGTCCTAGTTGACTTAACTAGAATGAAATGGCCACTCTTGGCCAACCTGTCCACTATGACCCATACAATTTCATTTCCTTAATTCAATTGTTTGACGGCTAAATCTCAATCGGATTAGAAAATTAGCCAAAAAATTTAAACTAAAAATAACCGCAAGTGCACAGCATACATTTCTATTATGTGGCGAGTACGGGTCGATCCACAGGGAATTGTTTAGATTTAAAATTTCTATTCAATCAAATTAAACAAAGAATTTAAAGTTGTGATTAACTGAAAATTTCTAGAAAACTAACAATAGAAAGTGGATAAAAATATGAGAGTAGAAAGCAATTTAGAGGCAATGTCCTTCTAAAGATCACATAAATCAACATATATGAAATTATGATCTCTTTTTGTGGTTATTAGTGAATTTAGTTGATATGTTTATCATAAGTATGGAATATTTGTGTTATTGATTAGCTCAATATAAACCATCAAACCTTAACATACTCACTAAACCACTTTTTAACTCTCATGAAAATGACAATGAACTTGAAAATAAAATATATCCTAAGCATGATCTATTAACTATTGAGTAGAAATATAGACCATAAAATTTTGATTTTATCATTCTCTTCATTACCATAATCATATGTAGATGAAGAGGTAATTTGTGTTTTTGTTTGTTTAAGCATTGTCCATTTGGTGTCAATAACATATGCTATCAAATTCAAAGCTAAACCAACAAAGTTTAACCACATCAAACATTTCCATTAAGCACAAAAAGAGATCAAAAATTATCAAAATGTTGAATCTACATGATTAAGAGAGATTCATTACCCCTAAATTGAAGGGGTTTAACTTCTCATATTTGTTATCATGTCAACAAATGTAGAATTCAAATGAAACAAAAACAAAATGAAAATGCAAGCTAAGTAAAAAGAGAACTGATTAAAATGAAATAAAAGCTAATTTACGTGCATAAGAAATAAAACTAAGCTATTGACATAAAAGGAAAGAGAGCATGTAAATAGAAAAAATCATGAATTAAAATTTGCACAAAAGAAAATTACATGAAAGAAAATGGCTAAGAAGCCATGAAAAAGAAAAGAGAATTTATATTTACTTTTTGAGCCTAAAACTAAACTAACTAAAAAGAAGGCTAAGAGATTAATTACATGAACATATGGGGTATTTATACAAGTTTTGAAACCCTAATCATATTTTTGGGAACTACCCAAATTGCCCTTGAGGAAGTGTGGCCATCAAGTTATCATTAGCATGAATTAATCCTCCACTTAAATGTGCATGTAGCTTTAACCTTCATTAGCATGTGCATTAGCTCCTAATTGTACATCATGGTAAGTGGGTAGGTGGGTTCTTCCATGTTGTCATGAAATGATTTATTTCCATCTTCATTCCTTTGTTTCCTCTTGTGCATGCATATTTTCCATGAAGCCTCTTTTAATTTGAATCCAAATTCCTATAAAATAACATAAAAATGTCCAAGTAAAAATTCTCAAATTAATATATGCACAAAAATGACCATTTTGCCCCTATATGAAGATGAATAAATGATAACTTTGAAAATAATTTGAATTTTGGTTTAAATATGTTAAAATACCATATATTCTCATTTATTTAATTAAATTAGATTAAATATGGAAGTAAAAATATGCACATTTATGTGCACATCAAATACCCTTACACTTATCTTTGTATTCGTCCTCAAATAAACTAAAACTAAGATAAATCTGTTTTCGTAGGAAGCACGATTGCATTGAGCATATACAACAAGCCGTTAAACCTCTAGGTGTCCCTGGTAGGACGAGTGTTGTCTGTTAAGGGTTTTCAGCGGATACTACCCGCAAAATCCAAATGCAATATGAAAAATTCCTAAATGCAAGATTTATTTACAAAGAGAAGAATGCAAGTTTTTGAAAATATTTACAAATGAAGAGTTTACTTTCAAATTGACACTAATAAGTTAAATATAAGTTTTGGTCATCATCATGAAATTTTAGTCATTTTACTTATCAAAATTTCCAATAAAAACTAAGTTATCATAACAAATAGGCTCTAGTTTGGCTAGTTGTTTCGATTGATAACATAGTGCAACTTTAACATGGATCCTTAATTGATTATCAAAGTTTTTCAAAGTGGTATCTTCATTTCTTTTGAATAGCAAGTCAAATCACATAAGTTAAAATAGTGCTTTGATTTCAATTGCTTATTCTCTCTTATTTGAAAATTTTATTAATATTAACAATATTTACATATGCCTAACTTAGAAAACTGAGGCTAGATATATTACCCATGCACTAGATTTGGGCTTACGTGAGGGGGATACAGAGCATGGCGAGTGAACACACAAGTGCGCTCACCCATCGACTGTAGGCATTGTAAATAAAATAATTTTTATATACATACACCTAACTCAGATAAACCGATGCCAGATATACCAATCGTGCACTGCCTTGTGGACTTATGTGAGAAGGATACAGAGCATGGCGAGTATACGCACAAGTGTGTACACATGACTCTAGGTGTTAATAAAATATATACATATATCCAATTTTTTTTGTTTTGGTTTTTTTCTTTCTCATTTTGTTTTTCTTTAAGAGAGAGTTTTTCAAAATCATCTTACCACCATTTAACTTATAAGATAAAAAATTTGATATCCTTTACTTTAAATTCACCACTTTTTTAAAACAAAGATTTTCAATTAGGATATGCTTCATAATTATCACTAATAAACCTTCCTATATACTAGTTAAACCATCGTTACTTGTAATCAAACTTCATTTTTATTTTTGTTAAGACAAATAAATTTTCAAAAATTTCAATTTAATAACCAAAATCTTATACTTATTCTATAGTGTTTGTTTAAAAGTAAATCAAAATGCTAGAAAGAAAATTTGTTTTTGGGATTTTATATTTTCTTTTTTTTTGGAACTTTTTTAAGGTTTGGAAAGAAAATAAAAAAATAAATCATGAAAAATCAAAAATGCAGATGAGACTCCCCCCACACTTGATTTTGGATGTGTCCTCACAGTCAACCCAAGTGAAAGCAGAAAAATAAAATAAAAATAAGACCTATATTTACATGAAAATGAAACGGTTATTATTTACACGACATCAGAAAGTATACCGTCAAAGAGTAAATAAAATGGTCTTCTAATGACCAATTCATTTGTCTCATCGAGTATGAGAGGCACAGCTTAAGCATAGAAAACCAAATCATAAAAGATTTCAGATTTGAATGTTGATATGGAAAAACGAATGTCGTTTTATTAAAAAACATATGGGTTGTTTTATTTTCGATGATTTTAGGGGTAGATAGAACAATTGGTTGAAATTCAAGTTTATTTTCACCAAATTGAAATTCAAACCTATCATTAAAAATTTCTTTAAAATTATTGATTTTAAAATCAAAATAGTGATTTAAATTTTTCCCTTCGGAACTCAACAACTCATCTTCGAAAAGTCCAAAAAATTCGTGTTCACAGAATTCGTCTTCCTTTGTTGAATTGTTCACAACTTCATTGCATATATCAAGTTCAAAATTCAAATTTGTGGTATTCAAATTTTCAAAATCGGAAAAAGGAAGATCGAATTTTAAATTTGATTCCACATTCTCAAAAGAATTGAAATCAAACTCAATTACCATGTTTTCAACAACTTTATTAAGATTATCATTTTCAATTTCAAAAGTTGTTATTTGAAAATTGCCAATTTTGGTTAAAGGTGGATTATTATTTGACTTGTCACACGTTGGGATTTGATTTTGCTCTCACGTTGTTTCATATATGTTTCAAACAAAAATTCCATGTGATCATTGTAAATCTCTTTCATTTGCTCAACAAAATCCAATTTATAATTATTAACTTGAAAATTTATGATTTGAACTTGTTGAGAACAAAAATTGTCACTATGATTGAAACTACTCCCATTGCCAAAATCATTTAAACAATTGTTTCCATTTTCGTTTTAATTTTAAAATTCATTTTGGAGTTCGAAGTTGAATTGGTTTGGGTAATAATCGAAATCATTTGAATTTTGAAGAGAATTCAAATCTTGATTATTTTGAAATCCTTTACTTGAGTTATTGCACAAATATTAATTACACAAATCATTTATCCTTTGATCATTTTGTGCAGAGAGTTCAAGTAAAGACGAAATCGTTTCAATGCTTTTTTCAAGATTTGAGGGTTGGTCATCATTTTGAAAATTTTATGATTCAAAATTCGAATTGTTTATACAATATTTGTCATTAAAATATCCGTAAGAGTTTGATGTGAAACTATATGGATTATATTGATTTTCACAACTATCGTAAAATTCTTGTGAATAGAGAAATTCAGACATTTTCAAGAATGGTTTTTTTATAAAGGAAAAATATTTACCAAAGGAAATTTATTTTTAGAAAAAGGAAATTTGATTTTTTTTTATTTTTGAAAATATTATTATTATTTTTTTGGATTTTTGCTTTTTTAAAAAAACTAACTTCAATTTTTTTTGGATTTTTGATTTTGAAATTTTTTAAAGGAAAAGGATTTAAAAACTAAGTTGAGGAATATTTACAATTGTTTTAGTTTGGGATTTTGAATTTTTTTTAAATATGCATGAACTAATTTAACTAAATGAATGCAAGGACATAATTATAATTTCTGTCCTTAATAGCTCCTAACCCAAAGTTGTATAATCACACTTTGTCTTAAATCAACAAGATAGTTCTTAGCCAGGTAACGGATAGGATTTATCGGTGCACCACGAATCACCGTAGCAATGCAACCGAAGGTTTAAGTACCTTCAGAGAAACAACTACTATAATATTTACGAATCACCGTAATAGTTATAAATAGTTATTGCTCTGCCGTAGCCTAGATACCAAGAAATTAAATTGTCGAAAGAAGATAACTTGTCAATATAGAATTAAGCCCTAGGTGAGCTCGTGACACCCTTAAGTTCGATCTCTAACCATTATTATTAACAAATTCTAAGCTAAAATACGATTTGTGGGCCAAGAAAGGGGTGATGAAATCCCCCACCCTATGTGGATTTGGATTTTGCCCTTAAAAAAGAAAATAAGATGATATGAATGCAAAACTGAAAATAAACGTGAATTAACGATGCAACTACAATGAAATTTGTTTTTGTTTATGAATTTTTGAATTTTTGAATTTTTTAAAATGCAAGCAACCAACAATGCAAATTTAAATAAAATTGGAGATGAGAGCTTGCACAATTATTAGCAATTTATTTAGAAGCAGCAAATTTTTTTTATAAGCAAGCAAAGCAAGTCTTCTGCTGCTGAATTTCTGCTTTTGCAACTTGAAATTTTAAACAATAAAAAAAATTGAAAACAACAAAAGAAAATTGAAAATAAAGCAATTTTTTCTTTAAATTATGATGGAACTAAACAAATTAAAACGAAATAAGTTAAACAAAACAAAAAAAATTAAAACAAAACAAATTGATTTTTTTTAAAATTAAAAAAAAAAAGAATAACTCCAAACACAGCCCGGCCCACTTTAAAAATCAAAATGACTTTTTTTATAAAAAAAGAAGAAGACTGAATCTAAGAAAATTAAAAAAAATTGCAATATACTCGGCCCACAACACAATTAGCACAAACACTCTTCAAAACAAACAACCAACTATACTCTTTTAACTTCAATTTTTTTTCTGAGAAAAATGTGTGATCCTCTACAGGAGAGGAGAGCACACATGCACATATATATAACAACGATAGTAAAGGAGCTGTCAACATGCCTGGCAGGTAGCAAAAGAACCCCCCAAACAAAAGAGACTAAAAACCTCCCAAACACCTAAGAAACTAAAAAACAGCCCTAAAAGACAACATCAACCAGATATCCAGGCCAAGAGCGACGCCAAAAGAGCAGCAACTAATTGAAAGAGCTATCGCAACCGCAACCTCAACATCCAAGCTGAAATATCACTATATACAACATCTACACAAACCACAAACAAACTCCACAACAAACAAACAAAACAATAAATCCCAATAAACTGAAAACCCTCAAACAAAAGACTAAAAAGTTTTACGATTTAATCGTGGACTTCTCCTAATAATACCAGATGAATAGCTCTTACTATTTCTTCTCCTTAATTTGGCTGCACGAATTAATTCTCTAGCATGAGCAGTAGAACGACGAAATTTACCTATGGCCACAAGATAACAATACATAACAAATCTGAATCCCCCGGTCCAATAATAGACAGCTTTTTCAGATTGCTGAAAATTGGAATTCTCTAAATCTTCTCTCGCATTGCTAACAATAATATTGTTCTCCAAACCATTTGCATCTGATCCAATTAACTTTAATTTAAATTCGCAAAAAAATTTTTTACCCAGAAATCCAAAACAAACCTAAAATCAAAGTTGAATTCAAGACTAAATCGAATTTCATTCGATTGTTCGAATTACTTGTTGGCGATTGGTTTGTGGGTTCGATTGCGGTTACTGACGTGGAAGTGGCATTATTGGAAGTCACGAGTGGTGAAGGTCTGCTGAAGGTCGCGTTGACGTTGGAAGGGGGAATTTGATTGCAGAGCACATTTGTAGGCACTGGTTGATGATGTGTAGGTATGTGATATTGTGATTGGTTATAGAGTGGTCTGGCGGTGATCAGTTGATCTAATAGGAGGTGGTGGTAGGGGGTGATAGGAGGAATAAGTAGTAGTTGTTTGACAAGGTTTTGTGTTGATGTATGTAGGAGGATAGTGAATAATATGGTGTGGTTAGGAGTGTGCCAGGCAGTGAGGAGGAGGATGATATTTGTTGTTGACAATGGTTGATGGAGTTAGATTGGTTAATGGTGGTAGTGTGCACAGTGGTGGGTTTGAAGTTTGGGGATAGGGGAGTTGTGCAGTGATAGTGATGCAGTCAGTTGCAAGGTGAAGTGGAGGCACAGTTGGTACCTAAAGTATGGGCTGTCAGTGAGTAGAGATGAAATGCAGTGAGGAAATATGGCAGATGTGCACAAAAAATGTGTACAGTTACAAAAATGTGCAGGACTGTGGTTAGGTGGTTCAGCAAATCAGTTGGTGGGCAGAGGCAAAACTGTGGTTAGGTGATGAAAGTGTTATGAGCAGAGGTTGATGAAGTGTTTTGGATGATGTTGTACTGGTTTGTGAAGTATGGAGCAGAGGAATTTTTTTGTGTAGTTACAACAGGGTGAATGGCACAGTGATTGCTGGTGATGGTTTTAGGCTGTTGTAAGCACTGATATGGGGGAACAGGGGAATGAAATGCTGGTCAGTAAGCACTCAGGTTGTAGAAATTAAGTATTGCAGTGATAAGGTTGGAATGAGGTATGTTAAGTTGATGCTAGATGATGGAGTAGGCAGAAGTAAGGGTGGCAGAAGTGTGGCACTGTGGCACTATGATTTTTGAATGGTTTGGATGGTTTGGAAGTAGATAATGAAGTTCACTGTGGCACTGTGATCTTTAACAGATAAAAATGAGTTAAATGTATGGTTTGGATGTTTGCAGGAGATAAATGTTTGTATGGTTGGTTTGTAGTGACTGGAGGCAATTCTAGTGGGGTTGTGATATGTAGAAGGAAGAAGTTAGCAGGGTGATGCACTGTGTTGTGTCACAGAGTTGCACAGTGGGTCTGTATATGGTTGTGAATATGGTCAGGTGTTTGGTTTGGTTATGGATTGCACTGTTTATGTGAAGGGATTGTCAGTTGATTGCAACTGTGATGATGGTGGAGTAGTTGCAGAAGTATAGAATGCCGCAAAAATTTGAACTGCAGTTTGATGGTGTATAACAGTGTTGCAGGGTTTGTATGTTGTACGGCCTGAAGTGTTGAATATGTATGCACTGGAAATGTTGAGAAGCTGTGGGTAGTGATGATGGAACATGGGAATGTTGTTGTTCTAGTTGTGGTGTATGTTGTTGCAGGGTAAGTACAAGGGGTAGGGAATGTTTGTTTGAGTGAGTGGTCGCTTGAATGGCACAGTAGCAGTAGTAGGAAGCTGAAGGAGGGGTTACAGTTGATATAACAGTGCACATGTTAGTTGGCAGAGGGGTGAGTGATTGGAGATGATGTTGAGTGATGTGGTAGGGATTGTGCAAGGATGTATGTAAATAGCAGGGTGAAGTTTGAAGGATGTATGTATTGTAAAGAATGGGGTAATGGGGGATGCACAGTGCAAAGAGGAGGTGGTGGGCGGTTTGTAGGGAAAGTGATGATGGTTATGCAAATGTAAAAGAAAATGAATATGCTCAAAACAGAAAATGTAAATGCAATTGTGAGAAATAAAATATTTTTTTATAAATTTTGTATGTTTTTTTTCCTTTTAAATATGCAAATGCAAAAAAAACAAAACAAAACAAGCACACAAATCAAATCACACAACAAACATACAATTTTTTTTAAAATATGCAAATTAACACACAAAATAAACACACTAAAAAAACAAACAAAAATAATTCGAAGAATAGAAAATAAATCAAATTAATACCCCGGCAATGGCGCCAAAAACTTGTTTGATGGCTAAATCTCTATCGGATTAGATAATTAGCCGAAACACTTAAACTAAAGATAACCGCAAGCGCATGGCGTACAATTCTAGTACGTGACGAGTACGGGTCGATCCGTAGGGAATTGTTTAGATTTTAAAAATTCTATTCAATCAAATTAAACCTAGAATTGAAAGTTGTGATTAACTAAAAATTTCTAGAAAACTAACAATATAAAGTGGATAAAAATATGAGAGTAGAAGGCAATTTAGAGGCAATGTCCTTCTAAAGATCACATAAATCAACATGTAAGAAATTATGATCTCTTTTTTTGGTCATTAGTGAATTTAGTTGATATGTTTATCATAATTATGGAATATTTGTGCTATTGATTAGCTCAATATAAACCATCAAACTTTGACATACGCACTAAACCACTTTTTAACTCTTATGAAAATGACAATGAACTTGAAAATAAAATCTATTCTAAGCATGATCTATTAACTATTGAGTAGAAATATAGACCATCAAATTTTTATTTTAACATTCACCTCATTACCATATTCATATCTAGATGAAGAGGTAAGTTGTGTTTTTGTTTGTTTAAGTATAGCTCAATTGATGTCAACAACATATGCTATCAAATTCAAAGCTAAACCAACAAAGTTTAACCACATCAAACATTTCCATTAAGCAAAAAAAGAGATCAAAAATTATCAAAATGTTGAATCTACATGATTAAAAGAGTTTCATTACCCCTAAATTGAAGGGGTTTAGCTTCTCATATTTTTTATCATGTCAACAAATGTAGAATTCAACATTAAACAAAAACAAAGGGAAAATGCAAGCTACGTAAAAAGAGAGCTAATTAAAATGAAATAAAAGTTAATCTACTTGCATAAGAAATAAAACTAAGCTACTAATAAAAGAGGAAAGAGAGCATGTAAATAGAAAAGAGCATGAATTAAAATTTGCACATAAGAAAATTACATGAAATAAAATGGCTAAATAGCCATGAAAAAGAAAAGAGAATTTATATTTATTTTTTGAGCCTAAAATTAAACTAACTAAATAGGAGGCTAAGAGATTAATTACATGAACATTGGGGTATTTATACAATTTTTGAAACCCTAATCATATTTTTGGGAACTACCCAAATTGCCCTTGAGGAAGTGTGGCCACCAAGTTATCATTAGCATGAATTAATCCTCTACTTAAATGCGCATGTAGCTTTAATCTTCATTAGCATGTGCATTAGCTCCTGATTGTACATCATGCTAAGTGGGTAGGTGGGGTCCTCCATCTTGTCATGAAATGATTTATTTCCATCTTCATTCTTTTGTTTCCTCTTGTGCATGCATATTTTCCATGAAGCCTCTTGCAATTTGAATCCAAATTCCTATAAAGTAACATAAAAATGTCCAAGTAAAAATTCTCAAATTAATATATGCACAAAAATGACCATTTTGCCCCTATATGAAGATGAATAAATGATAATTTTGAAAATAATTTGAATTTTGGTTTAAACATGTTAAAATACCCTATATGCTCATTTATTTAATTAAATTAGATTAAATATGGAAGTAAAAATATGCACATTTACATGCACATCATCAACCATGGCAACTCGTCTATAAAATTCATGGATATCGAATCCCATTTCCAAACTGGTATCTCTAAAGGTTGAAGCAACCCACTCGGTTTCTGATGCTCAGCCTTCACTTATTGATAGCTCACACACTGCCTTACCCACAAGCCAACATTCTTCTTCATACCTTCCGAGTAGAAACTCCTCTTCATGTCTTGATACATTTTGGTTCTCCTAGGATGAATCGTAAATTTGGATCGATGACATTCCCTTGGGACTTCTCTCCTTAAGTCACCAACATTCGGAACACACAACCGTCCCTTCTTTCTCAATCAACCCCTCTGGTCAAGATTGAAAACTTTTAGATCATCAATGTCTGATCCAACCTCAAGCCTTTTAAACTTCTCGGCTAACAAAGGATCCTCTTTCTGCTTAAAAGCAATCCTTTCGGTCAGTACTGGTCGAACTTCCAAGCAGGATAACATGGCAGTGCTCTCACTAGAATTAACAGTCGATCTTAACTGCACACTACCAATAGTCAAAGCCTCTAGATCCTTCCATTCCATTAACATAGCTAACACCATGATGTTTTCTGCTAATAGCATCTGCCACTTTATTTCCTTTTCCAGGTGTATACTCTATACCAAAATCATAAGCTGCAAAAACTCCAGCCATCTCTGCTGTCTCATATTCAACTCCTTCCGAGAAAATAAATATCTTAAGGACTTATGATCTATGTATAACTCAAATCTCTCCCCTAAGAGATAATGTCTCCATACTTTCAGTGCAAATATCACTGCTGCCAACACTAGATCATGAGTAGGATATCTCACTTCATGCGGTCTAAGCTGTCATGAAGCATAGGCAATAACTTTACTTTTCTGCATTAACACACCCCCTAGTCCTGTCCCATATGCATCGGTATACACTACTAATCCTTGGTTTCTGTTTGGAACTACGAACACCGTCACGTTGGTCAATAAATGCTTTAACTTAAGGAATGCTCTTCACATTTGTAAGACCAACTAAACTTCACGTTCCTGGTTAGCTTATCCAAAGGTTCTGCTATCCACGAGAAGTCCTTAATGAATCTCCAGTAATAGCCAGCGAGTCCCAGAAAACTTTTGATCTCAGTCACCGTCTCTGGTCTCTTCTAGTTGTTAACAGCCTCCATCTTATCTGGAACAACTGATAAACCCTTCTCTGAAACCAAGTGACCAAGGAACTTAACTTCTTTCTTCCAAAAATGACAGTTTGAAAACTTCGCTTTCAGCTGATGCTGCCTCAGCGTCACAAGCACTACTCTAAGATGACCTTCATGCTCTCTTTCGTTCTTAGGGTATATTAAAATGTCATCTATGAATACCAATATGAACCTATCCAAGTACTCTCCACAAACTTGGTTCATCAAATCCACGAAGAAAGCTGGCGCATTTGTTAACCCAAATGGCATTACTAACCATTCGTACGAACCATACGTAGTTTGAAACTTTATCAACGGAATACTGTCTTCTACCACTCTTAGCTGATGGAAACCTGTCGCCAAATCCAATTAGGAAAATACTCTAGCTCCACTCAACTAATCAAATAAATCATCGATTCTCGGCAAAGGATACCAATTCTTAATCGTCTTCTTGTTCAACTTATGATAGTCGATACACATCCTTAACGACCCATCCTGTTTCTTTACGAACACCGCGGTCGCTCCCTAAGGTGAACTGCTTGGTCTTATAAAATTCTTTCCTTCTAAATCCACTAGGTGCACCTTTAATCCCTTCACCTTGGTAGGTATCATCCTACTAGGTGGTCTACTTACAGGTTTTGCTCCTAGTACAAGATCTATCTGAAACCCAATGGCTCGCTTCGGTAGTAATCCTATGACTGGCTCAAAAAAATCTACAAACTCTCTTGATATCAAAACATGATTCAATTATTCTTCTACTTCCACAGCACCCAACAAAGCATAAGCACTCAGATCTGAATTCTCCACTGAATATATAATTCATTTATGACTATTAGGGTGTCTTAGCGATATTTCCCTATCTCGGAAAAATATCCTAGCATCATATCTATTTAACCAGTTCGTATCCAAAATGATCCCGAAGCCTACAAAATCAAATACATACAAACTGCATGCAAACTTATGACCTAACAACTAAAGTTCTAACTGGTCACATCTCATCCTCAGAGTTGCATTCCTCCTATCAGATTCACAACCCTTAAAGAAGTAACAAGGTATGAGGGTTCTAAACATAACTAATCTTCCAACCACTGAGATATAAATGAATGCGATGCACCGATATCAAATAGTACCCTAACTGGTATACTATGAATCAAAAGCGTACCTTCCATCACAGTCTTCCTTTCTCAGCAGCAGTTGGTCTAGAAGAAGATGGTTCCAAAGCAAAAAAATTCCTCTTGTCTGCTCTGACTGGCTCTGCACACTGATTCCTGTAGTGTCCAATCTGGTTACAGTTGAAGCACTTCACTCCCTTCTTATTTACAACATTTTTCCCTTTTCTAGTTCGACATTCATAAGCATAATGTCCCTTCTTGTCGCATTTGAAACAGACTAGATCAGCTATTGCCTTCTTGGCTGCTCCTCCTTTCTAAGCTCCTTTCTTCTTAAAGAATTTCCTCTTCTTGCCTTGAGAATCATGGGTTTCGACTTACTTCTCCTTCCCATAAGTAGAAAGCATCTCTTCATTCCGGATTGCCATCTCCACTACAACTATAATTGTATCCTGGAGATGTGGCATAGTTGCCCTAGCAATCTTAGGTCTTAACCCTTGAATAAACTTCTCGTTTCTTTTAATTACGGTGTAAATGGTAGCATATCTATATCTGGACAACTCATCAAACTTTGTTGCATACTCAATCACCGACATTTCATCTTCCACTAAGTCCATGAACTTTCTCAACAATACTGATTTGGCAACTTTAGACAAAAACCTCTCTTCGAATCTCATTTGAAATTCTACCCAAGTCAACTCTTCCTCGGGAACTCCCGCGGTAACACTATTCCACCAATAAAGTGTTGTTCCCTACAACTGTCTAGAAGCAAGTCTCCTCTTCTACTCATCATCTAATCCCAAGTCAGCAAAAATCCTTTCACAGTGCAATAACCAGTTTTCCACTTCAATTGCATCCTTTATTCCCAAAAATGGCTTCCCACTAAGACTGATGTAATCCCCGCTCATCTTAGCATAATTATTAATCCAACTAGGGCCACGGGATTAGCTCCCCCAACAGCATTACCTACTACTACTCCTGCAGCTGCTCCAAATTGCATCAGATTGACAAAAAACCGATACATCATCCCTATATCTAATGGCTGGGTTCCAACACCTACGTTGGCATTTGCATTTGGATTAGCATTTTCCTATCGACCTCGGTTTCTTCTATTATTGGGTCGGGCTTTTCCATTAATTGTGGTGCTTCCTCCACCTAGATTTCCTCTTCTGTTTCCTGCCTCCATATCTTCCTTTCTCATAAATCTGCATACAAGCCTTAGTAAGATACAGAAGAACGGTCTAAGAGAGAGGGTAATACGTACTTATAAATATATATATCAACTGCAAGTACGTTACTATAGCATTAACCCAAACACCGATCTCATTGGATTATGTTTTGAAAATCTTTTTAAGTTCAAATTTCTTTTAAATTTACATAAATCTATGCTCTGATATCAACTTGTAACATCCCCCATTTGGAGGCTCAAAAGTAACTACTACAGATGCTGTAGTCATCCATAGTTATTAATTCTCGGTGACCAAATACGGTAATGTTAGATACATTGATACACCAAGAGTGACATATGAAGATGCCTCCTTGATTGATCAGAGTCTAAATATAGGCAATTAAACAACTTTGTCATTACATCCAAAACACAACAGAATCAAACAGAAAGAACTCCTACTAGCTAGCTTGCCTCCTGCAAGTCTCCAGAAGCTTAATCGTCTAAGGGAGAACTTGAAAACCTTAATTCTCAAACTACTCAAAATCAATTGAGCACCTTAGAGTTTAAGGGGAAAACATAGACTTCAAGTTAGACAAAAAATATGGTATGAATAACAACCTACAATCTCGAACCATGTAGATATCTAGTGAGACCACGCTGCTTAGTGGAATGGGTTTTCCCCTCACTAGTATTTTAACCCAACTTATAATAACCATATACTGTGCACTTTCATTCACAATGGTTAAGACATAACATAATAAAAAGTAATATGATGATATGCAAACATGCAATATGCTTTGGATTACCCATCCCCATTAACTTGACTATCTGTCTCAAATTATAGTTTCTAGGATCACTATTAACCTATTAGTTTTTACGGGTTGACTAATAACCAGTTAATTCTTATAGAATTCCTATCCACCTTCAAAATTTTCATAGGATCACAATGTACCTATTGGTTCCTACCAATACTATCATCCAATCATATTTTTTATGGGATCTCTATGAACCTATTGGTATCTACCAACAACTTTCTCCAATCATAGTTTTCATGGGCTTACTATGAACCTATTGGATTCTACAATAACCTCTCTCATGTCATAATTTTCATGGGATCACTATGAACTTATTGATCTCTTTCAATAACTTATTCCAGACATAGTTTTCATGAGATCACTAAGAACCTGTCTAAACCAATAATCCATTGATTAGTCTTTGGGCATCCTATATTCTTGTCAACCTGACCTCCTGGATGCAATTCTACATACATAGGAGTTAACTCAATGTATATTCACTATTGGGTCAACCTAGCTGGTTATTCTTCTCTTAACACCCCAAAATGTAGTTATGGGTTAATTATAAAGTGAATATGTTAACAGAAGAAGCACACATGATAACTGATCATAACATAGATGTCCCTTGTAATCATTTTTCAAATGAAACATGGTCAATGACCTTACCCACTATCTTTAGCAAGGAAAGCTTCTTCAAAAACTCCAAAGTTAAATGCCATTTCAAAACTCTTTCATATTGTCATGGATTTATCTTTAAAAATGAGATTGGGTTTCTTGTTTAAAACTAAGGCTTTCGAAACCTTAGGCCTTCTCTTTCGAAACCATTAAAAACAAACCCTTTGCAAGTATTCAAACCTTCCTTTCAAAACACTTAAAGATATACCTTTCGAAACACTCAAAACATTCCTTTCGAAAGCATTGGAACCTTTCTTTTGAAACCATTAAAGATATACCTTTCGGAAGCATTAAAGCTTATCATTCGAAGGCATTTAGTTCAAAAAAAATTAATGGAAGCATAACTTCAAAACCATTTGAAAGTATGTCTTTTGAAATCATTAGGTTTAACATTAAATATAACTTTCGGGTCAAAGAAAATAATAACGAAAGTAACACTTTCGAAAGCATTGGGAAGGCGGCTTCAATATTGATAAAACGAAAGCCTTCTTTTCGAACTCATTGTTATAAGACTATAAACACGGCCGTTGTGAAGGCAGCAGCTAGGTATCGTATAGGTTCAAAATGCGGCAACTCATTCGAAAGCTTCTTTTGAAAACAAGGTAAGCGGATCTTTGAACAAAGGTAAGTTAATTGATTCGAAAGCTTCAACCCCTTCAAAAGCATGCCTTCGACATAGTCCCTTCTGCCATTCTCCAATCCACTTCATATGAATTTCTTGATACCATGTGTATTGGTTTCGAATGGGATCATCAGTAGAAGTATGGTGACGAAAGCTAGCATAAGGAAGTGGCGAAGTTGTAAATTAAAACAAAACTGGTCTTATTTCCGTTCAAAGAAATTCCATTTTACCCAACTTACCCGATTTGTCAAAATATGATTGGTTGCCCGCCAAATTCTTTATCAAAATCCTTTTCTAAAAAGGTTATCGAATTCAATAATTTATAATTGAAATTATTTTAACGAATAAGTCATTCCCTTCAACAAAACATTTAAACATTTAAGTCCTTCAACTTAAATAATTTAATAACCATATTAAAACACTTAGGAAAAAGCCCCAAAAAATCACCATAATTCACTTTTAATATGGTTTCTAACATATGTAAATTTTAGACCCGAAATCATTATATAACTGCCTTATATAATTTAAACCCAAAAGTGTCTATTTCTTCTATCCAAAATTCATAATAAATTATCTATATTTGGGAATATTATGAAAATTTAGACCCATCTCCAAAATAATGTTTTTCATAACATATTCAACCATCATGGCATTCAAAATTAGTTTACATGATTTTAAACTTGAAATCGAGATATATCATTACACAAAAATCCTTGTTTAAATCGAAACACGGCATATAATTAAAGCATATCATCATTCACCCATCTAAACCATTTTAAATCTTAAACCTGAAACTAAAACTTTCAAAAAGACATACATGAGATGGTTTAGATTATTATTCACCTTGTTTGGACAAGGAACTTGAGATTTGCTCTTGCTTTAATCTTCCTAGCTTGAATCTTAGCTCCTAATTGATTTTAAGCTCTTCTTCCCCTAGAGTAATGGTCTGCCTTGCTTCTCCTTTGCTTATGATTTTGTTTTATGAAAGTATGAATGAGAATGAGATAAGGGTTTTGGGTTATGATACACAGTTATTCCCATATTACCCTTGCCTTAATCTCTTAGGTATCTACTTGTAAACCATTTTATAAATCCATTTAGTTAAGGCACGACCCTAATTAGTTTTCAAATCTCAATCCCTTTATAACTCTAGTCTCTACATTATTCTATTTAATATATCTAATTAAATCTCCTGAATAATATTGTTTAAAATAAGGGGTGTTACACTGATGAGGCCTGTTGTTTTTTAAAATTGATGGTTGAAGTTAGGGTTTTACTCAACCTAAGGTGAACTTGTGTTTGGCTTTGGTCATGCACAAGTTATCCGGGAGACAATTCTAACTCTTCGACTTCGGTTAACTTTTTTCAAAACTCGGCTAAGATTTCACCATCGTTTGAGTTCCAGAAACATGGTTCTTGTTTGAGAATGGTCGTCCATCGCAATGTTTTCCTTATTATTGCACTTTTTGTGTTCCTGAAATGAGAAACTTCCATGTTGCTATAGACGGCGGTTCCACTATCGATTATTCATCGATAATGGGTAAGTTCCGATATAATGTTCCATCGTCCGACATGACTCATTTCTTCTAACACGAGCGGGCTATCTACATAGGATGGTTCATTTGTGGTGTACATGACACTGAACTTATACCGCATAGATTAACACTTTCACTTGCCCTGGTCGACAATTGAAATCGTCAGCACACATCGACATCCTTTGGATTCCAATCATTGGTCACACGATTTTGTTCTTTAAAATAAAGCATACCCAATGTTGAATGCCAAGTTTTATTCTTTAGAATGACTTGTCGTTCGCCACGCCTCAAGTTCGGTGAGGGCATGTCTACTCCTTCAGAAGCTAGGTCCTCCACAACTCGGATTTCACCTACTATTCTAGTCAGACTTGGACGTTCAATTACTGCTAAGTTACAAAACGTTGTTGTTCCAATGGCTCTACTACAAAATAAACCTCCTCCTTTTAATGAATTCAATAGTCTAAGGTCTTGAATGATCTGCTTGGCAAAATGCCTATTGCCATTTCCATGAAAATGCTTTAGAATATCTTTCGCCAGTAGAGAATTCTTAAGGATGACATATGGCTTCCTACTCAAGGCAAATGAGCACATCTCCCTCCTTCAGAATACATATCTTACAACAGATATATGTGCCTTGACGGTGCTGTACTGCCCTGCAATCCATTCATTTGCATGATTTTACAAGAGCTTGGGTTGGCTCCAGCTCAAGTCCATCTAAGCGGCTATGATCTCCTAAGCTCGTTGTACGTTCTCTTCATGAATCACTTTAACAGAGCCCCTACTTTCCAAGAGCTTACCTACCTTCTACACTTAAGAACAATGGTAGGAGGCTCCCTACTATATGATCATCAAGGCTTGGTTCAAATGCAAAGTCATTGAGTCTTTCCAGAACAAGCGCTCATGTTTTAAAAAGAGTACTTCTTTGTTTGTTGCCTATATGGCTTCAATGGGCATTGGCTATCTAGAAGTTAGTTTCTTTCCATCAATCATTCCTACGCTTGGGCATATTCCATCCAATTGTTTAACTTGTTGTTTGTTTCTTCCTAGGCATTCCTACTCGGGACGTTCGCGATGAGCATGTTAACATTCTGGATGGACTAAGGGAGGTTAGCTTTTAGCAACTCATCACTGCCTATCTCATTACTAACGAGAATCTCCAGCGGTGCGGCCTACTGCTACATGACAGGTTTTCCATCCTTGATTTGACTCCTTCAAGCAGCTTTAGAGCACCCACTCGAACCCCATATTATACTTCTGGCTTCGGCAAGAGTCAATAGGGTGAGATTGGAGGTCATTCCAGCATAGCAAATACAGAGGAACTTGCTGAAAGAGAGGCTGAAGAATCTACAACTGATGATGTCTTGAGAGAAAGGAACGAAGAAGTCGGGATGTAGCTAATCCCAAAGGAAAGTGAGAATGAGGAGAGATGGGTAGGAAAAGAGCCAATGATTGAAGAAAGTGAAGAGGGCTCAACTGATAGCAATAGTGACTATCACGCTAGTGTAGAAGAGGGAAAATCATTCGGTGAGTCCCCACAAGATCCTTATTTTTTTTCAATTTGCCCCGTCCGGAGCACATTGCCATCGAAACTTCGAAGGGGTACCAATCAGGTTATGCTACCCACAGAAGGGATACATCCCATTCTCGCTCCTCCGACGATATTTTTGTTGGTTTGAGCGATATTAGTGAAACTCAATTCATGACATTTTTAATGAAGCTGGCTCAGGCGTCACCTTCTTGCCTGGAGGGTTTGTAAGCAAAGGTGGCGAGACTCCGTCTTTAGTTCTTTGCCAACATGGTCTATAGAGCACTTATGGGGTCATTGGAACAATTATACACTTCACTAGGATCACATATACGCCTTGCATTCCTTCGTTTTTCGAAGACCCAATTCTTACATTATCCTTTCCTTGTTTCAGGTTCCATGGTTCGTGAGAGGTACAGAGCTCTTTCACACAGTGGAGATGATTATAGAGGGAAAACTCCCAATTCTTATCTGCCTTATTCCATTTATTAGGATCGTCATAAGACCAATGAGGAGAGGTGGAAGAGAAAAGACTTAGAGGCTAATGAAAACTGCCAATTTGATAGGGAGTGTGAAAGAGAGAAAGAGAGGGTAAGAGAGAAGGAGAGGAGGAAGAGAGAGGCTGAAAAAGAGTTATCTCGTGACCCCATGAAACACCAAAGAGAATCCTCCGAGTGTCATGGCCCTTCTTCTGGTGCTCTTCCACCACATTCTGAAGCTTAGACTTCTTTACAGCAACAAGTTCCCGCTTCCCAGTCTTTAGCAGCAATGATTCCACATGCTTCAAAGGGAGCCTTTACCCCTTCGCTTACTCTTATGGCTACTCCTCCTCGCCTACATGCTGCGTTTTTTAACCTCTTCTTGCATGGCATGAAATTTGACTAGGACATTGAGGATGTCCTAAAAAACTGGTTGACCGTGATGCTTGAAATGTCCAAAAGCATATTGACAATGGATACAAGAGGAAGAAGCTATGCCAAGTCATCTCCGATGTGAATAGTATTAATTACACCAACATCCAGTCTTTCGATTCTAAGAAGGAGACTTACGAGAGGATTTTAAAGGAGATGGAAGTGGGCTTGGTGAAGGTCACTAGGGAGAGGTATGCAGCCAATGAAGCAAAAGCTAAGTCAGATAGCTTGAAGGAAGCTATGAAGCTGGCTAACGATCATGCTGAGATCATGATGTAGAATAAGCTTAAAGTTGCTTATGAAGAGGGGACAAAGATATAGAAGCAAATCGCCGACAAGGGCTTGACTCTTATTGAGAAAGAAAAAATCAGCAAAGAACAGATGGATGAACTTCAGAGGCTCCATGAAGAGAATGGAAAGCTAGTTAGAGGCCTCGAGTAGTTTACGACAAATCTCGATAATGACATAAAACTTACCTTCGCTCAAGGGGAATTCAAAGACCTTCAAGACGAAAGGGCTCATGAAAGAGAAGAGCCGAACTTGAATCTCCAACACTTCTATGCCTGTGTTGTCATGTATAAAACCTTGAAGTGGCCAGGAAAGGATTATCCTGCAACTTTTGTAGACATCTGAGAAGAGTTGCTATGCCAATCTACGAGCGTTGGAGATAACCGCTTTGAGGAAGAGCTGATGGATGAGTACCTCGATGCTAAGGGCATCAAAATGCTCGCAGTGGGAAAGGCCATCCTTGCTGAAGAGGATATTGATGCTGCTACTGCTGCCACCGCCAATGCTCTTGTTGGCCTGAGCTCATTGGGTCAACATGAAGTTACCACTCAAAAATCTGAAGAGCCGGCAATGATTATTCCTAACTCCATGGGGGTTAGCCCCAAATCTGCCCGTGTGACTCCAATTTCTATAGCAATCACTTCTTATGAGCCAAATATTCCTACCTCCATAGGCCAAGCAGAGAAGCACAAGATTTGAAGGGGGAATTCCTGATTTCCTTTAGGGACCGTATCCTGTGCTTAGGAATATCTCTTGTTTCACCAGTCTTTGAGAAGCTTAAGTTCTCTCATGAATCCATCATTAAGCGTTATCATGTTGTTTGTCAACTTGTAGGTCAACCATAGCTTCCTCCTCCGCCTCTAGCTACCTAAGGGTCAGGCACTGGTGCTATATTCTCGAAGTCAACTTTTGTTTCTATGGGACTTACCGCTCATGTCCTATCCTCCAGTTCCTGGCCCAGTTCTGGCTTCTAGAAGATTCTAGCTTTGGAAGGGCTGGAGGACATTTCTATGTCCTAAGAGGAAGAAAACATACCATTATAGGCGTTGTAGACCACAAAGATCACACCACAATGGTTGAGAGATTGAAGGTTGACTTCGAGAAGATCCGTGTAAAGTTTGAGCCCGTTATCACGAAGCCCGTCGGTTCTACTCCGAAATGCCCTGCCTTCAAACTCCCCATGCTCAAGATCAGGCCTTCTAAGACTAAGCCTAGTAATGCTCCTATTGGCAAGTCTATAAACCCTCATACTGCGACTAGTAAAGAGTCCACCCATTTGGAGAGCGATACTCCCCAGGAAGGGTGATTAAAGACAAGAAGAAAAACACAAGACTTATCTTGGAAGAGGTAGAGACAAAGGTGGTAAAAAGGGAAAGACTAACTAGATGACACTTGGGGCTTGTTGCTTGAGAGTCATGTATTTTGTGTTGTGGAGTATGTATCTTCTTTCTTTTCTATTTTGAGCAGGCCGAGATTGTGCGGGTACGGCCCCCGCTTCATGATGTTCATAAAAGTTGTGGTAACGAAAGATTGACTTTTGTCATGTAATCTTTCTCTTGTTCAATTTTCTGCTCCTTTATTTATTGTACTGTTTGTATATGACTGCCTATGTATACAATATAACTACTTGTACTGTAATATTTCTTTATCATACACATTTGTTTCTATGCAATACACTTATTTACTGCAACTATGTATATATATAAAATACTCCTTCTATTGCTTTACTCATATATTATTACTTTGCCCTGCTCATAGCTGCCAAAATGCTTCTTTCGGCAAATGAAATCGTCATTTAACCAACTCTGTGGTTATTCCCATTGGTGCCTGGTCGGTATCCTTTCGACTAGTTATTTGCATGCTTATCTCTATTCATGGGATTTGTCACTCCAAATGGCAAACTTCGGGCATCAATAAGTTAATAGTGTTATGGGGCAGATTTTTCACCCCCATTTTAAGCACGCTTTTTCGATCCTAAATCTAGAATAGGAAAGCTTGACAAATTTCTGTTTTTGTGCTCCCATGATTATCCATGTTTATTCTCGACCAAGCATGTCCTGCTTAGTTGCTCGCGCTATCATTGAAATTCTCATTTATATGCCAGCTCCTATCTCAGGGGACCAGTGACTTTGCGACTTTATTCCAAGTATTATTTTCTCGAAGCTGCTTATCTCGAGGCTGCATTTGAATTTTTTCTTAGTTCAAAGTTGGTAGTCCGACTGCGAACTAGTTCCTATCTCTGAAAACCAGCACATTAGTATTTCGATTTCAAGAATTCTTTCTTTTATGTTGCATATCTCTAGGCAACGATGAATTCCTGAAGGCCAGAACCAAGGGATTCGATCTAGTCCAAGATCAGATAGATGAACCTTCTTATTGTTTCCTATCTCCAAGCAATGCTTGTTTCCTAGAGGTTAAGGTTTGGACCTTCTCGCCATTGCTTATTTTTGGGAAATGTTGGTTTTTAAAAGGTTGAGGGTCGATTTCCATCGATCTAACGGATTGGATCTTCCCAACGTTGCCTATCTCCAGGCAATGTCGTTCTCGAAAGGTTGAGGGTTGACTTTCCTCGACGACCCGGTGATTTGGACCTTTTAGGTGTCACTATCTCTTGGCAATGTCGCTTCTTAGAAGGTTGAGGGTGGACTTTCCCCATCGACCTGGTTGTTTGGACCTTCCCAGTGTCGACTATCTCCAGGCAACGTCGGTTCTCAAAAGGTTGAGGGTCGATTTTCCCCATCAACCTGGCAGTTTGGATCTTCCCGACGTCGCCTATCTCCGTGCAATGCCGGTTCTCAGAAGATAGAGGGTTGATTTTCCCATTGATCCGGCAGTTTAAGTTCACACTCCCCATCAATTATCCAAGGACAAAGGAGCATTTTCTCGGTTGTGCTGCTAGTCGCATAGCACAAGAGTATTGCTTACTAGAATGTGGTTCCATTGGATCAAGAAGCTGACTTTATTCATTAATAGAAGAAGTGGAAAGTCCTGCCTATTTGTAGTGCCCCCAGCATCCTTTGGTGGCTTATTTGCGAAAGAAAGTCAAGAAATCCTAAGTGTAATAGTGTCATAGCAAGTCGTTGTTCCAAGCATGTGGGATCAGGATTCCATCGATGGTAGCTAGCTTGAAAGTTTCATCTCCAAGCTTCGAATCAATTGCATAAGGTCCTTCCCACTTTGCACCAGGTGCCCCCGTATTCGGGAGAATTCATTTTGGAATGAGATCCCCTACCTCATAAGTACGATTGCAAACCTTGGCAATGAATTGTCATGCTACTCTTTTCTATTGTACAGCTACTTTTAGCCCAGCTTCTTCCCTCTTCTCATCAACCAAGTCAAGAGACTCAATCGGGAGCTCCTCTTTTACCTTCAGGTCGAAATGCATTTTACGATAAGAAGAGACTTCCAATTCTATCAAGACTATTAATTCAGATCAATATGCCAAAGAAAATGGCGAGTGCCTAGTTGTAGACTTATCCTATAAGCCCATAGTCCTAGTGGAAGCTCATCAACCCAGTTGACTTTGGCTCTGGTCAGT
The DNA here is from genome assembly GCA_030737815.1 of Allium fistulosum. Lineage (NCBI taxonomy): Eukaryota > Viridiplantae > Streptophyta > Magnoliopsida > Asparagales > Amaryllidaceae > Allium > Allium fistulosum. The sequence continues at coordinate 47,377,626 of CM060906.1, forward strand.
CGCCTTTTCAAGGTGGATTTGATGATCTTTTTCATTGCTTCCACTTTGCCATTTGCCTGCGGATGTGCCACTACAGAGAAGCTCTTCTTGATTCGGTAGCGCTTGTACCCTGAACTCATTACTCTTGAACCGAGTTCCGTTATCTGTTATGATTTTCTAAAGCATTCCAAACCTGCAAATAATATTCTTTGCCAAAAATTTGATTACCTTTTTCATTGTTACCGTGGCAAGTGGTTCTGCTTCAGCCCATTTTATAAAATAATCCACTACAATTATAGCATATTTTGCTCCTCCTTTCACTATCGGTAGCACACTGATAATGTCATTTCTCCAAATTGCAAATGGCCAAAGGCCAACCATTTGTGTAAGCTCTGATGATGGGGCTCTAAAAATCTTCGCAAACCTTTGGCATCGATCGCATTGTCTTGTGCAGTCAGCATCTCGATTTATTGTCGGCTATAATATCCATAGCAAAGTATCTTCTTTTCCAAAGTTTTCCCCCTGGTGTGATCGCCATAGCTGCCTTCATGGATCTCCATGAGGATCTTCCTAGCCTCATCCTTGGCTACACACCAAAGTAGGGGAGTTGAGAATCCTCTCCTATTTAGTACCCCATCTTGAGTCACGAACCCTAGCGCTTTTTGAAAGAGTTTCTTTTGTTCTTTCCTATCTCTTGGGAGAGTTCCATTGATCAGGTAGCCTTTTATTGGAGTCATTCATGACTCCTCTTCTTCTGTAGTCTTCAAAATTCAATCAACATCCATATGATCGATGCTTGGAGCTATTAGAGCCTCCACTGGAACCAATCCTATTAATTGTGCTCCCCTAGAGACAACTAGCTTAGCTAGTGAATCTGCCTTCTTGTTCTCCACTCTAGGGATATACGATATCGTATGATGTTCTATGTAATCTAGTAGCTCCAATGCTCTCGACAGGTAAGGGGCCAGTCTCGCTTCCTTAGCCTATTACTCCTTCCTGATTTGGCAAACCACCAGCTGGAAGTCATTAAATATATGTTGCGTCTTTATCCCTAGTTCCTTTGCTATCCTCAGTCCTACTATTAACGCCTCGTACTCAGCTTCTTATTACTCGTAGGAAATTCCAGCTTCAGCACATAACAAATCGACCTTCCTTCCAGTGTTTCAAAGACTACTTCTTCCCTCGAGTTGAATTCATCTAAAGCACCGTCTACAAACAATTTCTAATGAGGAGCTACGATTGCAGCATCCTCTTCCTCTTCACCATCACACGGATTAAACTCGACGATGAAGTCTTCCAATGCTTGCCCATTTATCGCTTTCCTTGGATGGTAGATAATATCGTACCAACTCAACTTGATATTCCATTTCAGTAACCTTTCTGAAGTCTAAAATCGGTAGAATACCTATTTCAGAGGCAAATCTATCAACAACTTGATCAAATGAGCCTGAAAATACAGTCGCAACTTCCTTGATGCAATCAGCAAGCAATACGCAAGTTTCTCTAGCTTTGGGTAATTCTTTTCTACTCCTATAAATTGCTTGTTGATGTACTAGACTAGTCATTGAATCCTTACCTCCTCACGTACCAATGTCGCGCTCAGTGCGGGGTCAGACACTGCTAAGTAAACAAATAAATCCTCCCCATCTAATGGTTAGACAAGATTGTTGGTGCAACCATATGCCTTAATAACTCTTAGAAAGCATTCTGGGAATCCTAATTCCATTCAAAGTTCTTTTTTCCTTTCTTGAGCGTGTCGAAGAAAGGTATGCATTTATCCATCGCCCTTGAGATGAATCGACTCAATGCAGCGATCTTTCCATTCAAGCTCTGAAGTTATTTCTTCGTGGTTGGGGCAGTTGCATTTCTTCAAGCTTTAACCTGCTCTGGATTGGCCTCGATACCCCTCGAATTCACAATAAATCCCAGAAACTCCCTAGAAGCTACTCTAAATGAATATTTTAATGGATTTAGCTTCATTTCGTATTTTTGTAGAATCTCAAACATCTCCAAGAGATCATCGAAATGATTTCAACACAACCTTGACTTCACAAGCATATCATCAACGTACATCTCCATTGTCCGTCCGATTTGATTCTTGAAAATTGTATTTACCAATCGTTGGTACGTAGCTCTAGCATTCTTCAAACCAAACGGCATTACTCGGCAGCAGTAAAATCCTAAATTCATGGTAAAGCTAGTATTCTCCAAATCTGGCTCTTGCATCATGATCTGATTGTATCCGTAATAAGCATCCATAAACAAGAGCAATTCATTCCTCGATGTTCCATCAACAATTTGGTCGATCATGGGCAAAGGAAAGCTGTCCTACAAGCAAGCTCTATTTAGATCCGAGTAATCGATGCACGTTTTCCACTTTCAATTCGACTTCTTAACCAACACGGGGTTAGATACCAATTGATGGTATAAAGTATCGTGGATAAAGCCATTAGCCAACAACTTATCCACTTCTTCGTTCAATCCAGCGAATCGCTCTAGACCTAGGCTATGCCTTTTTTATTTCACTAGGGTGAACTAGAGATCGATATTTAGTGCATGATACACTATTCCTAGCAATATCCCGCATATATCAAAATGCGTCCAATTAAATACGTCCATATTCCCTTGGAGGAAAATAATCAGTTCCTTTGGTAATCCAATTTCAAGATGAGAACCAATCTTCAATACTCGAGTTGGGTCATCCATATCAATAGGTACACTCTTTGTATGCTCCATCGATGCAGCTCGTACTTCCCCTAACTTCTTCCTGGGGTTCATAGACTTATCGAATCGGCTATGGTTCCCAAGCCAGGGCCGGCTCTATAATTCTATGCTTGCGAATCTTGAATATGGAGAGTTCTCCCCATATTCTTTCCCTTCTCTCGATGCTTAGCTTCTTGCAGTTCTACAACATACCATTCTCTTACTATGCTTTAGTCTCCTCGCACCACTCCAATCCCATTCTTTGTTGGGAACTTCATTGTCAAACACCAAGGAGCCAGAGAAATCTTAAAGTTAGCTAGGGTCAATCGACCTAAGAAAGCATTATATGCCGAGAACTCATCAACAATAATAAACTTCTCGATGTGAACCACTGTTCATTCTCCTTTATCGAGCTCTATGGGCGAATCAATCATCCTGAGTGGCTGCTTAGCTTCACCAGTAAATCTCAAAATCTTTGTCTTGAAAGCGGTCACATCTTTTATATAGATCTTCATCTGGTTAAATATCCTTCTGAACAGAATGTTGATCGAATTTCCATTATCCACCAGCACTCGATGCACAATTGCCAGTCTAATTCCGACTATTATCACCATAGGATTGAGAGTTAGCACCTCAACTCCTTTTGAATCTTGATTTCTAAACATAACGTCATCTATTATCATCTGTTGTTGCTTAGTCAGAAGTCCATCTTCAATGGCATATCAACTCTCCTATGGTTCGTGCTTTAGCGAGCTTGTGTATCTTTCGATCTCACCCTAGTTCTCTCTCTTGGGTGCCAGTCTGATTCCAACTGTTATCACCATAAGATTGAGAGTCAGTGCCTGAACTCCTTTTGAATCTTGATTTCTAAACATAACGTCATCTATTATCATCTTTTTTTTCTTAGTCGGAAGGCCGTCTTCAACGGCATAGTAACTCTCTTATGGTGCGTGCTTTAGCGAGCGTATCTTTCCATCTCACCCCAGCTTCTCACTGTTGGGTGAGGTCCTCCGGTTATCGTGTTGATAACCAGTCTTCCATCCATCTACCCGAGCCCATTTCCAATAGGTCCAAGTGGTTTCCCTTAGGTAGGTGGCCCTTGTAGTCCCATGGATTGGTCAAGGTTCTGTTATTGCTTTACATATTACTAGAACCTGTACTTGCGTATCAACACCTCAATCAAGTCCTTCAAGTGATGGCATTCATTGGTATTATGCCCATGAGTTTCGTGGAAGTGGCAGTACTTCCCAGATTGCTTTTGCTATTCTGTTGCTTCCCTCCTGGCTGGTTTCTTATATTTCATAATTACCTGAGTAGCAAGATAAATATTCTCCAGCGTAACTTCAAAGGCATATACTCTTTCAGCCTCATATTCCTCAAACATTTCTTATTTTCATTACGCCTACCGTTGGGGCTTTGATTCTGTTTCTTCTGGTCACCAAAGTTTCCAGCATTTGTCACCACATTTCCTGCACTATCTCTAGATTGTTTAACTGCCACATTGCTCTGGATAACCTCCTTTGACTATTCGCCATCGGTATTTCCTAAAGCTAAACTTGCTTCTTCAAAGCACATAAAATAATTATCCTTTCGATGGAACTCTTCCATGGTTGTCGATTGCTTCATCTTCAGTCATCAATCGAAATCTATGTCATGGTGAATGCCCCGGACCAATGCCATGAGTATAAGATCTTCCTTTGGATTTCTAGCTTCCACAATAGCGATATTGAATCGATTCAAGAACCCCTTCAATGAATCCCTAGGTCCTTCAAACAAGCCGGATAGGGACATCACATCCTTCGGTCGGGCAGTGTGAGCTTGAACTTCTCCCCAAACTTTTTAGCCAATTCATCAAAAGTAGATATGGATCTCAGCGTAAGCCTAGTGAACCACATAGAAACGACATCTGCCAAGAAATAGGGAAACATCTACAACGAACATCATCCATAGCTCTAGCTCCATCCATAAGCCAATCGTATTTGAGAAATTGTTGTTTAGGGTCAGTAGTTCCATTGTATGATGGCATCATTGGCATCGTGAACTTTCTAGGGTACTCATCTCTCTCAATGTTTTCGATGAAGGGAATCCTACAAGGTGTAGAAACCCAGTCTTCATTCTTTCTACCTCTGCTTTCCTTGTAACACCTCACCATGATACCTATACTAGCAAAGAGAATTACTAGATAATCTTGTCTGGTGATACGGAGAATGAGGCTTTTTAGGAGTGACCAAACATGAATATTCCATTGGACTAACACTGGTACGCATCTCACCTCGAAAAAAATCAACAATATATATACCCGGTATTAGCACAATGCAATCAACACATGGTCTTACCAAGATAGCATAATATGCAACATATATAAACAAACACAGAGTCATAGATTACTGCAGAAAAATATAATATATACAAACTAATACCAACTGATGTCTGTCTCAATATGACATTATACTAAGTCAATTTCACTACACACAACTCTTGGCCATCTCATCAAAATAAATACAAGGAGACACCCAATAGATCATCATAATACAATATTAATAATATATATTATCTCCACTAAAGCCCAATCATCCAAATAGCTAATGTCTCTATACTTGAAAAGTCTCAGACTGACCTGAGTATTCTATAAATAATAAATGGATCAGAAATTTCTAATTCTCAAGGTGAGAACATAACAACAATCATGGTACTAGAAAGAAAAGTACAAATACGACTCAAATTAACATCCATCATAAACATCGTAATAATATACCATACCACACATTCTCAAATATCACCAAGGAGTGCATACAAGAAAGTGAGAATCACAACTATAAATTGGGTGATAACAATAAAACACATCAAAAACTTAAAATACTATAGATAAGCATGTGGCGTATCCGTAAATCCATAATAAAAAAATAAATCCCAAATTAAACCAAATCCAAGGGTCAACAACCTAAAATATCAACCTTGACTTACAGTCCTAATGGAAGTGAAGACTTCCCACTGTCAAGCCCGAAAACATAAATCAAGAAGGCATAACCCCAAATGAACAATCAAAGAATCAAATCTTGACTTACAGCCCTAATGGAAGTAATAACTTCTGACAGCTAAGTCGTAAAAGATAATTTAAGGAAATATAGAACCCAAATAGAACAAAATCCAAACTAAATACGAAAATCAATAACCAGGAATACTTTCTCAACTTTCAATCCTGATGGAAGTATAGACTTTCGACTATTAGTCCTGAGAGATGGCTAAAAACACAAATACCTAATAAAACACAATTCAACAAAATATTGAAAGCAATATCCAAATAATTAACTCGACACACAATCCTAATGGAAGAGATAACTTCCTACTGTTAGGCCCTCAAAGATATCTAGAAATATAAACTCAAATCAATATCAAAGCCAATCAAAAACCCTATATACAAAAATCATATATCTCGACCCTCAGTCCTTAGAGAAGCCAAACTCTTGATTGAATGGTCCTAGGAGATAGAAACAACAAATCATATAAAAAGGAGATTTCTCAGCCATATGCTCTTATGAGAGGATGACAGACAAGCTCATAGCATGTCTCTAATGTCATAAATATATAACATGCAGCTGTCTTGGGTTAAGGTATCTCAAATGATAGACGGACATGTAGCCATATTTAATGTTAAACAATCATCGTCTCTAGAAAGGTGGTAATATAAAATATCTCAAATATAATGGATCTACCTAAGTCATCCAGATAGGAGACTGACGTATCACATCATAGCTCTAGGAAATGCTATTGACCGCAACCCGTTTCCTACAGTCCCTTAGTTACTCCCAGAATCATGACACTTATATCTATTGCATGTCATAAACATGCTGTTGGACTACGCCAAGCATTGGCCACGATTCTTACTTGCCTTTGGTAATGGACCGTTAGTCCTTAAGTAACGTCAAGGCAATGGCTCTAATGAGAGACATTACTCTCAACCTACAACTCAACAAGGTGATATCATCGATCCGGGGCACGGCCTACAATCAGGACCGCTAGGATGGATAATTTGCCTATCTGGTGGATCTAATTCACGTGCTCTCCATAGTGGCCTAAACCCTATGACGTAGATTCCCCATAAATACTCTTGACTACATAAGTCCTAATGAGAGTGATAACTATACTCTCTACCTTAGAAGTCCCAATGAGAGTGGTAACTACTGCTCTTGACTCGATAAGTCCTATTGAGAGTCACATCAAATACTCTCGACTCTAGAAGTTCGGATGAGAGTAATGCTCTCGAATATTTGGGTCATGATGGGAGCATCTCAATATAACAAATCCTCGACTACTAGCCCTAAGAGTAGATAACTATATTTGACTAGTTAGTCCTTAGAGGATGTAACAATATGTACTCTTGATGAGATGAGTCCTAATGAGAGTAATAATAATAAGTACTCCTGACTCCATACATCCTAATGAGAGCATACTGCATAAAAATTCCTCGACTATTAGCCCTAGAAGTAAATAATAATATAACTTGGCTAGTTAGTCCTAAGAGGATAAATCTGTAAATCCCAACATATCTCCAACTTGTAACCCTTGGAGAGTAATTTAACTCTCGACTATTACACTCTAAGGAGGATATCATAAACTCCTAACCCATCTTAAGAATATAAGTGACATCTACCCACTAATAGTAATCGAGCAATTATTACTTGAGTATCCCATACCACTCTGTATTACTTGATCGTTTACCAGAAGTTATTAAACTACACTCATCAAACAATAAATATTATATAACATAAGTCAATAGAATAATCAGATATACATTACTGAACGCCCCCATCACAGACAGTGTTACTAATCCATTTATTAAATATCCTCATTATATAGAATTAATCACAAAATTATTAATATAAATCATTTCAATTCAAACCATATACGAAAGGGAATTATAACTCAAAGTTCTTAAATCCGTTAAATATTTCATAATTAATCAATCTTCAAAATAGACAGTATATTTTAAATTTCGAAAATATTTCTTGAATCCTTTTTATCGAACCAAATCAAATAAACCAATTTCAAACCTATAACCGTATAAAAAGGGTTATATATTTTAAAACTCTTTTAAAAATAGATTTTTATAACCAAAAATCCCCTTTTTAAATTCGCCTATAAACCTTTTTACTAAATATCCAATTTTACTAAGGAATTTCCTTTTTGGAAATATTACTAAAAACCTTTCATTTAAATTTAGAAAATTTCCATACATTCCAATATACTGAAAATTCTTTATTTTATTCTCATAATAACTTTATTTTCAAAATAATTTCCAATAATCAATTTATTTCTCAACCACTTTTTTTTATTTATAATTATATTTCAAACAAATTTTAAAACACCAAAAATAATGTCTTGGAACTTTGAAAAATATCTTTAAAACGAAAAAATATTAATAAATCATCTAAAATATAAATTATGGAGAAAATTACTCCAAAATCAACAACAAATCATTAGTATAAATTTTATCGCTCGACCCGAGTTGAGTTGTATCGAATTCCGGTCATCAATACAAGAAATCAAACATTAGGATCCATCTTGACAGTTGTTCTAATTAGAGAAAATATTCTCAACAGAATGGCCCTAAGAGATGTAAAATATACAAATAAAAATGCAATCGGACAACATCTCCTTTGCATTTTGGACAATCCAACATCTAATATCATATCAAATATAAAAAACAGCCATGTCAACCAATATCCCAAAGAACATTTCAAGCAAGCTGTTCAATCAACAATCAAAATCAATTCGATTAAACTAATCAATCAACCATCGGGATAAATATTTATATCTAACACGCAAAGTAAAAAGATATAGATGTGAGTGAGAAAACTTACCAAAACGATGCTTGAATTCCCAAATCAGTGTTGCTAAACATGAACATCAACCCTAAAATAAAAAGCTACCTTCAACCATCATTGCAACCACCACATTAAACTCCATCGTAACTCTCTCAACTTTGCTGCTAAACCCTCAATGAATCAAAGAAAATCTAGCGGTCGAATAGCTATGCCTAACTGTCGCTCCAAATCCACTCTCCACCAGCCCAGGCTCCGCATGCTACCTCAGGCGCTTCCCCCACAACCCGATAAGCATGCTTCATCCTCAAGCGGCCATGCTACTCATGTTCCACCCAAGCGGTGGTCACTGTTTCCAGCTTCCAAGCATGCGTGCTATCGTTGTCGCCTTTTACGTTGCAAAATCCGTGTGTGCTATTTTTTTCGCGTGCGATTTTGATTCCATAAGTTACTCAAGGGGATTACGACTAGGCAATTGGAGATTGGATTTTACTTTGTTTGAGGATAGGAAGAGGGGTTTGGATCCATTAATAAAGTATTTGGCTTGGGCTTGGCCTTTTAATTTTTAAACTAATTCATTTATCTCCTTTTTCTTTTTAAATAACTCTTTCAATTTATTTGTTAATAAATTTCAATTTGATTTAAATTAATTTACACTCCGTTGTATTGAATATATTTCAATAATCATCTAATTTCATTCAATTCGACGACCGCATATTTATTATATACTATTTTAACCATACAATAATTATTTATACTTTTAAAATATTTTATATTTAATTAAAACAATTTATTCAACTTTGTTAAATTATTTTAAAAGAATTTATTAATTTAATTCAATTTATTAAAACAAACTCTTTTATTAAATAGACTTCAATTAAATAATATTAACTTTTAAAAATATTAATTATCAAATATCGCATTCAAACCATTTTATTTTAATTATATTTATTTAATTTACGGCTTAGAAAGTAGGGTTGTTACATTCCTCCACCAACCGTCCAATCATATATGCTATCTAATCCTCATTAGCATAGTAATCCGAAGGTCAACTATCAGAGGCTACATCGAGTTTTTGACTCTACAAACGGTTTTGGTTTGCCAACTGACGTCTAAGTCCTTTTGTCTTTGGGAGACAACTCCTTCAGTATTTCATGGGCGTGCGGTTGGTTAAGCTGGGGCTATCTAAACTCTGCCTCCATTAGCATCAACATCCAACTCAAAACCATCATCATCAAGCTGCAAATCTTCTTACTCATTATAGACCACCATTGCATCAACCTCCTGCCTATATTCACCCCTAGATTCCTCTCGGTACCGAGAGAAATTCTCTCGATATCGGGTGCTCTTCAGTATAGGGAGCACTTTTACTTCCTCCTACAAGTCCTCTAACTACTTTAGCAACTCATGCCTTTTGTTTTTGTTTTCCATTACTTCTGTTTTGGCTAAAAATAAAGGAATTTCCCTATTCCAACCCAGGTGAAGTTTCCCTCCTAGTACTTATGCTTCACGGTGGTTGTAGGGTCAGCAAAACATCTATCGTGCCCATTAATACTTTCTAACAATCCACTATCTTCTGTTATGATTCTTGCAAAATCTTATCAAGCTCTCCTTTAGTAACCACTTCCTGTTGGGCAGAGGATCTTGGTAGCACTTGTTGGTTACTAACTTTAACTCGGTGAGCATTTCCTTCATCACCACCAGCTACTGCTCCTGTGGATCTATTAAATTTTCTAGGTGCCATCGAGCTCAAATAGTAAATTTCCAATTCTTCAAGCAAAACTTCTGGTTCTAACCGCTTAATCTCTCCAAATCTACAATAGCAAGCTTGATCTAACCTTGAGTGCTTAGCGAAAGCACAAAAATGTTGATATCAAAACTGGCACAACACCGAAATATAACATGCTGTAGGATTATATCTAGTAGAAATAACAGAAAAATGCAAAAGAGCGTGGAAAAGTAGAGAGACGCAAGTTTTTTTTATAGTGGTTAAGCAATTTCTGGCCCACGTCCACTTTATAATTTTATTGATTATGGATTTGATAGAGATTAAGGGTCACTAGTACAATAGGTTCTTAAGCCTGGAACTGCCAATAGTATATACCTAGGTGACCGTTGTGAGGGAGAGATAGGAGATGAAGAAGGAGCATAGTCCAAGATCCATTTCCGGTTGCTATAAGGCTGATATTCATAAAGAAACGGCTGTACAGGTTCAAGAGCCTGCTTGAATTGAAGTATAGAAGCAAGCCCAAGGATGCACCAACGGGCACACTGGCCCAGTTAGTCAAAATGACCTCTAGGTATCGAGAGGACCTCTCAGTACCAAGAGCTTTCACTTGGTGAAAACTTATTGCTTTCACTTGTTTTCCTCTCCTATCTTCTACCTGATGTTCCAAGTACTTTTCTATAGATTTTTAGTTGTTTATGATGATTCTCTCAATAACACTTGTATTATCCTGCTTTTTTGCTTTCTCCTCATCAATCCTGAAATTTGCTAGCGTATTCCCCTAGAGAAGTAGTTGATGACGATTAAGTGGAAGAATATATGAAGTACAAAAGGATATATGGGTCCAAAGGGTAAAATACACCTCTTAGTACCGAGAGGAGCTTTTGTACTGAGAGCTTTTTATTGCTTTAATGGACTTGAGATTCCCTAAGTTCCATCCTCCCATCCTTCTAAGCATATTTCTAAGTTCTCGATCATTCCGTTTTCGTCTTGGCCTTCTACTACTTGTTGAATTCTGCTTAGTAAAAAACCGATTAACGATTAGGAAACAGTGTAGAGAAGAAAATCTAATAAGGACACTTAACTAGTGATGAATGTAATTAAGGCTGGAAGTTTATAAAATAAATTAGGAAATCAAATTAGAAACAAGAAATAAAAATGCATTAGTCCTAACTTTATAATTTTGAAAAAGGATAAATTTTAGCAAGCGAAGGATAGGAAAGATTGTTTTGAAACCATGGGTCACTATCTTGTAACATCCCCCTTTTGAGGCCCGAAACTAAGCGCTACAGATGCTCCAGTCAACTATAGTATTAATTTCCGGTGACAAAATGCAGACATGTTAATGGTATCCATAATATCAGAAGCACAAGAATATGAAATAATTTAAACATAATTTTGAAAACAACTTTTCTCATTACATTTCAAATCAGCATTCCATATTCGTTACATAACCCCAGAACATTGCCCAGGTTCAGATAAAATATAAATATTACAAATTATGCCAAGAGCGACATATGAAGATGCCCCCTTGGATGATCAAATTTACTAAATAGACAGACACGTCTACTATCAATACATTCATATAATAACTAACATGACACAATGGATAATAAATGTAGATAGACTCCTACATAGCTAGCTTCTGCCTCCTACATGTCTTGGGAAGCTTTATTTGCCAAATCCTACTTAACCTATAATGACCCTCAGTCCCGACCTAATCAAATCAAATTTTAGCACCCCAGAATTTAAGGGGAAATCATAAACTTCGAGTCAGACAAAAAGTTTGGTGTGAATAATAATATGCCATCTCGATTAATTGATATTAAGTGAGACTACGCCATTAAGAGGAATGGATTTTCGCTTACTAATATGCTTTAAAATATATCTTTTGCAAATCAAAGTCCAACAACCAAACTAGTTAAAATAGACAATATAACTATATAACAACAATAGTATGCATGCAATCCAGGTAATATTGACTATCCATCAAATCAGTGGACTACCAGTCCCAATGTTTAGTTTTCATAGGGTAACTACCAACCAACAAGGCTGACTCAAGCCTACAAGAAATATCAAATTATCTAACTCATCGTTAGAAGGCAACTGGATTATCTAGCCGACACTTACTATTCCCAGGGTCAACTGAACCTAATGGTTTTGCAGGCTCACCAATAACCTATCTCATCTTTGTGTATTCCTTTCTGTGCACACACCAACTTTTAGTCTTACCCATGACACGGTCCTGTGCATTGGAATTTTGGACTTATACTGGTAGGGGCTACTAGCTAAAATATAGGGGCGACCCTACATCAGTCTCATCTGGTTTTCTAATCTCCGAGTCATTTTATTCTACCACAATTTATCCAAAGCCGGTAAAAACATTAATCTCTTTAGTAAAAAATTTGGGCTAAATTATTCTTTATAATTCCTTAAAAATACTTATCTTTATAAACAATTTAACCCTTAAAGCATATTTTAAAAACAAGAAAAATATTGGCCCTTTAATTTACTCAAAATGCTTATGCCATGATATATGCTTTTATAAAACCGTATTGATGAATTTCGAAGTCATTCGAGGTCATCGCCTCTCAAAACCATAGGCCATAAGGCCAAAACAATATAGAACCTTTATATTGATATAAGCGGCAAGGGTATAGCCGAGAAGGGTCTTCGCCCTTCAAAACAAGTTAAAACCTTTAACTTTCAAAACGCAAGGCTATAAGGCCGAAAACATCACTTCGCACTTATCATAGTGTTGAAGCTGAAGAGCATTTATATATTTCAAAGCTTTTAAGAGAATAAGGTCGAAGTCATTACTATCAGCATCATTGCCTAGTAGAAAATAGGAGCCTCATTAGTGCCGAAGTCATTAGGAACGACATCAATGCCCTCTCTGAAACAATTAAAAGGATTAAAGTCGAAGTCATAAAATCACGTCATCATATACTATCGAAGTCATAAGTAGCGGCATTATGCCTATAGGGTCGAAGTAGTCTCTTCGAAAGTATAGGTTTGAAGTCATTTCTAAAATAGGCAGGGTCGTTATTTCCACAATCAGTCTCTTCAAAAGCATTGGGGTCGATGACATTATAAAAATACATGGCATAAACAAATGCGACATCAACCTCTTCGAAGACCATGATGACGACTACGTCATTACTTGGCTTCCATTTCGACCAAACCAATACACTCCATATCAATCAAAGTGATATCCTATGCACTTGTCTTGGACGACGTTGAAGTCAATAAAGGCGGAGTGGTATGGTGCGGCATCAAGGCATTCGGAGTGGCAGAGCTGTAATTAAAGTGAAAACTATTTTATTTCCTTTAAAAGTATTTTCTTTTCACCAAACCCCTATTATTCGTCAAAATACTATTGGATAACATATTCTTTACCCAAAATCATTTCAGAAAACTTCTAAGGAGCAGAATTTACCTTTTCCAAATTAGATAGCAAACCTTCTAATTTATATTAATATTTTAATAATTAATCAAGCATTTCCAGCTTAAGTAAATTATATAAAATCATAAACACTTAGGAAAAATCCCCAAAAATCACAATAAATCTTATTAATCATAATCTTTATCATATAAAAATTTCGGGGCTAGAAACATAATTTAAAATTCACCATAAATTCATACATCCTTCGAAAATTATGAAACTTGAAACCCACTTCTAAAATATTATTCTAAACCTTATATCAAAATTTTAGAGCATTTGGGTCATAGAAATTAGGTTTCACTCTTAAAAACACTTATACAATTCCATAACAAATCCTATTATTCATCATTTAAGTATATAAGCATTCAATACTATAAAACATATCATAATATCATCAATGGTTCGGATTTAAACTCAAAACCAAAAACAATGATTAAAACATGAGATGTATATATTTATTATTCATCTTGAATGGATTAAGAAAGTTGAGATTTGTATTTGATTTGATTTCCTTAGCTTTGATCTTGTTTTCCTAGCTCATCTTCTCTTTAAAATCTTTATAGCAATGGCCGGCTAAACCCTTGTTTTATTTTCATTTGTGAATTAGTGAAGGGAGGGAGGAAATGAGAATAAGAGTTTATGATAAGGTAAGTTTTCTTTTCCTATTTTTCCCTTCTTATATCCTCTTTCCTATTATGGTTTTATTAAATCCTATTAGTTCATCAATTAAGGCTCAACCTCTATTATTTACAAAATCTCAATCTCCTTATCATGCTATATTATTTTATTTTATTTATCCAATTAAACATCCTATATAATGTTAATTAAAATTAGAGGTGTTACAGACTTCCCTCCTTAAAGAATTTCGTCCTCGAAATTATGATAAGGCATACATATCAATCATAATAGCGTAGATGTAAAACATATCATCCAACAAGTCAAGATAAATATCCCTAATCCTACTCTCCGTTTCTCAAGTATTATCTCTTTCATCATCACTCCACTGGACTTTTACTAATCTGACTATCTTTTACCTTAGCTTCTTCTCATCCATATCCATAATATGAATTGGATGACTTACAATGGTCATGTCCGGCTCCACTACTAAATCTTCCAGTGCAATCGGAGTTATAGTAGTCTCTGGATCTTGAAAACACTTCATTAGATGAGATATGTGGAAAACATTATGGAATCTTGCCAAAATGTTTGGTAACTCTATCCTATAAGGGAGTTTCCCAATCCTCTCTATGATAGAAAGTGGACCTACATATCTTGGTGCAAATTTTCTCATCTTTCCAAACCTTACTACACCCTTCATTATTGATACTTTGACGAAAACATAGTCTCCAAATGAGAATTCTAGGTCCTTCCATCTTTTATCTACATAACTTTTTTGCGTAGATTGAGCTTCCTTCATTCTGGATCGAATTAACTAAATCTTTTATGCGGCTTCCCTTACCATATCTGGAGCAAGAACTAATTTATCTCCAGTCTCTAACCAACATACTGGCGATTTAGACGGCCTTACGTATAAAGCTTCAAAAGGTGTCATCCCTGTACTAGTCTGATAACTCTTGTTATACAAAAACTCATGTAGATGGTCTAGCCATGATCCTCCAAAATCTAGCATAGAAGCTCTTAACATATCCTCTAAGACTTTGTTAACTCTTTCTGTTTGCCCATCGGTTTTTGGATGGTACGCGGTAATCATCTTAAGCTTGGTATCCAAAACCTCTTGTAGACTCTTCCAAATTTCGCTAGTAAATAAGGTATGGTACTCATCTTGAGCTTGGTATCTAAAACCTCTTGTAGAATCTTCCAGAATTCGCTGATAATAAGTGAGGTAGCTCAGGCCAGGGGGGAAGGCATAAGTCGTACGCGACTTATGGAAGGAGCTATGAGTCGTGACCGATTCAAGGAAGCAGAAGACATAAGCGTAAGTCGTGACCGACTTAACATGATGGAAGATATAAGTCGTCTACGACTTAAGGGCAATGTTGTGAGTCGTCCACGAGTTAAAGCTAAGGAGGGAAATATAAGTCATAACCGACTTATAGAAACAGGCATGAGTCGGGACCGACTCAACTGGGGAGAAGGCCTAAGTCGTGACCGACTTAAGGAAATAGACATGAGTCGCATGAGTTGTCTACGACTTAACGTAGGCGAGGAGATAAGTCTTCAACGACTCAACAAGAAGGATACAGGAGGAGCAGCTCGAATGAAGAATGCACAAGTGTTAAGTCAGATACGACTTAAGGCAGATGATAAGTCGGCACCGAGTTACGAATTAGTTAAGTCGTACCATCTTAAGTTGCAGAAGCCTGAGCCGTTGATTCCTCTGCCGAGTTAATCTCTACCGTTGATTTCTTTAAGTCGTTGTTCTGGGATGCCGCAAGTTTATAAGTCGTAGGTCGCATTTCTTTAAGTTGTATGTGTTGTGTAACATGTTGGTAAGTCGTTGAATGCTGTAACTAGGTCGTTGCTGACCTAAGTTGAGTCATTGAAAGGTGTTGTAATTGTTTTTCTTTCTTGAGTCGTTACTCTTAAGTCGTAAGTCGGAGGGTCGTGCTAAGTCGGAACCGACCTAAGAGTTGATGTAATTTCTGTTGTAAAATTGTAACGCCTATAAATAGACCGTGTGAGTCATTTGTAAAAGGTTGTTGATTTTTGAATAAAATTCTCTTTTGTTAGCTTTGAGCTTTCATTCAAATTGGTAGTTAAGTGTAATCTCCTATCTCCTCTTTCGGTTAATCGAGTGCGCTCGATTCAACGATTGCAGAAGCCGATTCGCGGAATCAAGTGCGCTTGATCAACGCTTGAAGAATTGAAGATCTTTGAACCCAGTATCGTGCGCGATCAACGAGTTCGGAATAGCTAGAATTCGATATCTTCGGATCAATGAATTTGGGCATTTCAGTATCTTCCAATCCATCGATTACTACATGTTTCCTGGGGATTTGACCAGGCAACTAGTACTCGGCAACCAGTGCTCGGCATCAGAGAGTGATCGACATCCAGGAGTGTTCGGCGTAGTACTCGGCATCCAGTGGAACTCGGCATCAGAGAGTACTCGGCATCTAGGAGTGTTCGGCGAAGTACACAGCATCCATAGTGTCCGGCATCCAGTAATGTTCGGCGAAGTACCCAGCAGTGTTCGGCGTCAACTGGCACTCGGCGTCAACCAATGCTCGGCATAAAGACTGCTCGGCATACAAGAGTGCTCGGCATCAAGACTGCTCGGCATACGAGACTACTCGGCATATGAGAGCACTCGACATCAAGGAGAACTCGGCAGCATCTGTGGTTCGGCATACAGGAGTACTCGGCGTAGTACCCGGTAGCATCAGAAGTACTCGGCACAAGAGTACTCGGCGTCTAGAAGAGCGTTCGGCTTCGACTCACTAACATCCTGCACTTCCCAAACATCAACCACATCGTTCGGCATAGAAGGGACTGTTCGGCATCAGAGCGTTCGGCACACTTGGTTCGGCATACAACGATCACTGTACTCGGGCTGGAGTGTTCGGCCATCAGCCCACTTGGGAAGTCCAGCCCATCTTTGTCTATAAATAGAGGGGCAGGGTCACAATGAAATGGATCCTTTTTTGGAGAGAGAATACTGGGGAGACTCTGCCATTTTCGAGACTCATCTTCTCTACTCAAACAACTTCATTCAAGCATTTGATTCACGAATTGTATTTGTAATCAACTATAAAGAAGATCAATAAAGTTTAACCTCAAAGTGGACGTAGGCAATTATGCTGAACCAGTATAAATTTGGTGTTCTTACTTTCTGCATTTAAATTAGCATTGTCTTCTCTGTTTAATTTGATTTCATCACTTATATCTCTTCACAATCTTCTTCTACGAGGTTAGTGACCAATTTTGGTGCTAACACTTTGGTGCTTTCACTGAGAATTGAATTCTCAGACCTCAAGGATCTGCTTTGAAGCTACTGGATTGAACAAATCCCCCAAAGAAGATCCGACTCACTGATAGGACATCTGTTGATTCTACTCAGAGTTCATACCAATAACTCTACAATGGCAAGACCACGTACCAGGTCAGCTTCTCACAATGCGGATGCCCACGAAACTGCTAGCGTGCAACAAGCAGGGCCTAGCAATCAACCAGCAATTCCAAATACAGGAGTTGCCACTCAGGACCAAACTCCAGTTGTCACCAGAATAGAGTTCAACGACTTGATGAGAGAGCTCAGGGAAAGTAGGAGACAACTAGGAGAGCAGATGCAAGCCAATGCCAACCTGATGGCCCAACTTACTCAACAGAAGCAACAGAATGCTGGGGGCAATCCCGCTGCTTACTCCTCATCTGACAGCTCTACTTCCTCTGATGAACCTCCCAGGCGCAGACGCCGTAAGACTGATGCTGCGCAAGCAGATGCTGCTGTTCGAACAGTTGGAGACCGCGACCAAGCAAGAGCTGGAAGCTTCAGGACCGGGATACAGATGGAAGATAGAGGCCCAGATCATCAAAATGCTAACGATGTCGAACCTCAAGATGCATGATTGGTAGATCGCCAAGAGAGGAGGCATCAGCATGGACAGGCGCGTAGAACAGACTCCAACCTTCCGCCTTCCATACAGACACCCGATCTGACAGCCATGATCAGGCAACTGATGAAAGAGAATCAGGGCTTATCAAATGATGACTGGGGAGTGTCAAGAAGTCATACTCCGTTCACGGATGTTGTGTTGCAAGCGGCGTACCCCAGGAAGTTTAGTATGCCTACTATTCCTGCATATGAAGGAAAGACTGACCCTAGACAACATGTCATGAGGTACGAATGGATGATGGATTCAGCCAGAGCGAATGATGCCACCAAGTGTAGGTGCTTTCCGATTACTCTATCTGGGATCGCTACTATGTGGTTCACCCGACTTACCCCGCGATCCGTATCAAATTTCGAGGAGTTGGCAAAGAAGTTTATTGAGCAGTTCAGGATACACACTACGCGCCCAAAGGACATGATGTCTCTGTCAAGTGTAATCCAAAATCCTGGGGAATCGTTGAAGGAATATTTGCAAAGATTCCACGTGGCAGCAACAGAAGTCAGTAATCCCAATGACCATGCAATTCTGATGGCTGTAATGAGAGGTGTGGATCCAGACTCTGAGTTTGGAGACTGGCTGGCAGGAAAACCTCCAGCTACGCTAGAGCGTTTCTACTCTAAGGCACACCAGTTCATAAGAAGAGAGGAAGCTAGGTGGGTACGACGAGATAAGGCGCCAGGGCCTGTCCAAGAGTCAATAAAGAGCAACATCGCTGTGAAGCAATCGGGAGACAGCTCGGGAAAGGTCCAAGTCAACGTCCAGAACAAACCTGGGCAACCCAAGGAGTCCGGAGGAAGGAGTCAAGGGAAAAGAAAAGAAGCAGGAAAATGGAAGTCGAGAATTCCAAGCTACAGCGAGTACACTCCGCTAAACGCCCCACTTGAAAACATTTACCTATCCACCTGCAATACTTTTCAGTACAGAAAACCACGTCCAAAAGAATCAACTGAAGAAAAGAAGCGGACCGGGAAATATTGTCGCTTTCATGAGACTTATGGACACAATACGGAAGAATGTAGACACTTGCACGACGCTATCGAGAAGTTGATCAGGCAGAAGAAATTGCAAGAATTTGTGAAGGATCCACAACAAGGAGGACAGGGAACGTCCAACCCAGGTCGTGCACCAGCTCCACGTCATCCCGAGGAGCCTGCCCGGACCGTTGGTAGACTGGTCATAAATACAATTATCGGCGGGCCTCACCCCGCGGATAAGAATTGGCAGGAGATGGAGCGATATGCAAGTTCTTTGAAGCATGCAGATTTTGAGTGTTGTTCGAACATGGAGGACGGAGCCCCTGCTAAGCAGCAGCGCGTAATGACAAACGATATTGTGTTCAGAAGCAGAGACGCTGATCAGGTAGAGGCCCCGACCATCGACCCCATGGTCATATCTGCAACGATCGGACCAGCATACGTAAAAAGAATTCTGATTGATTCTGGAAGTTCAGTCAACATCATCTTCAAGAAGGCCTACGATCAAATGAAGCTAGAAACAAAAGACTTGAAACCATCCAAAGCTCGTATCCACGGCTTTAACGGCGCTGCGACTGATGTAGTGGGATATGTCGAGTTACCAGTTGAATTGGGACAAGGCGAGCGTTGGAGAGTGCGAATTCTACCCTTTGTAGTTTTGGATGTGGACTCTCCGTATAACGTTTTCTTGGGCCGGCCGGCCCTGGCGGAGTTTAGGGCAGCGTTAGCCCCGTGGTGTTTAACTTTGAAGTTCCCGACTGACAAAGGAGTAGGCATTGTTCACGGCGACCAAGCAGTTGGTCGTTCCTGTTATGTGGCCGAGCTCCGAGAGGCCCACCGGAGGAAGAAGGGAAAGGTTGCGGACAATCCCGTCCGCATCCTCAATGCGGATAATTGACAAGTAGTGCCCGAGCCCTGGCTCGGGCATAGTTCTCGGATCTACGGAGATATAGATCCGAGAGACGACGATGAGAAACCCAGGGAAGAGAAGGCGGCACCGGCTGAATTAACAATTGACATTTCAGTTAGCCGTGACGACCCTTCGCGAATACTGAAGATCGGATCACAGCTAGGCCCCGCAATGACTGAAGACCTTAGCGACTTCCTCCGGGCGAACCTTGATGTTTTTGCCTGGACGCATTCTGATATGTGTGGGATTTCTCCCGCCATCACGAGTCATATGTTGAACATAGACCCGAAATACGTCCCAGTCAAGAAAAAAAGGAGAGGAATGGATCCGGAGAGATCCGCCGCTCTTGGAGAGGAGGTGGACAAACTCAAAGCAAATGGGTTCGTCCGCGACGCCCTCTACCCGGAATGGGTCTCCAACCCCGTGCTAGTAAAGAAGGGGAATGGGAAATGGAGGACTTGCGTAGATTATTCCGACTTGAACAAAGCATGCCCTAAGGACAGTTTTCCGTTGCCTAGGATCGATCAGTTGGTCGATTCCACCGCAGGACACGAGTTACTGTCATTCATGGATGCGTACTCAGGATACAACCAAATCCCAATGCATATTCCGGACCAAGAACGCACCAGCTTCGTTACAAATGTCGGGCTGTATTGCTATGTAGTGATGCCCTTTGGATTGAAGAATGCTGGAGCAACTTACCAACGTCTGGTGAATCGAATGTTCAAGGACCAGCTGGGTAAAACCATGGAAGTCTATGTGGATGACATGCTCGTGAAGTCACGACGGTCAAACAACCACATTCAAGACTTGGCTGAAATGTTCGACATACTCAGGTTTTATGGCATGAAGATCAACCCGTTGAAGTGTTCTTTCGGCGTTGCATCAGGGAAGTTTTTGGGATTCATCGTCAACGCTAGGGGAATCGAAGCCAACCCAGAAAAGATCCAAGCTATTCGAGATGTACAAGCGCCCAGGACTATAAAGCAGGTACAGAGCTTGAATGGAAAAGTAGCCGCGCTGAGTCGATTTATATCCAAGGCAACTGACAAGTGCATCCCGTTCTTTGACATAATAAAGAAAGGAAAGAGAAATTTTGAATGGACGTCTAGCTGTGAGGAAGCATTCCGGAATCTGGTGAGGCATCTGGAGAGCCCACCAATGCTATCAAAACCAGTTGACGATGGGATGTTGTACGTATACTTGGCTGTATCCCCACATGCGATAAGTGCGGCTTTGGTACGAGAGGAGGATCGAGTCCAAAAGCCGGTGTATTATGTTAGCAAACGTTTAACAGGGGCCGAGAGGAATTACCCTAAAATAGAGAAATTGGCTTATTGCTTGGTGATTGCATCACGAAAGCTTCGCCCGTACTTTCAAGCACATTCAATCGGTGTTTATTCCGATCAACCCCTGAGGCAGGTACTCCAACGACCAGAAACTTCTGGAAGATTGCTAAGATGGAACATCGAGTTGAGCCAATTCGATATCACGTACTTACCACGGAGAGCCATCCGAGGGCAAGCATTAGCAGACTTCATCGCTGAGTTTACCATACCCATCAAACCGGACGATCACGACATTATTCCCCCCGTTCGATGGAAATTATACACTGACGGTGCATCAAACGACCGTTGCTCCGGCGCGGGCGTAGTTCTTGTAACTCCGAAAAACCGATCGATCTGTTATGCCCTGAAGCTCGATTTCCCGGCTACAAATAACGAAGCTGAATATGAAGCACTGATCGCTGGCTTGAAGCTCATCAGGGAACTCGGGATCGAATCAGTCGAAATCTTTTGTGACTCGCAGTTAGTGGTTTACCAAGTACGGGGAGACTACCAAGCAAAGGGACGAAAGCTTGCTCCGTACCTCATTCAGGTCCAAGAAATACTATCAAATCTTGAGCGTTATGACATCTCACATATCCCGCGCGAATAGAACAAAGAAGCCGACTTATTGGCTAAGTTCGCGAGTACCGACGATGCGCAACAAATGGGATTGTATCCCGTCAAAGTCTTGCATGCCCCGACCATAGACGAAATGAAAGTCGATCGCGTGTTGGGAACAGAAATCGAGAAGGAATCGTGGATAACCCCATTCAAACTGTACCTGACGACCGGGACTTTACCAGGAAAAAGAAGCGAAAGACGGTAGGTCCTTCGAAAGGCCGCGCGATACATAATGTAGGATGGATCAATGTATCGAAAAGGATTCTCAGTCCCGTTATTACGATGCATCGCTCATGATGAAACAAAGCGAGTCTTGAGAGAGGTTCACGAAGGGGAATGCGGAGACCATACTGGGGGGCAAATGCTAGCAAAGAAGATCCTCCGCTATGGATATTACTGGCCCACCGTAAACCGGGATGCCACGGACTACGCAAGAAAATGCGACAAGTGTCAAAGATATGCGAAAATCCCGAGGGCTCCATCAACAGAACTCACACAAATGATCAGTCCCTGGCCATTTGCGATATGGGGAATCGACATAATCGACTCTTTGCCTCTATCCAAAGGTGGTGCGAAATACGCAATAGTTGCAGTCGACTATTTCACGAAAGGGGCTGAGGCAGAACCTTTGGCCACTATCACCTCTAAGAAGGTCATTAACTTCGTTGTACGAAACATTATATGCCGCTTTGGCCTTCCACGCACCATCATTACAAACAACGGAACGCAATTTGAAAGTAGAGAGTTCAAAGAGTTCTGTTTAAAGTACAGCATCGAGAAAAAGTTCGCCGCCGTTGCACACCCAAAAGCTAACGGACAAGTCGAGGCCGTTAACAAAATAATCAAGTCCATATTGAAGAAGCGTCTGGAGAAGGTTGGAGGCAAGTGGGTAGATGAACTCCCGACAGCATTATGGGCGTATAGAACTACCCACAAGTCCACGACCAGCCACACTCCGTTCGCCTTGGCATACGGCTCTGAAGCCGTTATACCCGTGGAACTTGAAGTTCCATCGCACCGAGTGACATACTATGATCCCAAGACGAACCAAAACCTCTTGCTGGAATCACTGGACTGCATCGACGAAAAGCGGGAAGAAGCTGATTTAAGGGCGGCGGCGCACAAACATCGAGTCAAGCGTTACTACGACGGCAAAGTCCGCCCAAGAATCTTTGATGTGGGTGATCTCGTTCTGAAACGAGTCTTCCCGGTACCATCACGCATGAATCCCAGCTGGGAAGGTCCATACGCCATTGAACGCAAGCTTGGAGAAGGAACATTCAAGCTAGCGACCGTTGATGGCGCGACACTCCCCCGAGCATGGAACAGTGAACATTTGCGGCACTATTACATTTAGCATGTTTTCCTTTCTTGTTGTAGGCACTGTTGTTTCCTGCATGTTTCCATTCAATAATGACTTAGTTTCCTTTTAAAGTTGTAATCAAGCAATTTAGTTGATTTTCATTAATAAAGGCTTGAAGCCATATTTTCTATGAAGTTTCTATATCTCTTAATTGGATGATAAATTACATTATCCTACGCGACATACAGACTCGTACGAATGATTCCAAATCTCCGAATCCCCAGAGCGCGGATCGGAGTACTCTAAGTCCCCAGAGCGCGGACTAGAGTATAAACGATTCCAAATCTTCGAATCCCCAGAGCGCGGATCGGAGTACTCTAAGTCCCCAGAGCGCGGACTAGAGTATAAACGATTCCAAATCTCCGAATCCCCAGAGCGCGGATCGGAGTACTCTAAGTCCCCAGAGCGCGGACTAGAGTATAAACGATTCCAAATCTCCGAATCCCCAGAGCACGGATCGGAGTACTCTAAGTCCCCAGAGCGCGGACTAGAGTATAAACGATTCCAAATCTCCGAATCTCCAGAGCGCGGATCGGAGTACTCTAAGTCCCCAGAGCGTGGACTAGAGTATAAACGATTCCAAATCTCCGAATCTCCAGAGCGCGGATCGGAGTACTCTAAGTCCCCAGAGCATGGACTAGAGTATAAACGATTCCAAATCTCCGAATCCCCAGAGTGCGGATCGGAGTACTCTAAGACCCCAAAGCGTGGACTAGAGTATAAACGATTCCAAATCTCCGAATCCCCAGAGCGCGGATCGGAGTACTCTAAGTCCCCAAAGCGCGGACTAGAGTATAAACGATTCCAAATCTCTGAATCCCCAAAGCGCGGATCGGAGTACTCTAAGTCCCCAGGGCGCGGACTAGAGTATAAACGATTCCAAATCTCCGAATCCCCAGAGCGCGGATCGGAGTACTCTAAGTCCCCGGAGCGCGGACTAGAGTATAAACTATTTCAAGCCTCCAAGTCCCCGGGGCATAGAGTCAGCAAGAAGTCCAAGTACTCAAAAGATGTGGGACGAGAGGTACGCCATGTCCAAAAATGTTTATACAGCACAAGAATGGACCGGGAGATAATGCAACTCATAAGAACTTGAGTTATGGCTACAATTAGTCAGCAAACCAAATAAAGACAAGAGAATCATTCAAACAAAAAGAAACTAAAACTTAATTCAATAAGTCCAAAATGGGGATACATGATCACTCCTACAAAATTCAGACCTCTCTATACAAACTACAAGTTGTGGAGGATAAAAACAATTACAAAACTTAAGCAGGAAACTTGTTGAACAAGTGCATCGATTATTTCTTCGACTTCTTCTTCTTGTCTTCCTTTGGTGTTTCCGACGACTCCTCTCCCACACGCTTTTTCTTGGACTTTTTGCTTGCTAGAGAAACAGAGTCAGGAGTAGGAGACGGAACATCTAGTGGTTTGGACCTGCCCGGGAGAATGATTTTCAAAGGTCTGTTACGCGGGTCAGTGAGTTCCAGTATTTCAGATTCAACTTTGACTTTGACCTTTTTCTTCTCCTCGTCGGCGAGACGGTCCTTCATGCTCATCTCCGAAGTATGCTCAGAGGCGCCAGTGATTTCAATTTCATCGCTTCCTTCGGCAGGAGACGAAGTATCAAGTTTGTCATCATCTAGCGCCCCGATCACTTGAGCGTCTGGACCAGGAGTTACTCCTACGTGAGCAACGTCGCTTGTTTTCTCTGCTTCCTCCTTGGCGTCATCGCTCCTCGGAGTTGGCTCGGCGTCAGAGCAACCTGCACAAAAACATAAGGAATGAGCATTAGAACAAATAGCCACTGCTGAAAAATGATGGGAACTCTTCAACTTCTAGAGAAAGAAGGATTTCCTACCAGGGTCCGGTTGGCTATCGGTGGCACGAGGGGTTTCACCCTCCAGGATAGGTGACAGCACATGAACACCAAGTCCGGGATCTTCGGGATCATAACTAGCATGCTGCTCGAATGGATCAAGTGTTGGCCGACCGGCCGATTGAGCAGCGTAAGGAGCGGCAATGTGAGGAGTAGTAGCATCGGCCCCAGACGGGCCATCTTCGTCATTCTTCTCTTTCGGAGGGGAAGAGCCTTTGCTATAAAGTGCCAATGCTGCGGATAAGTCCGATGGCTCATTCCCCCTTAGGAACTCCTTCACCAAGACATCCTCATCGACCTCGTTGGAGCCCGACTCGACCTTCTTGATCCTTATCAGAGTTTCCCATGCCTCAGCCAGAGATTCGAGGTAGCCGTCGCCCAGAAATGTTAAGTCGCGGTGCATAAGGACGCGAGCCCCATACTCGGCGATCAACGGGTCAAACATACTTTTGACCTCTTCCCTGCCGGCTTCTGCGGCCGCCTTGAGGCGAGAATCAAGCTCTTCCATAGCCATTCTTTTGCCCTCCTCACGGGCCTCGTCCTTCATTTTCTCGACCCCGGCAAGTTCGTCATCGAGCTTTGTCTTCAGGAGTCGGGTAGCAACAATCTCATCACAGTATCGCTGCGATTCTTCTTGAGCAGCTACTTTGTCTTCCTTCTCCTTGGAAAGTAATTCCTTCAGCTCCTTGACTTGAGTAGCAAGTGCGTCCTTTTCCTTTTGGACAGAGTCTTTTTCTAGGGCGAGGGCACCGCTGCGCTGGACTGCTTCGTCAAGCTCCTTTTTGTGAGCCGCCTCTAAACGAGTAACTGCCTCGACAGTATTTTTTGCGCTTTGTTCAGCGGCTTCTAGCTTTGACTTATACGAAGCAAGCTCTTCGTCTTGGAGTTTGATGATTTTCTTATCGCTGTCAGCCTCCAGATTCAGACGGTCAATCTCGTGTTGACGCTCAACAGATACTTCCGAGACCTTCTCCACCAAGTGCACAAACACGTCATGTTGAACATAGACGTCGTTATTGCAGGCAATGGCACTCTGCTTCACATGTCCGGGAATATGATGAATGGCCGGGAGGAACTTCAGACCATCGAAGCAAATTTTTGGAAACTTGGCCTTAAGATCGACCATCTTTTCCGCAACAGTTGGGTCCACCGCAGGAGTAGGAGGAGGAGGCTTTGAAAACTCCGTTCTTTTACGTTGCTCTCGAACTTGCCTTGTACTCGATGAACTGGAATGTTGTTCTCGAGGAGCATCAAACTGATAACCCTTCTGTAAGGATTTCTCTCTATCTGGCTCAATTGGAGGAGGAAGATCGCGGGACTGGGAAGATTGAGAATGTGCCTTCTTGCGGTGAGACGACTCTCGGGGACGATTATCCCTATCTTCATACTCGCCTCGGTCCCTGCGTCTGCCTTAACCGGAATCCCGTCCAAAGTGATGGAATATAGCAGACCCCTGAAGGCGATCAAGTCCGTGAGAACGCCCCATATCACCTGCAAAGAATGGAGATAACAACGAGTTAAGAAAAGTCCGTGAGATGAGGAAAAACTTGAAGTGTATGATGGAATGCATATGTGCGTGTGTGTCCTAGTGTTCCCCCCGACGGACCAGTTCGTTTATCTTTACTAATCGGGGTGTTGTCTCCTTGAACCGGGAGTTGAACTCCCGCATTGCCTCTAGTGGGCGAAGAAAATTTGAGGGCTTCAGGATCATCAAACCCGTAATTAAGTATGTCTTCGGGAATAGAAAGGTTCGATAGACCCCTCAAGGAGCTTTCCAGATGCTGCGAAGAAGCCTCTTTCTCAGGCGGGATAGGCGTAGCTTCTGAAGTGCCACCAATTTTCTCCTTTTGAACTGTATATTTCAACTTCTTCTTCCCCTTCGAAGGGGAGGATGACGTCTCAATATCTTGAACCTCGATTGCCGGATTCCAAGCGGGACCCGCGTTCTCGCCTTGAGTCTCAGGAACATCATCTTCTCTACGCTCACCTTCTCCGTGCGTATCGGGAGTGCGATGCGACGACGATCCGGCCTGTTTTTTCCCTTTACCGGACGAAGGTTTGGGAATGGTGACACCTTCTGGAAGGCTGATCCGACGACCAGGGGCTAGCAAGCCAAACCCCGACAGTGATTCATTTGAAATGATAGTCCGGATGTCTCGATCCTCCGTAGGAAGAGCTCTAATGGCTTCAACAGCCTCAGAATATCCTCGGCCTTCCGGACGCGGGTTAATACCTGAAAAGATGAGATGAAGAGTTAGGAAAAGCATGACTCCGATTAAATACGAATAGTGACTTAGCAGAGAGACTTACTGCCTTCAAACCATCTCCTAGCGAAACCAGAAGGGCAGCACACATAGAACCATTCCTGTTTGTACAGGGCGAATTTGCTACATGCCCCTGTCAAGATCTGGCATTTGTGGTATGGCTCGAGGAACATAAAAGAAGGACTGTCTTTCCGTCTCTTGAACATGTAAATATATCTGATATCACCAGCAGTTGGAGGTCTGGAGAAGACAGCCATGAAAAGTAGATAAGTCCCATATAGAAATGCATGGCCGTTCGGGTGCAGCTGCGACGGAGCTATGTCTATGTACTGTAGTACATCCCGGAGAAATAAGTTGAATGGAGGCACGCTGCCCATCCAACACATGAACTTGTTGCAGGTAGTTTACCCGACCGGGGGCAGATGAGGGCGATCGTGTCTTGAAGGAACTAACACGTCGGCAAAAGGAATCCCATGAATGGAGCATATCCGTCGCAGAGCAGCTTCGTTGATCTTCGAGGCTTGTGAATCGATCGGATTGTCTAGTAAGATTGTTGCCTCCAGAGCATCAGGTGCCAAGTTATGAGAAGGAGAAGTCGACGGGTTAGAAGAATCAGCGGCTCCTTGCCTCGATGACGGCCCAGGCCTGTCGGATATGGTAGCGGAGCTAGATTTTCTCGACATCCCAAATAAATAACTAAGTGCTTGAGAGAACTATACTTAAAAAACGTTGAACGTTAGAATTAGCAACACGAGTTTTCCACCCACGTGGTGTGTGAACTAGTGCAAGCAATTGTGTACAAGCGATAAGAATCTAAAGGTTTTTAAAGATATAATAATTAGCTTCGAATCATCGCCTTCGAAGACCGTCATCGCTAACCATCTCAAAAAGCTTGCCTTGAGGCGATTACAGTTCCAGATTCAGAAAGCATATGATTTATAAAGTGACCGGCCTAAGTGTAGTCTGACATTTATACTGTTCTGCATTGAAATTGTTCGACCTAAGTTACTGTTCGGCATTTGAATGTTGTTCGGCATTGAAATTGTTCGACCTAAGTTCTGTTCGGCATATATGTGTGTTCGGCATGTCTAAGTTCTGTTCGGCATATATGTGTGTTCGGCATGTCTAAGTCATGTTCGGCATGTATGTGTTTGTTCGGCATGTCTAAGTTTTGTTCGGCACGTATGTGTTCGTTCGGCATGTCTAAGTACTATTCGGCACGATAGTTGTTCGGCGATTATGTCGTTCGGTCTAAATGATATTCGGCGTATGTGTCTGTTCGGCATTAGGGTAGTGTTCGGCCTAAGTTCGTTCGGCTAGAGTAGCGCTCCGCCTTCGATCATAACTCCACCCAGCTCCCTCTCCATTTACGCCGAACGACAGAGACAGATCGCCCGGCGCAGGTTACGCCGTTCGACTCCCCATCTTCCTTTTTTCTTCCAATCTTGATCAGCACAAAGGAGCTAGGCTTAACTACCATACACCGTTCGGCGGCTCCAAACGAGCGAACCACTTCCACTAGCCACGCATTTACAACTAAAGAAATACCCCGTTTCCATGTGATGAACCTAAAGTGGAAGTAATGCAATTGTGGAAGGAATGATACCTAATTTGACGATCGAAGTTAAGGATGGATTAATTAGACTTTATATCTGATAGGATGGCAAGAGTTGCAAATCTCTAGGAATGATAGAAAAGAAGGCGTAAAAGAAAAATGGTGGAAGGGCGCCTGGTTATATAGAGGGAGGTAGAAGTCGAAGAGGCTATACCCGGTAGAACCGGTCAATACCGGAGTGTTCGGCATCGTAGCAGAGAGACGTTCGGCACGCGAGGTACGTTCGGCTTCGAACGTATCGTTCGAAATCCTAACCTTGTTCGTCTTGCACCTCCTTCGCTAACATTCTCGAGAAGGTACCTCCGAGGTAAATTGTACCAGATTCAAAGCGCATCACGTTCGGCCACACGATACACTTTGGGGGGCAAGTGTTTCCTGGGGATTTGACCAGGCAACTAGTACTCGACAACCAGTGCTCGGCATCAGAGAGTGACCGGCATCCAGGAGTGTTCGGCGTAGTACTCGGCATCCAGTGGAACTCGGCGTCAGAGAGTACTCGGCATCTAGGAGTGTTCGGCGAAGTACACATCATCCATAGTGTCCGGCATCCAGTAATGTTCGGCGAAGTACCCAGCAGTGTTCGGCGTCAACTGGCACTCGGCGTCAACCAATGCTCGGCATCAAGACTGCTCGGCATACAAGAGTGCTCGGCATCAAGACTGCTCGGCATCAAGACTGCTCGGCATACGAGACTGCTCGGCATATGAGAGCACTCGACATCAAGGAGAACTCGGCAGCATCTGTGGTTCGGCATACAGGAGTACTCGGCGTAGTACCCGGTAGCATCAGAAGTACTCGGCACAAGAGTACTCGACGTCTAGAAGAGCGTTCGGCTTCGCCTGACTAACATCCTGCACTTCCCAAACATCAACCACATCGTTCGGCATAGAAGGGACTGTTCGGCATCAGAGCGTTCGACACACTTGGTTCGGCATACAGCGATCACTGTACTCGGGCTGGAGTGTTCGGCCATCAGCCCACTTGGGAAGTCCAGCCCATCTTTGTCTATAAATAGAGGGGCAGGGTCACAGTGAAATGGATCCTTTTTTGGAGAGAGAATACTGGGGAGACTCTGCCATTTTCGTGACTCATCTTCTCTACTCAAACAACTTCATTCAAGCATTAGATTCACGAATTGTATTTCTAATCAACTATAAAGAAGATCAATAAAGTTTAACCTCAAAGTGGACGTAGGCAATTATGCTGAACCACTATAAATTTGGTGTTCTTACTTTCTGCATTCAAATTAGCATTGTCTTCTCTGTTTAATTTGATTTCATCACTTATATCTCTTCACAATCTTCTTCTACGAGGTTAGTGACCAATTTTGGTGCTAACACTACATTCATCGATCTACATTGTTTTTGTAATATCTGCTACGTCAGTTTTGGTATCAGAGCTTGTTTTAGCCAATCATAGCTAAATCGAGTCTTGGAGCCGAGAATTAGAAGTTTGAAGTTCGGGTTTGTGATTTGGAGAAGTTGTGTTCATCGTGTTCATCGCGAAGTTGCAACAAAGTGAGAGTTTTTGATCCATTTCATTTTGGATCAAAGTTCGAATTGTGCTAGAATTGGAAGAGTTTGTAAAGTTTCAAGTATGCCACCAAGGAGAGCTAATCGACATCAAAACGTTGAAGCTTTGTATCGAAGAGAAGAAGCTGATGAGATGGAGCAAAGAATCAATGAAAACTTTAGTGAAAATCTTAACGAAGGAATTGGACGGTTAGAGAAGATGATGTTAGAAATGAATCAAAATCGGAGAAGGGTTTCACCTGAATCTAACCATGGGGGAATTAGAGTCTCACCACAATCCAATCGAGAAAGAAGTATTGATGATGATCAAAGGCGTGGGAGGAACGTGAATGATCGTGAACGGAGGAATGTAGATAGAAGGGATGATGGTGGTAGACGTGATGGTAGTAGAGATGTGGGTGGACGAGATAGACAATGATATACATCTGATTTTGAAGAGGAGTATGATGGTGGTAGTGTTCGAGGACAAGGGCGAGGACAAGGAAGAAATCACTCTGAGTATGATCACAAGTGGGAGTCGGGGATGAAGACTGAAATTCCTGAATTCAAAGGTGGTATGCAAGCGGAGGAGTTTCTGGATTGGGTGGCTAATGTTGAAGAGATTTTTGACTTCAAAGAAGTTCCAGAACATCGAAGAGTGAAGTTGGTTGCTACAAGGTTGAGGGGTAGAGCTTTGGCATGGTGGCAGCAAACCAAGCTTACACGTGAACGAATGGGAAAGTCAAAAGTTGAATCTTGGGAGAAGATGAAGAAATTGATGAAAGCAACATTCTTACCTTACAATTATCAATCTTTGATGTATCAACGTTTGCAAAACTTGAGGCAGGGCACAAAGACTGTTAATGATTATGCGGATGAATTCTATCAGCTTATTACAAGGAATGATATTATGGAAACGGAAGAACAACTGACATCTAGATTCATTGGGGGATTGCGAATGTAGATTCAGGATATGGTTAACATGTTTGATCCCAGATCTGTAGTGGAAGCACATCAGAAAGCGTTGGCTTGGGAGAAGCAGGGACGACGAGGAGGTGGTATGTTTACAAATTCCAATAATCAAGTGAAGGGTGTTAGTGGAAGTTCTAATGTTTCAAAAGTTGTTGCAAAACCAGTTGTGAATGAGGTTGGGAAGGCGAAATTCAATAATGGTTTCAAATGTTATAATTGCCAAGAAATGGGCCACAAAAGTAGCGAATGTCCGAAGCCGAAGAAGAGAGCTATGATAGCAGAGGTTGAGGATGAGGATGAAGAAGCTGAATGTTCCAATTCACCACCTGATGAGGAGGAAGAAGAAGTGACGGGAGACGAAGGTTACAATCTTATGATGAAGATGTCCTGTTTAACACCAAAGCAAGAGGAGGATTGTAGTTGGTTGAGGAGCAATATTTTTCAGTCAACATGTACCATTCTGGGGAAGGTTTGCAAATTTGTTATTGATGCTGGAAGCTGTGATAATATAATTTCTTCAAAAGCTGTGAGGAAGTTGGCATTGAAGACTGAGAAACATCCGAAACCGTACAAGCTAGCTTGGTTGAGGAAAGGCGGGGAGGTGAAGGTTGGACGAAGGGCTTGTGTGAAGTTTTCAATTGGGAAGAAATATAAGGACGAAATCTGGTGCGATGTGGTAGATATGGATGTCTGTCATTTGTTGCTGGGGAAACCGTGGCAGTATGATAGGGCGGTGCAACATGATGGGCGTACCAACAGTTACGGTTTTATGTTTGAAGGCACAAAGATTACTCTAGTTCCAAAGAAGCGACAACAGGAGGAAAACAAGTTGGAGGAGATTGAAGAACTTAAAACTTTGTTATCTTTGAAGGAGTTTGTGAAGGAAGTAGAGGAGGAGCCTGAAGTATTTTTATTAATTGGGCGAGAGAGCAGTGAAGAGGTTGAAATTCCGGAAGAAGCGAAGCCAGTTTTGAAAGAATTTGACGATGTATTTCCAGAGGAGTTACCAACGGAGTTGCCACCGTTGAGGGATATACAACATCAGATAGATCTTGTTCCAGGTGCCGTGTTGCCACACAGACCACATTATCGAATGAGTCCAAAGGAACATGAAGAATTGAGGAGGCAAGTGGAAGAATTGCTTGAACAGGGGCGTGTGCAGGAGAGTTTAAGTCCTTGTGCTGTACCAGCTTTATTGGTACCCAAAAAGGATGGAACGTGGAGGATGTGCACAGATAGTAGAGCATTGAATAAGATCACAGTCAGATACAGATTTCCGATGCCGAGGCTTGATGACTTATTGGATCAAATCAGTGGGTCCGTAATCTTTTCTAAGATTGACTTGAAGAGCGGTTATCATCAGATTCGCATTAGACCATGGGACGAATGGAAGACAGCATTCAAGACGAGGGAAGGATTGTATGAATGGCTGGTAATGCCGTTTGGTCTATCGAATGCACCA
This sequence comes from Allium fistulosum, assembly GCA_030737815.1. NCBI lineage: Eukaryota > Viridiplantae > Streptophyta > Magnoliopsida > Asparagales > Amaryllidaceae > Allium > Allium fistulosum. The sequence goes on from CM060906.1 coordinate 47,410,774, forward strand.
AGTACATTCATGAGGGTGATGAACCAAATTTTCAGACCGTACATTGGGAAATTTGTGGTGGTTTACTATGATGATATTCTGATCTACAGTGCGAGTACAGAAGAACATGTTCAACATTTGAAGAAAGTGTTAATTATTCTTCGTGAAGAACAATTCTATGCTGCTACAAAGAAGTGTGTCTTTATGGCGAGGAGTGTTTTATTTTTGGGGTATGTTGTGTCGGAAGAAGGAATATAGGTTGACCAAAGTAAAATCGAAGCTATCAGAGATTGGCTGCAACCCAAGACGATAACGGAAGTTCGTAGTTTTCATGGGTTGGCTTCATTTTATCGAAGGTTTATTCCACACTTTAGTAGTGTGATGGCACCTGTGACTGATTGTATGAAGGGTAAACAGTTTGCATGGACGGAGGAAGCGGGAGTTGCTTTTGATCGGATCAAGGAACTCTTGACGTCTGCACCAATTCTAATATTACCAGATTTTCAGCTTGTGTTTGAGCTACACACTGATGCATCCAAGGTTGGGATTGGAGGAGTGTTGAGTCAGAGGGGACGTCCGATTGCATACTTTAGCGAGAAGTTATCAGGAGCAAAGATGAGATACAGTACATATGATGTGGAATTCTATGCTGTTGTGCAATCTATTAAACACTGGAGGCACTATCTATTTCAGAAGGAGTTTGTTCTTTACACTGATCATGAGGCGTTAAAGCATTTACAAGGGCAAGACAAGATTTCAGCGAGACATGCATCGTGGATTGCATATCTGCAACAGTTTACTTTTGTTGTTAAACACAAGTCAGGGGTGACGAATCGAGTGGCTGATGCTTTGAGTAGGAGGAGTCATTTGTTGACTACACTGAAGGTTGAAGTGACGGGGTTCGATGTGTTACCAGAATTATTTGTCGATGATCCTTACATTGCAAAGTTTGTTGATAAAGTCAAGGAGGGAGTGACAGATGAGTTCGTGATGGAAGATGGTTTTCTGTTCAAAGGAAATCGATTATGCATACCTGATTGTAGTTTGAGAATGAAGATTGTAAAAGAGCTACATGAAGAAGGACATGTTGGGAGAGACCGTACATTACAGTTGATTTCACAGTCTTACTTTTGGCCATCGATGAGGAAAGAAGTGGAGAGGTTTGTGGAACGATGTCATATCTGTCAAGTTTCGAAAGGAACTGCGACTAATGCTGGTTTATATATGCCGCTACCTATACCAACTAAACCATGGGTTGATGTGAGTATGGACTTTGTGTTGGGGTTGCCGAGAACGCAGCGTGGTAATGATTCCATATATGTGGTGGTGGACCGATTTTCGAAAATGGCACATTTTATTGCTTGTAAGAAGACGGCGGATGTTGTTCATGTTGCTCAATTGTTTTTCAAGGAGATCTATCGACTTCATGGATTGCCAGAATCTATTGTGTCGGATAGAGATACTCGATTTCTGAGTCACTTTTGGTTGAGTTTGTGGAAAATGGTGGGAACGAAGCTGAAGTTTAGTAGTGCTTATCATCCACAAACAGATGGACAGACTGAGGTGGCAAATAGATCATTGGGGAATTTGTTACGATGTCTTGTATAGGACAATCTGAAGAGTTGGGACATGAAGTTATGCCAAGCAGAATTTGCTCATAATCATGCAGTGAATCGTAGTACAGGGTTCAGTCCATTTCAGGTAGTATATTCAAGCTTACCGAAGGGACCGTTGGATTTAACGGTAATACCACACTCGAAGGGGACAGTTAAGAAAGCTGCTGACTTTGTTGAAGGGTTGACAGAATGCCATAAAATCGTTCAGGAACGATTGGAGGAAGCAAATGGAAAATACAAATGATCTGCAGATTTAAAACGAAGAAGTGTTAGCTTTAATGAAGGTGAATTAGTTTATGCAGTGTTAACGAAAGATCGTTTTCCAGTGGGTGCTTATAATAAATTGAAAGCCAGAAAATTTGGTCTCGTAAAAATCGTGAAACGAATTAATGAAAACGCTTATAAATTGAAGCTGCCAGAGGGTGTGTACACGTCGGATGTATTCAATGTTAAACATCTTGTACCATATCATGGGGATGAACGAACTGATGTGGAAGAATTTACAAATTCGAGGTCGAATTTCTCTCAACCTGGGGAGGATGATGTAGCTCAGGCCAGGGAGGAAGGCATAAGTCGTACGCGACTTATGGAAGGAGCTATGAGTCGTGACCGATTCAAGGAAGCAGAAGACATAAGCGTAAGTCGTGACCGACTTAACATGACGGAAGATATAAGTCGTCTATGACTTAAGGGCAATGTTGTGAGTCGTCCACGAGTTAAAGCTAACGAGGGAAATATAAGTCGTAACCGACTTATAGAAACAGACATGAGACGGGACCGACTCAACTGGGGAGAAGGCCTAAGTCGTGAACGACTTAAGGAAACAGACATGAGTCGCATGAGTCGTCTACGACTTAACGTAGGCGAGGAGATAAGTCTTCAACGACTCAACAAGAAGGATACATGAGGAGCAGCTCGAATGAAGAATGCACAAGTGTTAAGTCAGATACGACTTAAGGCAGATGATAAGTCGGCACCGAGTTACGAATTAGTTAAGTCGTACCATCTTAAGTTGTAGAAGCCTGAACCGTTGATTCCTCTGCCGAGTTAATCTCTACCGTTGATTTCTTTAAGTCGCTATTCTGGGATGCCGCAAGTTTATAAGTCGTAGGTCGCATTTCTTTAAGTTGTATGTGTTGTGTAACATGTTGGTAAGTCGTTGAATGCTGTAACTAGGTCGTTGCTGACCTAAATTGAGTCGTTGAAAGGTGTTGTAATTGTTTTTCTTTCTTGAGTCGTTACTCTTAAGTTGTAAGTCGGAGGGTCGTGCTAAGTCGGAACCGACCTAAGAGTTGATGTAATTTCTGTTGTAAAATTGTAACGCCTATAAATAGACCGTGTGAGTCATTTGTAAAAGGTTGTTGATTTTTGAATAAAATTCTCTTTTGTTAGCTTTGAGCTTTCATTCAAATTGGTAGTTGAGTGTAATCTCCTATCTCCTCTTTCGGTTAATCGAGTGCGCTCGATTCAACGATTGCAGAAGCCGATTCGCGAAATCAATTGCGCTTGATCAATGCTTGAAGAATTGAAGATCTTTGAACCCGGTATCGTGCGCGATCAACGAGTTCGGGATAGCTAGAATTCGGTATCTTCGGATCAACGAATTTGGGCATTTCAGTATCTTCCAATCCATCGATTACTACATTCATCGATCTACATTGTTTTTGTAATATCCGCTGCGTCAATAAGGTACCTCTGTCATTGACTATACTAGGAACTCCATGCAATCTAACAATACTCTTCATGAATAACTTAGCCAATACAGGTGCTGTCTTGATCGACTTAATAGGGATGAAATGGGCACTCTTGGTCAATCTATCCACCACCACCAATATACTCTCATTTTCCCTATTTGACCTTGGCAACCCATCAATAAAATCCAGGGATATCAAATCCCTTTTCCAAACTGCTATATTTAAAGGTTGAAGCAATCCACTAGGCTTTTGATGTTCGTCTTTCACTTTCTACCAAGTCAGAAACTATTTTACCCATAAACCTACATCTCTTTTCATACCCTCCTATAAGAAACTTCTTTTCACATCCTGATACATCTTAGTTCCTCCATAATGAATAGTAAACTTTGAACGATGACGCTCCCTAAGAACTTCTTTCCTTAGGTCACCAACTTATGGAATACAAAATCGCCCCTTCTTTCTCACCATCCATTCTGGTCAAGATAGAAATCTTTCAAATCTTCAATCTCAGTTCCACCTTCCAGTCTTCTAATTCTTTCAAATAAGACTAGATCATCTCTTTGTTTAGAAGCAATCCTTTCGATCAATACTGATCAAACTTCCAAGCAAGATAACATTGCAGTACTCTAATTAGAACCGTCAGTCGATCTTAACTGCACACTATAGGTAGTCAATGCCTCTAGGTCCTTCCATTCCACCAACATGGCTAACATCACATTTTGATGTTTTTAGCTAAACGCATCTGAAACTTTATTTCATTTCTCTAGCATGTACTCAATTCCAAAATCATATGAAATTAAAAAATTTAACCATCTCTGTTATCTCATAATCAACTCCTTTTGAGAAAATAAGTACCTTAAAGAATTGTGATCCATATACAACTCAAATCCTTCTCCCAAAAGGTAATGTCTCCACATATTAAATGAAAATATTACAGCAGCCAACTCTAAATCAATGAGTCGCATATCTAACTTCTTGTGGTCGGAGTTGTCGCGAAGCATAGGCAATTACTTTACTCCTTCGCATTAACATAGCTCCTAGTCATGTTCTACACGCATCAATATATACCACCAAATCTTGTCCATTTGGAACAACTACACATGTGCGTTGGTCGATAAATGTTTCAGCTTCTGGAATGCATCCTCAAATTTATCGGTCCAAACATACTTCATGTCCTTCCTTGTTAATCTAGTCATCGGTGCTACTATACGAAAGAAATCCTTAATGAACCGCCGGTAATAGCCAACTAATCCAAGAAAACTCTTTGTCTCAGTCATAGTCTTTAGTCTCTTCCAATTATATACAGCTTCTATCTTAGTTGGATCAACAGGCAACCCTTTCTCTGAGACTATATAACCAATAAACTTCACATCATTCTTTCAAAAATGACATTTTGAAAACTTCGCTTTTAGCTGATGTTGCCTAAGTGTCTCAAGCACTATTCTAAGATGAATCTCATGATCTCTTCCATCCTTAGAATATATTAAAATGTCATCTATGAATACTAGTACAAACCTATCCAAGTGCTCTCAAAAAATTTGATTCATCTGCTCTACAAAGAAAGCTGGCGCATTTGTTAATCCGAATGGCATCACTAACCACTCATATGAACCATACCTCGTTTGAAACGCCATCAACGAAATACTATCCTCAGCCACTATCGATTAATGGAACCCTCTTGCTAAATCTAGCTAGGGAAATACCTTGGCTCCACTCAACTGATCAAATAAATTATCAATTCTCGATAGAGGATATCGATTCTTTATCATCTTCTCATTCAATTTATGATAATCGATGCACAATCTCAATGACCCGTCTGGTTTCTTCACAAACATCATGGCCGCTCCCTAAGGAGAACTGCTTGGTCTAATAAAAATCTTTCCTTCTAAGTCCACTAGTTATACCTTTAACTCCTTCATCTCGGTAGGTGTCATCCTGTTAGGTGGTGTACTTATGGGTTCAGCTCTGGGTACAATGTAAACTCGGTTTAATTAGTGTAACACCCCACATTTTTAGATAATTAAATAATCAAATAACGATGAACATCGAAAATAAGCATTTTAGGAATTGTCCGAATATGGCCTTGAAACTTATACCATTGTGTTCGTGGTCATTTTTTGATCAATTTCCATATATAACTTGTTGAAATCCGAGTTAATATGAAGAAGTTACGAGAATAATAAGAAATCAGATTTATATAAACATAAAAACAATCAAATGAAAATGAAAAAAAAGAATGGGACCTCACGGGTCGATTCGTGTTTTGCCTTAGACAAGAAATCGTCCAGGGACATGCCGAAGTATTATAATTTGATTTTCGTGCAATCTCGAGCGTTGTTTTCTGGATCCAACGATTCGCAACAAGCTTGTGACGTGGTTGCACCAGATTCAATCCTAAAATCCGACGGCCTGATATCCCTAAGATTCACTATAAATAGAACCCTAGGCCTAGCTATTTTCTCACAATCAGATTTTCTCCTAATTGGGTCCATTTCCTGAAGCTGAACCGTAAATAGAAAATATTTCTAGGGAAAGGATCATTTTAATAAAAATATTAGACGCCTTAGAAGTGGATCCAAGAATGCCATGGATAAAAGCTAAGGACGACAGGTGAGTGGATTTAAATTATATATCTTTTATGTTGATAATATATAATATCGTTAGATTCCCGTTAACTATTCTAATTCAGCATTTGAACTAATTTCAGTAATTAGTTCTACTAGTTAGTCATGTTGAAACTGTAAATTTTATAAAAGAAGTGTACTTATATTTAAATGTTATTTATATGGGAAAAAGAAAGGAATCCAATTAAATATAAGTAATATTAGGCTTAAAAATTATAGAGGAAGGCATAAGCCTAAAAGTGAGAAATTTACAGTAAATTATGTTAAAACTCGGGGAATGAAATAAAAAGGGAAAATCTAATAACTTGATTTGGAAGTTAATGATAGATTAGTTGGCTGGTTTAGAAAAAGGAATGCATTTCCATAGTTTAATGTTGTAAGAAAAACGGTAAACGTAATTGCAAGAATAAAAGCAAGAAAAATGGAATTAGTGCAAAATATAGACATTATTGTATTTTGCATTACCCAACAATTAAAGAAATAACGAAAGAAATATCATGCAGTTTCGAGTTATTGTTTATAGCATTATTTAGTATTAAAATATGGAAATGGATTTTTAGCATAGTTTTTGTAACCAACCAAGTTGAATAGAACTACTTCCCAAAACAAAATAGAATAACGCGAAGCGTTAAAGAAATTAAAGAAGAAGAAATAATCAAGTTAATTATTTGACAAGACTAGAAACAATAAATAGAAAATGTGACTAAATCTGCATTTATTGTGCAGATACTAGAGTACACAGTAAAGTAGTTATTATGATAAGTTAGTTATGACAGTTGGACGTAGTCCTAAGTTAAGACTGTTATATAATAAAAGAGAACTAAAGAAAATTCAGTATCATAATAAAAGAAGACAGACTAAAATAGAAAAGAGACACTTGCAATTACATTTATAACATGTAGGTTATAAATGAAAGAAAAGAATATAAAAGTAATAATTGCAAGTATAATTGTAACACGTAGGTTATAATTAAAAATAAAGAAATAGAAGAGGCTTATTTCATTAAACTTAGATCTTGGATTAAGTCAATAATAAAAAATAATAGGAGTGGCCCGCACCGACAGCATTCCCTTTCAGGTCAAGGACTGATGGTCTCATACGTGGGTGGGGCTGGGCATGCTGATTAGGGTAAATAAGTAGCTAACAGAATAAGAAAAGTAAACTAAACACATAATAAAAGATTAGACGTAGGGTCTAATAAAATGGTAAGGTGCGTATGGAGTAGCCCAAAGACAATCTGGATAAAGAGCCTAACGAAGAAGTTCATCGCAAATTTTTAGTACAGAAAGTGCGCGTCCAACTTAGTTATTTTGGGCTAGAAGGAAGAACGAGACTTCAACGGGACGTGAGGATACTCTAGGATGTCCCTCTGGGGTAGGCCTAACGAATCTGCACCCCTGGAGGCAGGTCTGTAGGTGTTCCATCAAGAGAGTATGCCTTGACTGCTTTTGCATTACAGTGCTAACGAAGCGAACCTTTGTAGGCAGTCAAAAGGCTGGTAATGGAGTAGGATATTCGTATGACTCCGTACTCTAGTTTGTGAGTAGGTTACAATGGGCAGAACCCATGAGGATAGTTGCATGCGGGTACAGCCATCATCAGTCAGAGCGAGTTCGAGAAAGACTATGGTTAAATCAACAGGCCAATGATTCTTTCACTATCAAGACATTGGATGAGGGGCTCAGCCAATTGGATGTTTAGATTGTTTGCAGTAAGGCACAACCACTTAGCTCTTGGAAGGTCTTTCGATTAGTTAAGAGGGGGCTGCGTGGGGCCATAGCCATGATGAGAAAAGAGACATACCAAGTAGAATATCTGTATTGTAGGCCAAACGAAGCGGACCTTTACATATGTAGAAAATCCTCGACTGAGTTCCATACAAGGTAGACCTTGTTGGCGGAATTCAGGGAGTAGACAGAACGATTACGTGTAGTCCTCAAGGTACGCACTGGGTGGTACATTATGGATGTCCAAGCACTATACAAGCTAGTGCGGATGCAGCTTCACGTTTCATAGTAGACAACGGAACATCTGTATTGTAGGCCTCACGAAGCTGTCCTTTACAGATGTAGTTACAGTACGCTCTAGTAGTAAGACGATGGAGTACTTTTCGAGGAGGATACGGAAGGTACTATGTGCAGTACCTAAGACCAATGCAGTCTTTGCGCATGTAGCTACATATATATATATATTGGTTATTCAGTCTTAGTCTACTAGGGAGTAGATAGGTATGATTCACGCACAGAGGCGAGAGTATTATAACCCAATGAACCTAATATAACAGAAAATGGAAATAGAACGATATATGTAGAATTATGCTTATAAGTGTATAATTTGTCCATTCACCAGAACTTTAGTTCTAACCCCTTCCTCATATCATCCCACGGGTTAGATAGATGGCAGAGATTTTCCAGCTTTGAGACACTTGTTTAGAGAGTGTTATTACCTTGGTGAGTATTTACTTATTACTATATTTTACTCAGTTCCGATGTGAGATATTTATTTGAGCTCTGATATATTTATCTTTGCCTATTTGCAGGATACCAGACACCCAACTCGGGCTTCTGTGGATTTGGGTTTTAGCATTTTTACGAAAAATCTGGACCCACTGGAACTCGGATTGTTACAATTTGTCTTCTTCCTCCATTACACCCAACATGGCACAAACGTCAAGACTTGGGTTTTCTACCAAATATATAATTCGGTCACTACTATTAGGGTGCCTTAGTGATATTTTTCTATCTTGGTAAAATATCCTAGCAATGTATTTACTTAAAAATCCATACCCAAAATAATTCCAAAGCCCACAAAATAAAATACATGCAAACTGCTGGCAAATACATGACCTATAAATCAAACTCTAAATAGTCACATCTCATCCCAAGAGTTTCATACCCTCCTATTAGATTCACAACCGTTAAGGAAGTAACTAGGTATAAGGGTTCTAGATTAAGCTTATCTACCAAACAATGAGATATGAAAGAATGTGATTCACCAGTATCAAATAATACTCTAACAGGTATGCCAAGAATCAAAAGCGTACCTCCCATCAGCGCTTTCCCATTCTCCTTAGCTCTTGGTTTCGAGGTAGCTAGTTCCAAAGCAAATACTTTTCCTTTTTCTGCCTTAGCCACTTCCGTACATTTGTTCTTGTAATGCCCCACTTGGTCATAGTTAAGGCACTTGATGTTCTACTTTCCAATGATTTACTTTCCTTTGCCAGTTCGGCATTCGTGAGCATAACGCCCCTTCTTCTCACATTTGTAATACACAACCTCATATTTTCCTCTTTTAGTTGCCGACCTATCTGAGCTCCCTTTATATGTAAGGACTTCCTTTTTTGATTTTGTTCACCCTGACACTCTGCTGGCTTATTATTACTGAAGAAAGCAAGCATCTCTTTATTTCTCAAATCCATTTTCACAACTACATCGCATGGATCCTTGAGATGTGGCAATGTTGCCCTAGCAAGCTCAAGTTTCAGTCCACGAATGAACTTCTCATTCCTTTTGATAACTGCGTCAACGGTAGCATATCCATATCTTGACAACTCCTTAAACCTCATTGCGTATTCAAGCACAGTCATATCACCTTACACTAATTCATCAAACTTCCTCAACAAAATTGACATAGCGATTTCAGACATAAACCTCTCTTCACCTTGCACTAATTCAGCGAACTTCCTCAACAAAGTTGACTTAGCGATTTCAGACATAACCGAGCATCATCTTGTAACATCCCCCATTCAGAGGCCTAAAACTAACGGCTACGGATGCTGCAGTCATCCATAGTTATCAATCCTCGGCGACCAAATAAGGTAATGTTAGATACATTGATATAACAAAAACACATGGATATGGAAATCATTAAACAACTTTCACATTCCATTTCAAATTATTTCAGATTCATTACATAACCCTACACACAAGAACCACATTCAGAGAAATTATAGTTATTACAACATACGCCAAGAACGACATATGAAGATGCTCCTTTGGATGATCAGAGTCTAAACATAGGCAATTAAACAACTTTGCCTTTACAACAAAACACGGTGGAATCAAAATAGAAAAGAACTTCTAGTAGCTAGCTTGCCTCCTACACGTCTTTGGAAGCTTATTCATCTAAAGAGGTACCTGAAAACCTTAACTCTCAAACAACTTAAAATTAATTAAGCACCCGACATGGGAAAACATAAACTTCGAGTCAGACATAAAGCCTGGTATGAATAATAACCTACCATCTCAAACCATTTAGATATCTAGTGAGACCACACCGCTTGGCGGAACGGGTTTTCCCCTCACTAGTATCTTATCAAAAATTTATAATAACCATATACTGTGATCCTACATCCACAATGGTTATAAACATAGCAATTCAAAATATTATGAAGATATACAAACAAGTAAATTTTTCTGGATTACTCATCCTCATTCATTTGACTATCTGTCATAGTTATAGTTTCTAGGGTTACTATTAACCTATTAGTTTTCATGGGCTCACTAATACCTGATTAAAGTTTATGGACTATCTGTCTGATCTTATAGTTTTCATGGGATCAATAAGAACCTATTGGCCCCTGTCAATAACTTCATTTAATTATTTTATGGGTTCTCTCTGAACCTATTAGTATCTCCAATAACATCCTTCATATCATAGTTTTCATGGGTTGACTATGAACCTATTGCCTTCTGTCAATAACCTAATCCGGATATAGTTTTCATAGGTTCACTACAAACATGTTGGCCCCTGACAATAACTCTCTTTAAACATAGTTTTCATGAGTTCACTATGAACCTATCTAAACTAAAAACTTCTTAATTAGTCTTTGGGCATCCTATATTCTGAGCTACCTAACCTCTTGGATGCAACTCTATTCATTCAGGAGTTACTTAGCTTATATTCACTCTTGGATCAACCTACCTGGTTATTTTGCCCTTACCCCCCAAAATACAGTTATAGGTCCATTACTTAGTGAATATATTTATAGAAGAAGCATATACACAAAAATAATACCAACATTTATGATTTAATATCCTTGAAATCATTTTTCACTTCAAACATGGTTAAGCCCTTTAACCTATTATTTTATCAAGGAAAGCTTCTTCAAAAACTCCAAATTTAAAAACCATTTAAAAGCTCTTTTATAGTGCCATGGGTTTTACCTTCAAAAATTGAGATTGGGTTCTTTGTTTTGAAAACTAAGGCTTATGAAACCTTAGACCTTTACTTTTGAAACCATTGAAAAACTTCTTTCGAAAGCATTCAAATCTTCTTTTCAAAACACTAAGCATATGCCTTTCAGGACACTTTAAAACATACCTTTCGAAAGCATCAAAACATACCTTTTGAAAGTATTAAAGCATCACTTGCTTATTTATAAAAGCATAGCTTCGAAACAAATTGAAAGTACCCCTTTCGAAACCGTTGAAAGTACCCCTTTCGAAACCATTGGGTTTAATCTTAAACATATCTTTTGGATCAAAGTGAATACAAATGAAAGTACCCCTTTTGAAACCATTAAAAAGAGTTTAGGGAAAAATAGATGGCTTCAGAACCATCCTTTCGAAAGCATTAATCATTTAAGTAAAATATTTGGAAGGATAGCTTCGAAACCCATTTCAAAGCTATTGCCTTCAAAACCTTTATGTGGCTACTGGAGCCCTCGAAAGCTTTGGAAAGTGGCTTATTACATTTATAAAACAAAATCTACCTTTCAAACTCGTTGATGACTTCAATCCCTTCAAAAGGCATAAAGACAACGGCAGGGTTTCGACTAGGTTGAAACTACCCTTTCAAAAGCATTAATTTTAAAAACAGGGCAACTCATTCGAAAGCTACCCTTTTGAAACAAAATGGCGACGGCTTCTTCGAAAGATATAGTAAACCCTTTCGAAAGAATTCTTTTGAAAACAAGACAAGTGGAATTTCTTTGGATAGTAAAATAGAAGACCTTCAAAAGCTATTTAAAGTGGTCTCGACCCCTTCGAAAGCACCGTTTTGACTCCATACCTTCTGCCTTTCTCTAATCCACTATGTATCAAAGCAATGATACCATGTGTATTGGTTTCGACTTAGATGGGAGTGAAGGTACGTGGTCGAAAGGTCACTACTAGAAGTAGCGAAATCATGCTTCTGAACAAAAACTGTATTATTGCCTTTTTAGTAAATGCTTTTCAACAACTTTCCTATTTGTAAAACTTTAATTGGTTGCCATAAACTTTACAAAAATCTTTTCCTAAAATACTACCGAATTTATTTTAGATTTAATTAAAACAATTAGCAAAGAAGCCCTTCCCTTAATCATAACAATTAAAACATATAAGTCCTCCAACTAAATTAATTTAATTTCCATAGTAAATTTCTTAGGAAGAATCCTCAAAAATCATACAAATTAACTTTTAATATGTTATCTCACATATATAAATTTCGGACCCAAATTCGTTTATATAATTACCAAAATTAATTTCTAAACCCAATTATTATATTCTCCTCTGAAAATTCGTAATAAATTATCCATAGGTTGGATAATTATGAAAAATTTAACCCATCACCAAAATAATGTTTTACATAACATATTAAATCCTCATGGCATTTGAAACTCAATATAAACGATTTTAGCCTTAAAATCAAATAAAACATTTATCAAACAAACTTGTTTGAATATAACATATCATGTAATCCAAGCATATCATCATCAAAATCATCATAAAGGTTTTAAACATAAAATCCAAAATCAAATGCTCTTTTAGACAAAAATAGAGATGGTTTTGATTATTATTCACCTTTGATTTGGATAAGGACTTGAGATTTGATCTTTGATTAATTCCACTTGCTTGATTGCTTAGCTTTAATATATTTTTCCCCTTTTCTTTCCTTAGGTTATAGGCAGCCTGAGCTTTTGATTTACATTTTTGAATAATGAGTTATGAATGTGTAGAGAAATGGAAACAAGTTTGTAAGGGTAATGGGATTATGGTGGTGGAAAATCTCTATAATACTCTCGCTCTATGTTCTCATTAATTAACCTATACCGTTCATAAGCCCATTCTTCTTGTTTAATTAGCACAACCTCTAATAGACTTTTAAATCTCAATCCCCTTATCACACTAATATTTACATTATTCTAATTAATTTATCTAATTAAATCTTCTGAGTAATGTTATTAAAATTTGGGGTGTTACAGGCTCCCCTCCTTAAAGAATTTCGTTCTTGAAATTCAGTAAGGACTAAATACTAAACATAGCAATCATCTGTAATAGCTCCTAACTACCATTCTAGCCTACCTGACTAGCAACGGTCTATATAAAACAAATATAGAACATACCCTCACATCAGATCAGGATAAGTATCTCTAATTCTATCTTTTGTCTCTCAAGTACAGTCCTTCTCGCTATCGCTCCACTGAACTTTCACCAACTTTCTGTCTTGTTCCTTAACCTTTTCTCATCTCTCACAAGAACCCGAACTGGTTGTCTAACAAAAGTAAAATTTGATTCTACTATCAAGTCTTCCAACTCCGTCGGAGGAATAGTTGTCTCTGGATCATGCACATACTTGCGAAGATGAGACACATGAAACATATTATGGACTCCTGCCATACTGCTCGGCAACTCTACTTTATATGCAAGCTTTCCGATCATCTCTATAACTTGGAACAGACCAACATATCTCGCTGCCAGTTTCCCTGACTTTTCGAATTGTATCACACCCTTCATCGGTGATACCTTAATGAAACCCTATCTTCAACTTAGAATTCTAGATCTTTATGCCTCTTATCTGTGTAACTCTTCGGTCTAGACTGAGCTTCTTCATCCTTTCCCAAATTAACTCAATATTCTCTGTTGCGTCTCTAACCAGATATGGACCCAAGACTAATCTGTCTCTAGTTTCCAACCAACATGCTAGTGATTTGCATTGCCTTCCATACAAAGCTTCTAAAGGTACCATTCCTATACTAGCCTGATAACTTTTATTATAAGAAAACTCAACTAAATGTAGGTAATCTTCCCAAGATCCACCAAAGTCCAATACGCAAGCTCTCAATAAATCCTCGAGTACCTTATTGACTCTCTTTGTCTGCCCATCCGTCTGAGGGTGATACACGGTACTCATCTTAAGCTTGATACTCAACACATCCTGTAGACTCTTCCAGAATTCGCTAATAAACAAAGCATCTCTATCACTGACTATACTACTAGGAATTCCACGCAGTCTAACTATGTTCTTCATGAACAACGTAGCTAAAACAGGTGTCGTTCTGGTGACTTAACTGGAATGAAATAGGCACTCTTAATCAACCTGTCCACTATGACCCATATACTTTCATTTCCTCTATTTGACCTTGGCAAGCCATCTATAAAATCCATGGATAATGAATCCCATTTCCACACTGGTATCTCCAAAGGTTGAAGCAATCCACTCGGCTTTTGATGTTCGGCCTTCACTTGTTGATAGTTTGCACACTATCTAACCCACAAGCCAACATCCTTCTTCATATCTTCCCAATAGAAGCTCCTCTTCATATCTTGATACATCTTGGTTCCTCCAGGATGAATCGTAAATTTGGATAGATGACATTCCCCAAGAACTTCTTTCCTTAAGTCCTCAACATTCGGGACACACAACCGTCCCTTCTTTCTCAACCATCCCTTCTGGTCATGACAAAAATCCTTTAGATCATCGATCTTAGTTCCAACCTCAAGCCTTCTAATCTTCTCGGTTAATAATGGATCCTCCTTCTACTTAGAAGCAATCCTTTTGAACAACACTGGTCGAATTTCCAAACAGGACAACATGGCAATGCTCTGACTAGAACTAGCAGTCGCTCTTAATTGCACACTACATGTAGTCAAAGCTTTTAAAACTTTCCATTCTGCCAATATAGCTAACACCACATTTTGATGTCTTCTACAAAGAGCATCTGCTACTTTATTTCCTCTCCCAGGTGTATACTCTATACCAAAATCATAAGTTGCTAAAAACACCAGCCACCTTTGGTGTCTCATATTCAACTTCTTCTGAGAGAATAAATATCTTAAGGACTTATGATATGTGTATAGCTCAAATCTCTCCCCTAAGAGATAATGTCTCCATATCTTTAATGCAAAGATCACCATAGCCAACTCCAAATCATGAGCAGGATATCTTACTTCATGCGGTCTAAGCTGTCATGAAGCCTAGGTAATAACTTTACCCTTCTACATCAACATAGCTCCTAATCCAGTCTCACATGCATCGGTATACACCACCAACCCTTGGTTTCCGTCTAGAACAACTAACAAAGGTGCGTTGATCAACAAATGTTTTAACTTAAGGAATGCTTCCTCACATTTGTCGGACCAGACAAACTTCACGTCCTTCTTGGTTAACTTAGTCAAAGGTGCTGCTATCCACAAGAAATACATGATGAATCTCCGGTAATAACCAACTTGTCCAAGAAAACTTCTAATCTCAGTCACCGTCTCTGGTCTCTTCTAGTTATTAATAGCTTCGATCTTATCTGGATCGACTGATAAACCCTTTTCTAAAACCACATGACCAAGAAACTTAATCTCTTTCTTCCAAAAATGAAACTTTGAAAACTTCGCTTTCAGCGGATGTTGCCTCAGCGTCTCAAGTACCACTCTAAGATGACCTTCATGCTCTCTTTCATCCTTAGAGTATACTAAAATGTCATCTATAAACACCAACACAAACCTATCCAAGTACTCTCGGAAAACTCGGTTTATCAAATCCATGAAGAAAGCAGCTGCGTTCGTTAACCCGAATGGCATTATTAACCACTCATATGAACCATACCTAGTCTGAAACGCTGTCAATGGAATATTGTCCTCTGCCACTATTAACTGATGGAAACCTGTCACCAAATCCAATTGGGAAAATACTATGGCTGTACACAGTTAATCAAATAGATCGTCAATTCTCGGCAAAAGATACTTATTCTTAATCGTCTCCTGGTTCAATTTACGATAGTCGATACACATTCTCAACGAACCATCTGGTTTCTTCACGAACACTGTGGCCGCTACCCAAGGCGAACTTCTTGGTTTAATAAAATTACTTCCTTCTAGATGCACTAGCTGCACCTTCAATTCCTTTATCTTGGTCGGTGTCATCATGTTTGGTGGTCTACTTACAGGTTCAGCTCCTGGTATAAGATCTATCTGAAACTCAACAGCTCGTTTCTGTGGAAGTCCTGTTATTGACTCAAAACATCTGCAAACTCTCTTACTACTTGAACCTGACTTAACTCTCCTTTTATTTCCATAGCTCTCAATAAAGCACAAGCTCTTTGGTCAGAATTCTCCACTGAGAATATGATTCGGTTATGACTATCAGGGTGTCTTAGTGATATCTCGCTCCCTTAGCAAAATATCCTAGCCTCGTATTTACCTAATCAATCCATACCCAAAATGATTCTGAAATCTACGATATAAAAATTATATAGACTGCATGCAAACTTATGACCTAACAAATCAAGTTCTAACTGGTCACATCTCATACCTAGAGTTTCATACCCTCCTATCAGATTCGCAACCCTTAAGGAAGTAACAAGGTATGTGGGTTCTAAGCATAACCTATCAACCAAACACTAAGATATAAATGAATATGATGCACCGGTATCAAATAGTATCCTAACTGCTATACTCTGAATCAAAAGCGTACCTTCCATCTTAGTCTTTCCTTTCTCAGCAACAGTTGGCCTACCAAATGATGGTCCAATAGCAAAAACCTTTCCCTTGTCTGCCTTGACTGGTTCTGGACACTGATTCTTATAATGCCCTACCCGGTCATAGTTAAAGCACTTCATGCTCTTCTTTTCTGCAGCTCCTTCCCTTTGCCTGTCCGGCATTCATGCGCATAATGACCCTTCTTATCGCACTTGAAACACACCAGATCAGCCTTTGCCTTCTTGGCAGCCTCTCCCTTTTGGGCTTCCTTCTTCTTAAAGAACTTCCTCTTCTTTCCTTGAGAACCGTGGGTTTCAACTAGCTTTTTGTAACACCCCGTGAGTTTTAATATGAATTAAAATGTTAAAAATGTAAATTTACATAAAGGACGAAATGGTAAATTTCACAAATAAATGAATTTGTGAATTTTGACTTTTCCATTGTATTAAGTATATTTTTCTAGCCCAAATTAATATATAAATTGTCAAAAATGGATACCGTATAAAGAAGATACGAAGCATTTATTGTAGCTTATGTTTTGCGTTTATTTTGAAAACAAGGGATTTATGCCAGAATATGGTAAAACTTAATTGTTAAGAAACAAGTTAAGTGTGTGTTATCCCGTCTTTTGGCAAGGCCGTGACACCAATAAACTAACGGAAATCAATGACAATTCGTCCCGAAGGTCGGTTATACGCAGGCTCACTATGGATATCGATGAATTTTGTCCGAGTCCGGATCAAGCTACAATTGACAAGACATGACAAGCAAAGCCGTGAAAGGCAACGTTTTAAATTTCAAGTCAATCGGAGTTCGCATGCTCAAGATATGATCGATGCAATTCGAGCAATCAACCGAAAGGTCTTGTTCGTATCCATCAATCCCCTACTGTTCGTATCCATTAGGCCTCAACTGTTCGTATCCATCAATCATCAACTATTCGTATCCATCAGGCCTCAACTGTTCGTATCCATTAATCCTCTACTGTTCATATCCATCAATCCTCTACTGTTCGTATCCATCATTCCTGTGTTGTTCGTATCCATCAATCATCAACTGTTCGTATCCATCAGGCCTCAGTTGTTCGTATCCATCAATCCTCTACTGTTTGTATCCATCATTCCTCTGTTGTTCGTATCCATCAAGTGCAATAGCGATCGATATGAACAGTGCAACAACGATCGAGTGCGAACAGTGCAACAGCGATCGAGTACGAACAGTGCAACAACGATCGATACGAACAATGCAACAGCGATCGAGTGCGAGAAGTGCAATAGTGATCGATATGAACAGTGCAACAGCGATCGAGTGCGAACAGTGCAACAGCAACGATCGAGTGCGAACAGTGCAACAGCGATCGAGTGCGAACAGTGTAACAGCGATCGAGTGCGAAGGAGACAGCCTTCAAAAAACACGAACTTGCATCGATCATATCTCACAATCTACAAGTCCAAATGCCACCAAATATTCATAGGATCTTGCCTACAGCCTAAAGAATGTCCATGATCGATCTTGACTCGATCGGGCAAGATCTCGATCGATACGAAATTCATCCGTATCGATCACGGATCGAGTCAAAATTGCATGGAATCGATCGCGTGGGCCCGTGCACGTGCCAGAAGAGGTCTCCCGAGATCTGAGCGAGATATTTGCATCCTACGCCTATAAATAGCCTCCTAAAGCCTACAGAAAAGGGACTTTTGATTCTTTTACGCCCAGACTCTGCTGGAATCATCATTGTACTCGAAATTTACTGTTGTAATCAGTGGTAACTCGTTGTAGTTGACAACCAAACATCAATAAAATCATCAACTTCAAAGTGGATGTAGGCCGGATTGCCAAACCACTATAAACTCTGTGTTCTTTACTGCTTTCCTTTCAATTTTCTGAGTGTTCTTCATTTTTAATTCTCTACACACTTGTTATCTGTAATCTGTGATTGTGAACTGGTGCTTTCATCGACAATTGGGTGTTTGTGACCAATTTTGGCGCAAACAATGTGCATATAAAAGATGAGAAGAAAAGGGTGTTTATGCGCATAAATATGAAAATGCTTCAAGTGGGAAGTATTAATTGCAGCACTTGAAAGGTTGAATATGTTAAAAAGAATGGAACAAAAATAATTAATGCAAAGAGAGAAGGAGCATTAATTACCCTTTTTGGAATTATTTGAAATTAGGATAAATGTGTATACATTTAAATAAAGGGTTATTTGAAAGGAAATGCGTAGATAAAAAGTGCTAGTTATTAATGTATACGTGTATATGTTTAAAACAATTAATAATACTTGCATGCATTAATAAATCCAATTTATCAAGTACAAATTAGGATTTGAATTAATTGATTTACTGATTAATTAAGAGAAGCATTTCTTGAAGAAAAAGGTAATTAAAAAGAATAACGCTAATTTGAATTGTAGGCATTAACAAATACAATCAATTGCAAAATTGATTGCGTAATTAAAAGGTGTAATGCAAGATTTATTATTTATGCATATGTAGTTAGATACCAATTAATAAAATTGGTATGAATTCAAATTGATTGATTCGAAATGAAGTTAATGACATAAATGAGAATTATGTAACCATTGCATTAATGAGAGAAAAGGAGTAATGTTTATTTAGGCAACAAATTAAGGTAATAAGAAAAGGAAGATACTAATGCATGTTTGAAAAGAATAACAATTTATGCAAGAGGAAAAGGTTTATTTTTAAAATCTGGCATTTAATAAAAGTTATACATTTTGAAAGATATGTTTAAAAATTATATGTTTGGATAATAAATTGTTTTAAGGGAAATATAGAGAAAAGATGTTAGTTAACAAAATATGGAATGGAAATTAAGAGTATTAATTAAGATTAGAATCTTAATTGACTGACTTAAGTGGTAAATTTGTTGCACTAATTTGGGCAATCTAATTGTTGGAAAAGGAAAAGGGTTTATTTATACAAATAAAGGGACACGAATAAAAAATGAATTTTGGTATAAATAAATCTTCATTGGAGTTGTTCAATAAGTAAAGAGGAAACCAACATGTGTTTGTGTATATGTATGTGTACATATATGAATATACTTCTGAATTAAATACATGGTACTTTGCCATATTTAATTTTAGTAGTAAAGTGTAAAATGTGAATAAGTATTATGGACTAAATTGGTATAAATGAATTAATTAGCATAACATAAATGATGGTAATGAGAATTTTTCATTTAGAAAGGAAAGTAAATAAAAATTGATTTATGGATTGATTGATGTTATAGGCATGTGCACATATTGTTAACCTTTGAAGTAGATTTGACATATTATTTAAAAATGTGTCTAGGTTCATTGGATTAAATCTAATGGTCTAGGTTTAATAAGATAGGATTACATGGAAATAAAGCAATCAATCAATGGTTAGGATTAATATAGATCTCCTATAAATTAAACCACTAACCTAACCTAACTCTTAACTCTTCTCTCTAATCCTAATTGCTGTCATCTTCTTACCTCTCCTCCATTAATTCTTATATTTACATATAAATAAACAAAAATAAAATCAAAATCAAAATCAAAGAACAAGATTAAAGAAGATCTAGAGATTTGAGAGAAGACTAAGCGGATCTAGGAAGGAATATGGTAGGATTAGAACCAGATCCAAGGGAAATACAGTATCTAGAGATTGAAATTAAAGCTAAGGATTTAAGCATGGGGAATTAATGTCAGTCAAATCTCAAAGTCCTTATCCTAATCAAGGTGAATAATAATCTAAATCATCTCTATTTTGTTTTATGATTATTTTATTTTCGGGTTTAAGACCAAATCCATTATAATGATGATTTTGATGATGATATGCTTGGATTTTATGTGATGTTAACTCAAATAAGATTATTTGATAAATGATTTACACAGTTTTGAGGCTAAAACCGATCATAATGATTTTTGTATACCATGAGAAAATTTTATGTTATGGAAAACATGATTTTAGATACGGGTTTAAATTTTTATAATTTTCCAAGCTATGGAAAATTTACTATGAATTTTCAAAGGAAATATGAATACTTGGGTTTAGAAATTAATTTCGGTTATTTTATAAAGAATTTAGGTCTAAATTTTTTATACGTTAGATAAAATATTGGAAGTGAATTTTTGTAATTTTTGGGGGATTTTTCCTAAGTGATTTACAATGGAAATTAAATTATTTAAGAAGGAGGATTTAATTATTTTAATTTTTTTGCTTAATGGAAGGGCTTAATTGTAAAAATTAATCTTTGTCTAGATCTGAAATTATGCGGCAGTTGTTTTGAGAAAGAATTTGAAAAGATTAAGGCAATCAATTAAATGTTTACAAATAGGCAGGTTAGTTATAAAGTTATTACTTTAAATAGCATTAATTCGGCATTTACCCAGAAAAAAGTTGGCTCCGCCTCTTTCAGAAGTAGCTTTCGACCCATTACTTCCACTTCGACCAAGTCGAAACCTACCAAAGCCGAAATCAATACACAAGGTATCACAATGATGGTACGTAGTGAATTGGAGAAAGGCGTAAGACATGGTATCGAAACCATTGCTTTCGATGGGGTCGAAACCTTTGTTTCGCTTTCCAAAGATAAGCGCCTGCCTTTTTCAAAAGAATGTTTTCGACCAAGTCAAAACATTTTTAATCTTTCGAAGATGTTGCTTTCGAATCTGTTACTGCCTCTTTGTTTAAGTGTAGCTTCCGAATGAATTCCTTTTTTATAAATCAATGCTTTCGAAAAGGGTGGATTCAACTTAATCGAAACCTTGCTGCCAATCTTATGCCTTTCGAAGTTATTGATCAATGCTTTCAAAATGTAGCTTTTGTTTTTAAAATTGTACTAAGCCACTTCCTAAAAGCTTTCGAAAGGGTTCAAGGGTTTCGAAGGCAATGGCTTCGAAAGGGGGTTTCGATGTTATCCTTCAATATTTTACTTAAATGATTCAAGCTTTCAAAAGGATGGTTCCGAAGCCATCAAAAATTTTCCCTAAACAATTTTATATGAAGATTAATGGTTTCGAAAGGGTTACTTTTTTATATTCACTTTGACCCAAAAGATATTTTTAAAGATAAACCCAATGGTTTCGAAAGGGGTACTTTCAATAGTTTCGAAGCTATGATTCTAAGAGTTTATAAGTAATGCTTTAATACTTTCGAAAGGTATATTTTGGTTTCGAAAGAGATGATTTAAAGAGCTTCGAAAGGTATATACTTAGTGTTTTGAAATTTCTATGCTTTCGAAGGAGGTTATCCAAGGGTTTTGAAAGTGATGTTTTATGATTTCAAAAAAAATAAACCAATCTCATTTTAAAGGAAAAACCATGGCATAAATAAAGATCTTTGAAATGAAGTTTTCGAAAAAGTTTTTCTTGATTAACAAGTTAAAGGGATTAACCAAGTTTTATATAGAATGGTTTCAAGGATATTTAACCACAGGTGTTGGTATTACTATATTGTTAAGATTGCTTCTTCATATATTTGTTCACATTGTTATGAACCCATAACGGTACTTTTGGGAAGGGCAGAATAACCAGCTAGGTTGACCCAGTAGTGAATATAACTTAAGAAACGTTAAAATCTTAATTAAAGATATTGGCGGGGGTTAATAGGTTCACTGTAAGCCCATGAAAACTATGTATAGCAAAAGATATTGGCAGGGGCCAATAGGTTTATAGTTAGCCCATGAAAACTATATCCGGATTAAGATATTGACAGTTAGTCAATAGGTTCCTAGTTAGCCCATGAAAACTAGGATAAAAAATTAAGATATTGATAGTTACTCAATAGGTTCCTAGTCAGCTCATGAAAACTAGGATAAGAAATAAAGATATTGGAGTTACTAATAGGTTCTTAGTAATCCCATGAAAATTATGAAATCGGACAGGTAGTCCATAAACATTTAGCAGGTTATTAGTAAGCCCATGAAAACTAATAGGTTAATAGTATCTCTAGAAACTATAATTGTAATAGATAGTTAGAATGAATGGGGATGGATAATCCAGATTTAATATACTTGTTTGCATATCATCAAATTATTTTGAATTATTTTTAACCATTGGGGATACAGGAGCATAGTATATGGTTTTATAAAGCTTTAAGATACTAGTGAGGGGAAAACCCGTTCTGCTAAGCGGCATGGTCTCAATTTATATCTAAATTGTCTGAGATGGTAGATTATTATTCATACCAGGCTTTATGTCTGACTCGAAGTTTATGTTTTTCCCCTTAAACTCTCGAGTGCTCAATTGATTTTGAGTAGTTTGAGAGTTGAGGATTTCAGGTTCTTTTTAGACGAATAAATCTTCCGGAGATGTGCAGGAGGCAAACTAGTTAATAAGAGTTCTTTATATTCCACAGTGTTTTGGTTACAAAGGCAAACCTGTTTTATTGCCTTATTATATACTCTGATCAATCAAGGGGGCATCTTCATATGTCGCTCTTGGCGTATGTTGTAATAAGTATATTTTGTTTGATTGTAGTTACGATCGTGGGATTATGTAATGAACTTGAAATGTTTTTGAAATGGAATGTGGAACGTGTTTTGATGATTTAATTTTTTTACATATCCATGTGTTTATGTTATATCAATGTATCTAACATTACTATATTTGGTCGCCGAGGATTAATAACTATGAATGACTGCAGCATCCGTAGCCATTAGTTTTGGGCCTCCAAGTGAGGGATGTTACTCTTTCCCTTCCCATAAGTAGTAAGCATTTCCTCATATCGGATTGCCATCTCCATAACTACATTACAAGGATCACGGAGATGAGGCAAGGTCGCCGTAGAAATCTCGGGTCTCAATCCACGAATGAACTTTTCATTCCTCTTGATGACGGTGTCAATGGTAGCATACCCATATCTGGACAGCTCATCAAACTTAGTAGCATACTCAATTACCGACATCTCTCCCTGCACCAAATCCATGAACTTTATCAACAATGTCGATTTAGAAACTTCAGACAAAACCTCTGTTCGAATCTCCTTCGAAACTCTGCCCAAGCCAACTCTTCCACAGCTACTCCGGCAGTAACACTATTCCACTAATGAAGCGCTGCTCCCTGCAACTGCCTAGAAGATAATCTCCTCATTTGCTCATTATTCAATCCCAAGTCAGCGAAGATCCTCTCACAATGCAACAACCAATTTTCAACTTCTATGGCATCCTCCGTTCCTACAAACGGCTTCCCACCAAGACTGATGTAATCTCTGCTCAACTTAGCATAGTTACTCCCAATTGGGACCACTGAATTAGCTCCTCCAACATTCCCAACTACTCCAGCAGCTGCTCCAGCTTGCATCAGATTGACGAAGAACTAATACATCATCCCCATATCCACTGGTGGATTTCCAGCACTTACATTGGCATCTGCATTTTGATTAGCATTTTCCTGTCGATCCGGGTTCCTCCTAGTGGGTCTAACATTTCTGTTTGTTATGGTGCTTCCTCCACCGAGATTTCCTCTTCCATTTCCTGTCGCCATATCTTTCTTTCTCGTAAATCTGCATACGAGCCTTAATAAGAAGAATGGTCTAAGAGAGAGGGGAACACGTACTATATATATACACACATATATATCTCAAATACAAGTACATTAATAAAGCGTTAACCCAAACCCCGATCCAATATTCTGATTCATTGGATTATGTTTTGAAAAAACTTTTAGGCTTAAATTTCTTTTAACTTTTCATAAACCTATGCTCTGATACCAACTTGTAACATCCCCCATTTGGAGGCCCAAAACTAACGGTTACGGATGACTGTAGCATCCATAGACGTTAATTTTGGGCCTTCAAATAGGGGATGTTACACAGCTCCTGCTTGCATTATGTTGAAAAAGAACTGATACATTGCTCCCATATCAACGGGTGGTGTTCCTGCACCTACGTTAGCAGCTGTATGTTGAGTCGGATTTCTCCTAGTGTTGGGCCTGACATTTCCATTGGTAGTGGTGCTTCCTGCATCGAGATTCACTCTTCTGTTTCCTGCCTCCATATCTTACTTCCTTAAATCTATATTTGAACCTTAATAAGATATGGAAGAAAAGTGTTATCCGGCATTTTGACCCGACTATATCCAACCTGACTGACAAGTTAGACTCGACTGTCATCAAGACCTGAAGCCTAGAGCAATGATTGTGGGGTCCAACAATCAAGCATAGATGATAATATGAAGTAGAAGCATGAAGGCTCAATACAACCCGAAGATGGATCGGGTACAATCCGTATTCTACACTATAGGCCGTATCGTATCGATTCCACGACTCAATTTTGCAGCAATGATCGGTCAATAACTCAAAATCTACACATGATATCAACATGAAACTTGGAGTACAAGCTTAATACAACATATGGAACACCTCCTAGGGATCTTATTCTAATTGGAAGAAGTTGGAGGGATCGGCATAACTCCCTTTGGAGGAATCGGTAAAAATCAGAATTCAAGCAACATTACTTCACGGAAAATGTGATATCTCTTAAACTGTGTGTCGGAATTGCACGAAATTTAAGGAGCAAGTAGCAAACATCATGTGAAATCCATTATAGGGATTGAAGCCCATTTGGACATACTAATAGGGATCGGTACAGATCCCTATTGTGGGTCCCAATGGGCCTGGAAACTTTTGGGTGGCCTCGCCTTGGTCTCCCAAACCTTCAGCTGTAATTTCAGTCCAATCCGAGCACGTCTTTCCCTATAAATACAGCAGGCATGGCATCAGAAAAGGGATCCTGCTTTCTCTGCCGAGGCTCTGCCATTTTTATTCTTTACTTTTGTACTGATGGATCCCAGCTGATCCAAAGATTCTTGTAATCATAATCAAGTGGAAGATCAATAAAAATATACAATGGACACAGGCCAAGATTGCCGAACCACTATAAAAATTTATGTGTTCATTTATGATATTTGCTCTATTTTAATTTAATTCTTCATTTAATCTCTACTAGATTCTAGTAGGTATTGATGCTCATTTTTGGTGTCAACATTTTGGTGCTTTCACTGAAAATCGAATTCTCGGCTTGATTAGATCACATCATCTACTTGTGGATTCACGTATTCGCAAGATAGATCAGGCTATTAACCTACAAACTTCCAATTTTACTCAGATTTGAAGGAAATCTAAAGGAAGCTGATAGCCATGGTTAGAGGAACTAAGTCTACTTCCCGTGTTTTTGGAGGATTTGATTATGCTAGTGTTCTTGTTGGTGTTGTTCATGTGTTCATGTCCATTTAGAAGGGATCAGATTCACTCATGTATGCAAGTTCTTGGGATCAGATACTGAAGTTTACACTCAAGTTAGCCAAAATGTGAAAGTGTGTACGCTTGTGCACACTAATTACGGATCGTGTAATATGGACTAATATATGCGGAATGTTATTTACAATTGCTATACAAGTAAATATTCAATAAACTAACTATATAGCAATTCACAGATATAGAATAGTAAATGCAGTAAACTGTAAAAATCACACCAGGGATTTTTATACTGGTTCGGACCTCCCGTCCTACGTCCAGTCCCAGACTCCTATCTGGATTTTCACAACCAACTACCTCGCTTCACCCGGAGGAACAGGTTTACAACACCCGAACAGCCGAACGGGATTTCGTGCCTCTTACAACACCGAGGACTTCAACAAAAATAAATACAATTGCCGTTGACAACTTGTGCTCTTGATAACACGAATTTGTCACTTGTAGTACACCCTTCCTATAATCTTATCCTCAAAGTATGTGAATGATGTTTGTGAAGATTGAAGGAAGTATATTACTTAATTGAATCAAAAGATATGAAATAATTTCAATGATTCAATAAGCAATTGAAATGTTTGAGAGTTCAAGACAGAGATCAATAGAATAGAGATTCGAATAATAGAATTGGTTAATTGGAATAATGATTTCATGATGTTTATATAAGAAATAAACAGTTGTAACCCTTTGTGAAAAGATACAAACAAAGGTCATGATCATTGGTGAAGAGAAAGAGAAGCAACCGTTGAAGAAAAGGAAGTGTCTGTACGAAAGGTTGCTTTCTGTTTGAAAACGGTCGACAGGTCAAAATGGACCAGTAGACAAGAATTTGAATATATATACGTTATGTACACTTGTGCACGTTATCTGTGCATTCTGGGTAGAAACGGTCGACCGCCTTATTTTAAACCGGTCGACCAGTTTAGCCCAGACTGCACAGTTAATGTGCACTCATACATATATACATTTATATTCAAAGATTGAAGTTATGAGATTATTTGAGGATAGATTTTAACATAAATAACACTACTAATATACCAAATAATCAACCTCTAATGTATGGAGCTCTTTGTGTCTCTTTAAAACAATGAATAACTTCTTTTTGTCGATCACGGCTTATCCCTTTGTCAGAAATCAAAACTCTATAAAAATCTTGACTCAACATTCTCCCCCTTTTTGATTGATGACAACATATATCTGAATCTCTGAATCTCCCCCTGAATATGTGATCTCCCCCTGAGATTTTGTCTGTATTCTTTATATAAATATATATATTCCTGCAGATAATTGTTAGCTCTTTCTCCCCCTTTGTCATCGACAAAAAGGAGTAATAGATAATGGAATAATATAGGAATGTATCAACCAGAATATCCATTTTCCTCTTTTCTTAAGTGGTACCTGCAAAAAATATAATTAAGACCATGGTACCCACTTTTTATAGGGTCCTAAGAGTTAGATCTTAGGAATCCAAACCCATATGGGTCCGGTATCCCCTTTATATACATAATTAGAATTATAATGCACAGTATTCATGAAATTCTGAATATATTTGTTCCTAATCAAATTGTTATTTGTTTTAGGAACCCATATTTTGATAGTCTTGACATTTTTCTTCTGAAATTTCACAACTGGTTTTGGTTTGGAATATAATAAACTAAGATTTTTCTTAGCTCCAGTCTTTTGTACTTTCTTTTTCCTTTCATTACCAAGATGTTTCTTGGTTTCTTGTTTCCTATATCCCAAACCTTGTTTATTTGAAACAGATTGTGAACTTTCAATGATTTTTGTCAAATTTTCTCGACCTTTGTTAAAGTTAGAAACATTTTGAGTTATGTCATCTAACTTAGTTTGTAAGCTCGCCTTTTCTAGGTCCAGATTTTTGACTTTTGCCTTAAGCTCATGATTTTCAGTAGCGAGAGCATCATTTTTCTCTTTTTGAGTTTCAATTTCTTGACTCAAAAGAGATAATTGAGAGTCAACATTAGATGATGATTCTTGAAGTTTTTCAAGTTCTTCTTCTAATACTTTCTTCTCGTCTTTTAACATATCTCGTTCAAACTCTGCTCTACTCAAATCTGCTTTGGCTACTTTTAATTGACGTTTTATGTCTTTATATTTGACTATCAACTCAGAATTTATATCAAGTAATTCATCAAATGTAGGAATTTGTACCTCATCTTCTGTTGCCATAAAACAAACATTAGCTTGTTCATTCTCCTGATCACTTTCACTTTCAGATGAGGATGAGTCTGAATCATCCCATGTTACTGAAAAGGCTCGTTTCTTTGACTTGTCCTTCTTATGTTTGAATTTATCATTTTCTGACTTCTTCTTCTGTTCTGGACAATCCTTCTGCATGTGCCCCTTTTTGTCACAGTTGAAACATTCTATAGTTGATGAAGATGGTTTGCTTGATCCAGGTTTCCTTTTGTTGTAGCGACTGGCTTTTCGATATTTTAGGAATTTTTTGAATCCTTTTGCAATGAATGCCAAATCTTCATCTTCAGAATCTGATTCATTTTCATCTTTCTCAGCATGAAATGCTACATTTTTCTTCTCTTCTTTCTGTTCTTTTCTAGCCTGCAAATTTGCTTCATAGGACATTAAATTTCCTATCAATTCATCTGGCTTCATGATGGAAAGGTCATTAGCTTCTTCAATTGCTAATACTTTTCCTTCCCATTCACTAGTCAGAGAATGTAGGACTGTTGAAACAACATCAAAATCTGAATATTTTTGCCCTAATCCGATAAGTGCATGATGAATAGTTTGAAATCTTGAATACATATCATTGATTGTCTCATTCGGTTTCATTTTGAAATTTTGAAACTGACTCTTCAGCATGGCTATTTTGGCTTGTTTAACCTTGTTAGTACCTTCATGAGTGGTTTTCAGCGTTTGCCAAATTTGATATGCAGTAGTGCAGATACTAACACGGTTATATTCATTTTGGTCTAATGCACAAAACAACATATTTATTGCCTTTGCATTTACAGCTGCTGCTGTTTTCTCAGCCGTTGTCCATTCTGAATATTCAGTTGTTGGATTTACTATTTCTTTTTGAGTAGCATTCCAAGCATCATAGCTATTTGATTGCATGAAAAATGACATACGTGTAGCCCAATAGCTATAGTTGAGACCATTAAAGAATGGAGGTCTTTGTGTTGATTGACCTTCCGTGTAAGTGCTAGAGCTAGTGCTTGCGTTATTTGCCATATTACAAGAATATATCAAATAACGGTGTTACGGTTATATGATAACCTGGCTCTGATACCAAATGAAAGTGTGTACGCTTGTGCACACTAATTACGGATCGTGTAATATGGACTAATATATGCGGAATGTTATTTACAATTGCTATACAAGTAAATATTCAATAAACTAACTATATAGCAATTCACAGATATAGAATAGTAAATGCAGTAAACTGTAAAAATCACACCAGGGATTTTTATACTGGTTCGGACCTCCCGTCCTACGTCCAGTCCCAGACTCCTATCTGGATTTTCACAACCAACTACCTCGCTTCACCCGGAGGAACAGGTTTACAACACCCGAACAGCCGAACGGGATTTCGTGCCTCTTACAACACCGAGGACTTCAACAAAAATAAATACAATTGCCGTTGACAACTTGTGCTCTTGATAACACGAATTTGTCACTTGTAGTACACCCTTCCTATAATCTTATCCTCAAAGTATGTGAATGATGTTTGTGAAGATTGAAGGAAGTATATTACTTAATTGAATCAAAAGATATGAAATAATTTCAATGATTCAATAAGCAATTGAAATGTTTGAGAGTTCAAGACAGAGATCAATAGAATAGAGATTCGAATAATAGAATTGGTTAATTGGAATAATGATTTCATGATGTTTATATAAGAAATAAACAGTTGTAACCCTTTGTGAAAAGATACAAACAAAGGTCATGATCATTGGTGAAGAGAAAGAGAAGCAACCGTTGAAGAAAAGGAAGTGTCTGTACGAAAGGTTGCTTTCTGTTTGAAAACGGTCGACAGGTCAAAATGGACCAGTAGACAAGAATTTGAATATATATACGTTATGTACACTTGTGCACGTTATCTGTGCATTCTGGGTAGAAACGGTCGACCGCCTTATTTTAAACCGGTCGACCAGTTTAGCCCAGACTGCACAGTTAATGTGCACTCATACATATATACATTTATATTCAAAGATTGAAGTTATGAGATTATTTGAGGATAGATTTTAACATAAATAACACTACTAATATACCAAATAATCAACCTCTAATGTATGGAGCTCTTTGTGTCTCTTTAAAACAATGAATAACTTCTTTTTGTCGATCACGGCTTATCCCTTTGTCAGAAATCAAAACTCTATAAAAATCTTGACTCAACAAAATGGTTGATCTCTCTCTTAAAGCCTAGACGGTCGATCCCTCCAATCTCAACTGCAACCGATCCTTTAGCCTAAATGACCAAACCATCACCAAGGCAATTCAACCGACTCCTAAATACATATACATGCTCAATACCGATCCCTCCAAAGACGTCAATACCGATCCCTCTATAAGGTGTATATATCGATCCCTTTATAAGGTGTATATACTGATCCCTTAGCAAAAATGATCGATCCCTCATATGACCAATCCCTCCATATGACCAATCCCTCCATATTATCGATCCCTCCTTATGACCAATCCCTTATATGACCGATCCCTCTATATGACCGATCCCTCATATGACTGATCCCTCCATATTACTGATCCCTCATATGACCGATCGCTTCATATAACTGATCCCTCCATATTACCAATCCCTCATATGATTGGTTTATCCACTACCGATCCCTATGTCACGTTCGTCCAGAACCAAACCCTGTACCACCGATCCCTCAGATGGCAATTCAGCTGATCCGCAGCTCAGCGCCCCCGCATTTTGGATTTGAAACTCGACTTAAAGATGTTGCATTCTATTTGCTTCCCTTACATCATGTGACAAACCGAGGCATTGGAGATCAAGCGACTGCTGTTGAATTGCAGCCAAGGAATGGACAAGGAACTACTACTCAAACGGTACACCCAAAGGCTAGAGAACCAAGATGATATGAGACAAACTGGGATCGGTTACTAGATCAGGCTTCTAGGGTAGATTACGAGTGCTCTCAACAGACCAGCTTCCAAACGCTTGACTTGCCCGCTATGATATGATGGCTTGTGTGACGACCGCCCTACACCGCTTATTATGCCATCTCAAAGTATAGCTATCCATCTTCAAAGTCAAACCTGAAGTAGTCACCTATTCGACTCAAAGAAAACCTAGGAAGTTCTGGCCCAAGGTCAAACTTGGGTAAAACCAAGATTTTCTCCAAGCAAATAGCAAATTTTCTTGGGTCGGACTACAAGTAAATTATCACCAATCTGTCACACATTGGACAATCATGCATACAACATTCACAAGCATTACAAACAACCTTAACTTGAAAATGGACCGGACTAACAACAACTGGAGCATTTCCCCCAATCGAAGCCCATCCACCGAAGCCATTTAATATGCAAAATATCCCAAGAGATTCAATATACCAACAATGCCGGTGTATTCTGGAAACACAAACCCCCAAAAGCATCTCATGAAAAATGAAGGGCAAATGAATTTTGCCAGAGCAACGAACACAATTAAATGCTGATTCTTTCCCATATTCCTCAAGGGAGTAGTGACCGATCATGTGATTTACGCGATCACCGCTCAAGTCCATCTCCTCATTTAATCAGTTGGCTAAGGAGTTTCCCCGACTTATCCCAAGTGCCAGGCGAGCCACTTAAAGACTTTTGGCAGATATTTAACACCGCTATCAAAGTGAGAAATCACAGCGAGAATATCATACGGATGGCGTTGATAAAGGGAATTGACCCCGAGACACACTTTGTCGATTGGTTACCTGGAGAGCATCATATGACCTTGAATTATTTATGTTACCAAGTGAACCAGAACCTAAGCAAGGAGGAGGTATAGTAGACTAAGAGAAAGAACGATGCCAGCCTGTTGGTCGAATGAAGTCATAGCGAGGGCAGCATTGAGGCCTTATATAAGGACTCAGATTCTAGGAGATGACCCAGAATCCCAAAATCCGACTCATATACTCCTTTGAACGATTCAATCAAAAACATCTACTTGGAGACTCACGACTCGAGGCAGTACTGGAAACTAACCTCGAGAGAGTCCACTGAAACATAGAAGAAATCCGGGAAATGTTGTATATTTCAAGACAAACACGATCATAACACCAGCGATTGCAGGTGTTTTTTTCTTCTTTTTTTGTAAAAAGAGACTAAAACAAATAAGATAAAAAAAATCTTTCAATCAATAACCAAGCTCAAAACCTAAGAAGAAATTATCTAAGAAGATAAAAACTAAGTTTAGAAGCAAAAAACCAAGCTAAAAAACAAACAATAACCAAGTTTACAAAAAAATTCTTCCAATCAATAACCAAGCTAAAAAACAAATAAGATAAAAACAAGATAAACAAACTAAGAAGAAACTATCTTCAGCCTAACAACTAAGTTCACAAGCCCACTAAAATAATTGAAATAAAATAAATTCCCACATTCTCAATCGAAGACCATGAAATAAAATGAACAGAACACCCCGTCCAAAATCTCAAATCGAGTTTAATTTCGCAAATCGAAAGCTTTCCTCTTTTTTATGGGAGTCTGTTCACGGTGGTTGTCTCGGTTATGGTGGAGGAAGATGCAAATTTGGGGTTTCGCGAGATGGCTGTGGTTGTTTAAAGTGGATGATGTTTGAAGTGTTGGGGTATTTGATGGAGGAAGCAACAGTTGGCTTCGGGTTTGTTCATAGCAAGGCAGGGAAGAAGTGTGGTTATAGCATTAAGGTCAGTTGATACGTGGGTGTTTGGGTTGTATGGAACAGTTTTCTTTGGTGGGAATAGGAAGGTGGGATTTGTACTGTTAGGTGATTTGTATACAGTTGAAGTTGAAGTTGGCTGTAGTTGAAGTTGCAGTTGATTGTATTTGAAGTTGCAGTTGACTGTAGTTTGATGCATTGATGATAGAGGAATGTAGTTGTAATGTGGGGTTATGGTAATCAGCAGTGGGTATGTGCAGAGGTTGATGAAGTGTTTTGTATAAGTGGTTGGAGTTGTTATAGCAGAGGGGAAAGGGAGGATGGCTGATGTTGGTGGTTGGTTTTGTGCAATGAAGGGAAGGTCCGTTTGGAGTGGACATGGGGTAGTGCATAGTGCACAGGCAGTAAGGCACAGAGGGCAGTGTATTTAAAAAAAAGAAGGAAAATGAAAATGTAAAAGGAGAAAATTGTAAATGTAAAAGAAAAAATGCAGGTGTAAATAATAAAATATTTTTGTTTTTGAAATTGTGTGTGTGTATTAAACTAGTAATGAAAAAGGAAAAACAAGCAGACAAACCAAATCACACAACAAACATGCACACAATTTTTTTCTAAATTACAACTTAACACATAAAATGAAAACACACAAAAATCAAACAAAATTAATTCAAAGACCAAAACTAAAAATCAAATTAATTCCCCGACAACGGTGCCAAAAACTTGTTTAACGACTAAATCTCTATCGGATTAGAAAAATAGCCAAAAAAATTAAATTAAAAATAATCACAAGTGCACGGCGTACAATTCTAGTACGTGGCGAGTACAGGTCTATTCATAGGGAATTGAAAGTAATATTAAAATTTCTACTCAGTCAAATTAAACCAAGAATTTAAAGTTGTGTTAAGCTAAAAATTGTAAATAAACTAGCAAAAGAAAATGGATAAAAATATGAGAGTTTGAATGCAATTTAGAGGCAAATTCCTTCTCATGGTCACATAAATCAACATATATGAAATTATCATCTCTCTTTTTTGGTCATTAGTGAATTTAGTTGATGTGTTTATCATAAGTATTGGCTATTTGTGCTTTTAGTTAGTGAAACATTAGCCATCAAACTTTAACACAGCCTCCAAACCACTTGTTAACTCTCACGAAAATGTCAATGAACTTGAAAATAAAATCTATTCTAAGCATGATCAATTTACTATTGATTAGTAATATAGACCATCAAATTTTGATTTTAAAATCCACTTCATTACCATAATCATATGTAGATGAAGAGGTAATTTGTGTTTGTGTTTGTTTAAGTATAGCCTATTTGGTGTTAATAACATAGGCTATCAAATTGAAAGCTAAATAACAAAACTTAACCCATTCAAACATTTCCATTAAGCACAAAAAGAGATCAAAAATTACCAAAATGTTGAAGCTACATGATTAAAAGAGCTTCATTACCCCTAAATTGAAGAGGTTTAGCTACTCATATTTGTTAACATGTCAATAAATGTGGATTGCAACATAAAACAAACAAAAGAAACCGCAAGCTAATAAAAATAACAAGAGAATTAAACTACTTGCATAAGAAATAAAACAAAGCTATTAACACAAGAGGAAAGAGAGCAAGTAAATAGAAAACAACATGAATTAAAATTGCATTAAAAAAAATTGCATAAAAGAAAATGGCTAAGAAGCCATTAAAAAAAGGAGAGTTTTTTATTTATTTTGGAGCCTCAAACTAAACTAACTAAAGAGGAGGCTAAGAGCTCATTACATGAAACATAAGGGGTATTTATACATGTTTTGAAACTCTAATCATATTTTTGGCGATTACCCAAAATACCTCTTAGGAATTGTGACCACCAAGTTATCATTAGTCTCTAATTAATCCATCATCAAGTATGCATGTAACTTTGACCTCCACTAACTTGTGCATTAGCTCCTAATTGTAGATTAAGGTGCGTAGGTAGGTGGGGTCCTCCATGTTGCATGAAATGATTTATTTCCATCTTCATTTTGCCTTCTTTCTCTTATGCATGCATGAATACCTAAAGCCTCTTGTAATTTTCATCCAATTTTCCTACAAATAAAAATAAAATGTGCAAATAAACATTCTCAAAATTAATATATGCACAAAAATGATAATTTTGCCCATATATGAAGATGAATATATGATGATTTGAAAATAATTGAAATTTGGTTTTAAACATGTTAATATACTCTATATGCTTATTTACTTAATTAAATTAGATTAAATATGGAAGTAAAAATATGTACATTTATGTACACATCAGTAGACACCTCCGAGAGGTGACTGGAAAGCAGATCCGGAAAGGAAAGCATCAACAACATGTGCAAGCCCTGCAGAATGGTGGGCAGGGAACATTCGACACTTACCAATAATGACCTTTGATTATCATTTAGACCATCTACGGTCGACTTCCAGCTGAGGAGGACTGGGCAAAGTGGAATAGCGAGCATTTGACTTTGCTTCACTTATCAAAATATTTATTTCATTTTCAATTATGTTGCACACTATGACTAACTTGAACTAAACTACTTCCAAATGATGCAAGTGACCAAGTAATTAGATGGTGCCAACCAACCTCCACAGACCATGATCAGACCTTTGGAGGATCATCAAGACGAGCGTGATTCAACCGCTCATCAGGTACCATAGGCCCCTGACTTTGGGGCAAGGACTCGAAATGGAAAATGGGTGTGACTCGACCATCCACTTCCTACTTTGTTCTTCGATTCTGTCAGAACATTTATGCCATATTTAGAGCCCGACAAGGTCAAATCTAATACAAAGTAGACATGACTAACCATCCACTCATCAACCTCCACACTTGACTTGGAGACCAAAGAAAGACTTGGAGTGGATGCAACCAGACCATCTACTCCTCAGCTTATACTTGAAGTTCGCCAAAATACTTATGCCTCTCTCGAAGCTCAGCACGACCGAGGTCCAACTAAAGTGGACGCGATTTGACCGTCCACACATTAACTCCTACCCTAGACACAGGAGGCAGTTCAGAAGCTCGACTTAAAGTAGGCATGACTGACTGCCTACTCATCAACCATCGCCCTCAACACGTGGACAAGACTACAGCTTGAGGTTGATGTGACTTGATCATCCACCCGAAAACTCTCTCCCTCGACTTGCCAGAAGGAGTATGAAATAAAAAATGGACATGGTTCAATCGTACATCGATTAATTCTGGTTCCCAGAGTGCGGATCAAAGTATAAACACAAAAAGATGGACGTGGTTCGATCGACCATCGATCAACTCTGGTTCCTAGAGCACGGACGGAAGTATAAACATCAAATAGGCATGACTGACCATCCATCATAAAACTCTGGTCCCCAGAGTGCGGATCGGAGTATAAACACAAAAAGATGGACGTGGTTCGACCGTCCATAGATCAGCTCTGGTTCCCAGAGCGCGGACTGGAGTATAAACATCAAAGAGGTGTGACTGACCACCCATCATAAAACTCTGCTCCCTAGAGTGTGGATCGTAGTATAAACACACAAAGACGGACGTTGTTCGACCATCTATCGATCAACTCTGGTTCCCAGAGCACAAACCGGAGTATAAACATCTAACGGGTGTGACTGGACACCCATCATAAAACTCTGGTCCCAAAGTGCAGACTGCAGTATAAACACAAAAAGATGGATGCGGTTCGACCGTCCATCGATCAACTTTGGTTCCCAGGGCGTGGATCAGAGTATAAACATCAAACGGGTGTGACTGACTGACGCAGCGGATTAAACAAAACAATCTTCAAACGGTGAAAGTAGTAATCGGTGGATTGGAAGATACTGAAATGCCCAAATTCGTTGATCCGAAGATACCGAATTCTAGCTATCCCGAACTCGTTGATCGCGCACGATACCGGGTTCAAAGATCTTCAATTCTTCAAGCGTTGATCAAGCGCACTTGATTCCGCGAATCGGCTTCTACAATCGTTGAATGGAGCGCACTCGATTATCCGAAAGAGGAGATAGGAGATTACACTCAACTACCAATTTAGATGAAAGCACACAGCAATCAAAAGAGAATTTTATTCAAAAATCAACAACCTTTACAAAATGAAACAACTTGCCTATTTATAGGCGTTTTACAATTCACACAAAAAACAACAAAAATTACATCTCCTAAGTCGGTTCCGAGTTATAGCTTCCGACCTACGACTTACTCAATACACTACTTACGACTTATCAATAACTCTGACTCAAC
The DNA here is from genome assembly GCA_030737815.1 of Allium fistulosum. Taxonomy (NCBI): domain Eukaryota; kingdom Viridiplantae; phylum Streptophyta; class Magnoliopsida; order Asparagales; family Amaryllidaceae; genus Allium; species Allium fistulosum. The sequence continues at coordinate 47,447,701 of CM060906.1, forward strand.
ATACATGTATATTACAAACAACTCACGACTTACAAAAGTACAAACTTATTACAACATTTAGGTCGTAGACGACTTACTACTCACGACATAAGACCCAAACGCCTTACGACTCAACAAACAACGGCAGAGATTGACTCGGCAGAAGAATCAACGGCAGTAAGCTTCAGTGACCTTAAAACATCGGGCGACTTAAATAAATCGTAACTTGGTGCCGACCTATCACCTTCCTTAAGTCGTATCCCAGTACTCTTCCTTATCTCGTTAGGTCGTACTCGATCTAATACTTCATCAGTTTGCTCAGCCTTCTTACTGCATAACTCGGTAGGTCGTTCTGGTGACTTAAGATTTCGATAACTCGCACATCTTCATGAGTTAGGTCGTCCATTCTGTTAAGTTGGTCACGACTTATGCTAACTCGCACATCTTCATGAGTTAGGTCTTCCACTCTGTTAAGTCGGTCACGACTTATGCTTTCACCTCCGTTGAGTCGGTCACGACTCATGCCTTTGTCTTCCTTAAGTCGGTCATGACTTTGGTCCTTAGCTTTACTAAGTCGGTCACGACTTATACCCATTATGTTAAGTCGGTCACGACTTATAGTTTCAATTTCCTTAAGTCGGTTACGACTTAGTACTTGGTCTGCATCATCCTCCCCAGGTTGAGAAAAATTCGTCCTCGAATTTGCAAATTCTTCCACATCAGCTTGTTCATCCCCATGATATGGTACGAGATGTTTAACATTGAACACATCAGAAGTGTACACATCTTCTGGCAGCTTCAACTTATAAGCATTTTCATTAATTCGTTTTACGACTTTTACAGGTCTAATTTTTCTGGCTTTCAACTTGTTATAAGCGCCCACTGGAAAACGATCCTTTGTTAACACTGCATAAACTAAATCACCATCGTTAAATTCAACACTCCTTCGTTTCAAATCTGCAGAACGCTTATACTTCTCATTTGCTTTCTCCAATCGTTCCTGAACGATTTTGTGACATTCTACCAATCCTTCAACAAAATCAGCAGCTTTCTTAACTGTCTTCTTTGATTGTGGCACTACCGTTAAATCCAACGGACCCTTCGGTAAGCTTGAATATACTATCTGAAATGGACTGAACCCTGTGCTACGATTTACCGCATGATTATGAGCAAATTCTGCCTGGCATAACTTCACATCCCAACTCTTCAGATTATCCTGCACAAGACATCTCAACAAGTTTCCTAATGATCTATTAACCACCTCCGTTTGTCCATCAGTTTGCGGATGATAGGCGCTGCTAAAATTCAACTTCGTTCCCACCATCTTCCACAAACTTAGCCAAAAATGACTCAGAAAACGAGTATCCCTGTCCGACACAATCGATTCTGGCAATCCATGAAGTCGATATATTTCTTTGAAAAACAACTGAGCAACATGAACAGCATCCGCCGTTTTTTTACAGGCAATAAAATGTGCCATTTTCGAAAATCGATCAACCACCACATAAATGGAATCGTTACCACGCTGTGTCCTCGGTAATCCCCACACGAAGTCCATACTCACATCAATCCATGGTTTAATTGGTACAGGTAACAGCATATATAAACCAGCATTAGTTGCAGTTCCTTTCGAAACCTGACAGATATGACATCGTTCCACAAACCTCTCCACTTCTTTCCTCATCGATGGCCAAAAGTAAGATTGTGAAATCAACTTTAATGTACGGTCTCTACCCACGTGTCCTTCTTCATGTAGCTCTTTTACGATCTTCATTCTCAAACTACCCTCCGGTATGCACAATCGACTTCCTTTGAACAGAAAACCATCTATCATTATAAACTCATCCGTCTCCCCATCCTTGACTTTATCAACAAACTTTGCAAAGTAAGGATCATTGTCAAATAATTCTGGTAACATTTCAAACCCCGTCACTTCAACCTTTAGTGTAGTCAACAAATGACTCCTCCTACTCAAAGCATCAGCCACACGATTCATCACCCCTGACTTGTGTTTAACAACAAAAGTAAATTGTTGCAGATATGCAATCCACGATGCATGTCTCGCTGAAATCTTGTCTTGCCCTTGTAAATGCTTTAATGCTTCATGATCAGTGTAAAGAACAAACTCCTTCTGAAATAGATAGTGTCTCCAGTGTTTAATAGATTGCACAACAGCATAAAATTCCACATCATATGTACTGTATCGCATCTTTGCTCCTGACAACTTCTCACTAAAGTATGCAATTGGACGCCCCCTCTGACTCAATACTCCTCCAATCCCAACTTTGGATGCATCAGTATGTAGTTCAAACACTAACTAAAAATCTGGTAGCACTAGAATTGTTGCAGACGTCAGCAACTCCTTGATTTTTCCAAAAGCACTCCCTGCTTCCTCTGACCATGAAAATTGTTTACCCTTCATACAATCAGTCACAGGTGCCATCACACTACTAAAGTGTGGAATAAACCTTCGATAGAATGAAGCCAACCCGTGAAAACTACGAACTTCCGTTATCGTCTTGGGCTGTGGCCAATCTCTGATCGCTTCAACTTTACTTTGGTCAACCTGTATTCCTTCTTCCGATACAACATATCCCAGAAATAAAACACTCCTCGCCATAAAGACACACTTCTTTGTAGCAGCATAGAATTGTTCTTCACGAAGAATAATTAACACTTTCTTCAAATGTTGAACATGCTCTTCTGTACTCGCACTGTAGATCAGAATATCATCAAAGTAAACCAGCACAAATTTTCCAATGTATGGTCTGAAAATTTGATTCATCACCCTCATGAATGTACTCGGTGCATTCGATAGACCAAACGGCATTACCAGCCATTCATACAATCCTTCCCTCGTCTTGAATGCTGTCTTCCATTCATCCCTTGGTCTAATGCGAATCTGATGATAACCGCTCTTCAAGTCAATCTTAGATAAGATTACAGACCCACTAATTTGATCCAATAAATCATCAAGCCTCGGCATCGGAAATCTGTATCTGACTGTGATCTTATTCAATGCTCTAATGTCTGTGCACATCCTCCACGTTCCATCCTTTTTGGGTACCAATAAAGCTAGTACAGCGCAAGGACTTAAACTCTCCTGCACACGCCCCTGTTCAAGCAATTCCTCTACCTGCCTTCGCAACTCTTCATGTTCCTTCGGACTCATTCGATAATGTGGTCTGTGTGGCAACACAGCCCCTAGAACAAGATCTATCTGATGTTGTATATCCCTCAACGGTGGTAACTCCGTTGGTAATTCCTCCGGAAATACATCGTCAAATTCTTTCAAAACTGGCTTTGCTTCTTCCGGAATTGCAACCTCTTCTTTGCTCTCACGCCCAATCAATAAAAATACTTCAGGCTCCTCCTCTACTTCCTTCACAAACTCCTTCAAAGATAACAAAGTTTTGAGCCCTTCAATCTCCTCCAACTTGTTTTCCTCCTGTTGTCGCTTCTTTGGAACTAGAGTAATCTTTGTGCCTTCAAACATGAAACTGTAACTGTTGGTACGCCCATCATGTTGTACTGCTCTATCATACTGCCACGGTCTTCCCAGCAACAAATGACAGACATCCATATCTACCACATCGCACCAGATTTCATCCTTGTATTTCTTTCCAATTGAAAAATTCACACGAGCCCTTCGTCCAACCTTCACCTCCCCGCCTTTCCTCAACCAAGCTAGCTTGTATGGCTTCGGATGTTTCTCAGTTTTTAATGCCAACTTCCTCACAGCCTCTGAAGAAATTATATTATCACAGCTTCCAGCATCAATAACAAATTTGCAAACTTTCCCCAGAATAGTACATGTTGACTGAAAAATATTGCTCCTCAACCAACTACAATCCTCCTCTTGCTTTGGTGTTAAACAGGACCTCTTCATCATTAGATTATAACCTTCGTCTCCATACACTTCTTCTTCCTCCTCATCAGGTGGTGAATTGAAACGTTCAGCTTCTTCATCCTCATCCTCAACCTCCGCTATCATAGCTCTCTTCTTCGGCTTCGGACATTCGCTACTTTTGTGGCCCATTTCTTGGCAATTATAACATTTGAAACCATTATTGACTTTCACCTTCCCAACCTCATTCACAACTGGTTTTGCAACAGCTTTTGAAACATTAGAACTCCCACTAACTCCCTTCACTGGATTGTTGGAATTTGTAAACACACCTCCTCCTCGTCTTCCCTGTTTCTCCCAAGCCAACGCTTTCTGGTGTGCTTCCGCTACAGATCTGGGATCAAACATGTTAACCATATCTTGAATCTGCATTCGCAACCCTCCAACAAATCTGGATGTCAACTGTTCTTCGGTCTCCATAATGTCGTTCCTTGCAATCAGTTGATAGAATTCATCAGCATAGTCATTCACAGACTTCGTTCCTTGTCTCAAGTTTTGCAACCTCTGATACATAAGCGATTGATAATTATAAGGCAAGAATGTCGCTTTCATCAATTTCTTCATCTTCTCCCAAGATTCAATCTTTGACTTCCCCATCCGTTCACGTGTAAGTTTGGTTTGCTGCCACCACGCCAAAGCTCTACCCCTCAACCTTGTAGCAACCAACTTCACTCTACGATGTTCTGGAACTTCTTTGAAGTCAAAAATCTCTTCAACATTAGCCATCCAATCTAGAAATTCCTCCGCTTGCATACCACCTTTGAATTCAGGAATTTCAGCCTTCATCCCCGTCTCCCATTTGTGATCATAATCAGAGTAATTTCTTCCTTGTCCTCGTCCTTGTCCTCGAACACTACCACCATCATACTCCTCTTAAAAATCAGATGTATATTGTTGTCTATCTCGTCCACCCACATCTCTACTACCATTACGTCTTCCACCATCATCCCTTCTATCTACATTCCTCCGTTCACGATCATTCACGTTCCTCCCACGCCTTTGATCATTGTCAACACTTCTGTCTCGATTGGATTGTGGTGAGACTCTACTTCCCCCATGGTTAGATTCAGGTGAAACCCTTCTCTGATTTTGATTCATTTCTAACATCATCTTCTCTAATCGTCCAATCCCTTCATTAAGCTTCTCACTAAAGTTCTCATTAATTCTCTACTCCATCTCATCAGCTTCTTCTCTTCGATACAAAGCTTCTACGTTTTGGTGACGATTAGCTCTTCTTGGCAGCATACTTGAAATCTTCACAAACGCCTCAAATTCAAACACAATTCGAACTTTGATCCAAAATGGAATGGATCGAAAACTCCCACTTTGTTGCAAATCGCGATGAACACGATGGACAAAGTTTCGGCAAATCACTTCAAACTTCAAAATGAATAGGCTCCAAGTCTCGATCTAGCTATGATTGGCTAGAACAAGCTCTGATACCAAAACTGACGCAGCGGATTAAACAAAACAATCTTCAAACGGTGAAAGTAGTAATCGGTGGATTGAAAGATACTGAAATGCCCAAATTCGTTGATCCGAAGATACCGAATTCTAGCTATCCTGAACTCGTTGATCGCGCACGATACCGGGTTCAAAGATCTTCAATTCTTCAAGCGTTGATCAAGCGCACTTGATTCCGCGAATCGGCTTCTACAATCGTTGAATCGAGCGCACTCGATTATCCGAAAGAGGAGATAGGAGATTACACTCAACTACCAATTTAGATGAAAGCACACAGCAATCAAAAGAGAATTTTATTCAAAAATCAACAACCTTTACAAAATGAAACAACTTGCCTATTTATAGGCGTTTTACAATTCACACAAAAAACAACAAAAATTACATCTCCTAAGTCGGTTCCGAGTTATAGCTTCCGACCTACGACTTACTCAATACACTACTTACGACTTATCAATAACTCTGACTCAACATACATGTATATTACAAACAACTCATGACTTACAAAAGTACAAACTTATTACAACATTTAGGTCGTAGACGACTTACTACTCACGACATAAGACCCAAACGCCTTACGACTCAACAAACAACGGCAGAGATTGACTCGGCAGAAGAATCAACGGCAGTAAGCTTCAGTGACCTTAAAACATCGGGCGACTTAAATAAATCGTAACTCGGTGCCGACCTATCACCTTCCTTAAGTCGTATCCCAGCACTCTTCCTTATCTCGTTAGGTCGTACTCGATCTAATACTCCATCGGTTTTCTCAGCCTTCTTACTGCATAACTCGGTAGGTCATTCTGGTGACTTAAGATATTCGATAACTCGCACATCTTCATGAGTTAGGTCGTCCATTCTGTTAAGTCGGTCACGACTTATGCTAACTCGCACATCTTCATGAGTTAGGTCTTCCACTCTGTTAAGTCGGTCATGACTTATGCTTTCACCTTCGTTGAGTCGGTCACGACTCATGCCTTTGTCTTCCTTAAGTCGGTCACGACTTTGGTCCTTAGCTTTACTAAGTCGGTCACGACTTATACCCATTATGTTAAGTCGGTCACGACTTATAGTTTCAATTTCCTTAAGTCGGTTACGACTTAGTACCTGGTCTGCATCACTGACCACCCATCATAAAATTCTGGTCCCCAAAGTGTGGACCGGAGTATAAATACAAAAGGTGGATGCGGTTCGACTGTCTGCTCCTCAACTCTTGCCCTTTACTTGGGGGCAAACACATAACTCAAAGTGGATGTGATTTGACCATCTCCTCCCCTGCTCGAGCTCGAAGTTCTTCAGAACACTCATCTTACTCCCAAGGCTCAGTAGAAACTGGATCCAAATGGAATTGGACATGGTATTACCGTCTACGCATCGACTCGTGCCCTGGATGCAAGGGGCATTTTAAGAGCCCAAGCCCAAATTGGACATGGTTCGACCGTACAATCCAAAGAGGATGTGATTCGTCCATCCACCCCCTGGTTTGCGCCTGAGGTACGGCTAACTATCCAAGCCTTGCTCGAACATCGGCAAGCCCAAAATGCAAACCAAGACATGGACGCGGTTCAACTGTCTAGCAAATAACTCTGGTCCCCCAGTGCGGGTTAGAGTATAAACACAAATTGGGTGCGGTTCGACCACCCGCCAACAAAAACTTATCCCCAGAGTGTGGATATGAGTATAAATAAGTAGATGAGCGCAGTTCGATCACTCAATATTCCATAAACTCCGACCTAAACTCGACAGGAGGAGTATAAATTCACTATGGATGGAATTCAACCGCCCATGAACTAATTCTGCTAACCTAAGAATGGCAACAAGAGTACAAACTACTACAAGACGAATATGACATCTTACTATAGCTCCAGTTGGGTGATCTTTACAACTTAAGGCAACGACCGCAAGAAGGCCTTAATACAAAACCAACTTCCGAAGTTACGGGCGACCGAATATATCATACCACCGGGTCGATATGTAATGTAGATCCAAGCTTTCCATATTGTCCCGCTGGGTCGACGGTCAATATCGTTCCACATCAAACACAAACGAATGTGACCCAGATGTCCTTCGAAAAATTTCGGTCACTAGAGTGCGGATAGGAGAATAAACAACGAATGAGTGTGACTGGATCATTAATTCTCCAGCACCCTCCTTTGATTCGTTAGGAGGAGTATGAAACCGGATGAGCATGACTCGACTGCACCTGAGCCAACTCTTTCCCTAGATCCGGTGGGAGAATATGAATCAAAATGGACATGACTAACCATCCAGCTTCGAATGAATGCGACGTGGTCGTTCATTCATTGACTCTTACCATGATCCGACTAGAAGAGTTATACGTAATGGACATGACTTGACCGTTCGCACATTGATCCTTGCCCTTAGTCCGACAAAAAGAGCATCAATCACTGATTGTACATGACTTGCCTTTTTACTTATCGACGTATGCCCCAGACTTGGGGCCATGAGCGAGAAACAAGATGAATGTGAACTGGCCATTCATCGATTAACTCTAAGTCCTTAGAGCATAGTCCATGGCGTACATTTATTAACTTGAGACTGGGGGTAGAAGTGTGATCATCCATAGACTGACTGCGCTAGCTCGATACTATGACTCATACCTGATGTTTACGATGACTCAAGTCTACGATCGAAAGGATGCCTAGAGATAGAATTGTCAAATTGATTCCCAAGCTCATTGGCAACTAACCATCACTCCAACCCAAACAACGAGTAACAGATCGTGAGTATATTGAATGGAAAGCGCATTACTCGAATACACAAAAGTAAACTCTACTTGGTGTTTGATTCAACACTCCTTTAAGCCGGATCTTTAACCACCACAGATAATCGCTAAAAGCGTCTAAAACCTGTCACTATCAAACTCAACATTTCATGACAAGACTTTGGGATTTGACCGAAGTGACCATCATCATTGACCAAACCAAGCGGATTTTATGTTGATTATTACGCAAAAAAATTACGTTTGAACTCAACGATCGGCTATCGGCATATATGATCGGCTATAGGGCACACGTTACTATCCCTACAAGTACAAATATGCTAATCTATTCAAGTCTGAAGTGGTAAACATCTGGTTCAAGGCCAAATGCTAGTTCAAGTATGCAAGTCATATATGGCATGTCTCATTATTTGATTTCGAGTTCACATGGTCTAATATTTTCATGTCAAATAAAAAACTGCTAAATTCCACTAAAACAAAGGATTGAAACCGATCCTGTTGCTTAGGCAAATCCATTTAAGCTTTTTTTTAGCTCATGACATAACGCCAATATCAAGCAACTATAGCACAGTCGGTTCTATAAAGATATAGACCACAAAGATGAAAAGAAGGAGGCCAAAGAATTGAAGGCTGCACTCGTTGAGTTAACGATCAACATACGGTCAGCCATAACGACCCATCACGGGTCCAGAAGATTAGATCTCTACTTAGTGCAATGATGATAAAGGAATTAGCTGGTTTTTTCTAAGAGAATCTTGATGTATTCGTTTGGACCCATTCTAACATGTGTGGGATCTCGCCAACTATCATGAGCCATGCATTGAATATCGACCCGAGGCATGTTCAGGTGAAACAAAACCAATGCATCATGGATCCGAGGAGATCTGCTGGACTTAAAGTGGAAATGCATATAGGTTTACCCACAACACCCTCTACTCAAAATGGGTATCTAATCTAGTTCCTATGAGAAAAGTTGATGGAAAGTGGAAGGCATACATCGACTACTCTTACCTGAACCGGGCATGCTAGAAAGATAGTTTTCCACTTTCGAGGATCGACTAGCTAGTAGACTCAATTGCTCGATATGAACTACTTTCATTTATGGATATGTACTTCGGATACAACCAGATCCTAAGCACATCCTCGACCAGGGTCACACCAACTTCATTATTAATCTAGGGCTATATCGTTATGTTGTAATGCCATTTGAACTAAATAATACTGAAGCTACTTACCAGAGACTGGTCAATAGGATGTTCAAAGACCAAATCGGACGATCGATGGAAGTATACATGGATGATATGCTCATGGAGTCATGACGATCGAACAACCATATCGATGACTTAGCGAAGATGTTCAGTGTTCTATGAAAATATGGAATGATACTAAATCCTTTGAAATGCTTTTTCGGCATTGCCTCGGGGAAATTTCGGGGTTTCATCATCGACTCTCGTGGAATCGAAGCCGATCCTGAGAAGATTCAAGCAATTCGAAACATCCAAGTGCCGAAAAAGATTAGGAAAGTACAGAGCTTAAATGAGAAGGCTGTCACCCTAAGCCGCTTCATCTCTAGGGCCATCGACAAGTGTAGTCCTTTCTTTGACTTGATCATGAGAGGGAAGAGGAACTTTGAATGGATATAGGATTGCATAGATGCATTTCAAGCTTTGGTAGATCACTTATAGGGACCTCCCATCCTATCTAAGCCATTGGATTGTGAAGACTTATACATCTATTTAGCGGTGTTGGTACACGCCATAAGTGCCACACTGTTATGTGAAGAGAATCAGATCCAGATGCTAGTATATTATATTAGCAAGCAATTGACAGGTGCTGAGAGAAACTACCCAAAGCTGGAAAAGCTCGCGTACTGCCTTTTGATTGCATCATGAAAGCTTTGCTCTTACTTCCAGGCTTACCCCATCAACGTCTACACCGACTATGATAAGTCCTACAGGAACCTTAGAAGTCTGGAAGGTTGATCAAATGGAATATCGAGCTAAGCCAATTCGATATCACTTGTCTCCCTCGGAGAGCTATCCAGGGACAAACATTAGCAAACTTCATAGCTGAATTCACTACATCAGACGACTATCCGAAGAGTAGTGGAGAACAGACCAACCAATGAAAAATGTACATGAATGGAGCATCCAATGATCAGTGTTCTGGCATCGGAGTTGTGTTAAGGACTCCTAAGGAATGATCGATCTACTACGCCCTAAAACTCGACTTCCCTACAACAAATAATGAAGCTAAGTATGAAGCCTTGATTGCCAGGCTCAAACTTGCTAGAGAACTGGGAGTGGAAAATTTATAAATCTTTTGTGATTCTTGGTTAGTAGTATGTCAACTCAAGGAAGATTATCTTGCTAGAGGGTAGCGTCTTGCTCCTTATCTCAGGTGGGTCCAAGGGCTACTGGCCGAGTTCGAGTATTACATCATTACACACATCCTCAGAGAACAAAATGAAAAGGCCGAGTCACTAGCCAATTATGGGGATGCGTAGCAAATAGACTTGTCCTGGTTGAAGTACTTAACATTCCAAGCATTGACAGATGGAGATCGACTAGTTCTTGGAGACGGAGCCAGAAAAGGAGTCATGGATGACTCTTATCAAATACTATCTATAATGGGGAATTCTTCCTGAATGAGGGAATGAAAAATGATAGATCCTCCTCAAAGCTTCACACTTCATCATCTAAGAAGGAGTCATGTATAGAAAGGGCTTTCTCTATTCCCCTGTTTCGGTGTATCACCCATGATGAAATCAAATGAGTCTTGAGAGAAGTCCATGAAGAAGAATCCGGCGATCATACCAAGAAGCAAACCTTGACAAAGGAAATACTCTGCTATGGTTATCACTATCCAACTATCAATCGAGATGCAGCTGATCACACTAGACAATGCGACAAGTGCTAGATGTTTGCAAAAATTCTAAGAGCCCTGCTGATGGAAATAACTCAAATGGTCAATCCATATCTGTTTGCCACTTAGGGTATTAACATCATCTTCTCCTTGCCGATTTCTAAAGGTGGTGCGAAATACGCCATCATAGTAGTGGATTACTTCACCAAATAGGTTGAAGCTGAACCTTTAGCCGCGATCACAACGAAAAAAAGAATCAACTTCATTGTTCGGAGCATGATCTATCATTTTAGCCTTCCATGAACCATTGTAACTGATAATGGAACTCATTTCGACAGCGTTGAATTCAAAAACTTCTACCGACGACATCATATTAAAAAGAGATTTGCAGCAGTTGCTCACCCTCGAGCAAATGGACAAGTCGAAGCTATGAACAAAATCATAAAGTCCATTCTAAAGAAACATTTAAAAAAGGCTTGAGGCAAGTGGGTGGATGAACTCCCAACAGCATTATGGGATTACAGAACCACCCACAAGTCCGCGACTGGCCATACTCCATTTGCCCTTGCTTATCGCTCCGGGGTCGTCATCCCTATAGAACTTGAAGACCCCTCTCATCGAGTGAGTTATTAGAACCCCTATTTCATTATAAAATAAAATATAAACAAGGAATTACAATCGAATTGCAATTAAACTAGAAGGAATTGGAGATGACTCGTGAGCGTACAAACACATCCGGAAGCCAATGACAAGAACGTGTACCTATACGTGCACGTGTATATTCAAAAAATTTGATTTCTTAAAATCGACAGAAATTGAATTTTCACTTGGAGTTATCAAAGAAAAGACTAGATCAGAGAGCCAAAGCTTACCAGCTCCATAAAAATGGGCACAGATAACAACTGATGTAATACAACCCAGATTTATACTATTGGAAATCAACCAAGCGTCATGATGATCAAAGAGAAATACAACGCTTTGAGAAGATAATTCAACGAAAGGATATCGACTATTTAGGAAACTGGATGGATTTCATTCCATTGAATCATACTTACTTTGATTCAAAGCACGTTATGTACACAACAAGACGTACTTTGTGGTGCAAATGTTATCCGGCATTTTGACCCGGCTATATCCAAACTGACTGGACAAGTTAAACTAGACTGTCATCAAGGCCAGTAGCCCAGAGTGATGATTGTAGGGTCCAAAAATCAAGTATAAATGATAATATGAAGTAGAAGCATGAAAGCTCACTACTCCCCGGAGATGGATCAAGTATGATCCATATTCTACACTATGGATCATATCGTATCGATTTTACAACTCAATTTTGCAGCGATGATCAGTCAGTAACTCAAAATCTGCACATGCTATCAACATGAAACATAGAGTACAAGCTTACTACAACATGTGGAATACCCCCTAGGGATCTCATTCTAATTGAAGGAAGTTGGAGGGATCGGCATAACTCCCTTTGGGGGGATCGGCAAAAATCATAATTCAAGCAACACTACTTCACGGAAAATGCGATATCTCATAAACCGTACGTTGGAATTGCATGAAATTTGAGGAACAAGTAGCTAAAATCATGGGGCATCATACATAGGGATCGCAGTCGATTTGGACACACTAATAGGGATCGGTGCTATTCCTTATTGTAGGCCCTGATGGGCCTTGAAATTTTTGAGTGGCCTCGTCTTGGTCTCCCGAACCTTTAGCCGAAATTTCAGTCCAATCGGTGCACGTCTTCCCCTATAAATACAGCAGGCATGACATCAGAAAAGGGATCCTGCTTTCTCTGCCGAGGCTCTGCCATTTTTAGTCTTCACTTTTGTATTAATGGATCCTAGCTGATCCAAACATTCTTGTAATCATAATCAAGTGAAAGATCAATAAAAATATAAAGTGGACGTAGACCAAGATTGTCGAACCATTGTAAAAATATGTATGTTCATTTATGATATTTGCTCTATTTTAATTTCATTCTTCATTTAATCTCTACTGGACTGTATGGGGTATTGATGCTCATTTTTGGCATCAACAAACAATATAAGAGAGAGGGAGAATAGAGATAAAACATATACTTATATATAGCAAATACAAGTATGTTACTATAATGTTATCCCATAACCCGATCTTATTTTCTAGATTATGTTTTTAAAAACTCTTTTTAAATTTCCAAATTCCTAAGTTTTACATAAACCTATGCTCTGATACCAAGTTGTAACATCCCCTATTTTGAGGCCCAAAATTAAAAGCTACAAATGTTGTAGTCATCTATAGTATTAATTTTCGGTGACAAAATGCGGACATGTTAATGGTATCCATAATATCAAAAGCATAAGAATATGAAATAATTTAAACATAATTTCAAAAACAACTTTTCTCATTACATTTCAAATCAGCATTTCATATTCGTTACATAATCTAAAAACATTGCTCAAGTTTAGATAAAATATAATTATTACAAATTACGCTAAGAGCGACATGTGAAGATGCCCCGTTGGATGATCAGAGTTACTAAATAGACAGACATGTCTACTATCAATACATTCATACAATAACTAACATAACACGGTGGATAACAAATATAGATAGACTCCTACATAGCTAGTTTCTGCCTCCTGCACATCTTCGGAAGCTTTATTCGCCAAAACCTACTTAAATTGTAAAGAACCTTACTCCCAACCTACTCAAATCAAATTTTGAGCACCCAAGAGTTTAAGAAGAAAACATAAAATTTGCGTCAGAAAAAAGTCTAGCGTTAATAATAATATGCCATCTTGGTTAATTTATATTATGTGAGACCATGCCGCTGAGCGGAACGTATTTTCCACTCACTAATAACCTTTAAATATATCTTTTGCAAATCAAAGTCCTGCAAACAAACTTGTTAAAATAGATAATATAAATATATAACAATAATAGGTATGCATGCAACCTGGGTAAGCTTGACTATCCTTCAAATCAGTAGACTACCTATCCTAATGTTTAGTTTTTATATGGTAACTACCAACCAACATAGCTGACTTGGGCCTACCAGATATATCAATTTATCTAAATCACCATCAGAAGGCAACTAGACAGTCAGTCCGAAACTTACTATTCCTAGGGTCAACCAAACTTAATGGTTTTTTGGGCTCACCAATTACCCATCACATCTTTGTGTATTCCTTTCCGTGACACAGCCTTACGCACTAGAATTTTGGACTTATATTAGTTGGAGGCTACTAGCTAAAGTATAAAGTGCGACCTTACGCCGGTCCTATCTGGTTTTCTAATCTCCAAATCATTTTATTCTAGCACAATTTACCCAAAGGTGGTAAAACACTAATCTCTTTAGTAAAATTTATGGGCTAAAATATTCTTTATAATTCCTTGAAAACACTTATCTTTATAAACGATCTAACCCTTGAAATCATGTCCTTAAAACAAGGAGAATATTAGCCCCTTACATTAGTCAAAATAATTATGCCATGATATATGCTTTTATAAAACCATATTGATGAAGTTCGAAGTCATTTGAGGTCATCGCCTCTCAAAACCATTGTCCATAAGGCCAAAACAATATAGAACCTTTATATTGATATAAACGGCAAGGGTATAGCCAAAGAGGTTCTTTTCCCTACAAAACAAGTTAAAACCTTTAACTTTCAAAACATAAGGCCATAAGGTCGTAAACATCACTTCGCACTTCTTATAGTGTCGAGCATTTATATAGTTCAAAGTCTTTAATAGAATAAGGTTGAAGTCATTACTATCAGCATCATTTTCTTATAGGAAATAACAGCCTCATTAGTGCCAAAGTCATTAGGAACAGCGTCAATGCCTTCTCCGAAACAATTAAACAGATTAAAGTTGAAGTCATAAAAACACGGCATCATATACTGTCGAAGTCATAAGTAGCAGCATTATGCCTATAGGGTCGAAGTAGTCTCTATGAAAGTATAGGTATGAAGTCATTTTTAAAGTAGGCGGCATAGTTATCGCAACTATTAGTCTCTTCAACAACATTGGGGTCGGTGACATTATAAAAAAACATATGGCATAAACAAATGCGGCATCAACCTCTTCGAAGACCATGATGACGACTACGTCAGTACTTGGCTTCCCCTTTGACCAAACCAATACACTCCATTATCAACTGAAGTGATATCCTATGCATTGGTCTTGGACGATGTTGAAGTCCATAGAGACGGAGTGGTATGGTGCGGCATCAAGGCTTTCAAGGTGGCAGAGCTGTAATTAAAGTGAAAACTATTCTATTTCCTTTAAAAGTAGTTTATTTTCACCAAACCGTAATTATTTGTCAAAATATTATTTGATAACATATTCTTTACCTAAAATCTTTTCAGAAAACTACCAAGGAGTATAATTTATCATTTCCAAAGTAATCAGTTAACCCTCTAATTTATATTAATATCTTAATAATTAATTAAGCATTTCTAGCCTAAATAAATCATATAAAATCATAAACACTTGGGAAATATCCCCAAAATCATAATAAATCTTATTAATCATATTCTTCATCATATAAAATTTTGGGGCCAGAATCATAATTTACTTATTTTTAATAATTAAAACCCGAAATAACACAGTCTCTCAACTTAGAAAATTCACCATAAATTCATACTTCCTTAGAAAATTATGAAACTCGAAACCCACTTCTAAAATGTTATGCTAAACCTCGTATCAAAATTTTAGAGCATTTGGGTCATAGAAATTAGGTTTTCACTCTTAAAACCACTTAGACAATTCAATAATAAATTCTATTATTCAACATTCAAGAATATAAGCATTCGATACTATAAAATATGGCATAATATCATCAATGGTTCGGATTTAAACTCAAAACCGAAAACAATGATTTAAACATAAGATGCAAATATTTATTATTCACTTGAATGGATTAAGAAGGTTGAGATTTGTATTTGATTTGATTTCCTTAGCTTTGATCTTGTTTTCCTAGCTTCTCTACTCTTTGAAATCTTTCTAGCAATGGCCGGCCTAAACCCTAGTTTTATTTTTGTTTGTGAATGAGTGAAGTGAGGAAGGAAATGAGAATAAGAGTTTATGATAAGATAATGTTTTCTTTTCCCATTTTTCCCTTCTCATATCCTCTTTCCTATTATGGTTCTATTTAATCCCATTAGTTCATTAATTAAGGCACAACCTCTATTATTTACTAAATCTCAATCTCTTATCATTCTACATTAATTATTTTATTTATCCAATTAGACATCCAAAATAATGTTAATTAAAATTAGGGTTCTTATACATCCCTTGCCTTAAAACCTAAAATTTATAAATATGCTTATATGTTGTTTGTTGTTTTGAAGTAAAAAAGGAAAAGTTTTCAAAATCTAAGATTAACTACGCAATGCTAGGGTCAACCATATGCACTAACTCTTTGACTGCATTCGGATCACACTAAGATGTGGCTTGATTTGTTTTAAAAGATGAACAGGCAAAGGCTTTTGAAAAATTTTATTCAAATGCTTTTGAAAAATTATATTCAAATGCTTTTGAAAAATTATATTCAAATGCTTTTGAAAAATTATATGTAAATGCTTTTAAAAAATTTAATATTTAAACTATTTTGCAAGTTTGATTGAAAGGGGGAAAATATTTTCAACGGAAAATGAGAAGATTTTTTATTTTCAAGTGCCACATGCTTAGCCTAGGGAGGACCAATGTCTTAGTGAATATGAATTTTACTCTTTAACAAGGGTGGCGGTATATAAAACATAGATAATAATAAGGAAAAAGCTCTTTTAGCTTTGTAATTTCCATTTTCATATCTTATTGATGGTAAATAAAACTTGCTTTTAAAATAATTTTGAAATTTGAAAATCCAAAAATAAACCTTCTTATGGAAATTGTACTTGAAAAGGTTGAAAAAGATTTTGTAGCAAAGGAGAAGTTTCCAAGATACAACGGAATTGGTGTCCAAAATAAGGGTGGAAATGTAAAATTCTTTATCTAAATTCCTTTTCCGGCTTAAGGGTATAAATTTAGGAAAACTGGATTTTTAAAATTTTGGATTATAGCAATAGCGTGTTAGGTATTGGAAGGTATGGATTGGATGCAAAATTGGTTGAACCATACTCCTACTCATAGAAGTGTGGAAATTATTATGTGAAAAATGTTTTTTTATTTTTGAAAACTTGCATGCATGTAGAACTGCCAATACATATAGGTTGTTTGCATCATATTTTTGAAATTGTTTTAAAAGAATGCATTTATATAGGAGGTGCCTATTTAGAATTATTCAGCATACATGTCATATTGTTATGATATATACCATGCACTTATACATGATTGAATGCAAAATTGGTCACATGCTAATTGGTTGGATAGTTTAGAGTGGTTGTGCGCTATGCTATACGAATAAACCCTTGAGGAATTTTGGGGATGAAATTCTTTAAGGGGGAGAATGTAGCACCTCTAAAATAAACGATAACTAATAAATAGTTATTAAGGCTCAAAAATGAAATTTGGGAAAATTTAAATTTTGGCAATAAAACTTGCATCATTGTGTTTGTGGCAATATTCTGAGCAACTTTCGTATATAAAGTTTTATGATCGAAGTTCAAACGAAGAAGTTATGAGCATTTAAAGTTTTTGGATCAAAAATAATTAAAAAGGGATTAAAAGGAAATAAATAATAATAAACACGAGTATCCTACTGGTTTACCCCCTCCTTGGGCTGGTCGGCTGCTTGTGATAGAACCCTATGAGGAGTGGTCGACCGGTTAAAGTGGCGGCGGCTAGGGTTGAGCCTCAGCCTGACGGTCTGGATTTAATTAATATTAATCGAATGGATAGAATTGATTCCAACACCTATAAATACAAGCCTAGCCCCTCAGGTCTGAGCCTCAGCCTGACGTTATCTTCTTATATTTTCTGATTGGACCAGCTGAGCTCTACCATTTTCTCTTCTCCAAAATTTCTAGAAATTATAAAAATATTATATTATATTATATTATATATATAAATCGTAGAAGGGGCAAAAAATAAAAGATAAGAAGAGAAGGAGTGAATTAATTCGACAAAAAATGTAAATTCTATAATTATAAATCTATATTCCACTTATCTCTTAAATCTGTAATTCTAAGGGTATGTATATACCCTGTTATAATATTTTTGGGATGGAAAGGAAAATGGAGTCAATTAAAAGGATGAGTTCGAATTTTGGATATTTGGAAAGCTAGGAAGGTGAGTGGGAAATTATATCATTTATAGATAACGTTGAAATTTATACCATCGAAATTTATTTGATTATTATGCATATTCAAGATCTGTTGATTTGTAAGCTTAAAATGAATGTATTTAATTGAAATTTTGCCTACATATTCTGTAAGTTATATGATTGTGATAGAATGGCATATACACCCAAATATGGAAATCTTGGAAATTAGTCCCATAAAATTTTAAAGTATGATGATGATAAGAATATGAAGTTTATTATAGATTTATGTTAATTGGGCTATAAATTGTTTAGTATTCATTTGGATTGCTCTGATTTAACTTGGAATGTAGGTTTCTATGTTTCAATTTAATGCAATAGTTGGAGGTACAATTTTGTTATATCTATTTCTATGTAAATTTCCATAAATTTGCTAACTTCACAAGTATGTATAAAAAGTGTGTCTTTTGAAATAATAAGGAATAGACCAAAATGAAAGAGATGTGTAAAGTACTGTAACAACCCGCACCCTATGACACATCGATCCAGAGCCTAATGTGACTTTTGGACACATCACGTCGAGAAATACGAGTTTTTGGGATTTAAAACCTTAGAGAGCATAATTACAAGGGTAAGTTCTAAGACATTCTACACTTTAAGATCTCACAGTAGAAGGAATAAAAATATAAGGGCATAAAAATAGACATCTCGGAAAAACAGTCTCTAAAATACTTGTTTTACATATACACTATTTTCAAAGTACAAAATAAGCTTTACATACATTTAATACAATAAGTACCTGAAAAGGAATAATGAATAATATGAGAACTCCAACATGAAGCTCCTTTATTCACGTACTATGCCCAATCAACTGCTAGCCTGTCATCCTGTGGTGGGGATAATGGAAAGGAGGGAATGGATCAGACAAAAGTCTGGTGAATGAGTACAAGTTTTGATCCTGAGTAGTTAACTTCAAAACTATTCTAAATGAAATAGGGTGTACTACCGGTGTCTATGAATTCCTAAGGTCCATTACCTAAGGGTTCTTGTTTAATATATATCTACACTACTACTTGTAACGACCTGAAAATTTTAATGGTTTTAATAAGATAATTAACTGAAATTTTGTGAAAAATTTAAATAATTAATTTTGAAATAAATATTTTATATTTGGAATATGTCTATTTTAGCAAAGCAACTGGTAAAATTTTATCAGATAATATGAAAGTTTATTTTATTGTTTAATTTTATCTAAATTTAAATCAGTTAATAACAGTTGAATTTAAAAGTGTTCCGAAACCTAAATATGTCAGCATGAGAAAATTTATTTAGAACACTCTGATTCAGACTGCGAAATTCGTTTCGTGAAATTCGGACGTTTCTAGCTCCGTTTGGACTTTTCCGTACGGAATTTGCAGCATTTTCGGTACCGATTATCGACTTTTGATCGGATGATCGTACCACTAACATATGTATACCGTTTTGATCGTCGCGTCGTGCTGATCTCTACGGTATATTCAATGTTGTGTTTTAAGATCCGGTACACGGCGGTATCCGTGTAAATGGTAATCGTACCGGTAACCATTTTGTGTCTTTTGGTTTTGTGACCTTTTTGAATTCTCTGTGGATTCAACTCATATAACTCAACATCTATTTTCTTTATTATCTCCATAAATTCCGATTGTGACCTGGCACTCTGTTTATATTATTTTACTTTTCTTGGAAATCACGTTTCAATTTGTTCCTGTTCATTTCTTTCTTTGCTCTGTTACTATTCATTATAAAGCTGACACATCTCTTCTTCTTCTCTGTATATTTTTCCTCTTCTCCAAAAATTTTCCCGAGCCGTTTGTTCTCTTCTAGCCGTTCAAAATTTTGCCTTCATTCATTTTTGTGTGACTTTTGGCCTTCACTAATTTCAGATTTAACCTTTCCGTTCAAAAGAAAATTTATATTATTTCACGGTTCCACTGCTGCTCTTTCTTTTTCCCTATCATTTACCTTGCCAGCTTCTTCCCCTCGCCCTCTCTTTTTCTCACGCACCTTCTTCACCAAAACCCACTCACGGCCACTGCTCCTTCCTAAACCCATACATCAGCCTTCCCCCTTGAACCGCCTCAACCACGCATCCCACCTCCACACAGCTTGGCCATCCCCAGTTCGACCATGGCCTGATCAATCACCTCGGTGCAGCGCCCACATGACAAGCCACCTCGGCCAGTTGAGCTCTGCATCCCCCCAAGCTTCCCACTCTCTTCTGCTTCCTCCCTCTCGCTTTGGCCAGCCGCCATCACCATGTAACCCGCGTGAATACTTGAGGGTGTGTATTTGTTATAATAGTCTGTTATTTTTTTTAGTATAAGCTATAATATATGAAGCTATACAGTTGGCATCTATTTTAAAATATTGAGATATAAGTATATATGTTTATATATATAAGTTTATATATTCAAGTATACCGGGATTTGAGTTTAAATAGACATATGTATATATATTTTATAACAGTGTTATATTATGATCTGCATATATAAGATGTTGTATTGGTTTATATAAGTTCTGTTTATAGGATTCATATCTATATCTTGTTATATATACATAGGTCGTCTATTTCAAATAGTATATATATATATAATAGGTAGGCTCATATATACATTGCTAGTGTAAAGATTTGTCTTGGCTTTGCTGAGAAGCAAGTATAATGTACGTATATATGTTGTATATCAGTTTGGGTATATAAATTTTATACAGCACTTGATTTCAATATGCACCAAAGTTATATATACGTCTATATGCTTGCCGTTATGCTTGTTCTTATGTGTACTGTTACATGTGTATCTAATATATATTGGATTATATTATGTTATCGATTTTATTTTATATATATATACTCCGTTTTATAAGTATAAAGTTTGTATATTAGTTATTACACATCAGCTTATGTTTTATGTAAAGAAGTTTATATAACTTTTGGTTAGATTACAAAAGTTATATATATATATATATTTCTAATACCTTTGCCTGCATATATTGTTCCAGCTGTGTATTGCTGTAAACCATATTATAGTATAATATATTTATAAAGTTTTAAGTGTTGTTTAAAGTGTTTTTATATATAGGTTTGGAATCTTGGCTTACGGTATACTTTATTGTATTGGGTTATAGCAGTTAAATATTTATATAGTATAAATTTGTTTTGTGATTTTTTAAAAATAAATAGATGTTAGTTTATATATGTATTTAAGTAAGATATATATATTTATATTTATATTTATAAGCTATATATAGGGCTGTTGAGTTCACGAATATAATTTAAGTTATATTGACCTATAAAATTTCGTTTTGAATATAGTAGGAATTATATCTTAGTCTATATATCTATCTGCTTATATAAGTTTTGAATATAAATGTGTGTGTGTATATATATTTGATTTCTATATGTGTGTTTGAATATAGGATATGTATATAGTTATATATAACTATATAAGTTCATTTATATCAATTTTCTTCATCGATTAAGTTCTGATTTGACTTCGTCAACTCCTATTTATCAGCTTGTCCGACGAACCCATGTCCATCATGCTTTGCTTCGTAATTCGTGCCTGGATTTCGTAACTCCATTCCATTGTCCATCTTCGCTAACCTCGAAAGGTGAGCAATCACTCACGATTAATGTTCTTGTATTTATTAAATTTGATTTCAATTGAAACGACAATTGAAATATGCTGTTATAGTTATTTACATTATTATATATGCTATTATCTGTAACTGTTCACCTGTGGGATATGACACCATATCCTATTGTTTATATTATACTGTTATTAACGATATATGTCTGTTATATTATTATATTATCTGTTATCACTCTGCAAGTTCCCTGTAGTTTAGAATTCACTATGGGTTGAAATGATACATACCCGAACGGACTTTAGAATAGGAGAAAATCGTTATGGGTTGAAATGATAAACCCAAGCGATTTTCATTTGAATTTAATGTGGGATTGCGGGTCGAAAGGATATCTACCCATATATATTTAAATTACGAATTGAAATGATAATAGCCGTATAACTTGACCATAGGATAGGAAAATATATACAGGCACCGTTGGTCCATATATATATAAATGTTTGAAATAATTTCCATGGTTTTGAAAAGATATATATAGGTTTTGAAAAGATATATATAGGTTTTAATAAGTATTGGTTCTTAAAATATTATATATAAATGGAAATTTTATAAATGGTAATTTTATATATAGAGTTAATAATAATATTATAGAGATTGATTTAATACATATAATATGTTTAAGTATTTATTTAAATTTATATTTCAAATAGATTTTTCTAATAATTTGAATAAGTTAAGGTTGAGAATATAAAGTTGAATAAATTGAAATTGTATTTAGTCGAGGATCCTACTAAATTAAATCGATTTGAACTATTGAATTTGAAGTTTAAGATTTGATTTCTTAACTTGATTTTTGATTTAAAGTGATTAAATGTATATTTCAAGTTTAAATAAATCAAAAGGAATATTTAGTTAAAGGTAATTTAAGGTTATCTAAATAATACTGAATTTATTAAGTGAATATTTCAAGACTAGATAATAATGAGGTTAAATTGAGGTCTATATGAAACTGTTAAATTGAACTTTGAAAATGTTGAATATTAAAGCTATGAAATAGACTGGAATTTAAATAGTTTATTTGTGATTCAGATCTGTATTTGAAATCAATATAATTTGAATTTGTTATTTAGAAACTGAATTGAATTAAGAT
Source organism: Allium fistulosum (assembly GCA_030737815.1). Taxonomy (NCBI): domain Eukaryota; kingdom Viridiplantae; phylum Streptophyta; class Magnoliopsida; order Asparagales; family Amaryllidaceae; genus Allium; species Allium fistulosum. The sequence goes on from CM060906.1 coordinate 47,470,619, forward strand.
GGATAAATCTAGATTGAATTAAATTTGGATTTTAACTCGAATTGATTGGAATCTATTGGTGAAATTGAGGAAATATATATACTTAATGGAAATGATATTGTGGTTTGAAGTATAAATTAATTTGAAATGACCACGGTGTTGTAGTATATATTCCTACATAGTAGATAGTTCCACGGATCCTTAGAGGATGGTTATCCCAAACATCCTTTGAGTTACATGTATTTCAATTGATATTTCACTTGAGTTGGATTTATTTATATAAGAATGTTAATTTTGACTCGAGTGTTTTGTGTTTTGCTTTATGCTCGGGTCAGACTGAGTGTTACAGCATTTGAGGCTCACATTTGGAGTTTGGAGCTTCGTTTGGAGATCCAACCATCGATTCAGCTTCCAGCTTTTCCAGTTGATTTGTTCAGAGAGGTCATCTGTTCGTACTGGAGACTTCACTGTATTTGAGATATTCTGTTGTATTTTATTTCAAACTCAACTGTTTATATAGTAGCTTCATGAACTACTATTTATCTTTTCAGCTGCATTGTTATTATATTACTCTATGTCTGTGATTCTGTGATTTATTTATTTACTGTATATGCTGAGTTTTGCCAAATTTAAATTAACAATCTGATATTTTGAGCAATTCAAGTCCGACATATGCGGATGCAAATGGTTGAAAATATGGGCTCGTTATAGTTGGTATCAGAGCTTTGGCTCTAGGCAAAACCTAGCATATATAGTAAATTTATTCACAGAATCACTTTCGTTCGAGTTTGAATCTCTTCCTTTTGACTCGATTTCCTTTGAACTTTGGAACGTTCCTTGCAGTTCCAAAATTCATTCTTGTCTCTCCCTATTTGTATTCTTTTGATTCTGGAGTATCCCATAACTCCACTTCGAATGATCTCTATAAGAATAGGCGATCCCGCCAATCTTTGAATAATTTGTAAAGTGGTGGAACTCCTTTACAATTGGAATTGATTCACCGGAGATTTGTATATCCCTCGGTTTGATGTTGCTATCTCTTGTTATGCCGAATTCTATCTCTAGCAATCGAATGTTGATTTGCCTCAGAATTCTACACCAATCTTATTTTGAAGTCACGGTTGACCCTAGGGTCATCCGCGATTCATAAAATTACATCTATTTGTATTTTGTAATTTAGTTATCTCATCTTCGTTCGAGCCTATCTTCAAGTCAGAATTCTATCCGATTAGAGTCCCTCTAATTGGAATCTCTATCTTTGTTTTGAAATCCATTGAAAATCGGGCTTGTTTGTATTTTTAGAAAGTGTTTTATATATCGAAATTATTATTTTGATAAGTATGATTATATTCTATATATAAAAGTGAAATATTTTCGATAAAGATTATATACCCTTTTTAAAAATGAGAATTTGAGGTTTAGAAAGGATTTGTAATTTTGAAAAAAATTATATAAGAAATTTGATTTATCTAAAAATGATTTATAACTGAGGATTTTAAATTTGAAATTCGAAAATTGAACTCCGGTATTTTTGAAAATGGTTTTAAGATTTTGAAATATATAATAATAATATGATTTAAAAGTATTTTCCGAATAAGAAATGTTTCAAATGATTTTAACGAGTTTCGAATGATTTCGAAGAAATTTCAAAAGAAGTTTGAGAAAATAGAAGTCCAGAACTCACTTATGTCACTGGAAAATAATTTCGGTGATGAGTGCATGCATCATCGACATTGATTTTCGAGTTTCAAAGCGAGGAATAGGCCACTTCAGTAGCTTCGCTATGCGAGTGATTTTGTGAAACCATTTTGATTTCAAATTCCGAAGTAAGATTTGATATTCGAAAGATATATGTATATATATTTGAAATGATTTGAAGTAAGCCGGTGTTCAGTCCTTGAGTTTTGGATCTGATTTGATATAACCCTATCTTTTGGAATTGATTTACGGATTTGTTGGTGATTTCCAACACTTGGATCGAAATATGATTTTTTCGACTATTTTGAAGGTTCGAGCACTTCCAAATCAAGGTTAACTTTTCAAAGCTAAGTAATTTTGAAAAGTATAAAGTATACAAGTTTGGTATGTATGTTTAAAGTATGTAGTAATATGATTTAAATAGGTTGAAATTGTTTTGTTAAGTAAATGAATAAGACTATTCTGAATTATACTAATATGAAATTTAGTTTTAAAAATATTTTGAATAAAATTTAGTTTAAATGTTTTAATTTAGTAACATCTTTATATAACTATATATTTAACAAGTTGGAATAGATACATAAGTTGTACGTATGCTATTTTATTCGCATAATTAATTTGATCCAGGTTTGAGTACACAAGTTCGAGGTGAATTACACCATTTCGTGTTAGGATTTTTCATTCGATTCTTGACGGCGAATATTTGATATGGATTTTGGGCTTGATTCTAGAATTCTCTATCATGGTATATGGCTATGCAAGGAGACTGATGGTTTCTAGTCAAGAAACCATATCGAAATCCACATTAGGGAAGTCGAATGGACAATACTAGTTCGAAAGCGAACTTGTGTGATCGAGCGAGCAATCGAATGTGATGTTGCAAAATGATGACATATGTGCATCTTATGTTCTAATATCATTGAGAAACTTGACGCTAAAATTGGAAGTTGTTGGGTTGGATATCTTTGTAATTTAATTGGAAATTTTATTTTATGAAAAACTACTATCAATTTAAAACCATATTTCAAAACTATTTTTCTTTTATTTTCTTAAACAAATTGTTTTATTCTTTTTTTCATACAAAACTATTTTACAAAATTATTTTATATACAAATCTATTTTACAAAACTATTTTATTTACAAAACTATTCTAAATTCAAAACCTTTTATAAAGCAAAGATGTTCAATCCCATATGGCTCTCTATGCAGCGAAATATATATTTTGAAATTTTTGATCCTGATATAAGATGGACCTTATGTAGGTATAAGATTGATTTTGAAAACCATTGATTTTGGAAATGAATTGGTTGACTTAAATGATATTGATTTAGAAACTTGGATTATTTTCTAAATTTATTATGTTGGAAACTTTGAAACTAAAGATATTTAAATTGAGAAGAAATAATTTGGTGGTATTGTATATGATTTTGAAATTGAACTTATATTGAAACAAATTGAAATTTGAGAACCTTATTTTTACTAAATACCTGATTTGGGAGTTATCGAACTTATATAAAAATTTGGTTTGTATAAGTATGATGTTGATACGAAAACTATGGATCTGAAAAGGTACTCAATTTGAAAAGTGAAATCTTATATAATTGAAGTCTATATAAGTGTGATTTGATATACTTTTGATTTTGGAAAGGTATTTGATTTGAAAATTAAATCTTATATATAATGGACTTTATATAAGTACGATATTTGAAAGTGATTTGAAAAGGTACTATATGATACATATTTTCGAAGTAAAGATTTGGAAAGTGCCTTCTGCTTGATATTCGCTTTATGGCCACATTGTGGATTCATTCTATCGATATTCTCTGATTTTTGGTTTTCCGGATATGATACTCGAGTTTTCATCGAATTCCATGGCGTTACCCATGGTCTTACGAGCGCGACTACATAGCGCAATTGCCTGGCTGAGATGGCCTAGGGGTACGGATTGTTTCCTAGGGGATCCAGGCGTAACCATTGTGTATCATGCATCTATGTAGGTCGCATTAGTAGTGAAACCGCCTGGCTAATGTCATGACCCGCCCTTCTCTTCACAGAAAGACGTATCGTGAATGAAGAAAGAAAGGGATAGAAGAAGAAAAGAAAGAAAAGAAGAAAGAACAACAACATCAGATACTCACAGCGGAACGAATAAAATATAATACATCACATAAAATATTACATAGTATCATATACATCAGAGTTACATAACTTAAACATCTCAAATTAGACAGTTATAAACATCTGTCTATCATACATTTCAAACATCACAGAGATACAGACTCAATACAAACACAGCGGAAACACCATAATATATCTACACGCTGAAGCTACCTGCTCCAAATCTCCTCCAGAATTCGTCAAAGCTAACCTGAATCCCTCGACTACTCAATACAATATTGAGTACCCAAGAGTTTAATAAAACAGAAAATAAACACTTGGGTCAGACATGGGTTTGGTGTGAGTAAACGGTTAGATCGCTTAACTTTGAAAACTTTTGAAAACAAAAGTATCACGTAAGACTCCCCACAAATAAACATGGGTAAGTTTTTACCTTACGCTAACTAAAACATTTGATAGCAAATCTGATTGTATTATAATAGGGTCTAGGGTTTTCAAGTAAAATACAGAAATAGCTGAAATGCTTACATCTCACATTCCAACATAGTTGGGCACAACTAATACGTACGGCACTTATTGGAGTTTGGATTCCATACAATGGCAGGGCTACTGGGGTACCGCCCGTCACAGTACGTGGCCTAGATCACCGTACCGAGGAGTACGCCCACTCCCCTGCAACACAAAGCCGGAACCATCCCTTACTGGATAATCCCGAACAAGATAACCCCGTAGTTGGCGCGACCAACCACACACTAAGCCAAATAAAAGAAAAGGGACCTCTAGACAGGGATCTATCTTGCTCTCAGTGGGTGCTACCCACGAAGCCTTGCTGCACCTCCCCTGTTTTAGCCATTCCCGGTTGATGAGGCTTGAGGTTACGATTACCTTTAATCAGAACATATCACTTAGAATGCTCATCGTCCGCCTGACGATGTGCTGAAAGCATTCAATCCATACAAGTTCGTTCCGGGTTCGAACGAAACCGAAGGCATTATCTCGTTACACTCGTTTTGGAATCACCCTCAGAGTTAACGACAATAACCCTTGCACTCTGAATCTTCATCTTCACTTGAGATTCACGACCTATCGTAAATTTGGATCGATGTGGTATTCGGGTCTCCAGACCTGGAATCCCGGTATACGGAAACCCGATCCCGGTCTCATCGAAATCCAAAACGTATCTTTTAAGGCCAAGTTGTTTTAAGGTTAAAACAATTCAATTCTTATCTATATACACAAAGATAGATAATTCACAATAGATAATCTACATTATCATCCCAAACAGATAATTCACATTATCATTATAATTCAACCATACATCCATATCATATATCAATCATATCTCATCAGAGATATCAAACAATGAAATACATTCAATCTCATTCATCCATCCTTAAGCAATGATTTATATCATCTAATTAATTTAAAGTGAATTAAACTAATTACTTCATTCTATAAATCCTGCTTACTTAATTATTAATTAAACCAATTAATTAATCATTACTCTAAGTATCCATCTTAATTAATCATTCCTGATTAATAATCCTTTAATTACTTTAAGTAATTAATACTTAATTAATTTTACAAATTAATTATCTTAAACCATTCAGTAATTAATCTTTAATTACTTCATTAATTAATTAATTATACTTAATTATCTTAATCCTTAATTAATTACAATTAATTAATTACTTTAATCACTTATTATTTATTAATTAATCTTAATTAATCAATTCTTAATTACATCACTAATTTTATTAATTAATGATCCTTAATTACTCTTAATTAATTATCTTATTTAAATTAATTACATTTAATAATTAATTAGTCACATTTATTAATCACCTTTGATTAATCTCATTTAGTAATTAACTTCCCTTAATTACTCCACTTCATAAATTAATTACTCTATTAATTAATTACTTTTACTTAGTAATTAATCTTAAATTAAACACATTTAATTAATCACATTAATTAATTTACTTAAGTAATTAACTCTTAATTACTTACATAAGTAATTATCTTCTAATTATTTCATTAAATGATCTCTCTTAACTAATTACCTTAACAAGTAATTAATCCCATCATCAAATAATTCTTAATTCTTTAATTGATAACATTAAATGATTACCCATTAATCACTTCAATTAATTACTTTCATGAGTAATTTTTCCTTCCTTTAATTGCATTCAGTAATTAAGCATTAATTACTTCAATAATTAATTACACTTAATTAATTCATAATTAAGTGATATTTAATTTAACCAAACAATTGACTAATCATTTAAAATTAATTAAATAATTTAGTTAACTCCTTATATATAAAAATACTTAGATAAATTAAGAAAACCATTTGTCTTAATTAAACTTTACTTATTAACAAATCATTTATTATTTAACTATTCTTAAGTTAATAACAAATATTAATTAACCTTATTTATTTCACGAATTAATTATTTAAATTTAAACAAAATCTTAAAGACAAATTCTTTATTATAATTGATTTCTTAATTAAACCATATTTAAAAATAAAACATTTAAAAATCAATTTAAAAGAAATTTAAACATCTTAATTTTAACCTCTAATTATTTATTTATTTAAACTATAATTTAATAAATCTTTAATTATTCTCTTTAAACTTATTTCCTTAAATATATCTTAAAACTTGATTAAACACTTTCCTTTTGAAAACTAATTATTTTACTAACTTTAAAACTTGTTTACTTTGCTTTGGACTGGAACACAATTTATAAAATTCAAGCTTCCAGTTTAAAACCAGAACAACCCGAGTAAACATCACTAAAACACGAGTCTTCCCCCGAGTCTATTCCCACGTTCGTCTACTTCGAGTCGTAACTCCAATTTGCACGAAACTGCACCGAGTCGCACTCTTCTTCCCCAAACTCTCGAACTCCAGTACACCCAAACGTGCACACGTGCACGTGCACTAACGTCGCCGGCCACCAACGTTCGTCGCGACCATCGCCTACAACCACTCGACCACGTACGAACACGAAAACCAACCCAGATCGAAAAATACTTGATCGAATCGAAATCGAACCCAATCGACCAAATTCTGGAATTGCCATCACCGGAAATTTCCTTCTCCTCGTCGCCTCCGACCACCAGAAACGTTGAGACTCCGGCCAGAGCTTTGTCAATCATCCACGCGTTGATTCCCACCTATGCGATCGATTCCGGTCCCCTATCCATGTTGAAACTTCTTCGACAAACCAGACGAACAAAACTTCACCTAAAACCCTAGTTTGCTCGAATTCGATCAATTCAGACATTGGAAAAATTCGATTACATTTTTCCTGTGATCCATACCCCACTAGCAACCTCCAAACCAAACATCACCAAACAATTCGCCGCCGATCAACGTAAATCGACGAAAATGTCGAAACTAATCAACTCTAATTATCTCGACAGATACTATACTAAAAATCATGATATTATCCTTAAAATTCACCATTTACAATTACGAATTTGTTTATATAATTCAAACATGATTTCCAGATAATAAATTTTCTACCTTGAATTGTTTTTCTTCTGTAAATTCATATTTTTAAAATGATCACTTGATATAATTACTTAAAACTATTTCTAACATTAATATCCTGTTGTTTTATACCCTTTTTGTTTAAACATTACTAGCTAAAATTATTTAGAAGCAGAGATTTTGTTTTTAGAACAGGTTTTAAAACCTGGAAATGATGAACAAAGGTTTATATTTTCCTGTATATTGATATGCATCCTCAATCCTCATGTACATATATGTATGCAGATATAAATTTCATCCAATACAACTTTTTCTTAACAACAACAAGTATTAACATCCAAACATATCACAGTTTTTAGTTAAATTGGGTTAGTTTACTTTCTTGTTTTAAATTCAGAGAACAAAGCAGAACAGTTTAATCCATATTCCAGATAAAACTTTTATGCAACCATATTATAACTTTCGTATACAAATTTATCACATGTATCAACATAAGATCAGGTTTAAAACTGTTTTTAAAAGAAGTTTACTCACCAATTATAAGCAGAGAACAAACAGAGTAGGTTTCCCAGGCTCTGAACAATTTGCAGATCAAATTTTTGCTTTGCTGTTGAAAATTGAATCCATGCATGCATACAAGTTTTTGATTTAAAGAGTTGTTGAAACAGCTGAGTTGCTCATCCATTTGCATTGCCATTCATTTGAAGTTGCAGATTTGATTTGCAGGTTGAATTTCATTAGCTTTTAGTTTCAAAATCTCAGGTTTCAGATTTGCTTTTAGTTTTCACTTCTAGTTTTAGAAAAATAGTTTTCTGGTTTGAGTTAACTTTGAAACAAGGAAGAAAAGAAAATGAGAGGCAGAGAAGGTTTGGAACAAATTTTCTTATACGTTTTTTAATTTTCAAATAAATAAAATGAAGGCCACTTGTTCTCAAGAATTTACACTTGTCACTAATATAAATTAATTGACTTACAAATGTTGTTAAGATAGCTAATATGGTTACACATGTTACTTAAGTATTTTAATAAACCTTTATTTAATTTAAATGTAGATATAAACTTACATTTTTAATTTACTTTATTAAAGAAATACTCTAAAGCTAGTTATAATATAAATATACATCTTATACATGTATTTAAAATCTAAAACATCTATATATACATTTATAACCATTTTATTTTGAGCATTTTTAAAACAAAGCTTGTTTAAATCCTTTTTTTTTAAATAATCATATTTAAAACAACAATTATCTTATATATATATATATATTTTTAAACAATTGAATTAATCTAAATTAACTTTTGAAAAATATTAATTTTAAAACAAAGCTTTAAATCACAATTCATACATATATAAATTATCAATAGATTAAATTAAAAACAATCCAAATTATAACATATATATACATATATATTATAATCTGAAAACACATCTCTAATTTAAACAAAAGATTCTTTATTCACAATCAATATATACATTATAAATAGAATCTATTTTTATTAGCTTTTTAAAGATTAAATTTATCAATTTATATTAAAATTAGAAAGGAAAATTATCAAATCAATTAAATTATCAATACAGATTATTAAATTTATATTGCCCAAAAACCCGGGATATCACATTCCTCCCCCCTTAAAATAATTTCGTCCCCGAAATTAAAAGCAAAGTTAATTTAATAACCCAGCAAAGATTTTTAATTTTAAACACAAACCTATCATCCAATTCCTATCAATCAAAGCAACCAATCAAACAATCTAATCTAACTAACTATTCTGATATAAATCAGAATAGACTTCATAATACTATCTCGAGTTTCCCCGAGTATAAATCACCGGGAGACTCGCTCTACAGAAACTAAACAAACAACACCACTATGATCCAGAGCTCCTCTCTTCTCTAGATCTACAAATATGAACAGAATATCAAACCACACTCAAGTCCAGCTCAACTCCAAATCCAACTGAACTGCAGATCCCACAACCAGCGATGAATCATACACGTACTCCCTCAGAGATACTTGAAATACAATGAATCCCAGCCATCCAAACTGGCCATTCAATCCTGTAGATCAAAGAACTACTCCTCTCAAGAACACAAGAAAATCCAAAATACTTTTGGAGCTAACTTTCCAGACTTACCAAATCTTATAGTTCTTATAATCGAGGAAAATTTAAACAGTTTCCAATTTCCAACTCCGAATTCCAAACTCTGACTCATATCTGCATAGCTCACCAGACGATCCCGAGCTACCTCATCTCTTCCTGATCAACTTAAACTTTGCTGATGCTTCTTGAAACAACTGGACCAAGAACAAAATGATTTCCAGATCCTATCAACAAGATGATATTCCAAAATCTACTGAAATCCACAAACTCTACTCCACAAGCAATAGAAGACTGAACTTCCTTCTTCCAGATTCCAGAAAATTCTATACACACTTAGAAATTCACATAAACTTCTTGTAGAAATCTGAGATTACTTCCTTTCTTGCACAGCTACTACCTTTGCTTCCGCTGCACAACTCTTATTCTGAAGTAAATGACAATGTTGATGAACTTGAGCACAAACTAGATCCACAAACAAGCGGAAACATTGGTTATCTTAAAAACATAACCAACTACTCAAAGGATAGACGAGTCCTCGGTCAAGGGTACTGTCTTCAGCTATCCTTGGCTAGAGGAAACTCGAAACTAAAAACAGAAGAGAAAACACAGATACTCCATAAAATTCTAAGATACTTCACCAATCCTTCTCTAGGAACAAATCGATATAAACTAAATCTTTACCTACGGGCAAACCTTTGACCTCCTTGATAACTTTTACTTCCTCTTGAGATGTCTCAATCCCATACAAAAGATTACTCAAGATGAACTCTCAAACTAATCGCAAGTCACTTTTGCGATCCTACCTAGTTCGGATTCCAAAGAAACTGTTCTCTCTTTACTAATTAAAACAGCCTTAAACTTTTCCGAACAAGGTTAACCCTTCAAGAAAAACTTCACCATCTACTCGGACTGCTGATAAAAGAACCACAAAGATTCCGGGACCATCAAAGAAACGGACCATACTGTTGCATCCAAACTTTATCTCGACAGCACACCGAACACTCCGAGCTGCACTGCTATCACAGCTAACCAAGAACTTCTAATCCAAAGGCTTCTCAAAACTAAAACCATTAACAAACCTCTCAACGAATCTCCGAGATGGCAGACATCCAAAAGAAACTCGGGCTCCAAACCAATCGCCAATAACTTACTCTTCTTAAGGGAACAATGAGACCATGTCCGAAGAACAACTAATCGACCTTAGTCCCATACTTCAAAATAGACAAAACTCTCTTACTTGATATCAGAGAATTCCTATACAGTCGAGTCTTTCCTGCGGTAGACATCAACTGTTCCTCCAATACCTTCTTAATCTTGTTCCAAAAGAAAATCTCCTTCGGGAACATCCATAGATGCTGCGTCTTATCACACAACTGCTCCTTCTTGAAGTCGCCAAGCTACCATCACTTACTTCTGCACAACTGATAGATTCAACTCTAGAAAATCTGCTCACCCGAGCACAAACAAGCTTACACTTCAATAATGGACTCCGAATCTTGAAAAAAATTTCCTTCAGAGATCCGAGAAATCCTTACTCCATACTGCCAACTTACTCGAGACGATATTGGGTTTACAGTCTCGATATATACTTCCAACCTCAAACATTCAAACTCCAACTATTGGTAATTGTGTTACACACACTACCACCTTATCTACCTTTATAACTTATATTGGAAAACCCGAACAGGTAACCCAATAAATAGGTAGAAATACATAAATATATATATTTAAAATGATATATTTTTTTATATAGAAATTATTTCTGGGTAAAATTATTTCATCTACCTCTTTAAAACAATATTGTGTCCGTTGGCCTGGTTCAAGTGTTTAGAGATCCCTATCAATAACGTTAGCTACTCGTATTGACCAGAATCCATATACCACTCAACCGATCAATTAACACAATATAAAACCATTTTTATATAACTAACAATTACGCGCTCTCAAGATAGACACCACTTCAGAGCCTAGATATTCACTCAACCTACTGCTCTGATACCAACTGTCACGACCCGCCCTTCTCTCCACAGAAAGACGTATCGTGAATGAAGAAAGAAAGGGATAGAAGAAGAAAAGAAAGAAAAGAAGAAAGAACAACAACATCAGATACTCACAGCGGAACGAATAAAATATAATACATCACATAAAATATTACATAGTATCATATACATCAGAGTTACATAACTTAAACATCTCAAATTAGACAGTTATAAACATCTGTCTATCATACATTTCAAACATCACAGAGATACAGACTCAATACAAACACAGCGGAAACACCATAATATATCTACACGCTGAAGCCACCTGCTCCAAATCTCCTCTAGAATTCGTCAAAGCTAACCTGAATCCCTCGACTACTCAATACAATATTGAGTACCCAAGAGTTTAATAAAACAGAAAATAAACACTTGGGTCAGACATGGGTCTGGTGTGAGTAAACGGTTAGATTGCTTAACTTTGAAAACTTTTGAAAACAAAAGTATCACGTAAGACTCCCCACAAATAAACATGGGTAAGTTTTTACCTTACGCTAACTAAAACGTTTGATAGCAAATCTGATTGTATTATAATAGGGTCTAGGGTTTTCAAGTAAAATACAGAAATAGCTGAAATGCTTACATCTCACATTCCAACATAGTTGGGCACAACTAATACGTACGGCACTTATTGGAGTTTGGATTCCATACAATGGCAGGGCTACTGGGGTACCGCCCGTCACAGTACGTGGCCTAGATCACCGTACCGAGGAGTACGCCCACTCCCCTGCAACACAAAGCCGGAACCATCCCTTACTGGATAATCCCGAACAAGATAACCCCGTAGTTGGCGCGACCAACCACACACTAAGCCGAATAAAAGAAAAGGGACCTCTAGACAGGGATCTATCTTGCTCTCAGTGGGTGCTACCCACGAAGCCTTGCTGCACCTCCCCTGTTTTAGCCATTCCCGGTTGATGAGGCTTGAGGTTACGATTACCTTTAATCAGAACATATCACTTAGAATGCTCATCGTCCGCCTGACGATGTGCTGAAAGCATTCAATCCATACAAGTTCGTTCCGGGTTCGAACGATACCGAAGGCATTATCTCGTTACACTCGTTTTGGAATCACCCTCAGAGTTAACGACAATAACCCTTGCACTCTGAATCTTCATCTTCACTTGAGATTCACGACCTATCGTAAATTTGGATCGATGTGGTATTCGGGTCTCCAGACCTGGAATCCCGGTATACGGAAACCCGATCCCGGTCTCATCGAAATCCAAAACGTATCTTTTAAGGCCAAGTTGTTTTAAGGTTAAAACAATTCAATTCTTATCTATATACACAAAGATAGATAATTCACAATAGATAATCTACATTATCATCCCAAACAGATAATTCACATTATCATTATAATTCAACCATACATCCATATCATATATCAATCATATCTCATCAGAGATATCAAACAATGAAATACATTCAATCTCATTCATCCATCCTTAAGCAATGATTTATATCATCTAATTAATTTAAAGTGAATTAAACTAATTACTTCATTCTATAAATCCTGCTTACTTAATTATTAATTAAACCAATTAATTAATCATTACTCTAAGTATCCATCTTAATTAATCATTCCTGATTAATAATCCTTTAATTACTTTAAGTAATTAATACTTAATTAATTTTACAAATTAATTATCTTAAACCATTCAGTAATTAATCTTTAATTACTTCATTAATTAATTAATTATACTTAATTATCTTAATCCTTAATTAATTACAATTAATTAATTACTTTAATCACTTATTATTTATTAATTAATCTTAATTAATCAATTCTTAATTACATCATTAATTTTATTAATTAATGATCCTTAATTACTCTTAATTAATTATCTTATTTAAATTAATTACATTTAATAATTAATTAGTCACATTTATTAATCACCTTTGATTAATCTCATTTAGTAATTAACTTCCCTTAATTACTCCACTTCATAAATTAATTACTCTATTAATTAATTACTTTTACTTAGTAATTAATCTTAAATTAAACACATTTAATTAATCACATTAATTAATTTACTTAAGTAATTAACTCTTAATTACTTACATAAGTAATTATCTTCTAATTATTTCATTAAATGATCTCTCTTAACTAATTACCTTAACAAGTAATTAATCCCATCATTAAATAATTCTTAATTCTTTAATTGATAACATTAAATGATTACCCATTAATCACTTCAATTAATTACTTTCATGAGTAATTTTTCCTTCCTTTAATTGCATTCAGTAATTAAGCATTAATTACTTCAATAATTAATTACACTTAATTAATTCATAATTAAGTGATATTTAATTTAACCAAACAATTGACTAATCATTTAAAATTAATTAAATAATTTAGTTAACTCCTTATATATAAAAATACTTAGATAAATTAAGAAAACCATTTGTCTTAATTAAACTTTACTTATTAACAAATCATTTATTATTTAACTATTCTTAAGTTAATAACAAATATTAATTAACCTTATTTATTTCACGAATTAATTATTTAAATTTAAACAAAATCTTAAAGACAAATTCTTTATTATAATTGATTTCTTAATTAAACCATATTTAAAAATAAAACATTTAAAAATCAATTTAAAAGAAATTTAAACATCTTAATTTTAACCTCTAATTATTTATTTATTTAAACTATAATTTAATAAATCTTTAATTATTCTCTTTAAACTTATTTCCTTAAATATATCTTAAAACTTGATTAAACACTTTCCTTTTGAAAACTAATTATTTTACTAACTTTAAAACTTGTTTACTTTGCTTTGGACTGGAACACAATTTATAAAATTCAAGCTTCCAGTTTAAATCCAGAACAACCCGAGTAAACATCACTAAAACACGAGTCTTCCCCCGAGTCTATTCCCACGTTCGTCTACTTCGAGTCGTAACTCCAATTTGCACGAAACTGCACCGAGTCGCACTCTTCTTCCCCAAACTCTCGAACTCCAGTACACCCAAACGTGCACACGTGCACGTGCACTAACGTCGCCGGCCACCAACGTTCGTCGCGACCATCGCCTACAACCACTCGACCACGTACGAACACGAAAACCAACCCAGATCGAAAAATACTTGATCGAATCGAAATCGAACCCAATCGACCAAATTCTGGAATTGCCATCACCGGAAATTTCCTTCTCCTCGTCGCCTCCGACCACCAGAAACGTTGAGACTCCGGCCAGAGCTTTGTCAATCATCCACGCGTTGATTCCCACCTATGCGATCGATTCCGGTCCCCTATCCATGTTGAAACCTCTTCGACAAACCAGACGAACAAAACTTCACCTAAAACCCTAGTTTGCTCGAATTCGATCAATTCAGACATTGGAAAAATTCGATTACATTTTTCCTGTGATCCATACCCCACTAGCAACCTCCAAACCAAACATCACCAAACAATTCGCCGCCGATCAACGTAAATCGACGAAAATGTCGAAACTAATCAACTCTAATTATCTCGACAGATACTATACTAAAAATCATGATATTATCCTTAAAATTCACCATTTACAATTACGAATTTGTTTATATAATTCAAACATGATTTCCAGATAATAAATTTTCTACCTTGAATTGTTTTTCTTCTGTAAATTCATATTTTTAAAATGATCACTTGATATAATTACTTAAAACTATTTCTAACATTAATATCCTGTTGTTTTATACCCTTTTTGTTTAAACATTACTAGCTAAAATTATTTAGAAGCAGAGATTTTGTTTTTAGAACAGGTTTTAAAACCTGGAAATGATGAACAAAGGTTTATATTTTCCTGTATATTGATATGCATCCTCAATCCTCATGTACATATATGTATGCAGATATAAATTTCATCCAATACAACTTTTTCTTAACAACAACAAGTATTAACATCCAAACATATCTCAGTTTTTAGTTAAATTGGGTTAGTTTACTTTCTTGTTTTAAATTCAGAGAACAAAGCAGAACAGTTTAATCCATATTCCAGATAAAACTTTTATGCAACCATATTATAACTTTCGTATACAAATTTATCACATGTATCAACATAAGATCAGGTTTAAAACTGTTTTTAAAAGAAGTTTACTCACCAATTATAAGCAGAGAACAAACAGAGTAGGTTTCCCAGGCTCTGAACAATTTGCAGATCAAATTTTTGCTTTGCTGTTGAAAATTGAATCCATGCATGCATACAAGTTTTTGATTTAAAGAGTTGTTGAAACAGCTGAGTTGCTCATCCATTTGCGTTGCCATTCATTTGAAGTTGCAGATTTGATTTGCAGGTTGAATTTCATTAGCTTTTAGTTTCAAAATCTCAGGTTTCAGATTTTCTTTTAGTTTTCACTTCCAGTTTTAGAAAAATAGTTTTCTGTTTTGAGTTAACTTTGAAATAAGGAAGAAAAGAAAATGAGAGGCAGAGAAGGTTTGGAACAAATTTTCTTATACGTTTTTTAATTTTCAAATAAATAAAATGAAGGCCACTTGTTCTCAAGAATTTACACTTGTCACTAATATAAATTAATTGACTTACAAATGTTGTTAAGATAGCTAATATGGTTACACATGTTACTTAAGTATTTTAATAAACCTTTATTTAATTTAAATGTAGATATAAACTTACATTTTTAATTTACTTTATTAAAGAAATACTCTAAAGCTAGTTATAATATAAATATACATCTTATACATGTATTTAAAATCTAAAACATCTATATATACATTTATAACCATTTTATTTTGAGCATTTTTAAAACAAAGCTTGTTTAAATCCTTTTTTTTTAAATAATCATATTTAAAACAACAATTATCTTATATATATATATATTTTTAAACAATTGAATTAATCTAAATTAACTTTTGAAAAATATTAATTTTAAAACAAAGCTTTAAATCACAATTCATACATATATAAATTATCAATAGATTAAATTAAAAACAATCCAAATTATAACATATATATACATATATATTATAATCTGAAAACACATCTCTAATTTAAACAAAAGATTCTTTATTCACAATCAATATATACATTATAAATAGAATCTATTTTTATTAGCTTTTTAAAGATTAAATTTATCAATTTATATTAAAATTAGAAAGGAAAATTATCAAATCAATTAAATTATCAATACAGATTATTAAATTTATATTGCCCAAAAACCCGGGATATCACAGCTAAGATGGCCTAGGGGTACGGATTTTTTCCTGGGGGATCCAGGCGTAACTCGCAGGGCTGAGAAAGCTTACGGATATGGATTGTTTCCTGGGGGATCCAGGCGTAACCATTGTGTATCTGCGAACCATGGTTAGACAAAGCTTTTGGTTGTTTTGTTTGGATTGTATTTTCCATATCTGTTTTAAAAAGTTTTCCAGTATTTTCACTGGGTGTTGAAACAAGGCTACTAAGTACCTGGAGAATTCTAGCTTTGCGCCTGATCAACGCACTGCCAGAGTCTGCAAGAACGAAGATAAACTTGTTGAAACATCGAGTTATAAAAGTATTTTATTATAAAGGTATTTTCAATAAAGGAATTCTGTATTAATATTTGAAATTGAAATTCTCATGGTTTAAATTAATTATTCATGCTCGATACTATTCTTTTGAATCTACCTTATCTGGTCAGCTTTATTTATTCACCTATATTCTGTTTTTCCAAATCCTCCTTTTTTTCCTTGTTGACTATATCCTTTTTAAATATTGTTTAGTTATTTACTACACGGTTTAATAGAAAATTTTAGTGTTATAAATATTTTAGAAGTTATTAATTAAATAAAACATATTTAAAGTAAATGATTATTGATTTATTAATAATATTTGAAAAGTATCTTGAGATAAAAATTAATAAATTTATGAATTATGGATTTAATGTTTTCAATAGCTCCTTTGTAAATATAAGTAATGATATAAATAATTGTTTTCGAATAGTTTTCATATATATTTATAAAGGTGTTATTTAAACATATAAATGGTATTTATAAAGGAAGCAACAAATTTTACAAATGGGTTTTGAAAAGTTTTAAAGTATTAAAGATAACTGAATTGCAAATGAAGTTTTCAAATGAATATTTCAAGTAAAATTTATATAGTTAAATTAATTGTTTATCCTTGTTTTTCAATCCATTTTCTTTCTGGTTGTTTCTATTCTCCTACCTCCTTCCTTTTCGGGGACGAAAAGTTTTGAGTGGGGGAGAGTGTAACGGCCTGAAAATTTTAATGGTTTTAATAAGATAATTAACTAAAATTTTGTGAAAATTTTAAATAATTAATTTTGAAATAAATATTGATATTTGGAATACGTCTATTTTAGCATAGCAACTGGTAAAATTTTATCATATAATATGAAAGTTTATTTTATTGCGTAATTTTATCTCAATTTAAATCAGTTGATAACAGTTTGATTTAAAAGTGTTCTGAAACCTAAATATGTCAGCATGAGAAAATTTATTTAGAACACTCTGATTCAGACTGCGAAATTCGTTTCGCAAAATTCGGACGTTTCTAGCTCCGTTTGGACTTTTCTGTACGGAATTTGCAGCATTTTCGGTACCGATTATTGACTTTTGATCGGATGATCGTACCACTAATATCTGTATAGCATTTTGATCGTCGCGTCGTGTTGATCTCTACGGTATATTCAATGTTGTGTTTTGAGATCCGGTACTCGGTGGTATCCGTGTAAATGGTAATCGTAACGGTAACCATTTTGTGTCTTTTGGTTTTGTGACCTTTTTGAATTCTCTGTGGATTCAACTCATATAACTCAACGTCTATTGTGAGGATCCTGAACTCAACCTTCGAAAATCGGCACCCGTACTTCACTTGTACTCAAAATGCCGCAGATTCAAACGCCGAATCTGGCTCTCCGGAGCTTATAACACCATTAAGTATAACAACACAGCGGAATAAAGAAAACAATGATATCATATACAACTCCAATGAATACAATATTCAGAGTGATATACAACAATGATATCAATATGATACAACAATATCAGAGATAAATAATGATACAGCAGAAATAACAGAAGTGATAACTCCAAATGATCTAAAAAAGAACATGAGTCCACCATCTCAAATATCAAGCTCGAACCACCATCACCATCCACAAAGATAAGCAAACTCAGTGCGTGAACTCCAGACACTGAACTAGCTCCAGATAATCCACTAAACCTGACTATCTGAAAAATAAACCCAACTCTAGAGTGCCCGTGTGGAAAATTATGGGCACCCAAAGTTTAGGAAGGGAACAATAAACTCCGAGTCAGTCATGGGACTGGTGTGAGTAACAAAAACAGTTGGCTTTGGATAACAAAGTAAAATTGAAATTCGTAATGTTTTTTGGAAAATGAAACTACCATAAGGCCTCCCGTCACACACATAATGCAAACGCAGAATTGGAGGAGATTTCTCCTTATGATAGTCAAATATGCTTACTACGTAAGAAAAACTCTTTTGATATTATTAATAGTGCATAGTGTACAAAATTCATTTCGAAAATACAATATTAATCTTAGCCAGCATAGGTACCATTATAGTATGCCTGCTATAGCTACCATTTTAAATGGCAGGTTCTACAACTAAAACCGTACAGGGCTCGTATTGTTTCTTTGGATTTTCCAACAAATGGTCAGGCTAAGGAACTTCCTATGCCACATGGGAACGCCTCTGGAGGGATGCCCCGAGAACCACCTGGCTCTTTGCCAACACAAGGCCGGTTACCCCCTTCCCGGGTAGTAAACCTGAGATATGCCACCCCCGGTCGTTTGCGACCTTTATCCGAGGCGCCTCGATCACAAAGCAACAATCACACAGTAAACGAGATTGGAGCAACCACACAGGTAAATATCTGGGCTCCATACCATGATACCACCTTTTTCCAAAAGGAATGGTCATACCCTAGGGGAGCTACCCCTGAAACCTTGCTGCATCTTTCCTGTTTCGACCATTTCCGGTCTGTGAGGCTCGATGAGGTCTCGTCCACAAAGCTACGCTTTTTCACAAAGCTATGCTTTGATCAACAAATGATCAGCAACACACAGCAGCACTCAGCATGCCACACTACCAAATTGGGAGTATATCACTGATAACCTTCAACTACATAACCTCTGAGCTCGTACGTCTCAGAGAAGGGTGTTAAGCTAAGAGAATAAATCTCCGCCACCAAAAAGAAATGTATTTGAAAGAAATCAGCTTTATATCTCAAAGTGTAGTGTTAGACATACAACCATACAAGTCTGTTCCGGGTTCGAACAGAACCGAAGGCACTTCCGAAGAAGCCCTTGCAAATCCGAATAATTTCTAATCACGTCCGGACTTCCCATCACAAAGGGTGATCAAATCTCTATATCGGGGACCAGTCAATGCAGAGACATTCGACGAGTTGTCCTTTCGTTTTCGAAAATATCCGGTCTTCACCACCGATCTTCAAATGCTATCCATAATGTCGTATCATTATTCGGAATGGGTTATATGACACAAAGGTCCTCTCCCGGCTAAACCGAATAATGAGCATAATATTTAAAAACATATGGATATTGGGATTTCAATTAAGTCACAACTTATTACCCAAAACTTCTCTTTCAAATGGTTTAAACACATTACCATTTTAATCTTTTTAAACAAAAAGATTCAATTCACACAGTTCACCCAGTTTCACAAAGATCTACTCATAGATTTTCAAATCAATTTCCATTTCAATCTGGATTAACTCATTAAATCTTTAAATCAAAGATTTAATTGATAGCTTTCAAAACAATTCCATTTCAACCTTTTATATAAAAGGTACGCCTTTCCAATTTCAAAACAAAGTTCAACAATCTTTCACAAAGATTTATTCATAACTCGGAAAACTATTTTCATTTCAATTTGAAATTCCTTTGACACAAATTGGAAATTCATTCCTTATATGAAAGCTTCTATTATTTGAAAACAAATAGTTTTCATTTCGGAAACCTGATTCATTTATACGAGTTAAAGTCTTTGGGTTAAATTCAAATTCTCAAAACCATACTTTTAAAATGGTTTAACTTCATATAAACACATTTATAACATCTTTAATCATAATTTCTAACTATGGAATTCAATTCCAAATTTTCTGAATTCAAATTCAAATTCAAATTAAATTATTTAAATTGGAAACTTTACCAAGTTATTCAAAATAACTTTTATCTTGAAACTTCTTTTCAAAAGCTTTAACCTTTGACCCAAATCCATTTCCAAAATCAATTGAAATTAAAATTTCAATTTCAAAAACATTAAATTTAAATCATCTATGACTTAACCGATTTCCTCGTTAAATCCATATTTGTGTGTGTAAAAGTGTGGTCCAGGGGTTTTACACAGTAGTGCAATATCATCATCAATCAGATCAAAATACAGAAATATAGTTAATAAGCGGTATAACTATAACGCTTATCTTTTATTCACAAATCACAAATCACAGATATATCTATATATTGCAGATAATTAATTACATCCATCCCAGATAAATAAACTACTTTATAGATCACAACAAAAATCAGGTTATATCACAAAGCATCACATATCAGGGTATCAAACAATTCAAATCATTCAATAGAATCCAAATATCCTTAGGTAAGGTCGATTTATTTATCTGATTAAATTAAATCAGATTAATTTCTATGAATAAATTTGCTAGTCATGGTAAGTTAATAATAAATTAATTACCAAACATTTAATGAATTATCCTTTAATTAATCATTAATTAACCCTTAATTAATTACTTAAATGATTATCTCTAATCACAAATTAATTACATTGAGCAATTATACTTTAATCATTTAATTGATCAATTTTAATCAATTAATTACTTTTAATTAAGTAATCATCTTCAAGTAATTAATTACCTTTAATTACTTAATTAATAAATTTCTAATTCATCACTCTCTAATCATTAGTTAATTAAATTAATCCATTATTCTTAAATCAATTATTGCTTAATCACTTGATTAATCAACTTTAATTATTAATTAATATCTGATTAATAATCCTTAATTTATAAATTATTTATTCCTTAATTAATCTCCATTTGATTAATTATCCTTAATTAATCATAATAAGTCATTATCCCTAATTACTTAATTAATCAATTTTTAATTCGTAATTGATTTCTTAAATAGTTAAACCTTAATCATGAATTAACTTTAAGATAAACTCATTCTTATAAATGATTTCATTATCATTAACAAGGCATTTAAAAACAATTTACTTTTAAATTTACTTTAAATTCAATTTTTAAATTTAAGATTTAAAATGAATTCAAATTTAACTTTAACAAAGTTTAAAAAAACAATTTACAAACCTTTTAAATCTCATGTTAAAGAAATACTTATATCTTATAAAAGAAATGTTAAAAGTGTTTAAACCAAATTCCTTTAAATTCAAATCATTAAAATTTTACTTTAACATTCGAAGTTGTTAAAACATTTAAATTTTATAAAACTTTATTTTGTTTCAAAACTAGGATTCAAATTAGATTTTGAATTCATACTTAAACTAGATTTAAAACTTGGTTTAAAATTGGTTTAAAAATCTACTTTTAAATTTTAAAACTTAAAACCTGACTGGTTTTAAAACTGGCAACAACAAATATAACCCGAGTCTAACCCTTAATGACTTCGAGTCAAACCCCATACTGCTTCGAGGCAAAACCTAATCCACTCGAGAAAACCTGAGTATCACTCTTCCCTTCAACCCAGACTTCCCCTGAACCAAAGATGGACCGTGCAGTTGCACGGTGGCTCCGACCACCTCCGGTCATCACCACAGCCCTTAGCAAGTCGGCGATCATTCCCTCATCGTATTCCGACCATCAGAACTTCAACACAAATTCGAAATCAAATTCGAGCCTTTAAACCCAAACCTGGAACCAAAAGTGAACAACACACCTCAAACCTGAAACCACCTCGCCCACGATCCTCTGACCACCGGAGAGACAGAAATTCCGGCCACACATTCGCCATCGATCATACTTCTATTTCCCTGAACCACGAAACGCTCGATCCTCTATTGGGGGCGAACGAATCGAATCTCTCAGCCACTACAAAATTAGGTTTAGAAACTAAACCTCGCCACCGCCGCTTCCACGTTGAACTAGAGCACTTTCCACCATTTTTCCCTGGCACACAGTACTCCTCTCTACCTTGACACAAAGCCTCGAGCTCCACGAACTAGTCGATCACCGGAAATCGCCAAGTCAATGATTTTCAAACAAATATGAACTGCTCTTAAATCCTAACACTAAAAATTATGATTTTTATTTTAAAAATCATGTTAAAGCATATGGATTTGATTTACACACCTGAATTTAGGAATTAAGAAATTCAAAATTTGACTAATTTGAAGTTAGGTTCAGATTTCTTGATTCCCAGAGAGATTAACAAGTTGATTAAGCTTAAATAGATTTTTACTCTTTAACATATACCATAACAAACAAATTTTGTTTTAATCTCGAGTTCAATCAGTAAGTAGATTGAGAGGAAAAGATTTTTCAAACTCGAAACTGAAACTTGAACATAGCACAAGATGTCACAGGAGTCAACATGCACACACATTAATCTATCACTTAATTCTACTCAGAGGATTCATGTATACATACAAACATACTTGTTCACAGACGTGTTTGCAACTGATTTATACTTTTAAATTTAAAGAAAAATATGTTACTCACCTCATTTTCCAGAAAGAAGAATAGAGTTTTTCCAGATTTTTGAACAGGTTGAAGAACTGCTAGCTGAAACTCTATTTTTTTCTTCTTTGATCTCTGGGTTGTGTTGAATTGTTTCAATTGTTTGAGTTGCATTTGTTTATGTTTCAGGCTTGCTAAGTTTTGTTTGAACGAACTGAAATGAAGAGCTTGATGTATATAAGAAATGAAGCAGACAGGGTAATAAAATTTGTACAGGTGATAATATTATTTGTTTGTACAATTGATCAGAGATTTTTCTTTGCTTTGCTTGTTTGACTCGGCTGAAATCTTTCTTTGGTGGCTTGCATTAATGTCCTTGTACCAATTTACTTTTTTCATCTTGTACACATATGAAGATATTTTTGGTATCTTCTTATACAAGCTTCTCTATATCTTTATTTTTTTCTTTTGTTCATACTTGTCCATTTTTAAATGTATTTTATTTTGCTTTAATCTTATTATTTTGTAATATAATTGAGATTCTATTTTATTTTAATTTTCTTTTATTATTTTTGAATGTATTTCCATATTTAATATGTTGTTATAATTTATTTAATGTATTTACTTTATACTTTTATCCTATATATATTGACATTATTATTAAACCATTTATTTAAAATTTAAATTCAAATCACATATATACAATATTTAAATTCAAATGATTTAATATATATTTTATTTGAATTGGGGAAACTCGAATTAATTCATCGATAAATTTCACAATATTTTATTCAAAAATTAAATTAATTATCAATTTAAATATATATAAAATCCGGGGTCGTTACATCTATTTTCTTTATTATCTCCATAAATTCCGATTGTGACCTGGCACTCTGTTTATATTATTTTACTTTTCTTGGAAATCACGTTTCAATTTGTTCCTGTTCATTTCTTTCTTTGCTCTGTTACTATTCATTATAAAGCTGACACATCTCTTCTTCTTCTCTGTATATTTTTCCTCTTCTCCATAAATTTTCCCGAGCCGTTTGTTCTCTTCTAGCCGTTCAAAATTTTGCCTTCATTCATTTTTGTGTGACTTTTGGCCTTCACTAATTTCAGATTTAACCTTTCCGTTCAAAAGAAAATTTATATTATTTCACGGTTCCACTGCTGCTCTTTCTTTTTCCCTATCATTTACCTTGCCAGCTTCTTCCCCTCGCCCTCTCTTTTTCTCACGCACCTTCTTCACCAAAACCCACTCACGGCCACTGCTCCTTCCTAAACCCATACGTCAGCCTTCCCCATTGAACCGCCTCAACCACGCATCCCACCTCCACACCGCTTGGCCATCCCCAGTTCGACCATGGCCTGATCAATCACCTCGGTGCAGCGCCCACATGACAAGCCACCTCGGCCAGTCGAGCTCTGCATCCCCCCGAGCTTCCCACTCTCTTCTGCTTCCTCCTTCTCGCTTTGGCCAGCCGCCATCACCATGTAACCCGCGTGAATACTTGAGGGTGTGTATTTGTTATAATAGTCTGTTATTTTTTTAGTATAAGCTATAATATATGAAGTTATACAGTTGGCATCTATTTTAAAATATTGAGATATAAGTATATATGTTTATATATATAAGTTTATATATTCAAGTATACCGGGATTTGAGTTTAAATAGACATATGTATATATATTTTATAACAGTGTTATATTATGATCTGCATATATAAGATGTTGTATTGGTTTATATAAGTTCTGTTTATAGGATTCATATCTATATCTAGTTATATATACATAGGTCGTCTATTGCAAATAGTATATAAATATATATATATATATATAATAGGTAGGCTCATATATACATTGCTAGTGTAAAGATATGTCTTGGCTTTGCTGAGAAGCAAGTATAATGTACGTATATATGTTGTATATTAGTTTGGGTATATAAATTTTATACAGCACTTGATTTCAATATGCACCTAAGTTATATATACGTCTATATGCTTGTCGTTATGCTTGTTCTTATGTGTACTGTTACATGTGTATCTAATATGTATTGGATTATATTATGTTATCGATTTTATTTTAAATATATAT
This sequence comes from Allium fistulosum, assembly GCA_030737815.1. NCBI lineage: Eukaryota > Viridiplantae > Streptophyta > Magnoliopsida > Asparagales > Amaryllidaceae > Allium > Allium fistulosum. The sequence continues at coordinate 47,495,808 of CM060906.1, forward strand.
ACTCCGTTTTATAAGTATAAAGTTTATATATTAGTTATTACACATCAGCTTATGTTTTATGTAAAGAAGTTTATATAACTTTTGGTTAGATTACAAAAGTTATATATATATAAATATATATATTTCTAATACCTTTGCCTGCATATATTGTTCCAGCTGTGTATTGTTGTAAACCATATTATCGTATAATATATGTATAAAGTTTTAAGTGTTGTTTAAAGTGTTTTTATATATAGGTTTGGAATCTTGGCTTACGGTATACTTTATTGTATTGGGTTATAGCAGTTAAATATTTATATAGTATAAATTTGTTTTGTGATTTTTTAAAAATAAATAGATGTTAGTTTATATATGTATTTAAGTAAGATATATATATTTATATTTATAAGCTATATATAGGGCTGTTGAGTTCACGAATATAATTTAAGTTATATTGACCTATAAAATTTGGTTTTGAATATAGTAGGAATTATATCTTAGTCTGTATATCTATCTGCTTATATAAGTTTTGAATATAAATGTGTATATATATATATATATATTTGATTTCTATATGTGTGTTTGAATATAGGATATGTATATAGTTATATATAACTATATAAGTTCATTTATATGAATTTTCTTCATCGATTAAGTTCTGATTTGACTTCGTCAACTCCTATTTATCAGCTTGTCCGACGAACCCATGTCCATCGTGCTTTGCTTCGTAATTCGTGCCTGGATTTCGTAACTCCATTCCATTGTCCATCTTCGCTAACCTCGAAAGGTGAGCAATCACTCACGATTAATGTTCTTATATTTATTAAATTTGATTTCAATTGAAACGACAATTGAAATATGTTGTTATAGTTATTTACATTATTATATATGCTATTATCTGTAACTGTTCACCTGTGGGATATGACACCATATCCTATTGTTTATATTATACTGTTATTGATGATATATGTCTGTTATATTATTATATTATCTGTTATCACTCTGCAAGTTCCCTGTAGTTTAGAATTCACTATGGGTTTAAATGATACATACCCGAACGGACTTTAGAATAGGAGAAAATCGTTATGGGTTGAAATGATAAACCCAAGCGATTTTCATTTGAATTTAATGTGGGATTGCGGGTCGAAAGGATATCTACCCGTATATATTTAAATTACGAATTGAAATGATAATAGCTGTATCACTTGACCATAGGATAGGAAAATATATACAGGCACCGTTGGTCCATATATATATATAAATGTTTGAAATAATTTCCATGGTTTTGAAAAGATATATATAGGTTTTGAAAAGATATATATAGGTTTTAATAAGTATTGGTTCTTAAAATATTATATATAAATGGAAATTTTATAAATGGGAATTTTATAAATGGTAATTTTATATATAGAGTTAATAATAATATTATAGAGATTGATTTAATACATATAATATGTTTAAGTATTTATTTAAATTTATATTTCAAATAGATTGTTCTAATAATTTGAATAAGTTAAGGTTGAGAATATAAAGTTGAATAAATTGAAATTGTATTTAGTTGAGGATTCTACTAAATTAAATCGATTTGAACTATTGAATTTGAAGTTTAAGATTTCATTTTTTTAACTTGATTTTTGATTTAAAGTGATTAAATGGATATTTCAAGTTTAAATAAATCGAAAGGAATATTTAGTTAAAGGTAATTTAAGGTTATTTAAATAATACTGAATTTATTAAGTGAATATTTCAAGACTAGATAATAATGAGGTTAAATCGAGATCTATATGAAACTGTTAAATTGAACTTTGAAAATGTTGAATATTAAAGCTTTGAAATAGACTGGAATTTAAATAGCTTGTTTGTGATTCAGATCTGTATTTGAAATCAATATAATTTGAATTTGTTATTTAGAAACTAAATTGAATTAAGATGGATAAATCTAGATTGAATTAAATTTGAATTTGAACTCGAATTGATTGGAATCTATTGGTGAAATTGAGGAAATATATATATTTAATGGAAATGATATTGTGTTTTGAAGTATAAATTAATTTGAAATGACCACGGTGTTGTAGTATATATTCCTACATAGTAGATAGTTCCACGGATCCTTAGAGGATGGTTATCCTAAACATCCTTTGAGTTACTTGTATTTCAGTTGATATTTCACTTGAGTTGGATTTATTTATATAAGAATGTTAATCCTGACTCGAGTGTTTTGTGTTTTGCTTTACGCTCGGGTCAGACTAAGTGATACAGCATTTGAGACTCACCGATTTGGAGTTTGGAGCTTTGCTTGGAGATCCAACTATCGATTCAGCTTTCAGCTTTCCAGTTGATTTGTTCAGAGATGTCATCAATCTGTATTTATTCTATTGTAATTTATTTCAAACTCTATTGTTTATATAGTAGCTTCATGAACTACTATTTACCTATTCCGCTGCATTATTATTATATTACTCTGTGTCTGTGATTCTGTGATTTATTGGTTTACTGTATATGCCGAGTTTTGCCAAATATAAATTAACAATCTGATATTTTGAGCAGTTCAAGTCCGACATATGCGGATGCGAATGGTTGAAAATATGGGGTTGTTACAATAGCCTTCTTTTGATCTCTTTTATATGGTTCACACCAACTGCGCATATGACACTTTTTATGACAATAATAACAAACGATACTTTTCGACATACCTTTACCATTAGCAAGGAATTGTATCCTTCTTCGAGTCCCTTGCTACCATAGCCTCATCTTGAACTAATTTCATACATGATCCTTTTCTTCTAAGCTCCTCATTCAAAAGACTACTTCAAATAGTTTCCAGTGAGATAGTTCCATTAGCATTGGAATTACGCAATGAAACAACCAAAGTTTCCCAACTTCCTTAAAGCAAACTCATCAATAAAAGAGCCTGTAAGTCATCATAAAATTTGACATTCATATTTGCCAATTGATTTATTACATCTTGAAATTCATCCAAATGCTCTGCAACAGACATCTCTCCATCTAATCTCAATTGAACCAACTTTCGAACAAGAAAAGCCTTATTTGTATCACTATTCGACTCATACAAAGATAGAAACTTGCCCACAAAGCCTTTGCGGATTCACAACCAGCCACATGATGGAAGACTGAATCATCAAGATACCGACGAATCAACACAATTGCCTTCTTATCCATCTTCTTCCATTTTCCCTCCTCTACATTAGAGGGTTTCTTCCCATCTCCATCGATCTGATAATGAAAATCATTGAGGTACAAAACATCTTCCATCCTAGGCTTTCAAATACTCTAATATTTTCCATCCAAAATAACAATTTGAGGCTCATCCTAGACCGAGTGTTACAGCATTTGAGGCTCACATTTGGAGTTTGGAGCTTCATTTGGAGATCTAACCATCGATTCAGCTTCCAGCTTTTCCAGTTGATTTGTTCAAAGAGGTCATTTGTTCGTACTGGAGACTTCACTGTATTTGAGATATTTTGTTGTATTTTATTTCAAACTCTACTGTTTATATAGTAGCTTCATGAACTACTATTTATCTTTTCCGCTGCATTGTTATTATATTACTCTGTGTCTGTGATTCTGTGATTTATTTATTTACTCTATATGCTGAGTTTTGCCAAATTTAAATTAACAATCTGATATTTTGAGCAATTCAAGTCCGACATGTGCGGATGCGAATGGTTGAAAATATCGGGTCGTTACACTACTTGTGTAGACTACTAGTAGGATTGAACTACGGATCAAACCTTACACTAACGATCGGATAACGCTCCTAGAGCTACCCAATAAGAAATCACCGTCCGTAGGCTACTATTCAAACCCTTTTTTCCACTAATACTGCTATGGGAACTACTCTCCCATGAATACTTATAACCATCACTACGCTTGGAGAGGAGAACTCCAAAATGAAAACTTGTTGTGTGATGCATCGTGTGCACCCACTATTCACCTCTCGATCATAATGGAAAAATTCCTTTTATCGTACCGCGTCGGCTTCCACCTGTACCACGTCACATAGAATTATGTGTACAAACATATGTTAGTACCGTAGCTCCTTTCTACTCTATAGTCTCTTATCATGTTGTGCGGGACCTGACTGTCCTTTAGAATCCGTCGTTAGCACTGGTTTACTCACTTGGTGTCTCTATCAGTGTTCTGCATCCACTACGAAACACCCCTTGAGTGTCTGTGAAATACATCACCATAGTCAACTCTTAGCTCTATTTTCGGTATTTAACCATTACCCAAACTACAATGACCTATTGTCCTTTGATAAAAAAAACTGTTAACCCAAAAAATGGATTGACACCCTGGATCGATTGTGAAAGCACCGGTATAGATAATCAGCAGCACAAATCTCAGATAAACAATAAATAATAAGTAGAAGTGAGAAAAGAGACATGGAATTTCTATAATAGTCCGGCTGACTCTGACCTACATCCACTTTAATCAATCTTTATTGTGATTATACTAGTTGAATCTCTGTGGATATCAACTAGTTAGCCCTTAGATCTAAGTTACAATGAGTTAGAATAAGTCGCAAGTACAAGGGTTGACTGGAAAATCACAGTAACCCTCTTTATGTCTGCTGTGAGGGAGAAGAAAGTTAAAGAAGTGATGGAATTCCAATAGAGTAATGGAGGCTCTCTCCGTGGAAAATATCCATCTCTATTTGCAGGTAGGTGAGTATTTATAAGGGAATTCAGTGAGTATTGGGCCAGAAGTCGAACTACAGAAGAGTCCAGTTGTTATGCCAAGTCATCACCAAAATTCTCAAATCAATCTGAATCATTTCTATGAATCGCTAGCTATCCATAGGAGATGGATCGCTAGCTATCCATCAACTTAGCATATTTGTCTACCAAAAGCCTTTACTTAGTGCTACGAAAGAGCTTGGAAAGTTTGAGGGTGATCCGACCTATCTTGATGGATCGCTAGCTATCTATAGGGGATGGATCACTAGCTATCCATCCACTTAGCATATTTTTGATTGATCTTAGATTGGTTGTCTTCCTATCTTCTATTTAAGTGCCCAATTCAGAGAAGAATCATCCATAACTCGCTCAAAACTTAACGAAACAAGACGAAACTTTACGGTACTCTCTCTATAGTGTGTGGGACCTACCCCATAAATTTTAGGTTATGGGGCCCAACCTACACGAATCGTTAGCGATCCATCTAGTTAGGTCGCTAGCAATCCATCAAACAACCTCCAAATAATCTTTTTTTATGTCTTTTAAGCGTTCTCCCAAAATTTTAAGTTAATCCGACTCCGTATGAGTTCTTTAGGTCAATTTTAAGTTAGCCACTTTTGGTCAAACAGCTTGAATTAGATGAATCTTCACTTTTCGAGCTAGATTGTTTGGCATGCTATGAAACTTGACAAGCGTGCTTAGAAGTGGTAATGAATCATGATGCAAGAGGTTTGGACGACTCATAAAGCTTCCCTATGGGTCGCTAGCGATCCATGGGTGATAAATTGCTAATGATCCATCTACTTGGTATTTTATTGGCTGATTTTCCTTAAGTCCTATTGGCTTGTTCGCTTGGTTATTTTGGTTGAGTCTCGAGTTATTCTAGCATAGTCTGAATGTTCTAACTCCTATTGAATTCTGATGGGTTAAAAACCAGGTTAACACTTGCCTCCCAAAGTACGCCTTTTGAATGAAAGGTGTGATTTGCTTAAGAACAAGTTCTTGTCTCTAGTCTTCGATAATTGAGCTTTCCAGCTGTTTTAGCCTTGGTGAATCGTCCAGTTCCTTCGGATTCTCTTGCCAATCACAAGTCATTCCAAACCTATTACAGCCTAAGACTTTAGACTCTAGACTCTTCCTAAGTGTAATCTATACATCACAATCATTCCGATTTCATTCGGAGTTATTACATCACATATCTCTAATTAAATCACATGTTTCCAATTACATCACATATCTCTAGTTGTCCCATGTTCATTTGGGATTTACATCATCATCATTTTTCTCCTCATTCAGAGTTGTCACATCATATATCAAAATCACATTATATGTCAAAATTACATCATATATCAAAATTACATCATATATTGAAATCATCATGTTTTCATCTAGGATTTATCAGTTTTATTCTATTTATAAAGCATTCAAATCCTTTTATTAAATCAAATTTGTTTTAAGGCTCAACCTCTCCTGATCGTTTAGTGTTTAGTTTAATGCGCGATCTTTTCGGATCCTTTAATGTTTTAAGTTAAGGGAACGACCTCTCTGGATCGTTTATTTGTTAAGTTAAGGGGAATTAAGTAAGTCTATCCGCTCACTCTCCAATGAAGGGACTTACTTCTTGCACTCCGGTCCCATCTCTCCGGTCGGGACTCTAACGCGATCAATATCGTACAAGTCCATCCACTCGCTCTTTGGAAAAGGGACTTGCACCTTGCACTTCGGTCCCGTGGCGGGATTCTAAGGCGATCAATATCAATCATCACAATCAATGCAGATTTTTCAAAATTCAAATATCCAAATCAAAACAAATAAGCAAAAATCAAACAAACAGGAATCAAAACAAGCATAAATCCTAAATATTCATCCCGGAGACCCAACTCAGAGCGTTCCTAGAGACCAATTTAGGTCCCGTACATGTGTAAGCGGTCCAAGGTTATCATTGTCCTAAATAGTCATCTTAGGCATCCGACTCAGAGCATGCCTAGGGACCGTTCGGGATCCCATACACGTGTAAACGGCTTGAAGTTATTATTGTCTAAACACCAAAAGAAAAGTGCGGAAAAAGAAAGGAAAAAGTAAAGCACGGGAGCCGGATCCGACTCCCATCTACGCCGATCGTGGGATAATCTATCTTGGCTCAATTCACTAGGCGTTTTTTGATGCATTTGCCGTGGATGGTGGCTATTCTTGTTTTTCTATCGCGATTTTGTTCCTTACGTATTATGGCAGTTGGTTGTTCTGAAGTAGTTCTTCTACTAGATCACGAAGGTGTCGGCACTCATTCATTTCATGCCCATTCAACTCATGGAAGATAAAAAACTTTCCAGATCTTCTCTCTAATCACATAGTTGGATTGATGAGAATTTGAGGACACCTCTTGAGTGCCCCTAGGCTGCGGTTGAATTGCTATAGCTATAGATCTAGTATTAGGTATATTCGTCTTCTCTAAATCCTAAATTCAAACTTCAATTCTTTAGATCTCATTCAAGATTCTCAGTGAAAGCACCAAAATGTTAACCTAAAAAATGGATCAACACCATGGATCAAGTGTGAAAGCACCAGTGTAGATAATCAGCAGCATAAATCTCAGATAAACAACAAATAAAAAGTGGAAGTAAGAAAAAAGACATAGAATTTTTATAATGGTTCAGCTGATTTTGGCCTGCATCCACTTTAATCAATCTTTATTATGATTATACTAGTTGAATCTCTCTAGATATCAACTAGTTAATCCTTAGATCTAAGTTACAATGAGTTAGAATAAGTCACAAGTACAAAGGTTGACTAGAGAATCACAGTAACCCACTTGATGACTGTTGTGAGGGAGATGAAAGTTGGAGAAGTGAAGGAATTCTTGTAGAGTAATGGCGGCTCTTTCAAGATCCATCTCTAGTTGCAGGTAGGTAAGTATTTACAGGGGAATTCATTGAGTATTGGGCCAGAAGTCCAAGTACAGAAGAGTCCAGTTGTTATACCAAGTCATCACTGAAAATCTCAAATCAATCTAAGTCATTTCAATGGATCACTAGCTATCCATAAGGGATGGCTCGCTAGCTATCCATAAACTTAGCATATTTTTTTTACCAGAAGCCTTTACTTAGTGCTAAGAAGGTGCTTGGAAAGTTTGAGGGTGATCTGACCTATCTTGATGGATCGCTAGCTATCCATAAGGGATGGATCGCAAGCTATCCATCCACTTAGAATATTTTTAAGTGATCTTAGTTTGGTTGTCTTCCTATCTTCTATTTAAGTGCTTTGTCCAAATATCAAGTCATTTGGAGTTGGTTTGATCATCCATCTTCATGGGTCATATGGTCCAGAAGAATCGTCCATAACTCACTCAATGCTTAACCAAATCACACGAAACTTCACACATGCAATGTTGATGAGTAGGAGAGCCTTCCCTATGGATCATAGGTCATGGGGCCAAATCCTCATGGGTCGGACCTGATGGATTAAACTGGCCTAATTTGGAGAAGAATCAGCCATAACTCACTCAAAACTTAACAAAACCGGACGAAACTTTGCAGGTACTCTCTCTAGTGTGTGTGTGACCTACCCTATAAATTTTAGGTTATGGGTCCCAACCTACATGGATCATTAGCGATCCATCAAACAACCTACAAATGATCCTTTTTTTATGAGCCACCTTTTATGTCTTCTAAGTGTTCACCTAAAATTTCAAGTCAATCCGACTCCAAATGGGTTCTCTAGGTCAATTTTAAGTTAGCTGCTTTTGGTTAAACAGCTTGAATCAGATGAGTCTTCACTTCTCGAGCTAGATTGTTTGGCATGCTATGAACTTTGGCAAGCATGCTTAGAAGTGGTAATGAATCGTGGTGCAAGAGGTTTGGATGACTCATGATGCTTCCCTATGGATCACTAGCCATCCATGGGTGATAAATCGCTAGTGACCATCTACATAGTATTTTATTGGCTAATTTTTCTTGAGTCCTATTGGTTTGTTCGCTTGGTTGTTTTGGTTGAGTCTCAAGTTATTCTGGCGTAGTCTGAATGTTCTATCTCCTATTGAATTCTGATGGGTTAAAAACCCGGTTAATAGAAACTAACTTTCCTACAATCTCTTGCATGTGTACGTAGCCCAAAATAAGCTCACAGTCAACTCCACATATATAATTATTTAAGAAATTATATAATTTATAGTCTTTAACTTGGACCTTAGGTCAAGGACCATTCTTGCAACTTACGTTGCCAACAGTTGACTACTGTTCCTCTTTAGTTGACCGGTACCGATCGACCGCTAGGGTTCCAAGGTTGACCAGTCGCGTATTAAAATTAGGGTTTTCTGCATTTGATTACCGTCGATCATTCATTATCGTTTAATTCATGTCGTTTGTAGTTATTAGTGAACCCTAATTATTAGGTGACCAGTCTATATGTCAATTTGCAATTTAATTTCGTATTTACCAATTTAGGTTGCAAATTAATTTATTAAAGTGGTATATAAGCTTAACTAAAATTCATGTCGTTTAATAGTTTGTTGGAAATTTCTATTTTTAACCTACAGATTTCAGTTTAGGGTTTTGCATGTCTCGAATTAGGTTTCTATCACCCTAAATCAATTAAATAGTTTGAATCTAACTATAATAATTATCTTACTAAATTATTCCCACTCACCTCAAGCCTAAGCACTTCCTATTTGCTTTGCGTGAGAATCACCACTCCGAATGCTAGCTTCCCTTGCTCCGTTTAGATCCAATTTTTTGTGTTCTTCTAGGTTGATTTTCTTTTGATTTTTGAAGAAATTTAGACTATGGAGAAGAGGGAAATTTTGACAGATTTTTGTTACTCTATAGATTTATATGAGAATTAGGGTTAGATAAGTTAGTATTTACAAGGGTTTCAAACTAATTTGGGCTATTAGATTTAGGTTGGAGAATCTTTTCAGTCATCACATTCGTTCATCAGTTGTCTTCATTGCCAAGCGATCATATGTACCATTTGAACCCGTCACTGGGAATTCAGAACGCTCGGTTTTTACCCAGTATTGGTCGACCCTCATCAACCCACGGTCGACCGGTGTCGGTTGACCCTCAACAGCCCACGGTCGACCCTATAGTGCAAAATTTTGTATATATTTAACTTTTAAATTTGTCTTGTTTTTTCAAATCTTGCATCACCCGTAACTTCTTCGTAATAACTCCGATTTCGATGTGTTATATATGAAAACGTCCAAAAACCGCAATGAACGTAATGGTGCAAGTTGCAAGTCCAAATTTGAATGTCTATGAAAATTTTATTTTTAGTTCTTGTTTTAATTAAATTTACTTTTCTTACTAAATTTCCGTTTGAATTTCTATCAAATTCTTGTTAAATTTTATGTAAATTTCTAAGATGTTACATTCTCCTCCTTTAAAAGGATTTCTTTCCTAAAATCTTAAAGGATGGAAAAATGTAACTCATACACATAGCAACCAATAGCTACAACCATTTACTAATCCATCAACCATGAGCAATCATTGTCCTTACTAATTTTCTAATGCAATATATACATATATATATATATATATATGCAACATGAAATGCACATGAACCTATATTAATGCAAAAGAGTAGGTGGTCTACCGATCCAGTCGACCTCCTATTATACAAATGCTCATGCTATGCATCTAAATGTATGCAACATTCTAAAATATATACTTGTAATTATGCATGCATAACCATATGCAACATCCACATGCATAACATCCACTAGCACAATAATAATCAAACATCTATATGCGTCATATCTAACAAGCTAGACAATAAATAAGAGATAATGTGAATGTGTGTACTACCTAGAGGATGTATTGTCCTAAATGTGCAAAAGAATACAATCCAAATAATACATCCATTAGAATCCATCATCCACAACATGTCCTGCTGATATGTTGTAACCATTCCTACCATACAGTGATCCTACCTAAATTAGACCTAAATACAAAGGTAATCTATGCTATCCTAACCAATTTAATTTTCCTAACTGACATGGTTTGACCATGGTAGCTACACTGAACAGACATTTCCGCAAGTACCTAATGATGGCTTTCTAACAATTTGGTTGTATTCTACCTTGCCTTGGAGATTTTCTACTTCTCTGCTCTCTGTTATGGACTCAGGTCCACGGATTACCCCATGTGGCTCCTGATAGTACTTTCTTTCTACCTATCTGGTGCAATCCTTACCCTTTTATGAATCGAATACCTACTACCCTTACCAACTTTCACAACTGGCATAAAGTTTCAATTCAATCGTATGTGCATCGGTGACCTTTCAAAATCCTTGCTACTCACTTAAATGATGTCGTCTTGCACCATGCTAAATATCTTGAGCATAAGTTTGCTCCCACTAATTGTAGCTCCATAAAATCCTCAATGCGCAACCTACTACCCTTACTCTTCCAATGGTATGCCTAATCATCTTAACTCCTAGATACCAACTAGGACAACCCAAATGTGGTTGGTGTCCCTTCCTATGGTACTTCCTACTTGGTTCTTTGCTATATCTCCATTTTCCCTCATGGCTGTCCAAACTGGTGATTTCCTAAATGTTAAAAATAGCATATCTTCTTTTCCACTTCAGCTCAACTTAAGTCATCTCTTTTTACTTTTGAATGGTTTTTGCGGTCCTTTAAAAGTCAGGGTACCTAGTTATCATGTTTAAAGTCTATAGGGATCCATCCTAAGTTTTACAAGTGAAAGTTTGGTCTATATTCTCATTCAACCTTAATAATAAAAGTCCTAAAATTAATTGGAGTTATGTCCTAGAACCATTCTAGCATTGATGAGAACTATCTAAGGGGTACTTCATTCTTGTGCAATTGTTATGTACATGACTATGTATTTTAAGTTAGTCTTCCATAAATTTTCTTAAGAAAATAGTCTTCCTTCAATCCAAGGGATGTTTGAGAAAATTTTTTTATCACTTTCTCCGATTCTTACCATAATTTTTTGATTTTCTTTCCTATGAAAATCGCTTCCACGTTTCAATACGTGCAAATAACCATATCTTTCCCTTGACAGAAACCTATATCCTTGAATTAACCATCCATTGCAAAATCTCGACTTCTACTTTATTTAGGTTACCTTTTGAAATTTTGAACTTTAGAATCTTCCTATTCCTTGATGTCATCCCATGAATGAGACCTTATTACGAAACATAATCTTTCATCACTTTATTTTAATTATTTTATGTGTTTCATGGTTGGGGCAACTTAATGTGGAATGGCGTCTTGCCATTTTAATCCATTGACGTGATGACCGTTACTTTGGTTTGTACTTAGAGATTTCTACATTTTAATGTATTGGAACTACACTTTTCCCAAAAGGAATGTGAATGTTGTTAGTTTCCATAAATTATCTAAAAGAGGATATGCGTTATGTTTGAAATTACAAGAAATTATCTCTTCTGTTTATTATTGAAATAAATAGTACAAAACACGGTAAATATTCCTATTTTGTACATCTCTTTCATTGGGTATATTCCTTGTTATTTGAAACGAAACACCTTTGTACGAAAATTGGATAATTTATAGAAATTTGCATTGTTACACACTTTATCCTAATGAATTAAAATACTACTTAAATCTTATTCCCATTTTATAACAACTTCCAATTTGTGTTTACTAATCCATATCAATTATATAACAACTTATTATGATGACTAATTTTACATATTTACCTGCTTAAGTGATTTGAGTTTACCAATCTGGAGCTATTACATAATCTTGTTTTAGAAACAACCACTACCCATTATTTTCCATACTTAAGTATGTACAACATCCAACCATACAATTCTAAGATTCACATGTAGGCATATATGGAATACAACTATTATGATATAAATCTAATAATATGTATAAAATAGATACTTTCCTATTCTTCTCCATCTGGTTTGCCCGTAGCCTTCGGGGAACAACACAATACATGTATTGGCCATAGCCTACAGGTACCCTATCCTCATCTATAAGGTATCAACTAATGTCTTGTTGCTATAGTGCTAATCCTATACTTACTGGTCCACTTAAGATTGCCTAATGTAATCAAGGAAATGTCTATTTGTTAATTAACACTCCTAATACGGATTAAAGTAGACCCTATTTGTCCCTTTAACACTTCAAACTAAAAAACTTCTTACATCAGCAGTATTCTTTGATACAACTAAAACAACTTAACTTACTCTTTTCTTATTCTGAAACAGGTTTACTCAAATCATAATTTTCAATCTTCCTTACACAAATGGTTCTACATTTTAAACCATACTTGGGTGGAGAAACACAAGGTGATGCTCCCCTTCCACTACTATAGAAAGTTTGTCCTAGTACTCTGTCCTTCCAGTTTAACTATTGATTGAAAAGGACACTAAATTCCCATGTTACTACTTATCACTATCCCAACCATTCAAACGCTTCCAAATTCCATAATAAATTTTTTTGTCCTAATGAGTTGTTTAATCCTATTTATCCGACTTTGACCTATTTCCTACCTTTTTAAGTTTTAAGTGGCAGTCATAATATTTTCATTTTACCTTTTTAAATCAAAACCTTTAATTTTTACCATTACTACAAAACTAGTGAGTTTTGAAAACTTTAAAACCCTTCATTCATTTTAAACAACCATTTCCATTTACTAGGGTCATAACATTCTATTTAATTAAATTATCAAAAATGATTAACTTAAGTTAGTAAAAATGTACGTTAATAAACAAAATGTACATTAAAAAACAAACCTTTTTAAAATTTTCTTTACTAAATAAATTTTTTCCACAAAAGCGTATTTTATATTATTTAGTTTTTTCTAAGAAAAAGTAGTATTTTTAACCTATTATTATTATTATTATTTTAGAGTATAACAGAAACATTTATAAAACATGTTCAGATACTAACTATTTCTTATTTACAAAAGGTTTTCAAAAGTTAGGTCTTACATACTCTTCAATTTTTAATTTTCTTTTCAAAATTTATATTGTTAAAGGCAAGTGCCCATTAAGATAAGTATGATAATGTGCCCCAAAAAAGCTTTAAGATAGTTATAGAAACATAGCTTTTCACCAAATTCTTTAATTTTTCTTTTTAAACGAAATCCATAAAATTTATCTTATTATTTTATATAAAATCACAAACCAACTTTTTTTTAAATATTAAGTATCTACTATTTCTATCTTTTTATAAAACCTTTTCATTGGTTTATTACTTACGTTGGAATAGACAATAGTAACCTAATTATCTAAGCCCACTTATACTTAATACTGCTTTAAGTGCATAAAGTTATGTCTTCCTTTTCAAAGATGGTTACTTAGGTTTATTTTCCAATATAGTGTGCAACTTTAATATGGAAATAATCTAGCCATACATTTAAGAAAATATGAGTCCTTGCAACTATTACCAATATGAAAATAGGGTTTCTACTTTAACTGGGGAAATTTCCCTTAAGTTTGTAAAGTCCTCTTACATGTTCCCTTTTTCTTTGTTGGCATCTTATTCTTATTATATGGGTCTCTTGATACTAGTCTTCTTCGTTCACCTTTACTTCCATAATTTACTTACTACTACTAGTTGGTATAAAAATCCTCTACTAGCCTTTCTATATGTGGTTAAATACAATAAACATGAAAAGTTTATTTTTTTCACCTCAGCTGTTATAACCTTAACATTTATTCTAACCCACGATTGCTTGCTTATGTAACAGATATGCATATAACTACCTTATGTGCTCAAATGTACAGGGTGTTGTGAATTAATACGCATATTAGAAAATCATAATTACGCTCTCCTAGTCAGATTTGGCTCATCTTGTCTCCTCGCTTATGGATACAAACCGAACCATATAGGGGTGTTCACGCTTGGAACCTTAGCTGCCTTCTCTGAGCCATTCTTCTAAGGCTTGTACTCATTCTCACTATCTATGTTTGGGAATTATTTTCAACTTTCCCACATATGGTATAAGCACGAATAAAAGAAATTTTGATATATAGATAAATCTTTGGAATTCTTTTTGAAAACTTATATATATGTACGTTAATTTTCAAAACCCATTTCCAAAAACTTTTTTGGAAAACATTTTGGAAAACCATTTGAAAAAACATTCTCTTTTTTTCAAATAAAAATTTAAGTATGTTTTCTCAGTACATGTCTAAGTCCTAGGAAATCCTAAACCTAAGCTCTGATATCAAATGTAACAACCCGCATCTCCCGAAATAACGATCCAAAGCCTAATATGACTTTTGAACACGTCATGTCGAGAAATACGAGCTGTTAGGATTTTAAAACCCATAGAGCATAATTATAAGGGAAAGTTCTAAGACATTCTACAGTTTTAGATCTCACAGCGGAAGGAATCAAAATATAAGTACATAAAATAGACATCTCAGAAAAACAGTCTCCAAAATACTTGTTTTATATAGACACTGTTTTCAAAGTACAAAATAAGCTTTACGGACATTTAATATAATAAGTGATTATAAGAGGAACAATGAATAATATGAAAACTCCAACGTGAAGCTCCTTTCTCCGTGTACTATGCCCAATCAACTGCTAACCTGTCATCCTATGGTGGAGAAAAATGGAAAGGAGGGAGTGGATCAAACAAAAGTCTAATGAATGAGTACAAGTTTAATATGTGATGATCATGTACAATAAACTTCAAAACTATTCTAAATGGCATAGGGCATACTAGTAATGTCTGTGAATTCCGAAGGTCAATTAACTAAGGTTTCTTATTTAATACATATCTACACTACTAATTGTCTAGACTACTACAAAGATTGAACTACAAATCGAACCTCACATTAATGATCAAATAACGCTCCTAGAGCTACCCAAAAGGAAATCACCGCCCGTAAGCTACTATAGAAACCCATTTTTCCTCTAATACTACTATGCAAACTGCTCTTCCATGAATACCTATAACGATCACTATACCTGAAGAGGGAGAATTCCGAAATGCAAACTCGCTATGTGACTCATCGTATGCATCCACTGTTCACCTCTCGATTGTAGTAGCAAAATGATTCTTACCGTACAACACCGACGTCCACCTGTACCATCTCGCGCTAGAACCGTGCACACAAGAAATTTTGTTAGTACTTGGATCCTTTTACCTCTATAACCTCTTATCATGCTGCGCCAGGCCTAAATATCCTTTAGAATCCCCCGTTAGCACTAGGCTCACTCACCTGGTGTCTCCATTAGTGTTGTGGGTCCATTACGGAGCACCCCCTGAGTGTTTGTGAAATACATCACCTTAGTCAAATTTTAGCTCTTATTTGGGAATTAAAGCTTTACCCAAACCACGATGACCTATAGTCCTTTGATAGGGAACTGACTTTCCTACTGTCTCGAGCATGTGTACTTAGCCCAAAATAAGCTCAAACAATCAATTCTCCATTTATATTTTTTAACAAAATTATTTAATTTATAATCTTTAACTTGGACCTTGGGCTAAGGTTCATTCTCGCAATTTACGTTGCAAATGGTCGATCGTCGTTCCCATCCGGTCGATGGCTACCGGTCGACCTCTATGGTTCCAGGGTCGATCGTTCGCATATTAAAATTAGGGTTTTCTGCAATTCGATTACCGTCGATCATTCATTATCATTTAACTCATGTCATTTCGTAGTTCTTTGCAGTTATTAGTGAACCTTAGTTACTAGATGACCAGTCTATATGTCAATTTGCAATTTGATTGGGTGTTTACTGATTTAGGGTTTGCAAATTCAATTATAAAAGAGGTATATAAGCTTAATCGTCATTCATGTCGTTTAATAATTTACTGGTAATTTCTATTTTTAACCTATAGATTTCAATTTAGGGTTTTGCATGTTTTAAATTATTTCTAGCATCCTAAATCATTAAAAATAGTTTGAATCTAACTGTAATAATTAACTTACTAAAATTGTAACCACTCACCTCAAGCCAAAGCTCTTCCTATTTGCTTTGCCTGAGAATCGCCCCTCCGAATGCTAGCTTCCCTTGCTCCGTCTAGATTCAATTGTTTGTGTTCTTCTAGGTTGATTTTATTTTGAGTTTTGAAGAATTTTATACTTTGGAGAAGAGGGAAAATTTTGACAGAGTTTTGTTACCTATAGATTTATATGATAATTAGGTTTAGATTACGTTAGTATTTATAGGGTTTTCAAACAAATTTGGGCAATTAGATTTAGGTTGGAGAATCTTTTCAGTCATCATATTCGTTCATCAGTCGTCTTTATTGCCAAGCAATCGTCTATACCGTTCGAACATGTCCAATTTGAGTAATAATGACCATTTATTTAGGACAATGAATGGAGGGTAAAGAATTAAGTGGCATTTAAGTAGCATAAATATAAAATGAAGAATATAGGAAATAAGTGCACTACTATATTGGTAGTAAGTAAATAAATGAATACTAATAAATAAACTTGGGAGGTAATTTAATTTCTATTATCTGGCATTTTGACCCAGTTATATCCGAACTGATTGGACTGGTTAGATTCGATTCTCGTTAAGGCCAGTGAGTCCAGAGTGATGACTACGGGGTCCAGAAGTCAAGTATAGATGGTAATATGAAGCAGTGATCAAATGGATCAAGAGGTATGATATACAGAACTTTCTAAGTGTGGAATATAGTTTAATATGGAAAAGAGATTGGCTATAATCCCTCTCAATCATAAGGATCGGCCTATTTCAACCAAACAAGTGCAACTCAATGGAAAACAATTAATATCTCAAGATCCATAATTCCAATGCATATAAAATTTTAGGAACAAGATTTGGGGATCCTAGGGAGCCTACCCTAGGGATCACACCTCAAAAGGATTAAGAAATAGGGATCGACCCTTTTCCCTCCATAGGGATCGACCAGAACCAGGATGCACAACATATTGCAACAATAATCGAGCAATAACTCAATTTCTAGTAATCTATTTGGCACGAAACTTGGAGGCTAAGCATATTACAACATGGAGAAGCTCCTGTAGGGATCGCCCCCCAAATTCCTCCAAAATAAGGATTGACACTGATCCTTGTTTCTTCGGATTTGGGCCATGCGATCCTCCCATGGGTCCATATGGTTTTGGAGATCCTTCTACCGAATTTTGTAGGAGATATTTCACCATCTTCCTCTATAAATACAGGCTTGATTATTAAATTTCATGACCTTTATACTATTGGTTGCTTTGTACTCTATTGTAACCAAGAATTTTCATTTGATCTCTATCGTACTCAGTTTACAAAGTGATTAATAAAGCTATTTATTTAAAGTAGACGTAGGCAAACAACGCCTAACCACTATAAATTACTGTGTTCTTGTTATTCCTTTGATTTTCTATTATTTAATTGCTTGTTTCCTCTGTTTTCATTTTATGTTCTTTATTTGTTTCTTTACAAAATCTCTATTGGGTGTTTGTGCCAAATTTTGATGCAAACATTTTGGTGCTTTCATTGAGAGAGAAGATTCTCAACTCTATTTGTATCTCTTTACTACTACTGGATTGCATAAATCCCTGAGATGACCCATTTTTTTTCATAAAGTTTTTTTTTCCAGTATATATAGTGATCATCTATTCAAGAGAACATCCTTTCTCTACCATCCAGGATCTTTCCACCAATATAAAAATATTGTTGTAATCAAATCACCTAACTTACATACAAGAAACCATGTATAAATGATACTTTAAGGTTTCCTCTTTCTTTTAATCAGAGTAAAAGAATTTTGGGTGCAGAGAATTTATTTTGGAATTTTCTATATAATTTCTCATGGCAAAAATAATTTCCAGAAAGCTTTTCTGTCCTACTTATTTTTCTTTGGCAAATTCTAGATGTTTTTCTTCTAGTTTTAGAGTTTGCTTAGATTTCCATGAATTTAGGTCTACTGAACACTTCATTATCCCTGGTGCAAGTGTGTGTATATGTATTCTGTGTGCATGTGTGTATCTGTGTTCTGTGTGCATGTGTGTGTCTGTGTTCTGTGTGCATGTGTGTGTCTGAGTGATTTCAGGTAACATACATTTCCAATATAACTATCCTGGTTTTCTGGTTTGCTTTATTTGTTATATTTCCTAATCAATTAGCTTAGGGTAATAGGCTGGTTGAACCCAGGCTTGACAAAATTGGTCATGTTAACCTGAATTCCTCTGCTACTTTACACTCTTTCTGTCTATCAGGGATTTTACCCAACCTACCTATGAACTTATTCTCCAAATTCAATCTCAGGTATTTTTATGATGGACTTTAGCTACTTTCTTTCTATTAAAACACACACTTTCTAGGGCATATTCACTGTTAACCCAGCACACTCAGGCCCCTGGGTATAATCATACCATGTGTGAGCTTGCAATATTTCCCTTGCCAAGCCATACTTTGTAGCCCTAAGATCCAAATCCTTAGTTAAATTTACTAAGTGCTTGTTTTCCCTTTTTCCCCATTTATGCTAATCCCTTCTGCATCTCATAAATTTATCAGAGGAAATAAATAAGCCAATCATCATGCATATGTTCAAAGAATAACAGATCATCCTTTCATACTCATAGATTTATTTATACAAGCTAGTTTAATTTCTCAGTGTACATATTATTTAAATCATGGGGTTTTCTTTTGAGGAATCATGCCTATAAATGTATGGTCATGTTTAGTTTGTCTTGATGCATCCATTTGCCTCTGGCTTAATCAGATACTCACAGATTCATAAGATCTGACTAAACCACAAGCTTCTAATCTTATTTGGATTTATTTGTAATCATAGAAGTTCAGCACAAGTATAACTTTGCACTTCTATGTTACCACATTTATTCTTGAGACATAAGCAGCAACCACTTTATGCTACAGTCCCATTTGTTTTCCATTTTTAGGCCATAGACTTATATCATATATCCTTGGAATTCCCATGAATTAATTTATATGCAGCAGACACATAAAGAAAGCATCTCATCTCAAAAATAATTCATGACATAATAATCATTCAAACATGAAAGCCATCAATATATTCTCTGGATATATTAACACACAATATTTGAATAGATAATCAACGCATCAACATCCTAAAATAAGCACAGATTAATTAAAAATATAAAACCATTCAGGCTGCCTCAATATTCAGGACTTAATGCCAATTTTCAGTGAGATTACTCACCTTAATCCTTTTCTTTTGATTTGCTATCTCCTACTTGTCTCTAATGGCCAGTGCTTCTCAGTTTTTCTCTTTTGCTAACTGTCTATATTTTCTGTATATTTATTTAAAGAAAATGGTGACAGATCCTTTCACCCTTAACCCTCTTTTATACCAGACCTTGGCTGCCTCTAGGGTTTTAGAATTTACCCAATGTCAATTCTACCCTATAACTTATGATCAGCCTCTCTTTCTATTTTTAAGAGCAAATGGGTAAATGGTCCCTGGTTCTATTAACAGAAATTTACACTTTATTACCTCAGTCACCATATTTGCATGATATCCCTAAAGCTAAGAAAATTGCTAAAAGTGGATAAAGTATTTTTCAACAACTCATACTACTTTTATGCAATTTCTAATCATTTTCTTTAGCCAGCCTTTGTTTAAAATGCCTGTACACTATCTATATTTCTATTTCTGCCTAAGTCTTTATTTCCCTTACCCTAGACTTGTTTCAATGGCACATTCATATTTTGTCATGTTCATGTATTTATAGTTTTCTTTAGCTTACAAATAATTTTCAACTGCTTTTTTTTTGCAGAGAAGTATGTACATATGTATTATATCATCTTATATACATATCAATATTTACCCAATATATATTTATGGTCAACTTATCATATATATATTTCCTAGGCAACCAAAAATAATTCAAACAAGTATATTAAATTAAATTATAAAACTTGTTCATAAAATCAGGGTTATCACATATACCCTTCCTTTTAGGAATTGTGTCTCACAATTCTTTCATACTTAATTCAGAGATTTTCAATTTTGCAATCTATCATTCTCAGATCAATCATTAATTAACTCATATGCATAACAAAGTATTCAATCAAATCATTCATTAGTATATTTATGTATATATATATATATATTACCTTCTGATTCAATCAATTAGCTGTGGATAATCACTTCTGATTTTATCTTCCACCTCCCATGTGCAATCATTTGGGTCAAGACTCCATTGCACTTTTACTAATTTTATTTCTTTGTTTCTCAGTTTCTTAATTTCCTTTACAACTATGCCTACAGGCTTCTTCTCATACACCATTCTGGGATCAATTTGCACTTTCTCAGGAGATTTTAAAATTGTTTCTTCATCATGAACCCATCTCCTTAACTGGGATACATGAAAAACATCATGCATAACTCTCATCTCTTCGGGTAATTCTAATTTATAGGCTACATTTCCAATTCTTTCTAGAATTTTATATGGTCCTATATACCTTGGAATCAACTTTCCTTGTTTTCCAAATCTCAAAATCTTTTTCATGGGTGATATTTTAATAAATACATAATTCCCCACATCATACTGCACTTCTTTCCTCTTTTGATTAGCATATTTCTTTTGCCTATCTTGGGCAGAAGCAATCCTTTTCCTAATCAAGGCTATCTTCTCAGAGGTCTCTTTTACATTTTCTGGTCCTAAGACCACTTTCTCCCCAGACTCAATCCAACTTGAAGGTGATAAACAGGGTCTACCATAAAGTGCTTCAAAGGGTGCCATGCCTATGCTACTGTGATGGCTGTTGTTATATGCAAATTCTGCCAGAAATATGTGATCTTCCCAACTTCCTCCCCAATCCAATATACATGCCCTCAACATGTCTTCAAGTAATTTGTTCACAATTTCTGTTTGGCCATCTGATTGAGGGTGATATGCTGTGCTCAAGCACAAATCAGTCCCCATTGCCTTGTGGAAACTTTGCCAGAATTTCGAAGTGAAGATGGTATCTCTATCACTTACTATAGTTTTTGGTATTCCATGTAATCTAACTACTTCTTTAATAAATAACTGAGCTAAGGTGCATGCATTCCTATCTGATTTTACAGTTATAAAATGAGCTGTTTTGGTTAACCTATCAACCACAACCCAAATACTATCATTTCCCCTCCTAGTCTTAGGCAAACCATCAATGAAGTCCATTGATATGTCTTCTCATTTCCATTGTGGTATTTGTAAAGGTTGCAGCATTCTCGAGGGTCTTTGATATTCAGCCTTTACCTGTTGACAAACCATGCACTTAGACACATATAATGCCACTGCACTCTTCATCCCAGTCCACCAATAATCTCTTTTTAGGTTGTGATACATTCTGGTACTTCCTGTGTGTATGGTATACTTGCTTCTATGATAAGCATCCAAAATTTCTTGCTTCAATTCCTCAATGGCAGGAACACATATTCTCTTTCCCTTCTCCAAATGACCTTGTTTATTCAATTGGAATCCTTCCACTACCTCACCATTTAATATTTGAACTTTCTTCTTAAGTAAAAATGGATCTTGGTCTTGTAGCTTCACAATTTTATTTTTCAATTCTGATCCCAAAGTAACAAAACTCAACTTCCCTACTTCTTCTTTCTCACTGCACATGCTCAAATTTTCCTCACTGCCCCTTTTCACTTCTGAGTCAATCAGTAACGATAAAGTATTAAATTCTTCTATCATCAATCTAGCTACATTGGCATGCTGTCTACTTAAAGCATCTGCCACTTTATTAGCTTTGCCAGGTGTATATAGTATTTCAAAATCATATGAGGCTAAGAGTTCAATCCATCTTTGTTGCCTCATGTTCAATTCTTTTTGTGAAAACAAATATTTGAGTGACTTATGATCTGTATAAACTTCAAATTTTGCCCCTAACAAATAATGTCTCCATAATTTAAGAGCATACACTATAGCAGACAGTTCAAGATCATGTGTAGCATACCTTACCTCACTGGGCTTCAACTGTCTAGAGGCATAAGCTATTACCTGATGTTGTTGCATCAACACTGCCCCAAGTTCCTGTCCACTAGCATCAGTATATATCACCAAGTTTTCATTCCCTTCAGGCACCTTTAGTATTGGAGCTTGTATCAATGCTTCTTTTAATCTCTCAAAGGCTTTCACACACTCTTCAGTCCAAACAAAAGCCTGATTCTTTCTAGTCAATTTAGTTAATGGAATTGAAATTTTTGCAAAATACTTTATAAACCTTCTATAATAACCAGCCATTCCCATAAATGACCTAACTTCTGTGACACTGGTAGGCCTTTTCCATGTTTGTATTGCCATCACCTTATTGGGATCTACAGATAGGCCTTTTTCTGATACTACATGACCTAAAAATTTTACCTCATTTTGCCAAAAAGTACATTTTGAAAATTTTGCCTTCAAATTTTCTTGCCTTAATTTCTGCAGTACTATATGCAAATGGTTCTCATGCTCTTCAATTGTTTTAGAATAAATTAGTATATCATCAATAAATATCAATACAAATTTATCTAAATATTTTCTAAAAATTCTATTCATCAAATCAACAAAGTAAGAGGGGGCATTAGTCAAGCCAAAGGGCATCACCAAAAATTCATAAAGCCCATACCTAGTATTAAAAGCAGTATACTTGATGCTCTCCTCCTCTACCTTCATTTGATGAAATCCTGAAGCTAAGTCAAGTCTAGAAAATATTTTTGCACCACTTAATTGATCAAAAAGATCATCAATTCTTGGCAAGGGGTATTTATTTTTAATGGTGATTTTATTCAACTCTCTATAATCAATACATAATCTGAGAGATCCATCTTGCTTCTTAACAAAAACCACTGGTGCTCCCCATGATGAACTACTAGGTCTAATGAATCCTTTTTCCTCTAGTTCAACTAATTGCTTTTTCAGTTCTGTTAGTTCCTTAGGCCCCATTCTAGTTGGCCTCTTAACCACTGGGTTAGCTCCTGGAATTAGTTTGATAGAAAATTCTACTGGTCTATGGTTAACAATTCCCTTAACCTCACCAAACACATCAGCATACTGATTTACTACAGGGATTTCTTCCAATGCAGGCATGTGCTTCTCACCAGTCAAATTGTCAAGGGTGGCCATGTTCCTGTTTTTATCTACTTCACAAAGAACAATTACTCTTTTTCCATCAGAAGTTTTCAATGATAAGGTGGAGGTCTCCATATTTATAACTGTCTTATATCTTTTTAACCAATCAACTTCTAAAATAACTCCCATGCCTGGATATTGCAACACATATAGGTCTGCACTAAACATATGTCCCCCTATATTCAGTTCTAATTGTTTACATATTATTCCCAATACACAGGAACTTCCTAAAGGACTTTTAATAAGCAAGGGCTTATCTACAAGCATACAATTTAATTTTAGCTGTTGTACAATGTCATGGGAAATTAATGAGTGTGTAGCCCCAGTATCATACACTACTGCAAAAGGTATTGAGTGAATAAGCAAAGTACCTTCAACTTGGCCATGATTTTCAACATTGGGACTTCCAGTTATTTTGCTTTTCCCTTCCAACATTCCCATCTTTCCTTGCCTCAACTCTGGACAGTTCCTTCTTATGTGCCCTTCCTTCCCACACATATGACATTTGAAAGATGCTGGTTTGGGATTTGTACACCTATTCTTCATGTGTCCCTCTTGTCCACAATTATAGCAGGTGATCTTTTTTTTAACCTCAGCAGTTTTGACTTCTTCTGATTGCTTGGTGGAAGCTACATCCACTTTCTTTTTATCATAAGGGTGAAACTTACCCTTTCCTTTCTTGTTTTGGTTATTTTTAAATGCTCTGAAATTTTCTCTGGCTTTATCATGTTGTTCAAGGCTCAAAGTCAGATCTAAAACTTGATCAAAGGTCCTATCCTTATATGGCAGCATGGCTCTACTGAGACTGGCATTCAATCCTTGGATGTATCTACCATTTTTAGCTTCCTTAGTTGTGATGAGCACTGCACCATACTTTGCTAGAGATTCAAACTTCTGAGTATACTCAGTAACACTCATAGTTCCATGCCTTAATTTAATGAATTCTTCCAGCAAGGACTCTTTAGCTGATGCAGGTACAAACCTTCCTTCCAACATTTCTTTAAACTGGTTCCATGTCACCTCTCCTTTAGGTCTTCCAGCTATAATGACTTCCCACCAGTCCAAAGTTGCTCCTCTCAATTGTCTAGATGCTATTAGTCTCTTCTTTTGGTCTTCCACTTGCATATCAGCAAATATTCTATCCAAAATTCTAAGCCAATTTTGAATTCCCATTATTCCTTCTGTTCCATCAAAAGTCTTGCCTCCAAGATTGGTAAAAGTCTTGAGTAGTTTAGAAAGCTCCTCATGTGGATTTTCTTGCCTATTGCCTACCCCATCCCTTATGGCTCTCATGAAATCTTGCATATTCACCATGGGTGGTTCACTTGGTCCTACCCCTTGTTGTTTGGGTCTTACCATAGTTCTATGGATACAACACTTGAGTTAGTCCATTTTATCTAATCTAATATGACTTAACCTATTCCAACTCATTATCATTCAATTATAACAGATATTATTAACATAAGTATATAAAGACAAGGCATCCAAGACAGTCAATACTTTCATACATTCAAAACAATCAAGTTCATTCAAGATTTTTACTATGTTATTTATCAACATAGCTCTGATACCAAATTGAGATGACCCATTTTTTTCATAAAGTTTTTTTTTCCAGTATATATAGTGATCATCTATTCAAGAGAACATCCTTTCTCTACCATCCAGGATCTTTCCACCAATATAAAAATATTGTTGTAATCAAATCACCTAACTTACATACAAGAAACCATGTATAAATGATACTTTAAGGTTTCCTCTTTCTTTTAATCAGAGTAAAAGAATTTTGGGTGCAGAGAATTTATTTTGGAATTTTCTATATAATTTCTCATGGCAAAAATAATTTCCAAAAAGCTTTTCTGTCCTACTTATTTTTCTTTGGTAAATTCTAGATGTTTTTCTTCTAGTTTTAGAGTTTGCTTAGATTTCCATGAATTTAGGTCTACTGAACACTTCATTATCCCTAGTGCAAGTGTGTGTGTATGTATTCTGTGTGCATGTGTGTATCTGTGTTCTGTGTGCATGTGTGTGTCTGTGTTCTATGTGCATGTGTGTGTCTGAGTGATTTCAGGTAACATACATTTCCAATATAACTATCCTGGTTTTCTGGTTTGCTTTATTTGTTATATTTCCTAATCAATTAGCTTAGGGTAATAGGCTGGTTGAACCCAGGCTTGACAAAATTGGTCATGTTAACCTGAATTCCTCTGCTACTTTACACACATCTTATACAAACTAATCTGGGTTTTCATCCTACCTATTCTTTCCATTACTACTTACAACAGATCTCAGGTTACTCCTTTAAATTTCCAATTTACAGATCATTTCAAATTATTCTTATTGTTGCATACTTAGGTTAAGCATTCAGGGAGTTAATACTATAGATTATCACTTAATAAAACATTCTCAAAAGCAACTTGCAACTGTTAATAGAAATCTCATGAGTAGTTCAATACTTGCAGATAGAAAACAGCATTACATCAGTTTCCTCCCAAAACAACTTAACTAACATTTCATAACATAAGTTCAATTTGACATCTGTTTTAATATCCTTGAGTCTGTAACTATTATATCCAATTCCTTAGCAGCTAATTCATCCAATTCTTGATCAAGAAAATGCCTATTTACCTGCACAATCACCACGAGCTGCCTCATCAAAAGATGAGACACCCAATGGTATACAAACACACAAAGGGTCAGACCAACTTGTCTGGTATGAATAATCTTACTAAAAATGTAAATAACTTTTTAAAACAGATAGTAAAGCAATGTTTTTCTTGTATACATTCCTCTACCACCTGTGCATGTTTATTAATGCATAACATAAAAATACATGATTCAATGGATTTATTTCAGAGAGCACAAACATATCATTCTCAATAGAATACTCTGAACCCACCAACATAATCATCATTTAATCATTTTCCTTATTTATACTCTTTCTGTCTATCAGGGATTTTACCCAACCTACTTGTGAACTTATTCTCCAAATTCAATCTCAGGTATTTTTATGATGGACTTTAGCTACTTTCTTTCTATTAAAACACACACTGTCTGGGGCATATTCACTGTTAACCCAGCACACTCAGGCCCCTGGGTATAATCATACCATGTGTGAGCTTGCAATATTTCCCTTGCCAAGCCATACTTTGTAGCCCTAAGATCCAAATCCTTAGTTAAATTTACTAAGTGCTTGTTTTCCCTTTTTCCCCATTTATGCTAATCCCTTCTGCATCTCATAAATTTATCAGAGGAAATAAATAAGCCAATCATCATGCATATGTTCAAAGAATAACAGATCATCCTTTCATACTCATAGATTTATTTATACAAGCTAGTTTAATTTCTCAGTGTACATATTATTTAAATCATGGGGTTTTCTTTTGAGGAATCATGCCTATAAATGTATGGTCATGTTTAGTTTGTCTTGATGCATCCATTTGCCTCTGGCTTAATCAGATACTCACAGATTCATAAGATCTGACTAAACCACAAGCTTCTAATCTTATTTGGATTTATTTGTAATCATAGAAGTTCAGCACAAGTATAACTTTGCACTTCTATGTTACCACATTTATTCTTGAGACATAAGCAGCAACCACTTTATGCTACAGTCCCATTTGTTTTCCATTTTTAGACCATAGACTTATATCATATATCCCTGGAATTCCCATGAATTAATTTATATGCAGCAGACACATAAAGAAAGCATCTCATCTCAAAAATAATTCATGACATAATAATCATTCAAACATGAAAGCCATCAATATATTCTCTGGATATATTAACACACAATATTTGAACAGATAATCAACACATCAACATCCTAAAATAAGCACAGATTAATTAAAAATATAAAACCATTCAGGATGCCTCAATATTCAGGACTTAATGCCAATTTTCAGTGAGCTTACTCACCTTAATCCTTTTCTTTTGATTTGCTATCTCCTACTTGTCTCTAATGGCCAGTGCTTCTCAGTTTTTCTCTTTTGCTAACTGTCTATATTTTCTGTATACTTATTTAAAGAAAATGGTGACAGATCCTTTCACCCTTAACCCTCTTTTATACCAGACCTTGGCTGCCTCTAGGGTTTTAGAATTTACCCAATGTCAATTCTACCCTACAACTTATGATCAGCCTCTCTTTCTATTTTTAAGAGCAAATGGGTAAATGGTCCCTGGTTCTATTAATAGAAATTTACACTTTATTACCTCAGTCACCATATTTGCATGATATCCCTAAAGCTAAGAAAATTGCTAAAAGTGGATAAAGTATTTTTCAACAACTCATACTACTTTTATGCAATTTCTAATAATTTTCTTTAGCCAGCCTTTGTTTAAAATGCCTGTACACTATCTATATTTCTATTTCTGCCTAAGTCTTTATTTCCCTTACCCTAGACTTGTTTCAATGGCACATTCATATTTTGTCATGTTCATGTATTTATAGTTTTCTTTAGCTTACAAATAATTTTCTACTTCTTTTTTTTTCAGAGAAGTATGTACATATGTATTATATCATCTTATATACATATCAATATTTACCCAATATATATTTATGGTCAACTTATCATATATATATTTCCTAGGCAACCAAAAATAATTCAAACAAGTATATTAAATTAAATTATAAAACTTGTTCATAAAATCAGGGTTATCACAATCCCCTAAAGAGATCCATAATTATCTTCAAGAAGCTTATTTATTCTATTTAGATTTAAAAAAGTCTATCAACAATGGTTAGGAACACCCTATCTACCTCTCAAAACGTAGAAGGAAACTAGAATGCTAGCATTCAACAAGGAGGCCCGAGCAATCTACTAGTAGATGTGAATGATGCCAATCCAGTTGATGTCTAGAATCCGGTTGATTCCATCACAGGAGCTAATTTCCAAAGTCTGATTAGAGATTAGTGGATAGTCGTCGATAGTTGAACCAGCAGATTTAAGCCAATAGCGATCTAATGAATCAACCTAAAGATCAACAATGTGGGAAAGCGAGGAGGGAGCCAACCCCTTATTCTGCATCAGAGAGCTCTACTTCATCAAATGACTATCACAGACGCAGACGTCACAGAACTAACGGATATCACATAGAAGCTTCTGGACATCAGCAAATAGGCCTTGCTGGGTTACCAGGACCGATCAGTACCAATCCCTCTAAAGGGATCAGGGCTGATCCCTCCTCCGGAGGAAGAAATTTACCATTTCATGTTGGAGCACGAGCTAGAGCTGCTACGGTTGATTTGGACGTAGGAGATCAGGTGGATGTAGACTGGTTACTTTCCCAAAATAACAATTAATTGAACATACATGATATACATCATGAGGATGTTGAGCCAAGAAGGAATGGAACGGCCCATAGACATCGACTGGACCATTCA
This sequence comes from Allium fistulosum, assembly GCA_030737815.1. Classification (NCBI taxonomy): domain Eukaryota; kingdom Viridiplantae; phylum Streptophyta; class Magnoliopsida; order Asparagales; family Amaryllidaceae; genus Allium; species Allium fistulosum. Next base: position 47,524,881 of record CM060906.1, read on the forward strand.
CATGAGGTGGAGCATGACTATCACTTGGCTCTAACTATCCAAACATCGGACTTATCGCCTATGGTTAGATAGCTGGTGAGGGGGAACCAAGGCTTGACCAAAGATGATTAGGGGATCTCGATAAGCCATACCATGTTTATTGACAACATCCTACATGTGCACTATCCAAGGAGGTTCAGCATGCCATCAATGACTGCATATAAGGGAAAAACGGACCTAGGCAGCACATTATGAGATATGAATAGTTGATGGATTCCACACGAGCTGATGATGGAACAAAATGCAGATATTTTTCTATTACTCTCTCCAGCATAGCAATGATGTGTTTTATGAGATTACCCCTATAGTCAATCTCTAGATTTGACGATTTAGTGTGGAGTAATTTCGTATGCACGTAACTCGCCCCAAGATGTAGTGTCCCTATTCGGTGTGATCCAGGCTCCAAAAGAGTCACTGAAGGATTACTTGGAGAGATTTCACACAGCTATCAAAGAAGTAAGTAATCTAATGACTATTCAATATTGATGGTAGTAACAAGGGGGATTGACCCAGAATCTGACTTTGTTGATTGGTTAGCTGATAAACCACCCGCAACGTTGGAGCGTTTCTATGCAAAAGCAACTCAATATTTGAGGAAAGAGGAATATAGGTGCTCTAGGAAGAAGAATGTTATGGGACCAAGTGGAGAGGGAGAGCAGAGTAACATTGCAGTGAAACAGTCTGGCAGAGTTCCGGAAAAAGTTCAACTAAATGTCCAAAATAAACTGAATCAGCAAAAGAAAGGAGTTGATAAGAACCACGAGCAAAAGAGGGATTCTGAAAGAGGAAAGCCTAAGATTCCAATGTATGATACCTACACACCACTGAATACATCTCTAGTGAACGTCTATTTGTCTACATGTAATACCATGCAGTATATGAAGCCACCTCCAAAAGCATAAATGGAGAAGTAGAAGCAGATTGGAAAATATTTTCGGTTCCACTAATATTATGGTCATAACATGAATAAATGTAGGCATCTCTAGGTCGTTATTGAGAAACTGATTCGAGAAAGAAATTTGCAGCAGTTTGTTAAAGCCCTGAAGGATGGCAGGCAGGGGATATCCGACACCAACCGAGGAGCCTACGTGGACTGGTGGAAGATTAGTGATCAATACAGTAGTCAGAGGATTGCATCCAACTGATAAGAGCTGGCATGAGATGGAGCGCTATGCTAGCACGATCAAGCATATGAATTTTGAGTGTTGTTTGAGTATGAAAGATGGGGCTCTCGCAAAACAGCAGCGTACAATGGCAGACAACATTGTATTCAGAAACAAAGATGCAAATAAGGTGGAGGCACCGACGATCGACCCAATGGTCATTTCAGCCATGATCGGCCCTGCCTTAGTGAGGAGGATCGTGGTTGACCATGGAAGTACCATAAATATAATTTTCAAAAAGGCTTACGATCAGATGAAGATGGAAGCCAAGGACTTGAAACTGTCTAAAGCCCGCATTCATGGCTTTAATGGTGCTACCACCGAAGTTGTCGGTTATGTCGAATTGCCCGTGGAGTTGGGATAAGGTAACCGCAGAAGAATACGGATGTTGTCATTTGTTGTCTTCGATGTTGACTCTCCATACAATGCTTTTCTGGGCCAACTAGCTTTAGTTGAGTTCCGGACAGCTCTTGCCCCATGGTGTTTAACTTTGAAGTTCCCAACTGATAAAAGTGTTAGAGTTGTCCACTGTGATCAAGCGACCAGACATGCCAGCTATATGGCTGAATTGAGAGACGCACAACGGAAGGAGAAAGGTAAGATTGTGGATAAGTCCCTCTGCATCCAAACCACGAAAGGTAGACAACCAGGGCCTGGGCCTTGGCTCGGGCGCCATAGTGGGTTCTATAAAGACATAGATCTGAGCAATGGTAAGGAGGAGCCTAAATAGACCAAGGCTGCAACGGCTGAGCTGACCATTGACATACCGGTCAGCCACGATGACCCATCATGGGTCCTAAAGATCGGATCACAGCTCAGCACTCCAATGATGAAAGAACTTGCTGGTTTTCTCCAAGCGAATCTTAATGTGTTCGCTTGGACTCATTCTGACATATGTAGGATCTCGCCTGCCATTGCGAGCCATGCATTAAATATCAACCCGGGGTATGTCCTGATGAAACAGAAAAGGCATGACATGGATTCAGAGAGATCTACCGCACTTAGAGAGGAGGTAGATAGGCTTAAAGGTAATGGGTTTATTCGCGACGCCCTCTACCCTAAATGGGTATCCAATCTTGTACTTGTGAGAAAGGCAAATGGAAAATGGCAGACATGCATTGATTACTCAGACTTAGATAACGCACATCCAAAAGACAATTTTCCCTTTCCAAAGATCAACCGCTAGTAGACTCAAGCACATGACATGAGTTGCTATCTTGCATGGATGCATACTCTACATATAACCAAATCCCGATGGACATTCCATATCAGGAGCACACCAGCTTCAATACCGATGTTGAATTATATTACTACGTGGTAGTGCCATTTGGACCGAAGAATGCTGGAGCAATCTATCAACACGTAGTCTACAGAATGTTTAAATATCACATTGGAATGACAATGGAGGTATACATGGATGATATGCTTGTAAAGTCACAATGATCAAGTTACCACATTAGAGACTTAGCAGAAATGTTTGACATCCTTCGATATTATAAAATGAAGATCAATCCTCTGAAATGTTCTTTTGGCATTGCATCAGAAAAGTTCTTGGGTCTTATCATCAATGCTCGTGGAATCGAAGCTAATCCTGAGAAGATTTGACCAATTCACAACACCCAAGCACTAAAGATTATCAAACAAGTACAGAGCCTAAATAGGAAGGTTGCCGCCCTAAGTCGATTTATTTCCATAGCCACCGATAAATGCATTCCTTTCTTCGATTTGATTAGGAGAGGGAAAATGAATTTTGAATGGACGTAGGATTATGAAGACACATTCCAAGCTTTAGTGAACCACTTAGAGAGGCCTCCCATATTTTTAAAGCCAGTGGATCATGATTGTATATCTACTTGGCCATGGGGGTACAAGTAATAAGTGCTGCACTGCTTCACGAGGAGAATCGAGTCTAGAGACCGATCCTACAGAAACCTGAGACGTTTGGAAGGTTACTCAAGTAGAACATTGAATTGAGCCAATTTGACATTACTTATCTCCCTCGGAGAGCCATCCAGGGACAGGAACAGGCAAACTTTGTAGCATAATTCAATGCATAGGATGATCTTCCAAAGAGCGGTGGAGCCCCTACCATTCGGTGGAAAATGTATATGGATAGAGCATCCAACGATCGTTGTTCTAGAGCCAGAATCATGCTTTCAACCCCATAGGATCATTCAATTTTCTATGCTTTGAAGCTTGACTTCCCTGTAACAAACAACGAAGCTGAGTATGAAGCTCTGATTGCTAGACTCAAACTTGCCAGAGAACTGGGGATAAAATCTCTTGAAATATTTTGTGATTCACAGTTGGTAGTATACCAAGTCAGGGGAGATTACCAAGCTAAAGGACAACAACTCACTCCGTGCCTTATCCACGTCCAAGAGCTATTGACTGATTTTGAGTATTATGACATCACGCACATTCCCGAAGATCAAAACAAAGAGGTTAGCTCATTGGCAAAGTTTGCTAGCATCAAGAATGCGCAACAAGTGGGCTTGGTTCCAATTGAAGTACTAGATGCTCCGAGCATAAAACAGGTGGAAATCGACTGGGTATCAGAGACGGAACCTGAGAAGGAGTCGTGGATGACTCCGATTAGAGACTATTTGCTATAGAGAGTCCTTCCTGAATGGAGGAAATAAAGGCGATAAGTCCTTCGCAAAGCTTCGCGGTATATCTTTAAGGAAGGAGTCATGTATAGAAAGGGTTTTCCCATTCCTTTACTCCGGTGTATTGCTCATGATGAAATAAAATGAGTCTTAAAGGAAGTTCATGAAGGGGAATGTGGCGATTACATTAGAGGCCAAACCGTAGCAAAGAAAATTCTCCGTTATAGGTATTATTTGCCAACCGTCAACTGAGATGCTGCTGATTACGCTAAGCGAAGCGACAAGTGCCAGATGTTTGCAAAAGTTCCAAGAGCTCCGCCGATAGAAATCACAAATGGTCAATCCATGGCCGTTTGCTATATAGGGCATAGATATTATCGGTTCCCTACCGATCTCAAAAGGTGGTGTGAAGTACACCATCGTAGTAGTTGATTACTTTACTAAATGGGCCAAAGTAGAACCTTTAGCTATTTCATAACGAAGAAAGTAATCAAATTCATTATCCGGAACATCATTTGTCATTTTGGCCTTCCACGTACCATTGTAACTGACAATGGAACCTAATTCGACACTGCTAAATTCAAAGACTTTTGCCGTCGGCATCATTTTGAAAAGGGATTTGCGGCAGTCGCTCACCCTCAAGCAAACGGGTAAGTTAAAGCTGTGAAAAAAAATCATAAAGTCCATTCTGAAGAAGCATTTAGATAAGGCTAGAGGCAAAAGGGTGGATGAACTCCCAACAGCATTATGGGCTTACTGAACTATCCAAAAGTCCACGACTGGCCATACTCCATTCGCCTTTGCTTATAGCTCTGAAGTCGTCATTCCCGTTGAAATCAAAGTCCCTTCTCATCGAGTGACCTACTATGATCCCAAAATGAAAAGAGATCTCCTCTTAGAATCTCTAGACTTTGTTGATGAGAAGCGCGAAGAAGCTGATTTGAGGGCAGCTGTGCATCAACACCGAGTCGCCCGATATTACGACACTAAAGTCCGACCTATAACCTTTGAAATCGGGGATATCATCTTGAAACGGGTTTTTCCTGCTCGGTCACACATGAATCCTACTTGGGAAGGACCATATGTCGTTGAACAGAGGTTTGGAGAGGGAACTTTCAAACATAGTTTATTCTTTTTCATTCAGTTGTATTCAATTTTTGAATTTACTTTTGCATTTGATTTTCCAAATATGTAATAAGTCAAATTATGTCATTCCTTTCCATTTGGCAAATAAAGTTTGAAATTTCCTTCATGTCTGTGATTGTTGTAGCATTACATATTAGTTATGATACTCGACTAACTAATATTGACATGTCCGAGTAGGTTCCCAGAGTTTGGAGCTAGCCGATTACATAGGCTCACGATTGAACTAAACAAAATGAGCATGGTCCGACCGTTCATTTGACGATTTGAGCTCATAGCCCAATGGATGGAGTACCTAACGAGGAAATGATGTGACTTGACTATCCGATAGGCAAATTAATCCCACCTAGCAATGGGACAGACATGAATTAAAAGCAATCCTGATACGACTGATCGCTCACTAAGTTAAACCCCGGACTTAGGGGGAAATCAATCAGTTAAGGAAAGTATGGTCCGACTATTTTTCGAAACAACTCTAAGTCCCAAGAGTGTGGACTGGAGTATATACACAAATTGGGTGTGATCCGATTACCCACCATCTAACTCTTATCCCCAATGTGTGGATATGAGTATAAATAAGTAGACGGGTGCGGTTTGACCACTCATTACTCCATAAACTCTGACCTAAAACCGACAGAAAGAGTATAAACTCGCTAAGGATTGAGTTCAACCATCCATTATCTAACTCCGCTAACCCAAGACTGGAGGTAGGAGTATAATCACTCAAATCGCTAAATCCAACGGCGTAACACTAGGGCTCAAGCCCAGTGTTTGGTGCAACTTAAGGCCATGACCACATGGAGGTCTTGAGTGAAAATTAACGGACGATTATCCGAATTAACGAGTAATGAATTACAAGTACATTAAATGGAAAAGTAATTGCTCAACTACTTAAACAAAATTCACATAAGAGTTTGACAAAAAATAAAGAACTTTTATTTACACATAAAATTTGAAAACCGTAGTACAAATTTATCCAAAAGCAGGGGTCGTACCCGCACAATCATGACCAACAAAAGGAAAAATAGCTATACAAGCAATATACAAACTAAATCGAAGTGATGGCTACTTCTTTTGCCACTTCTCTCTTTTGGATTTCTTGGGAGTGGCACCATCCGAGCCTTTGCCTATCCTCCTCTTCGATCCTTTACCACCCATGGCAGGACAGCTTTCATAGAATGGAGGGAGTTCTTCAGGAACCGACGCGCCGAGTGGAATGATTTGCAATGGAATGAGATTTGGATCGTCAACGTCCACATCAGCAGGTTCAACTTTAGCTTTTTTTCTTCAATAACTCCTCTCTTTCGATGCACTCCTTCAAATCGAGCTCATCGATATGTTCGGAGGCACCGGTGATCAGAACATCATTTGATTCATCTGGCGGCAACTATTCGTCAGTTTTTTCATCATTAAGTGCTCCAATAACTTGAGCATTGGACCCTGGAATGTTGATATCTATCGGAATTTCAGTAAATGTCAGTTGTTGTTCCATGGCGGCACTGCTTCCTGGAGTTTGACTGTGGCTCGGAAGACCTGCAGATTCGCAGGAACAAGAAAATAAACCCACAACTATTGGGTAAAGCAATGAAATCTATTAAATAATGGAGAGTAAAGCGAGATACCTATGTCCGACTAATTTTCAATTGTCGTTGGAGCGCTTCCCTCTCGAATAGGAGTCAGCACCTTTGATTAATAACCAGGTATGTTTGGATCATAGCTCAGATCCTATCCCGGACCAAGCGAAATTGATGCTTTGGCGATGTTTTTCCCTTTGCCGGAGGGTGCCAAAATATCAAAGTATCATAGTCTTGTCGCGGCAAGATCTAAAGGTTCATTCATACGAAGAATTTCCCATACCAGTTTCTCTTTCTCCAAATCAGTTTCGCCAAGCGCTTTCTTCTTCATTTCAACAATATATTCCCAAGCCTCAGTGAGCGATTCGAGGTAGCCCTCTCCAAGATAACTCAAATCACGATGGATTAGGACTTTAGCATTATATTCAGCAATTAAAGGATCGAACATGTCCTTAATCTCATTCCGACCAGCTTCTTTGGCATCCTCCAACTGGGCCTCGGTCTACCCTCTACTTCATTATGGCTAGTTTCCCTTGCCTCTTCCTTGAGGACTTTAATTTAAGCGAGTTGCTCGTCAAGTTTAATTTTCAGTCCCCGGACTTCGACGGCCTCTTCACAATATCTTTGAGACTCCTCCTGAGCTTCGAGTTATTCTTCCTTCTCTTTCTTAAGGAGTTCTACGAGTTTCTCAATGTTGCGGGCTAGAGTGTTTTTCTCTTTTTGCAGTGTGTCCTTTTCCAAAGCAAGCACACCATTGCGGTTGTGGGCAGCATCTAGCTCCTTTTTATGAGCTATTTCTAGAAAACTAACCGCCTCAGATGTTTCTTTAGCACTCTTCTTTGTTGCGGCTAGCTTCGCTGTCAGCCCCATGATCTCATCATCTTGATGTCTAATTATGTCCTTATCATGGATCGTCTCTAACTTAAGGCAATCAATTTCATATTGTCTCTCGATAGACACATCAGAGATTTTTTCGGCAAAATGCTGAAATGCTTCATGCTGCATAAAAACATTATTGTCATATGCAAGTAAACTCGCTTTAGCACTCCTTGGAATTGTATGGATAGAAGGAAGAAACTTCAGCCTATCAAAGAAAATTTTTGGGAAATTGATCTCAAGTTCGGCCAATCTTTCAACCGTAGAGGCCACAGTAGCCGTAGTAGCCAAAGCTGGATCAGAGGTAGCAGTTAGGCATTTTCTCAACCTACGATCATAAAGGTGTCGAGAACCCGATGAACTAGAATAATGCTCAGGTAGCACAGCGGTTTGAAGAGCATGGGAAGAGGTCTGATCGCTGTTATGTACAGGAAGATTGGGCTGAACTTCCTGATAAGACGATTGAGACTGGGATTTGTGTTTAAAATATGAAGATTCCCTTGAGCAATGCTTCTTTCTCGGTTGCCATCTCTCTCTCGACGCCTACCCGAGTCTGGACCGCGATTGGATCCATACTATGTTGAGGAGTCCTTCAACCGATCGAAGGCATGGAAATGAGAGATAGCAACTGCAAACCAGTGTATAAGTGACCATCAATAAATGATAGACGAAATCGTGCAGTGAAGTGCGCATGATTATGAGTGTCCTAGTGTCCCCCCGATGGACTAGTGGGAGAATTAAGCCCCCCAATACTGATGTTGGGGAAGTCATAGGTCATGATATCATCAAGGATCAGGAAATTCGAGAACCCTTCCATCAAACTTTCTAAATGTTGAGAGGAAGACTCTTCTTCAATAGAGGTGATGATAAACTCGGGCTGTTTAGAGGTTTTTCTCCTACAGAGTTTATAAGTGAGTTTTTTACCTCTTCTTGTTAGCATGTGAGATTGCACGCCTTGTGATGGTTCGACCATAGGCGCATTGCCCGGACCTGCGTCAACTTCACCAGGCTTGTCGGCTCCATCACCTCTAATTTTACCCTCTTCGACGTCGTCCTGAGTCCCCTTGACTGGGGCACGACAGGGCTATTAGTTTAGCCTTCTTGTTCTGTAGCATTCCTTGGTGCTGAAACGCTTCCTGGAAGCCCAATAATGTGGCCTTCTTCTAACAGCCCAAAAAGGGATAACCACTTATCGGTTACAAGGGATCTAATGTCCGTGTCCTCAACTAGGGTGGCACAGATTGCATAAACCACCTTTGAAAAACTATCACCTTCATTCCGTAGATGGACCCTATAAATTTTCAAAGTAGTGGTTAGTTCAGGATATGACTTAGTCTAAAGAATTTGAGAATAAATTCAAGGCAACACTTACATTCTTCCAACCATCGCCTCGCAAAGCCAGATAGACAAAGAACGTAGTACAATTTGTGTTTAAAGATACTGAGCTTGTTCCAAGCACCAGTCATAACTTGACAGTTGGGCGAAGGCTCGAGGAAAGTGTAAGAAAGGATTCCTGTCTGTTGTTTGAAATTGTAAATAAACCTAATGTCTTCAGGAGATGACGGACGTAACAGAACATCCATAAATAACAAGAAAGTGCCATGAAGAAAAGCATAGCTATTTGGATGCAGCTGAGCAGGGGTTATTCCTAGACAATTTAGCATCTCTTGGATAAAAGAATTAAAAGGAAGCACACATCTGGCCCAGCACATAAATTTATTACATGCCATATACCCCTCCGGAGGAAATGAGCCCTGTTATTCACTAAAGGGAATAGAACTTCTCCAAACGGAATCTCATGTTTATAGCATAGTCTACGGAGAGCGGCCTCGCCAATTCTGGAGGCTTGGGAATCCGTCGGGTTATATAGAAACATAGCACCTTCTGTAGTGACAGGGGAAGGACATATCTCTTCCATTGGAAGGATAGGAACATTAGAGAAAAGGTCAAACAAAGGGCTAGAAATCTCTAGTTACTCGGTTTGATGGTATGGGCAAAGTCTGTCGGATATAGTCGCAAAACTTAGAATCGGCTAAGTATCCATAGCCGATCCCTCTATCTAAAAATACCCGATCTCTCTCACGAAGCCTACAACCGATCCCTCTCATGAAGCAAATAACCGATCCCTATTTAACACCGATCCCTCCAGGAACGACAAACAACCGACCCCTCTGCCGAACCCAACATAACTGATCCCTTAGCAAGTACTCCATCGACAATCCCTCCTCGAATTTCAAATACTGACCCCTCTTAAAGCCACTACACCGATCCATATAATCAGCTTTCTCCTTTCTTCTCCTCTACCATCTCGCCGAACCTCCCCTCTCCACCATCCATCTCATCTTCTCTAAGTTAACCCATGCTCAAAACAAAAAAACTCAACCAAACCCATCATCTCATCACAAACTAAAGAGTAAATGCAAGGGAACTCACCTAAAAGTTTAAGTACGGTTTGCTCGAAGGGAGATTTTGGATTTTGATTCGAATCGAAGGTAGAATGATGATCCAAAATATGAGAGCATGGTGGATTTGAAGGTGGAAGCGATGTTTGATTCGAGAAGAGGGATCAGTGGAAAATTAGAGAGGGATAGTTCGGAGCCAAGCTTGAAGGCAAAAACAAAATGAAGTAAAGCAAGGGATGGAGAGGAGAGTGTTAGTTTATATATGAGATTAGTGGGATCGGCTTGCCTTTTCATTCTCCACGAGGGCTAAAAGATTAATTGCCTAACATAAGAAGGGATCAGCTATGATCCCTCGACTTTGGGATCCAATCTGATCCCTGTTAAAAAAGAAAAAAAAAGAAGTTGGGAGAGAAAGGGATTAGCTAAAGGAGAATTCTGATCCCTATTTTAAAAAAAACAGGGAGAGAGGGAAGGATCGACTAGAAGAATGCCGATTCCTCTAAATAAAAAAAGAAAGAGAAAAGAAAGAAAGGGGATCGGCGGAATGCCGATCCCTATAAACATAAAAGAGAGGGAAGGGATCGGTGACGATCTCTATGTGCATGCAAACATGTACTTAAAAACTATATAAAGGAAATAAATATAAAATGCAATGGAATTGCATCTAACTCAATGAAAATTGGCAACGACCAGTGAACGTGCAAACGCATCCGGGAGCCAAAGACAAGAACATATGCCAGAACCTGCACATGAATGTTCTAAAAACTCAATTTTTGAAATCGATGGAAATTGAATTCAAACCTAAAGTTTTCAAGGTCGAAAATGAATCAGATAGCCAAAGCTTACTAGCCCCATAGAACTGGACATAGATAGCAATTAATGGAATATAATCCTGGATTTATACTATTGGAAATCGAATAAGAGTCATGTCGACCAAAGAGAGATATGACACTTTAGAAAATAATTCGACGAAAGGATAGCGACTATTCAGAAAACTGGATGGATTTCTTTCCGGCAACTCTAACTTGCTTCAATTCAAAGCACATCATGTTCAACACACGACGCACTTTGGAAGGCAAGTGTTATCCAGCATTTTGACCTGGCTATATCCGAGCTGATAGGACAAGTTAGATTCGATTGTCATTAAGGTTAGTGAGTCCAAAGTGATGATTGTGAGGTCCAGAAGTCAAGTACAGATGGAGATATGAAGCCATGATCAAATGGAATCAAGAGATATGCTATATAGAATATTTTAAGTATGGAATATAGTTTAATATGGAAAAGGGATCAGCTATAATCCCTCTCAATCATAGGGATCGGCCTATTTCAGCCAAACAAGTGCAACTCAATGGAAAACAATCAATATCTCAAGATCCATAAGTCCAACGCATATGAAATTTTGGGAACAAGATGTGGGGTCCCTACAGAGCCTACCCTAGGGATCGCATATCAAAAGGATTAAGAAAGAGGGATCGGCCAGAACCAGGATGCACAACATGCTGCAACAAGGATCGAGCAATAACTCAAGTTCTACTAACCCAATTGGCATGGAACTTGGAGGCTAAGCATATTAAGCATGAAGAAACACTATAGAGATTGCACCCCTAAATTCCCCCAAAATAGGGATCAACATTGATCCCTATTTCTTTGGATTTGGGCCATACGATCCCTCATATGGGGTCTATATGGTTTTGGAGTCCTTCTGCTGAATTTTCAAGGAGATATTTTGCCGTCTTCCTCTATAAATACAGGCTTGATTGTTCATTTTTAGGACCTTTACGTTGCTGGTTGCTTTGTACTCTATTATAACTAAGGATTTTCATCTGATCCCTATTATACTCGGTTTACAAAGTGATTAATAAAGCTATCTATTCAAAGTGGATGCAGGCAAACAATGCCCAACCACTATAAATCATTGTGTTCTTGTTATTACTTTGATTTTCTGTTATTTAATTACTTGTTTCCTCTATTTTCATTTAATATACTTCATTTATTTCTGTACAAAATCTCTATTGGGTGTTTGTGCCAAATTTCGGTGCAAACAATTTCCATAGTGGGAATTATATAGCCTTAATAATACATTTTGGATGAGCATGAATTAGTGGGCCTAGCCTAATATCTAGGCTTAGGATAAATAGTTTGGTTTAGTATGGATTGGAATGCGAGGTCTGTACAGTTCACAATAGAAGTATGGCCTTTAACTAGAGGCTACCAGCAATTGTGTATACGTACTACTGATATGGGACATCTCCAACTATAGGACCGGTAGGGAAGGGATATATGTTCTCGTATAGGTGTAGGAAATATACTAAGGGTTAGTCTCGTATTTGAAGTGTTAAATGGCTTTGTACCTTTAGAATGTCAAGGGGTTTACTTCGAAGTGGAAGGTATTAAATGGCCGTATGGTCTGCCTCCTCTCTATATAAGAAGTTTTAAATAACCTACGACATTGCTTAATAGGGAAATGAGGTCTACTTCATTTCTAAACAAGAGGTATTAAGTAACTGAAGTGGGCACTTTCCTTGATGTATATTTTTATAGCCGAGCAAGTTGGCTTTTATTGTGGCTCGTCCACATATATAAAAGAATAAGAAATAGGTGTTTGGTACATGCACCAAAATAGGTTGATAAGAAAAAAAGCATAGGAGTTTGGCCAAAATACCAAACTACTAACACCTAGATAAACCCAAAACTTGTCTACCTTCAAAGAGGAAGATCCACTCTCCTCCTCCGACGATTCAGGACCAATAACGTGAAGAAACCCGGAAAAAAGATTAACTAAGGTAGGGTCAAAATCAACCGAATTTGAGCAGTAAAGAAATATCCTATCTCAAGAATCATCAACTAAAATAGCGTGGTTCATATCTCTAGGTTGACCAAGCATAGAGATTGTAAGACCTTCATCATAAACATGATAAAATAGCCGCCTTTCTTCTTCGTCTCCGTCTACATACTTAAAAAAACTTCCACCCCAAGGATCGTAACTTATTTCTGAAGGTTCGTGGATCCAAGCCAGCTAAGACTCGCCCTAGAAAAATTCAGTAGAGGAAGATAGAACCACATTCGGTAAAACCTTAAAAGTATCATCAATAACTTCAACAGGGGGTTCAATGAAAATCGAAGGCAAAATCAGTGGAGGAGAAGCCAGACAAACCTTTGGAACCTACTTCATGACTGGACGTCGAGGGAGTGGGATCCCATCAAAATACAAAACAGACGGAATGTCAAACCACTATTTCCAGGCTTCCACAAGGTAACTCAAGGAGTGACCAGACATGCAAATATCTGGTTTCCAATTATAATGGATATGAACATCTTATTTGTGCCCTTTAGCAAGACAAACAGTGATCTGGGATGGTAAAGGTTTTTTAGGAGTAATCTTAATAAGAGCCTTGACATATACGAGCTTATTACGAGCAACAGTATTAGCATCAAATCATTTGAGTTTACCAATGATACTAGCTAACCAATTCAATCCAATCACGGGTTAATGCACAGACGGGATATTGGTGAAATGTGCCCAGACTGGAATAGAAAGAATTTGTTCCTTATCTCTATCCACCATCGGACTCTACGTGGTATAATGAAAGGTTTACCTAAGATAATAGATGGATTGCCCTCAAGTACCCGGAGCCTTTCATCTTTGCGTAAGAACTTGAAGTAGAACACGGAATTATCAAAGTAAACTTGAAGTCTACCCCTAATAATCTAAAGTTGACGACAATGATCATGAACAACTTGCTATAGAGGGGTAGAATCAAGGAAAAACGCAACTAGATACTCCGACCACAATTCTGCTCCTGTTTTCAACACTTCTAAAGGAGGCACCATAGCATTGTCTACCTCTACAATATCAAAGGATCGGGGAACATATTCACCCACATTTCTCAGCAACGCTTTAAAAAGAGAAAACCACATAAGGCCAGGTTTTAAGGGAGCAGCTATAGGGGAAGCACTTGAATTTGGAAAAATAGTTGGAAATCCCGCATATGTTACTACATTTTTGATTTGGGAATTAACACAAAAAGGTTGCGTGCTCACATCAATTCCCATATGAACTTGCTCCCTCTCTACGCAATCACCAACCTTCATAACTTCCTTCCCCAATATTGCAACTACATCATAGTTTTCAGTTAACTGCCGCTACCTTTCCACTCCAGTAGCCAACAAGGGAAAAATAGGGGAACCAAAACTTACATAGTTGTCGGAAGAGGGCACACATGAAATTAGGGAGCAAGAAACATCAAAGTACTGTGTGCTATCTTTAAGAGCACTAAGCGGGTTCGTAGCTAACACCAAAAGCACACAGCTAATTAACGAAGTAGGAGTCATAGTGCTAACTGCGATAGAGGGAAGAAGAGAAGGGAAATCGGTGTCAGTAGCTTCAAAAATAGGAGAATCCAAGACGAGACTGGACGAGGTTATTAATGCATTGAAAGGAAGGCCAGATCTCGTAAGTGATGGTTTCTCAACATCCGGACGGGGCGGAGCTTGCTTAAAGGTAAAGGAAGACATAAAGGGGATGAAGATGAGGTGGGATGAGAGTAAAGGAAACAGGCTAGGAAAGAGATGCTAGGGGAACGAGGCGTTTGTGATGGAGAGATATTGCGGCCCTTAAACTGTTGTATAATGATTCCTGGACTTTTATTAGGTAGGTCAAAATGGGATTTTGGCTATGTGGGTCGGCGAGCTATGTCAGTATTGTTGGAAATTTGATATTTAGAAGTAGGGCTGGCATTTTGGCTTTGATCACCAATGGTCCTAAGTGGTCGTTAACAAAGACTTAGATTATGCCATGATGGATTTCACTTCCCAATAGTGTAGAATTCGTATGGGATACTCAAAGACCTCAAAGTTTAATTATTTGTTTGTTTGTCAAAGGTGGGCTAGTTAACCCTTATATAAGTCTTTGAGATGATTTATTATTACGGCTGATTAAAAAATAAAGTCATATCTAAGGGTTATCCGTCTTCGTAGCTAAGGACTGGTTGACTAGTGTTTATGTTACGAAGGGCATGCTTCGAGGTTGAGTTATTACGTTACATTACGCAGTTAATGACCGGTTGACTAGCATTTACGTTATGAAGGGCCTGCTTTGGTCCTACTTTGTTCAAGACGGGAACGGTAGATGGAGAAGTCTTCTTAATCATGCTCGATAGTAATAAGGAAACTAAATATCCAAGGATTAATATTGATTCCAAGGTAGCAGCCTTAGTTGGTATATATATTCTATTACATTTTTCTATTCCATTGCAAGTTTATGTAGATAGCTCTTTGATATACTTATGTTTATTTCAGGTTACCAACACCGATGATCCATACCCTAGTGCACTTAGGTTTCGATTTAGTCCAAATTTAGGCCCATTAAGGTGCGGGTTATTACAAGTACCATACGATGTTGCTAAAAGCAGCACCTTAAACAATGAATTGATGCTCCTAAATTCAATAAAATTGATCTCTTGATCTTACAGGATTCAAGAGATAAGAACCACCTATCATTTTGATTTTGATTTTGGAATTTTCTTAGGCTCTAGAAGCCATTATTTTTGGCTAGATATGGAGCTAAAGAATAAACAAACGACTGAATAAAAATAAATCTATAAAGGAGGTAACAAAATACAATTAAAAGAGGTGATTCACCTTCCATTAGTTATGTTTTAGCCTTTTTATTTCAATTTTTCAAACTCCTCATTCCCCCCTTTGGCTGGCTATAATATGAGGAGGAACGAGCCTAAAAAATTTCTATACCCATTTAGCATTTATCCCATTTAAATCCAATTTACATCTTCTACCAATATTTTATATCGATACACGTACGCATAAATTTTTATATATATGCATGTCATTGAATACTAACGGTATTCAAACATTAAAAAGTTTAATAATTAAATCTTCATAAATATTAATTAATTTGAGTAATTTACAACTATTACAAATTAATTAAATCGTATGGTTCGTTCAAAGTATTCATTATTTTGTTTGTGTGACTCAAAGGTGTAAATTCAATCGGCGATTAATATTAAACAATTCGAATATTAATGTTCACTTGTCATCTTAGCTAGTGGTATGATATTTTGGTTGAATTTATTGCTTACACATCATTTTCAGTAATTTCCAATTTTACTATACTGAGTAGTACCTAGTAGTAATGAATATTTACAGTAATTCTCTTCGTCGCCACTATACCATATTAGGACTTATGGAATTTGGCTTTGGTTAAAATACAATGTTTTCCACATTCAACTTTGTTTGTATAAACACAAAGTGAATGGTCTAATAATAACGATTATCATTAACTATACCGCTTTTGCCAGAGATTTTGACTTTGAGTTGACAACATTTGACCATGACACTAACCCAGTATAACTAAGGAGACAAATTCTCTATTTAATAGTGTCTTGCTTTTAATGCTTTAACTCGGACTCAACTTGTAACACCTCCACCTCTATACACATACTATCCAAGAGTATTAATGGGTAATGTTGTTAGATAATGCGGAGAATACAGCGATATTAGGCTTGTACATGTGAATATTCCTTTGGGCTAACACTGGTACGTATTTCAAAAGTCATAAACAACTAAAATTAACGTACACGGTTTTGGTACAAAGTAATAAACACGTGTGACTCTAGGACAACACAATACACGATGTAAAATAAATATCAAAGATCGCAGAGTTAGTCGCAACGATAAATATAATAATAAATATGCACAAGTCCAAATGGGTTTACAAAAATAGTCAAATACCCACTAACCTCAAAAATATACATAATATGTCTAATATATACATCTCATCAACACACGCGAACACATGTAACTAATACATACAAAATAATATACAAATAATCTATCCTCTATGTCAGCCAAACATCCACAAACTAGTCAACTTATCTCTAAACCTGAAATGTCTCAGTTTGACCTGAGTATTATATAAATAACAAACAGGTTAGACTATGCCTAGGATACAGGTGTCGATGTATCTCAACAATAACAAGGTATATCAAAGATAACATGAAGTGATGTAAGGGTACTTAATACAGAAACACATCACAAGACATGTATAGGTAGCATTACCCATATAAAAATTCAAGTAAAACCATGTACTAGTGAATAATGTCAAATGGGTGAAATAATCCATGCATCCGAATATTAGTAATATGAATAATCACAACAACATGGGACATGCTCTCAGTAATGCCTCCAATTATCTCTTAGAAAATTGTAAGGTAGACAAACCCGGGACCCGTCATAATCATCGTATATAAAACATACATCTAAGGAATACAAATATGCCATACCCTCGGTAGCCAAGGTGATCTCTCATATAACCATAAAAGGTAGGAAAGGGTCTAACTTGATGCTCTCAGTATCTCTAGCTATCCTTGATAGCAATGTAAACAATGCATATGGGTTTACTCAACTACAAGGACTCTTAGTCTAATGAATAATCAAGGCGATCGATTATCCCATAATAATCATCTAGACATTAGCCTCACAGTATCGACTTGGTTCTCAACCGAAGAAATAACCATATGGTCTCTCAGACCTCTAATAATCTACCCAACTCTCAATATCATAGATAATCACCTCGGACCCTAAGTCCAATTGGGCTCTCGGCTCCATATATAACTATATAGACATCAGTCTCAATAAATGATCTAGATGGCTCTAAGCCACATTTATAATGATCTCATAAAGGTGAATAAGTAGTGTCTATATCAACATTAGCAAGATAGAAGACTGATGGCTCTCAGCCTGCTCCAACAGCCTTCCTCTTATGCTCCCATCGCTGCTCCTACATAATCGGTTACCTCGACGGCCATCGTGACCCAAAATCCATCTAGTGCAAGACAACGCTATGCAATGGTGACGACCCTACATGTCCCAATGGTAACTGACTGCTGGCCTAAGTGACATAGGGGAAGTGGCTCTTGGCCATGGCTTCTTGGCCATATACACAAAAAGGTGTGTCATGGATTCGGGGAGCGACTCCGCAATCAAACAGCTATGATGGATACTGGCCAATTTGGTTTACTCCCTGCCATATAATGGGAGCATACACACAAGATATACACACTTATGGCTCTTGGGCTGTACACTCTTAGTGCGCATCACCAAAAATATAATACCCCATATAATCATCCATTTTAGAGTTACATCTACTTATAGAAAGTGATTGAACAAATATCAGATCAGGCGTCCCACATCACCTGGTGTTACTTGCCCGTTTACTCAATGCTCATAAATTACTCATATCACACAATTATTCTATATAACAAGTACAAAGAATAACCAAAGAAATATTACCGAATGCCCCATCCCAAACGAAACTATAACTCTGTTTATTCTAATTTCTTATTGCATGGAAATATAAATCAATCAAAATATACGCTTCTCTTATTTATTGAATCAAAAGGGGTTTTTAACACGCTTTTCTCAAAATCTTCCAACAATTTCAAATATCAAATTTTCAATTGAACGAAAACCAAAATATATAATTCTCATTCTTTCAAAAGCTTTACTTAAAACCTCTAATTTAATACCAAAGCAATCACCATTTCAAATCTGCTTCCAAATTTCAAATTGATAACTTTATTTTTTAAAAGCAACTTATAAAACTCGAAATTCTTCATTGCTATTTTTAAAACACTAACAAAGGAGTTTCATAATTCAATAATTTCCCTTAATCAGCAAGTCTAGATGATATTATATCTCTAAAAGGATTTTAAATTTAAATTATTTTCCAAATCCATAATATCCAATTTTCAAAACAAATATTCCAAAACCCTTATTCACTTCCAATCCCTTTTAAATTACTTTAGAGAAAATAACCTATCTATCTAAAATTCTTTCATATATAAAATCTTGCATTTATTAACATTATTTGTATAACAAAATTTCAAAATTTCCTCTTTCATTATAATTATAAAATATAATTCCTAGGTTTCTAAAACAATTTTACTTTTATTAAAAATAATCAAATATTAAATATGTTACTTCAAAAATCATTCTTAATAAACAGAGAGATATATATAAGCATTCCATAAATACATCACATTCATTTTATTATAATTTCCAAAATATCATTTTATAAATTCACTTTATAAATTTCCAATTTATTAAATCTAATTAAATTAAGTTATCATTTGAAATTTTAATTTTTAAATTCTCATTTCATAAGATTTATAAAAATCCTTTAGACATTTTATAATTGTAGATAAATGAAAACACATATTCAAAGATTCACTTATTTAATTAGATCCCAAAAATCATTACTTCCCAAATCATTTATACTCATTAAATGTCTTAAGCTAATTTCACTTTTGTATTTTCTACTAATAATAGCATTTTCAATATTAAATAAAACTACTTGTTCCAAAATCACTAATAATATTTTGAATCTTAAATAAAAATCAATCCAAAATCAACTAGTTTTTCCAAAAATATTTCATTTCTTTCAAAATTTTCAATTTCAATTTATTCATCTCCTTCATATCGGTTACTAATATGATCTCGTCACATCAACAATCAATCAAAGATATGCAATTTAATTTTATTGAATTTAATCTATACCAACAACCAAAACATCGGTAGACAATCAACGAACTCATAAACAATAGCGTCGTAGTGGTGAGTTATAAAAATAACTCACCCAAACAATACCAATCCTAATCAACTATTTAACATCAACCAACGATGTTTGCGTAAAAAATGGGAAAAATCCTCCAATCAATTAGTTGTAGAGCTATATGGGTGTATAACATAGCTGTTATATTAGTATTATGACTGATTTTCAGAGTGCAGATCACATATAGGTTATGCAGAAAGTAAATTGTAGTAAAGTAAAGAACATAAAGATTTATAGTGGTCCGGCCATAATGTGCCTACGTTCACTGTCCATTTTCATTATTATTCCTATAGATTTTTGACACAATGTCTAAGATTCAATATACAATGATCTGAGAATCAATAGAAAGTAAGATGTAGCACAAGGATATTTGTTCGGCTGTTTATTTATTCTTACTAGGTTGTTCCTGCTAGCTGCTCATGATAGGCTATTCCTACTAGGTCGTTCATGCTAGCTAATCATGTTAGCTGCTCCTGCTAGGCTATTCCTACTAACTAATCTCGCTAGGCTATTCCTGCTAGGCTGGGCCTACTAGTTGTTCCTGCTAGGTTGGGTTCGCTAGCTATTCCTACTAGCCTTTGATTTTTCTGCCATTGTTGCTGTAAGCTTGGCTCTCTAGAATCGGCCCCTATTGTTGTTGGGTGCTTTGGTATTTATAAGAGTGAAGAGGTAGTGTCATTAATGTGGCAATCTATGATATTTCCATGTGTATCTTGCGTACAAGTAATATTCCTGGGTATCTAGAATATGCTTGATATCCTTCCAAATATAGGCTGAATTCCTTCCTTATTTCTGCTATGAGAACCAGCTGAGAAGTCAGCTTGGAGGGATTGGTTCAGGTAGGATGAATGTGGACGAATTGGTGGTCAAGTTCGTGCACTTCTCTATTTGGCTCGACGAGCTCGGTTCGGTGGGCGTCTTCCTCCTTGGCCCATCATGTGGCCTAGATACCTGGTTTGATTGGTAGCTTAGATGCCTAGTTCGGTAGGTACCTGACCACTGAACATAAGAACTTGTTTGGTGGGTGCCTGACCACTGAATAGAAGAACTTGTTCGGTATGTGCTTGGGTGCCTAACCACCGAACAAAAGATCTTC
Organism: Allium fistulosum; assembly: GCA_030737815.1. Classification (NCBI taxonomy): domain Eukaryota; kingdom Viridiplantae; phylum Streptophyta; class Magnoliopsida; order Asparagales; family Amaryllidaceae; genus Allium; species Allium fistulosum. The sequence goes on from CM060906.1 coordinate 47,545,411, forward strand.
TTCGAAGGGTGCTTGGGTGCCCAACCACCGAACAGAAGATCTTGATCGGCAGGTGCTTTGGTGCCTAACCATCGAATAGAAGATCTTGTTTAGCACTTAGGCACCGAACAGGGATTGGCTACGAGTCTTTCATCTCTTCCTTGGTTCTCGAGTTTTCTACCCTGCCTTGGTCTATGCCCTGCCTTTCCCTGCCATAGCTTGGAAACGGTTAGGCACTCAGCAGTTGGTTTTCTTATTGGACCATTCCTCATGCATCGTAAAAGTAAGTGCTTGCCAGGACTCAAACCTGGGCGGGTTGGCTGAAAGGTGCAAGTCTTTACCATTGTGCTTCATATGCTATTATGCCATAACTCCTTCATTCCAAATTATAATTGAATGAGACTTATACCAGTAGCTTCGTATCATTGAGTAGAGTATTCCAATACCTCTGAATGTTCCATTTGCCTGAATTAGGCAGTTGCCCTCTAAGGTGGGACCCGAGTTGGTTAGGCGATGGACAAATTTTAAGATGATCATATCTCTCAATCCACAGCTTGGATTGAGATGCAGTTTTGACCTATGTGCATGTCCTAACCTTAGGAACATTTTTTAAGTGCTTTGACCATATTTTCCACCTATGCCAAATTTGCACATAGCACTTCTCCTTTCCCTTGTGATTACATGATGGCGCCTCTATTATGCATCTTTTAGCCGTTTCCATGCTTCTTAATGTCTTTTCATATTCACCATGTTGTCGGTGATGAAAATGCCTACAACACTCACCCCTCAAAGCATACTTTTGTAGAATACAAAGTTTTCTTTTTCATCTTAACTCGTCTTTCTTTCTCATGTGACGGTTATCTCGAACCTCAAACATCTATATCCTCATTCCCATCCTTTCAGGAAGTTTTCCACTGCTAATATGTTGTAGAGCCTTATTCAGTCAGGGAAAGCTTGTTAATCATTCCAAGACATCCTTTATTAGTGTAGTGTTTACAGCTTATTTTTTCTTGGTAATGTAATCATCTAGCATGATTTCCCACTAATTCTCATCTCTGTCCAACGGGTTTTTACTCCCTCTAGTTCAACCTCGTTACCCCTGTGTCTTGAGGGTTGTACGTCGTCTTATGAATGTTTCGAGAATAACAAGGTGCCATTGAGAAAGGAGTATTAAGTGGTTCCATGGTACGTGGACTAGACGATGTGTATTTTGTTGCATTGATTATAGTTTTGGCCAATCAAGACTGGTGGTAGCGATGTGTTTTCCTTACATGATTGCCAAGCTATTCCACTAATGATTCCTTCATCACCACCGTGCATATGTGTATAGGTTAATCACCAAGATGTTTTGCTAGGTAAGAAATTCCTTCTGAAGTTTTGATCGTGGGTTGATCATGCGCTTGTGCTATGAAGCTAATCTTCTTTTCATGTTTATGCGTAATTGTGTCTGATATTTATTCATGCCCATATTCTCCTTTTCCTAGCTAGTGATCATGATACGTTTGTTCCACATGATTGCTAGGTTTGTTTGTTCCATTAACAACTTTTCCCGCCCCTACCGTGCATACTTGTTTGGAATCAACCGCCAGCCAGTTTAGTAGGGTAAGCAGTTTTTATGAATGATGATTCCCTTGGCCCAACTTTATACTTCCTATATGAACACTTACACAAGCGCATGAGTATCTTATAGAAATTATAAATGAAATTACCATACCTGGTCAGGATTAGTTATTGCGTTGCATTTGTATAGTACCCTTGCTTTGCTATTAGCCTGTGAGTAATCTTTTATTCCTTCTTCATGTACTTGTACAGGGCCCATCATTGACAAGTTCAAGATGGTGAACATACCTTGGCGGAGAATCTTGGCAATTCAGTCCCATATGCATTTTAATTTGCTTATTATCACATACATAATATTCCATGCATGCTTTAAGCAAGTTTGCTCTAGTGTTGGTTTGTTGATAGTTTTCATAGGCAATTCCAGTATTGACTGCTTACACTGAGTCATATGACCGATAGTCATGTTTTTCCATAGGTAGGCTTAGTTAACCATTGTTGACAGAAATCCAAAGCGAAATGTTGGGTGTGAACCAACTAGGCGGCTGTCATGTCCTGACCGTTGGTAAGTCCAATAATAGACACCCAATTAAGGTTACTCTGTTTTGCAGTTGTCGACGAGAAGTTTAGGCGATCGTCACCTATGCACACCCGAATAGGGATCACTTAGATCCACCACCGCTGGCTAAGAAAGTCGAGCCAATCATCAGCAATGGATACCAGAATAGGGATAACTCTGATCCACCACTACCGACTAAGAAGTTTGAGCCGATCGCCAATGATAGACTACCCATTCCTTAATCATGTCCTGATTTAGGTAACTCTAATTCACTGCTGCCGGCCATGAGTTTGGGGCCGATCATCAACGATGGACTACACGTCCCTTAATTATGTCCTATTGTAGGAAAGTCTGATTTACTGCTACCGGCCAAGAGTTTGGGACCAATAATCAATGATTTACTATCCATTCCTCGATCATGTCCTGATCTAGGTAAGTCCGATTCACGCTGTCGGCTAAGAGTTTGGGGTCGATCGTCAATGATAAACTACCCATTCCTCGATCATGTCTTGATCTAGGTAAGTCTGATTCACCACTGCTGGCCAAGAGTTTGGAGCCGATCGTCAATAATGGACTACCCGTTCCTCGATCATGTCCTGATCTATGTATGTCTGATTCACCACTGTCGACCAAGAGTTTAGGGCCGACTGAATTCAATGATGGACTACCTATTCCTCAATCATGTCCTGATCTAGGTAAGTCTGATTCACCGTTGCGGGCCAAGAGTTTAGGGCCAATCGTCAACAATGGACTACACATTCCTCGATCATGTCCTGATCTAGGTAAGTCTGATTCATCAGGGCCGATCATCAATGATGGACTACCCATTTCTCGATCATGTACTGATCTAGGTAAGTCCGATTCATCGCTGCTGGCTAAGAGTTTGGGGCCGATCATCAACGATGAACTACCCATTCCTTGATCATGTTCTGATCTAGGTAAGTCTGATTCACCGCTGCCGGCCAAGAGTTTGGGGCCGATCGTCAATGATAGACTACTTGTTCCTTGATCATGTCCTGATCTAGGTAAGTCTAATTCACCTCTAACAGCCAACAGTTCAAGATGAATTATCCAATCGGCCCTGAAAGGAATGGGCTAAGTTATCTGATCAGCCTGGAAGATTAGGTCGAATTATCTGATCGACTCGAAGTCACATTCCCCAACCATAATCATAGGCCTAAGGAGCTTGTTCAAGATCGTGTTGCTAATCACATCATATGAAAATCTGGCTTTCAAGAACATGGTTCCATTGGTTTAAGAAGCTGACTTGATTCATGAATGAGAAACTTGGCAGGTCCTGCCTTATTGCTCTACCCCCATGGTCCTCGGGTCGCTTATGTGCGAAAACCGACTGGAAGGAGCTAAATATAGTAGTGCCATAGTAGATTTCTATTCCATGCATGTGGGATCGAGATTCCACCAATAGTTGCTAGCGTGACTATTCCATCTCCAATCTTTTGATCAATTGCATAGGGTTTGGTGCCCCCAGTATGCAGCAGCCTTGCCCATATAGTCCTAGAAATCGAGGCTTGATCTGTGTGATGGTTGTTCATGTGGTGGTTTAGTAGCATTGACCACCTACCATGGTCTCGCATGCCCTATCCATGGGGTTCGACATGACCGCGATGATTAACTAACTCGCCTATCCATAATACATGCAGTTGCCATAGATAGTGTGTAGAACAGAGGTTTTGAGTATTCCTTGTTTTCCCTGATACTGCTCCATCCATGATGATGAGGATACAGGTTCCATTCATAAATTCTTGCTAATAAAATATAATCCTTCCCAATTCGGATCAGTTTCCCTAGCTAGGGAAATTCGCTCCAGGACTATGTTTCCTTCCTTGAGCATGTGATGCTCTATCCTAAGGTTGTATCGTTTCACCGCTTTCTGCTTAATCATATCAAGGGACATGTTTAGCAATTCCTCATTCTCCTTTGACTTATAGTGGATTCTCCTATGAACTGAGACTATAGTCTTGATGGAAGCATAACCAATAAATCGTAGGCCAAAGAAAAAGGGGTATATCCCATTGTAGTCATATGGGAAGTGCGCTACGTATAAAGTCCGATATGAGCTCATCCGTTTGAGCTCCTTGTCATTTTTAAAATGCTCCTTTATGTGAGTTTTGAGAACCTTGTTGGCCTCTTCAACTTATCCATTAGCCTATAGGTAAGGCATTATAGGAAAGCTTATCTTGATTCCGTGTTGCTGATAGAAGTTAGTGAGTTTCGGACTATCAAACTGCGATCCATTGTCCGAGATCATCTGGGGTTAAGCTCTGTACTTGATAAATTAATCTTCAACCACTATTACATACTCAACTCCACCCATAGCCGTTAGAAGCTCCATTTCAGATCAATGCCCATGAGATTTCCTTTTCTAGGGTTAGTCCCTAGTGTGGTCTCTTCTACTACCTAAATGAGCATTATCCAATATTTCCTTGGCTTCTCTTGCAGCCATGCACCTTAGCAGCTGGTTAGTTAAAACTCTTCTGTATAGGTTGGCATCCTATATGGTGTACTAAGCCGTCAATTGTTCTCCCATGACTTGGAACTCCCAAAGCGCTTGATTCATAACCATTTGCAAGTCACTATGGATACATAGTATCCAGATTCCCAATCCTTTTACTATTTCCAATCCTGTTATTAGTATATCATAATTTGTCATTTGGTCTAGCCTGTAAAGTAAGAGGTCCATCTGACCCGTAGGGGTTAAGAACATTCGTTCTTGCCCAACCACGGTATCTTTCTCAATTCTGCAAGTGTCTCATAGTCATATTGCATGGTATTACTTATGCCTTAGGTATTTATATTAAGTATCATTTGAAATTTATTTGTTAAAGTAAGTTATACCTTTGCATTGTTGTCCCCGTGCTCTATGGGGGTGTTCAGTCTCTGTAGTATCATGCTTCATATTCATATGAAGTTGACTCTATTTCTATGGCTCTTTAAAAATATTATACTCCATCATCTCTAGAGATGGCTGGTCCCGCTAATGGAATGGGACAGAATTATACTCCACTTTTTCTGGAGGAGCTGAATCTAGTTTTCTATTATCTTTGATGGTGTTGTACCCTATCTCCAAGACTAGGATTTTTATGCTCTGCTATTTGATTGCTCCATTCCTCACAATCTTCATGCACATCTACCTTTAGATATCTAGTAAGAGGACATGCTCTAATGTCCATGGGGGAATCCAACACCATGCCCCCGAGCATGCTTTACACCATTCGTCATTTTCGTTCAGGGACAATGGTCTGGAGTTTAAGGCATTCTCATTGGAGTTACCCAAGTGTTTCAACCCAGAGCATACCTACAAGATCCATCCATGTTCATCGACCTCGCGACCATAAATCTTATGGAAGTGAGATATTTGTCGATTCCAATCTTTGCGGCTTTTGACTCTTTGATCATTGATTTGTTGCGATCAACGGTTTCTCTAATAGCATGATAGATTCTTTTTGGAGTTTTCGTAAATAGTGAACATAGGAACTTGCCTCATCTTCTGAAGTGTTTCCTTTCCAAGGCTTTTTTATCTTCAGTCTGTGCCCTAAACGACTACACCAATAGTATATAAGTAGGGTTGATTGCATATCCAACGTTTGGAGTGACGTGACCATGGTTCATCTTGCCAAGCTATGGTCTCCTACCCTGCTCGTCTAATAATCCATGCATTAGCCCCACGACTGCTCCTATGCTATTGGAATGCTACCTTAGTTTTCTTGGTGGGCCATGTCGTGCCCTCGTGCAATGGATCAACAACCTGTGTACCAGTCGGTATGAACTCAGACAGTCCCTTTTTAGCAGCTAAGTGTATGATTCAAACATCAGAATTGACTTCTGGTGAGATATCCTTCCTTGGTCTGGCACGAGCGATACCATTGTTTTAGTACTGATTAGTTATGCATCAATTCAATTTGGTTCGAGCCCAAGCCAACTTGGCTTATGAAACCTCAAATTTCCATAGTTCCTTCCTACCTCGCCTACTCCCATGCATCCATTCTTGATGGCTTGTAGACAGAGTTTTAGACTTGGTCTCTCTAAACCTGCATGTGTGCTGCATGCTTCATGAGTCTAATGAGTGCTTCATTGTCTCCAAATACTTAGCTACGAGACAAGATACCATATTTTCCATCATTATTTGCAGTCACTACCAGACCCTTTTCTAGTAGCTTTAGTGGGCTGCCTTCATGATGCAGTGCATTCTAATCACGTACTTTGTCGGCTCATTGACCAATCCCTTTAATGTGGTTAGTTTCTCTATAGTCGATCTCGCGGTAAAATTCATTCCAAGTTGCGCCCCACTGTACAAGTCATCAAGGTAAACCTATAATTTGTGTTTTGAATTCCAACGATTGCAGCATTAAACCGGGATAGGTAGTGTCGTAGCGACTCATCTTCCATTTGCTTCACAATAGATGATGAGTATCCATCTTTTGATTGTTTAATATGCAGCCGGAATTGGCTAATAAACTTCTTCATTAACATCGCACAAGGATGAATTGATCATAGGGGTCAACCATAAACCGCATAGTAGCTAAGTCCAATAAGAATGAAGGAAAGCACTTGCATAAGGTTTCCTCTGTAGCTCCGCTTACTAGTATATGCTGGGTATACAGTTGTAAATGCACTAAAGGGTCAGTAAGTCCTTGATATGGTTCCATAGTTAGCATCTTTAAAGCTCCTTGAATTTCGAGCAGTCTCTATCTCCATATATAACAGGTTGCCGACCCTTGCTCCGATTCTACGCTCTATTTGTTTGCGATGGACGCACTCCCTTATAAGTCGTGTCATGTGATCCTCCAGTTCAGGGGATGAGTGGAGCTATGTCGACCTCCCCTATCGAGGCGAGAGGCATCTATCATTCTTCCTATAATGATCGGATTTAAGATCCTAGCTCCATTCCCTTCTTCGAGATCGTTCGCGGCAATGAGCTTCCCTTCAATTAGTTGCTCCTTCTAGAAAGACTAAGGAGCGATGCCTAGGTTGGGGAGCTTTAGCCACAACCACCCTTGGTTCATTGCCTCCTCTATTTGGTTCGGCGCCAAACCGTTCCTCGGGTTTTGCACGTGGCCGAATTTCATGCCAATCTGTTTCCTTAGCATTTGCTCGCCCAGCTTTTTGATTCTCTTGTTCTGACTCCCCACTAAGTTATAACCTCCTTCATCTCCTGGACCCTCGGGAATAGGCTCTTCCTTTAGCTTCAGTGTTGTGCACGGTCGGCTGCGCTGCCCTAAGTGTGCCACGATTTGATCTATATTGGCTTGTTGTTGGGAATCGAAGTGAGTACCAAGATCCGACACAACTCTATGTGAGTCACCCCCAACGATGGTGTTTAGAGCTGGAGTGCTGGAAAAATGGTTATTCTGTTCTATAGTTCCACGATTGATAACCGTGCTAGAGCCACCTGTCTTGCTCTTAGACTTAGGAGGCATGTTGAGAAGTTGAAGTCGTTTTTCCTTCTCAGTGAAAGCACTAAAAATGTTTGCATAAAAAATGGACAAACACCTCAAATCGAAGTTGTAGAGCACTGAATACGGGGTGTATAACACAGCTATTATATTAGTATTAAGATTGATTTTCAGAGAGCAGATCACATATAGGTTGTGCAGAAAGTAAACTGCAGTAAAGTAAAGAACATGAAGATTTATAGTGGTTTGGCCAGAATGTGCCTACGTCCACTGTCCATTTTCATTATTCTTCTTATGGATCTTTGATAAATGTCTAAGATTCAATATACAATGATCTGAGAGTCAATAGAAAGTAAGATGTAGCCTAAGGAAGTTTATTCGGCTATTCCTTTCTATCTAATATTGCTAGGTTGTTCCTGCTAGCTGCTCATGGTAGGCTATTCCTACTAGGTTGTTCCTACTAGTTGATCCTGCTAGGCCGTTCCTACTAGCTACTCATGCTAGGCTAGGCCCGCTAGTTGTTCTTGCTAGCCTATGATTTGTCTACCATTGTTGCTGTAAGCTTGGCTCTCTAGAATCGTCCCCCATTGTTGTTGGATGCTTTGGTATTTATAGGTGTGAAGAGGTGGTGTCATTAATGTGACAATTTATGATATTTCCATGTATATCTCGCCCAGAAGGAATATTCCAGGTATCTAGAATATGTTTGATATCCTTCCAAATATAAGCTGATTTCCATCCTTATTTCTACTGTGGGACCCAGCTGAGAAGTCGGTCCAGAGGGATTGGTTCGGGTAGGATGGATGTGGACAAGTTGGTGGTAAAGTTTGTGCACTTCTCTATTTGGCTCGGCATGTTCGGATCGGTGGGCGTCTTCCTCCTTGGTCCGGCATGTGGCTTAGACACCTGGTTCGGTGGATGGCTTATATGCTTGGATCGGTGGGTGCCCAACCACCAAACAAAAGATCTTGTTTGATGGGTGCTTAGGTGTCCAACCGCCGAACATAAGATCTTGTTTGGCAGTTAGGCTACCGAACAGGGATTGGCTACGAGTCTTGCATCCCTTCCTTGTTTCTCGAGTTTTCTTCACTACCTTGGTCTCTGCCCTGCCTTCCCCCGCCACATGTTGGAAATAGTTAGGCACTTAGTAGTTGGATTCCCTATTGGACCATTCGTCATGCTTCGTAAAAATAAGTGCTTGTCGGGACTTGAACCCGAGCGAGTAGGCTGAAAGGCACAAGTCTTTACCACTATGCTACACATGGTTTTATGCCATAGCTCCTTCATCCCAAGTCATAATTGAATGAGATTTGTACCAATATATTTGTATCATTGAGTAAAGTATTCCATTGCCTCTGAATGTTCCATTTGCCTGAATTAGGAAGTAACTCTCTAAGGTGGGGCCCAAGTCGATAAGGGGATGGACAAATTTTAAGATGATCATATCTCTTAATCCACGGCTCGGATTAAGACGCGGTTTTGACCTATGTGCATGTCCTGATCTTAGGAACATTTTTCAAATGCTTTGACCATATTTTCCGAGTATGCCAAATTTGCCCCAGCACTTCTTTTTGCCTTTGTTATTACACGATGGTGCCTCTATTATGCACCTTTTGGTCGTTCCTATGCTTCTTATTGACTTTTCATATTCACTATGTTGTGGGTGAAAATGCCCACAACAAATGGAAATCAAGATCATCAAAATCAATTTCAAGAAAATACGGTATATACTAAAGTATAGATGTGAGTAAGTAATTTTACTCACCTTGCGTTAGATCCAAAATTCAAGTAATCAAACCCTTCATTGCTTTCTCTCCAATTTCAACCCAAAGCTTTAGGCCTACATCCACTCACATATACAGCCCAAGCAGCAACAGGTCGTGCTTTTAGGGTACGTGTAGTAACTATCGCAAACAGTGGAGAGAAGTTGAAGTAAGAATTCTTCAACTCACACATGCAGCAGCAAGTCGTCATTACCTCTTACTGTACCTTCCCATCGTTGCCACTAAGACGTGCACGAGCCTCCCCATCATCGACTAGATTCAGCCTCCTTCATCGCTCGTCAATCACTCTCTGCTCACGGCCGGGTCGTGCCTCAAGGCTAACTCCGACTTCCGCCTCAATCCTATTGATCGCTTCTCCATCTTGCTCGCATGAAATACGGTCGCTGGGCCTCCTTCGTGAACTCACCCACACCACCTCGCGCTTGAAGTCGCATTTCTCCAGGTGATTCTTTTTTTTGAAGTCGTGATTTCCTCTTTAGTGAATTAGGGCCAAAGTGATCAATTAGGATTCGCATTTGGGTTTGGGTTGGTGAAGTGATCAATTAGGGCTGAAGTATTCTAGAAAAATGGAGAAGAGTTTAAATGGGATTTAATTGCTTTGGGCCCGACCAAATCAATTCACATTCTAATATAATCAAGTTTTACTTCATCTTCCATATAAATTTATATTTAAATTCTCGATATTTATTTATAAATTTTACTTCAATTCATTCCAAATTAATTTACAGTTCATTATGCTGAATATATGTCAATAATTGTCCAACTTAATCCAATATGATCCCCGCTTATTAATTTTCCACTATTTTAATCACAATAGTTATTTACACTTATGAAAAAAAATTATACTCAATTAAAATAATTTATTCAATTTCAATCTACTATTTGAAAAGAATTTATAAATTTAATTCAATTTATTAAATCAAAATCTCTTATTAAACAAAGTTTAGTTAACTACACTACAACAAAAAGTGTCTTTTATAGCGGCATATAGCCGCTATTAATCACAACCATAGCGGTTTGATAAGCGCTGTATATCGACATGTTATAAAAAACTGTTGAATATTTATAACACAAAATATGCCGCTATGGTTGAGCTTAGTTTTATAATGCAAATTCGCCGCTATGGTACGTTAATTCAATAGCTCATTATAGCCACTATAATACAGCTAAATCTCAATGGAACTAGAAATCTTTATAACACCATTTTGCCGCTATAAAATATTTATTCAATAGCTCATTATAGCCGCTATAATACAGTTAAATCTCAATGGAATTGGAAATATTTATTGACAAATCATATATCTGCTTACATTTTCAGAGGAAACATCAATTCAGATAAATGTTGCTCAAAATCACAATCTCAAATATGATGTACATGACAATACATTATCCAAAAAATTCATTAACATAATAAGGTTATAAAAGGTCGTCACAAATTTCCAACCATTAAAAGAATAAGGTCAAGAATAAACCATCTTTTTAATATTTTACAAGAGCTTATGTAACCCCCTGCAAACAAGGAATAGGGAGAATCTGCAAAAAATTTATTGCTTTCATCTGAAGCACCATCTCTGAGTTGCTGAAGTAGCAGAATTCAAGAAAAGGGCATATTCGACCTATCTTGTTCCACACGCTCTGATGATAACCGGCAGTTGGTGGTACATGGTACATAAGCTTCAGCAACTGAATAACATTTACAGGAAAGATGAATATTAGATTGTTGGTTTGAATTTGATATTTTACTCGAGTCAAACAAGAAAATACAAACTAAGTATTAATTTGTAAAAACTTGTGATAAAAACTTACTGCGATTATGTCAACTTCTCCATCTCCAATTTTAGAAATGCGATTCTCTGTGCAAATCAATTTGGAAATGCATAATTTTTTTGAGGACAACGACAATTGGGATAAACGAGGGGGGAATCACAAATTTGGAATGTAATTTGTAAATCGATGAGACTACCCGCAATTGAGGAATCCTATGAGCTGCAAATTTGAACCAGAAATTAAAAAAAACAAAAAAATCAATACTGCTGATAATTGAGGAATTAGGCGATATAGAATTTTGAAAGTGCCACCTAAGAAGATTTTAGTTCTTGCTTTTATACTTACGTTATAGATTACAGAATGCATCATGCTATTTTTTAGGTGCTTGGATAGCACCAGTACGTAGAAATATAAGAAGCAAAAGCTAAACTGATGCTATCCGCAATTACCTGACGACCGACCGGTTGCAACCCATGCATAGATGGCGGTATTAGCCTAGCTAAACCTCAATTTGGTATAGCCGTCTTGCCTGCAAACAAAAGTCATAAACAAAATTCTAACTCATGATAGTGTTTTTAGTTATTATAACATTACTTGAAAAGCAAGAGTGAAAAATCAAGCAAACTATTTATAAAGGATATGAAAAAGACCTCAAAGAATGAAAAGCAAAAAAGGAAGAAAGGAAAGAGCCTATTATTATGCTAAAATGCCCACCATCACATAACATTAGCGAGAAAGTGCTCGGTGATAATGGAAACTTGCATTTATTGTTTACAAGTACAATTATTTGTTTTGTAGACTCCTCAGAATGATTTGGTTTGAAATATTTGCCATATCAAGGAAGAAACTTAAAGCAGGAAAACCCTTCCCATTGCAGTTAAGATATTGGGTTTGTGTATCAACAAAAACATAAATAATAAAACATTTACACCAAAATTAAAATTTTGGCAGTGAATCCACAATAGCATCAAATTGAGGTTCAAGAATCATAAAGATGTGTACAAGATGTGAATGGATAAATAAAGAAGATTCATTACTGAGAATTTTCAAGTTGAGTGTAATTAAAAAAAACCTTTGCATGGCGATGCTTTCTCTACGAATCTCTCCCTTTGGTATCCTGATCTGGGTTTATAAAGTCGAGAAGTTCCGACACACTGATAAACAATAAATTACCAGTGTCAAGATATTTTTTAAAATGAAAAATGAAAGAAAAAATCACAGCATTTTCTAGTACATAATAAATATGGGAACCATTGTTTCACCTGACTAATGGGATGCACTGACTGCACACCGAGTTTTGCATTGGTACGAGATTTGACCAGAATCTGGAGAGCCACAGTTAGTAGTGAACCAGGCTTCGAATTATTGCCATCAGGTGCAATGGAGAAACCAGAAGGCAAAATTACCACGCAAGAAGAATCTCCACCGTTCATCACGAGATGCATGGCTGGGATGTCAACAGGAGCGTACACTATCAGTGAACCAGACACATCAGTGCATGTTTCTTGAAGTATCATCATGCTGCTTTCATTCTAAAACACATTATAAAAGTATAAACGCAGCAGCAATAATTAGTACGTAAATACAATGAGTAAATTATACAAGATAAGAGTGTAGAGTAGAGTGATTTACATCAGATTGGAGGAGGGAGATGACATTGCCAGGATTCTGCCCTTTGATGATGGGAGTCATCTCTTGCATGGGCCTGCCATTGGCCAGAATGTCACACACGCTTCTCGTACTCGCATCTCTTAGAAAGTCGAAGATCCTCGTAGGGGACAGTGGTAAGGAAACTGAGGTTGCTACGTTCAGCACAACGCCCTTTGGCTCACCAGGATCGTTCATGCTCTGACGAGATATGATCCGGATGTTTCCATCTGAGATTACTTCGCTCCATTGATGCAGTGATGATGATGCACAAATGTTGGCACAGAAGTTCTTTGTCATTCTTTGGCCTAGTTTTAGAATGCTCCTCCTTCCACTTGTTGTCATCCCTGCAGAGCTTATTTAGCATATACAACATACGTATGATGTACTTAGATTGTATAAAATATTAAACTATAGAGAGATGACTGACCAGTCTGATTATAATTATCAGGGATGGAAGGAGCGAGAAAGGCCAGGTATTCACATTGACGTTGGAGATTCGCGAGCCAACATTGTGCACTGAAGCATAAGCCTGATTTGAAAAGAGAACGATAAGGAGCGTGCACCCTGCTTTCGTCGTATTCTGTATGTTCCACCCATGTTATCTGCATTATATTCAGTTTACAGTTATGTTTGTCCAACGTATGTGCAGGCTGACATGGTTTGTTTATCATATCTCATTTTCTAGAAGAAAAAAACTTAACTTTGGAGTTTGGACAACAAATTCAAATATCCCCACTTCAGTTATTTCACATATTGCAGAAAAATATACTTGTTGTCACATGTTTATCCAACCCAAATCACAATTACACTACTGTGCCAAAAGAAGACAGAATGCTAGGGTGTAGAATGTGATGAAATAAGCAGTTAACTCATGATCATTAATATAATAACAATACCAATTCCAAGGAATATAACCAAACTATTCTTGTCAAATTTTTGTTAAACTCTTACATCAACAAGATCATCAGGGCATGCATTTTAATTTAACACACCCATTAAATTTAAAAGTAGTACATATACATATATTACTTAACTTTAGATAACATTCAGTAAAGTGTGATAATAAGATGAGAATGAATGTAAATTACTTGAGAGGAGCCATTAGACATATCCTGCACAATGCAGCCTGAAGGCAATCTGTAGCAGCTTATATTCCCAATCGTTGCAGTAGCAAATTCACGAAGTCCGCTAATAGAAACATCAACAACTCCCCATAATCCATTAGGATGACGCTTGCAAAAGCGAAGAAAATTGATTTCCCGGGTTGGAACAAATGGTGACGGAACTTGAAGTCTTGCTTCCATCTAATATACATGATGCAGGTATGTCAGAAATAACAATTGAGCACCTCATGAATTAGCTTAAAATAAATTTAAGAACGAATCTAAGTTTATTATGCTTACGAGTTGAAGAGCGCCATCTCTTGTTCCACCTATGCCGCCATATTTGACATCAGTGGTGGTGGTAATGGCAATCAAACATGGGAACATATCCGCCCAGCGTTTGTGTATCATCATTTATTCATGAGTAAGTATAGTCAAAACTTTCAATATGTATAAACACTGAAGTAAGTTTAATGTTTCGTAGTAAGTTTATATGACTTTTAAGTGGATTTTAACTCCAAGATTACATAATTTATACATATTTTATCTTTTATTCTATAAAAAAATTAATAATTAAAAATAAACCCAGATATTGGTGGTAAGTAAACTTAAGATGCCACATACATCATCCATGAGTATTGCAACAAGGGCTTTACTATTAACAACCACAACTCCAAATGCCCTACTCGCCTCCTTTACACATCCCTTCGGTTTCGCTCCTACGTTCCTTTGAAACATCCTCTCATAATCCTCAAAATTCAGCATATAACTTTCATCCTCACCATTTTTCACCCACAAAGGCTCTTCTATCTGCCCCATTTTCATCAACTCATCCATAGCTGTCGATGCAAGTTCAAGCATCTTTGATCTCTGACCACTCCAATCTACACCAACATTTCCATTGTTATTGCTAGAAGCCACCACCAGCTGGTTATTCCCTAAGCTGGACACATCTGTACTGGGCCGTCAATGATAAACACCAGTGGATAACTAATGGGATGCACTTACTCTTGAGGTTATTTGAATAAAGATTCACAAAATGAAGAGAACATGAGAAAGGTAAGTTTGGATACCTTTTGATAGCATTTGCATCTTATCCTAACAGAACTACACGCAACAAGTAAAATTCTTTAATTTTGATTTTATCTTACCTAGGATGTAGGAAATCTTAATCAAAAAACTTGTATGGAAATATACAAATAACATGAGTTTTAATTAATAAAATACTGTATATTACAAACTCAGGCTATTAAATTTGCATGAAAAAATTAACCACACATATATCCTACTGCAAATGCACAAATAGCACGAGTTTGAATGGATTCTACCTTGGAATCGACAAGCCAAATTTTGTTGCAAGTTTCTTTTGCTAGTACTTTCGTCTGTAACAGTCATAATAGAGTAAATAAGTTTGAAGTTTTGAGTGATACTGAACAAAGCAACATAATAATTTAGGTTTATGTATATATATAAAGCTTTTGATATTGAAACAAGTTACCTATTTTGAGAGTTTGTGCGCCATAATAAATTAATACAGGAAATAATACCTAAATAGAAAATATTTTAGAAACAAAATTACTCACCATAACTACATCAGAAAAGAGAAACGAAGGTGACTAGCCCATTCTTGAGTTCCATCTCTATCGTTGTTTTCTACCGTGCTTCTTGCCAGTAAGTGGTAGCCTGGATTTGAAGAGGCCCAAAGCGGACGTATTCTCCACTTTACCCAAAGGCCGACCCTAGGTTTATGAAGGTGAATATGGATCGATTTAGGGATTTGTAAGAGAGATATTTTTGGTTTGAGAGACAAAAAAAGGGATGAAAAGGAAGAGGGAAGAGGGAAATTTTTCGAAGAAAAGGCGAGCATGAAAATAATTTGAGGAAAAGGCGGCACAAATCAACCGAGGAGCTTGTCAAAGCGTTACATAGTCAAAGTAACAAAATGAAATAAAACAAATTAAAATAAACAATAACACATTGGAATAAAGCGTTATCTATTGGCGTTATAAAAATCAGTTATTCTTGTAGTGCTAAAAATTTATTTTTATAATATTAGTTATCAAATTTCAAATCAAAACAATATTTACTTTGATTAAATTTATTTATTTATATGGTGTAGAAAATCAAGGTTGTTACAAACTTCCCCCATAAGAAAATTGTGTCCTCGAAATTTCTTATAGGGAAATGTCACACAAAACTCATACCCTGACATACTTCGTATTTTTCTAACTTCATTCAAACCAACACTTGCACAATCCTCTATGTTGCTCATATATTCCAACTCATCTTCTTATATGCTACTATTTCAAATAGATTCAATTACCGACTTTCTATTTTCTCATACGATATATTTTTGTAAAAAATTTCTTGGTGTCAGATTTCTCAGAAAATTTTGTAGAGTCTCCTTTATACGGAGAGCATTCCAAAATAATCAAAACATAATATAACACAAATAATATACATCTCAATCAATTGGACATCCCAAAACACTGGAAAACAAGAGAATATCACAATATATATACACACGCTATAAAATGTACCTTTTTATTAGCATATAAGCGAGTTATTTCGCTTTTACACAAGCAAAAGCGAGCTATTGCTTGCAAAATAATCCATATAAGCTCCAAAAGTACATGTTCTCAACTCACATTCAAATATTGGTCGCATATGTAAAAGAATAAGAAGTATGCACTTATTTATTATCAAATCAACATCTCACTCTTATTTAACCCATTTTTCGACTTTCAAGCTTCAAAACTACCAAATCAAGTTATAGGTTCTAAAAGTAAATTGTAACATGTTTTGTTAGCTTTCTAATGTGGGTTGCAAAATTATGGATCATAAGGCCAATTAAACACTAAAAGGGGGGTGAATAGTGTTTTCTAACTTCTATAAATCTTTTTAAGTTTAATATTAAATCACAAATTTTCAATATATAATTATATCAATAATCGATTACAAATGAAATAACAAATAAAATAAAAGCAATAAAGAAAAATAGAGAGTTAGAGAGATGAAACCAGAGATTTCATACTGATTTGGATTTCTCCTACATCCAGTCTCGTACAATTGCCTGTATAAATTTCTTCTCAAATGCCAATCTTTAAATGGGCAAAATGCAAACCCAATTACAATCTCGATTCTAAGGCTACGAGACACACCCTCCTGATTTTTCGGGCTTAGGCTAAACCCACTTGATTTGGATAGGCTACAAGCACACCCACTCGGATTTTCGGCCGCCTACCAGGCCCTCCTAATTGATTTGAATGGGCTAAAATCATACCCAAGCAAATGCAAATAAATTTTTAGGGTTTTTCCAAAGACAATTTCTTGAACTTTGGATACAATGGATCCCGTAGCCTCTTGAACGGCACTTTGATTTTTGATTTGAGAGAGAGATGATTTCAAAACAGTAAGAAAGTAATATTGAATCAATACTAAATAGTTCAAATCGACAATGATAAGAAAATAAGTCAAGTCAAACAATTTTGGACAGTTTAAATTGACAATAAACCACGCATGTCAATTCAAACCATTCAAAAGGGAGGATTGTTAATGGGGTAAATAAGAAAATAAGAGAAAGGAAGAGGAAAACAAACACGGAATCTTGCAACGGAACGATAAATATAATAATCAAATAAACAGTTCATGCAACTGTTTATACAATACAATTGATTATAATCTATATCACATTTACCAAAGTTATATACATACGTCAGGAATGAATAAAGTAATGCAGCAGACAACATGATGCAGGAATAATAATAGTAATAGTATACCAAATCTTCGTCTTCGTCCTCCAAGTCCAAGAAAATCGAAGAGTAATAATATGGACCAAGTCCAAGAAAATCGAAGAACGGATGTCCGCTCGGGGTAATTAGCCCACTTGACCCTGTCAAGCCGTCCTATTTTTGTCATTTCAAATTGGCACAAGTGCTAGGGTCTATTATCATCAATCTCTTTCTTCAAATCCAGCAATCGCCATCAAATCCAACCACTTTGTTCTGGAGTCTCCTCTGCCTACACAGTTGTTAAAGTGGTTTCGGTATCGATAGTGAGTATGCCCATATCCAGCCCCGGTCTCTTTAACAGCCAAACGTCATTTTACACACCGGTTGGTTCTTTTACATTTCGAAAACAGTTCATACTTCATATCAAAATATCATATTCGCTTCAAAACCAAATCCATTTCAAAATCATCATATTTACTAAAAATATACAATTTCAATTCCAAATCATTTTCGCCTTAATATCCCGATTTCGCTTCCAAAATCGTTTCGAATTCCAATTTGGATTATAACTTCATTTTGCCCGATTCGTATTTAAATCCGTGACTTAAAAATAACATTCCGCTCTGGACCAGTTTGAATTTTTGAAAAATAGTTTGAATAATTAAAATAGTTTAAATGGTTAATTTGTTAAAATAGTTTAATATAAAATAGTTAAAGTATTAAAATGGTTTATATAGTAAAATAATTTGGAAAATCAAAATAAATTGAATATTAAAAGAATATAGATTTCTAAAACAGCTTATACTAAAATAATTTATTTGAAAATTGTTTCAAAGTCAAACTGATTTAACCTCCAAATCTTCTCAATTCAAATCAATCCAATTTCCATTGAATCGATTCAACTTCGATTTTAATTCGAATTAACTTCGATTCCCGTTTATATTCAAATCCATTTTTAAATTCGATTCCAGGTGACTTCAATTTCGATCTCAATTCCCATTAATTCAATTCAATTCTCAATTCAAACCATTTCGACTTATATAAATTCAAGTTCGATTTTCAAAATATCGATTTTAAATCAATTACATTAAAATTAACTTCAATATTCAATTTAAAATCCAATTTTCAAATATAATTCAATGCTGAGCTGAATTCCAAAATATAGTTTTATATCACTTTTATCTAGCAATAATCCAAAGTTCGAATAAAAATCCATATCTTTAAAAACAAATCAATTTATGATATTCGATCACATTCCAATTTTAACTTCAAAATCTCAACTTCAATTATTAAGCAATTTCTTTAAACCAAAAATATATTCCAACCTTTCAAACTCGAATTCGTGATTAATTCAATTTATATAAATTGATTTTTATTTCTTTTAAATCAAAACCATTTAAATAATTTCAAATCATAGATTTTAAAATCATTTAATTTAACCAATCCGGTGTGCGTATATAATTTTCTATCATATGGTCAAGTGATCACTTATTTCAATCTAATTTCAGTGATGGATATATATCATTTCAATCCAAATCACAATGTCATAGGTATATATCATTTCAACCTATTTCTTAATTTATTCAAAATAATTCAATTTATAGTTTTATACACTGTAAATAATATACAGGGTGATAACAGGATATATATCAATAAATAAACGTCCAAATATCCAAATATCAACCAATTTGCATCCATCACAATCAATCATGCAACCAGACAATATAATTCACAACAGTATCATAGTTATTAATATTGGGTAATTTACTGGTAATTCAATATCAATTTCAAATTTAACTGTCAATTTTAATTTATAACAGTTAATTCAAATGACAATCAAATTTATCAAACAACGACCAATAAATTCACATCACTTCATAAATTCAAATTTAACTAGCATAAAAATATTCTAGTACATTGTGAATGTTATAAAACACTCACCTTGATTTTCCGTTGTCGCCGAGACGTTCAGTTTTGGAACTAAAACCGGACGACGCCCAATTTTAGCCCAAATTTCGACTATCTCCAAATCCATCCAAACTAGTTTCATTGTGAAGCTCTTGTCATCACGATCGCAATGCAAAAAGTCTCGTCAAAAATGGACCTTGTATGAATAAGTTATTAAATTTATAAGTTATCGATATAATTCAATTAAAAAAATTAAATAACTTTAGTTTAATTACTATATTACCCTCGAGACCTTCTTCTTCCTAAACAAAAGCCTATGCATGAACGATGAACACACCCCACATACGCATGCATGTTTAGCAAGTGACACGGAGATTCTATCCACGAAATCGAGTTTCGACTTCACCGTTGGCTTTCTCGTCTCAATCTCAACCTGCCTAGCACCTCAACGGAGCCGCCACATCCATAAAGACAAACGCGACTTGATCCTCTTCCATGAAACACTGTAGCGATGCAAACCCCAAATGGCGACCGAGCTTCACCCAAACGTGACCGGAGATGCTATATTCCGAGGTTAATCCAAGTATGATATTCGATTTGCGAATCGATGGTTCCATTGATAAAAATATCGAGCCCTAGCTAGAACAGCTCGTTCATCCCAACTGTCGAGCTCCCAAATCACCGCCGCACCATGCCAAAACACACCAGATTGAAGCACTTGCAAAAACGCGAATTTTAAAGCAAGTTTGGTATTTTTTATTTAGTGGATTAAGAGAAATATTTTTTTGAAATTTCATTTCCTTTGTTTCTCTTTGTTTACTGCTAACAGTAATGGTCGCGTGAATATAAAGGGAAGGAAGACTTGATTCTTGTGTGTTTGAATAGGCTAAGGTACAGTGATTTGAAAAGGAGGAAAAGAGCCAATGTGACTTGACAATATATTATTTAAATTACAAAACGTCTCGTTTTATGCAACTCAAAATCTCGAACTCCTATCGAGGTGTGCCGCTAGGCGTTTATAATGTCATACCCCTACTCCAAACGCAATGGAAAAGATTTCAAGTCCTAATTCGATCATATGGAGAAGATAGCTTTTTGGACCCAATTTTAATATTAAATTTTCGATATTAATTTCAACACGTTTTTATTCCGTACGACCGAATGATAATCCGAATGTTATGAAATTTGAAATCCGATAATAATACACTATTATGGATGCAATGGAACTGGTTTCGTTGAATTCCGAGACTGTGCCCCGGAAGGCTATTTTTTTAACGTCAATTAAAATATAATATTTTCAATTTCTAATTATTCATTTTTAAATCAAATTTTAAATGTTAACAATCTTCATTGTTGTTTAAATAAAATTTACATCAACTTCAGATCTTAATTTCAATCATATTAAATCCAGAATTCAGTTATTCAAATAATTCCCAATATTCATTTAAACGATTTAATTGTTCAATATTCAACAAATTTCAATATTAGATTTTAGATGAATTTTAGTTATCAATCAATTTCTTTATTTACATCTAATGAATCCAACATTTATTATTTAATCCAATTATTGATTATAAACAAATTCAATACATAGCATTACCCCTCCATACTTGTTATTACTTAAATCTTCGAAATTAGTTTATTTCAAAATTTTATCCAAGTTCATATCCAATAAATTACATTCAAAATCATTAAACCTTTATTTTTAACCATTTTTATTCATTAATCACACTAAATTCAACAATTTAAATAGTTAAAAATACAGGTCGTTACAATCTTCCCCACTCAAAACTTTTCATCCCCGAAAAGGCGTTAAGTAAAGAATTTAACATTTACTAATAATTGATCATGGCTTCCAGATCTGGAGCGGGAGATTAGGGTTTTGCCTAATTCTTCTGCTTCTTCTTTCGTTTTTCCCCTAGTATTCTTGATCGTCTCTGTTCTTTACTTTCTACTTTCTGTCATCACTTCTTTCTCCTCAAACCTGGAAATCATGGGATCTCTGCGGGATGATGAAGGTTGGGAGGAGGTGAGAAGAAAAAGAGGTAAGGCTACTGTGTCTTTGGGTCCTGATCAAAGGCTCAATCTGGGAGGGCAAAGATCGAATAGATCTGGAGTTATTCCAGATCGGAACACGGGGAGGAGGGTGCAAGCGGATCTTACTGTGCGAACATCTACAAATCATTCGAGAATTGCAAAGCAGAAAGGATCGATGCCTGGTAGTAACTTAAAATAATATTCACCGTTTCAGAGAATGCAAAAAAATTCTCATACAGAGAGGCAGTGCAAGTAGGAGCTGTAGGAGATCTAGGTAACCTAGATCTGGAATTTATTGAGCCTAAAATTGCGAACGGTAGGAGGATTGGTTCCCTTTCTTCTGAAGCTATTAAAGAAGCGGAGGGAGGTTGGGATCTATGCATTTTATTATATGTGGTTGGGTATAAACCATGGTTAAGATCTTTTAAGGGTTATGCTAATAGGGTTTGGGCTACTAAGAAGCCGTTTACATTTCATACACGGAATAACGGTTTCTTTATAGTGAGATTCGGGTCTGAGGATGATTGTGACAAAATTTTGAAATTAGGTCCCTGGTTTATGGATCGTAATTTGATCATTATAAAGCGACTGTCCCCAGATATGAGAACTGATAGAGATCTCCTCACATCCCTTCCTATGTGGGTTAGACTTCCTAGTTTAAGCTTTAAACTATGGGGCAATAAAGCTATTAGTGCTTTAACTAGTACTATAGGAGTTCCCATTAAGATGGATGAGGCCACAAAAAATAAATCTAGACTAGCTTTTGCTAGAGTTCTGGTTGAGGTAAACGCTAACTTTGGTATGCCTAATATTATAGAAGGCATGGACGACAACGGTAGAAGTTTCCCTCAGGTAGTGGAATACGAGAACCCTCCGCCTATTTGTGGTAAGTGTGTGTGTTTTGGTCACGTTTCTGATGAATGTCCTATGGCTAAGACTTGGGTTCCTAAAGTGACGCAAGCTATCAACTCTGACAAGGAAAGAACTTCCGATCCTGGTTTGGTAGGAAGTGTGGTTTCTGACAGGGAGGAAGGAGGACTTGAGATTTCTAAGGAGCTGGAGAAACAGTTGCAAGATGGAAGTCACACTGTTTTAGAACCTTTTCTCGAAGACAATGGAGTAAGAACGAATGTTGGGATGGAGATCCCCTGTGGTGATGATTCGATTGAAGTCTTACAGTCAGAAGTGTATTAAGGAAATCAAAATATAACTGTTGTTAGTTCTACAAATGATGGATCTTGGAATAGGTGCCAGTTAATTTCTAATGAGATGGAGCCAAGAGTTAGGGGTAATAATATTCTAGAGCAAAAACAAACGGAAGTTTTACCCTCGGATCAGATATTAGAAAGAGATGTACCCTCAGAAGAGCGTGGTGAGGGGGCAACTTCAGAAGTTTTAGAATCAGAACCTGTTTCTCATACCGTAATAGGAGCCAGAGAAGATTGCTACACTGTTCCCGTGGCCAGGTCGGGACCTCCTCCTAATCAAGGAACCAGTGGGCCTTATATCCCTGTATCTCCAACTACCCCGGGAGTCAGAGTCCCGAGATCTTCTCCTCCGAGGTCACCTTCTCCTCACTTAACTTTACTTAATCGCCCTTTGTCATCATCGGATACCCATACTTTTCCAAACTCTTTACTTTCTAATGATATATTTATTGATGATTGTATATTTAATAATGTTAATTTTAGGAGAGGTACTGAATCTTGTATTAACTCACAGGTTCAAGACATTCTGGATCAGGAAACAGGAACCACAGAAGTGGTAGAGGAATAGAATTCTTATGATAAGGTAGATGTAGTTTAGGAGATAATGGAAGAGCAAATTCTGCCAAAGCCTCAGGACATAGAGTTTGAGAATATTCAGAAGGATAAGCTTGTTTGTAAGAATCCTAAATGGGTGCAGATGTTAGGCATATCCTCGGAAGATAAAGGGGAGTCTCCCAACAGTAGGTCGTTGAGGACCCGTAATAATAAAGTCTTATAATGTCAGTAGCTAGCTGGAATGTTAGAGGGTTCCACAATCCCAACAGATTGGGAGAAGTGAAGAAACTCATTGATAAGTATAATATAAGTTGTTGTTTATGCTCATAATTTTGTTGATTTTAGGAAAAGATTATGGAAAAATTTGCAGGAGGATGCTATTAATATTTATAGACCATGGATGGTCCTTGGGGACTTTAACTGTATTCGCAGTCCCTCAGGAAAAAAAGGGAGGTAATCCTGTAACTTTTGGTAACTTGTTTGAGTTAGATGATTTGTCTAATCATACTGGTCTTAATGAGATTAATATTAAAGGTTACGAATTTTCTTGGTGGTCTGGTCCAAGCCGAAACATATTCTCAAAAATAGACAGGGCTTTTGCTAACCTAGATTGGATTAATCTATTTACAGACTTATCGGCTGAATATTTGCCTCCTTCTGTGAGTGATCATAATGTTGTCCTTGTTTCGCTTTCTTCCAAGTTTAGGGTTAAGAACAGTCCTTTTAGATATATGAACCATTGGTCCTTATGTGACCAATACTTTCCTTTGATTGAGAAGCACTGGATTTCTAATCATAAAGATAGACCTTTGTATCAGATCATCAGTATCCTCAAAAATATCAAGAGAGAGTTAAAGAGTTGGAGTCCTAAATCACGTAATATGAAACAAGAGGTTAAAGTTCAGAGAGAGAATTGTTCAAGACTTCAGAAACTTCTGGAAAAAGTTTATGATCATAATTTAGCATTGGAATTTCAAAGTGCTAAGATAAATCTGGATTTAGCTCTTAAGAAAGAATTTCTGGTAGCTAAACAAAAGGCTAAATGTGATTGGCTAATGATGGGAGATGAGGCTTCTTCTTTTTTCTATGCTAAGATGTCTAGTAGAAGAAATAGTAAGCGTTTGACCAATATTGTAGTTAATGGAAAGACGGTTTCGGAAGACAAATTTGTTGATTCGGCTATTGACTACTTTAATAGTATTTTTAATCTCCCCTTAAGTGATCATTTTCCTGAAGTTATTTGTAAAACGGTTATTTCTGATTATGGTGCTAACTTTTTGAATGAGAGTATATCCATGGAAGAAATTAGATTCGCATTGTGGGATATTAAAGATACTGTCTCCCCAGGACCGGATGGTTTTAATTCTTTGTTCTTTAAGACTCATTGGAACCTTTCGAAAGATTTAATTTTCAAAGCTTTGAACGACATTTTCCTAAAGGGTGTTATAATCAAGGAGTGGAATCATACGTTTATTCACTTGATACCAAAAAAAGTCCATTCCTCTTGCATTCTAGATTTCAGACCCATAGCTTGTTGTAATACGTTATATAAGGTTTTTTCTAAAATTTTGTGTAATAGACTGGGACCGTTTATGGATAAGTTGGTGTCCCCGAATCAGACGGCTTTTATCAAAGGAAGATCAATAGGGGATGGAATCTTGTTTGCTCATGAAATTATAAGGGGTCTCGGAAGAAAGGATAATAAATATATGTGTATCAAAATTGATTTGAAGAAAGCTTACGATTCGATCAACCGATCTTTTGTTATACATATGCTTATAAACATGGGTTTTCCAGTTAAATGGGTGAAAATTATCGAAGATATTATTAAGACTCCTGTTTTTTCCATCATTGCTAATGGTGAAGCGCACGGTTATTTCAAGAGTTCTAACGGGCTTCGTCAAGGTGACCCACTTTCCCCTATACTTTTTACCTTGGTTATGGAATATTTTACTCTATTGATGGATGGTAAAGTTAGGGATGGTCTTATCTCCCCAGTTACAGACTATGATAATAAGTTGACTCATCTTATCTACGCTGATGACATCATTGTATTTACTAAAGCTAATGCCCAGACAGCAACTGCTATAAGTGATGTTTTTAAGACCATGAAGGAGGTTACTGGATTGGAGCTTAGTTTTGAGAAATCTAATGTATTCTTTGGGAAAGGGGTGGATTGTTGTTCAAATATCAGCTCGATACTCAATATTCAACAATTGGATCTCCCTATAAGGTACTTAGGTATTCCTTTGTCTAGTGCTAATTTGAGGGATAAGGATTGCTCTCCCCTAATAGAGAAGATTAAGTTAAGGATTGATAGTTGGGAAACTAGAATGCTTAGTCTAGCAGGGAGACTTGAACTTATTAAATCTACTATTTACCCTATAATACAATTTTGGATGCAATGCTTTTGTCTTCCAGTCTCAACGTTACATAAAATTAAACACTTGATCTTAAACTTTCTTTGGAAAAGTCGCAGCAGTAAGATTCCTTGGGAGATTCTGTGTGGGCAAAAAGAAGAAGGAGGAATGGGATTGAGAAATTTAGAAGAGATGAACCGAGCGTTATATATCAAACTGATATGGAAAGTGATCAACTCAGAAGGAATTTGGGCAAATCTAATGCATAGTAAATATATTGGTCAAAAAAGTTTTTGGGAAATTAATCAGCGATTGGACGACTCGGGGTATGGAAATTCATTTTGAAAAACAGACAGGTAGCTCTGAAATGTCTTTCTCTTAATATTGTACATGGCAAAACTACTTCTTTATGGTATGATCCATGGCTTAATGGTAGTTCTATCATGGAACGCATTGGTAGAGATACTGCCTTCCGAACTGGTTCGGAAAATCTATCTCTTTGCAAGATCATAAAAGATGGTGTGTGGAAGTGGGATTCGTATAGTTTTCTTTGTCTTATCCATGCAGAAATTGAAGGAGTTAAGATTCATAATAATAGGGATAGGGATTTTTGGTCTTGGAAATGTTCAAAGGATGGTTTATTTCAATTTAAAAAAGTTTGGAACACGGTTAGATCCAGTTCTGAGACTAAGTATTGGGCTCCTTTGGTCTGGAATAAAATTCAATTCCCCAAAATGGCGGTATGCCTGTTTAAAGTGGTCAATGACTATCTTTTGACAAAAGAAAGACTTCTTCAAAAGCAGATAGTCGTGGACCTTAATTGTGTCTTTTGTAACAATTACATTGAAAATATAGATCACCTATTTTTTCAATGTAATTTTATAGAAAGCGTATGGCTTTGGAGTTGTAAAAAAAAATTTCAAACTCCGAAAAACATATTTTCCTTTTCTTTGAAAGAGGATCTATAGAAAATTGTTGCTTTATGTAGCTCTAAGAGTCTCAGTTCAGACTTGTTTCATCTGTCGTTATTAGTTTGTGTCTGGCACATTTGGAAAGAAAGAAACGATAGGATATTTCAGAATCGTTCTACAGATAGGTCGCAGATTTGTAAGAACATTTTCCAGGTTATGAACATCAGAATGGCAAAATCAAAATACTTTAAGAACATTACTGGTTTGAATGCAGAAATAGCTTCGAAATGGGGATATACCACCCAACGCTGAATTGGGGTTCCTTCTGCTTTATCATAAGATCTTCTCTTCTACTTTCTTCTTGCTTCTTCGTTTCCTGGTTCCAGGTTTCTTTGATCCTGTTTTATTTACAATTTTCCTCCCTCTCTTTTAAATTACATCTTATTTTACAATTTACAATATATATTGAATTAGTTTAGAAGGTTGCAGATCTGTAGGATACTCCAAGTGCTTGATATCTTGACCTGGGCATATCAGTAGTTAGTTAGAGAAAAGAGATTTGTTTTTTCAGATCTGAGTAGAATAAAAAGAAATTAGGTTTCTTAAAGCTTAAAGAGGTTTTCTTGTTAGAATTCAAGAGACTTGTCTCGTCCTCTCTGTCCAGGAAGGTCGGCTATCGTCCTTGAAGGTGTTTCTGCTTGTTCCGAGTGTTAGTTACCTAGTCTTAGATGATTTGAAGTTCTCGCTGTTGATCGTAGTTCCTATGGTTCAAACGACATATGTTAGTTCTTCGTTGTAAAGATCAAAGACTTACTTTTTCTTAGGCAAAGAGACTTATCTGTCGGGATCTCGATAAGTGTTGGATCTAGTTTGATTTGTGCTTCGATTTGGAAATAACAGAGGAGTTCTGGTGTATCTTTCTGAGCATATTGTTGGTGACTCTCGTTCTTTCTTGTCTCGCCGTCATTACTATTCTTTTAGGTTTCTTTTTTTTTAGAGATGAGTTTAATGTAATGAATGTTGTAGTAGCTGTAACGTGTTTCCTTTTTTACTTTTCAGTTCTGTCTAGATGTTTCTAGTCGTTGCTTTGTTTTGGTGGGCTTTGGGCCGGAGGTATTTGAACATTTATATGGCTGCCTTTGGCCTTGTACTTGTTTTTTTTGTACTTTTTCCCATACTTAATAGAAAAGTTTGAACCCTTATTAAAAAAAATATTTTTGAAAATAATCAACTTATAAAACATCAAATCTTATTAGAAAACTTTTACCACGCTTCCGTTACGCCACTCTGATCAGCTTACGGAAATCATAATTTAGTTATAAAACAAGTTATAAAATTTTTAAACTTCAAAAATTTTCTAACACCCGGATTTACGGAAAATTTCGGCAGAGTATCCTTTGCGCGGCTTGATCCGAACAACTACAAAATGCCACTACGGGCTCCAAACCAACAAAATAAAACAAAAGCCAAGTGGCTACATCATAAAACCATCAAATCCAATGACAAAATGAACATGTACCTTTTTGTCGGGCAACCCAAATTTTTCTTGATTCTAAATATCTGCATCTTATTTACCAATGATATCCAATCATATAATTTAAAATCAATTTATAACTTCAATTTTCAATTTCCAATATTTGCTTTACTTAAGCCCGTACGATGCACAGATATCATCCGTATGCAATATCAAATCTGATCTCTTACTCGACCACACAATTTCACTTCCGAACTAGTATCGTTCACACGATTCTCTAATGCAGACTCAGATCTGGTTCCTTGATCAGAAACCATCATTCTCCTTGCATAGCCATATGCTATGATAAATAATTCCAAGATCAATCAAAAATCTATATCCAGGGTACGCCATCGAGAATCGAGTGAAAAATCTTAACTCGGATCGATATAAATTATCTCGAAATTCTGTGCTCGAATCTGGATCAGATCGTTGTGCGAATAAAATAATATACGTACAACTTACATATTACCATTCAATATATTTCTATCCAATTCATCTATATTAATTTCTTTTACTTACCTTCGTTTCGTTTTCAATCAATTATTCACAATCCATTATTCATATCCCTTATTTACTTTGTATACATCTCTTTACATAGCATATTCTTTAATACTATCATTTCTTAAACATCATTACATAGAATTTGCTTCCTTAAGTTCATTTTAAACATTCTATACAATTTAATTAAATTCAATTTCATTTTTCTAATTGATTCTTAATTACACCCAATTCTTTTCATTCACATTCATTTTCATAATTTCCTTTAATAACAAATTTATTTGTGGAGCATTTTATTAATCATCATTTTAGTTTATAATCATTTTATAAAAATCATATATAAGAAGTTGGACTTTATCTAAGTTTATAATTGTCCCAAAAGTTATAAATTCAATTTCACAATTTCTTTGCAAATTTATATTTAATTCTATAACCAATTTACAAAGATATCATTTTATTCATTTGTCTACTTTCTTAAGCTTACTTACTTATCCCATTTAGTCAATAATCATTTCATAATATACTTAAGTATATAACTTTTGCTATTACAACTAAATTTCTATTCATATACATTTTAATTACTTTTAAGTTTGTTTACTTGTATAATATCCCATTACATCTCCAAATCATCTTTTTAACTTTTATCATTTGGTAAGTCTTATCATATGTTATTAGAATGCAATTTGGTATTATAAAAATTAATCTGATTCATTTTACTTAATTAGAATGTTCACAATTTCAACTATTTTAAATTTTCTTTACTTTCAATTTTAGAGTTACAACTTCAACTCTAAAGCTTCACAAAACATTTAGCTTAGATTTCTTAATTCTCTTATTTTATATAAGTTCTGGTTATTCAAATATTTCATTTCATTCAAATAAATTGAAGATTATTAATTAACAAAACTTAAAAATTTAAACATCCGGGTTCATTTCAAATCATTTTGAAATATGTATGTATACTTATATCCTTTCATATATCAAATCAAACTTTTGGAGTTTAAACCAAAATCCGTTTATCAAAACAATTTCGAAGCAAAGCTTCTCAGAAGTCTCCCTCACTTTGAGACTCGAAAATGAACGTCGATGATGCTATGTAGTCATCACCAAAATTATTTTTCAACGACAGAAGAGGGTATTACTAAATTCATTCCTTTTAACAATCCCTTTTAGAAATATTTTTTGAAATTATTTTTCAACTAACATCACTATGTTTTTCCAAAACATTGAAAACCATTTCCAAAAATTCCCGGGTCTTAGATTCAAAACTTCTCAATTTAAATCCATTTTGAATCTATAAGTTACATTTATAAATTATACTTACAAAATTTCACTTCCTTAAAACATTTCACAAATGTTTTATCATTGCTTACCTTATAATAAACCTCTTTTATTAAGAGACAATAACCAATTAATGATAATAATCAATATTATCATTCCTAACAACCAATAAGCTATATAAACCATAATTATTTCTAAAAATTATTCCTTTATTTACAAAATATAATCAGGGTAAAATTATTTCGTTTACGCAATTTCAAAGAATACTATATCGAATTGTCATGTCTAAGTGTTTAGAGATCCCTACCAATAACGTTAATTACTCGTATTGACCAGAATCCATAAGCCACTCAACAAATCAACCAACACAATATAAAACAATTTTATATCACTAACAAATACACGCTCATATTTATTAATACACTCAAACTCATTCTAGGGTACTACTGACCTTATCTCTAATGATTTACCCCCACAAAGCTAAGGTTATCGCTAAACCAAAGCTCTGATACCAACTGTAATGACCCACTTTTATGGGCAGTTTAAATCGTCAATAAACCACACATGTCAACTCAAACCATTCAAAAGGGAGGATTGTTAATGGGGTAAATAAGAAAATAAGAGAAAGCAAGAGGAAAACAAACACAGAATCTTGCAGCAGAATGATAAAATATAATAATCACTTAAACAGTTCATGAAGCTATTTAACAATACATTTGATTATAATCTATACAACATTTACCAGAGTTATATACATACATCAGGAATGAATAAAGTAATGCAGCAGACAACATGATGCAGGAATAATAATAGTAATAGTATAGCAAATCTTTGTCTTCATCCTCCAGAATAAGTCTTCAGTAAGATAAAAAAAACTCAGGACTAACCCGAGTGTAATGAAAAGACAAAACACTGGAGTCAGGACTAAAATATTCTTATGTGAGTCAAATCGATATTGCATATAACATGAGTGTCATAGTGTCAGAGATGCTTATGGGTTTTCACACCTCATATCTAGTGTTAGCACCAAAATTGGTCACTAACCTCATAGAGAAAGATTGTGTAGAGATATAAGTGATGAAGATAAATTAAACAGAGAAGACAATGCTAATTTAAATGCAGAAAGTAAGAACACCAAATTTATAGTGGTTCAGCGTAATTGCCTACGTCCACTTTGAGATTAAACTTTATTGATCTTCCTTATTGTTGATTACAAATACAATTCGTGAATCAAATGCTTGAATGAAGTTGTTAAGTAGAGAAGATGAGTCTCAAAAATGGCAGAGTCTCCCCGGTGTTCTCTCCAAAAAAGGATCCCTTTTCACTGTGACCCTGCCCCTCTATTTATAGACAAATATGGGCTGGACTTCCCAGGTGGGCTTGGTGGTCGAACACTCTAGCCCAAGTGTAGTGGTCGCTGTATGCCGAACCAAGTAGACCGAACACATTGACGCTGAACCACCTTCTCAATGCCGAACGGTACGTTTGATGGGTGGGAAGTGCAGAATAGTTGTCAGTTGAAGCCGAACGTGCCTTCTGGCTGAACGATGCTTCTTAACCGAACGATCCTTTGGCCGAACGATGCTGCCATGTAGAGTAGTTATATACGCCGAACGTCTTCTAACGCCGAGTACCACTGGATGCCGAGTACTATGCCGAGTACTCCTTGATGACGGGTACCATGGTATCGAGTACCATGGATGTCGAGCACTATGCCGAGTACTATGAGATGCCGAGTGCTACCTGATGCCGAGTACAATGGATGCCGAGTACTTCGCCGAGTACTCCTTGATGACGGGTACCATGGATGCCGAGCACTACGCCGAGTACTATGAGATGACATGTACCATGGAAGCCGAGTACTTCTCCGAGTACTCCTAGATGCCGAACACTTTCTGATGCCGAGTTCCACTGGGATGCCGAGTACTACACCGAGTACTCCTTGATGCCGAACACTCTCCAATGCCAGTTCCGCTGGATGCCGAGTACTAGTTGCCTAGTCAAATATCCAGGAAACACTTGCCCCCCAAAGTGTGTCGTGTGAATCAACACAACATGCTTTGAATCAGCGAGTATTCCTTGTCTTCAGAAAGAAATCCACCATGTTTCTTGAATAGTCATTATCCTCCAATTTATCCTCCCAAGGTGTTGTATCCTTCTTTGGTCATCGTGATGCTTGGTCGATTCCCAATATTATAAATCCAGAGTTGTAGTTCATTAGTGGCCATCCGTGACTGATTCTGCAGAGCTACTAAGCTTCGGCTATCTGATCTAGTCTTTTCTTAATAACCCTTAGTGAGAATTCAATTTCTGTTGATTTCAAGAAGTCGAACTTTTTCGGATGTACACATGCACTTTCGGGTACATGTTCTTGCCATTGGCTCTCGGATGCATTTTATATGCTCATAAGTCGTCACCAACTCCGTCTAGTTTAATAGAAATTCAATCGCGATTCCTTGTTTTTATTTTCTGTGAAATAAGGGTTGCAATCAGCCACTTGAGGAGTTTTCCAAACCTCTCTACAGTACGGACTCTATGATTTTGTTCACAGCTTCAACCTGTCCATTTGCAGTTATAATGGATCATGGAAGGTGATAAGGACATATGATGTTACGGATAAAGAAGTTGATTATTTTCTTCATCTTGGTCGTGGTTAAGAGTTCTTCATGATGAAATCAATAGAGATTGTGCTAGCTTTTGTAGCTTCGGGTTGATATTCAATGCATGGCTCGCGATAGTTAATGAAATCACATATGCATGTCAGAATGGGTCCAAGGGAACATATCATCATTTATTCAGAAAAATCCAACTAATTCTTTTATCATCACTGCACTGAGCTGTGATCCGATATTCAGCACCCGGAAAGGGTCGCCATGGCTGGCTGTAATGTCGACCGTCAGCTTAGCAGGTGCCATCCTAGATTCTTTGAGTAAAGATGTAACTATTTTGCATAACATTCAATGTGAAATATGGTCGGGACGATCAATGTTGATGGTTACTCTGGTCGAATCCTTGAGTCTTGTCATGAGTTGTTAAGTCAAATAATGAAGGGCTCTGAATTCTCTAATTGATTGTCTGCAAATGGCCAAAGATCAGGCTTAAAAGCACGTTGAAGGAAACGTCGAGTAGGGGCCAGCCTCGAGTTGCGTGCAACTGCATAGCTGGATCTTGCTATGAGTTTGAATTTGCTTGTATATTCGAGTAACACATTTTCTATTCAATGCATTCATGATCCTTCACTCGCCCTTCGGGTTGGAGTGACAGTCAGTTTCCCACAAGCATTGGCATCGATTTTATGATTCTATCTCTAGGCATCCTTTCGGTCATTGCCTTGAGTAGCTGTAAGCACTATATATAAGTTTTAATACTGAGCTATCGTAGCCAGTTTTTGGATGACCATGCGTCTTCCCCCAGTCCCGGGTTGATAAATGTACTGCATGGACGGTTGAGTCTCGTCCTAGCTATGTTTATGTTTTCACCTAAACTCCAAAGACATAGAGGTGATTGGTGAATAGTCAGTTCACTTTCATCTTGCTTCTCGCTCGTGCCCCCAGGTCTGGGGCATATACCGATAAGTAGGAAGGCCAGCCACGCCCACTTTAGCTTTACTCTCCTTCCCGTTGGATCGTGGGATCATGTCAGTCGATGGGAGACTAGGTCTCGCCTATCTTGGATTTTATCGTGGTTTTTCATTCCAAGAGGAATACTTCGATGCCACATAAGTTTCAGGGAGTAATTTGGATAGTGGATGGTCATCCACGTCCACTTTGGTTCATGCTCTGTAATCAGATCTCGGGGTAAAGTTGGCTACAAATGCAGTCGGGCTATACTCATCCAGTTTCATACTCCTCCTGACGAATCGAATGAGGGTGCTGGAGAATTTTTGACCAAGTATTCGTGGTTTACCCTCCTTTCCATACTCTAGGGGTCATAGTTTTTCAAAAAACATCCGAGTCACATTCGTATGTGCCTGGTGCGGATCAGCATTGACCCTTGGTCTGAGGTATGATATAGTAGGTTGCTCGTAGCTTTGGATGCCGTTTCGATTGGTTCTGTATTGAGGCCTCCCTGCAGTCGTTGCCTCAAGTTATAAAGAACGCCACACTATAGCTATAGTAAGCTGTCGTATTCGGCTTTTTAGTGTTTTGTACCCCTGCCCCCAGCATTGATTTGGCCAGGTCACTAGTTGGACGGTCGAACTCCATCCTCAGCGGGTTAATAATCCTCCTGTCGATCCTAGGCCGAAGTTTACGGAATAGAAAATGGTCGGAATCCACTCGCCTATTTATCGATGTTTATACACCACTCTGCATTCTGGTGACTTAGTGTTATTCTCCCTCCGGTTGACTCGCGTCCAATTTGTGTTCATGCTTCGGTCCACGCTCCGGGGACTTAGAGATTTGTCGAACGGTTTATGCTTTAGTCCACAGTTCGAGACACAGAGATTTTCGTCAATTCGTTTATACTCTAGTTTGCACTCTGGGAACTTAGAGTAATCTGGTCCGCTTCTGGGATTTAGGGATTTTCTGAAGTTGTCTATAATCTAGTCCATGCTCTAGGGACTGAGAATACTGTAGTCTGCACTCTGGGGACGTAGAGGTTTTTGAGTCATTTATACTCTAGTCCGCACTCAGGGACTTAGAGTACTTTAGTCCGCATTCTATCTCCCGTTCCAGAGGGTGAGACCCCCCGGATGGCTGAGAGTTTGCCTAAACCTGGTAGATAATCCTTCTTTTTAAGATTCTCTTTAAGATTTCGAAAGTCGTTATTCTTTATGCGGGACTATTGCATTCTAATGCTTGTTTTCCATGATCTTGTGCAGGCCGTTCTAACCCCGAGCCCACTCCGAGGAGCGATGACGCCAAGGAAGTGTGGGAGAAAACAAGTGAAGCCACTCACGCTGGGGAGGCTCCTGGTCCAGACGCTCAAGTGATCGGAGCGCTTGATGAAGACAAGTCTGAAACCTCCTCTCCTACCGACGGGGGTTATAAGTGCCTCTGAGCACACATCCGAATTGAGCATGGAGGAACGACTCGAGAAAGAGAAGGAGGAGATGGTCAAGGTCATAGTAGAGCCCCGAGTTGTGGACTTGGACGATCCTTTGAACAAGTCGTTGAAGGTCATCCTTCCTGGTGGGTCCAAGCCCATAGAAGGCCCCCGTACTCCTTTAGTTGCTACCCCTCTATCAAAGAAGAGTACCAAGGGTAAATGCTCTGGAGAGGAGAAGTTGAAGAAGCACAAGAAGTGATTACTATCCTTGTTCAACGAGAGTTAGTTTAAGTCATGTAATTATTTTCATCTATTTCCTTAGTCCTTGTAAATAGAATGTCGACTCCGAACGTTGGAGGGGTTGTAATAGAAACTCATTTCTGAATAAGGTTTAGTTCCTTTTTCTGTCTTACAAAAGACTCTTATTGTTCAGTTTTCTTTGTGATTGTGATTTTAATCCAAGCAGTTGTGAGTAACATAGACTTCTCAGTCCATCTTCATATAACTCGGAAACTCTTCGGGAGTCGTTGAACTTCCATTATGTGCTTCGTGCACTTAGAATACTTTCTAGCCCGTATGCCAAGGATTTGACAAATTCAAGTCATTTGTGTCATAGTTCATATTCAGGGAACTTGGAGATCCGATTCGCTTATATTCGAGTCCGCACTCTGGGGAGTTAGAGTACTCCAGTCCGCACTTTGGGGACTTGGAGGTTTAAGTCATTTATACTCTAGTCCGTGCTCTGGGGACTTAGAGTACTCCAGTCCGCAATCTGGGGACTTGGAGGTTTAATTCGTTTATACTCTAGTCCACGCTCTGGGGACTTGGAGGTTTAAGTCGTTTATACTCTAGTCCGCGCTCTGGGGACTTAGAGTACTCCAGTCCGCACTCTGGGGACTTGGAGGTTGAAGTCGTTTATACTCTAGTCCACGCTCTGGGGACTTAGAGTACTCCAGTCCAAACTCTGGGGACTTGGAGGTTTTAGTCGTTTATACTCTAGTCCACGCTCTGGGGCCTTAGAGTAGTCCAGTCCGCAATCTGGGGACTTGGAGGTTTAAGTCATTTATACTCTAGTCCACGCTCTGGGGACTTAGAGTACTCCAGTACGCACTATGGGGACTTGGAGGTTTAAGTCATTTATACTCTAGTTCGCGCTCTGGGGACTTAGAGTACTCCAGTCCGCACTCTGGGGACTTGGAGGTTTAAGTTGTTTATACTCTAGTCCACGCTCTGGGGACTTAGAGTACTCCAGTCCGCAATCTGGGGACTTGGAGGTATAAGTCATTTATACTCTAGTCCACGCTCTGGGGACTTAGAGTACTCTAATCCGCACTCTGGTGACTTGGAGGTTTAAGTCGTTTATACTCTAGTCCACACTCTGGGGACTTAGAGTACTCCAGTCCGCACTCTGGGGACTTGGAGGTTTAAGTCGTTTATACTCTAGTCCACGCTCTGGGGACTTAGAGTACTCCAGTCCGCAATCTGGGGACTTGGAGGTTTAAGTCATTTATACTCTAGTCCACGCTCTGGGGACTTAGAGTACTCCAGTCCGAACTCTAGGGACTTGGAGGTTTAAGTCGTTTATACTCTAGTCCGCACTCTAGGGACTTAGAGTACTCCAGTCCGCACTCTGGGGACTTGGAGGTTTAAGTCGTTTATACTCTAGTCCGCGCTCTGGGGACTTAGAGTACTCCAGTCCGCACTCTGGGGACTTGGAGGTTTAAGTCGTTTATACTCTAGTCCATGCTCTGGGGACTTAGAGTACTCCAGTCCGCAATCTGGGGTCTTGGAGGTTTAAGTCATTTATACTCTAGTCCACGCTCTGGGGACTTAGAGTACTCCAGTCTAGACTCTGGGGACTTGGAGGTTTAAGTCATTTATACTCTAGTCCATGCTCTGGGGACTTAGAGTACTCCAGTCCGCACTCTAGGGACTTGGAGGTTTAAGTCGTTTATACTCTAGTCCACGCTCTGGGGACTTAGAGTACTCCAGTCCGCAATCTGGGGACTTGGAGGTTTAAGTCATTTATACTCTAGTCCATGCTCTGGGGACTTAGAGTACTCCAGTCCGCACTCTGGGGACTTGGAGGTTTAAGTCGTTTATACTCTAGTCCGCGCTCTGGGGACTTAGAGTACTCCAGTCCGCACTCTGGGGACTTGGAGGTTTAAGTCGTTTATACTCTAGTCCGCGCTCTGGGGACTTAGAGTACTCCAGTCCGCACTCTGGGGACTTGGAGGTTTAAGTCGTTTATACTCTAGTCCACGCTCTGGGGACTTAGAGTACTCCAGTCCACGCTCTGGGGACTTGGGGGTTTGAGTTGAGAGCAGTCGTATTTCCACTCTTTAATTTGTATTCATCCACTGTATCAAGGCTAATTTCGTCGAATGAACAATCGAACCACGTTTGCTCACGGAATGGGATTCTGCCCCCCAGGATGAGGGATGGAATTTAAAAATGGACGATCGATTCTCGTCCGCTTGGTGATTATAGCTCTTCCAATCAAGTCAAGGAAGGAGGTATATGACAGATGGTTGGATCACATCCATGTTGGGTTAGATAGCCAAATCTCTTACAATTTGCTTCGTATCTCCTTCTAGAAAATAAGGATAATAGATTGTTGAGTAGACAAAGTAAGTTGCTATGTTCCAAGGTGCAGTCGTGTCCATATATTGACAGCGATGGTTAGCGAGTACGCAGTCTACCATAGCTACTTCAAGTAGGGCTTTCGAACAACCTTTCGTGTTCAGGGTAGGATTTGATGTGTAGATGATCAAATCACGTCCACTTTAGACGGATCCCGGCATCACTGAGCTTCATGAGGGGTATCTGTATTTTGTCGAACTTTGTTCTATGACTCGATTGGAGTGGATGATCGGGCATATTCATTCCAAGCAGTTTAGGTCTCCAAGTCAAATGTGGAGGTCGATGGATGGATGGTCGGTTGTTCGAATCGATCATAAGTTAAGCATACGAACTCGGATTGCCTTGAAACTTGGAACGTTGGCTTCCCTGGCTTTGATTGTTATGTCTTGTTAATCGTGGCTCGATCCAGACTCGGACAAAATCCATTGATATCCATAGTGAGTCTTTGTGTAACCGATCTCCATGACGAACTGTCATTGGTTTCTAATCAAGTTCTTGGTGTCACGGCCTTGCCAAAAGGTGGGATAACATTTGCCCCCCAAAGGACGTCTTGTGTAAACATGACGTGCTTTGAAAAACCGCAGTCTTTCATGCTGAATATTTCCATTCAGTTGATTGCTTGACAGTCGTCTTTTAATCGTTTCGTTCCAATCTTCTTTTAGACAAATGTTCAACTAGCGTGCTTTGCTTTGGTTCTGCCCCCAGTTTTGGGGATGAGTATGGAGTTGATGTATGTTTATACTCCATCTCGCACTTTGGGAGTACAGAATTGAGTAGATGTTTATACTCCATCTCGCACTCTGGGAGTACGGAGTTCAGTAGATGTTTATACTCCGTCTCGCACTCTGGGATTACGGAGTTGATTAATGTTTATACCCCGTCTCGCACTCTGGGAGTACGGTGTTAAGTAGATGTTTATACTCCGTCTCGCACTCTGGGAGTACGGAGTTGTGCGAAGGATCGTCGTGTATCAACCCATTTTTAGCCATGATGTGATGGCTTGCCCCCGAGCTCGAGTTTCACTTAGCAAGTGGCCGGCCGTATCGCAGCCGCTCTCTACTTGAATAAATTCCACTTGCAGGATGGAATTCAGCTCTCCGTGCATTGTGATGTTGTACATTGTATTTAATCCATAGCCCCAAATCAAAGGCATATGGTTGATGATGAGCGATAGAATTATGCTTGTCCAGATGTAACTCCATACGTACGATCACGGTCTGCGTAGATTGGTTGGCAACCAAATCTGAGTACCCGGTCACCTGCATCATTTTGAAAGTAGTTTAGTTCAAGCTATTCGTAGTTCATAGAACAATTGAAATAGAGATGGAAATGGAAATAATTCAAAGAAGATTATGGTAAATCTCATTGATATGTGAAGTAGCATCGTGTGCTCGCTATTCGACTCTGCCCTTGGCTCCTTTCAAAGGGATGTCGGCCGTCAACCGTCCAATTGATAATCATAGCCCTTTATTAATAGGCATCAGATATTCGCTGCCCGCAATTCTGCAGGACTTTTACATACTATTGAAGCTTTCCTTTCCAGGTCATCTTTTCGATCACACCTCGGAGGTGTTTGTAATTGCCCGTGTTAGGATTAGTGAGCATCTGGGAATATACAACATTCCCCTGATTTTCTTTAGACTTTGGTGTACTCTCTCGAGGTTGGTTTCTAGTATCACTCCGAGTCGTGAGTCTTCAAGTAGAGGTTGTCAATTGAATCTTTCAAAGAGCATATGAGCTGAATTCTGAAGTCTTGTTTCGGCTACTGGGATCTACATCCTTAGCCAACGGGCCTTCATTGTTATTTTTCTTAGTCTGCTCCACTCCTCCTCACTTTAGTTCTGATTCATTTTGTAAAAGAAACGATCCATAGTCGTAGGAGGCTCTTTAGCTAACTAGCTGCCAAAATATATCTGGAGGTCGACTTTCCTCAAACGCGATCAGTATGATACCCTTGTTAGTATTTGGAATAAATTGCTTAGAGCATTGGTTTGCTTGGAGTCATCTTGGCGTTTGCTAGAGTCATATCATTTATGTTATCCAACCTTTGGGAGTACCGCTTGAATAGCGGTTGCTTGTTCGTTACCTTGATGCCGTTCATAAGCTGCCGCTAGATCCTCTATGCCCTGGTCGATCATGGGATGTCAAGAAAGTGGATAGAATGTTCCTTTATTAGGTTGAGTTTTGAATTCGCTATCCGGAGGCACTGCGCTGCGGCTAGGGTTCGGGGGGCTTTCCCCCCGAAAAAAAAAATTATCCTCTTTTTTGAAAATTTGGGTCATACCCGAAAATATATTTTTTTTGAAAATAAGGGTCGTACCCGATCCATATACTTTTTGTATAGGGACTAGTCAGATTGTTTTGTGAGAGAGAGATTGGTATACAGTGCATGGATCGGTCTGGATACTTCATTCGACACAGAAGTACCGTTCGGCATACAGAAGTATCGTTCGGCATTGGGGCGTTCGGTGTCGGCATGTGGCTCAGCCAAAGCTGTTCGGCCAAGGCTGTTCGGCAGAGTGGATCGGCCTGGAGTGGTTCGGCCAAAGCTATTCAGCCAAGGCTGTTTGTCCAAAGTGGATCGTCCAGAAGTGGTTCGGCCAAAGCTGTTCGGCATCCACACTGTTCGGCATTCCACACGTGTTCGGCATTCACACTGTTCGGCATTCACACTGTTCGGCACAACCGAGTCGTTCGGCATACAATACCGTTCGGCATTATAGAGGCGCTCGACATTCATTCTTGTTCGGCACAACCGAGTCGTTCGGCATACACTACCGTTCGGCATTACAGAGGCGTTCGGCCTAGAGGTATGTTCGGCCTGGAAGGGCGTTCGGCCTAGAGGTATGTTCGGCCTGGAAGAGCGTTCGGCCTACGCCTTTTCTGGAGCGTTCGGCATACGCCTTTTCTGGAGCGTTCGGCATACGCCTTTTCTGGAGCGTTTGGCATATGCCTTTTCTGGAGTGGTCAGCCGAATTGCCTTCAGAGGAGGGTCGGCCTTCATTCAACTTGTGTGCAAACTTCAACGTCCAATCCCCAGATCTTGCGTACATCAGTGAATCCAATCTACGACTATCAACTTCTCTTAGATTTCTTTCAAATCTGAGTAGAATAGGAAGTTTTCTAGTAAAAAACTGGATCTATCTCGTGAATATGGAAATCCACTAGTAGACGATGAGATCCAATCAAGCTGAGAATTCAATTCTCCGTGAAAGCACCAAAGTGTTAGCACCAAAATTGGTCACTAACCTCGTAGAGAAAGATTGTGTAGAGATATAAGTGATGAAGATAAATTAAATAGAGAAGACAATGCTAATTTAAATGCAGAAAGTAAGAACACCAAATTTATAGTGGTTCAGCGTAATTGCCTACGTCCACTTTGAGATTAAACTTTATTGATCTTCCTTATTGTTGATTACAAATACAATTCGTGAATCAAATGCTTGAATGAAGTTGTTAAGTAGAGAAGATGAGTCTCAAAAATGGCAGAGTCTCCCCAGTGTTCTCTCCAAAAAAGGATCCCTTTTCACTGTGACCCTGCCCCTCTATTTATAAACAAATATGGGCTGGACTTCCCAGGTGGGCTTGGTGGCCGAACACTCTAGCCCAAGTGTAGTGGTCGCTGTATGCCGAACCAAGTAGACCGAACACATTGACGCCGAACCACCTTCTCAATGCCGAACGGTACGTTTGATGGGTGGGAAGTGCAGAATAGTTGTCAGTCGAAGCCGAACGTGCCTTCTGGCTGAACGATGCTTCTTAACCGAACGATCCTTTGGCCGAACGATGCTGCCATGTAGAGTAGTTATATATGCCGAACGTCTTCTAACGCCGAGTACCACTGGATGCCGAGTACTACGCCGAGTACTCCTTGATGACGGGTACCATGGATGCCAAGTACCATGGATGCCGAGCACTATGCCGAGTACTATGAGATGCTGAGTGCTACCTGATGCCGAGTACAATGGATGCCGAGTACTTCGCCGAGTACTCCTTGATGACGGGTACCATGGATGCCGAGTACCATGGATGCCGAGCACTATGCCGAGTACTATGAGATGACATGTACCATGGATGCCGAGTACTTCGCCGAGTACTCCTAGATGCCAAACACTTTCTGATGCCGAGTTCCACTGGGATGCCGAGTACTACGCCGAGTACTCCTTGATGCCGAACACTCTCCGATGCCAATTCCGCTGGATGCCGAGTACTAGTTGCCTGGTCAAATCTCCAGAAAACATCTAGTGTATAACATGCGTGCAATAACTCAAGAGATGTTATGGGATTTTCCATCTCTTAAGGATCCATCAAAATATTTATAGGTAGTAGAATACGCTATATATGCAATGTCTAATCAATAAAATAAATATTTTTCTTAGCGTTCAGGCTTTACATTGATCCCCCTTAACTCATTTTTAAGCATTGTCGTACAGTTTGCATATAAAACACCAGTAAACGGTCAGTGGATAGGGATGCACCGTGATACGACAGCACTAAACCAAAATCGTATGGGTCTCGTATAGGGATAAAAGTATGACAAGGCACGTGAGGCAATGCCCAAGGTAGGATACTACCAGTTCGGGTCACAGGGCTGGTGGTAACGCATCATAGCTATGATCGCCCACTGCATCCATCCATCCCCTATCGAGTCAAAGGAAGGTTATCCCAATGAAGGTGCACCAATCGAAATCAACAATAAGAGTAATAATATGGACCAAGTCCAAGAAAATCGAAGAACGGATGTCCACTCGGGGTAATTAGCCCACTTGGCCCTGTCAAGCCGTCTTGTTTTAGTCATTTCAAATTGGCACAAGTGCTGGAGTCTATCCATCATTGTGATGATCCTGAACTCGGCCTTCGAAAATCGGCACCCGTACTTCACTTGTACTCAAAATGCCGCAGATTCAAACGCCGAATCTGGCTCACCGGAGCTTATAACACCATTAAGTATAACAACACAATGGAATAAAGAAATGGATAATATCATATACAACTCCAATGAATACAATATCCAGAATGATATAGAACAATGATATCAATATGATACAACAATATCAGAGATAAATAAAGATGCTCCAGTGGAAAATAGAAGTGATAACTCCAAATAATCTTCAAAAGAGAATGAGTCCAA
This sequence comes from Allium fistulosum, assembly GCA_030737815.1. NCBI lineage: Eukaryota > Viridiplantae > Streptophyta > Magnoliopsida > Asparagales > Amaryllidaceae > Allium > Allium fistulosum. Next base: position 47,587,992 of record CM060906.1, read on the forward strand.
CAACTCCAACATCAGCTCGAACCACCATCACATTCCACAAAGGTAAGCAAGGTCAGTGTCATCGTGAACTCCAAAAACTGAACTAGCTCCAACTAGTATACTAAACCAGACTATCTGAAAAACCCAACTCTAGACTGCCCGTGTGGAAAATTGTGGGCATCCAGAGTTTAGGAAGGGAACAATAAACTCCGAGTCAGTCATGGGACTGGTGTGAGTAACAAAAACAGTTAATCTTTAAAACAACAACAAAAGAATTTTAAACATTTAAATCCGCAATGCTTTTGGAAAATGAAACTACCATAAGACCTCCCACCACACACATAATGCAATCGCAGACTTGGAGGAGATTTCTTCTTTTGATAGTCAAATATGCTTAATACGAGAAAATTCTTTTGATATTATTATTAGTGCATAGTGTAAAAAATCATTTCGAAAATACAATATTAATCTTAGCCATCATAGGTACCATTATATTATGCCTGCTATAGCTACCGCCTGAGGAGACAGGTTATACAACTGCAACCGTAAAGGGCTCGTATTGTTTCTTTGGATTTTCCAACAAATGGTCAGGCTAAGGAACTTCCTACTGCCACATGGGTATGCCTCTGGAGGGACGTCCCGAGAACCTACCCGGATCTCTGCCAACACAAGGCCGGGTTACCTTTGTAACTAGGTAACTACTACTCGAGTATGCCACCCCCCGGTCCTTTGGGACCTTTATCCGAGGGCCCTCGATCACAAAGCAACAATCACACAGTAAATGAGATTGGAGCAACCACACAGGTAAATATCTGGGCTCCATACCATAATATCACCTTTTTCCAGAAGGAAATGACATACCCTAAAGGGAGCGACCCTCATAACCTTGCCGCATCTTTCCTGTTTCGACCATTTCCGGGGTGTGAGGTCCTGATGCAGTCTCGTCCACAAAGCTACGCTTTACACGAAAGCCATGCTTTGATCAACAAATGATCACCAAATGATCAACCAATGATCAGCAACACACAACAACACTCAGCATGCTACATTACCAATTTGGGAGTATATCGCTGATAACCTTCAACTACATAACCTCTGAGCTAGTACGTCTCAGAGAAGGGTGTTAAGCTAAGAGAATAAATCTCCGCCACCAAACAGAAATGTATTTGAAAGAAATCAGCTTTATATCTCAAAGTGTAATGTCAGACATACAACCATACAAGTCTGTTCCAGGTTCGAACAGAACCGAAGGCACTTCCGAAGAAGCCCTTGCAATCCGGGTATTCACAATCCCGATCGGATTTTCCATCACTTAGGAAATCTCTATACCGGCGCGACTCAGTGCAGAGACAATCGACAGGTTATCCTTTTGTTCTCACAAATACCCGGTCTTCAACACCGGTCTTCAAATGCTATCCATTTACGTCGTATCACTATTCGGAATGGGTTATATGACACAAAGTCCTCTCCCGGCTAAACTGAATAATGAGCGCAATATTTTAAAACATATGGATATTGGAATTTCAGTTAAGTCACAACTTATTATCCAAATTTCCTCTTTAAATGGTTTAAACACATTACCATTTTAATCTTTTACACAAAAAGATTCATTTCACAAAGTTCACCCAGTTTCACAAAGATCCATTCACAGATTTTCCAAATCAATTTCTATTTCAATTGAATTAACTCATTAAATCTTTGAAACAAAGTTTTAACTGATAGCTTCCAAAACAATTCCATTTCGACCTTTTATACAAAAGGTACACCTTTCCAATTTCAAAACAAAGTTCAACAAACTTTCACAAAGATTTATTTATAACTTGGAAAACCATTTTCCAATTCAAACTTGAAATTATGTTGACACAAATTGGAAATTCATTCCTTATATGAAAGCTTTTATTATTTGAAAACAAATAGTTTTCATTTCGGAAAATCTGATTCATTTATACGAGTTAAAGTCCTTGGGTTAAATTCAAATTCTCAAAACCATACCTTTAAAATGGTTTAAATTCATACAAACATATTTATATCATCTTTAACCAAAATTTCCAAACATGGAATTCAATTCCAAATTTTGAATTCAAATTCAAATTAAATTATTTAGATTGAAAAACTTTACCAAGTTATTCAAAATAACTTTTATCTTAAAAAACTCCTTTTCAAAAGCTTTAACATTTAACCCAAATCCATTTCCAAAATCAATTGAAATTTCAATTTCAATTTCAAAAAAATATTAAATTTAAATTATCTATGACTTAACCGATTTCCTCGTGAAATCCATATTTGTGTGTGTAAGAGTGTAGTCCAGGGGTTTAACACAATAGTGCAACATCATTCAATCATCACAGATTAAAATACAGAAATATAGTTGATAAGCGGTATAACTATAACGCTTATCTTTTATTCATAGATCACAGATCACAAATATATATATATATATATTACAGATAATAAATTACAGTCATCCCAGATAAATAAATTACATTACAGGTCACACACAAATCAGAATATATCACAAAGCATCACAGATCAGAGATATCAAGCAATTCAATCATTCAGTCAAGTCCAAACATTCACAAGTAAATTTATTAATCAACTGATTCATTTAAATCAGATGTATCAATTATTAATCCAGGTTAATTATCATAAGTTAATTACAAATTATTTGAAATAAATTCCCTTTCAAATTTTATTAGTTAATCTTCAATTATTAACTAATCAATCTTAATTAATGAATCAATTAACCTTTAATTACTTAATTTATCTTAACAAATCATAATTATTAATTAATCCTTTAATTAATAAATTTAATTAACCCCTTGATTAATAACAAATATTTATACCCAAATTACTGATTATCATTCAATTAATCACATCCGGTAATTATCTATTAATTAATTTTCTAAGTAATTATATTTCCAAAATTTTCAAGTGATTATTCTGAATTATACTTAAGAAATTTTAAAGAGTTTAAAATCAATTTTCTTTTTAACTTTAACATTTTAAAATTTTCTTTAAACACTTAAGTTACAAATTTTAAATTAATTTCAAAATCTGGAAATCTGGTTTAAAATTATTTCAGGTTCTAAACTTTTAATTTTAACTTGTTTAAGTTTTCATTTTCAAATTCAATTCTATTTTGAATTCAAATTCCCCCCATACATTTAATTGTTTTTAAATTATTGAAACAAATTGAATTTGAAACTTTATTTATTTTCAAGTTAAATTTTAATTCAAACTAGAATCTATATTTACATTTTTGATTTAAACTCAGTTTTAAAACCTTGATTTAAAATTTGAATTTAGTTTTAAAATTCCAAAACAGAAATAGTTCAGGTTGAAAGCTTGTAACAATCTTTTGACCCGAGCCCTGACCATTTCGCTTCGAGTAAACAACTCGAATTACTCGAGAAAGACGCGAGAAATCACTAATTCTTCCTAGGCAAAACAAAACACCTAGGCACAAAGTGCTCGTGCACGTGCACAGGGTCACCGATCAACTCCAACCACCTCCGATGATCTCCACACATCAGAAAACGACTACACACCCAACCCCGATCATCAGATCGCTCTTCTTCAACTCGAAATTTTGAATTCGAGTTCATAGCTAAACCTGGAAATAACCCAGACATCACCACCCCAACCTGTCAACACTTCGTCCACGCGGCTCCGACCACTAGCCAGTCTACAACTCCGGCCATCGACTCGCCAACCCCCCAGCCACCATTACCCAGAAGCACGAGCAACTCGACGCTCGAACGAAGGAGTAGTGCACGAGTTTCCTATGCGCTTAAAAATTAGGTTTACGAACTAAAATCCTACGCCGATGTCTCCACCGTGGCCGTGGCCACCTCCGACTATTTTTCCAGACATCCCCGTAGGCTACTCCATCTCCAGCCAAAGCCCCGACCAACACGACTCAACCAATCATCAGTATTTGGTCGAAATCCAATTTGCAAACAAAAACGAACTGCTCTCTAACCACACAAATAAAAAATCATCAAACCAGGTTTAAAAATCCTATTTTTTAATGAGGATTCGAGTTATATAACCGAATCAATATTTCGTGAGGTTCGAAATTTCCAGACTTTAAAGGTTTCACTGTAAAAATTCGATTTTTCATTCTATATGCATTGATACTTCATGAAACCATTTTTAGATTATAACTCATTCTTAAACACAACTAATTTGTTTGCCCAAACTAAAGCCTAATATTGATTAGAAAAGAAGAAATTGAATTTTCTTTGTTGTTTTGTACTCTGAGACTAAACAGAGAAGAAAGCATACACTGATACCTATATATACACAGAGCAAATGGCAATATATATGACTTAAGTTAAATTTCTGGTTGTTATTCATCGTAAACATTTTTATATTCCAGAAGTTTTCAGCTTGAAGTTGAAGTTGTAGTCTTTTAAGTTGAAGTTGAAATCTGGTTTTGAACTTGCTACTGGAAGTCTTCTCCTTCTTAATCTCAAATTTCTTTGATTGCTTGGTTTTAAATCTAAAGTTTTAAGTTGGTATTTGGTTTGATTGTAAGATGATATTACTTCAGATTTTCTTTTACTCGGTTTAAATGAATGAACGAAACTGAGGTGATATAGTTGTTGATGTATATAGGAAATGAGGTTTATAGGGTGATAAATTATGTTGTACAAGTTGATATAATTTTGTACAATAGAAACCAGAGATTTTTTCTTGTTTTTAGAGGCTGATGAGATATATTTGTGCGTGCATTAATTGTGTTGTACCATATTATAAAAAAAATTCTTCGGCTGTACAAATATGAAGATAATTTGATGTGGCTTCCTTTGCAAGCTTTTATTCACATATATATTTTTTTCTTTTGTTTTTTTTTTTTTAACTTGTCTTTATATTTGAATGTATTTCCATATTTAATATATTGTTTAATTTAACTAATTTGTTTACTATATATATTTTCTATAATTTATCTTATGTATTTTTATATTTATTTATTTTGTAATATAGGTGAATTTCTATTTTAGTTTATGTTATTAGATTTTATCCAATGTATTTACTTTATACTTTTATATCTTATATATATATATGTTTATTTTTTTATTTTTCTTTAGTCTTATTAATTTGTAATATAAATAATTTCTATATCTTAATCAGTTGTTAAATTTTAGCTAATGGGTTACTTTTATATTTTATATACTTTATCTTATATAATTTGTATTTTTATTTTTAAACCATTTATTTACGATTTAAATTCAAATCAAATATATATATATATATATATATATCAAATTTACTCATATATGCCCAAATATAAATATATATATATATACATTCACATATATACAATATTTTAAATTTAAATGATTTATACAGAATTAATTTAAATTCGGGGAAACTCGCATCACTTTATCAATTAATTTCACAAATTTTATTCAAAAACTAAATTAATTATCAATTTAAATTTAATTAAAATCCGGGGTCGTTACAATCATCATTCTCTTTCTTCAAATCCAGCAATTGCCGTCAAATCCAACCACTTCGTTCTGGAGTCTCCTCCGCGTACACAGTTGTTAAAGTGGTTCTGGTATCGACAGAGAGTATGCCCATATCCAGCCCCGGTCTCTTTAACAACCAAACGTCGTTTTACACACCGGTTGGTTCTTTTACATTTCGAAAACAGTTCATACTTGATATCAAAATATCGTATTCGCTTCAAAACCAAATCCATTTTGAAATCATCGTATTTACTCAAAATATACAATTTCAATTCCAAATCATTTTCGCCTTAATATCCCGATTTCACTTCCAAAATCGTTTCGAATTCCAATTTGGATTATAACTTCATTTAGCCCGATTCGTATTTAAATCCGTGATTAAATGTAACATTCCACTCTTGACCAGTTTGAATTTTTGAAAAATAGTTTGAATAGTTAAAATAGTTTAAATGATTAAATAGTTAAAATAGTTTAAATGGTAAGATAATTTAATATAAATTAGTTTAAGTATTAAAATGGTATTTATATAGTAAAATAATTTGGAAAATCAAAATAAATTGAATATTAAAAGAATATAGATTTTTAAAATAGCTTATACTAAAATAATTTATTTGAAAATTGTTTCAAAGTCAAACTAATTCAACCTCCAAATCTTCTTAATTCAAATCAATCCAATTTCCATTCAATCGATTCAACTTCGATTTCAATTCAAATTAACTTCAATTCCCATTTATATTCAAATCCATTTTTAAATTCGATTCTAAGTTACTTCAACTTCGATCTCAATTCCCATTAATTCAATTCAAACTCGTTTGACTTATATAAATTCAAGTTCGATTTTCAAAATATCGATTTTAAATCAATTAAATTAAATTCAACTTCAATATTCAATTTAAAATCCGATTTTCAAATATAATTCAATTTTGAGCTCAATTCCAAAATATAATTTTATATCACTTTTATTTAGCAATAATCTAAAGTTCGAATAAAAACCCAAATATTTAAAAACAATTCAATTTATGAAATTCGATCACATTCCAATTTTAACTTCAAAATTTCAACTTCAATTATTAAGCAATTTCTTTTAACCAAACATCTATTTCAACCGTTCAAATTCGAATTCGTGATTAATTCGATTTCTATAAATTGATTTTTATTTCTTTTAAATCAAAACCATTTAAATAATTTCAAATCACAGATTTTAAAATCATTTAATTTAACCAATCCGGTGTTCGTATATAATTTTCTATCCTATGGCCAAGTGATCAGTTATTTCAATCTAATTTCAGTGATGGATATATATCATTTCAATCCAAATCACAATGTCATAGGTATATATCATTTCAACCTAGTTCTTAATTTATTCGAAATAATTCAATTTACAGTTTTATGCACTGTAAATAATATATAGGGTGATAACAGGATATATATCAACAAATAAATGTCCAAACAACCAATTTGCATCCATCGTAATCAATCATGCAAACAGTCAATATAATTCACAACAGTTTCATAGTTATTAATATTAGGTAATTTATTGGCAATTCAATTTCAATTTCAAAACTGTCAATTTTAATTTATAACGGTTAATTCAAATGACAATCAAATTTATCAAACAACGACCAATAAATCATATCACTTCATAAATTCAAATTTAAATAGCATAAAAATATTCTACTACGTTTCGAGCGTTATAAAACACTCACCTTGATTTTCCGTTGTCGCCGAGATGTTCAGTTTGGGAACTAAAACCGGAGGACGCCCGATTTTAGCCCAAATTTTGACTGTATTCAAATCCGTCCAAACTAGTTTCATTGCAAAGCTCTTGTTATCACGATCACAACGCAAAAAGTCTCGTTAAAAATGAACCTCGTATGGATAATTTATTAAATTTATAAGTTACCGATATAATTCAATTAAAAAAATTAAATAACGTTAGTTTAATTACGATATTACCCCTGAGACCTTCTTCTTCCCAAATAAAAGCCTATGCACGAATGATGAACACACCCCACATACGCGTGCACGTTTAGCAAGTGACACGGAAATTCGATCCACGAAATCGAGTTTCGACTTCGTCGTTGGCTATCTTGTCTCGATCTCAACGTGCGTAGCACCTCAACGGAGCTGTCGCATCCACAAAGACAAACGCGACCTGATCCTCTTCCACGAAACACTATAGCGACGCAAACCCCAAACGGCGACCGAGCTTCACCCAAACATGACCAAAGATGCTATTTTCCGAGGCGAATCCAAATATGATATTCGATTTGCGAATCGATAGTCCCATTGATACAAATGTCGAGCCCTAGCTGGAACGGCTCGTTCATCCCAACTGTCGAGCTGCCAAATCACCCCTGCACCATGCCAAAACACATCAGATTGAAGCACTTGCTAAAACATGAATTTTAAAGCAAGTTTGGTATTTTTTTATTTAGTGGATTAAGAGAAATATATTTTTGAATTTTCATTTCCTTTGTTTCTCTTTGTTTACTGCTAACCGTAATGGTCGCATGACTATAAAGGGAAGGAAGACTTGATTCTTGTGTGTTTGAATAGGCTAAGGTACTGTGATTTGAAAAGGAGGAAAAGAGCTGATGTGAACTTTTGACTTGACAATATATTATTTAAATTACAAAACGTCTTGTTTTACGCAACTCAAAATCTCGAACTCCTATCGAGGCATGTCCCTAGGCATTTATAATGTTATACCCCTACTCCAAACACAATGGAAAAGGTTTCAAGTCCTGATTCGATCGTATGGAGAAGATAGCTTTTTGGACCCAATTTTAATATTAAATTTTCAATATTAATTTCAACATGTTTTTATTCCGTACGACCGAATGATAACTCCAAACATTACGAAATTTGAAATCCGGTAATAATACACTATTACGGATCCAATGGAACCGGTTTCGTCAAATTCCGAGACTGTGCCGCGGAAGGCTATTTTTTAACGTCAATTAAAATATAATATTTTCATTTCTAATTACTCACTTTTAAATCAAATTTTAAATGTTAACAATCTACGTTGTTGTTTAAATATAATTTACATCAACTTCCAATCTTAATTTCAATCATATTAAATCCAGAATTTAGTTATTCAAATAATTCCCAATATTCAACAAATTTCAATATTAGATTTTAGATGAATTTTAGTTATCAATCAATTTCTTTATTTACATCTAATGAATCCAACATTTATTATTTAATCCAACTATTGATTGTAAACACATTCAATACATAGCATTACCCCTCCATACTTGTTATTACTTAAATCTTCGAAATTAGTTTATTTCAAAATTTTATCAAAGTTCATATCCAATAACTTACATTCAAAATCATTAGACCTTTATTTTTAACCATTTTTATTCATTAATCACACTAAATTCAATAATTTAAATAGTTAAAAATACGGATCGGTACATATGTCGACATATCTACAACATGTATGTCGACATATACATGAAATTTTGGACACTAGTTTCTTTAAAAATTGTTTTGAAAACTCTATACTTTGTAAAATAGTTTGATACTTTTTAAAACATTTTAAACATATTTTATAAACATTTTGAACTTTAAAAAACTTTTATAAAATGTTTTGTAAATTTATTTTATTTTAAAAATATAAAAGATAGAAAAATAAGGGATAGAGATTAAAGATTGTTACTAGGGACTTATAACAATATTTTATGTCTCTATACACTATACTATAGTCTTGAGATCTTAATATCTTGGTTTGTATACTCATGAGTCTTCATGTCCATTCCTTGAGTCTTTATACTGTACAGTCTTCGATTCAATACTTGCATAATATCCTACACTATATATTATATAACTTGGCAAAGCATTAGTATCCATATTTTGTATGAATGTATATTATTTTTTATTAAGGTTGTTATCATCAAAATCAATAGCTAAGGTATTAACAATCTCCTCATTTCTAATGATGATAACCATTAGTATCTTGTATATATAAAATATGATATAACTTCCCCTGAGTTCGATAACTCCTGTTGAATATATGCATATGTATATCTTATATTTTTCTCCCCCATCATCGACAAAAATGGGTGGAAAGGTAAAAAATCCCCCTAAATACTTAGAACTATTGACTCAAAATCAAATAATTATGTTAAAAATGATATATATGATTATGATGCTGATATATTTATGATATACTTTGAAACAATGCACTAATGTAAACTAAGCATGATATATATGATGATTATATAAGATAACAAGACTTTAAAATAAATCTTATATATTATTCAACAATTCAAAACACACATATCCAAACAATCCAAACTAATAAAATTCAATTCATATATACAAAACAAATCAATCAAACCAAATCCTAAGAGCATGTATGTGTATATATATACATACACACACACACACACATATCAAATCCAAACCTAATAATTAAATGTTTCATGGAACTTTAACCCAACCGTTGGACCCAAAGATTGGATCTGCTTTGATGGTATCCCAATCTTCGTTATCCTTGTTAATAGTGCACTCTGGGTTGTTGGATGGTTTACCTTTGATTAAGGGAGAAATCATCCATCGAATGGCATCAAAATTCTTTTCTTGTTCCTTGATCATCTGCATTAGACTTAACTCTAAATGCCTCTCTGATTTCTTAAGAAAAAAGGGAATATCCATAAAATATTGAAGAGTTTGTTCAAGGTTTTCACATAATTTCTAAAGTGGAGGAGGCATATTTGTAAAAATATGTTTGAAAATGAAAAGAGAGTATAGGATAAAGTAATGAGTGAGTTTTCTGGAAGAAATAGACTTATGTAGGAGTGGAAAGATATTTGCAATGAGTTAATAGGTAGCATGTTATTTAATTTTGAATTTTGAATTTTTTTGTCATCTGGCCGTTATATATCAACATATTGGGTACATGTGTATCGACATACAAGTTATAAATTGCAAAATTTATGTTTTTGTTATAGTTTTTGTTTTAAACTAGTACCATTATATTTTTATAACTTCCAGAGAATAATAAACAATATAGGACAGTAATAGATATATTTTGTTACATAGAATTGTAAGATACGTGGATTTCAAAGATTAATAAAAGAAACTACATAAAAACAACATGAAATTAAACTAAAAGCACACAATATGAAGCTTGATATCATAAGGAAACAACTAGATAGGCTTAGAAAGATGTAGATGATAATGATGAAGAGCCGTCAATTTTGCGAATGATCTTTCCAAAGTATTTGTCTACTTTGTTGGAAAGAGATATGGACTTTTTACTAAATGATCGCTTAGGCTTCTTTTGGTTTTTTAAAAAGCTTTTATTTGTTTCTTAAGGTTTCTTTGTTGAAGGGTAGGAAGGTTTGTCAAAACTTTCTACGGAAGTATCCACTTCCTCCTCCTCCTCTTCTTCTTCCACTTCCATTTCATCGACTTCTTCTTCTTTTCTTCTTGGATCTCTTGTTCTTCTTCATGTGCCAACCTTTGTTCTTTTTCAAGAAGTGTTTTATACGGTTTGAAAAATGGTGGAATGTGCATAAGAGAGATGTTGGCCTTGTGAAGAACTTTTCGAAGAATAGAACTTTATCCTTTTAAATCAACACCAAAATATATGAAAATCCTAGTAAAATACACACCATGGAAGAGTGTGTTCTCATGTCTAGAAATGTTCTTTTGAACAAAGTCATATAAAATGACTTGTGCTTAATTGATGTTGCAATGACCATAAATAGTGAAAAGAACTTTAAAAAAAACTTTTTGAGTAGTATTATTGCAATTAAGCATCCTCAGAGTGATTCTTTGTTGTAAAATAAGACTCATAAGTCCCGATTTTGGTCGAAGATTCTTGCGTTTAAATTCAAATTCTTCATCACTTTCGAAAATATCGTGAAAAAGTTCACGATTTTGTTCATTAATTTGAAAAGTGGAGAGGTCAATTCCACTATATTTACAACCAAGATATTTGAAATTTGAAATAAAATGAGTGAATGAATGGATAGAGATAGATTTAACTAATAGAGAGTGAAGAGTTATGTTCTTGGTCAAAAAGGTGCCTTTTTAGAACATGGGAGTAAGTGCCAAAGAGAGGTAAATTTGAAATTTGAATTGAAATTTCTATTTTTGGTTTTCTGGCATATGTATCAACATATGATTTTTGGGTATGTCGACATATACCCCGAAATTTTCAAAAATAAAACTATGCTAATATACTCATACACACACACATATTTATATTTATTTAATATTATTATTAATCTATACGTTATTCCTAAAAACCATAATCAACCAAAAAAATGAAATAAAAATTATTAGATAAAAGGTATCATTTTTGCCGCTTTTTGTTGATCAGTTTTGACTAGTCTGTAGTTGTCGTGAAACACATATCCATATTTTCAGTATCTGGTTCATTATTGCTAAAGGAAGTGTCTCAATCACCCAAAGTTGCTGTATAAGCCTGTTTTCCTTCTCTAGATGAATCATTTACTTGTGAGATCTTTGATTTATTTAGATGCGGGCAGTCTCTCGGAAAATGACCAGGTTCATCACAGTTGAAGCATCTAGTTGTAGTTCTAGTGGTCTTGCTTTCAGGTTTTCGAAAAAAATTCATTTTCCTATACTTCGGGAATTTTCTAAAAATTTTGGTTATGAACGTAATTTCTTTGGCATTGTCATCGTCAGAATCCTTATCATCATTTATTGCATTGAAAGCGATGGATTTCTTTTGTATTGCCTTGCTTTCTTTTTTGCCCTGCAATTGTGCTTTACAGGATATTCAATTGCCAATTAACTCTTCAATTTTCAAAGTACTAATATCATTAGTCTCTTCTATTGTTAGTGTCATTTGGTCCCACTCTGAAGAAAGTGAGTTGGGGATTTTTCTAACTTGACCCTCTTGAATAGTTTTTACCTAATGCAACTAATTAATGCACTATATCTTAAAATCTACAGTACATGTCAAAAATAGACTCATTTGGATTCATTTTAAACAACTGAAACTAATTGGCTAGCATGGAAATTTTAGTTTATTTTACATCACTAGTGCCTTCATGTGTAACCTGTAGTGTTCTCCAAATTTCATACACAGACTCACAAATAGGGACTCTATTAAATTCATTTTTATCCGGTGAACAAAACAAAATATTCATGGTTTTAGAATTATTCTGTGCAAGTGTCTTTTGGTCAACAGTCCATTATGCAAAATTAGTCTCGGGTCCATTGTACTCATTTTGTGTAACATTCAAAATACCTAAACCATCAGAATGTAAGTAAATTTGCATTCTACATGACCAATAAGTGTAGTTACCACCATTAAAATGTGGGGGTCTAGTAGTGGATTATCCTTCGACAAAAGTATTAACAAATGTACCAACAGTGTTGCTAGTCATTAAACTTTTCAAAAACCAAATTACGAGTTTTTGAAAACCTAGTGCTCTATTACCAAGTGTGGGTATGGAATCATAAATCTTAAGGATAATTAAACACTGGAGGGGGTGAATAGTATTTTTTAACTTTTGTAAATATTTTTAAATTTCTTTCAAGTTTGATATTAAATCACATATTTTCAACGTAGAATTATATCATTAATCAATCATAGATGCAATCACAGATAAATAAAAACAATAAAGTACAGTAAAGAGTTAAAGAGATGACACTAAGGATTTTATACTGGTTTGGATTTCTCCTACATCTAGTCCCATACAATTGTTTGTATAGATTTCTTTTCAAATACAAATCTTCAAGTGGGCAGAAGGCAAACCCAATTACAGTCTCGATTCCGAGGTTACAAGACATACTCTCTTAACTTTTCGGGCATAGGATACACCCACTTGACTTGGAAAGGCTACAAGCACGACCACTTGGATTTCTGGGCTACCAAGCACACCCAATGGATTTGAACGGGCTACAATCACACCCAAGCAAATGCAAAATAGAGTTTGATCGTTTTTCTAAAGATAGTTTCTTGAGCTTTGGATACAATGGATCTTATAGCCTCTTGGACAACACTTTGATCTTTGATGTGAGAGAGAGAGATGATTTCAAAAAAGTAAGAAAGTAATATTGAATCAATACACAAAGGTATGGATTGATTCTATTTGATTTTGAAGAGAATTTTATATATTTTTAATGGAGATTTAGAGATAGTAAGAAGAGGGAAGAAAACAAGATAATAATTAACTAAAAATTTGTTTGAAACCTCTTATATATAGTGTGTAAATTGCTGTGTCCATTTGCGAAGAGTTGCGCTAAATAGACACTGTTGGGTGAGTTTCTGTCGAACCAACCATCTCCAAGTTTCTGTCGAACCAACCATCTCCAAAGTGCCTGCCGAACCAACCATCTCCAAAGTGCCTGCCGAAACCAACCATCTCCAAAGTGCCTGCCGAACCAACCATCTCCAAAGTGCCTGCCGAACCAACCATCTCCAAGCTGCCACCGAACCAACCATCTCCAAGCTGCCACCGAACCAACCATCTCCAAGCTGCCACCGAACCAACCTTCTCCAAGCTACCACCGAACCAACTACCACCGGACCAAGACATTTCGAACCAACACTACCAGGCCAGATCGCGTCTGCCCAGGCCCATCAGCAGTTGTATACATCTAAGACCCCTACCCCCAGCCCCACTCTATAAATAGAGGGGCAGGGGTACAACAATGGGGACAAGTTTGAGAGCTCAAGCACGGAGAGAACTTTCAAACAACTTTCTTTTACTGGTATCGAAGCTTTGTACTTGTAATCTGAACTAGAAAGGAGAAATAATATATAAAGTGGACGTAGGCACATTCTGGCTGAACCACTATAAATCTGCGTGTCTTTTACAGTTTAGTCCCTGCTTTTCACATATTTGCATAATCCACCCAAATCATTGAGAATAATATAAAATCAATTAAATCATACGACTTTGAGGTGTTTGTCCATTTTTTGTGCAAACATTTTTGGTGCTTTCATTGAGAGCTAGAAGCTCGAAGCTTCAGCTTCTTCCACTTAACCTTTTTCCTAACAGCATCATTCATCGTTTGGAAAACATGCCTCCCAAGCAGAAAAAAGATGTTAACAAAGGAAAAAACATCGCATCCAGCAGTCTTCCAGATCCAGTGGTCACGGATCAAGTAAATCGTCCTCCTCTAGCAGCAGTACCAAATGAAGGACAGGCTAATCCGACCACTCCTGCCGCAGAACAGCCCGCAACAATTACTAGGGCAGATTTAGACAGGGTTGTGGTTGAAGTAACTAACCGCTTCACGTCCCAGCAGGAAGCCTTGGTGGACCATCTCATGTCACGCTTAAGGGATGCTGAAGAGTCCAACCGCAACACTGAATCATGGGGCGAGTCCCAGTCTGGAGGATCTCAGAGACAACAAAGATCTTCCTTCTTCGAAGGAGCTAACGGCAGAAGCAGCCATGGTAGGAGCCGAGATCGAGCACAGCCCGAAGTTAGGCCTTAGGAAATGTTTGGAACCAAACCCAACAGGGGAGGTACCGGGCGGAGGTCAACTGTAGCTGAGCCTGTCATACTGCCTAACCACGGAAACGCCAATGAACGGGGCCGAGCTAGAGTCCAGCCCGAAGTTAGACCCGAGGAAGTGTTTAGATCAGAACCCAGCAGGGGAAGATCAATGCAAGGGCCAATTGTAGCTGACCCTAGCATGCTCCCAGAAGACCAAAGGCAGCCACTGGAAAATATGAGGAATGATAGACGATATCATCCCTACAGGTCATCTGGACGGAATCAATCCCATAGAACAGAACCAAGCTCGTTTCTATCTGCTCCAAATTCTGATGAAAGGATGGCACGCTTATTCAGAGAGTGCGTCCAACGGGAGCAAAGAGATCGAGGGATAGGCGCTAGGGTAACCAGCCCATTCGCCCGCAATATCGAAGTTGCTATCACCCCCCGAGAATGGAAGATGCCAACAATGGAACCTTACAAAGGAACCTCCGACCCCGTTGTACACTTACAGAGATACACACAACATATGCTCATGAGTGGAGCGACAGAGGGAGTACTGTGCAAATGCTTTCCACTATTCTTAGCAGATCTCGCTACCTCCTGGTTCTGTCATCTACCCCAGGGATCCATCAGCTCGTGGGAAATGTTGAAAGAAAAGTTTATCAGTCGGTTCCGCATTCATGTGGAACAACCTAAGGATGCTTATTCCTTATCCAGCGTCAAACAGAAACCTGGAGAGAAACTGCAGCAATACCTAACCCGATTCAATGCCGCAGCGGCCGCAGTTCAAGATGCCGATGAGAAGCTTATCCTAATGGCCCTCTGTAGTGGTGTGCATCCGGACACTAAATTTGCTAGAAGGTTGACAAAAGAAAAACCAGCTACTTTACCCGATTTCTTCCATGAAGCCGGGAAATATATGAGGCCTGAGGATGTTGCCGTTGAGGGGCAGTCAGGACAGCAAAATAAGGCAACTCACAGCAATGCGCCTGTTGTGGCAAGGGACGTTCGAAGAAATGATTCCAGAGACAATGCTGGGGGCAAGAAAGGAGAAAAGCGCATATATCGGCCAGGACCAAGATTCGACCTTACAATCCTTTGAACGAAACCGTCAAAAACATCTTCCTTGTCACCCAAGAAGAAGTTAGATACAAACGCCCACCATACAAGAAGGAATCAGATAACGCGTAGAAGTCCGGAAAGTTCTGCCGCTTCCACGAATCTCATGGGCATGATACCAATGAGTGTCATCATCTCCGGGACTTGATTGAAGAACACATCAGAAGGAAGAAACTGGAACGCTATGTAAAAGGTCAGGACAGGACTCCAGCTCCTGCCAATGAGAACCCAAGGCTACCCTCACCGGAGATCGGCAGAGGAAACCGCAACACTAGCAGCTCTAGTCAAGAGAAGATAGTGGTCCATACCATCTCGGGAGGACCGCACATCGCAGACAGAAGCTGGAAAGAGATGGAAAGATATGGAAAGTCGCTTAGAGACAATAAAGACTGGGTAAATTCGGTTATAGAAGAGCGCCACCCGAAGCGGAAAGAAAGTGACGACATCACATTCGGTAAGCGTGACCTAGAAGGAAGGCAATACCCTCACATGGATCCCATGGTTATCTCTGCCCGGCTTGGTCCCGCCGAAGTTTACCGAATTCTAGTAGACACTGGAAGCTCAGTAAATATCCTGTTCAAACATGCAATGAAGGATGTATCTCCCTGCAATAAACCACTACACGGTTTCACTGGATATGCAAAGATGCCCCTCGGGCAACTGGACCTCTTTGTTGAAATTGGATGTCATCCCCGCTCCGTTGTGCGGAAACAGACATTTGTGCTAATAGAAAACCACTCGGCCTACAACGTCTTCTTAGGAAGGCCAGCCTTGTCTGACTTCCAAATTGTCCTAGCCCCATGGTGCCTAAAGATGAAATTTCCAACGGACAATGGAGTAGGGGAAGTAGAAGGAGACCAGGACGTTGCTCGAGACTGCTATGTAACAGAACTTTGCAACAATCTCAGGAAGGATAAAGGGAAGGGTGTAGAGGTTGCCCTCTGCACAAAAAGTTTGGAAGCATAGCAACTAAAGAAAGCCCCTCCTCTTCGATATACCAGCGATCCCTTCAATGAATTAGACCCCAGGGACAAAGAGGAGGAGGCCACCGCCGAGCCTGCAGAGGCTATGGAATTTGTATCTGTAGACAAACATGACTCGAGTAGACTATTGAAAATTGGGTCCCAACTAAAAGCAGAGTTGAAGGAGCAACTCATCGACTTTCTCCGCCACAACTTGGATGTATTCGCATGGTCACACGCTGACATGACCGGAATCTCCCCCGACGTAGCATGCCACGTACTAAACATCGATCCTACCAAGGTGCCCATAAAACAAAGAAAGAGAAGTATGGGGGCAGAGCGATCAGCAGCCCTCGATGGAGAAGTAAAGAATCTACTTGCCAATGACTTCATACGAGAAGCCATCTACCCGGAATGGATCGCTAAACCGGTACTGGTAAAGAAGGCTAATGGGAAGTGGCGAACATGCATTGACTTCTCCAACCTAAACGACGCCTGCCCAAAGGATTGCTTCCCACTTCCCCGAATCGACCAACTTGTAGACAGCACAGCCGGGCATGAGCTCTTATATTTTATGGATGCATACTCAGGATATAACCAAATCCCTATGCATACTCCCGATCAAGACCACACTAGTTTCATCACTGACCGGGGTTTATACTGCTATAAGGTAATGCCTTTCGGACTTAAAAATGCAGGAGCCACCTACCAGCGCCTCGTCAACAAGATGTTTGCAGGGCTAACAGGACAAACTATGGAAGTATATGTGGATGACATGCTGGTAAAGTCAAGGAAAGCCGACGATCACGTAAGCCACCTAAGCGAGATGTTTCAAGTACTTTGCCAGTATGGAATGAAGTTGAATCCTCTAAAATGCTCCTTCGGAGTATCATCAGGAAAATTCTTGGGATTCATCGTCCATGCCAGAGGGATTGAAGCAAACCCTGAACAAGTCCGAGCGCTAAGGGATATCAAGATACCTTCCACTCGAAAGGAAATGCAAAGCCTGAATGGAAAAGTGGCCGCCCTAAGCCGATTCATCTCCAAAGCAACGGACAAGTGCGTCCCCTTTTTCGAAGCTCTAAAGAAAGACAAAGGAAAGTTCGAATGGACTGACGAGTGCTTAACCGCTTTCTTTAACTTAATAGAACACCTCCAGAGGCCACCGGTACTCTCAACTCCAAACGAAGGCGAAGAGTTATACCTATACCTTGCTGTGTCATCTCACGCCCTAAGCGCTGCCTTGGTAAGGGAAGACGACCGCACGCAGCGGCCAGTTTACTTCGTAAGTAAGAGGTTTACGGGGGCAGAAGTCAGATATCCTAAACTCGAGAAGCTAGCATACTGTTTACTAATCACATCATGGAAACTGCGTCACTACTTCCAGTCCCATTCCATCAAAGTTCTGACCGATCAACCACTGAGGCAGGTACTCCATCGTCCCGACACTTCTGGGCGACTACTTAAATGGTGCATTGAACTAAGTCAGTATGATATCACCTATCACTCTCGCACCGCCATCAAGGGACAAGCCATGGCTGATTTTATTGCAGAATTCACTACCAACGAAGATAAGGAGCAATTGGAAATAGCAGAAGACATCAAATGGAATCTCTTTGTGGATGGTGCATCAAACGAACAAGGCTCGGGGGCAGGTGTGGTAATAATCACTCCCAGGGGAAATAAGCTGCACTATGCTATAAGGTTGGAGTTCGCTGCCACCAACAACGATGCAGAATATGAAGCAGTGATAGCTGGATTAGAACTTGCCTTAGAAATCGGAGCCAATTCTTTGTGTCTTCATAGCGATTCTCAACTTATTGTAAATCAAATACTAGGAGAATTCCAAGCTCGAGAAGAACGACTCATAGCATATTTAAAGAAGACCAAGTTGCTTCTCAGCCGATTGGACCACTACTTAGTCAAACACATCCCTCGGGAAGAGAACCAAGAGGCCGACGAATTGGCAAAGCAAGCAAGTGTGAGAGACAGCGCCATCTTTGGAGCAGTAACCATCTCAAAGCAACTGACCCCAAGTTTTGAGCAAGTGAATCTGATAGCTGCAACCGAAGAAGCAACTTGGATGACTCCCATCCGAGACTACTTACAAAGCGGCACACTACCCAACGGGCGTAACGAAGTCAAGAAAATCTTGAGGAAAGCTTCCCGCTACACAATACAAGAAGACATCCTCTATCGGCGTGGATTCTCTAACCCGTTTTTAAGGTGTGTCGTTGGGAGGGAAGCCAAGGAAATCTTATCCAACATTCATCAAGGAAGCTTCGGAGATCACACCGGAGGGCAAACTTTAGCAAAAAAGATACTCCGATATGGATATTTCTGGCCCACCTTAAGCAAGGACGCCTTAGATTTCGTCAAAAAATGTGACAGATGCCAGAAGTTTGCTAAGATTCCACGGCTACCAACAACTGAGATTACTCAAATGACCAGCCCTTGGCCCTTCGGAATATGGGGAATTGACTTAATCGGCGAGCTACCAATGGGCCGACGCGGGGCCAAATATGCTATAGTGGCAGTCGACTATTTCACCAAATGGGTGGAAGCGGAACCTCTGAATAAAGTATCTTCAGCAAAAGTTATTAACTTCTTGATCAAAAATGTTCTGTGCAGTTACGGAGTCCTACTCAAAATCATATCAGACAATGGACTTCAGTTTGACAGCGAGGAATTCGTCAACTGGTGCCGAGATCACGAATTCACAAAAGCTTCTCATCCGTAGCGTATCCCCAGGCAAACGGACAAGTCGAAGCCGTCAACAAAATTCTGAAAACTCTAATCAAAAAGAAACTCGAAAAGTCGAAGGGCGCTTGGGTGGATGAACTCCCTACGGCACTATGGGCCTATCGCACATCCTTCAAAACATCAACGAGGCATACTCCTTTCTCTTTGGCATACGGATCGGAGGCTATGCTCCCGGTTGAAACCATTGTGCCTTCCCACCGTAGGATCCATTATAATCCAGAAGAGAACGAAGAACTCCTTCACATGTCTTTGGATCTAGTTGAGGAGAGAAGAAATGATGCAGTCCTTAAAGCAGCAGCCCACAAGCAAAAAGTGGCAGCACAATACAACTCCAAAGTCAAGCATCGTACCTTACAAGAAGGGGATCTTGTCCTCAAGCGAATCTTCCCTTGCCCAGGAGCACTAGATCCAATCTGGGATGGACCATATGTAATTCATAAAGATCTCCACAATGGAGCTTATATGTTGTCAACAGTGGACGGAGAGGTGTTCCAGAGGGCATGGAACATCCAACACCTCCGTCGATACTTTTCTTAACTTGTACTGCCCATATGAAGTGAATTAACAAAGAGAATCAGTGGATGTAGGCCTTTTTGTGCCGAACCACTTTAAAAAACCTTGTCTCTTTTTTAACTTGTTCCTTTATATCTTGGCTGCTTGTTAACTTTATCCTTTTCTGTTGAACAAAATCCTATGCGTATAGCATTTCCACTAAAAGCACTCCACAGCGCAACTTCACCTGGACAAGACCTAACAGGTACTATGCGAATCTATGCCCTCGCCAATTAGACACTTTTGCTCCGACATCCCTCTGCTGCGGGTTAACTCATTGCTCGCGACGGCCCTTAAAGCCAAATGTAATGAGCCGATTATAAGCCACCGACAAGGCCGACTATAGCCGAGGCAGCTCATTACGGCATTCGGCTCGCCGGCAACTGTGAACTGACTATAAGCCCCAACATAAGGTATGGCCAGCCAGGGGCAGTTCACGGTTGACGATCGGCACACACGCTAGCCGGCCACAGTAAATCGAATAATACCCACGATTACGGGCCATAATGGCCCGGGTAGTTACTGTGCGCGATCTCGGCTCCGATGTGTCTTAAGTGCGGCTGTGGTAAAAAAGAATTAACTCCCCGCGGAGGCGTAAGATTGGTGACAAATGTCTCCAAGACCCACAGCTAGGGAAAGTGACTACAAAGCCCGTTTACCACGAACTTAAGCACATCGAAGGCCTTCCGTGATTGGAAGTTTTTACTTTTTCACATATTTCAATTTTACTTAAGAAATTTTTCTCCTATCCTCTGTAACAATCCATGAAGTACAAGACACAGAATAGGAGACATTCACTAATAGAAGCGGACACTCACAGCAAGATACTGGACCGCACCCCTTACTTGGTCACACAGGATATTCAAAGCTGCCATCCACAAGCAAAATATAAAGGGCGGTATTTCCTTCATTCATGTGTAAACACATGACTATAATTTATTCACACCTCACGCTAACATTGCAAGTCATGAAATTATGTTTTAAACAAGAACCTGACATCAAACACAATTTAATTACAAGAATATGCATAGCTATATTTCTCATACAACATGTCAAAATAGCCAAAACATTCAAAAGACAACCGAATCAGCTTAAGTTAAAGAATTACACGTCAAGAATAGAGCTATTTATTACAAGTAGCAAAAATTACAACCTAAGAGTTACTTTACTGTTTTAAGACTAACATATACAACCATGTCAAGTCCACAAAAAAAAAACTTTCCAGGTCGAATCAAGGAGCCGGCTGCGTCGGAGTCTTATTCTTGTCATGTTGCCCACCTGTCCGGTCAGAGAAAGAATTCATTAGTGATAAGCAACCAAGTTAACGGAAAGACTAGAAAGGAAGACTTACCAGCATCTGCTCCTTGATCAACTTGATCATCATCCTCCACTTGCACACATGCCTCCTCAGCTGCAAGCAACCGCATGCCCTCCTTCACCGCCACCTTCTCCTCCTTGGTAAACTGGGCAGTAACAACATCCATCCTAAAGGCCACACCACCTTCCTTATCTGCCTCAGCTTGGGCCTCCTCTAGAGCTCTGAGACAGATCCTAGCCATAACCCGGGGGTAATCATCCATCCAGGACAAGTTACCCTACCTCCAAGTACGGAAGTACATATCCTAGAGCATCCCCTCCATCAGCCCCTCGTTCTCTTCAAACTCCCTCGTCCGGGCCTTGGAATCCGACAACCTTACGACGGCAGCATCTCTCTCCAATTGGTATCTCGAGCAGTCAGCCTGAAGGGATTTCCACATCGCCTCCATCTCCTCCCTCAACTTGGCTTGAGCAAGCTTCGCAGCCTCAAGCTTCCCAGATAACTCCTCTATCTGCTCAAGATCCGCTTTCCGAACCTCGTCCACCGTGGCAATGGCCATATCGATCCGTTCCTTGCAAGTAGCCTCCATTTTCCGCAGTTCGGCCCGGTTGGCCTCTTCCATAGTTTTCTTTAGACGTCCGAAGGCGGCCTCGTGCTGAGAGATCTGGATGGCCTGATCAGCGAGTTGCTTGGCCTGGTCGGAAACCACTAACTGCAGTCTTATGTTGGCAGTCCCAATTTCCTCCCCGGCCTTGACCAGTCGGGCATGATGCCCCATCAACTTCCTGGTCTCCACAGCAACCTGGTCGATATTTGCTTTAGCTTCGTTCCCCATAGCGACAATCCGAGTAGTAAGCAAATCAAGGTCCAGGGACTTGGCCTCATCAAGCACCCTTACCATAGGATTACGAGGAAGAAGGTGCTCGCCAGTAACCTAATCAAAAGAGATGTCATGAGATGCCGGGTCCAGGTCCAGATGACCCGCAAATGGATTGCGTGCTAAGCCAGGATGATCTATCGGGATGACGGTTGGGTTCTCAGACGGATGGGGAGAGGGCATAAGCTCGGTATCCTCCTCTGTAATGTCGTAGATAGGCTGGAGTGGGGCCGGGGTTCGAGAAGAGATTCAGACGAAGACCGACTCCTCTTCCTCTTCTGTATATCTTCTTCGATAACTCCGAGAAGAGGACGATAGCCGACTATGTCTCCCGGGCGGTTAGTAGAAGGCTTCGGCTTGGCGGAAACTTTGGAGAGCTTGTATTGTTCAAGCCTGTGCCGAAGATCTGAGGTCTTAGCCGTTTTACCCGCTCCTGATATGAAAACCAAGTGTCACCAATATGTATTAAGTCATCATTCAAGAATTAAAAGAGTAAAGAGAAGTTCACCTTGAACCGCCGAAGTTGCTTCAGTAGAGGCGCTCCCGGAAGATAAATCAACGCCGGTCCCAACTTTATCGGCTCTCTTGGACTTCTCCGTCCCCTCCAAACCTTCGAAGGCTTGGCGGAAAGCGTCATCCGTCCACTCTTGCATCTCGCCTACTTGCCCAGAAGACAAAGCCCCGACACCGTCGCCACCTCCAGCGCCTTCTCCTCCATCTTCGCCTTGCTCCTCCTCCACCTCTCCCTCCTCCGGGATATATGGACATGTGCTGGGAGAGGGACCGTCAAACTTTCTGAGCTTCTTCCCCCCGGCAACCGGGTGTTTCGGAAAGGGCCTCCTTTTACTGCTCTTCGATTCGGCCCCTTCTTTAGCTTGGGCAGCCTTCTCTTCAGCCGTGTCCCTCTGCTTGACCACGGACTACTGTGTAAGGATCAAGTTGTACTCCAAGAGTGTAGCGTTCCTGATCAGGTAGGCAGCCGACCTATCTCTCCCAGTAATAGCTTCTATTTCTGCTGCCGTCTGAACCAGGCGATCATTCTCCACGACCGCAAAACCACCTGTAGCTAGCAAAAAATAAAAACACATAAGAAAGAGTGTTGCAACCAGAACGGGAATTAAAAATAAAGCTTTGACTTACATCCGGAGGTGAAGCGCCGAATAGGAACGGAATCATCCCTGACAAAAAACCATTCCTTCTTGAACATGCTGTACTTGGAGTATAAATCCAGGACCAGCTTAAAGGATATGGCCGATTCCAAGCTGATGTAGGGAGACCCCTTCTTATAGCCTCTCAAGTTGTACAAATACCGGATCTCCCGGTTGGAAGGAGGACGTCCATATCTCCTCTGGAAGATGACGAAGAGACTCACCAGAATGGCATAGGAGTTGGGCTGAAGCTGGAATGGAGCTACCTTTAGATATGTGAGAAAGCTGACTACCTAGGTGTTGAGAGGCGGGATGGCACCACACATGCAATGGTATCTGCTGTAGGCAAAGTATCCTTCGGGAGGATCATACGGCATAACTCCCGCATCCGGCAATAACATGCGTGCTCGGTCGATCCCGAAAGAGCGAGATATAACATCAAGTTGCTCGCCCTTGAGTAAGCTAGGGAAGCAATCAGGAGGCAAGTTCAGAAGTTCCTGAGGACCATATCCATCTACCAATGATCTCGGGGTGGGCCCATGGCGGGCAGATCCTGGCTGAACTGGGGGCACTGAGGAAGGCTCTTCTCTGTCCTGAGATCTCTTCTTCTCCGATCGGGTTGCCACTTTGTGAGACATTTATCTGCGAACACAAGAGAGCACGTTGTTAGAACAAAGGATGCAGGGATATAAAACGGAAAGTTTTCATACTCATCCGGTGCTAAGTCCACTCGGCATAAAGTTCATTCGGTACTAAATTTTTTTTTTATGCTCACTCGGCAAAACAAAGAAAATCTCATTCGGAAATCAGAAACGCCGTGGTTCATCCGGCATAAGGTCCATTCGGTATCAAATTTTTAGGTTCATTCGGTAAAACGAAGTAAATCTAAGAAGTCATTCGGCAATCACCTGATATGGCGGTACGATCGATTCGGGAAATATGACTGATTCGGCAGGAGGTTCTGATTCGGCTATTTCGTTCGGTGGGAAATAACGGAAGCACTAGGCCCTTACTTATAGGCGAAGGTAAACCACCGGACCAACCGGTTCGGTACAAGAAATCAGATGGAAGCGTCGAAACTGGATAACCTAAAAACAAAGCATGCCATGTGCATGCACATGCCTTACTTTGGGGGGCAAGTGTTGGGTGAGTTTCTGCCGAACCAACCATCTCCAAGTTTCTGCCGAACCAACCATCTCCAAAGTGCCTGCCGAACCAACCATCTCCAAAGTGCCTGCCGAACCAACCATCTCCAAGCTGCCACCGAACCAACCATCTCCAAGCTGCCACCGAACCAACCATCTCCAAGCTGCCACCGAACCAACCTTCTCCAAGCTACCACCGAACCAACTACCACCGGACCAAGACATTCCGAACCAACACTACCAGGCCAGATTGCGTCTGCCCAGGCCCATCAGCAGCTGTATACATCCAAGACCCCTACCCCCAGCCCCACTCTATAAATAGAGGGGCAGGGGTACAACAATGGGGACAAGTTTGAGAGCTCAAGCACGGAGAGAACTTTCAAACAACTTTCTTTTACTGGTATCGAAGCTTTGTACTTGTAATCTGAACTAGAAAGGAGAAATAATATATAAAGTGGACGTAGGCACATTCTGGCTGAACCACTATAAATCTGCGTGTCTTTTACAGTTTAGTCCCTGCTTTTCATATATTTGCATAATCCACCCAAATCATTGAGAACAATATAAAATCAATTAAATCATACGACTTTGAGGTGTTTGTCCATTTTTTGTGCAAACAGACACTTCAATTCAAAATTTGAAAAACTAAATTGCGGCATGTATGTTGACTTATCTACAACATGTATGTCGATATATACATGAAAATTTTGAAAACTAATTTCTTTAAAAATTCTTTGAAAACTCTATACTTTGTAAAATAGTTTGACACTTTGTAAAACATTTTAGACACAGTTTATAAACATTTTGAACTTTGATAAACTTTTATAAAATACTTTTAAATATATTTTGAAAATTTATTTTATTTTAAAAATATAAAAGATAGAAAAATAAGAGATAGAGAACGAAGATTGCTACCAGACACTTTCATAATATTCTATGACTCTATACACTATACTATAGTTTGAGATCTTCATATCTTGGTCTGTATACTCATGAGTCTTCATGCCCATTCATTGAGTTTTTATACTGTACAGTCTTTGATTCAATACTTGTATAATATCCTGCACTACATACTATATAACTTGGTAAAACATTGGTATTCATATTTTATATGAATGCATATTGTCGTTTATTAAGATTGTTAGCATCAAAATCAATAACTAAGGTACAAACATCTAAAATAGCTTTTGGATCACAAAAATGTAAAATACAACTCGAGTTATGGTGGAATTCCCAAAGAGGAGCAGCTCAAATTTTTGTGAAAATACACATGCCCACCATATTGGACACGGTTTTTCGCCTAGCAAACTTCAATATTTCACAAAACACTCTGAACAAAAGTTGTTTCTTATATTCTCAACATTTTAGAATAGGTAAGAATGTTGAAATAGGATTAAACATTTGAAAGATATGGTCATTCGAATACAACGCTGTTTTATAGAGTTCACATTTTCAAAACAGCGTTTTGATTCAATTTCAAATTAAATTTCAGCATTAGTAAACTTCAAAATGTTGAAAAGTGATTAACATGAAAGTTGTTACTTATGAAGATATCTTACTAACCAAGGAAGAATCAACAAAGTCGGATCACACCATCACAAGTTATGATTATATTAATAAGCACTAGAAATTTTTTCCCACTTCCAAATATACTTCCATTTCTTTCCAAAAAAAATTCCAATACTTTGAAATAACTTTCCAAAGCATTTATCAAATCTTGTCAAACTATATCCAAACAATTGATACCAAAATTCCATGGCCATTTAGAATAATTTTCTTCCAAATGTATATCCAAAATAATTTTTAATATAATCCATTAATCAAAAAGCTCACTCCTAAAAGTGTTTCACTTTAAAAGTAATTTTTTCAGAACTCCAAATTTCAAATTTATAATATTCTTTGAAACGTTGTTCCCAAAACATTGGTATATTCCTCAAAAATATATTTTTCTAAGTAATTGTATTTCTTTTTAAGATATCGTTAACTTTTCGCAAAACATTTTACTTTTTATAAAATATTATTCTTCTTCCAAAATAATAATTTTCTCTATTCTCTAGAAAAATTTACTCGTTTCAAAATATTTTTTATCACTCTAATTCCTTTAAAATAATGAATATAACTTTCTTCGAAATATTATTTCAAACATGGTTTTTAATATAATTCAAAATATTTTACTTCTCTTCAAAATAATACATCCATTTTAATTCTTATTTAAACCATTGCCAACCTAAAAATTTATTTCATTTTATTTTCAAAAACTTACATACACACATACTTTTATATCACAACGCATCTCATTACAAATATATTTACATCATTCAACCAAGTCACAATAAAAAATACTACATGGCAGGCATACAGTACAATCATAACACCATAATTCATACAATTTCAAATTCTAATGTCTAAGAATATCGATAATGCCTCGCCATAATTTTTAGCAGCTCACTTCGCCAATTAGCCGTAGTGTCGACCGTGTGATCAACATTACTTCACCATTGACTATAGCTATCCACTAATGCCCGGTGGCTGCAATCATCGCTTAAAACTTCTATAATAGAATATCTTTATTATTTCCAAATATTTACCAACTTATCTTCCCAAATAATACTTTACCTTTTTTCAAATAATATATACTTTCATATTAAACATCTTTATATGATTTATCAAAATACCATATAATTTTTTTTAAATATAACTTATAACATCTATTTAAACTATAACTTTGTTTTCAAAACATCTCCAAAATTATTACAAATATTTTTCTACCTTTCCACAAATTAAACTTTCATTAAATATTAGTTTCGATGTTATTCAAAATATTTGATCCTTTCAAAACGTTTACTCTTCCCAAAATAATGTGTCCAAATGTCTCGTCCTAGTGTTTAGAAATCCTTATCGATAATATTGGCCAAACGCATCGACTAGAATACTTAAATCACTCAACAGACAAATTAACATGAAATCAGCTTCAAAATTAACCTCTTTGAATATCCATATTTAAATATTTTCATATGGAAAAAAATTGTTTGCAAAAACCATACCGTTTCTAGTATCTTACAAAAATATGAACTTTTAATGGAAAATGTTCCATTCACAAAATATACTTGCTTTAAAAATATTGTTCGATCTTCAAACTACCTTTTCCAAAATCAGTTACTAACATTTATCATTCAAAATTTTAATTCCTTTCAAATTAATATTCAACTTATCTCAAACTATTTCTGTTCCATAAATCTCAAATATCACTCAAAAATATGATTTTCAATCCTTTTTATATATTAAATTATATGTTAGTTTGAATAAAAATATTTATTTTCAAAACGTCCATATACATTCAATTCAACAACTAATAACAACAATACAAACTATCACACATCATCCATCCATAGTATCAAATAAGCATTTACAACAATACATACATTTCAAACAAATAAATAAATGTTTCCAACGGAGAACAATCAATCAGCTTCCGCTGTGCAACTCTGGTGGATAATGTATCTCTACATTCATATTCAAGCCACATAGAGGTTTAACATTCATCGTCATTAATGCCGACACTACTCGTCGGACTAACAACTTTTACCTTCATCAACTACTTTGTATCTCATACAGAGACTTAAACTTAGAAAAATGTAGAAAAAATATATTATGATATAATAAGAGAAATACAAATACGTCCTCATATAATTACCCCTGTAATCATCGTATACTTATATTATTACTTAAGTATAAACAATAATCTACCACACAACCACGGGACATGGACTCTATGTCTCATCTAAGGCCAGGACTCTTGTCTCTTATAATATGTATTGTTCTAAACTTGCTCTAATACCAACTTTAACACCTCCACCTCTATACCGATACTATCCAAGAGTGTTACTGGGTAATATTGTCAGATAATACAGAGAATAAGCCGATATGGGGCTTACATACATGAATATTCCATTGGGCTAACACTGGTACATATTTCAAAAATCATAAACAACTCAAATGTATGTACACAGTATCGGCACAAAACAATAAACACGTGTGACTCCATGATAGAACAATACAATGTAAAATAAATAGCAGAGATCACAAAGTCAATCGCAGCGATAATATATAAGAATAAATATACTCAAGTCCAAGTGGGTTTACAAAAATAGTCAAATACCCACTAACCTCAAAAATATGCATAACATGACCAATATATATACATCTCATCAACACACGCGAACACATGTAACTTATATATACAAAATGACATACAAATAATCTATCCTCCATCTAAGCCCAACATCCACAAACTGGTAAACTTGTCCTTGAACCTATAATGTCTTGGTTTGACCTGAGTATTATATAAATAACACACGGGTCAGATTATGTCTAGGATGCAGGTGTAAATATATCTCAACAATAGTAAGGTATATCAAGATAACATGAAGTGATGTAAGGGTACTTAATACGAAAACACATCACAAAACATGTATAGGTATCATCACCCATATAGAAAGTCAAGTCAAACCATGTACTAGTGAATAATGTCAAATAGGTGAAATAATCCATGCATCCAAATATCATTAATATAAATAATCACAATGACATGGGGCATGCTCTCAGCAATGCCCCCGATTATCTCTCACATAATAGTAAGGTAGACATACCCTATATCCATCATAATCATCACATATAACACATACATGCAAGAAATACAAATATGGCATACCCTCAGTAGCCAAAGTCATCTCTCAAATAACCGTGAAAGATAGGAAAGGGTCTAACTTGATGCTCTTAGCATCTATAGCTATCATCGATAGCAATATAAACAATATGTATGGGGTTACTCAACTAGAAGGACTCTCAATCCAATGAATAATCAAGGAGGTTGATGATCCCATAATAATCAAATAGACATTAGCCTTACAGTATTGACTTAGCTCTTAGCTAACGAAATAATCATATGGTCTCTAATACCTCTAATAATCTACTCAACTCTCGGTATCGTAGACAATTACCTTGGAATTTCAGTCCAATTGGGCTCTAAGCTCCATATATAACTATATTAGCACCAGTATTGGTAAATGATCTAGATGGTTCTCAGCAACATCTATAATGATATCATAAAAATGAATAAGTAGTGTCTAAATCAAAATTAACTAGACAGGAAACTGACAGCTCTCAGCTTGCTCCAAGAGCCTTCCTCATACGCTCTCAGTGCTACTCCTACAATCATCAGTTACATCGACGGCCTTCATGACCCAATATCCATCTAATGCAAGACAACACTATGCAATGGTCACGACCCTACAAATGCCTTAATGGTAACCGATTGCTGGCCTAAGTGACATGTGGGCTATGGCTCCCAGCCGTATACACAAAAGGTGTGTCATAGATTTTGGGAGCGAACCCGCAATCAGGCCGCTAGGATGGATAATAGCCAATCTGGTTTACTCCCATCGTATAATGAGAGCATACACATAAGATAAACACACTTATGGCTCTCCGCCTACATACTCTCAGTGCGGATCACCAAAAATATAATACCCCCTATAATCGACCATGTTAAAGTAAAATCTACTTACAGAAAGTAACCGAGCAACTATCAGATCAGGCGTCCTATACCACCTGGTGCTACTTGCTCATTTACTCAATGCTCGTAAATTGCACTCATATAACATAAATATTCTATATAATAAGTCCAAATAATAACTGAAGAAATAATTACCGAATGCCTCATACCAAACGGTACTATAACTTTGTTCATTCTAATTCCTTGTTACATAAAAATATAAATCGATCAAAAAATACACTTCTCTTATTTATTGATTCGGAAGGGGTTTTAAAATATGTTTTTCTCAAAATCTAAAAACAATTTCAAATATCAAATTTTTAATTGAACGAAAACCAAATAAAAAAATTCTCATTCTTTCAGAAATTTTTGTTTAAAACCTCTAATTTAAGATCAAAGCAATCACCATTTCAAATCTTCTTCCAAATTTCAAACTGATAACTTTATTTTGAAAAGCAACTTATACAACTTGAAATTCTTCCCTGATATTTTTAAACTTCTAACAAAGGAGTTTTATAATTCAATAATTTCCCTTAATTAGCAAATCTAGATGATTTGTCTCAAAAAGGATTTTAAATTTAAAATATTTTCCAAATCCATAATATCAAATTTTCAGAAAAAATATTCCAAAACCTTTATTCACATCCAATCCCTTTTAAATAGCTTTAGAGAAAATAACATATCTATCTGAAATTCTTTTCTATATAAAATCTTGCATTTTTAATATTATTTGTATAACAAAATTCCATAATTTCTCATTTCATTATAATTCAGGAATATAATTCCCAGGCTTCTAAAATAATTTTCCTTTTATTAAAAATAATCAAATATTAAATATGTTGCTTCAAAAATTATTCTTAACAAATATATATATATATATATATATATATATAAGCATTCCATAAATACATCACATTCATCTTAATATAATTTCCAAAATTTCATTTTATAAATTCATTTTATAAATTTCCAATTTATTAAGTCCAAATTAAATTAAATTATCATTTAAAATTATAAATTATAAATTCTTATTTTATAAAATTTATAAAAATCCTTCAGACATTTTATAATTGTAGATAAATGAAAATACATATTCAAAGATTCACTTATTTAATTAGATCCTGAAAATCATTACTTTCCAAATAATTTATACTCATTAAATTTCTTAAGCTAATTTCACTTTTATATTTATATTAATAATAGCATTTCCAATATTAAATAAAAGTACTTGTTCCAAAATCACTGATAATATTTTCAATCTTAAATAAAATTCATTTCAAAATCCATTATTTATTTCCAAAAATATTTCATTTCCATCAAAATTTTCAATTTCAATTTATTCATCCCTTTCCGATCAATTACTAATGTGATCTCATCACATCAACCATCAATCAAAGATATGCAATTTAATTTTACTGAATTCAATCTATACCAACAACCAATACAACAGCAGACGATTAAAAAACTCATAAACAAAAGCATCGCATTGGTGAGTTATCAAGATAACTCACCCAAACAATACCAATCCCAATCAACTATTCAACATCAACCAATGACAATCAATATCAAAAAAATCAATTTCAAGCTAATACGACATGTACTAGAGCATAGATGTAGAGCATAGATGTAAGTAAGTAATTTTATTCACCTCGTGTTAGATCCAAAATTCGAGTAATCAAACCCTTCATTGCTTCCTTCCCAATTTCAACCCAAAGCTTTAGGCTCCATGTCCACTCACATATACAGCCTAAGCAGCAGCAGGTTGTACTCTCAGGATATGCGTAGTAACTGCCGCAGGCAGTAAGGAGAAGCTAAATGTCATCATCACATCTAACCTCTGCCTTCCCATCGCTGCCACTAAGAGGAGTGCAAGCCTTCCCATCATTGACAAGATTCAGCCTCCTTTATCGCTCATCAGTCACTCCCTGCTCGCGACCAGGTCGTGCCTCAAGGTTAACTCCGACTTCTGCCTTAGTCCCATCGATCGCCTCTTCATCTCCTGTGCATGAGCTAAGATCGCTTCCCCTCCTTCGTGAACTCACCCATTCCATGTCGCGCTTGAAGTCGTGTTTTTCTAAGTGATTCTTTTTTTTGAAGTGGTGATTTCCTCTGTAGTGAATTAAGGCTGAAGTGATCAATTGAGGTTTGCCTTTGGGTTTGGGTTGGTGAAGGGAAGAGTATTCTAGAAAAAGGGAGAAGGTTTAAATGGGCTTTAATTGCTTTGGGCCTGATTTCAAATCAATTCAAATTCTAATTCAATCAAGTTTTACTTCATTTTCCATACAAATTTAAATTTAGATTCTCAATATTTATTTATAAATATTACTTCAATTCATTTCACATTAGTTTACACTTCATTATGCTGAATATATTTCAATAACTACCCAATTTAGTTCAATATGATGCCCGCTTATTAATTTTTCATTATTATAATCGCAACAATGATTCACACTTATAAAAATATTTTGTATTCAATTAAAACAATTTATTCAATTTCAGTCTACTATTTGAAAAGAATTTATAAATTAGTTCAATTTATTAAATCAAAATCTTTTATTAAACAAAGTTTAATTAACTAAATATTTATTTTTAAAATATTAATTACTAAATTTCAAATCAAAATGATTTTTATTTTGATTAAATTTATTTCTTTCTACGGCGTAGAAATCAGGGTTGTTACACAACTATAGTCATTCAATGGACGTCATGCCATGATTTAACTATAATCAAACTGAAGTCTCAAGATTGGAGTTCAACGGTATTCTCAAGTCGAGAAAATTGTGTAACATCGTCACTTCGAGATTCTCTATTTTATCTTAGTTATATTAACCAACAAAAAACCCTCGAGTGGATCATTCTATGGTTTTCCAATAATTATCAATACATAACTATTTGGTGCCCCCAATAGCCATGAGTAATACACTGCCTAACATATGGAGAGCATTACTATTACCCAAATTTTCATAAATAAGAAGACATGCTAATAATATTTTCTTGCTTTTAATCCACTTCAGTCCGGGCCGGCTTAGGCCTAGGCCAGCCTACCACAAGCTACTCGAGAGTCAAATATAGGCAGCAAGTCTTCCTCGGCTACCGTCTAGGTTGGAACCCTGTCAGCCATCCTCTTTATGGCACTTCAGATCGGCCTACCGGCTAGTGCACCCTAAAGCAATGACAACAGCCAGCTCATCGAGCAAAGCAAGGCATCGGCACTATTCAGCCTAGCCACAGTCATCCTGCCTCCTTTTATGATCAGCAGGCCATCCTGCACTCTTATCACTGCCTAGAAAGTGTCCGATAGAGGAAAATGCTCAAGAACTTATTGAAGACGGAGTGTGCTGCCACCATCAACACCTTCTACATCAATTCTCATAAGAGATCGCAATGAGCTCCAGGCATCCTTGCCAAGGAGTAGACCAAGACTTCAACCGTGACATCCAAGTCAGAGGCACCAACCCCTACTTCTTCCAAAGGGTTGCAGAAGCTTCCAAATCGACATGAGGTCGGGAAAATAGAAGCACTAAAGCAAGGAAGTACCCTAGCTTTATCTGAATCCATAGCTCAAGACCTACTTTCGATCAACGTCAGAACTTTGGGCAGGAGGCCTGCTGATAGAGTTAGGGGTATGCCCTAGGGGCGATTATGTAATTTGTTACATAAATCTAACTTAATAAGCAATCTTGTTCGAAATAAAAGGTGTTTTATTTCTATTATATACTTGATATAATATATTATATTAATTAAATAATTTAATTAAAAGTGTATTTAATAGAAAATCCATAATTGTATGTTTTGTGATAGTAGTTGCAAAATGTTATACCCATAAGCAATTTATCACAATGAAAATAAACATACCATTTTAAATATTCCTAGTCAAGATATATCGAGATTGGATTCGATGCATCTGTTGAGACTAGAGTACGTAATGCTTTCCAAATGTTGGATAGTGTACTACCCATGACTGTTGGGAGCACTAAGGTGTTACGTACTAATAGTTATTGGATAACCATAGAGTGGCTCACTCGGCGGTTTTCTACTAAGGTCAAATAGAAAATATCAAAGTGAATAATTTACATAGTTCTCTTAACTTGAGAATACCGTGACCTTTAATATGAAAGCTCTGCTTTGGTTATAGTTAAATCATGGCATGACGTCTATCGAACGACTATGATTGGGTCGAGTGAAAGTATTGAAGTGAAACACTATTCAAGAGAGGATTCGTCTCCTCGGTTATACAGAGTTGGTATCATGGTCAACTAAAGTCAACTCAAAGCCAAAATCTTGGGCCAAAGTAGTTCGATTAATAATAATTGTTATTATTGAACCAAGGACTTTATGTTTGGACTATAGAATTGAATACATATGATGTTGGAATTTTGACCATAACCAAATTCTGTAAGTCCAAAGAGATATAGTTTTGATGAAGAGAATTGATGTAAATAATTATCACTACTAGGTAACGCTTAAATAAGTAAAATTGGATTTTACCGAAAAGACATGTAAGCGATAAATTCAGTCAAAATGTCACTCCACTAGCTAAGATGATAAGTGAACATTAATATTCGAATAGTTCGATATTAATCGCTAACCGAATTTATACCTGCGAGTGGCATAATTGCATTGATAGATTCTATGAAACACCATATGATTTAATTGATTTATAAGTTATTGTAAATTAATTAATATTTTTGGAAAATATTAATTATTTATTTATTTGATGTATTGGATGCCATTAATAATTTTTTAATGTCATTAGTATTTACTTAAGCCCATATATAAAAGTTGTATATGTACAAATCAATATAAGATATTGATGAGCGTTTAAATTTGATTTAAATGTAAGTATTTGCTAAGTGTTATTGGAAAAAATTAAAGGGCCATAAAACCTCTTTCGTTCAATCCATATAAAGAAAAGGAGGCTTGGAATCCAATGGTTGGATCTAGAAAATGAAGGAAGCAGGTTAAAGAAGGTTACCCCTATAAATACCTTGCCTTTCATTCACTTGCTTCTCTTAATCATTCTCTTTGAAAACCCTAGCCTCTATATCCCTTTTCTAACATTCATGGCTGAAATTCAATGAAAAATAAAAGAACAAAATTATTTTAACGACATCCAGTTAAATCAATCAAATAATAAGTGGTTCTCCTTCTCTTGCAAAGCTAGGAAACCGATACAGATTTGGATCTAGGAGTGTCTATCAAACAAGGTGCATTCAAGGACTACATCTATTAAGTATGATCTATTTTCTTTTACGTGTATATTCATCATGATGTTAGAAATCTATCATTTGATTATTTTGACAAATTTGTATATGCTTTTGTTGTCCATCTTTAATTTGTATATGTATAGATCTGAAATTTTTAAATTTCTTGATTTGAATTGGATCTAAAAATAATAACAATGGTTTTGATTGTTGATTCTTATTTTTTTCTTTATGTTGTTGTTGTTGTCATTTTAGATCTGAATATAATTATTATTAATTATTATATATGTATGCATGTATGTATATTTAGTTGAATGTCAATGGTGATTTAATTATTTCACAATTAGTTTTATGTCATATATATGTATATGTATGTATGTATTTTTGTGTGTATGTATGTAAGTATGTATGTATATATATATATATATATGTGTGTGTGTGTGTGTGCGTGTGTTTGTATTAAATTAAATTTAAAAACTATTTTACAATGAATGTTAAAAAACATTTATATATATACATACATACTCATCTTGACGTTAATGGAGACCCGTTTTTCATGTAGAAATCTACATATATTAACATTCTAGTTTTGTTTAATAAATTTCACTTCATTATTGCTTGTAAAATATATGCATTTTAGCTTACCTTAAATTATTAACATGTAAACCATAGGCTATATTGGGATTTATAGATTTAGATACGTTTTCAAATTGTTTTGCTAAATCAAATCATTGCATGTTTTGGACATAACTAGTCGACTTAGTTGAATCAATTTAAAAAATTAAACGATTCATTAAAATACACATACACATATTTATATTATGTATATTTAAACACACACACACACATATATGTATGTATGCACACATATGATTTTATATAATGTTTTGGACAACCAATGTGTATATAAAGGGAGAATATGTCTGTTGTGGTGTAAATCGCAGCACCTAAACACATAAACATTTACTATGTACATAATATGATATATTACACTTACCTAATATACATTAGAGTATATTTGGATATACTCACAATATATGCTAAGTATAAATTTGGTTACCTATGTCATTTAATTAATCCATCAATCATTTAATTAAAAGGAGTTTTTTCCCTCCAATTAAAACCAAATATTCCCTCGTTAATTGAAAAGGTTAAGAGAATGAAACAAAAGGTTTCGTTCTTCAAATTAAATATAACAAGTTACAATCACACCACAAATACATATATAAGAGTATATTTGATATAGTCTAATTTATGTAAACGTTAAATTCATGTAAATCTTAAAAAAGGGTTTTATTTAAAAATTGGATTGGATCGAAAATCCTTGTAACACCCCTAATTTTTGATAAAAATATTTAGGAAATTTAATTAGATAAATTAAATAGAATAATGATGATAAGGGGATTGAGATTTGAATAAAACTATAAGAAGGCTGTGCTTAGGTAATTAATTAAATGGGCTTAGAATGGCTTATATGTTGTTAATTAAAAAACATGGGCATATTAGTAAATAGCCGCACCATTATTACTCACGGCTATATATTTCACGTTCTTGCCCATTCACATACATTTTTCACAAAATGCAAATCAAAACTAAGAGTAGCCGGCCATTAACAAGGGAAAAGAGGAAGAAAATTTTAATCAAGGCTAAGGATCAAAGCTAGGGGAATCAATCTTCTACAAATCTTAAATTCCTTATCATATCTAAGGTGAATAATAATTTTTTCCATCTCTATTTTGTTTTTATAATCATATATTTTCAAATTTAAAATCAAAATTGTTTTTATGATGTTTTGGATGATGATATGCTTGAATTATTATATGTTTGATTTAAACCAATTCATTTACATATGAATTTGCATGGTTTTAGGGCAAAACCAACTGTTATTGAATTTAGAATGCCAAGGAAAAATTATATCTTAGGTAAAATATGATATTAGAGATGGGTCTCAATTTTCATAATTTTTCAAGCTATGGAAAATTTATTATGAATTTCTAAAGGAAAATATGAAATATTTGGATTTAAATTTATTTCGATTATTCCAAGAAGAAATTGAGTCTGAAATTTTAATATGTTTGATAACATGATGAAAGTGAATTTCTATGATTTTTTGGGATTTTTCCTAATTAATTTGTTATGGAAAATATATTATTTTAAAAGGACTTAATTTGTTTAAATCGTTATTTTTATTCTTTTGCAATAAAACTGATAGGGGCCCAGTCAATCCCCCTGGCTTTGCCAAAAAAAATGGTTTTGCATAATGGAAGGGCTTAAACGTTACTTTTTCCCTTGATTTATATCTGATAATGTGGAGGTTATTTTGTAAAGTATTTGAAAAGTTTTAAGGCAAGCAATCAGGTGTTTACAAATAGGTAGGTTAGTTATAAAGTAATTACTAAAGTTAGAATTAATTCAGCCTTTTAAATAAAAAGTTGGTTCTGCCTCTTTTGGAAGTGGCCTTTGACCCAATGCTTTCGCCTCGACTCAGTCGAAACCAACCCTGACGAAACCAACCTAGTCGAAACAAATACACGATGTATCACTTAGATGGTACGTAGTGGATTGGAGGAAAGGCGGAAGCCAGGGTGTCGAAAGCAATACTTCTGATGTGGTCGATGCGATATTTCTAAAGATTATTAAGCCTTTTAAAGAGTAAAACCCAATATTTTCGAAAGAGGTACATTCACTGGTTTCGATGCGATATTTCTAAAGATTATTAAGCAATGTTTTGACATATTCGAAAGGTATGATTTGGTTTTGAAAGGATCGATTTATAGAGCTTCGAAAGTTACATACTTAGAGTTTTGAAAAGAAGCTTTGTATGCTTTCGAAGGAGGTCACCCAGTGGTTTCAAAAGTGATGTTTAAGGTTTCAAAACAAATAACCCATTCTCATTTTAAAGGAAAAACCATGGCATAAATAAAGATTTTTGAGAGTTTTATTTTGTTGTTATGATTGCTTCTTCAATATTCATTCACATTGTAATTAACCATAACGGTACTTTAGGGAAGGGTGGAATAACCAGCTAGATTAACCTAGTAGTGAATATAACTTAAGAAATGTTAAAGATCTTAATTAAAGATATTGGCAGGGGCTAATAGGTTCATAGTCAGCCCATGAAAACTATGATTTGATATTGGCAGAGACCAATAGGTTTATAGTTAGACCATGAAAACTATATCCGTATTAAGATAATGACATTTAGTCAATAGATTCCTTGTCAGTCTATGGAAACTAGGATAAGAGTAAAGATATTGGAGTTACCAATAGGTTCTAAGTGACCCCATGAAAACTATGTAACTGGACATGGAGTCCATAATCACTTTACCGGTTAATAGTCAGCCCATGAAAACTATTAGGTTAATTGTAATCTTAGAAACTATAACTGTGACTGATCGTCAAAATGAATGGGGATGGGTAATCCTGAATTGATTTACTTGTTTTGCATATCATCATATTATACTATTTTGAATTGTTTTAACCATTGTGGATGCAGGGGCACAGTATATGGTTTTATAAAGGTTTTAAGATACTAGTGAGGAGAAAACCCGTTCCGCTAAGCGGCGTGGTCCCTAGATATCTAAATGATATGAGATGGTAGATTATTATTCATACTAGGCTTTATGTCTAACTCAAAGTTTTTGGTTTTCCCTTAAACTCTCGGGTACTCAATTGATTTGAGTAGTTTGAGGTTTAGGGTTTTTAGGTGTTCTTTTAGACGAATAAAGCTTCCGATGATGTGCTGGAGGCATGTTAGCTACTTAGAGTTCTTTTATTTCCGTTGTATTTGGTTGTAAAGGCAAACTTTTTTTATTGCCTTATTATATACTCTGATCATCCAAGGGGGCATCTTCATATGTCGCACTTGGTGTATTTTGTAATAAGTATAGTTTGTCGGAATGTGGTCTGCGCTCTGGGATTATGTAACGAATTTGAAATGGAATGTGGATTTTGTTTGCTGTTTTAAAATTTTTCCATATTCATGTGTTTCTGTGTATCAATGTATCTAACATTGTCGTATTTGATCGTCGAGGATTAATAACTATGGATGACTACAACATCTGTAGCAGTTAGTTTTGGGCCTCCAAGTAGGGGATTTTACAAGTTAGTATCAGAGCATAGGTTTATGAAACTTTAAAAGAAATTTAAACCTAAAAGATTTTTCAAAACATAATCCAATGAATCAGATAACAAGATTGAGGTTTGGTTTAATGCTATAGTAACGTACTTGTATTTGATATATAGTTATATATATATATATAAGTACGTATTCCCCACTCTCTTAGACTGTTCTTCCGTATCTTACTAAGGCTCGTATGCAGATTTACGAGAAAGGAGATATGGAAGCAGGAAATGGAAGAAGATATCTCGGTGGAGGAAGCGCCACAACTAATGGAAATGCTTGACCCACCACCAGAAGGAACCCGGGTCGACCGACTAATGCTAATAACCAAAATGCTGATGCCAATGTGGGTGTTGGAAATCCACCAGTAGATTTGGGGGCGATGTATTAATTCTTCGTCAATATGATGCAAGCAGGAAATGCTACTGGAGTTACTAGTAATGTTAGAGGAGCTAATCCTGTAGCTCTAGTTGGGAATAATTATGCTAAGCTGAGTGGAGACTACACCAGTTTTGGTGGGAAGCCATTCATGGGGACGGAGAATGCTATTAAGGTAGAGAATTGGTTGTTGCATTGTGAGTGTATATTTTCTGATTTGGGTTTAGATGAGGGAGAAAAGCGAAGGTTAGCCTCTAGGTAGTTACAAGGATCGGCGCTTCATTGGTGGAATAGTGTTACTGTTGGAGTTCCGGAGGAGCAGTTGACTTGGGCAGATTTTAGAAGGAGATTTGAGCAAAAGTTTATGTTTGTGTTTGCTGTCAGAGCCGATGAGGAAGTTTATGGATCTAGAGCAGGGAGAGATGTTGGTTGTTGAGTATGCCACTAAGTTTGAGAAATTGTCCCATTATGGACATAATACTATAGACATCGTCATCAGAAGGAACGAGAAGTTCATTAGGGGACTGAGGCCTGAGATTACTAAGGCGACCCTACAACATCTACGTGATCCTAGTAATTTAGTGGTAGAAATGGCCATTCGTCATGAGGAGATGCTTGCTAGTTGTGCTAGAGAGAAGCCAGTGGAAATTTAGGGTTCTCAGGGGAAGAAGAGAAAGTTCTTTAAAAAGGAGGCAGCCCAAAAGGGAGATACTGCCAAGAAGGCGAAGGCTAAGTTAGTTTGCTTTAAGTGTGATAAGAAGGGTCATTATGCAAATGAGTGTCGGTCAGGTAATGGGAAGAAGGCTGCAAATAAGAAGAATGTGAAGTGCTTCAACTGGGATCAAGTTGGGCATTACAAGAATCGGTGTCCAGATCCAGTTA
Organism: Allium fistulosum; assembly: GCA_030737815.1. NCBI lineage: Eukaryota > Viridiplantae > Streptophyta > Magnoliopsida > Asparagales > Amaryllidaceae > Allium > Allium fistulosum. The sequence continues at coordinate 47,628,919 of CM060906.1, forward strand.
GGGAGGACAAAGGAAAGGTTTTTGCTATTGGACCAACTAGTCCTACTGTAGCTGATAAAGGGAAGACTGTGATGGAAGGTACGTTTTTGATTCAGAGTATACCGATTAAAGTACTTTTTAATACCGGTGCATCACATTCATTTATATTTCAGTGTTTGGTTGATAGATTATGCTTAGAACCCACCTACCTTATTACTTCCTTAAGGGTTGCGAATCCAATAAGAGGGTGTGCAACTCTAGGGTTGAGATGTGACCAGTTAGAACTTGATTTGTTAGGTCATAAGTTTGCATGTAGTCTGTATGTTATTGATTTTGAAGATTTCGGGATCATTTTGGGCATGGATTGATTGGGTAGGTATGAGGCTAGAATATTTTGCCAAGATAGGGAGATATCACTGAGACATCCTGATAGCCATAACCGAGTAATTCTCTCAGTGGAGAATTCTGACAGGAGTGTTAGTACTTTGCTTAGTGCTATGGAGACAGGAGATGAGTTAAGTCAAGTTCGAATATCAAGAGAGTTTGCAGATGTCTTTGAGTCAGTCACATGACTACCACTGAAACGAGCAGTTGAGTTTTGTATAAATCTTGTGCCCAGAGCTGAACCTGTTAATAGACCACCTAGCAGGATGACACCTACAGAGATGAAGGAATTTAAGGGGCAGCTAGTGGATCTAGAAGGAAGGAATTTTATCAGGCCAAGCAGTTCGCCTTGGAGAGCGGCCGTAGTGTTCGTAAAGAGACCGAATGGGTCATTGAGGATGTGTATCTACTATCGTAAGTTGAACGAGAGGACGATCAAGAATAAGTATACTTTGCCGAGAATTGATGACCTATTTGATCAGTTATATGGAGCCAAAGTGTTTTCCCAGTTGGATTTGGCAACAGGTTTCCAACAGTTAAGAGTGGCAGAGGACAGTATTCCTTCGGCAGCATTTTGGACAAGGTATGATTCATATGAGTGGTTAGTGATGCCATTTGGATTGACAAATGCACCTGCTTTCTTCGTGGAATTGATGAACCGAGTCTTCCGAGAGTACTTGGATAGGTTTGTGCTAGTGTTTATAGATGACATTTTAGTATACTCTAAGGATGATAGAGAGCACGAAGTTCATCTTAGAGTGGTACTTGAGACGTTGAGGAAGAATCAGCTAAATGTGAAGTTTACCAAGTGTCATTTTTGGAAGAATGAGGTTAAGTTTCTTGGTCACGTGGTTTCAGAGAAAGGCTTGTCAGTCGATCCAGATAAGGTCGAAGTTGTTAATAATTGGAAGAGACCAGAGACGGTGACTGAGATTAGAAGTTTTCTTGGACTTGCTGGCTACTACTGGAGATTCATCAAGGATTTCTCATGGATAGCAGCACCTTTGACTAACTTAACCAGGAATGAGGAGAAGTTTTGTCTGGTCCGACAAATGTGAGGAAGCATTCCTTAAGTTAAAGCATTTGTTGACGGATGCACCAGTGTTAGTAGTTCCAAACGAAAACCAAGGATTGGTGGTGTACACCGATGCATGTGGAACTGGATTAGGAGTAGTGTTGATGCAGAAGGGTAAAGTTATTGCCTACGTATCCAGACAGCTTAGACCGCATGAAGTGAGGTATCCTACTCATGATTTGGAGTTGGCTGCGTTGATCTTTGCATTGAAGATTTGGAGACATTATCTCTTAGGGGAGAGGTTTGAGATTTATACTTATCATAAGTCTTTAAGGTATTTATTCTCTCAGAAGGAGTTGAATATGAGACAGCAGAGATGGCTGGAGTTTTTGGCTGCTTATGATTTTGGTATAGAATATACACCAGGAAAAGGTAATAAGGTTGTAGATGCTCTTAGTAGAAGACATCAGAATGTGGTATTAGCTATGTTGGTGGAGTGGAAGGATTAGAAGCTTTGGCTAGTTATGGTGTGCAGTTAAGATCGACTGCTAGTTCTAATCAGAGTAACACTATGTTGTCCTGTTTAAAGTTCGACCAGCGTTGATCGAAAGAATTGCTTCTAAGAAAAAAGAGGATCCAGTGTTAGCCGAGAGGATTAAAAGGCTTGAGGGTGGAATTGAGATCAGTAATCTAAAAGACTTTAGTCTTAACCAAAGGGGATGGTTGAGAAAGAAGGGAAGGTTGTGTGTTCCGAAGGCGGAGGACTTAAGGAAAGAAGTTCTTGGAGAATGTCATCGGTCCAAGTTTACGATTCATCCTGGAGGAACCAAGATGTATCAGGATATGAAAAGGAGCTTCTATTGGGAAGGTATGAAAATGGATTTTTGCTTGTGGGTTAGACAGTGTACAAACTGTCAACAAGTGAAAGCTGAACATCAGAAGCCGAGTGGGTTGCACCAACCTTTAGAGATTCCAGTTTGAAAATGGGATTCAATATCCATGGATTTTATAAACGAGTTGCCAAGGTCAAATAGAGGAAATGAAAGTATATGGGTTATAGTGGACAAGTTGACTAAGAGTGCCCATTTCATTCCGGTAAAGTCAACTAGGACGGCACATGTTTTAGCTAAGTTGTTCATGAAGAATATAGTTTGACTATATGGAGTTCCTAGTAGTATAGTCAGTAACAGAGATGCCTTGTTCACTAGTGAATTCTGAAAGAGTTTACAGGAAGTATTGGATACCAAGCTTAATATGAGTACTACATATCACCCTCATATAGATGGGCAGACGGAGAGAGTCAACAAGGTACTCGAGGATCTATTGATAGCTTGTGTATTAGACTTTGGTGGATCTTGGGAAGATCACATACCTTTGGTTGAGTTTTCCTATAATAATAGTTACACGCTAGTATAGGAATGACGCCTTTTGAAGCTTTGTATGGAAGGCCATGCAAATCACAGCATGTTGGTTAAAGACTGGAGACAGATTGGTCTTAGGTCCATATTTGATTAAGGAAGGTCAGAGAAGATTGAGTTGATCCAAGGATGGATGAAGGAAGCTCAGTGTAGACAGAAGAGTTACGCAGATAAGAGGTGTAAATACCTAGAGTTCTTAGTTGGAGATAAGGTTTTCATTAAGGAATCACCAACGAAGGGTGTGGTATGGTTCGGGAAGTCAAGGAAACTGGCACCGAGATATGTTGGTCCATTCCAGATTATAGAGAGGATTAGGAAGCTTGCATACAGAGTAGAGTTGCCGAGCAGTAGGGCAGGTGTCCATAATGTATTTCATGTGTCTCATCTTCGCAAGTATGTGCATGATCTAGAGACTACTATTCCTCCGACAGGGTTGGAAGATCTAGTAGTAGAGCCTAATTTGACTTTTGTTGGTCAACCAGTTCAGATTGTAGCGAGAGATGAGAAAGGATTGAGGAACAAGACAGTCAAATTGGTGAAAGTTTAGTGGAGCGACAATGAGAAGGATTGTACTTGGGAGACAGAAGACAGGATTCAAGATACTTATCCAAATCTAATTTAAGGGTATGTCTATATTAGATTCATATAGATAGTTGCTAGTCAGGTAGGCTAGTATGGTTGTTAGGAGTTGTTGCAGATGATTGCTATATTTAGTATTTAGTCCTTACTGAATTTCGAGGATGAAATTCTTTAAGGGGGGAGCCTGTAACATCCCTAATTTTTTATAATATTATTTAAAAAATTTAATTAGATAAATTAAATAGAATAATTATGATAATGGGATTGAGATTTGAATAAAACTATAAGAAGGTCGTGCTTAGGTAATTAATTAAATGGGCTTAGAATTACTTATATGTTATTAATTAAAAAAATGAGCATACTAGTAAATAGCCGCACCATTATTACTCACGGCTATACATTTCACGTTCTTGCCGATTCACGTACATTTTTCACAAAACGCAAATCAAAACTAAGAAGAGCCCGCCATTAACAAGGGAAAAGAGGAAGAAAAATTTAATCAAGGCTAAGGATCAAAGTTAGGGGAATCAATCTTCTACAAATCTCAAATTCCTTATCATATTTAAGGTGAATAATAATTCATTCCATCTCTATTTTCTTTTTATAATAATATGTTTTGGGATTTAAGATCAAATTTGTTTTTATGATGTTTTGGATGATGATATGCTTGAATTATTATATGTTTGATTTAAACCAATTCATTACATATGAATTTTCACGGTTTTAGGGAAAAATCGATTGTTATTGAATTTAGATTGCCATGGAAAAATTATATGTTAGGTAAAATATTATTTTAGAGATGGGTTTCAATTTTCATAATTTTCCAAGCTATGAAAAAATTATTATGAATTTCTAAAGGAAAATATGATATATTTAGGTCTGAAATTTATTTCGATTATTTCAAGAAGAAATTGGGTCTGAAATTTTAATATGTTTGATTACATGATGAAAGTGAATTTCTGTGAATTTTGGGGATTTTTCCTAATTAATTTGCTATGGAAAATAAATTATTTTAAAAGGACTTAATTGCAATATTGGTTTTGCTTAATGGAAGGGCTTAAACGTTACTTTTTCCCTTGATTTACATCTGATAAATGCGGTGGTTATTTTGTAAAGTATTTGAAAAGTTTTAAGGCAACCAATCAGGTGTTTACAAATAGGCAGGTTAGTTATAAAGCAATTACTAAACTTAGCATTAATTCAGCCTTTTAAATAAAAAGTTGGTTCCTCCTCTTTTGGAAGTGGCCTTCGACCCAATGCTTTCGTCTCGACTCAGTCGAAACCAACCCTGCCGAAACCCACCTGGTCGAAACTAATACACAAGGTATCACTTAGATGGTACGTAGTGCACTGGAGGAAAGCCAGAAGCCAGGGCGTCGAAAGCAAGACTTCCTATAGGGTCGAAACCTTAGTTCCATTTTCAAATGTTAAGTGTCTGCTTTGTTTTACCTAAAGATTTTGACGTAGTCGAAACCTATGTTTTTGAAAGGGTTTCTCTAAATAGCTTTCTAAGTAGGTTGCCATATCATGTTTTAAGTAGGATCTTTCGAATGGATTCCTTTGTTTTTATATAATGCTTACGAAAGAGGTGGTTCCGACTTGGTCGAAACGCAGCCGCTATCCTTTTACCATTTAGATGTATTACATCCATTAATGCTTTCGAAGGGTTCTCTTTGTTTTAAACTTAAGCTAAGTCACTTCCTAAATGCTTTCGAAGGCGTTCAGGAGTTTCGAAGGCAATGATGTCGAAAGAGGGTTTCGATGCTATCCTTCAAAGTTTTACTCCAAGGTTTTGAGCTTTCGAATAGATGGTTCCGACACCATCAATTTATCCCCCAAAAATATTTTATTAAAGGTTTCGAAAGAGATACTTTCATGTGTAACCACTTTGACCCAAAATATATTTTTAAAGAGTAAAACTCAATGTTTTCGAAAGAGGTACTTTCATTGGTCTCGAAGCTATATTTCTAAAGATTATTAAGCAATGTTTTGACACATTTGAAAGGTATGATTTGGTTTCGAAAGGATTGATTTATAGAGCTTCGAAAGGTATACACTTAGAGTTTTGAAAAGAGGCTTTGTATGCTTTCGAAAGAGGTCATCCAGTGGTTTCGAAAGTGAAGTTTAAGGTTTCAAAACAAATAACTCATTCTCATTTTAAAGGAAAAACCATGGCATAAATAAAGATTTTTGAGAGTATTATTTTGTTGTTATGATTGCTTCTTCATATATTCATTCACATTGTAATTAACCCATAACGATACTTTGGGGAAGAGCAGAATAATCGGCTGGGTTGACCCAGTAGTGAATATAACTTAAGAAATGTTAAAGACCTTAATTAAAGATATTCGCAGGGGTCAATAGGTTTACAGTAAGCCCATGAAAACCGTGTAAAGGGAAAGTATTAGTAGGGGCCAACAGATTCATAGTCAGCCTATGAAAACTATGATTTGATATTGGCAAGGGTCAATATCAAATCATAGTTAACCCATGAAAATTATATTTGGATTAAGATATTGGCAGTTAGTCAATAGGTTCCTAGTCAGCCCGTGAAAACTAGGATAAGAGTAAACATATTGGAGCTACCAATAGTTTCTTAGTGATCTCATGAAAACTATGTAACTGGACAGGGAGTCCATAATCACTTTACCAGTTAATAGTCAGCCTATGAAAACTATTAGGTTAATAGTAACCTTAGAAACTATAACTGTGACCGATCGTCAAAATGAATGGGGATGGATAATCCTGAATTGATTTATTTGTTTTGCACATCATCATATTATACTGTTTTGAATTGTTTTAACCATTATGGATGCAGGAGCACAGTATATGGTTTTATAAAGGTTTTTTAGATACTAGTGAGGGGAAAACCCATTCCGCTAAGCGGCGTGGTCTCACTAGATATCTAAATGATTTGAGATGGTAGATCATTATTCATACCAGGCTTTATGTCCGACTCGAAGTTTTTGTTTTCCCTTAAAATCTCGGGTAGTTAATTGATTTTTAGTAGTTTGAGGTTTAGGGTTTTCAGGTGTTCTTTTAGACGAATAAAGCTTCCCGTGACGTGTAGGAGGCATGTTAGCTACTTAGAGTTCTTTTATTTCCGATGTGTTTGGTTGTAAAGGCATGTTTTATTATCTTATTATATACTCTGATTATCCAAGGGGGCATCTTTATATGTCGCTCTTAGCCAATTTTGTAATAAGTATATTTTGTTGAAACGTGGTCTGGGCTCTGGGATTATGTAATGAATTTGAAATATTTTGAAATGGAATGTGGACTTTGTTTGCTGTTTTAATTTTTTTCCATATTCATGTGTTTCTGTGTATCAATGTATCTAACACCACCGTATTTGGTCGCCGATGATTAATAACTATGGATGACTATAGCATCCATAGCCGTTAGTTTTGGACCTCCAAGTAGGGGATTGTTACAATCACCTTTACAGTTCATCGCCCTAATATATCCTAAAGGAATTTATTTGAAATTTACCCTTTAACTCCGCTGTATGCTAGCCCAGTTATTTTACTTTGATTCCAGCCTAAGGCAAGGTCCATCTCAAGGACCCGAAATCTAAGAGCAGCGGTCCGAACCTCCATCGAAAAACATAGTTTGACACCCAAGAAGGCTGCCTCCTGTTATCCCGCCTTTTGGCAAGGCCGTGACACCAAGGACTTGACTGGAGACCGGTGACAGATCGTCTCGGAAATCAGTTACACACAAGGATCGCGATGGATATCGATGAAATTTGTCCGAGTCCAGATCGGGCTGCAATCGATAAGGCACGTCAAGCAGAGTAGTAGAAACCAATGTTCCAAATTTCGGGGCAATCCGAGTTCGTATGCTCAAGATATCACCGACGAAAAATGGAGTAGACAGTCCTTAGTTCGAATCCATAGGCGAAGCCTATGTTCGAATCCATGAAGTTCGTATCCACCAGACCGGCATCACCTCAGCATGGTCGAATCCATCAAACGTGTGTTACCTCGAATCCACAGAGCATAGCCTTGCTTCGAATCCAGGGAGATCACATTTACTTCGACTCCATCATGCGTGTCCTCTCTTCGAAACCAACAAGGTAGGGGATCTTCGAATCCATACAGTTAAGGGTGCTTCGGCTCCATTACCTCAAGTCCATTGGAGCACTCCCCTCTTCGAATCCATTCAGCAATAGTGTCTTCGTATCGATCGACTATGGGGAGCCCTGATCGATACGAGGGAAGCGGACGACTAGATCGATTTGAAGGAGCATACCTTCGAATCCATCGTCTCGAGTCCACCAGATAAACGTAGCTAAAACCAAGGGATTCGAACCAGTCAACCCGGAGTGAAAAGCGGATCGATGCGAGAAGCACGCGCGCCACGTCACAGCAAGCATCGATTCGACCCAATCGAGTCGAAGGATCGATTCGAAGTGTCCAAATTCACTAGAAATGCAATCTTGGATCGATCATAACTCGAGTTCTACAAGTCCAAATGCCATGAAATTTTCACAGAAGCTTAAGCACATGATGAAGAATGTTCACACCAAATTTCAACTCGATTGGATGATTTCTTGATCGATTCAAACCAAGGGTCGAATCGATCCCAAAGTGGGCTCGGATCTCCAGATTTCGGCCATGTGGGCCCCCTGACGTACCAGAATTGGTCTCCCCTCATTTTAGGCAAAATATCAGCCTTCTACACCTATAAATAGAGCCCCTAGTCATTCAGAAAAGGGGTCGGAGAATTCTAAGTACTGAAGAGCGCCCAGATTCTGCCAGATCTACTCCAGAACACCGTCGCTGCTTTAGATTGAGACTTAACTTAGAAATTCAGTTGTATTACATTATAAACTACTGTAACCTTCAAGTATCGAGCAATAAAATCATCAAACTTCATAGTGGACGTAGGCAAAATGCCGAACCACTCTAAATCGCTTGTCTTTGCAATTTACTTTCTGTTATTTGGAGTTTTTGTTAGATAATCCACAGTTTTAATTTTCATTCTTCACTTTTATCTCTTCAAAAACTTCTGAAGAGTGTTGTGCCCATTTTTGGTACAAACACTTTGGTGCTTTCACTGAGAAAAAACCTGCTTTTTTCTCCTGCTCCTTGGATCTACCATCGATACCGGATTGCACAAATCCAAGAGGAAGATCCAGATCTCTAATTCATAATCCTTTCATTCTATTCAGATTTGCATAAAGTCTAGGAAAAGGATTCATCATTCAAAATGGTTAGCACAAGAACCACTTCTACGGCTGCTGGACAAGAAGGTAGGGATGGACAGAATCCTGCTCAACAGCAGCCATCCAACCAAGACAATGTCGCTCATTCAGAACCGTCTGGACCAGTCACCAGGCAGGAGCTCCATACGTTGCTCCAAGAGCTAACTCAAAGTGGGCAACAATTGGCCGAACAGTTGCGTGCTAATATTGAATTAACAAACCAACTGAACCGCCAAGGCCGCAGAAGGTCCAGACAAGATGATATCTCCCGATCATCTACTGAAAGTTCCGCCTCATCGGACTACTATCACAGATCTACCCGTCCTCGATTAGACGAGAGTCATGCACAAACGGCTGAATATCAACCCGCCTTGACTATTGGACAGTTGAGGGCAGGACCGTCGACCAGCTTTCAGGCCGGGCCCTCAACACAAGGAGGCCCTACTACACAGCATACCACGGACAATCGTGCCGCAGCTGCCACAATAGGAGCAAGGGTTGATACTCGAAATCTTTCAGAGCCAAATGATCAGCAACGTAGGCGTACTCCTGAACCGTACGTCCCAGAAGACGCTGAGCCAAGGAGGCAAAATTTGGACCGTCGACAGCGCCCGGTCCGAACTCGCGCTGTGGAACCCGACCACACCTTAGCTCAGCAGGCTCAAAATGTAGCAATGCCCGACATATCGACCATGATACGTCAGATGATCCGCGAAAGCCAAGGTCTTGCCAACGACGATTGGGGAATTTCTCAAAGCCATACTCCTTTCACGGACGAGATACTGTACGCTGAACCTCCTCGGCGATTCAGAATGCCAACTCTCCCTATGTACGAAGGAAATTCTGATCCCAATCAGCACATATTGAAATATGAATGGTCAATGAGCGCCGTAAGGGCCGACGATGCAGTGAAATGTTGAAGTTTCCCCATCTCACTGGGAGGAATTGCAACCATGTGGTTTACAAGATTACCTCCAAGATCTATCTCTTCGTTTGATCAATTGGCGAAGAAATTTGTTGAACAATTTCGCATGCATGTCGCTAGACCCAAAGATGTTAACACCCTGTCCAATGTTACCCAAGCTCGTGGGGAAACGTTAAGGCGTTACTTGGAGAGATTCCATGCGGTCTGTGTGGAGATTAGTAATCCCAACGATAACTCAATTTTAATGGCATTGACAAAGGGAATCGATCCCGATTCTGAGTTTGGAAACTGGTTAGCAGGAAAACCACCCGCATCGTTGGACCGTTTCTACTCCAAAGCCGCTCAATTCTTACGGCAAGAGGACGCGAAACAGTCTAGGAAGCAGGATGATGCGAAGCCCGGAAGTGAAGGAATACAAAGTAATGTAGCAGTTAAACAGTCCGGTGAAAATTCCGGAAAAGTTCAATTAAATATCCAGAATAAACAAACTCAGCCAAGGGGCAACAGTGGCCAAGATAAGAAAAGAGAATCAAATCGAGGCCCACGGCGTGAGGCTCCAATGTTCGATAATTACACACCGTTGAATACATCGTTGGAAAATGTGTACCTACAGACTTGCAATACTATGCAATACAAGAAGCCGGCTCCGAAGCAATCGTCGGAGAGGCAGATTCAAACGGGGAAGTTCTGTAGATTCCACAAAAGTTATGGCCACAACACCAATGAATGTCGACACTTGCAGGACCTCATCGAGAAGTTGATCAGGGAGAGGAAGTTAGACCAGTTTGTGCGGGCACCGCAGTCTGAGGGGGCGGGCCCCTCAAATCAAAATCATGTACAGAATCCAGAAAGACAGGAAGAACCAGGTCGTGTCGGAGGAAGACTGGTAATTAATGTTGTAAGTGATAATCCTCGTCCAGCGAAGCGAAGCTGGGAAGAAATGAAATCATATAACAACTTAGCTAGACGAACAGACTTTGAGTATGATGATAACTTGGACAATAAACCTTCGACCAAAAGAAAGAGAGCGATAATTAACGACATCACTTTCCGAGACAACGATATTGATTATGTCGGAAGCCCGACTACTGACCCACTCGTGATATCGGCACAAGTAGGTCCAGCTTGGATGAAGAGGATACTGATTGAATGCGGGAGCTCTGTGAATATCCTTTTTATACATGCTTATAATCAAATGAGGATGAAAGCCAGGGATTTGGAACCTTGCCGAACTCACCTCCATGGATTCAATGGTAGCGCTACCATACCTATTGGGATGGTGAAGTTACCAGTTAGGTTGGGATCCAAGGAACATAGGAGAGTTCAGACATTACAGTTCGCTGTGTTGAACATAGTCTCGCCATACAACGCTTTCTTAGGACGACCTGCCCTTGCTGAATTCAGAGCCGTAATTGCCCCGTGGTGCTTAACTTTAAAGTTCCCTACCGTCAACGGAGTCGGAGTCGTCCAGGGCGACCAGGTTGACTTAAGGACAATCATTCGCCGAAATCGAGTCGCCCGATTACGCAATGCCGAGGACCGACTTAAAACTTTTGAACGCAATGAGATTGTCATTAAAAAAGAATATCCGGCACTCCCACACGCAAGACCAACATGGAGAGGGTCACACAAAATTAAGCAAGAACTCGGGGATGGTACATTTAAGTTAGCGACCGCTAATGGTCTAGCTTCACCAAAGGCCTTGGATAGCGAAAGTCTTCGTCGCTACTCCAAATAACAGGCTATGTTTATTTATTTAGTTTAAATTCTATTTTAAATTTTGTTTCTGCATTTCGAAATTAGAATTTGTAATAAGGCAACTGACTTTGCCATGTTTTCTTATTTCAGCAATAAAATGCCATCTCTTCGAGCCAGAGCTGTGATTCATTAAATACAATGTACAACATCATGATGCACGAAGAGCTAAATTCCATCACACAATGGGATTTATTCAAGTAGGGAGTGGCTATGAAGCAATCAACCACTCACTAAATGAAACCCGAGCTCGGGGGCAAGCCATCACATCAGGCTAGAAATGGGTTGATACACGACAACCCTTCACTTAACTCCGTACTCCCAGAGTGCGAGGCGGAGTATAAACTTTTTACTTAACTCCGTACTCCCAGAGTGCGAGGCGGAGTATAAACATTTTCCTAAATCCCAAAGTACTCCGAGAGCGCGAGCTGGATACAAACTTTTTACTTAACTCCGTACTCCCAGAGTGCGAGGCGGAGTATAAACATTTTCCTAAATCCCAGAGTACTCCGAGAGCGCGAGCTGGGTACAAACTTTTTACTTAACTCCGTACTCCCAGAGTGCGAGGCGGAGTATAAACATTTTCCTAAATCCCAGAGTACTCCGAGAGCGCGAGCTGGGTACAAACTTTTTACTTAACTCCGTACTCCCAGAGTGCGAGGCGGAGTATAAACATTTTCCTAAATCCCAGAGTACTCCGAGAGCGCGAGCTGGGTACAAACTTTTTACTTAACTCCGTACTCCCAGAGTGCGAGGCGGAGTATAAACATTTTCCTAAATCCCAGAGTACTCCGAGAGCGCGAGCTGGGTACAAACTTTTTACTTAACTCCATACTCCCAGAGTGCGAGGCGGAGTATAAACATTTTCCTAAATCCCAAAGTACTCCGAGAGCGCGAGCTGGGTACAAACTTTTACTTAACTCCGTACTCCCAGAGTGCGAGGCGGAGTATAAACGTTTTCCTAAAACCCCAGAGTACTCCGAGAGCGCGAGCTGGGTATAAATATCGACAAACTCCAGACTCCGAGAGTGCGAGCTGGAGTATAAACATTACTCAACTCCAAACTCCCAGAGTGCGAGGCGGAGTATAAACATACGTCAACTCCACACTTATCCCCAATACTGGGGGCAGAACCATAACACATAACAAGTTGAAGACAAAAGGGAATACATTCTCATTTCCACTATCAACAAAAAGAATCTGATTACAAAATGGTTCAAAAAATTGCTACTAGTGGGAGCCGAATCCACATCTATACACGGCTACATAAAAGTCAACAAAATGTTACCCCATGCAACGGGAAATTAAAGAAAGAGTTCAATCTTTCTTCTTCCTTATCTTCTTCTTCGGGGTAGCTCCACCAGATCCGCTGCCTGATTTTCTCCTCACCCGCTTACTCTTTTCAGGCTTGCCCTCCGGCAGCGATATAATGTCAACGTCTTCCTCAGAACTGGAGGCGACGAAAATTCTTCTAGGAGGTCGAGCTGGAGGCATCAGAGTAATAGCAGGAGGAGGGACAGGAGCAGTTTCAATCACTACAGTACCGCCCGGTGAAATCACCATTAATGGGGCAGGCCCGGGCGGATTCATACCAGCATTCCCTGCTGCCATCTCGGCATCAATCTCAGCAATAATGTCGTCCTCATGGGATACTTGGGCCGCATCGGATGTGCCAATAGCTGGCATAGATGAACTAACGGCTGGAGCAGCCCCACTCACAGCATCGGACGGGTTGACGGAGGGATCGATGGGCTCACTAAGAAGCTCCTCAATCATTTGAGCGCTGAAAGAAAACATATTTGCATCTCCCTCTTCGTCGATCAAGGTAGAAGTCGTGATGGCTTCAGTAAAAACAACCCCTTGTGTTTGATGTGGAACTGATAGAGCAAGAGTCGCAGAAACAACGACTTCAGTCACTGAAATGCGACAAAACGAAGATTGTTAGCCAAGTGTGTTGCTTAAGGTTCTTCACAACTAAACTACGAGAAGCGTTCAAATACCTTCCTTAGTCTGGACCGAAACGTGGGCAGAATCATCGACGGAAGATAATAACGGTTGGTCAGGATTATATGCAGGAACAGACTGGGGATCTACCGCACCAGTGGTTTCGGGAAATGTTGGAATTACAGCTCCAACACTTGCCTCGTGATGCGCGATCCCCGAGCCTTCGCCTGTCTCTAGAGATTGAACGCCAAGCTTTTCTTTCGCCATAGAGATCACCGCCTCATGAAGGATCTTCCTCTCATCCTCGGTGAGCAAACGCATCTCCAGCTCAAAGTCGTCAAGTGTTTCATCTGGATGCGCTGCTCTCTTCTCATCCACCAGCCGGGTCCAGGCATTGTACAAGATCATGGAGTCATCTCCCAGCCACGCTAAATTTCTGTGTTCCAGCACATTAGCGTTGTACGTGACTAAGAGATCATCAAACTCAGCATCTAGCCTAGACCTCTCCTCCAAGATCTTTTCTTGAATTTCTGCTTCCGCAGACTTAGCCTTGACCGCCACCGCAACAAGTTCGACCCTGAGAGATACTGCTTGGTCGCAAGCCTCTTGACCAGTGGCGTTTGCATCGTCCTTCTCCTTCACCATTTCAGTAAATTTGGCCTTGAGCTCGTTCAGCTCTTTAACGGCTAAGTCTCGCTCAGCTGCAATGGTGGTGTTGCGGTGGCCCATCTCTTCTACCGTGGCGCAGTGTTCCTGTTGCATCCTCGCCAATTTGGCCACGACATCCTCATGTTTCTGAAGTGTTTCAAGTTCTGACTTCCGGGACGTCTCCACTTCGGATTGAAGAACCTGAATGATGCGTTCCTGTTTAACAATGTCAGCATCACGTTCAGCAATAATCTTCGCCCGGTCAAAAGCTACTCTAGAAGCCTTCACAGCTGCCTTGTACCACTCCTTATACTGAGCGTAGAAGTCGCGGATATAACTATGAGCAGTGGTCTCAGCATCCGAAGGAATTCTTTTAAAGTTAGGAGGGAAGACATAGCCATCCATGCAAATTTCAGGGTAGTCATTTTTCATTTGGGCGAGTTTAGAAGCTCCCTCACTTGTCAACTCAGCCGGAGCTTGTTCTATTATAGCGGCTGTTGTCGGTTCCATTCTTGGCCGCTGAGCATCAGGCCAAGAAGATTGAGAAGGCAGCTGCTGCTGATGAGAAGGCACTGGGAGGTCTACTGGGGCCCTGGGAGGCGGAGGAGAGCGAGATCGGGGTCGGTACTGGTATCCCCGGTCTCTGTCAGAATAATCATAGCCAGAACGGCCACGCGAGTAATCTCTATCTCTATCATAACGTTCTTGACTTGAATAGCCTCGCCCATGATCTCTATCTGTCTCTCTCCTGCGGGAATCGTAAAATGGAGAAGATTGGCGCATGTTCCGGAGCCTATCCAGAGTGGAGCCTCGTCTTGACATCTCACCTGCGATAAGAAAGAATTACGGATTAAGATCCCATAAAGCAATGTTTACTATGCAAAAGTCATGAAGTGCTGTGGAAGTGTGTGTAAATGTGTAAACCCCCAAACCGACCGAAAGTGTTGACCGCACTTAAAGGAAAGGGCTCGTTCATGTTTAGGACATCTTGAAATTCCTCCAACCCAGGATTATGAGAAATCGATATATAATCTGGAATGGGAATATCGTCAAGCCCTTTGAAAATGTCTCTCGAATGAGAAGGGGCGGCCTCAGAAATCATAACTCCGGAAATGGGAGGAGACACATCCACAGATTTCCACCCCTTAGACTTAAGTTTTTTGGAAACGGCGGCCTTGCCTTTCCATCTTTCTCCCGACTCCTCCAAGTTTCCCGAGAGGTCAGCCATCGGCTCCGAATCCGTGTGGGTTCTTTCTTCGTCACTCGCCTCGATTATTCTGATTCCGAGTGACTTCTTCACCTTTCTCTTCTTGGTTTTCTTCTTATCTTCCTTCTTGGAGGCGGGCTTCGCCAATCCCTCGATGACTATACTTTGATTGATGTCGATCAAACCAAGAATTCTTAAGTTATAATCATTCAGCACCGAGTCAATATGTCTCAACTCGCTTGGAACTTCTTGAAGACTTCGGACGATACCCTTGAAACGCCCTCCATCGGGTCTGGAGATAATGGCTGTAAAGGGAATGAAATGTCAATTTTAACACCAAAGAGCTATTGGTCAAGAAAACAGGTTAAGGCGCTTACGTCTAGACAACCATCGCCTAGCGAAACCCGGAGGGCACCGAACATAGAACCACTCGTTCTTGAAATAACTCAGTCGGGTCCAAGCTCCAACTACAACTTGGCAATTCCTAACTGCCTCCAGAAATGTAAAAGACGGGCTATCACCCCTACTCTTGAAGTTAAATATGTGTCTGATCTCGGTGGGCCTTGGCGGGCGAAAGAGACAGTCCATAAATATGACAAAGGCACTGTTCAGCAACGCGTGCCCGTTGGGATGAAGTTGTGAAGGAGCGATTCCTAAATATGATAGCATCCCTCTGATATATTGATTGAAAGGAGGGAGAGTTCCGGCCGCGCAAGCATCGCGATAAAAAGCCGTATATCCATCAGGCGGATTGTGCGGTCTATCATCGGCATTAGGCAATAATACGTCACCTAGAGATATGTTATGTCTCAAGCAAATTCGGCCCAATAGGGATTCAGAAATGTTAGATTGGACAGAATCAGCGGGGTCCTCAATAAATATAGCATCCGGCAATTCATCTGGAGCTGGATCGATTACATCGGCAGGGATATCGGGAATCTCAAGCATAGGAGGAGTCGAGCTCTGTACCTCTTGTTGTTGGGAGCTCGAAGATTCCATGATTAGCTAACTCATCATAAAGAAACGTTAAGTACATACAGAGCCCGTGCATTCCCCAGTGTGAAGTGTATGAACGTGTTGTGCAGTGTAAGTGTTGTGCATAACTTAAGCAGATTCTACAGGTTAAAACGGGGTGTATGAACGACGAAACTCTGAGAATCAAGACTGGGAACGACCGTCATCGCTGACCGTCATGCTATTGGTTATTGGTCATATTATTGGTTAAGTCATGGTTCCATCGACGAGCTTCAAAAGGAAGTCAAGTATAGTCCTATAGTCGGGTTCAATTATGCAAGGCCGAAGCTCGTCGGAGTCAAATATGCTAAAGTACATTAAGATCGTCAAAGTCCAACTTGGGATTAGTCGTAGTTCAGAAGTTAGAACAAGTCATAAAAGTTGGGTTCTCTAAACTAAAAGCGTTCGAATCCATCAAATCGACTCGATGTGCTTCGAATCCATCAAATCGACTCGATGTGCTTCGAATCCATATGGATCGACTCGATGTACTTCGGGATGGAGAAGCGCCTCGAATCCATAGGCGCTGAATGACTTCGAATCGGTCGACCTTCGATACCTTCGAATCGATCAAGGTATAGTTACATCGAATTGATCGACACGAGGCCCTTTCTTCCTTTGCAAGAATCGATTCGAAGCTATGCATCAGAAAACGATTCGAATCACTCATTCCAGGATCGATGCGAAGCAGAGAAAGACAACACTCTCAGCCGATACGACTCAAATAATTTCGTTCCTCAGCCCCATCGAGTCGACCCACTCCATTCAAATCTCACCGCTCAGAATTTTTGAAGACGAAGATAATTCTAACATTCATCTCGAATCAATCCTTTAGTTACCTAATTCGATTGCGAGTGGAAGCGTGGACGAATTCGATCGATTCGTGGAAAGCTCGTGAGTTTTAGCTCTGGGAGATCGGTTCGAAGAAACGGCTGAAGCAATGGTAAAAGTAAAAAAGTGAGAAATGAATAGGACCCCGGTATATATAGGGGATAAATGACGATTCGCATCCCGGTAAAAGTAGACCGGCCATCCCAGGTTTACAGTCACTTCGATTCGAATGATGCTCTCGAATCGATCACTAAAGAGTTTCTATTGAATCGAGGGAAACAGTGACAGTCACCAATCCAAGGCCGTCCTTCGTATCCATCTATCCAATATACAATAGGTTCATCGATACGAAGTACAAAGCAAGAGTGTCCCTAAAAAACGTTCGACTCCAACAACTCAGACAACCACATCGAATCCACACAGTATCGATTCGATGCATTATCGATTCGAAGGAGTAACCGAACAGAGGCTGGATTGAAAGTCATATCAATTCGAAGCACGAGGTCCCTCAAACCCTCGATTCGAAGGCCATCGATTCGAAGAAGCATGGCTTTGAATCCATCAAATACCACCGATCAAACGGACGAATCGTTTCAATATGAAAAATTGATCATCAACTCTCTATGGCGATTCAGGAGAGGATCGATACAAGGGGATGATCATAAGACAATCATAAAAGCGATGTTTTAACTCGAGTCTCAAATCGGTTCAGGAGAGGACCGATGCAGATTTCGATAGCAAACCGAACTGACAACAACTTGCGATCACGCAACGTTAACCAAAGTCAAGATAATACACGTATGCACGTATTTCTGACTAATGTTTGGTCTTTATCATTTACAGGGATCAAATGTTCATCTCATCATAACCCAAACAACTTACAGCCAGTCACAATCATACGACGGTCGATTACAGCGATACAGAATGCAACTTTCGGTAAAGCATGTCATAGCTGTCCAGTGAGAGACTACAACTTCTCAAAGCACGTCATGTTTACACAAGACGTACTTTGGGGGGCAAATGTTATCCCGCCTTTTGGCAAGGCCGTGACACCAAGGACTTGACTGGAGACCGGTGACAGATCGTCTCAGAAATCAGTTACACACAAGGATCGCGATGGATATCGATGAAATTTGTCCGAGTCCAGATCGGGCTGCAATCGATAAGGCTCGTCAAGCAGAGTAGTAGAAACCAATGTTCCAAATTTCGGGGCAATCCGAGTTCGTATGCTCAAGATATCACCGATGAAAAATGGAGTAGACAGCCCTTAGTTCGAATCCATAGGCGAAGCCTATGTTCGAATCCATGAAGTTCGTATCCACCAGACCGGCATCACCTCAGCATGGTCGAATCCATCAAACGTGTGTTGCCTCGAATCCACGGAGCATAGCCTTGCTTCGAATCCATGGAGATCACATTTACTTCGACTCCATCATGCGTGTCCTCTCTTCGAAACCAACAAGGTAGGGGATCTTCGAATCCATACAGTTAAGGGTGCTTCGGCTCCATTACCTCGAGTCCATTGGAGCACTCCCCTCTTCGAATCCATTCAGCAATAGTGTCTTCGTATCGATCGACTATGGGGAGCCCTGATCGATACGAGGGAAGCGGACGACTCGATCGATTCGAAGGAGCATACCTTCGAATCCATCGTCTCGAGTCCACCAGATAAACGCGGCTAAAACCAAGGGATTCGAACCAGTCAACCCGGAGTGAAAAGCGGATCGATGCGAGAAGCACGCGCGCCACGTCACAGCAAGCATCGATTCGACCCAATCGAGTCGAAGGATCGATTCGAAGTGTCCAAATTCACTAGAAATGCAATCTTGGATCGATCATAACTCGAGTTCTATAAGTCCAAATGCCATGAAATTTTCACAGAAGCTTAAGCACATGATGAAGAATGTTCACACCAAATTTCAACTCGATTGGATGATTTCTTGATCGATTCGAACCAAGGGTCGAATCGATCCCAAAGTGGGCCCGGATCTCCAGATTTCGGCCATGTGGGCCCCCTGACGTACCAGAATTGGTCTCCCCTCATTTTAGGCGAAATATCAGCCTCTTACACCTATAAATAGAGCCCCTAGTCATTCAGAAAAGGGGTCGGAGAATTCTAAGTACCGAAGAGCGCCCAGATTCTGCCAGATCTACTCCAGAACACCGTCGCTGCTTTAGATTGAGACTTAACTTAGAAATTCAGTTGTATTACATTATAAACTACTGTAACCTTCAAGTATCGAGCAATAAAATCATCAAACTTCATAGTGGACGTAGGCAAAACGCCGAACCACTCTAAATCGCTTGTCTTTGCAATTTACTTTCTGTTATTTGGAGTTTTTGTTAGATAATCCACAGTTTTAATTTTCATTCTTCACTTTTATCTCTTCAAAAACTTCCGAAGAGTGTTGTGCCCATTTTTGGTACAAACACCTCCTTTCTAAATCCCACTAACTCCGAGAAAAATTCCATACCAGTTTGAAAAAAAGCCAAACGCTCAAGAGCAATGCGAAGCAGGCGGTGAAATCCATCTGTTTTTTACCCAGAGAAAACTGTGTAGAGTTCAAATCCACAGAAGAAATTACAGGGCCAAAAATTCATGAAAACTATGTAACTGGACATGGAGTCCATAATCGCAATCATTGTAATCGAAAAGGAAAAAGAAATCTCGACCATTCAAAGATGATAATTGCTGTGTCACACCACGCACGTAAGAGAAAAGTCACCTTTCTTACGCATCTTGAGAAGCACAGTTGCCATGACTAATAGTGTAAGCCTATGTGGATGGTGCATTAATTGCATAGTAGAACTATCAATTAATGGAGTCTACTAGATTTAAGAGCCCGCACTCGCTCACGGATATGGGTTACGATGGAAAAATGTTACTCGAATTTTTTGTAAATAAGAAGATAGGCTAATCATGGTTTCTTGGCTTAATCCGCTTCGGCCTGAGCTGGCTTAGGCCCAGGCCAGCCTACCATAAGCTACTCGAGAATCGGAAATAGTCTAGCAAGTGTGCCTCGACTACTGTCCAAGTTGGATCCCGATGAGCCCATCCTCTCCATGGCACTTTAGGTCGGTCCTTGGCCAATGCATCCTGAAGTAACGATAATAACAAGCTCGTTAGGCAGAGCAAGAATTCCACACTATTCGGTCCAGCCCTAGCTGCTGACAGCCCGTCTACTCAAACACCTCCCACAACCGTCCATCGATCAATGTATCTCTAGGTTGCTTCGGGCACAACCTAGCTCTAACCCAGCTTCAATGCAGCCCTCGCAAGCAACCCTATGGTTAGTCCTTTGTATTACTCCGAGTAGTGGAGCCAAACCTACTCGGCTCGGCCCGCTCCTTCAACACTACCCCTAGCAGTCTTCCACCTCTTTCCATATCCTTGGGAAAAGGTTGGCCTGCCTGGTTCATCTCACCACATCATCATTCAAGCAACACTGACAAAGAAGTACAACCAAATGCATCTTCTTCTAACATAGAGCATACCGTGCAACATACTTCCACTGTGCATGGACATTACTTGAATAGTAAGCGCATGTCATGTATCTTACAGGGTTTTCCTGTTGATGTTGACCTCAATTGTTGATTCCCTTTACTTCGCCAGCCATCCCACATTAATCAGATCTATGATGCAGCACTTTTCCAACCAGTCTTATGGCATCATCTTAGCCATCCCAACATCCTAGCATCTTCAACCACTATAAACACCCCATGCATGACAACTTCAAAGGGGTTGGCCCCCACCCGCCAAGGGTTGACTATTCAGAAGGTTAGTCGCCACTTGCTAAGGGTAAACTCTTTCAGGGTTGTTCGTCACCTACTAAGGGTCAATTATTCAGAAGGTTGGTCGTCGCCCGCCAAGGGTCGACTATTTGAAGGTTGGTCACCACCAATAAGGGTCGATTTATTCAAAGGACCCACCAACCATTCGTGATCCCGCGTCCTCAACTTAGCATCAAGCAGCAGATCCTCACGCATCTTACCCATCGTAGTTTTAAACTCAACAAGCCCTTAAGAATAGAAACAACATTAGTCTTGAGCCAACCCTTTTTATCTTGTTGTATCTCTTGTAATTCCTTGTAATTGTAAGAAAGTCATAAGATAAGAGGAATTCACAGTGGACGTAGGCAACTCTGCCGAACCACTCTTTATCTTATGTCATTTAGCCATTGAATGCTCAATTAGTTCTTAGACCAAACGATTAGCAAGTTACCTTTTCTTTTCGTGGTGTAATTCCGAGATTGACAAAAAGTACAAATAACGTTGTGCACCCTAGTCTCAATGGATGTATCGGTATCCTGTCTCGAAACATTTTCACTAGGAATATTATTTGAAATAATATGTTATTTTTAATATGATAATTTTTTCATAATTACAACACATTGTAATAACTATCACATAACATATTGTTTAATGATTTTATATTTAATATACTTAAATTAAATAGTTAATTAACATATCAATATGGAAAGTATATAATAGAAAGAAAACACCTTTTATTTTAAACAAGATTGATTATCAAATTAGATGTATGTAAAAAAATAACAAAATTGCCTTCAGGACATGCCCGTAACTCTATCACTGTTGATGTATTTCTATTTATTTGGTTTGTATGGTCATTTTCATATGTCATGTGTTGTGTGAGTATGTAGCTTCTGGGGCATCTAGCCTCACACCTGTATTTCAATGATTTATAAACAAGTGGATGGTCCACTTAAAAAAACCAGTTTACCTTTCAAAATAATGATAATAAATAAGTAAAATAAATAACAGAGATTTGAAATCCTCTATCGATGACCAAAATAAAAGTCAATTCTGCAATAGAGTTAAAGATTTGTGCAATGGAGTTTCAAAAATGAATGCACTAATAGAATTAAATACCACTCTTATTATAAAAAAAGAAAAAAAATTATGAAACATATGTCTAGAGTTATGTAAAGTATACAATAAGCCATACAAAAGTTTATAAAATACAGTGGACAATTATGTAGAACTATATAAATAATAATCATATGGGGTTGCAGTTACAATAAATTTTCTTGTAATTTATGATCAATTTACATTCAAACACCACAGAAAACTAACAACGATATGGTAAAAACCAAAACTCTCCGCAAAGATAAGATATAGAATTATGAAGTTGTGATATGAAACAATAATCGTTGATGTTTAAATACTTTTACTTCAAATTGCTTTTGATTTGAAGCACCATGTTAATACTCTTAAAGAAGATAAGGTAACCGTGTAATTTATTTTATATTTTTCCAAGAAATGAAAATGAAAACTTTATGGTTACATCAATGGATCTAGAAAGATTCTTAAACATATATTAGAAATATGAAGTAAAAGTACAATGGTAGTGCATTAATTGCATGGCAGAACTATCGACTAATTGAGTCTTCATGATTTTACAAGCTCGCGCACGTTGAAGGGCATTGTCTTGGATGGAAATATGTTACTCTATTTTACTCTATTTTTTCGTAAGTAAGAAGACAAACTAATCAAGGTATCTTAACCTGGCCCGGTCCGGTCCAAGCCGACTAGGTCCAGGTCAGCTCGTAAGCCAGCCACGACTGGGGGTTGATCGACTGGGTTTTCTATGTATGATGATAACCCAGATCCATCATAGGCCCTTAGCGGCTCCTTTTCTCAATTGTACGTCGAGCCTTCCCGCGCAGCAACCTTGGCGACAGACTCGGTTGTCAAGACAAGGCACAATTCCAGCTCGACTTATCTCTCATTGGCCAACCGACTCTCTCTCCGACCCGCCTACAACCTGGCTCCAGACCAGTCCACTTGCTTAAGTATCTCTCCCTTGGCTATTTCTCGACCAACATAGCTTGTGACTGTCTCAAGGGTGGCCCATAGTTTATCCAGCTTTGATACCGCCACCTATAACCTATAGTCCGTCTTGTCTCACCCGGCTCAGCGTGCCTCGGCTCTAGCCAAGTCCCCTTCGTCCTTATAGTCTCAGCAGACTAGCTCGGCCCATCCTACCACCTAAGCATGCGGGCAAACCGATAAGAGGTATAGCTAGATGTATCTATTTTTGACAAGAAGCATGTTCTATTTTCCACAAGCATACTGCAAGTACAATCGCATTTAATGAAAAGCATGGCAAAGCATGCTCTTGGTGCAGTTCTTCTGTTGACCTTCATCTTAACCACACATTCCTTTCTTTCGCTAGCCATCTTTTATCAAATCAGCCAGATCAAAGCGCTCTTCACGCCTATTTTGCAGCACGATCTTAACCATCCAAACATTAGTTCAACTACTATAAAAACCCTATGCATGACAACTTCAAAGTGGTTGAGACTCGAAAGATTGAAATTGGAAGGTTGGAACCCGGAATCCGCCACTCAAATCTCCTGATATAGCAACTCTCTGAGATAGCAGTTTCATTAGTCTTAGGCGCATCATATTTTCTTATTGCTCTTTTGTAATTACTTATAATTGTAAGAGAGCCATATACTAAGAGAACTTGACAGTAAAAGAAGACAACTTCGTCGAACCACTTTACCTTTCATGTCATTTACCTTTAAATGCTCCTTTTCGATTAATTTTTTCGTCATTAAACCTAGTGGTTCGCAAGTAAACTTTGTTTTTCACAATGCATTATTATAACTCCAAACTTGATGAAAAATATCATCATTAACAACTAGTATACAATAAATCATACAAAAGTCTATAAAAAACAACGGGTAATCATGTAGGACTACATAAATAATGATCATATGGGGTGTATTTACAATAAATAATCTCGTAATCTATGATCGATTTACTTTCAAATATCATAAAGAAATGAACAAAGACGATAGTAAAAGCTAGAACTTTCCACAAAGATATGGTAGAGAATTATGAAGTCACGAAATTAAACACTGATCTTTGATGTTTAAATACTTTTACTTCGTATTACTTTTGATTTGCAGCGCCTGTATTAATAATGTAACTGTGTAATTTATTTTTACGTTTTCCGGAAATGAAAATGAAAACTTTATATTTACATTAATGGATGGAGGAAGTTTTTTAAACATATGTTGGAAATATGAAGTAAAAGTAGAATGGTTTGCGTCGATGCATCTTTCAACGATACTTAAATTATGCATTATTAGTAGACAGTTAACAACACAGTGCCACTTACCAGCTCTACAGCCGCTAACACATTAACTCACCGGGATTTATTTATACCCCATGTGCTCTTCCATTTTAACACGTTAACTTATCCGATTCGTACCAAACGAAACCACTTTGAATCTGCTTTACTAGAAACCCCGAATATTTTCAAACATATCAAATATAATGCCTTCAGAATTTCTAACCCTGCTCATCCTCTGCAGTATAATCACCGCATCCGCCTCCGCCTCCGCACAGGTAGCGTTACCGCAATCGGCCTACGACATCCTCTCCTCATTCAACTTCCCCGTCGGTCTCCTCCCTGTCGGTGCCACGGGCTACGACTTCGACCCCGAAACGGGCAACTTTGCCGTGTACTTTGACGGCGAGTGCAAGTTCTCGCTCGAAGGATCGTATCAGATCAAGTACCAGCCCAAAATAACGGGCAGAATATCGGATGGGAAGTTGACGGATCTGAATGGTGTAAGTGTAAAATTTCTTCTTTTTTGGGTTAATATTATTGAAGTTGATCGAGTCGGTGAAAATCTCGAGTTTTCTGTTGGGATTGCTTCGGCTGACTTTCCAGTTGAAAATTTCTACGAGTCTCCCAGATGTGGATGTGGGGTTGATTGCGTCAATCTGGTAGATTCGATCTGAGGTTGGATGTTGAGGTTTTATATTTTACTGTTGGATTTTTATTTATGATGATGAGGAGACGTTTAATGATCAGTTATAATCTATGATCATATATATTAAATTTGATGGTTAGAAGTTTCTTCATGGTATTGCTTAATTTTTGGACCTTATTTCTCTGAAACTACAAATAAAACTGCCAAACTTTTGTTTGAAAGATTATCTCACAGCATTATTATACATTAAATTTCATGGCAATGCGTAGAGACGATCTACTTTTTATTTTAATTTTTGAAAACAAAATTTTGTACTATTGATATGCTTGATGAGAAGAAATCTGCCTTTTTGACATTATAAGGATTACTTATGTTCCCCCATGATACATGATGTGTCCTTTGAAAACAAAATTTAGGTTATAAGCAAAAAGAGAGTTCTTTGTCCCTAATTATCATGTGCCCTACATCCCATTCTGTCTCAACCATTCATTTAAACACGAACTAAAATTATTACTTAACATTTGATTTAATTGAGACAAGAAGATAGAATGGGCACTTGTGGACAGGAGATCCTACCCCTTATAATCCCCTTCCTCCCGTTCACTACACTAACTTCTTAATTTTCCGTTACCCCAAATCAAACACTCTGATAAAATATAATTTTAGAAGCATCAATACTTGTAAATTGCTTGAAAGGTTTCGCCGTAAAGTATTAGCATTATTCATAACCATGATAAAATTCAGTGAATAAGTTGCATATTAATATCCATTTGGAAACAACCAATAAAAGACATATCCACAATTTTAAATTAAGAAAAAAGAAAATCCTTCAGTTGTGTGTATTAATAATAAGTATATTGACATTGTATCAGTTATTTTTGCTATACCTGAAAATAGGCAAAACCCAATCCATTCCGATTTGAAAAAGATCCAATTGATCCATTGCTCGAATAATCCTGCAACTGGACCTGATCCGTCGAGCCTTTGGTCGGTTGTAAGTCAAGAAAATCCTGACGTTACCCGACATGCAATATGGATCTGCTATGACCCGTTATTCCAGTATGCAACACAAAGTATACTGACATACATTAGTTGATTTTACAAACTATAATTATATACATTAAGGCCTAATGGTAGCTATAATGATTTTTATGTACATTCCAATATTGGTTGCTTTTAATAATTAAATGTCATAAAGTATGCATTTCACTACTGTAAACTTCATTATATAAGCAACCGACAAGCGAATAATGACAAATCATGTCGTTGTAACTTTTATATATCTAAAAAGATTTTGTCCAAATACACGATGCTAGATCTTAAATTATAATGTCGTGGAGTGATTTTATATCAAATAGAAAATGTAACTTATAAATTTATCACTTATAATTTCGTAAAAACTAATTTATGTTGTGAATAAATATGGAAGTTTTTCATGTAAAGTTGGAGATCTTTCCTTAGTTGCTCCCATAGTTATGATAGGCACACACCACGGCGCAAGGCATGATGTGACGGCTGTGCCTTTTCACCCTAAGGCAGCGCACACGGAAAGACGCACCAATTGACACAAAAGGCACATATATGGCACACGACGGAAAAAAGACGCACCGTTCCAATGTCTTGATATTTTTTTAATTTACTTTTTTGATTTTCACAATTCAAAACGCATGGAGATTTAACACTCATCATATGATTATGCTTATTATTAATATTGTTGTTGTTGTTATATCTTTTGCATGTTCTAATGGATATCATTTATGTAATTTTTTTGGTTTGAAGAAAAGAATTTGTTGTAATTGATGTGGAAAAACTATTATTTTTATGTAATATATTCTCAAAGTAAGCTGAAACATAAAATCTATTATGCGCACACAAACATATGCACTTATACACACATGAATTAGATTCAAATTTTATCCATCATATACATTATTATTTTGGATTTTGTTTTTAAAAGATTATTGTGCTTGAAAATCTATGCTTATGACATTATGTTTAACGATGTTTTTGTGAAATGATAAAAAGTAAATCTTTGTTGTATATGTTTTTAGTACAATGAATGTTATTATATTGGACCCTTTCAAAATTAATTGTGTGTATAATAAACTTATTATTTTTTTCCTGAACATGCACGATAAATAAAAAGGTGTATGTCATTTGCCGTGCCGTCTGTGCCATTTGCCACACAGCTTCAGGAAGGTTTTGTTCCATTTTGCATTGTGCGCCGTTTATAACCTGGCGTTTTAGATTGCTACTTTTTTTTTTTCACTTTGTGTTGTTACCTTTTATTGTGTTTCTCAATTTTTGCATAATATTTATACTTGCGTTGATTTTAAAGGATTTACAGGTGAGAATCTGAAATAAGAAACAATGAAATACAAAATTAATTAATAATCACCCATTTCCTTTGGTTATAGTCATTTTCACCCCCAAACAACTCTAGTGAAAGTTGTATCAACAGTAAGAAAACATTAACCAAAATTTGTATTCGTGAGTTATAACCAAAAAATTAAAAAAATCATTGAGGTTGAGCTTGACGTACATCATAAATGTTTAGCCTGTAATAGTTGGAATGTAACCTCATATTTACTTAAACACGCGGAAAAACACTTAGCAACATTGGACAAAATACAAACAGTTTTGCATCAAGATTTTAGATCCAGTTTTTTAATGTAGCTTTAGTTGGAAAAAAAACATATATTTAGAAGGCACATGACCACTTGATTTTTATAAAATTATCAGTTTTTAACAATGGCAAAAAAATAAAAAATAAAAAATTCTGACTCAACAACGAGAGTATATATCTTATAGTTATCGGAAAGGTAGAAAATATTTAATTGGGTATTTTGGGTACTTTTAATGGTATACATTCATTGGTTTTGATTTATTAGAGTTCAAATAAGAAACTCAACGATGTTTCTTTACAAATTACAACATGCCTTATCATTTATGATTGTATCCAATAAAAATGATTGTTGCATTTAAAACTTCCTGAAGTATCTTACAACAGGTCAACACTGAATTTATGTAAATTTTAAAGGAATTTCATTTTGATTGAAAATTGTGTTCAATTTCTCTAAATAATGCAAATTGTTTGCAGTAGGTTATGATTAAATTTTTGCATTTTTAAAATAAACTTTATTTTGAAGTAAAATTATGCTCAGTTTCGCTGGATAAATGTAGGTTGTTGTATTATATATTTAATGTATGAAATTCGATTTAAATATTCATTATAATTTGATTAAGCATAACAACCTTAATATAATATCTGTGACTTAATCCAATTATTATTTTAATAATAATTGGATTAAGTCACAAATACTTCATTTATGTTTCTTGTGCTCATATTTTAAATTTGATTGTTAACAAAAGATTAAATGTGATTTCTCATTCTTGTACCAAAATCATGTCACCTGGTACATATGTAGAATTAGTCCATTTGTTACAGTTCTAATTAGCTGCTTAATAACTAAATTTGTAGTAGAAAATATGCGCCCAAGAAAGCACAGAAACCTTCTTCTTTTTTTTTAATAATTAATGCAGTTTATCCAGTTATTATCTTCAATTTTTTCCCCTATAACCTCTTTAGTCATTAAGTATGCCGTATTTACACTTATATGCACTTTCTAATATGATAATAAGAGTTCCATCAAAAACCAATTTTAGGAATTGATCTGTATGATTTTTTCTTCTTTAGCAACACGAACTTTGAATTCTTTTGGTGGAACTTTTTATGTGTTTACCAAGTGATATTATTTTTTTAATAGAATAAGAATTCACATCTTGTTATTTTTCAACAATTTAATTTAAAATATGAGATGGGGCCTTGACGCAACGGTTAGGTTTTCCGTATGGTGATATGAACGTTCTGGTTCGAGTCCGGAAATACAGCCTCTTCGTAATACGAGAGAAATGCTGCGTACATTATCGATCTCTTCAAAGCCCGCTATCATGTCGAAGCCTCATGCATTGGGTTCCACCTTTAAATTTAAAATATGAGCGGAACAACCACATAAGTAACTGTGATTTAATTGAATCATTTTGAATACCTTGATCGGTGATTATATTCAATTGCATTAGCATAATAACTTGCATTGTCTAGAGAACAGAACACGGTTTTTGATCGCAAAGATATTCTCTTAGCATTTGTAAAAATTCAGTTGCAACAACAAATCCACCATAAGGTATTTTAGCTATGCAAAAATCTTATTTTTGGTTTATACTTCAGATATGGTCTGATTTTTGATTTAAACTATTTTGCTAATCTCAAGAATTGTTTGCCTTTTGAATTTAATGATGCTATTTCTTTTTGCTTAGCAGTTGCACTAATTACCGTTTTTTCTCGTTTACACAGGTGTGATGTTCCATACCACCTATTAATCCTAAACGTTTATTTCACCATTGCAAACTTTAGTGGTTTTTTCTCAAATTATTGACACATTTTCCCCAACTTGAATAAGTAGGAATGGACGATGTGTTTTTTTATTTTCCATTTTGTTTTTACCTTGCAAATCCTAGCAAATACAATGCAAAAGTTGAAAATCACAGTAAAAAGTAACAATGCAAGTTCATGAAGAAATACAACCAGCCTTAGTACTTCATTATTTATCTGACGAGAATGCAATGCTGAAATTTGAAGTAGAGAGCAACTCAATAAACAATTTAGACTCTACTGTCCAACAAAAAAACGTTAATTCCTTTTTTATTTTATTTTATTTTTTTTCGAGAAGAAATTTAGTTGTTATACATTTATAGGAATAAATGTAGGGGGAATTAATTTAAAGGACAAAAATTTGTATATTTTTAGCCTCAATGACACGACATCAATATTTTAACCACAAGGATAAACATCCTCCTAAAAATTATTCATAAGGACAAACATTCTTTCAAAATTATTCATAAGGACAAACATTTTTTCAAAACTGCTACCGAAGCAAAAACTGCTACCGATACCTAAAAACTGTTATCAATAACTAGAAACTGATACCTAAAGAAAATTATCATTCAGGCTAAAATACCGAAGGTCTGTCTTTGAGGCTAAAACGCTGAGAAATTTTGTCCTTGACAATAATTTCCTGTTTATTAAATCCCAAATCAATTTTTATCTGAAAATTATAACTAATAAAATTTTCAATTTTATCTTAGGATTAAGATAAATTAAATCATATTTTTAACTTTAATTCCAGGTAATCTCAACCAGGGTTATTACAGTGTACGTATAGGTGAGATATTTATTTGATATTTTAATATGTACTAGTGTTAGTCCAATGGAATATTCACGCGTGTACCCCATATCGCCTTATTCTCTGTATTATCCGTCAGTATTACTTTGTAATGCTATTGGATAGTATGAGTATAGAGGCGGGGGTGTTTTAGTTGATATCAGAGCAGGTTCAGAACAATACATTGTATATAAGAGACACGAGTCTTGATCTTAGACAGACTCAAAGTCTCTGTCCCCTTAGGTGTGTTGGTAGTTATCCTATATTAAAGGAATAATAGGAGTATACGATGATTATCAGGTAATCATCTAGGGACATACTTGTTACTTGTTATTTTTCCTAATATATATATGATTATTCCTTCCCCTATCATTTTAGTGTGTGTCTCGGAGTGGAATTTAAGTTGTTGATGGTGGTGAAGAAATAAATAGTTGTTAGCCAGACCAGTAGTTTTGACATTTGGTGTTGATGAATAAACCTCTGTATGCAAATTGAGTATAAGGGTCTAGCAGGGATCAGAGTGCACATGGATGCCGATAAATACCGCTAAAGGCGTTTGTTTGTTGTTTAATGTGTATTGATAGATATAGATTATTTAGTATTAGTGTATTCGCTTTTAATATGTGGATTAAGTGAAAGCAAGCATATATTTTTAACAATGTAAGAAAATTAATTATATAAATTAAAACACTCGAAAAATTTGTGTAATTAAATTCGTGTTAATTTTTCCATTTGGTGCTTTAAGAATTCCGATCGATGCGCTGACCAACGTTATCGGTAGAGATTACTAAACATTAGGACGAAGCATTTTGACATATAGATTTGAGAAGAATGAGATGTTCTAAGAAAAACAAATTGAATTAAAACATATGGCTTTCCTCAGCATTTAATTGAACTCAAAGGTCTAGCTTTTAGATTTAGATATTCATTCCATCATTCGAACTAATTTATTCACATAGGATTTTTGAATAGTATAGTGATGAGTATTTGAAATATCTATTCTTAGTAAAATAAAGATATTTATATCCTTTGTCTTTTAACTAAATAAAATAAAATAAAGTAGTTCTAAGATTAAAAGTATAGAAGGAATAATAACTTTTGACATTAAAATATGGATCTAAATTCAACATTACACTTAAGTACCATATAAAATCCTATTTAGATGCATCCAATATTTATCCATCATTTACGATGTGCAAATAAATTTCTAAAATTCAGAGTAACAATTAATAATCAGTTATAAGCAAAGAAACCATTCGATTTTAATTTTGTTTTCAAAAGAAAGTAGTTAATGCAAAAGTAACATTGTCATCTAACAAGTAGACAAAGGAATACATGCCAGGACTCTGCTTCATAAAGGTAGGTAAAATCATTCTCATTCACTTCCATTTGTGTGATCAGTTGCAAACCAAGGAAACATTCGTAATAACTGCTTAAGGATGATTTGAGCCATTTTATGTAACTTCAGCAGCAAAGCTTGGTAAACGTGAATAAATGATGTATGATGAAAATCAAGATTAAACATTACGAGGAATTATAAGCAAAATTCTGGGTTGTAAATTTGGTAATTACTCATTAGAAACAAAGCAGCAGCTGCTTGATTGATTGATTGGTATCAAATCTGTTTCTTCCATGAAAATATATAGTGGATAAAAAAATTTACTATTTGCTACAATAAAATTCGTAAACCAAAAACATGATGAACAATTGAATTTCATTGAGCCTAATGTTATTTAGATTATTTTACTTCTCGGTACATGATGCATCATTCTATGTCTCGATACATGATGCTATCATCACTAGTTTACTTATAATGAAAATTATGAATTCTTGCAGATCAATATAATATTCTCAGGCATGCTATAATTATACAAGGACCATGGTAAGAGGAATAACAAAATGCTTCTTTTATAAACTATAATTTTATCAATATGTATTTTCCACTTAAAATAATAAATTCAGATTGTATGATAAGCATGCGTATATGATAAATTAAGTTTCTGGTTATACACCATAATACAACACAGTAGTTCATACATGCATATACATGTATAGTCGTCCTTTGTTTGCATCATGTTTTATATTAAAAAAAGAAAGAAAGCAAAAGCAACTCTAACTGCTGTTGGTAACAGCCGCATGGCTGCTGCTATTAGCAGCTAAGTGGGCTGCAGCCACGGAAAGAAAAAAAATTAGTAAGAAAAAAAATCCGTACTTAAAAAAAAACTGAACCGAAAAATAATAATAACATTGAGATCAATTTAAGCTTTTATAAAATTGGTAATATTGTTTACAAAATTGTATTAAAAAATTAAAAGCTACTTATAAACACTATATATAGTTTTTTTTTTTGAAGAAAGATAAATAGGCCCAGCCCAATTACATGAAACGGGTAATATACCCGAAGCCACAATCTTTCGATACAAACCTAACCCTAGGTTAAGAGTTGCCGACAAACGCCTCCATTCTACAAAGCTTCACAGAAATAAAACAATAATGGCTACCAGCGATCGAATCAATACTTCGCCAATTCACCTTCGTTCTTCGTCCCACTTGTTTCTCCACGTTCTCAGTATGAAAGAGCTTTGTTAAAACTATCTTTCATACCCCTTCCACCCTCATCCATGTTCGCAGCTTTACAGTTGTTGTTAGATCTAGCGTCATCGCGACCTAGATCTAACTGTGTCTTCTTCGAGATGCAGTTACTTCCCAAATTAGCTCTGACGCTCGAGAAATTGATAGTTGTAGCTTGCTGTGGGTTGTTCTCGACCTTATAAGAATCTGCTCTGAAATAATTGTTAGATCTAGCGTCATCGCGACCTAGATCTAACATTGTCACTCGCGAATTGCTATGCCTACCCAGATTGGCTCTGCTACTTGATTGGAGGCAGTTGTTCTGAGCCTCATGGGAGTAGATCTCATCGGTTTCATCAACTAGCTCTTGTTGGTTGACAAAGCATGACTTACGAACGTGATTGTCATTCTGAAAGCTTTTCGAATGCAACAGATAAGCTTCTAAATGTTTGCTACCAGCTTCAGATTTCCAATCATCAGCAAGGGAAGCAAATTCGGTTTGATTTTTCAATATTTTCTTTGATTTTTGCAAAATTATTTTGCTGTCCGTACTAATTATTAGCCAAATTTGCTCTTTACTTCTGCTGCCTTTGTTGTGCACACGCAAGTTACTTTCTTTCCACAAGTTGAACACTGCAGTTGTCAATAGAATGTGAGCAAAATCAGATTCCTTAGATTTAGCTATGAATTTGTTGTTGATCATTTTGATAATATTTGTCAGATCCATTTGCTTGTAATCATCAACACCCAGAATGGCTTTAATTTGATTCCAGATAAAGTAGGAATACCTGCATTCAAAAAATAGGTGATTAGCATTTTCAGCACATAAATTGCACAAGGAACAGAGTGAATTTGTATTGTTTCCCCATTTATTAAGTCTATCCCAAGTTGGCAATCTGTTCCTAATTGCAAAATATGTACAAAATGCCATCTTATGACTGTTCACTCTATTCCATAATACCACTTCTGTTGGAAATTTGTTTCTTATAACATCCCAGGTTGTTTTAAAAGAAAACTTCCCTCTGTTGCTTGCTTTCCATTCCCAACAGTCATTCTCTGCATAAATATCAAATTGAATATTGCATATTTCATATTTATGTGGGTTAGTAATTGGGTGTAATTGTGGTTGCCACTGATTATTTACAATAATATCAGAAACTTTATCATTCGATCCACCACATATAACTAAACTATTCCACCCAACCTTATTAATAAAGGCTTCATTTTTAAACCATGGATCAAACCATAAATTAGTTTCTTCACCACTTTTAAACTTTCTTTCAAGTAAAGATTTACCAATTTCCCAACAATTTAAAATTTGTTTCCAAGTATTCGATTGGTTACTGTTATGCACATAAGTCCAAAAAAAATTTTGTTTCAAATACTTGGATCTTATCCATCTAGCCCACAAAGAATCTGAATTAAGAAATCTCCAAAATAATTTTAAGTGGCAAGTAGTACTCAGATCTTTAATACTTCTAATGCCAAGACCCCCTTCATTTTTAGGTCTGCACACATTATCCCAACTAATTTTGTGATACTTTCCTCTCCATAAAAAGTCAGCGCATCTACTTTTCAATTTTTTAATGGATGCAGCTGGAATATGAAAAGTTTGAAGCTAATATAAGATAATAGCATAAATCATAGTCTTAATAAGTTCCAGTCTTCCAGCAATGGAAAGTAATTTACAGGACCAAGTCTCCATTCTATCCTGGAATTTTTCAAATAAAATAGAACAATCTAAATCCTTAATCTGATTTGTAGAAAGAGGCAGGCCTAAGTATTTGATTGGGAGACATCCCTCTTCTATTTGTAAAACATTTAAAAATTCTTTTTTATACTTACAAGATTTACTAAAGTAAGCTTTGCACTTATTAATGTTAAGTTGAAGACCAGCATATATTTTTAGTTTATCAAAAACTGTTTTTAAAGAGTCTGCATTATCTTTATTAGCTTTAATAAACACCATGAGATCATCTGCATAAATCAGATGGTTTATGCAGAGCTGAATTCTGTTTATAAGGTGAACATTACCTTTAATATTTTCTATTTCCATAAGAATGGAAAAATATTCCATTACAATAGCAAAAAGGTAAGGTGATAAGGGATCACCCTGTCTTAAACCCCTGTAACTCTTAATAAACCCTTCAGCCTTTCCTTGAATAAGGATAGAAAAGGTAGGAGTGTTAATACATTCAAACACCAAATCACAAAACTTAGTAGGAAAACCCATGCATTTCATAATATGATGAATAAAGTATCTATTTACCTTATCATATGCTTTTTGTAAGTCAATCTTAATACATACTTTTTCACCCTGTTTTGTGTTAAATTTTCTGACCGTCTCATGTGCTAAGAGAGAGTTTTCATAGATAAGTCTACCAGGAACAAATGCACTCTAATTTTCAGAGATAAGAAAAGGTAGAAAAACTTTTATTCTATTACTAAGAACATTAGCAATAATTTTGTAAATAAAGTTGCAGCAAGAAATAGGTCTATAACTACCAATATCAGTGGGATTTTTATTTTTTGGGATAAGGGTAATGAATGTGTGATTAAGACTTTTTAGAAATTTTCCTTTGTCCATAAATTCATCAACCACATCCAGCACCTGCTGTTTAATATTACCCCAATTATTTTTAAAAAAAAATTGCATTGAACCCATCAAGGCCAGGACTTTTATTATCCCCAGCATTAAACACAATAGCTTTTATCTCTTCTAAACTAACAGGGGCAAGCAGGATCTCAGAAGCATTCTGATTTAAAATATTTTTACAAGTTATATGAGGAAATTCCTTTACATTAATTTCAGTAAAATAAAGTTCCTCATAAAAATTGATTGCTTTTGAAGTAACTTTATCATATGCATTAGTTAAATTACCCTCTGTATCAATGATACAACTTATATTATTTACATGTTTTCTATTACTCATTTTAGCATAAAAGAATTTGGTATAGTCATCACCTAGAGTAAGCCAATCAACCTTAGCTTTTTGTCTAGCATTGACAGATTCTTTATACAATTCACTAGACAGTTCATTTTGATTATGAAAATTTTATTGATTGTACTAATATCATCAGGCTTATTATCAGAACTCAGTTGTAACATTTTACCTTCTTTTCTCAATCCAATAATCTTATTTTTATTCAAATAGTTATTTTTGTTCCAATTTTTAAGATTATTTTTAGTGTATTTCAAAAACATATAAAAACTGATATTGCTTAGTTCCTTCACAAGAAAAATTAAGACTATTTTCCATTAAAGTTTTATAATCTTCTTCAAAAACCCAGCTATTTTTGAATCTAAAAGGAGGAACTTTACTATTGAAATCGCCATTGACAAAAAGCTTAGCCAATAAAGGAGTGTGGTCACTTAGATTTTGTTCTAAAGTGGAACAAATACAGTTAGGAAATTTTTCTAAAAACTCCTTGTTGTACAAAATCCTATCCAACTTGCAATGAATATTTTTAGCTATATCAGATTTCCAGGTAAATTTGTTCCCACTGATAATTGGTTCAATAAGACCAGTTTCTAATAGAAATTTATTAGCCCTATCCAATTTATTTTGAGGGATTTTAATTCCTCCAAATTTTTCATTAACATGAAAGACTGTATTAAAATCCCCTAACACAATCCAGGGGAAATCATATGTGAAATTTAAGGATTTAAGTTTTTGCCATAAAGCATTTCTTTCATTCTCAAATTTACTGCCATATACATTAGTAACTTGTAAAGAAAAACCACCAATGTTTTTAAATTTGTAGTCTTTAAATTGACTATCTTTGTTAATACTTAAATTAGTCTAGATATTAGAATCCCAAATAACTATGATTCTGCCTTTGCAACCACATTCATTATTATGAATAGCTTTCCAATTACTGGACATCTTAAGGCAAAAAATTTCAAAATTCTCATCATTCATTTTATTCTCAATTAAAGCAATAATGGAAGGTTTGTAAACATTAATCATATAAAGGATATCAGATTGTTTTACAGGGGTGTTCATTCCCCTGACATTCCAAACAAATATAGACATATATAATTAATAAAAAATATAAGAATTTAAATTGTACCTGACACTATAGTGCCTTTTCCTCTCCTTTTAGTATCAACACCCTTTGCTTTCAATCTGGTAGACATTTGGTCCCATTCTGGATTGATCGAAATGTATTTTTGCTTGAAAGCTTTTTTCTCTTTGCTGCTCTTTAGCTTACCTGATGCTTTTGTTTTAGTAATATGAAGATCAGATAAGTCGAATTCTTCTATTTTATCCACTTTCTCAGATTTTTCTTCCTCCATTTGTGCAGATTTTGGAATCTTGATTAAGGAAATATCAAACGAAGTTGTGCGAGGCATGGCTGACTCATTACAGTCAGTCACTGCAGCCTGCTCTGGGGGAGGAGAAAAAGCTGTGCGAGGTATGTCTGACTCATTACAGTCATTCATTGCAGCCTGCTCTGGGGGAGGATCACCCTTGCAAGGCAATGTTGAGTTAATGCTTCTCTCAATATTTGCAGCAAGTCTTGAATAAGATTCTTCCTCAATATCCATTACCTTGTTCAGATTTCTATCCTGATGAAAATTGTTCACTATTTTTGTAGTGTAATGGTCTGTAATTAAACATGACTCTGAAATAGGGGGGGTTTCAGAGTTAAAGAACTTATTACTTTTACCCTCCTCTCTATTAGTCGGAATCAGACCATTTGATTTATCTTCACATCCTTTATGCTGATGAACTTCCATTGCCGTGATCTGATCACTTTGATCAGTGAGCTCTCTTATATAGTTTTCTTGATCGGAGATGACATCTTCTTGATAGATTCGATCCTTGTCCTTTTGGATTCTTGATTGGTTTTTTGTGTTTTTACTTATACTCTTTTCTTGAATGAATTCAGCTCTATTTTCTTGAGTAATAACTCTGTCTTTATCACTATTTTTGGGGATCCACATCTGTTTCGGGTTGCATTGCTCTTTAGTGTGACCGAAACATTTACAGATGCTACACTTTGGGGGAACCCATTCATATTCAACTTTTTGTGTTATGACTTCACCATTATAAAGATTGAGACTGATTTCATCTGGAAGTTCATCAGTCGTAGAAACTTCCACAAGAAGTCGAGCGTAATTCAATCTCGTCTTCATGGTTGTTGCTGCGTCCATTTTAATGGGTTTTCCGATAATACTTGCCATAATACTGAACCCCTCTCTATCTCATAACTTGAGATTTACACTGGGTAATCTAACCCATATCGGCATAGTTGACAGAAGATCTCTGTCCATCTTCAATGATTCAGTCCATCTTCTCATGATGATGAGTTTGCTATTGTAGAAATAAGGGCCATTCTGGATAACCAAGTTGCAGTCTTGAGAATCATTAAATTTGATTAGAAAAAACTCATTTTCTCTTGAATAGATTTCGAATTCTCCTTTCGGTTTCCATACCCTTTTAATATATACTTTGAAGAACAAGAAATATGGTTTGCTACTAACCACATAAACCAAAATGGAGTTATTCCAACGCTCCATTGCTCTTTTACATACTGCCTCCTTTACCACACCATATTTCTTGTTGCTGATTTGAATAGGAGAAATGGTTTCAAGACTGCATTCTTCATCCCTTGGTTCCTTTGATTGCTCTGAGACGATATCAGCCCAGGATTTTTTCCCTAGTTCTTTATTCAGAGAGAACTTTGTCGTGTTCTTGACTTGCATCAGTTTGGTCTTATCTTGAGAGGAGTTGGTCATCTGGCCCTCCTTTTTCCTTTGATCATCATTAGTCTGAGACTGGATCTGATCATTTCTAGGCTGATATCTTCTTTGTGATCTTGGCTGAACCAATTGGAAGCCCTCGTTATCCATGATGACATTATTCGGCTTTCTGAAATGAGATTCAGGTGGCCTATCTTGAGGAGAAGGATGAGAGAGAGAAGGATTAGATTGGGATTTGAGAGGAAATTTGTTTTCTCCCATGGCAGAAGAAAACCCTAGATTTCAAATTTTATCAATAAAAAAGTTGAGACTTGAATGTAAGTAATTTACTTATTAGTCTTAAGGAAAACTGATTTTGCTTAGTGGCAAAACCTTATTGCCTCTTAACATACACTGGTAAAAAATTATACAGGGTTACAAATTGTATACATAAGTCCACAAAGGCTTGTAATTAAAAGGATGGATTAGTGGGCTAGATATTAAAGGAATGTTTGTGAGTACAGTTTTTGTTAATCAACAAACCTACAAAGATTGCATTTTCAGTTTTAGTCATTATCTTGAGATGAGGAATAAAGTAACTTAGCGTACGTGCATCATCATAATATTTTTCTAATATTAATAAACATATTCTTTATCAGATTAAAAGAGCAAGTATCCTTTATATCATGGTTTGTTGACTTGAAGCAATGCAATGCTTATGAATTGGTATATATGCAACCTTATAATATTTGTACATAAAGATTAACTGGATTAAATTTGACGCATAGTTACGTATAAATTAAGCAAACTCGCTTAAAAATACAAAATAAGGTATGTTCTTCTAAAAAAAGTGATATATATATTTTTTGGAATATACGCCGTGTGACAATATTTTGATACATAAATTGTTTCCGATCATGTTTTGATCGATGTATATCTATTTTATCATATCGTAATTGTTCAAAACGCTCTCCGTACAAAGGAGACTTTGCCAAAAAAAATTGGAAAATCCGACACTTAGAAAAAGTTTGCAAATTTTTGTCGTATGCAAAAATAGAAAGTATAGCAAATTGAACCTATTTAAAATAATAGCATACGATAAAATGAGATGGGAGTGTTAGAACCACATAGAGGATTGAATAGTTTAAGTTTGAGAGAAGATTGTAGAATGCAAGGAAAGTTAGGATAGAAATTGCGTTTAACGTTTCCCTATTACAAATTACGAGGACACAATTTTTGTAACGGGGAGTCTACAACAACTCTGCTTTCTATACTGTATAAATAAATGAATTTTATTAAAATGAAAGTGGTTGAATTTGATTTGTGGTAATTTATAAATTGAATAAATTGTCTTAATTGAATGTAAATATTTTGAAGTGTAAATAAATTTTACATGATTATATTTAACAAACGATTTAAATTTAATAAATTAATAAATTCTTTTCATGTAATTTATTGAAATTGAATAAAATTATCAATTATAGAAATGTAGTTTATAGAATGAAATGTTAATCAAATTATTTTGGGTGGAAATTTGTTTATAAATAAATACAAGAATTAATTAAAGAAAATAAGAGAAGTTAATAGAGTTAAAATTAATGGGCCGATGTCAAATAATAAGCCCAAACCCGTTTGCCTTGCTTCTGGAAATCTCGCATCTCTTCTTTCATAGGTTCGACTGCCTTTTAATTTTAGGGGAGCCCTAATAACCAAATCAGTTCTCACGAAGAGAAAAAAGTCACGACATTTAAAATCGATCACGTAATCGACTGGCAATCTGGTCTTCCAGGAGCTTTCGCTGATGTGAGGCAACAGCAACTTGCAGTCACGGCTGATGCTGGCACATGAAACGATTGGAGAGTTGAGCTCAACGATGGAAGGATAGACGTTCGACAACCTGGGGTGAAGGCGAGCTGAGATGGAGGAGTTGTAGTCATAGTAGGCGAGTGTGCTTCAGGTGGCGATGTGGTGTTAACGACTGGTGGTGGTCTTTGGTGATGTCGTAGGTAGGGGTGGTGCAGTTTGGGGCAGCTGGCGTATGAGAAGATGAAGGAGCAAGGCGGGGTCAGTGTTGTTCGGGCAGCGATGTGGGGGTGGCTGTGTTGTGTCAACAATTGGGCTGAGATGAAGCTATTTACTGTTTAGGTACTTCGAGCGTTATTTGGTCAGTACTTCTACTCACATCTATATATATATTCCATTTATGCTATTATTTATCCCGAACATTGATGAATTGTTTGCCTATGATATTGAATTGATTGTTGCATTATTGGAAGCTGATTGGAATGGTAGAGGATATGTCCACAATGCAAAGGAGATGTTGTATGTTTGCATTTTAATTTGTGTAGTTTATTTGTACTGTGTATAATGTATAGATGACAGAAATTCGATGGAATTCGACTCGACCATATGATAAAATTTATGTTGACAATTTAATCGTTGATTTTGGAAATTTTGGCTCCATAATTCATATTTTTTGGACGTTTAATTGATTTTCTGTTTTAAACTATTTTTAGAAGTTTCAATAAATTATTTTGGTATATTAAAATTAAACTAAAGCGTATTTATAAATAAATAAAATTTGTTGGAAAATAAAATGATTTCTTGGAAGTTATTTTAGATATAAAGTTGTTCCAAAAGTGGAAAATATTTTATTTATAATTGTTAAGAGTATAAATTGATGATTTGGTTTATATTCTTATATACTAAAATAAATATAATTTATTTTGCAACATATAAATTTGTTTTGAAATAGTGTTGTATTGTAGAAGATTATAAAAATGAAATTTAAAGTAATATTTGGTGATTTCAATATGAGCTATTAGAGATTTAAATATATATAGTGAAGGATTTGAATTATAAATTATGGTAAATTGAAAAGAATTATTTTAGCGATTTATTAATATTTTTTAAAGTGTTATTTGGTATAGAAATTCATGGAATAGATTCTATAATTATTTTGAATTGTAAAGTCTTCCAAGAAGTTTTGGAAAATGTGTATAAAAGGATTTGGAAGCGAATTATTGTATTTAAATGTTATATTAAGATTAAATAAACCACGTGAATATATAATTCAATATATAGGTGAATTAAAGATTTTTTTTATTGATTTCAGAATATAAAATCAATTTAAGAAGTTTGATTACATTTTCATAAATATAACCGCTTTCCTAATTTGCATTGGAATATTTTGAAATTATATTATGGTTTGAGTTAAAATATTTTGAATTCAAATATATATATATACACACACATATATATAGCAAATAATACTATTTTAATATTTATTTTGGTAATTATATATTTAAATAAGGAAATTTTATTTGATATATAAAGGTTTACTAAATCTATTTATTATTTTGTAATATAATATTTTTAGAAAAGTTCTATTTAGAATTATTAATTTATTGAAAAGTAATCTATAGTGTCTTAAATAGTTATTTAAGAAGTTTATATAATTTATATAGAAATAAGAAATATTTTCTGATTTATATTTTAGATACTTTAATGTGTGGTTCAATAAATAATGTGATTACTTGTGAAGTAATAAAGCATGCTTTATATATATATATATATATATTTGAATATTTTATTTAATTGTTTAAAGAAAGATTTTGTTGAAATGTATTATTACTTCATTTTTGAATTGAACCGGAATTTTATATAATATTTCTACATCCTTTGATTTCTCAATCCTTATACAGATTTCGATATTGTGAATAATTCGGCGTTGATATAGATTTGATTTAGAGATTTTGATACGATACGGTGATGCCATCCTGTTGTTTAATTTTGTGAGATTTCACCTATGTGTGACGGATTGACATATATGTCTCTTTCTTATAATGAGTTGACCAGACGAGAGACTAGATGAGTCTAAAGTGTGGTCAATCCCCATTATATCCACACTATTTGATGCTGGCATTTTATAACATGAGATTGAGAGATATTCTGGGCATTACTTCGTTATTACCTGACTTAACTTGAGGATATCTCATTATTGATTGTTTCTGGATTTGATAGTCATTTCAAGATATGGATGATTCACCCATACAATGTTGTTTTATGTGAATTCTGATTTGATGTGTTTTATATGTGTGATGACATCTTTATGCTGGATTTTGAGGGTGTTGCTATTTTGTTACACTATTGTTAGTATGTCATCACCATTATAATATGTATATTCTATATCTATGTATGTATTGACCCATATATTTAGATATAGTCTGACCCGTGTGTTATTAATATAATGCTCGGGTCAGTCAAAGATATTTCAGGTATAGGGACTATGAGACTAGCATGTATTTTTCTA
Organism: Allium fistulosum; assembly: GCA_030737815.1. Classification (NCBI taxonomy): domain Eukaryota; kingdom Viridiplantae; phylum Streptophyta; class Magnoliopsida; order Asparagales; family Amaryllidaceae; genus Allium; species Allium fistulosum. The sequence continues at coordinate 47,671,372 of CM060906.1, forward strand.
GGTTTAGAGGAGACTAGATATTCAACATTGTAGTATATTATTTTGTATTGTATTGACTCGTGTATGTATTTGACATTGTGATGTATATCATACCTTGTATATTATATATATATATATATATTATATCTTATCGCTACGAGTGACTTTATGATCTCTGATATTTACTGTATTTGTGTATTGTTTTATTCTGGAGGCACACGTGTTTATTGTTTTGTATCGATACTGTGTACATATAGGTGAGATATTTATTTGATGTTTTAATAAGTACAAGTGTCAGTCAAAGGGAATATTCACACATGTATACCCCATATTGCCTTATTCATTGTATTATCCGATAGTATTATTTGTAATACTCTTGGATGGTATAGGTATAGAGGTGGGGTGTTTCAACTATCGTCGCATCATTCTTCTACTCTAGCCCAATATAGTCCACCATTGCTGGCATAATGTCTATTATTGTTGAATAGCCTAGAGTGGGTTCGATTGGCGGTTGAAAATTGAAATTGAAGAGGAACTCCAACCGCTTCCACTCATATATAGCACTTAAAGTAGCATGCCTTCGGCTAAGGACATTGGCGACAACATTCCCTTTTCCGAGGGTATAATGTATCCCAAAGTTATATGATGCTATAAACTTCATCAATCTCTACTGCCTAAGATTCAAATCTTTTTGGAAAAATAGTTATTTGAGTGATTTGTGATTAGCGAACAACTCAAATCTCTCCCATAAGATACTGCCTCTACATCTTTAAGGCAAAAACGATAGCCACTAACTCAAAGTCGTGAGTTGGGTATCCCCTTTTGTAGTCCTTCTATTATCTACTAGCATAAGCTATCACCCTTCCTTCTTGCATAAGAACAGCTTCTAATATTGTACCACATGCATCGGTGTAAACGACGAAAGGCTTCTTCCCATCGAGAATACTTAATACCGGCATGCTAGTTAATAACTCCTACAACTTCTCGAATGCATCCATGCATTTCTCAACCCATGCAAAAACTAGATTACTCTTGGTTAAGCGAGTTAGTGGGACTGCTATCTTCCCAAAGTCCTTGATGAACTTCCTACAGTAACCTGCTAAAACAAAAAAACTCCTAGTCTCCATGGAATTCGTTGAAAATTTCCATCATGAATTTCTTCCACCTTCACGGGGTTTACAGACAATCCCTTCTCGGAAACAACGTATCCAAGAAATCTCACCTCATTCTTCCAAAAGTGACATTTGAGAATTTGCTTTAAGTTAGTGCCATCTCAAACTTCCTGTTACCTCCCTTAAGTGATTTTCATGCTCACCTTCACTTTTGGAGAATACTATGATATCATCCACAAACACTATGATGAATTTATTTAGTTGCCCTCTAAAACCTCTACTCGTCAAAACTACAAAGTATGCAGGGGAATTTTTCAATCTAAAAGGCATCACTTCCCTTCATACAGTCCATCTGGAGTGCAAAATGTGATCTTCTACTTGCTATCCTTAGCTATCCTCAATTGATGAAATCCAGTGGCTAAGTCCAATCGGAAAAAGATTTTGGCTCCTCCAAGCTGATAAAACAAATTATCTATCCTAGGTAAGAGGTACCTATTTTTCTTAGTCAAATTGTTGAGTTCTCTAAAATCGATGCATAGCCTTAGTGAGTCGTCTGCCTTGGTGGCAAAGACAATAGGTGCTCCCAATTCAGAAGTACTTCGAAGAATGAATCCTTTCTAGAATAGCTTCAAAATCTGCTTATCCAACTCGCCTCTCTTTGAAAGCCATGTGTCTTAATGGAAGAGCGATAGGTCTAGCGTCTTTCTCTAAATCAATCCTAAACTCAATCTCTCTTAGGGGTGGGAGACCCAAGACTTCTTCAAAAATGTCGTGGGTACAGATGAGGGCTCATCTTGTGAAAGGCTCGGCAAGTAAATAGCTTAACTTGATTGAGTTTTTGGGTGTACAATGATCATCTATATCTTGCCCCTTACAACTCCTTAACCATACAATTCTCCAATCGCAATCTAAAATAGACTCGTAATAAGATGCCCAATCCATCCCTAGGATAAGTCCATATCCTTCAAAACTAAGAACATACATGTTACATGTAAAATCGACGTTACATATGTCCACAACTAGGTCTTTGCAAATTAAAGAAAGATGCATCGACCCCTTAATAGGATTAGATACTACTATTGGGTCGATGACAATGGGATTTTTTAGACACAGAATAACTAAATTTTTAGCCACGAATGAAAGTGATCCACCCGAGTCAAATGGGGTAAGAATAGCATTCCAAGAAATAATAGTTGTACCTTTCATTACAGCCTTTCCTAAGTCTCTAAGGGAAGGTTCACTCAAGAAAGGAATAGCCTCAATGGCATATAATTGCCCACTCTATCCTTCCTCCATAAGATTTGGACATTGATTCTTGAAGTGCTCCTCCTCGTGGTAGCGATAACACTTCCCTTTGAACTCTTCCCTCATCAAACTCACTTGACAATCCCTAGCAACATGTCCTTTCTTTTGGCATCTCCGACATGTTTTACCTTCCTTCTTAAACTTCCCTTTGGCCTTCTTATTCGCCCAAAATCCTCCAATCCAGCTCCAAAAAGATATGCCTATGATCGTTAATCCAAGTCTTCATCCCCATAAAAACTTCAACTCCCATATACACCTTTCCGCCCATATTCTAGAAGTCTTTGCGCATCTTAGGAAAGTCTACAAGGCGAGGTGCTACTTCAGTAGGCGGGGCAGCAAATGTTGTTGGTGTAGCTTGTTGAGGAATGAGAACTTGTCATACATGCCTTTAGTATTGCTTGAATCATTCAGGCATCCCCCGGATAGTTGATGTCTCTTGGATAGAGAGGTTCCCAGCCTTAGAGGAACGATTTTCAGCCATAATCAACTATCTGTAGTTTTAAACATTTAGTTACAAATTCCTAAGCTAGCATTATATGCTGAAATAAAAGATTTTCTTAGTGTTTTGGCATATGTTCAAACTAGTATATATATATAGGGCTTTTGAAAAATATTTTCAAAAATAACAAGTACGCACTCATACGTATGCCTATACCTATTGATCGAACAACCTAAGCTCTGATATCAAATGTAACAATCTATCTCGAAACAGGCCTAATTTTCAACCCAAAAAGGCTCATCGAACATTAGACTCATCCCAAAGCCGGTTGTTGGTTGGTATAATTGATACAATGAAAAATACACAAAGCTATCGAATAATGCTATCAAAATATCTCAGCGGAAAGGATAAAATATAATATCAGAAATAGTACCCATCCTAAAGAAATTCAAATCTTAAAACAAAACATAACATCCCAATATCCGTAGTATAATATCTCAAAATACAATAACAACACGTCTGAAATGGATACATCCTATAGAAATTCAAATCTCAAAGGAGAGAGAGCTTGACATAAGCAATGTCGACTTCGTCAAATTGTAGTAATGGGGGCGTATCGCTTACAAAAGCAGGGTTTTCAAAGGTTGATGTCGAGTTCAACGAAAATGGTGTAGGAAAACCGCCCTCGACTTAGGAGTTTAATGGTGGGCGCAACGTTCTGTCAAGTGGTCGTTGGCGACGTCAGGAAATTGGTTATGCGGCAACTATTTGAGAAAAATGTGGTACAATTATTATAAAGCCCTAACAATTCACCATTTTACCCATATACACCTAAAACCTATAACTTTCATATTCCCTACCTGCGAACTCCGTTTTGCCTGCAATTTGAATCATTGATTTCACAATTAAATTTTGAACTCATAAATTATACATTTATTTCTGATTGTCTTAATTAAATATTATAATACTAATCATATTATTAAATGTTTACACAACAACACTTTTAATCAAAATTAATATATTAAGATATTACAAGTTTTGATTCAAATATATGTTATTTGAGTTAAGACAAATTATATTCACTTAAATTTATCATATTAATTTATAAAACACTAAATTTGAATATATGTTATCTGAATACAAATGCACATACAACTATTTAATTAGTTATCATCATTTAGGTAATAATTATTCATAATTAAAAAACTACGCATATATGTGATTGTATATGAAAATCCTTTTATTATTAAATTTATCAGTGAATGGATGTTTTTTTTAGGGAAACGGGTGTGTAGCGTGAGACTACACAACCGATTATATATTAATAATAATAAGTAGTAGTTGACCAACAGGCCTGATCGCTAGCCAAAAATAAGTTTAGCGGACCAATCTGGTCCCCCAAGTTCAGCATACACAGAAAGAAATACATATAAAAAAACAACAGCATTGTGTAAAAGTACCAAGCCAAAATAAGAGCATTACTACTACCAACTATTAAGGTGATGATCATACATATGAGTCAGAAAGGGGCTAGCAAGAAGAGACTTCCCATGTACTTTTCAATTAGTCAGCAGGAGCATTGTCACTGGAAGGGAGACGCAGAGTGAAAGGCTTCCTATGCATTGATCTTGTCCAGAGCAAAAACAGGTAAGAGATTCGGTTACAGATTCCTTCAATACTGCATTTGGTCTTGTTGAAAACGTATGCATTTCTTTCTTTCCAGATGCACCAACTGTAAATGCCAATAAAGGAGTCGGGTTTTCTATCCGGAGGGTTATACTGCCAGTAGTCAAAGAACGAGTGGAGGACAGGGATGTAGCCGATGAGATTAGCATTGGTCGTAGCCCAAATATAGTAGGAGAAATCACAGGCAAAAAAGAGATGAGAAATGGATTCATCTTGCATAGAGCACAAGGCACAAAGAGGGTCTAGAGGGATATTCATACGTCTAAGTCTATCTTTGGTGTTGATACGAGCATGGATGAGGCACCATTAGAAAAAAAGGATGCGGTGAGGGAGTCTGCATTTCCATACTCTTGCGAAAGAGAATGATCTGCCAGGATGGTTAAGGAATGAGTAGCATGAGGCGACTGAAAAGCCTTTCTCAGGAGATAAGGCCCAGGTATAATGGTCTATCGTGTTAGAGAGCTGGAGTGAAAGGAGCATGTTAGTAGCTGATGTGAGATCATTCAAGGTGTCAAGGTCAAAGAGAGCTGGGGGACACAGGCAGTCTGGGCCAAGTGTTGAAATCTCGCCAACTGTTGAGTTATGGTGGGAGGTATGGGAAAATAGGTTAGAGAATGAGCGGGCGAGGGGTGTTTGCTCATGTCATATGTCTAGCCAGAAAAGACAGCTACTACCATTGCCAATGGAGACATGGAATAGGGATTTGACACGGGGTATGGATTGTAAAATGCCAGCCCAGAAGGGAGAAGGTTTAAGACGAGGGGTGGAGTGAAGGACCAGGTGAGGGTTGAAGTGATAATGAAGCTGAAGTATCCATTCTTTCCAGATGAAATTACCCGGTGTGATGATACACCAAAGCCATTTGGATAGGAGAGCTATGTTGAAAGAGTCGAGGTTAACTATTCCTAGGCCACCATGATCTTGGTGCAAACAGACAGACTTCCAGTTGACCAAACATTTTGCTTTATTGCCATTCCAGAGAAAAGATCGTCTAATAGCATCAATTTTCTTTATGACCCAATTCGGCAGTTTGTGAAACGACATCCAGTACGAAGGAAGGGCTGATAGGACTGATTTGACAAGGACGAGGCGGCCTGCAGATGATAGAGATTTGGCCTTCCATGATGAAAGTCGAGATTCAATCTTGGAGATAAGCGGGCGCCAGTCCAAACGGGCGAGTTTATTGGGGTGAAGGGGGACGCCAAGGTAGGTGATGGGGAAGTGGTCCAGTTTACAGTTGAGAAGAGAGGCGGAAGAGGGGCCGAGGTGGTGGGAGTCACCAAGCATGACGATTGAGCTCTTGTTAAAGTTGATGGATAAGCCGGAGATGAGTTCGAAGACATATAAAAGAACTTTAAGACAATGAATATTATCAGGTTCTGGGGAAACCAACAGGATGGTGTCATCCGCAAATTGGAGGTTAGAGACAGAGAAGTCCGAGTTGGGGAGTTTAATGCCAGCAAGGAGGTTGTTGGAAATAGCAAGCTCGACCATGCGGTTAAACACATCAGAAATTAGGACAAAAAGGAGTGGCGATAGGGAGTCGCCTTGTCTTAAACCTCAAGCTGATTTTATATGCCCACCTAGAGATCCATTGATGGAAATTGATGAAAAACTTGTACTGAGGATGCACTTGATCCAGCTGCACCATGTATCGGAAAAACCTCTGTATTTCATAAGGTCGAGCAAAAAGTTCCAGTTGACTGAATCAAAGGCTTTGGAGAAGTCAAGTTTGAGTAAGGCTCCTGGAGTGGTAGAGTGGTGGCAGAAGGAGATGACTTCCTGTGTGGCCGCCACACAATCAAGGATGTTACGGCCCAGGATGAAGGTCGATTGTTCGACCCCTACCAGAGATCCAATAACCCCTTGGAGACGATTGGCAAGGATTTTAGTGATAATTTTGAAGGTGGTGTTGAGGAGGCTAATGAGGCAAAAGGAAGGCATGGTGATTGAACCGGGGGATAAGGATGATGTTGGCGTAACTCAACCGTGCAACAGACGAGGGGTTGAATGTTATTTAATTTGACAATAAATTATCTCTTTATATATTATGAAAAGATGATGACATTGTAAATCAAAATAGCACCAATACAATGATAATATATTATATCTTAAAATTCAAATAAAAATCATCAAATAAAACATTAAATATGATTTAATGTTATCAACATTATTCATGATAACACACATAAAAGATCTGGTGTAAAATGAATAAAATGAAATTTATGAAATTTTCCTCTTTTACCTCGCTACTCGATGCACTGAGCCGACAAAACCAGCCATGGATCATTTTATAGATAACTTTGCATCATCGGGAAGTTTTAGAACTAATGAGGCAACTCCATTCTTGGATATGCCTCTCAACCTTCAAATTCAGTTATTCAATGCAGATAATAACCAACGTTATGCAACAATGATCTCGATGGGTTCTAGTGATGAATCATACTACCTAATTCGTGAACTCTATTCTCGTCAAATTAGAGAACTCTTAGGATATCTTAATGAATCTCTTCAAGATAATGCTCGACTAAGAAATGTCATACAAGCTAAGAACGAAGAAATAATAGAGCCGAGTAGGAAACAACTTATACATGAGAATCTAGGACTTACCAAAACCCTAAAATGACCGAACCTCGCAAGAGGAGAAACCCCAAAAAATGGAACTAAAGAATGGACTTTCACTCTACCGAATGATGCATTTTCCTAAAAAACCAAAATACCTTTACCTTATTCAAACTACTCTTCACCGAAGGGTTTAAAGAATAAAGACCATGCTTACTGCTTATATTATCAGAAAAATGGACATACTACATATGAATGCCATAAGCTTGCTTCCATTATTGACTCAATAATTGAAAAAGAAATAGAATTTATTTAAATGCAGCATTAAAATATTGTTTTCTTTCGTTTCGGTCAATTAGTGAAACTTGGCTTTCATTCGGTGTTATTACTACTACCTTCGTATTTTTGGCTTTTGGGACAAACTTATGTTTCCTTTCTCAATTAATGATGTTCAAATTCTTGATATTACTAAGTCTCGTGACTTTCTAAAGGCACGGGTTGATCTTCGTATCAATTTCACATATTTTGGAATATGCAACCCTCGATGGTTAACTCTAAACTATTGGTCTTAATATTATGCTCCTTCTACTAGGTCAATTCATAGCCGAAGGTCATAATTATACGTTACTACAAAGGTTAATTATGTTGAGATTGCAGGGCTAGATGTAGGGATTTTGAAGGAAAAATTATTAACTTAAAATATAAAAATTGTAATTAAATATTCTTTTTTTATTAAATTTTAATATATAATAATTAATTTAATATTGTGTTTTGATCAGGATTTAAATTTTAAAATTTAATTTATTCATTAATCAAAATACTGTTCGAACTAAGTAATTAAATTTAAAAAATGCGATATATCTAATAAAATTAATATAAACATTAATATACGTATAACACACACACACACACACACACATATATATATATATATATATATTAGGGTACTAGGATTTATATCTTACGTCTATACACAAATGTATATGAAATAACATATCCAATAATTACATATGGTCCTATATAATGCATATCGAAGAAATAAATATGTGCGTATAATAATGTGTGTGTGTGTGTGTGTGTTTGTGTGTGTATCATATATATGGACAAGGATCGACTACACCTCATTTCTGCTACACCTCAAATCCTCTCTGATTTTAACCACACATTCCGATTTAAATAATTATACATTCTCTCTCTTGCCATCTCAGTCTATTATTTAAATTGGAATGTATGGTTGAAATCAGCCGGGAATAGAAGTGTAGCAAGAATAAGGTGTAGCCGATCCATGCCCTACACATACATACATATAGTAACGTGGGACCATTACTATTAAATATATACTTCAAATATATGCAAATTATATATCAAATTTATAATTAGGTTGGAACTCATATCCTATTTTAAACAATTGTTATTCATTATATATCAAACTAAATTCATATTTATAAATATGGGATTGATAGATCATATGCAATTACAAATATACAACTAATATATTATAATAAGATTAATGTTATAAATTGTATTCAAATTCAAATAGGATATAAACTATATGCAATTTTTGAATAGGATATAAACTATATCTATCAAATTTTAACGATTTGAACAATAAGATATGTCTAACCAAATAAAATAGTTTTTGTATTACCTAATCATTTTTTATTTTAATATAATTTCGTGTGTGTGTACACACACTATTAATAATGAATGTTCAATCAGTAAGCTCTCCACCGTGTCATTTTGAAATTCCAAAAAATACCCTAGATGGCATCACCTTTCTAATCCTCATCAACGGAATACCACTGTCAATTTGTAGCATGCACCACCATCCTCTCCGTGAGCACCCATCAACGGAATCTCAATATCAATTTGCAACCTCCACTACCAACAAGACTACCTGAAATAAAAGTGTCAATGACCACCAAAGGTTTCTCACTTATAACACACATAATAAAAACAAAGTTATTGTAATAAATTTTTTCCCGTATTAAATATTTCCTAAATAAAAAGTAAATATATTTATTTATTGGATTCGCACAGATTTGTACATCTGTACCAATATATATATATATATATATACATATACATACACTAGTATATATTGCACGTACGTGCATCTAATAGCTAGACTAATATACTTTTTTTATTCCATAAAATAATTAATGGACATGTGTGTGCTATAAACGTAAAAGCTTTGGGGTCACAACATCTTTATTTCAAGCCGTTATGTTAGTGGTGTTGGATATAAATTAATAGTGAAATTCCATTGATTGATCGAAAGGGAATGGTTGTTAAGGTTGCAAATCGTTGGTGAGATCCTACTGACGAATGAGAGGGTATATTCAGAATTTCAAAAAGACACCGTGCAAATCCTATTTACTTAATTCTCTTTATTAATAGTAGAGATGTATGTACGTGTGTGTGTATATGTATACTGTATATATTTGTAAATGTATGTATATACATACATACATATGTATATTGTATATATTTGTAAATGTATGTATATACTAAATGTATATGTATATATTTGTAAATGTATGTGTATACATACATATGTATATTGTATATATTTGTAAATGTATGTATATACTAAATGTATGTGTATACATACATATGTATATTGTATATATTTGTAAATGTATGTGTATATATATTTATGTATATATTGTATGTATTTGTAAATGTATGTGTGTGTGTATAATTATTAATACATGTATACAATAAAATAAAAAATATAATCGAGATCTTGGTAAATGCAGTCAAGAATTATCACGGTGTGCTTCCAGAGATGACCACAACAAAGTCCCTTTTTGTTTTTCAAAATAATATGAAAGTGAATTTTGAAGAGAGAATTGATATAGATTAGTGGAGAAAGTTATATATGTATGTATGTGGGAATTTTTATATTCATTTGAATGGCAAGAGATGCTCTCTATTTATAGAGTCTTGGGTGATCTTATCCCATAGGAAGTTAGACACGGTAACTTATCCACTCACCACTAATTATTTTACGGAAGTAAGCATGTGCTTACCTACATATATGTATTGACTCTTTCCATCTAATGGGAGAAGTTTTATACCTTTTTAAAGGAATATTTCCATTTGGTTATATAAGAAGTTACCTATATTTGTACATCATTATATGCATTTATTAAACAACTTAACAAAATATACATTATTGTGTGACACCTCACACTTGTCAATTTTGGTGTAGTTTAAACACTTTAGATAATACAAGAATACGATGCTTTATTGAAAGTATGGTACTATTAGCATCCAGTTTTTTTCTTTCGGTCGTCAAACCTAAAAACTGCCTTTAAAATTTTACTTACCCTCTTCCTACCACCATTGTTATTTTCTAAAGCTAAAAAGAGCACCTAGAAATAAATTTAAACGCGAATTTTCCCCTTCTCTTGGACAACCGCCACCGCAATGAAGAAGTTAGGATGATCGTCTCAGCCCACCTCCTCTCAACAAACTACTCAGTCCAGTAAGTTTTATGTCGATGGCTTGTTTCACGTATTTGTCAAAACCCTAGATTGTAATTTATTTCATGAAACCCTAGATCATCTCAACCAAAGTCAACGAAGACGAAAACCTTCCATCATCTGTTAGACAAAATAAGAGTTGTTTTAAGGTTTAGGGTGTGAAATTTTTGAGAAGTGCGTAAGATTTATTGTGAAGAGCTGAAAATTACAGCCGTGTAGGGCTGAGTGAAAGAATAGAAATTAATGGCCAATAGTTCATAAAAAAAATTAATGTCTAATAAAATTATAACGGTGGCTAGAAGAGAAAAAACAGTGTGTGAATAGTACACTATCGAAATAAAATTTAGACCCAACATTTCGCAAATATTCTAGACTAATTAAATTATTTTTCTCCACCTATAACATTTACAAATTTGTTTATGCTCAAACTCTAAAAGTCGCATTTATGAGACCCTCGGGTGGGATACTAGTCCTCGGTAATATTCGAATAATTTCAACGCTAAAGTCCATGCGGACGTTGTCAAAAGCACAACAGTAACTCGGTATTAGTTGATTGCAGATCATCTAGTTTAAACTCAAAATTTTAATCGTAAATCGAACACTCTTAAGTAGTGATATAATGTGATGTTTATCTCCTTGTCAGCACTATATAACTTAGACATCAAAACCTTAGTTAATGGTCAAAACTCTTGTAAGGCTCACAGTTTATCGCAAATTGACTTCAAAGTCACTTGTGACTAACTTTCAATTATGATGAGACCAACCTTCTATATCGAAGGGGACGAATCCACTCTTGAGTGGTATTTCACTTCACATGTTTTAACCATATCCAAAATTAGAAATAAAACAAAGCAGTGTTGTTTGATTGTTTAAAATCAAACTGCTAGCAACGTATGTAAGGTTCACTGTACTCTCACATCATGGGACTACTGCATATCATCACGAGAGATCTTCTATTGGACTAGGTACAATAACCTATAGAATACTATTTATGAGTCATTTCGTATTATTGCAAACAATTATGAGTTGTAACCTATTAGTGTTGCCAACAGTCATGAATAAATCATCATCCACTGTATGGATATATTACGCGCAATAGTTATTCATGTCTATCGATATCTTATTCTCGAAACACCAAATGACTATTAGTATTTAAGGTTAATTGTTTATTTATTATTAAATCAAAACTAATTTTTTACAAACTATATTTTAAATGAAAAAGATTAAACACTTCACCCAAGGATTTCTAAATGTATGAAACTAATGTGCTATAAACATTAAATGTAATAAATGCACTGACAACAAACAAATTACAAAAACTAACTTTATTTCCATTATAGGCTCAGGGAAAAAGTTGGAGAAAAATTTAGTTTTAGGGACAAGAAGTTTGCTTTTTAGATCAAATGACACTTTTTAATGTAAATCACAGAATGATAGTTGTAACTATCATTTTCTGTTAACGTTGAAAAGTGTCGTTCAGATTAAAAAGCAAATTTGTTGTCTTTAAAAATAAATTTTTTTGCAACTTATTCTCTGTGCCTATTTTTCTGTTATATATATTTATTTATATAATTTGATTACATAATTTCTTCTAATGCATTCCCTAAACCCTATCAAATCATACATCAGGGGTACTCCAAAAAAAAAAAAAAGCAAACACCGGGGCCATATACTAAATGTATGACGCCTTTCAACCAATGGCTCGAGCACTCCATGCTATAAGATTGTTGAAGCTTTATAATCATAAAGATATTTTGGGTTTCGGCCCCAAAAGGTAATAAACTTTAGAGTGTCAAGGTCCTTGTAATAAAACGATGATTCAACTATAATATCATCATAGTAATTTATATCATGTGATTGTATAATGAGATTGCAAGGATGGATAGATGTAGATTTCTATTTTTTGTAAAGGCTAGCAGGACCACTATGAATATTATTTAAAATTGATATGAATCTTATATTTGAGATAATGAAAGTATGTCCACTAAGTCAATAACCATGTAGCACCGACAGATACTGACTCCATGTCATATCTAACCTACCCCAGTTATTGCCAAGTTTCATGTCATATATTGTCATTATATTATGTAGCGTATGGTCATATTTTGTCATTATATTATGTATATTATGTAGTGTATGGATAGTTGTCTTTTTTTTTTTAATCCTCTCGTTTTGGGTGTCTGAAACAGAGGTCGAAAAGGGAATCGTATCTTAAAGAAAATACACATGAAGATCAACTGGGGATGATACTTTGAGAAGGCAATATTCGCTGATTATCCTGATCATCACTGATGCTACACAAAACAAAGCACTTACTCGACCGAAATAGCATAAGCTAAATACTACTGTGTCACCTCAACCACTGCGTTAAAAAAAAAAAAATATTGGTTTTCAGTGCACGAAGCTTTTGCACGATAATGAACTCTAAAAAGATCGATAACGTACGCAGCATTTTTCTCGTATTACGAAAAATGCAGAGAGATCATTGTAAAAAAAAAAAATCACCGCAACTAATGTGTTAACGTTTGTTTGTCAACGGAGTTGTGAGTCGGATGTCATTACTACATTCTATCGTGACTACTACCATCGAGGATGATAAGTATATTTCAAACTTCAGAAGCTGTCAAAAAAGTAATCATTTTGCAAATGTTATTAAAGGAGCTTAAGCACAAAGTGGAGACGACCGTTCTATTTGTCATAGTCAAAACACTTTACGATGATCAAGAACAAAGCATATTCGAGTGAAATGTCGCTTTGTTGCTGAAAGGTGAAAAGGAAGAGTGGATTTTCCAGAAAAACCATTTTATAGACGTAGAATATGTATTACCAAAATCGATTAATGTTGATAAGTTTATACGGTGTGTTAGGTCCTCTATCGGTCTAGTTGAAATGTAAGAAGAATGAAAATGAAAACATTGCACATACCAGAAAGGATCTTGATCCGTGATCTTTTTAGTGCTAGTGCGTAGTTTTTTGTTCCAAATTGTTTAGAGTAATTTTTCACGTAAAAGTTGGGCAAATTATCTATTTTTAGTTTCTTATTTTACCTTTTGTTGTTATTGTGTTTAGTACCGAATCCCTGACACAATATATTACATAACCTCGTTTGCTTAGAACAAATGTACCAGTGAGGAACAACATTTTAAGAAACCTTAACTAAAGACGGGCAATTTTTTTTTTTTTTTGTCAAACACTCTTTGTAAATTTTACTTCCTGTCTCTTTCTGAAAATAGATTTCAAAAGAAACACCTATAATTATTTTTAGCAAAATGTCAAGTGATCTATAGCAAATATTTACAGAACTTAATATTTGCATTTCACTGAAAATAGAAAATAATTACATATGACGGATGTTTCGCGAACCTTGTTCAACCAATCATATTTGCTATTAAAAACAATCCGATAAAACCAACAAAGAGGAGATGACAGGGAGAAGAAAGCTGGTATTTTAAGTCATTAGAAAAAAAATAAAAAAAATAAAAATCATTCCGAATCAACCATTTTCTATACCTCTGTTTCTTTCTTCCATTTTAAAGCACACTTAGAAACGCGAAATACAAAACTTATTTTCAAACCAAATCCAACTGAGTTTCTTCATATCATCCTTCCAACTATAGTAATGGAACTAAAATTGTATGAGTATGTAGTTCATTCCAATCGAAACATGCGTTAAAACTGATGCAATGAAGAAAAAAATGCAAAATATTCGTAAAATCTAGCGTTGCAAAGAGTAACTTTAACAAAGACAGATATTGGGCAGGTTTATGTGAGCTTTCTACGAGCTACAAATAAAATCACCAATAGCCATCAATATAGGGGTAAGGTTCTAGGTTGTTAGTTTTAGCAGGTTCGAATCTCGTTCTCATCATTAGTCTTACCTATCAATTACAATCCTAAAAAGTAAAGTCACGTTCTTCTTTTCAAATTAAACATTCAACAGAATATGAACATAAGATTTATAAACATATAATGATAAGCATGTAGTCATTAATCATGATGCAAGAAAGCCAATGACTGCCAAGGACAATGTAACAAGCTTTTTTTAAAAAAAAAACCAAAAGAACGAGTAGAAATTTTGCTGCTTCAATGATGAAAAATTCCATATTATTCATTCGTTTTGGCAAGTAATCTACCAAAGTCAAAGGTAATTTGGGGGAAAGATTGCATGAGAAATAAATAGCCAAGGTACTCTATTCATATCCATTCATTTTAAATTTATAGTCAGAATAATTTAATGAAGGGTAAAATGTAGCGATCAAGTTCTAAATAATTTATTAAATTATTAACGATCCTTTTGCACTTCATTTGTAACTTGGAACAAAAAGGGGAAGTAAACTGCATTAAGCAGCCAAACATTCACACACACACACAAAAAGGCACTATTGATTTAAACAGACGGGCTTAGTAGTACAGCAAGATCTCTATTATCCACAAATTATAGAGTACAACAAAATTACCCCACCTAGACTCAATATCATTTACTTGCTTTTTAAGAAACAACAAATATCTTTTACTTGACAACTACACACGCATATTACTAACCTTCTACTTTTTTTTTCCAGTACCATTGATAAGAATCTAGTACCCAGACGCTAAACACATTTCCCAAAATAATCTATCTTTTTCTTTCCTATCTTTCAAATGATCGTTATGAAACTCAACCCTGGGCTCCATAACCTTGCCTTCCATTTGTTCACACTTTGAATACACCTTGGCCTTCTCTTTTGGTTTCCCACTTCCTATTTCTTTTGCATAATTGCTTTTGAAATCATCAAGCGATGAAAGACGAACTGTGTTTTCAGCTTCGAGTTCCATTAGTAGCTTAAACTTGGAGTCTTCAATGGTTTGGCTAAGTGGAAGATGGTAAGATCGACTACCGTCCATGGATGATGTCTACTTTATATATACTTTTAAGTTTCCTTGTGGTTTTATGTGGAAACTATGGGCATGCATCTAAATATATATATATATATAGTCATGATCATACATGCAAATGCATGATACGTGTTTAATTTGGTTGTAAGTGTATGATTTGAATTGATATTTGTTTCAAAAATAAACATGCCACATTAGCAGCTTCTAGAAGGAAACAGTGGAGGTTTTTAACTTTTTAGAAGGTACTACCAGATAAGGATGAATGTTTATGTTGGATTGCCATTTACGTTTGGCTTAAGTTTACACGTTACCCCTGCTTGTTAGCTTAATTGTTGGTCAAATAATTAGGACCACAAGCAAAGAGAACGAAACAGGTATTATAATATATAGAAGAAATAATATAAAATATCAATCAGCTATAGTATGTAAAAAACATGCATATTTCTAGAATAAGTTTGCTCTAGCACTGTTTCTCAATCAATGACAGGCTATATAATATGAAATAGAACAGTAAAAAAATCAGTAGAAAACTGAGCACCTCCATACATGCGCCTTGTCAGCAGCTTCATAGCTATTTTATAATTTCCACAGCATAAATATTGTTATGAACCAGCATTAAATATCTGCAAAAATCAGGGAAATTTTAAAATTGTTCAATAGAATATGAAAACTATTCAAACATATACAATACTGTGCATCAACAGTAGATAAGGCACAGAAAAATACCTCTTCCAGAAAATCTTGTGAGAGCTCCGTTTTATTTTCGCTAACTGGCTTAGTTTGAGGGAATTTTCGGATAATTTTGCGCATTTCGACCTCGTGGGAAGTTTCATTTGATGCTGCAGCTTCAATCTTTTGTTTCTGTATGCAAATTAAAAAAAGAGAGAGGGTAAAATACAGTATAAAATTGAATAAGAACTATGCATATAAGTAGAGTAGTTGAATGAATGCAGCTTACTAGTTGCATGCTTTCTAACTCAAAACTAAACTAAAAGATGCCAGAAATTCAACTAAAATACAGTATTATTTGAATGAGATAACAGAATAACTTTCATCCCTTTAGAAATGAATAACCATGTGACGATCAGCAATGCAGTGCAAAAAAAAATTCATAAAAGCAGATCATACACTCAGATAACAAAGAAACTTGGGTTACTTTATGTACTAATGGAATCATGTTTTAAGTGAATGTTTTTCTCTCACTCCGTGGGCATTACTACTGTTTTACCAGCTGTGTGTACAAATACAATGATGCTTAGTTTAATTATCATCAATTAATTACTCCAATATCTGCGGCCATTGCATTATTTAGGATTCTATATCAACATCAAATCCCCCAAGATATACAGAACTAAAACAAATGCCGTACGAGTCAGATATAACAATCATTTCCTGTAGTAAATTTCCAAAAGAAGATATAAAAAATCGAACTAAAAAGGGAAATGCGTCCATTTAGCTACTCATATTTTCCTAGTTATAAAATATCCCAGTTTTGAGGAGTAATCAAGTTAGTCGATCCATAATAATCTCCATAGCAAATCCATATTCTTGTATCCTCGAATATCTAAAAAGACAATTAATAAAAAAACAGAGGCATGTATTCCAACCTTTTGCATGCGTTGATGAATGAAGTTCAAAGCCTTAGATTTATCAATTTTTGATAAGTAATGTTCACTTTCCCTCTTAGCTGCAGATAGCTCCAAATTCATCTTTTGTTCCCGGGAGTGACTTTTTTCAACTACATTAGCAGTGTTCCAAATCAACCACTTTAGTATACATAAAAATAAAATCATATGAATGAAGAATGTACATCGAACTACCCATAGAAAGAATTGCTTGGAAGGTACTACTAAGGTGGAACAGTGTAATTAATTCATTCAACGTTTTAAATTGGTGAAGCAAGGAATGATAAAATTTGGTTAGCCCTGTGTCATCTAAGCAACTTAGGCTAATTAGTAGAAATACATCACACGTTATCCAAGTAGACACCATGCTAATTGAATATAGTGTATATGAATATGTTTACCTTTTTCCTCAATCAAATCATCCCATTTGAATTTACTCAAGTACTTGATATTCCAAATGTCATGATAAAATGCCGACCTTTTCTTCCCACCTACAATTAGCCATATTGTTCAAATAACATAGACAAATATTATTACTTTTGATACAATATTTTACAAAGGATGTTGAATCAGATAAGAGAAAATGGATCGATGCCATAGGTAATAACATTCATGATCAAATAGTGTGCACGTTTGGAAAAACATATGCATGGCTACGCATCGTTTTTGAATATATGTCAAATTACTAAACCCAAGTATCTAATAATTTTGAAAACATTTAGGCTGTCGTTCGACATTAGAAAACCGATACTAATCCAATAGTTCAATTTGACGATAAACTAACAGTTATCATGAATCATACATTTTAAACAAGAAAAATGCCATTTTTAATGAAAATAAGATGGTTAAGATACATGATTGTGTTTCTTGCTGTTGTTACAGGATATCAAGGAGATTAGAAAATTAAATTACATGGTATGTATAAAATGTAACAGAATTAGTCCATTTTGAATTCCAAAAATTGAAAATTAGATATAATGTACATTTGAGTCGCATGAAACTTAGTTCTAGTGTGTTAATCCATAAAGGCAAAACTGAACAGCTGAATCAGCCATCGCTGTAAAATGAAAAAATTAAAGAAATTGCAGTGGTGCACAAATAAATTATCAGTATCCTAAGATTAAAGCAGCTTAATTGCTTCTTACAAGCAAACCGAAAACCTGACATACTCAACATATTCATTTTTATTTTCGTGTTGAAGCTTAAATTGGTTAATGATGGTATCTAACAGCGGATGTTGTACACTAGATATAACAAACACAACCATCACATATGATACTTGTATGATGTGCGAAGGAAAATTCTCCATCGATGAATGATACAAAACAAACCAAGATAAAATCAAGACAGCCACTTCACTTGAAATTCATAAGCTATATTTCTCTTGAAGTCAAAAGAGTATTGCACAAACAGATTGGACAACAAAAGTTCGAATAATATGTTGAAATAGTGTGGTCAAAAATCTTAAAATCCTACAATTTATATCTTGTTTCAAATTGAATCTTGCCGGTTACGACTCGTACCAATTCATAAGTAGGTCAAAATCGCAATTTATAAAAATCATTCGATCCATGCTAAAACAAACATGATCTTGGATTTCAGTCATGTTTCATGTATGGCTTTGCAAACAAGATATCCTGTATCAAATGAGATCTAGAACGAGACAAGTGTATTTCGGGTGAACATCTCAGGTATTGTTTTAATAATTGTTATCTAAAAATAAAAAATAAAAATTATAACAAACTTATTTGCATAGAAAAAAGATTTGAAATAAATGGTTTTTAGAGGAGTGGTAGTTCAATTAGCTCGATTAATTTGGTAGTCCGTTTATTTGAATATTGAAAAAAATTAAAGTCATCATCATAAAAATGAAAATATATGATCAGGAGATTAGTAAATAGTAATTTGATTGTGTAGATTTTTTTAGGCTTATATGAGAAGTCAATGTTCTGTGAAAGAAAAATTACATGATTTCGAATGAGATCTCGGATTAATATATTGTTCAGATTCAAATATTTTGGACGATGGATATCAAACAAGATATGAACGGGATTTGATGTCAAGTGTTATCCAAGTGTGAAACATATCTCGTAGAAGATCTTTGGAGAGATGAAAGAGATTCAACTATATATAATATTACGCTGAAATGAAAAGTCGATGCTTTTACCTACATAGCTGTCATTTGATAATTTACATGGATTGAAGTTTCTAGCATACAAGTATCATCTAATCTAGTTTCTGTTTAAAATTTGAACATCACAATTTCCGATTTAAATCTCGTTGTGAAAAACCTTGTTGAAACTTGTTTGTGTTTCTGAGTTGGTCAACAATCAGCAGACAAACATGTTATCAAAAAAAAAAAAAAAAAACTCTGGACTTCCTTAAAGAATTGTCCTTCAGAATTTTCATCATGTTACTGAATCACTTTCCTTCACAACAACAAAGTGTTCCCATTGGTTTGTATCTGCATTGAAGTGTGTTCCTACTAATTTCTCAAATGAGAACAGCTGGTTCTTGGTTCTAACTAAAAAATTTCCATCTCCAAAACATCAACGCCTTTTGAGGTTTAGGTAGGCTCCACTACATATTTTGAACAAGAGTTGGTTCTCGGACTAGTTGCAACACAAATCCTGTTATTATCCATTGACTGCATCCGAAATTCCAAAATATGTACTTGAAACTTCACTTCCAACTACACTACTTTTCTCAGTGTTTATTGTTCCAAACTACATGTGAGACTTAGAGAGACAACTGTTGGTAGCCATTAACAATCTTGATTTTCCTGTACTTACGGTACTCTAACAACATGCAATTAAAAAGGAAATTGGGTAGAGCATTCGACATATTTTTAAAAGGAAAGGTATAGCCATAGGAAGTAGCATACTAAATGATAAACTCAAATTATAGCTATTAACAAAACAAAAGTACCTATTTTTTCACCATTCAGCATATTTGCTACCCTCTTCGCATCGCTCGTTTTTGTAAACTCAACCCACCTGCAACAGTGACATTATAAAACATACGTCTGATTATTAATCATAAAGCAGAATATTCAATAGAAAGAACAATCTCCATCTTCAAATAATATTGCAGGTACTTTCATCTCTATCTTTACTATTAATAATGATAATTCGCGGAACAGAGATTCAACCGTGTCTTTTTGAATTACCAAAAATGTCCTTCTTAATGTCATTTCCTTCGTTCTCCTCTCATTTTGTTCGCATCTTCTCCATCCCATTTTACTGCAAACCATCTCTCCATGGCAATTCAACACCAACGCCAGCATTCAACCTAATTCATTGGTATTATTGCTATATTTTTTCCTACATCATCTCCTAATTGAGAAATCTTACGGAAACTGTCAAGCGAAAAACCTTAATTTGTTCAACGACTTAGGAAAGCACATCGAACCTCCTGCTCTTATCATCAACACCGCATAATATCTTCTTTCGTGCTCCATCATGTTCTAATTTGGCTCCAGTCGCATCTACGCAACCTCTCCATCCTTGAAATCAATCCATCGACATCTGTACGGATGTTATAAATCGATGTATACCGTCGTAGGGAAAGGCAGTAGTCGCATTCCAGATCGTCTTGAGGTATTCAAAATGATTCCAATTTTAACTCTTAATATTGATTGAAATAGGAAAATCATAAAGAATCAAAAGGGAAGATTTTCATATTTTAATATCAATTAAAATAGGAAATTCCAATTTTAACTATTAATAACAATAGGGTAACTTTTGGCTATAACCTAGCAAAAGGGAGGAGTAGGAGGAATGATCATCCAATGGAATATTTTCATGTTGCACAAGTCATTCATGTAAATAGACAATAGCTTGGGTTATTTGCTAATTTTGATGGTCATTTAGGCATTTGTTCAATAATATTCTCGAAGAGGTGGGTTTTTCTAGGCTTCATTGGTTTGAAAGAAGAAGCATTTTTTTTTTGAAAAATAAAATAAAATTAGGTATTACTTTGATAATGCAGGAAGAATTTTGGTCCAATCCACATGAAGCAATTTCAAATGCATATAACAGAACAAAAAAGGAAATTCTTTCTGAAGAGACTGACCAAGAAGGCTCTACAGCTGTTACTGCAATTCTAATAAACAGAACAAAATTATGGATTACAAACTTTGGTGATTCTAGAGCTGTAGTAGCTGTAGGTGGTAAAGCAGTTCAGTTGACAGTGGATCATGAACCAAACAAAGAAAGAGCTGATATAGAGACAAGAGGTGGTTTTGTCATATATACCAGGTTTCTTCTTCATCCTTAAACTAGTTATGTTATGTATGTATAAACATTTTCAAATTTCCTATTTATAATATTATATAGTTTGAAAATGGTTCAAATATGTTTGAATCTGATTAGAAGCAAATATACTGTTGTAGAGTACTGTTAAGCCTAAAGATGTGGTTTTGCTAGGTTTATTTAGTGAATGCTTACAAGTTAAGTGACTTTGCAAATATGACGAATAAAATATTTAGGATGGGTACCCTTGCTTTTTTTAAATCTTTATCTTTATATGGGACTAAAAGTTAGGAGTTTTTTTGTTTTATTTGGAGTAATAAAACTCCATATGTAACAACAAATTATAGATGCTCTTTGCTAAAAGTTTTTGAACTTCCACGTCATGTTAGTTAAAAAAACAGAGAAATTCGTAATATCTTAACAAGGCACTTCAATCATAGATAATATATTATTGTGTTGAATTTTTAATTCACTTTAGAATCTTTGCAATAGGTGTTACTATAGTATCAGTTAGGATGAGTTCATAATGAACTAACAATTTTCTTGGTTAATTATCTCAGGAGACGTTCCAAGAGTCAATAGTATACTGGCTGTCTCTCGAGCTTTTGGAAATAGGAAAATCATGTCAGAATTAAGCTGTGAACCCGACATGAATGTTCTAGACACACACTCGGGTTGTCAACTTTATTAATTACTTAAATGTCATGTTATATTATATTTCCTAAAAACTTTATTTTTGTATGTGTTGGGCTACATTTTTTCTCAATAATGTACTATTTAAGTTTGTTATGCCTGTTGGATTATGTTTTTGATTTGTTATCGTGTTTTGACGTTGCATTGAAATTTACATTTGATTTGAAAATGTTTGACATTTTAGTTTGTTAAAATTAATGCATTGATTTACTCTAGGTTATGGTAACATTCATCAGAACCATTTTATTGTTACGCCAATTCTTATTATTATTTTGTTCAAACTTGCTCATGTTTAAACCATTTTATGAACCATATCTAATTGTAGTTCATTGGTCACATGTATGAAGTGTTGGACAAATAAATCATTTAAATTTGATCCTTAAATGACAGTTCATGTTCTTTGATAAAATTGGATGGACGGACATTCTTAAATTTATGACAATGTTCTAAGGTATTAGAAATACAATTTAAATGACTTAAGTTCAAACTCCATTATCAGTTAAGTTAATAATTTGCATTTAACATGGTTTTCCTTTTTATAAATATAATAAAAATGTACCAAATTTTTTGTTTTAAAAAGACCATTGTTTATATAAATCATATACATAATTTGTAACTTGAAACTAAAGATAGTATTAAAGATGGTCTTGGAAAACATAAAATCATTGTATTTTGATTTTGTATGAAAATAAATATGAAAAGCCATTATTAAATTATGATGAGTCTACTATAGAAGGCTCATCAATGCTTCATAATGCCTGCATGTGGTCCATACCTGAAAATAGAAATTTATGGGCACTATGACATGAATGAAAAAAGTGTGTGCTATATTTGTAAACAAAACATTATACATGCTAAATACAACAAAACATTATACATGCTTTGAAACATGCTACACAAGTGCATTGTTGAATTAATGCATGTACATTGTGATTAGATGCAGGTCCACCAGGACGTGCATATACACTTGTGTAAATAATAATAATTTGACTAAACTAGTTTTGTTGATTATCTCACAAGATTTACCACAACAATAACAAAGACTAAATTTGCTCCTACAGCAAATCACAAAGACCAGCTTCTTGGATATTTGATAACAATACATGATCACACATATTTTTTTAAAGAACAGCGTACTTATAAGCTATCATTCTGAAGAGAAACATATGCATTTTACTGATTAACATTTTGTAGAGAGGTTGGACATAGCAGGAAAAGCACATCAATGTGTTCAAACTGGTAGTGTATTTGACTCATGTACATGATCTCTTGAAATATGTTCATTAACATCATAAAAACACAAAGTAGAAATATACCCTTCTAAACAATTCTGTCTTTGAAATCCACCTGATTGTTTGTGTTGTTTCCCTTGAGCAGCAGCACCTGCAATACGCAAATTTAACCATCATTATATTGTAAAAAGACCATGTCTAAATGCTCAGAAGATAGCATTGGTTAATGGTTAATGAAATGCAAAATAGGGAGGAAAACACAAAATAAATTTTCCTGATCACAATTTGTTTAGAGTTTGAGTTTCACCTCAGTCACATATGATTACTGTTGTTTGTGCATGCATGCATACTCAATTCAACCACGCCACTTGGTTAAACAAATATGTCAAATATGGTTCATGTTGTATCTACTTGTTTGCCACTTGGTTGATCTCCAAGCCTCTCTTTTTTAAGGTTACTTTCCTAAAATTTAAACACTTAACCGATTGTTGTATGCTTTTGTTACTTAGTCTAGCCATATATGCTATCCCAGTATCCCTATTGGTCCCCTCAACACAGTTCGTTAAGTCCGTAACATTCAATATAGAAGGCATAGAAAAATCAGGGATTATGAAGATGGTTATCCAACCATATATTGTATAATGATATATAAACAAGCAAACAATCAAGATTAAGAGCCATAATGTTAAGAATGACTGGATTAAAGAAAATGAAATCAGCAACTTGTTCAACAGCAAAGCAATCAACTGTCCATAAAGCCATTTAAAAAACAAAAACAAAATGTTCATGAACCAATCTACTAGCCACACCAACTCTTATATCATTTAAACATTTAATGCATCAATTGATGGTATAAATGGTGTCAAAAATCCCTTGAACTCCAAGAGAACTTCTTCTGATATCCTTGATAAGTATATGAATAACTCACTCAAATCCCTATAACACCACATTACACTAAATATAACTAGGGATGGTTCCAGCTAATAAAAAGTCTAATTCCATAGTCTATTATGGCAGCCATTATAATTTTAAGAAAGCCATGAATAAGCCTTAAATTATAAAAGGCTCGCAGTTCAAAATAAAAACCATGATGATCATAAATGCACTCAGGGTATAGGATGCCATGTATGTGATATATCATTAAAAGTACCATGTGAGTGTATGCAATTTGTAACTACTATCTTATACTAAATAGTATATGCATTTACAGTTGATAGGCGCTACATCTATTCTTTTTCACCCCATGTGAAGAGGTGGTCTTATTAACATAGTTTCGAGCTGTATTAAACGCCGCATACACAAATAATAAATAATAATAATAATAATAATAATTAAAAAACACTTATTAACTCACCGCTTTACATATCAAGCACTTATTCAATCGGCATTCTTGTAAAAATGTAGCCAGCATATTTCCATTCTCTAATAATTTACCATAGGTGCAAGGGAAATTCTACTGCAATGCCAACTTTTTTTTCCCCGCCACATTAAAATATCAAACAAAATTACCGTTCTTGGTTTACTGTTCAATATCAATTAATAAGTTGCTTACTCTAAACATGGTCTCTCAATCAATCAAGTGAAACCCCTCAGATAATTTTTCTTCAAACGTCTCTTCTCTTTGGTGTGGTTTCGAATCAGACTGCGCAATTGAATAACTCGATAGCGCTAATTAAAAGAATTCAAAACCCTAAATTACATTTTTAATCGCTAAGAAACCATAGATGTTTAAACAAATCGAGGATTTGATTATCTGATTTGGTCTGGATCTCTTCTTTCTATCAAGGCAATTACATTGAATTCACTATGCATAACACGAATTAGAAATGATGGTAAAATAGTTGGCATATAGTGGGAAGAAGGGTACAGTTGGGATTTGCAAGGGTTGGGAAGAAATAAACGGGGTATGATGATTTTTTGTGAAATAACAAAATGGCTAAGGCAATTATCGAGATGCCAAAAGAATAAGCCTAGGTGCAAATTTTAAACTGTATAGTTCACAGAACTATCTCCTCTTCCATCTTCCTTCAGTTTTTTTGCAACTAATAAAGGATAAAGGAACTAGTACATCTAAAATGATTGCAAATGAATCACCTTACATTATCATCAATTACACCTGTACCCAAATCTCACTATATGGACCATCAACTTATACATGTAATGATGTACAACATCGTACACTAATTTTGTAAACTTGCACCAACCAATAACACACTGAAAGTCTGAAACTAATCAGAAGTACATCAAATATCAACAACAAAGTATAGAAGAAAACCTTCAGGAACTAAGTAAATCCTTTCAATATCTCCAAAGTTACCGAGCATTTGACGAACATTTGAAGGATCCATACGGGGAGGAATCCTGCTCAAATAACAAATGCCACACTTCACTGAAGTTTCATCCCTTGGCCGCTTTTTCCCCTTCTTCGTCTTCATCTTATTGATTTTAGGAAGCTCCACTTCCTTTCCGGTTTTGTCTGGTTTTGGTTCAGACATTTTGTAGCTAATTCAAATCTAAAGTAAATTTACCAAGGTAGTTGTTATTTCGTTGTAAAGAGATGACAAAATTTTGCTAACTTGAAATTAGGGTTTGGTTAAGGGTTCTGAGTGTTGGGTTGATTTTCTAAGATACCTTTTGTATTATAGGATTGGCTAATTAACAAAAGAATTGTTAGTACACTAAAACTAAAAGCGCGCTAGATTTGCATATATTAACTACCATTAAGACCTTTTTATGTCTATATTAAGATATCATACCCACTTCTCCAATTATCACATTCTAATAGAGTTAAGGTTATGCCCTAAAGACAATTATGTAATTTGTTACATAGAAACAAATATTATTACTTTTGATATAATACATTACAAAGGATGATTATAAGAGAAAATGGATCGATGACATACCTAATAACATTCATGATCAAATAGTGTGCGTGTTTTGAAAAAT
Source organism: Allium fistulosum (assembly GCA_030737815.1). NCBI lineage: Eukaryota > Viridiplantae > Streptophyta > Magnoliopsida > Asparagales > Amaryllidaceae > Allium > Allium fistulosum. The sequence continues at coordinate 47,697,570 of CM060906.1, forward strand.
ACTTACATGGCTACACATCGTTCTTGAATGTATATCAAATTACTAAACTCAAGTATCAAATAATTTTGAAAACATTTAGGCTGTCATTTGACACTAGAAAACTGATACTAATCCAATAGTTTAATTTGATGATAAACTAACAGTCATCGCAATTCGCAAATCGGACATTTTAAATAAGAAAAATGCCATTTTTTGATGAAAATAAGGTTCATTGGAAATATAACACTAAAGAAATGTCAAAACCAATGATAGCGGTAAACTTACCCATCATATTAACTTTGTTGATTTAGATTCAAACCATTGGTAAACGTAACAGTAAACGTTAAAACCCACCTTTGATTTAGCACACTAAAATTCAAGCAAAAGCAAGTGAACCAGGGACGCAACAAAATGACAACTATCAACTTGGCACCAACGTGTTTTTTCCAACAATATCCAAACTCATCCAAACATGTTCTAAGTCGTTCGAAATTCCACTACGAGTTCAACGGAAGTGTGTGAATCGGAGTTCGGAAGACATTCAAGTTATAAAAAAATATCATTAAAATAAAAATATGTACACATTTTAATAAAAAAACATATATATTTAGACTCACGTTTGCTACAGGAAAGAAAAATTTGGGTGGATCTTTAGTGAGGTGGCCTGGACGAGCAGGGTGGTGATGTGGGTGAGGTGACTGGGCCGGGCGGAGCTGCATGGGAGGGTGGTTGCAGGTGGTCGTGTGGGTGTACTATTAGGTTTTGTGGCCGACCGACCTGACAGGGATGGCAGGTCGGTGGGAAGATGGTGTAGGCGGGTGGATCTGACGGAAGAGAGGTAGGGAGGTGAGGTTGTTGGCAGTGAAGGAAGGTGGTATTTGCGGATGTGAAAGGAGGAAAGAAACAGAGTCATGAATCTTCAGGCAAAGAAGAAAATGAAATATGAAAAGCATTTAACAAAGTCTACAGGCAAAGTGAAATGTAAACAAATGAAGGATGCGGTGGCAGTAGGGGGGAATGTGCACTAAATATAGCTCAACGTTTCAAAACGTTTCAGGAAATGAAGAATTTGACAAATTAATCACACTACTAAAATGTGGAATGAATCTTCGATAAAAAGATACCAACACATGGAAACCCCTCACTTCAGTAATTGTCTTGGGTTGTGGCCAACTCCTGACAGCTTCCACTTTGTTTTCATCCACTTGAATACCCTCCTTCGACAGAACATATCCCAGAAACAAAACACTGTGCGTCATGAACACGCACTTCTTCGTTGCTGCATAGAATTGCTCCTGCCGTAGATCAACAGCACTTCTCGCAAATGCTGGATATGCTCTTCCATACTCCCACTATAGATCAAAATATCGTCAAAGTAAACTACTACGAACTTCTCAATAAATGGTCTAAAAATCTGGTTCATTACTCTCATAAAAGTACTAGGAGCATTTGACAAGCCAAACGGCATAACCAGCCATTCGTATAGACCTTCCCTAGTTTTAAAAGCAGTCTTCCACTCATCACCCGGTCTAATACGAATCTGATGGTATCCACTCTTCAAGTCAATCTTTGAGAACACAACAGCCCCACTCAACTGATCAATCAAATCATCGAACCTCGGCATAGGAAACCTGTATCTCACAGTGATCTTGTTTAAAGCCCGACTGTCCGTACACATCCGCCAAGTCCCATCCTTCTTCGGTACCAATAAGGCTGGCACTGCACAAGGAATGAAGCTCTCCTGAACACGCCCTTGTTCTAACAACTCCTCCACCCGCCTTCTCAGTTCCTCATGCTCCTTAGGACTCATCCTGTAATGTGGCCTGTGAGGTAATGCCGCCCCTAGCACAAGATCAATCTGATGCTGAATATCTCTCAACGGTGGTAACTCCTTTGGCAACTCTTCAGGAAACACATCTCTGAATTCTTCAACACTGGCTTTACTTTCTCTGGAACTTCAACAGATTCAGTAGCTTCATGTCCAATCAACAAGAACACCTCTGGACTCTCCTCTACTTCTTCAACAAACTCCTTCAAAGTCAACAAAGTCTTCAGCTTCTCAATCTCTTCTGACTTGCTCTCTCCTTGCTGTCTCTTCTTCGGAACTAAAATGATCTTAGTACCCTCAAACATAAAGCTGTAGCTATTGGTTCGACCATCATGCTGCACTGCTCGGTCATACTGCCATGGTCTTCCCAAAAGCAAGTGACAAACATCCATCTCCACCACATCACACTAGATCTCATCTTTATACTTATTCCCAATAGAAAATGGAACATGAACTCGCCTGTCCACCTTCACCTCTCCTCCTTTCCTTAACCACGCTAACTTGTAAGTATTTGGATGCTTCTCCGTCTTCAACTTCAACTTTCTCACAGCTTCGGTAGAAATGATATTGTCACAACTTCCCGCGTCAATCACAAATTTACACACCTTCCCCAGTATAGTGCATGTCGATTGAAAGATATTACTCCTCAACCAACTAGCCTCCTCTTCCTGCTTCGGTGTCAAACTTGATCTCCTCAACATTAGATTACATCCTTCATCTCCCGACGCGATATCCTGTTCATCCTCCTCAACTGGACTAGAATAACCTTCATCAACATCCTCACCTTCCACTTCAGCAATCATAGCTCGCCTCTTCGGTTTCGGGCATTCATTACTCTTGTGACCCACTTCCTGGCAATTATAACACTTGAAACTGTTGTTGACCTTCGCCTTCGCAACTTCATTCACAACTGGTTTACTGACAGCTTTAGAAACATTAGAACTCCCACTAGCACCCTTGCTCTGAGTATTGGAACTTGAAAACACACCACCTCCTCGTCTTCCCTACTTCTCCCAAGCCAACGCCTTCTGGTGCGCTTCAGCCACAGATCTAGGGTCAAACATATTTACCATATCCTGGATCTGGTTCCTCAACCCCCCAACAAACCTAGCAGTCAATTGTTCCTCCGTCTCCATAATGTCATTTCGAGCAATCAGTTGATAAAACTCATCAGCATAATCATTAACAGTCTTTGTCCCTTGCCTTAGATTCTGCAACCTCTGATACATGAGTGATTGATAATTGTAAGGCAAGAATGTAGCCTTCATCATCTTCTTCATTTTCTCCCAAGCAACAATCTTCGACTTCCCCATCCGTTCTTGTGTAAGTTTGGTTTGCTGCCACCACGCCATAGCTCTCCCTCTCAACTTAGTAGCAACCAACTTCACTCGACGATCTTCCGGAACCTCCTTGAAATCAAAGATCTCTTCAACATTAGATAACCAATCTAGAAATTCTTCAGCCTGCATACCACCCTTAAACTCTGGAATTTCAATTTTCATTCCGGACTCCCATTTGTGATCATACTCTGAATGATTTCTTCCTTGATTTCGATTTCGACCATGAAAACTACCACCATTAAACTCCTCATCAAAATCTGATGCATATCGATGTCGATCATGACCACCAACATCTCTACCACCACCATTTCTACCACCAACATCCCTTCGATCTACATTCCTCCGATCACGATCATCCAGATCTCTCAGATTTCGATCATCAACATTTCTATCACGATCGTCAACATTTCTACGATCATGATCTTCTCTTCTCTCCCGATCTGAATGTGGTGAAACTCTATTTCCCCCATGGCTCGATTCAGGTGAAACCCTTCTTCTACTTTGATTCATTTCAAGCATCATTCTCTCTAATCGACCAATTCCCTCATTCAACTTCTCATTGAAATTCTCGTTGATTCGTTGCTCCATTTCATCGGCCTCTACTCTTCCATACAAAGCATCAACATTGCGATGACGTTGAGCTCGTCTCGGTGGTATGATTGAACTTCAAACAAATCTTCAAAAATTCAAACGTCAAATTCTCGAAACCCAATTCTCCAAATGATGCAAACTTCTTGCGATCTAGCTCCGATACCAAATGACGTAGCCAGGGAAGCGAATTCGACGATGTAAATAGAATCCGTCCAGGATCTCACACGATTAGCGGAAATAATCGGTGAATCGATGATAAATTGGTGAATTTAAGAATACCAAAATAGCCCAAATCCGTTGATCACGAAGATACCGGATTCTAGCAATCTTCGACACGTTGATCGCGCACGATGCCATGAGAGAAGATCTACAATTCTACGAACGTTGATCAAGCGCACTTGATTCCGTGAATTGGCTTCAACAATCGTTGATTCGAGCGCACTCGAATGCCGAAGGTGGAGATATGAGATAACACTCAACTACTAATTTTAATGAAGGCAAGAAGCACAAACCAAATTTTATTTAAAATTCAACTACTATTACAAATGACAACACACCCCTATTTATAGGGAAAGTACACTCAACACACATTACAACACATCACACGACTTAAGAAAATTTATATCACAAATAGTACAAACGACTTACAAAACAAACGACATAAGAACACACGACTTAACAAAAGAAAGTATCAGAAAACAACGACTTAAGCACAACACAGCATCAACATAAGGAATTCTGAGCGACCTAACAACTTTCGAGACCTAAGGAATTTGAAAATCTGGAGCTGCTCGCGACTTAAGAACTGGAGATGGCATAGGTCTTTCGCGACTTACTGTTAGGTCGTGGCTAGTTAGGTCGTAGATCGGTAGGTCGTAGCTCGCTATTGAGCGACCTAAAATTTCCGAAGCTCGCGTTTTAAGGCAGAGGAGGAGCGACTTACGGAAGGTCGTTCGCAACCTAAGGCTTGTTCGCGACTTAGTCTCGGAGTTTGCGACATAGGGTTCTGGAACGGCTCCGCCTTCGCGATCTAGGGCTTCGTTCGACTTTAGGAGGCGGCGCGACCCAAGCTCGCCACGACTTAAGGAAGAATTCACGATATTGGTATGCGCTGCATCACAGAGGCTAATTTCAGAATGCCAGAAAGAGCTCTAAGATTGTAATGTATTTGATCTAATAATACCAAACCTTGCCTGCAGCTCCAAGGAGAATGCCAAAATGAATATGAAGGTGGACATCCGACCATTAGTAAAAATACCTGTCTCAATTCAATAAGCTTCTCGAAAACCATATAGCATCAGGAGGAATCTCCATAGTCCAAAAAAATTTCCTCTTTAAATTATGATCTATATTCCCTGAGCCCATAGGCTATCCGATCTGTTGAGAATGAGGTTGATATAGTGGGAAGCTGCAGTCTTATTCCATAAGCTCATATTAAGTATGCCAAGGCCACCACATTTGAGAGGAAGTTAAGACTTATGATATGCAATCGGAATTATCTTTTTAGAATAGGGATTGGCGTGCCATAGGAAGTGATTGAAAGTTGAATTCAACATGCTTATTAATTTTTTAGGTAATATATATAAACGAGAGTAGTATGTGGTTATAAAAGTGGCTATAGATTTTAAGATGACTAACCTATAGGCCATAAAGAGATTAGAGTTGGACCGGTTATGCAATCTTGATATGATTCTTTCGTATAATGAGAGGCATTGGGCCGCTGACAGTCTTGAGTCTGTAATTGAGCGCTAAAGTAAATAAAAGACTCAGGAAATGGATTTAGGCTAGAAGATAGGTGAATTTTTGAAGCTTCAGAATGGGAAATTCCAGCAATCTTGATATGAGACTTATCTTTATTGATAGTGAGACCACTTAGCCTAGTGAATATATTGAAGGTTTGCATCACAGAAGATATAAAAGCCGCAGTTGGTTTATTGAATAGCAGTAGATCATCTGCAAACATGAGAGTAGTTATATTTTGCCTAGAGCATTTATGATGCCTAGTTATCAACTTTTTAGCAACTTTCTGATTGATCAGGGACGTAAGGACCTCCATCACACACATGAATAGATATGATGATATCGGGTCGCCTGTCTAATCCCCCTACTGGAGGAGAAATAACCAAGATAAAGGCCATTAATAACAATGGAGAACTTAGGCGTGGAAATGCAAGAGTATATCCAAGATAAGAATGGTAAGGGACAGTTCATTTTGGACAAGATAGATATTATTGAGTTCCACGTAATAGTATCATATTCTTTTTAAATATCGAGTTTCAATACACATCTTGAAGACATATGACTTCTATTATACCCCTTCATTAGCTCATTAGATAATATAATATTCTCAATGATAGCTCTTTTGGAAAGAAAGGCAGCTTGGTTTTTGGAGATGATAGTGGATAGGCACCTTTCATTCTTGCTGCTATGATTTTAGTGATACACTCATACACCACATTACAGCAGGAAATTGGTCTAAATTGTGTTACATCCTGAGGCATATATGTTTTGGGAATCAAACATAATTTGGTGTGATTAATGCCATTTAAGAGAATGCTAGTTTTAAAGAAGTAGAGAATGGCTTTAGAGAAATCAAAGCTGATAATGTGCCAAGAATTTTGAAAGGAATGAGCAGAATAACCATCGGGACTTAGGGAGCTAGAGGACTTCATGCCAAACACAACATTTTTAATTTGATCATAGGTAACCTAACCGATAAGGGCAAAGGCCTGGGAGTGTGTTATAGCAGGAATGGATATATCACATAAATGATTAATATCATATTGGGAGTTGTCAGAATTAGATAGAAGACCAGTGAAGTAGTTCATGAAAGCTTGATTAACTTGACAAGAGGAATTGTGAGTATTATCATATTGGCCTTGAATAGCATGTATTATGTTCTTGGCTTTGCTATATCTTATGGAAGCATGAAATAATTTTGAGTTTTTATTAGCATAGTTATTCCAACCAACTTGTGATTTTGTTTCATCATAGCTAGTTCATTGTTGATAGAGTCTGTAAGATCATTTCTTAGCTTACGCTCTTCAGTAGTGATTGCTTGATCATGAGGATATGTCTGCATAAGCTCATGTTGAATTCTTAGCTTGTCTCTTATGGCAGAAGACTAAGAGCTACCCATGCCAAATATTTCTCTAGACCAGACCCTGAGAGCATTCTTGGTGAGCTTGAGTTTGACCCGATGGATATACATTGGATTTCCAAAAACAATAGAGTTCCAAACCTACTGAATTAAAGGCAAAAAATCATTATCATTAGTCCAATAGTTAAAAAATAAAATAAAAACAGAGGTACCCTTAGTGTCTGCCATGCCCCAGTAGGGAATTATGGGCAAATGATTTAGAGAAGGGAAAAGGGAAACAGGGTTGGGCCAGGGAGTGAAAGCATCATGATTGAGATAGGCTCTGTCTAATTTATAGAAGTTTTTTCCATTGTTCTATGTATAGAAACAACTGTAGATGGAATCATGGCTAAATTAGATTGGATAATAGAATTATTGAGCGGTTGATTATCATTGAAGTGAAGAAGGTTGCCTCCATATTTTCTAAAAAGGATTGCATGCTATTAAAGTCACCATAGCATAGCCAAGGAGAATGCATGTTATTAAGGAGAGGAAGGTCATTGAGAAAAGATTGTCTGGAAATTTTAGTACTATCAGCATAGACAAAAGTTAAATGAAAGGATATGTTGGAGGGGAGGTGAAATATGAGAGAGTGAATGTATTGTCTGGAAGATGTAACAGGGGTAAGCGAAAAGGTTTGGGGATTTCATAATATAAGAATACAACATAAGGAGCATGATATAAATTATGTATATAGGACCAAAGGAATTTATCATGGCAGCTGCTTTAGCAGTCGACTCAACATCGAGCTTGGTTTCACTAATGGAAATGAGACTGTGACTATGAGTTTTGATGAAGTGTTTTATTTCATGGGTTTTTTAGTCCAAATGTGCACCTCTGACATTTCAATATCCTATGTTGTTTATCATTGGATTGATGATGTTTTTGAGGTAGAAATCCTGCAAACCCTGGAGCTGCTTGGGAGGTTGTTATTTATAATATGTTTAGAAAGATTCTGGAGGAGGATCTGCAAACTAATGAAATCCTCTCCAAAGTCCATTTCATCGTCATTTGAGTGAGAATAGCTTCCTTTTTTTCTTGTTCTTTTTCCTCCTTCCTTTGCTATAATATTTATCGTTGTCAGGGGTTGCTTCTGTGATTATCTCATTGAGTAAATTAGGAGAGGAAGGGGATGGTGAGATTGGGGGAAAATTCTAATACCATCAGGAGGCCTGAGATTTAGATATGGGCTAGTAGGGTGAATGAGGGTTTAGAAGTATAGATTGGATCGATATTGGTCGAATGGCAGTTGATATTCGATGAAATGGCAGATTTGGAGGAAGGGTTGTCATGGTAGATATTATTCTCATGGTTTGCATTAATTTGAGAAGAATAGAATGTGTTAGCAACATTGCTTTCACTTGTGTCAGTGCACAAAATAGCGTGCATGCAAGGTATTGAAGTGGAGTTTGGATTTTTTTTGGCAGTTGGGAAGTAGTTAGTATTTGTTAGGGTGGCTGGGTCTCTTCGTTAAAGGAAGTTAACTTGTCTGTTAGATGAGAAGGGGATGATAGGGATGGGGAATTGGCAACCATGGAGTGAAGTTTGTCATTGTGTATTGGAGATTGGATGAAGTGGCCAGAAGTAGGGACTGGGATTTCAGGTATAGATGATAAAAGGCTTATGTTTTGATGGTTTTCATGCATGTGAGGTATTTGGGTTATATTTTGTTGATTTTCATGCATTTGAGGTATCAAGGTAGTATTTGATTCAATGCAATCATTTATGACAAAACATGTATCCTTATGCATGCATGGGATATAAGATTGACCTGATTCTCTTGTGCATTGAAATGCAAAGGCATAGTTTGATTAATCTCTTCATATATTATTTCATTGTCTATATCATACTCTCCCTCTTCTAAATCTCGTAAAATAGAAAATCTGTTAGCATTGTCTCGATTAACCTCAACATTAGTTAGGGGCTTTGATCCTGTTGCACTTGTAACTTGTATGCCCTCATCAGAAGCTTTAGATTTAGTAGTAGCTTCATTCATATTAACTATACTTTGTTGTTGCTTCTTTTGGCATGAGTAACTTTCCTTTGCCATACTTTATTAGTAGGTCTAATCTGTATTGGGATGGTTGGGTTAGCCCGGTCAGGCTGTTTCAGTTTTTCGATATGTTGAGTTTTGCTTTTGATATTATCATGTTCAGGGTGCCGCACTTCTATACTAGATGGTTGAGCCAGGGCACAATTATAGGCAGTATGACCAAATACATGACATTGAGTACAAATCCTAGGTTTCTAGGTAAATTCAACATCCACTCTATGATAGTTGCCTTTGCCAACCATGATAAAATCAGGCAGTTCCTTATTCGCAATAACTTCTATAAGATATTCAGCATATTCTAGCCTTTGCCGCTTTTTGTCGCTTCGTTGAAGTAGAAAATTTACCTGTGTGGTACACCAGCCTATTAATACCCAATAAGGTCCATGCAATATATGGAATGTTATTAAAATGGACCCACACTGGAACCGACTTGACCTACTCTTGAATAGATCTGAAAGTCGGTTTCCATGTTGTTATGATAAACATTTGGCCTCTAATGAATATAGGATCAGATTGCAATATCTTATTTTTATCCTCATCGCAATTGAATTTAAAAACAAGTTAGAGCCATCTGATTTGACGTTAAATTTTCCTTTCAATTTCCACTATTTCTTAAAATAGTTTACACTTGCCTTGTAGTTGAATTTTTCCTCAAGAGAAAAACTAAGTAATTATTCCAATAATTAATAACTTTGTCAATGACCTCTTGAGGAGGTTGCATCGCCTCTCCATTGTAATAAATATCAAAGTGCTTAGGAATGTATGCTCCCGCATTCTTAGGGAGAGATTTGAACAGAGCTGACCAAGATTTAGTAGCTGGTTGAGCGGAGGAGTTAATGACTGCTTGTACTTGACTTGTATTATAACCTGATAATGATAAAGGAGGAATATGGTTAGGTACAACAATAGTATTCACAATCGATGTAGGCGGATCAGAAAGAGGAGGAGGAGGCGGGTCAGGAGGAACCTAGGGAATGGTAAGGGATGGAAGCTGGCCAGGGTCAGAGATGAAAGAGAATTAGATAGGAGGGATGAATGAAAGGTGTGGCGACGAAGAGATGGGAGGAGTAGTATCAGAGGGAGGGGTAGAAGTATGGATAGGTGACGTGATAGGAGGTACGGGACAAGAGGGGACAAATGAGATGATAGGAGGAAGGGTCAATGGAGAGGGGACGATAGACAGTAAAAGAGATTGGGTTGTTTTTTTAACTCTGATATACCATGTATTAAAATCAATTTAATATGTGTGTGTTTGAATAAAAAAGAAAAAAAATGTTTTTTTTTAATTTATTTCTGGCCGCAAGCATATAGTAGGATATATGTACATAATTTTTTTAATTTTACATATAATTCATCTAATGGTGATAACACTTATGTATACACATTCATGATATTGATCGAATAAGCAATGACAACATAATGATATATATATATATATGGTCTAAAATATATTATTACCTTTCACCAAAGCATAAGTGAAACACTTAGAAACATTGAATCTATATACTCCTTGAATCGAATTCTGAATCCAAAAATTGCTACCTTCCGAATGCAGCTACCACCGACAATCTAATTGAATTTTATTTGATGTTTTAAAGCTTGAAAATTTGAAATATAAGGAAGGTGAGTGGTATGCCTAATCTGATGTAGAGGAGAGGCCGAAAGTCAAGTGAGAAAATTAGGGTTAGAGTGATTTAAATAAAGAAGATCTTAAGAAGTAAATAAGAATCTAGATTCTTATTTTTCTCTTACCCAATCTCTTTTTAATACAAAATCTAACCCACCCTTAGCCACCATATGGCTGGCTCTTCTTGCTTAATCATAGCCACAATCTTTTAAGCCTCATACAGACATCAAAATCATTTCAAGCCCGATCAATAACTAACACATTTAAATCTAATTTAAATGTGTATCGATATCGTATATCGATCCGTGTATTATAACTATTATATCAACAAACATCAATTAAAATTTTATAATTAAAATTTCATAAATATTAATTAATCTATAATAATTATAATTTAATTTAATCAGATGGTAATCGGAGTATTCAATGTTTCTGTTGTGACTCTTAGGTGTAAATTCGACAAGTAATTTATATCGAACAATTCGAATATTAACGATCACACATCGCTTAGTAGATGGTGTGACATTATGACAAAATTTATCGCTTACCTAGTTTCGGTAAAATCTAATTTTACTTTATTAAACGGTATCTGGTAGTGATAGTTAATTACATCAATTCTCTTCGTCAAAACAATACCACTCTAGGGTTTATGGAATTTGGTAATGGTCAAAATTCCAGTATCGCCCATAATCAACTTTATAGTCCCAGCACAAAGTTCTTGGTTTAATAATAACAATTATTATTAACCGAACTGCTTTGGCTAGAGACTTTGACTTTGGGTTGGCTTCAGTTGACTTGATATTATCCCTATATAACTAAGGAGACGAATCCCCTCTTGAATAGTGTCACACTTCCAATGCTTTCACTCGACCCAACTATAGTCGTTCGATGGACACCGTACCACAATCTAACTATAATCAAAGTAGAGTTTCCATATTGAAGCTCGATGATATTCTCAAGTCAAGGGAATTATGTAATATTGTCACATTGATATTTTCTATTTGGCCTTAGTTATATCAACCAACATTAAACTATCGAGTGAGTCATTCCATAGTTATCCAATAACTATCAGTATGTAACCCCTTGGTGCCCCCAGTAGTCATGAGTAATACACCGTCTAATATTTGGAGAGCATTACGTACTCCAGCCTCAACGGATGTATCGTTATCCTATCTTGATACATCTTGGCTAGGAACCTTTAAAACAGTATGTTTATTTTACTGTGATAATCATTCGTGATTACAACACATTGCAACTACTGTTACAAAACATACCATTTATGGATTTTCCATTAAATATACTTTGAACTAAATTAATTAATTAATATAACATATTATATCTAATATATAATAGGAAGAAAACACTTTATTTCGAACAAGATTAGTTATCAAGTTAGATATATATAACAAATTACATAATTGCCGCTATGACATACCTTTAACTCTATAAAGCACTTATTTGCACTTGGGTCAATTGCGGAATCTCTATCCCATCCCTTCAATCGGTTTGTTGAGAACTGATCGAGTTAGACATTTCGTGAATGGACCTGCTATGTTGTTTTAATTGTCTACTATATCAATCAACTCTCTCTGATGCTAGTAAATGTAGTTTATCGTGTGAAACTATTTGGAGTATGTTTCTTGACTTTTAGTGAGCTCTTATCTTTACATTGTTATTGTACAACAATAATGTACCTAGCTTAGTTATAAATTTGTGCATTTATATTTATATATTGCTTTTATCGTGGCGCTATTCACGGTGATGTACACAACTTTTTTGTTGAATTAGCCATAACCTCATGTTTGTTCCAATTTAAGGCTCCTTAAATAAGGTTTAAACATGAATTTAATATTGACATATTATACTCAATATCACTTACGAGGATCGAGTCCAAGCATTCCTTCATACGGAGTTTGTTGCTTCTGTAAAAAAATCTCTAATGTTTCATAAATACTCAAGAACACTCTAAACTATCATTTAGTGATCCTAATTTGTATTTGATATTTTCTTCATGCATCAAATACATAAGCAAAATACAATATTATAGACAATACAACATGTATGATAATTCATATTGTCGATACATAAGGAATTTATCTTACATGTTCCATATTTAGAATTCTAATAAGGTTTCATTACATATCGTTTGGGACATTCCCAACATTCTTTATACTTATTTTAAAAGATATAATTTACAAATCCAATATCTAGTATTAAACAACTAAAAAAAAACAATCGGTAGTATGTTGTTTACTTATAGTTTAGAAATATCTTTGTACCTTTTACTGGTTCTTTTTTATAGACACAGGCTTCCTCCACATTTTGACTGAAAATCAAACCATTTGACATTTCTATCAAAAAACTCACTCGATTCTAATGCTTAAAAATGATACTTTCATAACATTTCTTGGATCAGACCTAAAAAACCCACAAACTCAATATTACTCCCACTGACTTCGAGATACTTTGGTTGTCATGTGCAAACGGTCTATTCTAAATCATTATCTAGAATTTTCCATTTCAAGGCATATGTATCAAAACACAAAGTCATAGTAAGCAATATTTTTGTGAGTAAAATCCGAATTAACCTAAGCACATCAAATGGTGAATCTATTATGTTAATTTCGATAATTAAAATTTACGGTGTTATTATTATCATTGTGGCTCATAATATTCCAACTGCATTAGTCTTTCTCTTGAAGACACATTTGCAGTTGCGGTGGCCAATGGATCATATCTCTTCGGGTGCAAATATCAAAATCATATTTTTATAATGCAATTTGAATCCATTTTGGATTTGCTCATCATACTATATCATAAAGTTGATACTCTTAATAGTTTAATTGATAACTGAGGATTATCTATTCTTGACGTTGATATGAAACTCATAGTTTCATTTTAATGTGCAAGAATACTTATTAGACATTCTAATGCATTATGTTCATTTAGGTTTGGATAATTTTATTTCATCCCTCTTAATTAGTTTTATCCTTGGATCGTATCCAAATCCATTTTACTACCAACAATTTCTAAAAGAAATTACTTCACTTCAAAGTTGGTATTTCTTGAAACAACAATTGTTTCTCAATGCAGCAAAATAGGTTTTTCGTAAACACTTTTAGAATTTCCTTATACATAAAACCGATTTGTTTTTAGTTTACCATACTTATGTTCAAAGCATAACTTGGTCATCTTATGTCCATCGTTCCCAAATTTATTTTGGAGTGATTCATATAAGGTCCTTTAGATACAGTTATTAGTGCTGTCTTTTGACTTGCACAACTTGCCAACTTCTTGGCCTAGGATATGTTGGGTGTTATCCCACTTTTTGGAAGGGCCATGATATCATCGACTTGGCTAAGAACGGATGGTCAACAACCTTAGGAATTAATTACGTACAGTGTTATAGACGATGGCCGGGCAGATTTGGACTGGGACCCAATCGAGGTGCAGTCAGCATGGAGTAACTGGCATGGCCCCATGAAGTTTTATTTCAAATTTCAAGTCAATCTGAGTTCGTATGCTCGAGTTATGGAAAAATGAAGAGTTTATATGGATCGATCTAAAACGATCCATAAAACAGTTCAAATCATCGGAGAATGATCAATATCTTGAGATTCACAAAGCCAATTCATTTGAAACTTCCAGGGCATCAACAAAATAAAGATTGAAGCTTACAAAAACGATCGCGGGTCATAAAGTTGAAATTAGAGTTTAGCCGATCGTTGTTAGCTGATCTTTTTGCCAAGTCATAAAAATGATCGGCGTATTTCTATGAACGATCCATAGTTTCACGAAAAATGCGATATCTCACAAACGGTACGTCGAAATTGCACGAAATTTGGAGAGCAAGTATTTTACATCATGAAGAGCCTACATTATCAATCGCACATCAATTAAAGGCCAAAATAATGATCGGCTAAACTTTGGCCGATCGTTCCAAAATTTCTAGTTTGGTTCCTCGATCGTTATGGTGGGCCCCTACGGATCTAGAGACTCTTCTTTCAAAATTTCAGCACAATCCATGCACGTCTTCTCCTATAAATATAGCAGCCATTCTCCATAAAGAGGATCCTTCTTTCTACTACCTAGACTCTACCATTTTTATTCTTCACTCTTGTATTAATGGATCCTAGCTGATTCAAACATTCTTGTAATCATAGCCCAGTGCAAGATCAATAAAATATGAAGTGGATGTAGGCCAAGATTGCCGAACCACTATAAAAATCTGTGTTCATTTACTTTTTCTGCTATGTTTTTAATTTCATTCATCGTTTAATCTCTATGAGATTCTATTGGGTGTTGATGCCCATTTTTGGCATCAACATTTTGGTGCTTTCACTGAGAAATGGATTCTTAGATTGATTGGATCTCATCTTCTTCTTATGGATTTTCATGTTCGTGAGATAGATCCAGCTTTCGATCGTCAAGTTTCCTATTATACTCAGATTTGAAAGAGATCTACAAGGAAACTATTAGTCGTGGCTAGAGGAGCCAAGTCTACTTCCCTATGGAAGAAGGAAATCATGATATCAGTGATCGATTAGTCATGTGTCTGATGAATGTGCATACATTTTCAAGTTTTGAAGCATATGTGAACGATCGGTCATCGGCCATTCCCCATACATACTCAATGAACGGTCGTTCCTATAAATCCATACGTTGCATCATCATGTACGTTCGTTCCATACTATCTTTCTCATTGGTCATTCCACCAATGTGAATTTGGCCGATCGTTTTTTCTGTACGATCGTTCCATACCGATCATTTCTATATGATCGTTCTTATACGATCGTCCCACTGCTATGTGGATTTACACCGATCGTTTCTATACGATCGTTTTTGTATGATCGTTCCAACCTCTTCACAGATCGTTCCAGTTGCCATCTTCACCGATTGTTCCAGTTACCATCTTCACCGATCATTCCAAGATCTCTAACACCGATCGTTCCCGTTAACATTTCCACCGATCATTCAATCTACAACCGATCGTTCCAACGCTTTGGTATTCTAACCGCTTGTATTAAACCAATTGTTGTTTTAACCGATCGTTTTCAACCAATTGTTATTTTAGCCAATCGTTTTCATTACCGATCGTTTTTCAAAAGAAAAAAACTTTTTCGGGTACGATCTAAATTTCAAGAAAAAGGCTCTAAATTTTTTTATTCAGTGCCCCCACATTCTGCATTTGAATCTCAACTTAAAGACGGTGCATTCTATCCACTTCCCTTATGTCCTGTGACTGACCGTGGCATAGAGGATCAAGCGGTAGCTTCTGAATTTCAACCAGGGAACATACAAGCAATCGCTGCTCAAACGATACTCTCAAAGGTTAGAGAACATAGGTGGAGTGACTCTAAGCAGACCCAAGCAACTTTGGCCCAAAGCCAAACTTGGGTAAAACTAATATTTTCTCCAAGTATATGCCAAGATGACTCCAAACACCATTCTTTACTGACCTAGCACTTCGAATTTAGCGACTCCAAGCAAACCAATTGCTTACTCCAAGCAAATAACATATTTTCTCAGGTCTAACTCCAAGTAACTTACCACTAATCCGTCAATACCAGTCCATCTTGCTTTGCTCATATCTCGGGCATGCATATGTCATCCATAATCATAACAAGTACCTATAACTTAAAAACGAACTGGATTGACGATGACTGAAGCATCTCCCCCGGTCGAAGCTTATTCATTAAAGCTGAAGTATATCCAAGGAGATTCAACGTAGCAATCATATCGGTTTACTTAGGGAAAACCAATCATGGACTACATCTCATGAAATTCGAGTGGCATATGAATTCCTCTAGACCGATTTATGCCATCGAATGCAGATGCTTTCCTATATTCCTTGAAGGTGTATCGATCATGTGGTTTATGCGATTATCGCTGAAATCCATCTCCTCATTCAATCAACAAGTTCAGAAGTTTGTCGAGCAATTCAAAATGCATGCGACTCACACCAAGGATGTAATGGCATTATCCAATTTACCAGATGCTAGGTGAGCCACTCAAAGACTTCCTGTAGAGATTCAATGTCGTCGTCACTAAAGCGAGCAATCCCAACGAGGATATCAAACTAATGGCATTGATAAGGGGGATCGACCCCAAGTTGGATTTCAGCGACGGATTAGCTGGAGAGCCTCCTTTGACCTTGGATCACTTCTATTACACAGCGAACCAGTGCCTATACAAGGAGGAGGCAAGACACACTATATAGAAGAACAATGCATGTTCGTTGGCTAAAGGAAGTCAAAGAGAGGGCAGAATTGAGGCCTTAAATGAGGACTCGGATTTCAGGAGACAACCCAAAATCTCAAAATTTGACTCGTATACTCCTTTGAATGATTCAACTGGTAACATCTACTTGGAGACTCATGACTTGGAGCAATACTGAAAACCAGCCTCGAGAGAGTCCACCGAAGCCCAGAGGAAATCCGAGGAATGTTGTATATTCCAAGATACACACGGTCCTAAGACCGGCGATTGCAAACACCTCCGAGATGTGATTGGAAAGATGATACGGAAAGGAAAGTTTCAACAATATGCACAAGCCCCATGGAATAGCAGGATGGAACATCCGACCCCTATCAATAAAGAACTTTGATTATTAATTGGACCACCCATGGTCGACTACCAACTGAGAAGGGCTTAGATAAAGTGGAATAGCGAGCATATGACATTGCTTCACTTATCAATGAGATTTATTCTGATCTTCTTTGAACTATTTCTATTCCAATTTCAATTGTGTTGTGAACTACGACCAACTTGAACTAAACTACTTCCAAATGATGCAGGTGACCAAGTACTTAGAGTTGGGCGCCAACCAATCTCCGTGGACCATGATCGGACCTTTGGAGTTTCATCAAGATAAGCATGATTCAACTGCTCATTAGCTATATGCCCCTGGCTGAGGGCCAAGGACTCAAAATGGAAAAGCCCGACAAGGTCAGGATCCAACAAAAAGTGGACACGGCTAATCGTCTACTCATCAACTTCCGCGCCTGACTTGGAGACCAAAGAAAGACTTGGAGTGGATGCAACCCAACCATCCACTCCCCAGCTCATACTTGAAGTTCGCCAAAATACTTATGCCTCTCCTGAAGCTCAGCATGAACGAGGTCCAACTAAAGTGGACGCGATTCGACCGTCCACACATTAACTCCTGCCCTGAACACAGGAGGTAGTTCAAAAGCTCGACTTAAAGTAGGTGTGATTGACCGCCTACTCATCAACCGCCGCCCTTAACACATGGACACGGCTGCAGCTTGAGGTGGATGTGACCTGACCGTCCAACCTAAGCATGGATATGATTCGACAATCCATTACCTACTCCCTTCCTTGACTTGACAAGAGGAGCTACAACCACCAAGCAGATACGAATCGATCGTATCACTTGCCAAGTTTTGTCCTTGATGCTGGGGGTAGAATTCCATTCCATGATTGAACGTGATTGGACCGTTCATTCGATAACTCTTACCTCGACTTGGCAGATGGAGTATAAATCAAAAACGGGTGCGATTGACCACCCATCAAACAAGTCTAAGTCCCTAGAGTATGGGCTGGAGTATAAACATAAACTGGGTGGAAACCGACTACCTACAAGATAACTCTGAGTCCCCAAAGTGCGGACTAGAGTATAAACATAAACTGGGTGGAAACCGACTGCCCGCAAAAACAACTATGAGTCCCCAGAGCGCGGACTAGAGTATAAACATAAAATGGGTGGAAACCGACTGCCTGCAAGACAACTCTGAGTCCCTAGAGTGTGGACTAGGGTATAAACATAAACTGGGTAGAAACCGACTGCCTGTAAAAACAACTCTGAGTCCCCAGAGTGCAGACTAGACTATAAACATAAATTGGGTGGAAACCGACTGCCCACAAGACAACTTTGAGTCCTTAGAGTGTGGACTAGAGTATAAACATAAACTAGGAGGAAACCGACTGCCCGCGAGATAACTCTGAGTCCCCAGAATGCAGATTAGAGTATAAACATTAACTGAGTGGAAACTGACTACCCATGAGATAACTCTGAGTCCTCAAAGTGCGGACTAAAGTATAAACACAAACTGAGTGTGAACCGACCACCCATCAACTGAACCATATCCCCAGAGCGTGGATACAAACATGAATGAATAGATGAGTCGAATTCGATCGTTCTCTATTCCACAAACTCTGACCTAAAACCGACGGAAGAAGTATAAACTCACTATGGATGGAACTCGACCATCCACGAACTAACTCCATTAACCCAAGACCGGGGGCAGGAGTATAAATCACTAAAAGCTGAATACGATGGCTCACTATAGCTCCATCTTAGTGTTCTTTACGACTTAAGGCAACGACCGCAAGGAGACCTTAATACAAAACCAATCGGAACGACATCCGAAGTTGCGGGTGATCAACTATATCATACCATCAGATCGAGGGTCAATATTAATCTGCACCAACCACAAATGGATATGACCTGAACGTTAATCGAATAACTCCGGTCACTAGAGCATGGATAAGAGAATAAACCATGAATGAGTGTGACTTGACCATTCATTCTTTATCACCTTCCTTCGATCCATCAAAAAGAGTATGAAACCGGGTGAGCATGACCCGACTGCACCTGAGCCAACTCTTTCTCTAGATCTGAGGGGAGAATACGAATCAAAATGGACATGATTGACCGTCCTGCTCTGAATGAATGCGACACGACTGTTCATTTGTTGACTCTTACCATAATCCGGCTAGAAGAGCAATACGAAATAGACGTGACTTGACCGTCCGCATACTGATCCTTGCCCTTGGTCCGACAGGGAGAGCATCAATCACTAATTAGATGTAACCTGACCATCTATTCTTTGGTCCTGCCCAGAGTATGGTGACATCTGCACCAAAAGTAGACATGATTGACTACCCGGTGCACAACTCATGCCCGAAATCCGACGGGGAATTAAAGTCATCCCCCTAGAAGGAAAACCCAAAATATAATCCAGAATAGGTGCGACCCATCCTTCCATCAACTAACTCGATCCCATGATTCGACAAGAAAGAGTATAAAGCTAAAGTGGACATAACTTACCTTCCTACTTATCAACGTATACCCCTGACTTGGGGGCACGAGTGAGAAACAAGATGAATGTAAACCGACCATTCATCAATCAACTCTAAGTCTTCAGAGCTTAGGTGGGAGTATAAACATGACTAGGACGAGACTCAACTGTCCATGCAGTACATTTATCAACCCAAGACCGGGAGTAGAAGTGCGATCACCCAAAGACTAACTACAATTTCTCAATATTGTGACTCGTACCTGGTGTTTACAACGACTCGAGGCTACGACCTAAAGGATGCATAGAGACAGAATCGTCGAATCGATGCCCAAGCTCATTGGTAACCGACCATCACTCCAACCCGAACGATGAGTAATAGATCATGAGTACATTGAGTGGAAAATGCATTACTCGAATATACAAGCAGATTCAAGCTCAAAGCAAGAGCCAACTATGCAGTTGCGCACAACACGAGGCTGAACCCTACTCGACACTTGATTCAATGTGCTTCTAAGCCTAATCTTCGACCAGTTGCAGATAATCGCTCAAAGCATCTATAGCCCTTCACTATCGGACTCAATAACTCATGACAAGACTCTGGGATTCGGCTAGAGTAAACGTCATCTAATCGTCCCAACTAGATTTCACGTTGATTGTTGCAAGAAACAGTTGCGTTTGAACTCGGGGAATCCAAGGCTGCACCCACAAAGCTAACGATCAACATTATGGTCAGCCATGGCGACCCATTATAGGTACTAAAGATTGGATCACAACTCAGTGCAACGATGATAAAGGAATTAGATGGCTTGCTCCGAACGAGTCTTGATGTGTTCGCTTGGACCCATTTTGACATGTGTGTGATCTCACCAATTATCGTGATCTGAGGCATGTCCCGGTGAAACAAAAGCAATGTGGCATGGATCCGAAAAAATTTGCTGCACTTAAAGAAGAGGTGGATAAACTCAGAAACAATGGATTCATCTGCGACGCCTTCTACCCAAAATGGGTATCTAATCCAGTTCTTAAAAAAAGGCTAATGGAAACTAGCAGACATACGTCAACTACTCTGACCTGAACAAGGCATGCCTGAAAAACAGTTCCACTTTCGAGGATCGACCAGTTGGTAGACTCAACCGCTGGATATTAGCTGCTTTCATCTACGAATGTGTACTCCAGATGCAACCAGATCTTGATGCACGTCCTCGACCCGGATCACACCAACTTCATTACCGATCTAGGGTTATATCGTTATGTTGTGATACCATTTGAACTAAATAATGCTCAAGCTACTTACCAGAGACTAGTCAACCGGATGTTCAAAGATCAGATCGGGCGATCGATGGAAGTATATGTGGATGTTGCTTGTGAAGTCACGACGATCAAATGACCACATCGATGAATTAGCGGAGATGTTCAGTTTCTCCAAAAATACGGAATGAAACTAAATCCCTTAAAATGCTCTTTCGGCGTTGTGTTAAGGAAATTTTAGGGTTTCATCGTTAACTCTCGCGGAATCGAAGCCGATCCCGAGAAGATTTAAGCAATTCGAAACATCTAGGTACCGAAGACGGTTAAGCAGGTACAGAGCTTAAATGAGAAGGTTGCCGCTTTAAGCTGCTTTATCTCCAGGGCCACTGACAAATGAATTCCTTTCTTCGACTTGACCAGGAGAGGGAAAAGGAACTTTGAATGGATGCAGGATTGCATAGATGCGTTTCACGCTTTAGTAGATCACTTAGAGAGACCTCCCATTCTATCCAAGCCACTGGATCGCGAAGACTAATACATCTATTTAGCAGTGTCGATACATGCCATAAGTGCCACATTGTTATGTGAAGAGAATCAGATCCAAAGGACTGTATATTATGTTAGCAAGCGATTGACAGGTGCTGATAGAAAGTGCCCAAAGCTGGAAAAGCTCATGTACTGCCTGTTGATTGCATCACGAAAGATTCGCCACTACTTCCAGGCTCACCCTATCAACATTTACACTGACTAGCCATTGCGACAGGTCCTACAGCAAACCTCGACGTCTGGAAGGTTGCTTAAATGGAATATCGAGCTAAGCCAATTCGATATCACTTATCTTCCTCGGAGAGCTATCCAGGGACAGACATTGGCGGACTTCATAACTGAATTCAGTGCACCCGACGACTCTCCGGAGAGCAGTAGAGAATCAACCAACCGATGGAAAATGTGCATGGATGGAGCATCCAACGATCAGTGTTCTGGTGCCAAAGTCATGTTAGTGACTCCTGAGGGAACAATTGATCTGCTACACCTTGAAACTCGACTTCCTTGCAATAAATAGCGAAGCTAAGTATGAAGCCTTTGATCGCCGGGCTCAAATTTTCCAGAGAAATGGAAGTGAAAACTTTACAAATCTTTTGTGAATCCCGGTTAGGAGTATGCCAAATCAGGGAAGGTTATCAGGCTAGGGGCCAGCAACTTGCTCCTTATCTCAGCCGGGTCCAAGAGCTACTGGCTGACTTAACACCATTACACATACCCTTAGAGAACAAAATGAGAAAGGCGACTCACTGGCCAAGCTGGCCAGTTCCGAGAATGCGCAGCAAGTAGACTTTGTCCCGATTGAAGTACTAGATGCTCCAAGCATCGATCAGATGGAAGAATGAAAAAATGATAGATCTCCCATAAAGCTCCATGCTACATCATCCAAGAAGGAGTCATGTATAGAAAAGGTCTCTCCATTCCCCTGCTTCGATGTATCGCCCATGAAGAAATAAAATGAGTCTAGAGTGAAGTCCATGAAGGAGAATGCGACGATCACACCAGGGGCAAACCCTGACAAAGAAAATACTTCGCTACGGTTATTACTTGCCAACTGTCAAACGAGATGCAGCTCATCATGCTAGACAATGCGATGATTTCTAGATGTTTACTAAAAATTCCGAGAGCTCTGCTAATGGAAGTTACACAAATGGGCATTGATATTATCGGTTCCTTATCGATCTCTAAAGACGGAGCAAAGTATGCCATCGTTGCAGTGGATTACTTCGCCAAATGGGCTGAAGCTGAACCTTTAACCACAATCACAATGAAGAAAGTGATCAACTTCATTGTCCGGAGAATCATCTTTCATTTTGGCCTTCCACGAAAATTGATAATGGAACCTAATTCGATAGTGCTTAATTCAAAGACTTATGCCATCGATATCATATTGAGAAAAGATTCGCAGCAGTTGCTCATCCTCAAGTTAATGAACAAGTCGAAGCTATTAACAAAATCATAAAGTCCATTCTGAAGAAACGTTTGGAAAAGGCTAGAAGCAAGTGGGTAGATAAACTCCCAACAATATTATGGGCTTATAGAACCACCCACAAATCCACGACTAGCCATACTCCATTTGCCCATGCTTACGGCTCTGAATCCATCATTCCTGTAGAACTTGAAGTCCCATATAATCGAGTGACTTATTACGACTCCTATTTCATTAATATATATATATATATGTGTGTGTGTGTGTGTGTGTGCGCATACATACATACATACACACACACAGATATATATATATATATATATATATATATATATATATATATAAACAAGTAATTGCAAGCCAACTGCAATTAAACTATAAGGAATCGGTGACGACTCGTGAGCGTACAAACGCATCCGGGAGCCATTGATAAGAACGTGTACCTGAACGTGCACGTGTATATTCTAAAAATTTGATTTCTTGAAACCCAAAGAAGTTGAATTTCCACCTGGAGTTCTTAAAGAAAAGACTAAATTAGATAGCCAAAGCTTACTAACCTCATAGAACCATACACAGATAGCAACTGATAGAATACAGTCCTGAATTTATACTGTTGGAAATCGACCAATAGTCATGACGAATAGAAGGAAATGCAACTATCAGTAAAGACGACTCAACGGAAGGATAACGACCATTCATTAAATTGAATGGAATCCTTTTCGACGATTGAAGCTTGCGGTAATTCAAAGCACGTCATGTTCGAACAAGACGTACTTTAGGGGGCAAATGTTATCCCACCTTTTGGCAAGGCCGTGATATCATCGACCTGGCTAAGAACGGATGGTCAACAGCCTTAGGAATCAATTACGTACAGTGTTATAGACGATGGTCGGGCAAATTTGCACGGGGACCCAATCGAGGTGCAATCGGCATGGAGTAACTGGCATGGCCTCGTGAAGTTATATTTCAAATTTCAAGTCAATTTGAGTTCGTATGCTCGAGTTAGAACAAATGAAGAGTTTATATGGATCGATCTAAAAGGATCCATAAAACAGTTCAAATCATCGAGAATTATCAATATCTCGAGATCCACAAGGCCAATTCATTTGAAACTTCCAAGGCATCAAAAAAATGAAGATTGAAGCTTACAAAAACAATCGTGGGTTATAAAGTTGAAATTAGAGTTTGGCCGATCATTGTTGGTCGATCGTTGTTTGCCGATCATTTTTGCCAAGCCATAAAAACGATCGGCATATTTCAGTAAATGATCCATAGTTTCACAAAAAATGCAATATCTCACAAACGATATGTTGGAATTGCACGAAATTTGGAGAGCAAGTATCTTACATCATGAAGAGCCTACACTATCGATCACATATCAACCAGAGGCCAAAATAACGATCAGCTAAACTTTGGCCGATCGTTCAAAAATGTCGAGTTAGGACCACCGATCGTTATGGTGGGCCCCTACGGATCTAGAGACTCTTCTTGCAAAATTTTAGCCCAATCCATGCACGTCTTCTCCTATAAATACAATGGCCATTCTCCATAAAGAGGATCCTTCTTTTTGCTGCCTAGACTCTGCCATTTTTATTCTTCACTCTTGTATTAATGGATCCTAGCTGATTCAAACATTCTTGTAATCATAGGCCAGTGCAAGATCAATAAAAATATGAGGTGGACGTAGGCCAAGATTGCCGACCACTATGTGTTCGTTTACTTTTTCTACTATGTTTTCATTCATCGTTTAACCTCTACGCGATTCTATTGGGTGTTGATGCCCATTTTTGGCATCAACATTGGGGTTTCTTATAAACCCTTATCTTGTATGATTTTGTAAACTATTCTTTAGATGAAATTAATTTTAAACCTATTTACTGCCGTTTAGTACACAATATTACTGAAAGAAGTTAACCCAACTTCACTCACAACTAATCATAGTTTGTTCAAGAAGGTTCGATTCCTTCTTATCGATACATCATTATGTATCATAGGGTAGAGTGACTTTTGAGATGGAATCTTTATTTATTTTTAGGTAAGTTCGGAACTCTTTCCAATATACTCACATATTGGATCAAATCGAATTAATTTTATTTTCTGTTGCATGTTATTTTATTTACTTCTGTTTTATACTCTATGAGCTTAACATAGACATGCTACATGTGTATCAAAGACACATACCCATGTCGGTGATAACTCATTGGTGAATATAACGAAGTAAATGGAACTATTTGGTATTAATAGACTTGCGATTGCATGCTTCTATATGTATCAATCTGAAAAGTTCATCAACTCTTATTTTCTTTTAATTGTTTGAGATAGTTAACTAGTATCATATGATTCATAATCATTTAGTCAAATTATTTCTCAAAACTACAACTTAATATATAATTCTAAAATAATTGCAAATAATTTCATATACTTCTTTATTTTCCAATGCATCACATTTGTTATGGAAACAAATAACGCATTATAGTTTTATTTTATAATGAATATTACTGAAATACACTACTACAAAATAGGCCATTTGCATCAGTTGTTTACCCCCCTTTTGCATCAGTTCAACAACCGATGCATATGCAACCGATGCAACAGGCTTAACACTTTTGCATCAGTTCTGAAACCGATGCAAAAAGGTCCTTTTTGCATCGGTTGTTACTAACAACTGATGCAAAATATCATGGTTGGTTGCTTGGACACAGCCCCCATGTTGCATCGGTTGTAATGAAAACCGATGCAACTAATCCCTCTATTGCATCAGTTTTTTATAACAACTGATGCAAACTAATCCCTCTATTGCATCAGCTATTTACACCTGATGCAAAAAAACTAGGGCTGTTATGGTAACGATAAATTTACCATTACCGTACCATTACCATCAAATCGATTACCATTTTCGAGTGAAATCGGTATACCAGTTTAATCGGTATGGTAACGGTAAATTTACCATTTTTTACGGTAAATCGTCGGTAACATTTCTTCAATACCAGCGGTAACGGTAATTTTACCAGTCAATTTATATTACAAGTATATTCATGTAACATGCTTTATTATAGGCATTTAGAACCAAGCAAATGATTAAATTTAGTTTATTAACCAAGTGAAATAATGTTAAATACACTTAACTTCTTTCTCATTTATGTCTTTTATTAAGTAACACTATAAATTGTATGATGAAGCACCGTTATGGTGTGAATACGTGTTATGTTACTAACCTTTTTTAGACAAATGGTAATTTACCATAACCATTGTAACGGTTACCAGATTATCGGTATACCAGTCTTCGGTATACCAGGCTATCGGTAACGGTTACGGTAAGCAATTTTCGCTTACCAGTAAAAATGGTACGGTAACGGTATTTGTGAAATGGTAACGGTAACTGTTACCATAACAGCCCTAAAAAAACCATTCTCAGATACCATTATTACAGTACTCAAATAGACTATATATATATATATATATTATTGATTATAACAAACAATTATTGCATGCAATATTAGTATCATTCAAAATTAAATTTGATGAAAAATACATAATCAGATTTAATACATATTCTCAATGTTATATGTAGACACACAAAAATACATATTCCAGGTTTTCTTAAAAAGCTCATACAAAAACAACACTAAAGCTTATATACAATACATAATTAATAGTGCTACATTTTTTTGGAATACGTTTGCCACATGACAAATATTATACATCAGATATTAAAATAAGTAATATAAAAGAAAAATTCATTACTTGCTGTTTCTTTACATCTGAAAAAGTAAAAACAAACATGTTAAACGTTCTGTAATCATAGCATCTAGAATTTCAATCTAAAGACACAACCTAAATTGTGAACAATGTATTCCACTAGGTACCTGCACATGGGACATTGAGAATGAATGTAACAGTGGATGTCCTTGCTGATTGCCTTTCAATGCTAACCAATGCCACAATAAGTGCAATGACTTATGGATGCCTTAACCTGACAAGCTACACATACCTTCATGGAAGGGTCTCTGTTCTAAAAATATTTAAGAGAAATATGAAGGCGATGATGAATTGCAGCATGACCCTGGATATGCCTTTATCATCTCAGCGACTCAAAAACAGTTGATGAATATTTCTTCAAAATTGTATCTGTGTACATCAATTACATTGAAATAAATGATCAACATCATGTATGTATTAGACCCACACCAAAGAATTGATGTAGATAAATGTAAAAGTGGATAGATTGAAGAACAGAACTTAAATATATTGTCACGTATACACAAGATGATCAAAAAGAACAAAGAGGTATTGGAATCTTACAGAATCCTTTTTGCCAGAGCCAAATTTACTTTGAACCTATAAGTTAAATTTTGATGCTCATGTCAGTGTAACTTGATATTGCAAACATAAACATGACTGCCGAATCACATGTTTTTACCTTCAGTGCAAAATCAGTAACATCAAGTAACAACAGCTTTGCCTCAAAGCAATGAGCCAAGCCTTTTGCAAGTAACTGCTGTTATAACTCTTCACAGATAGGTAAACCAGTTAGTATGCATATTAAGAACAATTTTGGGATAAATCACAAGCAACCTTCACTTCATTATCATAGCAGGAAGTTAAGTATTTTTAAATCTGGAATCCAAAATTTAGAACAAAGACAAATCTCGTAAAGTATAATCTGTTGACTCCTTTTGAATTCGAATTAGGTCCAAAACCGAGTCTGCATGGTCTAGAGTCTTCAATTGTAGCTATGCATGTGTTGTCTGTGTGTTTAGAGATATTCCAGTAATCAAAAATACAATAATGATACAAGTATTAATTATATTTATCGAATTTTCTGCATAAATTATTAATCATAAGCGACATACTTATTCAGATGTTTATTATAAACACTACTTATATTACAACTCAAAACAAAATTCTGTTTTACCCAAATGTAGATATCTAATAATTCTATAAACATGATTAGAAACAACAAAAACACTTCATGTGAGTAAAGGTTAATTTATTTATATATCTTAAGTATGTGTTAATTGCTATAGTTTGTGTTAAGTTGATGTTTACAGCAAACTACTCTGGTCTTAATAGATGCCTTAAGTCTGGAAGGTGCTGAACAGAGAACTACCATATATCTGTATTCTTAGTTTGAAATCAACCTTCTTAACAAATTATCACTAATGCCGAATAAACATGGTATCCCTTTTTAGGGAAAATGTAAGATTTGATAAAATAATATCGAATATGTATTTGATTTAAGCATATAATTTTTACTCGTCAACTACGCAGAGCATCTATCAGGTTCTTTGAGAAAAAAAACGGAAGAAAAAATGGAAAAAAACGTAGAGAGAAAGATAAAGAAAAAAAGGCATTTGTTTCGCAAATTAATAATATAAGAAATTACATAATTACCAGCCAACCAAGGAACAAATCTCCAATGTCATCCAGCCCTTTAGTTGTCTGTGACGTAAATTCAAAAAGTGTATTTACCTCAAAATTTTGGGAAATTTTTGTGGTAATGGTTTGTATTTAACTCAATCACCTTTAAATAGCACTACATTTAATCAACGATGTGTATTCAAATAGGCTACAATAAAAAAGTACTACATGTGTATTTGAATAGTTCTGTAAACTGGTCTTTAGGACAATGCAAACATTTAATCATCGCTGTAGCTTAAAAGCATTATTGTCACTACATAACTTCCTCATTAATCATCGATGTATTTATTTCATCATTTAAGATGCTCTACATTCAATATACACAAAGTATTATAATAAGCTACATGTCCCTAATTTTATATATCCATAGATAACTATATATTATCAGTTTCACTAATGAAACTTTGTATAGGAACCCAATGATCAGATATCGTGCTATGTATCACATATTAGCTTTGTATCATATATTGTATTATCGTATTATGTTAATTTTTTATTTCTATACTTCAGGACTGTCGATCAACTACAACGTATAAGCAGTTTTTAGTTTTTTGCCAATGGATCTCATTTGAATGTAAACATATAAAACTGATTGACAAAGTGCTTAAAATTATAATACTAAGCTTTGTTGATTTGAGGTTCGTTCTACATTTGTAGAAGTGCTCTTTTTGACCTTATATACTTTCCTATTTGATATCGGGAACTTAAATAATTAAATTCAATTTGATTTCATTTGATCGTTCATTTGATTTCATTCTAAAGGAAACTTATTAGAGCCCATGGATCAAACACAAGAGCTGTTTGATCATTCATTTGATTTCAGGCGAAGTAGCTCATTATTTTGCTAAGTATACCATGCTTAATAAAACGAGAAGAATGAGAGACAAATTTCCATGATATTTATTTTACCAATCTGTTAGTTGTTTTAAGTAGCATCATATATATATATATATACTTGCTTACTCTATTTTGACAATAATAGATTAAATATAATCTATTATGAAATAGTTTGTTTAAAATTTTATAATTAGCAATGTAATTTAAAGTGAATGTTGGTGCATGTAAGATTCAGTAGTTTGAGTTGTAAATGCACCAATTTGACTGTACAGCTAATCGTATGGTATATAATTGTATACTGTTTATTTGGTTTTTTGTATTATATTATACTGATGTTTATTTCATCCTTAAGAAACATTTTGATTACCTGATGACATTTCTCTCGATTTGTTTACCCTAATTTATCCAAGTATCGTCCATAAAAATGTACTTACGAATAATAATCAAGCATGCATATAATGTGACCATTCTCAATATCTCAACCTTCGATGGCCATATGATTTTGGGTAGTTGCGTGATTAAAAAATAATCAATGCACTACAACACCATTGCGACTGCATATGACCCAACCATGGAATGATACGACGGAAGGCAAACAAATTTAATATTTCCATGTGACCAATACTATTCAAAGTGTACGATACCAAAGTTACAAAGAAAATAAAAAGCATGCTCATTCTTCACCACACCATTTTATGTGAACAAAAAAAAGGATATGATAAAGATAGAAGAAAATTCAAAATTGAAAATGCCATACCTTACTAATATAGTTTTTATATAAAAACCATACATATGCTCATTCTTCACCACTCGAGTTTTAACCTCAGCTAACAACAATGCTGAAATCTGTGCAGTATTCTACTCATAGCACTCCTCTTCTCTATTCTCCATTTTCCACAGGCACTTCCACTGTTTTATCAAAAGTCACTTACAAAACCTGTAAAAATCGAAACAATCTAAGAAGCAAGTGCATAAGATGTAGTGCAGATGATGATGTAGTTGGACAAGCTATCGAACAGTCAGTACTGATGGCAACTAAAAGTCCAATGACTGTGAAAGCTGTGGTGACTGCAAAGTGCACGGTTGGTGGAAGGTTTGCACATTTAGGAATTGACCGAGGGCTGGATGACATTGGAGATTTGTTTGGGAAGAGTCTACTCCTAGAACTGGTCAGTAATTGTCTGTGACGTAAATTAAAAAAGTTTGCAATAAACTTATCTTGTCAAATAACACAAGGCTCAATGTTGTATAGCATTTCTAGTGTTCTGTCGCAAGTATCTTTTAGATGTGTGCTCTACATTTTTAGAAGCAAATGGAGAAGACTTGTAATTTATATGCAAACCCAAGAAGCTTTACTTTAATCGTTGGTGATATCTTAGATTCTTGACATAACAAATGTATATGTATTTTTTTAATTTGCATCAGATTGAAGCATTGAAAGAAGTTGGAGTGACAGAAGTAGTTCTAGCTATTTTATCAGCCAGAGGTGAACCAGTAATCCTGTATCATGTGCATGTTTCCCTTATTCATGTATATTCTGGTTCTTACATCAGTTACCTATGCACTGCAGGTGATTCTTATCTTTCTAACGGATTTTGAAAGTAAGCTTGGCATTAAAATTACCTGCTCTCAAGAAACCGAGCCCCTAGGCACAGCCGGGCCTTTAGCCTTGGCAAGAGACAAGTTAGTACTTAGTAGATGGTTCTGGGGAGCCCTTCTTTGTACTCAACAGTGACGTTATTAGTGATTATCCATTCCAGGAGCTTATCAACTTCCATAAATCACATGGCGGAGAGGCTACTATTATGGTAACAAAGGTAAACGTTTCTCAAAATTACATTGTTCATAAATCTTTCTTATGGCATTTACTTGTGCATTAAGAAACGAATATCAGTGTAACAATTAACAGGTCCAAAATGAATATTGCATATGGAATCTATGTTCATATCAATTACTTCAACATTAATAACATAGTTAAGAACCATTTATCTCATGCAGAATCATGTACATCTCATTTGATTAATTAATACAATCAAGCATTACACACTCTCTGTTGTGCACATTGAAGTTCTTAATGCTTTTCATGTTATAGAAACACTTGATAAACATAAAATTATCAATAAAAACATACTCTCTTGAAGCTAAAGGACGGGATAATCAGTCTTGTTGTTCAAAAGAAACACAACGTAAGAAATGATTGTCAGTTACCCATTTGCCCATTATCATTGTTTTGCAGGTGGACGAGCCATCAAAGTATGGAGTAGTGGTAACAGAAGAAGGAACTAATCGCCACCGCAAAATAAAAAGTATGGAGCCATATAAAAAGTGTATTCACCTTTAATCTAGACTCTCGAGCATCACCACAACACCATTGCACTTCCTCCAAAATCGCCTGCCTCCCTGAACTAATCGCCACCGCAATTCCATGACCAAAGCTCCATCAACTCATTACATCCCACCATCCTCCTCTGAAATCACCACGGCCATCCCCACTCCCCTTCGCCGTTCAACAATCACGAACAAAACCAGAAACGCTACTCTCGAACACCTGAACTCGCAAATCTCACAGCAAGCAAGCATCGAACACGACCCAAATTCGCCACTTGATTTTCATTGATTTCGATTTATAAAAAAATTGAAAGAAAAGGAAGTTACTGCGTTTTTAAAATTCTCAGTGAAATGAAATAATCAAAATGTAATAGAAACTCACATTGCAAGCAATCACAATTCTCAGCCTTCTTCCGAAGGACATCCAAAATGGAATAAAACAACTTTGCTCCTTCGGTATAATGACCTTTCGCTAAGTTATTACCGGCTTTGCTTTGCCAAATATGAAGTTATCGGGTCCAAAGATCTACCATAACTATATCTCTCTTATCTTCGTTGGGTTTTTTCTTCTAATTAGAGGAAATTAGGGTTTAAGATGAGAGAAAGGAGAAGAAGGTGAAGGAGAAAATGGGAGAGGAATTTGGTTGATTAAATCATGGATTTGGTTAAGGTCTAGGGTTTTTTTTGGAAGCAGGCGAAATACTGGAAACGAATGGGAAAATAAGCGGTGGTAGAAAAAATTGGGATGCCGGGAATTAACGAAAGTGCATAATGAAAGGGATGCAAATTAATTTAGTTGCATCGGTTGACTTTAAAACCGATGCAACTACAACTATTTGCATCGACGTATTTGCATCGGTTGTTGGTGACAACTGATGCAAATTTGATTTTTTATTACCTATTGCTTTCTACGTACCAATTGCATCGGTTATTAAGACAGAACTGATGCAAATAGTTCTATTTGCATCAGTTTTTACTTCAACCGATTCAAATGAGGCGATGCAAATAGCCTGTTTTGTAGTAGTGATAAAACTATATATGTTTTTTAGTCAACACCGAAGGACAACTATTATTTCATAAATGATATTTGATATTTTAAAAAAAATTCATAACTTGATGTGACTAATAAGTGTTATATGGCATGCTCCCACTATTTCTGACATTACTATAATAGTATATGAAATATAAAGATCCATTCAACCACTTAATGTAGGCTATTTATTTCATTTATTGTAACTGGTTTACAGTCGAGAATTTTTAGATCAAATATCTTAAATTCAAGGAAATAAATCTCATAGAAAACAATTTTCTATGTGAAAATACATTTTTGAATAGAAATCATATTTATCATTCCAATTTTAAGTATCAATTATTATTGTACAATTCTCATTTTCAATGTTTCTTTATGAAGCAGAAGCAACCATTCAATCTCTTCATCCCAACTGTGCTTTAAGTTACTTCTACCCTTGTACATTCACTTTTCTTTCTAAATGGTTGAATCATTCAAAGAAAACTCTTACTACAATATCGTAAAGAACTCTTTACAAAAGTGCATTTGGTCATCCTTAACATTTAAGGATATCAAATATGCTACACTTTACGTAAACCGATCAAACTGACATTTCAATGATCGAATATCCATCCTGTAGTTCTTTTTCTAGTGTTACATTTAACCATAACAGGATCATTGAATACAAGATCTCACACTATGGTTTTCTTGCTTATTTTGAATGAACTAATTTCATGGAGGTTTCGTACATTACGAATTATGACCATTCACCATATAATGTTTATATGTAATCGTATATGGATCAAATATCCATATTCTTTTATTGCTTTTAGAATTCAAAACTTATAGAAGAAGATACACAGTATCAGACATACAAACATGTAAGTGACTAAGCTATGAATGTATTTAGTAGTTGTATAATTAGGCACTTTCATGGGATAACATGCAAAAATATTTATTAGTAAGTAAATTTTATATTTCTATTTATCAATATTAATTCAATTCATTAGTATATTTTAAATGATAAATATTTTATCAATTTTATTAGTTGCACAAATTTATCAATGTAGGGTTTTTTAACTTTACATATTGCAGATATTCTTACAATATTAGTGTTGAATCGATGATTTTTCTATCGGTTTAGAAAATCGTCAAAAAATGTAATGATAAAATTAACCGCAAGCGCACGACGTGTAATTTTAGTACGTGGTGAGTATGCGTCGATCCGTAGAGAGTTGAAATGATTTAAAAATTCTACTGAATCAAATTAAACCAAAGAGTTTGAGATTGTTTAAACTAAAAAGAAATGCAAAGGCTAACTAAAAATAAAAGTGATTAAAAATATGAGATTAGAAAATAATTCAGAGGCAAATCCACTCTCATATTTTTACATAAATCAACAAACAAACAATTTATGATCTCTCTATTTTGATCTTAAGTGGAATTAGTGATTTATTTATCATAAGTATGGTCTATTCATGTTATTAACTAACATAACTTAAACCATCAAACTATAATACAACACATAAAACCACTTATCAATTGTAATGAAAATGAAGTCAAAGCAAAAGTTACTTTAAGTATGGTCTATTTACTATTGTATTTGGTAACATAGATCATCAAATTTTGATTCTACTTTAATTTCACAATCGAAAATCACTTAGTTAGTCAATGATGTAAATTGTGTTTATGTTTGAATAAGAATAGCCTATTTGTGAAAACAACATAGACTATCAAATTCACTAATAAAATTACATCATAAACTAAATTTTCATGAAGCATAAAAGAGGTCATAAATCACACAATATGTTGAATCTGCATAATTTTAGAGAGCTTCATTACCCCTAAATTAAAGGGGTTTAGCTACTCATTTGTGTTATCATTTCAACACATGTAAATTTCAACATAGATAATAAAAGGAAAGTGCAAGCTAATTAAAATAAAAACGAACTAACTACTTGCACAAAAATAAAACTAAACTACTAACATGAAAGAAAAGAGAGCATATAAATGAAAATAAGCATAAAAGAACATGAAAGCATGAGATAAAAGCAAGTAAAAGAAGAAGAGGCATAGGAAGCCATTTTTATTTCTCTCTTAATTTGAAGCTACAACTTGCATGATAAGATAATGTAAAACTAAAAACTAATTACATGAACATAAGAGGGGTATTTATACAAGCCTAAAACCCTAATCCATATTTTAAGGAGCTACCCAAAATACCCATTAGTAAGTGTGGCCACCAAGTTATCATTAGCTTCTAATTAATCCTCCATTAAGTATGCATGTAATTTTAATATCCACTAGCATGTGCATTAGCTCCTAATTGTAGATTAAGGTAAGTGTGTAGGTGGGGTCCTTCATGTTGCATGAATTGATTTATTTCGTCATTCCTTTGTTTTCCATCCTTGTGCATGCATATTTCCATGAAAGCTCCTTCATATTTCCATCCAAATTCCTACAAATAAAAATAAAATGTGTGAATGAATATTCTCAAAATTAATACATGCACAAAATTACTATTTTACCCCTAAATTGATGCAAGAATGATGACTCGAAAGCATTTTTGAAATTTGGTTTTAAACATGTAAAAATACCCAATTATGACATTTATTTAAAATAAAAGTAGACTAAATATGGAAGTAAAAATATACACATTTACGTGCACATCAAATATCCCCACACTTATCTTTTTATTCGTCCTCGAATAAAGAAAAACTAAGATAAATCCGTTTTCGTAGAAAACACGATTGCATTGAGCGTATGCAACAAGCCGTTAAACCTCTAGGTGTCCCTAATAGGATGACTGTTGTCTCGTGAGGGTTTTCAGCGGATACTACCCACAAAATCTAAATGCAACATGAAAAATTCCTAAATGCAAGATTTATTTACAAAGATATGAAAGCAAGTTTTTGAGAATATTTACAAATGAAGAATTTACTTTTAAATTGACATGAATAAGTTAAATATAATATTCGGTCATTATCAAGAAATTTAAATCCTTTTACTTGTTAAAATTTCCAACAAAAATTAAGTTATCATTACAAATAGACTTTAGTTTGGCTGGTTTTTTCAGTTGATAACATAGTGCAACTATGAAATGGATCCTTAGTTGATGTTCAAAGTTTTTCAAAGTGGTATTTTTATTTCTTTTGAATAACAAGTCAAATCACATAAGTGAAAATAGTGCTTAGATTTCAATTGCTTACTCGCTTTTATTTGAAATTTTTATTGATATTAACAATATTTACATATGCCTATCCCAGAAAACTAAGGCCAGATATACCACTCATGCACTGCCTTGCGGGCTTACGTGAGGGGAATACAGAGCATGGCGAGTGTACAAGTATGTACACCTATCGACTGTAGGAGTTATTAATGAAAGAATTTTTATATACATACAACCAACTCAGATAAACTGAGGCCAGATATACCGATCATGCACTGCCTTTCAAGTTTACGTGAGAAGGGTACAGAGCATAGCGAGTGTACACACTTGCATGTGAACACATGACTCTAGGTGTTAATAAAATATATACATACAAAAAAAAATTTCTTTTTTTTATAAAGAGAGAGGTTTACAATATCATCTTGGCACCACTTAACTTAGAAGATCAAAAATGTTATCGTCTTTACTTTAAATCAAACACTTATTAAACAAAGATTTCAGTTAGGATATACTTCATAATTATCACCCATGAACCTTCCTATATATTAGTTAAACCATTGTTACTTGTAATCATACTTTATTTTTGTTTTTGTTGAGACAAATAAATTTTCAAAGATTTCAATTTAGTGACCAAAACCTACACTTATCCTATAGTGTTTCTTTAAAAATAAATAAAAATGCTAAAAATAAAATTTGTTTTGGGATTTTTTGTTTTTTTAAAATTTTGAGTTTTGGAAAAAAAATAAACCATGAAAAAACAAAAATGAAGATGAGACTCCCCTCACACTTGATTTTGACTGTGTCCCCACAGTCAATGCATGATATGATGAGTGTAACGGGGGAAAATATGTACATATTTACAAAAATGGTTAACATTTCTTACTAGACATAGCATGGCTCATGAAGAATCATGAGCTGCTCTTCTTGATTACTTGGCAACTCCAAGTATGGTTTCAAGCGATGACCATTGACTTTGAAAATTGTTCTATCCATGGGGTTTTATATTTCTATGTCATCGTGTGGAAAAACAGTTCGTACAATGGATGGTCCAATCCATCTTGATTTTAATTTTCCATGGAATAAATGAAGTCTAGAGTCATACAAAAGAGCTTTTTGGTTGGGTGAAAACGTTTTTCTTAGGATTGACTTGTCATGAAAAACTTTTGTTCTTTTTTTGTAAATTTTCTCATTTTCATACGTGTCGTTCCTAATTTCCTCTAATTCGTTGATTTGCAATTTTCTGTTTTCACCGGCTTTTTCAAAATCAAAGTTTAAGTTCTTCACTACCTATAACGCTTTGTGTTCGATTTCAACTGGTAAATGACATGCTTTTCCATAAACTAAACAAAATGGAGACATCCCAAGGTTAGTTTTAAAAGCAGTATGGTAAGTCCAAAGCGCATCGGTCAATTTCTGAGACCAATCTTTATGATTTTTGTTAATAGTTTTCTCCAAAATTTGTTTTATTTGTCGATTTGAAACTTCAACTTGGCCATAAGTTTGAGGATGATACAGAGTGGATAGCTTGAGGATTATCGAGTATTTCTTCATTAGAGTTTCAAATGATCGATTGCAAAAATGGGTGCCGTTATCGCTTATTATTTTGCGAGGTGTGCCGAACCTCGAAAATATGTTTTCTTTAAGGAATTTCACAACAATTTTATGGTCATTGGTTTTACACGGAATGGCCTCAACCCATTTGGATACGTAATCGACAACAAGGAGAATGTACAGATTTCCAAGTTTGGGAATGGTCCCATAAAGTCAATACCCCAAACATTAAAGATTTCGATCATAAGAATGGGATTTAAAGGCATCATATTTCATCGAGAAATTCTTTCTAGCAATTGGCAATGATCACAAGTTTTACAAAATTCGAACGAGTCTTTGAAAAGAGTGGGCCAGTAAAAACCACATTGTAGTACTTTATCAGCAGTTTTCTTCGAACCGAAGTGACCACCACACGCTTGGTTGTAACAAAATGAAAGAACATTTTTGATTTCGCAATTCGGATGCAACGTCGAATGATTTGGTCGGAACAATATTTAAACAAGTATGGATCATCCCAATAGAAGTATTTGACTTGGGAAAGAAATTTATATTTATCTTGTTTCGACCAAAATGAAGGAGTTTCCTTGGTGACTAAATAGTTCACTATGTATGCATACCATGGATCAGCAGAAACAGCAAGGAGTTGTTTGTCGGGAAAGTTCTCGTTGATCGGTAAAGAAGTTGGTGCGTTTGGAAGATGCGACAGATGATCGGCAATGACATTGTCAGATCCTTTTTTATCTTTGATCGTAAGGTCAAATTCTTGGAGTAAAGGGATCCAACGGATCAAATGAGACTTAGCATCCTTTTTAGCGAAAAGGTACCTAAGAGCGGAATGGTCGGTGTAAACAGTAATGTGTGAGCCTATCAAATATTGTTGGAATTTTTCGAGAGCAAAAAATACCGCTAGAAGCTCTTTTTCAGTGGTTGTGTAGTTAAGTTGAGCATCGTTTAGAGTCATACTAGCATAGTAGATAATGTGAAGGATCTTGTTGATGCGTTGTCCTAAGACAACACCAACTGCAAAGTTCAAAGCATCACACATTATTTCAAATGGAAGATCCCAATTCGATGAGCAAATTACAGAAGCAGAAGCAAGTTCGTTTTTTAGATGTTCAAAAGCAGAAACACAATCAGAATTAAAGTCAAATGGAACGTCTTTTCCAAGAAGAGTCGTAAGAGGTCGAGCAATCTTACTAAAGTCTTTCACAAAGCGTCGATAAAAACCCACGTGTCCAAGGACAGAGCGAATGTCTTTAATGGATTTGGGAATGGGTAGATTTGCGATGACATCGATTTTTGCTTTATCTACCTTAATGCCTTTATTTGAAATGACATGTCCAAGGACTATACCTTGAGTGACCATAAAGTGGCATTTTCCCAATTTAACGTTAAGTGTTTGTCCTTGCATCATTTAAGAACCAACTCAAGATGGTGTAAGCACTCGGAAAAAGAGTTTCCAAAGATAGAAAAACCATCCATAAACACTTCAAGAAAATATTTAATCATATTACAAAAGATGCTGACCAAGCATCTTTGAAACGTAGCAGGAGTGTTGCAAAGGCCAAAAGGCATACGTCGATATGCAAAATTGCCAAAGGGACACGTGAAAATTGTTTTCTCTTGATCTTGGGAAGCGATTGGAATTTGGTTATAGCTGGAATAACCATCAAGAAAGCAATAGAATTCATGGCCGGCTAAAAGTTCGAGCGTTTGGTCGATGAAAGGAAGAGGGAAGTGATCCTTACGTGTGGCAGCATTTAATTTTTGATAATCAATCCATACACGCCAACCCGTTTGAGTACGAGTTGGAATAAGTTCATTTGAGTCCTTCTTGATAACGGTAAGTCCAAACTTTTTCAGCATGACATGAATTGGACTAACCCACGAACTATCAGAGATTGGGCAGATTATCCCGTTATCAAGGAGTTTTAGAATTTCATCATGAACTGCATCCTTTATTTTTGGGTTAAGTCTTCGTTGCACGTCACGAACAGGCTTGGCATCGTCAATCAAGTGGATACGATGCTGAACAAGAGTTGGACTAATTCCCTATATATCTGTGACCGACCATCCAATTGCTTCTTTATTTTTCGACAGAATTGAAAGTAAGGAAGTTTCTTGGTCGAGAGAGAGTTGAAGAAATTATAACGGGAAACGTTTCATTGTCACCTAAGTTTGCGTACTTGAGGTGATCAGGAAGTGGTTTAAGGTCCAACCTCAGGGTTTGCTCAATTAAAGAATTCGGTGGAAGTTCTGATTCCATGGTAAGGGGTTCAAAAGGAGGTGCAATTTCAATTTTGTTATGCTAATTATCTTGAAAC
Organism: Allium fistulosum; assembly: GCA_030737815.1. Lineage (NCBI taxonomy): Eukaryota > Viridiplantae > Streptophyta > Magnoliopsida > Asparagales > Amaryllidaceae > Allium > Allium fistulosum. The sequence goes on from CM060906.1 coordinate 47,737,030, forward strand.
AGTTGTTCGTATTCAGTCTCGCGTTCGTGATTTAAGTCAACTACTTCATTATCAAAGTTTTCTTGAATGAAATTAACTTCCAGCGTCTAGTCATGTGGTTTATTCGGTTGATTTTCAAGATTGAAAATGTTAAGATCCAAAGTCATGTTTCCAAAAGAAATTTTCATCGAACCGTTTCAACAATTTATTAGAGAATTAGATGTAGCTAAGAAAGGTCGGCATAAAATCAATGGAATTTGACTCATTGGATGATTCACGGGTTGAGTCTCCAAAAAAAGGAAATTGACGGGGAATATGAATTAACAGATTTTGATGAGTACGTCCTCGATTTCTCCCACGGGTTTCTTAATCAAACGATCGGCAAATCGAAGAATTACTTTCGTTGGTTTTAGTTCACCCGAGCCAAGTTTCTGGTAAACGGAATAAAGAATCAAATTGACACTCACACCCGAATCGAGTAAGCATTTCTTAATCGTTTTATCTCCTATCGTGCACGAGATCGTCCGACATCCAGGATCTTTGTATTTGACGGGAATTGACTGAGACAAGACTTCGCTAAGTCTGGCGGCTAAGAAAACTTTCTTAGGTACATGAATGTGTCATTTTTGAGTACACAAGTCCTTGAGAAATTTAGCGTAGGTTGGGACTTGTTGAACGATGGCAATAAGTGGGATGTTAGCTTTCACTTATTTGAAAATTTCCAACATATTTTCCATTTGGTCAGAGTGTTTCTTGTGTCACAGACGATGTGGAAATTGAACACGATACTTAGTAGGAGGGTCTACTTGAGTAGAAGAAGAACTTGGATTGGAGTTTGATTCGATGTTTGTCTCCATGTTTTGTCTAGATTTGTTTGTTGTTTTAGAAGTGTCGAGAGAGGTTTCCGATAAATCTTTTGGATTAACGACTTGATTATCGATTTGTTTACTGGAATGCAAAGTCGTGATAGCATTCATTTGGGTTACGTTGCTATCTTAAACAACATGGGCTTGATTCGAATTCGTGTTCTGATTTCTAGGATTTGAAACTAGCTGACTTGGGAATGTGCCTTGTTCACATTCACTTACAGATGTGGCTAATTTACTCATTTGCATTTCAAGTTTCGCAATCGATTGACTCGTATTCTGCATGCACGAGGTTAACAAATTTTGCAAATTACTGTTTGATTGGAGATTTTGAGTAGTTGCTTTAGCCAAAGTTTCAAGACTTTTTTCAAGAGAAGACTATCGTTTATCGTTTTGAGGTGCAAAAGATTGTTGCGGTTGATTTTGGGATGGACCGACAAAATGTTGTTGAAAATGATTGGGTTGAAAAGGAGGATTCGAAGCATTGTTCGAAAATGCTTGAAATTTGGGATGAACCAAATTCATGTTGGGATTATTTTGGTTTCATGCAAAGTTCGGATGATTTCTCCAACCAGGATTGTACGTTGGAGAAAATGGGTCGTTCTTAACTTTATTAAAAGCATTGAGTTGTTCTATCAAGTTAGGGCACTAATCGGCTATGTGATTCGGATCGTTGTATTTATAACACATGATTTGGGAAGCTTGGTTCATTTGGTTGGATGAGTAAACGTTATCGAATTTATTAATCATTGCATCAATTTTAGCTTCCAAAGCCAAAGATGATTCTATTGAGTATGCGTTCGATTGTGAGTAAATGGATTTTTCGTTAGAACGTTCCCATTTGGATGATTTTTCAGCTAAGTTTTCAAGAAATTGCCAAGCATCGTCGTGATGTTGGGCGAGAAAGTTGCCTTGGCACATTGATTCAAGCATGGTTCGTGAGCTATTTTTAAGTCCATCGTATAAGATTTGGCAAAGGGTCCATTTTTCGAAGTTATGGTGTGGACATTTTATCAAAAGCTCTTTAAATCTTTCAAAATATTTTCCAAATGGTTCACCCCTGAATTAATGAAAATTTACAATTTTGTTTCGGATTTTAGTTGTTTTTTCCAAAGGGTAGAACTTTTTCAAGAAAACTTTAACGAATTCTTCCCAAGTTTTAATCGAGTTTGATGGTAAGCTGTACAACCATTTTTCGGCATAATCAGTAAAAGCAAATGGAATTAATCGAAGTTTGATTCCGTCATCAAAAAGTTGTTAGAGTTTAATGGTTGTGCAAACTTGTTCGAATTTCGTTAAGAAAATGTATAGGTCATCGTGTTCAAAATTGCCAAATTTTAGGAGCGTGGCAACATGATTTGAGTGAATTTTGAAATGGTTACCCGTTGGGGAGGGTGACTTGATACAAGAAGAAATAGAAACTCTATCGGGAAAGATTCTATCCATAAGAGTTCGAGGGGCGTTCTCGTTCGCCATTTCAGGAGGATCGTTTGTTCGAGTTGAATGATTCGTTGTTGCGTTATGAGTCCAAGTGTTTGTTGTTGTGTCACGAGTCCAAGTGTTTGTTGTTGTGTCACGAGTCCAAGTGTTTATTGTTTTGTCACGAGTCCAAGTACTCATGCACAATTAAAAGTCGAGAAGAGAAAGAAGTGAGAATTAAGTTTAAGAGAAAGAAGCACAGTTTAGAAAATGAAGTGAGAAATTATATATATATATATATATTAAATGAAGAATAATTACCAAAAGAGATTTATTTTTCAAAAAGGGAGATTTGAAATTTTTTTTTGGATTTTCAATTTTTTTATGTTTTTGTTTATATGTTTTTGAAAAGATTATATATATTTTTTGGATTTATTTTTCTAAAAAAACTAACTCAATTTTATCTTTTATATTTTTTGATTAAAAATTTTCAAAGGAAAAGATTTAAAATGATTTTTTTTTTGTTTTGGATTTTTTTTTAAAAACCAAGTTAAGTCCTATTCAAAAATTTTTTGTTTTGGATTTTGGATTTTTTTATATATATGCATGAACTAATCCAACTAAATGAATGCAAGGACTTAATTACAAATTTTCTGTCCTTAGTAGATCCTAACCCAAAATTGTATAATCACACTTTGTCTTAATCCAACAAAATATTTCTTAGCTAGGTAACGGGCAGGAATTATTGGTGCACCACGATTCACCTTAGCAATGCAACCGAAGGTTTAAGTACTTTCAGAGAAACAATCAGCATAATATTTATGAATCACCATAATATTTATAACTTATTATTGCTCTACCGTAGCCTAAACACCAAGAAATAAAATTGTTCAAAGAAGACAACTATCAAAATACAATTAAGCCATAGGTGAGCTCGCGACAGCCTTAAGTCTGATGTCCAACCGTTATTATTAGTCATGTTCTAAGATGAAATGCAATTTGTGGGCCAAGGAAGGGGTGATGAAATCCCCTACCTTATGTAGATTTGAATATTGCCCTTAGAAATTAAAAATAAGATGAGATGAATGCAAAACAGAAATTAAGCGTGATTTTAACAATGCAACTACGAATGAAATTTTGTTTTTGTTTTTGAAATTATTTTAAAATGCAAGCAACCAACAATGCAAAATAAATAAAAACAAGGGATAAGGGCACGATAGCAGAGCGTGCAGAATTATTGGCAATTTTTTTTTAAGCAACGAATTTTTTTTAGGAAAGTAAGCAGAGCAGTTTTAACAGGCAATTCTTCCTTTTGAATTTCTGCTTTTGCTACCTGAAACTAAAAACAAGCTGTATACAGTTTATATATATATATATTCAAGAAGAATTAAATAGAAAATGAAAATTTAACTAAACAAAACAACTCAACTTTTAAAACAAAACAAAACAAATAACTTCAACTCAACAAAACAAAACAAAATAATTCAGCCCAAACCCTAATAAATGTTTGTTTGTTTTTTTATAAAGAGAAAAATAAGAGATGAAAAATTTAAAACTTAAAAATAAAAATAAAAAACAAATCACTATATGCTCAACCCATCCTATACAAACCCGTTACCTAAATTTCTTACCAATTTTCGCTTTCTTTGTTAAATAAAAATGTCGCCTTCCTTTTCAAAAAAAAAATAGAAGCGACTTTCAAAATTAGAAGCAATTGTTAATTGATGAATTTTCTCTGTTCGATTCAGCTAGGGAGAGGATGTTGAGACTTGGTTTTGATTCATGACACAAAGCTATCACTACGACATACAGATTTGACGACTGCTACGACAAAAAGAGACAAGGAGACGAGACTTTAAAAACTAGTGCATCAACTATGATATTTTGTTATTTAAGTCTTAGGTCAATATTGTTAAAATCTCTCCTCGATTACGTCTACATTAGCTTATATATTTAATCATCGTATTTATCAAATATTTTATACATATAAAAGCATACAATTAATTATAATTTTTTTTAAAGTTATAGAAATTAATATATCTATGTAAACTGTGCTTACTGCACAAATTTAACCAGGTCAGTCGACTGACCCAGATAACCAGTCGACTGACATTGGGAATTTTGTGCAGCAAGCATAGATACATAGATATACGAATTTAAATTTAAATAATTACTTTGAATATTCAGTCGACTGATCCAGAGGCTCAGTTGACTGAATTTCTATAACAGCCACTTTTCGAAAAGACACGACTTTTGTGAACAGTTGCGAACCTCTAACAAAAAGATTCGGACGCAACACTTCGATCGAAACTCTTCACCAACAGTCGTTGCTTTTCAACCTTTATAAATACAAACTCCATTTTGATTCCAAATTACTGAATTACAATCGAATATTTTTATCTCTCTGATCTAACTCTTTGAAATCTATTTGCTATCATACTTTCAATTATTCTGCATTAAAGCAATACTAAACCTTTCTATTCTTCATATACTTCAAATATATATATTTATACTCGAGGAGAAGATTATAGGAAGGATGCACTACAAGTGACAAATCCGTGTTATTAAGAACACACAAAGTCAAAACTATTTTGTATTTGTTGAAGTCCTATTCTGCTGCTCAGGCGTGTGAAGTCCTCTTCGGCTGCTGAGGCGAAATCCTGTTTGGCTGCTCAGGTCCTTGTTCGGCTGCTCAATGGTTGTATAGACCTGTTCCTCCGGGTTAAGTGAGGGTTTTTGTTTTAGTGAAATTCCAGAAGGAGTCTGGGACTGGACGTAGGACGGTGCTCCGAACCAGTATAAAAATCTCTGGTGTCATTTTTACTATACTGCTTTTATATTCCGCACTATTTACCGTATAGCTATCATCACTACACTCTGTATTATCATATATCCATATTACACAATCCATAGCACACTTTCATTTGGTATCAGAGCAAGGTCATCATATAACCGTAACACAGTTATTTGATAATCTAATAATATGGACACTAACACTAGCACTGGCACTAGCATTAATACTAGCTTCATTGAAGGACAATCCACTGCACGTCCACCACTATTTAATGGCATAAATTATAACTATTAGGCAACAAGAATGAGAATATATATGCAAGCAAATGGTTTTAATTCATGGAATATAACTCAGACCGAATATACTATTCCTACTGAAGAGTATTCTACTTGGTCAAATACACAAAAACTAGATGCCACAACAAATGCAAAAGCCATGAATATGTTGTTTTGTGCCTTAGATAATAATGAGTTTAACCGTGTTAGCATGTGCAATACTGCATATGAAATATGGCGTACACTCAAAGTTACTCACGAAGGAACCAACAAGGTCAAACAAAGCAAAATATCCATGCTCAAAAGTCAGTTTCAAAACTTTAGGATGAAAGAAAATGAATCTATAAATGATATGTATTCAAGATTTTAGGATATCTACCATTCATTAGTAGGACTAGGAGAAAAATATTCAGACTTTGATATTGTTTCCAAAATCCTTAACTCTTTAACGGAAGAATGGGAAAGAAAAGTTCTCGCTATTGAAGAAGCGAACGATATTTCCAAAATAACTCCGGAAGAGTTAATAGGAAATCTAATGTCCTATGAAGTGAATTTGCAGGCTAAACGAGTTCAAGCTCAAGATAAAAAGAATATAGCATTCCATGCAGAACAAGAAGAATCAGATTCAGACAAAGATGACTTAGCCTTTATTGCCAAGAACTTCAAGAAATTCTTGAAATATAGAAAAGGAAACAGAAATAATGGCAAGAAAAACTCCAACAGCAATAAACCACCATCTTTATCAGTTATGGAGTGTTATAACTATCACAAAAAGGGGCATATGCAGAAGGACTGTCCAGATCAAAAGAAAGAATATCGAAATAAAAGGAAGGAAAAATTCAAAAGAAAAGCCTTTTCAGTCACATGGGATGATTCAGATTCCTCCTCTTCTTCTGGAAGTGAAAGTGACAACGATAATGAACAAGCCAACGTATGCTTTATGGCCAAAGATAATGAGGTTAGTGATTTAACTTTTGATGATATGATAGAAATAAATTCTGAATTATTAGATACTTTAAAAAATCTCAAAAGAAAATATAAAGAGGCTGTAGAAAATCAAAACAAGGCAAAATTCGAAAGAGATATGCTTAAAGACGAGAAGAAAATATTGGAAGAAGAACTTGAGAAAACTCAAGAAACACTTTAAAATGTTAATTCTCAACTTATCTTATTAAGTCAAGAAATTGAAACTCAAAAAGAAAAGAATGATGGTCTTATTTCTGAAAATCATGTTTTAAAAACAAATATTAAAATGGTAGAACTAGAAAAGTCAAGTCTAATGACCAAACTAGAAGGAATCACTAAAAAAGTTTCAAATTTTAATAAAGGAAGAGAAAATTTATCTAGAATTATTGAGAATTCACAACCTGTTAACAATAAAAATGGTTTAGGATATAAGAAGAAAATCAAGAATTCACAATCTAATAATTTAAACAAGGTTAAGTATGATAAAACACCCACACCTTCAAAAAGACTAGTTTCCAATACTATAAATATATGGGTACCTAAAACTAATAACAATTTAATAAGGAAAAAGTATATTAGTATATTTATAGAAAATGTTCATAATAATAAAAATTATATTTATAAAAGGGATACTAAACCCACTTGGGTTTGGTTTCCTAAGATCTAACTCTTAAGACCCTATTAAAAAGGTGGGTACCAACGCTATCTCATATTTTTTGCAGGTCCCACTCAAGAAAAGAGGAAAATGGATACTTTACAGTGGTTGCTCAAAACACATGACAGGAGACAAAGATATGTTGATAAATATTACATATTCAGATAGAGGTTATGTCACTTTTGGAGATAATTCCAAGGGCTATATCATCGGCAAAGGCGATGTGAGCAATTACGGTACATCTAATTTACCTCTTATTACAAATATTTTATTAGTTAAGAATCTAAAACATAATCTATTAAGTATAAGTCAATTATGAGATAAAGGTTTTAATATATCATTTTCTGAAAATAAATGTAGTATTCTTGATCAAAATCAAAATCTTATATTCGGAGGAAATAGAGATAAAAACATTTATGATCCCTGGATATGGCACAAATGATGTTGTCATATCAATTTCAAAAATATAAATAAAATTTCTAAAAATAATCTTGTAAAAGGATTACCAAAGATGAATTTTAAAATTAATAATATATGTAACTCATGCCAATTAGGTAAATTAACTAAATCCTTGTTTAAATCTAAGAAAGTTATTTCGACATTACAACCGCTTGAGTTACTTCATATGGATTTATTTGGACCTACCCAAATTCAATCCATAAATCACAATAAATACGTATTTGTAATAGTTGATGATTTTTCTAGATATACATGGACTATCTTTATGAAAAATAAAAGTGATACCTTTGAAAATTTCAAAACTTTTGTTAAACAAATACAAAATTTAAAAAGTATTAGAATTAAAAATATTAGAAGTGATCACGGAGGAGAATTTGAAAACATACAGTTTGATAACTATTGTAAGAAGAAAGGAATATTTCATAACTTTTCGTTTCCTAGAACTCCACAACTAAATGGAGTTGTAGAACGAAAGAATCGAACTCTACAAGAATGTGTAAGAACTTTACTAAATGAAAGCATGTTACCAAAACATTTTTGGGCTGAAGCTGTTGCAACTGCCTGTTATGTTTTGAATCGTGTTTCTATTAGACCTCTCACCAAGAATACTCCTTACGAAATTTTTAACGGTAGAAAACCAAACATATCCTATTTTAAAATATTTGGATCAAGATGTTTTATATTAAATACCAAAGATCAGCTTGGCAAATTTGATTCAAAATGTGACGAAGGTATATTTCTTGGATATTCGAATCGAAGCAAAGCTTATCGAATTTTTAATAAACGAACTAATACTATCGAAGAGTCACTCCATGTATCTTTTGATGAGAACTCTAAACTTATTTCAAAAACAAATAATGACAATGAGTTACTTAATAATAATAAAACAAATATAATTATAAACAATTCAAGAGATGATGACGATATTGTTTATAATCCTGGAGAAGATGAAAACATTGTTAATAATAGAGATATTACAAATATAATAAGATCTCCTCAGAGAATCTTACGAAATCATCCTACAGAAAATATAATTGGAGAAATAAATTCAAATGTTCGAACTAGAAATCAACTAAATTTAATGGGTAATGTAGCTTTTCTCTCTACTATAGAACCTAAAAATACTAAGGAAGCATCATCCGATGAAAATTGGATTATTGCTATGCAAGAAGAACTCAATCAGTTTGAACGAAATGAAGTTTGGGAACTAGTACCCAGACCGACCGATCAGACTGTTATAGGAACTAAATAGGTTTATAAAAATAAAGCTGACGAATTAGGAAATATAACTAGAAACAAAGCAAGACTAGTAGCACAAGGATATAACTAGGAAGAAGGAATAGACTACGAAGAAACGTTTGCTCCAGTCGCTAGACTAGTAGCAATACGAATTTTTTTGGCGTACACATGTTTTAATAACTTTAAACTCTATCAAATGGATGTTAAAAGTGCATTTTTAAATGGCTATATTAAAGAAAACGTTTATGTTGAACAACCTCCTTTATTTATTTATGAAAAATACCCAGATCATGTCTATAAACTTAAGAAAGCTTTATATGGTTTAAAACAAGCACCACGTGCTTGGTATGAACGCCTTAAAAGCTATCTAATTGACTCAGGATTCGTAATAGGAAAAGTATATCAAACTTTATTTATAAAACATTCTAAGAATGATATTTTAATAGTTCAAATATATGTCGACGACATTATATTTGGATCAACTAATAATGAATTATGTAATGAGTTTTCTGAAATAACGACTAGAGAATTTGAAATGTCCCATATGGGAGAATTATCATATTTTTTAGGTCTTCAGATAAAACAAGTTTCAAATGGAATATTTATTAATCAAGAAAAATACGGTAATAATCTTATCAAACGTTTTGGAATGGAAAACACCTCTGCCAAACCAACACCTATGAGCACAACAGCACATCTTGATAAAGATGAAAATGGCAAAAGTGTAGACCAAAAACTATATCGTAGTACGATAGGATCTCTACTTTATTTAACAGCAAGTAGACCAGATATTATGATGAGTGTGTGTCTATGTGCACGATTTCAAGCTGACCCAATAGAATCACATTTACGAGCCGTAAAACGCATACTACGCTATCTTAGTAAAACTACAAACTTCGGACTTTTTTATCCGAAAGAGTGTTCGTTCGAATTAGTATCATACAGCGATGCTGATTTTGGAGGATCACGAACAGATAGAAAAAGTACAAGCAGTACGTGTCACTTCATTGGTAAATCTTTAATTTCATGGTTTAGCAAGAAACAAAACTGTGTCTCTCTATCAACTTGTGAGGCAGAATATATTTCTGCAGCACTAGCTTGCGCACAAGTAATTTATATGCAACAGACACTTAAAGATTTTGGAATTAATATATCAAAATCAACAATTTACTGCGATAATTCTAGTGCGATAAATCTATCTAAAAATCCAGTAAACCACTCAAGAACTAAACATATAGATATTAGACATCATTTTCTACGTGATAATATAGTAAAAGAAGTGATAAATCTAGACTACATACCATCAGAAAATCAATTAGCCGATATTTTTACTAAACCACTGTTAGAAAATACGTTTATAAAATTGCGTCGTGAGCTTGGTATAATGTCAATTAAAGATATATAAATAAAATATAAATTTTTTAACTAAAAACTCAAAAATATTTTTTTTTACAAAAATTCAATATTCTAACCATGCTGAGACTCGAACCCGAGACCTATTGTGAATAGCCCAAGTGTCTTAACCACATGAGCTATTGATTTTTTCTGTTATAGTCTAGTATGGACATTTTATTATATGGTGACATTAATATATACTACAATACAAGTTAGTTTTAAACTTTATAAATATACGTTAAAATTACACAAAATAAATCAGCCAACAGAAAAACTAACGTATTACCTTACTTCTTGGCTAAATTTAATATAATCCACTCAATTCTATCCTATTTTTCCTAGACTTAGGCTATAAATAAATGCGTACTCCATCTTCTTAGATTCAAACTGAATTAAACTCTAAAGCTTTCATTCATTTTTCTTCCAACAACTATTTTTCCACAATGTCAAACTCTTCCACAAATTCTATCGAAATTATTGCTTCAAACAACTCTCCAAAAACTCCGGATCATAAAACTTCACCATCTCACACCGGATATACTCTGGATAAGAAGAAGGGAAAGAAGACAATTGATATTTCTTCTAACACGAAGCAAAAGATAGATGATATGCACCATTATCAGCAAGAATCATTAATGCTACAACGTGAAATGTTTTACGAACAAAAAATAAACTCTAGACGGATAGGAATCATTGAGCATATCGCTATGAAATTCTGCGGGACATCGTCACATCCGATAGACGAACATTCTGTTTCGCCTATCAGACGACCATCGACTTCATCTCCACCGCGACCACCATACTCACCAAATTCGTGGGATCGCAATGAAGATTCGAATGCTCGTCGCAAGCAACTGAAGGAATACAAGACGCCTAGCCCCTTGAAATAATCGTAGTAGTCATTATCTTTTGTTGTATTTTCCGAATAAATTTTCTACGTATGTATGTTGTTTCGAATAAATTTATTTCTGATTCATTAATCAATATAACAACTATTTATATTAAATAAATAAAATATATTAACATGTCACAGCAAAATAAAAGCCACTACCAAAAATTCTCTTGGTCAGTCGACTAAACCAGGAGGTCAGTCGATTGACACATCAAACAAATTTTCTTTACATACATGGCCAGTCGACTGTCTCAGAACCTCAGTCGACTGGACCAGAAAGAAGAAAAATTTCGATCTTCAGCATTCAATCGACTGATAGTCTGAGCCAGTCGACTGAACCAGTCGACTGAACCATAGATCTGAGTCACTTTATTACTTTAACCAACCTACTTTCCCTCTTTTATCCCCTACTTTACCATCTTTCACCATTACCATTTCAGATTTCCAATTTTTTTCAAAATCCTAGACTCTCCAAAACTCCATTATTTTCCTTTAAAATTAAAATTAATGGCTCCTAAACGAAAGGGACAAGCTTCCTGATCATCTCAACCTCCGTCAAAGGAACAAATCCAAAGATGGTTGTTTGATGACACCGCAATTCGGAGGTGGAGACGAATGCAAGATTCAAGGATTTTCGAAGGTTCGTTTGTTAAATTTTTAGATTTTTCTCCATACCACATCCAAGAGTTAGCTAGAAGGAGTGGTTTGGAATCGTTATTCAACATTGATGATAACAAACACAAAATAAATCAAATAATGGTGAAATTGTTCTACGCAAATCTAAACTTAGGTCACTAAAACGTTCCAAATCAACAAGACTGTGTATGGAGTCTAGTATGTGGGAAACCCGTCCTTTTCTTTAGATCACATGGCTCATATTTTGCAAACAAAAAATGATGGTGTAGAATTGGCCACTATTGATTGTGACTTGGTTGTTCGAGACAATATAAGCCATTTGTTTTTAGAAGACGACATGCGTCAACTAAAATCCATGTCTCTACGACCAATAGCACGAATTATCCATCGCGCTCTAATGAAGACCATAACTCCTAGAACCGGGAGTTATGAACTTGTCTACGAAAATAACTTTAAAGCTTTATATGTTATTTTTGGCAATATTAAAGTCAACTGGCTCCGTCTAATTCTTGACGAATTTTTACGCTTCAACAATGGTAGAATGAATGTAATCTACTACGGTGAATATATTATGCGTCTTCTAAAGGCTTGTGAGATTCCAGAACCGGACTCACCATTTTCTACCGTTGGATGTTTGAACTCTCGGACTTTAGCATTGATGAAACTACCGGTTGCTCGACCCCCTCATATCATGTCTTTTGAAGAATGGACCCAAAGGCAGTTAGTTCAAGACCAACCACAACAACATGGCCAACCATCTCAAGGTCCATCTCGTCAACAATCAACTCGTCGTCAACAAGACGAAATTCAACTTCCTAATCCTGGCCTTCAACCATATGAGACAATGTCTATGATATGCCGCAACCAACAGGTTCTTCAATCTCATATTACTAGGGTCGACAAGAAGCTCGACAAGGTTAAAGGATTCCTTACCAAATTATGGCAAGCTATCTCATGTACTTTCGGGACATCTACAACTACTATAGGCGATATGGGAAAGCAACCCGTCTTCACTTGGTCTTCTTCTTCTGACGATCAAGCAAGTAGCAGTGATGATGATGGAGATGAAGGTGATAGTGGTAGTGGTAGGGGTAAGCAACCAATGGCTTGAGATCTTTGTTTTGGTTTATGAAAAACATTAAGTTTTCATTTCATATGGCTTGTAATAAATGGCCACTCTGGTTTATTCATTTCAAATACTCTTAATTATGGAGGTTTAATGTATGGATGATTGTCTTTCTCTACGTAATATTTTCTACATTATGACTTCATATTACTTATTCCTTTTTGTCGATGAAAAAGGGGGAGAAATATTATTGCTAACAAAAAGAATGCAGGATATAGAGCGTCAACGATTCAGGGGAGTAAGTATTTATGTTATTATGTTATATATATACAGTCGAAATCTATATCTGTTTACAGGTTGTCATCAATCAAAAAGGAGGAGAATGTTGAGACTTAGTTTTGATTCATGACACAAAGCTATCACTACGACATACAGATTTGACGACTACTACGACAAAAAGAGACAAGGAGACGAGACTTTAAAACTAGTGCATCAACTATGATATTTTGTTGTTTAAGTCTTAGGTCAATATGGTTAAAATCTCTCCTCGATTACGTCTACATTAGCTTATATATTTAATCATCGTATTTATCAAATATTTTACACATATATAAGCATACAATTAATTATAAAAAGTATTAAAGTTATAGAAATTAATATATCTATGTAAACTGTGCTTACTGCACAAATTTAACCAGGTCAGTCGACTGACCAAGATAACCAGTCGACTGACACTGGGAATTTTGTGCAGCATGCATAGATACATAGATATATGAATTTAAATTTAAATAATTACTTTGAATATTCAGTCGACTGATCTAGAGGCTCAGTTGACTGAATTTCTGTAACAGCCACTTTTCGAAAAGACATGACTTTTGTGAACAGTTGCGAACCTCTAATAAAAAGATTCGGACGCAACACTTCGATCGAAACTCTTCACCAACAGTCGTTGCTTTTCAACCTTTATAAATACAAAATCCATTTTGATTCCAAATTACTGAATTACAATCGAATATTCTTATCTCTCTGATCTAACTCTCTGAAATCTATTTGCTATCATACTTTCAATTATTCTGCATTAAAGCAATACTAAACCTTTCTATTCTTCATATACTTCAAATATATATATTTATACTTGAGGAGAAGATTATATGAAGGGTGTACTACAAGTGAAAAATCCGTGTTATTAAGAACACACAAAGTCAAAACTATTTTTGTATTTGTTGAAGTCCTGTTCTGCTGCTCAGGCGTGTGAAGTCCTCTTCGGCTGCTGAGGCGAAATCCTGTTCCGCTGCTCAGGTGCTTGTTCGGCTGCTCAAGGGTTGTATAGACCTGTTCCTCCGGGTTAAGTGAGGGTTTTTGTTTTAGTGAAATTCCAGAAGGAGTCTGGGACTGGACGTAGGACGGTGCTCCGAACCAGTATAAAAATCTCTGGTGTCATTTTTACTATACTGCTTTTATATTTCGCACTATTTACCGTATAGCTATCATCACTACACTCTATATTATCATATATCCATATTACACAATCCATAGCACACTTTCAGAGGAGATTGGGGGATTTTGGTCGGAGGCAAGAGGAGGTTGGTGTTGATGTCGTGGTTGTGAAACGGAGATGAGGTGGATTTAGGGAGATTGTCGCGCTGGTTCAGGCAATGATGAGGTAGCATGTTTTCTTTGCTCTGATGAGGCGGGCTTCTCGGGTATTCTAGTGACTGTGGGTGGTTGCATTTGCAGTGGGTTTCAGTTTTGTGATTAGGCAGAGGAAGGTCTAGTGTTGTAGAGGGATGGAAGAGATGGTTCTCGATGTAGTTTTGTGAAGATGATTGATGAAGTTTGTGGAGGAGCAGAGGCAGTGAAGGATGGATGTATATAAATGGAAGATGTAGCGGTGGTTTGAATTGCAGGAGGATGTTGACAGTGGTTATGGATAAGTCAGGTGTGAAATGGGTAGTTTTTATGGAACAATGGTAGTGGTGTGACAGTAGTATTTGATTGGCATGGTGGTTGTAGAGGAGCTGCAATGGGATGGTCGTATGTGTGTTGTATGGTTGATGGGAAGAAGGTATGGGAGAAAATTGGTTGATGTAGCTGTGATTTGTGGTCAGAAGTATGGTGAGGAAATGAATGTGCAGGTGGATTGTTTGAAGTAATAAGTGTAGTATTGTTTCAGGAGAATGACAGAGGAGGGTTGTAGAGTGGAAATATGCAGGGATGGTCAGTGGTTAATGGTTATGCTAGAGTGGTGGTTAATGAAGGTTGTTTTGATGGCAGCGCAGTGTTGATAAAAATGTGGTGACATTTGGTGGTTGTTGTGGTTGGTGCAGCAGTTTGATATGTGTAGATGGACAGTGGTTAATGGTTTTCTCTGGCAGAGGGTTGTTTTGTTTGGGTGGACTGTTGCAATTGGGGGTACGTGCAAGTGAAGCAATGGGATGGTATGCAAGGGGAGATAGTTATAAGGGTGGTGCAGGAGTAAGAAGATGGTGAAGGATGATGGAGAAGTGATGTGCACTGTTGGTGATGGCAGTTAATAGGTGATGGAGGTTGTTTTTTGAAGTTATTGCAGTTGTTCAGAAATGCGGCAGGCGATGTATGTTGTCAGGATAAATGCAGCAATTGAAGTGGAGTTTATGTATGCAGTGGAGGTTATGGAAGTGGTGTAGGTGATGTACACAGTATGTTGAGGATATATAGGAATGTTGTATGGCAGAAGTTTGTATGTGGTAGTTGTGTGACAGTGGTGGTTATGAAGCAGTGCACAAAAGATGGGTAGTTAGTTGAGGCAGTAGAAAGATTGATGCTGCTGTGTGATGGTGGAGTTTGATGGCAGAGGGAGGGTCAGAATAGTGATGCAGAGTTTTGTGATATATGAAGTGCAGTGATATGCACAGTTTTACAATTGTATTCACAGGGTTGGTGCGCTGGTGATGTATGGTTATGTGCACATGCACAGTTGTAGCCAGAGATGAGATGCACAGAGAAGGGTATGAAATGAGTTACACAGTTGTGAGGAAGTTGATGGCAAGTATGTGGAGGGGATTAGTGTTCAAAGAAGATTGTCAAGTGGAAATTGGGGTTAAGCAACGGTGTTTGGCAAGCAGAAGTGCAATATTGCTGAATGAAATTCTTGAGGCAATTAAGCAGGTTGGAGGAGGGAATGAGCAGTGGCAGAGGATGCACAGTGAGGATGAAGCAAAAATTTAATATTGTGGCGGTGTGTTGCACAGTCAAGTGCTGCTGTTTGCAATGTGGCACTTGGTTTTGTTGTTGATGATAGAAAGCGTGCAGCAGTTTGGATGTTTTGAAATGTATGAAAAAACAAAAGCAAAATGAAAAACTTGTATATGAAATGTAAATGAAATAAATTTCTTTTGATTTTGAAATGAAATTGTGGATGTTTTTTTATATATAAAAAGTGCAAATGCAAAGGAAACTAGAAAACAAGAGATGCACACAAACAAAATGATAACAAAACGTACACACAAACACATAACAATATTTTTTTAAAATTCAACTCAACACACAAGATTAACACATAATAAAATCAAACAAAAATAATTCGAAGAATAGAAATAAAATAAAGTTAATTCCCCGACAACAGTGCCAAAAACTTATTGAATTGAAGATTTTTCTATCGGTTTAAAAAATCACCGAAGAATGTAATAATAAAATTAACCGTAAGCGCAAGACGTACAATTTTAGTACTTAGCAAGTATGGGTCGATCCATAGGGAGTTGAGATGATTTAAAAATTCTACTCAATCAAATTAAACCAAAGATTTTAAGATTGTTTAAATTAAAAAGAAATGCAAATACTAATTAGAAATAAAAGTGATTATAAATATGAGATTAGAAAATAATTCAGAGGCAAATCCACTCTCATATGTTTACATAAAGCAACACATAAACAATATATAATCTCTCTATTTCGATCTTAAGTGGAATTAGTGATGTATTTATCTTAAGTATGATCTATTCATGTTATTAACTAACATAACTTAAACCATCAAACTATAATACAACACATAAAACCACTTATCAATTGTAATGAAAATGAAGTCAATGCAAATGCTATTTTAAGTATTATCTATTTACTATTGTATCTAGTAACATAGATCATCAAATTTTGATTCTACTTTAATTTCACAATCAAAAATCACTTAGTTGCTCAATGATGTAAATTGTTTTTATGTTTGAATAAGAATAGCCTATTTGTGATAACAACATAGACTATCAAATTCACTAATAAACTTACATCATAAACTAACTTCTCAAGAAGCATAAAAGAGGTCATAAACACACAATATGTTGAATTTACATAATTTTAGAGAGCTTCATTACCCCTAAATTGAAGGGGTTTAGCTACTCATTTGTGTTATCATTTCAACATATGTAAATTTCAACATAGAAAATAAAAGGAAAGTGCGAGCTAATTAAAATAAAAATGAACTAACTACTTGCATAAAAATAAAACTAAACTACTAACATGAAAGAAAATAGAGCATATAAATGAAAATAAGTATAAAATAACATGAAAGCGTGAGATAAAAGCAAGTAAAAGAAGAGGAGGCTTAGGAAGCCATTTTTATTTCTCTTTTAATTTGAAGCTACAACTTGCATGATAAGAACGTAAAACTAAAAACTAATTACATTAACATAAGAGGGGTATTTATACAAGCCTAAAACCCCAATCCATATTTTAGGGAGCTACCCAAAATACCCCTTAGGAAGTGTGGCCACCAAGTTATCATTAGCTTTTAATTAATCCTCCATTAAGTATGCATGTAACTTTAATTTCCACTAACTTGTGCATTAGCTTCTAATTGTAGATCAAGATATGTGAGTAGGTGGGGCCCTCCATCTTGCATGAATTGATTTATTTCTTCATTCCTTTGTTTTCCATCCTTGTGCATGCATATTTCCAAAAAAGCTTCTTCATATTTCCATCCAAATTCCTACAAATAAAACTAAAATGTGAAAATGAATATTTTCAAAATTAATACATGCACAAAATTACTATTTTACCACCAAATTGATGTATGAATGATGACTTGAAAGTATTTTTGAAATTTGGTTTTAAACATGTAAAAATACCCAATTATGACATTTATTTAAAATAAAAGTAGATTAAATATGGAAGTAAAAATATGCACATTTACATGCACATCAATTAGAAAGGTTAAATGTTACCATTTCATTTTTCTAATAAGGCTCCCACTTGATTTTTATTTTCTCAAAACCCTAAGACGAAACATAGAAGTCATTTGACTTCACTAGTGGGTGTTAGAACTTGTTTGTCTTGAGATTCTGACCTTGAGTTTGCTCAACAAGTCATAACCCCACAAAATATGGATAATTCTTTATCAATTTTATCATATACAATTCCTAACCCATGGTTCCTTGTCTTAATCTCATTTCGATCTTGAGTTTGTTCAACAAATCGAAAGAGATTATTCACCCGTACCTACCATTTGTGGTGGCCTAATATAGTATATGTACCTTTAGTTTGCTCAACAAATACATATAATTATCTTACCTTATCAGTTCAATATATTAATAATACTATACAAAACATCTCTAGCTTAAGTTTGCTTAACAACCAAAGAGTATGCAAGTAATTTACTAATATATAAATGGTAGAGGACAACATTTATTCTAAATATTCATAATCTTTATTACATTTAATTGAGTGATATCGACTTATGGAATAATGTATTTCTTATAAAATACCCTCATGTTTTAAGTGTCGGACACATTAGAAATCATTGTATACATACTATACGTATGTATACATTCTTTAAGTATAATTAGGTTTCTTACTATTCCACCTTTGATTTATACATTCATATCATATAAGTTTTAATTATTATAAAACTTTTATAATTTAATTAACTTATATAATAGTCTTATGTATAATATTATATTAATTAAACCCTATTTAATTAATTAACATTTTAATTAATTTTATATTATTTAATTTAAGCATTTTAAATTGAATATGTGTACTGTAACATTTTTAGTAATACACATATTATATATATGTGTGTGTATTATATTATTTATTGATTAACATTTACTTAATATATCTAATTTAAAAAAATTAATTAATTATAATTAATTTTGAAAATTACATATATTTTACCTTAACATCTTAAGATAATATTACATATGTCAGTATATACGTTATTTAATTTAATTAATTATTCAATTTAATTAATCTAATTAATTAATAACAATTTCGAAAACAATTATTTTATTTTCAATAAAATTTTGAAAATAATTTTATAACATTTATAAAATCATTACTTATTTTAAATTTAACCTTTAAATTTAAAATATAATTTTTTATTTATTTTAAGTTTAACCTTTTAAATCTAAAATTTTACTTTAGTTTCAAAGCAAATTTTGAAATTAGCCTAAGTCCAAATTCAAATTAGGCATTTTTTTATTAGAGATAACCTTTGGGCTTACCTCATCTTTTTGGTACAGGTCAGTAGCAAGGTAAGGCATAGTACTTGATTATCCAAACCTAATCTTAGACACTACTTTTCGAAATATCCTACCATATGAGTAGGCTTTAATAAATTATCCCTAATAATGCTAATTTAGACCTCATAGGCTATTTGACTCTAATGCCATTGTTGGAAATGGCACAGCCCGTAGCGGAGTAAATAGGTAAATTTCAAAAAAAATTCCATTTGAATCTTATTTGGTCTATGAAGTCTAATTTTACTTAGATCTTATCTAATTTATTTTAAATAAAATCAATATTTTATTTAATTTTATAAATAAGGTTTATTTATTATTAGTTTTGTATTATATTATATGATATGTGTATCATATACACATATGTGTGTACGTCCAAATGAAACATAATAAGGTGTACATGGTTTGACATTCCCATATATAGATATTAGGATTTACAGTGGATATGTTAGCCCCTCTGTATACATGAGTGTTGTCAATGCGCACACACACACAAACATATACATATACATATACGTATAAATATACATATGTATGTATGTACGTACGTATATTTATGTGTGTATGAATATATATGTAATTTTATTTATTATGTAATAATAATTATAACTTATAAGCTTTTATAAAATGATATATATATATATATTAAAATAACATTATTTTAATATATTAAATTAATTTAAATACATATATGCATTTAAAATAATTTCAAATCTAATACAATAAATTAATTTAAATATATATATATATGCATGAAATATTTTAAAACAGTAAAGTGGCATATATAAAATATATAAATAATTTTTTTTTGAATACTAAAAAATGTTTATTTTCTAATATATATAAAATATAAATATATATAGTTAAATGTTAATAAATATATTTATATATATATATGTGGGTGAAATTGCTTTCGGCCGTATGGTTTTTTTGTTTATTTTCTAATTACTAAGTTTTGTATGGAATTAATTAATTAAAAAAATCCAAAAATAATTTTAATTCATTACAGATCATATTGCATGTAACAACTCGTACCTCAATGGGCTCGAATTTTCGCTAAATCGAAAACCCAAATCCACAAAGTATAGATCGTTAGTGTTTGGTACCTACAAATAACTAAAGCATATCAAAGCACTATTGATATAAACTCACAGTGGAATAGTAATGTATAATAAAAAAATAAGATTACTGACCAAGGCTGACACTTCTAATCTTTAGTGCCCTTGTCAATGTCAAGCATGCATAAGCAAATCTGTCCTTCCACTGTTCCTGCCTTGTACCGGTACATGTCCCTCTAAAGCTATCATGTGGTCTGTAATGAGGAGGGGGTCAAAACAACGTTATGGTGAGTGGTAAATTACACATTTACATATAAAACTAGTTTATGCGGATTTTCTTCCATTACGTGTTATGTCTATTGTTTTACTTAGTCTCCCATGTATGCGTATGATACACCCCATCTATTCGCGATAGACTATAACTACATACATGTGTGTGTAAGTACCACCGTCCTCCTTTGGACCAGGATACTTTTTCCACTAGTATCCTTAACCCAGCACCCCGTCAGGATCCATCGTCAATGCAGTATCACATTCTAGTCATCGTGCATACCAAGGAACTCCTGTAGTGCCAAATAATGACATTGCAATTGTTTAGCCATATTCTATTCTTTATTGAAAAACCTCCACAAAAAGGTTATCCAGCCTTGCCTCCTAACAACAAACTAACTAACAAACACTATGAGGCGGTGCATGTCCTAAATGGGATCTACACTAGTAGGAGGTGTAGTCTGTATAGGCATAATCCACGTCTTTCCACTGATAGCTCAAGATCGATACAATCTTGACTTATGTAAACAACTCCTACTCCTCATATTTGGTACCAATCTCACTATCATAGCACCAAGCCTAGCTCACAGTCCCATTTTGATTACCTAATGCAATCTAGGAAGTGCCCATTCTGTTACTTAAAATGTAACCCCTAAAAATTTAAAGCAGACTCTACTTGTCCTTTGATACTTAGACTGGGGCGAACCGTCCTAACTTGGGTATTCCCTTACCTATACGTGAACGTATAACACCATGGGTCCTATAGTTGGATATGTCCCACGTTAGTATAATGTATACACAACTGCTGGCAGTCCCTTACGGTGGGCAAACCTCCGTTGTGTAACACTACCGACCTCGCATTCCAATCCATTTTAATGACTATGTCATTCTTATTTAATCTAAGCTATTGGCTAAATTTAATAATTCACATCCATCATAAATGCATACTTAAGGCAATATATATATATATATATATATATATATTACTACACTTCCAATGTTCAACTGTTAATATTTAGTTATTTTTACATAACCGACTCTTTGTTTCCTTAATGTCAATTTAATGTCATTTATTGCTTGCTTTTAACTTTAATGAATTAAATAGCTTTTACTTCTTACTTCCCATTTATTTTATTATATCTATTTTACTGTTCCTTTTTAATCTTATTATCTTCCTTTGATTACTAAACTTTCTTACTTAGTCATTATTATCTTAACAACGTTTCATCTCTTATTATTTAATTACTAACTTGTTTTTATTGCATATATTCATTTCATAATTAGACCGTTGTTATTATTACTACTTACAATTCTTTAGTTTATACTTACGTATTTCTGTGTTTTAATATGTTGGAATTACACCTTCTCCAAAAAGGAAATGTTAGCACCATAAATTTTTGTAACTTATCTAAAAAGGGATTTATGTTACATTTGAAATTACAAGGAATTACCATTTTGTTTTATATTGAAATAGACAGTACAAAATACGGTAAACATTCATATTTTATACATCTCTTTCTTTTAGGCATATTCCTTGTTAGTTCAAACGATACATTTTCATTCACAATTATAAAACTGGATAATTTATAGAAATTTACATTGCAACACATTTCATTCCAATGAATAAAATTTACTTAAATCCCAATGAATTTTATAATTACTTATAATTCATATTTACCAACATATAGCATTTAACCCATAAATCTGAATTTTCTATACAATCTTGTTGATTAAGGGACTGCTACTTATACCCTAACTTTTCAAATTCAAGTATATGCAACTTTTAATTCAAGTTAACAGTTCATAGAATATGTAGGCATGGTTTTCAATTTCATTCACATATATTAAGCCTACAAATCCAAATAATTCTATTCGGGCATACAGCGAACAGATTTACAACCGAATAAATCTAATATTATATAAAAATATATACTTTCCCACTCACCTCTAAGCTTTCCAAATCTCTAGATCTAAATCCTATTATTTTTGTTTGATTCCCTTTTTCTCCCTAACGAAATATGTACCGCAAGCATATACAAAATTTAGATCTGAGAAGAGATTTGAATTTAATTTGGATTTGAATTGTAGTTTACCTTAGCTGTGGTGATTCGATTCGATCCTATTCTTCTTCTCTATTATCCTCCATTGTTCTCCACTTGTATATACGTATATAGATTATAATTTTATTTAGATTGAAGGATTTGTGGAAAACAGAAAATAGCAGAGCTTCGCCATGCTTTAGAAAATATGAGATGAAAAGTGAGGATTTGGGCCTATATTTATAGGGGTTCAGTAACGACCCACCTTTTCGACCCTTAAGAGTTGAATCTAATACATCCATGGTATTCACATGCCGAGCATCCAAGTGCCGAAAAGGCAGATTATTGGGGTGAAAGAAAAGAAAAGACAGAACAAAATATCACATCGTAATGTGTAATGTATAATATGCAAATTATCTTTATAAAGAACCTTTAAAAAATTCAAACAACATCAGAGTCTAACCTATCATTAGCCTGGATAGTTATAATAACATGTCCTTACAAATTATGATAAATACAACAAGAAAACACAGTGGAAATAAAAATACTAAAATTCATCTTAGGGGCATCCAGCTCATCTCCTGAAGCTCCAAAACATCTAGCTAAATCTGGAAAATATACTCGGTTGACCCGAGCATTATAAGAAAAATAACACCCGGATTAGTCTGGTAAACCAGCGTGAGAAACTCAAATCACAAGGGTTGTTATATCTTAAAAAACCTTTCAAAATAAAGGTATTTCGTAAGACCACACCGCACATAAACATGTATGAGTTTTTACCTTATGATAACCAAAACATTTCTATAAAAAATCCGATGATATTATAATAATGTCTAGGGTTTTGAAATAAATTATGAATATAGTTGGAATGCTTGTATCTCACCTTCCATTATAGTTAGGCACATCTAAGTCCGAACAGTGCTTATCGGAGAATGGATTCCATAAAACAACAAGGCTACTGGGGTACTGCTTGCCATGGTACACCTCTAGAAAATGTACCAACGGCATCACATGGACCCCCGCCAACATAGGACCGGCCTACCTCTTACTAGATAGTATAGAATATTTCATTACCCCGGTTGCTTTGCAACCTTTTCCCGAGAGCTCTCACTCACAGTCAAATTCATACACACACACACAAGAGTGATGACAATACCCTAATGGGTGCGATCTACATAGCCCTACCACATATCCCATGTTCTAGTCATTCCTGCTTAATGAGGCTTGAGGCTACGTTTTTACCTTTTCAATAGCAATCTCATTCGAAATGCTAACACTGCCCTCCAAATGATAATCCAATGCTAGCATTCGTCCATACAAGCTGTTCAGGATATGGACAAATAAAAGACACTACTTCTACTACATCCATTTTGGAATCATCCCCAGGATTAGTAGCAAGTAGCCCTTGCACTTCAAAGGGCTCCATCTTTATTTCCAACGTCCTCAAGATGTTTCCAATTTGAACACTTAAGTTGGTTCGAAGTGGTTTTCGAAAATTCAGATTTATCCAATCCTATCTCTTCAAACCAACATTCGATAGTTTCCTGTAAACTAACTCCGGTTCTTTCAGAAATAAACAAACAATACATAAGAGCGGGGATCACTCCCTAATCGTTTAAGTTGACGGATCTCCTCATCATTTATCATAGAAGAACATAATGAGTTATACATATGGTAGCATCATCGAAGATAACTATATCATATAATTCTCGTGTTTCTTCTAGATATTTCCAGAATTAAAAATTAGTCTAGATTTGATAGTCGGCTATTTAAATATCAAACAACCAAACAACCAAACATAGATTTAATTCCATGTAAAATCCACTAAGCCTCTTAAATAAATGTTCATTTATTTGAATCACCTTAATTATTTACAAAATATTTATATACTTATTTCACCGGTATAAGTATATTCTCAAACAATTTCACTTTTTGTACTTGGTAAACTTTACCATATACTTTGTAACATCCCCTATTTGGAGGTCCGAAACTAACCGCTACTGATGCTGCAGTCATCCATAATAATTAATATTCGGTGACCAAATGCGGTAATGTTAGATATATTGATAAAGTAGAAGCACATGAATGTGAAAATTTTTGAACACAATTTAAATTCAAACTTCACATTTCATTTCACAAAAGACGCTTCATATTCATTACATAATCCCATATGCAACCCAAGTTCAGAGAAATTATAATTAGTACAAAATACTCCAAGAGCGACCTATGAAAATTCCCCCTTGGTTGATCAGAGTCTAATACTGGGCAATTAATTTTTTTTTCCTTTACATCCAAATAACATAGCAGGCAATAGATAGAATCTCCTAAATAGCCAGCTTGCCTCCTGCATGTCTCCGAAAGCTTATTCGTCAACTAATAACCTGAAAAACCCTTACCCTTAGCCTACTCAAATTAATTTTGAGTGCCCGAGAGTTTAAGGGTAAAAACATAAACTTCGAGTCGGATAAAAAGTCTTGTGTGAATAATAATATACCATCTCAAACCAAATAGATATCTAGTCACACCGCTGAGCGGAATAGGTTTTCCCCTCGCTAGTACCTTAAACCAAAAACTAATTAACGATATACTATGCACAATGGTTAGAACATAACACAATATGATGATATGCAATTATACAATATATCCTAAATTTTCCATCCCCGTTCATTTGACTATCTGTCTCAAGTTATAGTTTCTATGGTCACCATTAACCTATTAGTTTTCATGGGCTGACTAATATCCTGTTCCAAGCTTATGGACAATTCGTCCAGTTTTATAGTTTTCATGGGATTAATAAGAACCTATTGGTGTCTACCAATAACATCATCCAATCATAGTTTTCATGGGTTGACTATAAACCTATTGGAATTCCAATAATATCTCTCAGGTCATAGTTTTCATGGGTTAACTAATAACCTATTCCAAGCTTATGGACAATCTGTCCAGTTTTATAGTTTTCATGAGATTAATAAAAACCTATTAGTGTCTACCAATAACATCATCCAATTATTGTTTTCATGGGTTGACTATAAACCTATTGGATTTCTAATAACATCTCTCATGTCATAGTTTTCATGGGCTTATTATGAACCTATTGATCTCTACCAATATCCTACTCCGAACATTGTAGCGACCCGCAAATCCGTACCCTTTGAATCGACAATAAATCACATATGTCCGACCCAATAAGTACAGAATGACGGAAGGTCATGGAAAAGAAGAGAGAGGGTGAGAAGAAAGAAAGAAGAAGAGATAGAAGAAATAGAAACCACACATAGAATCATACAAATCACAGTGGAACAATATATAATAGATAAATATAGATCTTTATACAAAAAGAAACTGTAACTGTTAATATACGTACAATCATCAGAGTATAACAGTCAATATAGCAATCTGGACAGTTATAATAACTTGTCCTCACAAGTACTGAATATATAGCATAACACACACAGCGAAAATAACCAAGTACATGTAATACGCCTGAAATCCTCCAGCTCGTCTCTTGAGCTCCATAGCATCCTAACCTGGATCTGCAATACTCGATCTGACCCGAGCATTACAATAAAATAACACCCGAGTCAGTCTAGAAAACCAGCTTGAGAAAACACACTCAATTTGAATTATTACTGTTATCAAAATCCTTTGAAAACAAAGGTATCTCGTAAGACCACGTCACACATAAACACGACGGGTTTTTACCTTACGATAACCAAAACATTTTATATCAGAATCATCTAATATTATAATAATGTCTATAGAAAATAAACAATAAAATAGCCGAAATGCTTGCATCTCACGTTTCAGCATAGTTGGGCACATCTAAAACCGTACAGGCTCGTAGTGGATATTGGATTCCATACAATGACAGAGCTATTGGGGTACCGTCCGCCATAGTACACCTCTAGAAAAATGCACGGAGATCGAATCTATCGATCCCTGCCAACATAAGACCGGCCTAACCCTTACTGGATAGTACCGAATATGATCACCACTAATGGGCCTCGAAACACATACAAATGAAAGTGATGATAAATGTCCACTCTAGATGAGTGATGATGATACCCTAATAGGAGCGACCTACATAGCCTTGCTGCATCTCCTATATTTTAGTCATTCCCGATTGATGAGGCTTGAGGCTACGTATTACCTTACGAATAGAATTCATTCTTGGAATGCTAACACTGCCTTCCAAGCATGGATGCAATGACAGCATTCATCCATACAAGCTGTTCTGGGTCTGAACAAACCGAATCTCCTTCAAGATCGCCATCTCCATTATCTTCGAGAAATCACAATTCGTAACGCACAAATCAAATTGAAGTGGTTTTCAGATAACTAGATTCAATCTCGGTCTCTTCAAAATGATTAACAAAATTAACCAAATTTGATAGTCGGTTATTTAAATATCAAATAACATCCATAAGCAATCACTAGGCCCAATTTTATAAATCTTTCAGAACATTTATTTCAAAATATATTTACAAAGATATATATTCAAATCTCTTCCAGTATTCTAACATTTGAAAACAATTTCAAATACTTAAATCCATAACAGGATATTTTCAAACCATATCAACACTTAGAGATATTTTCGAATTTAATTTATAACACTTAGAAAAATATTTCTATATAATTCATTTCACACTTAAAATATTTTCCAAAACCCTCTTTTCAATACTTAGGAGAATAGTTATAGGGAGATTCTCCAAAATCATTTTAATATCACTTAGGAAATATTTCATAAGTTATCTCATAAATTTTCGAAATTATTTATAAATTCCCTTTTACAATTTCCACACCGAGTATACTCTTTTAAAAATCCAACCAACAATTTATAACTTCTTTTATGAATTCAGATTCATTTTCGAAGTTCCCATATTTCAACATTTTGGAAATTCCATTTCTCCCAAAATCCCTTATAAGATTCGTCTTATCAAAATCATATCCATTGAATAAACCCCGTTTACAAATCTCGAGAGGATTTATAAATAAATTTCAATCATTCCAAAACTCTATATATATGATAAGTATTTTTAAAGAATAATAATTTATTTTTAAAACACGTTTAAGTAATTATTTAAAATATCAAAACACTTTAAATAAACATCGATAACTCATTTTTAAAGAAAACTAATCGATTTACAAAGCTTATTATAAAATTTGAATTCATTTCAATAAATATTAAATATTTGAATAATCCGCTTTCTGAAATATTTTCAATATTAAAATAGTTTTTAAACTACATAGTTTAATAAATAAAATATCCCTTTCTAAAAACAAAACTTAAATTCTCAATAAAAAATTATTTTTAAAATCCAATATAACCATTTTAGCATTTATAAATCTCTCTCTATTTATCACAAATCTACTTGCGTCTCCAATTTCATAACTATTTCCAAATTCAAAAATAGAATCCACTATTTCTTTCTAAACCGATTTCTATATCTCATTATAGATTCTCACTGCGAATTTATATTTCCAATTTATCAAATGAAAATCATTTCACTTTATTTATAAACATCGTTTATAGATTTATAAACTCATTCGGGTTTCACTTGTTTATAAACATTCTCATTTATAAACTTCATTTTTAAATTTATCACTTTATAAATTCCATTTATTTTTCAAATCTATTTTAAATATTGATTTTAACTCCTTTTCCAAAAATCCAAAAATATCACTTAAAACTCCATTGTTAAAAATTCCTTATATAAATTATTTTAAATCTCTAATTAAAACATTTTACGAACAGTTGAGTACAACTCCAAAATCAAATCATTGTTTATTTCAAATCAATTTTCTTTAAAATAATCCAAATTTCGATATAAATATTTTTATATCCAAAATCTCCTTTTAATTCCTTCAAGTTCAAAAATAATATTTATGGTATTTAAAATACCAAAATTAAGGCCAGTGCTACTATAACATCCAATAAATCAGATCATAACATAATCTATAACAAATTATCCACACACATCATATATCACTATATATGAAATTAAATTCAACATTTTGAGGAATCCAGTTGGATCATTCCAACCGTTTCCCTGCAACCACAGATGTTATATAACATAAAATAATAATAATCCTGCTTCGAGGCGGGATATCACAGTAAAAAGGGTCATCCGCTATAATGCGGGGCGCACAGTGTCTCATTCGCTCCTATCGACAGTAATATACGCAACTACTAATATATATACTACTATATATAATATAACATCCAACTGATAAATTATTATCAATTCACCCAATCAACCAATAATTAATTTTTAATATTTTTAATTAAAAACGGTAATCCAAAATGAGTGAGATTTACTCACCTTGATTTTAATAGTCGTCGAAACGTTCTGTTTTAATTAAAATTAAACAGGCATTTAATTTTAATTGAAATTCCTGCTAGCTCCAATTCATTCCAATCCAATTCCCATGCGTAGTATTCGATGCCACGAGTGCAACACAATTTGTTTCGTTCATTTTGGACCTCGTACGAATGAGATATACAATTTATAAATATTCGATTTCATAATATGATTTATATACCCTAATTACAATAATTAATATCTTAATTAACATACCCTAAACCTCTCCATCTCTCGTTCGTTTCCAGGAAAGTCAATACGAACAGCCACCGAACTTGATTGATCGACGTGCTTCCATCACCTTGCCCGAAACCACCACACTTCGTCCACGAGACCGCCTCACCACCACATGTCGATTGCTACCACATCGACTACTCCGATGCCTTGTATTGCTAGAATTCCACCCATAACTGATCGCGTTCGAGCCCACAACCTTACGTGAAATCGCGACAATGCCCCTTCCAGTCGCTACAGTGCTCGAACACATTCGACATTAGTTGATCGTACAATACCATTTTCTCAACCATGATGCCAAATGACGACACAAGCTCGAATCTAACCTCCACTTCACCTCCCATTGCCTAGCTTCCTCAAAAATCCAAACCCTAGCTATCCTGAATACTCATTGCTCCTCGCTACCACTCACACCCTCAATGCCGAACACCCCAAAGCCTATACTAAAACATAGATCCTGTCATTGAGATTCCAAAGCAATTTGTTTTATGATTTATAGAGGAGCATATTATTTGTTTGAATTTTTAAAAGTGAAGTGGGTTTTTAAATATGTAAAGGAAATAAATACTGATTTTTATTTTCTGTTTGATTTTGAAACAAGAGGAAGAGGATGGTACTTGGAGACAAGAATGTGGCTGGTAGAAGGAATGGTTTGTGTTGACTTACATTTATTTTATTTTTAAATTATTTAGCAATATATACTCGAAAATGTCGAACTCCAAATGAGATGTGCCACCTGGCGTTCATAATGTTATACCCATATTCCGAACACAATGGAACTAGTCTCAAGGCCTAATTCGATCGTATGCAGAAGATAGCTTTTTGAACCTAATTATAATATTAAATTTTCGATATTAATTTCAACGCGTTTCTATCCCGTACGACCAAATGGTGAATCCAATCGCCACGAAATTTGAAATCCGATAATAATACACTATTACGGATCTAATGGAACTGGTTTCGTCGAATTCCGAGAATGTGCCCCAGATTGCTATTTTAACGCGTTGATTAAACCGACGATTTCAAAAATTGATGAAATTACTTGAAATTCCAGTTTTAAAAACTCACTAACTAAATTCTAATAAATAGAATTTACATCAACATTAGAAATCATTTTGATTCATATTCAACCAAATTTCAATTATTCACCCTTTCCGTATTACGATAAATCATTATATTTGAAATTTAAATTCATTCTATAATTTCAACCAAAATCTTCATGTTCAAAAATCAATTTATATTCCAAATCCAATATTTAAAACCATTTAAATATTTAAATTCAAACGACGGAAAATACGGGTCGTTATAGACATAGTTTTCATGGGATCACTAAGAACCTATTGGCCCCTGCCAATAACATTTCTCAGGGCATATTTTTCATGGGCTAACTAAGAACCTGTTTAAATCAGTAGTCTTTTAACCAGTTTTGGGCATTCTATATTCTAGTCTATTTGACTTCTTGGATGCAATTCAACCCACACAGGGGTTAAATAAATGTATATTCACTACTGGGTCAACCTAACTTGTATCCTTCCCTTAGCACCCCAAAATGCAGTTATGGGTTATAAATGAAGTGAATATGATTACCCAAGCATACATAACTCCTTTATAAGACATACATTGGTGTCCCCTAATGCAAATGGCAAAGTTTTACTATTATTAGTATCCCCTATTATTGTATCGACTTTATTAAAATATGCCCTAGTATCCCTAAGGTCCAAAATAGCTTTTATAAATTCTAGTGCTATCCACCCCTTCGTTTGTCTATTAGAAACACGTGAGATGCCATAACCATGGCCGCACCATCAGATAAGGCTATCCACCTTTATCTTCAATTACAAAAGAAAAGCAATGCGGAAGGATCCTGCCGCACCTATTAAAACAAAGGCGGAAGGACCCCGCCGCCCCTATCAAAAGAATAAGGAGGAATAACCCTTCCATCTTGGTTGGAATCATTGCGGAAGGAGGCTTCCATATGTATTCAACTACTGCGGGAAAATAAAGTGACGAGATAATAAAAAAATTAGTTTGGGCTATAACTTTTTATAGGTGTAGAATTAGGGTCTCTAACTATTCCATTGCTTCCGAATGATGGTTCGTAGAGTGGTCATAATAGAAACATGGAATTACGGTTAAAAAGTTATACATGTTTTAAATTTTGAAAACAAAGCTGGCGGAAGCAATAGTGACGAAGGAGGATTTGCTGTAGCGTAGCTACGAAGGCTAAAGTTACTGTAGCATGGCTACGAAGCATTGGTACTGTAGCATGGCTACGAAAGCATTGGTACTGTAGCAATTTGAAGGCTAATTGACATTGTAACGTTACGAAGGCTAACTGATATTGTAGCGTTATGAAAGCTAACGACACTGTTGCAATACGAAGGATAACTAACACTGTAGCATTACGAAAGCTAATTGACTATAACATCTACCACTAGGAGGCCCAAAACTAACGGCTACGGATGCTGCAGTCATCCATAGTTATTAATCCTCGGCGACCAAATAGGGTAATGTTAAATACATTGATATAACAGAGACACATGGATATGGAAAATTTTTAAAATCATTAAACAACTTTCTCATTCCATTTCAAAATATTTCAAATTCATTACATAATCCCAGATTCGAGAACCACATCCATAGAAAATACAATTATTACAACATACGCCAAGAGCGACATATGAAGATGCCCTGTTGGAGGATCAGAGTCTAAACATAGGCAAGTAATAAACTTTGCCTTTACATCAAAACACAACGGAATCAAAATAGAAAAGATCTCCCACTAGCAAGCTTGCCTCCTGCACGCCTCCGGAAGCTTATTCGTCTAAAGAGGTACCTGAAAACTTCAACTGTCAAACTACTATAAATTGAGCACCCGAGAGTTTAAGGGGAAAACATAAGCTTCAAGTCAGACATAAAGCCTGGTATGAATAATAACCTACCATCTCAACCCATTTAGATATCTAGTGAGACCATGCCGCTTAGCAGAACGGGTTTTCCCCTTACTAGTATCTTATCAAAAACTTATGATGACCATATAATGTGCTCCAGCATCCACAATGGTTAAAAACATAGTAATTTAAAATATTATGATGATATGTAAACAAGTAAATTATTCTGGATTTCCCATCCCCGTTCGTTTGACTATCTGTCATAGTTATAGTTTCTAGGGTTACTATTAACCTATTAGCTTTCATGGGCTGACTAATAACCTATTTAAAGCTTATAGACTATCTGTCCGGTTTCATAGTTTTCATGGGATCACTAAGAACCCATTGGCCCCTGCCATTAACTTCATTATTCATGGGTTCTCCCTGAACCTATTGGTATCTCTAATAACTTCTCTTATATCGTAGTTTTCATTGGTTGACCATGAAACTATTGACTTCTATCAACAACTTAATCCGGACAAGGTTTTATGGGTTCACTACAAACATATTGCCACCGGCCAAAAACTCTTTCGAAACATAGTTTTCATGGGTTTACTATGAACCTGTCTATCTAACAACTTCTCTAATCAGTATTTAGGCATCCTATATTCTGGTCTACCTGACCTCCTGGATGTAATTCTATTCATTCAGGAGTTACTTAATTTATATTCACTACTGGGTTAACCTACATGGTTCTCCTGCCCTTACTCCCCAAAATATAGTTATAGGTCCATTACATAGTGAATACATTTATATAAGAAGCACGTACAAAATAATACCAACATCTTTGGTTTAATATCTTTGAAATTATTTCCCCCTGGAAATTTGGTTAATCCCTTTAACCCATTACTTATATCAAGGCAAGCTTCTTCAAAAACTCCAATTTAAAAGCATTTAAAAGCTCTTGTATAATGCCATGGATTTTACCTTTAAAAATGAGATTGGGTTCATTCTTTTGATAACTAAGGCTTTCGAAACCTTAGACCTTTACTTTCGAAACCATTGGAAAATCTCCTTCGAAACCATTCAAATCTTCTTTTCAAAACACTAAGCATATGCCTTTCGAAACACTATAAAACATATCCTTCGGAACTATCAAGACATACCTTTCGAAAGTATTAAAGCATCATGCTTATTTATAAAAACATGGCTCCAAAACCAATTAAAAATACCCCTTTCGAAACCATTGAAAGTACCCCTTTCGAAACCATTGAGTTTAATCTTAAACATATCTTTTGGGTCAAAGTGAATATAAACGAAAGTACTCCTTTTAATACCATTAACCTTCATATAAAAGAGTTTGGGGAAAACTAATGGCTTCGAAACCATCCTTTCGAAACATTAATCATTTAAACAAAACATTTGGAAGGATAGCTTCGAAACCCTTTTCGAAGCCATTTCCTTCGAAAACATTGAACCCTTTCGAAAGCTTTAGGAAGTGGCTTATTATATTTATAAAACAAAAGCTACCTTTCGAACTAGTTGATGACTTCAGTTCATTCGAAAGGTATAAGGTCGACAACATGGTTTCGACCGGGTTCAAACTACCCTTTCGAAAGCATTGATTTAAAAACAAGGCAACTCATTCAAAAGCTATCTTTCTGGAAAAAAAGCGGCGACTTCTTCGAAAGCTATAGTAAACCCTTTCGAAACCATTCTTTTGAAAACAAGGCAAGCACATTTCTTTGGATAGTAAAACAAAGGCTTCGACCCCTTCGAAAGCTAGATTTCAACTCCATACCTGCCGCTATTCTCCAATCCACTACGTACCAATGCTTTGATACCTTGTGTATTGGTTTCGACTTGGTTGAGGCAGAAGTATAGGGTCGAAAGGTACCTGTTGAAAGTGGCGAAACATTATTTCTGTGTAAAAACTATTTTATTGCCTTTTCAAGTATTTGCTTTTTAACTAACCTACCTATTGTAAAAATTAATTGGTTGCTATAAACTTTTCAAATTCTTTCCAAAATAAAACTGCCGCATCCATTTCAGATCTAATTAAAATAATTTAGCAAATAAGCTCTTCCTTAAGCAAAACAAATAAAACATTTAAGTCCTCCAACCAAATTAATTTAATTTCCATAAGAAATTACTTAGGAAAGATCCCCATAAATCATAGAAATTCACTTTTAATATGTTATCTAACATATAGAAATTTTAAACCCAAATTCCTTCATATAACAGCCGAAATAATTTTTAACCCAATTTATTCATTTCTTCCTTCAAAAATTCATAATAATTTTTCCATAGCTTGGAAAATTACAAAAATTAAAACCCATCTTCAAAATAATGTTTTACATAACATATAAATTCCTCATGGCATTCGAAATCCAGAAATTACGATTTTTACCTAAAATCAAATTAAACATTTATCAAACAATCTTGTTTGAATCAAACATATAATAAAATCCATGCATGTCATCATCAAAATCATCACACAAGTTTTAAACATAACTCAAAATCAAATGATCTTTAAAAAAAAATAAAGATGGTTTTGATAATTATTCTCCTTGATTAGGATAAGGAACTTGAGAATTGATCTTTGATTAATTCCCCCTTGCTTGATTGCTTATCTTTAATTGATTTTTCCCCTTTTTCTTCCCTACGTGATGGCCGGCTTAAGCTCTCTTTAATTTATGTTTTTGTGTTTTGAAAAATGAACGTGCAAAGTAAAGCAAATGAGATTTTAAGGGTAATGTGATTATGGTGCGGCAATTACCTATTAAGCCCTTGTTTTATTCCCTTACTAATTAAAATATAAAACCATCCATAACTCATCCTTTATTTTTAATTAACTAAGCACAGCCTCTATTTAAAATTTTCAAATCTCATTCTCCTTATCTCTCTAATCTTTACATTATTCTATTTAATACATCTAATTAAATTTCCTGAATAATGTTATCAAAAATTAGGGATGCTACAGGCTCCCCTCCTTAAAGAATTTCGTCCTCGAAATTCAGTAAGGACTAAATACTAAACATAGCAATCATTTGTAATAGCTCCTAACAGTCATGCTAGCCTACCTGACTAGCAATAGTCTATATAAAGCAAATATAGAACATACCCTCATAGCAGATCAAGATAAGTATCTCTAATCCTATCTTCTGTCTCCCAAGTACAGTCCTTCTCGTTGTCGCTCCACTGAACTTTCACCAACTTGACTGTCTTGTTCCTTAACCTTTTCTCATCTCCCGCTACAAACCGAACTGGTTGTCTAACAAAAGTCAAATTCGGTTCTACTGTTAACTCTTCCAACTCTTTCGGAGGAATAATAGTCTCTGCATCATGCACATACTCGTGAAGATAAGACACATGAAACACATTATGGATGCCTGCCATACTGCTCGGCAACTCTACTCTGTATGCGAGCTTTCGGATCCTCTCTATAACTTGGAACGGACCAACATATCTCGGTGCCAGTTTCCCTGACTTTCCAAATTGTATCACACCCTTCATCGGTGATACCTTAATGAAAACCCTATCTCCAACCGAGAATTCTAGGTCTTTACAGCTTTTATCTGCGTAACTCTTCTGTCTGGACTGAGCTTCCTTCATTCTTTCTTGGATCAAATCAATCTTTTTTGCCGTCTCTCTAACTAGATCTGGACCCAAGACTAATTTGTCTCCAGTTTCTAACCAACATGCTAGTGATTTACATGGCCTTCCATACAAAGCTTCAAAAGGTGCCATTCCTATATACTAGTCTAATAACTATTATTATAGGAAAACTCCACTAAGTGTAGGAGGTCTTCCCAAGATCCACCAAAGTCCAATACACAAGCTCTTAACAAATCCTCGAGTACCTTATTGACTCTCTCTGTCTGCCCATCTATCTGAGGGTGATACACAATACTCATCTTGAGCTTGGTATCTAATACATCATGTAGACTCTTTCAGAATTCACTAGTAAACAAAGCATCTCTGTCATCGACTATACTACTAGAAATTCCATGCAGTCTAACTATGTTCTTCATGAACAACTTAGCTAAAACAAGTGTCGTCCTAGTTGACTTAACTGGAATGAAATGGGAACTCTTGGTCAACTTGTCCACTATGACCCATATAATTTAATTTCCTCTATTCGACCTTGGCAACCCGTCTATAAAATCCATGAATATTAAATCCTATTTCCAAACTGGTATGTCTAGAGGTTAAAGCAACCCACTTGGATTTTGATGTTCGACCTTCACTTGTTGACAGTTTCCAAACTGCCTATCCCACAAGCCAACATCCTTCTTAATACCTTCATATCTTGATACATCTTGGTTACTCCAGGATGAATCGTAAATTTGGATCAATGACATTCTTCAAGAACTTCTTTTCTTAAGTCCTCAACATTTGGAACACATAACCGTCCCTACTTTCTCAACCATCATCTCTGGTCAAGACTAAAATCTCTTAGATCATCGATCTCTGTTCCAACCTCAAGCCTTCTAATCTTCTCGACTAATAATGGATCCACTTTCTGCTTAGAAGCAATCCTTTCGATCAACACTAGTCGAACTTCCAAAACGGATAACATGGCTGTGCTCTGACTAGAACTAGCAGTCCACCTTAATTGCACAATACAAGTAGTCAAAGCTTCAAGTCTTTCCATTCCACCAACATAGCTAACACCACATTCTGATGTCTCCTGCTAAGAGCATCCGCTACCTTATTTCCTTTTCCAGGAGTATACTCTATACTAAAATCATAAGCTGCTAGAAACTCTAGCCACCTCTACTGTCTCATATTCAACTCCTTCTGAGAGAATAAATACCTTAAGGACTTATGATCAGTGTATAGCTCAAATATCTCCCCTAAGAGATAATGTCTTCAAATCTTCAATGCGAAGATCACGACAGCCAACTCCAAATCATGAGTACGATATCTTACTTCATGCGCTCTAAGCTGTCGTGAAGCGTAGGCAATAACTTTACCCTTTTGCATCAACACAACTCCTAATCAAGTCCCACATGCATTAGTATACACCACCAACCCTTGGTTTCCGTCTAGAACTACTAGCATAGGTGCGTTGGTCAAAAAATGCTTTAACTTAAGGAATGCTTCCTTACATTTATCGAACCAGACAAACCTCACGTCCTTCCTGGTTAACTTAGTCAATAGTGCCGCTATCCGTGGGAAATCCTTAATGAATCTCCAGTAATAGCCAGCAAGTCCAAGAAAACTTCTAATCTCCATCACCGTCTCTGGTCTCTTCCAATTATTAACAGCTTCGATCTTATCTGGATCGACCGACAAATCCTTCTCTGAAACCACATGACCAAGAAACTCAACCTCTTTCTTCCAAAAATGACACTTGGAAAACTTCGTTTTTAGCTGATGCTGCCTCAGTGTCCCAAGACTACTCTAAGATGATATTCATGCTCTCTTTCATCCTTAGAGTATACTAAAATGTTATCTATGAACACCAACACGAACCTATCGAAGTACTCTTGGAAAACTCGGTTCATCGGATCCATGAAGAAAGCTGGTGCGTTCGTTAACCCGAATGGAATTACTAACCACTCATACGAAACATACCTAGTCCGAAATACTGTTAACGGAATATTGTCCTCTGCCACTCTTAACTGATGGAAACCTGTCGCCAAATCCAACTGGAAAAATACTTTGGCTCCACATAACTGATCAAATAGATCGTCAATTCTCAGCAAAGGATACTTATTCCTAATCGTCTTCTCGTTCAACTTACGATAGTTGATACACATCTTCAACGACCCATCCGGTTTCTTCACAAACACCGCGGCCTCTCCCCAAGGCGAACTGCTTGGTCTAATAAAATTTCTCCCTTCTAGATCCACTAGTTGCAACTTCAATTCCTTCATCTCGGTCGGTGTCATCCTGCTAGGTGGTCTACTTACAGGTTCAGCTCCTGGCATAAGATCTATTCGAAACTCAACAGCTCGTTTCGGTGGTAGTCCTGTAACTAGCTCAAAAACATCTACAAACTCTCTTGCTACCCGAACCTGACTTAACTCTTCTTCTACTTCCATAGCTCTCAACAAAGCACAAGCACTTCTGTAAGAATTCTCTACTGAGAATATGATTCGGTTATGACTATCGGGGTGTCTCAACGATATCTCCCTATCCTGGCAAAATATAGCCTCATATATACCCAACCAATCCATACCCAAAATAATTCCGAAATCTACGAAATAAAAAACATACAGACTGCATGCAAACTTATAACCTAACAAATCAAGTTCTAACTGGTCACATCTCATCCCTAGAGTATCGGATTTGCAACCCTCAAGGAAGTAATAAGGTATGTGGGTTCTAAGCATAAACTATCAACCAAACACTGAGATATAAATAAGTGCAATGCACCGGTATCAAATAGTACCCTAACTGGTATACTCTAAATCAAAAGCGTACCTTCCATCACACTCTTTCCCTTCTCAGCAGCAGTTGGCCTAGCAGATGATGGTCCAACAGAAAACGTTTCCCTTGTCCGCCCCGACCGGTTCTGGACACCGATTCTTATAATGCCCAACTTGGTCGTAGTTGAAACACTTCACGCTCTTCTTTTCTACAGCCTTCTTTCCCTTGCATGTCCGGCATTCATGTGCATAATGACCCTTCTTATCACACTTTAAATAAATTAAATCAGCCTTTGCCTTCTTGGTAGCCTCTCCCTTCTGGGTTCCCTTCTTCTTAAAGAACTTCCTCTTCTTACCCTGAGAACCATGGGTTTCAACTGGCTTTTCCCTCCCACAATTAGCAATCATTTCCTCATGTCGGATTGCCATCTCCGCAACAACATTACAAGGATCATAGAGATATGGCAGGGTCACCCAAGCAATCTCGGGCCTCGATCCTCGAATAAACTTCTCATTCCTCTTGTTGACGGTGTCAATAGTAGCATACCAATATCTGGACAGCTCGTCAAACTTAGTAGCATACTCAATTACCGACATCTCTCCCTGCACCAAATCCATAAACTTTCTCAATAATACCGACTTAGCAACTTCAGAAAAAAATCTCTGCTCGAATCTCCTTCGAAATTTTGCCCAAGTCAACTCTTCCTATGGAACTCCAATAGTAACACTAGTCCACCAATGAAGCGTTGCTCCCTGCGACTGCCTAGAGGCCAGTCTCCTCTTCTGCTCATCATTCAATCCCAGGTTAGCGAAGATTCTCTCACAATGTAACAACCAATTCTTAACTTCTGTGGCATCCTCTGTTCCCACAAACGGCTTTCCACCAAGACTGGTGTAGTACCTGCTTAACTTAGCATAGTTATTCCCTATTGGAGCCGCGGAATTAGCTCCTCCAACATTCCCAGCAACTCCAGCAGCAGCTCCTGCTTGCATCAGATTGACGAAGAACTGATACATCATCCACATCCACTGGCGGATTTCCAACACCCATATTGACATCTGCATTTTGATTAGCATTAGCCTGTCGACCCGGGTTCCTCCTGGTATTACGTCGTACATTTCCATTTGTTGTGGAGCTTCCTCCACCGAGATTTCCTCTTTCGTTTCCTGCCTTCATGTCTTCCTTTCTCGTAAATCTGCATACGATCCTTAGTAAGATACAGAAGAACCGTCTAAGAGAGAGGGGAACACGTACTTAAATATGCATATATATACATACATATATATATATATACATACATACATATATATACATACATACATATACATACATACATACATACATACATACATACATACATACATACATACATACATACATACATATATATATATATATCAAATACAAGTATGTTATTATAGCGTTAGCCCAAACCCCGATCTTATTTTCTGATTCGTTGGATTATGTTTTGAAAAATATTTTAGGCTTAAATTTCTTTTAAGTTTTCATAAACCTATGCTCCTATACCAACTTGTAACATCCCCCAATTGGAGGCCCAAACTAATTACTATGGATGCTGCACTCATCCATAGTTATTAATCCTCGGCGACAAAATATGGTAATGTTAGATACATTGATATAACAGAGACACATGGATATGGAAAAATTTTAAAATCATTAAAAAACTTTCTCATTCCATTTCAAAATATTTCAAATTCATTACATAATCCCAGATTCGAAAACCACGTTCAGAGAAAATATAATTATTACAACACATGCCAAGAGCAACATATGAAGATGCCCCGTTGGATGATCAGAGTCTAAACATAGGCAAGAAATAAAATTTTCCTTTACATCAAAACAAAGTGGAATCAAAATAGAAAAGATCTCCTACTAGCTAGCTTGCCTCCTACACGTTTCCGGAAGCTTATTCGTCTAAAGAGGTACCTGAAAACCTCAAATCTCAAACTACTCAAAATTAATTGAGCACCCGAGAGTTTAAGGGGAAAACATAAACTTCGAGTCAGACATAAAGCCTAGTATGAATCATAACCTACCATCTCAACCTATTCAGAGATCTAGTGAGACCACACCGCTTAGCGGAACGGATTTTCCCCTCACTAGTATCTTATCAAAAACTTGTGATATACTGTGCTCCTGCATCCATAATGGTTAAAAACATAGTAATTCAAAATATTATGATGATATGCAAAAAAGTAAATTATTTTGGATTTCCGATCCTCGTTCTTTTGGCTATCTGTCATAGTTATAGTTTTTAGGGTTACTATTAACCTATTAGTTTTCATGGGCTGACTAATAACCTATTTAAAGCTTATAGACTATCTGTTTGGTTTCATAGTTTTCATGGGATCACTAAGAACCTATTGGCCCCTGCCAATAACTTCATTATTCATGGGTTCTCCCTGAACCTATTGGTATCACCAATAACTTCTCTCATATCGTAGTTTTCATGGGTTGACTATGAACCTATTGACTTCTATCAATAACTTAATCCGGATATAGTTTTTATGGGTTCACTACAAACCTATTGGCCCTGCCAATAACTCTTTCTAAACATAGTTTTCATGAATTTACTATGAACCTGTCTATTTGACAACTTCTCTAATCAGTATCTAGGCATCCTATATTCTGGTCTACCTAACCTCCTGGATGCAATTCTATTCATTCAGGAGTTACTTAATTTATATTCACTACTGGGTCAACCTACCTGGTTATCTTGCCCTTACTCCCTAAAATATAGTTATAGGTCCATTACATAGTGAATACATTTATAGAAGAAGCATATACAAAATAATACCAACATCTTTGGTTTAATATCTTTGAAATCATTTCCCCCTGGAAATTTGGTTAATCCCTTTAACCCATTACTTATATCAAAGCAAGCTTTTTTATAAACTCCAATTTAAAAGCATTCAAAAGCTCTTTTATAATGCCATGGGTTTTACCTTTAAAAATGAGATTGGGTTCTTTATTTTGAAAACTAAGGCTTTCGAAACCTTAGACCTTTACTTTCGAAACCATTGGAAAACCTCCTTCGAAAGAATTCAAATCTTCTTTTCAAAACACTAAGCATATGCCTTTCGAAACACTTTAAAACATATCTTTCAAAACCATCAAAAGATACCTTTCGGAAGTATTAAAGCATCATTTGCTTATTTATAAAAGCATGGCTTCGAAACCATTGAAAGTACCCCTTTCAAAACAATTGGGTTTAATCTTAAACATATCTTTTGGGTCAAAGTGAATATAAACGAAAGTACACCTTTCGAAACCATTAACCTTCATATAAAAGAGTATGGGAAAACTGATGGCCTTGGAACCATCCTTTCGAAACATTAATCATTTAAACAAAACATTTGGAAGGAATACTTCGAAACCCCTTTCGAAGCCATTGCCTTCGAAACCCCTTTCAAAGCCATTGCCTTCGAAACCATTGAACCCTTTCGAAAGCTTTAGGAAGTGGCTTATTATATTTATAAAACAAAAGCTACCTTTCGAACTAGTTGATGACTTCAATTCATTTAAAAGGTATATGGTCAACATATTGGTTTCGACTGGGTTCAAACTACCCTTTCGAAAGCATTGATTTAAAAACAAGGCAACTCATTTGAAAGCTATCTTTTCGAAAAAAAGGCGGCGACTTCTTCAAAAGCTATTGTAAACCCTTTCGAAAGCATTCTTTTGGAAACAAGGCAAGCACATTTCTTTGGATAGTAAAACAAAGGCTTCGACCCCTTCGAAAGCTAGATTTCAACTCCATACCTGCCGCTATTCTCCAATCCACTACGTACCAATGCTTTGATAACTTGTGTATTGGTTTCGACTTGGTTGAGGCGGAAGTATAGAAGGTAGCTGTTGAAAGTGGCAAAACATTATTTCTGTGTAAAAACTATTTTATTGCCTTTTCAAGTATTTGCTTTTTAACTAACCTGCCTATTTGTAAAAATTTAATTGGTTGCCATAAACTTTTTGAATTCTTTCCAAAATAAAACTACCGCATTCATTTCAGATCTAATTAAAATAATTTAGCAAATAAGCCCTTCCTTAAGCAAAAAAATAAAACATTTAAGTCCTCCAACCAAATTAATTTAATTTCCATAAGAAATTACTTAGGAAAAATCCCCATAAATAATAGAAATTCACTTTTAATATGTTATCTAACATATAGAAATTTCAAACCCAAATTCCTTCATATAATAGCCGAAATAATTTTTAACCCAATTTATTCATTTCTTCCTTCAAAAATTCATAATAAATTTTCCATGGCTTGGAAAATTACAAAAATTAAAACCCATCTCCAAAATAATGTTTTACATAACATATAAATTTCTCATGGCATTCGAAATACAGAAATTATGATTTTTACCTAAAATCGAATTAAACATTTATCAAACAATCTTGTTTGAATCAAACATATCATAAAATCCATGCATAACATCATCAAAATCATCACACAAGGTTTTAAACATAAATCGAAATCAAGTGATCTCTAAAACAAAAATAGAGATGGTTTTGATTATTATTCACCTTGATTAGGATAAGGAACTTTAGATTTGATATTTGATTAATTCCCTTTTGCTTGATTGCTTAGCTTTAATTGATTTTCCCCCTTTATCTTCCCTAGGTAATGGCCGGCTTAAGCTCTCTTTAATTTATGTTTTTGTGTTTTTAAAAATGAATGTGCAAAGTAAAGGAAATGAGATTTTAAGGGTAATGGGATTATGGTGCGACAATTACCCATTAAGCCCTTGTTTTATTCTCTTACCAATTAACCTATAAAACCATCCATAGCTCATCCTTTATTTTTAATTAATTAAGCATAGCCTCTATTTTTTTCAAATCTCAATCTCCTTATCTCTCTAATTTTTACATTATTCTATTTAATTTATTTAATTAAATCTTCTGAATAATGTTATTAAAAATTAGGGGTGTTACACCGACACTATAGCAATACAAAGGCTAACTGACACTGTTGTGTTACAAAGGATAAATGACACTGTAGTAATATGAAGGCTATGGTGACGAAGGGGTACAGTGGTAGACTCGTAATTAACGTAAATACTGCTATTTGCTAAATAAAGTATATTCTTTTTCACAAACTCTTATTGTTTGTAAAATTTCTATCGGTTAATGATATACTTTATTAATTTCGTTGTAGAAAAACAGCTATAGATCAGATTTCATAATTTCCAAAATTATTTTCAAACCATTAAATTGTATTAATATTTTAATATAATTATTAAGCCTTTATAGCTTAGAAAATTCATAATAAATCGAAAAAACTTGGGAAAAATCCCAAAAATTCACCAAAAATCAAAAATACTATTTTCTTTCCCAAATAAAAATTTCGAGGCAAAATTCACTATTTTATTATTTTTAATAATTAAATCCCAAAATAAATGATCTTTTCACCTTAGGAAATTCATAAAATATTCCTATTAATTTCAAAAATTATGAAATTAAAATCTCATGTCCAAAATTATGTATTACAG
The DNA here is from genome assembly GCA_030737815.1 of Allium fistulosum. Taxonomy (NCBI): domain Eukaryota; kingdom Viridiplantae; phylum Streptophyta; class Magnoliopsida; order Asparagales; family Amaryllidaceae; genus Allium; species Allium fistulosum. Next base: position 47,780,886 of record CM060906.1, read on the forward strand.
AACATACCCAAAAATCAAGTCGTTTGGACGTCATTCACTAATGTTTTTCCCTTTAAACTTATCATAATAATTTCATAAAAATTCCAGTTAATCACCATTCATGCAAACAATGGTAAAATCAACCATATCATCATCAAACAATTCGGAATACATCAAAAATCCGAAATTTAATGCATAAGAATGTGATGGATACTATTATGCACCTTGATTTGAGAAAATGAGTTGAGATTTGAGTTGTTGATTTGATCCCCATTAGCTTTAGCTTGATTCCCTAACTTTTCTTCCTTTAAAAGCTTTAGCACTGGCCTCAACTTTGTTAGTGTTTTGTATGGATGTAAAAATGAATGAGGGTATGAGGGTGGAAGGGTTTATGTTTTGGAAATGAAGCTTATTCCTATTTTGCCCCTCTCATAAATCCTTCTACTTATGCTTAAGTTAAAACAATCTTATATGTTGATTAGTTAAGACCTAACCCAGTTAATTATCAAATCTCATCTCCTTTTCACGTCACATATTATTCTATTTAATTAATCTAATTAAATCTTCTGAATAATGTTAAAGAAAAATTAGGAGTGTTACAGGCTCCCCTCTTAGAGAATTTCGTCCTCAAAATCCAGTAAGGACTACAAACAAGCATATCAATCATGCAAACTAATCTAGTATATCCTACCAGCGAAAAGTCTATATAAAACAAATATAGGACATACCCCCATAACAGCTTAGGATAAGTATCCCTAATCCTGTCTTCTGTTTCCCAAGTACCGTTCTTCTCATTGTCGCTCCACTGAACTTTTACCAACTTGACTGTCTTGTTTCTTAATCTCCTCTCATCTCTCGCTACAACCTGAACTAGTTGCCTAACAAAAGTCAAATCCAATTTTACTATTAAGTCTTCCAATGTAGTCGGAGGGATAGTAGTCTCTGGATCATGTACATACTTACGAAGATGAGACACATGAAACACATTATGGACACCTGCCAAAGTGATCGGTAACTCTACTCTGTATGCAAGCTTCTCGATCCTCTCTATGACTGGGAACGGTCCAACATATCTCGGTGCTAGTTTCTGACTTTCCAAATCGTACCACACCCTTCATCGGTGATACCTTAATGAAAACTTTATCTCCAATTGAGAACTCTAGATCCATACGCCTCTTATCCGCGTAACTCTTTTGTTTAGATTGAGCTTCTTTCATCCTACCTTGGATCAACTCCATCTTCTCTTTTACTTCTCTCACCATATCTGGACTAAGGACCAATCTGTCTCCGGTCTTTAACCAATATGTTGGTGATTTACATGGCCTTTCATATAAAGCATCGAAAGGTGTCATCCCTATACTAGCCTGGTAGCTATTATTATAGGAAAACTCAACCAAGTGCAAATGGTCTTCCCACGATCTACCAAAATCTAATACATAAGCTCTTAATAAATCCTCGAGTACCTTGATGACTCTCTCTGTCTGCCCATCCGCCTGTAGGTAATAAGCGGTACTCATCTTAAGCTCGGTTCCAAACATTCCTTGTAGACTCTTCCAGAATTCTCTAGTGAACAAGGCATCTCTGTCACTAACTATGCTACTAGGAATCCCATGTAGTCTAACTATGTTCTTCATAAACAACTTAGCCTAAATAGGTGCCGCCATGGTTGATTTGACTGGAATTAAATGGGAACTCTTGGTCATCCTATCCACTATAACCCATATACTTTCATTTCCCCGGCTTGACCTTGGTAACCCGTCTATAAAATCCATGGATATCGAATCCCATTTCCAAACTGTTATCTCCAAAGGTTGAAGCAACCGACTCGGCTTCTGATGTTTGGCCTTCACTTGTTGACAGTTCATATACTACTTTACCCACAAGCCAATGTCCCTCTTCATACCTTCCCAGTAGAAACTCCTCTTCATATCCTGATACATCTTGGTCCCCCCAGGATGAATCGTAAAATTTGATCGATGACATTCTCTAAGGACATCCTTCTTTAGTTTTTCTACATTCGAGACACATAATCGTCCCTTCTTCCTCAACCACCCTCTCTGGTTAAGACTAAAATCCTTCAGATCATTAAACTCGGTTCCGGCCTCTAGCCTTCTAATCTTCTCATCTAACACTGGGTCATTTTTATGTTTAGATGCAATCGTTCTGATCAATCTCGATCGAACTTTCAAGCAGGACAACATGGCTATACTCTGACTAGAACTAGCAGTAGATCTTAACTGCACACTACACATAGTCAATGCCTCAAGATCCTTCCATTCGGCCAACATGGCTAACACCACATTCTAATATTTCCTGCTAAGTGCATTTGCAACATTGTTACCCTTCCCCGGTGTATACTCTATACCAAAGTCATAAGCTGCTAAAAAATCTAGCCACCTCTGCTGTCTCATATTTAACTCCTTTTGAGAGAATATGTATCTTAAGGACTTATGATTGGTATATAACTCGAATCTCTCTCCCAAGAGATAACATCTCCATATTTTCAACGCAAAGATTACCGCTGCCAACTCTAAATCATGAGTAGGGTATCTCACTTCATGGGGTCTAAGCTTTCAAGAAGCGTAGGCAATGACCTTACCCTTTTGCATCAACACTGCTCCTAATCCGGTTCCACATGCATCATTATAAACTACTAATCTTTGATTCCCGTCTAGAACTACTAACACAGGTGCATTGGCCAATAAATGATTTAACTTAAGGAACGCTTCCTCATATTTTCTAGACCAAGTAAACTTTACATCTTTCCTGGTTAGCTTAGTCAAAGGCGTTGCTATCTGCGAGCAATCCTTAATAAACCTCCGGTAGCAACGAGCAAGCCCTAGGAAACTTCTAATCTTAGTCACCATCTTTGGTCTCTTCCATTTGTTAATAGCTTCAATCTTATATGGATCAACTGACAAACCCTTCTCTGAAACCACGTGACCAAGAAACTTAACTTCTTTCTTACAGAAGTGACACTTTGAAAACATCACTTTCAATTGATGTTGCCTCAACGTCTCAACCACCATTCTAAGATGAACTTCATGCTCTTTTTCATCCTTTGAGTAAATTAAGATGTCATCTATGAATACTCATACGAACCTATCCAAGTTCTTTTGGAAAACTCGGTTCATCAAATCCATGAAGAAAGCTGGCGCATTCGTTAATCCGAATGGCATCACCAACCACTCAGATGACCTGTATCTGGTCATGAACGCCGTTAACGGAATACTATCCTCCGCCACTCTTAGCTGATGGAGCCCTATTGCCAAATCCAACTGGGAGAACACTCTGGCTCCATTCAACTGATCGAACAAACATTGATTCTTGGCAAAGGATACTTATTCTTGATCATCCTTTCGTTCAATATGCGGTAGTCAATACACAACCATTGAGATCCATCTGGCTTCTTCACAATTATCGCAGCTGCTCCCCAAGGAGAACTGCTTGGCCTAATAAAGCTCTTCCCTTCCAAGTCCACTAGCCGCACCTTTAGCTCTTTCATCTCAGTAGGTGTCATCCAGCTAGGTTGTAACATCCTGCCTTTTGAGGCTCAAAACTAACCGCTACCGATGCTGCAGCCATATGCAGTTGTTATTTCTTAGCAACCGAATGTGGTATAGTTAATAATGAAACACAGGAACACAATAATATGAAAAAAAATTAACTTCAACAAAACATAATTTCTCATTTCTTATGAATAATATTCATATTTAATTACATAATCCCAGACGTTAACCACGTTCAGATCACATATAAATGTACAAAATACGAAAAGAGCGACATATGAAGATGTCCCCCTATGATGATCAGAGAACTAATAAATATGAACTTTACAGTTCTTAGTACATCACAGCGGAAAACACAAAATAGCTCATATATAGCTAACACTGCCTCCTGCACGACTATGAAAGCTTATTCGTCCAAAAACCTGAAAGTCTCCCACTCTCAGACTACTCAAATTAATTTTGAGTACACGAGAGTTTGTGGAGAAACACAAACTTCGAGTCGAAAAATAAGTCTGGTGTGAATAATCCCCTATCATCTCTTATCATAAATAGATATCTAGTGAGGTCACGCCGCGTAGAGGAACAGGTTTTTTCCTCACTAGTATCCAAAATAAAACATGAAAATCATTTACTATGCCCTTGCACCAAAAATGATTAGTCTTAACAAAATATGAAATAAAGCCATAAATCATATGTATTGGATATCCCATCTACCCATTTATTAGATATCCCATTTAAAAGCAACTTATTAGATATCCCATCTAAAAGTAACTTATGAAATTGCCCATCTAAAATCAATTTATTAGGTTTCCCATCTAAAATCAATTTATTAGAGTTCCCCTCTAAAATCTTTAAAATGACTATCCGTCAAAATTTTAATAGGACTATCCGTCCCAAATCCCTTTAAAATAAATGCAGATTATCCATTGTACATTGTTTTATAAAAGATAGTGTGGGCTATCCACTAAACACCCCATAGTTTTCCTAGGACAACTATGAACCCTTGGGTGCCAAAATCCCGATGCTAACCACCTCTGGCAAAACATTCTTTACTTTAGAAATTTGATGTGGGCTATCCACCGCACATTCCATGGTTTTCCTAGGTTAACCAAGAACCTATCACTTGGCCAATTAAAACATCATGATCCCCATGATTATTTATAAAAATTCATGATCCCCATGAGTACTTATTTTTCCCAGGTATACCACCTTTTAACCTATTCCCATTGGTAGCCCCAATTAGGTTAAATCAAATAGAAACACATTGATAGCCCCAATGTATATTTATGAAAGAAAATTTTGTTTGTAACCCCAAACTAACTATCGAAAACATAAAATCCACCCCGGTGTCCCGAAGGTTTTATAACATTCAATTTAAATAAGGATCCCCCTTATATATTCAAACAAAGATAAGTATTTTATGTTATAACCCTTCGAAGTAGCCCCTTCGAATTAGCAAAACTTAACTCAAGAAAAATGGCTAAAAACAGCCTTTTAAAACCCTTCGAATGAAGTCCCATTCGAAAGCAAATATTCCTCCGAAGTTAGCCCCTTCGAAAGCCTTCCTTTTAAAAGCCTCACAAAATCATACCTTTCGACCTTGTCGGAAGGTCCTACCTTTCGACCTAGACGAAAGTTTGGGGTATCCCTCCTAATAAAACCATTTATAAACCTTTCGAAAGTAATCAAACTCAAAACCTTTCGCAATCATTGCAGATAACCCCTTCAAAACCTTCCGAAATCAAACCTTTTGAAATCAAAACCTTTCAAAATCAAAACCTTTTGAAATCAAAACTTTTCGAAATCAAATATTTCGAAACCATTCAAAATAATGAAGTGTTGGTATTGGAGCCAACCCTTCGAAAGTATACTTCTGACCATGTCGAAAGGTTAACCCTTCGACTTTGCCAAAAGGTATTAAAACACCATTTTAGAAAACATTTTAAAACAATACTCTTGAAGGTTTAAGCTTTCGAAGATCCCCTTCTTGAATACATAAATTTTTTAGTCTTTTGTAAATTGATAGAGTCGAAGGATCTCCCTTCAACTTATTCGAAAGAAATTATGTTTATATTCGAAAGCAGAGGAAGCAGCCTCCCCATCCCTTCGCCCCTCTTCCATTCGACACCCTGCCTACCTTTCCACTTTGGCGGAGGGTAACTGTTTACCTTCCGTTTTAGACGAAAGGTACCTTTCGACTTCATCGAAAGGGTAAAAGCGGGCTTGTTGGAGTTGAAGGCAGAACTGGGCCCACTAAAGTGATGTTTTATCTTGTTTGTCTAATTTTGATTGGCTGAGGAACCTTCTCCTGTACTTCCAAATAGTAAAAAGTATAAAAAGTCAACCTTTTTCTTAAAACACTGTTCTTCTTCCCCCAAACATTTCTCAAAAGCAATTCCCCTTCGGTTTTTAAATAACACGGAAGCAATTTTTTCAGTTTAGCCCTTAGGCTTAAATAATTTAATTACCTTAGCAAATCACTAAGGAAAAATCCTCAAAAATTACCAAAAATCTGAAAAATCATATACTTCAACACATTAAAATTTCAAAGCATATGAAGATCAGACAACTCGGAATTTAACCAAAACCGAATGAAAATGTGTTAATTAGCCCATTAACATTCTAAAACACCTATGTCTTATCCAAACAAAGGTTTAAATGGTTATATCCTAACCAGAATCACAAACATGAATCGGGTATAACCCATAATCGATCCAAACATAGAAAAACGAGATGATAAACATGATTCTTCACCTTGATTAGTTGATTGGAGAATGATATAATTTCCTAGCTTTAATTCCTTAGCTTATTCTTCAATATAAACTCTTCCTGGAGCTTTTTAATGGCCGGCTGAAAATATATGGGAGTTAAGAATGAGAAAGTGGAAGTTTATTCAGGTGGATGAAGAGATATATACAAAGAAATGTAGCCCCATTTCCAAGTTTACCCCTTAGGAAAATTCCTCCTTTTAAATTTAGTTAAGTCTTATTTTAGTTCATTCATTAAGACACGACCATTGGATTTATTAATCTCATCTCCCTAATTATTCACATTACTCTATTTAATTTATCCAATTAAATATCCTGAATAATGTTATTTAAAATTCAGGGCCATTACAGACTCCCCCCCCCTAAAAAATTCATCCTCGAAATTTCAGTAAGGACAAAACAACAAGCATATAGCCCATGCATTCAAAGCTAGTATAACCTACTAGCCAAATTCTATATAAACCCTATATAGAACATACCATCTAAAACAGCTCAGGAAAAGTAGCCCTAATCCTATCTTCTTTCTCCCAAGTACAGTCTTTTACCTTGTCGCTCCACTGAACTTTCACCAACTTGACAGTCTTGTTCCTTAACCTTTTCTCATCTCTTGCCACAACACGAACTGGTTGGCTCACAAAAGTCATATCCGGTTCCACCACTAAGTCCTCTAGTGCCGTCAGAGCGATAGTAGTTTCTGGATCATGAACATACTTCCTAAGATGAGAAACATGAAACACATTGTGGACCCCGGCCAAACTGCTCCGCAAATCTACTCGGTATGCGAGTCTCCCAATCCTCTCTTATAAGGAAATGGTCCAACATATCTCAGTGCTGGCTTCCCGGTCTTCCCGAACCGAACCACATCTTTCATCGGCGATACCTTGATGAAAACTCTATCTCCAACTGAGAACTCTAGGTCTTACGCCTTTTGTCTGCGTAACTCTTCTGCCTAGACCGAGCTTCCTTCATTCTTTCCCGTATCAACTCGATCTTATTCGTCGCCTCTCTCACCAAATCTGGACCAAGGACCAATCTGTCTCCGGTCTCTAACCAACATGCTGGTGATTTGCATGGCCTTCCATACAAAGCCTCAAAAGGCACCATTCCTATAGTAGTCTAATAACTATTATTATAGGAAAACTCCACTAAGTGCAAGTAATCTTCCTAAGAACCACTAAAATCCAGCACACAAGCCCTCAACAGTTCTTCCAGTACCTTGTTGACTCTCTTTGTCTGCCCATCCATCTGAGGATGATATGCGGTACTCATCTTGAGCTTAGTGCCTAACACACTCTACAGGGTTTTCCAGGACTCGCTAGTAAACAAAGTATTTCTATCATTGACGATACTACCAGGAATTCCATGCAGTCTAATAATGTTTTTCATGAACAACTTAGCCAAAACAGGTGCCGTCCTGGTTGACCTTACCGGAATGAAATGGGCACTTTTGGTCAATCTGTCCACTATGACCCATACACTTTCATTACCCCGGTTTGATCTTGGCAACCCGTCAATAAAATCCATGGATATCGAGTCCCACTTCCAAACTGGAATATCCAAAGGCTGAAGCAACCCACTTGGCTTCTGATGTTCGGCTTTTACTTGCTGACAGTTCAAACACTGTTTTACCCATAAGTCAACATCCCTTTTCATTCCTTCCCAGAAGAAACTTCTCTTCATATCCCGATACATCTTGATTCCCCTAGGATGAATTGTAAACTTCGATCGATGACATTCTCTAAGAACTTTCTTCTTAAGGTCTCCAACATCCGGAACACATAACCGTTCCTTCTTTCTCAATCAACCCCTGTGGTCAAGAATAAAATCCTTCAAATCATCAATCTCGGTTCCAGCTTCTAACCTTCTAATCCTCTCGGCTAACACTGGATCCTCTTTCTACCTAGAAGCAATCTGTTCGATCAGAACTAGTCGAACTTCCAAACAAGACATCATTGCGATATTCCGACTAGATCCAGCAGTCGACCTCAGCTGCACACTGCAAGCAGCCAGTGCTTCCAAGTCTTTCCATTCCGCCAACATAGCTAATACCACATTCTGATGTTTCCTACTAAGCACATTAGCCACCTCATTTCCTTTTCCCGGTGTATACTCGATGCTAAAATCATAAGCTGCAACAAACTCCAGCCATCTCTGCTGTCTCATGTTCCGCTCCTTCTGGGAGAATAAATATCGTGGAGACTTATGATCTGTAAATAGATCAAACCTTTCTCCCAAAAGATAATACCTCTACACCTTCAATGCGAAGATAACTGCTGCCAACTCCAAATCATGAGTATGGTATCTCACTTCAATGGGTTTAAGTTGTTTAGAAGCATAGGCAATAACCTTTCCATTCTGCATTAGCACAACACCTAACCCAGTACCATATGCATTAGTGTAAATTACCAACCCCTGATTCCCATAAGGAACTACTAACACGAGCGCATTGGTTAACAAATGTTTCAACTTAAGGAATGCCTCCTCACATTTGTCAGACCAAACAAACTTCACGTCCTTCCTGGTTAGCATAGTCAAGGATGCCGCTATCCACGAGAAATCCTTAATGAACCTTCGGCAGTATCCTGCAAGACCAAGAAAACTCCTAATCTCACTTACCGTCTCTGGTCTCTTCCAATTGTTAACAGCTTCGATCTTAATCGGATCAACTGCTAAACCTTCCTTGGAAACTACATGACCAAGGAACTTAACTTCCTTTCAGAAATGACACTTTGAGAACTTCGCTTTCAACTGATGTTGCCTTAGCGTCTCCAACACTATTCTAAGATGGTCCGCATGATCCTTCTCATTCTTAGAATATACCAAAATTTCATCAATAAAAACTAACACGAACCTATCTAAGTACTCTCAGAAAACCCAGTTCATCAAATCCACAAAGAAAGCTGGCGCATTAGTAAGCCCGAATGGCATAACCAACCATTCGTAAGACCCATATCTGGTCCTAAATGCCATCAAAGGATAACTGTCCTCCGCCACTCTTAGCTGATGGAAACCTGTCGCCAAATCCAGTTGGGAAAACATTCCGGCTCCACTCAACTGATCGAATAAATCATCGATTCTCGGCAAAGGATACCTATTCTTGATCGTCCTCTTGTTCAGCATACGATAGTCGATACACGTCCTTAACGACCCATCTGGCTTCTTCACGAATATCGCGGCTGTTCCTCAAGGCGAACTACTTGGCCGGATGAAATTCTTTCCTTCCAATTCCACTAGCTGCACCTTCAATTCCTTCATCTCGGTTGGTGACATCCTGCTAGGTGGTCAACTTACGGGTTTAGCTTTCGGTACGAGATCTATTCAAAACTCGTTCTCTTTTTGGCGGTAAACCCAAAACTGGTTCAAACACATCCGCAAACTCTCTTGCTACATAAACCTACTTCTGTTTCTATAGCACCCAATAACGCATAAGCATTTCCGCTCGAACTCCTTACTGAGTAAATGACTCGGTTATGGCTATTAGGGCGTTTCAATGATATTTCCCTCTCTTGGCAAAATATCCTAGCATCTTATCTATCTAACCAATCCATACCCAATATGATCCCGAAACCCACGAAATCAAAAAAATATAAACTACATGCAAACATATGACCTAACTAATCAAGTTCTAATTGGTCATATCTCATTCCCAAAGTTGCATACCCTCCTATAGGATTCGAAACCCTTAAAGGAGTAATAAGGTATAAAGGTTCCAGACATAAGAAATCTACCAAATAATGAGATACAAATGAGTGCGATGCACCAGTATCAAATAGTATCCTAACCGGAGTACTATGAATCATAAGCATACCTTCCATCACAGCTTTTTCTTTCTCAGCAGCTGTTGGTCTAGAGGATGATGGTTCCAACACAGACTTTTCCCTTTCCAGCATTAGCAGCCTCGGGACACTTATCCTTGTAATGCCCCATCTGGCCACAGTTGTAGCACTTCATATTCGGCCTCACTGCAACTGCTCTTCCATCACCCGAGCGACACTCATTAGCATAGTGCCCCTTCTTGTCACACTTGTAACAAACAATATCAGCCTTGCTCTTCTTAGCTGTTACCCCCGACCAGGCACCTTTCTTATTGAAGAACTGCTTCTTACCCTAAAAATTCCGAACCTCAACCAGTTTCCCTTTTCCAAAAGTAGAAAGCATCTCTTCATTCCGAATAGCCATCTCAACAACAATATGACATGGATCCCAGAGGTTTGGCATGGTTGCTCTGGCGATCTCAGGATTCAACCCCCTGATAAACTTATCATTCCTCCGAATGACAATATCCACAATAGCATATCCGTAAAGGGACAGCTCATCAAACTCTGTAGCAACTCAATCACCAATTTACCCCCCTGGACTAAATCTGCAAACTTCCTTAGCAATGCTGACTTGGCAACCTCTGATAGAAATCTTTCTTCGAACCTCCTTCGAAATTCAGCCCAAGTCTGGTCTTCCTCTAGCTCTCCTACGGTAACTCCATTCCACCAAAAAAATGCTGCTCCCTGCAATTACCTTTAAGCAAGTCTCCTCTTTTGCATATCCGTCAAGCCAAGATCTGCAAATATCCTTTCACAATGCAATATCCAGTTCTCCACTCCTACTACATCCTCGGTTCCCAGAAAAGGCATTCCTCTAAGACTAGCATAATTCCTGCTTAGCTTGGCATAATTATTGCCAACTGGGGCCACCGGATTAGCTCCTCCAGCATTCCCTATATCCAATCCCACAGCTGCACCAGCTTGCATCATATTCACGAAGAACTGATACATTATCCCCATATCAACTGACGGAATCTCAGCACCAACATTGGCATATGCATCTGAGTTTGCATTTGCCTGTCGACCCTGGTTGCTCCTAGTATTGGGTCAAACATTCCCACTTGTTGCGGTGCGTCTCCCACCTTGATTCACTCTTCCATTTCCTACCTCCATATCTTACTTCCCTACTACATGAAATCCAATCTTTGTAAGATATAGAAGAACGGTCTAAGAGAGTAGGGAATACATACTTAGGTATTTATAGCAAAGTACACATACGTTACTATAATGCTTCCCCAAGCCCAACCATATTTTAGATTCATTAGATTATGCTTTAAAAATCTTTTAAGGTTTAAATTCCTTTTAAGTACATAAACCATGCTCTGATACCAACTTGTAACATCCTGCCTTCTAAGGCTCAAAACTAACCGCTACTGATGCTGTAGTCATCCGTAGTTGTTATTTCTTAGCGACCGAATGCGGTATAGTTAATATTGATACACATGAACACAAGAATATGAAGAAAAACTTAATTTCAACAAAACAAAATTTCTCATTTCTTATGAATAATATTCATATTTAATTATATAATCCCAGACGTTAATCATGTTCAGATCACATATACATGTACAAAATCCAATAAGAGCGACATATGAAGATGTCCCCTTATGATGATCAGAGAACTAATAAATATGAACCTTACAGTTCTTAGTACATCACAGCGGAAAACACAAAATAGCTCCTATATAGCTAACACTGCCTTCTGCATGACTCCGGAAGCTTATTCGTCCAAAAACATTAAAGTCTCCCACTCTCAGACTACTCAAATTAATTTTGAGTACCCGAGAGTTTGTGGAAAAACAAAAACTTCGAGTCAGACTATATGTTTGGTGTGAATAATCCTCTATCATCTCTTATCACAAAAAGATATCTAGTGAGACCACGTCGCTTAGCGAAGCGGCTTTCCCCTCACTAGTATCCAAAATAAAACATGCAAATTATTTACTATGCCCCTGCACCCAAAATTATTAGTCTTAACATAATATGAAATAAAGCCATAAATCATATGTATTAGATATCCCATCCACCCATTTATTAGATATCCTATCTAAAAGCAACTTATTAGATTTCCCATCTAAAATCAATTTATTAGATTTCCCATCTAAAATCTTTAAAATGACCATCCATCAAAACTTTAATAGGACTATCCATCCCAAATCCCTTTAAAATAAATGCAGATTATTGATGTGCACGTAAATGTGCATATTTTTACCACCATATTTATTCTAATTAATTTAAATAAATGATCATATTGAGTATTTTAACTTGTTTTAACCAAAATCCATATTAATTCCAAATTGTCACATATTCATCTTCATCCAAGGGCAAAATAGACATTTTTGTGCATAAATTAGCTTGAGAAAATTTAATTGGAAATTTCTATATTATTTTGTAGGAATTTAAACTCAATTACAAGTGGTTTCATGAAGGAATATGCATGCACAAAGAAGATATAAAAGAATGAAGATGGAAATAATTCAAAGTGAAGAACATGGAGGACCCTACCTACCCACCTACCTTAATGTACACATTAGAGGCTAATGCACATGCTTATGGAATGAATGGCTTCATGTACACTTAAATGATGATTAATGGATGCTAATGGTTACTTGGCCACCACACTTCCTAAGGGGTAGTTTGGGCATTCCCCAAATTATGGATTAGGGTTTCATGCTTGTATAAATAACCCATTATGTTCATGTAATTCCTCTCCTCTCCCTTAGTCTCTCTTAGTTGAGTTTAGCTTAGAAAATAAAATCAAGTTCTCTCTTTCTTTTCATGGCCACTTAGCCATTTCTCTTTATGTAATTTTTTTTATGCAACTTCAATACATGTTCTTTTCCTTTTCATGCTTATTTACTTTCATGTTAGTAGTGTAGATTTATTTTTCATGCAAGTAGAATAGTTTTTCTTTACTTTGCTTTCTTCTTTCTTTCATTTTTCTCTCTTTTTTTCCTCTTGTTAGTTTCATGTTGTTTTCTACATTTGTTGATTTGATAACAAATATGAGAGCTTAATCCCTACAATTTAGGGGTAATGAAGCTCTCTAATATGTAGATGCAACATTTTGATGTTTATACTCTCTTTTTGTGCTTTAATGGAAACACTTGAAGTGGTTTAATGATGTTGTTTAGCTTTGAATTTGATAGTCTATACTGTTTATAACAAATAGGCTATGCTTAAACAAACATAACACAAATTGCCTCTTCATCTAAATATGATTATGGCAAAGAAGTGAATGTTGAAATTGAAATTTGATAGCCTATATTTCTAAACAATAGTTAATAGGCTATGCTTAAAATAGATTTTTATTTCAATTTTGTTGTCATATTTCATAAGAGATGAATGTGTATTAGTGGTTGTGTTAATAGTTTGATGGTTTATATTGGGCTAATTAATAGCACAAATATACCATACTTATGATAAGCACATCAACTAATTACACTAATGACAAGAAAAGAGAGATCATAACTTCATTTTGTTGATTTATGTGATCTAGAGAGTGGATTTATCTCTAAATTGTCCTCAAACTCTCATATTTTTATCAATTTTCTTTTGCTTGTTTCTCTCATTTTTTTAGCTAATCACTCTCAACTTTGGTTTAATTTGATTGAGTAGATTTTTAAAATCATCAATTCCCTGCGGATCGACCCGTATTCTCCACGTACTACATTTGTACACCGTGCGCTTGTGGTTATTTTTATTTCTAAATTCGTTCGACGGTTTTCTAAACCGATAGAAATTCCGTCAACGAACAATTATCCATCGTACAATTTTTTATAAAAGATGATGTGGGATATCCCATCTAAAAGCAACTTATTAGATTCCCATCTAAAATTAATTTGTTAGAGTTCCCTTCTAAAATCTTTAAAATGACTATCCGTCCAAACTTTAATAGGACTATCCGTCCCAAATCCCTTTAAAATAAATGCAGATTATTCATCGTACATTGTTTTATAAAAGATGATGTGGGCTATCCACCGCATACTCCATAGTTTTCCTAGAATGACTATGAACCCTTGGGTGCCAAAATCCCGAGGCTAACCACCTCTGGCAAAACGTTCTTTACTTTAGAAATTTGATGTGGGCTATCCACTGCACATTCCATGGTTTTCCTAAGTTAACCAAGAACCCATCACTTGGCCAATTAAAACATCATGATCCCCATGATTATTTATAAAAATTCATGATGCACATGATTACTTATTTTTCCCAGGTATACCACCTGGTTAACCTATTCCCATTGGTAGCCCCAATTTGGTTAAATTAAATAAAAACACATTTATAGCTCCACTGTATATTTTCAAAAGCATATTTTTGTTTGTAACCCCAAACTATGTATCGAAAACATAAAACCCACCCCGGTGTCCCCAAGGTTTTATAACATTCAATTTATATTCAAACAAAGATAAGTATTTTATGCTATAACCCTTCGAAGTAGCCCCTTCGAATTAGAAAAAATTAACTCAAGAAAAATGGCTAAAAATAGCCCTTTAAAACCCTTCGAATGAAGTCCCATTCGAAAGCAAATAACCCTCCGAAGTTAGCCCCTTCGGAAGCCTTCCTTTTAAAAGCATCACAAAATTATTCCTTTCGACCTTGTCAGAAGGTTTCTTTTCGACCTAGTCGAAAGTCTGGGGTATCCTCTCTTATAAAACCATTTATAAACCTTTCGAAAGTAATCAAACTCAAAACCTTTCGCAATCATTGAAGATAACCCCTTCAAAACCTTTAGAAATCAAACCTTTCGAAATCAAAACCTTTCGAAATCATTCAGACCTTTCGAAATCATTCAAAACAATGAAGTGTTGGTATTGAAGCCAACCCTTTGAAAGTATACTTATGACCATGTCGGAAGGTTAACCCTTCGACTTTGCCGAAAGGTGTTAAAACACCATTTTAGAAAACATTTTAAAACAATACTTTTGAAGGTTTAAGCTTTCGAAGATCCCCTTCGAAACCCCTTCTTGAATACATAAATTTTTTAGTCTTTTGTAAAATGATAGAGTCAAAGGATCCCCCTTCAACTTATTCGAAAGAAATTATGTTTCTATTCGAAAGCAAAGGAAGCAGCCTCCCTATCCCTACGCCGCTCTTCCCTTCGACACCGTGCCTACCTTTCGACTTTGGCGGACGGTAACTGTTTACCTTCCATTCTAGACGAAAGGTACCTTTCGACTTCATCGAAAGGGTAAAAGCGGGCTTGTTGGAGTCGAAGACAGAACTGGACCCACTAAAGTGATGTTTTATCTTGTTTGTTTAATTTTGATTGGCTGAGGAACCTTCTCCTGTACTTCCAAATAGTAAAAAGTATACAAAAGTCAACCTTTTTCTTAGAACACTTTTCTTCTTCCCCAAACATTTCTCAAAAACAATTTCCCTCCGGTTTTTAAATAACACGGAAGCATTTTTTTTAGTTTAGCCCTTATGCTTAAATAATTTAATTACCTTAGCAAATCACTAAAGAAAAATCCTTAAAAATCACCAAAAATCTGACAAATCATATACTTCAACATATTAAAATTTCAAAGCATATGAAGATCAAAACAACTCAGAATTTAACCAAAACCGAATGAAAACATGTTAATTAGCCCATTAGCATTTTAAAACACATATGTCTTTTCCAAACAAAGGTTTAAATGGTTATATCCTAACCAAAATCACAAACATGAATCGGGTATAACCCCTAACTGATCCAAACATAGAAAAACGAGATGATAAACATGATTATTCACCTTGATTAGTTGATTGGAGAATATGATAATTTTCTAGCTTTAATTCCTTAGCTTATTCTTCAATTTAAACTCTTCATGGAGCTTTTTAATGGCCGACCGAAAATATATAGGAGTTAAGAATGAGAAATTGGAAGTTTATTCAAGTGGAGGAAGATATATATATATACAAAGAAATGTAGCCCCATTTCCTGGTTTACCCCTTAGGAAAATTCCTCCTTCTAAATTTAGTTAAGTCTTATTTTAGTTCATTCATTAAGACACAACCATTGGATTTATTAATCTCATCTCCCTAATTATTCACATTACTCTATTTAATTTATCCAATTAAATATCCCGAATAATGTTAATTAAAATTCAGGGTCATTACATAGGTGGTCTACTTACAGGTCCTGCCCATGGCACAAGATCTATCCGAAACTCGATAGCTCACTTTGGCGGTAGCCTTGACACTGGCTCAAAAACATCTACGAACTCTTTTGCTACCAACACCCGATCCGATTCTTCTTTCGCTTCCATTGCATTCAACAAAGCATAAGCACTTGAGTCTGACTTCTCCACCGAGTATATAATTGGGTTACAGCTGTTGGGTGTCTCAACGATATTTCTCCATCCCAGCAAAATATTCTTGCATCATATCTATCTAACCAATCCATACCCAATATGATCTCAAAACCCCAAAAATCAAAAACATATAGGCTGCATGCAAACTTATGACCTAACAAGTCAAGTTCTAGCCGATCACATCTCATTCCCAGAGTTGCATATCCTCCTATTGGATTTGCAACCCTTAAGGAAGTAAGTAGGTATGATGGTTCTAAACAAAATTTATCTACCAAACACTGAGATATAAATGAATGTAATGCACCAGTATCAAATAGTACCCTAATTGGTATACTATGAAACAAAAGCATACCTTCCATCACGGATTTCCCTTTCTCAGATGTTGTTGGTCTAGAAGAAGATGGTTCCAAGGCAAAAACTTTTTCCTTGTCTGCTCTAACTAGTTCTAGACACTGATTCTTGTAATGCCCGATCTGGTCACAGTTTAAGCACTTCACTCCTTTCTTATCTGTAACCTTCTTCCCTTTTCCAGTTCGACATTCATGAGCAAAATGTTCTTTTTATCGCACTTGTAGCAAACTACATTAGCCTTCCCTTTCTTAGCAGGTCCTCCATTTTGAGCTCCTTTCCATTTAAAGAACTTTCTCTTCTTTCCTTGGGGATCTTGAACCTCAACTGACTTCCTTTTACTAAATGTAGAGAGCATCTCTTCGTTCTTGATAGCCATCTCCACTATGATATTGCTAGGGTCACGGAGGTGTGGCATGGTTGCCCTTGTAATCTCTAGCTTCGGTCCTCAAATAAACATTTCATTTCTCTTAACGACAATGTCAATCATGGCATATCCGTATCTGGACAGCTCATTAAATTTCTTGGCATATTCAATTATCGACATCTCCCCCTGCTCTATATTGATAAACTTACTCATTAATGCCGACTTGGCCTCTTCGGATAGAAACCTCTCTTCGAATCTCCTTCGAAACTCGATCCAAGTAAATTCTTCTTTAGGTACTCCAACAGTATCCCTGTTCCACCAGTACAATGCTGCTCCCTGCAACTGTCAGAAGCAAGTCTTCTCTTCTGTTCATCATCTAATCCCAAGTCAGCGGAAATTCTTTCACAGTGCAATAACTGGTTTTCTACTTCGACAACATCCTCTGTTCCCAAAGACGACTTGCCACCAAAACTGGTGTAATCCCTGCTCAGCTTGGTATAGTTATTGCCAACTAGGACCACAGATTTGCTCCCCCAGCAATTCACAACATTTCCCCTAATTACTCCTATAGTTGCACCATCTTGCATCAGATTGAAAAAGAACTGATACATCATCCCTATATCTACTGGCGGGGTTCCAACACCTACATTGGGATTGCATTTGGATTAGCATTTTGCCCGTCGACCCGAATTTACTCTTGGTATTGGGTCGAATATATTCCATTAGTTGCGGTGCTTCCCCCACCTAGATTTCCTCTTCCATATCCTGCCTCTATATCTTCCTTTCTCGTATATCTGCATACGAGCCTTAGTAAGATACAGAAGGATGGTTTAAGAGAAAAGGGGAATACGTACTTATAGATATATATATTTAACAAATGCAAGTACGTTACTATAGCATTAACCCAAACCCTGCTCTCATTCTCTGATTCATTGGGTTATGTTTGGAAAATTGTTTAGGTTCAAATTTCTTTTAAATTTATATAAACCTAGACTTTGATACCAACTTGTAACATCCCCCATTTGGAGGCCCGAACTAACCACTACTGATGCTGTAGTCATTCGTAGTTATTAATTTCCGATGATCAAATGCAGTAACGTTAGATATATTGATAACACAGAAGCACATGAATGTGAAATTTTTTGAACACAATTTAAATTCAAACCACACATTCCATTTCACAAAAGATGCTTCATATTCATTACATAATCCCATACGCAACCCACATTCAGAGAAATTAGAATTATTATAAAAATACTCCAAGAGCGACCTATAAAGATCCCCCTTGGTTGATTAGAGTCTAATACTAGGCAATTAAAAAAATTTTCCCTTACATCCAAATAACATAGCGAACAATAGATAAAATCTCCTAAATAGCTAGCTTGCCTCCTGCATGTCTCTAGAAGCTTATTCTCAACTAATAACCTGAAAAACCCTTACCCTCTGCCTACTCAAATTAATTTTGAGCATCTGAGAGTTTAAGGGGAAAATCATAAACTTCGAGTCAGACAAAAAGTCTGGTGTGAATAATAATATATCATCTCGAACCAAATAGATATCCAGTGAGACCATGCCACTTAGTGGAACGAGTTTTCCCCTCGCTAGTACCTTAAGCAAAAACTAATTAACCATATACTGTGCACCTACATCCACAATGGTTAAAATATAACATAATATTATGATATGCAATTATATAATATATTCTTGATTTCCCATCCCCGTTCATCTGGCTATCTGTCTCAAGTTATAGTTTCTAGGGTCACTATTAACCTATTTGTTTTCATGGACTGACTAATAATCTGTTCCAAGCTTAGGGACTATTTGTTCGGTTTCATAGTATTCATTGGATTACTAAGAACCTATTGGTGTCCACCAATAACATCATCCAATCATAGTTTTCATGGGTTGACTATGAACCTATTGGATTCTCCAATAACATCTCTCAGGTCATTGTTTTCATGGGCTGACTATGAACCTATTGGATTCTCTAATAACATCTCTTAGGTTATAGTTTTCATGGGCCGACTATGAACCTACTGATCTCTATCAAAACCTATTTCAGACATAGTTTTCATTTGATCACTAAGAACCTATTGGCCCATGAAAATAACATTTCTCAAGGCATAGTTTTAATGTGCTAACTAATAACCTATTTGAATCAATAATCTTTTAACTAGTTTTAGGCATCCTATATTTTGGACTATCTGACCTCATGGATGCAATTCTACTCACACAGGGGTTAATAAATGTATATTCACTACTGGGTCAACCTAGCTAGTTATCCTTCCCTTAGCACCCCAAAATGTACTTATGGGTTATAAATGAAGTGAATATGATTACCCAAGCATATAAAACTCCTTTATAAGGCTTACATTGGCGTCCCCTAAGGTAAATGGCAAAGTTTTACAATTATAAGTATCCCCAATTATGGTATCGACTTTATTAAAATATGCCTTAGTTTCTCGAAGGTCCAAAAGCAACTTTTATAAATTCTAGGGCTATCCACTCCTTCATTTGTCTATTAAAAACAAGCAAGACGCCACAACCATGGTGGCACCATCAGATAAGGCTATCCACCTTTATCTTCAATTACAAAGGCAAAGCGATGCGGCAGGACCCTGCCGCACCTATTAAAACTAAGGCGAAAGGACCCCTCCGCCCCTATCAAAAGAATAAGGCAGAATAACCCTTCCGTCTTGGTTGGAATCATTGTGGAAGGAGGCTTCTGCATGTATTCAACTATTGAGGAATGACCCTCCGCATCCATCTGAAAACAAAGCTGGGGAAGCAATATTGACGAAAGTAGATATTACTGTAGCATAGCTACGAAGGATAAAGTTACTGTAGCATGGCTACGAAAGCATTAGCACTGTAGCATGGCTACAAAATCATTGATACTATAGAATGCTAACTGACACTGTAGCCTTAAGAAGGCTAACTAACACTGTAGCAGTACGAAGGCTAATTGACACTGTAGCATTACGGAAGCTAACAGACACTATAGCGTTACGTGTTGACGCCAAAAATGGGCATTAACAACCAATAGAATCTAGTAGAGATTAAATGAAGAATGAAAGTAAAACAAAGCAAAAATCATAAAGGAACACATAGATTTTTATAGTTGTTCGGCAATCTTGGCCTACGTCCATTTCATATTTTTATTGATCTTTCACTTGATTATGATTACAAGAATATTTGGATTAGTTGGGATCTATTAGTTCAAAAGTGAAGAATAAAAATGGCAGCGCCTCGGTAGAGAAAGCAGGATCCCTTTTCTGATGATATGCCTCATGTATTTATAGGGGAAGATGTGCATGGATCAGACTGAAATTTTGGCAGAAGGTTCAGGAGACCAAGACGAGGCAACCTAAAAATTTGCAGGCCCATCAAGGCCCATAATAGGGATTGGTACCGATCCTTATTAATGCATCCAAGTGGGCTGTGATCCCTCTGTGGGATGCCCCATGATGTTAGCTACTTGCTCCTTAAATTTCGTGCAATTCCGACGTAAGGTTTGTGAGTCGCATTTTCCGTGAAGTAGTGTTGCTTAAATTCTGATTTCTGTCAATCCCTCCAACTTGCTCCAAATGCCATGCAATCCTTATGAGGTGTTCCATACATCCTTATTAACTTATACTCCAAGTTTAATGTTGATAGCGTCTGTAGATTTTGAGTTATTGACCGATCACTATTACGATATGTAGTGAAAGCTGAATATGGTCGATCCCTTTTATAATGATCTCTTTTATGCTGATCCCTTTTGATAGGTGAAGTAATTTTCCCATAACTTGAGCATACAAACTCTAAATGACTTGAAACTTGGAATGTAGCCTCATGGGGCCTTCCTTTTCACTCTGTGTCGATCTTACTAAGTTTGGGATATTAATTGAGGATATGTACCGATCCCCTAAGGAAAGGGATAGGCACTGAACCCTCGCCCAGAGGAGGCATTATTCCATACTTAGAATATTTTGGAGAGTCTATCCGTTGGCCTCTGTTGATCATCGCTTCATATCATTACCTGCACTTGATCTCTGAGCTTAATAATCATCTCTCCGGGTTGTCTTCCTCGATGATCGTCTAGTCTAACTTGTCTAGTCAGTCTGAATATAGCCGAACCAAAAGGCCGGATAACACTTGCCCCCCAAAGTACGTCTTGTTGCATACATGACATACTTTGAATCGAAGCAAGTTAGAGTCGCCAGAAAGAAATCCATCCAGTTCCTGAATAGTCGTTATCCTTCCATTTTATCCTCCCAAAGTGTTGTATCCCTCTTTGATTGTCATGACCCTTGGTCGATTTCCAATAGTATAAATTCAGGATTGTATTCCACCGGTTGCTATCTGTATCCAGTTCTACAGGATTAGTAAGCTTTGGCTTGATCCATTCTTTTCTTTTATAAATCTAAGTGAAAATTCAATTTCTGTCGATTTCAAGAAGTCGAATTTTTTGAATATACGCGTGCACGTTCAGGTATATGTTCTTGTCAATGGCTCTCGAATGCGTTTATACACTCACCAGTCATCACCAATTCCTTTTAGTTTAACTGCAATTGGATAGCAATTCCTTTTTTATATATTATTTTATAATGAAATGGGGTTGTAAAAAGTCACTCGATGAGAGGGGACTTCAAGTTCTACAGGGATGACGGTCTCAGAGCCGTAAGCAAGGGTGAAAGAAGTATGGCCAGTCGTGGACTTGTGGGTGGTTCTGTATGCCCATAATGCTGATGAGAGTTCATTGATCCACTTGCCTCTAGCCTTACCTAAATGTTTCTTCAGAACGGACTTTATGATTTTGTTTGCAGCTTCAACCCATCCATTAGCTTGAGGGCGAGCAACTACCGCAAATCTCTTTTCAATATGATGCCGATGGCAGAAGTCTTTAAATTTAGCGCTATCGAATTTGGCTTCATTATCAGTTATAATGGTTCGTAGAAGGTCAAAATGACAGATGACAATGAAGTTGATTATTTTCTTCATCATGATCGTGGTTAAAAGTCTACTTCAGCCTATTTAGTGAAGTAATAAACTGCTACGATGGCGTATTTCGCACCACCTTTAAGATCGGTAAGAAGATGATGATGTCAATGCCCCAAGTGGAAAATGGCTATGGAATGGCCATTTGAGTAATTTCCATCAGTGGGGCTCTCGGAATTTCTGCAAACATCTAGCACTCGTTGCATTGTCTAGCGTTATCAGCTGTATCTCGATTGACAGTTGGCTAGTAATACCCGTAGCAGAGTATTTTGTTTGTTAGGGTTTACCCTATGGTGTAATCACCGCATTCTTCTTCTTGGACTTCTCTCAAGACTCGTTTGATATCATCATGGGTGACACACCGAAGCAAGGGAATGGATAAAGTCCTTTCTATACATGACTTCTTCTTGGATGATTCAGCGTGAAGCTTTAAGGAGGATCTGTCGTTTTCCATTCCTTCGTTCAGGAAGAATTCCCTATTGTAGATAGTCTTTGATAGGAGTCATCCATGACTCCTTTTCTGGCTCCGTGTCTAAGGTATAGTCGGTTTCCATCTATCAATGCTTGGAATATAAAGTACTTCAACTGAAACAAAGTCTATTTGCTGTGCATCCCTAGAACTGCCCAGCTTGGCCAGTGACTCGACTTTTACATTTTGTTCTCTAAGGATGTGTGTAATGATCTAATACTCAAAGTCGGGTAGTAGTTCTTGGACCCGGCCTAGATAAGGAGCAAGACAATGCCCCCTAGCAAGATTAACTTCCCTGACTTTGCATACTACAAACCAAGAATCACAAAAGATATGTAAAGTTTCCACTCCCAGTTCTCTAGCAAGTTTGAGGCTGGCGATGTAGGCTTCATACTAGCTTCATTGTTTGTTGCAGGGAAGTCGAGTTTCAAAGCGTAGCAGATCGATCGTTCCCTAGGAGTCATTAATACAACTTCAGCGCCAGATCACTAATCATTGGATGCTCCATCCATGTACATTTTCCATCCGTCGGTTGGTTCTCCACTGCTCTCCGAATAGTCGTCTGATGCAGTGAATTCAGATATGAGGTCCGCTAATTTCTGTCCTTAGATAGCTCTTCGAGGGAAATAAGTTATATCGAGTTGGCTTAGATCGATATTCCATTTGAGTAGTCTTCCAAACGTCTTAGGTCATTGTATGACATGTCGTAACGGCTGGTAGGCATAAACGTTATTAGGGTGAGCCTAAAAGTAAGAGCAGAGCTTTTGTGATGAAATCAATAGGCATTATGACATGTCGTAACGGTTGGTAGACATAATATACTGGTCTTTGGATCCGATTCTCTTAGCATAGCATTGCGGTGCTTATGGCGTATACCAACATGGCTAAATTGATGTATAAATCTGTATGATCCACCGGCTTTGACAAGATAGGTGGCCTCTTTAGGTGGTTCATCAAAGCTTATAATGCGTCTTTACAATCCCATGTCCATTCGAAATTCCTTTTCCATCTTCTGATTAGATCGAAGAAGATAGTACACTTGTCGGTGGCCCTGGAGATGAATCGGCTTAGGGCGATGACCTTCCATTTAGACTCTATACCTACTTGATTATCTTCGGTACCTAGATGTCTTTGATTTCTTGAATCTTCTTAGAGTTGGCTTCAATTCTTTGGATATAACTGAACATATCGCTAAGTCATCGCTGTGGTCATTTGATCGTCGTGACTTCACAAGCGTATCATCCATATATACTTTCGTTGATCACCCGATTCGGTCTTTTAACATCCTGCTGACCAGTCTCTCGTAAGTAGCTTCAGCATTAGTTGGTTTAAACAGCATCACAGCATAACAATATAGCCCTAAATCGGTAATGAAGCTGATGTGCTTCTGATCGAGGAAGGTCAGTGATGACGGTTACTCCGGTCGGATCCTAGAGTCTTGTCATGAGTTATTAAGTCTGATAGTGAAGGGCTCTAAATACTTTAAGCGATTATCTACAAAAGGCCAAAGATCAAGCTTAGAAGCACGTTGAAGCAAATGTCAAGTAGAGGTCAGCCTCGAGTTGTGTGCAGCTGCATAGCTGACTCTCATTGAGTTTTAATCTGTTTGTGTATTCGAGTAACGTGCTTTCCATTCAATGTACTGATGATCTGTTGGTCGTCATTTAGGTTGGAATGATAGTTAGTTGCCCATGAGCTTGGGCAACGATTTGATGATTCTATCTCTGGGCATCCTTTTGGTCGTAGCCTCGAGTCATTGTAAACACTATATATAAATTATAATATTGAGCTATCACAGCCGGGCTTTGGATGATCACACTTCTGCTCCTAGTCTCGGGTTGATAAATGTACTACATGGACGGTCGAGTCTCATCCTAGCTATGTTTATACTCCCACCTAAGCTCCAAAGACATGTAGTTGATCGATGAATGGTCGGTTCACATTCATCTTCTTTCTTGCTCGTGCCCCCAAGTCTGGGGCGTACATCCTTAAGTAGGAAGGCAAGCCATGTCCACTTTAGCTTTACACTCTTTTCCATTGAATCGTAGGATCAGGTTAGCTGATGGAAGGCTGAGTCTCGCCTATCCTGGATTGTATTATGGTTTTTCCTTCCAAGGGAAATACTTCGACGCTCCGTCGGATTTTGGGCATGACTTGGGTACTGGACGTTCAACCACGTCCACTTTGATTCATATTCTCTAATCAAATATAGGGGTAGAGTTGGCTCAGGTGCAGTCGGGTCATGCTCATCTGGTTTCATACTCCTCCTGACGTATTAAAGGAGGGTGTTGGAGAATTAATGATCAAGTCTTCATGGTTTGTTCTCCTATTCACACTCTGATGATCATAGTTTTTCGAGGGACATTCGGGTCACATCTGTTTGTGTTTGGTGTGGATCAATATTGACCATCGACCTAGTGGCACAATATTCTCAATCGCCCGTAGCATCGGACGTCGTTTTGATCAGTTTTGTATTAAGGTCTCCTTGCAGCCGTTAACTTAAGTCGTAAAGAACACTTAACCGGAGCTATAGTGAGTTGTCGTATTCAGCTTTTGGTGATTTGTACTTCTGCCCCCAACATTGATTCGGCGAGGCAATAAGTCGGATGGTCGAACTCCATCCTTAGGATTTTATACTCCTCCTGTCGATTTCAGGCCGGAGTTTGTGGAATAGAGAACGGTCGAAATCCACTCATCTATTCATTCATGTTTATACTCCAGTCCGCACTCTAGGGACTTAGAGTTGTTTTGCGAGCAGTCGGTATCCGCCCGATTTATTTTTATACTCCAGTCCGCACTTTGGGGACTTAGAGTTGTTTTACGGGCAGTCGGTATCCGTCGGTTCATGTTTATACTCTAGTCCGCACTCTGGGGACTTAGAGTTGTTTTGCGGGAAGTCGGTATCTGCTCGATTTATGTTTATACTCCAGTCCGCACTCTGGGGACTTAGAGTTGTTTCGTGGATAGTCGGTATCCGCCCGATTTATGTTTATACTCTAGTCCGCACTTTGGGGATTAGAGTTGTTTCGTGGGCAGTCGGTATCCGCCCGATTTATGTTTATACTCCAGTCTGCACTTTGGGGACTTAAAGTTGTTTCGTGGGCAGTCGGTATCTGCCCGATTTATGTTCATATTCCAGTCCCTACTCTAGGGACTTAGAGTTGTTTTGTGGGCAGTCAGTATCTGCCCGATTTATGTTTATACTCCAATCCACATTCTGGGGACTTAGAGTTGTTTCGTGGGCAGTCGGTATCCGCCCGGTTTATGTTAATACTCTAGTCCGCACTCCGTGGACATAGAGTTGTTTCGTGGGCAGTCGGTATCTGCCCGGTTTATGTTTATACTCCAGTCTACACTCTAGGGACTTAGAGTTATTTCGTGGGCAGTCGGTATCCACTCAGTTTATGTTTACACTCCAGTCTGCACTCTGGGGACTTAGAGTTGTTTCATAGGCAGTCGGTATCCGCTTGATTTATGTTTATACTCCAGTCCACACTTTGGGGACTTAAAGTTATTTCGTTGGCAGTCGGTATTCGCCCGATTTATGTTTATACTCCAGTCCGCACTTTGGGGATTAGAGTTGTTTCGTGGGCAGTCGGTATCCGCCCGATTTATGTTTATACTCCAGTCCGCACTTTGGGGACTTAAAGTTGTTTCGTGGGCAGTCGGTATCTGCCCGATTTATGTTCATATTCCAGTCCGCACTCTACGGACTTAGAGTTGTTTCGTGGGCAGTTGGTATCCACCCGGTTTATTTATACTCTAGTCCGCATTTTGTGGACTTAGAGTTGGTTCGTGGGCAGTCGATATCCGTTCGATTTATGTTTATACTTCAGTCCACACTCTGGGGACTTAGAGTTGTTTCGTGGGTAGTCGGTATCCGCCCGATTTATGTTTATACTCCAGTCGGCACTCTAGGGACTTAGAGTTGTTTCGTGGGCAGTCGGTGTCCGCCCGATTTATGTTTATACTCCAGTCCGCACTCTGGGGACTTAGAGTTGTTTCGTGCGCAGTCGGTATCCGCCCGATTTATGTTTATACTCCAGTCCGCACTCTGGGGACTTAGAGTTGTTTGGTGGGCAGTCGGTACCCGCCTGGTTTATGTTTATACTCCAGTCCGCACTCTGGGGACTTAGAGTTATTTCGTGGCCAGTCGGTATTCGCCCGATTTATGTTTATACTCCAATCCACACTCTAGGGACTTAGAATTGTTTCGTGGGCAGTCGGTAACCGCCCAGTTAATGTTTATACTCTAGTCCACACTCTGGGGACTTAGAGTTGTTTCGTGGACAGTCGGTATCCGCCCGGTTTATGTTTATACTCCAGTCCACACTCTAGGGACTTAGAGTTGTTTCGTGGGCAGTCGGTATCCGCCCGATTTATGTTTATACTCTAGTCCGCACTCTAGGGACTTTGAGTTGTTTCGTGGGCAGTCGGTATCTTCCCGATTTATGTTTATACTCAAGTCCATACTCTGGGACTGAGAGTTGTTTGATGGGTGGTCAATCGCACATGTTTTTTATTTATACTCCATCTGCCAAGATGAGGTAAGAGTTATCGAATGAACGGGAAGTCACGTTCACTTATGGAATGGAATTCTGCCCCCAGCATAAAGGACATAACTTAGCTAGTGAGAGGATCTATTCGTATCCACTTGGTGGTTGTAGCTCTTCTTGTTAAGTCAAGGAAGAGGGTAGGCGATGGGTTGTCGGATCACATCCATGCTTGGATTGGATAGTCAAGTCACATCCACCTCAATCTGCAATCGTGTCCACGTATTGAGGGCGGTGGTTGATTAGTAGGCAATCATTCACGCCTACTTTAAGTCGAGCTTCCAAACTTCCCTCTGTGTCTAGGGAAGAGGTCGATGTGTAGATGATTAAATCATGTCTACTCTTGTTGGATCCCGACATCATTGAGCTTCGGGAGAGGCATATGCATTTTGTCTAACTTCATTTTGTGATCCAGGGAGTGGATGATCAGGTCACATCCGCTACAAGTCTTTCTTAGGTCTCTAAGTCAAATATAGAGGTCGATGAGTGGACAGACATCCGTGTCCAATTTGTATTGGATTCTGACCTTGTCGAGCTTTTCCATCTTGAGTCCTTGGCCCCAAGTCAGGGGCATATGGATGTTGATGAGCAGTTGGATCACGCTTATTTTGATGAAACTCCAAAGGTCCGATCATGGTCCACGGAGGTTGGTCGGAGCCCAATCAAAGTACTTGGTCACCTGCATTGTTTAGAAGTTGTTTAGTTCAAGTTGGTTGTAGTTCACAACACAATTTAAATTGAAATAGAAATAATTCAAAGAAGATCAGAATAAATCTCATTAATAAGTAAAGCAGCATCGTGTGCTCGCTATTCAACTTTGCCCGTAGCTCCTTTCAGCGGGATGTCGACCATTAATGGTCCAATTGATAATCATAGTTCTCTATTGATAGGCATCGAATGTTCCCTGCCCGCCATTCTGCAGGGCTTGCACATACTATTGAAGCTTTCCTTTCTGAATCAGCTTTTCGATCACATCTCGGAGGTGTTTGTAATTGCCAGTATTAGGACCGTGTGCATCTTGGAATACACAACATTCCTCGGATTTTCTCTGGGCTTCCATGGACTCTCTTGAGGCTGGTTTTCAGTATCGCTCTAAGTCGTGAGTCTCCAAGTAGATATTATCGATTGAATCATTCAAAAGAGTACATGAGTCGAATTTTGAGATCCTGGGTCATCTTCTGGAATCCGAGTCCTTAGCCAATGGGCCTGTATTGTTCTTTTTCCTAGTCTGCTCTACCTCCTTCTCGCTTAGTTTCTGATTCACTTTGTAACAGAAATGATCCAAGGTTGTAGGAGGATCTCTAGCCAACTAGCTGCCAAAATCTGTTTGGGGGTCAATCCTCCTCATAAACGCCATCAGTATGATATCCTCGCTAGCATCTGGAATAAATTGGATAATGACATCACATCCTCGGTGTGACTCACATGCATTCTAAACTGCTTGACAAACTTCTGATCCGGTTGATTGAATGAGGAGATAGATTTGGGAGATAATCGCATAAACCGCATGATAGATACACCTTCGAGGAATATAGGAAAGCGTCTGCATTTGATGGCACACATCGCTCTGGTGGAATTCACACGCCACTTGAATTTCATGAGATGTAGTCTAAGGTCAGTTTTCCCTAAGTAAACCAATATGATTGGTACATTGAATCTCCTCAGATATTCTGCGCACTGAATGACTTCAATGAAAAGGCTTCGACTGGGGGAGATGCTTCAGTCATTGGCAATCCAGTTCGTTTTTAAGTTACAGCTACTTGTTATTCTTGTGAATGATGTATGCATGCTCGAGATATGAGCAAAGCGAGATGGACTGGTATCGACAGATCGGTGGTAAGTTACTTGGAGTCGGACTCGAGAAAATCTGCTATTTGTTTGGAGTCAGCAATTGGTTTGCTTGCAGTCGCTGAATTCGAAGTGCTGGGTCAATGAAGAACGGTGCTTGGAGTTATCTTGGCATTTTCTAGGATAAAATCTTGGTTTTACTCGAGTTCGGCTTTAGGCCAAAGTTTCTTGGGTTTTCTTAGAGTCACATCACCTATGTTCTCCAACCTTTGAGAGTATCGTTTGAGTAGCGGTTGCTTGTCCATTCCTTGTTGCAATTCAGAAGCTGCCGCTTGATCCTCTATGCTCTGGTCAGTCACAGGGCATAAGGGAAGTGGATTGAATGCACTGTGTTTAAGTTGATTTCCGAATCCAAAATGCATGCGGGGGCACTACACTGCGGCAAAAAAATATTTAGAGCTATTTTTTTATAAAAATGGATCGTACCCGATTCATAATTTTTTAAATGGATCGTACCCGTTCCATAATTTTTTTGGTATAGGGATCGGTCAGATAGGGCTTTTGAGAGAGGGATTGGCAGTATAAGGATGTGCTGAATTGGCTCGGTGAGGGATCGGTAGTTTGCCATATGAGAGGGATTGGTTATGAGGACGTGAACGAGGGAGCGGCCAAAAGGATCAGTTATGAATCGATTTGTAGAAGGATCGGCATAGCTGTTTCGCAAGGGATTGGTATATGTGCTTTGTAGAGGGATCGACACATATACTTAGCAGAGGGATCGATATACATACCATGGAGAGGGATCGGTATAAACCCCTTGGAGAGGGATCGATATACTTACTAGAGGGATCGTTATTGATGTATTTGGAGCGATCAGTACATATGCTTTTTAGAGCGATCGGTACATATGGAGGGATCGGTAGTGCATGTAGTACTTTAATAGAGGGGTCGACATTTACTCAGTAATATGCTGGAGGGATTGGTATACATATATTTGCCTTGGTGAGGCTTCAGTCATTTAGGCCAAGGGATCGGTTGCAGTTGAGATGGGAGGGGAATCGACCATTATGGACTTGTGAGAGGTATCAACCATCATGGCCTTGTGAGGGGGATCGGCCCTTCACTAACTTGAGTGCAAACTTCATCATCTAATCCCAAGAACTTGCATACATGAGTGAATCTGATCCCTTCTGAATGGACATGAACACATGAACGACTCCAAGCAAGAACGCTAGCATAATTAGATCCTCCAAAAACACAGGAAGTAGACTTAGTCCCTTTAACCATGGATATTAGTTTCCTTTAAATCTTCTTCAAATCTGAGTAGAATATGAAGTTTATCATTTTAAAGTTGGATCTATCTCGCGAATATGGAAATTCACCAGTAGATGATGAGATCCAATCAAGCTGAGAATTCATTTCTCAGTGAAAGCACCAAAATGTTGACGCCAAAAATGGGCATCAACATCCAATAGAATCTAATAGAGGATAAATGAAGAATGAAAGTAGAATAAAGCAAAAATCATAAAGGAACACACAGATTTTTATAGTGGTTTGGCAATTTTGGCCTATGTCCACTTCATATTTTTATTGATCTTTCACTTGATTATGATTACAAGAATGTTTGGATCGGTTGAGATCCATTAGTACAAAAGTGAAGAATAAAAATGGTAGCGCCTCGGCAGAGAAAGCAGGATCCCTTTTCTGACTCCATGCCTGCTTTATTTATAGGGGAAGATATGCACGGATTGGACTGAAATTTGGCAGAAGGTTCGGGAGACCAAGACGAGGCTACCCAAAAATTTGCTGGCCCATCGGGGCCCACAATAGGGATTGGTATCGAACCCTATTAATGCATCCAAATGGGCTGCAATCCCTATGAGGGATGCCCCATGATGTTAGCTACTTGTTCCCCAAATTCCGTGCAATTTCGACGTACGGTTTGT
Source organism: Allium fistulosum (assembly GCA_030737815.1). NCBI lineage: Eukaryota > Viridiplantae > Streptophyta > Magnoliopsida > Asparagales > Amaryllidaceae > Allium > Allium fistulosum. Next base: position 47,811,707 of record CM060906.1, read on the forward strand.
GAGATATTGCATTTTCCATGAAGTAATGTTGCTTGATTCTGGTTTTTGCTGATCCCTCTAAAGGGATAGGTACCGATCCCTCCAACTTGCTCCAAATGCCATGCGATCCATATGGGGTATTCCACATGTCCTAACTAGCTTATACTCCAAGTTTCATGTTGATATCATCTGTAGATTTTGATTTATTGACCAATCATTGTTGCAATATGGAGTGAAAGCTGAATATGGATGATCCCTTTTATACTGATCCCTTTTATACCGATCCCTTTTGATAGGTGAAGTAATTTTCCCATAACTTGAGCATACGAAATCCAAATGGCATGAAACTTGGAATGTAACTTCATGGGGCCTTCCTTGTCACTTTGTATCGATCTTACCAAGTTTGGAACATTAATTGAGGATATGTACAGATCCCCTAAGGAAAGGGATAGGCACTGAACCCCCGCCTAGGGGAGGCATTATTTCATACTTCGAATATTCTAGAGAGTCTATCCATTGGCCTTGGTTGATTGTCGCTTCATATCATTACCTACGCTTGATCTCTGAGCCGAATAATCATCTCTCCGGGTTGTCTTCCTCGATGATCGCCCAGTCTAACTTGTCCAGTCAGTCTGAATATAGCCGAACCTAAAGGCCGGATAACACTTCAAAATCAGAATTCAAGCAACACTACTTCACGAAAAATGTGATATCTCACAAACCGTACGTCTGAATTGCACGAAATTTGGGGAGCAAGTTGCCAACATCATGGGGAATCCCTCATAGTGATCGCAGGCCATTTGGATGTATTAATAGGGATCGTACCGATCCCTATTATGAGCCCCGATGGGCCTGTAAATTTTTGGGTAGTTTAGTCTTGGTCTCCCGAACCTTCTGCCAAAATTTCAGTCCGATCCATGCACATCTTCCCCTATAAATATAGCAGGCATGCCGTCAGAAAAGGGATCCTAATTTCTCTGCCGATTCGCTGCGATTTTTATTCTTCACTTTTGTACTAATGGACCCAACTGATCAAAACATTCTTGTTATCATAATCAAGTGAAAGATCAATAAAATTATGAAGTAGACGTAGGCCAAGATTGCCGAACCACTATAAAATTCAGTGTGTTCCTTTATGATTTTTGCTTTGTTTTACTTTCATTCTTCATTTAATCTCTACTAGATTCTATTGGGTGTTGATGGTCATTCTTGGCTGACACTGTAGCAGTACGCAGGCTAACTGACACTGTAGTGTTAGAGAAGCTAACTGACACTATAGCATTACGAAAGCTAACTGACACTGTAGCAATACGAAGGCTAACTGACACTGTAGCATTACGAAAGCTAATTGACATTGTAGCAATACGAAGGCTACGGACCAAGGGATATAGCGGCAGACTGGTAATTTACGTAAAAACTGCTATTTTGCTAAATAAACTATATTCTTTTCACCAACTCTTGTTGTTTGTAAATTTCCTATTGGTTAGAGATATACTTTATCAATTTCTTTGCAGAAAAAATGCTATAGATCAGATTTCATAATTTCCAAAATTATTTTCAAACCACTAAATTATATTAATATTTTAATATAATTATCAAGTCATTCTAGGTTAGAAAATTCATAATAAATTGAAAATACTTGAGGAAAATCCCAAAAATTCACCAAAAATCTGATATAACATATTCTTTAGCATATAAAAATTTTGGGCCAAATTTATTATTTTATTATTTTTACCAATTAAAACCTGAAATAAATGCCCTTTTCACCTTAAGAAATTCATAAAATATTCCTATTAAGTCCGAAAATTATGAAATTAAAACCCATGTCCAAAATTATGTATTACACAACATATCCAAAATTAAAGTCGTTTGTAGGTCATTCACTAAGGTTTTTCCTTGAAACCTATTATAATAATTTCGTAAAAATTCCAATAAATCACCATTTATGTAAACAATGGTAAAATCAACCATAGCATCATCAAACAATTCAAAATACATGAAAAATCTAAAATTTAACATATAAGAATGAGATGGATACTATTATTCACCTTGATTTGAGAGAAAGAGTTGAGATTTGAGTTGTTGATTTGATTCCACTTAGCTTTAGCTTGATTCTCTAACTTTTCTTCCTTTAGAAGCTTTAGCAATGGCCTCTACTTTGTTTGTGTTTTGTATGGATGTAAAAATGAATGAAGGTACGAGGGTGGAAGGATTTATGTATAGGAAATGAAGCTTATTCCTGTTTTGCCCCTCTCATAAATCCTCCTACTTATGTTTAACTTAAAACAATTTTCTATGCCCCCAAAATTAACAAGAATTATTGATAAATTTCATAAACTTGATTTTTCATAAATGATCCAATTCATATACATAAAATTATACTTTATATATCGAAAATAAATTGTCGATTTTAAAATTAGACTTTCCTTTGGATAACAACGATGTCGTTCAACTTGGGATATTATTACATCCCATCTTCACTCAACAACACTTTTACCTTTCAGGATAGGTAGAAGTTTCTCTACCTCAAAGTTTAATGTCAAGTATATGATTTCAAAAATCTTCGTATATCATTCATTTTAAAATCAAAGATTTACAAACCGAAATTCTTTTCTAATTTCCCAGATCTCTTTCCAATTTATAATCTCTTTTATTAAATCCTTTATTTAAAAATAATTCTCTTTTATAAAGCAATTTAGTAATTACAAACACCCATTATTAATTGATATTAAAACACAATATTAAAAAGTTAAATTAACTTAAACACCCATTATTATATAAAATATTTAAGTTTAACACTAAAATAATTAATTAAATTTAAATATCATTTATTAAAATAATTAACTAACCGAAACCTTATTAATAAAATAATTAATTAACTTTAAACCATTATTAATAGAATAATTAATTAACTTACTTTAAAACATGATCTCTATATTTTAAATCATTTATAATTATATAAACACTTAACCTCAAAATTGTTATAAAATGGAAGTTAATTTTAAATCTATAGTCTTTCAAATTTGGAAAGAGGCTTAGTGATCACAATGGTACTTGAACAAGCTATCATTATATTTTCAGCTCAACAATCTAGGTTATATCACTGACATTTACATGAGTAACATATATATAAACCAAATCTATAATTAACAATCAATTATTATCACATCACCCATCCAGTATCAATCCACCAACATATAAATAAATGTCCAAATTTATATAATATCAGAACAGGGATTTATTATGCTAAATAGATGTCCAAAATAATAAATTCAATTTAATTATATCAGCACGGTGTTTTATTCTGCTAACAAATGTCATCAATGGGTATAATTAATTAACTACGTAATATTTTCAATCACTATTAATTCTATCATCAAATTATACTTATTAAAGCTATTAATTGTTTATATAGAAGTGTTGTACTCATCAGTACGACTCTGGTGTCGAAGACCGTAAGTTAAACGGACTTCGTATGGGTATGTTACGATTTTACAAATTTTAAACAATCAAATTTTGAACTAAAATAAACTAAATAACTAACTAACCTAACTCCATTACAGCCAGCGTTAGCCCAATACCCCGAACCCAAGACTAGCTACTGCTTCCCCAAACCAAACAGTTTTCTCCAAAATCAAAACCAATATTTATCGCCTCTTCCCTGAACCCATCACCGTGCACTAAAACTGTGTCCACATGCACACAGTAACACCGCCACCCAGCCCTCCAACTGATGATCTGAGACCACCCACATATGCCAAATGCCACACTCGACTCACCCTAGCACTGGTTAGCACCTCTGATCGCCTCCGCCTTAACCCGACCCCACAACCTTATAATCGAAGAGAACAAGCTTCCACGAACTCACGTTCTAACCTCAACGGCTCCCACTCCCCTCAATGTTAGCCCTACACTCCACCACCATCGGGACCGCCACTGCCTGACGCACCATCCATTACGTCCATGACCGACTCGACGCCGCCACCTACCATCGGCTACTAAATTCCTGAACACCCAAATAACATAGTCCCTAAACCTAACCTGAGCTCGACGATACAACTCCGACCACCAATGACCACGTGACCACTTCCATCCCCCAAGGCTGCTCTAGCTCCAACCGCTCTTTTCTAAACCCTTTAGGTCACCAAAAATTTAATTTTGAACCAAAACAGTTCATCTCATCACCACAATGCAACCCCAAGCACTAAAATCATGAGACTACCCATAAAAGTAATGATCCATAGATACAAACATGACTGTATCCTCCGTTCGTCAATCCGAGCTCGACGAAAAACCTACAATGTTCAACCATTTACTGTGTTTGACACCCTATAGCCACTACACTCGAAAAAACGACACTCTATTTTTTTTTTAAAATAGCTAGACACTAAAACGAACAACCAATCAGTTGAATCCTTTGGCTAGATTTGTACAGATTGAGTGGTATGGGTTTTTGAATTAAGACATGAAGATTATTTTCACACAAAATAGAGAGCATAAAGAAGAAAGTGTGCGTTTGTACATCTCTATGCATGTTTTCTTTTCCTTTTCTTTTATAGTAAGCTTTTCTTTCATTTCAAAGCAAACGTCAATAAAAATATTATTTTTAAACAATTACTTAAACATGATTTTCATTTTCAAACAAACAATTAACAAATTATTCAACATTTATCATTTCATCAAAATATTAAACAAAGATTTAGTATATCACCTTCCACATTATTTGCAAATGCAGAAAACCAAATCCAAGCTTAAGTTTTAAAGTTTTGATTTTTGAGTTAAAAAGATATGACTTTTTTTTCAAAATTTAAAATGGTATAGAAGATAGAAAAATGGATTTAAGAAGATGGAGTATAAAATGAAATATAAAATGAAAGATGCATATATATCAGATGAAGTAAAAATATAAAAATAAAAATAAAAATTCAAAAACCTCAAATGCCTTTAAATCACATTTTCAACTCTTACATCAAATCTTAATCCACCAAAATATCAAGCATATGCAAACATGTTGGATAATAGAGTGGCTCAAGTACTTTTGTCCTACTTAAGGAATCTTACATCATTTCATATTCAAATTTTAAATATACTTAATTTTTTTATTATCGTTTTTTTCTTTATTTATTCTTACATTCCAAAATATAAAGTCTTTTCTTTAAACACTTGAATATTTTTTGAAAGCATATGCAAGAGTATTTCGACTTTCTACAACTTGTCGTCCGATAAAAAGCTGAAAATCAGTAAAGCGGGTTTCAGTCAAATTTTCAGTTTTCCATCGAACTACCTAATTATGTAAAAAGAGTTCAAGAGTGAATTTTTTATCATTAGTTATAAATTTAAAAGAGAGTTATTTAGTTACAGAAACCATCAATTGAATATTTAAAATAGATTAAATATCCACAAATCAAAGCGATAAAATTCTAGGTCATTACACTTTCCCTTCTTAAAAAAAATTTGACCTCGAAATTTCATCTTAATCAAACAAAGTAGGAAACCAATTAACACACAAAACTTAACCTCTTTACTTCCCATAACTATTTATGAAGACATTTTCAATACTCACCACTTAAGTTTTAAAACTTGTGTAATACCCTACTACATCTTGAGGGTATATATCACTATCTGGTTCAAACCTTTTTATTTTGAATTTATTTCCCTTCAGTAAACTCAAGATCTAAATATCCGATTTTATTTTAAACCCTTTTGAAATAATACTATATATTTTAACCATAGAAATATATATAGTTTGAGTAACCCCAAAATGATACTAAAGAATCGGGTATTACCAAATTGTGTTATACATTCCCTTACCAAAAAGGATAATACTTAAGAGAAGTGTTTACCATCCGAACACATCTCCTGCCCATTTTAGTCATTTTGAGCCACTCGAACTAGTTAACCTAAAATTAATTTTTTTTCGAATCTCATTTTTGAAACAATACTTTCCATATTTCCAAACATACAGTTTTAAAAAATTTCTATTACCAACTTGCTTTGGGTTCGTTCAGATTTGAACTTGTTTCGATCGTACAATGATAAAGAGAATAAATTACTAAGTGCACTACAATTTTTTCCTAGGCAAACATTCGACCGTCATTTAGAAGATTATTCAGATAATCACAAAACAAATCGAGTCACATTTCCCAAACCAATCCAAAGAAAAAACTCCTTACTTAAAAATTTCCTTTCCTAAATATTTATACTTAAAAGCATTACTACCTTTCTCTAAAATCTTTTGAAATCTTTTTCAAGACCACTGGATTTTGAATCCTTGGAAATCCTTTTATTTATAAAACACATTTCTATAAACTAAATTTATATAATCAACTTCTTCCATAAAATCATTTCTCAAATATTTATTTCAAAATATTCTAGCTTTCTTTAAATAAACATTGTTTACCCACATTATCATCAAACACCTTATAGTCAAATTGTGAAACTTAATTCACAAGGTGTTCATTTCAATGTTCCCCAATTACTATCTACCCAATCCATGATTAAAGAAAAGAAAGAAAATAAAAAAAATCAACAAACAATAGTTAATGCCCCAAAAATTGAAGAGGATGACTAATCAAACCCTAAATGATAGTAATGGATATTATCATTTCCTAACAAAAAATGCATCATAAATAACCATATTAATTTTTAAAATTATTCCTTTATGTATAAAATATAATCTTACGTAAAATTAATTCATTTACCCATTTTAAAAACAACACTATGTTGGTTGGCCTTGTTCAAGTGTTTAGAGATCCCTATCAATAACGTTAGCCATTCGTATTGACCAAAATCCACAAATCACTCAACAAATTAATCCACACAATATTAAACATTTTTACAGCATGAACAAATACGCACTCTCAAATATATATATATATATACACACACGCTCAAACTCATTCTAGGGTGTTACTAACCCTATCTCAAATGAGTTTACCCCACAAGTGCAAAGGTTCTCTCTTAACCTTCAGCTCCGATACCACATGTGACGATCTGCTTTTTCGACCCTTAAGAGTCGACACTAATACATTTATGGTATTCACGTGCCAAGCATCCAAGTGCTGGAAAGACGGATTGTTTAGGTGAAAGAAAAGAAAAGACGAAGAAGAATCTCACATCGTAACGCGCAATATATAATATTCAAATTATATTTATAAAGAACCTTTAAAAAAATCATACAACATCATAGTTAATCTATCATCAGCCTAGAAAGTTATAATAGCCCATCCTTACAAATGCTGATAAATACAACAAGAAAACATAGTGGAAATAAAAATACAGAAATATGACTTAGGAGCATCCAGCTCGTTCCTTGAAGCTCCAAAATATTCAGTTAAATCTCAAAATTATGCTTGAGCTGACCTGAGCATTATAAGAAAATTAACACTCGGATCAGTCGGGTAAACCAACGTGAGAAACTCAAATCACAAGGGTTGTTATACCATATAAAACCATTCAAAATAAAGGTATCTCGTAAAACCACGTCACACATAAACACGAATGGGTTTTTATCTTACAATAACCAAAATATGTCTATAGAAAATCCGGTGATATTATAATAATGTCTAGGGTTTTAAAATAAATTATGAATATAGCTGGAATGCTTGCATCTCATATTCTAGCATAGTTAGGCACAACTAAGTCCATACGGCGCTTATTGGAGAATGGATTCCATACAATGACAAGGCTATTGGGGTACAGCCTGCCAAAGTACACCTCTAGAAAAATGTACCAAGGAACTCACATGGATCCCTTGCCAACACAGGACCGGCCTACCCCTTACTGGATAGTATTGAATATTTCATCACCCTAGTTGCTTTGCAACCTTATCCCGAGAGCTCTCATGCATAACCAAATCCATATATATATATATATATCTAGAAGGGTGACGACAATACCTTAATGGGTGCGATCAACACAGCCCTGCCGCATATCCCCTGTTTTAGTCATTTTTGGTTAATGAGGCTTGAGGCTGCGTTTTACATTTTAGATAGCAATCCCTCTTAGAATGCTAAAACTGCCTCTAGGTGACAATGCAATGCCAACATTCGTCCATACAAGCTGTTTAGGATATGAACAAACCGAAGGCGCTCCTTCTACTACATCCATTTTGAAATCATCCTCAGAATTAGTACAAGAAGCCCTTGCACTTCAAAGGGCTTCATTTTCAATTCCATCATCTTTAATATGTTTTCAATTCGAATGCTTAAGTAAGTTCGATGCAGTTTTCAAATAATACATACTTATCTGATCCTGGTCTCTTCGAATCAACATTCGATAATTTCTGGTAAACTCAACTCTGGTTCTTTAGGAAATAAACATACAACACATAAGAGAGGGGGGGGTCACCCCCTAACCATTTAAGTGGACAGATCTCCTTGTCATTTGTCTTAAAAGAACATAATTAGTTTATACATACAATAGCATCAACGAAGAGTACTAAACCATATAATTCTTGTGTTTATTCTAGATATTTCTAGAGTTAAAAATTGGTCCAGATTTAATACCAGTTATTTAACTATCAAACAACCAAACAACCAAACATAGATTTAATTCAATGTGAAATCCACTAAGCCTCTTAAATAAATCTTCATTTATTTGTATCATCTTAATTATTTACAAAATATTTATATACTTATTTCACCGGTATAAGTATATTCTCAAACCATTTCACTTTCTATACTTGGTAAACTTTACCGTATACTTATACAATGGTACAAGAATATTCACAAAACATTTAAGAAAGATTTTCTTATTTTCAAAATCATATTAAATGGATCAAACACAATGTCAAGTAAAAATATTGTTTACTATAAATCCAAAACCACTAATCCTTCGGTGTTAAGTATAGAAAATGTTTCCATATCACCAAAATCAAGAAGGAATATTTATAAATTTCATAAAATTGATTTTTCATAAGTGATCCAACTCATATACAGAAAATAATACTTTATATATCAAACATAAATTATCGATTTCAAACTTAGACTATCCTTCGAATAGTAACGAAGTCATTCAAGTTGGGACATTATTACATTCCATCTTAACTCATCAACACTCTTACCTTTCAAGATAGGTAGAAGTTTCTCTACCTCGAAGTTTAATGTCAAGTATATGATTTAAAAAATCTCTGTACACCATTCATTTAAAATTAAAGATTTACAAATCGAACTTCTTTTATAATTTACCAGTTTTCTTTCCAATTTATAAATTCTTTTTTAAATCCTTTATTTAAAAATAATTCTCTTTTATAAACCAGTTTGTTAATTTTAAACTCCTTTTATAAAACAGTATTTAAACACACTATAATAAGTTAAATTAACTTAAGCACCCATTATTAAATAAAATAATTAACTTTAACACTAAAAATGCTTAATTAAATTTAGACATCATTATAAAGAAAATTAATTAACTCCAGAATATCATTTATTAAAATAATTAATTAACTTAAACCTTATTAATAAAATAATTAATTAACTTTAAACCATCAATATTAAAATAATTAATTAACTTACTTTAAAACATCATTAATCTCTATATTTTAAATAATTTATAACTATATAAACACTTAATCTCAAATTTGTTATAAAATGGAAGTTAATTTTAAATCCATAGTCTTTCAAATTCGGAAAGAGGCTTAGTGATCATAATGGTACTTGAAAAAGCTACCATTATATTTTCAGTTCAAAAATCTAGGTCATATCATTGCCATTTACATAAACAACATATATATATAAACCAAATCCATAATTAACAATCAATTGTTAACACATCACCTATTCAGCATTAATCCACTAGCATATAAATAAATGTCCAAATTTATATAATAGTAGAATGGGATTATTCTGCTAAATAGATGTCCAAAATAATATATTCTATTTAATTATAGCAGAACAGTATTTTATTCTTGTAACGTCTCAAATTTTCACGTTCGAAAATCGACATCCATACTTTACATCGTACTCGAATGCCGTAGATTCGACCGTTCAAATCCGAGTCGTCGGAGCTTATAACACAGTTAAGTAAATAACACAGCGGAAGAAAAAGAATAATACATTGATATACAATATCTGATACAATATCTGGTACAACAGAGTGATACAATGAATATCAATATACATCAGAGATATGATACAAGAAATAGCAGCGGAAAAGAAAATAGATAACACCAACAGTGGATAATCTCCATCTCAAAAACGCCAATCCAGAAATAGCTTTAACTCTCAATAACGATGCACAAAGATAAGCAAGTGCAGTCCATATCCAAAGACTGAACTAGCTCCAGATAATCTACTGAACCTGACTATCTAAAAAACCCAACTCTAGACTGCCCGTGTAGAAAATTTTGAGCACCCAGAGTTTAGGAAAGAAACAATAAACTCCGGATCAGTCATGGGACTGGTGTGAGCAACAATAATAGTTTATCTTTAAAAACAAATAGCAAAAGAATTTTAAAGTCAATTCGCAATGCTTTTGGAAAATGAAACTACCATAAGGCCTCCCGCACAAACACACAATGCAAACGCAGAATCGGAGGAGATTTCTCCTTATGATAGACAAAGATGCTTACTACGCAAAAATCAAATCATTGGATATTATTATTAGTGCATAGTGGAAAACATTTCGAAAGTATAATATTAATCTTAGTCAACATAGGCATTTCACACTATGCCTACTATAGCTACCATCTAAATAGTAGGGCACCACCATAAGTAAATGGCAGGTTCTACAACTAAAACCGTACAAGGTTCGTATTTGAAGAAGGATTTCCAACAAATAGTCAGGCTAAGGAACTTCCTTTCCTACTGCCGAATGAGATCGCCTCTGGCTGGACGTCCCGAGAGACAACTGCTCTCTACCAACACAAGGCCGGGTTACCCCTGTAACTAGGTAACTCACAACTATGCCATCTCCTGGTCCTTTGGGACCTTTATCCGAGGCGCCTCGATAAACACACAATCCCACAATAAATAAGATCGGAGTATCCACATAGGTTAAATACCAGGGCTCCATACCTGATACCACCCTTTTCCAGAAGGAAATGACATACCCTAAAGGGCGCGACCCTCATAACCTTGCCGCATATTCCTGTTTCGACCATTTCCAGGTTGTGAGGTCTGACGAAGTCTCGTCCACAAAGCTACGCTTTTTCACAAAGCCACGCTTTGATCACAAATGATCAATAAATGATCATCAACACACAGCAACACTCAGCATGCCACATTACCAAATTGGGAGTATATCGCTGATAAATTTCAACTACATAACCTCTGAGCTCGTACGTCTCAGAGAAGGGTGTTAAGCTAAGAGAATAAATTCTCCACCACCAACAGAAATGTATTTGAAAGAAATCAGCTTTATATCTCAAAGTGTAATGTCAGACATGTAACCATACAAGTCTGTTCCGGGTTCGAACAGAACCGAAGGCACTTCCGAAGAAGCCCTTGCAAATCCGGGTATTCACAATCCTGATCGGACTTCCCATCACTTAGGAGATCTCTATACCGGCGCGACTCAGTGCAGAGACAATCGATAGGTTATCCTATCGTTCTTGCAAATACCCGGTCTTCAACACCGGTCTTCAAATGCAATCCATATACGACGTGTCACGACCCGAAATTCATCATTCGAAAATAGACATCAAATACTTCACTTGTATTCGACTGCCAAAATTCAAACGTCAAATTTCAGTTCGGATGGAGCTTATAACAACAATTAGATGAATATAAAACAGAGGAACAAAATCAATATCATAAATATCATCACATATACAACATCACATAAAATCCATACTTCATCAGAGTATTTAATACATATACTACAACTCCAAATACAACATCATGATAATACAACAGTAATCATATGTCCAAAAGTCTTCAGATGAAAGGAGTAATAACGGACTCCCAAAAGCTAAACACCTGAGATCTCCAAAAAGCTCCTAAGAATATCTCTCAGATAAAAGCTCCAAAATACAGCTGACTCCAAAATACGGAAACCTGCTACTAGGCTGCCCGTGTTGAAATAATGGGCACCCAGAGTTTAGGAAAGAAAACAATAAACTCCGGATCAGTCATGGGACTGGTATGAGTAAACAAAAACAGTTGTATTTAAATAAACAAGATTTATAAAAGAATTTTCGGTATGCTTTTGAAAATGGAACTACCATAAGACCTCCCACCACACACACAATGCAAACGCAGAATTGGAGGAGATTTCTTCTTATGATAGTTAAATATGCTTGGTACGAGGAAAATTTCTTTGATATTATTACTAGTGCATAGTGTAGAAAACATTTCGAAAATTAATGATTCATTATTCTTAATGATAAATTAATTAACCTTAATTTTCTTGATATATTGATTATTCCTTAATTTATTATTTTAATTAACTGCCAATTAAATTAATTAACTTAATTTATCTAATCAACAAATTCTTAATTTACAAATCATTTAGACACTTAATTGTTTATTAATTAATTTTAATTACAAATTGTAATCGTTCATAATTTTCTTTCAAAATTATTAATTAATAAATATTATTTACCTTATTACCATTTGAAAATCTTCTTTATATATATTTGGAAATCAATTTATTTTAGTTAACAAAAATTTGATGTTAATCAACTAAATTTTTTTTTTATTTAAATTAAATTATTTAAAGTATTCATTTGATTATTAAGTAACCGCTTGGTTTATTAAAACGTGTTTAAATCCAATATAGTGCTTAATAAATCTAAAATCTGTTAATAGCAAAACTTAAATTTATTTGGGCCAAACCCGTATTTAAAGAAACCCGAGCAAATCAGGATATTTCTCGAGTCCAACTCGAGTTCCTTCCGTGCTTTCCCTTTCTCCCTCTCGTACTTCTTCTCTGTTTTTTTTTCATTTTGCTTAAGGTTTTAACTTAACAACATACCAGGTTCAAGCTTCCTGATACAAGACCGACCTCGTGCACGTGCACGGAACAGCGACGCCGCTCTGGCGAACTACGCCACCACCCTCAGGTCGCAAATCGACCCCTCACTCGAGATCACAATCCAAACCATCGCGAAATACTCGAGATCGAAAAAAAGCTGAAAACTCGAACCCAAAAACTCGACCACCACGAGAAAAATACTTCGCCCCATCAACTCTGACCTCCTGACGTCATGAAACTCCGGCCATACGTCGACCATACCCTCCTCTATCTTCGTCTGAAATCGCGTGATACTCGATCGCGCAACAGTGGCAAAAATCGCGAGCTACAGAACATGAAAAAAACAGGAACCCAAACCCTACTATTGATCATTCCCAAAAATTCACGCATTAGAAAAATTGATTAGCATTTTTCCTAGGTTAATACATCTTTAAACTTGCACCATACGAAATTTCAACAATTTATATTAATCGGATCAACCAATATTGACAGAAATGAAATTTCCGTTCGCATTCAAATTACACTATAAACATTGAATTAACAATCAACGTTTCTGCTTTAAAAATCCTAACTTTGTATGCTAATTCAAGATAGGGAATCAAATTTCCAAATTAAAACGTTTGAAATTTTACTAATGATTTTATTTTTACTGTAACTTGAAGAACAGTGTCCTCAACCTATTGTAAAGCTTCAAAGTGATGACCAAAATATGACGAAGATTAACAACCTATTTTGTTTTAAAAAGAATCCTAAGTTTTAAAAGGATTTATCTAAAGAAATATACATCTTTCTCTACTTTCTTGTACTAAGACATGAAATATTGATGAACATCTCACCACAGAGCTTCCAGTATAATAGCCATATCACAGAACAATTGATTTTCAATATATGTCAACTAAAGATTATACGAACAATTTTCCAGTTTAAATTTCAAGATAGTATGTTTACTCACCTTGAAAATATAGGAACAGAGATGCTTCTGTTTTGTTGAAGAAACAGTTTATATCCTCTTCTCTTTTCCTCTTCAGTGAATTGTTTCAAGCTTGAATAAAAATGATGTTTTGTTTTCCTTTTTAATTTCTGTTCTTTGATGAGTTGTTTGAACGAAAATAGACTAAAGGTTTATACATGTGTATGTAGATATATATAGATTGGTATACAGGGGAAGGCATAGGCAAGACACTCTTTCCTCTTTTTCAGTTTGTACTGAGTATGGGTAGGTTTGAAAGCATTTAATGAAAACATGGCTGATACCTTGCATTTAATGAAAGGATGTAGTGCAACTTACAGCAAAGTGTTGTTTTGCTTTTATGAGTACTATGTTGTTATGTGCTAAGGACATAGCATCCATTGCTTGTCTTGATTTGCACGTTAATAAATATGTAAGTGTTGTTTTGCTTTATTTTCTTATTTAAATACTTACTTTTATTTGTTTACAACACTTAATTTATTAGCTAATGTTTGTTTTTATTTTGTTTTGTTCTTTTGTGATCAAGTCTTGTTCTTGTTTTACTTTGCTAAATGAAAGAGTTTTGTTTAAGTTATATTTAAAAGTTTTAACTAAAAAAGATTAAATTTGTTCATATTTTATTTTATTATTTTAAACAACTTCTTATTTGTTATTTGTTTGTTCTTTCTTTAATTAGTATTATATATGTCTTTTTAAACTTAACATCAATTTTTATTTATTTTATAACTCATAGAATTTTATAATATTAATCTTAACAATATTTTTATTTCTTTCGGAATTCTCAAATTTAAATTCAATAATTTAAATAATTTACCAAATTTTTTAAATTCAAAATTTTCGGGATGTTACAATATCCCCTACTTAAGGAAATTTCGTCCTCGAAATTGAAAGAGAAAGAAACACAAACGAAGAATATACGAATTCAAAAATAAGGAAATGACTTACAGTTTAAGCCGAAATGTCTATTCTGCAGTTGGGATATGATTTCTTCATATTATCTTCAGTCTCCCAAGTACAGTCCTTTGGATCGCCACTCCATTGAACTTTGACTAGCTTCACAACTTTATTTCACAATCACTTCTCATCACAATCAACAATTTTTATCGGTTCCCTCTTTACTGCCAAATTAGGAGTGATTTCTAGATCTTGCTGAGCAGCTTCTTCAATAATATCATCTGGGTTGTGCACATACTTCCGAAGATTAGAAATGTGAAACACATCATGTACTCCAGATAACCAGTTGGGTAGCTGGACTCGATAAGCTAGAGAACCAATCCTTTCCAGAATAGGAAAAGGGCCAATATAACGCGGTGCTAGCTTTCCAGTTTTCCCGAATATTAATACACCCCGCATCGGAGATACTTTCAGAAATACAGAATCTCCAACTTGAAATTCTAAAAATCTTCTTCGGCGGTCATAATAGCTTTTGTGACGACTTTGAGCAGTTATTAATTTCTTTCGAATAAAATCTACCTTCTCAGTGGCTTCTTTGATCATATCCGGTCCTAAGACGAGTCTGTCACCTGATTCTATCCAGCATATAGGTGATCGACACGGACGACCATATAAAGCTTCGAAAGGAGCCATTTCTATACTGGCCTGATAGCTGTTATTATATGAGAATTCAACCAGATGTAAATGGACCTCCCATGAACCACCAAAATCATGAACACAAGAACGTAATAGGTCTTCTAGAATTCGGTTGACCCTTTCAGTCTGTCCATCTGATTGCGGATGATAAGCAGTACTGAATTTTAATTTCGTTCCCAATGCATCCTGAAATGCCTCCCAGAATCTACTAGTGAAGATCGGGTCACGATCACTCACTATACTACTGGGAATACCATGGAGGCGAACAATTTCCTTTACGTATATACCTGCTAAGCTTGCTGCAGTTCGAGTGGATTTCACTGGAATAAAGTGAGCAGTTTTGGTTAGACGATCCACTATAACCCAAATTGCTTCATTTCCCTTCTTGGTTCGTGGCAATCCGTCGATGAAATCCATCGATACCTGATCCCACTTCCATTTCGGTACTTCCAAAGGTTGAAGTAAACCGGCCACTTTCCTTTGATCGCTTTTGATTTGTTGACAAGTAGCACAGCGACTCACATATATCAATATGTCTCTCTTCATCGTCTTCCACCAGAATGTTCTTTTAATATCTCGATACATTTTATTGACTCTTGGATGGATACTGAATTTGGACTTGTGGCATTCGTCCAAAACTTCTCGTTTCAATTCTGGGATATCTGGCACACAAAGCCTGCCTTTCATCCTTATAACTTCTCTATTATCTATTTCAAAACTAGTATCCTCACCCTGGCATATCCTTGTATGGATCCCTCGAAGAAACTCATCTTCATTTTGCCTGCTCGCGATCTTCTTAAGAAGAGTAGGAGTGATAATAAGATATGCGAGAACAACATGTCTTCTGCTCAAAGCATCGGCAACTACATTGGCTTTTCCCGGCGTATACAGAATATCTAGATCATAGGATGCCAGAAATTCCAACCAACGTTGTTGTCGCAGATTCAGATCCTTCTGGGTAAAGAGGTATTTCAAGGATTTATGGTCGGTGAATAATTCGAATTTTTCACCTAAAACAAAGAGAGTTTATTAAGTATATTGTTTTAAGTTATATTAATTTCGTAAATTGTTAAGAAGCTGAAAAGATTCTTACCCAGAAGATAGTGTCGCCAAATTTTTAAAGCGAAAACAACAGCCAAAAGCTCCAAATCATGTGTTGGGTAGTTCTTCTCATGCGGACGTAATTGTCTACTCGCGTAGGCAACTACCTTTCCATTCTGCATCAATACTGCACCTACCCCATCACCACACGCATCAGTATAGACAGATAAGCCTTGGTTCCCGTCAATAATAACGAGAACAGGAGCAGTAGTCAATCTCTTTTTCAATTTCTGGAAAACTTCATCACATCTTGAAGTCCAATCGAATTTAGAATTCTTCATTGTTAGCTTAGTCAATGGGCTAGCCAACTTAGAAAAATCCTGTACAAACTTCCTATAATATCCCGCTAAACCGAGAAAACTTCGAACTTC
This sequence comes from Allium fistulosum, assembly GCA_030737815.1. NCBI lineage: Eukaryota > Viridiplantae > Streptophyta > Magnoliopsida > Asparagales > Amaryllidaceae > Allium > Allium fistulosum. The sequence continues at coordinate 47,828,633 of CM060906.1, forward strand.
TCTAGGAGTAGTGGGTTGCTTCCAGTCCACGATTGCAGAAATCTTGCTTGGATCAATAGAAATTCCTTCTTTATTAACAATATGACCGAGAAATTTGACTTCTTTGACCCAAAAGTGACACTTAGAAAATTTAGCGAATAAGACATTCGTCCTTAATATCTCCAAAACAATTCTGAGATGTGCAGCATGCTCCTCTTCAGTTATGGAGAAAATCAAGATATTATCAATAAATACAAGGACAAATTTGTTCAATACTTCTCGAAATACTCGGGTCATTAAATCCACGAAATACGCGGGAGCGTTGGTCAGTCCGAAGGGCATAACTAACCATTCGTAGAACATACCTGGACCTCTAAAAGCGGTAAAATGAACACAATCCTCAGCTATTCGCAGCTGATGGAATCCCTGAGCTAAATCCATCTTAGAAAAGAATCGAGCGCCATGAAGTTGATCAAATAGATCGTCAATTCTAGGTAAAGGGAATTTGTTCTTGAGAGTTTGTTTATTGAGGTCGCGGTAATCTACACACAATCTTAAAGATCCGTCCGATTTAGCTACAAATACAACGGCTGAACCCCATTCGGAAACACTAGGGCGAATCAATCCTTTCTTTAGCAAATCTCGAGTTTGATCGATTAATTCAGTTTTTTCCCTTGGTGCCATCCTGCGACTTGCGTGAACAACAGGACGAGCATTGGGTACTAAGTCAATTCGGAAATTTATTTCTCTGTGTGGAGGTAAGGAATTTACTTCTTCAAATACGTCTAAAAATTCCCGAACAATAAGTATAGACTGCAAACTGGGTTCAGGATATCCCAAAGTATACATCAGTCTATCTCTTCTTGGACTCGGATCCTCACAAGAGATTTCAATAAAATTTCCAAGGTTTGTTTTGACTAAAACGGTCCGATTATTACAATCCAATATAGCTTCGTATTTCGATAACCAGTTCATTCCGAGTATGATTTCAAATTCATTGAATTCGAGGATATAAAGGTTGATAGGAAATTGATAGTGAGCACATGAAATAGGAACCTTCTTACAATACAAACAAAGAATGGCGGGACCTCCAACTGGATTTTTCACGCAAATAGGATCGGTAGAAAATTTAGCTTTAAGTCCTAATTCTCTTACGGTTTGTTGGGAGATAAAACTATGTGAAGCTCCTGTGTCAAATAAAACTCTAACAGTTCTACCATAAGTAGTAAGGTTACCTTCCAGAACACCTTTTCCTTTATCAGCTTTCGAAGTTGAAGGGTCTTTCTTTATCGCATAAACATTGGCTACCTGTGCTGGCTTCATTAACGGGCAATCTTTAATAACATGTCCAGACTTGTGACAATTATAGCATCCTTTAACTTGCTACTTCGGTTTTGTGCAATTGTTTGAATAATGGCCCTTCTCTTGGCAGTTGTAACAAGTTATATTGCTTGTCGAATTTCCTTGACTGCTCTTTTTATCTTTGTTTTGTTGTGGCCCTTTGCCCCCATACTTCCTCTTCTTCCAGTTCTGATTTTTTGAATTTCCTCCTTCCTTTGGAATCTCCTGCATATCCAACGTGGCATACCTGTATCCCATATCAATAAGATCAGAAAAAGATTCCTTGACGTGTGCTGTCATTCTTTCGTGATACTTCTGGTTCATTCCACGGATAAACCTTTCATTCTTCTTAAGAGGTGTGTTTAACAACTCTGGACCAAAACGGGATAGTTCGTTGAACTTATTTAAATACTCTTCAAATGTCAGGCTTCCTTGTTTTAAATCCAAAAATTCTTGATACATTCTGGAAATTCCCGCCGACGGCATATAACGCTTTTCGAACACCTCCTTAAAACGATCCCAAGAAAACTCTTCCTCTGGTTCATCTATAATAACTGTTTCCCACCAAGCTGAAGCTTCCTCTTGGAGTTGCCAAGAAGCTATATGTCTCTTCTGCTCGTCTTGCAGCTTAAGTCCTTTAAAGATTTTCTCACACGATCTTATCCATGCTTGAGTCTCAACAATTGACTCTTTACTCGTGAATGATTTGCCACCAAGCTTTGCGAAATTTTTATACAAATCAGCCAGATTCGGCTGCTGCTGGATATCTATTTCTGCTACTACTGCTGGAGGATCTTAGTTTGGTGCTGCTGCATTCCCCTGACCCCTAGTTCTTCCTCGACGTCCACTCATTCTTACTTATCCAAAATTAGTAAGAAAATTGATTTAGATATACGGACGAATATCTTAAGGAATATTAGCAGTAAAAAGAAATAGACTAAGAAATTTTAAAGTTTTCAGTCTTGGTTATACTCATTCTAGGGTATACTTCACCATATCTCTAATGAGCCATCTAATGTGTTATACTCCGTAGCTAAAGTTCTTACTCAACCAGAAGCTCTGATACCAATTTGTCACGATCCAAAATTCATCATTCGAAAATAGACATCAAATACTTCACTTGTATTCGACTGCCAAAATTCAAACGTCAAATTTCAGTTCGGATGGAGCTTATAACAACAATTAGATGAATATAAAACAGCGGAACAGAATCAATATCATAAATATCATCACAGATACAACATCACATAAAATCCATACTTTATCAGAGTATTTAATACATATACTACAACTCCAAATACACCATCATGATAATACAACAGTAATCATATGTCCAAAAGTCTTCAGATGAAAGGAGTAATAACGGACTCCCAAAAGCTAAACACCTGAGATCTCCAAAAAGCTCCTAAGAATATCTCCCAGATAAAAGCTCCAAAATACAGCTGACTCCAAAATACGGAAACCTGCTACTAGGCTGCCCGTGTTGAAATAATGGGCACCCATAGTTTAGGAAAGAAAACAATAAACTCCGAATCAGTCATGGGATTGGTATGAGTAAACAAAAACAGTTGTATTTAAATAAACAAGATTTATAAAAGAATTTTCGGTATGCTTTTGAAAATGGAACTACCATAAGACCTCCCACCACACACACAATGCAAACGCAGAATTGGAAGAGATTTCTTCTTATGATAGTTAAATATACTTGGTACGAGGAAAATTTCTTTGATATTATTACTAGTGCATAGTGTAGAAAACATTTCGAAAATATAATATTAATCTTAGCCAGCATAGACATTTCGAACTATGTCTACTATAGCTACCATCTAAACAGTGGGGCGCCACCATAAGTAAATGGCAGGTTCTACAACTAGAACCGTACAGGGTTTCGTATTGGGAATTGGATTTCCAACAATGGTCAGGCCAAGGAACTTCCCATTGCCATATGGAAACGCCTCTGGAAGGACGTCCCGAGAACCAAACCGGATCTCTACCAACACAAGGTCGGGTTACCCCTAACTGGGTAACTACTGACACGAGTATGCCATCTCCCGGTTGTAACCAACCTTTAACCGGGGCCCCAGCAACAAATCACAAAGTAAGATATATATATATACTTGCGACATCCACATAAGTTAAGTATCTGGGCTCCATACCATGATACCACTTCTATCCAGAAGGAAATGAACATACCCTAAGGGGCGCTACCCCCAATAACCTTGCTGCATCTTTCCTGTTTTGACCATTCCGGGGTGTGAGGTTCGACGAAGTCTCGTCCACAAAGCTACGCTTTTTCAAAAAGCCACGCTTTGGGTCAACAGATGATCAACCAATGATCATAAAGATAAATGATCAAACAAATGATCATATCACAAATGATCAAACACTGATCATCACTCAGCAACACTCAGCATGTCACATTACCAAATTGGGATATATCGCTGATAAATTTCAACTACATAACCTCTGAGCTCGTACGTCTCAGAGAAGGGTGTTAAGCTAAGAGAATAAATTCTCTGCCACCAACAGAAATGTATTTGAAAGAAATCGGCTTTATATCTCAAAGTGTAATGTCAGACACGTAACCATACAAGTCTGTTCCGGGCTCGAACAGAACCGAAGGCACTTCCAAAGAAGTCCTTGCAAACCCGAAAATTTTTCTAATCACGTCCGGACTTCCCGTCACAAAAGAGTGATATAAATCTCTATACCGGAGCAACTCGGTGCAGAGACATTCGACAGGTTGTCCTTTCATTTTCGAAAATATCCGGTCTTCAACACCGGTCTTCAAATGCCATCCATATACGACGTATCACTATATCGGAATGGGTAACCCGAATAGTGAGCGTTAATTTCAAAAACATGTGTATATGTTGTTCACAAAATTCATAGATTCGATGTGGGTTCCGGATAATTAACTAAAATCCGATTCCCTGTCGCATCGAAGTTTTTAAATGCCGTTTTACGGGCAAACAGGGTTTTCACATCAATACTGAACAAATCTCAATCACAGTGCAGTACATGGCAATTTACATCACATAGCATCACATACAGAACAGAAATATCAATATAGTGCACAGCAATAATTAATTATTTACCAATTTAATTGAATGGGATTTAATAAATTAACCAGATAATTATTTTTATCGATTTTTAAAATTAATGATTCATTATTCTTAATGATAAATTAATTAACCTTAATTTTCTTGATATATTAATTATTCCTTAATTTATTATTTTAATTAACTGCCAATTAAATTAATTAACTTAATTTTTCTAATCAACAAATTCTTAATTTACAAATCATTTAGACACTTAATTCTTTATTAATTAATTTTAATTACAAATTGTAATCGTTCATAATTTTCTTTCAAAATTATTAATTAATAAATATTATTTACCTTATTACCATTTGAAAATCTTCTTTATATATATTTGGAAATCAATTTATTTTAGTTAACAAAAATTTGATGTTAATCAACTAAATTTTTTTTTATTTAAATTAAATTATTTAAAGTATTCATTTGATTATTAAGTAACCGCTTGGTTTATTAAAACGTGTTTAAATCCAATATAGTGCTTAATAAATCTAAAATCTGTTAATAGCAAAACTTAAATTTATTTGGGCCAAACCCGTATTTAAAGAAACCCGAGCAAATCAGGATATTTCTCGAGTCCAACTCGAGTTCCTTCCGTGCTTTCCCTTTCTCCCTCTCGTACTTCTTCTCTGTTTTTTTTTCATTTTGCTTAAGGTTTTAACTTAACAACATACCAGGTTCAAGCTTCCTGATACAAGACCGACCTCGTGCACGTGCACGGAACAGCGACGCCGCTCTGGCGAACTACGCCACCACCCTCAGGTCGCAAATCGACCCCTCACTCGAGATCACAATCCAAACCATCGCGAAATACTCGAGATCGAAAAAAAGCTGAAAACTCGAACCCAAAAACTCGACCACCACGAGAAAAATACTTCGCCCCATCAACTCTGACCTCCTGACGTCATGAAACTCCGGCCATACGTCGACCATACCCTCCTCTATCTTCGTCTGAAATCGCGTGATACTCGATCGCGCAACAGTGGCAAAAATCGCGAGCTACAGAACATGAAAAAAACAGGAACCCAAACCCTACTATTGATCATTCCCAAAAATTCACGCATTAGAAAAATTGATTAGCATTTTTCCTAGGTTAATACATCTTTAAACTTGCACCATACGAAATTTCAACAATTTATATTAATCGGATCAACCAATATTGACAGAAATGAAATTTCCGTTCGCATTCAAATTACACTATAAACATTGAATTAACAATCAACGTTTCTGCTTTAAAAATCCTAACTTTGTATGCTAATTCAAGATAGGGAATCAAATTTCCAAATTAAAACGTTTGAAATTTTACTAATGATTTTATTTTTACTGTAACTTGAAGAACAGTGTCCTCAACCTATTGTAAAGCTTCAAAGTGATGACCAAAATATGACGAAGATTAACAACCTATTTTGTTTTAAAAAGAATCCTAAGTTTTAAAAGGATTTATCTAAAGAAATATACATCTTTCTCTACTTTCTTGTACTAAGACATGAAATATTGATGAACATCTCACCACAGAGCTTCCAGTATAATAGCCATATCACAGAACAATTGATTTTCAATATATGTCAACTAAAGATTATACGAACAATTTTCCAGTTTAAATTTCAAGATAGTATGTTTACTCACCTTGAAAATATAGGAACAGAGATGCTTCTGTTTTGTTGAAGAAACAGTTTATATCCTCTTCTCTTTTCCTCTTCAGTGAATTGTTTCAAGCTTGAATAAAAATGATGTTTTGTTTTCCTTTTTAATTTCTGTTCTTTGATGAGTTGTTTGAACGAAAATAGACTAAAGGTTTATACATGTGTATGTAGATATATATAGATTGGTATACAGGGGAAGGCATAGGCAAGACTCTTTCCTCTTTTTCAGTTTGTACTGAGTATGGGTAGGTTTGAAAGCATTTAATGAAAACATGGATGATACCTTGCATTTAATGAAAGGATGTAGTGCAACTTACAGCAAAGTGTTGTTTTGCTTTTATGAGTACTATGTTGTTATGTGCTAAGGACATAGCATCCATTGCTTGTCTTGATTTGCACGTTAATAAATATGTAAGTGTTGTTTTGGTTTATTTTCTTATTTAAATACTTACTTTTATTTGTTTACAGCACTTAATTTATTAGCTAATGTTTGTTTTTATTTTGTTTTGTTCTTTTGTGATCAAGTCTTGTTCTTGTTTTACTTTGCTAAATGAAAGAGTTTTGTTTAAGTTATATTTAAAAGTTTTAACTAAAAAAGATTAAATTTGTTCATATTTTATTTTATTATTTTAAACAACTTCTTATTTGTTATTTGTTTGTTCTTTCTTTAATTAGTATTATATATGTCTTTTTAAACTTAACATCAATTTTTATTTATTTTATAACTCATAGAATTTTATAATATTAATCTTAACAATATTTTTATTTCTTTCGGAATTCTCAAATTTAAATTCAAGAATTTAAATAATTTACCAAATTTTTTAAATTTAAAATTTTTGGGATGTTACACGACGTATCACTTATTCGGAATGGGTCGTGTGACACAAAGGTCCTCTCTCGGCTGAACCGAATAGTGAGCGCAATATTTAAAAATATATGGATATTGGGATTTCAATTAAGTCACAACTTATTACCCAAACTTCTCTTTTCAAATGGTTTAACAAATTATCATTTTCAAATCTTAAACAAAAAGATTCATTTTGACAACCTTCAACGGTTTTTACAATTTCCACAATTTAATATTTTTAAACAAAAGATTCATTCACAGATTTTCCAAATTAATTTCCATTTCAATTGGATTAACTCATTAAATCTTTAAAACAAAGATTTAATTCATAGCTTTCAAAAATAATTCATTCATAACTTGAAAAACCATTTTTCAATTCAAACTTGAAATTCTTTTACTTAAATTGGAAATTCATTTCTTATATGAAAGCTTTTATCATTTGAAAACAAATAGTTTTCATTCCGGAAATCTGATTCATTTATACGAGTTAAGGTTCTTTGGGTTAATTCAAATTCTCAAAATAGTATTTTAAAATGGTTCAAATTCATATAAACACATTGATAACATCTTTAACCATAATTTCCAATCATGGAATTCAATTCCAACTCTTGAATTCAAATTCAAATTGAATTATTTAAATTGGAAATTTTACCAAGTTATTCAAAATAACTTTTCTCTTAAAAAATCCTTTTCAAAAGCTTTAACATTTAACCCAAATCCATTTTCAAAATCAATTGAAATTAAAATTTTAATTTCAAAAACATTAAATTTAAATTATCTATGACTTAACCGATTTCCTCGTGAAATCATATTTGTGTGTGTATGGTGTAGTCCAGGGGTTTTACACAGTAGTGCAACATCATTCAATCATCACAGATCAGAATACAGAAATATAGTTGATAAGCGGTATAACTATAACGCTTATCTTTTATTCACAGATCACAGATAATAATAAAAATTTATCACAAATAAATAAGTTACATCATGAATGAATAAATTACATCATAGATCACAACACAATTCAGGATAATTCATGTAACAAAGCATCGCATATCAGGGATATCACATAATGCAAAGGATTTAATTCAATTAAATCATCCATATATAAGACCCATTAATTATCTAATTAATTTAAATCAGATCATTTATCTATGAATAAATTTACTAATCATGGTTAAATAAATAATTAATTAATTACAAACCATTTCTACTAATTATCCTTTAATTAACCTTTAATTAATAATTAATCATCTTCGATTTATTATCCCTAATTAATTGCAATAATTAATTTATTAATTAATTCCTTAATTAAAAATCATCCCTTAATTACTTTTATTAACTTACTAACCTTTAATTAATTATTTCTTCTTAAATTAATCACCTTAATTACATTAATTAATTATTGTCAAAAAATTAACCTTTAAACACTTGATTTAACAATCTTTAAATCATTGATTATTTTTCCATAATTACTTTCATTATATTCAAGTAACTAATTACCCTTTAATTATAAATTAAGAGATTGATTAAGTAATTAACTTTTTTGAAATAAATAATTTTTTTTATATGAATTAACTTAAGACTTTTTTAAGTTAATTAACAGATTTAAACATTATTTAAGATAAACTATTTATCTTAATCACATTAATAAATTATATTACTTAATTGATCACATTTGTTGAGTTTATTTATAATAAGCTTTTAAAACAAAGGTTAGATATACATATTAAACACTTTAACTAAATTAGTCTAAAATAATTTATTTTAAACCTTTGACTAATTCCAAAAATTAATAAGACAATTGTTTAAAAGAATTAGTTAAGGAATTTATTTCCAAAAACTTGTTTTGTTTTTCTAAATTTCAAAACTTTGTTAAATAAATTTCCGTTTCCTAAAACACTCGGGCCTAAGCTCCAAATTCCCGATCCCACTCTCGAGTCAGTATCCATCTTCTTCTTCTTCTTTTCTTTTCAAAATTTGGCTTGTTTTAAATTAAAAAGAAAAAGAAAACTGTTACAACTAGTTTAACATCCGCGTTCCACACAACTTCGGGCCAACGTTCGAAAAATTCGAGTACGAACCCGAGTTGCCTCCTACTTCCCCAAACCTTTGAAAACAACAGACAACCCATATCGCGTGCACGTGCACGACCAGAAACCTCGACGCCGTTCAACTCTCCGGCTCCCACCAACCCACAATCGATCCTAACAAGCAACTCGACGAAGCAAAACAGCGAAATTCGAAAGCAAACCCAAAATCAATATCTCGATCGAAACTGAGGTGAACACAATCGGCAAAACCATCGGTCGACGACAAACCACACCACCTGCATCCAAAGTGCTACGACCACAGACGCCCCTTGAAGCACCAAAGCCATTCCCCCCTATGCGATCTATATCGATGCGCCACCGTCGCCGTATGAACCCAGACAACTTCGTCTACCAAACACTGTTTCAAACTCTACCCCGATCAATTTCGACCACCATAATTGATAAGAAAATCTACGATCATTTTTCCTACAATCTACATCACGTCATCTCCCATTGGAATCGATCTCGAAGTTCGATTTCACCTAGATCATCGGAAATTGATGTTTCTCATAATTCAGTTCAACTCTAATTTCCAAGCGATTTCCAAAGTTAAAAATCATGATATCATCATTAAAATTCATAAATTTGCAACTCGAATTAGGATATGAATTCAAAACAAGAATTTGCGAACATCAAATTTTGAGTCTTTGATTTATTTTACTGTAATCTTTTATTTTTGAAATATTTACCTAGTATTTCTGCTTGCAGTTCTTTTTAAAAAGGAAAGTATATGGTTATCATAATTTCCTCTTCAAGTTTCTTAGCCTAATATCGATCTTTACAAAGAGTATTTGATTTTTTGGCTTAAGTTTGAAACCCTGTAACCAAAACCAAGGACCTGTAACTTAAAGTTAGAGATATATCTCTGTATACAGATACATAAACCCAACATGCACCTCATATTTCATAGCAGACTTCAATACCATCACAGGCAAATCATATATATATATATATATATATATATCAAACTTTTAAGAGATTATGAGGTTGGTTTGCTCACCTTAGATTGAAGACAGAGAACTTGCAAATGACTTTGGAAACTGGAATGAACTTCAGATTTTTGAAAGATGCTTTGATTTTCTTTAAAACTGAAATGCTTTTAGTTGCTACTCTTGATTTAAACACTGGACTACTTGATGTTGCTTGATAAACTTGCTTGAACTTTTATTTCAGGTTTTTTTGAACTTTTGAACTTGATTAAGTTTATTAGATATAGTGATGTTCATCTCCCTGGAATACTAAATCTTGCTGAACGAAATGGAATAAGGAAGTTGATATATAGGAGATGTGTTGTACAGGTGATGTTTGTTTTTGTACTAGGGACATGGCTGGTATGCTTGCATTAAATGCATGAAGCATGTTGCATTAATTACTCAAGTCCTCTATTTTCTTTTGCTTGCTCTAGCCTTGCATTAATTTACTCGGCTGATATGTATTATATTGTGTACTTTGTTTTGTATGTTGATATTTTCCTATAAACTTTGTTTATTTGTACAAAGATATTTTATTTTCATGTTTGAGTGTATTTTTTTTATTTTAATATGTTTACTTACTTTATATTTTATAAAACTATATATATTCATTTTCAAAATATAGATGAATTTCTAGATTTTATTTTGTTGTTAAATCTTATCTAATTTATTTACTTTATAGTTATCTTATATTTATTTTTATTTCCTGTTTAACATCTATTATTATTTAACTCTAATACTAATTATTTTATTTTCATTAATATTATTTAAATTCAAATTATCATCATTTCTAATTTTTTTTAAATCAATTTATTTATTTATTTTTATACTTGTGTCCAAAGTATATATTTTTTTTTTCAAAATCATTTATTTAAGATTTTATTTCAAATCCAATATATACATATATATTCACATATATACAAATTTTCAAATCCATATGACTTTATATATTTTCTATTTGAATCGGGGAAACTCGCTTCCATTTATAATTAATTTTACAATTTTTATTCAAAAATTCATTTAATTATCAATTTAAATTTAATTAAAATCTAGGGTCGTTATAGACTTCCCCTCTTAAAAGAATTTCGTCCTCGAAATTGCCAGGAGACACAAAGATAGATGAAGAATATTTCATCAAATCAACTGAATATCTATACTGCATTTGGCTTACCAAATCAGAATATCAATAATAGATACGAAACGAATCTGTTTTAACACTTCCCAAGATACTCGGGTTATCCAGATCTATGAAGTATGCAGTGGTATTGGTTAGTTCAAAGGGATAACTAACCATTCATAGAAACTTCTCGGAATCCCAAAGAATAGATAGATATATGGATACAATTTCAAAACTTTTAGTTTAGAACTAAAGTATACTTATCAACCATAACAAACAAAGTAACCAGTACATCCAAACAAATAATTCTGGTCCATTCGGAGTTTATGTCTCATTTTAATATATCGAATTTTCTTTTGGATCGACCAGAAATCATCGAAGAATTGGGAAAAGATGCTGAACAAAAGAGATTGATAGAGAAAAAATTGTTTCCTTGTTGTTACAGATATTGACCATTTATAGTCGTATTCCCCTGTCCCCTATCTCATCCTTTTCTTGCACTCATACTTACTATCAGTGGATAGTAAGAGAATTTACTGAGGCATATGGACAGATATCTTAAGGATTACTCATTCTAGGGTATACTTCACCCTATCTCTAATGAGCTACTTAATGTGTTATACTCCTGAGCTAAAGTTCAACCTTAGCTCTGATACCAAATTGTAAATACTCAAATTTTCACGTTCGAAAATCGACATCCATACTTTACATCATACTCGAATGCCGTAGATTCGACCGTTCAAATCCGAGTCGTCGGAGCTTATAACACAGTTAAGTAAATAACACAGCGGAAGAAAAAGAATAATACATTGATATACAATATATGGTACAACAGAGTGATACAATGAATATCAATATACATCAGAGATATGATACAAGAAATAGTAGCGGAAAAGAAAATAGATAACACCAATAGCGGATAATCTCCTCTCCAAAACGCCAATCCAGAAATAGCTTGAACTCTCAATAACGATGCACAAAGATAAGCAAGTGCAGTCCATATCCAAAGACTGAACTAGCTCCAGATAATCTACTGAACCTGACTATCTGAAAAACCCAACTCTAGACTGCCCGTGTAGAAAATTTTGAGCACCCAGACTTTATGAAAGAAACAATAAACTCCGGATCAGTCATGGGACTGGTGTGAGCAACAAAAACAGTTTATCTTTAAAACAAATAGCAAAAGAATTTTAAAGTCAATTCGTAATGCTTTTGGAAAATGAAACTACCATAAGGCCTCCCGCACACACACACAATGCAAACGCAGAATCGGAGGAGATTTCTCCTTATGATAGTCAAAGATGCTTACTACGCAAAAATCAAATCATTGGATATTATTATTAGTGCATAGTGGAAAACATTTCCAAAGTATAATATTAATCTTAGCCAACATAGGCATTTCACACTATGCCTACTATAGCTACCATCTAAACAGTGGGGCGCCACCATAAGTAAATGGCAGGTTCTACAACTAAAACCGTACAAGGTTCGTATTGGAAGAAGGATTTCCAACAAATGGTCAGGCTAAGGAACTTCCTTTCCTACTGCCGAATGGGATCGCCTCGGGCTGGACGTCCCGAGAGACAACTGCTCTCTGCCAACACAAGGCCGGGTTACCCCTGTAACTAGGTAACTCACGACTATGCCATCCCCCGGTCCTTTGGGACCTTTATCCGAGGCGCCTCGATAAACACACAATCCCACAATAAATGATATCGGAGTATCCACATAGGTTAAATACCAAGGCTCCATACCTGATACCACCCTTTTCCAAAAGGAAATGACATACCCTAAAGGGCGCGACTCTCATAACCTTGCCGCATATTCCTGTTTCGACCATTTCCGGGTTGTGAGGTCTGAAGAAGTCTCGTCCACAAAGCTACGCTTTTTCACAAAGCCACGCTTTGATCACAAATGATCAATAAATGATCATCAACACACAGCAACACTCAGCATGCCACATTACCAAATTGGGAGTATATCGCTGATAAATTTCAACTACATAACCTCTGAGCTCGTACGTCTCAGAGAAGGGTGTTAAGCTAAGAGAATAAATTCTCCGCCACCAACAAAAATGTATTTGAAAGAAATCAGCTTTATATCTCAAAGTGTAATGTCAGACATGTAACCATACAAGTCTGTTTCGGGTTCGAACAGAACCGAAGGCACTTCCGAAGAAGCCCTTGCAAATCCGGGTATTCACAATCCCGATCGGACTTCCCATCACTTAGGAGATCTCTATACCGACGCGACTCAGTGTAGAGACAATCAATAGGTTATCCTATCGTTCTTGCAAATACCCGATCTTCAACACCGGTCTTCAAATGCAATCCATATACGACTTATCACTTATTCGGAATGGGTCGTGTGACAAAAAGGTCCTCTCCCGGCTGAACCGAATAGTGAGCGCAATATTTAAAAATATATGGATATTGGGATTTCAATTAAGTCACAACTTATTACCCAAACTTCTCTTTTCAAATGGTTTAACAAATTACCATTTTCAAATCTTAAACAAAAAGATTCATTTTAACAACCTTCAACGGTTTAAAACATTTCCACACTTTAATATTTTTGAACAAAAGATTCATTCACAGATTTTCCAAATTAATTTCCATTTCAATTGGATTAACTCATTAAATCTTCAAAACAAAGATTTAATTCATAGCTTTCAAAAAGAATTCATTCATAACTTGAAAAACCATTTTTCAATTCAAACTTGAAATTCTTTTACTTAAATTGGAAATTCATTTCTTATATGAAAGCATTTATCATTTGAAAACAAATAGTTTTCATTCCAGAAATCTGATTCATTTATACGAGTTAAGGTTCTTTGGGTTAATTCAAATTCTCAAAACAATATTTTAAAATGGTTCAAATTCATATAAACACATTGATAACATCTTTAACCATAATTTCCAATCATGGAATTCAATTCCAACTCTTGAATTCAAATTCAAATTGAATTATTTAAATTGGAAATTTTACCAAGTTATTCAAAATAACTTTTCTCTTAAAAACTCCTTTTCAAAAGCTTTAACATTTAACCCAAATCCATTTTCAAAATCAATTGAAATTAAAATTTTAATTTCAAAAACATTAAATTTAAATTATCTGTGACTTAACCGATTTCCTCGTGAAATCCATATTTGTGTGTGTATGGTGTAGTCCAGGGGTTTTACACAGTAGTGCAACATCATTCAATCATCACAGATCAGAATACAGAAATATAGTTGATAAGCGGTATAACTATAACGCTTATCTTTTATTCACAGATCACAGATAATAATAAAAATTTATCACAGATAAATAAGTTACATCATGAATGAATAAATTACATCATAGATCACAACACAATTCAGGATAATTCATATAACAAAGCATCGCATATCAGGGATATCACATAATGCAAAGGATTTAATTCAATTAAAACATCCATATATAAGAACCATTAATTATCTAATTAATTTAAATCAAATCATTTATCTATGAATAAATTTACTAATCATGGTTAAATAAATAATTAATTAATTACAAACCATTTCTACTAATTATCCTTTAATTATTTATTAATTAACCTTTAATTAATAATTAATCATCTTCGATTTATTATCCCTAATTAATTGCAATAATTAATTTATTAATTAATTCCTTAATTAAAAATCATCCCTTAATTACTTTTATTAACTTACTAACCTTTAATTAATTAATTCTTCTTAAATTAATCACCTTAATTACATTAATTAATTATTGTTAAATAAATTAACCTTTAAACACTTGATTTATCAATCTTTAAATCATTGATTATTTTTCCTTAATTACTTTCATTATTTTCAAGTAATTAATTACCCTTTAATTATAAATTAAGAGATTGATTAAGTAATTAACTTTTTTGAAATAAATAATTTTTTTATATGAATTAACTTAAGACTATTTTTAAGTTAATTAACAGATTTAAACATTATTTAAGATCTATTTATCTTAATCACATTAATAAATTATATTACTTAATTGATCACATTTGTTGAGTTTATTTATAATAAGCTTTTAAAACAAAGGTTAGATATACATATTAAACACTTTAACTAAATTAGTCTAAAATAATTTATTTTAAACCTTTAACTAATTCCAAAAATTAATAAGACAATTGTTTAAAAGAATTAGTTAAGGAATTTATTTCCAAAAACTTGTTTTGTTTTTTTTTCTAAATTTCAAAACTTTGTTAAATAAATTTCCGTTTCCTAAAACACTCGGGCCTAAGCTCCAAATTCCCGATCCCACTCTCGAGTCAGTCTCCATCTTCTTCTTTTCTTTTCAAAATTTGGATTGTTTTAAATTAAAAAGAAAAAGAAAACTGTTACAACTAGTTTAACATCCGCGTTCCACACAACTTCGGGCCAACGTTCAAAAAATTCGAGTACGAACCCGAGTTGCCTCCTACTTCCCCAAACCTTTGAAAACAACAGACAACCCATATCGCGTGCACGTGCACGACCAGAAACCTCGACGCCGTTCAACTCTCCGGCTCCCACCAACCCACAATCGATCCTAACAAGCACCTCGATGAAGCAAAACAGCGAAATTCGAAAGCAAACCCAAAATCAATATCTCGATCGAAACTGAGGTGAACACAATCGGCAAAACCATCGGCCGACGATAAACCACACCACCTGCACCCAAACTGCTACGACCACAGACGCCTTGAACCACTGAAGCCATTCCCCCCTATGCGATCTATACCGATGCGCCACCGTCGCCGTATGAACCCAGACAACTTCGTCTACCAAACACTATTTCAAACCCTACCCCGATCAATTTCGACCACCATAATTGATAAGAAAATCTACGATCATTTTTCCTACAATCTACATCACGTCATCTCCCATTGGAATCGATCTCGAAGTTCGATTTCACCTAGATCATCGGAAATTGATGTTTCTCATAATTCAGTTCAACTCTAATTTCCAAGCGATTTCCAAAGTTAAAAATCATGATATCATCATTAAAATTCATAAATTTGCAACTCGAATTAGGATATGAATTCAAAACAAGAATTTGCGAACATCAAATTTTGAGTCTTTGATTTATTTTACTGTAATCTTTTATTTTTGAAATATTTACCTAGTATTTCTGCTTGCAGTTCTTTTTAAAAAGGAAAGTATATGGTTATCATCATTTCCTCTTCAAGTTTCTTAGCCTAATATTGATCTTTACAAAGAGTATTTGAATTTTTGGCTTAAGTTTGAAACCCTGTAACCAAAAACAGGGACCTGTAACTTAAAGTTAGAGATATATCTCTGTATACAGATACATAAACCCAACATGCACCTCATATTTCATAGCAGACTTCAATACCATCACAGGCAAATCATATATATATATATATATATATATATATCAAACTTTTAAGAGATTATGAGGTTGGTTTGCTCACCTTAGATTGAAGACAGAGAACTTGCAAATGACT
This sequence comes from Allium fistulosum, assembly GCA_030737815.1. Classification (NCBI taxonomy): domain Eukaryota; kingdom Viridiplantae; phylum Streptophyta; class Magnoliopsida; order Asparagales; family Amaryllidaceae; genus Allium; species Allium fistulosum. The sequence goes on from CM060906.1 coordinate 47,845,186, forward strand.
TTGGAAACTGGAATGAACTTCAGATTTTTGAAAGATGCTTTGATTTTCTTTAAAACTGAAATGCTTTTAGTTGCTACTCTTGATTTAAACACTGAAACTACTTGATGTTGCTTGATAAACTTGCTTGAACTTTTATTTCAAGTTTTTTTGAATTTTTGAACTTGATTAAGTTTATTAGATATAGTGATGTTCATCTCCCTGGAATACTAAATCTTGCTGAACGAAATGGAATAAGGAAGTTGATATATAGGAGATGTGTTGTACAGGTGATGTTTGTTTTTGTACTAGGGACATGGCTGGTATGCTTGCATTAAATGCATGAAGCATGTTGCATTAATTACTCAAGTCCTCTATTTTCTTTTGCTTGCTCTAGCCTTGCATTAATTTACTCGGCTGATATGTATTATATTGTGTACTTTGTTTTGTATGTTGATATTTTCCTATAAACTTTGTTTATTTGTACAAAGATATTTTATTTTCATGTTTGAGTGTATTTTTTTATTTTAATATGTTTACTTACTTTATATTTTATAAAACTATATATATTCATTTTCAAAATATAGATGAATTTCTAGATTTTATTTTGTTGTTAAATCTTATCTAATTTATTTACTTTATAGTTATCTTATATTTATTTTTATTTCCTATTTAACATCTATTATTATTTAACTCTAATACTAATTATTTTATTTTCATTAATATTATTTAAATTCAAATTATCTTCATTTCTAATTTTTTTTAAATCAATTTATTTATTTATTTTTATACTTGTGTCCAAAGTATATATATATTATTTATTTTTCAAAATCATTTATTTAAGATTTTATTTCAAATCCAATATATACATATATATTCACATATATACAAATTTTCAAATCCATATGACTTTATATATTTTCTATTTGAATCGGGGAAACTCGCTTCCATTTATAATTAATTTTACAATTTTTATTCAAAAATTCATTTAATTATCAATTTAAATTTAATTAAAATCTAGGGTCGTTACAGACTTCCCCCCTTAAAAGAATTTCGTCCTCGAAATTGCCAGGAGACACAAAGATAGATGAAGAATATTTCATCAAATCAACTGAATATCTATTCTGCATTTGGCTTACCAAATCAGAATATCAATAATAGATACGAAAACGAATCTGTTTTAACACTTCCCAAGATACTCGGGTTATCCAGATCTACGAAGTATGCAGTGGTATTGGTTAGTTCAAAGGGATAACTAACCATTCATAGAAACTTCTCGGAATCCCAAAGAATAGATAGATATATGGATACAATTTCAAAACTTTTAGTTTAGAACTAAAGTATACTTATCAACCATAACAAACAAAGTAACCAGTACATCCAAACAAATAATTCTGGTCCATTCGGAGTTTATGTCTCATTTTAATATATCGAATTTTCTTTTGGATCGACCAGAAATCATCGAAGAATTGGGAAAAGATGCTGAACAAAAGAGATTGATAGAGAAAAAATTGTTTCCTTGTTGTTACAGATATTGACCATTTATAGTCGTATTCCCCTGTCCCCTATCTCATCCTTTTCTTGCACTCATACTTACTATCAGTGGATAGTAAGAGAATTTACTGAGGCATATGGACAGATATCTTAAGGATTACTCATTCTACGGTATACTTCACCCTATCTCTAATGAGCTACTTAATGTGTTATACTCCTGAGCTAAAGTTCAACCTTAGCTCTGATACCAAATTGTAAATACTCAAATTTTCACGTTCGAAAATCGACATCCATACTTTACATCATACTCGAATGCCGTAGATTCGACCGTTCAAATCCGAGTCGTCGGAGCTTATAACACAGTTAAGTAAATAACACAGCGGAAGAAAAAGAATAATACATTGATATACAATATATGGTACAACAGAGTGATACAATGAATATCAATATACATCAGAGATATGATACAAGAAATAGTAGCGGAAAAGAAAATAGATAACACCAATAGCGGATAATCTCCTCTCCAAAACGCCAATCCAGAAATAGCTTGAACTCTCAATAACGATGCACAAAGATAAGCAAGTGCAGTCCATATCCAAAGACTGAACTAGCTCCAGATAATCTACTGAACCTGACTATCTGAAAAACCCAACTCTAGACTGCCCGTGTAGAAAATTTTGAGCACCCAGACTTTATGAAAGAAACAATAAACTCCGGATCAGTCATGGGACTGGTGTGAGCAACAAAAACAGTTTATCTTTAAAAACAAATAGCAAAAGAATTTTAAAGTCAATTCGTAATGCTTTTGGAAAATGAAACTACCATAAGGCCTCCCGCACACACACACAATGCAAACGCAGAATCGGAGGAGATTTCTCCTTATGATAGTCAAAGATGCTTACTACGCAAAAATCAAATCATTGGATATTATTATTAGTGCATAGTGGAAAACATTTCCAAAGTATAATATTAATCTTAGCCAACATAGGCATTTCACACTATGCCTACTATAGCTACCATCTAAACAGTGGGGCGCCACCATAAGTAAATGGCAGGTTCTACAACTAAAACCGTACAAGGTTCGTATTGGAAGTAGGATTTCCAACAAATGTTCAGGCTAAGGAAATTCCTTTCCTACTGCCGAATGGGATCGCCTCGGGCTGGACGTCCCGAGAGACAACTGCTCTCTGCCAACACAAGGCTGGGTTACCCCTGTAACTAGGTAACTCACGACTATGCCATCCCCCGGTCCTTTGGGACCTTTATCCGAGGCGCCTAGATAAACACACAATCCCACAATAAATGAGATCGGAGTATCCACATAGGTTAAATACCAAGGCTCCATACCTGATACCACCCTTTTCCAGAAGGAAATGACATACCCTAAAGGGCGCGACCCTCATAACCTTGCCGCATATTCCTGTTTCGACCATTTCCGGGTTGTGAGGTCTGACGAAGTCTCGTCCACAAAGCTACGCTTTTTCACAAAGCCACGCTTTGATCAGAAATGATCAATAAATGATCATCAACACACAGCAACACTCAGCATGCCACATTACCAAATTGGGAGTATATCGCTGATAAATTTCAACTACATAACCTCTGAGCTCGTACGTCTCAGAGAAAGGTGTTAAGCTAAGAGAATAAATTCTCCGCCACCAACAAAAATGTATTTGAAAGAAATCAGCTTTATATCTCAAAGTGTAATGTCAGACATGTAACCATACAAGTCTGTTTCTGGTTCGAACAGAACCGAAGGCACTTCCGAAGAAGCCCTTGCAAATCTGGGTATTCACAATCCCAATCGGACTTCCCATCACTTAGGAGATCTCTATACCGGCGCGACTCAGTGTAGAGACAATCAATAGGTTATCCTATCGTTCTTGCAAATACCCGATCTTCAACACCGGTCTTCAAATGCAATCCATATATGACGTATCACTTATTCAGAATGGGTCATGTGACACAAAGGTCCTCTCCCGGCTGAACCAAATAGTGAGCGCAATATTTAAAAATATATGGATATTGGGATTTCAATTAAGTCACAACTTATTACCCAAACTTCTCTTTTCAAATGGTTTAACAAATTACCATTTTCAAATCTTAAACAAAAAGATTCATTTTAACAACCTTCAACGGTTTAAACAATTTCCACACTTTAATATTTTTGAACAAAAGATTCATTCACAGATTTTCCAAATTAATTTCCATTTCAATTGGATTAACTCATTAAATCTTTAAAACAAAGATTTAATTCATAGCTTTCAAAAAGAATTCATTCATAACTTGAAAAACCATTTTTCAATTCAAACTTGAAATTCTTTTACTTAAATTGGAAATTCATTTCTTATACGAAAGCTTTTATCATTTGAAAACAAATAGTTTTCATTCCGGAAATCTGGTTCATTTATACGAGTTAAGGTTCTTTGGGTTAATTCAAATTCTTAAAACAATATTTTAAAATGGTTCAAATTCATATAAACACATTGATAACATCTTTAACCATAATTTCCAATCATGGAATTCAATTCCAACTCTTGAATTCAAATTCAAATTGAATTATTTAAATTGGAAATTTTACCAAGTTATTCAAAATAACTTTTCTCTTAAAAACTCCTTTTCAAAAGCTTTAACATTTAACCCAAATCCATTTTCAAAATCAATTGAAATTAAAATTTTAATTTCAAAAACATTAAATTTAAATTATCTGTGACTTAACCGATTTCCTCGTGAAATCCATATTTGTGTGTGTATGGTGTAGTCCAGGGGTTTTACACAGTAGTGCAACATCATTCAATCATCACAGATCAGAATACAGAAATATAGTTGATAAGCGGTATAACTATAACGCTTATCTTTTATTCACAGATCATAGATAATAATAAAAATTTATCATAGATAAATAAGTTACATCATGAATGAATAAATTACATCATAGATCACAACACAATTCAGGATAATTCATATAACAAAGCATCGCATATCAGGGATATCACATAATGCAAAGGATTTAATTCAATTAAAACATCCATATATAAGAACCATTAATTATCTAATTAATTTAAATCAGATCATTTATCTATGAATAAATTTACTAATCATGGTTAAATAAATAATTAATTAATTACAACCCATTTCTACTAATTATCCTTTAATTATTTATTAATTAACCTTTAATTTATAATTAATCATCTTCGATTTATTATCCCTAATTAATTGCAATAATTAATTTATTAATTAATTCCTTAATTAAAAATCATCCCTTAATTACTTTTATTAATTTACTAACCTTTAATTAATTAATTCTTCTTAAATTAATCACCTTAATTACATTAATTAATTATTGTTAAATAAATTAACCTTTAAACACTTGATTTATCAATCTTTAAATCATTGATTATTTTTCCTTAATTACTTTCATTATTTTCAAGTAATTAATTACCCTTTAATTATAAATTAAGAGATTGATTAAGTAATTAACTTTTTTGAAATAAATAATTTTTTTATATGAATTAACTTAAGACTTTTTTTAAGTTAATTAACAGATTTAAACATTATTTAAGATAAACTATTTATCTTAATCACATTAATAAATTATATTACTTAATTGATCACATTTGTTGAGTTTATTTATAATAAGCTTTTAAAACAAAGGTTAGATATACATATTAAACACTTTAACTAAATTAGTCTAAAATAATTTATTTTAAACCTTTAACTAATTCCAAAAATTAATAAGACAATTGTTTAAAAGAATTAGTTAAGGAATTTATTTCCAAAAACTTGTTTTGTTTTTTTTTCTAAATTTCAAAACTTTGTTAAATAAATTTACGTTTCCTAAAACACTCGGGCCTAAGCTCCAAATTCCCGATCCCACTCTCGAGTCAGTCTTCATCTTCTTCTTCTTCTTTTCTTTTCAAAATTTGGCTTGTTTTAAATTAAAAAGAAAAAGAAAACTGTTACAACTAGTTTAACATCCGCGTTCCACACAACTTCGGGCCAACGTTCGAAAAATTCGAGTACGAACCCGAGTTGCCTCCTACTTCCCCAAACCTTTGAAAACAACAGACAACCCATATCGCGTGCACGTGCACGACCAGAAACCTCGACGCCGTTCAACTCTCCGGCTCCCACCAACCCACAATCGATCCTAACAAGCACCTCGATGAAGCAAAACAGCGAAATTCGAAAGCAAACCCAAAATCAATATCTCGATCGAAACTGAGGTGAACACAATCGGCAAAACCATCGGCCGACGACAAACCACACCACCTGCACCCAAACTGCTACGACCACAGACGCCCCTTGAACCACCGAAGCCATTCCCCCCTATGCGATCTATACCGATGCGCCACCGTCGTCGTATGAACCCAGACAACTTCGTCTACCAAACACTGTTTCAAACCCTACCCCGATCAATTTCGACCACCATAATTGATAAGAAAATCTACGATCATTTTTCCTACAATCTACATCACGTCATCTCCCATTGGAATCGATCTCGAAGTTCGATTTCACCTAGATCATCGGAAATCGATGTTTCTCATAATTCAGTTCAACTCTAATTTCCAAGCGATTTCCAAAGTTAAAAATCATGATATCATCATTAAAATTCATAAATTTGCAACTCGAATTAGGATATGAATTCAAAACAAGAATTTGCGAACATCAAATTTTGAGTCTTTGATTTATTTTACCGTAATCTTTTATTTTTGAAATATTTACCTAGTATTTCTGCTTGCAGTTCTTTTTAAAAAGGAAAGTATATGGTTATCATCATTTCCTCTTCAAGTTTCTTAGCCTAATATTGATCTTTACAAAGAGTATTTGAATTTTTGGCTTAAGTTTGAAACCCTGTAACCAAAAACAGGGACCTATAACTTAAAGTTAGAGATATATCTCTGTATACAGATACATAAACCCTACATGCACCTCATATTTCATAGCAGACTTCAATACCATCACAGGCAAATCATATATATATATATATATATATATATATATATATATATATATATATCAAACTTTTAAGAGATTATGAGGTTGGTTTGCTCACCTTAGATTGAAGACAGAGAACTTGCAAATGACTTTGGAAACTGGAATGAACTTCAGATTTTTGAAAGATGCTTTGATTTTCTTTAAAACTGAAATGCTTTTAGTTGCTACTCTTGATTTAAACACTGGAACTACTTGATGTTGCTTGATAAACTTGCTTGAACTTTTATTTCAGGTTTTTTTGAACTTTTGAACTTTTGAACTTGATTAAGTTTATTAGATATATTGATGTTCATCTCCCTGGAATACTAAATCTTGCTGAACGAAATGGAATAAGGAAGTTGATATATAGGAGATGTGTTGTACAGGTGATGTTTGTTTTTGTACTAGGGACATGGCTGGTATGCTTGCATTAAATGCATGAAGCATGTTGCATTAATTACTCAAGTCCTCTATTTTCTTTTGCTTGCTCTAGCCTTGCATTAATTTACTCGGTTGATATGTATTATATCGTGTACTTTGTTTTGTATGTTGATATTTTCCTATAAACTTTGTTTATTTGTACAAAGATATTTTATTTTCATGTTTGAGTGTATTTTTTTATTTTAATATGTTTACTTACTTTATATTTTATAAAACTATATATATTCATTTTCAAAATATAGATGAATTTCTAGATTTTATTTTGTTGTTAAATCTTATCTAATTTATTTACTTTATAGTTATCTTATATTTATTTTTATTTCTTGTTTAACATCTATTATTATTTAACTCTAATACTAATTATTTTATTTTCATTAATATTATTTAAATTCAAATTATCATCATTTCTAAAAAAAAAATCAATTTATTTATTTATTTTTATACTTATGTCCAAAGTATATATATTATTTATTTTTCAAAATCATTTATTCAAGATTTTATTTTAAATCCAATATATACATATATATTCACATATATACAAATTTTCAAATCCATATGACTTTATATATTTTCTATTTGGATCGGGGAAACTCGCTTCCATTTATAATTAATTTTACAATTTCTATTCAAAAATTCATTTAATTATCAATTTAAATTTAATTAAAATCTAGGGTCGTTACAATTCTACCAACAAATGTCATCAATGGGGTATAATTAATTAACTACATAATTATTTTCTATCACTATTAATTTTATCATCAAATTATACTTCATTAAAATTATCAATTATTTATATAGAAATGTTGTACTCGTCAATGCGAGTCTGACATCGAAGACCGCGAGTTAAACGGACTTCCTATGGGTACGTTATGATTACACAGTTTTAAACTATTAATTTTTAAACTAAAATAAACAAACAACTAACTAACCCAAATCTATTACACCTGACCTAAGCCAAATACCCCAAACCAGAGACCAGTTGCTCCTTCCCCAAACCCAATAGTTTTCCCTAGAATCAAAACCAATATCAGCTGCCTCTTCCCTGAACCCATCACCGTGCACCAAAACCGTGCGCACATGCGCACAGTGACATCACTACCCAACCCTCTGACCGATGATCTGAGATCACCCATAGAAGCCAAATGCCATGCTCGACTCACCCTCCCCTTTGATCGCCTCCACCTCAACCTGACCCCACAAAACTAAAATCGAAGAAAACAAGCTTCTAGGAATTCGCGTTTCTAACCTCAACGGCTGTCGCTCCCCTCAACGTTAGCCCTATGCTCCACCACCATTGGGACTGCCACTGCCTGATGCACCCCCCCCCACGTCTATGGCCGACTCGATGCCGCTATATGCCATCCACTGCTAAATTCATCAACACCCCGACAACATAGACCCTAACCCTAACCTGAGCTCGACCACACAACTCCAACCACCAATGACCACGCAACCACATCCACCGCCTTCGCCATCACCCAAGGCTGTTTCTGCTTCTGCTTCAACCACTCCACGCCAAACCCTCTAGGTCATCAAAAATTCAATTTTGAACCAAACACAATTCATCTCATCACCACGATGTAGATACAAACATGCGTACACCCTCCGTTCATCGATCTAAGCTCGACGAAAAAGCGATAATGTTCAAACATTTACTACGGTTGACACCCACAACACTACACTCGACGAAACGACACTCGGTTATTTTTAAAAATAGCTAGACAATAAGATGAACATCCTATCAGTTAAACACTTTAGTTAGATTTGTACGGATTGAGTGGTAAGGATTTTTTAATTAAGACATGGAAATGATTTTCACACAAAGTAGAGAGTGGAAAGAAGCAGGAAGAAGAAAGTGCGTGTTTGTACATCTCTGTATATGTTTTCTTCTTTTTTCTTTCACAATAAGCTTTTCTTTCATTTCAAAGAAAATGTTAATAAAAATGATTTTTAAAACAATTACTTAAACATGATTTTCATTCTCAAACAAGCTATTAACAAATTATTCAACATTTATCATTTCATCAAAACATTAAACAAAGATTTAGCATCTCACCTTCCACATTATTTCAAATGCAAAATCCAAATCCAAGCTTAAGTTTTAAAATTTTGATCTTTGAGTTAAAAAGATATGATTTTTTTCTTTCCAAATTTAAAAAGATAGAGAAGATGGAAAAATGGAGTTAAAAAGATGAAGTATAAAATGAAAGATGCATATATATGAGACGAAGTAAAAATATAAAAATTAAAATAAAATAAAAAGTCAAACCCCAAAATGCCCTTAAATCGCATTTTCAACTTTTACATTAAATCTCAAGCCACCAAAATGTCAAGCATATGCAAACATTTTGGATAATAGTGTGGCTCAAGTACTTTTGTTCATTTGATTGTTTAGGGAATATTACATCATTTCATATTCAAATTTTAAATATACTTAATTTTTTTGTTATCATTTTTTTCTTTATTTCTTCTTACATTCCAAAATATAAAGTCTTTTCTTTAAACACTTGACTATTGTTTTAAAGCATATGCAAGGGTATTTCGAATTTCTACAACTTGTCGTTCAACAAAAAGTTGAAAATCCGAAAAGCATGTTTCTATCACATTTTTAGTTTTCCGTTGAACTGCCTATTTATGTAAACAAAATTCAATAATGAATTTTCTATCATTAGTTATAAATTAAAAAGAGAGTTATTTAATTATAAAAACCATTTGTTGAATGTTTAAAATAAATTAAATATCCACAAATCAAAGCGATAAAATTTCAGGTCATTACAGGTTCGAATTAATACCAACCGTTATATTAGATTCTTTTAAATCTAGATCGTTCATTCTAGGTCAAATTTACAATCGCCGCCATCCACCGGTCGATCACTATTCCCCCACCGGTCAACCGCTAGCGATCGGCTGGTCAAAGTTAGGGGTTGATGAGTTATTTAACTTTGTTAATAGTTTGTTTATTCCCCTAATTACGTTATATAGACACACACACACACAACTGATTTAATTAACGTTAATTATTCTTAACCTTTAAGCAACTATTAACATTAACGAACGGTAATTAATTTTATTTATTTCCTTAATTACATATATAATTATTTACAATCCAAAATATTCAAACGTTAATAACCTTATCGTTTGCACTCCAATCGTAAAACTTTATATATGAAAATTAATCAGAAAATCGCTATGACACAAAGGTGCAAGTTTCATAGCCAAATTCTGACGTTTGTAAAAATTCCATTTATTGGCTTTAATAATGGAATGAATTCGCTTTAATTAAATATCGTTCAATTTACAAGGTGTTACATTGTAGGTTTTACAAAATCATTATATAATTTTTCATGTATCCATTGTACATGAATTTAAATTTAATAAAATCGAAGGACAAAAATTTACGTAAATAGATTTTAATGCTTATATATAAAGAAAATTAATTTTTTTGTTTGATCCGAATACAATATACATGTATATCAAATTAATAAAATAAAATATATTCATTATATGTATACATATTGTATTTCTATGTATTAAAATCAATTTTACATATATATATAAATTCAAAAATAAAAAAATGTTTTTATTTATTTATTTTTGACTGCAAGCATATTGTAGGATATATATGTACATAATTTTTTTATTTTACATACAAATATATATAATCCATCTAATGCATGGTGACATCACTTATATATGCAGACTCATGATATTGATCATATAAACAATGACAACATAACTATATAATAAATAATATATATGATATAAAATAGATTATTACCTTTCGCCAAAGTCTAATCGAAAAACCTAGAAACTTTGAATATACACACTCTTAGAATCAAACCCATAATCCAGAAATTCTTACCTTTTGAATGCAACTACCCCTGGCAATCGAATTGAATTTTATTTGACGTTTTAGAGCTTGAAAATTTGAGAAATAGGGATGGGGAGTGTCCTACCTAATCTGATGTCGAGGAGAAGCCAAAAGTCAAGAGAGAAAATGAGGGTTAGAGTGATTAGAATACAAAAGATCATAAGGAGTAAAGTAAGGATCTAGATCCTATTTTTCTCTTACCTAATCTCCACCTTTTAATTTAAAATCTAACGCACCCTTAGCCATCATATGGCTGGCCCCACTTTCCTCATCATAGCTGCACTCTATCAAGCTCATTTGGGCCTCAAAATCATTTCAAGCCCAATCAGTAATTGACACATTTAAATCCAATTTAAACGTGTATCGATATCATATATCGATCAATGTATTTATAACTATTATCTACACACATTTTAATATTGATCAACAAACATCAAATAAAATTTTATAATTAATATTTCATAAATATTATTTATAACAATTATAATTAAATTAAATCAGATGGTAATACGTGCATTCAATGTTTCGGTTGTTTGATTCTTAGGTGTAAATTCGGTCAGTAATTAATATCGAACAATTCGAATACTAACGTTTACATGTCACTTAGCTGGCGGTGTGACATTATAATCAAATTTATTGCTTATTTGGCTTTAGTAAAATCTAATTTTACTTTATTAAGCATTACCCGGTAGTGACAATTATTTCCACCAATTCTCTTCGTCTAAACTATATCACATTTGGACTTATGGAATATGGTAATGGTCAAAATTCCAGTATCGTCCATATTAAACTTTATAGTCCAAACAAAAAGACCTGTTTAATGATCCACCTTTTCGACCTTCAGAAGTCGACACTAATACAACCACAATATTCATGCGTCGAGCATCCGAGTGTTGAAAAGACAAATTGTGGGGAAAAAGAAGGAGAAGACAGAACATAATTGCACATCGTACCGAGTAATATATAATATACAACAGATCTTTACAAAAGAAAACTATAATATACGTACATCAATCAGAGTACACTAGTCACTAATCATCAGCCTGGACAGTTATAACAACCTGTCCTCACAATTGCTGATAACTAAAACAGCCAATGCAACAGAAATAAAATATACGCGAGTACATCTTGGATGCATCCAGCCTGTCTCATGAAGCTACAAAGCATCTAAACTAATCAGTAAATATACTCGATTTGACCCGAGCATTATAAGAAAAATAGCACCTGGATCAGTCCAGTAAACCAGCATGAGAAAACACACCTCAAATGGACTTTAATATTATAAAACCTTTAAAAGAAAGGTATCTTATAAGACCACGCCGCACATAAACACGAACTGGTTTTTACCTTATGATAATCAAAATATTTCTATAGAAAATTCAACGATATTATGTTAATGCCTGAGTTTAAAATAAATGTTGAATCATAGCCAAAATTGTTATATTAATTAAATTCCAGCATAATAGGTATACAACTAAGTCCGAAGGCACTTATTGGAAAATGGATTTCCATACAATAACAAGGCATCGGGGTACCACCTGTCACAGTGCATCTCTAGATAAAATGCACCGAGAGCTACACATGGACTCTCTGCCAACATAGGACTGGCCTACCCCTTATGGATAGTACCAAATATTTCATCACCTGGTTGCTTTTGCAACCTCTCCGAGAGCTCTCATGCATAACCAAATGCATAAATGAATATATCTAGAAAGGTGATGACAATACCCTAATGGGTGCGACCCACTTAGCCCTGCTGCATATCCCATGTTTTTGTCATTCTCGGTTGATGAGGTAGAGGCTATATTTTAGCTTTTAATATAGAAATCCCACTTGGAATGCTAATACTCTAGGTAGTAATGCAGTGCCATCATTCATCCATACAATTTGTTCAGGATATAAACAAACTGAAGGCACTACCTTTACTACATCCATTTGGAATCACCCTCAGGATTAGTAGTAAGCAGCCCTTGTAGTTCAAATAGCACCATCTTCAATCATCTTCAAGACGTCTTCCATTCGAACGCATATGTTGGTTCGAAGTGTTTTTCGGATAATATATCCGATCCCGGTCTCTTCGAACCAACAATTGATAATTTCCGTTTGACTCACTCCTGGTTTTTTTTGAAGTAAGCGGACTATATTAGAGTCCCAATGGGATCTCTAATATATCCCTTAAGCTAGAGACAGAGTCCTTCTAAGGGAACTCAAACTGTATGGACATGTGAAGCTTTTATTTACTTCCAAAGTCAAAATTGGCCAAGATTTGATAGTCGGTTATTTAACTATCAAATCAACAAATAAGATTCAACCAAATCATGGATTTATTTCCATAGGGAAACCAACAGTGGTTAAGCACATAAGCAAACCACTAACCTCTTTAATTAATCCTTTCATGAATTAAAATCACTTTTTAATTACTTGTATCAAAATACCTTTACAAGATATATTCACAAACCCTTTATACTCCTTTCAATACTTGCAAAAATATCCATATACTTATCTCAACGATATAATTATATTCACAAAAACACTACACTTTCATTACTTAGGAAATGTATTTATATACTTATCTCGATGGTATAAGTATATACACAAACACAGAGAAAATATCCTATTTGGTGTTAAGTATGGAAAGATGTTCCATACCATCATAATTATTTAATGATCATTTTTGGAAATCAATCTCATCTTCTTTTATAAATCTCCTTTTTATACAACTCTAAAATCATTTATAAAACTTCTTTCATAAATCTCTAAAGCCATTTATAAAACTCTTTTATAAATCTATAACTATTTCAAAAACTTTACTCTTTTACGAAACTCCTTTATAAAGATCCTTTATAAAAATCCCTTCTAAAATCCCTTTATAAAACTTTTATAACCCCAAAACTTCATTTTCATTTATAAACTCTTTTATTAAATGGAATTCCTTTTTATAAATCAATTATTTATTTATAAATACAATTAATCATATAAATTAATTTACTTTAAAAATCCTAAATAAATAATAAATTAACTTTCCAACATCATTAATAAAATAATTTATTAACTCCAAAACATTATTAATATAATAATTAAAAACTTCAAAAAATTATAAATAAATAATAATTATTTACTTCAAAACATTATTATATAATAATAATAATTAATGGCAACAAAACATTATTATTAAACAATAAATTATTAACTTCAAACATTAAAATATAATAATTACTAATTTCAACGTCATTAATAAAATAGTAATAATTAATCTTCAACATTATTATAATAACTAATAATTAACTTCCAAACATTTTAAAAAAATAATAACCATAAAACATTTTTAATAAATAATAATTACTATTTTCAACCAATATTAATTATTTAAATAAATAACCTTTCATAATATTAAAATACTAGTAAATAACTTTAAACAATATTAAATATAAATAAATAACTTTTAAAACATTATTAAATAATAGTTGAATCACTTTAAATCATTATTAAATAATAATTAAACAACTTTACAACATTCTAAATGATTTAGAAAAGAAAACTTAAAAGGTTGGAGGAATGCAGAGGAGTTCAGAATCCATTTAAATAATATATTCCAAAAAAACCCTAAGGTTAGAATTGAAATAATTCTCCAAATCAAAAACCATTTTAAAGCCAAAACGATAATTAATAGTATTTTTCAAATACTACATTGATACCAATAGCCACCAAATCACTTAACCAATGTTGTTATTGATTTTTATCACAACAAAGGTTAAGTTTGAACATATGACAATGTCATAAATAATAGGGCCAAACAACATGTTTTGATATCTACTAATTCGTACAATAGGAATATGATTGAAAATAAATCAACAAAGGGGATGAATCCTGTTGGATCCCTCTTCAAATCCATGTATGTCAGATAAATTCCCTGCAAATGATTTCGTATATTGACCACTTTTAATAACGACAATTCATTAAAACCAAACAATCAAACAATTAAAACATCCAAGCATACCACTAATAATTTCAGCAAACACAAACAGTAAAATTTATCTACTATATATATTACTGATAAACCAAAAAGGTGAGTTTAACTGACCAAAATTTCAGTTATCACCGAAGCATTCTGATTCCATCTAAAATTGAACAACATTCAAATTTATCTAGAAATTTCTACAAGCTCTAAATTAAATGAATCCAATTTCAAAGCATAGGTATCATCGATACGAGTGCAATGCGACTGATCACGTTCGATTTGGACCTTGAACGGACAAGTTATACAATTTATAAGTTTTCCAATTAATTTAGATTAATAACCTAATTAATAAACAAATTACCCTAAAATCTCATCTTTCCCAAATTTATAAATCCCGCCTACTTTCTGAACTTGAATACACCATGGCCGATCTTTGACCACCAACCACTCCCTCCTCGCTTGAGGGAAACGCACCCAACGACCTCCATTATCTTTCTCTTCACGTGTACTACCCATCCACCTCTACCATTCGAGGTTTGACATGCCCCTAAAAATCAAGAGCCATGCCTCCCTAGGCGACATTGAAGATGTAACGATCTGCCTCAAGCCACCATACTTCACAAAAAAATACCATCGGTACTCCTCCTCACTAGAAAACCAAATTCAAGCTCCGTTTCACCCAATTCACTTCCAATTTACCAAAAGTCAAAATCCCAGCCCTAAAATACTCACGCTCAAACTGTCGAATATCATAAATCAAAACCACACCCATCCAAACTTGCATAAGTCGTAGATCTCCTCATCCCGAATCCAAAAATACTTATTTTGCAATTTTTGGTTAAGTATACAATTTTATTTTAATTTTTAAAATCAAATTTGCTTGTTTCCCCATTTACAGGAGACATTTCTTGTTGGTATGAAATGGAGCAGTGGAGAGAGGATAAGAGGAAGATGTATACTGATTGTCTAGTGTTAATATAATATATAATTTGCGATGTTTGACATTTCGTCATACAGATTTCTGTTTGAGTACGAACTCTGTAACAACCCGCATATTTATCGATTTCATACTTAAATATTTTATTTAAATATTTTATAGTTAGTCGGATGTTAGTTCGAAAAGCTACTTTTTACATACGGTCAAATTAGGACTCGAGACCACCCTCATTGAGTTCAAAATGACGTTTGCGATCTTTTTGAGTGTAAACTTCGATATGTTTGGAGTTAGTGAAATTCTCGCTACTTTCTCCCGCTTGTGACTTTGGTTTGGACTGCACCTTCTTTAGTTCTGCCCAACCCTCTTCCTCACTTTATCAAACACTTCAAGCTTCATCAAAAATGGTGGTGGGAAGTGGAAATTAAAACTCCAAACTCAAATTCTATTGCAAAGCCAACATTCAACTCCAAATTCAAGAAGAAGATAGTGGATTCAAGATTTGGATTGCTTCTCCTTGCTTTCAATCTCTATCTTCATCCATTTTAGTGAAAAGGTGAGATTTTTAATCTCACATCTTGCCTATAACTGTCATTGGACTGTTGGGAATGATTCCCTATTGCATTTGTATGAACATTTGCTTTTGGTTTGGATTGGATTGGCGAAAAACTCCAATTTTCAGCATTTTTGGAAAATTCCTGCACCTAGGTCGTTCTGGAGGGAGAGTCGCATCGGAGTTAGGTCGCTAGGTCGTAGGTCGCTCTGGCGTAAAAACGACTCTTCCTGTATTTAGCTCGACCTGGACTTAGGTCGTCCGTCCCCTAGGTCATAGGTCGCGTACCACTATTAGGTCGCTCGCATGCTCCTTAGGTCGCTTGGCCTGCATCTGTTAGGTCGTTAGACCCATTACCAATTTAGGTCGCTGGCCTTTGGGTCGCGAGTCTTTAGGTTGCCAGTTTTAGGTCGCGTGGTTTTAGGTCGTGAGCCTCTTTCCATTAGGTCGTTGGACCTTTTATCCATTAGGTCGCTGGACCTCATATCTTTTAGGTCGCTCGACTTGTCTCCCAGTTAGGTCGCGTATCCCCTTAGGTCGCTGGATCTCTTAGGTCGCTCGCCTTTAGGTCGCAGACCTTAAGTCTCTTAGCCTCACGTGCCCAGTTAGGTCGCTCTGCCATTCCAGGTAGGTTGCAACCATTAGGTCGCTTGGCCTCCGATTTTAGGTCGTTAGACCCACTTCTGTTAGGTCGCTCGAACACAAACCCCTAAGTCGCAACCCATTAGGTCATATGACCTACTTTTCCTTAGGTCGCTTGGCTTGATTTCTTTAGGTCGTTTGACCTGTATTTCACTAGGTCGCTCGCCCTGTTCTCCTACTAGGGCGCACGACATTTTACCCTTAGGTCGTTCGATCTATTTGACATAAAGTTTTTGCACTTTAATTCGACCACGATAGGTCGCAAGTATATTCCTACTTGATGGTTTTGGGATTGATTTCTTTGGACTTTGCTCACGTCTTCGAACGTGAATTTATGTGATTCGATTTGTTTCAACAATCGTTTTATGACTTGTCACTCTAAAAATATGAAGGTTTCAATACTAGTAGTAAATATCAAAGCTCTTTCATCAAAACGATTTCAACTCTATTTTATTACAAAGCTCTTTTTCCTAAACTGTTTTCCAATCTATTAGTATATACAAGCCTTTACTTCACTCGGATGAGAAATCGACCTAAACGACTTAGTAAAACGAGTGGTATGAAACGCTTGCATTCACTTCGTCGGTTAGCTCTTGGACTTGTTCGATTGAACCCTTTTGTGACAATTTCCTAGTGGAGATCTACAGTTTGTTCGTAAATATTTAAGTTAAGCTAGTGGTTATGGGACATGAAGCTAAACTCATATATTTACTGACTTAGTGTAATTGACACTTCCTTATGATCATGACGATCATTTTTGTGATTTAGACTAGCGATTGAGCGATGTCTCTTTGTCTGCGAGGGAGACTAGACCCCGCTTTTGTGATGTTTCGCCATCACATATATGGGGTAGCACCCCATGGTCTTCGAGCCATTTCTGTGTGGAAATTTAATGGATAGCTTCCATGAGATAGCTTCTCGTTCATGTGTTTACGCGTAGGTGAGTTTTCATGCTCCCGTTCATGTGTTAGGCCTCCCCCTTTTTATGTGTTTTCTGGATTTCTTGTGATGATTTCTGGAATTTATGCTTCACCAATTTTCATGATTTTCATTGATATGATATCAGTTTTTGTGCATTGGTGAATTTATGTGTTATTGACTTGTTATGAATACAAGTTTAGGGTATGATACCCTATTTTATCTTTGAGAAGATTCTTGTGATATTGATTAATCTTTTGTTGATTATCATTTACATACTTATAGTAGTATGCCATCATGGTTGTTACCTGTTCATGCCATATTATTTATCCTATACCTTATCATCTGATATTTATAGCTAGACTGATCCGTTTATTATTTTCTTATAAATAATACTCGGGTCAGACCGAGATGTTACAAGTGCTTCTGCTTGACTTCTCTTCAGGATTATTCTGACTTTTGGTACTACTTAGATTAGTAGTTTTTGGATGTACGCATTTGAGATATAGACTCTATGTTGTGTACTTATTCTTTTGTATAGCACGTGTTGCTATTCTTTTGTATTAGCGTGGATCTTTCTGACCACTACTCTGATGTACACTTTCACGTGTTATATACATATTCATATCTTCTTCCGCCTTTGTGATATGAATGTTTGTGACTGATTTATGTTACGTTTATTTCTATGTTTGTTTCCGAAGATTATATATAGCCACCGTGTGATAGCTTTGAGTTTGTATCGGTATGTCGGATTTCCTCCTTAAAATGATATGCATTCTATTCTATCTGACATATCGGTGCTCGCACAAAGAAGTTACACGGATGGTCGCTCCTACACAGCCTTATTCTCCGTGCTAATTGACAGCACTACACCGTAGTGTTCTTGGTTAGCGTGGGTATAGAGGTGGGGCGTTACCGCTTGGTATTAGAGCCAAACTTTAGAACAATGTAGAATGACTTAACAAGGATCATCGTCCTAAGTCCACCTTAGGAGTTGTGTTTCAGGATTTAGTTCGAGTCTTCGAACCGATTTGTCCTGTTTTCTTCATGATTCCTTGTTTCATCTATCAAGATTGCTTGATATTCATTTGGTGAATAACCTTTTTCTTCTTCTCTCTTTCTTAAAGAAGAGAATGTCTAGACCAGGTCGTCCCAGAGCTGGACCATCTACTGTTACTCCCCAGGATGGAGTTTTTATGACCGCTCAACAACTTCTTGATTTAGTAAAGAATGCTCAAGCAGCTGGTCCTAATCAGGAACCTACTCATCCTAAGTCTGGATTTGCACGTTTGTGCAACGATTATACCAACTTGGGTGGGAAACCATTCAAGGGTTCCGAAACTATTATCGAGGTCCAGGCTTGGTTAAGAACATGCGATAGAATCTTTTCTCACATGAATCTTGTCGATCTTCACCGTGTTCAGGTGGCCTCCAGTATGCTCCAAGAGAGAGCATTGGATTGGTACGAACTTCTTATTTCTGAGATTAATGAAGCGGATCTCACCTGGGAGCAATTCCGGGAACGCTTCGAATTAAAATTCGTACCAGAAGCAGAGAAAGTGAAATTGGCTCGTCGTTTCATAGACCTTGTTCAAGGTGCATCCTCTGTGACAGATTATGTCGCATCCTTCGAGTCACTGTCCAAATATGGGGTTGAATACATCAACACCCCATTGAAGAAGAACCAGAGGTTCGTCTATGGCTTAAACAAGAATCTCAAGAAGCCGTTACTTCTAAAATTAGAAGTTTCTTTCGATCAACTCATTGATATCGCTCTTCGTCTTGAAGAGGCAGATAAGGACAATGATGTTGAAGTGGTGGCTGCTAAACCAAACTTCAACAGCAAGAAAAGGCCTAACAAGTTCAAGGGTCCTTATCCCAACAAAAAGGGTAAGCAAGCAACTCCTGCTGCAAAGACATTTTCCCCCAGTGATCAGAAATGCTTCAACTATGGTGCTAAGAGCCATTTTTCGAACAAGTGTTCAAAGCCCCGCTCTTGCCGCTATTGTAAAAGTCCAGATCATTTTATGCACCAATGCCCTAAGCTTCAAGAGAAGGAGGGAAAGTTAAACGTTGCTCAAGCCCCTGGCAACACATCTCACGGTCAAGGTATGTCTCATTCTGTCCTTGATGGCATTATTATATTTCATGATCAACCTATTAGAGTTCTCTTTGATACGAGTGCATCCCATTCTTTTATATCAAAGGAACTTGTCGATACTTTTTCTTTAAGTGTTGTTGCTTTAATGACTTCTTTAAGAATTGCGAATCCAGTTAGTGGATCCGCAACTCTTAGTCTGTTTGTAAAGATGTCGAGATTATTTTGTGTAATTTTTCTTTCCTAGCCGATTTGCATGTCATGCGTTACTTAGGCTTTGGAATGATTTTGGGTATGGATTGGCTTACTCATTATGAAGCTCATATCCTATGTCCTGAGCGGACTATTTATCTCCGACATCCGCAATCTGTTAACTAGATTTCTATTATTCTTAAAGATTCGGATTCCGCTTTGGTTGCATCTTTATATTCTTTAAATCCTCATGATAATGATAATGATGATGAGGAAGATGTCATTTCTCTTATTCGCGTCGTTCGTGAATTTTCTGACATCTTTGAGCCCGTTTTAGGATTACCACCTAAACGAGCAATTGAGTTCAAAATTAATCTTATACCTGGAGCTCAACCAATTACTCGTCCTCCTTATCGCATGTCTAATAAGGAGAATGAAGAGATGCGCAAACAATTATCCGAGTTAGAGACGAAGCAACTTATTCGCTCTAGTTCCTCGCCTTGGGGAGCTTCAGCTATTTTCGTAAGTAAGATCGATGGTACACTTAGGCTTTGCGTCGATTACCGCAAGCTTAATGATCTTACTATTAAGAATAAATATCCTTTACCTCGGATTGATGATCTATTTGATCAACTTAGTGGTGCTAGAGTCTTTTCACAATTGGACTTGGCTACCGGTTTTCATCAGCTTTGTATTGCAGAGGATAGCATTCCTTTGACTTCGTTCCATACTCGTTATGGATCTTATGAATGGCTAGTTATGCCATTCGGTTTAACGAATGCTCCGGCTTATTTCGTTGACCTCATGAATAGAGTTTTCAAAGATTTTCTCGATCGGTTTGTTCTCATCTTTATTGATGATATTCTTGTGTATTCCAAAACCGAGGAGGAACATGAAAAGCATCTTCGGATTGTATTGGAAACTCCTAGGAGCAATCAGTTAAAGGCAAAATTTTCTAAATGCCACTTTTGGCAATCTAGTGTGAAGTTTCTCGGTCATATTATTTCCGAATCCGGAATATCAGTGGATCCTTCAAAGATTGAAGCGATTCAAAATTGGAAGAGACCGGAGAGCGTGACTGAAATCTGTAGCTTTCTCGGATTGGCAGGTTATTACCGTCATTTTATAAAAGACTTTTCTAAGATTGCCGTGCCTCATACTGGCTTAACAAAGAAAGGTGTTAAATACATTTGGTCGGACAAATGTGAAACTTCTTTTCAGAAATTAAAAGAACTTCTTTCTGATGCTCCTGTTCTTGTTATTCCCGAAGGGAATCAAGATTTTGTTGTCTATACCGATGCTAGTCGCGTTGGTTTGGGAGCTGTTCTTATGCAAAAAGAACGTGTTATTGCTTATGCTTCTAGGCAATTGAAGCCGGCTGAGACTAGATATGCCACACATGATTTAGAACTCGCGGCTATCGTTTTCGCCCTTCGAATTTGGCGACATTATCTGTTGGGAGAAAAGTTTATACTTTATACAGATCATAAGTCTTTGAAATATTTATTTTCTCAAAAGGAACTTAATTTGCGTCAACAGCGTTGGCTCGAATTCCTTGCCTCTTATGATCTCGATATCCTTTATACTCCCGGAAAGGGAAATCGAGTTGCTGATGCACTTAGTCGCAAGCAACAAACGGTTGTTTCCATGATGATATCTGAATGGAATGATCTCTAAGTTTTATCCACTTGTGAAATTCAAGATCGTGTTTCCGATTTATGTTCATCACTGGTTTTATGTAACCTTGAGGCTCGTCCTTCTCTCTTAGACCGCATTCTTGAAGCTCAAAAGCTAGATCCTGAATTGGCTTTGCTTGGCCAAAATCTTAAGGATAAAACCGATATTGAAGGTTTGAAAGACTTTGATATCGATTCTCGTGGAGGCATTCGAAAAGTTGGTAGACTTATCGTACCAAATATTAGTGATCTTCGTAAAGATATTCTTGAAGATTCACATCGTTCCAAATATTCCATTCATCCCGGTAGCAGTAAAATGTACACAGATATGAAGCAACTTTATTACTGGGAGGGAATGAAATCTGATATCGCTAACTTTGTTAAGTGTTGCATGACTTGCCAGCTTGTTAAGGCTGAACATCAAAGGCCCGGTGGGTTATTGCAACCATTAGAAATTCCAGTATGGAAGTGAGATCAAATTTCCATGGATTTTATTGATGGCCTTCCCCGTTCTCGTTCGGGTCATAATAGCTTATGGGTGATTGTTGATAGACTTACTAAATCTTCCCATTTTATCCCCGTTCGGCCGAACCGTTCCTCTTCTGGCCAAACTTTTTATCAAAGAAATTGTCAAACTGCATGGAGTTCCTTCTTCCATTGTTAGTGATCGGGATCCATTGTTTACTAGTGGATTCTGAAAGAGTCTTCAAAAAGCTTTGGGAACGAAGCTGAATTTTAGCACCGCTTATCACCCCCAGTCCGATGGACAAACTGAGCATGTAAATCAAACACTTGAAGATCTTCTGCGTGCATGTGTTCTTCACTTTGGTGGAAGTTGGGAAGATCATATTTCACTTGTTGAATTTTCCTATAATAACAGCTTCCAATCTAGTATTGGTATGGCTCCTTTCGAGGCACTTTATGAAAGGCCATGCCGATCTCCTTCTTGTTGGCTAGAGGCCGGTGAGAAGCTAGTTTTAGGACAAGATTTTATTCGAGATTCCACAGAAAAGATCGAACTTATTCGACATAGGATGAAAGAAGCCCAGAGTAGACAAAAATCCTATGCCGATAACCGAAGAAGGAAATTAGAATTTTCTGTTGGTGATCTCGTAGTTATTCGTGTTTCACCTATGAAGGGTGTTGTACGTTTCAGTCGATCGGGAAAGTTAGCACCTCGATATATTGGGCCATTTCCTATCACTGAACGTATTGGTTCCATGGCTTATCGCCTTTTATTACCGGCTCAGTTTTCTGCCATGCATGACGTGTTTCACGTTTCTCAATTACGGAAGTGCCTTTGGGATTCCGATTCTATTCTTGTGTCCGGTGTTGTGGAAGAAATAGAAATTTCGCCTAATTTAACTTATGAGCAGCATCCTATTTGAATTATTGCTTTGAAGGTCAAACGACTTCGAAATAAAGGTGTTCCGCTTGTTAAAGTTCAATGGTCCTCAAATCCTAAGGATTGCTCTTGGGAAACTAGGGAATTCATCGAGCGTACACATCCGGAATTACTTTCTCATGCTCTTTGAGGTAAACTTCTTAATTCCAATTTCTTTTGTTGTTAACATGCTTTTTCTGGTTGTTACTTATTACTTTCACCGTATATATTGAAATATTTTATAGTTAGTCGGATGTTAGTTCGAAAAGCTACTTTTTGCATACGGTCAAATTAGGACTCGAGACCACCCCCATTGAGTTCAAAATGACGTTTGCGATCTTTTTGAGTGTAGACTTCGATATGTTTGGAGTTAGTGAAATTCTCGCTACTTTCTCCCGCTTGTGACTTTGGTTTGGACTGCACCTTCTTTAGTTCAGCCCAACCCTCTTCCTCACTTTATCAAACACTTCAAGCTTCATTAAAAATGGTGGTGGGAAGTGGAAATTAAAACTCCAAACTCAAATTCTATTGCAAAGCCAACATTCAACTCCAAATTCAAGAAGAAGATAGTGGATTCAAGCTTTGGATTGCTTCTCCTTGCTTTCAATCTCCATCTTCATCCATTTTAGTGAAAAGGTGAGATTTTTAATCTCACATCTTGCCTATAACTGTCATTGGACTGTTGGGAATGATTCCCTATCGCATTTGTATGAACATTTGCTTTTGGTTTGGATTGGATTGGCGAAAAACTCCAATTTTCAGCATTTTTGGAAAATTCCTACACCTAGGTCGTTCTGGAGGGAGAGTCGCATCGGAGTTAGGTCGCTAGGTCGTAGGTCGCTCTGGCGTAAAAACAACTCTGCCTGTATTTAGCTCGACCTGGACTTAGGTCGTCCGTCCCCTAGGTCGTAGGTCGCGTACCACTATTAGGTCGCTCGCGTGCTCCTTAGGTCGCTTGGCCTGCATCTGTTAGGTCGTTAGACCCATTACCAATTTAGGTCGCTGGCCTTTGGGTCGCGAGTCTTTAGGTCGCCAGTTTTAGGTCGCGTGGTTTTAGGTCGTGAGCCTCTTTCCATTAGGTCGTTGGACCTTATATCCATTAGGTCACTAGACCTCATATCTTTTAGGTCGCTCGACCTGTCTCCCAGTTAGGTCGTGTGTCCCCTTAGGTCGTTGGATCTCTTAGGTCGCTCGCCTTTAGGTCGTAGACCTTAGGTCGCTTGGCCTCACGTGCCCAGTTAGGTCGCTCTGCCATTCCAGGTAGGTCGCAACCATTAGGTCGCTTGGCCTCTGATTTTAGGTCATTAGACCCACTTCTGTTAGGTCGCTTGACCACAAACCCCTAAGTCGCAACCCATTAGGTCGTATGACCTACTTTTCCTTAGGTCGCTTGGCTTGATTTCTTTAGGTCATTTGACCTGTATTTCACTAGGTCGCTCGCCCTGTTCTCCTACTAGGGTGCACGGCATTTTACCCGTAGGTCGTTCGACCTATTTGACATAAAGTTTTTGCACTTTAATTCGACCATGATAGGTCGCAAGTATATTCCTACTTGATGGTTTTGGGATTGATTTCTTTGGACTTTTCTCACGTCTTCGAACGTGAATTTATGTGATTCGATTTGTTTCAACAATCGTTTTATGACTTGTCACTCTAAAAATATGAAGGTTTCAATACTAGTAGTAAATATCAAAGCTCTTTCATCAAAACGATTTCAACTCTATTTTATTACAAAGCTCTTTTTCCTAAACTGTTTTCCAATCTATTAGTATATACAAGCCTTTACTTCACTCGGATGAGAAATCGACCTAAACGACTTAGTAAAACGAGTGGTATGAAACGCTTGCGTTCACTTCGTCGGTTAGCTCTTGGACCTGTTCGATTGAACCCTTTTGTGACAATTTCCTAGTGGAGATCTACAGTTTGTTCGTAAATATTTAAGTTAAGCTAGTGGTTATGGGACATGAAGCTAAACTCATATATTTACTGACTTAGTGTAATTGACACTTCCTTATGATCATGACGATCATTTTTGTGATTCAGACTAGCGATTGAGCGATGTCTCTTTGTCTGCGAGGGAGACTAGACCTCGCTTTTGTGATGTTTCGCCATCACATATACGGGGTAGCACCCCATGGTCTTCGGGCCATTTCTGTGTGGAAATTTAATGGATAGCTTCCATGAGATAGCTTCTCGTTCATGTGTTTACGCGTAGGTGAGTTTTCATGCTCCCGTTCATGTGTTAGGCCTCCCCCTTTTTATGTGTTTTTTGGATTTCTTGTGATGATTTCTGGAATTTATGCTTCACCGATTTTCATTGATATGATATCAGTTTTTGTGCATTGGTGAATTTATGTGTTATTGACTTGTTATGAATACAAGTTTAGGGTATGATACCCTATTTTATCTTTGAGAAGATTCTTGTCATATTGATTAATCTTTTGTTGATTATCATTTACATACTTATAGTAGTATGTCGTCATGGTTGTTACCTGTTCATGCCATATTATTTATCCTATACCTTATCATCTGATATTTATAGCTAGACTGATCCGTTTATTATTTTCTTATAAATAATACTCGGGTCAGACCGAGATGTTACAGGTGCTTCTGCTTGACTTCTCTTCAGGATTATTCTGACCTTTGGTACTACTTAGATTAGTAGTTTTTGGATGTACGCATTTGAGATATAGACTCTATGTTGTGTACTTATTCTTTTGTATAGCACATGTTGCTATTCTTTTGTATTAGCGTGGATCTTTCTGACCACTACTCTGATGTACACTTTCACGTGTTATATACATATTCATATCTTCTTCCTCCTTTGTGATATGGATGTCTGTGACTGATTTATGTTACGTTTATTTTCTATGTTTGTTTTCGAAGATTATATATAACCACCATGTGATAACTTTGAGTTTGTATCGGTATGTCGGATTTCCTCCTTAAAATGATATGCATTCTATTCTATCTGACATATCGGTGCTCGCACAAAGAAGTTACACGGATGGTCGCTCCTACATAGCCTTATTCTCCATGCCAATTGACAACACTACACCGTAGTGTTCTTGGTTAGCGTGGGTATAGAGGTGGGGCGTTACAAACTCTGAACAACAACAAAAATACGGTCATGCTTAAAACTACGACACGACTTCAAAATAATAATAATATACACTGGTTATCCAATTCTGCAAAATCACAAGAGCACTGCCTTTTAGTGAAAAACCATCAAACAATAATTTAAATAATTTTCAAATTAAAAATTATGGAGAAATAAAATAAAATAAATCAAAAATACGTCAACAAAAATCGAGTCGTAAAAATAAAAATAAAATTTTTATTATTTATTTGAACTAATAATCATTGTAAATAAATTTATAAAATGAATTCACCGTTATTATTTGTTAATTAAAAGGAGTTAAATAAGGCCATTAACCCATTTAAATTAACACTCAATTAAAAATCCAGTTATTTGAAACATTATTCAAATATTGAATACACAATTCAAATATTTTAAATAATCTCTATATTTGAATTCAATTTATTAACTTTAAATAATCCCTATATTCCAATAATTAAAATTACTAAAATATTGAAAATCAAACTACAGAGCGGATCATTACATTCTTCCTCCCTTAAAAGAATTTCGTCCCCGAAATTCCAAAGGTAAGGAAAATGCCTCCAAACCCATTAGCTTTCCAAAATCAATTAGCTAAAAAGTATTATTAAATTTCTAAGTCTTTAAAATCACTAAAAATTTCGGCATCGTCTCCTTTGCGTGGCTCGATTGGAAAAACTATAAATTGCCACTACGGGCCCAAACCAACAAAAGAAACAAAAGCCAAGTGGCCTCCCATATTTTGGGTATAAAACCATCAATCAAGCAATAATATAAACATGTACCTATTTGTCGAGCAACCATCTCTACTCATGAAACCAAAAGCATCAACTAGTCTTTGCTTCCATGAACCTGCATCTCATTTACAAATAATATGCAACCATATAACTCATAACCATATATTTTTGCACCTTCCAATGTCAAACATACAATTTTATTAAAGCCCGTATGATGCACATATACCATCCATATGTAATATCAAATCTGATCGCTCGATTACATAATTTCACTTCCAAATTAGCATCGCTCACTCGACCACTCTAGTATGGACTCTGATCTGGTTCCTTCATTAGAAACCTTCATTCTCCTTACATAGCCATACACTATGATAGAAAACTTTAAATCAAATCAAAAATTCATATCAAGTGTTCGCCGTTAAGAATCAAGTGAAAAATCCTAATTCGGGTCGGTGTATCACCTCCAAATCATGTACTCGAGTCCGGATCAAAATAGCTATGTGAATAAAATAATCTATGTACAACTTACGTATTTATTCCATTGGTTTATTAACTATACCAATTTCTTTTTATTCATATCCAATTCGTCTTTTACTTATAGTAAATTTCCCTTTTATACTAACCATTTATGAACCATTTCATAAAATTATTTCATTCAACCGTACTCAAGTTTATTAGCATCTTATACAACACAACTTATGTTTATTAATCAGTTTGTAACTTAAGCTCATGTTCATACAACATTCTTCAACAATTTATGAGTATATATACAAATTCCAGATTTTTCTTTACTTAGCTAAGATGTCCAACAAATTTTACACTTTTTTTAACTTACTAAGTTCTCAAATTCATAAGCTATAAAAACTTATTCTCTTATGTTTTCATAAATCACTTAGCTTAATTTCCCAATTAACTCGGAAGTTTTTGACTCTCCAAAATCGTCGAAATCCCATTTCATTTTAATAAATGAAAATTTTCAAACAATATCTCAAATGAGATGGACAAACCAAACTATCAGATAATATACATGATTCTATAATATTACTTAATAGAAAATTTAGAACTAAACACCCGATTTTATTTCAAATAATTTTGAAATAATAATAATAATATACATATCTCCTTTGTATATCGGATCATACTTTTGGAAATTTAAAACAATATTTTTTTATACCAAAACAAAACTTCCCTAGTAGCCATTCGTCACTTAGAAACTGGAAAATGAACCCCGATAATGCTGCAGTCATCACCAGAATTATTTTCTAGCGAGTGAAGTGAGTTCAGTGCTATTTATCTCTTCCAAAATCCATTTTAAATTATTTCTTTTCATAGATATTGCCAAAATGATACTATTTTTTTCCAAACTTTGAAAAACAATTTCCGAAAACACCGGGATTTCAGCTCTCAAATTCTCAATTTAAATCCTTCTTGTTTATAACCCTAATTATAAATCATACTTATATAATCTCACTTCTTATATAAAACATTTCACAAATGTTTATCTTGTTAAGAATATAATAAACACCTTAACTAAAATTAAATTTTAATTTTTAATCCAACTAATTCATCAAACGCCTTATAGTCAAACCGAGAAATTGAATTCACAAGGTGTTCGTATTTAATTTAGCCAAAGCGATAATTTCTTTTAAACTACCTGAGCACAAACAATAAACAATAAATGATAATAATCGAACATTATCATTTTCTAACATCCAAAAACACCATATATAACTATATCAATTTCTGAAATTGTATTCTTTTCATATACAATATATAATCTGAGTAAAATTATTTCATTTACCCAATTTCAAAACAATACTTAGTCGTTCTACCTTGTTTAGGAGTTTAGAAACCCCTATCGATATAGTTGTTCCTTTTGTATCGACTAGAATTCACAAACCACTCACCGATAAATCAACACAATATAAAACATTTTAACAGCACTAACAAATACACGCTCTTATATATAATACACTCAAACTCATCCTAGGGTCTCACTTACCCTTTTCTCAAATGAGTTAACCCCACCAAAACCTATGTTCGCTCAACCTAAGCTCTAATACCACGTTGTAATGACCTGCCTTTTCAACCTTTAGAAGTTGACACTAATACATCTACAGTATTCAGGTGCCGAGCATACGAGTGCAAAAAAGACAAATTGTTAGGGAAAAAGGAAGAATAGACATAAAAGGATCTCAAATCGTGCCGAGATATATAATATACAACATATCTTTACAAAAGAAAAATATAATATACATACATCAACCCGAGTATACTAATCACTAATCATTAGCCTAGACAGTTATAACAACCTGTCATCACAATTGTTGATAAATAAAACAGCAAATGCATCGGAAATAAAATATACGTGAGTACGTTTTGGAGGAATCCAGCTCGTCTCCTAAAGCTCCAAAGCATCTAAACCTATCTTTAAATATACTCGGTCTGACCTGAGCATTATAAGAAAAATAATGCCTGGATCAATCTAGTAAACTAGCATGAGAATACGCACCTCAAATGGACTTTAATGTTATAAAACCTTTAAAAGATAGGTATCTCGTAAGATCATGCCACACATAAACACGAATGAGTTTTTACCTTACGATAAACAAAATATTTTTATAGAAAATCCAGTGATATTATAATAATGCCTTGGGTTTAAAATAAATATTGAATCATAGCTAAAAATGTTACATTAATTAAATTCCAACATAATAGGTATATAACTAAGTCAAAGCACTTATTGGAGAATGGATTTCCATGCAATGACATGACAATGAGGTACCACCAATCATAGTGCATTTCTAGATAAAATGCACCAAAAGCCACACATGGACTCCCTGCTAACACAGGACTGGCCTCCTCCTTACTTGATGGTACTGAATATTTTATCACCCCAGTTGCTTTTGTAACATGTTCGACAGCTCTCATGGACAACCAAATCCATAAATGAATATATCTAGAGAGGTGATGACAATACCCTAATGGGTGCGTCCCTCTTATCCCTGCTGCATATCCCCTATTTTTTTCATTTTCAGTTGATGAGGCTGGAGGCTACATTTTGATTTTTAATATAACAATCCCACTTGGAATGCTAACACTGCCCTCCAAGCAGTAATGCAGTTCCAACATTCATCCATACAAGTTGGTTATAATATGAACAAACCGAAGGCACTACCTCTACTACATCCATTTGGAATCACCCTCAGGATTAGTAGTAAGTAGCCCTTGCACTTCAAATAACACCGTCTTTAATCATCTTCAAGATGTCTTCCATTCGAACACATATGTTGGTTCAAAGTGGTTTTTGGATAATATCTGATCCCGTTCTCTCCGAACCAACAATCGATAATTTCTAGTTGACTCACTCCTAGTTTTTTAGAAGTAAGTGGACTATATTAGAGTCCCAAGGGGATCTCTAATATATCCCTTAAGCTAGAAACGTTTCACCAAAATGAGTTCTTCTAAGGGATGTCAAACAGTATGAATAGGTGAAGCTTTTATTTACTTCCTAAGTCAAAACTGGCCAAGATTTGATAGTTAGTTATTTAACTATCAAATCAAAAAACAAGCATCAATCAAATCAGGGATTTATTTCCATAGGGAAACCAACATTGGTTAAGCACATAAGCAACCACTAACCTCTTTAGTCAATCCTTTCATGAATTAAAATCACTTTGTAAATACTTGTATCAAAATACTTTTACAAAGATATATTCACAAACCTTTTATACTTCTTTCAATACTTGGAAAAATATCCATATACTTATCTCAACTATATAAGTATATTCACAAAAACACTACACTTGCACTACTTGGAAAATGTATTCAAATACTTATCTTAACGGTAGGGGTAGGCACGGTCAGTTAACCAAACCGATCGATTAATTTGAATGGTTAACCAATAAAAATCAATGGTTCAGTTAACCGTTTCATCGGTTAAAGGTAGCCCCACATACCGACCGAACTGCTTAAATTTAATCCTGGTTAACTAATTAAATTTAATGGTTCGGATAACCTTTTGAATACAACGGTTAACCGTTGCATAGTTAACCGATGGTTAACCATAAATATTATAGCATTAGTAATTTAATTCATGCATATTGTATGTATATGGCAACATTGCTCATTAACATAATTCATGACATGTAATATGTACAGTTCATACATGAAACAGGATAGCATAGCAAAGATCATCACATAATTCACAACCCATCCTAAACATAAACAGCAATCAAAACTAATTTCACAATCCACAACACTACAATCCACAATTCTTTAGTTCATAGCTAATAGTACAACAAGCCTACAATACCACATAGTACATACTACATACAATTACATTCATTTTCCATTGCAAAATGTAATGAAACATTGAAAATAGTCAAACACATTACTGATAGTTTGGAGATTGAGCCTGAGAAAGTGAGCTTCAGCCTTCACATAACATCCAATAAACAATCCTCACTGCCACTCAATGTGCTCCAGATAAATGATAACTCGTATACCATTCCTCTACTAGGGATTGATTGAAAAATCCAAGTTTTAAATGTACCCGCTCACAAGTTGAAGCTGACACTAGACCCAATCCACCAGTCAGGGGTATACATATCCATTTGACCGATCCGAGATAGCCATTTGTTTGCACCAAAAATTAGCACAAATACCCAATAAAATTTTTGTAGAGGAATAAATGAAGAATAATAAATGTAAACAGAGAGAATATAGCAGTAAAGCAATAAAAAATAAGCTAATAATAGAGACACAACAATTTATAGTGGTTCAGCATTATTTGCCTACATCTACTTTGAAGAGATAGCTTCACTAATCACTTTGTAAAGTGAGTACAAGAGGGATCAGATGAAAATCCTTAGTTACAAAAGAATACAATGCAACAAGCAGCATAATAATCCCGAAAATGAACAATCAAGTATGTATTTATAGAGGAAGATGGTGAAATATCTCCTTGAAAATTCGGCAGAAGGTTCTCCAGATCCATAGGAGCCCACAAAAGGTATCACATGGTCCAAATCCCAAGAAATAGGGATCGGGCCCGATCCATATGATTGATAATTTTGGGGGTGTGATCCCTATGAAAGCTTCTCTATGTTGTTTTATGCTTAGCCTTTAAGTTTCATGCCAATTGGATTTGTAGAACTTGAGTTATTGATCAATATTTGTTGCAACATGTTATGTTGTCTGATTTAGGCCAATCCCTCTTGTGGGAAGAGGGCCGATCCAACTTTCTTATCCTTTTTGGGGTGCGATCTCTAGGGTAGACTCCTTAGGGTATCCTCTTATTGTTTCCAAAGTTTCAGATGTATTGGATTTCTAGATTTTGAGATATCGATCATTTTTCATTGAGTTGTATTGTTTGGCTGAATACGATCCGATCCCTTTTATACGATCCCTTTATTAGGTGAAGTAATTTGCCCATAACTTGAGCATACAAACTCCAAACGACTTGAGATTTGACAAGTAGCCTCGTGGGGCTTTCCTTGTTAGTCTGTATCAATCTCACCTAGTTTGGGATAAAAATTGAGGATATGTACGATCCCATAAGGGAAGGGATAGGCACCGATACCTTGTTTGGGGGAGGTACTAATCCATACTTATAATGTTCTGGAGAGTCTATCTCTTGGTCTCAGTTGATCGTTGCTTCATATCATTTCCTGCACTTGATTTCTAGACCTCACAATCATCGCTCTAGGCTACTG
This sequence comes from Allium fistulosum, assembly GCA_030737815.1. Classification (NCBI taxonomy): domain Eukaryota; kingdom Viridiplantae; phylum Streptophyta; class Magnoliopsida; order Asparagales; family Amaryllidaceae; genus Allium; species Allium fistulosum. Next base: position 47,877,872 of record CM060906.1, read on the forward strand.
GCCTTGATGATAGTCAAGTTTAACTTGTCCAGCCAGTTCATATATAACAGTGTCAAAATGCCGGATAACTCCATTCCAAATACCCAACGAGCATCCTCATAATAACCTTGCTTTCGAGTACAATAGAAAACACTCTGAGTATCAACCATTCCTTAGCATGCGTATTCGAGCCTTTTCCTTGCTCCATCTAGTTTCCAATCATTCTTAAGGAACCATTTCACATTCCTTCATTCCACCATAGATACATTCAACATTGGATCTATAGGTAACCCTTCCTAGAACCCGCCTTTTGGGGATAATCATCCTCGGGACTCCATTCAATATCAAATCATCATTTTTGGAACCTAACTCGATTCACCTTCGAGTTACCATCTTCGAAGTCCCAAAGCCATCATCCTTCTTTTTGTTATTACATCACAACTGAACACCGAATAAACAAAACACTTTCAGCATGAACTGCAGGACCCCTAAATCTTCTCTTGGAAGTTTTAGTACCAATGGACCCATACATTTAGGTTGGTTTTGACATGAAGTGGTTGGTGCCAATTTGAAAACTTGACCAACTCTTCATCCTTTAGCCTCCTCGAACTCCTTTCTTCCCAATGCCCGAGTCCCCAAGTTCAGAAGTCTTCTCCTTTGCCGAGAAAAAAAGTCGGTATCTACCTGAAGTGGTCGACATTATTTTCCATACTTTTGCAAATTTTTATGTTTTAGCTTTCGATAATCAGTAGCAGTCGATTTAGTAGATGATGGTTCCAAAGCAAATACCTTCCCCTTATCAGTGCAGACTAGTTCTGGACACTCATTCTCAAACTGCCCAACCTAGTTGCAGTTGTAGCATGTCACATTCTTCTTTCCTATAGCCTTCTTCTCCGAGGAATTCTTTCCATTCCTAGAGTAACACTCCTTAGCATAGTGCCTCTTCTTGTTGCAGATATAACAAACTACCTCAAACTTCTTTTTGGCGGCTCCGCCTTTCTGAACCCCTTTTTTCTTAAAGAATTTCCTCTTCTTATTCTATGAAGTCCGAGTCTCCTATGATTTCTCCTTCCTAAAGGTAGAAAGCATTTCTCTATTTCTAATTTCCATCTCCACCACTTCACTACATGGATCCTTGAGATGTGGCATAGTCACCCTAGCAATCTCCGGCTTCAAACCTAGATTAACTTCTCATTCCTCTTAACAATAGTATCTATAACGACATACCCATACCTAAACAGCTCGTCAAACTTAGTAGCATACTTTATCACCGTCATATTGCATTGTTTTAATTCATCAAACTTCTTGAACAAGGATGACTTGGCCACTTCAGATAAAAATCTCCTCGAATCCCCTTCAAAAATCTTCCTAAGTTAATTCCTCCTTTGGTACTCCTATGGTCACCTCGTTCCACTAGAACAAAGCATCTCCTTTCAACTGTCTAGAAGTAATATCCTTTTCTACTCATCATTCAAGTCCAAAACAGCAAAAATCCTTTCATAATGCAGTCGCCAGTTCTCCACTTCTATTGCATCTTCAGTCCACATAAAAAGCTTCCCACTAAGACTAGTATAATCTCGGTTGAGCTTAGAGTAGTCATTGCCAACTGGTGCTATGAGATTAACTCCTCCCGAATTAGCAGCATTTCCTCCCACTACTCCTACAGCTGCTCCAGCTTGTATCATATTAACGAAGAACTGACACATAGTCCCCATATCTACTGGTGAGGTTCCAACACCTACATTGGCATTTGCATTTTGGTTAGCATTTTCCTATCGACCTTGGTTCCATTTGGTGTTGGGCCGAGCATTTCCATTGGTTGTGATGCTTCCTCCATCTAGATTCATTCTTCCATTTCCTTCCTCCATGTCTTTCTTTCTCATAAATATGCATACGAGCCTTAGTAAGATACAGGAGAACGGTCTAAGAGAGAGGGTAGAGTACATACTTATATATAGCAAATACAAGTACTTTACTATAATGTTATCCTATAACCTCGATCTTATTCTCCGATTCATCTGGATTATGCTTCCAAAAACTTTTTAATTTTTTTAAGTTTTATCATAACCTATGCATTGGTACCAACTTGTAACATCCCCATTTTGAGGTCGAAAACTAACCGCTATGGTTGCTGCAGTCATCCATAGTTATTAATTTCCGATGATAAAACGGCTATGTCAATCTTATCAATATTTAAAAGCATATGAATATGAAAAAAATTCAAACACAATTCAAAAATAATTTTTCCATTCCATTTCAAAATATGATTTCATATTCATTACATAAACCCATTTGTAATTCCACGTTTAATGAAAATATAATTATTAAAAAATACTCCAAGAGCGACATATGAAGATGCCCCTTGGTTGATCAGAGTCACATATTTGGCAATTTTATAACTTGCCATTACATCAACACAGACAAACTTAAACAATACAGCGAATTAGAATAGAACTCCTACATAGCTAGATTGCCTCCTACATGTCTCTAGAAGCTTATTCATCCTATTAGGAAAGTTGAAAAACACTTACTCTCAACCTACTCAAATTACTTTCGAGCATTTGGTAGCTTAAGGGGAATACATAAACCTCGAGTCAAATAAAAAGTCTGGTGTGAATAATAACCTGCCATCTCGAACCAATATATATCTAGTGAGACTAGGCCGCTAAGCAAAACGGGTTTCCCCCTCACTAGTATCTTTACCAAAACATATTAACCATATACTATGCCCCTACATCCATAATGGTTAAAACATAATAATAACATAATGATGTATAATCATGCAATGCATATTGGATTACCCATACCAAGTACTTAACTTATCTGTCTCAATACATTGTTTTCCTAGGCTCACTATGAATCTAATAGTTTTCATAAAACAACTATTAACCTATCTCTAATTACAGTTAGGAGGTATCGGCATGGTCTATCCTACTTCAGTTCAATCAGATGTACAGAAGTCTCCAAATACGGTTATGATAAATATTCAATACTCCAGATAAAGTTAGGAGTATATAACTATGCTCCAGATACGGTTAGGAGGCTTCCCCTATCAAGGATCTCCAAATGCAGTTAGGAGTTTTCTTTTATCATATGTGAGCTTATAGAGCTACGAGTTCCTTCCTATGAGTAACCATCCTTTCATCTCACCAAGCACTACGTAGTGGAATAGCGGACCATTACCAACCGGTGGCTAAAAGTTGAACCGTAGGGCACGACCCCACACCAGTCCCACATTCTACATATTATCCGCTTTTATGGTATCTTTTGATCAATCCAAGGCATTATAATATACTCTTGATCTCCTACATCTCCTGTATGCAATTTTACTCACTCAGAAGTTAGTCTGACCATACCCACTATTGGGATAACCTAGCTATATACTATGCCCTTAATGGCCCTAAAATTCAGTTATGGGTCAATAATGATGTGAATATGACAATAATAATTATGCATAATAACTGAGCAAATGAACACAAGAACATATGACATCCATCGTTCAATAAGTTCGATCAGTAAACTTTTTATGTTCATAATTATTTAATCGCAAGTAATACTCTCCTTTGAAATTTTAGCTCAAAACTTAGGATAATTTATCATTTAGTTCTTTGAAATCATTTTCATAATGGAGTATGATTATTCCCCTTAATTTTATATTTAACCCAAGGAAATACAAAGCTCTTTATATTACCAAAGTCTCATGCCATTTCATATTACCATGGATGTTTACGATGAGGGTATAAGGACTTCCCCCCTCATCCTTATATGGCGTATCGCCAAAATAGTAAGGATATTTTTATCTACTGAAAACAAGTGGCATTAAAACCTTTGTTGACCTCCATCAGGGTCAAACACCAAAAATCTAAAACCTTTATAAATTATATGGCCAACTACCAGAGATATAGGGCCATCGATCCTCTAATACATAGGCCTCTTTGCCTCTTTTAAAACAATTTTTTTTGACATAAAAACAAGCCTCTTTGGCCTTAAAAGATGAAGTGCAACATCGTGGACATGAGGCATCGACTCAAAAACTTAAAGTCACCGACCTTAAATCACATCGACCCTAGGACCCTTGACGTCATAATAAAACTTTTAAATTTAACCCACTTCGGCTACCGTGCCACTTATTATCTTTGTAAGGCCAAACTCATGTGAAGAGGCATCACTGCCATAGTCTTGAAAATAATCAAAGTAATTAAGCGCGGCATCAATGAAAACAACGATGAAGACATGCGACATCGTCTATTTCGACATCTAGCATTTTAAACGTTTATATGGATTATGAAGTGCAATTTTCTCCAATACTATATTGTCCACGAGGTGGACTTTGGCCTACTTGTAAATATTACATAGCTACTGAAGTAACTGCTCTATGCTTCCTTTCACTCCAACTTCGACACTCATGATCATGGCGCTTCTATAGGCATAGAGAGGATATAGACGACATGACATTCCGTAATTATCAAGAAAACCGATTCACTTCTATTAAAAGCAATTACTTTTCATCAAATCATTATTCTTGTCAAGTTTCTATTGGAGAATGTAAAACTTTAACATTTTCATTTTTAGAAAACTACGCATGCAACTTTCAAGATCAAAATGTTTATCAACTTTAAATAATTAATAGCCTTAATTAATATAAATACCTTTTCAACATATCAGATTCATAATAATTCAAAATCTCTTACAAAAAATCCCTAAAAGTTCTAGAAATTTGAAAATACTATATTCTTCATCATATAAAAATATTAGGCCAAACTCCATATTTAATTATTTTAAATGATTAAAACCCAAAAATAACTCAATTTCCTCTTTAGGAAATTCGTAAAATATTTTCCTTAATTGGAAAATTATGAAATTAAAAATCCATCTCCAAAATAATGTTTTACTTGACATATTCAAAAAACAAATCATTTGGAGATCAAAATATTAGGTTTTACCCTTAAAACCCATTTAAACAATTCCATAAAATTCCAATAAACCATTATTTAATCCAAATAATGATAAGGTCAAACATGGCATATCATATTAACATAAACGTATCAAAGACCCATGAGATTCAAAATCAAACAAGCACAAGTGAGATGATTTCATTATTCTTAACCGTAGATTTAGATGTTGGAGTAGAGATTTGATATGGCTTAGCTTCCCTAACCTTTTGCTCTTGAATCCTCTTGATTTTGTGCTTCTACTTCCCTAGGTTAGGGCCGAACTTGACATCCTTTTCTTTAGATTGTTTTGTGAATGTGTAAAATGAAAATGAAATGAGGGGGGAGAGGGTTTAAAGCAAGGGGATAGGTAAATTCCCTAAATTGTCCTTCTTATATATTATTTTATATGTTTAGCTTTTAAAACAATCTTACTTAATTATTTAATATGGCACGGCCTTATTAAGTTTCAAATCTCATTCTTCTTTACTATTTTCATTATTGTATTTAATTTGTCCAATTAAATATCCTAAATAATGTTTAAATAAAATAAAGATGTTACAATCCTACTCATCCTTTACATTGCCACCACGTACCACCTAAACCTTCTATCTAGTCTATTCATTTAAGACTACCCGTGATGGAAAGAAGTAAAGCATATAATCTTGAGTCAGATGACAGTCTTGTGTGAGTGATAAGAAATATCAAAATACCATACAAGTTGACATAGTTAGGAACAAGGGTATACGAGACACCAGATCCGTCTCTACAACTAAATATTTAGCACATAACAAACGTATTGTGCTATTCTACGATCATCATAAAGGTGGACTACATCCTAAGTACAACAACGAGAGGTATCAACATCCACAATACCTAGTCATACGACATCCCTAAGGTGACAGTTTACTAAAAGAAATCAAAGCAAACATAGCACCCATCAAACAATCTTCACCACTACTCAATGTGCCACGGATATATGATAACTCATATAACCATTCCTCTATCGAGGATTAATGGAAAAATCCTTGTTTTCAATGTGCTCGCTCATAGCCTGAAGCTGACGCTAGATCCATTTCATCGGTCCAAGGTATATAGGTTCATTCCACCAATCCAAGGTAGCCATTCCAAGCACCCAATAAGTGTCCTCATAATACCCCACTATTGAGTACAACAGAAAACACAGAGATCAATAATCACTCACATAATACCCAAAATACCAATCTAATCCCCCAAATACGATATAAACAGCAGCAAATATAAATCCAAAGCACCAAAATGATGAAGCTATGATCTGTCTTCACTAATTACTCTTCAAATGATGGATTAGGCAAATATTAGTAAAGAAAAGATGAACTTTTTGATGAAACTAGGGTTACTGGAGATTTGGAATTGTTTTAGGAAAGTGGGAAATGATCTAATTCCATCCCATCTCCTCCAATTAGGCACAATTCTCAAAATTTATTAGTAAGCCTAAGTATGAGTATAGTTTAATTGCCTACTAATCTATCCAAGAGCAAACCGAACTTAAAATGACCATTCTTCTATATGGTAAGTCCATTTTTCTATTATGACCACTCTACGGAAAGAGAAACCACAAGCCTAATCTAATAGAATTAATTTCAGAGCCTAATTCAATCCTTATCAAAAGATATAGTCCTTACAATAATTTCTGGGTACAAACTGCTCGATAAAATTTCTAAAGATGGAAAATGTCCGTAGTAGTCATTTAACAAAATTTTAGAGTCATACGACCTTATATGATTTAAATAATATTATTTTATGATCATTTGATACGTAAAATATGGGTTGTTATAACCATCGACCTTGCCGCACAACCTGGCACCTCCAACGACAATTGTGTCATCTCTAGTGGCCAAAACATAGCTAAAACTCATTTTCTTCCCCTACTTTTAACATCTCCACAACCACCACAGTCCCCTACGGCTCAGGCAATCTACACCACCGCTTACCGCCATCTCTTCGTCGAGATTTACAAACCCATATCAACCAAACCCAATTTAGTTCTCCTCCAAAACAACCCATTAGTCTAATTTGCTGTTTTCTTCCATCACTATTGGAGTTGGATAGATCCGAGTCCATGGTTGCATAGCCCTTGGAAAAATAGAGAGCCTCGACTTTTATTTTTTCCAAAAGGATAACTATTTGATTAAGAAAAAGGAGAAGAAAGATGGGACATATGTTTTGAGAAGAGGAGGAGAAAATTGTGAACGAGAAGGAGAATAATGCAGCCAGAGAAGAGATATGAATATTTATAGGGTAAGGGTAGGGGTATGGGAAGGGTTTGAATGTACCCCTTTTTCTTTTATTTCCAAAACTCCAACACATATATTGTGATCATACGGCTTCTAGGAATGTCAAAGTGCGACAATTCTTCGATGCATGACTAAATCATATTTTTCCCATTCCAATGGTACAAGTTTCGTTTAAAATCCGAGACTATGCCCCTAGATGCTATTTTTGGGCATTTTTAAGTCGTACGGGCTGCTGGGACATCTAATCTCTAAAAAGAAAATATAGTATTCATAATTTGTAAAAATGGTAGAAAATTCCATTTTGAAAAGAACCGATTTAAAGAAATTTTCCATACTCTTTTTAGCGGTAGTTTTGCGGCACTATTTCCAACTTTTATACAATGGTTTTAAACTTTATATTTCATCTTCAATCCTTTTTATGAATTTTTCTAACATCTATTTAAGTGTTTTAAAAGTAGCTTAGAATTTATATAAATATTTAAAAGAAGAACATTTTATTTTGAAAATAAGGAAAAGAAATGGTTTTGAGTTCTAATATATATTAAACTTCAGATTTTCTTTTTAAGTAATATTTTAAATGGATGTTATAAAAACTATATTTCAAGTATTTTGTAGATTACTGAAAGTGAAAAGGAGGCATGAATTACAATACTATTGTTGTAATAAATGTTTTTTGAGAATGGAGAAAGAAGTCATCGATTATAAGTTTTTTGTTATGATAAATGTTTTCGTAAAGTTATTAAGAAATTTTTTTACCTCACTTAATAAATGTTTATATTCTTAAATCTTTTGTGAAATTTTGTTTTAAGATAATAACAAGTTGATTGATAAATGATATTTTATAAATGAAAAAGTCTTTAAAAAGGTTGTTTTAAAGATAGAGCTAAGTGTAATTGGTTTTGAGTTTGTAGTAAACAATGTTTTAATGAAATTTGTTTTAAACCCTTCTTTTTGATACACTTAGAAATATAATTAGCTCTTTAAAAGAATATTTTAAAGAGTGGTTTTAAAGTGTTTTACAAATATCGATGATGAGAATAAATGTAACGACCCAGAATTTTGAACAAATTAAATTGAGAATATTTAATTAATTTTTAAATATTTGAATGATGATTTAATTTGAATCCCCGATATAACTTTGAATTTTGCGATTAAACTTTAAAATTTAATCTATTGAATTGAATAAAAATTTATATCTTCAATTTTAAGTTGAAGAAAAATATTTCAAAAGCTTTTAAAATTTATATTGATGATACTGAAGATAATAGAAGCTTCAGAATCTAATTTCGAATTGATTTGATCAGTTTGAAATTATATCGTTTGAATCAATATTTAAAAATAGCCGTCCGAGGCACAGTCTCGGAATTCGACGAAACCAGTTCCATTAGGTCCGTAATATTGAATTATTTCCGGATTTCAAATTTCGTATTTTTCGGAGTTGATACGTGAGCAAACGGTAAGTAAACGCATTTAGATTTGATCGAATTCAAATTGAATTTAAAATTTGAATTGGTCAACTGCAACACGTTCTCTTCCTTTAATCACGCAGAAAAATCACGATATCAGATCGTGTACACCATGCCTCCTTTCATTTTTTTTAATCTCCCTCATTCCTCTCAGATTCAATCAAACGAAGAAAAAAAAATGGTGAGTGAACGAAATTCCTCCTCTCAAAAAATTAAATAACGTCGCCCCTTCTTCAATCCAAAACGTAGCCTCCTCCCTCAAGTTCAAAACCGTTTCCCCCAATTCAAATTGCTTTAAATGAAAAAAAAATATACGAACAAGATTCGTTCGAATGGAATCAAGGCCGCGATTTATTTCGTTTCTCCTCATCAGTTTCAGAAAAAATTCGATCGGCCGAAGCCCTTAAATGGCCGTGACGTCAAGGCAGCATCGTCTGGGGCGATCGAGGCAAAAGGTGGTAGGGCTTTCGAGTTTCGCGTGAGGGCCAGAGGTGGCGGCTGCATCTATATAGCGAAGACGCGATCGATCTCGAGCAGGGCGGCACGCGTGAGCTCGAAGTCGAGCAGGAGGAGGCGGCGACGACTCGCGATTGAAGGATAGTAGGCGTTCGCGCGCAAGCACTGGGAGCGGCAGCGTGACCTTCGCGGGGTGTCACGATCAATGTCGAGGGCAGCTAGGGTTTGGAGTTCGTCTCTGGCCGATGGATGAGGTCTCGACGTCTTTAGCATGTTCACTGTAAGGTTTTACAGTTCCTCGATTAAAATTTATTCATATATTTGTATATGCGAGTTAATTTACAGTAAAAGATAGGTTTACAGTAATAGGGAATTGATCTGTTAAGTAGTTTGTTTTAAATATTAAGTTAACTTTGGTTTGAATTTAATTAAATATTAGATGTGTAGAAAAAGGAAAGTACTTGTTTAAAACTATATCACTAACTAAAATTAAATTTTTAGAGTTAAAGAATAAATTATTAAACGATAATTTATCATTTGATTGCTCGAATATTAATAAAGTTTATTAATATTTATACAAGGTATAAATCAAGAAATCAAATCGAAGATGGGAATACAAAATAAAAGCGAAAGGTGAGATTTTTCTCACTCAAATGAAATTTGATTTTTCAGTTATTGACTGATTGATTGCTATTTGGATGTGATATTAGATATAGTAGGATATATATATATATATATAGCAATATATACATATTGGCATATGTATATATTGGATTGATTGATTCCCGCCTCGTATAGCGGATGAGACCCTATTGCGCCGTTAGTACGCGGATGATTTTTTATAAAACCCATATACCGCGATATTCCACCTCGAAGTGGAATTGGTATTGTGCTAACGTCTTTGGATGCAGGGAAACAGGTTGGAGGGATCCAACTGGATTCCTCAACTGTATTTATTTATTTACAGATATTGATATATATTCTGTTATCATATGATGATATATGATGTTTGATGTCGTGATTGACTAATTGGGGCGTTGCATCATTGGATTCAAATTTTGAAGTTTAAAAATAACGATTTTAACTTTAAAAGAGATTTTAAAAGTGATTATTTGAAAGTATACGTTTTATTTGAATTTTTGAATTGATTTACTTTAAATAAATAAACGTTCAAATTTTTAAAGTTATAGAAGTGAAGATGTTTGTGAAATATAACCGAAAGGTGATTTTTGAAATAAATAGTTAAGTAATTTATAAAATAGTCTGAATTTGGATTTTCGAATTATTAAAAACGATGTATATAAAAGATGTACAAAATTGATATTTATCAATTAAAATTATTGGAATTATAAAACGAGTTTTTATAAGTGTCAAAAATGAAATTTATAGATTTATAAATTATGAAGTTAAAATGAATGAAATTGTAGAATAAAAGATTATAAGAAATTTACTTATAAATTGGATTTTTGCCTTTAAATGGAATATTGATCGAATTGTTAATAAAGAAGATTTATAAATCAAAGTTGTTATAGAATAGAAATAGAATTTATAAACGTTGTTTTATAAATTCGAAATCAATTGAATTTGATAAATTAAATGTAGGAGGTTATTAAAGAAGATATATTCGCGATTTTGGATAGCGAATCTTTATTGAAATAAAATGTGTAGAGATGATTGAAATTTGGTTAAGTGAATTATATTCACGATTTTGGACAGTGAATATATTATCGGAAAAAAAGAAATGTTTTGGGAAAATGAATATTTTAAAACGAGGTTAATTGTTTTAACAATGTTTTAAAATGTGTTAAATATCGAAATCATAGATTTCAACATTCATTGTTGAAATAGACATTTTCGAAAAGATAAGGAAATGATGGACTATAACACTGTTGTTATAGTAAATGATTTCCGAAAGGAAATATTTTTATCTAGTATTGGGATTTATATATCTATCTTAATTCTGAATCCCTATACTAGTGATTTTGAGTCGTCGTAACGATGTTTTACGTAACATTCGTTTTGACTCAAATAGATGTTGTTATAGTAAATGTTTTCCTTAAAGAATGAATAATATACTTAATTTGATTTAAGTATATCGAATATTTTCCAAGTGTTGACAATAAATAGATTTGTGAAATACTTATTATTAAGTAAGGAAATACTTTTCCAATAAGAAATGAAACGTTTTGAGAATTTATCTTCTTAAAGATAAGTTGAAATTGAATATTTTGAAATCAATTGAAAATCGAATATCAGTAGATATTCGAAAATATAAATTCACTATGGAATTTATAAAAGAAATGGAAATTCATTTCAAAAATAAATATTGATTTATTTTTAAAGTGTGGAAATTTTATATCAAATAAAGATATTTGGGAAGATAAATAATTTGGAAAATTATTTGGGATCTGATGATGTTGCGCATCTTTATTGATAGTTAAATAATCGACTATCAATATTTACCTTGAATGGATATTCGTTGTGATTGGATGAATTTGAATGCCACACTTATTTTTGAATAAGCGCTCACTATTCGGGTTAGCCGGGAAAGGACCATGGGGTCGTATAACCCATTCCGAATATGTGATATGTCGTTATGAATTGCATTTGATGACCGGTGTTGAAGACCGGATATTTTTGAAAACGGAAGGATTACCGTCGAGTTACTCTACATCGGCTGATCTCCGGTTTAGATGTTTTATCACCCTTAGTGACGGGAAGTCCGGACGTGATTGAAAATTATCCGGAATTGCTAGGGCTTCGTGAGAAGTGCCTTCGGTTCTGTTCGATCCCGGAACAGACTTGTATGGATTGTGTGTCTGACGTTACAAATTGAGATATAAAGCTGATTTCTTTCAAATACATATCTGTTGGTGGCGGAGAATTTATTCTCTTAGCTTAACACCCTTCTCTGAGACGTACGAGCTCAGAGGTTATGTAGTTGAAATTTATCAGCAATATATTCCCAATTTGGTAACGTGACATGCTGAGTGTTGCTGTGAAATGATCAGTGTTTGATCATTTGTGATATGATCATTTGTTTGATCATTTATCTTTGTGATCATAGGTTGATCATTTGTTTGACCCGAAGCATGGCTTTTGAAAAGCGGAGCTTTGTGGACGAGACTTCATCGAGCCTCACACCTCGGAAATGGTCAAAACAGGAAGGATGCAGCAAGGTTCTAGGGAGTAGCGCCCCTTAGTGTATGTCATTCCTTCTGGATAAAGGTGTTATCATGGTATGGAGCCCAGATACTTAACCTCTGTGGTTGCTGCAAATTTATCACTTTGTGGTTGCTGCGAATCGAGGATCCTCGGGAAGATCGGTGACGATCGGGGGATGGCATACGCGTGTCAGTAGTTACCTATTTTTGCAGAGGTAACCCGGCCTTGTGTTGGCAGAGAACCGGTTTGGTTCTCGGGACGTCATTCCAGAGGCGTTCTATTCGTGGAATAGGAAGTTCCTTAGCCTGACCATTTGTTGGAAATCCAAAGAAACAATACGTGACTTGTACGGTTTTAGTTGTAGAACCTATCATTCACTTATTGTGGCGCCCCACTGTTTGGATGGTAGCTATAGTAGGCATAACGTGAAATGCCTATGCTGGCTAAGATTTATATTATACTTTCGAAATGTTTCTACACTATGCACTAATAATAATATCAAAAATGATTTGATTTTACGTATCAAGCATCTTTGACTATCATAAGGAGAAATCTCCTCCAATTCTGCGTTTGCATTATGTGTGTGTGCGGGAGGCCTTATGGTAGTCTCATTTTCCAAAAAAAAAACATTGCGAATCTATTTTAAAATATTCCTTTATTGTCTTTTAAAGATAAACTGTTTTACGATCTCACACCAGTCTTGCTATATTACAGCATGATGGAGGATTCTCGCTTCGCAGTTTGGTGGCGAACGGGAGACTCTTACCCCTACATGTCCCTGAGAGGGATGGGTTGGTTAGGCGAAGGCCGTGACAGTCGAGAGGCTGGCCGTAAAAGAAAGTTTGGGATATCATTGTCAGCCACGGTGGGACTGGGATGGTTGCAAAGCCTACCGGTGGCCGCTGTTTGCGAACCTTGACAAAGTGGTATCAGAGCATATGGTTAAGCGACAACCCTGCTCTGTTGGGTGTTACTCATTAGAGATAGAGTCAGTAGTACTCTAGAATGAGTTGAGTGTAATAATAGATATGAGCGCGTATTTGTTATTTGAATATGAAATTGTTTTTGTATTGTGTTGACTTATCGGTTGATTGTTTATGGATTCTGGTCGGTGCAGTCTAGCTAACTGTGTTGATAGGAGTTTCTAAACTCTAAACAAGATAAACCGACACAGTATAGTTTTAAAAAAGGGTGAATGGAATAATTTTGCCCCAAAACTATTTTTGTATAGAAAAGAAATTATTTTCTATGAATTATCATAGTATATGGATGCTTGTTTGTTAGGAAAGTGATGATATTGAAATATTATCATTATTATATGAAATTGAACAAGAAATTGAAAGCGTAACTCCAAAGTTAAGAAATAAATTCATATACAAATGAAATTTAAGAATATAAATTATAAATGTGACTTATAATTTGAAACGGAATTCCAGAAAAGTATTGGGAAATGTTTTGAAAAGAATTTGAAAATTTTGGAGATTTGGAAAATTAAATTCCTTTTTGATTTGAAAATGGATTTCAAAGGTTTTGAAAAGTATTTTAGAAAGACGAAAGCTCTAAACTCTTTTCGGTCGCTGGAAAATAACTTCGATGATGACTGCGGCATCATTGGTGTTCATTTTCGGGTTTCCAAAAGAGGAATTGCTGCTAAATTGTTTTAAATGGAAGTTATTTGAAAATTTTGGATTTTGTTTTGGAAATTCAAAGGATAATTTGAATTGTTTTCAAAAGTGGTTTTGGAAAGGTTGAAAAGACTCTGGAATCCTATTTAAAATATTTATGGGAATAATAAATGAGTTGATAACTTATACGAATTGAATTTTGGTAGAATAAATTTAACTTAAAAGAATGAAGTTAAATTAAAGTAAATACAAGTGAATCAATTAAATGAAAGTGAGATTGAAAGTTGAAATTCATTTCGAATTTGTAAGCAATGAATTAAATTGAATCAATAATAAATGAAAGATAATTGATAAAATTCAATATTTAGAAGTAAACTGAATCCAAATAGAGTTGAAATTGTGAATTGAATTCAAATGAAATTTGAAATATGAAATTGAATGACAATGAATATATGACTTCAATAGTAAGCTAAAAATGTATAAGTAGTTTATATTGGAAATTTTGTAATAGAATGTGCAAAATAGTTTGGATGTTGTAACTAGATATTATGGCTAGTAGGATATACATGTGTATAAAGGAATTGGATTTTGATTTCAAAGATAAATTTGAATTGCTCAACAAAAAGGTATGTATTTTAAATTTCTATATGAGATTTGATGATTTCTTGTCTAGCCGCTTGGCTTTTTCTTTTCCTTTTTGAAATCTGAGAGTCCGTAGGGACATTTTGTAGTCGTGCCGTATTAGCCGCGCAAAGGAGACGCTGGCGAAATTTTTCGAAAATTTAGAGTGTTAGAAAATTTTTGAGAAAATTTTAAAAAGTTTAAATTTGAATTTAAATTTAAATTTTGAAGTAAAACAATGCTGTTGAAACTTATAATTGAAGTTGGAAATTTAGTTGGATTAATAACGAATCTTTAGTAGAAAGATTTGTTTTGATAAATTGATAAAACTATTAGATGTTGAAAAATAGTAGACGAGTTAAGGACCATTTTTCCTAACTTGTAATTTCGGGACGAAATTCTTTTAAGGAGGGAAGTTTGTAACGACCCAGAATTTTGAACAAATTAAATTGAGAATATTTAATTAATTTTTAAATATTTGAACGATGATTTAATTTGAATCCCCGATATAACTTTGAATTTTGCGATTAAACTTTAAAATTTAATCTATTGAATTGAATAAAAATTTATATCTTCAATTTTAAGTTGAAGAAAAATATTTCAAAAGCTTTTAAAATTTATATTGATGATACTGAAGATAATAGAAGCTTCAGAATCTAATTTCGAATTGATTTGATCAGTTTGAAATTATATCGTTTGAATCAATATTTAAAAATAGCCGTCCGAGGCACAGTCTCGGAATTCGACGAAACCAGTTCCATTGGGTTCGTAATATTGAATTATTACCGGATTTCAAATTTCGTATTTTTCGGAGTTGATACGTGAGCAAACGGTAAGTAAACGCATTTAGATTTGATCGAATTCAAATTGAATTTAAAATTTGAATTGGTCAACTGCAACACGTTCTCTTCCTTTAATCACGCAGAAAAATCACGATATCAGATCGTGTACACCATGCCTCCTTTCATTTTTTTTAATCTCCCTCATTCCTCTCAGATTCAATCAAACGAAGAAAAAAAAATGGTGAGTGAACGAAATTCCTCCTCTCAAAAAATTAAATAACGTCGCCCCTTCTTCAATCCAAAACGTAGCCTCCTCCCTCAAGTTCGAAACCATTTCCCCCAATTCAAATTGCTTTAAATGAAAAAAAAAATATACGAACAAGATTCGTTCGAATGGAATCAAGGCCGCGATTTATTTCGTTTCTCCTCATCAGTTTCAGAAAAAATTCGATCGGCCGAAGCCCTTAAATGGCCGTGACGTCAAGGCAGCGTCGTCTGGGGCGATCGAGGCAAAAGGTGGTAGGGCTTTCGAGTTTCGTGTGAGGGCCAGAGGTGGCGGCTGCATCTATATTGCGAAGACGCGATCGATCTCGAGCAGGGCGACACGCGTGAGCTCGAAGTCGAGCAGGAGGAGGCGGCGGCGACTCGCGATTGAAGGAGAGTAGGCATTCGCGCGCAAGCACTGGGAGCGGCAGCGTGACCTTCGTGGGGTGTCACGATCGATGGCGAGGGCAGCTAGGGTTTGGAGTTCGTCTCTGGCCGATGGATGAGGTCTCGACGTCTTTAGCATGTTCACTGTAAGGTTTTACAGTTCCTCGATTAAAATTTATTCATATATTTGTATATGCGAGTTAATTTACAATAAAAGATAGGTTTACAGTAATAGGGAATTGATCTGTTAAGTAGTTTGTTTTAAATATTAAGTTAACTTTGGTTTGAATTTAATTAAATATTAGATGTGTAGAAAAAGGAAAGTACTTGTTTAAAACTATATCACTAACTAAAATTAAATTTTAGAGTTAAAGAATAAATTGTTAAACGATAATTTATCATTTGATTGCTCGAATATTAATAAATTTTATTAATATTTATACAAGGTATAAATCAAGAAATCAAATCGAAGATGGGAATACAAAATAAAAGCGAAAGGTGAGATTTTTCTCACTCAAATGAAATTTGATTTTTCAGTTATTGACTGATTGATTGCTATTTGGATGTGATATTAGATATAGTAGGATATATATTATATATATATATATATAGCAATATATACATATTGGCACATGTATATATTGGATTGATTGATTCCCGCCTCGTATAGTGGATGAGACCCTATTGCGCCGTTAGTACGCGGATGATTTTTTATAAAACCCATATACCGCGATATTCCACCTCGAAGTGGAATTGGTATTGTGCTAACGTCTTTGGATGCAGGGAAACAGGTTGGAGGGATCCAACTGGATTCCTCAACTGTATTTATTTATTTACAGATATTGATATATATTCTGTTATCATATGATGATATATGATGTTTGATGTCGTGATTGACTAATTGGTGCGTTGCATCATTGGATTCAAATTTTGAAGTTTAAAAATAACGATTTTAACTTTAAAAGAGATTTTTAAAGTGATTATTTGAAAGTATACGTTTTATTTGAATTTTTGAATTGATTTACTTTAAATAAATAAACGTTCAAATTTTTAAAGTTATAGAAGTTTAGATGTTTGTGAAATATAACCGAAAGGTGATTTTTGAAATAAATAGTTAAGTAATTTATAAAATAGTCTGAATTTGGATTTTCGAATTATTAAAAACGATGTATATAAAAGATGTACAAAATTGATATTTATCAATTAAAATTATTGGAATTATAAAACGAGTTTTTATAAGTGTAAAAAATGAAATTTATAGATTTATAAATTATGAAGTTAAAATGAATGAAATTGTAGAATAAAAGATTATAAGAAATTTACTTATAAATTGGATTTTTTCCTTTAAATGGAATATTGATCGAATTATTAATAATGAAGATTTATAAATCAAAGTTGTTATAGAATAGAAATAGAATTTATAAACGTTGTTTTATAAATTCGAAATCAATTGAATTTGATAAATTAAATGTAGGAGGTTATTAAAGAAGATATATTCGCGATTTTGGATAGCGAATCTTTATTGAAATAAAATGTGTAGAGATGATTGAAATTTGGTTAAGTGAATTATATTCACGATTTTGGACAGTGAATATATTATCGAAAAAAAAAGAAATGTTTTGGGAAAATGAATATTTTAAAACGAGGTTAATTGTTTTAACAATGTTTTAAAATGTGTTAAATATCGAAATCATAGATTTCAACATTCATTGTTGAAATAGACATTTTCGAAAAGATAAGGAAATGATGGACTATAACACTGTTGTTATAGTAAATGATTTCCGAAAGGAAATATTTTTATCTAGTATTGGGATTTATATATCTATCTTAATTCTGAATCCCTATACTAGTGATTTTGAGTCGTCGTAACGATGTTTTACGTAACATTTGTTTTGACTCAAATAGATGTTGTTATAGTAAATGTTTTCCTTAAAGAATGAATAATATACTTAATTTGATTTAAGTATATCGAATATTTTCCAAGTGTTGACAATACATAGATTTGTGAAATACTTATTATTAAGTAAGGAAATACTTTTCCAATAAGAAATGAAACGTTTTGAGAATTTATCTTCTTAAAGATAAATTGAAATTGAATATTTTGAAATCAATTGAAAATCGAATATCAGTAGATATTCGAAAATATAAATTCACTATGGAATTTATAAAAGAAATGGAAATTCGTTTCAAAAATAAATATTGATTTATTTTTGAAGTGTGGAAATTTTATATCAAATAAAGATATTTTGGAAAATAAATAATTTGGAAAATTATTTGGGATCTGATGATGTTGCGCATCTTTATTGATAGTTAAATAACCGACTATCAATATTTACCTTGAATGGATATTCGTTGTGATTGGATGAATTTGAATGCCACACTTATTTTTGAATAAGCGCTCACTATTCGGGTTAGCCGGGAAAGGACCATGGGTCGTATAACCCATTCCGAATATGTGATATGTCGTTATGAATTGCATTTGATGACCGGTGTTGAAGACCGGATATTTTTGAAAACGGAAGGATTACCGTCGAGTTACTCTACATCGGCTGATCTCCGGTTTAGAGGTTTTATCACCCTTAGTGACGGGAAGTCCGGACGTGATTGAAAATTATCCGGAATTGCAAGGGCTTCGTGAGAAGTGCCTTCGGTTCTGTTCGATCCCGGAACAGACTTGTATGGATTGTGTGTCTGACGTTACAAATTGAGATATAAAGCTGATTTCTTTCAAATACATATCTGTTGGTGGCGGAGAATTTATTCTCTTAGCTTAACACCCTTCTCTGAGACGTACGAGCTCAGAGGTTATGTAGTTGAAATTTATCAGTAATATATTCCCAATTTGGTAACGTGACATGCTGAGTGTTGCTTTGAAATGATCAGTGTTTGATCATTTATGATATGATCATTTGTTTGATCATTTATCTTTGTGATCATAGGTTGATCATTTGTTTGACCCGAAGCATGGCTTTTGAAAAGCGGAGCTTTGTGGACGAGACTTCGTCGAGCCTCACACCCCGGAAATGGTCAAAACAGGAAGGATGCAGCAAGGTTCTAGGGAGTAGCGCCCCTTAGTGTATGTCATTCCTTCTGGATAAAGGTGGTATCATGGTATGGAGCCCAGATACTTAACCTCTGTGGTTGCTGCAAATTTATTACTTTGTGGTTGCTGCGAATCGAGGATCCTCGGGAAGATCGGTGACGATCGGGGGATGGCATACGCGTGTCAGTAGTTACCTATTTTTGCAGAGGTAACCCGGCCTTGTGTTGGCAGAGAACCGGTTTGGTTCTCGGGACGTCATTCCAGAGGCGTTCTATTCGTGGAATAGGAAGTTCCTTAGCCTGACCATTTGTTGGAAATCCAAAGAAACAATACGTGACTTGTACGGTTTTAGTTGTAGAACCTATCATTCACTTATGGTGGCGCCCCACTGTTTGGATGGTAGCTATAGTAGGCATAACGTGAAATGCCTATGCTGGCTAAGATTTATATTATACTTTCGAAATGTTTCTACACTATGCACTAATAATAATATCAAAAATGATTTGATTTTGCGTATCAAGCATCTTTGACTATCATAAGGAGAAATCTCCTCCGATTCTGCGTTTGCATTGTGTGTGTGTGCGGGAGGCCTTATGGTAGTCTCATTTTCCAAAAAAAAACATTGTGAATCTATTTTAAAATATTCCTTTGTTGTCTTTTAAAGATAAACTGTTTTACGATCTCACACCAGTCACCATAACTGACTCGGAGTTTATTGTTTCCCTTCTAAACTCTGGGTGCCCACAAATTTCCACACGGGTAGTCTAGAGTTATGTTATCAGGATATTCTGGATATTCTGGAGCTTTGGAAGCAAGCTGGATGGCGAGACGTAGTATTTGTATCTGATATTATTTATTCCGCTGTGTATTCTGTATGAGGACAAGTTATACAACTGTCCATTTATGTGCTGTGTTTTATTGAGTTGTATATTGACTCTGTTGATGTATGTATAAAACAGATATAGTTCTTTGTTTTAAAAGACTAGTGATTATCTATTATATATTGTTCCGCTGCGAATGTGAGATTCTGATATTGTTCTATTTCTGTTCTGTGTTTTCTTTAGTTGTTCTTCTTCTTCCTCTATTTTCTTCTTCTTCTACCTTTTTCTTCTTTCTTAAACCATCATGGTTCGTATTTCCGTTCATTTTGAGTAAATCAATGGAGATTAGTGGTTATTCAAGAGGTACGGATTTGCGGATCTTGACAACAAAAAAGCACAAGAGTGGGTCAAATGTTTTAAAAGTTTAAAAGTTTTATTTCGTTCATGGAAAGGATTTAGTCTTATCCTTAATACCAAACATCGAGAAAGTAGATTCATTACTATCTATGAGATTTAAAAAATGGAGTGTCTAGGCCGCAACCAGTGCCTTGACTTACCTGGTTACGTTTTTAAGCGAGGAATAATACGAGTTGTGAATCGAAGTTTGGTGATAAGGGTAAGAAATTTGATTTCCATAAGCGATATCACTTATGTGGAATGGATTTAGTCATGTACTAAACACTAAATGTCAAGGTATGTAAACTCATTTCTATCTCGAAAGTTAAGAATGTATGTCGAGGCAAGTTCTGAGAGGAAAAAACGCCCAAACTTGTCTAGCTTTATTGTTAACCGAGGGACAGTACATGTTTGAAATCGATGATTGGTGATAAGTGTATGAGATTTAGTTTCCAGATACGATCATTTTGGTATTCCCGACAGTTGATTTATCGATTATCGATTCCGCTATCTTCTTTGTGTTTTGTCAATCTAAGATGATTGTTGCTCGTTTGGGGCAGTGATATCCTTTATCGAAAATGACTAAAACAAATGATTGAATGAGGGCCAAGCTATATTACCATTAGGGTATTTTCACATCTTGTCTAGATTGGTTTTTGTTATATGCGCATAGAGATGTGAAATACTCATATTCTCGACAAGGTTGGTGGGGTCTAGCTTGGAGGTTTCTGAGAGCCATCAGAGTTCTTAAGTATATTTTCTAGAGGTATACTTTCAGTATAAGGGTGCACCCTCCTAGTCGTTATTGAAAAAATTCCTTTTCCTTGTTTGATTTAAATCTTCGAACTACTTTCTTAATTGCATCGACAAGTGCCTTGGGCTCTTCTCTATGTTTAATTATTTGTGTCCATTCTTATAGTTTGGATTTTGATCTTATTTATACCCATTCTTTCAAGTTTGGGTTTTTTCTGATTAGTTTCATTCTTTCAAGTATAGATGTTGTTCTTATGAGGTAAAACCCGTTTCATATTTAGCGGCGTAGCCTCACAGATTATTATATGTTCATCATATTTCTTTAGTTGTCTCACATTGGTTTTCCAGAATGATTCGAGTGTTATTTTATTATAATGCTTGGGCCAGACCGAGTATTTCTAGGTTATCGTCGGTAGGACATGGAGCTCATGGAGTAGAGATGGATGTTCACCTACCGAAGTATTTTTATTTTCCGCCGTATTACTATGTATACCCATCAGCAATTGTAAGGTCAGGGAGTTATAACTGTCCAACTATTAAGGTTTTTTTTAACTCTGATATACTATGTGTCTTATAGTGGCCGCTTTTGCTGTCTTTTTTACATTATATGTGGTCGTTCCGTTGTGAGATTCTGTTTCCAATTTTCTTTTTATTTTTATTTTACCCTAACAAAATGCTTTTTTGGCACTTTGATGCTTGGCATTCTAATACTGTGGATGTATTAAGTACTAACTTTCGAGGATCGAAAAGGCAGGTCGTTACATTTGGTATCTGACCTGAAGGTTAAGCGAGAACCTTGGCTTTGGTATAGTAACTCATTAGAGATAGGCTAAGTGACACTCTAAATTGAGTTGAAAGTATTATATATACGAGAACGTATTTGTTATTGCTATAAAAACATAGTGTGTTAATTGGTCTATCGAGCGGTTTATGAATTCTGGTCGAGATGTGGGACACCACGGTGTCAATAGGAATTCTAAACTCTTGAACAAGATCAATAGTGTGACGATCCACATTTCGAAAGGTTTAAATCGACAATAATCCACACATGTCCAACTTAAAAAATCCGGAACATAGATAATCATTGGGGTTAATTAAGAAAAATAAGAAAAGAAGAAGAAAACAAATACAAAATCTCGCAGCGGAATGACAAAATATAATAATCAAATAAACAGTTCATGAAGATGTTTATATTATACATTTGATTATAATCTACACAACATTTATCAGAGTTATATATACATCAGGGATAAATAAATATTGCAGCAGAACAGCATGATGCAGAGAATAATAATAGTAATAATATACCAAATCTTCGTCTTCGTCGTCTGAAAAACGATCTTCAATGTGCTGGAAAACTAAGGGCTGACCCGAGCGTATTGAAAAGACAAAACACTCGAGTCAGGACTAAAATACTCTTATGTAAGTCAAATTGATATCGCAAATAATATGAGTGCCATGGCGTCAGAGAAGTTTAAGGGATTTTACATCTCCTATCCAATGTATAATATGCATGCAATAACTTAAGAGATGTTACAGGGTTTTCCATCTCTTAAGGATGCGTTAAACTGTCTATATATAATATACACTATAATAGGTAATGTCTATTAGTAAAATAAGTATCACAATAGCGTTAAGGCTTTACATTGATCCACCTTAACATATTTTTATAGCATGTAGTCTATGCAGGTTCTGTAACACAACCAGTAACGTCGATAGCCAGTGAGTCCCTTATAGGTACAATACTAAACCAAAGTCGTAATGGTCTCGTATAAGGACAAGTATGACAAGGCACGTGAGGCAATGCCCAAGGTAGGATTCTACCAGTTTACTATTTCTGGCTAGTCGTAACCCATACGTGGCCGACCGCGACCATCAATCCAAACAAAAGGGTGCACCCATCAAGTACGAAATCACAATAGTAATACGAGGGATCATTGTCGCTAGAGGTAGCTAACTTCGCTGGCCAGATATAGGCTCCTGTTTTAGTCATTTTAATTATGACACAAGTGTCAAGGCTATCCATCATCGTTCTCTTACTTCATTCCAGTAAACGTTCGCCAATTCAACCACTATATTCTAGATATCATACACCGCATACATGGTTTTCAAAGTGGTTCCAATATTGACAGAGAGTATGACAATAAGAGGCCCTGATCTCTTTAACAACGAAACGTCACTTTACACACCGGTTGGTTCATTTACATTTCGAAAACAATTCGTACTTGATATCAAAATATCATATTCGCTTCAAATCAAATCCATTTCGAAATCATCATATTTACACAAATATAACACATCATTTTTGCCTTAATATCTCGGTTTCGCTTCCAAAATTGTTTTGAAATTCAGTTTAGGTTATAACTTCATTTTAACCTCATTCGCATTTAAATCCAAGATTTAAATATAAACATTCCACCCTTGACCAGTTTGAATTTTAGAAAATAGTTTGAAAAGTTTTAAAATAGCTTAAATAGTAAAAATAGTTTAATAGAAAATAGTTTGAGTATTAAAAATGGTTTATATAGTAAAATAGTTTGGAAAATCAAAATAATCTGAATATTTAAGAAGATAGATTTTAAACAGTTTATACTAAAATAATTTATTTGAAAATAGTTTCATAGTCAAACTGATTCAATTCCAAATTTCCAATTCAAATCAATTTCAATTTTCATTTTGATTTAATCGATTCAATTCCGATTTCAAGTCGAATTTTTACTTCGATTCCAATTTCCATTCAAATAAATTCGATTTCGAATTAATTCAATTTCGCTTTCAATTCCAATTGATTTCAATTTCAATTCCAACTTGAATAAATTTCAATCTCAATTCCAAATTAATTTCAATTTCAATTCCAAATTAATTTCAATTTCAATTTTAAATTAATTTCAATTCCAAATAAATCTCAATTTCAATTTCGACTATCCGATTCAATGATTAAATTTCAACTCAATTCTCAAATTTAAACCATTTTGATTTATATAAATTTCGAGTTCAATTTTCAAAATATCGATTCAAATCACATAAATCAAATTAACCTTCAGTATTCAATTTAATATCCAAATCTTCAAATATAATTCAATTCCGAGCTAAATTTTGAAATATCATTTTATATTACTTTTACTTAACAATATTCAAAGTTTGAATAAAAGTCCAATCTTTTAAAACAATTCAATTTCTGAAATTCAAATCATATTTCGATTTTAACTTCAAAATCTCAACTTCGATTATTTAAACAATTCCTGTTATCAATTTCAAATTTCAACGTTACGAGCTTAAGTTCGAAAATAATTCGATTTCCATAAATACGATTTTTATTTCTTTAAATCAAATCATTTAAATAATTTCAAGTCAATATTTTTAAAATCATTTAGTTTAACCAATCCGGTGTCCGTATATAATTTTCTATCCTATGGCCAAGTGAATCAATTATTTTAATCTAATTCCAAGAATAGATATATATCATTTCAATCCAAAATAATTGAATTTTCTGCTAGCTCCAAATCCGTCCAAACCAGTTTCATTGCAAAGCTCTCATTATCATGATCGCAATGCAAAAAGTCTCGTTCAAAACGGACCTCGCATGTGAGAGCTACAAATTTTATAAGCTATCGATTTTTAAATAAAATTAATTAAACATTAATCACCACCTTAAACTAATTACCATTTTAAAATTATAACCGCTCTTCCCCCTTTCTCTACGTCTCGCATTGACCACGCGGCTTCCCACCTTTGACCGTGCCCTGACGCCGCCACCGCACCTTCTCCTCTAGGCTCGCCTAACCCCCATCCACCCTCGCCTCAACTCGCGATGCCCAAGACGCCGCCAAAC
Organism: Allium fistulosum; assembly: GCA_030737815.1. Lineage (NCBI taxonomy): Eukaryota > Viridiplantae > Streptophyta > Magnoliopsida > Asparagales > Amaryllidaceae > Allium > Allium fistulosum. The sequence continues at coordinate 47,902,669 of CM060906.1, forward strand.
TCCCCTAGTAGTCCAAAATGCCATCGTCGTTCAACTCCCCACTACCGCCGCCCAATGCCACTTGCAACCGCCTCGACCTCACCACGTGAGTACCTAAACCCCTCGCCTCTATCGCCACCCGATAACACATTCAGAATGCCGCTAATCATCAGCAAAAACCCAAATGCCGAGTGTTCTAAATCGAGAATTCACGCCTCCGGCATCATCCCTTAACTAGTTCAAAGATTCAACTTTTAATTTTTTTTTGGATTTTTAAACAACTTGTTTTGAACTTTGGCAGTGAAGGATAATGGGTTTTCTTGCCTTTTTGGTTTTCGATTGGAATTGAGAAATGGGGGAGGGAAACGCGATTTTGATTAGAAGAGGAATGAAAAAAACTTATAGTCGACTATATATATATCCTTTTGTTTTCCCTTTTCTTCTTACTATGCTCGGCTAGTTTTTTTAAAAAAGAAAGAGGGAGGGAAAGATACCTTGCGTATTGAATATGTTTTGCATGTTTGAATATGTTAGCTACAGTGATTTGAAAAGGAGAAAAAGCTGATGTGAAAAAAAAATCTAATAAATATATATATTTATTTAAATTTAAATCGTCTCGATTTTGTAGCTTAAAATCTTGACCTCTTATTGAGGCGTGCCGCTAGGCGTTTATAATGTTATACCCCTATTCTTAACACAATGGAAAAGGTTTCGAGTCCTAATTCGATCGTATGGAGAAGATAGCTTTTTGGACCCAATTATTATATTGAATTTTCGATATAATTTTCAGCGCGTTTATATCCTGTACGGCCAAACGATAACTCCAAATGCTACAAAATTTGAACTCTTATAATAATACACTATTACGGATCCAATGGAACTAGTTTCGTCGAATTTCGAGACTATGCCCTGGAAGGCTATTTTTAAATGTAAATTTAAACGATATATCTTTAAAACTGAACAAATCACTTTCACATTCAATTTTAAAACTTTTATAATCTCCATTATCATCAATATAAATTTTATAAGCCTTTAAATTATTTTTAACAAGCTTAAAACTCCAGATTCAATATTTTACCAAATTTTCAATTATTAAATGCAATAATTAAATTGTCCAATAAATAGTTATATTTGAAATTCAAGTTAAAAATTAACTTTTAAAATATTTAAAATCAATTAAATATTCCAATTTCAAATATCCAAAATTCTGGGTCGTTACAGTGGTAATCCTATGTATATTTTGCAGGCTAAGCTTAGGCATCTTAATGATATTCTCAAACCTTGGGCTAATGTCACTTTTGGGAATGGTAGCAGTCTATCCCATTCAGTTCGTGATAGATTATTTCAGGTGCAAAGAGATATTCAAATATGTGTGGATAATTCAGTGCTTACCAGCCTTATGTCTCAAGAGCAATCTCTAATCAAACAACTTTCTAAAGCTCTTGTGGAAGAAAATAAGATGGCAAAACAAAAGGATAAGATTAAGTGGTTTATTCATGGAGATAAAAATTCAGCCATTTTCCATGAATCTCTAAGGATCAGTCAGTCATCTGCAAACATTACCAACATCTTAGATAAAAATGGTGGTCTATGTTCTTCTCCTGATGCAATTCAAGTTGGCTTTCTGGAGTTTTTTCAAGATCTCCTAGCTAACCCTAATAATCCAGTCATACACAGGCAATTATTTGATAACATTCAACTTCCATCCCTTTCAGCTAATTCTCATGATCTTCTTATTCAGGAGATAACTGCTGAAGAGATCAAAGACAACATTTTTGCTATGAACTCTACAAGCTCACCTAGACGTGATGGCTTTAATGCCCATTTTTATAAAACTTCCTGGAGTGTGATTGGAACTGATGTGATTAAGGCCATTAAAAATTTCTTCAAACACAACAAATTGTTATCTGGTATTAATGCCACTAAAATTGCTCTTATTCCCAAGTCTGACCAGCGTTCTTCTATAACCTAATTCAGACCCATTGTCTGCTGCAATGTAATATAAAAGTGTATTTCCAAGATCATGGCAGCCAGCATGAAGAGAGTGCTTGCTGATATTGTTTCTTCAAATCAAAGTGCTTTCCTTCACTCCACAGATATCACTGATAACATTCTGTTAACATCTGAATTGTTGAAAGGATATAATAGGCAGAATGTTTCAAAGAGGTGTGTATTGAAGCTTGCCATTCAAAAAGCCTACGATACTGTACAATGAAATCATATATGTTCTTCATAAGATGAATTTCCCGATCCCCTTCTTATCCTGGATCTATACATGTATTTCCATTGTCAAGTACTCCTTAAATTACAACGGCAATTTATTTGGTTACTTTCAAGCTACGAGGGGCATAAGGCAAGGTGGCCCCATGTCACCTTACCTATTTGTTTGTGTTATGGAGTTATTCGCATCTCTTACTACAAAATATTTATCTGTGAATCTTCTCGAATACCATCCTCTATGCAAGAACTCTGATATATCAACTCTGCAATTTGCTGATGATCTGCTTCTGTTTACAAAGCCTACTACTAAATCAATAAATGGTGTGTTGAATACCCTTGATGATTTTGGGGCTTTGACTGGTCTTACTATCAATAGAAATAAATCCAAAATTAGGATAGCTGGTATTCCTGAGCTTGAAAAATCTATGATCTATGGACTGTCTGGCCTTAATCCAATAGAACACAACGAAGACTACTTGGGTGCTCCTATGTTTTCCTCTAAAGTGAAGACCAACCAATGTCTCATGCTCTATGAAAAGATTATTGCAAAAATTTCATCCTGGCCTGTTTCTAAATGTTCAATGGTTGGTAGACTTTTCATAGTCAAATCCATTGCCACTTCCATGTGTCTCTATTACGCTAGAATATTCATACTGCCTTACAAGCATGTATCCATGATCAACTCGGCTCTTAACCACTTTCTTTGGCATGGTAATCCATTTTCCAAGAAGTTGATTCCTACTGCTTTTAAAAAGATGCCCTTATAAATTTGGAGGGCTAGGAATTATGAATACTAGAAAATGGAATAAAGCTGCGATCTCTACTCGTATAGATAAACTTTATAAATTTGACAATAACTTATGGGCTTCATAGGTCAGGAAGAACTTAATTAAAGACAAACACTTCCGGTCTATGGATATTCCAGCCGATTTTAGCTGGTCTTGGAAGAACTTACTTCGTTCAGGAAGGACTGTATTCATGTTTTTCAGACTAGGATTCAACATATAAATCAAATTTCTTTTTGGTTCGATCCTTGGTCCGATCAGGGTATTATTTTGGCTGAGATTATAAGTTACAACCTTAGAGATATGACAGGAATCGGTGAATATGCTACTGTTAATTCAGTTTGGTCAGATGGAAACACGGTATTACTTCCTGTCTTTAGTTCATCCTCTGTACGTGCCTGCTGGAGCAAAATTCTGGTGAAATCATTCACTATAATAATATTCATGCACTTTTGAATGGCAAGCCTCATAAGATAACATCAGTCTGTAAACAATGGTTTGCATACTCTTGATAAGTTGAAGATTGTTAACAATGGTTTGCATACTCTTGATAAGTTGAAGGAGAAGGGTATTATTCTTTATGATATGTGCTTTCTCTGTTACAAATATAAGGAGACTATTTCTCATCTATTTTTTGAGTGTGATTTCTCCTTTTATATTTGGGAATGCATTTTGAAGAAGTCCAGATTACATAATCCCTTTAGAAACTCTGCAATGGAATGGTTTACTATTTTTAAAGTGACAAGATGGAAGACGCCAATGAGTTCTTTACTGCTGTGGGTTCTAAAAAGGATTTTAACTGTTATATGGATGGAAAGGAACAGTAGGGTGTTTGGAGGTAAATCGACTTCTAAACATGTATTGGTCCATCCTATCTTTTAAGTTTTTGGTTCATAATTGTATTTTTGTATATTCGTCGTTGTGTACATTATTGTTTGATCTGATGGTATGTCATCGGTCTTTGTAATTCTTTTTGCTAATATATGGTAGGGGCCCATTTAACCCCGTTGGCTTTGCCAAAAAACAAAAAAAGACAATTTTTTTATCATCTCCTAAAAACTAACAGTCATTGATAATTATATAGTCTTAAGAAAGTTATAATTTTATATATAAAATATAATTTAGACAAAATTATTTCATTTACCCGATTTTAAAACAATATTATGTCGACTGGCCTCGTTTAAGTATTTAGAAATCACTATCGATAACATGGCATCCGACGCACCGACCATAATTCATAAACAACTCAACGGATAAGTAAACACAATATAAAACATTTTATAACACTAACAAGTATGCTCTCACACACTCACACACACACACACATGCTCAAACAGACTCATTCTAGTGTATAACTACCCTATCTCTAATGAGTCTAACCCCACAAAGCCAAGATTATCGCTAAACCTAAACTCTGATACCAACCATGATGGCCCACATTTCGAAAGGTTTAAATCGACAATAATCCACACATGTCCAACTTAAACAATCCTGAACATAGATAATCATTGGGGTTAATTAAGAAAAATAAGAAAAGACGAAGAAAACAAACATAGAATCTCGTAGTGGAACGACAAAATATAATAATCAAATAAACAGTTCATGAAGTTGTTTATATTATACATTTGATTATAATTTACACAACATTTATCAAAGTTATGTATACATCATGGATAAATAAATAATGCAGTAGAACAGCATGATGTAGAGAATAATAATATTAATAATATACCACATCTTCGTCTTCGTCCTCCGGAAAACGATCTTCAATGTGCTGAGAAACTCAGAGCTGACTCGAGCGTAATGAAAAGACAAAACACTCGAGTCAGGACTAAAATATTCTTATGTCAGTCAAATCGATATCGCAAATAATATGAGTGCCATGGTGTCAGAGATTTTTACGGGATTTTACATCTCCTATCCAGTGTATAACGTGCGTGCAATAACTTAAGAGATGTTACGGGGTTTTCCATCTCTTAATGATTTGTTAAACTGTCTATATATAATATACGCTATAATAGGTAATGTCTATCAGTAAAATAAGTATCAAAATAGCGTTAAGGCTTTACATTGATCCACCTTAACACATTTTTATAGCATGTAGTCTATGCAGGTCCTGTAACACAACCAGTAACGTCGGTAGCCAGTGAGTCCCCTATAGGTACAATACTAAACCAAAGTCGTAATGTGCTCGTATAAGGATAAGTATGATAAGGCACGTGAGGCAATGCCCAAGGTAGGATTCTACCAGTTTACCTTTTCTGGCTGGTCGTAACCCATACGTGACCTACCGCGACCATCAATCCAAAAAAAAGGGTGCACCTATCGAGTACGAAATCACAATAGTAATACGAGGGATCAATGTCGCTAGAGGTAGCTAACCTCATTGGCTAGACATAGGCTCCTGTTTTAGTCATTTTAATTATGACACAAGTGTCAAGGCTATCCATCATCGTTCTCTTACTTCAATCCAGTAAACGTTTGCCAATTCAACCACTACCTTCTGGATATCATCCACCACATACAACTTGTCAAAGTGGTTCCAATATTGATAGAGAGTATGCCAATAAGAGGCCCAGTCTCTTTAACAACCAAACGTCACTTTACACACCGGTTGGTTCTTTTACATTTCAAAAACAATTCGTACTTGATATCAAAATATCATATTTGCTTCAAAATCAAATCCATTTTGAAATCATCATATTTACTCAAAATATAACATATCATTTTTGCCTTAATATCTCGGTTTCGCTTCCAAAATTGTTTCGAAATTCAATTTAGGTTATAGCTTCATTTTAACCTCATTCGCATTTAAATCCAAGATTTAAATATAAACATTCCACCCTTGACTAGTTTGAATTTTAGAAAATAGTTTGAATAGTTTTAAATTAGCTTAAATAGTTAAAATAATTTAATAGAAAATAGTTTGAGTATTAAAAATGGTTTATATAGTAAAATAGTTTGGAAAATCAAAATAATTTGAATATTTAAGAAGGTAGATTTTAAACAATTTATACTAAAATAATTTATTTGAAAATAGATTCAAAGTCAAACTTATTCAATTCCAAATTTCCAATTCAAATCAATTTTTATTTTTATTTCGATTTAATCGATTCAATTCCAATTTCAAGTCGAATTTTTACTTCGTTTCCAATTTCAATTCAAATAAATTCGATTTTGATTTTGAATTAATTCAATTTTGCTTTCAATTCCAACTTAAATAAATTTCTATCCAATCCCAATTTAATTTCAATCTCAATTCCAAATTAATTTCAATTTCAGTTCCAAATTAATTTCAATTTTAATTCCAAATAAATCTCAATTTCAATTTCAACTATTCGATTCAATGATTAAATTTCAACTCAATTCTAAAATTTAAACCATTTCGATTTATATAAATTTCGAGTGTGATTTTCAAAATATCGATTCAAATCACTTAAATCAAATTAACCTTCAATATTTAATTTAATATCCAAATCTTCAGATATAATTCAATTCTGAGCTAAATTTTGAAATATCATTTTATATTACTTTTACTTAATAATATTCAAAGTTCGAGTAAAATTCCACTCTTTTAAAACAAATCAATTTATGAAATTCAAATCATATTTCGATTTTAACTTCAAAATCTCAACTTCGATTATTTAAACAATTCCTGTTATCAATTTTAAATTTCAACGTTTCGAGCTCAAGTTTGAAAATAATTCGATTTCCATAAATACGATTATTATTTCTTTAAATCAAATCATTTAAATAATTTCAAGCCAATATTTCTAAAATCATTTAATTTAACCAATCCGGTGTCCGTATATAATTTTCTATCCTATGGCCAAGTGAATCAATTATTTCAATCTAATTCCAAGAATAGATATATATCATTTCAATCCAAAATAAATGCCATAGGTATATATTATTTCAAACTATTTCTTAATTTATTCGAAATAATTCAATTTACAGTTATATACTACCAAATGGTATTCAGGGTGATAACGTGATATATATAAAATAAATAAACATCCAACCATCCAATATATTAACCAATATCATTCAATTTCAATCAACATCCAAATCAGCCAATAATTCACTACAATTACATCGTTATCAATATCGGGTATTTTACTGGCAAATAAATTCCATTTTCAAATTTAACTATCAATTTAAATCCTTATTAACTCAATTTTTACATCAATCTAATGTCAATTAATTTACCAAACATCAGTCAATACAATTAAATTACTTCACGGCATAAATTTAACTAACATAAGAATTTATTTAGTCAATTGTGAGCATATAAAACACTCACCTTTTATTTGAAACCGAAAATTTTCTCAGCTTCAAGTAGATTTCAACCCAACTCCATGACGTAGCCTTCGTCGATATGATTCAAAATCCACTTGTTTCGCCCGAATCGGACCTCGTACGAAGAAGTTATGCAATTATTATTAAACGATAAAATTTTAAAACTTAATTAACAAAATTTATAATAATAATAAAATAAAACTAATGCTACCTGCTCTTCTTCTCTCATGTTCTTGAACCTGGACCGTATGAAGAAACCCAACGTGCGCAACAACCAAACCCACGCGCATGCACAAAGTAACGATCAGACCATCATCAGAGCACGCCGCTCAAAGCGCCGCCACCTCCTCCTTCGCCAGTGACGCGGCCCCCTACAACGTCTCGATTCACGAGCAATACCCCAAAATGTGCGCGACCTTCCAAGCCAGATTCTGGCGAAGTTGTGCATAGTCAAGTCGAATCAACTGTATGGATTTGAAGAGGAGGTTGAGATCTACAACTTTCATGTTGGAAGTTTTTAATTTCGTTGAGAGATGAGGGAGATCGGAGAGGAAGAAGTTCAAAAATTTCCGGCCGTTGAAGAGAATAGGCGGCCATAGACACTAGGGTTTTAATTAATATTATAATAATATTTTTCTCGTTTTGCGTGCCGTATTTATCGCGTATGGTCCAAAACCGCCGAACTCCAATTGAGGCGTGCCGCCTGGTATTCCTAATGTTTTACCCCCATTCTGAACACAATGGATCTAGTTTCGAGACCTAATTCGATCATATGCAGAAGATAGCTTTTCAGGAATTGTTTTAATTAAATTCTGAAATAAATTTCCACGCATTTCAAGCTCGCACGGCCAAATGACAAGTGCGATCGCTACGAAACTTGAAATCCTACAATAACTCACTATTACAGATCCGATGAAACTGGCTTAGTCAAAATCCAAGACAGTGGCCAAAATGGCTATTTTTACTCGTCAATTAAAATAAGTAATTCCCAGAAATTAATTTAATCACTTTAAATTCGATTTTTAAGTTTAACAATCTTCATTGTTGTTTAAATAAAAATTTAAATCAACTTCTGACATCATTTTCATTCACACTAAATCCAGAATTCAATTATTTAAATAATTCATGTATTGAATTTTATTTAATATAATTATCCAATATTAAAATCCCATTGAATTTTGGTTATCAACAATTAATTTATTTTCAACTAAATAAATCAACATTTATTATTTAATCCAACTATTGATTAAAAATACATTCAATACATAGAATTCCATTTCAATATTGTTATTGTCAAAATCTTCGAAATTGGTTATTTAAAAATTTGTATTCCAGTTCATATTCAAATAAATTACACTAATAATCCATTAAATTTTTATTTCTATCCATTTTTATTCAATAATCATATTAAATTTAAAATATTCAAATAGTTAAAAATATGGTCGTACAAATAGATACAATATTGATTTTTGAAAATTGATAAATGAAATATTTTACCAAGGATTATATATTATATATATATATAAGAAATAATTTTAAAATTTATATAGTTATTTATGGTATGTTTTTTTGTTAATGATGATATTTCTTTATTATCATTGTTGTTTGATTTGTCATCACTCGGGTGGTTTAGGAGCATTGACTTTTGTTTATTGATTGTTGATATATGCTCGACAAGTTTATGAGCATTTATTATTTAATAATCATGAGTACATTAAAATGAACCCCTTGTGAATTAAGTTTCACAGTTCGACTATAAGGTGTTCGGAGAAAATATAAAGTTAAAAGTCATTAATAACGTTTTTCAATAACATCTAAATGGGAAGATAAGACATTTAGAGAATAAAAATTTGTGAAAAATTTTATTATAAGAAAGGAAAGTTGTTATAATATAAGACGATTTTGAAGGTAAATTTTATATGAATATGGTATATAAAATGGTTTATATGATTTATAGAGGGTGTTTATTAAGTAAAAAGATTTTTGAGAATTTACATCTCGGTATTGCTTGAAATGATTTCAAAACGATTTTGAGAAAAGTAATGGTAGTATTACTTAGAAGTATTTATAAGAATAAATATTTCAAAGAATTTTTAATAAGGATACATTTTCTTTAGATAGTTCGAGAAAAACATCTCGATTAGTTTTATGGCAATCTGAATAATCTTCTAAGTGACGATTGATTGTTTTCTTAGGCGAACGTTGTAGTGCACTTAGTAAATTATTCTCTTTATCATTGTGAGATCAAAATGAGTTCGAATCTGAACGAACCCAAAGTGAGTGTTAGTGAATAAATTGTTACAGTTATTTCATATATAGAAATATATGTAGTATGATTTCAAAAAGAATTTTTAAATAAAAACCGGGTATTTAATTCTTAAGTTTCTTTAAAGGAAATTGATTTAAAATAAGAGGTATTTTGATAAAGGAATGCTTTGATAAATGAAAATTTTAACTCTTGGATAGAAAAAAGATAATTTAACACAAGTTTTTAAATGGGTTAAATGGGATAGGAAGGTTTTAATAAGCATTATTTTATTAGAATCATATTCTTTGTTTAAACATCTAAGTCATATAAACTATATGATTTTATTAGGCCGACTAATAAACATCTTTACCTTGGGGATGTCTAAGTAAAAGTAGACTCTAGGACTGAGTTTGGATACCAGCATCTTACACTTCTTAGCTACTTACCGGACCAGATAGGTAAAGAGGTCGAAGTAGTCGACTCAGTTTTAAGGCCCATATTATGTTTGGGCCTCTATCTAAATTTTGAAAATTAAAATGAAATTTAACATTTTGTATATACTCTTAGGATGTAGAAGAGTATTATACTAATAAAAGAGTATTATATAAGTAAATCAAAGTGGAGTAAGTTTTTAGTTTAATGTTTTATAAAGATGTATCTTTATAAAATGTTTATAAACTTAAGTGGAAATTTGTGAAATGATTCATAAATAATTTTGTATTGAATGAAATACTATAAATGAAAATGAAAGTGATTTAGAAAGAGACTAGTGCGGCTAATAAACCAATAGGATTAAGTATGTAAGTTGTATGTTGATCATTTTATTTGCACGGTCCTTGATTTAGGATTCGAGTACATAACTTTAGGGTGATTCACACAAGTCCGAACAAGGATTTCTTACTTGATTCTTAATGGCGAGCACTTGATTTGGATTCTTGATATGATACTAAGGTTTTTTATCATATTATATAGCTATGTAAAGAGAATGAAAGTTTCTAATCCGGGAACCCGATCGAAGTCCGCCCTTGGGAGGTCGAGTGAGAAATACTAGTTCGAAGTAAAGTTTATGTATCTGAGCAAGTGTCGGTTCAGATATTATGTACATATAATCCATGTACATCATCAAGGATTAAGTATATTTGTATACTTTTTTGTGACTTAGTAAAGTTTGGGGAGTGACGTTCAATTTTTTTGAGGGAGCTTAGATAATCTTCTTAGAAATAACCAAAAGCTGATGAGCATAATGGTACTCTTAGGAAATTATCTATATCCATAGATGATCGAGAAAGTTGTAAACCTAAGCAAAATTCTAAATCTTGTTTGTTAGTCAATTAACATTTTAAATAATGTTAAGTGTTAGTTTATTCCTGTATGGAATTTGATTTGGTTGATGGTGTGATTTTATATACTATAGCTTATAAAGTATGTTTTATAAGCGAAGGAATTCAGAATTGTTGTTTATTAGGACTTAAATCCCAGTGATTTTGAAAGAGTGATTTCAAAAGAAACAATAATATTACTATTTTGAAAACTTTGGTGAAATATTATTATTTCAAGGCATTTGAAAAGATTTTATGAAGTGATTTTTCAAATACTTTTGTTATGACTAAAGTTGGACGATTGGGGGTTTTCTGATTTGGAAGACTCGCTAAGTATATTTGTTTACTCTAGTTATTATTTAGGGAGGAACCGAAATACCACTGGATTCTCCATATTGTTTTGATCCTAGAATTATGACATGCTTCGGTAGGAGGACCCCCTCCTTGTCATGATTGATTTTGGTTTTGATATATTTCTCCTTGGAGGAATTTAAAAATATATTTTGAATAGAAAACCCCGTGCATTTAGTTCTAAATTTATCTTTTGAAAAGATTGAATGCATTGTATTTTATCACTGAGTATTCTCTGTACTTTAGTTGCATCTTTTTGATATGGATTTTCTATAAAGAAAAATATAAGTTATTAGATTACTGAAAGCCAAGTAAGTAATTTGATTCTTAGGTAGGGATATTACTTTTTCCGCTCTGTAATAATTTCGAGGACAAAATTCTTTTAAAGTGGGAGATTGCAACATCCTGGAAAAATGTGAACACTTTATATTTAAATATAGGGATTATTTAAATAATTGAATTATGAATTTAATTATCAATTAAATGGATTTAATAACATTATTAAACTCCTTTTAATTAATAAATAATAATGGTAAACTGCTTTTGTAAATTTGTTTACATAAATAAATAATTTTATGAAAAATCGGAAATATGACCAAAATTCAATTTTCGACTTTTTACTGAATGAAAGTTGTTGCAAAGTTGTTGCACACACACATTTGTGTACACATATAGCAAATAGAAATTCATTTAGCACTAGACAAATTAAATAGCCTACGTATCATAAGGAATTTCCAGAAATAATTAGTAATGTAATTAAAAGAGAAGACTTTTGCTAATTTTTGCTCCTTTTATGTGATGTGATCATAAGTACTCAAGGCCACATGGGTGTGTAATGAGGTAGTTGAAATATCTAAGGTTAGGAGGGTAATTTGGCTAAGTGGCCGTGGATATCATTTGCCAAATTTTCAATTCTATAAAAGAAGCACCATACTTCATTTCACTTTTTACACTTTCCATTTATTTTACTCTCATTTCTTCATCTTCTTCCTTCTTATCACAATAAACTTTATTAAGTAAAACCTTATGAAAACACACTCATTTTTCCCCTAAAATATTAAATAAACCTAGAATAACATTGCAAACATCTCCACCATTCCAAAGTCGCAAGTTTTGAAACCCAAATACCTCATTTTGACATATGCATGAGCATTAGTTGAGAGTTCCCAGGCTTTGGTCGAACTAGGGCAAGGAAAGGAGGTTGCTTTGGTCATTTCTTCGTTAAGAAGTGAAGCTCGTGTCTATGTTTGAAGTTTAACTTTGGAAAAAGTGAGTTAAACTCACTTTAAAATGGTTTTAAAATTGACAAAATATTGTAAAATATAAATTGTTGTTTATATTGTTTATACTTGTGTATATTGCTTATTTGAATTTTATTTCCGCTTGAAAGCGATAGGCATAAGTAACCATTATTTTGCAGGGGACAACAGCAAGAGGAAGTCGAAGTGTGTTCGTAGCGAATAGGTAGTTATGGAACACTTCAAAGAACATACATATATGTGATTTACATGGGGCTTTGTAGAGAGATCCTAAGGGGTTTCTCGCATTATTGATTTAAATTTTCATGCAACTTGCTTATGTGAATGTTAGTTGTTGTTTGAGATGTTAAAGTAGCAAAAATGTTGAATAGTAGAATAGTCGCGCTTTCGCACTTTGAAATCGTGTTATTGCACTTTGAAATCCCATCTCTTTAAATCTTCTGCTTGTTGCTCTTGTACTTGTGTTTGCATCACTAAGCCATGCATTTGCATTTTTAGAATGTAGTTTGAACTAAGTTTTGGTAGCTCAGAAAAGATTATAACACCTAACTCCAAAGTGTTTAATAGTTAGAAAAGTTTTGGTCAGGGTTTTACAGTTCGAAAGTCAAGTTTTAAAACAACTCTCAAATGGGTTTTATTTACTTCAAAAGTCTCTAATTTTTTGTGAATACTTACTAGACTCATAATATGTTGTTCTAAAATTAAATTATAGTATTCATACTTTATAAAATGTGGAGAAAATTCCATTTTTAAAAAGAACCGATTTAAAGGAATTTTCCATACTCCTTTTAGCGGCAGTTTTGCGGCACTATTTCTAACTTTTATAAAATGGTTTTAAATTGATTTTTTTTCATCAATCCTTTAAGTAAACTTCTCTAACATCTATTTAATTGTTTTAAAAGTGGTTTTGAATTTATATAAATATTTAAAACAAGAAATTTTTATTTTGAACATAAGGAAAGGAAATGGTTTTGAGTTCAAATATATATTAAACTTGAGATTTTCTTTTTAAGTAATATTTGAAATGGATGTTTTAAAAACTATATTTCAAGTATTTTTAGTTTATTGAAGGTGAAGTGGTGGCATGGATTACCGCACTGTTATTGTAATAAATAGTTTTCGAGAATGGAGAATGAAGTCATGGATTCTAACATTTTTGTTATGATAAATAATTTCGTAATGTTATTAAGAAAACTTATTGCTTGACGTAATAAATATTGATATTCTTAAATCTTTGGTGGAGTTTCATTTTAAAGATAATAATAAGTGGATTTATAAATGAAAATCTATAAATGAAAATTTCTTTGAAAAGATTGTTTTAAAGATAGAGCTAAGTTAGTTGGTTTTGGGTATATAGTAAACGATGTTTTAGTAACATTGTTTTAACTCTTCTTTTTGATACACTTAGAAATATAATTAGCACTTTAAAAGAATATTTTAAAGTGTGTTTTTAAAGTGTTTTACAAATATTGATGATGAGAAAATCAAGCAAAAATGTGAGTCGAATGCTTTAAAAATTTAAAAGTTTAGTTTCGTTCATGGGAAGGATTTAGTCTAATCCTTAATACCGAACATAGACAAAGTAGATTCGTTACTATCTATGATATTTAAAAACTAATGTGTCTAGACAAGACTAAGAGCAACCACTGCCCTGACTTACCTACCTTTGTTTTTAAGCTATACGAGTTGTAAATCGATGTTTGGTGATAAGGGTAAGAAATTTGATTTCCATAAGCGATACCACTTATATGGAAAGGATTTAGGCATATACTTAACACTAAACGTCGTGGTATGGAAACTCCTCTCTATCTCAAAAGTTAAGAATGTACATTGAGGCAACGTCTGAGAGGAAAAAATGCCCCAACTTGTTTGGCTTCATTGTTAACTGAGGGATGATGCAAGTTTGAAATCGATGAGTGGTGATAAGTGTATGAGATTTAATTTCCATATACGATCATTTTGTTATTCCTGATAGTTGATTTATTGACTATCGATTCTGCTATTTTCTTTGTGTTTCGTAAATATTAGACAATTTATTGCTCGTTTGGGGCACTGATATCCCTTATCAAAATTAACTAAAACCAAAGAGCGAGTGAGGGACAAGCTATGTGGGTTTGCTTCCATTAGTGTATTTTCACATCTACTCTAGATTAGTTTCGGTTGTATGCGCATAGAGATGTGAAATATACTGATTGTCAGTAAGGTTGGCGGGGTCCGACGTAGGGATTTTCGAGAGCCATCGGAGTTCTCAAGTATATTTTCTAGAGGTATACTTTTAGTAGGGGTACACCCTCCCAGCCATTGTTGGAAAAATTAATTTTCCTTGTTTGATTAAAATCTTTGAATTGTTTTCTTAATTGTATTAAGAAGTGCCTTGTGGTCTTCTCTATGTTTAATTATTTGTGTCCATTCTTTAAATTTAGATTTTGACCTTGTTTATGCTCATTTTTCAAGTTTGGGTTTTGTTTAGATTTGTTACCATTCTTTCATGTGTGGATGTTGTTCTTGTAAGTTAAAATCCGTTCCATGTTTAGCGATGTTGTTTCATAGATTATTATATTTTCATCATATTTCTTTTCTTGCACTGGTTTTCCAAAGTGATCCATGTGTTATTTTATTATAATGCATGAGTCGGATCTAGTTTTTCCAGGTTGTCGTTGGTGGGACATGGAGATCATGGAGTAGAGATGGATTTTCACTTGCCGTAGTATTTTTATTTTCCTCTTTATTACTATGTATACTCATCAGCAATTGTCAGGTCAGGAAGTCATAACTGTTCAGCTGATGAGGTTTGTTTCTAATTTTGATATACCATGTATCTTAGAATGATAGCTTTTGCTGTCTTTTTAATATTATATGTTATCGTTCCACTGTGAGATTACATTTTCACTTTTCTTTTTCTTTTTATTTTACCACAATCTGCCTTTCCGGCACTTGGATGCTTGGCATTTTAATAGCGTGGATGTATTAAGTACCGACTTTCAAGGGTAGAAAAGGTGGGACATTACATGTACCCTCCTTTGGTCCTCAACAATCCATTGATATTTGCTCTCATTTCCACTCGAGAAAAAACGGTCCCTCATCCTTACAGAGCCAACCATCTCGGTTGGTCCACACCACATCATCTCTCTAGAATCTACCAATTCCTCTAACTTAGCTATGATCTCTGCTAGTCTAGTGTCATACTTCTGACTGTTACTGATTCGCTAAATCAAAGTAGGATTGATAGTCAAACTAACTATCATCTCTAGCACTAGCTCACATTGAGTTCAAAAGTCATAACCAACAATAAACTCAAGCTGTGTCCATCTAGGAACATCGCTTGTAGCACCTCACCTTTATACCCATAAAACCAAAGAGTTTTACTAGGTAGTACTGTTTGATAATACAGAGCATGGGGCAATATTGAGCTATCACATGTGAATATTCCCTTAGGTAAATACTAGGACATATTTCAAAAAACATAAACAACTCATATATTCGTACACAATATCAGTATAAAGTAATGAATACGTGCGTTTCCAAGATAGAACAATGCGTAATATAAAATAAATCCCAAACAATACAGAGTCAACAACACAACGATAACATATAATATAAAATACATAAGTCAAGTGGGTCTATGAAAATACTAAAATTCCCGTTATGATCGAAAATATACAATGTGTAAATCCAATCTATACATCTCAATGCAATCAATATACATGAAGCTACAATCATAAATTATGATACACTAGTCAACTAATAAACTTGCCTCCGTCTACGCTCAACAATTACAATATGGTCTCTTCATCCTAGAACCTATAATGTCTCGGACTTACCCGAGTATTATATAAATAACATACGGGTTAGACTATATCCAAAATGAATATGTCAAAAGATAGCAATAACTATATATCTCAATGTGGCATGCAGACTACTCATTATATATATATATACATATATACATACATACATACATATACACACAGATATATATATATATATGTGTGTGTGTGTGTGACACCATACCACCTACCATGCACATGTCATCATTCAATCATTAAATAATCGAATAACACATCCCAAAGTATAGTATCAAAATGGGTGAAATATCAAACACATCCAACTGTCATCAATACACAAAATCATCAAGTACAATATGGGCAAGCTCATAGCTATTCCCAAGAATATCTCTCAGGTAATCATAAAGTAGACATACCAGTTGTCCGTCTTACTCGGCAAATTTAAAATGCATAACAATCATCCAAACCAAACATACACGAAATATAAATATGGCATACCCTCGATGGCTAGGCTCTCCTCTCAGATAACCATATAAAAGATAATTACGGGGTCCAACCCCATGCTCTCAGCATCTATAGCTATCCTCGATAGCAATTTCATAGATGTGTAAGGGGTTACATAATTAGTAAACTCTCAGTCTCATAAATAACCTAGGAGATCAATGATCACATAATAATCATCCAGACAGTCAACCTTATAATAATCGATTCGGCTCACAGCCAATGAAATAAACATGCGGTCTCTCAGACCCCTAATAATCCATGCAACTCCCAGTAACATGGTTATCGATGGACTCTCAACATCATAAATAACTATTTTGGCATCAGTCACAATGAATAATCTGATTGGCTCTCAATCGTAAACACAATGATCACATACAGGTGAATAAGCCTGTGTCCGCAGCATGTCATGTTATCTTATCAATAATCATTAAACAGGAGATTGACAGCTCTTAGCCTACTCCAGGAGCCTTCCTCACACGCTCTTAGTGATACTCCTACAGTCTTAGATACCTCGAAGGCCATCGTGATCCAATATACATCAAGTGTAAGACTAGCTATGCATTGATCACGACCCAGCAAGTGCTCCTAATGATAACATATTATTGGCCTATGTGACACAGGGGCAATGGTGCTCAACTATATACATCTAAATGTGTGTCACGGATTATGGGAGAGACCCTGCAATCAGGCCGCGAAGATGGATAGTAGCCAATCTAGTTTACTCCACATCATATAATAGGAGTATACACATAACAGATAAACACACTTTTGGCTCTCAGTCTGCTCACTCTCAGTGCACATCACCATAAATATAATACCCCGTATACTCAATCCTGTTAGAGTGATGTCTACATAAAAAGTAATCAAACAAATATCAGCTCAAGCGTTCCATACCACCTGGTGTTATTCGCTCGTTTACTCAATGCTCGTAAATTACACTCACATATGCTACTCTATGCGAGCTTTGTACTCTTTTTTTAGACTCACTTTTTGTTATGTGATGTATATTATATTTTGTTCCTCTACGATGTGATTCTGTGCCTATGCATATTATTTTATGAGTTGTTTTAAATTATATTAAACCTTTGTATTATTGTTTTGCGTCTGGATCGGATATGTCGAATTTCCACTTGCAAGAAAAGAAAGAAAAATATAGTCACATTATTCAACGTACCGATACTCACCCAAAGCAATTTTACGGATGGTCGCTCCTCCCAGCCTTATTCTCCGTATTACTCGACAGTATTTCTTATAATATTCTTGGGTAATATAGGTATAAAGGTAGGTGCGTTACACGTGGCATTCGCAGCTTGCCACTTGATCTCTGTGCACAATTCCCACTCCATTATCCATAGGGAACTTCATAGTATACACCAGGGAGCGATGGTCACTCTAAATTCAACTACAATCGGTCGGCCCAAACTCGCTGGCGGTCTAAATTCAAAGGCACGACCCGAACTCACCGGCGGTCGCCCTCACCAAGTACCACCGGTAATTCAGCAAATCTTATGGCTTAAGTAGCCATCCCATTGAACCTCTATATTCGAGACTTACAAGGCTTCAAATCCTTCTCCTCCTACATCATTTGATCATAAGCTTTCTTGAACAAAATATTGACCGAACTTCCACATTTTATAAGCACCTTTCGTACAATAGTAGGACCAATCGTGGCTGAAATCATGAGTGGGTTGATTGTCGGAACTTCTACTTTGTTAGCATCTCGGTTTCGAAAAACAATATCATCTGCCATGGTTCGAGGTTGTTTTGCCAAAGTTCCGTCCTCAATAACACATCAACTTTCATTCTCAGCATGCTTTATAGCTCCAATGTATCTATCCATTTTCTCCAAGCTTTTACTGGCAGGATGCGACCCATTGATGATTGTGTTAATCACCAAACGTCTTTCTGCCTACTTGGTGGATTAGCATCAGGTTGAGCTTTGCTGGAAAGATGACCTAGAGGAATTAGATGTTCCTTGCCCGCCATCCTACGTGGCTTTCCCATATTGCTGCAATTTTTTTCTAATCAAATCTTCAATCATGTCGTGCAAGTGCCTACACTCATATAGGTATTATGAACGTGAGTCTGATGGAATCTGCTAAACTTAGCCAACTTCCTCTCCTTCTTGGTTGACTCCCTAGGAGCTGGCTTCCTATATGGTTTAGTATTTTGAGTAGCCAGATAGATGTTCTCTTTGAGTTGTTCAATTCAATGTAATTGTCGTACTTAGGAGTCAGGAAATGATTACGGCTATCCAGCTTACACTTCTTAGCCCCATCATCATTCTGTTTTCGACCTTCATTATGATTTCCACCCTTCATGTTTACATCCCTAGAATTTTCTCCAATTTGCTTTATAGTGACATTACTTTGTATTACCTCATCTGACTTTCTAGCAACGGTCTGCCATGCATGCTTGCACACATCCTTCCATCGCAAATATTCGTTGGCTTTTCTGTAAAGAGCTTCCATTATCGACGGTTGCTTCCTTTCCAACCAGTTTCCGAAATTAGAATCGGGTTGAACTACCCTACAGATCGGCATCCGTACCATGTCCTCCTTAGGATCCGTTACTTCTGTTATAGCTGTGTGGAACTGACTCAAAAGGTCCCTCAATGACTCTCCTTCACCTTGATAAATGCTGAATAGTGACATCACGTGCTTCGAATGTGAAGCGTGTAAGTGGAATTGTTCCATGGACTTTCACGACAACTTAGCGAAAGACGATATGTTCTTCGGTGGAAGCCGGGTGAACCACATCGTTGCTACCCCCCTTTAGGAAAATTAGGAAATGGCAGCACTTCACAGCATTTGAAGCTCTGGCTAAATCCACATGCCACTTATATCTTAATATATTTTTCCAAGGATCCGTCATTCCTCCATACAGCATCATCATTGGCATATTATCGCATGAAGAATGTCCTCCATGAACGGGTTTTGACTCGCATTGGTACCCCATTCATCATTGGTTCTAAATTTGTTTCACTCACCAATCTCCTTACCATAACTTCCATATAGTATGAGTCAATAGGTTCAATTGAATGGTGGTAATCGGGCCATACCCTGAGTGTTTGGCCCGACGAACACTCTTGGGAAGGTGCTCGGTACCTAGGCTCCCCAAACTCCGAGGGATCCATTCATCCAGTAGTCCTTCTTGTTTGATTAACGTGAGTTGTATTGTCAACAGAAGTCCGAAAATCCATATTCTGAACATCGACAGCACGTCCAAAGTCCACTTCCATGCCACGTTCCAATTGTTGAGCACCAAGCCCACCACTATGTGGCTCAGTACCTATCCCTTCTCGGGGGCGGTACCAATCCCTAAACTTATGCCCTAGGTCGGCACTCTTCCCTTATATAATGCCTCGGTAGTGTTTTGGGTCCTCTTCTACCTTCTATCCCTATGCCTTTGCTCGGATGAAGAAGAACTTTCTAACTCTGAGTTGGAATCCTTTCTACTCCATCTACGACTGTTTTGAGTCAGTTCATTCAACCGCCTCAAGCTCTGCTGCATTATTTGGTTCATCTCCTGCTACCTTGCTTGAAATCTGTCTTCCATCTGCTTCATCATCCTATCCATCTCCACTTTGGTCACAACATCAGTTGGAGTTTTGATCTTCGTTTGCTACAGCTAGTTAGCTTCATTCCCATGTTAGGGATTCTGATTCTCAGTATCACTAGTGGTGGCTCTAGTGATTATGGTACGTGTTTGGAGTTTCGTCCTTGATGAGGCTATGGTAGAAAACTTCAAGTAGATTGTTGGAAATCGGAGTTGTAGAATTAACAGAAAGGGAGATTAGATCTATCTCTTGGATATAGGGAATCCAATAACAAATGATTGATCCAAGTGGCCTGAGATTGAAGTTCTCAATGAAAACACCAAAATGTTTGAACCAAAATTGGTAAAAACACCCAGAAAAGTAAATAGTAGAGATTAAATAAAGAAAGTAAATGAAAATAGAGGAAATCATATAGAAAAGGAGCACACACAAATTTATAGTGGTTCGGCAATCTTGCCTACGTCCACTTGAATGATTTTACTGCTTTTGCACTAGATTTTGTGATTACAAGAGAGTGGGATCGGAATAGATCCTTCAATAAAAGAGAGTAAGAATGTAAGGGTAGTGTAAAGATCCTTAGAATGAACCATGCCTTCTGTATTTATAGGGTTAGACAACCAAATATCTCATTGATATTTCTCCCATACAATCTCCTCATAAAGACGAAGTCCTTCGAAAAATCTCGGCTTCAGATCCCTTATGGTTGAGGATCGATATAGAGCCCTATAAGGGGATCGGTACCGATCCTTATATACGGAGATAGGGGATCGGCAATTCTTCATGGTGGTTCTTCTTGATGTTGGCTTTGAGTTTCCAATCTTGTTTTTCATAGGCACCTAGGTGTTTTTTGGTTCAAGTGATGAATCTATAGAAGGGTAAATTAAAGTTTAGACTATATATGGAGATTACCAATATAATGCATATGAATTCTAGAACAACACTTGAATCAAGCTCTATGTAGATGCAGAAGAGTGCCATAGGAGTAGGGGCCACCTTAGGTGTACCCTTAGGGATCGGTACCGATCCTCTATTAAGGATGGAATACCAATCCATATTTTATATATTCCGAGGTGTTGCTCTTCTAAGTCTGTTTAACTGTAATTTTGTGTTCTTGTCTGCACTTAGTTCTTGGACTCTAGGATCATCTCTCTGGGCAACTAGCCTCGATAATCGTTGATTTTAACTTGTCTAAACAATTCAAATATAGAAGGGCCAAAAGGCTGGATAACATCATGTAAGTTAGGACACTGGTTGCTTTAAATCCTTACTTGGACATTTCATTCTTGAATCTCACAAATATATAAGTCCACCTCATCGGCTTTTAGTGTTAAGTACAATATCAATGATTTCCATAAGCAAGTAAGTAATCAACACGTTTTTCACATTCCCGACTTAACTATTCCTTGGTCAAGAGGGAAGCCAGTAGGTTAGAGCTCTATTGCTCATATTCCTACTTGAACATCAATCTTAACTCTCGTAAATAGATAAGCCTACTTCATCGGTTTTTAGTGTTAAACATAGTTAATTACCTTTTAAACAAGTAATTAAACAATTAAACATTTGGCCATTAAGCAATTTCTAACCCCTGTTTAAACCTTTTGTTTATACTTTTAAAACCCTTTTTAAAATTATATATATGTATAGTAATTTATTTATAAAACTAGCAATTAAATAAACCATTTTTAGAAGATGTTTATTACATAAGATATTAAATAGTCAACATATTTTCTAAAAACTATATATATTTAAAAATTCTTTTAAAATACTTCATAATACTTATAATAGGTTTTGAAACAATTTCTCAAAATATTACTTGAAAATAACAACTTTATAATTTACTCAAAAACTTGAAAAAACAAGTTTTCATTATGAAAACCTCTTCTTTAAAAATTCACAACTATTTCTTAAAAATTCATAAATATCTCAAACCACTTTTGAAAACTTTAATATGAGTTAGTAAACACTTGTAAAAATAATGAAATGAAATACTTAAATTTAAATATCTTTTCAAACCTTTAAAGTCCAAAAATCAAGGCTAAACGGGGTAGTTTCGCACAAGTGAAATTTTGGTCGCCTTTCGAGATTTTACTTAACTTTTACTATCCAAACTTTATATGGCAACAAACATATATATAAAAAATACGGTGAGAAAGCTCTAAGGATCTCTTTACAAAGTTCCACAGAAATCACCAAAACATGGTCATTCCTAAGTGCATCCATAGCGACTACACTATAAGTGCACTTTCAAATTCGAGTTCAGTCTAACCCAAAGTTCAACTACAACCTATGTACTGTGTTTCAAGGTTATTTCACATGTTATACAAGTCCATTCAAGTTTGTTCAAGTCCATACATATGCCACTTGCTTTCAAAGGAAGAATCAAAACAAGAATTTCAACATATATCACTATCAATTCAAACAAGCTAAACACAATCAAACACAAATATATGTGCGTGTTATATTTTCAATAAAATTGGTGAGTTTTCTCACCTTTAACCTAAAAACAACCATGATCCAACTACCCAAGTCCAACCTCACCCTTGTAACCACCCTTTTATCGTTCTCCTTCCTTGCTTTCACTTGCTTTTACCTCCTCCTCCCTCAAATTGCTTATGTCCTTCCTTGATGGGGTGAGTATGGCTTTGCTTCTTCCAAAACAAACTATGAAGAGGAAGACATGAAAAGAGCTTGATTTCGCTTTATGAATTTGTGAATTATTATCAAGGGTATGCCTCTCCTTATATAGGCTCAAGAATGGTCCTTTTTAGCCTTGTTCTCAGCCTCCTTTCATGTTTCATGGAAGGGTCACCCCCATCACTTCTCCTTTACATCACTTTCTTTAGCAAATTTACACTTATACACTTAACATGATAATATCTCTTATCCACTTAGAAGCTTCTAAAACCTTTCATTGCTTTATGAAGAGAAGTTTGTTAATCAGTTGCTAATGTGTTCATTTGATCATTAGACAAGTGAGAAAGAGTTCAAACAACTTATATCGATTAAAAAGCTGT
The DNA here is from genome assembly GCA_030737815.1 of Allium fistulosum. Lineage (NCBI taxonomy): Eukaryota > Viridiplantae > Streptophyta > Magnoliopsida > Asparagales > Amaryllidaceae > Allium > Allium fistulosum. Next base: position 47,925,991 of record CM060906.1, read on the forward strand.
TTACCAATAAACCGATTTTCAATCATATTATCGATTTTTCTTCGAAGAATATATTTTTGTAAACAATTTTCAAAAAAAAGTTTCTTATCATTATTCATTAATTAAATGATGTATAATATGGTTATAAAATCATATTTATAATACTTAATTAAATTTCAAAACATTTCGATATTTGAAGACGAAGTGTTCGAATTTCCAGGTCGCTACATTCTCCCTCACTTAAAACATTTCGTCCTCGAAATTCAAACAAGAACGATAATGAAAGAAGGTAGAAGAATAACATACATATATAGCGTACTGCTGAAACTATAAACAAACTAAACTGCAACCCAAATGCAAACTAAGTCACTCCACTTCAAAAGGTGAGAGTATTACAAAAGATATATGATACTAAGATAAGAAATCTCTAGTTTAAGAACAAATCAAGATAGGACTCCCTCAAACTATCCTCTATTTCCCATATACAATACCGAGCACCCTCGCTCCATTGCACCTTGACTAACTTCATAATCTTAGTCCCGAGTTGTTTGGTATCTATATCAATAATACGAATAGGCTGTCTCAATACAGTCAAATTTGGCTCAATCTCCAAGTCCTCCTACTGCGATGCTTCCACTATCATCAAAGGATCATGCATGAACTTATGCAACATGACACATGAAATATGTTGTGCACACTTGATAGCCTAATCAATAAATTGACTCTATATGCGAGTGTACCAATCCTCGCCAGAATCGGGAATGGTCTCATATATCAAGGAGCCAATTTCCTAGCTCTTCCAAACTGGACTACACTTCTCATCGAAGAAAATTTTACAAACATAAAGTCACCAACTAAAAACTCCAAGTCTCTATGCCTCTTGTCTTCATAGCACTTCTGTCGATTCTGCACTTCCTTGATTCGCTTTCGAATCTCTATGACCTTATTTGACGCCTCTTGAATCATAACTAGTCCAAGCACAAGATGATCTCCAAGTTCTACCCAACACGATGGAGACTTGCATGGCCTTCCATACAAAGCTTCAAAGGGTTCCATACTGATACTAGCCTAGTAACTATTGCTGTATGAAAATTCAACTAGCGGTAAGTGCTCTTCCTATGAAATCCTATAATCTAAAATGCATGCTCGAAAAAATTCCTCCAACGCTTGTTTCACCCCTCCCGTTTGATCATTAGTCTGTGAATGGTAAGCATTACTCAAACTAAGATCGGTCCCTAATGCGTCATGCAAACCCTTCTAGAACTGGCTTGTGAATATCGAATCTCTATCACTCATGATATCACAAGGAATACCGTGCAATCCGACGATCTCCTTAACATATAACTCGGCTAAACTAGAAGATATCCTTGTAGGCTTAACAAGTAAAATGTACGTGCTCTTGTTCAATTGATCCATGATAACTCACACACCCTCATTACCTCTCCTCAACCTAGGTAATCCATTAATGAAGTCCATAGAAATCTGCTCCTATTTCCACTTAGGAATCTCAAATGTCTAAAGTAGTCTAGCCGTCTTCTGGTGACCACCCTTTACCTGCTGGTAGTTAGCATACCTACTCACAAAAATAGAAATATCTATTTTCATGCTCTCCCACCAGAACATTCGCTTCATGTCTTGATACATCTTAGTGATCTCAGGATGTATCGTCAACTTAGAATGGTTACTCTCTACTAGAACCTCTTGCCAAATCCCATCAACATTTAGGACACATAACCTACCGTTCATTCTCAAAATGTCACGCCTATCCACCTCGAATCCCGGTCATCTCTCCGGTGCCTCATTCTCGCTCACATTCTTAGCTATCCTAGCAAAATGTAGGTATTTAAGCTGATTCTCTTTGATGCGACTAATTTAGGTTGGATGAACCTCCACAATTGAGTTGATTTGGATGAGTTTTGCAATTATTTTTCTTTAGGAAATTATGAAGAGAAAACATTAAAAAAAACTTGGTTTTGCTTTGTGAATTATGAATTATTATCAAGCGTATGCCTCTCCTTATATAGGCTCAAGAATGGTGCTCTTTAGCCTTGTTTTCACTCTTCTTTCATGTCATGGAAGACTTATCCCCCATCACTTCTCCTTTACATCACTTCCTTTAGCAAATTTACACTTATACACTTAACGTGTTAATATCTCTTATCCACTTGGAATATTCTAGAACTTTCCACTACCTTATGAAAATAAGTGTTTCAATTAGTTGCTAATGTGTTGATTTGATAATTAGATAAGTGCAAAAGAGTTTGAACAACTTACATCAATTAAAAAGTTGTTTACCCATAAATCGATTTTCGGTCACACTACTGATTTTGCTCCGAAGAATTTTTTTTAAACAATTTTCAAAAACAAGTTTATTATCATTATTCATTGATTAAATAATATTTAACAAGGTTATAAAATCATATTTATAAAACTTACTTATATTTCCAAACGTTATGATATTCGAAGACGAAGTGTTTGAATTTCTAGGTCGCTTCACCCAATCTAAGAGTAGGTCCTACATTTTATGACCTATAACCCAAACTATGACATCTCACATTAGTCTGACTATTCGTAGGTACTGGTAGCCAGATTAACTGGACAGACTTACCTTATAGAATTAGGACTAACCCACGTCCATCATGGTTAATTATTATATGCGATGTTTCACCTCAGCCCCAAAGTCACACTATTGGTAGCCAGATTAGCTGGGCAGACTTCTCTTTGCTTTTGACTGACCTTACATCCCTATAACTTAGTCATAATTCCACTCTCTCTAGCATACTACCGTACACACACATATATACTGTAACGACCCGTAAATTTAACTAGTTTTAATAACGTTATTAACTGAAATTTTGCGAAATTTTAAACGATAAAATTTTGAAATATAAATTTGATATTTGGAATGCGTCTAGTTAAACATAGCAACTGGTAAATTTTCGTCCGAAAATATGGAAGTTTATTTCGCACGTAAATTTACTTCAATTTAATCAGTTAAAAAGGGAATGAAAATAAAATGTTTTCGGAACCTAAATATTTTTACATAGAAAAATTCTAAATCATCTTCTGAGCAAGATTTCAGTTTGTCGTTTTTCCAAATTCAGACATCTTTGGCTCCGTCGTTCTTATTTTCTACAAAATAGCAGTATTCTGGTACCGATATCGATTTCTATCGGATGATCGTACCACTGATTTCTATATACCGTTTTGATCGTCTCGTCGTGCCGATCTCTACGGTATATTCGATTGTCAAATTCGGAGTTCCGTTGTACGTTGCACTTTGCGTAACGCCTACCGTATCGGTATTTGTTTCATGCCTTGTTTGGTTTCCTTTTGTCTTTTCACTTTCCACCGTATAACATAACAGTGTTATACAGCCATTGTCTTTTTCTTTTATTTATTTCTGAAATCAATGTATGAATTATCTACATTTCCATCGGTTGTATTTATTGTATGTTGCTATTTCTTTCTGGTTCATTGGGTTCGTGCTTTGAAACAAATTTAATATAAAACAAATACGTGTTGCCTTGTAGGTTGGAGGCTGCTTATCTCCCATAACTTTTGAACCCACGTTACATGCATATGTATGCTTTTGAACTTCATTTCAATAAATCATATTGAAAGTAACATTCACGTATTTGCCTATCTTTCCCTGGCCTTTCATTTTCAAACCCACTTAATGTGAAATTCCACCTGCCCACTTATATGTATGGAGTTGTTCATTCATTTCTGGGTTTCCCCTTCCCCTTCTCTTTGGTTCGGCCACCACATTATCCTTCCATCTCCCTCTCGTTTTTCCCAGCTCCATCCTCATGTATAACCGAATCCCATACACCTTGACCATCGCCACCTTGCAAACCATCACCGCAGCACAAGCATCCGCCTGCAACCGTCGCTCCAAGTGCCGACCATCGCCTGGCAACCGCTCCCTCCTTTTTCTCTTCTCTCTCTTGTGTTTGATCGAGCCAACCACCAGCTTGATGCCGCAAGCATCCACCCTTCCTTGGCTGCCGTGAGTTTTCCCTCCCTGTTATATATATCTTTGATATGTAAAGGTTAATATATTGAGTTTTATTTGTTGAATATATATCTAAATTTTGCGTAAAATCAGCTGCATACATATTTTTAGTATATAATATGTTATATAATATGTTTGGGTTTTAATGTAAATTCATATTAGTTGTATATATATAAAATCTATCGGTTAATATATGAAAAGTTAAAGGTATATGTGCTTTATATAAATTGATATTGGATCTATCGTATTGTGTATATATATTTTATAATAAAGTAAGTTTTTATTTATTTTATATACATATATAATCTACAAGTGTACGGGTTTTGCATATTTGTAATATATATAGTTATGTTATGATGCGTGGTTACAGGCAGTTTTATATATATATACTATGTTTGTAAATATAAAGTAGACATTGCTGTTGTCTATATAAGAGGAAAGATATATTTATAAATATTTATTCTGAAGGTATTTATGTAGATTATATTAACATCATAAAAGCAAAATTTTGGAAATAACTTCAATATAAAATAAATCTGGTCCGGGTTACTATAGGATTCATGTGATCTGTTGCTATAGTATCAAGTCTGTATAAGTATAAATTTTTCTGTTCAATTATTTTTAATATATTATATATATATATATATATATATTTCATAGGGACGTATTATATATGTAGGTGTACATCTATATTTGTATGCAATGCAGCGTGTGTGTGTGTTTATATATATATATATGGGTCAACCGTACATATTACATAGAAAGCCTTTATATATAAACGAGAACTATAGATATTTTACTGCTTTGGGGCTACGCCTCGTTCTAAGTACACATATATATATATATGCTTATAATGGTAATACATTACAATTGTAATTAAATCAGTTATGTACATTGCGTTGGCATATAGATTTTCTAAGTATAACATATGTAAGTACGTTGCATTTTAATAAGTATATATATATGCCGTATATTTTTCCAATTCCTTTTGTCTTACCTATTTTACTTACTGTTTTATACATGTTCGACTGTATTCTACTTGGCATACATATGGGTTAAGTATTGATTTTAAAGTGTTTTGTAGAATTTTTCTTTTCTTGATATAGTATACATATATATTTTGATTTTTAATCTATGCATATTAAATTAAGCAATAACGTTGTAATGTATAGATAGATTTTATATTAATTTCTACTTATTTTATTTTTGATTTTATATATATATATATATATATACATGTATATATACAAAAGATTTTATATTGGATATTGATTTCAAATTTTTAATATGTAAAGTTTTATTTTTGAACAAGTGTTTCAAAATTGATTTTGGTTTAATATAATATGTGTGCATCTTGTTCCGGTTTACAGAGCTAGCTTTGATTCGTCTTCATCATTTCAAAGCTATCAACTTTGCCCTTCGAATTCGTGTCCATCTTTGTGCTCGGGTTGTCGCATCTTGTTCTTGTCTATTTCTCTAACCTCGAAAGGTGAGCACTCACTCACGATTAACGTTCTTTTATTTATTAGATTTGATTTCAATTGAAACGACAATTGAAATATGCTGCTATTAGTTAATGACACTGTTATATATGCTATTACCTGTATCAGTTCACCTGTGACATTTGACACCATTATCTGTTAATTATTTATGCAATGATAGTACAGTTTGGCTGATAATTGATTGATTGTTGATGTTTATATTGGACGTTAAATTGTTAATGTTAAAATGATAAATAGTATGAAATTGAACTTGATATAGGATAATTAAATGTTAAATTTGATTAACTGACATTTGTATAATATGACCCCTTTAACTGTTGAATTTATTGACACGTAGGATTTGTTTAATTACATTTTGAATCACTGAATGTATGTTGTTAAATTGATGATGTATGAAATTGTAAATAGATGACAAGTGAAAAACTGTAATGTAATAATCTTTAATCTACATGAAATGATAGTGTAGATTCTAGAGATAATTATATTAATTCGTACAAATAACAATGCGAATTAATACGATTATTTCGGGATTATTTGAATTGATTATTGGATTGATATTGTTTGTTGTTATTGCTTGTTTATTTACTTTGACACCATCCCAGTTATCACACTGCAAGTTCCCTTTACTAGGATTTGATTTTGAATTGAATTGGAATCGGGTTGAAATGATAAATACCCAAAATTGAACTTTGACCTAGGATAGAAAATTAAATAAACCCGATTGGTCAATAATTTGATTTTGAAATAAAATAAGGATTTTATTTGAATAAATAATATGGTTTTGAAATGAAGTTGAAATTTGAATTTAAGTGAAAGGAAATGTTAATGTTTAATAATCTGAAACAAATTATTAAAAATGTAATTGATGAAAGAATGTTGTTTAATTTGAGAAATGATTTAATAATTAAGTTTGAAATTATAATTAAGTTTGAAATTATTAAACTTTGAAATGATTTAATAATTAAGTTTGAAATTATAATAAGTTGAAATTATTAAACTTTGAAATTATTTAATAAGTAAGTTTTGAATTATTTAATAATTAAATAAGATTGAATTATTTAATGATTAAATTGAATTGAATTCTTTAATAAGTAAAATTGAACTTTTGAATAAGTGAATTTTTACTTTGTAAATAATTGAAATTGAATTTCTTTATTAATTAAGTTTTGGAAAATTATTTAAGAAAGTAAATAAGCGAAATGGATTTTCTTTAACAAGAAATGAAAATGTGAGATTTTTGGAATTAATGTAAGACTTGTAATTGAAAGAATTGATTTGATGAATTTAATTTAATTCAAAATTGTAAATTTTGATTTAATGAAGATGAACTTAAGAATTGATTTAATGAATTGGAAATTTAATGGAAATTGTTTTGAATGATAAAGTAACTTAACGAATATTGAATAAAATCGATAAATGAAGTTAAACTGATTTGAATGATAAATTAAATTGATTTAAATGATTTCGGAATGAACCTTATATATGAATTTAAATTGATATTTGAATTGTTTAAATAAAGATTGAAATTGAATTATAAGATTTTGAAATTATGATTTGGAAGTTTTGAAACGTAAATTTTGGAAATTGTTTTAGAAAGACAAATGAAATGTTGATTTACGAATTCTAATTGAATTGAAATTGATTTGGTTTTTTTGAAATATATAAACGACCAATCGGTGAAATAATTACGGAAGTTATTAAAGAGACCGGGATCGGTAATGGATATACTCTCTATCTAAACCGAAACCACTTTAATAACTATACGCGGAGTGATGATCCAGAATGAAGTGGTTGGAATGATGTACGTGATGACTGAAGAAAGAGAACGATGATGGATAGCCTTGACACTTGTGTCAAATTGGAAATGACTAAAACAGGAGCTGTGCCGGGCCAATGGAGGATTTGCTACCTCAAGTGGACACACTTCTTCGAACTACTTATACTTGTTGTCGATTGGTGCACCCTTGATTTTGGGAGTGTTGTTTCACGGTGTTGCGGGCGCTGCGGCGTTGCGTTCTCACCAGTCCGGATCAGGCGAACGGTAGTATCACTACCTTGGGTATAGCCTCATGTGCCTTGTCATACTTGTATTCCATTTATGCGCGACCACTACGATTTTGATTTGTACCTTGAGTATATGGATTGCCCTCTGGTGACTTCCGGTTTTGGGGAAACTACGGTCTTGTATATGCTTTTGGGAATAAAAATGTGTTAAGGGTGGAATGGGCCATGACTTAACGCTATTTTGATATCTTTTATATTACTGATAGACATTATCTACTTATCGTACACTACTACATAGTAGATAGTTTAACGGATCCTTAAAGGATGGTTATTCCAAACATCCTTTGAGTTACTTGTATTTCAATTGCTATTTCACTTGAGTTGGATTTATTAATATAAGAATGTTAATCCTGACTCGAGTGTTTTGTATTTTGCTTTACGCTCGGGTCAGACTGAGTGGCTCAGCTTTCGAGACTCACCTTTGGAGTTGGAGCTTCGCTTGGAGATCCAGCTATCTATCCAGCTTTCAGATATTCGATGATTCCAGTGATGTATTCTGATTTGTATCTGATGTATTGTATTACTCTTCTGTTGTAAACTCTGATGTATTTTATATATTCATATAGTAGCTTCATGAACTACTATCTCATTTAATTCCGCTGCATTTATTACTCTGTGTCTGTGATCTGTGATATTTTATTTACTGTATATGTTTAGTTTTGCCAAATTTAAATTAACAACGCGGTATTTTGAGCAATTCAACTCCGGCATGAGTGTCTACCTATACACTTATAATGGATGCGAATGGTCCAAAATGGCGGGCCGTTACAGTTGGTATCAGAGCCAGGTTAGCTCTAGGCAAAACTCAGCATATTTGGGTAAATGTATTTACAGAATCACTCTCATTCGAGTTTCAATCTCTTCCTTTTGACTCGATTCCTTTGAATTTTGGAACGTTCCCTGCGGTTCCAAAATTCATTCGTGTCCCTCACTATTCGTCTTCTTTCAATTCTGGAGCATCACATAACTCCACTTCGAATGACCCTTATAATGGATCGGCGGTCTCGCCAAACTTCGAATGATTTGTAAAGGGGTGAAACTCCTTTACAATTGGCATTGATTTACCGGAGATTTCTGTATCCTCGGTTTACGATGCTATCTATCTCCTGCTATACCTGAATTCTATTTCTTGAGATCGAATGTCGATTTACCTTGGAATTCCACATCGATCTTATTCTTGAAGTCACGGTCGACCCGGTTATGGTTGCCCGCGATTTATATAAGATTTTTATTTCCTTATTCGGTTAAATAATCATCTTATCTTTCGTTCCGACTTATTCTCAAATCAAAATTTTCTTTGATTGAATTAATCAAATTTGAATCCCTATCCTTGCTTTGAAATCCGTTATTGTATCGTTGAGCGAGGAAGTGTATTTGTAAATTAATGTTAAAATGTTTTATATATTGTGTTGTTTGAGTTGTTGATATTGATTTGGGTTTTCGATCGATTCGTCTGATCAACGCTATCGATAGGATTTCCAAAACACTTGAACAGAACAAACTGACACAATGTTGTTTTCAAATTTGGAAAAAAATAAAATAAAGTATGTATGATTTTACTATATATATAAGTATGAAATTTTCTTTAACTAAACTGTAATAAATTAATTGTTGGAGTGATAATATTTGATTTTCATTTATTGTTTTGTAAACAATTGACTATTGCAATATAAATAATTGAAGTTATAAACTTGGCTATAATGCAAATTTGAAATCTGAAATGTATTTAAATCAAGAATTTGAGAATTTAAATTTTTGGGTGATTTCAATTTGGTTTTTAAGTTTTAAGTGTATAGTATTTAAAATAATTTCAAATAGAAATCGTTTTCAAAGAATTTTAAAATGTTGAAATCAGTGTTCTTCTCTTTGTCGCTGGAAAATAATTTTGGTGATGGCGGCCGCATCATCGACATTCATTTTCGAGTTTCGAAGTGAAGAAACCATTCTGTAGCTTTGCTACGGTTTTGTTTTGAGAAAAAAAAATTTCTTTTGATTTGAATTTCGTCAGTATATTTTGATTCACATATATATAGGTATCTTATCTTAAAATTTAATTTGATTTGATATAAATATATTAAATATATCTCTAAATTGTTTAAAGTTAATCAGAAATCTAATTCTTAAATTTTGTAAAAGGATGATTTTAATTATAAATAAAACAAAAATTTGGAATAAATATTTAAACTTGAATAATTGAATTGGGAAAATTTTATTTGTATATTGTTCAACTACATTCTAATACAACTTACCTAAACCATTCAGAAGTTGAATATGTAATTGGATAATATATAAGATAAATTGAATTTATAAATAAAATCTGAGTGTTTATAATAAATGTTATACACTAAATTTTGATTATAAAGATGTTAATAGAGTTAGATAAGATAACAAGTAAACTCAGTTAATAATGAAATAAATTTGTTTTGAAAGAATTAATAAATTGAAATTTGATCAACTTATGAAAATACCTTGAATTTAAAAGAAATTAATAGATGTAAATTAATTTAAATCGAAACTTTTATGTTTTAAATTAATTTATATGGGTTAAATATATGTGAGTAGATATATTAAGTAGAATAAATTTAACAGTAATTTGGAATAAAGAAGAATTTAAAATTGTTGAAGAAAACATGATTATAATAAAAACTATTCAAATTTACGGTTTTAGAAATTGTAAATTAAAGAAATGGGATAATAAGATAATAATAGTTGAGATTGATTTTAGTGAAATCAAATGGATTAAAATCAATTAGTGAATATCAATTAATTTTAAATTTGAATTTATATGGGTTAAAATTCATTGTTATTTTGTATTTCAAATCCATTTTCTTTCTGGTTGTTTCTATTCACCTACCTCGTTCCTTTTCGGGGACGAAAAGTTTTGAGTGGGGGAGAGTGTAACGACCCGTAAATTTAACTAGTTTTAATAACGTTATTAACTGAAATTTTGCGAAATTTTAAACGATAAAATTTTGAAATATAAATTTGATATTTGGAATGCGTCTAGTTAAACATAGCAACTGGTAAATTTTCGTCCGAAAATATGGAAGTTTATTTCGCACGTAAATTTACTTCAATTTAATCAGTTAAAAAGGGAATGAAAATAAAATGTTTTCGGAACCTAAATATTTTTACATAGAAAAATTCTAAATCATCTTCTGAGCAAGATTTCAGTTTGTCGTTTTTCCAAATTCAGACATCTTTGGCTCCGTCGTTCTTATTTTCTACAAAATAGCAGTATTCTGGTACCGATATCGATTTCTATCGGATGATCGTACCACTGATTTCTATATACCGTTTTGATCGTCTCGTCGTGCCGATCTCTACGGTATATTCGATTGTCAAATTCGGAGTTCCGTTGTACGTTGCACTTTGCGTAACGCCTACCGTATCGGTATTTGTTTCATGCCTTGTTTGGTTTCCTTTTGTCTTTTCACTTTCCACCGTATAACATAACAGTGTTATACAGCCATTGTCTTTTTCTTTTATTTATTTCTGAAATCAATGTATGAATTATCTACATTTCCATCGGTTGTATTTATTGTATGTTGCTATTTCTTTCTGGTTCATTGGGTTCGTGCTTTGAAACAAATTTAATATAAAACAAATACGTGTTGCCTTGTAGGTTGGAGGCTGCTTATCTCCCATAACTTTTGAACCCACGTTACATGCATATGTATGCTTTTGAACTTCATTTCAATAAATCATATTGAAAGTAACATTCACGTATTTGCCTATCTTTCCCTGGCCTTTCATTTTCAAACCCACTTAATGTGAAATTCCACCTGCCCACTTATATGTATGGAGTTGTTCATTCATTTCTGGGTTTCCCCTTCCCCTTCTCTTTGGTTCGGCCACCACATTATCCTTCCATCTCCCTCTCGTTTTTCCCAGCTCCATCCTCATGTATAACCGAATCCCATACACCTTGACCATCGCCACCTTGCAAACCATCACCGCAGCACAAACATCCGCCTGCAACCGTCGCTCCAAGTGCCGACCATCGCCTGGCAACCGCTCCCTCCTTTTTCTCTTCTCTCTCTTGTGTTTGATCGAGCCAACCACCAGCTTGATGCCGCAAGCATCCACCCTTCCTTGGCTGCCGTGAGTTTTCCCTCCCTGTTATATATATCTTTGATATGTAAAGGTTAATATATTGAGTTTTATTTGTTGAATATATATCTAAATTTTGCGTAAAATCAGCTGCATACATATTTTTAGTATATAATATGTTATATAATATGTTTGGGTTTTAATGTAAATTCATATTAGTTGTATATATATAAAATCTATCGGTTAATATATGAAAAGTTAAAGGTATATGTGCTTTATATAAATTGATATTGGATCTATCGTATTGTGTATATATATTTTATAATAAAGTAAGTTTTTATTTATTTTATATACATATATAATCTACAAGTGTACGGGTTTTGCATATTTGTAATATATATAGTTATGTTATGATGCGTGGTTACAGGCAGTTTTATATATATATACTATGTTTGTAAATATAAAGTAGACATTGCTGTTGTCTATATAAGAGGAAAGATATATTTATAAATATTTATTCTGAAGGTATTTATGTAGATTATATTAACATCATAAAAGCAAAATTTTGGAAATAACTTCAATATAAAATAAATCTGGTCCGGGTTACTATAGGATTCATGTGATCTGTTGCTATAGTATCAAGTCTGTATAAGTATAAATTTTTCTGTTCAATTATTTTTAATATATTATATATATATATATATATATATATATATATTTCATAGGGACGTATTATATATGTAGGTGTACATCTATATTTGTATGCAATGCAGCGTGTGTGTGTGTTTATATATATATATATGGGTCAACCGTACATATTACATAGAAAGCCTTTATATATAAACGAGAACTATAGATATTTTACTGCTTTGGGGCTACGCCTCGTTCTAAGTACACATATATATATATATATATGCTTATAATGGTAATACATTACAATTGTAATTAAATCAGTTATGTACATTGCGTTGGCATATAGATTTTCTAAGTATAACATATGTAAGTACGTTGCATTTTAATAAGTATATATATATGCCGTATATTTTTCCAATTCCTTTTGTCTTACCTATTTTACTTACTGTTTTATACATGTTCGACTGTATTCTACTTGGCATACATATGGGTTAAGTATTGATTTTAAAGTGTTTTGTAGAATTTTTCTTTTCTTGATATAGTATACATATATATTTTGATTTTTAATCTATGCATATTAAATTAAGCAATAACGTTGTAATGTATAGATAGATTTTATATTAATTTCTACTTATTTTATTTTTGATTATATATATATATATATACATGTATATATACAAAAGATTTTATATTGGATATTGATTTCAAATTTTTAATATGTAAAGTTTTATTTTTGAACAAGTGTTTCAAAATTGATTTTGGTTTAATATAATATGTGTGCATCTTGTTCCGGTTTACAGAGCTAGCTTTGATTCGTCTTCATCATTTCAAAGCTATCAACTTTGCCCTTCGAATTCGTGTCCATCTTTGTGCTCGGGTTGTCGCATCTTGTTCTTGTCTATTTCTCTAACCTCGAAAGGTGAGCACTCACTCACGATTAACGTTCTTTTATTTATTAGATTTGATTTCAATTGAAACGACAATTGAAATATGCTGCTATTAGTTAATGACACTGTTATATATGCTATTACCTGTATCAGTTCACCTGTGACATTTGACACCATTATCTGTTAATTATTTATGCGATGATAGTACAGTTTGGCTGATAATTGATTGATTGTTGATGTTTATATTGGACGTTAAATTGTTAATGTTAAAATGATAAATAGTATGAAATTGAACTTGATATAGGATAATTAAATGTTAAATTTGATTAACTGACATTTGTATAATATGACCCCTTTAACTGTTGAATTTATTGACACGTAGGATTTGTTTAATTACATTTTGAATCACTGAATGTATGTTGTTAAATTGATGATGTATGAAATTGTAAATAGATGACAAGTGAAAAACTGTAATGTAATAATCTTTAATCTACATGAAATGATAGTGTAGATTCTAGAGATAATTATATTAATTCGTACAAATAACAATGCGAATTAATACGATTATTTCGGGATTATTTGAATTGATTATTGGATTGATATTGTTTGTTGTTATTGCTTGTTTATTTACTTTGACACCATCCCAGTTATCACACTGCAAGTTCCCTTTACTAGGATTTGATTTTGAATTGAATTGGAATCGGGTTGAAATGATAAATACCCAAAATTGAACTTTGACCTAGGATAGAAAATTAAATAAACCCGATTGGTCAATAATTTGATTTTGAAATAAAATAAGGATTTTATTTGAATAAATAATATGGTTTTGAAATGAAGTTGAAATTTGAATTTAAGTGAAAGGAAATGTTAATGTTTAATAATCTGAAACAAATTATTAAAAATGTAATTGATGAAAGAATGTTGTTTAATTTGAGAAATGATTTAATAATTAAGTTTGAAATTATAATTAAGTTTGAAATTATTAAACTTTGAAATGATTTAATAATTAAGTTTGAAATTATAATAAGTTGAAATTATTAAACTTTGAAATTATTTAATAAGTAAGTTTTGAATTATTTAATAATTAAATAAGATTGAATTATTTAATGATTAAATTGAATTGAATTCTTTAATAAGTAAAATTGAACTTTTGAATAAGTGAATTTTTACTTTGTAAATAATTGAAATTGAATTTCTTTATTAATTAAGTTTTGGAAAATTATTTAAGAAAGTAAATAAGCGAAATGGATTTTCTTTAACAAGAAATGAAAATGTGAGATTTTTGGAATTAATGTAAGACTTGTAATTGAAAGAATTGATTTGATGAATTTAATTTAATTCAAAATTGTAAATTTTGATTTAATGAAGATGAACTTAAGAATTGATTTAATGAATTGGAAATTTAATGGAAATTGTTTTGAATGATAAAGTAACTTAACGAATATTGAATAAAATCGATAAATGAAGTTAAACTGATTTGAATGATAAATTAAATTGATTTAAATGATTTCGGAATGAACCTTATATATGAATTTAAATTGATATTTGAATTGTTTAAATAAAGATTGAAATTGAATTATAAGATTTTGAAATTATGATTTGGAAGTTTTGAAACGTAAATTTTGGAAATTGTTTTAGAAAGACAAATGAAATGTTGATTTACGAATTCTAATTGAATTGAAATTGATTTGGTTTTTTTGAAATATATAAACGACCAATCGGTGAAATAATTACGGAAGTTATTAAAGAGACCGGGATCGGTAATGGATATACTCTCTATCTAAACCGAAACCACTTTAATAACTATACGCGGAGTGATGATCCAGAATGAAGTGGTTGGAATGATGTACGTGATGACTGAAGAAAGAGAACGATGATGGATAGCCTTGACACTTGTGTCAAATTGGAAATGACTAAAACAGGAGCTGTGCCGGGCCAATGGAGGATTTGCTACCTCAAGTGGACACACTTCTTCGAACTACTTATACTTGTTGTCGATTGGTGCACCCTTGATTTTGGGAGTGTTGTTTCACGGTGTTGCGGGCGCTGCGGCGTTGCGTTCTCACCAGTCCGGATCAGGCGAACGGTAGTATCACTACCTTGGGTATAGCCTCATGTGCCTTGTCATACTTGTATTCCATTTATGCGCGACCACTACGATTTTGATTTGTACCTTGAGTATATGGATTGCCCTCTGGTGACTTCCGGTTTTGGGGAAACTACGGTCTTGTATATGCTTTTGGGAATAAAAATGTGTTAAGGGTGGAATGGGCCATGACTTAACGCTATTTTGATATCTTTTATATTACTGATAGACATTATCTACTTATCGTACACTACTACATAGTAGATAGTTTAACGGATCCTTAAAGGATGGTTATTCCAAACATCCTTTGAGTTACTTGTATTTCAATTGCTATTTCACTTGAGTTGGATTTATTAATATAAGAATGTTAATCCTGACTCGAGTGTTTTGTATTTTGCTTTACGCTCGGGTCAGACTGAGTGGCTCAGCTTTCGAGACTCACCTTTGGAGTTGGAGCTTCGCTTGGAGATCCAGCTATCTATCCAGCTTTCAGATATTCGATGATTCCAGTGATGTATTCTGATTTGTATCTGATGTATTGTATTACTCTTCTGTTGTAAACTCTGATGTATTTTATATATTCATATAGTAGCTTCATGAACTACTATCTCATTTAATTCCGCTGCATTTATTACTCTGTGTCTGTGATCTGTGATATTTTATTTACTGTATATGTTTAGTTTTGCCAAATTTAAATTAACAACGCGGTATTTTGAGCAATTCAACTCCGGCATGAGTGTCTACCTATACACTTATAATGGATGCGAATGGTCCAAAATGGCGGGCCGTTACATATACTCCTCACCGCATTTCGCATTAAGGCCATATAAGGAAAACTCATTATTCTGCCTTTAGTTATGGATTAATTTCCATAATTATCCTTACTTCCTTCCTACGCGGTTTAATGCTAATTACTAACATATTTATTCTATATAATACGATTAATATGTTAATAAATATATATTAATAATATATTTATACATTAATAAATTTATGCTTACATAATATAGGCTAATAAAATATTCCTAAACGTGCTAAGACTTCTGCGTCCTATACTAATCGTTTTGAACGTTAAAACCTCCAATTCATACCAGTCAAACTCCATATAATAACTTACAAATTAGCTAATATCCTTAGTCAAATAATAAACTTGTATTAATAAAAGAGAATCAAATTTCAAACTAATTTTATATTAATATTATCATCTAAATAATTTCTCAAGAGGATGTGATTTTGGATTTAAAGCTTTAGGGAGATGAGATCGAACCTCATTGCAAGAAGAAGTGTCTAAGCCTTTGTAATAACAACTATTATCAAGAACATAAGGGCAGTTTTAAGATAGACAAGCAAGTGTTAATCCCAAAGGAAGATTATTGAATTTTCCACTCATTAGTGGCACTCCATATTAATGCCGCTTATTCTCGATATCATCTCTATTCAAGATTGCTACACTTCGACGTCGCCAACCAAGCAGCACCACATATCAACAGGACCAAGTAATTAGATGACACTACATGATGATGCCGAGCATCATGGTTAAAGAAGTTATACTATGACGTTTGATGAAAAAGTGGAAACAAGTCAATGTTGTCACCGATGTAAGAGCTATGATGGACAAAGTCGAAGAACCACGGAATCACACGAAGATCATTAGAACCAATATGGCCCAACTGTTTAGAGCATTGCCACCACTTTTCACAATAAAGGGCTACTCTTCGTTCACGTTGTCTGTCATCATCACTCCCGAAGACGTGCGACCAGCAATGTACTTATGGAGCCAATGATTAACAACAGGAACATGAGGATAGATTAGCGTCGAAGGAGTAGGATACCATGCTTCATCAATAAAAGAATGTTTACAACATTGCATTTAATCAAAGAGGCAAGGGTATCGAATACAATCAACATCGTAAGCCATCAATGAATGTCGATGCAACCTATATCGCACCTCATTGATGCGATACTCTAGTGGCACCGCTATCCACCTGTTGTAACCAAGACAAGCTTGTCATTAACAACCATGAAAGATGTTAGCATTGCATTAAAGTAGCGTCGCACCTCGCAGCACTTCGGGTATATCGCTCTATAATGATGCCAAGGATCGTCAACGCCGAAAGAATACTAAGTGACACCGCTCCTTATTAATACTCAATGCTACTTACAAGTAATGCCGCTAGTAATCAGTCAAGAGTGTCTTAAGGAAAAGCGTTATCAATGCTGAAGACCATCACAGCTAAAGCATCATCAATATTCTCCTATAATCATCAAGTAAGCCTAGCGCATAGAAACATCGAAGTCGCCAAAGTCGTTGCCAACTCCATCGCCGAAGCTATTACTGAAGCTTATCGACACCAAAAGCCATGCTGCTTTTCCCCTATAAATATGGATCCAGTGGTGCCATTTAGGGGACGAATTCATTCTCTTCCCACTTCTTACATTTTCAACTTTGTAAATCTTAAATCAATTTGGGGATTTTTGTCAATTATAACACTTAAACTTTTTACACATAAGAGATTTAACATTGAACAATTACATAGCATATTTGATGTGATGAACTTTGATTCATTACCAATATATCAACTTGACTTCGACTCATAACTTGTGAATTGACTTGTCCATGACTTACGACATGCATAGAAAATCGACCTTATTCAAGCTAATTTGAAATGACCCTAATTCTTAATCAAAAATTTCATTTTTTTTTATCATACTTAGCTAAGACTACCTAGGGTCATCCTTCCCTTAATCTCATATTATCCAGGATCTTTCACAATATAAAAATATTGTTTTAAATCTAAATCATTCCTAACATACATATATGAAGATATCTATGTTATATTCTACTAGAATCAGAGCATGGTAATATGTAAGTAGAAATCCCTTTAAATCTATTAAAATGTGATAATTCCCTGATAAAGGATTAATTATTGTATCCTGATTTTTGACCATAGAATCCACTGGAAACATGTACTTTAGTCTGTTATTCTAATTAAGAAATGATCAAGTAATAATCAGGTGGAAGAAAGTTTCTAATATGTATGATTGTTAAAGTCTGTATAGTATCAAACTCAGGCTAAAAGAAAGTGGATCATAAGTGAACACAAGCAACATCTAGGCGTAATGGAAACGCGCCTAACTTATACATGAGAGGTCACGAGTTCGAGTGCTATGCTGGTCGGTTCAAACCCAATTTTTGTTTTTCTTTTTATTTTTCTCCTGTATGGTTTAAAATCTGATATCTACCTATATCTACACATATATACTTAATTTTTGCCTATAATCTAACATACAAAACAATATTTCTTGCTTTATTATTTTTGCAACCCATTCCTACAACTGTTCTAGGAATTTATTTTTATATTTTTGCCCAAATATCAACATGTACACAGATATACATGTACATGTCAATGTCTTTGCTCATTTTCCAGAAAACTGGGTTCAAATGGTTCCTTGCTTCATTGATTTGAAGTGAACATTAGGCCTGACCTATGGCCTAACCATGTGGTTAATCTGACCATTCTTTTATTTGCATTTTACAAATCAGAATCTACCCAAAACATTGATACTCCTTCTTTTCAAAAGCATGTTTATATATATGTATGAATCAGACACCTTGTGATCAGATTTATATCATCCTTCCTAACCATAATTCCCTTTTAAAAATGCATATTCAGGGTATATACATTTTTACTTGCATTTGGACATATATCAGTATCATGACTTGAAAATATAACAGTTATAATTCTTTCTGGATTTTCCCAATACAATTTCCTATATATCTATCTTTTAAAAGGACTTAGGATGAACTATAATCATCATAAAATGATTATGCTTATAAAATCCAGGTTTTTCCTCTAAATCAAAAACAACTTTAGCAAATAGATTTTCAAATCAGTTTAACATCAATATCCTTAATACATTCCAAACCAGAAATAACCAGAAACAACATAACACATATTTCTTACAAGTTCTTCCTACTTAATACATTTAGATAGCCATATCAATCAGGAAATACATGCATGAATTAACACATTCTAGCTCTTATTTCTAATTATCTTAGCATCCTCTATTCCATATCTTTTTAATCTTGCTTACTTAGCTCCTTCACAACCTGCAAAAGCATTAGTGGCTGCCCCATTATGAATGAGACACCCCCATGTGCCATGAGCAATAAGGGTCAGGTCTATGATCTGGTGTGAGCATTTCTAACATATCCATGATATTAAGCTAAGGATACATCATAAATGTACCTTGCATAACTTGACAGGTATTATCATGAATGATTAATGTATAAATTGATCAGGTATTCCCATATACATACATAAGAGCAAACATATGCATTAAAACAATTTTTATCTGGAACTACTAAGGTTCCTCATACCAACCCTAATCCCGGAAAGACTCAAGTTTCCTATATCATCATTTAAGGTTGCCTTTTCTTCTTATAAATTCCTGGCCTCATCTGCTATAAGGAATCAAAGGGACACATTGCCATGAACTAATTAACATCATGGCACAAAGATCTCAGGACTTAAACAAGCCATGTGTCAACTTGTCTACTTCAAATAGGACAAGCATTCCAGCAGCTTTCTTGGCACAAAATCCTTAGTTATATTACTAAGTGTATTCATGTTCATTTTATCAATGATAGCTAGGTGTACAGACCACTTGTACACATGAAACATTCTAGTTACCTTGCAGACATAATATTGCAAGCAAGTTAAAGGTTACTTTCTAGAGGTATAACACCCAGTCATTCCATCTCACATTATTTAGCATATAAACACCCTATTCAAACATATACCAGAATGTTTGCAACTGAGAATAAATGCATGGCTCTATTGGGTTTATTTTGATTTTGCAAGCAACTATGTTTAGCCAGATTTTTAACCTTGTTTAAACATAATTTTTAGGCTTGTAAATTTTCTGTTTGGTTTGGGGCTCGGCACTTATAGAGAAAGACTCCATTGCACCCCAATCCAGTTATTTCAAGCCTCAGCACTATACCATTGTATATGCAGCTCATAGTTTTCTTTTCCTTCATCCTTTATTTTAAGCCATGATTCAGACTAGTTACAAATACTCTCTTACATGTTCTTTAAGGTTTTGGTATAACATGCAGGGATGAAAATAGAACAATAAAGTTATACATCCATCATAGCAGATCATATCTCATCAAGCATTCATGAAACTATCAGTAGTCAACATGGTTTGTAAATCAAAACATGCAAAATATAGCATATAAAAGCTTGGCTGCCTAATCCCAGGTCTTAATGCCATGTATATGAGTGAGGATACTCACCTAAATGCTTACACAAGCATAATCCAGAAAACCCCTCAAATCTTTAGCCTTTTCTTCCTCTTCTTCCTTAGGTTAATTAATTCAGTGAGAGAGTGGTTTTCTGGCTAGGCTCTTGATTTATATAAGGGTTCTACCTAGGGTTTTGGGTGATGCAAAATCCCTATTTTAGCCCAAACCAGAATCATGCATTTGGCATTGCATATTCTCTCCCTCCTAACCCTTAATGTCCCAGCCAATATTTTAAAACAAGGCTAAATTGTGCCCATTTTCTTTTCTTTTCAGAAAGTGATTACTTTAAGTATTTTTATTATACTTACCTCAAACATGATAATGGTGTGACTTTCTATTTTCTGCCTATGTACATTTGCTTTCTTGCACTTTGGTTCTTACTATTTTAGTGATTCCTTTATTAATTTTCTGCTCAAATAATATCTGTATATATATATACATTTATACAACTATGGGTGTTAGTTTAACTTTAACCTTCTTTTATTTGCAGAAAACATGTGCATTCTTATATGCATTTCTACACACCTATTATTCAAATAAAATTTCACTTATTCATTATAAATCAATGTTCTCTTCTGTCTTAATTTCCAGACAAGTCATACATATGCATATATATATATATATATACACACACACATCCTCAGGAATTTTAATATTCATGTCTAGGCCTATATTTCCTTTATTTAAAACATTTTATCTAAATGTTTTCCTTCTTTGTTTTATTATTCAGGAATTCTGGATTTTCTCTTAATGCCATAACTAGTGTGCACGTGCACACATGCACACAACCTTGCACCACTGAAAATCCCACCTATATAATAATTCTGATTTCCCCCCCAGAATTTTAATCATTTATTTAAAAGAATTTTCCTCAAAATCTTGGGGTATTACAATCACCCCTTCTTTTAGGAATTGTGCCCTCACAATTTGCAACATAATCTTTGAGTACTTCTAATTTCTTAGGGAAAAATTATTAAAATATGCATGTGCAAATCAATTAGTCACTGTCTATCATACATATTAAACTTTCTGAGTAATCTAAGAATTTACCTTTTAAATTTGCAAAGAGCCTAGGGTAATCCATCCTGATTTTATCCTCTAGCTCCCAAGTACAATCACTAGGATCTATACTCCATTGAATCTTTACAAGCTTCAATGTCTTGTTTCTTAATTTCTTTTCTTCCCTTGCCACAATTCCCACTGGCTCTTTCTCATAGATTAGATCTGGATTAATCTGAACTTCAGTAGGCTTTTCTAAGATTTCCTCCTTGTCATGTACCCATCTCCTTAGTTGTGATACATGAAACACATTGTGCATTGCACTCATCTCCTCTGGAAGCTCCAGCTTATAGGCTAGTGAGCCTATCCTCTCCAAAATCTTGTATGGTCCAACATATCTGGGTCTGAGTTTCCCCTGCTTGCCAAATCTCAAGACTTTCTTCATTGGTGAAACCTTAATGAAGACATGATCACCTACTTTGAATTCCACTGACTTCCTCTTTGCATCAGCATATTTCTTTTGCCTATCTTGAGCTGCTGCCATCCTCTTTCTCACCAGTCCTATTTTCTCTGTGATGTCCTTGACATATTCTGGCCCTAGGATAGCTTTCTCTCCTGCCTCAGCCCAACACATAGGTGATAGACATGGCTTTCCATATAGGGCTTCAAAGGGTGCCATTCCAATTGTGCTTTGGTGGCTATTATTGTATGCGAACTCAGCCAAATGGAGATGGTCCTCCCAATTTCCTCCAAAGTCTAACACACATGCTCTAAGCAAATCCTCTAAAATCTTGTTTACCACTTCTGTTTGCCCATCTGATTGGGGGTGATAAGCAGTGCTTAGGCACAATTCACTCCCCATAGCTTCTTGGAAGCTCTTCCAGAATCTTGAAGTGAAGATTGTATCCCTATCACTCACTATAGTTTTAGGAACACCATGCAACTTTACCACTTCTCTCATAAAAGTTTGGGCTAGCCTAGGTGCATTTCTGTCTGCTTTTACTGGTATGAAGTGGGCTACTTTAGTCAGCCTATCTACAATTACCCAAATACTTGTATTTCCCCTCTTGGATCTAGGAAGACCATCTATAAAATCCATAGATATGTCTTCCCACTTCCACTGTGGTATGCTAAGTGGCTGCAACAACCCTGAAGGTCTTTGGGTCTCAGCTTTTATTTGTTGACAAACCATGCACTTAGCAACATGTCTTGCTACATTAGACTTCATTCCCTTCCACCAATAGTCCCTTTTTAAGTTTTGGTACATCTTGGTGCTGCCTGGATGTATGGAATATTTGCTCCTATGGTACTCATTAAGGATTTCTTCTTTCAATTCTATGATGTTTGGGACACATATCCTACCCTTGTACCTTAGGTATCCTTTTACATCAATGTGATAATCCTTCACTTCCTCCTTCTTTAATAGGAGAGACCTCTTTTCTGCTAAGTCTTGGTCTTATTCTTGCATCTTTGCCACCTTCAAGACCAAATTTGATTGTAAGGTAATTAAACTTAACCTTCCTTTCTTCTTATCATAAGGATGGTACTTCCCTTTGTTCTTCTTGTTGCTATTGTTTTTGAAGCTCCTAAACTTATCTCTTTCCTTGTCATGCTGCTCAATCTTCAGAGCCAAATCTATCACTTGATCAAAAGTTCTGTCAGCATAAGGTAATATAGCCCTGCTAAGCCCTGGGTTCAATCCCTTGATGTATCTATCATTTTTGGATGCTTCATCAGCCACTAACATTGCCCCATAGGTTGACAATCCCTCAAACTTCTGGGTGTATTCTATGACATTCATAGTCCCCTGTCTAAGTTTGATGAACTCCTCAAGTAAAGTGGTTTTTGCTGAGGCTGGAACAAACCTTGCCTCTAACATCTCCTTAAATTGATTCCAATTAATATCATTTTCATTCCGGCCAGCTATGATCACCTCCCACCAACTCAAAGCTGCACCTTTTAATTGCCTTGAGGCCACTTGCCTCTTCCTTTGGTCATCTAGTTGCATATCAGTGAAGATCCTCTCTAATGTCCTCAACCATGCTTGAATCTCCATTACACTTTCAGTTCCTTCAAAGCTCTTGCCTCCCAAGTTGGTATAAGTCTTCACTAACTTGGAGAGCTCCTCATATGGGATCTCAGGTCTGTGCCCAATTCCATCTCTCAAAACTCTCACAAATTCCTGCATGTCAAGCATTTGTGGTGTACTAGATCCTCCTTGATGATGAGACCCTCTTCCTACCATATTTCTAAAAGTATATGTATTTCATTATATTAGTTTATAATACTTCGCTTTAATTTTAAATTGGTTGTATCTTTCCTATTTAATCATTGTGTATGTCACATGCACACACATACATTCAGGGAATACTTATAAACAGTCAAATATATCACAAACAAACCTAGTATAAACATAAGCATACAAATATTTTGCTATGTTAATTAAAACATAGCTCTGATACCAAATGAAATGACCCTAATTCTTAATCAAAAATTTCATTTTTTTATCATACTTAGCTAAGACTACCTAGGGTCATCCTTCCCTTAATCTCATATTATCCAGGATCTTTCACAATATAAAAATATTGTTTTAAATCTAAATCATTCCTAACATACATATATGAAGATATCTATGTTATATTCTACTAGAATCAGAGCATGGTAATATGTAAGTAGAAATCCCTTTAAATCTATTAAAATGTGATAATTCCCTGATAAAGGATTAATTATTGTATTCTGATTTTTGACCATAGAATCCACTGGAAACATGTACTTTAGTCTGTTATTCTAATTAAGAAATGATCAAGTAATAATCAGGTGGAAGAAAGTTTCTAATATGTATGATTGTTAAAGTCTGTATAGTATCAAACTCAGGCTAAAAGAAAGTGGATCATAAGTGAACACAAGCAACATCTAGGCGTAATGGAAACGTGCCTAACTTATACATGAGAGGTCACGAGTTCGAGTGCTATGCTGGTCGGTTCAAACCCAATTTTTGTTTTTCTTTTTATTTTTCTCCTGTATGGTTTAAAATCTGATATCTACCTATATCTACACATATATACTTAATTTTTGCCTATAATCTAACATACAAAACAATATTTCTTGCTTTATTATTTTTGCAACCCATTCCTACAACTGTTCTAGGAATTTATGTTTATATTTTTGCCCAAATATCAACATGTACACAGATATACATGTACATGTCAATGTCTTTGCTCATTTTCCAGAAAACTGGGTTCAAATGGTTCCTTGCTTCATTGATTTGAAGTGAACATTAGGCCTGACCTATGGCCTAACCATGTGGTTAATCTGACCATTCTTTTATTTGCATTTTACAAATCAGAATCTACCCAAAACATTGATACTCCTTCTTTTCAAAAGCATGTTTATATATATGTATGAATCAGACACCTTGTGATCAGATTTATATCATCCTTCCTAACCATAATTCCCTTTTAAAAATGCATATTCAGGGTATATACATTTTTACTTGCATTTGGACATATATCAGTATCATGACTTGAAAATATAACAGTTATAATTCTTTCTGGATTTTCCCAATACAATTTCCTATATATCTATCTTTTGAAAGGACTTAGGATGAACTATAATCATCATAAAATGATTATGCTTATAAAATCTAGGTTTTTCCTCTAAATCAAAAACAACTTTAGCAAATAGATTTTCAAATCAGTTTAACATCAATATCCTTAATACATTCCAAACCAGAAATAACCAGAAACAACATAACACATATTCCTTACAAGTTCTTCCTACTTAATACATTTAGATAGCCATATCAATCAGGAAATACATGCATGAATTAACACATTCTAGCTCTTATTTCTAATTATCTTAGCATCCTCTATTCCATATCTTTTTAATCTTGCTTACTTAGCTCCATCACAACCTGCAAAAGCATTAGTGGCTGCCCCATTATGAATGAGACACCCCCATGTGCCATGAGCAATAAGGGCCAGGTCTATGATCTGGTGTGAGCATTTCTAACATATCCATGATATTAAGCTAAGGATACAGCATAAATGTACCTTGCATAACTTGACAGGTATTATCATGAATGATTAATGTATAAATTGATCAGGTATTCCCATATACATACATAAGAGCAAACATATGCATTAAAACAATTTTTATCTGGAACTACTAAGGTTCCTCATACCAACCCTAATCCCGGAAAGACTCAAGTTTCCTATATCATCATTTAAGGTTGCCTTTTCTTCTTATAAATTCCTGGCCTCATCTGCTATAAGGAATCAAAGGGACACATTGCCATGAACTAATTAACATCATGGCATAAAGATCTCAGGACTTAAACAAGCCATGTGTCAACTTGTCTACTTCAAATAGGACAAGCATTCCAGCAGCCTTCTTGGCACAAAATCCTTAGTTATATTACTAAGTGTATTCATGTTCATTTTATCAATGATAGCTAGGTGTACAGACCACTTGTACACATGAAACATTCTAGTTACCTTGCAGACATAATATTGCAAGCAAGTTAAAGGTTACTTTCTAGAGGTATAACACCCAGTCATTCCATCTCACATTATTTAGCATATAAACACCCTATTCAAACATATACCAGAATGTTTGCAACTGAGAATAAATGCATGGCTCTATTGGGTTTATTTTGATTTTGCAAGCAACTATGTTTAGCCAGATTTTTAACCTTGTTTAAACATAATTTTTAGGCTTGTAAATTTTCTGTTTGGTTTAGGGCTCAGCACTTATAGAGAAAGACTCCATTGCACCCCAATCTAGTTATTTCAAGCCTCAGCACTATACCATTGTATATGCAGCTCATAGTTTTCTTTTCCTTCATCCTTTATTTTAAGCCATGATTCAGACTAGTTACAAATACTCTCTTACATGTTCTTTAAGGTTTTGGTATAACATGCAGGGATGAAAATAGAACAATAAAGTTATACATCCATCATAGCAGATCATATCTCATCAAGCATTCATGAAACTATCAGTAGTCAACATGGTTTGTAAATCAAAACATGCAAAATATAGCATATAAAAGCTTGGTTGCCTAATCCCAGGTCTTAATGCCATGTATATGAGTGAGGATACTCACCTAAATGCTTACACAAGCTTAATCCAGAAAACCCCTCAAATCTTTAGCCTTTTCTTCCTCTTCTTCCTTAGGTTAATTAATTCAGTGAGAGAGTGGTTTTCTGGCTAGGCTCTTGATTTATATAAGGGTTCTACCTAGGGTTTTGGGTGATGCAAAATCCCTATTTTAGCCCAAACCAGAATCATGCATTTGGCATTGCATATTCTCTCCCTCCTAACCCTTAATGTCCCGGCCAATATTTTAAAACAAGGCTAAATTGTGCCCATTTTCTTTTCTTTTCAGAAAGTGATTACTTTAAGTATTTTTATTATACTTACCTCAAACATGATAATGGTGTGACTTTCTATTTTCTACTTATGTACATTTGCTTTCTTGCACTTTGGTTCTTACTATTTTAGTGATTCCTTTATTAATTTTCTGCTCAAATAATATCTGTATATATATATACATTTATACAACTATGGGTGTTAGTTTAACTTTAACCTTCTTTTATTTGCAGAAAACATGTGCATTCTTATATGCATTTCTACACACCTATTATTCAAATAAAATTTCACTTATTCATTATAAATCAATGTTCTCTTCTGTCTTAATTTCCAGACAAGTCATACATATGCATATATATATATATATATATATATACACACACATCCTCAGGAATTTTAATATTCATGTCTAGGCCTATATTTCCTTTATTTAAAACATTTTATCTAAATGTTTTCCTTCTTTGATTTATTATTCAGGAATTCTGGATTTTCTCTTAATGCCATAACTAGTGTGCACGTGCACACATGCACACAACCTTGCACCACTGAAAATCCCACCTATATAATAATTCTGATTTTCCCCCCAGAATTTTAATCATTTATTTAAAAGAATTTTCCTCAAAATCTTGGGGTATTACATAATTGCATATAATTCTCTCCATAAACTAATTGCATAAAGTTCTTTTGTTTCAGAGGAAATGATGAGAACCAGAATGAGTAATGACATCACACAGTGAATGATTTTGGAAGACAATATCATCCTGAGCTTCAATTTAGAGAAAATGGAAGTTGGAAAATCTTCAACTCTAACAAAATTCATAAGCAATAGGGTTGAGGAAGCAAAATCTCCAAGTAAGATCCAAAATGAGGTATCAGACATATGCTCTCCAAGGTTGCAAACAAAATAAAGCAAAAGGATTATGATAAGTCAAAAAAAATATCAAGAAAGTCAAGCAAGAGAGCCCATTGAACAAATGAATAGCTCAACCAAAGAATATAATAGAAATTACTATAGTGGTGAAACCAACCAAATCACAAAGGGCGTGCTTAATGGGAAAGAAATCCTTTACCTAAGACCCGATAATAGATTTCGAAGAATCCTTTGTTAGAGGATATATTTGCTGTTAGAATTCCATCTCACATAAAAAATCCTTTATAAAGTCTGATGGAACCATTGATCCAAATGATCACCTTCTAGCTTTTGAAAACTGAATGGATTTGTATAATGCCTTTAGGGAAGTTTGCTGTAAGCTCTTTCCAATAACTTTTCATGGGGTAACTGCTAAATGGTATAGGTATTATCAGGAAAGGACCATTTATTCTTGGAAGCAATTTTCTTATGAATTCGTGGCATAGTTATACATATACAAAGACCCAACTATATGTTCCAACATGTTGGCTAATACCAAGCAAAGGCTAGGGGAGTTACTCGATGACTACCAAAAGAGATTTGATACAGAAGCATTGAATGTAGAAAATGCGACTAATAAAGAAAAGCCGATGGCGGTTCGTTCAAGGCCAATCGAGCAAACTCCGTTTTGGAAAGAACTTTGTATTCATGGATGTAAAGATCTATAGAACTTCTATCCCTAGTCCAAAAAATTCATTCAAATGGATGAGATGTACTATGCCATAAAGAAATCTTGTAACACCCCTAATTTTATTGACATTATTCAGGAGATTTAATTAGAATATATTAAATGGAATAATGTAGATAAGAAGATTGAGGTTGATTAATAAATTAGGTGGTCGTGCTTACTTAATATCTAATAAACATGTATAAATGGTTAGGAAATTAAACATAAGGGCATTAGGGTAAATAACCACACTTTCCACCTTTATACTATTCCCATTAGGTCATACATGTTCATTTCACCAAAACAAAATTATAACCGTAAGAAGTGAAAGCAAGGCCGGCCATTAGAAAGAGGAGAAGAGAAAATCAACTAAAAGCTTAGGATTCAAGCTAGAGAAATTAATCTCAATCAAACTTCAATTTCCTTATCCAATCTAAGGTGAATAATAATTTCTACATCTCTATTTTGATTTTAACATCATATGGTTCGGATTTTAGGATAAATCTATTTTATGTTATATTGAATGATGATATGCTTGATTTTTATTTATATATGTATTGAACAAGGTCGTCTAAAAAAATAGATATACATGGTTTTAGGGTAAAACCGAGATGAAATGATTTTTAAATGCCATGGGAAAATTTTATGTTATAGAAAACATGATTTTGGAGATGGGTAAGTATGAGGCTACGATATTTTGCAAAGATCGGGAAGTATCATTGAGGCACCCAAATAGTCATAACCGAATAATTTTCTCGGTGGTGAATTCCAATAAGATTGTTTGTGCTTTGTTAAGTACCATGGAAGTTGGAGAAGAGCTTGGTCAGGTTTGGGTAGCTAGAGAGTTTACAGATGTCTTTGAGCCGGTTACTAGATTACCCCTGAAACGAGCTATTGAGTTTTGAATAGACCTTATACCGAGAGCTGAACCTATCAGTAGACTACCTAGCAGAATGACACCGAAATAGATAAAGGAATTGAAGGTGAAGTTATTGGATATTGAGGAAAAGAATTTTATTGGACCAAGCAGTTCTCCTTGGGGAGCAACTGCGGTGTTTGTGAAGAAACCAGATTGGTTGCTAAGGATGTGCATCGACTATCGTAAGTTAAACGAGAGGACGATCAAAAATAGCTACCCTCTGCCAAGGATTGGTGATCTATTTGATCAGTTGAGTGGAGCCAGAATATTTTCCCAGTTGGATTTGGCGACAGGGTTCCATCAATTGAGAGTGGCAAAGGATAGTATTACTTTGACTGCATTCCAAACTAGGTATGGTTCATATGAGTGGTTAGTAATGCCATTCAGATTGACGAATGCACCTGCTTTCTTCGTTGATTTAATTAACCGGGTTTTCAGAGAGCACTTGGATAGGTTTGTGTTGGTGTTCGTAGATGACATTTTGGTGTACTCTAAAGATGAAAGAGAGCATGAGATTCATCTTAGATTGGTGTTGGAGACGCTAAGGCAGAATCAGCTGAAGGTGAAGTTTCCAAGTGTAATTTCTGGAAGAGAGAAGTTAAGTTTCTTGGTCATGTGGTTTCATAGGAAGGACTGTCAGTTGATCCAGTTAAGATCGAGGCGGTCAATAATTGGAAGAGACCAGAGACGGTAATCGAGATTAGGAGTTTATTTGGACTTGCTGGCTATTACCGGAGATTCATCAAGGATTTCTCATGGATAGCAGTGCCTTTGACTAAGTTGACCTGGAAGGACGCAAGGTTTGTTTGGTCCGACAAATATGAGGAAGCATTCCTTAAGTTAAAATATTTGTTAACCAATGCGCCAATGTTAGTAGTTTCAGATGGTAACCAAGGATTAGTAGTATACACTGATGCATATGGGACTGGATTGGGAGCAGTATTGATGCAGAAAGGCAAAGTTATCGCTTACACATCTAGGCAGCTTAGACAGCATGAGGTAAGGTATCCTACTCACGACTTGGAGTTAGCTGCGTTGATTTTTGCCTTGAAGATTTGGAGGCATTATCTTTTGGGAGAGAGATTTGAGTTGTATACTGATCATAAGTTATTAAAGTATTTATTCTCTCAGAAGGAGTTGAATATGAGATAGCATAGGTGGCTGGAGTTTTTGGCTGCTTATGATTTCGGTATAGGGTATACTCCGGGAAAAGGAAATAAGGTAGCAGATGCTCTCAGTAGAAATCATCAGAATGTGGTGTTAGCAATGTTGGCAGAATGGAAGGATCTAGAAGCTTTAGCCAGCTATGGGGTGCAGTTGAGATCTACTGCTAGTTCTAGTCACGGTAATGCCACGTTGTCTTGTTTAGAAGTGCGACCAGTGTTGATTGAGAAGATAGCTTCTAAGTAGAGAGAAGACCCAGTTTTAGCTGAGAGGATTAGAAAGCTTGAGGTCGGATTAGAGATTGATGACCTAAAGGATTTTAGTCTTGACCAAAGAGGATGGTTGAGAAAGAAGGGACGGTTATGTGTTCCAGGTGTAGAGTACTTAAGGAGAGAAGTTCTAGAAGAGTGTCATCGATCGAAGTTTACGATTCATCCTGGAGGAACCAAGATGTATCAAGATATGAAGAGGAGCTTTTATTGGGAAGGCATGAAGAGGGATGTTGGCTTGTGGGTTAGGCAGTGTATTAACTGTCAACTAGTGAAAGCCGAACATCAGAAGCCAAGTGGGTTACTTCAGCCATTAGATATTCTAGTTTGGAAGTGGGATTTGATATCGATGGATTTTATAGACGGGTTGCCAAGGACAAATAAGGAAATGAAAGCGTATGGGTTATAGTGGACGGGTTGACCAAGAATGCTCATTTCATTCTGGTAAAGTCAACCAGGACGACACTTGTTTTAGCAAAGTTGTTTATGAAGAACATAGTTAGACTTCATGGGTTTCCTAGTAGCATAGTCAGCGACAGAGATGCATTGTTCACTAGCGAATTTTGGAGGAGTCTGCAAGAGGTATTAGGTACCAAGCTCAAGATGAGTACAACTTATCACCTACACACGGATGAGCAGACAGAGAGAGTCAACAAGGTACTCGAAGATTTGTTGAGGGCTTGTGTATTGAACTTTGGTGGATCTTGGGAAGATCACCTACATCTGATTGAGTTTTCCTATAATAATAGTTATCAGACTAGTATAGGAATGGCGCCTTTTGAAGCTTTGTATGGAAGGCCATGCAAATCGCCAGCATGTTGGTTAGAGACTGGAGACAGATTGGTCTTAGGTCCAGATTTGGTTAAAGAGGCGTTAGAAAAGATTGAGTTAATCTGAGGATGGATGAAGGAAGCTCAATCTAGGCAGAAGAGTTACGCAGATAAAAGGCGTAAGGACATAGAGTTCTCAGTAGGAGATAACGTTTTCATTAAAGTATCACGGATGAAGGGTGTGTACGATTTGGAAAGTCGGGAAAGTTGGCCCCGAGATATGTTGGTCTATTTCAGATTATAGAAAGGATTGGAAAGCTCTCTTACAGAGTAGAGTTGTCGAGCAGTTTGGAAGGTGTCCATAATGTATTCCATGTGTCTCATCTTCATAAGTATGTGCATGATCTAGAGGCTACTATTCCCCAAACAGAGTTGGAGGACTTGGTAGCAGTGCCTGATTTGACTTTTGTTAGACAACTAGTTCGGTTGTAGCGAGAGATGAGTAGAAATTGAGGACCAAGACAGTCAAGTTAGTGAAGGTTTAGTGGAGCAACAACGAGAAAGACTGTACTTGGGAGACGGAGGACAAGATTCGAGAGGCTTATCCTGGTCTGTTTTGATGTTATGTCTATAGTAGATTTACATATATTGGTTGCTAGGAGATGTTATAGATGATTGCTATGTTTGCTAGTTAGTCCTTACTGAATTTCGAGGACGAAATTCTTTAAGGAGGGGAGCCTGTAACACCCCTAATTTTATTGACATTATTCATGAGATTTAATTAGTATAAAGTAAATAGAATAATGTAGATAAGGAGATTGAGGTTGATTAATAAATTAGGTGGTCGTGCTTACTTAATAACTAATGAACTTGTATAAATGGTTAGGAAATTAAATATAAGGGCATTAGGGTAAATTAAATAACCATACTTCCCACCCTTGTACTATTCCCATTAGGTCAAACACGTTTATTTCACCCAAAAAAAATTATAACCGTAAGAAGTGAAAGCAAGGCCGACCATTAGAAAGAGGAGAAGAGAAAATCAACTAAAAGCTTAGGATTCAAACTAGAGAAATCAATCTCAATCAAACTTCAATTTCCTCACCCAATCTAAGGTAAATAATAATTTCTACATCTCTACTTTTATTTTAACATCATATGGTTTGGATTTTAGGATAAATCTATTTTATGATATATTGAATGATGATATGCTTGATTTTGATTTATATATGAATTGAACAAGGTTCTTTAACAAGTAGATATACATGGTTTTAGGGTAAAACCGAAATGAAATGATTTTTAAATGCCATAGGAAAATTTTATGTTATAGAAAACATGATTTTGGAGATGGGTCTCAATTTTCATAATTTTCTGAGTTCATATGGATTTTATATAAATTTTCTAGTGAAGAAAATGTTTTATTGGATTATAAATTAATTACGGCTAATATAAAGATTATTTGGGTTTGAAATTTTTATATGTTGGAAAACATATTAAAATAGATTTTCTGGGATTTTTCCTAAGTGTTTTGATGAATATATAAAATTATTTAAGGTATGGGACTTAAATGTTTTATATATTTAATTAAGGAGAAGGGGCATTTTAATAAATAAAATTATTATTTATTTCTGTAAATTAGTGGCAGCATTTTTTTGAAAAGAAATTGTTAACCAATGAGAATTTGACAAACAAAGGCAGGTTAGTTGAAAATTTATATTTTTAAGTTAAAAACGAAAGAAATCATACTTTAGCATGTTTCAGCCTTTTACAGTAGTAAACCTTCCGACCAGACCATTCGACTAAGTCGAAGGGTTATAACTTTTGACAAGGTCAAACCAATGCATATGGTATCAAGTTACTTGGTACGTAAAGAATTGGACAGAGTCGAAGGGTTCTTAGTCGAAAGGTTGATGGCCAAAGAGGTTGGGGTATGTTTGTTTTATAAACCAAAAGCTTTCACCTGCTTTGCTATCGAATTAGAGCTTTCGACTTGGTTGCCTTCAACCAGGTCAAATGTTTAAAAAGAAAGGTTTTAAACCTTTCGACAAAGTCGAAAGGTTACTGCTGCTTTACCACTATTTTGTTTTAGAACCTTTCGACATAGTCGAAAGGTTACTGCCACTTTTCATTATTTTGTTTTGAACCTTCTAACACAGTCGAAAGGTTATAGCCTCTTTCTCCAACCTTTCGAAGTCATTGCTTTCGACAAAGACAAAAGGTTTACTTGTTTTAAAAACTAGCCGCTTCTCCCATTGCTTTCGAAAGGTATCAAAGCCTTCGACTTATATGATTTTCCTTTGTTTTATAATTGAAAAATAACCCAAGCTTTTGAAGAAGTTTCTTTAAAAAGGCGGAGGTCTATTGTTTTAAATGAAATGTTTTAAAGCTTTCGAAGCAAACCTTCCGACAAGGTTGAAAGGTTGCTTCCATTGTAGCCGAAAGGTTTTAAAGGAGGACCTTCCGCATTTTAACTTGAACCCAATAAGTCTTCGAAAGGTTTATATTTTAAGAGTTGAATGCTTTTGAAAGGTTTGAATTACTGAATGATTTCAATGGTTTTGAAAGGTTTGGATTCGAAAGGTTGTTTTGAAGACCTTTCAACAAGGTCGAAAGGTTTGGTTTTAAAAGATTTGAAAACCCATACTCTAATTTTTAAAGGAAAACCCACGGCTTATATAAAGGAGTTTTATAAGGGTTTTAAGTATGTAATTTTGAAGAAGCATTGCTTTGATAAAAATATAAGTTAAAGGTGTTAACAATGTTTTATGATATGTATTTCAAGGACCTTAAACCCACATGAGTGGTATTATTAATTAATGTTTTACTTCTTCAAATATGAGTATATTCACATGATAACCCATAACTGTATTTTGGGGAAAAAGGGGTAGAAGAACCAATAGGTTCACTCAAATAGTAAATATAAATTACTTAAACTCCCGAATGAGTAGAATTGCATCCATGGAGTCAGGGTTACAAAAAATATAGGATGTCTAAACTTTGTAGTTATTAGAGGTAAACCAAGAGGTTCATAGTAAACCTATGAAAACTATGATAAGGTAGTTATTGGTGCATACCAAGAGGTTTATAGTAAACCCATGAAAACTATGATAAGGTAGTTATTGGTGCATACCAAAAGGTCCATAGTTGACCCATGAAAACTATGCGTAAGGACAATTGGAAGGGGCTAATTGGTTTGTAGTGAACCCATGAAAACTATATCCGGATTAAGAATTGACATCAGTCAATAGGTTCCCAGTAAACCCATGAAAACTAGGATAAGTAAGTGGCTAATCGAAGTATCAGTAGGCTCCTAGTCAACCCATGAAAACTAGGTTGTGCAGTGAATTACTGGGTAAGTCCATAGGTTCTTAGTCAACCCCTGAAAACTAGGAAAAGGTGATTAGTTATTGGAATGACTAATAGGTTCAGGAGAACCCATGAATTAATTAAGTTAACTGACAGGAGCCAATAAATTCTTAGTGATCCCATGAAAACTATGAATAGGACAAGGTGTCTATTAGTTATAACAAGGTTATTAATAGACCCATGAAAACTAAAAAGGTTAATAGTGACCATAGAAACTATAATAATGACATGGTGTCAGATTAAACTGGGAATGGGAAAATCTTATTTATTTTAAAGAATGCATATCATCATAATGTTTTGAAATGTATAACCATTGTGGATGCAGGAGCACAATATTTGGTTTTATAAAGGTTTTATGATACTAGTGAGGGGAAAACTCATTCCGCTAAGCGGCATGGTCTCACTAGATATCTAAAAGGATTGAGATGTTAGATTATTATAAATACCAAGCTTTATGTCTGACTCGAAGTTTTAGAACTACCAGAACTCATTAGCACTGCAAATACTCTAATTAGAAGAGCCTACTTTCGATTAAAAGACTATTGGTTCATGAATCATGACTATTCGGTCTTTTGTTTGAGATTTACATTTTTACTATGAGAGTGACCCAAAAACCCTTCTTGGTGGCAATGCTGGGAAGGGAATTCTTTATCAAAAAATTCAAATATTCAAAATCTTTTCAAAAGAAGGACCAATTTTAGGAAAAATTCCTCGATTTATCGAAGAGGTCTTTTTATGGAAAATTCTTTCTTCGAAAAAGAAGTTTCATGACAGAAAAATTAATGTTTAAAAGGGTTTTCACAAACATTTCAATTGGCCGAAAATTATTTTCACAAACCAATTTTTCCAAAAGAAAAACTTCTTTAAAACCTCCGACGTCCACTCCGTAGTGCCTCATAGAGGGAGGAGGGTCCAGCACCCATCAAAAAGCCTCCGATGTCCACTACGGAGCACCTCCTAGAGGGAGGGACAAAAGCCTTTGATGTTCACTCCGGTGCACCTCTTAAAGGGAGGGACAAAAGCCTCTGATGTCCAATATGGAGCACCTCTTAGAGGGAGGAACTAGCCTAGCACCAACTGACAACCTTTTAGAGGAAGGTCAATTAACCATATGCTATAATGCTTCGAAACAGAGGTAAGAAGGGGCAAAATTTAAAGGACGAGGATTGTCCATAGCCCAAAGAAGAAGCAAAGACCAAGAGGCAAAAAGTAAATGGACAAGGATTGTCCACAGCCCAAAGCAAAGACAAAATCTAAGAAAGGGAAAAGAGAAAAGGGACTAGGATGTCCAAAATCGAAAAGGTGTGAAGATAGAAGATATGAGGAGTCTGAAGCCCACTGGAGAGGCGCAAGCAATGAATAAATCCTTACTAGAAAAGTAAAAATAGCTTCATTTAAGAAAAAGATCATAACAGACTTCTAATAGGTCCGGTTTAGACCTAGAAATAGGGAAACCTTCAAAGGAAGGTCTATGAAATAAGTATCAAGAAATTAATTGGGCCTGCTGAACGGTCAAACAGTTGAACGAAATTATCCTACTGAACGACCAAATAGCCGAACGGAACTACCCTGCTGAATATCCAAACAATCGAACGGATCTACCTTGTTAAAAGACCAAACAACCAAATGGAACTACTCTGCTGAATGGCTGAACAGCTAAATAGCTGAACGACTGAGTGGCTAAATACCTGAACGTCTGAATAGAACTACTTTGTTGAATGGTTGAATGGAACCACTTCGTTGAACGACTAAATGGTTACATGGAACTACTTTGTTGAATGACTAAATGGTTGAATGGAACTACTTGGCTCTAATATAATAATAATAATAATAAACACCTTAAAAACAAAAATAAGAAATAAATAATAATAAACGCAAGACCCCACCGGCCGACCCTTTACTTTGTCCAATCGACCGGTCGAGAGCGCGGCGGCTAGGATTAAACTTGGCCAAACGGCTTGGATTTAAAGTATACGATTGATTCAAGTGCCTAAAAATACAAGTCTAGCCCCTTACTTCTCTACTCATATTTTCTAATCAAAGCAGTGAAGCTCTGTCATTTTCCCTTCTCCACTATTTCAATTAATTATAAGCATTATATATATGTGTGTGTGTGTGTGTATCGGAGAAGGACAGAAAAAAAAGAGAAGTAGAGATGAAGCGAATCAATGTTGCAAAAGAAAAAGGTAAATTTCATAACTATAAATCTATATTCCCTTTAACCCCAAATCTGTTCTTAGATCTGTAATTCCAATAGTACGTATATTTTTTTATATATATTCTTTTAGATTAGAATGGAAAAGGAGACAAGTAAAGGGATGAATTCAGATTTAGAAGATTTGAAATGCTTGAAAGGTGAGTCGAAAATTATATGATTTATTTATAATACTGAAATTTATATCGTTGAATTTTATTTAATTATTATGCATATATAAGATCTAATGAGTTATAGGCTTAAAACGAACGTATAAAGATATTGCCTACATATTCTATAAAATGGGTAATTGAAAAATGAATGTTATTTACACCTAATCTGGAAATTTGGAAATTAGTCCCTTAATTTGTTAAAGTTGAGTGTTGATAAAGTTGTAAAGGTTATTCCGGATTTATAGTTGGGTTGTAGAATGTTTGTATTTGTTTAGTTTAGATTGCCCTAATTTGACTTGGAATATAAATTTCTATGTTTTAATTTATTAGGAGCGAAGTACAATTTAATTATATCTATTTCCATGTAATTTCCATGAATTATCTAGTTCCATAAATGCATAAAAATTCATCGTTTGAATTAACAAGAAATATACCAAAAAGGAAAGAGATGCGTAAAGTACTGATATTCTTCTCCATAGTTTGCATTGTATATTTAAATAAAAGAAAAAGAATTAATTTCTTGCAATTTCAAATGGAGCACAAGTCTCATTTTGGGTAATTTATGGAAAGTTATAATGGTAATTTTTTTGGGGATGGATGACTCCAATAAATTAAAATGTGGAAATTAGTATTTTGAAATTCCTAAGCATAGGAATTAATGTGTTAGGAATATGAATAGATACACACAGATGTATATATATATATGTATGTATGTATGTATTTGTGTGTGCATAAATACATCTAACCATGCCTACCGATTAAAAATATAAACATACATACATACATACATAAATATATATACACACATGTCGATATTAGAATTAGTTATAACTATGATGTCTATTTATGAATAGTAATAAATTACAAAGTTAAGAGGTGTAGATTGAAAAGAGATAGTAATTCCAAAATTAATAGAGCAATAAATGTGCAGTTAATAGGGAGTTACACGAATTAAATGTGGACATAAATGTGTATAATGGGACTGGTTAAATGATTTAATATGACATTTGTGGGGAAATAAAATAGGAATACTAAGTTGAATTAGAACGAATAAATAAATGTTATTAGAGATTGTCCAAATAGAATAATAATGACCATTTATTACTGACAATTAACATTTACGGAATATAGTAAATAAGCGTATAAGATAGAAATTAAAAGCTAGGAGGTGGTATAATTTTCATAGTAGGAAATTATATAGCCTTAAATATAAATTTAGACTAAGCATGAATTAGTGGGCCTAGTCTAATATTTAGTCCTAGGATGATTGGTTTAGTGGGTTAGGATACGAGGGTAGTAGAGTTATACAACAGAAGTCTGCCCTACACCTGGAGGCTACCAGCAGTTGTGTATGCTTACTACTGATGTGGGGCATCTCCAACCATAGGACCCGTGGGGAAGGGATATGCATCGTATAGGTATGGGAAATTATATGAAGGGTTCTCCCAGATTTGAAGTATTAAATGGCCCAGTAATTTTAAGGAAATGGGGTCTGCTTCATTTCTAATAAGAGGTATTAAGTAATTGAAAGGGGCATTTTCCTTGACTTAAATTAGGTTAGTCTAAACGAGATTTCTACTATGGAATGTCAATGGGCTATGTCGGTATTGTTGTTAGACCAGTACTGAGTAATAAGGATGACATATAGGCTATGACCACCAGCTGTCTCAAGCAGTCGGTAGCAAAAACTCAGGTTATGCCCTGACAAATTTTGCTTCCAACTAGTGTAGAATTCGTATGAGATATGCATAGACCTCAAAGTTAAGTAGTTAGTTTGTTGTTTATCGAAGGTGGGATAGTTAACCCTTAGATTATTCTTTGAGCTGCATTAGTAATACGATAATTATATTATAAAGCTGTATATATAGGTCATCAGTCTTTATTGTTAGGACCGATTGACTAGCATTACATTGCGGAGAGCCAACTTCGGGGTTAAGGTATTAAATGGCCATTAGGTCTGCCTCCTCCCTATTCAAGAAGTATTAAGTGGTCGGGGTTTTTGGGTAGTACAACATTTAGATATATATCTATTTAGGCATATTTATATATTGTTATACCTCAAAGGAGGTTTGGCATATCATATGTGCACATAGGATTGAATGGATTAGCTGTGAATAATAGACATAACACATAAATGGAAATCAGTCGGCATAAATTAATGTTATGGGTAAAGTGTGTAATTTTCCGGTTACCAGAATATTATTCTGACCCCTTCCTCATTACAACACACGTGATAGATTTAGAGGAACGTGATACTGGTGCAAAACAAGAACTGCATATGGTGAAGTCTTCTCATTCGTGCTCACTATTGACAAAGTGGCAAGATATCCAAGGAATGATATTTATTCCAAGGTAGTAGCCTTGGTCAGTGTGTGTATATATATTCTATTATATTTTTCTTTTCCGCTATGAGTTTATATGCTTATGTTTTTTACAGGTTACCAAAACCAACGATCCGTGCCCTAATGGACTTGGGTTTTGATTTGGTTGAAATTCAGGCCAAGGTATGGGTTGTAACATTTTGCCATCAGAGCTTCGGTTAGTCGATCATAGGAATTAGGATACATTGAGAGAACATATTTGTATTTTATCTACAATTATATATATATATATTATATGCCTAGCTCTATAAATTATGACGATAGAACTAGTTACGATCATGTTCCAAAAAGGTGGACGAGGCAACTATGAGCTGGGCTAATAAATAGAGTTAAATTTATACACCTACCCAGTTTATCCCACAGAGTGTTGGTTGTATCGTAAGGCATTGACCAAGAATAACATGAGTGTGACATATAAAAGAATCCCGGAGGTTGCATGATACTTGAGTCCTTTGGGCCTAGGTGGCCTTATGACTATGGATTTTGATGGATTACCAATTGAAGATGTACAATTCATCTAGACAAATGGGAGATAAGAACCTATATGTTGCAAGCATTCGGAAGCAAGATGCAAAGAAGGATTGAGCAAGTTCCCTCAAGAAGGTATACACTAATCCTGAAAAGAAGATAAGCTGGATTTTTAATGAAGGTGAGTTAAGGATGAGTGGAAAGGAAGGAAAGTCCTAATGAAGGGCTGATTAAAGTTATAACATTTTAAATGACAAAATCATTTTTGAAATTCTTTGAAATGTTTTGAATGGGGTTTTCAAAGGATTTATTGGGATGTTGTTGTTTTGAAAAAGCAAGCGAATTTTGAATTCCTTAGTTTAAAATTGGTTGAATCAAAAATTTTGATTTAAGGGGTTTTGATTAAGGGATTTTTCATTTTAATAAAGTGAAAATAGAGCGTAGGTTTAGCTCGATGATTTTTCCTATTATTTGGAAGTTACTTTTCTAAAATTCTTTCTAAGGGGTTGATAAATGGTTATTGTACTTGATTGAAATGGGGTAAAGAGAATAGAAGGGTAAGAATGTCCGATAATGTTGGTAGGAGGAACATTCCCGTATAAGAAAATAAGGACAATAACAACCAAAATAGATTTATAATATCTTTTTTCATGTTAATGAAGAAAAGTCCAATGACTAAAGCAGGAGGCGAACGCATTGCAATTAGTCAGTGAAGAAAACAATAAAAGAGGAAAATAGCTATGCAGTGGAAGCCATTTAGCTTGGAGAAATTTTAATAGTGCGGTATTAGAAAATTTAAATAACAATAGCATTAGAAAATTATATAAAAATAGGATTAGTAATCTAGTTAGAAATAGTATATGAGAAAAATAATAGGAATATGATATGTAGAATAGATAAATTCATAGATATGTGTAGTAATTACGTATATATTTTAGATAAATGCTTAGATAGATGTTGCAATTGCACATATCTTTTAGAAGTTCACCTCATATGCTATTAAAACCTCTATGAAGGTTTGGAAATAACATGAGTAGTGGAAAATAATAGGATGGATTACTTGTCCAATTTTAATTGTTTAAAGTTAAAAGATGTTTTTGAAAAATGGGTTGGTATGATAATTGAGCTTTCAAATGTTTTAAGTTAAAAATCCTACTTTTGAAGAACTAAATCTTGGTTATAAAAAGTGTTTGAGAAAGGAATTTTTCATGGTTTCTTTTTGGAAATAAAGCAATGTTTGAATTTTCTAAAAAGGTTTCAAAGTTGATATTTTCAAAGATAAAGGTTTTGGATTAGGTATTTCATGTTTGTGAAGTTTTAGTTTTATAAAGAGTGGTGAAACTCAAACCAATTTTTGATATAGAGTAGGTAGGAATGACTGTCTAGATAAGACGAGATAAAGGTTAATGCTACAATTAAAATAGCTACGGATGCTCATAAGGTAGCAAAAAGGAATCCCCATTGAACATAAGGAATATTGAAATATTTTATCTGAGATGCTTGGAAGCCATAAAAAGAACCCACACAAAAATAGGTAATGGTATCAAAGCAAAATTTTGTGAATCCTAGGGTATACT
Source organism: Allium fistulosum (assembly GCA_030737815.1). Taxonomy (NCBI): domain Eukaryota; kingdom Viridiplantae; phylum Streptophyta; class Magnoliopsida; order Asparagales; family Amaryllidaceae; genus Allium; species Allium fistulosum. Next base: position 47,967,751 of record CM060906.1, read on the forward strand.
CACATGAAAGATCAAGGATAGAGGAAGCACATACTAAAGTTTCAGGATACTGTCAAGAGATTTTGATTGAGAGAAGATAATAGTATGATTGGAGAAGAGAGTAATAAGACGACAAACACACATAAAGGATGTTGGTTGACTCAAGGTTATAAAAGGCAAGATAGGTGATGTGCACGTAAATGTGCATATTTTTACTTCCAAATTTTATTGAATTTAATTAAATAAATGAATATATAGGGTATTTTAACATGTTTAAACCAAAATTTCAATTATTTTCAAATCATCATTTATTCATCTTCGTATAGGGACAAAATGGTTATTTTTGTGCATATATTACTTTGAGAATATTTAATTGCCCATTTTATTTTTATTTGTAGGAAAATTGGATAGAAATTACAAGAGGCTACATGTATTCATGCATGCACAAGGATGGAAACAAAAGAATGAAAATGGAAATAATTCAACTCATGCATCATGGAGGACCCCACTTATCCACTTACCTTAATCTACAATTATGAGCTAATGCACATGTTAGTGGAGCTAAAAGTTACATGCACATTTAATGAAGGATTAAGCTCTTGCTAATGATAACTTGGTGGCCACACTTCCTCAAGGGTATTTTGGGAAGTCCCCGAAAATATGAATTAGGGTTTCAAATATGTATAAATACCCCTTGTGTTCATGTAACTAAGCCCTTAGCCTCCTCTTAGCCTCCTCTTTAGTTAGTTTAGTTTTAGGCTTAAAAATAAAAGTGAAAATAAGGGACACATCCCTAGAATCAAACATAATACACAAAACATCATCCCAAAAAAAGATATAAATTACATCCCTATTTTCAATTACTGCAATTTTCTTTCCTAAAATACCCCTCTGCTCCATTGCTAAACGTTGATTCTTCATATGTGGACGCTATTATCATATCCATAATTAAATTTTGCACCTTATTAATTATCAATCTTTAAAACATAATAACTTTTTGTAGAAACGACTTATTAACAAACCGTTTTCACCATTAAATCACAAATTTTATTATCTTTCTAGTGAGTGGCATTGTGCATATGTAAAAACAATGGCAGGATAAGTATATGGTATGGTTGCAGATAATTCAGCAATTATATGGTATGATTGTAGACAATTCAGCAATTATATGTAATAATTGCAGAAAAGTCTACAATTACATAGTATGATTGCAGACAATTCAGCAATTATATGCAATAACTGCAGAAAAGTCTGCAATTATATGGTATAGTTGCACTTTTCTGTGATTAATTGGAATAATTGCATAGTTTTCTGAAATTATTCGATATAATTGCATAAAAGTATGCACTTATATGGAATAATTGCAGAAAAATCTGCAATTATTCCATATAATTGCATAAAAGTCTACAATTATAATAATTGCTGATATTTGAAGAAAAATTGATAATCATTTCATATAATTGCAGAAAATGGCAAGTATACTGAATAATTGCAGAAAAGTTAGCAATTATATGGAATAATTGCTGACATTTTAAGAAAAATCGATGATGTTCAAAAATTGCAGAACTCTCTGCAAATATATGGAACAATTGCAGCTTTACTGTAAATATGATTTTTTTGGCATCAACAATAGATCTCATTTTAAAGATCATAAAATTTACAATTTTTTGGTGAAAACAGTATAATTACAGAAAGTTATTCGCGTTTGAAATGCTAAAAGCGTAAAGGGTATTTGGGTCTTTTGGCGCAGGCGGATTTGAAAACAGGGACTAGAAAAGTAAGTGTAGTTTGGGGAGAATGTTTCTCTATTTTGAAACTTAACAAGGATGTGAGCCAAACTATCCCAAAATAAAAACTATCTTTTCTTTTTAATGGCTTATTAGCCTTCTTTCATGTAATTTCTTTTTATGCAGTTTTAATACACGCTCTTTTCTTTGTTGTTTATTTCATGTTGGTAGTGTAGATCTCTTTATTTTATGCAAATAGCTTAGCTTTTATTTTATTTAGCCCCCCTTTTCTTCTTGTTTTTGTTTCATGTTGAACTCTACATTTGTTGAAATGATAACAAATATGAGAGGCTATACTCCTTCAATTTAGGGGTAAGGAAGCTCTTTTAATCATGTAGATTCAACATTTTGCTAATTTTTGATCTTCTTTTGTGCTTAATGACAATGTTTGAATGAGGGAAATTTTTTTTGTTTTAGCTTTGAATTTGATAGTCTATGCTGTTGACACCAAATAGTCTATGCTTAAACAAACACAAATTACCTCTTTATCTACATATGATTATGGTAATGAAGTGAATATTAAAATCAAATTTTGATGGTCTATATCTCTAATCAATGGATAATAGATCATGCTTAGAATAGATTTTATTTTCAAGTTCATTGTCATTTTTATGAGAGTTAAAAAGTGGTTTAGTGGGTGTGTTAAAGTTTGATGGTTTATGTTGGACTAATTAATAGCACAAATATTTCATACTTACGATAAACACATCAATTAAATTCACTAATGACCAAAAAGAGAGATCATAATTTCATGTTGTGTTGATTTATATGATCATGAGAGTGGATTTATCTCTAAATTGTCTTTTAATCTCATAGTTTTCATTCACTTTTGTAGTAGTTAGTTTTTTCAATTTTTTGTAGTTAACAACAATCTCAAATTCTTGGTTTAATTTGATTGAATAGAAAATTTAAAATCAATACAATTCCCTGCAAACCGACCTGTACTTGCCACGTACAAGAATTGTACGTCATGCGCTTGTTAATTTTTAATTTAATTTTTTTTCTATTTTCTAATTTGATAGGAAATTTGCCCGTTAAACAAGATTTTTGGTGCCGTTACCGGGGAAATTAACTTGATTTTATTTTCTATTCTTCGTATTATTTGTTGTTTGATTTTTGTGTGTTAATTAGCATTTAAAAAAAATTATCGTGTGTATGTTTGTTGTGTGCTTGTTTTCTTTTTTGTTTGTTTTGCACTTGCATTTCTATTTTTTGAAAATAAAATAAATACTTCATTGCTAATTTTTTTTATTTCATTTCATTTTGCAAATCATTTACAGTTTTTTGTTACAACTTTCTTTTACAAATCAATTTTACATATACAATTTTAATCAGCCATACATACAATCACATTCTCTGCCTGCATAGTGTACATCACTGACATATCTCCAACATATCCACCTACCACTCCAGTTACATCTGTGCATCCCCTCTAACCAGCTTCCAGCCACCTACACCATCACTGCCTCAACCCAAACCATCACATATCATCACCTCACTTCCATCACAAACTAATCATCAATTCCAGACCACATACCTACCCAACCACTGTGCATCAAACTACCCCGCATCACTGACAAACACACTTGCACACATCTGCACCTCATTGTGCATATCTACACAGCGATACCACCGGTTACATTCATCCACTGCCACAAAACAATCAAAACTGCTATTAACATCTCATCACAATCACAATCTCTTCGATCGCTGCACCATCCCATTGCCATACCCCTGAAGCATATCCCTCTACCTACCACATCTCCTCTTCACTCTCTCCTGACATCAACCTCTACTGCCTATCAGATCACCAATAAACTCATCCTACAACTGATTGCACATTCATCTATGTCAATCATCAAACCAACTTCAACCAACAACAACACTTACATAATTCATACTTTAAACTGCCTTTTGCCTGTCATCTTGTCATACTTCATACAAACATACATTTCCACTGATCAAATACCATCAAAATCCTCCATAAAAATACAGTTACAACATCACCGCCATCCACTTCATACCACCTCAAACCAAACAGTTCACACCCAGCAACAGAACCATAACACTGCAGTTCACCAAACTTGACAAACCAAACAACCATACAACATCACTAGTCATCTCCACAAACCCACCAGAACTCCACCAATACAAAGCCACACTGCCACAACCCCACAATTACCATCACAATGCTCCTCTGCCATTACCCACTTTAACCACCAATACTTCTTACCCAACAAACTAACCCGAAACCACTTCACCATATCAAAACTGCACATACAACTATCCTTATCATTTCAACAGATTGAAATACCACCTGACCATTCCAGTTACTGCCTGAAACCGTATTCAAACCATATCAGAATCAAAACTATGCCTACACATCCCTTCACAGCCACATCAGCATCATCAAACACTTCTTCTGCCATCAACTTCTTACATTCCCTACATTCTCACTTCTTGAAATCTCCACTGCTACCATCACCATTACTACATACCCATCATAGTGCCACACTTCTTCAACTATCACACTTCAACAACCATCAAATACCCATCATCAACAACCCACCATATCACCTGACCAGCAATTCACTGCCATCTTCAATATGTTTTTAAAGAAAAAAAATTGCAGAAATCCATTCCTCACCACTGATCACCATCCACCTCAATCATCACTGACCTTACTTGCAAGTTCATCATCAACAGTTCAGTACCATCCCTCCACCATCACTCCACCCAACTGAACAACTGTTGCCTTCCAAGCCCCTACCATCTCTCTGCTTGCTACTCCTTGTATACAACACGGCAACCATACTTCACTGCTCATCAAAACATTCGATCACACCACAAATTCCTACTACGACAAATTCCTTTATCCCCACACTGCTGCGAACAACCACCATCCCACACTTCCAGTGCAACACTTTTGCTCCGATCGCCTGCCCCATAACACGACAATCTCTCCGAAACCAACCACCGCTTCAATCGTGACCTCTTACGGCTCCCACCACCAGTCGCCGCGATCAAACCAAGAACCAACCCACAACATAAAACCTAAATCGCCTCACCAACCCGCAACATCAAACCCGCGACAGCGAACTACCCAGATCCCATCACCTCATCCAAACCCAATTGAATTTCAATTTTGTTTTGAATTTGTGAATTCATGAATTGGATTAGGAATTGGCTATGAAGTGTAGACTTTTGTTTGCGAATTTGATTGTGGTTTTAAATTGGGTTTGCACATTTTTGAGTTTGCTAAATTTTTTTAACGAGATTTTAAATTGGGCCAGGCCCTAGTTTTTTTGAATATATATATATATATATATATATATATATATAAACAAATAAGTTTCTAACTTCTTTTGATTTCATTTGTTTTATTTTCCTTTGTTTTATTTCTTTTGATTTTGTTTTATAAAAAAAAATATTTGGTTTTTTTATTTCTTTTAATTTCATCTATTTTGATTTTCCTCTATTTTAGTTACTTCTTTCATATTAAATATATATATATATATAAACTGTATATATTTTGTTTTTAACTTCGTTTCAGGTTGCCAAAGCAAATAGGAAGAGCTGCTTGCTTCGCTTCGCCTTCCAAAAAAATAAATATCTTGCTCGCTTATATATAAAAAATTGCTGCTTTTAAAATAAATTGCTAACAAATTCTGCACGCTATGGTATCGTGCCCTCATCTCTTGTTTTTATTTACTTTGCATTGTTAGTTGCTTGTATTTTATAAAAAAAATCAAATTTCATTCGTAGTTGCATCATTAATTCACGTTTAATTTTAGTTTTGCATTCATCTCGTCTTATTTTTATCTTCCAAGGGAAACACCCCAAATCCACATAAGGTGGGGGATTTCATCACCCCTTCCTTGGCCCACAAGTTGCATTTCATCTTAGAATTTGCTAATAATAAAGGTTAGACATAAACTTAAGGGTGTCACGAGCTCACCTAGGGCTTAATTGTATATTGACAAGTTGTCCTCTTTCGACAATTTATTTTCTTGGTGTCTAGGCTACGGTAGAGCAATAACCATTTGTAAATACTACGGTGATTCGTAAATATTATAGTGGTTGTTTCTTTGAAGGTACTTAAACCATCGTCTGCATTGCTACGGTAATTCGTGGTGCACCGATAACTCATGCCCGTTATTTGGAAGAAATATTTTTTTAGATTAAGACAAAGTGTGATTATACAATATTGGGTTAGAAGCTATTTAGGACAGCAAATTTGTAATTAAGTCCTTTGCATTCATTTAGTTGCATTAGTTCATGCATATTTTAAAAAAAAGAAAGAAAATTCAAAAGCCAAAAAAATTGTATATTCTCCTTAACTTAGTATTTAAATCTTTTCATTTGAATTTTTTTAATCAAAAATAAATTCAAAATTTTTTTTTAGAAAAAATATATAAAATCTTTTCCAAAAAAAAATTCCCTTTTTAAAAATAAATTGCTTTTGGCAAAGAGTTTTCCTTTATAAAAATTCAAAAAAATCAAAAAAAAAACTTTTGAAAATGTCTGAATTTCCCTACTCACATGAATTTTATGATAGTTGTAAAAATCAATATAATCCATATATTTTCACTCCAAATTCTTATGGATATTTTAATAACAACTATTATACAAACAATTGAACCACAAAGTTTCCAAAATGACGACCAACCCTCAAATATTGAAAAGAGTATTGAAACGATTTCGTCTTTACTTGAACTCTCTACACAATAAAATCAAAGGATAAATGATTTGTGTAATTCATATTTGTGCAGTGATTCAAGTCAAAATTTTCAAAATAATAAAAATTTGAATTCACCGCAAAACTCAAATGATTTAGAGTATAACCCATGCCAATTCAGGTTCAAACTTCAAAATCGAAACGAAAATGGAAACAACTGTTTAAATGATTTTGGCAATGGGTGTTATTTCAATGATGGTGAAAATTTTTACACTCAACAATTTCAAATTGAAAATCCTCAGGTTAATAATTATAAATTTGATTTTGTTAAGCAAATGGAAAAGATTTACAATGATCTCATGGATTTGTTGTTTGAAACATATATGAAACAACGTGTAAAACAAAATCAAATCCCAACATGTGACGAGTCAAATAATAATCCACCTTTTACCAAAATTGACGATTTTCAAATAACAACTTTTGAAATTAAAGATGACAATCTTAATGAAGTTGTTGAAAATATGGTAATTGAGTTGGATTTCAATTCTTTTGAGGGTGAGAAACTCAATTTAAAAGTCGATCTTCCTTTTTCCGATTTTGAAAATTTGAATACAACAACTTTGGATTTTGAACATGATATATGCTATGAAGTTGTGAATAATTCAACAAAGGAAGATGAATTTAGTGAACATAAATTCTTTGGACTTTTCGAAAATGAATCGTTAAATTCTGAAGGGGTAGAGTTAAATCACCATTTTGATTTTGAAATCAATAATTCTGAAGAAGTTTCGATGACAAGCTTGACTTTCAATTTGGTGAAAATAAACTTAAACTTCAACTAATTGTTCTATCAACCCTGAAAATCATCGAAAATAAAACAACTCATACAATTTTTAATAATACGACATTCGTTTTCCTATATCAACAATCAACTTTGAAATCTTTTATGATTTGGTTTTCTGAGCTTAAGCTGTGTCTCTCATACTTGACAAGACACATGAATTGGTCTTTGGAAGACCGTTTCATCTACTCTTTAACAGTTTATTTTCTGATATCGTGTAAATAATAACCGTTTCATTTTCATGTAAATATAGGTCATATTTTTTTATTTTTCTCCTTTCACTTAGGTTGACTATGGGGACACAGTCAAAATCAAGTGTGCGGGGAGTCTCATCTTCATTTCTTATTTTTCATGGTTTATTTTTTGCATTTTCTTTCCAAAACTAAAAAAAATTAAAAAAAACAAAAAAATCCCAAAACAATTTTTCTTTTTAGCATTTTGATTTATTTTTGAAGAAACACTATAGGATAAGTATAGGATTTTGGTTATTAAATTGAAAATTTTGAAAATTTATTTGTCTTAATAAAAATAAAAATGAAGTTTGATTACAAGTAACAACGGTTTAACTAGTATATAGGAAGGTTCATGGTGATAATTATGAAGTATATCCTAATTGAAAATCTTTATTTAAAAAGTGGTGGATTTAAAGAAAAGGATATAACATTTTTTATCTTCTAAGTTAAATGGTGCTAAGATGATTTTGCAAAACTCTCTCTTTAAAAAAATACAAAAAAATATATAACAAAAAAATATTTGTATATACATATTTTATAAACACCTAGAGTCATGTGTTCACACGCAAGTATGTACACTCGCCATGCTCTGTACCCTTCTCACGTAAGCCCGAAAGGCAGTGCATGATCGGTATATTTGGCCTCAGTTTATCTGAGTTAGGTGTATATATATATAATTCTTTCATTAATAATGCCTACAATCGATAGGTGCACACACTTGTGTGTTTAGTCACCACGCTTTGTATTCCCCTCACGTAAGCCCGAAGGCAGTGCATGGGTCATATATCTGGCCTTAGTTTTCTGAGTTAGGCATATGTAAATATTGTTAATATCAATAAAATTTTCAAATAAAGAGAGAGTAACCAATTGAAATCCAAGCACTATTTTTACTTAGTTGATTTGATTTGTTATTCAAAAGAAATGAAAATACCACTTTGAAAAACTTTGATAATAAACTAAGGATCCATTTCATAGTTATATTGTGTTATCAACCGAAACAACTAGCCAAACTATAGTCTATTTTTTATGATAACTTAATTTTTGTTTGAAGTTTTGACGAGTAAAAGGACTTAAATTTCTTGATAATGACTAGAACTTATATTTAAATTATTCATGTTAATTTAAAAGTAAATTCTTCATCTGTAAATATTTCAAAAACTTGCATTCGTCTCTTTGTAAATAAATCTTGCATTTCGGAATTTTTCACTTTGCATTTGGATTTTGTAGGAAGTATCCGCTGAAAACCCTTACGAGACAACACTCGTCCTACTAGGGACACCTAGAGGTTTAACTGCTTGTTGCATAGGCTTAATGCAATCGTGCTTCCTACGAAAACAGATTTGTCTTAGTTTTAGTTTATTCGAGAACAAATAAAAAGATAAGTGTGTGGGGTATTTGATGTACACGTGAATGTGCATATTTTTACTTCCATATTTTATCGAATTTAATTAAATAAATGAGCATATAGGGTACTTTAACATGTTTAAACCAAAATTTCAATTATTTTCAAATCATCATTTATTCATCTTCATATAGGGGCAAAATGGTTGTTTTTATGCACACATTAATTCGAGAATATTTATTTGCACATTTTTTTTATTTTTAGGAAAATTGGATGGAAATTACAAGAGGCTTCATGTATTCATGCATGCACAAGAATGGAAACAAAGGAATGAAGATGGAAATAATTCAACTCATGCATCATGGAGGACCCCACCTACCCACTTACCTTAATCTACAATTAGGAGCTAATGTACATGTTAGTGGAGCTAAAAGTTACATGCACATTTAATGAAGGATTAAGCTCATACTAATGACAACTCGGTGGCCACACTTCCTCAAGGGTATTTTGGAAAGTCCCCAAAAAAATGGATTAGGGTTTCAAACATGTATAAATACCCCTTATGTTCATGTAACTAAGCCCTTAGCCTCCTCTTAGCCTTCTCTTTAGTTAGTTTAGTTTTAGGCTCAAAAATAAAAACTCTCTTTTCTTTTTAATGGCTTCTTAGCCTTCTTTCATGTAATTTCTTTTTATGCAATTTTAATACATGCTCTTTTATTTGTTTTTTTATTTCAAGTTGGTAGTGTAGATCTATTTATTTTATGCAAGTAGCTTAGCTTTTATTTTATTTAGCTCTCATTTTCTTCTTGTTTTTGTTTCATGTTGAACTCTACATTTGTTGAAATGATAACAAATATGAGAGGCTAAACCCCTTCAATTTAGGGGTAATGAAGCTCTCTTAATCATGTAGATTCAACATTGTGCTAATTTTTGATATCTTTTTATGCTTAATGACAATGTTTGAATGGGTAAACTTTTTGTTGTTTTAGCTTTGAATTTGATAGCCTATATTGTTGACACCAAAGAGGTTATGCTTAAACGAGCACAAACACAAATTTCCTCTTCATCTACATATGATTATGGTAATGAAGTGAATATTAAAATCAAAATTTGATGGTTTATATTTCTAATCAATAGTTAATAGATCATGCTTAGAATAGATTTTATTTTCAATTTCATTGTCATTTTCATGAGAGTTAAAAAGTGGTTTAGTGGATGTGTTAAAGTTTGATGGTTTAGTTGGGCTAATTAATAGCACAAATATTCCATACTTACGATAAACACATCAATTAAATTCACTAATGACCAAAAAGAGAGATTATAATTTCATGTTGTGTTGATTTATGTGATCATGAGAGTGGATTTATCTCTAAATTGTCTTTTAATCTCATAGTTTTCATTCACTTTTGTAGTAGTTAGTTTTTTCAATTTTTTGTAGTCAACAACAATCTCAAATACTTGGTTTAATTTGATTGAAGAGAAATTTTAAAATCAATATAATTCTCTGCGGATCGACCCGTACTCGCCACATACTAGCTTGTTAATTTTTAATTTAATTTTTTCGGCTATTTTCTAATCCGATAGGAAATTTGGCCGTTAAACAATAGGTGGTAGGAAAGTAATTGCATCAAAACAATTTTTTGATGATTTATTTTAAATATGTACTTCTTACACACTACAATATGGAAAAGCATAATTTATCACATAATCCGGTGTGATGATTGAAGTAATCGATGAACCTTATTTATTGGAAGCTAAGGGGGTAAGTTAAGGTATGCAGAGTAGAATGGCATACTAGAAACGCCCATCTTAATTGAGTAAGAAGTGATAAGGCTACAACATCATTAACACCAGTCGATGTTGAAGGGTAACTTCCAACAATCATTTTATTTTAGGTTGTCTGGGTTGTAATTGATAGCTGTGTCTCTTCGAATATTGAAAAAACATACTATATGATATGAGATACGTTCCTATTTTATTACCATGTTGATTTTCTACATAAGCTTTGAATGTTATATATATATATATATTAGGAAATAATGTAAATAAGGAAACCTTACAAGGACACTTAACTAGCGATAAAATGTACGTAAGACTGGAAGTTTATAAAATAAATTAGGAAATTAGGTTAGCAAATATTTAGACCCCAAAAGCTTTATAATTTTGGGAAAAAATAAATTTTAGCAAGTAAAGGACAGAAAAAGGTTGTTGCGAAATCATGGATCACTGTCCCTATGCCTTAAAAACTAAAATTTATAAATAGAGTTGTGTGTCAAGGTTACGAGTAATAGGAAAATTTCCATAAATCCAAGATTAAATGCATATTGCTAGGGTCAATCATGTGTATTAACTCATTAACTAAGTCCCGATTATGTTACGATATGGCTTGATTTGTTTTTAAGGATGGAGTGGCAAATGTTTTGAAAAATTGTATTCAAATGCTTTTGAAAAGTTATGTTTAAATTATTTTGAAAAATTATGTTTAAATGCTTTTGAATATATGTATGATTTTATTAACAGGGAGCTTGTTTTGTTACAAAAAAGGAAAATAATAATATATATAACAGTATATTTAAAAAGAAGGCATCTACTTTTATAAATTTGAAAAGTGAAGATGACGATGTTCAAATGAGATGGGTTATTGTAAATGAGAGAAAATGTAACCATATATATATATATATATATATAAAAGAAGGCATTTAATAAAATAAACGTTATTTATAGTTTGTATATTATTGAGGGTGTAATTAATTTAATTAAATATAAGATAAGGTGCTTACAAGGCGCATTGTAAGATTTGACACAACATTGAGTCAGCAGAAGTTTCATACATGTTATTTTGCATTCTTTTATTCCATCTGGTCCTTCCGTGCTTCCATCCGATGGCTCCTATTCAGCCTATGACGTGGTCGCATCCTATTCAATCCTCAAATCCAACGGTCTGAGATCCACTTCTACACTTATAAATAAGAACCTAGGCTAACACTTTTTCTCATTCTAGGTTTTCTCCAATTGGGTTCACCTCTTCAGGAAGGACCCTAAATGGAATAATTTTTCAAGGAGAAAATCGTTTTAAATTAAATTATTTGACAACCCCAAGTGGATTGGGGAAGATCTAAGGAAGAGCTAAGGACCACAAGTGAGTGATTGTAATTATTTTAAGATTTCTTTAAGTAATTTAAAATAATAGGGTTTCCAATAGTTGTAGTTTTACTACGATTTTTGGAATAACCTTTTTAGCAGTTCTATTTACATTTTTTAGAATTATTTTCAGTCTATTTCCTTTCAGCTATTCTTTTCAGTAATTTAAGTTTATTTCTGTTAATTATAATTTATTACTGTTAACCATAGCTTTTTATTTATCTACAGTTTATTTACAGTATTTTAGTTTATTTACTTCTTTTTTCTACGTTGGGATTTTCTTCTATTTTCGGTTTTCTTTTATTTCTCCTTCTTCTTCGCATATGGATTAGAATAGTATTAATGCGAATACGGATTAAATTGTAAGAAAACTGAAATAATGGGATATAAGATGTAAATTATAAAGACTATAATAAATAATGGAATTGAACTGAAATTACGCCTAACTAAAATTAGAATTGGACTAATTAAAGATAATTGACATAGTTATAACTTAGAATTATAACTAAATAGATGAAAGAAGCATATTTTCATACTTAGACTTTGATAAGCATGATTATAACGTAGGTTGTAATAAGAAAAAGAACATAATGGGGCTCATTTTAAGACTTGGGATAAATTAATAATTGTAGAAAGTAAAAATGATAATAAATGCTTATTTATATAATTTATCTAAGTTAATAAGCAAAGATGAAAGTAGGACCTGTATTAAATAACATTCCCTATTAGACAAAACGGTGTCTCACATTAGTCTGAAGTGAGATGAGGGCACGCTTATGCTAAGAATTGTAGTAATTGGTCAAATAGAAGTCCTAATCACGGGGGATTTGGATAAGGGGTGCAACTATATATTGTTTGGATGAAGAGCCAGTACCAACAGCATTTCCCCTATTTTCTATGGACACACGGTGATCTCACATTAGCTAAAGTGAGATGAAGGGCAAGCTATGATGGAAGTTGGAGGTAATAAGAAGACCCAATAGGTGGAGCAAAAAGTAGCATGGGCATGGTGGTAGTTACGCGTGCGACTTCCATTCGGGTGCTTAGTAATAGCTATGAGTTCCAAGTGCTTAGTATGAGTGTCTTTCGCAAACACCATTACCTTCTGTGTAGGGAGCTACATATGTCGTCCAGATCCACAGTAGTTGCTCTGAGCATCTTTCGTAGATACCATTGGCTGCTGTGTAGGGAGTTATATAGCGGCTAGTCCACAGTAAGGTCTATGGAGTAGCAGGCCGATCAAAAAGGGTAGAATTAAGATTACATCCTAATTACATGATTAGTAATTCAGCCTAATCAAAGCAGAAATCAAGGACAAGTGCAAGAAATCAAAATTAACCTATCTTATATTTAATCGTACTTATTTCCAGCTTATCTCTTTCCTATTTCCTTTATTATCCTTATTTATGCTAGAACTGTTGTAGAGTCTATTACTTTTATCTTGCTTAAAGACTCTAGTAATTACTATCATTCACCAGACTTTTAGTCTGACCCACTCCTCTATTTTCCCCTTTCCCCCCCTTAGGCAATTAAGGGAGAGGACAGTTGATTGCAGTTGCTTGGAGATTTCCTAGAGGAGTTTGTTACCATGTATTTCTTTTCTTTCAGCTTTTGTTTTTTCTACTGGCTTATTATAAGGGATATTATGTACTATGATTTTTGAGACTATGAGTTTTTGTTTCATGAGACATATTGGATTTTTAGACATGTATGAGGTATTTGGTATTTGGCATTTGACTTATTTATGAAGCAATTATGAAGTTTTGTTTTAATTAAGTTATTATTTTAAGTTTCTGTTGTTTTTATCTATTTTTGTCTTCTGAATCTTAGTCTCTGTTAGCTTTAGTTATACCTACAACGCACCACATCTTTTAATGTGTCCTTTTGGGTATATTAAGGATTGTGGGGTGTATCACTTGGATCAGAGCCTAAGGTCATAGGATTCTTAAAAATTTATTTTGAACGTAAAGTATTTTCCAAAATAACTTGTTTTAAAAGTATTTTTCAGAAAAGAACTCTTAGAAATAGTTTTTAAGTATAAAAGAGTTTTTATAAAAATCCTCTCAAAGTCCAGTTCAACCTTCTTTCGATTCTTTTGAGCCTAACTTTCGTTTTCTTTGCATAGTATAGCTGACTGGTTCCGTAGAGCTAAGGTACCAGAGGTGCAAGGGAAAGCGCCCAATACAACACCAGTAGGTGGAAATCCCTTTAATCCACCTACACCAACCGATTTTTCTAAGCTATGCAAGGACTTCACTAGCATAGGGGGCGGAATGTTTTCTGGCATGGAGGATTTCGAGGAGACATGAGCTAGGTTGGAAGATATGGAGCAAAAGTTTAGGCTGTTAGACTTGGAAGACCAAAAAGAGTTCAGCCTGTATCTTCGCAACTGAAGGGAGAGCTTAAAGAGGTTCCTAAGTCAAAAAACTCTAAGAAGCCATGGTGGAAGAGGTATAAGGATAAGACGAAAATCAAGGAAGGAGCGAAAGGCCGTAGTTGTGGGGTGACTGGTCATTACGCAAAAGACTGCAAAATGAAGGGATGGTGCTATAATTGCGGACAAACTGGTCACATGAGTAGGAATTGTTCCCACAGGAAGGGGCAGAGAGCAGTCGACTTGCGCTTTGAAAGCAGCACCTTCTAGTAGTGGACCAGATAGAGGTAGGAAAATTACCATGGAAAGTTTTGATTTCTATTTTTGATTTTCCCATTCGAACTCTTTTCGATTCTGGAGCATCACACCCTTTCATTTCAAGTTTTTGTTTAATTGTTTGCTCTCAGACATCTCTTTAGTAGTAGACCCCATTGTTGTTTCAAACCCCATAGGAGGATCGGCACACTTATCTATGGTTTGTAGGGGTTTGAAATTTTTTATCCTAGGCGTAGAGTTTGACTGCGACGCCTATGCATTGGGATTTTTGGGGTATGGGATGATTTTGGGAATGGATTGGGTATCCACTTATTGAACGATATTAGACTGCGAGAGGAGAGTCATTAGACAAGAGACATGCAATAGTAGGACTCTCGAGGTTTCTTGCGACCCATAGGAGTCAGTCATGTTGAGCTTCTTTTATCCCCTCGATTCATCATCAGCAGAGTTAGATTCAGTTCCAGTCTTCAGAAATTTCCCAGATGTCTTTAAAGAGGTGCTTTTCTCGGGGCATAGAGAAGGTCTACACATGGTAGGAGTTTGAGAAATGGTTTTGTTTTTTTAGGTTCGGATTATGGAAATCCAAAGAGAGGTAGGAAAAGGTAGGTGATGTACAATAGATTTAGTTGATAAGAAAAGAAGAAAGCCCATGTGTAGATAATTGCAGAAATTATAATTGTTTCATATAAGTTGATTTAATGGTAGTGCCTTAGAGTAAAAATATAAGCATCAAAGAGGAATTGGAGTAAAAGACTGTTATCCCACCTTTTAGCAAGGCCGTGATACCAAAAGATTAACTGGAAACCAAAGACAGTTCTCCCCAATTGTCAGTTATGTACAGGTCAGCTATGGATGTCGGTAAATTTTGACCGAGTCCGGATCAAGCTACAATTGATGCAACACAACAAACAAAGTTATGGAATCCAACATTCCAAATGTCAAGTCAATCCGAGTTCATATGCTCATGATATGATCGGTACAAACCAAGAAGGTAGCCTCATTTCGTATCCATCGGAGAACAGGCCCATTTCGTATACGTTGACATCCATCCACTTCGAGCCATCAAACAACCTACTTCGGGTTGGCAACGTGTTCGCTCCGAGTCATTTCCTAGTTTATTTCAAGTTTCGTGGCAGTCTGCTTCGAGCCGTTGGGAGGTCTACTTCGGGCCAAGAAGAAGATTACTTCGAGTCGTGGCCATGAATCGATCGGCAACCTAGGTCCTCACCAATTTCGTATCCATGCTGCTCGCATCCATCAAGTTTGCACTCGTTCGTTTCGTATCCATCAGACACATGCACCTTTCAAATTGACCAAGGGTATTTACTTCGTATCGATATACATTTTGTATCGATCCATGTTAACACATGTTTCGTGTCGATCACCCAGATGATCGATACGAAATCCATCCCTTCCTATTGATGCGAAGTAGTCACAGTTGTCTACTTCATATCGGTCATGTAGATGTGTACTTCGTATCGATCAACCAGATGGTCGATACGAAACGGACACTCTTCCATCGATGCGAAGCACTAGGGAACATATGGATACGAATCATATGTGATCGATACAAAGAGATCAATTATGATCGATACGAAAAGACCAATTATGATCGATACGAAGAGACCAATTGTGATCGATACGAAGAGCATAGCACCCGATGGTTACGAAGGAGGAGGCAGTCAATGCGGCATGAAAAGTGGATCTACCCTAGCTCATCGCTCCACGTCGCCATCGTTTGATCATTACGAGTGAGATCGATGCGAACATCATCCATGCGAACTACGCAGCCATTGAAAAGTACAAATTTGCATCGATCACAACTGACAATCTACAAGTCCAAATGTCACCAAATTTTCACAGGAGCTTACGTACAACCTGAAGAATGTCCATGCTCACTTTCGACTCGATTGGGCTGATAGATACGAAATTCATTCGTATCGATCACGGATCGAGTCAAAATCGCATAGGATCGATCGCGTAGGCCCGTGCACATGCCAAGAAGAGGTCTCCCTAGATCTGAGTGAGATATTTGCAGCCTACGCCTATAAATAGCATCCCAAAGTCTACAGAAAGGGGACTTTTTTGATTCTTCGACGTCCGGACTCTAAAGGAACCATCATTGTACTTAAAATTTGCTGTTGTAATTAGTTGTAACTCGTTGTAGACAGCAAGCAAACATCAATAAAATCATCAACTTCAAAGTGGATGTAGGCCGGATTGCCAAACCACTGTAAACACCGTGTTCTTTACTGCTTTCCTTTTAATTTTCTAAGTGTTCTTCATTTTTAATTCTCTACATATTTGTTATCTGTAATCTGTGATGTGAACTGGTCCTTTCATCGACAATTGGGTGTTTGTGACCAATTTTGGCGCAAAAATTTTGGTGCTTTCACTGAGAACCTAGCGCTCAGTGATTCTAAATCTTGGAGTTCAGATTTGGAAAGCTAGAGTATCAGATCTAGAAGCAATCATGGCCAAGCAATCAACGAGAAGACAAAGAACCGAAAGGAGTCAGCATGAAGGGAGTCAGGAGGCTTCCTCAGGAGCGAACAAAGCCTCGGTCTTCATCACTAGGGGTCTTCATCACCAGGGATGAGATGGAGAAGATGTTGAAAAGAGAAGAGGAGATGATCCAGAATTTGTTCCAACAGGTTGGGCAACTTGGAGCACAAAATCAAGGGAACGCTGTTGTAGGAGATGTTGGAGATAGAGATCAGGAGTGCGGGACAACTAGAGTTCGAAGTGGAGCAGCACTAAAACATAAAGGCACACATCCGGAGGACGTTGATCCAACCTCAGGCAGGATACCAGGTGGAGCTGTTCAACATGGCTTTGGTAGAGGAATGGATGCCCGTCTAGGAAACCAGATTCCAGGATTCCCTCGTGAACTCGGTGGGCAGGTCGGAAGCAACATACAAGGGCTACAGCTTGACGACAGTGACAGATTGGCGGAGATGGTCAAACGAGCCATGAGAGACGGACTAGTGAATAGAGATCTGGAAGATGTGAACAGGAGCCCCTTTGCTCTCGTAATTATGGAGGCCAGGAACCCACTTGAATTCAAGCTACCAACGCTGGAGACGTATGATGGGAGGATGGATCGTGCGGTTCATCTGACAAGGTATATGAGGCACATGGAAGTACTGGGGGCATCAGAGGAGGTCATGGCCCGGTGCTTCCCATTGTATTTGACGGACATAGCAGCTTTATGGTTTAGTCAATTGGAGAGCGGTTCCATAGGAACGTGGACCGAGTTGACCGAAAAGTTTATGAGGCAGTTCAGAGTTCACATTTCGAGGCCCAAGAATGTGATGAGTCTGGCGATGCTAAAATAGAAAACTGGGGAATCTTTGAGGAATTTTTAACATGATTTAATGCAGCAGCAACATCGGTGGATCGCCCAGATCCATCCATGGTCTTAATGGCAGCTGTATTTGGCATAGCTGATGGCACAAAATTCAAGAATTCATTAACAAGAGATCCCCCTATGGATCTAGGAGAATTTTACCATGAGGCTGAAGGATTTTTACGATTAGAGGATGCAAATGCTGAAAGAGAGGAAGGAGAAGGAGTTGAATTTTATGCAGTCAAAGGCGAAAATCCTTCCGGAAAAGATTCAGGCAATGATAAAGGGAAACGGAAAGCCGAGGATAACGATGATGGACCAAAGCGACCACAAAAGGAACCGAGATTCACCTCTTATTCGGAGTTGAATGAAACTTTAGAATGGATTTATTAGGACACCAGGGGACAAATTACTTATCGAAAGCCAATGAGGAGGGACCCGACCAGTAATGAGAGAAGATCAGAAAAATATTGCTTATTCCACGAGCTAAACGGTCATAGCACGAATGATTGCAGGCACTTGAAGGATGTGGTTGAGGGACATATCCGAAATGGTCTGCTATCGCAATATGTGAGAAGGCGAACAACAGCGGGGGAGCGAGAGCATCCACCCACTGCATCAAATCAAGGTGGCTCCGGATTGAGGTGTCAGCTTGTCATCAATTGATTGGAATAACGACGAATAAATGGTAAACTCCACACCAATGTGATTAAGTCATTTACACATGTACAAGATTACGAGCGATCCTCAGGCATGCTCTGATACGACTATCAATCACATCAGTGTAGGTGTTTGCACTTTGATGTCTCTGTTGTGCTTTTGTTTCCTATTTCTTATGTTTAGACTTGATTTTGCTGGACATTTCTGTTGAAAGGCTCATCTGAATGTAAACTTGGTTTTAATAATTCTATAACGGCCAAGTCACTTACATATGTACGGGATCACGAACGGTCCATAGGCATGCTCTGAGATGGCGATGAACCGCCATAACAAACAATTCAGAAACTCACTTGAACGTGAAATCTGACATTAATGATACTAAGTCCCCCCGGGCACACACAATCCGCCTCGAACGGCATCCGGCCGCGAACGGTTAAAATTCGCCTCGAACGGCACCCAACCGCGAACGGTCAAAATTCGCCTCGAACGTCACCCGACCGCGAACGATCACAATTCGCCTCGAACGGCACCCGACCGCGAACGGTCACAATTCGCCTCGAACGGCACCCGACCGCGAACAGTCACAATTCGCCTCGAACGGCACCCGACCGCGAACGGTCACAATTCGCCTCGAACGGCACCCGACCGCGAACGGTCACAATTCGCCTCGAACGGCATCCGACCGCGAACGGTCACATACCGCCCCGAACGGCATACGATCGCGAACAATCACTATTCACAGTGAAGTAAGACTATCAATCTCTTTGCAGGTTATTAACAGGATACAAATGTCCAGCTTATCGAATTACAAAACACACCTTCCTATCGCAAGGCATGTTTTGGGGGGAAAGTGTTATCCCACCTTTTAGCAAGGCCGTGATACCAAAAGATTAACTGGAAACCAAAGACAGTTCTCCTCGATTGTCAGTTATGTACAGGTCAGCTATGGATGTCGGTAAATTTTGACCGAGTCCGGATCAAGCTACAATTGATGCAACATGACAAACAAAGCTACGGAATCCAACATTGCAAATGTCAAGTCAATCCGAGTTCATATGCTCAAGATATGATCGGAACAAACCAAGAAGGTAGCCTCATTTCGTATCCATCGGAGAACAGGCCCATTTCGTATCCGTTGACATCCATCCACTTCGAGCCATCAAACAACCTACTTTGGGTTGGTAACGTGTTCTTTTCAAGTCATTTCCCTGTTTATTTCGAGTTTCATGGCAGTCTGCTTCGAGCCGTTAGGAGGTCTACTTCGGGCCGAGAAGAAGATTACTTTGAGTCGTGGCCATGAATCGATCAGCAACCTAGGTCCTCACCAATTTTGTATCCATGCTGTTCGCATCCATCAAGTTTGCACTCGTTCGTTTCGTATCCATCAGACACATGCACCTTTCAAATCGACCAAGGGTATTTACTTCGTATCGATATACATTTTGTATCGATCCATGTTAACACATGTTTCGTATTGATCACTACATGTTTCGTATCGATCACCCAGATGATCGATACGAAACCCATCCCTTCCTATCGATGCGAAGTAGTCATAGTTGTCTATTTCGTATCGGTCACGTAGATGTGTACTTCATATCGATCAACCAGATGGTCGATACGAAACCGACACTCTTCCATCGATGCGAAGCACTAGGGAACATATGGATATGAATCATATGTGATCGATACGAAGAGACCAATTATGATCGATACGAAAAGACCAATTATAATCGATACGAAGAGACCAATAGTGATCGATACGAAGAGCAAAGCACCCAATGGATACGAAGGAGGAGGCAGTCAATGCGGTATGAAAAGTGGATCTACCCTAGCTCATCGCTCCACATCGCCATCGTCTGATCATTACGAGCGAGATCGATTCGAACAGCATCCATGCGAACTGCGCAGCCATCGAAAAGTACAAATTTGCATCGATCACAACCGACAACCTACAAGTCCAAATGGCACCAAATTTTCACAGGAGCTTACGTACAACCTGAAGAATGTCCATGCTCAATTTCGACTCGATTGGGCCAAACCTTGATCGATATAAAATTCATTCGTATCGATCATGGATCGAGTCAAAATTGCATAGGATCGATCGCGTAGGCCCGTGCACGTGCCATAAGAGGTCTCCCGAGATCTGAGCGAGATATTTGCAGCCTACGCCTATAAATAGCATCCCAAAGTCTATAGAAAGGGGACTTTTTTGATTCTTCGACGTCCAGACTCTGCAGGAACCATCATTGTACTTAAAATTTGCTGTTGTAATCAGTTTTAACTCGTTGTAGACAACAAGCAAACATCAATAAAATCATCAACTTCAAAGTGGATGTAGGCCGGATGGCCGAACCACTATAAACTTTATGTTCTTTACTGCTTTCCTTTTAATTTTCTGAGTGTTCTTCATTTTTTATTCTCTACATATTTGTTATCTATAATCTGTGATTGTGAACTGGTGCGTTCATCGACAATTGGGTGTTTGTGACCAATTTTGGCTCAAACCAAGACTTTGGTAAGGAAATGGGATTACCAAAATTTAGGAAGGATACTCCTAGGGTAATGAGAAGAAAACCGACTTTATATCTAGCCTAATAAAATTGTTAGAATTAGAAAAGTTGTAAAGTATCATTGTCAACGTTTTTAAAGTAAATATTGGGTCTTTCTGAAAAATGGCATGAAATTTAAAATTGGTTTTTATATGATATAAATTTTATTGAAAAAGTGAAATTCTTTTTGAAGAATTTAGAGCATATATAGCTCACTAGCTTCTTTGCAAGTAAACGAAGATTTTAAATATAAAAACATAAAGTGTATTAAGTATCGAAAACATAGGTTACAACATTTATTGTTGTAATAGATGTTTTCGTGAAAAATAAAAGGAGCATAGACTATAACGCTATTGTTATAGTAGATAACTCCCAAAAGGAATGCTTTTACATAATATGTGAGGTTTATTAGTATTTATTTTTAATTAAATTCATACACTAGTATTTTTGGGTTGTAGTAATGGTGTTTTACGCAACATCCATTTTAAGACGTATTTTAAAAAGGTAATTTCTAAGAATAGAAATAAAGTAATTTGTGAATACACCTATTATTTAAATAAGTATAAGAAAATGTTTATCATAGGAAAGTATAAATTAAACATGCTTTAATCTATTGGAATGAAAAGAATAATGGTATAATTTTCTGTAAAACCAATAAAATATTTTGTGCAAGTTACAAGGAATACATAAAAGAGATATACAAGGTATGAAAAGCACCATATTTTGTATAACCTATTTTAAAAAATATAAATAAGTTCCCTGTAATTTCACATAAACATGAAATTTTCTTTTAGAAGGTTCATAGAAGATTTTAACATTAATAACTTCTCATAAGAGAAAGTAGTTCCAATACATTAAGATATGAGACTGTTAGGTGCAATAAGAAGCTATTTTGAAAACACATAAAGGATATTTTAAAGATATTTTAAAAGTAAATGGTTTGGTGAAAAAGTAAATAAGTTTTTGAAATGAAAAAACTTAATAAAAGTAAAATTTGAAAATTCAAATTTTTATAGAAAATTGTAAAAATCTTTAAAAGAAAGAGAGAAATAAGTTTTAGACTTAAAAATTTGGATATTTTTTCCTCTAGGTTTGGGAAATAATATTAAGTGACTAAGTATTTTTGAAATTAATAGAAACTGAAGAGATAACACTTTTAAAGACAAAGATTTTGGGATTCGATGTTTTAAATTTTTTTAGAAACCTTAGTTTTAAAAAAAAACAAGGTGATAGATACCAAACCAAACTCTTAAATGCGGAGTAGATAAGAATCATTTCCTAGGAGTGGTTGAGAAGGTGTAAGGAGCAGTAATTACTTTTAGAAGTAATAATGGAAGTTTTCTTAAAGTGTATAGTACACAAGTAAGAACCTAGGAATGTTAATTCATGAAGAACAGTAAAATGAAATTAGTAGGATAGTATGACAAGCATGGTTGAGAATGAGTATTCTTGGTTTTGGAAGAACATGGGAAAAGCATCTTTCTTTAGTGAAATTCATATTGTAGTAGTTTTCAAGCTAGCATTGGGATGGCACCTTTTGAAGCTCTTTTTGGGAAGGACGTGTAAGCGTCTTCATGTTGGATAGAGTCTACGGAAAGGTTGCTTTTTGGTTCCGACATGGTTAGAGAGATTTCGGAGAAGGCTAATTTAATTAGGAGAAAATTCGTATCTCATATCCATGTCTCTTTGATAATAGGTTTTAAAAATTCCTTTTTCCATCTTTAGTTTTGAATAGGTTCTTTCCTTTATTATCCTTTGGGAGGGTAGAACTTAGGATTTAACCTATGGATGGTAGGATTTGATGTAAACATGTTAATAGAACATGTTATGAATGATGTATGCTAGTGATTGCAAGTGTTTGCTAGTGGATGCTAATGGATGCATGTAGGTACACTAGGCACTATTATTCCTTAGGGATCGGCCTAACTAGGACACTAGAGCATATGCATATGGATGTGTGCGCATTTTTACTTTATTTCCATGGTTGCTATAAATGGATGATTTTCACATGATTGTTGCATTTGGATGATGATTGTAGCACGCATATAGAACTATCAGTTATCATTAGAGAATTTGCATTCATTTGGCACATGGCACGGACATGATTGCATAAAAGGAGGTCGACTGGATCAGTGGACCGCCTAATCTTTTGCATTAGTTAGGAACATTAACACTACACTATTTGCATAAGTATCATAAATCGCATTAGAAAAACCTAAGGACAATGGATGTAATGGGTGATGATTGAGTAGTTGGCTGTAAAACTTGGATGAAAACATTTATTTCATTCTTCTACCCTAAGAGATTTTGGGGGACGAAATCCCTTAAGGAGGGGAGAATGTAACAACCCAAAATTTAAGGAGAAATTAATAAATAATTATAAGTGAAAAGAAATAGTATTTATAATCAAAATTCGTTTAAATTAGTATTGAAATTAATCGGCAGTAGATTTATTAAAATGTTTCAATTAGAAAGGGAAAGAGGAATTAAATTGTAATGATTGAGTTTAATATAAGAACTTGCATTTGTGTCAAAATGGAATGAACATTTTAAATAGAAATAAATGCATGTTTTGAGATAAACGAAATAAACTTTTCATTTTTGAATATACGTATGATTTTATTAACATGGAGCTTGTTTTGTTACAAAAAAGGAAAATAATAATATATATAACAGTATATTTAAAAAGAAGGCATCTACTTTTATAAATTTGAAAAGTGAAGATGACGATGTTCAAATGAGATGGGTTATTGTAAATGAGAGAAAATGTAACCATATATTTATAAAAAAGAAGGCATTTAATAAAATAAATGTTATTTATAGTTTGTATATTATTAAGGGTGTAATTAATTGAATTAAATAAAGATAAGGTATTGACAAGGTGCATTGTAAGATTTGACACAGCAATGGGTCAGCAGAAGTTTCATACACGTTGTTTTGCATTTTTTTTATTCCATCTGGTCCTTCCGTGCTTCCATCCGATGGCTCCTATTCAGCCTATGACGTGGTCGCATCCTATTCAATCCTCAAATCCAACGGTCTGAGATCCACTTCTACACTTATAAATAAGAACCTAGGCTAACACTTTTTCTCATTCTAGGTTTTCTCCAATTGGGTTCACCTCTTCAGGAAGGACCCTAAACGAAATAATTTTCCAAGGAGAAAATCGTATTAAATTAAATTATTTGACAACCCCAAGTGGATCCGAGAAGACCTAAGGAAGAGCTAAGGACCACAGGTGAGTGATTGTAATTATTTTAAGATTTCTTTAAGTAATTTAAAATAATAGGGTTTCCAATAGTTGTAGTTTTACTACGATTTTTGGAATAACCTTTTTAGCAGTTTTATTTACAGTTTTTAGAATTATTTTCAGTCTATTTCCTTTCGGCTATTCTTTTCGGTAATTTTAGTTTAATTCTGTTAATTATAATTTATTACTGTTAAGCATAGCTTTTTATTTATTTAGAGTTTATTTACAGTATTTTATTTTATTTACTGTTATTTATATGTTATTTACATCTTCTTTCTACGTTGGGATTTTCTTCTATTTTCAGTTTTCTTTTATTTCTCCTTCTTCTTCGCGTATGGATTAGAATGAGATTAATGCAAATACGGATTAAATTGTAAGAAAACTGAAATAATGGGATATAAAATGTAAATTATAAAGACTGTAATAAATAATGGAATTGAACTGAAATTACGCCTAATTATAATTAGAATTGGACTAATTAAAGATAATTGGCATAGTTATAACTTAGAATTATTACTAAATAGATGATAGAAGCTTATTTTCATACTTAGACCTTGGGTTAAGTAATAAGCATGATTATAACGTAGGTTATAATAACAAAAAGAACATAATGGGGCTCATTTTAAGACTTGGGATAAATAAATAAGCGTAGAAAGTAAAAATGATAATAAAGGCTTATTTAAATAATTTATCTAAGTTAATAAGAAAAGATGAAAGTAGGACCTGTATCAAATAGCATTCCCTATTAGACAAAACGGTGTCTCACATTAGTCTGAAGTGAGATGAGGGCACGCTTATGCTAAGAGTGGTAGTAATTGGTCAAATAGAAGTCCTAATCACGGGGGATTTGGATAAGGGGTGCAACTATATATTGTTTGGATGAAGAGCCAGTACCAACAGCATTTCCCCTATTTTCTATGGACACATTGTGATCTCACATTAGCTTGAAGTGAGATGAGGGGCACGCCATGCTAGAAGTTGGAGGTAATAAGAAGACCCAATAGCTGGAGCAAAAGGTAGCATGGGCATGGTGGCAGTTACACGTGCGATTTCCATTTGGGTGCTCAGTAATAGCTATGAGTTCTAAGCTCTTAGTATGAGTGTCTTTTGTAGACACCATTGCCTTTTGTGTAGGGAGCTATATGTGTCGTCCGGATCCACAGTAGTTGCTCTGAGCATCTTTTGTAGATACCATTGGCTGCTGTGTAGGGAGGAGTTATATAGAGGCCGGTCCACAGTATGGTCTATGGAGTAGCAGACCGATCAAAAAGGGTAGAATTAGGGTTACATCCTAATTACTGGATTAGGAATTCAGCCTAATCAAAGCAGAAATCATGGACAAGTGCAAGTAAACAAAATTAACCTATCTTATATTTAATCGTACTTATTTCCATTTTATCTCTTTCCTATTTCCTTTATTATCCTTATTTATGCTAGAACTGTTGTAGAGTCTAATACTTTTATCTTGCTTAAAGACTCTAGTAATTACTATCATTCACCAGACTTTTAGTCTGACCCACTCCTCTATTTTCCCCTTTTTTCCCCCTTAGGCAATCAAGGGAGA
Organism: Allium fistulosum; assembly: GCA_030737815.1. Classification (NCBI taxonomy): domain Eukaryota; kingdom Viridiplantae; phylum Streptophyta; class Magnoliopsida; order Asparagales; family Amaryllidaceae; genus Allium; species Allium fistulosum. The sequence goes on from CM060906.1 coordinate 47,993,774, forward strand.
GGACAGTAGATTGCAGTTGCTTGGATATTTCCTAGAGGAGTTTGCTACCATGTATTTCTTTTCTTTCAGCTTTTGTTCGTTCTACTAGCTTATTATGAGGGATATTATGTACTCTGATTTTTGAGACTACGAGTTTTTGTTTCATGAGACATATTGGATTTTTAGACATGTTTGTGGTATTTGGCATTTGACTTATTTATGAAGCAATTATGAAGTTTTGTTTTAATTAAGTTATTATTTTAAGTTTCCGCTATTTTTATCTATTTTTGCCTTGTGAATCTTAGTCTCTGTTAGCTTTAGTTATACCTACAACGCACCACAACTTCTAATGTGTCCTTTTGGGTATATTAAGGGGTGTAGGGTGTTTCAGAATTTCTATTTCCTTACCTTGTTGATAGTGAAACTAAACTTGCGTTAAGGATAATTGTGTTTTAATAACATCCAAAAATTAACCTCCTTATGAAAATTGTACTTGGAAAAGTTGGATAAAATTTTGCGGCAAAAGAGAAGGTTCCAAGCTATGACGGTACCGTATCCCAAAGAAAGGTGGAAATATAAAATTTTCCATCTAAATTCCTTTTTTGGCATATGAGTATAGATTCCAAAAATCGGAATTTTCATAATTTTTGGATGTTAGTTATTAGATGTAAGGATTGGATGTAAGATTGGTTGAACCATACTCTGACTCATAAGGATATGGAAATTATTGTGTAAAAAAGATTTTTGATTTTTGAAAATTTGCGTACAAATAGAACTGCAAGTATATATAGGTTGTTTGCATCAAAATTATAAAATGTTTTTAAAAGAATGCATTCATGTAAGTGGCATCGATTTAGAATTATTCAGCTTGCATCTTATATATGTTGTGATACACCATGCACTTATGCATGTTTGGCAACAAAATTGATTGGATAGTTTAGAATGATTGCACACTACGTTACATGATTCACCACTTGAGAAATTTCGAGTACGAAATTCTTTTAATGAGGAGAATGTAACACCTCATAAACAATAATGATAATTAATAAAGTCAAAAATGGAACTTGAGCAAACATCAGAACTTGGCCCTAAAACTTACACCATTGCATTTGTGGCAATTTTTAAGCAACTTCCATGTTTGCAGTTTTACAATCGGAGCTCAAACGAAGAATTTAACAGCGTTTGAAGTTTTTGAAATTTTTTTATTAAAAACAAAAATAGGAAACAAATAATAATAATGCGGAATGCTACTGGTCGACCTCCTTATTTGGACCGGTCGACGCTAATGGTCAACCGCCTATAGGGGCGGATGACCAGTCGAGAGCGTGGCGGCTAGGGTTGAACCTTGGCCAAACGGTGTAACACTCAATAAATTAAATGATATTTAATTAAAGAGAATTAATAAATAATCATTAAAGCCCAAAAGGAATTTTTTTGAAAACGTCAGAACTTGAGTACGAAACTTACACCATTGTATCCGTGACAATTTTCTGATCTATTTTCATATATAAATTTTCACGATCGGAGTTCAAACGAAAAAGTTATTAAGGTTTGACGTTTTCGAATCGGAAACAATTCAAAACTAATTATGGAAGTAAATGTTGATAACTTAACATTAAAATGGATATTAAGTATAAATGCTAACGTTAAATATACATGTAAATTAATAGCGTCCAATAGAATTATATCTAATTAAGAGAGTGGAGGGGGAAATAAATAAATTGAACATAGAAGGAAATAAATAAGAATTAATTAGTGTTAAAAACAAACATTAATAAGTAAGAACGTTAACATTGAAGGAATGAAAATCAGGGAATAAATATTGTTAATTAAGTTAAATTAATGGTATATATACTAATTCTTAATCTATAAATAACGTTAAATTAGCGTTAACATTAACCTGAGATGGAATAAAATTAGTCGCATGAGGAAATAAAGGAAAAAAATGAACAAAATAACCTGTATGCAAGCGATCGATCAACCCCTTATTACGACTGGTCGACCATTAGCAGTCGATTGGTGGGGTAAAAGCGGTTGACCAGTGGCTGTTATGGTAGCGAAAACGAACCTAGGCCTAATGGCCTAAATTTAATAAATTAAATTCTAATGGATGTAATTGATTTGTAAGGCTATAAATATATGCCTAAAACCTCACTTTTTTCTCATATTTTCTTAATCAAAGAGCGAAGCTCTGCCATTTTCCTTTCTCCATAAATTTTAGAAAATGTAGAAATTATAAAATAGTATATTATATATATGTACATATATGGAGAATAGCAGAAAATAAAAGAGAAGAAGAATAATGGGGAATCAATTCTACGAAGAAAAGATAAGTTCAAAATCTAAAACTTTTCAACTACGTTTAATTCAAATCTCTTCTAAGATCTATAATTCTTATAAATATGCATAAGCTTTAATACATATTTTGGTAGAAGGAAAGAGAGTCAAATAAGAAGAATGGATTTAGATCTCGAGATTTGGAAACTTAAAGGTGACTGGAAAATTATATATTTTTATATAATATTTGATTTATATCAATTTAAATCTGTTCCTTTTATGCCTAAATATAATTTTGGACTTGTAGACTTAAATATACACATGTAATGAAACTGAAAACTATGCCTTGCATATTCTGTGAATGGTAACTTTGATTAAATATTTTATATACTTGAATCTAGAAAGTAAGGGTGAAAGTAGTCCCTAAATTTATAATATTGTATAGTAATTCCAAGTTTTGTTGGTTAAAAAATATATATGAGTAAATAAGAATTGGAAGTTATTATAATTTGAGTTGGGATTTAAGTAGTATTTCATTAGAATAAAATGTGTCGCTATGTAAATTTCTATAAATTATATAGTTTTACAAATACGAATAAAAGTTTGTCGTTAAAAGAAAAAGATATTAAAGTAGTGATGTTTACTGTATTATGTACCGTCTATTTCAATAATAACAGAAAAGATAATTCCTTCTAATTTCAAACATTGCACAATCTTCTTTTAGATAATTTATGGAAAATTATAGTTTAACATTTTCCTTTTGGAAGATTTAATTTCAAAGCATTAAAATGCAGAAATTCCTAAGTATAAACCAACAAATTATAAGTAGAGATAATAACAACAAGTTAATTGTAAATCTAATATATGCAATAAAGACAAGCTACAAATTAAACAAGAAGCGATGAATTGTAGGCAAAGAAATGAAATGAGTAATTTAGAAAGTTTAGTAATTAATAGAAATAGTAATATTTGAAAAGGAACAATAAAATACATACAGTAATATAAGGGGAAGTAAGCAGTAGAAGATATTTAATCTATTAAATTAGAAGTAAGCAGTAAATGACATTAAATTGGTATTAATGAAACAAGAAACAAGTTATGTAAAATAAATGAATACCAATAGTTGAACATGAGGCATAGTAATTCAATAAAATTTATACAGCCTCATGTATGCATTATGATGGGCGTGAATTATTGAATATAGTCAATAACTTAGATTATTAAAAACGACATAGTCATTGTATGGGTTGGGATGCGAGCTCAGTAGTGTTGCACAACAGAAGTCTACCCTCCGAAAGGGGCTACCAGTGGTTGTGTATACATTGTACTGATGTGAGACATCATCGACTGTAGGACCCATGGGATTATACGTTCGCATATATGTGAAGGGAATATACCAAAGTAGGATGGTTTGCCCAGTCGAAGTGCCAAAGGTCCAAGTAGAGTCAGCTTCAACCTTTTAGGGGATATATGTTAAGTAACCAAGTGGACATTTCCTTGATTGCATTAGGAATTCTAACTGGGACAATGAGCGTAGGCTCGATGCTATGACAATGAAGTTAGTACCATATATGAGTAGGAGCTGTTAACATTGGTTGAGATTGTCATCGATCATATGCGGTCAGCAGAAAGACGAGGGTTATGCCTAAAAGGGCTACACCTCCAATTAGTGTAGGTCATGGTTAGGAAATTCACCGCCTTATAGTATTTTGATAGTTTGTTTGTGGTTATGAGGTAAGGCTAGATAACTCTTAATGGAGGTCTTTCAAATGAATAGAAAAGTCTGCGGAGCTGAGTCCATGAAATGAAGCAGTTAGATAAGTCTTCAAGACAGGATATAATACAACTAAATAGTTGTAATACCTTTATTAGGCACTACCGAAATTCCTCGGTATGCACGGCGGCGAAGACGTGATACTGCGTTGACGATGGATCCTGACGAGGTGTAGAGTTGCATTCTCTCTTATTTTAGACTTGAATATATATTAGAAAATGGCGACAGATCCTAAAACTGCAGGAAACCCTAATGGTGAATCTTCCGCAATCGAAGAAGAAGACGACACAGGTTGGCAAAAAGTCACATACAAAAATAAAGGAAAGCGTCCAATTGGGGAGAATCTACAACAATATAGGAGAGAGGATCCCAATCACCGCGTATCTTCAGTGGGCTCTAGAATCAATAAACCGGAATTCAAGGAAGGGAAAAGGATGTGGGCAGATGCTATTGCAGGTAATACGCGTATAGAAGGTGGGGTTAAAAATTTCGAACCCCTAGAAGATGCAGAGGGACCCTTTGCGGATCTGGATGAAGAGGTATTTAATTCAGCTAAAAGCATGTGGGGTACGTCCATTTATATTTATGTAGCTGGGAAAAAACCTTATTATATAAATCTCAATGCATACATTAAAAGAGAATGGAAACCTTCAGGTAAATGGGATGTATTTCCTAGAGAAAATGGTTTTTATCTTATTAAATTTAGTAATGAACTGGACTGTAAAAAGGTTCTGGAAGAAGGTCCTTGGTTCATTGATAGTAAACTTATTTTCACTAAGAAATGGGAACCTAACCTAAGACTTGAGAGAGATATGTTAGAAACACATCCTGTTTGGGTTAAACTGATGAATCTTGACTTATCCCTGTGGAATGCGCGTGGAATTAGTAAAATTGCAAGTCTTATTGGAACCCCCTGGCCATGGATGACTACACTAGAAATGTTAAAAGATTGAAATATGCAAGAGTCTTAGTAGAAATCAAAGCTAGCGATTCTATCAAAAAAAAGTTCGTGCCAAAGATAGAAGTGGTAATATATACATACAGGAAGTAGAGTACGATCACATACCACCTGTATGTACCAAATGTAAGTGTTTTGGACATTCTACAGACCAATGTGAAATTGTAATAGGTCCCATTAAGCAGGTGTGGAGACAAAAACATATAGAAAAGACTAGTCAAACTGAGCCTACGCAAAATATACAACAAAATGAGGCACAGATTGACTCTAGCATTGAAGAGATCCTTATACACATAGAACAGTCAAGCATAGAAGCTAGTAACCAAAAGGAAACACTTGTGGAAACACCTGATGCTCTGGAAGATGTAGAAAAGGCAGTTGACCCATCATTGGTAAATACTGCGGAAACTGCAAATGACCATATCTCTGTTGGGAAGTCATCATAGTTGGTGCCTGTCACATCAAATGAAATAGATGAGATAAACAAAATTGTCCTGGATAAACTGGATTTAGATACAGACATAGAAGAAACTAGCCCTAATAAATTCACAAAGACCAATTTAGAATATTCTAAACAATTTCAAAATCTAGAGGTTAAAGGAAAGACGAAATTAAATCGTGAGGTTTCTCCTATGAAACTGAGGAGTAGACCTTCAAACTCCAAATGTCAATAATTAGCTGGAATGTAAGAGGTCTAAATAATGATATTAGACGCTTAGACCTCTTAAACTTGAGGAGATCCTATTCTCCTTCTATTATAAGTGTTTTAGAAAATAAATTCAATAATGATAATTTTTCCTTTTCTACTGACTCCCTGGGAGAGGAATGTCCTTTATGCATAATAATGATGTAGGCGGCAAAGGCCGTATCCTATTACTATGGAATAAGTTAAACTGGAATATCAGTCTCCAGAAGAAAGATGACCAACACATAACAGTTGATGCTACTAATATGGGTGGTCTGAAATTGACTTTGAGTTGTGTATATGCCAGTAACTTGGCTTCTCAAAGAACTAACCTATGGTAAGTCATCAAAGATATAGGTAAAACTACTAACAACCCTTGGATTGCGCTAGGGGATTTCAATTCAGTACTCAGAGCAGAGGAGAAAAAAGGAGGTCTTACCATGAGAGTTTCCTAGTTAAAGGAATTCAATAACTGCATAATAGAAGCGGGGCTACTTGAACCTGTCCACAGTGGCCTGAAATACACATGGAGAAGTGGTGAAAACAAAAGGATATCATGCAAACTAGACAGAGTGCTTGTAAATGTGAAATGTATTACTATGTTTTCAAACATTAGAGTAAACATTCTCCCTCCATCTACTAGTGATCATAGTCCTATTCTTGTTGATTTAGTAGATAAAGGATTGGTAATCAAAGGCAAACCTTTTAGATATTGCAACCACTGGCATGAAATAGAGGGTCACAAAGAAGCTACTAAATTCAATGATTTACCAAGGGTTGAGGGATCTCAATGCTATAAACTAATTCAACTCATTAAAAAAGTAAAAATTGACATAAAGAATTGGAACAGATGTAGACCAAAGGAAGGAGACCAAATCTCTAATCTGCAGGGGAAATGTGAAGAACTCCTGGCTGTGATAGATAATGGAACTGATGATGACAACACATGGCGTAACTATTATCAAAGTCAAAGCAATCTAAAAGAAGAACTTAGAACTAAAGCTGCTGAACTTAAACAAAAAGCAAAGGAGAAATGGATAACTGAAGGGGATGAATGCACCAAATTCTTTTATGCTAAAATGGCTATTCACAGCAATAAGAATAATAACATTCATATTATTAATTAGGAAGGAAACTTAACAATCAATGCAGCAAAATTTGAAGAGCAAGCAATCAAATATTATAATGATTTGTTTAATGGGGAAGTTTGCACTAACTTACCAAGCATTCAATGCAGGAGACATGTAAATTCCCAAGGCAGAAGGATGCTGACTAGGCAAATCACTGAGGCTGAAGTCTTGGAAGCTCTGAACTCCATCCATATCGATTCCAGTCCTGGACCCGACGGATTCGGCTCCAAATTCTACATTCTCCATTGGAGTGACCTAAAAGAACATATCATATCAGCTATGCAAGAAATTTTACAAACTGGAAAGTTTCTCAAAGAAATCAATCACACCTTCATCTGTCTTATCCCTAAAGTAGATAATCCATCAAAAATTGAGGATTATCGGCCTATTGCTTGTTGCAATGTGATATACAAAATTCTAAGCAAGATTCCATGCAACAGAATGAAGATAATTTTACCTGATCTCATTTCTGATTGTCAAAGCGCTTTCATTAAAGGTAGAAGCATCTCTGAAAATTCGCTTATGGCACATGAATTGGTAAGGAATTTTAATAAACCAGGCACTGATAAATTCTGTCTAAAGGTTGATCTCCACAAAGCATATGATAAAATCAATAGACAATTTATTATCCATATGCTCACTGCTATGGGCTTTCCTACAAAATTTGTGAGTCTAATAAATGAGTGTATATCTACACCTACCTTCTCTATCCTGATTAATGGCATACCAAAAGGTTTCATTGGGTCCAATAGAGGCATCCGGCAGGGTGACCCTCTATCCCCTTATCTGTTTGCAATTGCCATGGAATACTTCACTCTACAAATGGAGTTGGCTACTCATCACAAGCTTATTTAGACTATTTTTAACTTCCAGCCTACTGTGAGTCACTTACTTTATGCAGATGACTTGCTCATCTGTATAAAATCCAGCAATGAATCATCTTTAGCAATCAAAGACATTTTCATTAACTTAGAAAAGTATGCTGGTTTAAAACTGAATGAACAGAAAACCAAATGCTATTATAACAAAACATGTAGAAGGAAAGTAGAGGTGTTGGATCTCTTAAAAGTGAAGGAAGGTAATCTGCCAATCAAATACTTAGGGATTCCATTATCTTCAAATAAAATCACTGATAGAGAATGTGCAGCCCTTATATCTTCTATCAGGGATAGACTGCAGGGATGGAGTTCCAAACTATTGTCTCTTGCAGGTCGAATTGAACTGGTACACACTGTTATTCACTCTAAAGTTAACTTTTGGCTGCAAACATTTCAACTTCCTAATGCTTCTATCCAAAAAATTGAAAGGGTTTGTGCTGACTTCATTCGGAAAGGCGGTATACATAAGATCAAACACGACAAATTATGCAGGCCCAAAGATGAAGGGGGTGTGGGTCTTAGAAGACTTAAAGATATGAGAACAGTCCACACTCTCAAACAAGATCGGAGAATTATTAATGGGAAAGGATTATGGGGTAAATGGATGAGGAGAAGATACATCAAAGGTAATTTTTGGCAAATGCCTTTTGACAATAATGCTTCAACAAACTGGAAGGCAATTTTGAAGGCCAGAGACATATTAGCTTCGCTTTGTACTCGTGAAATAGCAACTGGAAAGGAAACTGACCTATGGAGAGATCCTTGGATTCAAGGTGAATCATTGATTGACATTTTGGGAATTCATACTTTCTCTGACTTTGGATGCTCGAATAATAAAGTACAAGATGTGATCAGTAATAATAGGTGGGACTGTTCTTCTCTGCCAATAAATCAAGATAAAAAAGAAGCTATCCAATATATGCCTATTTATTATGGCAGAGAGATGGACATATGGGTCTGGAAGCCTACTGGAAAAGACTTCTCCACTAAGGCTACTTGGAATGAAATCAGGCTAAAAGACAGTAAAGCAACATGGAGCAAAATCATATGGGATCATGTTAATAACCCGAAAATGGCATTCACTGCTTATAAAGCGATACTGAAAAGATTACCTACCAGAGATAGGCTATCGAAATAGGGCTTGATAAATGATACCGTCTGCACCTTATGCAATCAGAACTTAGAAACGCAGGAACACTTATTCTTTGAATGCGTCTATGCTAACCTGGTGTGGAATTCGTGCAACAATTACTTAAATTTAACCCCCCACTCTAATAATTTTGAAGAACAAATCAATTACCTGACTCAGAGAGGTCGCGACAAAGACATTGAATCCAAACTGCACAAAATCACCATCACAGTGGCTGTATGGAATATTTGGAAGGAGAGGAACCATAGAATTTTCCAAAGCAAACAGAGAAATCAATTTGAAGTTAGTAAGCTAGCGATTGGAGACATGCAGTTAACTCTTAAAAGGATTAAGGAAAATCCTCTTACCAGGCAGGTACAAGACGCAACTCGTACTGTAGAAGAGGATCAAAACTATCCAGAGGAAGGAATCCCAGAAACGAGTTATCAGCCGCCATGATTTCGAACTGTTTGAGTGAGGACGATGAAGTTGTCTTTAATGGAAAGGGTTCAGTTGTTTTATTTTGTCTGTTCTTTGTATTGGTCCAAACTAGGCTAACATTTTGGGCTGAAATGCCTTAATAAAATCTTAACCCATTTACAAAAGATATATATATATATAGTTATTGTATACTTCGAGTAGGTGGGGGGATATCAACATGTATATGAAGTCAAGACAACTAAGTTTAAAAGGTAGATATAGCATGTGACAGAAAGCAATCGGCATAAACTATGTTATTTATAAAGCATGTGATTTACCAGTCACCAGAACGTTGTTCTGACCCCCCCCCTCCTCGTTACAACTCACATAATATACTTTGAGGGACAAGTACTGGTACAAGGTGGGAAGAGTGGAAGGACAGATTTCTTATACATGTGCACTGATAAGGAGACTAGTTAACAGAGGTATTAGCCTTGGTCAGTAATAATATGTTTTATTATACTTTACTATTTCGCTATGAGTTTTATCGATAGCGCTTTAATATACTTTTGTTTATTTACAAGACACCTGTAACGATCCACTATTTTGGACCATTCAAATCGACAATAAATCCACACATGTCGGACTTGAATAATTCAAAATAATAGATTGTAAATATAAATTTGGCAAAACTTAGAATATACAGTAAATAAATCACAGATCACAAACACAAAGTAATATAACAATAATGCAGCGGAAACAAAGGAATAGTAGTTCATGAAACTACTATGTATATAACAGAGTTAAAAAAGATACATCAGAATTTATGAATACAAAGATGTCTCAATACAATAGTCAAATACAAGATCTGAATACATCACTGGAATCAACTGAATGACTGAAAGCAGAATCAATAGATGGATCCAAGCAAAGCTCCAACTCTAAAGGTGAGTCTCGAATGCTGGTATAACTCAGTCTAACCCGAGCGTAAAGCAAAACACAAAACACTCCAGTCAGGACATACATACTTATACAATGTAAACCAACTCAAGTGAACTGTAATAAAAATGCACAAGTAACTTAAAGGATGCTTGGGATCGCCCATCCTTTAAGGATCCATTAAACTATCTACTATGTAGTAATATACGCTATTATAATAATGTCTACAGTAAAATAAACTTACTTTAAAATAGCGTTAAGGCTTTACATTTTCCACCTTAACACATAAATAGTCCCAGTAGTCTATCCAGTATCAGCATACCTCCAGATCGGGAGGCTACCCTAAATACTCCACAGGCTACGGCACAAAACCAAACTCGTACAAGGCTCGCTAGGGTAGGTGACATGGCACAACTAGGCAATGCCAGGGTAGATATACCAATTACGCATCCGGGCTGGTGGTAACGCATAGCAGCCACTACCGCCTACCTCGGAACACACTCCCAAATCAAAATCGAGGATGGCCATCAAATCAATCATAAAGTAATAGAATAGTATACGATGGAATGTGTCCGATTAGAGGAGCTACCTCATTGGCCCGTCAATCGCTCCTGTTTTTGCCACCTTATGCCAACTCACGGGAGTCGGGTCCACGTATATACCTTAATAGGATCGTCGCCACCATCCTACTTCATTCTGGAATCTCCACCGCGTACACGGTTGTTAAAGTGGTTTTCAGTATCGATAGAGAGTATGTCCATATCTGATCCCGGTCTCTTTAACAACCAATCGTTATTATAACCCGTGGTTATAAATTCCAAAATGGTTTATATTTCAAATCAAAACATATTCATTTAAACCATATCAAAACAATACCATTTTCTCTTCAATTATATCCATTTCAAGAATCATATCACTTTCCATAGTTATAATGCTTTCAAAATCATAAGTCTAAAAAAATCAAAACGCTTTGGAAATCAAAACCTTGAAATTTCAAACACTTTGAAATCATATCTTAGAAATCATAACATATCCATTAAACTATTTAATTTAAATCCAATATACTTTCAAATCAAATATTCAATTTCCAGAATTATAGCATTTTCTGAGTTCATTCATTCAATTACAAAAATTTCAAAACATTGTATTTTCAGAAACAGCAGCACTTATAAAGTGTTACAGTAGATATATTAGTATTTCAAAACATTGTCAATTTCAGAAACAGCAGCACAAATAAAGTGCTACAGTAGGTATATTAGTTTCAAAACAGTTCAGCTTTAGGAACAGCAGCACTTACAAAGTGTTACAGTAGATATATTATTATTTCAAAATAGTTCTATTTCAGAAATAGCAGCACTTATAAAGTATTACAGTAGCTATATTATTATTTCAAAATAGTTCTATTTCAAAAACAGCAACACTTATGGAGTGTTACAGTAGCTATATTATTAGATTGGAAAACAGTACATTAAAATCACAGCATTTCTGAAACGCTACAATTTCTGTTACAAGTTAGTTATAACACTTTAAAACAATATATCTTCAACTTTTATCATTTTTAACTTATCAAACTTATTTCACTTTTCAAAATTATTTATTTGGATGTTACTTAACTTATAATTTTTAATAATATAACATTTATTTAACCAATATCCAATTTAAATTATAATTCATTTATCAAGTCAAAATACATTAATTTACCTAACTTTTATTTTAACAAATAACTTAATGCTTTATTTAAAATACCCATTTCATAAATAAAATATTCTTATCACTAAGTTAAGCTTAAAATTCCATTTAACACTAAATTTTCAATTATTAAGTCAAATCAAAATTTACATTTTCAATCATTAATTTGCTTATACACTTTAACTTACATAAAATCACTATAAAATTTATTTAAATCATTTAAATCCAATTTAAGTTAAAATCTCAGATAATTTGAATTCCAAATACTTAAAAAATTTCAGAAAACTATGATATCAAACTTATGTTCAAAATCACATATATTTAGTATTCCAAAATACTTAAAGTTTCAGAAAACTATTATATCAAACTTAAGTTCAAAATCACATATATTTAATATTTCAAAATACTTAAAAATTTCATTAAACTATTATATCAAACTTAAGTTCAAAATCACATATATTTAATATTTAAAAATACTTAAAAATTTCAGAAAACTATTATTTAAAATAAACCATGGGTCTGTATAATATTTTCTAACCTAGGTCAAGTGGTACGGATATATATCATTTCAACCCGTAATATATATACATCCCGGGTTCTATCATTTCAAACCCGCAATCCCAAGTCAAAACAAATAAAAATCGCTCGAGCCTATCATTTCAGCTCATAACGATTTTTCCCTATTCTAAAGTCAGTTCGGGTATGTATCATTTCAACCCATAGTGAAAGGGAACTTGTAGTGTGAGAAACATAAATATAAATAAACAGTAAAACATATGATGTCAGGTGATGCAACAGGTATATAATTAGGTTATAACATCATATAATCATATCACATGCATATATGAATTTATATCAACATAGCATATCAATACTACACATCCACTTGTCATCGTTTCACAAATATATAAGTACGAATGTCTAGAGTGATAAACTCACCTTTTTGAAGCTAGAGACAACAATCAAACACAAGACAAACTACTCTGAAAAGCACGACAAAGCACGAATCAAATACGAGTGGATGGTGAGCTAAGATCCAAGTCTTGTAAACAAACAAATATATAACATATATAAACAAATAATTATCAAAGGAATATGAGTCAAGACAAATGCACAAAACAAATCAAAATGAAGAAAAGATGGCTTTACCCATTCAAGTAGGCTCGACCACTTTATAAATAGGTTTGACCACCTTAAAATAATGCTCGGCCATGATGGTTTGAGGCAAGTATGCTCGGCCTTGATCACAAATACACACGGCTATGGACAAGAATATGAAGGGATGGCAAGTTACAAGGCATGGAAGGCAAAAGGTCGAGGTAATTTAAGGGTCATGTGGTCCAATAGGTTCGACCCTATGTCTAGAGTGCTCGACCATGGGTTCAAAATTTGGATCAGGTTAGGTCACAGCTAAGGGTAGGAAGTGGTCATGGCAAGGCACATTAGATGGAGGAATTTAGGGTGTTGGCCGAGGCAAGCAATAGGAAGGGTTCATGGTTATCTCGGCTAGGGTTTGTATGATTTGGAGATGGGTTATTGGATCATGGGATTCACGGCCAGGGTGGTGATAAGATGATGGCCGGTCAGGTGGTGGTGGAGGTGGAGGAAGATGGTCGGCAATAAATGATGGTGGTCATGGCCGAACATAGCAAGAGAAAGAAAAGAGAAAAATGGAGAAAGGAAAAATGTTTGCTGCAAATTTTGTTCAGGAGATGTAAATGAGAAAAGATGAGATGAGAAGTAATTTTGTATGTGAATAATGAAAGGAAGTGGACGACTAAAGAAGTGGAAATGAATGGCTAGGCAAATCAAAAGGCTAGAAAATGAAAAGGCACCAATTAAAACCAATAACTCAAGTCCTTTGGAATTTCCAAGCCCAAAATCAAATAAAAGAAAATAGAAAGTAGATAATGGAAAAACAAAAATAAATTATAGAGAATGGAAATGAAATAGAAAGTATAAAATAGAAAATAACAATGAGATACTAAAAATAATTGCGTGTAAAACGCTGAATTTTATCAATTTTAAAAAGTATAAAGTAGAATTTTACAAAACGAAAAGCAGAACAGATATCAGAAACAAATACTGCTTCAAAGAAAAAGATTATAAATTCAAAATTTCAACTAAAAGTCAAAGTTTGACCAAAGTTGACCAAAATATAAAATTTTCAGAAAATCATTATTTTATTATATTGGGAAAATAAATTATAAACAAAATCCAAAATTTCATGAGAAAATTCCAATATTTCAATTTAAAATGATTTAAAAATCAAAGTTTTCAAATAAATTTAATTTAAAATATTTGTTAAAAATATGGGTTGTTACAACACCAATACCAACGACCCGTACTTTAGTGGATTCGGGTTTTCGCTTTAATAGAAATTAAGGCCCACTGAGGTGCAGATTGTTACATTTGGTATCAAAGCTTAGTTTAGCCGATCTTAAGAATTAGCATATGTTAAGTGAATGTATTTATATTTTTATCTATATATATATATTATACGTCAAATTCTACAAATTCCGACGATAAAGTAGTTGCAACCATAACCTAAAATATGGACAATGCAACTATGAGTTGGAACAATAGAGGAAGTTGAAGATGTACACCTATCTCGATTATCCTATGGGAAGTAGGTCATATTGGAAGGCATTGACTTAAGAAGAGCATGAATGCGACATATAAAAGGGTCCCTGAAGTTGGATGATATATGTCTCACTTGTTGGGCCTGGATTGTTCAGTGGTTCAAGATCCCCGTAAGATCGGCGCTTGATGATGTACATTAGATTCAGATAATGGAAAGTAAAAATCTATATATTGCAGGTATCCAGAAGTAAGAATTGAGCTAGTTACCGAAGGAAGGTGTGTAGTAATCACTTAAGATAACAGATGGATTTTTAATATATTCTAAAGGAAGATAAGTCAGAAAGTAAGTTAGAAAAGAAGGAAAATCCAAAAGAAGGGACAAACAAAACCTACTTTTAGTCCAACACCATATGAAAAAAATTAGTCAAAGGTTTGAAGAAAAAATAATTGAAAAGGATTTTCAAAGAATTTATTTAAAGGTAGAACACTCTATTTTTGAAAATAAATAAATATTAAAAGTTGTCAGCAAAGTGAAATATCGTTTTATATTTTAAATAGAATTGGTAGTTGAAATTTAAAACTTTTAGAAAATAAGATTTTAATAAAGGTATTAAAAGATGCCTACAATTAACATTGGTTAAAATAAAGAAACTTTCATGGTTCCTTTTTGAAACCAAGCTATTGAAAGATTTAATAAAAAGTTTCTAAGTTTACATTTTTAAAGAAAAATGTCTTGATATTATGTACTTCATGACAGTGAATTTTTAATTTTAGAAAGAGTGGTAAAAAAACCAAATCTTTAATGGAGTAGGTAGGATTGACTGTCCAGGTAAGACAGTGTAAAAGTTAAGGCTATGAATGGATAACGATGAATGCTCGTAGAATAGCAATAATGAATCCCTGTTGAATATAAGGAATATTAGTGTGAGCCTATGAATGTTTCATTAAACATGTGTGAAAACAATAAAGAAGAACCCTGTAAAGATCTGCCTTTCTTACTACTAAAGACGACACTTAATACATTCTTAGTATTCGTGTGCCGATCATTTAGTCGTCCAAAAGACAGATCATTTGGGGTGAAAGAAAGAAAAGATAGAAGAGAATCTCACAAAAGGATGACGAGTAATATATAATACAAAACAAGTCTTTACAAAAAGAAAGAGACTTTAATATACATACATAAATAAGAGTACAACACTAACACATCATCAGCCCTGGACAGTTATAACAATCTGTCCTTACAGTTGCTGATCACTTCAACAATAATAGATAAACAATGGAAGATAAAAGAAAATATGAAAGTACATCTTGGAGGCATCCAGCTTGTCTCCTGAAAGATCTAAAGTATCAAGCTAAATCTGGAAAATATGCTCGGGCTGACCCAAATCATAAGAACATAATGCCCGGCTCTGTCTGCTAAAACTTTTGTGAGAAACACAATCAAATGGATTACTTAATGTTATAAAACCCTTTTTAATAAGGTATCTTGTAAGATCACGCCACACAAAAACATAAACGGGTTTTTACCTTACGATAACCAAAGCATTATTATTATAGAAATCATTGAGATTATAATAGTGTTTAGATGGGAAAATAAATATAAAAAATAACTAAAATGCTTTGCATCTCACATTTCAACATAGTTGGGCACAACTAAGTTCGTAAAGGCATGTATTGGAGATTGGATTACCATTAATGGCTGGGCTACTGGGGTACGTCTATTATAGTACACCTCTGGATAAATTGTGCCATGGTCAACAAGAACTTCTTGCACCCTTGCTACACAGAGACGGCTGTCCCTTTAACATGGCATATCGGATTACATCATCCCTTAGGCACCAATGCTGCAAATAGATGTACTAGGCCATGTTCCCACTCTTGTGCGCATACCAAAACTATAAATATCGATTCTAGATCGAGGAATGATGTTCCTAATGGTAGCGAACTACATAGCTCTGCTGCATATCCTCTGTTTTAGTCATTACCGGGTTGTGAGGCTTGTGAGGTCATGATTACCTTTTTCTCTCTTAGAAATTCCCACTTGGAATGCTAAAACTGGCTTCCAGGCACAATGCAATGCTAGCATTTGTCTATATAAGTTTTTCAGGATATGAACAAACTGAAGGCACTACTTCTACCACATCCACTTTGGAATCATCCTCGGGATTAGTAGCAAGTAGCCCCTGCATTTCAAAGAACTTCATCTTCGATTCCACCATCTTCAAAATGTCTTCAAAACGACGCTCGAGTTGGATCAAAGTGGTTTTCAGATAGTTCATACTTATCCGATCCCGGTCTCTTTAAAACAATATTCGCTAGTTTCCGGTAAACTCAACTCTGGTTCTTTTGAAAATAAAACGACAAGTTAAGAGTGAAGATCACCTCCTAACTGTTTAAGTGGATGGATCTCCTAATTATTTATCCTAGGAAAACAAAAAAGAGATTTATACACACATTACAACATCATCGAAGATGACTATTCCATAAAACTCATGGGTTTCTCCTTGATATTTCCAGAGTTATCTTTGGCCAAGATTTTGATATCCAATTATTTAACTATCAAATAAACAAACAGTCCAGCATAGATTAAATTCCATATGGGATCCACTGAGCCTCAATTTAATTAGTCTTCATTAATTAAAACACTTTAATTAATTTCCATAAATATTCATTTACTTATCTTACGGTATAGGTTATTCTCAAACCACTTAAGAAAGATTCCCTTATTCAAAACATATTAAATGGATCAAAATAATGCCATTTAGAACATTTGTTTATTATATACCCAAACCTCTTATCCTTCAGTGTTAAGTATGGAAAGATGTTTTCATACCACCATAATTAAGAAGGATTATTATTTTATTTTTCGTAAACTTGATTTACATAAGTGATCCAATTCAAATAAAATTAAAGTTTTATAAATCAAACTTCTTTGAAAATCCAAGGTCTTTTTCTCAATTTATAACTTCAACAAACCCCTTTATTTTAAAATAATTCTCTTTATAAACAATTTACAAAATTTAAACACCTTTTAAAAAACAAAATTATTATTAAATACATTACTTAATTTACTTAAATTAATTTGAATAACTTGATTAACTTGAAAACATTTTTAGCTAAAAGATTAATTAGTATTAAATATCATTATTAAATAATTACTTAATTAACTGAAATATTATTAAATAAATAACTTGTCAATTTAAACATTTAATAAATAATTAATTAATTAACTTTTAAAACTTTAAGTAGATAATTAATTATCCTTTAAAACCTTTTAATAAGTAATAATTAATTAGTTTTTAAACTCAATTATTTAAAACTATTAACTTCAAAATATTAAAATTAAAACAATATTAACTTGACCTTTTTAATTCTAGAAAACACTTTACTTCAACATAATATAATGTTATAATTTAAATATATTATTTCTTAAAATTGGGAAGAGGCTTAGTGACCACAATCGCACTTCGCAAGCTACTGTTTATTACAGTTCAACAATTCAGATCAAATCACTAATATTTACATAACAACAAATAAAAAGGTAAAGGTGGAACCCAGTGCACAAGGCTCCTGCATGATAGCGGGCTCTAAAGAGGTCGATAATGTACGCAGTCTTTTCCTCGTATTGCGAAGTATCTATTTCCAAACTCGAACCTAGGCGTCCATATCACCATGCGGGTGACCTAACCATTGCACCAAGGCTCCACCTCATTTACATAACAACAAATAAGTAAATAAAATTCAAATCAACAAACGACAGATAACTCTTCGTTATCCAAGCCAATTGACATATAAATAAATTTCCAATTTAGTAAAACAATAGAACAAAGATTTATTTTCCCAATAGGTGTCTCATAAGATCCATTCAATATAAATATAGCAGAACGATGTTTTATTTTATTGTCAGGGTGTCGGTGATAAAAATATAATTATCGATAGATGTTATTGTTTCTATGCCTATTAAATTATAAATATTTTACTCTTCAACAATTTTGTCAAATACTTTACCTATGTGAACTACTAGGAAATACGATTCTAACATCGAAATCCATGGGTTGAACTAATTTAAATTGAACTCGTTACCCAATTTTAAAGGTTTAAAACTTAACTAAAATTTAGACCCAATTTAATCTTTTTAAAACACTATATCACTAGGCCCAAACTCGGCCCAACCCACCTAAGTAAAGTGCCTTGCTTCCCTCTTCTAAAATCCAAAATTCAAATATTTAGCTACCCAATCCAAAATCAACTTCTTGGAACCAAAACGTCGTGCACGAGTGTGCACTTGCACCATCAATCCTCGACGACCGCCTCCAAGACCCCACCACCATTCGGCTTGCTGCCCTCTTCCCATCGACCACCACGACACTCTCTCCTAAGCCATAGGTTGGAATTCGACCATCCAACCTCAAATTGAATGCAACCTGAAACAGAACTTCACCGCGAACATCCTCCCACCACGGCCGCTCTAACCACTTATAGGCCATGCCACCACCGCCAAACCCTTCCCCTATGATCATGCGCACTCCTAAAAGCCACCACGTGGAGCTCGGTAATCCCCTCCTCCACTGCGACGAGAAATCCCACAACCCAAAACTAAAACTGAATAAAACCCTAAACCTAGCTCTCCTCATCAACTACGACCACCGAAGATGATGCCGCCACTTCAAGCCTTTCCGCCATCGTCCAAGCTTATGCATGACCTCTATTTTCACCATCGACCATCTACTTCTGGAAAACCCCTTTTCACCAAAATTAGTTCATCTACTCCCCCCGCCTTAAACCTTAGCTTAAAATCATACAATGTAACGACCTTAATTTTGAATAACATTATTTAGGACATTTAATTAGATAAATAAAATGAAATAATGTAAAGGGTTAATGGATTAGATTTGTATGATCATAAGGTAGCAGTGCCTAATTAATCTAAAGCCAAAGAGAATTAAAATGAAGTAAGAGGAATCATATAAGGGCAAAATAGGAATAAAATAAGTTCTTATACCATAAACCCTTCTTACTTTCATCCCTTATTCATTCTAAACATTTGCAAACAAAACTCAAATCTTGGCCGGCCACCATTAAGGAAAAACAAAAGGAAGATAAGGAAGGGTTCAAGTAGGAAGCTTTAGCAAATTAATAGAAGAGCAAATCTCAACCTCCTTAACAACAAGCTAATGTGAATAATAGATCACATCTCATTTTTATTGTTTTTGGTTTCTAGATGAGATCCGAATTTATTTTGCAAGAAAAGTGTCATGCTTTGTTTGTTTAAATGGATATATGCTTGTTGATGATTTGTGTTGCTTCATATATATTTTATGATAAGTTTTGATTTGAAAATCCTATTAAATGGCATCCAAATGGCTCGCATTTTTGATATAAGGCCAGAAACATTATTTTAGAGATAGGTTTTAAGTTTCATAATTTTCTAAGTTAATGTGGATTTATAATAAATTTTCTAGTAAAGAAAATGGTTAAATTGGCTTTAATTATTTTTGGCTATTATATGTTAGCTTTGGGTCAGAAATTTAAATACGTTAGAAAACATATTAAAAGTGACTTATGGGAATCTTTGGAGGATTTTCCTAAGTATTTTAGTAAAGATATAAAATTATTTAAGGTATGAGACTTAAATGTTTTATATGTTTATAAAAGGAGAAGGGGAAGTTTGTTAAATGTTTTAAAATTGTTAATTGCTGAATTCGGCAACACCTTCAGAAAAAGATTTTGAAAAAGAATTGGGAACCAATTATATGTTAACAAATAAGGCAAGTTAGTTGGAAAGATATTACTTTAAAAGGTTAAAAATCGGTTTTGTAAAGGATTACTACGCCAATTATAGCAGCCACCTTTCGACCCCATACATCCGCCCCCTACCAAGTCAAAACCAATACACATGGTATCAAAGCTTTGGTACATAGTGGATTGGAGTTAGGCGGAAGGTATAGAGTCGAAACATGCTTTCGAAGGGGTAGAAGTAGCTCTTTTAAACTTGGATCTATTTTGGTTACAAATAAGGCTTTTGAAGGGGTTGGAGCTTTCAACTTAACCAGCTTGCTTCTGTTTATATAAAGAAAGGGCTTTCGAATGGGTTGCCACCTTTTGTTTTTAAAACAAGCTTTCGAAGGGGTCAAAACCCCTTCTGCCGCATTCAACCTTTCGAATCAATGCTTTCGATTTACCTTCAACTTTGAAGCCGCTTCTTCATGCTTTCGAAAGGGTTTGTTTCGAAACCATCTACTTTCTTTTACTTAGGAATAATGCTTTCGAAAGTAATGCTTTCGCCTAGTTCTTTTAAGATACTTAGATATATTGAAAGTTAAACCCAAAGGTTTCAAAAGGAATGATTTTAAATGGTTTCGAAGCTCAGTTCCACAAACTTTTACTTGAACGCGATGCTTTCAAAAGGTTTGTTTTAAGTAAGGGACTTTAATGCTTTCGAAAGGTATAAAATGAAGGTTTCAAAGGGGAGATTCCCCAATGTTTTCGAAAGGTTTACTTTTAGTATTTGAATGGAGGGTCCAATGCTTTCAAAAGGCAAGTTTAAATTGTTTTGAAAAGAGGATGTCTAAGGTTTTATAAAGCTTTCGAAGGGACCCTTTCAATGATTTTGAAAGGTTTATTTTTTTAAGGGTTTCGAAAGATATGTTTTGGCCTATAGGCCTAGTGTTTCAAGGTAAAGTAGTTAACCTATTTTGAGGGGTACTTTCAATGGATTCGAAAGGGACTGTTTAAAATTTTTAAACAAGGATTTCAAAGGTGATATCTTGGATTTAAAACCAAATGTTTTCTAAGTTGAAGAAGGGCTTTAACATATTAAAGGGATATATAACCCTATTGATTTAGGTTTTCATCAACATTGTTTTGTGTAAAGCATATACCATGGCAAAGATATTTGAGTAAAGCTCAGAGTATATTTTCCTTATTTAAGTATGATTTAAAGGGTTAAATCAATTTGAAAGAAATGTTTTCAAGGAAAATTTGATGGGGTAGTTAACCTTAAGTAAATGGCTCGGATATTTGAATACCAAATGGGACTAGTATAGGGTCGCGCCTTATACTTTAGCTAATAGCCTCTAGCTAATATAAGTCCAAAATTTCAGTGTGCAGGGTTTTATCATAAGTAAAACTAAAATGATATTACACACAGAAAAGAATATGCAAAGAAAGATAGGTTAGCCCGCAAAACCATTAGGATCAGTTGACCTTGGAAGAAGTAAGTTAAGGACAAACCGTCCGGGAGTGTGTCTAACAGAAGTTAGATTATTTATTTTGTTTGGTAAGCCCGAGTAAGCCAATCATTAATAGTTAGCCAAATAAAACTATATTGTTCGGATAGATAGTCCATTGATTACCTTATTTACATGCATATATGATACTGCTATTATTACTTTAATCAGTTTGATTGCAGGATTCTGATTTGCAAAAGATATGTTTTAAAAGGGATATTGATGAGGGGAAACCCATTCCGCTAAGTGGCATGGTCTCACATAATATCAGTAAATCAAGATGTAATAGTATTATTCACACTAGGTTTTATGTCTGACTCAAAGTTTATGTTTTCCCCCTTAAACTCTCGGGTGATAAAAATTAATTTGAGTAGATTGAGAGTTAATATTTTACAAGCTTAGTAGGTGGACGAATAAGCTTCTGGAGACGAGCAGGAGGCAAAAGTTAGCTATTTAGGAGTAATTAGTTTTATTTCCACTGTGATGTATTAAGACTGGTGTGTTTATTTAGTACTCTGTTCATCCATGGGAGCATCTTCATATGTTGCTCTTGGCGTAATTATAATAATATATTTGATCGAAACTTGGGAATCATTTAGGATTGTGTAATGCAATATGAAACATGGATTTCAAATGTAATCAGTAAAATTGTTTTTGAAATCTATGATTTTGTTTCATATTCATGTGCTTCTGATATTATGGATACCATTAACATTACCGTATTTTGTCATCGAAAGTTAATATTATAGATGACTGCGGCATCTGTAGCGCTTAGCTTCGGGGCTCAAGATATGGGATGTTACATATGAACAATGTTAAAAGTCCTAAAATGTCGAGACAAACAAGTTCGTGCAACCCATTCACAATTTTATGATCGTTAAAATTTCACCTTTTACGTTGTTTGCTGTAATAGAACAACTTCTAATGCCATGGTCGATGAAACGTCAAATGGTCATTTTTAAAAATTAATATAAACCTCGATGAACAGCTTTTTAGTTGATGGCTTGAGTTAACGCTCATTGGTTAAATAGATATTTAATTTTGAACTTGGAAATGGAGATGGTTATCTTATTTTTAAAAAGAACAGAGGAGAGGAAGAGACATATAGTTTGTATAAATAGTAAGTGTATTTACAAATGTCTAACTCAAGATTTGGATTTTAAAACCATATACTTAAACATGGTACAATCAGATAAACAATCCATCAAGCTATAAATTTTCACCCATTTATCACATATATACTAAAATCAAATAAGCCAAGAAATGAAGATCTCACAATATTTAATTTTTTCCTAAAAAGTAAGAACAAAATGATATTGTTCTCACCTTTCTCTAATTTGAAATGCAAATATCATATCTCTTCTTTTAGCAAAACAAACTTACCAAATTTCCAAACTTTTTTAAAACTTAAAAGAGGAGATTATATATATATATAGACATAGACACTTTTATTTTATGAAAGGTAGGAAAAATGGAAGAGGGAAGTTAGAGATTAAA
Source organism: Allium fistulosum (assembly GCA_030737815.1). Lineage (NCBI taxonomy): Eukaryota > Viridiplantae > Streptophyta > Magnoliopsida > Asparagales > Amaryllidaceae > Allium > Allium fistulosum. Next base: position 48,016,941 of record CM060906.1, read on the forward strand.
AAAATGAAGACCAAATGATCATAAGCCATTTTTATAAATGAAGAGGATGGGAAATGTCACAAATGCCATTATTTCTTTTTGTCAACTTGGCCATCATTATCAAACTTTAATCAAGTACTCAACCACGTAAAGATATTATGGATCATAGAATGATCCATTTATTTTCCCCTCCATACAAATACTTAAGCCATCCATCCATCTTTCAAATTCAAATTTTGACTATTTTATAATTTTTATTTTGATTACCATTTACTTTTCTAAGCCTTCAATATGTCATATTTAAGAAAACATGGAGGATAATAAGACAATCATGTACTTTAGTTTACTTTTACACTTAAAGATTCAAATCTATGTCATATCTTTCCATATTTTAAATTTAAACATATTTTATAACTTGAACCTTACTATTATTATATCATTCAAAATGAAAGTATTATTATAATTTAAAAGTTGTTTCGAAGCAAAAATCAAAATATTACAACTTAGAATGACTTGTTGTTCAATAAAATGCTGAAAATCTGAAAATTGCGTTTCAGTTACATTTCCAATTTTTCATCGAATTACCTATTTATGTAAACAGAATTCAAAAATGCATTTTCTATTATTATACTAAACTAAAAATGATTATTTAATTATTAAAACCGTCAATTGAATATTTAAAATAAATTAAATATTCACTAATTAAGGCGATAAAATTCCAGGTCGTTACATTCTCCTCCCTTAAAAGAAGTTCGTCCTTGAAATTTACCACAACCCCAAGCCCAGAAAGAACCAAACTAATCATATGAATATTTAAAACTATTCATACGTCCATATGAGGTGTGTAGGTCATTCTGATTCGATCACTTATTCAAATATATAACTTTACTTCTGAACTAGTATAGCCTACCCGACTCTCTAGTGTGGACTCCGATCAGGCCTCTTGATTAGAACTCTTAGTTCTCCTTACATAGCCACACACTATGATAGAACTTTTGGTTCCATACCAAGAACCCTCAACAAGTGTTCATGGTTAAGAATCGAGTGATAGATCCTGATTCAGATCGGTGTGAGTCCTCAAAGTTGTGTACTCGAATCTTGGATTGAGAACAGTTACGTGAACAAAACGATCAAAATACAACTTATGTACTTATTCTTATTGGATATTACTTATATCAATTTTCTTTATTCTTCTAAAATTATTTATGAAAATATCTCATAAAAACTTAACTAGAGTTCATATTCATATAATACTCTTTTACCAAACTATCAAACAACATACCATAATAAGATGCACAATCAACCTACCCTAATGCATAAGTTACATGAGTCTACATAATAACTTAACCAAAAACTTAAGAACTAAACACCCAGGTTTTATTTCAATTTAATTTGAATAATAAGTTTATATATATACTCTTATACTTTTAGTATATCAAATCATACCTTTGGGATTATAAATCGAGATTTTGTTTTACCAAAACACTTGAAACAAAACTACTATAGTAGCATTTCCCCAATTAGAAACTCGAAAACAAACACCGATGATGTTGTATTCATTATTAGAATTATTTTACACCGACCGAAGTGAGTTCAGTGCTTTCTATTCCTGTAAAATCCCTTAAAATATTTATAATTATAAATACTGTCAAATAATACCATTATTATTTTCTCAAAATGTTGGAAACCATTTTTCAAAGCACCGGAATTTAAATTCTCCAATTCTCAGTTTAAATCCATTTTCATTTATAACTTATATTTATAAACCATACTTATAAAATTTCATTTCACAAATGCATATCCTTGTTTATTATAATAAACAACTATTATTCAAATTAAATTTTTAGCCCAACATTAACATCGAATGCCTTATAGTCAAATTGTGAAACTGAATTCACAAGGTGTTTGTATCTAAATAAAATTAAAATCAACCAAATAAATGCTCATAACTAACTGAGTAGAAGTAAATAAACAAATGATGATAAATAAATATCAACATTCCCTAACAAACGATCACAACAAATAACTATAATTATCATTTGAAAATTATCCCATTATATATAAAATATAATCCTAGGTAAAATTATTTCATTTAACATTTTTCAAAACAATACTATGTCGATTTGCATAGTTTAAATTTTTGGAAACCCATATTGACACCATGGCATCCCACGTCTCAACCTGAATACATAAATCACTCAACTGATAAATTTATACAATATAAAGCATTTTATAGCACTAACAAATACGCTCTCTTATATACACTCAACTCATTTTAGGGTGTCACTTACCCTATCTCTAATGAGTTTTACACCACCAAGGCCTAGGTATTCGCTCAACCTAAACTCCGATACCACATGTAACGATCTACCTTTCTTGCTACTAAAGACGACACTTAATACATCCATAATATTTGTGTGTCGATCATTTAATCGTTCGGAAGACAGGTCATTTGGCGTGAAAGAAAGAAAACATAGAACAGATTCTCACAAAAGCGTGATGAGTAAAATTTAATGCTAAATAAGTCTTTACAAAAAGAAAGAGACTTTAATATACATACATAAATAAAAGTGCAACACTAACACATCATCAGCCCTAGATAGTTATAACAACTTGTCCTTATGATTGTTGGTTGCTACAACAATAAAAGACAAACAACGGATAAAAGAAAATACAGAGGTACATCTTGGAAGAATCCAACTCGTCTCTTGAAAGCTCAAAAGTTTGGTAAAACTAGTGTGAGAAACACAATCAAATGGATTACTTAATGTTAAAAAACACTTTGAAATAAAGGTATCTCGTAAGACCACGCTACACATAAATATAGATGGGTTTTTACCTTACGATAACCAAACTATTATTATTATAAAATCCATTGATATTATTATAGTGTCTAGATTGGAAAATAAATATAGAAAATAGCTGAAATGCTTGCATCGCACATTTCAACATAGTTGGGCATAACTAAGTCCGTAAAGGCACATAGTGGAGATTGGATTTCCATCTACGACTGGGCCACTGGGGTACCTTCCATCAAGTACACCTCTAGTTAAAATATACCAAGGTCAATAAGAACTTTTTGCACTCCTGCTACACAGACCTGGCTACCCTTTTAACATGGCATACCAGATTACATCATTCCTCGAGCACTAAGGCTGCAAATAGATGCACTAGGCCATAGCCACACTCTCACACGCATATCAAAACTGTAAATATCGACTCTAGATCGAGGAATGATTTTCCTAATAGTAGCGAATTACATAGCTTTGCTGCATATCCCCTGTTTTAGTCATTATCGGGTTGTGAGGCTTGTGAGGTCACGATTACCACTTCCTCTCTTAGCAATTACCACTTGAAATGCTAACACTGACTTCTAGGAATAATACAATGCTAGCATTCCTCCATACAAGTTGTTCAAGATATGAACAAACCGAAGACACTACTTCTAAACATCTATTTTGGAATCACCCTCGGGATTAGTAGCAAATTGCCCTTGCACTTCAAAGAACTTCGTCTTCGACTCCATCATCTTCAAAATGTATTCAATACGAAGCTTGAGTTCGATCGAAGTGGTTTTTGCATAATTCATACTTATCCGATTCCGGTCTCTTGGAAACAACATTCATTAGTTTTTGGTAAACTCAACTCCAGTTGTTTTGGAAATAAACAAACAAGATAGGAGTGGAGATCACCTCTTAACCATTTAAGTGGATGGATCTCCTAATCATTTGTCCTAGGAGAGCAAAAATGAGATTTATACGCACAGTACAGCATCATCGAAGATGATTATGCTGAATAACTAACAGTTTCTCCTAGATATTTCCAGAGTTATATTTAGCCAAGATTTTGATAGTCGGTTATTTAAATATGAAATAAACAAACAGTCCAACATAGATTAAATTCCATATGGGATCCACTAAGCCTCAATTTAATTAATCTTCATTAATTAAAATATTTTAATTAATTTCCAAAAATATTCATGTACTTATCTCACCAGTATAAGTATATTCTTAAACCACTTAAGAAAGATTCCCTTATTCAAAACATATTAACTGGATCAAAATAATGCCATCTAGAACATTTGTTTACTATATGCCCAAACCACTTATCCTTTAGTGTTAACTATGGAAACATGTTTCCATACCACCATAATTAAGTAGGATTATTATTTTCTTTTTCATAAACTTGATTTACATAAGTGATCCAATTCAAATAAAATCAAAGTTCTATAAATCAAAGTTCTTTCCAAAGTCCAAGGTCTTTTTCTCAATTTATAACTTCAACAAACCCTTTTATTTTAAAATAATACTCTTTATAAAATAATTTACAAAATTTAAGCACCTTCAAAAAACAAAATTATTAATAAAATACATTACTTAATTTACTTAAATTAATTTAAATAACTTGATTAACTTAAAAATATTTTTAGCTAAATGATTAATTAGTATTAAATATCATTATTATATAATTACTTAATTAGCTTAAATATTATTAAATAAATACCTTATTAATTTAAACATTCAATAAATAATTAATTAATTAATTAACTTTTAAAACTTTATGTAAATAGATTGTAAAGACCCGCTATTTTGAACCATTCAAATCGACAATAATCCACACATGTCAGACTTGAATCGCCCAAAGCAACAGATTGTTAATATATTTATTTGGTAGAACTTAGCATATACAGTAAATAAATCAATCACAGAATCACGGACGGAGAGTTTACAACAAAGCAATGGGATAAATAAATTGCAGTTCATGTAGCTACTACAGAAAATAACATAGTCTAAAATAGAACACATAAGAAATCCCAATACACAGAAGTCTCTAGTACAAAGCAAATGACAAAATAACAGAAATAAACCAAAGGCTGAAATAGATAAGCTTGATCTTCCAACGAACTGTAGCTCCAAAGGATGATTCTCAAACTGTGACACTCGAGCTGACCCGAGCGTAAAGCAAAACAAAACACTCGAATCAAGATTAACATTCTTAGGCAGATAAATAAAGTTCAAGTGAAACATCAAGTAAATGCAATATAACTTAAAGGATGTTGGGATTCCATCCATTAAGGATGCGATAAACTATCTACATACATAGTACAATATGCTACATATATAATGTCTATAATAACGTAAAATATAAAAATAGCGTTAAGGCGTTACCCATATCCCCCTTAACACATTTTATATATTCCCATAGTCTATACAGTACTGCATGCTCCTCCGTAAACTGGAGGTTTACCCAGAGGGCACTCCATAGGTATGGTACAAAACAAACTAGTAGAAGGCACGCTAAGGCATGTGATAAGGCACACGTGACAATGCCCAAGGTAGGATTCTACCGTTTTGCGGATCCGAACTAGTGGTAACGCATAACAACTACTACCACCAACCTCGAGACACACTCCAAATCAAAGGTGTGCACACGAAAATCAAATCACAAAAGCAATAGATATGGTTTCGAAGAAATGTGCCCGATAGGAGGAATGACCTCACTTGGCCCGGCATGGCTCCTGTTTTAGCCACATCAAACTGACTCACGGGAATCAGGGCTACGTAAACACCATAGAGAAACGTTCGACAAACCATCCTCCTTCATTCTGGAATCACCACCATGTACACAGTTGTTAAAGTTGTTTTCGGTATTGGCAGAGAGTATGACAATATCTGATCCCGGTCTCTTTAACAACCAAACGCTTATTTCACACCGTGGTCATTTATAAAATTACTTTATAAATATTTAAATAAAATCTCAAATACAAATTTAAATCAAAACGAATATTCAATTTTAATTCTATTTAAATTTTAAAGTATTCATTTAATCACCTTTTATTAAAACAAGTTATAAATCATTTCCAAAATCATTAAGTTCTGAATGAATCTTTATTTAAATTCAATTAATAACCAATTTAAGTTACCAATAAATTCCAATGTACCTTTCCAACCTTTTTATTTATTAAAGTTATAAAAATACATTTTAAATATAAATTAAATGAACCTTTTAAAAATATTATATATATTAAATAAAAATTAATTTTATACAATTTAAAATAAATTAAACTTTTTATTTATCTATTTAAAATCTTATTTTATATTTTAGAAAATAAACTATAAGTAAAATTTTACAAATTACTTTTAAATTAAACTCATCATTTTTATATTTCCAAAATCAACATTTAAGGTTATAAATTTTACAATAATAAAATAGAATACATATTACATTTCAAAATCAAACTCATACATTTCCTTTCAAATATTTGGAAACCATTTTTCAAAAATAGACCAACGGTGTCCGTATAAAATTTTCTATCCTATGGTCAAGTGATACAGATATTTGTTATTTCCATCCGTAATAGTTTAAATTTTTGGGTTTATATTATTAAACCCGCAATCCTAAAATTTCAATAATAACTAAAAATTGCTTGGGTTTATCATTTCAACCCATAATAAATTTTCTCCTATTCTAAAGTCCGTTCGGGTATGTATCATTTCAATCCATAGTGATTTCTAAAACTAAGGGAACTTGCAGAATAAGAACAATAAATAACATAACATAACATAACAATTACTGGCATGTATGATCGATAATAATAACAGTTATATAAAATAATCAATTAACATATAACGGTGTCAGTCTACATAAGTGATCAATTTAAATAACAACTTATCATATTTAACAGTTAATAACTAGCAATTCAATTTTAACAGTATATTTAAATTGCTATTTCTATGAAATCATTTAATGAGCATAAGAATATTAATCATGAATGATTGCTGACCTTTCGTGGCTAGAGAACGATGGAAAACAACTACAGAAAAGAACGATGTAACGGACACTGGCACAAATCAGGCACGACAAATCAATTAGCTGCGACCAACACGAAAGTAGATTTTAGCACGATAAGTCGATGGAAACAAACAAATATATATACATATACGATGTGTATACACATTTTTTTCAAATATTGAAGGAGGAAAACACACACACACACACACACATATATATATATATTACTTTTGTCAATAATCAAAATGCAAAGATTTCGACAATAGTATATACATATATAAACATTGCATACATTATAGAAATAAGCTTAGATTTCAAAATAAAATTTCACTTCAGTCGACATAATCATATATGTAACATGGCACGTATATCTTCACAAGCAAGAGATGGTGTGTGCACACATATATGGATGCAATAGATATATATACTCATTTTTTCAAGGTAGAAGGAACAATTTATAATGAGACACATATAGCTTCAGCCACCAAAGCATTTATATATAATATACAGCATTGATAGGCTTCACTACAATATGTGTGTAGCACATATAGATAGGCTGTCACACACATGAATATACTTTTGACTATGGTGTAAATCAAAACATAGCACAACATAAAAATGAACTACAACACAGCAACTTGAACTGTAGTAACAAGGTCAGGGATCATAAATATATATTAGCCGCTCTACAACCAATATAAGCAAACAACTCAGAGGACAGGTTCAAACAATATAAAGGTGAGCAAACAACTTCAGACACATTATATATCAATATGTCAATATACCACTACAGTATGTGCTCAAACATAAATCGCAATATTATGTATATATATACTGATAACATATATATATATATATGTGCTCTCTCATCATTTTTCTAAACAAGAGGCAAGATGCAACGGCAAAGGTGACCAGAAAGGAAGGGTTTGGGTCAGGTGATCGAGCTTAGTCAGGGGTTTGGGGCGGCAACTGGAGGTTGACACGAAGTGATTTAGTGATAGGGTGGTGGGCTCGGTGATGTTGAGGGTGGAGTGACTGACGCTCGGAGGGAGGAAGTGGATGAGGCGGGCCAGAGAGGCGGTGACACGTGGATATGGATTGGTGGCGTTACTTGGTGAAGGGGTGGGTTTTGGTGTGTTGAAGGGTGGTGGGCGTGGCATGGGAGAGAGTGGCACGCGGTCAATCGAGGCGAAGGGCGGTGCTTGGGCGAGGTGGTGTTGGCGTTGATCTGCGCGGGGGAGGATGTGGTATGCATTTGGTTTGGCAGGGGGAAATGCGAGTATGAGCTAGGGAATGAAGAAGAACAGAGAGAAAGAAAAAAAAATGAACGTACCTCTTCGAATGAATTGCAGATGAGTAAAAGTGACAGGCACAATGAATAAATATAGAATAAATGAAATGACAGCAGTCACCCTTCTATTCAGCTGAATAATTAAAACAATTTATTGTGGCTTGGGTCACATGGCTAAAGTTTAAAAGGCAAAGGAAAATAAAAAGTCACAATTTCGGTACCGATACGACAAACTGTTTTATCGTTTCCATCGCGTACCGGACACTGAATTATACGAATGAATATACTATGGAGATCAGCATGATGAGACGAATAGAATGGTATACAGATATAAGCGGTATGACCGAGTTATAAAAACTCGATTTTCTGCTGCTGAAAATGCTGCTAAAACGCCGAAAATAAGATAAATGGAGCTATAGAAGTCCAAATTTGATGAAACAAATTTCGACATCTCACTCAGAAAATGATTTACATTTTTATTATATAAAAATATCCAAATTTTGAAAATATTAAATTTTCAACAATTAAACTGATTAAATTTATATTTTGAAATTTCACAAATAAATTAACTTTCATATTTTTCAATTTTTTTTACCAATTACTATAATTAAATAGACGCATTCCAACATCAAATTTTTATTCCAAATTTTTATTGTTTAAATTTCAAGAAATTTTAGTTATTTACGTTATAAAATCGTTAAAATTCTCGGGTCGTTACATAGATAATTAATATCCTTTAAAACATTTTTAATATATAATAATTAATTTGCTTTCAAACTCAATTATTTAAAACTATTAACTTCAAAATATTAAAATTCAAATAATATTAACTTGACCTTTTTAATTCTAGAAAATACTTTACTTCAAAATAATATAAGGTTAAAATTTAAATCTATCTCTTCATAAAATTGAAAGAGGTTAAGCGACCACAATTGGACTTAACAACTTATCATTTATTATAGTTCAACAATTCAGTCAAATCACTGATATTTACATAACAACAAATAAGTAAATGAAATTCAAATCAACAAACGATGGATAACTTGTCACTGTCAAAGCCAACTAACATATAAATAAATGTCCAATTTAGTAAAACAGTAGAAGGAGATTTATTCTGCTCAATAGATGTCTCATAAGAAACATTCAATATAAATATAACATAACAGTGTTTTATTCTGCTGTCAGAATGTCAGTGATAAAAATATAGTTATCGATCGACGTTATTATTTCTATGCCTATTAAATTATAAATATTTTACTCTTCAACAATTTTGTCAAATAACTTTAACCATGTAGGAAATACGAATCTAATGTCGAAATCCATGGGATAAACTGATTTAAATTGAACGCGTTATTCAATTTTAAAGGTTTAAAACATAATTAAAATTTAAACCAAATTTAATTTTTTTTAAACACTATAACACCCGACCCAAACCCAGCCCAACCCACCTAAACAAATCTTCTCCCTTCCCTCCTCTAAAATCCCCAAATTCAAATACTTAGCTACCCAATCCAAAATCAACTTCCTGGAACCAAAACATCATGCACAGGTGTGCACGTGCACCGCCGATCCTCACTAACGACTGTCTCCACGACCCCGCCACTAAACTCGGCTTGCTGCCCTCATCCCATCAACCACCCTGACACACTCTCCCAAGCCCTAGGTCGAAATTCAACCATCCATCCTCAAATTGAATGCGACTTGAAACAGAACTTCACCACGAACATCCTCCCACCATGGCCGCTCCAACCACCTACAGGCTATGCCTTCGCTGCCAAAACCTTCCCCTATGACTTAAACACCCCTGTTAGCTACCATGTGGCACTCGGTGCTTCCCTCCTCCACCATGACGAGAAATCCCACAACCCAAAACTAACAATGAATAAAACCCTAAACCCAGCTCCCCCTATCAACTCCGACCACCAGAGATGATGCCGCCACTTCCAACCTTTCTGCCATCATCCAAGCTTGCTCATGACCTTCTCCATTTTCATCATCTACCATCTACTTATCGAAAGACCCTTTTTCGCCCAAATCAGTTCATCCAATCCCTTCGCCTCAAACCCTTGGCTTAAAATCATACGAATAATGTTAAAAATCCTAAAATGTCAAGAAGAATGAGTTTGTGCAATCCATTTGCAATTTTATGTTCGTTAAATTTTTTACCTTTTACATTATTTACTATAATAGAACAATTTTAGATGCCATGGTTGACGAAACGTCGAACGGTCATTTTTAAAAGTTAATATAAACCTCGTTGAACAACTTTGTAGTTGATGGCTCGAGCTAAGACTAATTGGTTAAACATATATTGAATTTTGAACTTGGAAATGGAGATGGTAATCTTATTTTTAAAAAGAATATAGGAGAAAGAGTATATAGTTTGTATAAACAGTAAGTGTATTTTCAATTTTCCAATCAAAATTTGGATTTTAAAACCATATAAATATGATACAATCAAATAAAAAATCCATCAAGCTATAGACTTTCACCCATTTATCACATATATACTAGAATCAAATAAGCCAAGAAATGAAGATCTCATAATATTTAATTTTTTTCTTTGAAAGTAAGAACAAATGGATAGTGTTCTCACCTTTCTCTAATTTGAAATGCAAAGATCAAATCTCTTCTTTTAGTAAAAAAAAGCATGACTTCATTACTAAATTTCCAAACTTTTTAAAAAGAGGGGATTATACACACACACACACACTCCTTTATTTTATGAAAGGTTGGATAAATGGAAGAGGGAAGTTAGAGAATAAAAAAATGAAGACCAAAATGAGCATAAGCTATTTTTATATATGAAGAGGATGGGAAATGTCACAAATACCCTTATTTCTTTTTATCAACTTAGCCATCATTATCGAACTTCAATCAAGTACTCAACCAGGTAAAGATTTTATGGATCATAAAATGATCCATTTATTTTCCCCTCCATACAAATACTTAAGCCATCCATCCATCTTTCAAATTCAAATTTTGACTATTTTATAATTTAGATTTTGATTACCATTTACTTTTCTAAGCCTTCAGTATGTCATATTTAAAATAATTCTTCTTTAAGAGGTTAAAGGAAGGGAGAATATAACACCCTATAAATTGAATGATAATTAATTAAAGAGAATTAATAAATAATCATCAAAGCCCAAAAGAATAATTTTTGAAAACCTCATAATTTGGCTACAAAACTTGCACCATTGTATTCGTGGTGATTTTCTAATTGATTTTCATATATAAAGTTTCTTGGTCGGAGTTCAAACAAATAAGTTATTAACGTTTGAAGTTTTCGGATAAGAAATAATTCAGGACCAATTAAGAAAGTAAATGTTAATAACTTAACATTAAAATGGACATTAAATATAAATGTTAACGTTAAATATACATGTAAATTAATAATGATCAATAAAATTAAATCTAATTAAGAGAGCGGAGGGGGAAATAAATAAATTGAATGCAGAAAGAAATAAATGAGAATTAATTAATGTTAAAACAAACATTAATAAATAAGAACATTAACATTGAAAGAAATAAAATCAAGAAATAAATATTGTTAATTAAGTCAAATTAATGGTACACTAATTCTTATTCTGCATGTAATGTTAAATTAACGTTAACGTTAATTTGAGATGGATAAAATTAGTTGCGGGAGGAAATAAAGGAAATAAAACGAACAATATAAAAAATTAACATATATACAAGCGACCAGTCGACTGGGGTGGTAAAACCGATCGGCCGGTGGCTGTTATAGCGGCAAGAATGAACCTAGGCCTATTGGCCAGAATTTGATAAATTAAAATATAACCAATGAAATTGATTTGTGCCTATAAATACAGGCCCAACCACTTACTTTTCTTCTCATATTTTCTAAATCAAATAACGAAGCTCTTCCATTTTCTTTTCACTACAAATTTTAGAAAATATAGAAATTCTAAAATAGCATATTATATATATGTATATATGTAGAGAATAGCAGAAAATAAAAGAGAAGAAGAATAAGGGTTGAAGGGGTAAGTTCTAAATCTAAAACTTTATAACTACATTTAAATCTCTCCTAGGATCTATAATTCTGATAAATATGTATACACTTTAATACATATTTTTGTAGAAGGAAAGAGAATCAAATAGGAATAATGGATTTAGATCTGGAGATTTGGAAGCTTATAGGTGAGTCGAAAATTATACATTTGTATATAATATTAGATTTATATCATTGTAGATTTGTTTATTGTATGTTTGAATATAATTTTTAGTTGTAGGCTTAAATATATACATGTAATGAAATTGAAAACCATGTCTACATATTCTATAGATTGTTAACTTTGATTAAATGTTGCATATACTTGAATCTGGAAAGTAAGGGTGAAAGCAGTCCCTAAATTTATAATATTTTATAGAAATTCAAGGTTTGTTGGTTGAATAATATATGTGAGTAAATATGAATTGGAAATTATTATAATTCGGATTAGGATTTAAGTAGTATTTTAATTCACTGGAATGAAACGTATTGCAATATAAATTTCTATAAATTATCCAGTTTTATAAATATGAATAAAAGTGTATCATTTGAATAAAAAGGAATATCTAAAAGAAAGAGATATAAAATAGGGATGTATATCGTATTTTGTTCCATCTATTTCAATAATAACAAAAAAGATAATCCTTGTAATTTCAAACATAGCACAAGTCCTCTTTTAGATAATTTATTAAAAATTACAGTATTAATGTTTTCTTTTTGGAAGATGTAATTTCAATGCATTAAAATACAGAAATTCCCAAGTATAAAGCAAAGAATTATGAGTAGAGATAATAACAACAATTTAATTGTAAATCTAATCTATGCAATAAAGACAAGCTAGAAATTAAATAAGAAGCGATGAAATGTAGGCAAATAAATGAAATGAGTAATTTAGAAAGTTTAGTAATCAAAGGAAACAGTAATAGTTGAAAAGGAACTGTAAAATATATACAGTAATATAGGGAGTAGTAAGAAGTAGAATATACTTAATCTATTAAATTAGAAATAAGTGGTAAATGACATTAAATTGGTATTAATGAAACAAGAAACATGTTGTGTAAAATAACTGAATACCAATAGTGGAATGGGAGGCATAGTAATTCAATAAAATTTATATAGCGTCAAGTATGCATTTATGAAAGGTGTGAATTATTGAACCTAGTAAATAACTTAGATTAATTAAAAAAGACTTAGTCATTTGTATGGGTTAGGATGCGAGATCAGTAGTGTTGCACAACAGAAGTCTACCCTCCGAAAGGGGCTACTAGTGTTTGTGTATACATTATTCTAATGTGAGACATCAACATATGTTGGACCCATAGGATTATATGTTCGTGTATTGGTGAAGGGAACATACCAAAGTAGGATTGTTTGCCCAGTCGAAGTGTTAAAGGGCCAAGTAGGGTCTGCTTTAACCTTTTAGGGGGTACGTGTTGCGTAACCAAATGAGCATTTCCTTGATTGCATTAGGCAATCTAAATGGGACGGTAAGCATAGGCTCGATGCTATGGTAGTAAGGTTGGTACCATATATGCGTAGGAACTGTCTAGGTCAAGACCGTCATCGGTCCTGAGTGGTCAGCGAAAAGGTGAGAGTTATGCCTAAATGGGCTACACCTCTGACTAGTGTAAGTCATGTTTTGGATAAGCACCACCTCATTGTTGTTTGTTATGTTATTTTTTGTTATGAGGAAAGGCTAGAAAACCCTTAATGGGGGTCTGTCAAATGAATAGAATAGTCCGTGGAGCTGAGTCCATGGAATGAAGAAGTTAGATAAGTCTTCAAGATGAGAAAGAATATGGCTAAATAATTGTAATATTGTTATTAGGCACTGTAGGAGTTTATTGGTATGCGTAGCAGTGAAGATGTGATACTGCATTGTCGATGGATCTTGACGAGGTGTAGAGTTATGGATACTAGTGGGGAATGTATCCTGGTCCAAAGGGGGACTGTCGTACTTATATATATATATATATATAGACACACACACACATATATACGTATATATATACGTATGTAGTTATTATATACCTCGAGTAGGTGTGACATATCGTACACTTAGATGTAGCCAGGACGACTGAGTTTAAAAGGTAGACATAATATGTGAAGGAAAGCAATCGGCATAAACTAGTGTTTTATGTAAAGTATGTAATTTTCCAGCTACTAGAATGTATTTCTGAGCCCCTCCTCAATATAACCCATAGGTAAGACTTAAAGGGATATGTACTGGTATAGGGCGGGAAAGGTGGAAGGATATATTTCTTATACATGCTAAACATTGACAAGGATACTAATTAACAAAGGTATTAGGCTTGGTCAATAATTATATGTTTGATTATATTTTACTATTCCATTATAAGTTTTATCGATAGTGCTTTGATATACTTTTGTTTATTTATAGGATACCAACACCAATGATCTGTACTTTGGTGGACTTGGGCTTTCGATTTAGCAAAAGTTTGGACCCATTGAGGGATGGGTTGTTGCAAATGAGCCGATTTAATTATTTTAATCTAATGGATATGATTTATTCAAGGCCTATAAATACTGGCCCAACCCCTCACTTCTCTTCTCATATTTTCTAATCAAAGTAGCGAAGCTCTACCATTGTCCCTTCTCCACAATTTCTATTAATTATAAAATATTATATTATATATAAAAATTGGGGAAGGACAGAAATTAAAAGAGAAGAAGAGAAGAAGCGAATCAACGTTGCAAAAGAAGGTAAATTTCATAATTATAAATCTATATTCCCCTTAAACCCTAATCCGTTCTTAGATCTGTAATTCTAATAGTATGCATATATCTTGTTATACATATTCTTTTGGTTTAAAATGGCAAAGGAGTCAAGTAAAGGGATGAATTCAGATTTGGGAGTTTAAAAAAGCTTAAAAGATGGATGAGAAATTATATGATTTATTTATAAAATTGAAATTTATATCACTGAATTTTATTTAATTATTATTCCTATATAAGAATTGATGAGTTGTAGGCTTAAAATTAACATATAGGGATATTGCCCAAATATTCTGTAAAAATAAGTAATTGGAATAGGAATGTTATTCACACCCTAATATGGAAATTTGGAAATCAGTCCCTAAATTTATTAATATTAAGCGTTGATAAAGTTGCAAAGTTTATTCCAGCTTTATAGTTAGATTGTAAAATGTTAGTGAGTTTAAATTGCCTGAATTTGACTTGGAATATGAATTTTTATGTTTTAATTTATTAGGAGTATGGCACAATTTAATTGTATTGATTTTCGTATAATTTCCATAAATTATCCAATTCCACAAATGTATAAAGCGTGTGTCATATGAATTAACAAGGAATATACCAAAAAGGAAAGAGATGTGTAAAATACGGATATTCTTTCCCGTAGTTTGCACTTATTATTTCAATAAAAGAAAACAAAATAACTTTCTGTAATTTCAAACGGAGCACAAGTCTCACTTTGGATAATTTATGGAAAGTTATAACAGTAATCCTTTTTGGGGAGGATAACTCTAATTAATTAAAATGTGGAAATTAATATTTTGAAATTCCTAAGTGTAGGAATAATGTGTTAGGAATATGAATAGATATAGATACACACACACACAGATATATATATATATATACATACACACACACACACACACACACACGTATAACCGCACCTACTGATTATATATAAAACGTAATATATGTCGATGTACGTAGTAGTTATAATTAGGACGTCTGGTTGTAAATAGTGATAAATTATAAGATTAGGCGGTGTAGATGGAAAAGATATAGTAACTCTAAAATTAATAGGTCAATAAATATTCAATTAATATTGAGTTACAGGGATTAAATGTGGACATAACTACGTTCAATGGGACTGATTAAATGATTTAATACGACACTTATGGAGAAATAAAATAAGCATAATAGGTTGGATTAGAATGAATAAATAAATTTTATTAGAGATTGTCCAAATAGAAAAATAATGACCATTTATTATGGACAATTGACATTTATGGAATATAGTAAATAAGTGTATAAGGGATGAATTAAATGCTAGGAGACATCATAATTTTCATAATAGGAAATTATATAGCCTTAATTATATGTTTAGGATAAGCGTGAATTAGTGGGCCTAGTCCAATATATAGGCCTAGGATAATTGGTTTGGTTTAGTGGGTTGGGATTCAAGGCAGTAGAGTAACACAACAGAAGTCTGCCCTTCACCTAGAGTCTATTAGCAGTTGTGCATACTTACTACTGATGTAGGACATCTCCAACCGTAGGACTCATAGGGAGATATGCATTGCAGATAAGTAGGGGAAAATATACCAAGGGTTCGCCTTGGATTTGAAGTATTAAATGGCCCAATACTTTTAAGAAAATAGGGTCTGTTTCATTTCTAATAAGAGGTATTAAGTAACTGAAAGGGTCATTTTCTTGCTTACATTAGGTTAGTCTAAATAGGATTTCAACTGTGGAAGGTCGACGGGCTATGTTAGTATTGTTGTTGGACTGGTTTTGAGTAATAGGGTTGGCATATAGGCTATGACCACCAGCGGCCCCAAACAGTCGATAGTAAAGACTTAGTTTATGCCCTAATGGATTTCACTTCCTACTAGTATAGAATCTGTATGGGATATGCATAGACCTCAAAGTTTAATTAGTTGGTTGTTTGTCGGAGGTGGGCTAGTTAACCCTTAGATGAGTCTTTGAGATGTGTTAGTAATACGGGTATTATATTATAAAGCCGTATATAGGGGTCATCAACCTCTGGAGTTAAGACCGATTGACTAGTGCTTACATTGTTGAGGGCCCGCTTTGGGGTTGAGGTATTAATTAGCCATTGGGTCTGCCTCTTCCCTATTCAAGAAGTATTAAGTGGCCGGAGTTTTTGGGTGGTACAACGTTTAGATGTATATGTGTGTAGGCACATACATACATACATACATACATACATATATATAGTTACACCTTAGAGGATGTTAGGCATATCATAAGCCACATAGGATTGAACAGATTTGTCGTAAATAATAAACATAACACTTAAATGGAAATCAATTGACATAAATTAATGTTATGAGTAAAGTGACGAGTTATTGGTGCAAGATGGGAACTATAGATGGTGAAGTCTTCTCATTCACAATTTGTACTGATAAGGCGATTAGATATTTGAGGAATAATATTGATTCCAAAGCAGTAGCCTTAGTCGGTATATATGTTCTATTATATTTTTATATTTCGCTATGAGTTTATATTGATCGCTCTTTAATGTGCTTATGTTTATTACAGGTTACCAAAACCAGTGATTTGTGCCCTAAAGGACATGGGTTTCGATTTAGTTGAAATTCATACCATTAAGGTACGAGTTGTTACAAGAATGAGAAGAGAGGAATTATAATGATTTTTATTTGAATTTAGTATTAGAGCAGTAATTAGCATAGAAGGATTGGAGATTATCATTTTTGGCTGATTTGAATTCGTTCTCCTTGCTGTCCATATCAGATCTAGAGGAAATATTGGTATTTTAGATATTTGGTGAGTGATTCTTGATCCCTCACTACTTTATACTTGTCCATATAGTTAAATTGATGTTGTTAACATGATTTTGATGAAAGAACATTTTCTAACTTTAATCACACTTTCATTCATGTTTATAGTCGAAACTAATATGATTTAAAATGGCTTTTAAAATGTTTTACAACCCCTTTTGATCATATAGACATGCTAGTGCTAAAGTTAGATCTAGACTAGGATTTGTATAATTATCATGTTTTGATGAATTGTATGTGTGTATGGATGTATATAAATGATACTTTAGTTTGGTATGTTGTGATTTGATAAGGTTTGCCAGTGCTTTTAGATAATTAGGAAAGAGGTCGTCGAGTTGGGATAATCAAAGGAAAAATTGGTTGCACTTGGATGAAACTTGGATGAGGCGCTTTGGAGAAATGGAAGAGGCTACAGTTCAAGTCACACGTAGATTGGCTTGGGGGATTATTCTCGCGAGGAATATAAGTGGTCGATGGAAAATTATGTTTGATGGAGTTAACTTTGGTCGTGTTTCGGGCTTTCTTAAGGAAAGGCACGAGTGTGCTTCAAGTTGAGCCTTGGCATGGCAAAGGAGTGGAGTTCCAAAATTCAGAAGCCAGAATTTAGCTAAGTAAAGGACTCGGTACCAACCACTCAACTCGGTACCGAGTGCTTTTCTAGATGATGATGGGGGCTTTAGTGACTTAGGAGTTGGAGTACTAAGGGAAGATGATTTCATGAAAGCAGAAGGAACCAAATTCCTTGAAGTATACTCCTCGACACTGAGTAGATTAGGCCGGTACCGACTGTAGGTTTTAATCGGGTCAGGGTGAAACTTCCAGGAGAGGAAGTGTATGCTCTAGAAGTCGTGCTTAAGGCATTTATTTATTCACTTAGGATTGATAGCTAAGTAGTAGCACGATGACAAGTTTAGGACTTCGATGATGGTAACTCGACGGTAAATGGAGTTAGGTTCCAATGAAAGGGTTTAATGACTGGAGCTGAAGTAATGATCAGAAGGGCGGGTTCAATGAGGAGAGCTCACGAGTGGAATTATGACCATGTTCCACAATGGACATGGGAAGAATGGAATTATGATTACGTTCCATTATGAAGGCATGTGTAAAAGAATCGTAGATACTCAGAGGTTTCTTGCGTGCTTATGTGAAGGGGGTATGTGGGGACGCCTATTTGGATTATGACTATGTAAAGATCTTATGATCATGGTTACCCTGGACCTTATGACCATGGGTCTATTTTCTGGTCTTACTAAGTGTCATGGATTAAGCACCATGGAACCGAGATTTGATTTGGTCTTTGGCTTATGATCGTGCCATATGAGCTATCTTATATTTAAGAATATTGAGTGATAGTGAGAATTTTCTGATGAATATTATGTTTGCATTGACTGTCTTCCCCATAGTCTATCACTTCGTGGATTTCACCTGATGTAGGTATTAAGGACATGGATACCTGGACACCCAATACTATACTTAGGTCGTAGTACATTTTGATGATGATAGTAGAGTAGCATATTATAGAATTTATGTGCTAACTTTTTGGATGTAGAGACACGTCAGGTATAATTCTTATACATTCTGTTCCTTACTATACATACTTGTATAGTATTTTTAGATTCATTTATCACTTACACCAGACTATTGTATGGCTTGAGGTATTTATGCTTTGCTTCTTATTATCTTGGATACTCTTAAATGAGTATAGTAGATAATAGGTCTAGATGAGATACAATAGCTGTGTAGAGGATGAACTGGATGGAGCTTTCTCGAATTATATATGGATATTCTATTGCTTATTGCACTGTGCAGCACTAAGGAGCTTTGATAGTGTTTGCTTGTTGTTATGAGATAATATTTAGGTTTATTTGTTGTACATCTCTATTGATATATTGTATAACTTTGTGGATCTATACTCTAATATTTTATCATTTAATTATTACTTCTCTCTTATTTTATATTTGTGATGTATATTATATTTTATTCCATGCGTCGTGAGTTATACGATAGGTTCTATGATGTTTTATTTCTTTTAACCCTTGGCAATCGTCCTACATAGGTCGGTCATGTCAGTAGTGCACTTGTTAGTTATATTGGATGTGAGTGATGTAGGGTGGTCATTACACAAGCAGTTGAGGAAGTGATTGAGGCAGGGAGCACAAGGTATGGGCTATTCCTACATGGCAATAATAGGAGATTGAGATAGAGATCAAGAGCCTATCGAGATGTGATCGATTTCAGGATCACGTACAATGAGCATGTACGATTGGAAGGAGCACATGAGGCAAGGAGTCGGTTCCAGATTCGGGCAGATGTGTGAACGCGTAACTACAATGATTGGTACAAGATCAGGCATTCGTGTAGATGGACAGTTAGAATAGATTCTATGGCTCAAAGTGCTGTTGTGCATGAGTGATCCATTAAGTTCGATGCAAGTAAATGGTGAGCGAATCATGAAGATAGGCGATTAAATTTGGGTTGTAGTGTAGTTCTAGTGTTAGGCATCCGTTATACATTGTTTTATGGTTTCAGACAAGCCTTCGGGAAGGTTCGAAGCAACACTTAAGGGTTACTTGTACCGAATTGTGGTAGTGTAGATATAGATACTACGGATCACTACAGTGGTTGAGGTTTGCATTATTGCCAGAAAGCAGCCTAGGTTTACACAGGGAACTTGTGCAGCAAAGGGGACATATGAGAACACTCAGTTCCGATCGTGGACTCTCAAAAGGTAAAAATTCATATATAAATCCAAAGATCACATAAGGTGTAGTTGCTCTATATATATTTTGTTCAATACGAGACGATGGTTAATATTCTTTATTTGACATTCTTATGTTCTATTTGTGCTACACTAGTTGATTGATATTATCCTTGTATGTAGCATAGTGTAGACATATATGATGACACTTCCATTACCTCTATACTTGTATATTGGGATTTCCTTTATCACAGTATATTGTTACATGGTAGTCACATTATATTAGTTGTACTGACTAGTTGATGGTATGAGAAGAGCAGGTTAAGGTTTGATTTCCTATCACTTTGAGATAGGTTTACTTTACTTGTTTATGGACAGCCTGGATTACCCCTAAGCTATATTTGTGGAGAGGACCAATTGTGCCTTAGTAGTTTCCTATTTTAATTGTATATAGTTTTGATATACAGTATTTTGAGATAGTACCCCTCATGGCAGGCTTTAAATCTAACTCGCATTTTGTCTTTGTCTGTTTATGTCATGACATCTCCCAAGTATTTGATTGAGTAGTTTGGGAGTTAGGTGATTTTAGGGATACGCTACCAGATTTTGCAACAGGAGCATTCAGAGGTTTGGCATCAATATTTTGGATATATACTTGCTATTTTTAGTAGTGTGTGACAAACATGTTATTATGTATATGAGACCTGTTGGATCGGATATTGTTCAGAACTTCGTGTTGTTGGGAGTTGTTATATTTTGATTTTCTATATTGATATTTATTTATCAACTTCTTCCACTTGTGCAGTCTCTTATGTATATTGTTTATCATATTATGTTCATGTATATTCAGTATATTATATGTTATCATTTCATTGTGAGATCATTTCGATGTCTTAATATGATGTTTTGTTTTAATTTTACCCCGACAATTTGTCTTTTATGGTATTCGAAAGGCAGGTGCTGATTTTTGGATATTTAAAGGACAGGTTGTTACATTGAGAAATCTTGAACATGGTTGACCATGGAGTGTAGTATTACCCTTACTCATCTATCATATTGCTAGTGGCATAGCTTGTTATAAAATACATTAATTTAATAGTAGAATCACTATAATGTAATATTCTGATGTTTTAGTGTTAGGATTGTGCATTATGGGTACTTTCGTAGTATAATCACATAGAACCTTGGTGACATTAAGTTGCTAGTTCCCCTCAGTACACCTAAATTTAGCCCATGTTTTCTCTATTTTTATTTTCTTTTTGAACAACTTTCGGTTACTAAATTTTGAGTAAGATGAGATTTGGTTCTTTTGGAGATATGCTAGTTGGATAGCTTGATTTTAGAGGCATGGAGATCGATCCTATATATATTTGTATTTCAGCTTATGCATGACAGACTCAATTATTTATGTATGGGACTATATATTGTACTTATTTAGTACTCTGTATGTATGCAATCGACGCACCTTAATCATCTATATCTGTGAATTTATCATTTTTTATCCATAATTTGCCTCATTTATATTGTTTGTTTATGCATATTTTAGATATTATATGTTAACATTTAGTTGTGAGATTATATTGATATATCATGCTAAGCAATTTTGTTTAAATTTACCTAGACAGAATGTCACTTGAAGTATTCGCAATCATATGTGATAGGCTAGCACTGATCTAGGGTATTGTAAATGGCAGACTATTATAATGGTCCAGACTCAACCCAGGCCTCACGACCCTCTAGGAGAGTGACTCTCCCCTAAGAACAGTCCCTCCTCTTCTCCCATACTCCTCTACTCCATATAGCCACTTTAGCTCCTTTACGAACATCCTTATATGAAACATTTCCTTTTCGGTCCACTCAACTAAAACTATTCTTCCTCCACCTTTTTAGATATGGTCTAATTTAAGCTTAGATTGTGATAACAAGATATTTTGAGTGAATATCTCCTAGATTTACGGATCTAACAAAAGCCTATGCAATTAAAGTGCTTAGTGGTTTTAGAGCAGTAAAGGTTCAAAAAGCTATGGTGGGGATAAAGTCGAGACAGTGGAGGTGTAAAAATATTTACTGGAAATAAAATCAAATCTTCAAAGTTTATTTATTCTCATTTCGACATCATTTGTATAGCAAAAAGAAACATTGTTCACTCCTATATAACAAAACCGAAGAAATTCATGAATCATGCAGTTTAGGCCTATGAATAGGAAGAGTTCTAATTTATGTCGAGTGCTTAGGATTTGAACTTAGGCTTATACCCTAAATTTGTTGATTTGATTTATTAGAGAATTAGTCAAATAAATCCCTGGTATAGTGAACATATAACGGAGCTTTTAACGAATCTACTATATAATAATGCTAAACTGAAAAATCATAACGATTGAAGTGCACTAAGCGCTTTGGTGGGGGCAATAACGAGGCTATAGTGGGGCTATTCTTATACAATTAATTTTAGAAGAGATAGAAAATGAAGAAGAGATAAAAAATGAAGAAGAAGAAAAATGACACACAAATTCCTCCAAACAAAACCTTTATTAATTCACCAAAAGATCACAGGAGAAAACCTAGAAATTGAGAAGATATCTTAATCCTTAAAATCCTAGAAAAATAAACATTTCTCCATACACCTCGAATGAACACTATATTTTCATATAATAATCTTGATAAAATGTCTTCTTTAATCGGTTTTTGATTACTTCAATCTTTCAAAATAAATCTTTTTCATGTAGATAATTTGTTGCTTTCTTTAATGCGATAAAAGATACAACTAATATTCTTTCATCACTCTCCAAAATCTACAGATCTATAAAAGAGGCAACATATTTGAGTCACGATTTCATCTTGACTCACAATGTCTTCAAAGTATACTTTGATTTGAAAATATGGTATCACTAAAATCTAACAATATCTACGTTGATACTATATTTCCGTAAATGTCATCCAAGCTCCACCTACAACTTCAAGCACGAAACAATATCCAATATTACCATGGAAACAAATATCTTCATTCCAAAAACTAGCTAACCTCCAAACTACCTAATTATGCATGCTCCCAATTGAACATGTATATCAATAATAAATCCAAACTGATTGTAATACCATAAAGACCGTAATGTGCTCTTTGCAGCTTTCTGTTGCGGGCTTTACCTTGATTCAGAAAAATTTGCCTCTCCAACACCACCTTGAGAAGTCACTTTATTCTTCACTATTTTCCCAAGTAATTTATATACATTGTTGTTTCCCATTTTTGCACGCAACACCTTCTATTACCCTTCCAGACCCTTACGACTCCACCTCGATTTAAAATTTTCATCTTTTTTCCTTAACTGTCCTGCTAAACAATGATTCTTCTAAATGTTTGGAATGTGCCTAACTTCTGTTAGTTTCACCACTATTCCATCTACATCCTCAACCTAACCGAGTTTATGCCCTTAATAAGCAAATCTCCATCATTAGCAGATTCCTCTTTAGCGTCTTCATTTTCATAATCAATAAATGCTTCCTTTTGATTCCATATGTGAAAACTAGTGCCCGAGTCAAGCACCAAATCTTCTCATTAGAAGAGCCTTATTTATTGTTGAGTTCTTTGCGTACATTCCTTCCAATTTCTTTCAAATTCCAAAAGCAGATGTTCCATTAGAAATAATATGAAATACCGTATTTTTCAAAAAACACCAAATAGTCGCCGCCACCTTTCTATCCAGTGTTTCCCCACTTTGCTTCAAATACATTACTATGTTTCTCCACATTGTTCTCCAATGATTAGTGAGGATCATTGAAATATGGAAAATCCTCCACTTCGCCTTCCATAACCCCTAATTTTTGTCATTAAGTTTTTTCACACCTATCTTCTCCATAACTAAACTCTCTTCAAAAAATTTTTGTAGTAGACTCTGATACCAACTATGAAGGTTTTCCTAAGATCCCCACACAATTACATTTTAGAAGAGATAAGAAGTAAAAAAAATGAAATACAAATTCCTCCAAACAAAACCTTTATTAATTTACCAAAAGATTATAAGAGAAAACCTAAAAATTGCTCAATCCCTAATACCCTAGAAAACTACTTTTCCTTACTCACCTCGAATAAACCCTATACATGCTTATATATAATAGTTTTGATAAAATTTCTTCTTTAATCAGCTTTTGATTACTTCCATTTTTCGAAATAAATCTTTTCAATTTAGATAATTCGTTGCATTCTTTAATGCAATAAAAGATGCAACTAATATTCTTTAACCGCTTCTAAAATTTATAAAAGAGACAACATATTTGAGTTGCAATTTCACCATGACTCGTAATATCTTCAAAATCTACTTTGATTTGAAATATTGTATCATCAAAGTCTAAAAGAGGCTTTAATTGCATGAATATGATTTAACCGATTAACCTAAGTAGCTAAGACATAAATCTTCTAAGACATTCATCAATGGTTATTTTTTGAATGATTAGTGTCTTTAAATTCTTTACGGGTGTTTAGAGAGTATTGGTACAGACATATTATGGTCATTAGCATTGATATGTATTACGTGTTACATTGACTTTCATTGTATAATGAATTTGCTTGTATTATTTTGTGTCAACTTTATTTACATTATGTATTCAACTTAACAGCATTTTGTGTTTTAGCGATTTACATTTTATTCATGCTATGCATATGGAATTCACTGCATAATTTATTTAACGGTGTATTTTTGGTTTGTTTTTACATGAAGGTTAAAGCGTATGTTAATGAATTGTAGTTTTTTTAGATTAGCTTCATAAACGCTACTAATAAACAATTAGTGGTAAACATACTTTAGTAATCTCGAACACCAAAGGTAAACTAATTTTTTTGGACCACAATTACTTAATGCAATATATGTTAACATAAGCTTTCTATTATTCTTAGCTTTGCAGGCATTGCATACTATGCACGTTTATTAATTTTCAAGTCTATGCTACATAAATTCAATATGGCTTTATCCTATGTTTAATATATAAATTTCAACATGTACATAGTTCGCTGATAGCATTTTAAATTTTGAATGGAGAAATTATGCTTTAAGTGAAATAATGTTCAAATTTTGTTTTAAAGAAACAAAATTACAACATTTGTTTTATTACACATTTTGACATAAACAATAATAACTAAATTAGAGAAATACCGCGGTAGCTTAGATAAAACTTAAAACAATAAGTAAATTTAATTAAAGATAACAATTAAATAAAACGGTGTAAGCAAACACAATCAATGAAATGAGCTATTGAAAAAGATTTTTATTATTGGAATATGTTATTGTAGTTGCCTATATTATAATATAGAACAAAGTATTTTATAAAATAAGCACCTGCATATGCATAGAAGTAGCAAATATTGAAATGAAAGTAAGAGTGTTGTTAAGGCTATCAATGATTACCAAAAAAATCTGAAATCCATCCGCATCTGAAAACTAGATAAATATCTGATATTCGCAAAGTGGATGCGGATACGAAAGCATTGGAAAATACTCCATCTGTTTTTTATCAAAATTATAGCACATTCTATGTGTATTTCAGTTAAATTAAAAATATGTATTTATTATTTTATTAAGGTAAAAGTTTATATTATATGCATTTAAGGCTTATTAACTACTCAAAATTATTTATTATCATCTTATTTGTTGATTTTACATACTTTTACAATCATTACGATTGGAAAAAAATGTTAAATCAAAATTTTCAATTTATATTTCTTGATTTATCAATTGCTAGTAGATAGGAAAATTATTCGATATCTGTCTGTATCTACAAATGTGGATATCTGTTATCCAAAACTAATTTTAGATGTAGATATGACATTATCCGCATTCGAAAATATTCGTTGACGGGCCTAAGTGTTGTGTAGTATAATAATGATTTTTTAAAATGCAAGAAATAGACAAAGTGAAATTGTTTTATTGTGAACTAAAATCTATATAATTTACTTAAAGATATATTATACATTTTTTCACAAAAATCATAGGCAAAACGCGCATTCGAATTATTTACATTAATTACCTGTATTATTTTCCATAAAAATCTTTCTAATAATTTACTTAATGAAAACACCTATCATATCTCTCATTCTTCATCAAACCAATATCACTTAATACCTAATTCAACATTCAAACATATTTTTCATTTAATTTCGATTTTTTAATTCAATAATTTCTCATTATCATCAATCCAATACTAGAAATTGACATTAATATTTTTTGGAGTATCAACCAATATCGTTAATGAATCTTTCAACAATATTCATTCATACATCAAAATATCGACATAATATGGTATTTATAACTAAACCAAATTGTTTTTCATGTAAGGTAAAATATATAATCATGTCCCATAACGTATAGATATATAATGTTACCTTTCAAGCATAAACAAATATGCAGGATATATTATTTCTTATAAAAGTATCTCATCCTTACAATGCTTATATTAGTTTGCTGCTAAAGGAATGAAAAATAGTAAAAAAAACATTTGTTAATGTTATGAAACGATAAATATTACATTTTCCCTCATGGAGCTTGTAACAACCCGCATTTTTTACGATTGTATATTTGAATGTTTTATTTAAATATAGCATCGTTTGTTGGATTTAAGTCCGAAATGTCACTTTTTGCAAACAGTCGAATTGGGAATCGAGACTACTTCCATTGAGTCCAAAATGGTGTTTGCGACCTTTTTGAGTATAATCATCGATATGGGGGAAGAGATTGGAAACTAAAATCCTAAGCCCTAGTTTCCTTTGCAAATTCAAGTTCTAGCTCCAAAATCAAAGAGAAGCTTAGGTAAGCATCCTCTTCTTCTTCTCCATCTCAATATCTCTCCAATTTCAGAAATTTTCTATAGCCTAATTTAGGAAATATTTGTCTATGATCATAGATTGGAGCTTTTAGAGTTGAAGTTGAAGAGTGGTTGATCTTTCCTTTGATTTTAAAGCTTCTCATTCGTGTCTTTGAGTTTTAAAGGTGAGTTCTTTAACTCACATCTACGTCTATAGCTATCATTGTTGTTAGGTATGAATTCCTAACATTTGTGCATATTCATTTGTTTTTTATTTTAATTGATTTGGTGAATTTTCCAACTTTTGGTGTTTTGGTCCAATTTTATGAAAATCCTACTATGGATGTTTGGACATGTTGTTTGGGGTGTATCAAAGAGCCTTTAAGGCTGGGTTGTCGCTTGGCGTAAATCATTAGTCATCGTTGCTCGTCCGATCACTCCCAATACGATTTGGCCACTTTGGCCTAGGGAAATTATTGCCCAGACCAGGTGACCAGACGTCTGGTGACAAGTCCAGACGTCTGGTGATCAAGTCCAAACGTCTGGTTTGGACCTGGAGCAAAAATATATGCATGCAGAATAATAATAAAAAGACAGAGACTAATTCCAAACGTCTGATTTTTTGGTTCAGACGTCTGGATGGGTTTCAGACGTCTGGAATGCCAAACCAGACGTCTGGGAGGGTTTCTGGACTATTTCCAGAACCCAAATCCAGACGTCTGGATTGACCCCCAAACATCTAGAACTGTGCATTTTTGCCTGTTTAGGCTTTTCTTGATTGAATTTCCATTGTTTATCGATTTTAGTTGCTCCGATTAGTTGTTATCACTTTTATCGACCTTGATGACTTCTTTTTCGGGATTTTTGGGACTATCCATTTTGATTGATTTGGTATCGATTTCATTGGATTTAATTCACGTCTTCGTATGTGAATCTTTGGTGATTGATTGTTTCTACAATCATTTTTTGTGATTTGTCACTTCTAAATACAAAGGTTTCTATACTAGTAGTAAATACTCAAACTCTTTCATCAAAACGATTTCAACACTATTTTAAATATAAAGCTTGTTTTCAAAACCGTTTTCCAATCTATTAGTATATACAAACCTTTACCTCATTCGTATGTGAAATCTAATTAAAGGGCTTAGCAAAACAAGTGGTATGAAAAGCTTGCGTTTACTTTGTCGGTTAATTCTTGGACTTGTTCGATTGAACTCTCGTGACAACTTTCGAGTGGTAATCTACAATCTGTTCGTAAATATTTAAGTTAAGCAAGTGGTTATGGGACATGAAGCTAAACTCATTTATTTACTAGCTTAGTGTAATTAACACTTATTTCCAGTGCAAGTCTACAATCTGTTCGTAAATATTTAAGTTAAGCTAGTGGTTATGGGACATGAAGCTAAACTCATTTATTTACTAACTTAATGTAATTTACACTTGTCGATCATTGATGATCATTTTGTGATTTAGACTAGCGATGTGCGATGTCTCTTTGTTTGTGTGGGGGACTAAAAAACCCCCATTTGTGGAACTTTGGTTCAATTTGGTGGGGTAGTGACCCATGGTCTTCGGGCCGTTTGTGGAGCTTCGACTCAATTTAGTGGGGTAGCGACCCATGGTCTTCGGGTCGTTTGTGGAGTTCAGCTCAAACTTGATGGTTAGCGACCATGGAATAGCGTTCCGTTTGTGACACACGTGTTGGGGAGTTATTCTGCTCCCGTTTGTGATAGGCCTTCCCCTTTTTGTGATTTCTGGTTGATGATTTCTAGAATTTGTGCTTCACCGATTTGTGCGATTGGCATTGATATATTTTGTCAGTATTTGTGTTTTGGTGAATAATTTAAAGAATGTGATTCTTTTTGGTGATTTGAGATGATTTGAGATATTGTATGATTTTTGTTGTTATTTGATGTATACTTGTCACAGTATGGCATTATTGTTATCATACGTTTTTGTCATATCTCTTATCCTATCAAATTTTATCTGATATTTATAGCTAGACTAATCCGTTTATTATTTTCTTCTTAAATAATACTCGTGTTAGACTGAGGTATTTTAGGTGCTCCTGCTTGACTTCTTATCAGGGTCCTTCACCTGACTTTTGGCTAACTACTTTAGCATAGTAGTTTTTGTTAGTATACCTTTGAGATAAAGACTCCTTGTTATATACTTATTCTTTTGTCTAGCACTTGTATATATTCTTTTGTGATGTAGTGGATCTAGTTTTACCACTATTTTGATGTACACTTTTATGTGTTATATTCATATCTGTTTCCGCCTTTGTGATATGAATATCTGCGACTGATTTGTGTTATGTTTACTTCTATATTTGTTTCCGAAGTCCACTTAGCCACTGTGTGGTAGCTTTGAGTTTGTATTTGATATTGCGGATTTCCTCTTGAAATGAAATGTAAGTTATATTATCTGACATATCGGAACTCGCACAAAGCAATTACACAGATGGTCGCTCCTCAACAGCCTTATTCTTCATGCTAGTTGACGGCATTACCCCGTAGTGTCCTTGGCTAGTGTGAGTGTAGAGGTAGGGCGTCAAAGCTTGGTATTAGAGCCAAACTTCGAAAGAATGTAGAATAATCTAGCTAGGACCATTGTCCTAAGTCTCTCTTAGGAATCGTGCCATAGGATTTAATTCGAGTCTTCGTACCGTTCTATCCTATTTCTTTTTATGATGCCTTGTTTTATCAATCAAGTTTGTTTGATATTCATTTTGTGAATAACCTTTTTCCTCTTCTTTCTTTCTTAAAGAAAAGAAATGGTTAGACCAGGCCGTCCCAGCGCCGGTCAATCCAATGCTACTCCTCAGGATGGAGTATTTATGTCTGCCCAGCAGCTTTTAGATCTTGTGAAGAATGCTCAAGCTCTCGGACCCGTTCCAGAGCCTACTCATCCTAAATCTGGGTTTGCACGCTTATGCAGATTTTATACCGATTTGGGTGGAAGGCCATTCAAGGATTCCGAAAGCGTTATAGAAATCCAAGCTTGCTTAGATCATGCGATCGCATCTTTTCCCGCATGAATCTTATTGAACCACTTCGAGTCCAAGTGACTTCTAGCATGCTCCAAGAGAGAGCATTAGATTGGTATGAGCTTTTGATCTCTGAAATTATCGAAGTGGATCTTACTTGGGAGAAATTCTGGGAAAGATTCGAGTTGAAGTTTGTGCCGGAAGCTGAAAAAGTAACTTTAGCTCGACGCTTTATTGACCTTGTTCAAGGTGAATCTTCTGTGGCAGATTATGTTGCATCTTTTGAATCTCTTTCTAAATATGGGGTCAAGTATATTAATACCCCATTGAAGAAAAATCAGAGATTTGTCTATGGTTGAATAAGAACCTCAAAAAGCCATTACTTCTGAAACTCGAAGTTTCTTTCGATCAGCTTGTTGATATCGCTCTTCGACTCGAAGAGGCGGATAAAGAAAGTGATGTTGAAGTTGTGGGAGCCAAACAGAACTTCACCATCAACAAGAAGAGGCATCCCTTTGTTAAGTTCGAAAGTCCTAATCCCAACAAGAGAGTGAAGCAAGTAACTTCGGTAGCAAAGACTCCAATCCCTAATCGTGGAGAGTGCTACAATTGTGGCTCTAAGGACCACTATATAAATAAGTGTCCAAGGCCTATTTCCTGCCGCTATTGCAAAAGTTTGGATCATTATATATCTTCATGTCCCAAACTTCAAAGCAAGAGAGAGGGAGAGCTGAATGTTATGCAAGCACCTAGTAACACTTCTCGTGGTCAAGGTAATTCTCCTTCTATCCTTGATGACATTAATTCGTTTTGTGGTTATCCTATTCGAGTTCTTTTTGATACGGGTTCATCTCATTATTTTATATCAAAAGAACTTGTTGATTCATTTTCTTTAATTATTATGGGCTTGGAGACTTCATTGAGAATTGCGAATCCGGTGGGGGGAACCGCAATACTCAGTTGCTTTGTAAAGATGTCGACGTTATTTTATGCGATTATTCTTTCCGAGCCGATTTTCATGTTATGCATTACTTAGGCTTCAGAATTGATTTTTGGGAAAGGATTGGCTTAATCATTATGAAGCCAATATCCTATGTCCTGAGCGGACTATCTATCTTCGACATTCTCAATCTGTTAAGCATATTTCTATTTTTCTTAATGATTTCGATTCCAATTCGGTGACATCATTTTATTCTTTAAACCTACATGATGAGGAGAATGTTATTTCTCTCATTCAAGTAGTTTGTGAATTTTCCGTATATTTGAGCTTGTCTTAGGATATCACCTAAGAAATCTATTGAGGGGTGCTAAGGTCTTTTCAGCTCGACCTTGCCACCGGTTATCATCAGCTACGAGTTGCGGAGGGTAGCATTCCACTTACCGCATTCCGCACTCGTTATGATTCTTATGAGTGACCCGTGATGTCATTCAGTTTGTTCAGCTTATTTCATCCATCTTATGAATCGAGTATTCTACGAATATCTCGATGAGTTTATCCTTGTATTCATTAATTATGGATGAAAACAAGAATTTGAAATTTGCAAATTTTTTATTAATAAGATATTTATAAGTATGACTGGATTTTGTTCTTAAAACGAGCAAAAAATATTTGTAAATTTTATAAGAGACATGTTTATCATATAGAAGATGATTTTGTGTTGTTTTTCTCATTGAGTGCTTTAAGAATTCTGGTCGATGCGCTTGACCAACGTTATCGATAGGAATCTCCTAAACGCTATGATGAGACAGTCAGACACAATAAATTGACTTGAAAAAAAACAAATTTTTCTAAAAAGATGATTACATAAAGTTCATTATAATTTTTAATGTCTTAGCTTTTCGGGAAAGAGGTTCATTTCAAAGAACTCCTTTCCGATGCTCCTATTCTTGTGATTCCCGAAGGGAACCAAGACTTTATTATTTGTACCGATGCTAGTCGTATTGGTTTGGGTGCCATTCTCTGGCAAAGGGAATGTGTTATCACATATGCTTCTTGACAATTAAAGCTTGTCGAGACTAGATATGCCATTCATGATCTGGTGCTCGTGGCCATTGTTTTTGCTCTTAGAATTTGGCGACATTATCTTTTGGGAGAGAAATTTGTTCTCTGCACCTATCATAAATCTTTGAAATATTTATTTTCTCAAAAGGAACTTAATTTGCATCAACAACGTTGGCTCTTGTTCCTTGCATCTTATGATCTTGATATTCTTTATACTCCGGGAAGGGAAATCGTGTTGTCGATGCCCTTAGACGAGAGCAACAAGTGGATGTTTCTTTGTTGATATCCAAATGGAATGATCTCGAGACTTTATCCACTTGTGAGATTCGAGATCGTGAATCTGATTCATGTTCATCTCTTGTTTTGTGTAGCCTTAAGGCTCATTCTTCTCTTTTGGACCGTGCCTCTTTTGGCTAAACTCTATGCTAAGAAATTGTTAAATTGCATGGAGTTCCTACTTCTATTGTTAGCGATTGTGATCCATTATTTTACTAGTGGATTTTGGTAATGTCTTCAAAAGCTTTGGGAACAAAGCTTAATTCTAGCACCGCTTATCGTCCTCAATCCGATGGACATATAGAGCGTGTGAATCAAACTCTTGAAGATCTCCTTCGTGCATGTGTTCTTGATTTTGGTGGAAGTTGGGAAGATCATATTTCTCTTGTTGAGTTTTCCTATAATAATAGCTTCCAATCTAGTATTGGTATGGCACCTTTCGAGGCACTCTACGGAAGGCCATGCCGATTTCCTTCGTGATTGGCTTGAAGCCGGTGAGAAGCTAGTTTTAGGTCCAGATTTTATTGGTGTTCTTTTGTGTTTCACCTATGAGGGGTGTTGTGCGTTTTAGTCGATCGGGAAAATTAGCACCTCGCCATATTGGTCCATTTCCCATCACCGAACGCATTGGTTCTGTGGCTTATCGCCTTTTATTTACCGGCTCAATTTTCTGCTCTTTATGACGTATTCCACGTCTCTCAACTACGGAAATGCCTTAGGGATTCCGATTCTAATCTTGAGCCCGGTATTATTGAGGAAATTGAAGTTTCACCAAATTTGACTTATGAGCAACATTCTATTCGTATCATTACTTCGAAGGTTAAACGCCTTCGAAATAAAGATGTTCTTCTTGTGGAAGTTCGATGGTCCTCAAATCCTATGGATTTCTCTTGGGAATCTTGAGAATTCATCGAACAAACACATTCGGACTTACTCTTTCGTGTTCTTTATCATGAACTTCTTATTTCAAATTTTCTTTTGTGTTGATATGCTTTTATAGTTGTTACTTTTTTAATTTTTCTCTTAAGTATTGCGAGGACGCAATTTCTTTAAGGAGGAGAGTCTGTAACAACCCGCATATTTTACGATTGTATATTTGAATGTTTTATTTAAATATAGGATCGTTAGTCGGATTTAAGTCCGAAATGTCACTTTTTACTAACAGTCGAATTGGGACTCAAGACTACTTCCATTGAGTCCAAAATGGTGTTTGCTACCTTTTTGAGTATAAACATCGATATGTTTTGAGTTGAGTGAATTTTGCTATTTTTCACTTAGGGCTTTGGGCTTGGGTTTGGGTTTCAGCCCAATAACCCAACTCATCTTATATCCTAACTCCACCCCCTCTCCTCTTCACTCATTCTATTATTTTCCTAACACTTCAAGCTTTAGTAAAAATGGGGGAAGAGATTGGAAACTAAAATCCTAAGCCCTAGTTTCCTTTGCAAATTCAAGTTCTAGCTCCAAAATCAAAGAGAAGCTTAGGTAAGCATCCTCTTCTTCTTCTCCATCTCAATCTCTCTCCAATTTTAGAAATTTCCTATAACCTAATTTAGGAAATATTTGTCTATGATCATAGATCAGAGCTTCTAGAGTTGAAGTTGAAGAGTGGTTGAACTTTCCTTTGTTTTTAAAGCCTCTCATTCGTGTCTTTGAGTTTTAAAGGTGAGTTCTTTAACTCACATCTACGTCTATAGCTATCATTGTTGTTAGGTATGAATTCCTAACATTTGTGCATATTCATTTGTTTTTTATTTGAATTGATTTGGTGAATTTTCCAACTTTTGGTGTTTTGGTCCAATTTTATGAAAATCCTACTATGGATGTTTGGACATGTTGTTTGGGGTGTATCGAAGAGCCTTTAAGGCTGGGTTGTTGCTTGGTGTAAATCCTTAGTCGTCGTTACTAGTCCGATCGCTCCCGATATGATTTGGCCACTTTGGCCTAGGCAAATTGTTGCCCATACCAGGTGACCAGACGTCTGGTGATCAAGTCCAGACGTCTGGTTTGGACCTGGAGCAAAAATATATGCACGCAGAATAATAATAAAAGACAGAGACTAATTCCAGACGTCTGATTTTTTGGTTCAGACGTCTGGAATGCCGAACCAGACGTTTGGGAGTGTTTCTGGACTATTTCCAGAACCCAAATCCAGACGTCTGGATTGACTCCCAGACGTCTGGAACTGTGCATTTTTGCCTGTTTAGGCTTTTCTTGATTGAATTTCCATTGTTTATCGATTTTAGTTGCTCCGATTAGTTGTTATCACTTTTATCGACCTTGATGACTTCTTTTTAGAGATTTTTGGGAATATCCATTTTGATGGATTTGGTATCGATTTCTTTGGATTTAATTCACGTCTTCGTATGTGAATCTTTGGTGATTGATTGTTTCTACAATCATTTTTTGTGATTTGTCACTTCTAAATACAAAGGTTTCTATACCAGTAGTAAATACTCAAACTCTTTCATCAAAACGATTTCGACACTATTTTAAATATAAAGCTTGTTTTCAAAACCGTTTTCCAATCTATTAGTATATACAAACCTTTACCTCATTCGTATGAGAAATCTAATTAAACGGCTTAGCAAAACAAGTGGTATGAAACGCTTGCGTTTACTTTGTCCGTTAATTCTTGGACTTGTTCGATTGAACTCTCGTGACAACTTTCTAGTGGAAATCTACAATATGTTCGTAAATATTTAAGTTAAGCTAGTGGTTATGGAACATGAAGCTAAACTCATTTATTTACTAGCTTAGTGTAATTTACACTTACTTTCGAGTGCAAGTCTACAATCTGTTCGTAAATATTTAAGTTAAGCTAGTGGTTATGGGACATGAAGCTAAACTCATTTATTTACTAACTTAGTGTAATTTACACTTGTCGATCATTGATGATCATTTTGTGATTTAGACTAGCGATGTGCGATGTCTCTTTGTTTCTGTGGGGGACTAAAAAAACCCCGTTTGTGGAACTTCGGTTCAATTTGGTGGGGTAGCGACCCATGGTCTTCGGGCCGTTTGTGGAGCTTCGACTCAATTTAGTGGGGTAGCGACCCATGGTCTTCGGGCCGTTTGTGGAGTTCAGCTCAAACTTGATGGTTAGCGACCATGGAATAGCGTTCCGTTTGTGACACACGTGTTGGGGAGTTTTTGTGCTCCCGTTTGTGATAGGCCTTCCCCATTTTATGATTTCTGGTTGATGATTTCTAGAATTTGTGTTTCACCGATTTGTGCGATTGGCATTGATATGTTTTGTCAATATTTGTGTTTTGGTGAATAATTTAAAGAATGTGATTCTTTTTGGTGTTTTGAGATGATTTGAGATATTGTATGATTTTTGTTGTTATTTGATGTATACTTGTCGCAGTATGGCATTATCGTTATCATACGTTTTTGTCATATCTCTTATCCTATCTCATTTTATCTGATATTTATAGCTAGACTGATCCGTTTATTATTTTCTTCTTAAATAATACTCGGGTCAGACCGAGGTATTTCAGGTGCTCCTGCTTGACTTCTTATCAGGGTCCTTAACCTGACTTTTGGCTAACTACTTTAGCATAGTAGTTTTTGTTAGTATACCTTTGAGATAGAGACTCCTTGTTGTATACTTATTCTTTTGTCTAGCACTTGTATCTATTCTTTTGTGATGTAGTGGATCTAGTTTGACCACTATTTTGATGTACACTTTTATGTGTTATATTCATATTTGTTTCCGCCTTTGTGATATGAATATCTATGGCTGATTTGTGTTATGTTTACTTCTATATTTGTTTCCGAAGTCCACATAGCCACTATGTGGTAGCTTTGAGTTTGTATTTGATATGACAGATTTCCTTTTGAAATGAAATGTAAGTTATATTATCTGACATATCGGTACTCGCACAAAGTAATTACACAGATGGTCGCTCCTCAACAGCCTTATTCTTCGTGCTAGTTGATGGAATTACCCCGTAGTGTCCTTGGCTAGTGTGAGTATAGAGGTGGGGCGTCACAGTGCTAAAACTTAAAATGCTTCTGAAAGATTTCTACAAAAAGAGTTACGTAAAAGAAAATGATTGGTTAAAAATTAACTCTCTAGTCTATTAGCATTAAAGAGGATTATTATGTATCCAATTCTTTCATCAAATTTAATTTCAATTAAAGATAATCAATTTCAGCTAATTCTCTTATTTATTTAAGTTAAATTAAATGGAGGCTATAATGGTCAATTCCTTTTTATCCGTTACATGGTGGTATTATTTGATATGATCTTTTCTATTTGAAGTTGATTAACTTATAAACATTATCGTTACTATGTAAACACATTCATTTACATGTGTCAATGAACATGGGTAAAATTAGATTTGATTTTATATCATAAGACATGTATGCACACATACAATACATGGAGCAAAATATTAAAAGAAAAATGAAAGAACATTTCATACATATATTATATACAACCAACCATGTTCAATATTCAACCATTAAGAAAATAAATCTACCGAGATTCATATATGCTCAATTTTGTAACATAAAATTTGAAGCAATCGACTAAATTAACAAAATAAACATATTAGGTAAATGTATATTCTCAAATAAATATATAAAAATTAAAATTTTAAACTAAGCATATTTTCTAATAGTATAAAAATAGTTTAAAAAAGGAAGTATCATTAATTCGACAATGGTGCATTTTGAGAAAGTAGTATCCATGATACACAAAAATAGTTTGTAAATAACTAATGAAAATATGATGACTAAAGTGTTAAAAAATATCACATCACTCACATAATCCCAATAAATTAATATGTAAACAAATATCATGTGAGAATGAATTTGTAGTTAGTTTCATATGGAACTGAGAGTAAAAGTGAATTATGTTAAAGGTATTTTCTAATTCAAACTAATGTAGAATAATTTACAATAAGAATTTATGATATATTTGATTCCAAATTAAGTTAAAGAATTGATTGCACCTTGATATTGTAATGACCCAGAATTTTAGTCATTTGGATTCAAAATAATTAATTGATTTTAAATATTGAAAAGTAAATTTTATAAGTTAAATAATTTGAGTTTCAAATATAGCGATTTATTTGAAATTAAATGGTTGAATTTAATATTTGGAATTGTTTAAATAATTAAATCCTGAATTTAATGTGATTAAAATGATTTTGAAAGTTGATTTAAATTCTATTTAAATAAGAATGCAGATATTAAACCTTCAATTTAGAATTAAAAGTGATTAATTTATTTTTAAAATAATTTGTTTTAATTAACATGTAAAAATTGCCTTTCGGGGCACTGTCTCGGATTTCGATAAAACTAGTGTTATTAGATACGTAATAGTGAACTATTATGTGCCAATGAGATTTGTGGTGATCAGACGAATCGTTTAGTCGTGCGAGCTCGAAATGCTTAGAATTAATTTCAGAAATTTATATAAATAATTGAGTTTGAAAAGCTATCTTCTACATACAATCAAATTTGGCCTTGAGACTGGTTCCATTGCATTTAGAATAAGGGGTATTACATATAAAATGTTAGGCAGCACATCACGGTCGGAGTTCGAGATTTTTGGACGTTTTATAGCTTGATAATTTAAGTTTAAATAATATGTATAATATATATATCAGCCATACCTACCCCATACTCATCCCATACCAATGTCGTATTCTTAGCCCATGCCTCCCTCACTTAACTAAGCACTCTCCCTCTCATTCTTCTTTTTTATTTGGAATTTTTAGGAAAACAAAATTCAAAAGAAAACTTAAAAATTCAAAACTAAATTCAACAATTCATGGAAAATTTTGATTCTTGTTTCTATGAGTTCATGGTAGCTAGGGCTTCGTTCGATGGTGATTTGAGGGTGCTCGGTGATGGTTGGAAGTGTGATAGTTCATAGACGTGGACGTTTTGATCTAGGGTTTGATTTTTGGGCGATTTGGTTCGTCGATTCATGATTTGGAGCTTGAATTCGAGTTCGGGATGGCGTGTAACCCTTAGCATCGAAGTTTCGACGAGTTCGGTGGCAATAATGGTTGTAACGACCCACTATTTTGGACCATTCAAATCGATAATAAATCCACACATGTCGGACTTGAATAATACAAAACAACAGATTGTAAATAAATTTGGAGCAAATAAAACCAATCACAAAATCATAGACACAGAATATCAGAATAACTCGCAGCGGAAAATAAAATAAATAGTGGTACACGAAGCCACAACAATACATAGTCTCAAAACAGATTCAAAATACACAGTCTGAAAACAGATACAACAGAAGTCTGAATACATAAGTTCACAAATACATAAGCAAAGCTGAACGAAATAACTGAAATGGAAAGACAACTAGATAGGTTGATAACCTCCAAAAATCTCTAGCTCCAGAAGGTGAATCCAAAGCTGTAATACTCAGGTTGACCCGAGCGTAAA
Source organism: Allium fistulosum (assembly GCA_030737815.1). Classification (NCBI taxonomy): domain Eukaryota; kingdom Viridiplantae; phylum Streptophyta; class Magnoliopsida; order Asparagales; family Amaryllidaceae; genus Allium; species Allium fistulosum. The sequence goes on from CM060906.1 coordinate 48,055,738, forward strand.
GCAAAACACAAACACTCGAGTCAGGACATACATACTTATACAATGTAAACCAACTCAAGTGAACTATAATAGAAATGCACAAGTAACTTAAAGAATGCTTGGGATCACCCATTCTTTAACGATCCGTTAAACTATCTACTATGTAGTAATATACGCTATTATAATAATGTCTAAAGTAAAGTAAATTTACTTTTAAATAGCGTTAAGGAGTACCCATATCCCTCTTAACACATAATAGTCCCAGTAGTCTATCCAGTATCAGCGTACCCCCAGATATGGAGCTACCCTCAATACTCCACAGGCTACGGCATAAAACCAAACTTGTAGTAAAGCTCGCTAGGGTAGGTGACACGACACAATGAGGAAATGCCAGGGTAGATATACCAATTACGCATCAGGGCTGGTGGAAACGCATAGCAGCCACTACCGCCCACCTTGAGCCACACTCCCAAAATCAAGGGGTGCACCCAGTCAATCACAAAGTAATATAATGGTATTGAAGAAGTGTGTCCGATCAGATGTGCTACCTCATTGGCCCGAGAATCGCTCCTATTTTAGCCACCTTATGCCAACTCACGGGAGTCGGATCCACGTATATACCTCAATAAGATCGTCGCCACCATCCTACTTCATTCTGGAATCTCCACCGCGTACACAGTTGTTAAAGTGGTTTTCGGTATCGACAGAGAGTATGTCCATATCTGAACCCGGTCTCTTTAATAACCAATCGTTATTATAACCCGTGGTTATAAATTTCAAAATGGTTTATATTCCAAAAATCAAAATATCATTTCCATTTCAAAAACCAACATTTCAAAAACCCAAATCAAAACGATATCATTTCTATTTCAAAATATATATATATATATATATATATTCATTTGAATCATTTAAATATGAAGTCATTATACTTTCAAATGAAATATTAAATTTCTAGAATTTATAGCACTTCTAAGTTCATTCATTTGATTACAACAATTTCAAAACATTGTATTTTTAGAAAACAGCAGCACTTATAAAGTGTTACGGTAGATATAGTAGTATTTCAAAACATTGTTAAATTTCAGAAACAGCAGCACTTACAAAGTGCTACAGTAGGTATATTAGTTTCAAAACAGTTCAGTTCAGCAACAACTGCACTTACCAAGTGCTACTGTAGCCCTTTTAGTTATTTCAGGATATAGTTTACTTTCAGCAACCACAGCACTTACCAAGCGTTGCAGTAGCTTTATTACTTCCGATTTTTGTTAGCTTCAGCAATAACAACCGCACTTACAAAGTGCTGCATTAGCCCTTTATTTATTTCAGAACTTAGTTATATTTCAAAAACTATAGAACTTAGCAAATGTTGTCTTGATACTACAGCATTTCTGAAGCGCTACCAATATTAATTCCAAATTTAATACAAAATTTCAAAAACGTTAAAACTTCAATTTTTAGCCATTTTAATTTATAAAATCATATTTTCCGCTTCAAAAATGTTCATTTGGATATCATTTAACTTATGATTTTATAAAATAAAATTTCATTAATTATTATCCAATTTTTAAACAACAATTTACTTATTAAGCCAAAGTGCACTATTTTCTTAACTTTTGTATTTTAACAATTAACTTAATACTTTACTTTAAAATACCATTTCATATAATAAAACTAATTTTCCATTTTATTTACTTAACTTAAAGTTTTCCCTTTTAAAAGCAAATTTCCCAAATTATCAAGTTAAGTCATATTTTCAAAATACCCTTTTCCCTTATTTACTTATACATTTTACTTATAGAAAATATCTAAAACTTTATTTAAATCATTTAAATCCAAATTTAAGTTAAAACAACCAAAAAATTACATTTGAACACACTTAATAATTTTCAGAAAATATATAAAATAACCACGGGTCTGTATAATATTCACTAACCAAGGTCAAGTGATACGGATAATATATCATTTCAATCCGTAATTTAAAAAGAAAAATCCAGGTTCTATCATTTCAAACCCGCAATCCCAAGTAAAAACAAATACAATAAAAATCACTCGAGCCTATCATTTCAGCCCATAATGATTTTTCCTTATTCTAATGTCTGTTCGGGTATGTATCATTTCAACCCATAGTGATAGGGAACTTGCAGTGTGAGAACAGTAAATAAATGAACAGTAGAACATATAATATCATATCAGATGATGTAACAAATATATAAAAAGAATTTAACATCATATAATCATATCACAGGCATATAGGAACATATCAATATAACATATAAATTTTTACAATTCACATGCAATTGTTTCACAATTATATAAGTACGAATGTCTAGAGTGAATAACTCACCTTTTTGAAGCTAGAGATCAATTCAAAACAAAAATATCCACACACCGCAAAGCACGAGAAGGCACGATAAGATTTGCGAAGAAGTAACAACCAAATTCAAATCTTGTAATCAAATAAATAAAACAAATATAAGTATGGCTTAATAAAACAAGATATGAATTCAACAATGAAAGACATGAATAGATTTGAAACAAATATGGGTTTTAACCACAAGTGGGCTTGACCACATCCTCTATAGGCTCGGCCTAATCACCCAAAGGCTCGGCCATAGTGTTTAGAAGCAAGCTAGGCTAGGACATGGGATCACAAGGCACGGCTAAGTCATGGAAAAGGGGAAGGCAAGGCAAGTAGAGGAAAAAGGCATGGATCTAGTGGAGTTTGGGCTCGGCCCATGTCTAAGGTGGCTCGGTCGATGTGCTAATTTGGTCAAGTCAGATCTGGATTATGGCTAGGAGATGGAGATGGTCACGGCCAAGGTAAGGTGGTGGAGATAGGCTAGGGTTTCAAGGCAACAAAGGAGGGGTTTGCATCCATAGGCTCGGTTAGGGCTTATTATTATTGTTTGGTGATGAGATCTTCATCTATGGTCACAACATGGTCATAGGATGATGAGTAGGAATTGTTGGCTGTGGAAGGTGGTGGTGGAGGGGGAGTTGTGGTCGGCAATTCATGGTGGCCGAACCTATTCCTTGAAACAAAGAGAAGAACAAAAGAAAATAGAAGAGGAAAAATAGGGAAAAACAAGGAAGGAGCCATAGAAAACTTACATTTTTTTCTCAAGAATGAAAATGAACGTGAGAATGAGATGTGGGAAAGTTTTTGTACATGAATAAGTAATTACTATAGGAGTTTCTTCGCGGCTAATCAAGTAGAAAGAAATGGCATGTAATTAAATGTTTTAAACGGCTAGAGATTTGAAGGGATTTGTTACCTATTTAATAAAAAGAAACAAATGGAAAATGAGGTGAGATACTCTTCTTTTTCACGTGAATTGATAGGGTATGAACGGCTACAATTTAGGAATGGCTATGCTAGGAATTTAAAGAGGACCAGCAAATAAAGACAAGAAATAAACCAAATATAACCTATGCCAAATTAAATCAAAGTAACATACGTCTAATAAATTTGTTTCCAAGCCATTAATTACAAGATATATATACAAAGAACATTCAATAAATAAAAATAAAGTTTATACAAACACAATAGAAAAATAAAATAAGGAGATGGATATAGAAACATATAAAATAAAACGCAGAAATTAATTGCTTTTAAAACACTGTATGTTATCCAATTTACAAAGTATAAATCAGAATTTAATGAAATGAAAAGCAGACTGGATATCAGAATTATATCCAGCTTCAAATAAAAAGATTAGAATTATAAAATTTTAAATTTCAATATTTTCAAATAAAAGTCAAAGTTTGACAAAAATATAAATTTTTCAGAAATTGTTTATTTTAATTATATTTGGAAATAAAAATGGAAACAAAAATCCAAATACATTGGAAAAATTCCAACTTTCAATTTAAAATGATTTAAAAATCAAAGTTTCCAAATAAAAATAAATTTAAAATATTTACAAAATTTTTTGGTTGTTACACTTTCTCCCACTCAAAACTTTTCGTCCTCGAAAAGGAACGAAACAAGGAAAACAAAGGAAGGATCAGGTAGAAAAGCAAAAGTACCTGAAACAAACAATTCCGGATTCGAAGCACGCATGCTCTCCTCCGTTTCCTAAGTACAATCCCGGTCATCAGTACTCCACTGTACTTTGACCAGATTGACAGATTTCCTTCTCAGCTGCTTCGTACCTCTATTGACAATACGAAGTGGCTTCCTCTCGACAGTCAGATTAGGCTGAATATCCAAACTCTCGAGGGCAGAAGGCTGGACAAAAAGAGATGATCATGAAGATACCGACGAAGATGCGAAACATGAAATACATTATGCACTCTAGAAAATTTCTCAGGCAAATCCAGACGATAAGCTAAAGAACCAATTCTTTCCAAGATATGGAAAGGACTAACAAACCTAGGAGTAAGCTTCCCTCTACGACCAAACCGAATCACATTCCTTAAGGGAGAGACCTTAAGGAAAACCAAATCACCAACAGAAAACTCCAAACTCCTCCTATGCCGATCAGCATACTTCTTCTGCCTATCCTGAGCAATCCTCATCTTCCTCTTAATCTCCTCAACCTTCTCCGAAGCTTCCAAAATCATATCAGGACCAAGAACCAAATGATTATGGGATTCAATCTAGCAAGATGGGGATCTACAAGGTCATCCGTAAAGAGCAGCAAACAGCGACATTTTAATACTAGCCTGAATTCAAAGATAAAACTGAGATAGATAAAAGATCAAGACAAGATTCAAAATAAAAGATTGAGATTATACCTGATAACTATTGTTATAGGTAAATTCGACAAGATGGAGATGATCTTCCCAAGATCCTCCATAATCAAGCACACAAGCACGAAGAAGATCCTCTAGAATCTGATTAACTCTTTCCGTTTGACCGTCGGTCTGTGGATGGTAAGCAGTGCTCAGATTCAGATGAGTACCCAAAGATTCCTGAAAAGCTTTCCATAACTGACTAGTAAAGGTAGGATCACGATCACAAACAATACTGATAGGAACACCATGGAGACGAACAATCTCCCTCATATAGATCTCAGACAAGCTAGAAGTAGAATGGGTAGACTTGACCGGAATGAAATGAGCTGACTTGGTCAATCTATCCATAATAACCCAGATACTCTCATTACCCCTCCTAGTCTTCGGTAATCCATCAATAAAATCCATAGAAACTTGTTCCCATTTCCAATTAGGAATCTCAAGGGGCTGCAACAAACCAGGGTCTTCTGATGATCTGCCTTGACTTGCTGACAAGTCACACACCTACTAACAAAGATGGAGATATCCCGCTTCATACCCTTTCACCAATAAAACCTCATCATATCCTGATACATCTTCGTCACATCTGGATGGATAGAAAGCCTGGATCAATGGTTTTCCCGAAGTAACTCCTGCCTCAATCCATCTAAATTCGGGACACAAATCCAATTATTAATCCTCAAAATACCTCTATCATCGATCTGAGCTTAATTACCATCAAGACTACTACCACCAACCCTGCTACGAACACTCTCCTTAATCATCTTAAGCATCTCGTCCTCATCCCGCCTAGCAATGATCCGATCCAAAAGAGAAGAGGAAGAAACAACAAGCTGACGCAACATCGCCTTCTTCCGACTCAAAGCATCTGCCACAACATTAGCTTTCCCAGGGGTATAGTTGATGTCGAGGTCATAAGAAGCAAGGAACTCTAACCACCTAACTTGTCTCTGATTCAAATCTTTCTAGGTGAAAATATACTTCAAAGACCGATGATCCATGAAAAGCTCAAACTTAGCTCCCAAAAGGTGATGCCTCCAAAGCTTCAAAGCAAAAACCACAGCAAGCAGTTCCAAATCATGAGCAACATAATTGGCTTCATGGGTCTTCAACTGACGACTGGCATAAGCAATGACCTTCCCATCCTGCATCAGAACAGCTCCCAAACCTTCACGACAAGCATCGGTGTATACCGTTAATCCCTTATTTCCATTTGGAACGGTAAGAACTGGTGCGGAAGTAAGCTTGTGCTTCAACTCATTGAATGCAGCTTTACACTCATCACTCCAAATAAACTTAGCATTCTTTTGAGTCAAAGCGGTGAGAGGTGCAGCAATCCGAGCAAAATTCTCAATGAATCTCCGATAATAACCGGCAAGGCCCAGAAAACTACGGATATCGGTTGGAGTCCTAGGAGTTTCCCAATCCTGCACAGAATAGGGATAAATAAGGACAACCGAAAAGATAGAATAAATTAGCAAAGAGAGAGGAGAGAAAAGCTTACATTGATTGCAGCGATCTTGACTGGATCAACAGAAACTCCATTACCATAAATAATATGCCCGAGGAATTGGACTTCATCCTTCCAGAAATGGCATTTAGAAAATTTAGCCTTCAACTGATGATTTCTAAGAGTCTCCAGAACAGATTTCAAATACGACTCATGTTCTTCCTTAGACTTAGAGAAAACAAGAATATCATCAATAAAGGCTAGAAAAAATTAATTAAGCACATCACGAAAAACACGATTCATTAAATCAACAAAGAAAGCAGGAGCATTAGTCAAACCGAAAGGCATGATTAACCATTCATAAAACCCATTCACAGTATGGAAAGCAGTCTTGGGAATACTTTCCTCAGTAACTTTGAGCTGGTGAAAACTTGTGGCAAGATCAAGCTGACAGAAAACAGTAGCACCATAAAGCTGATCAAACATATCATTGATGCGAGGCATTGGATATCTGTTTTTCATAGTGAGCTTGTTCAGCTCCCTATAATCAACACACATCCTCAAAGATCCATCGGACTTGGTGACGAAAACCACCGCTGCTCCCCATTCGGAGTGGCTAGGTCTGATCAGACCCTTGGAGAACAAGTCCTCAATTTGATTCCTCAACTCAACCTTCTCACGAGGTGCCATTCTTCTAGGAGGAAGAACTACAGGTCGAGCTCCAGGAATAAGATCAATGCGGAAATCGATTTCCCGCTTAGGAGGTGAAGTAGTGACTTCACCAAATACATCAGGATAGAGTTTGACCACATGGGTCGACTGAAGATCAATAGGAGAAGAATCTAGAGAATAAATAAAGCTGCTAGCATAATCATGAGGCATACGACATTGAATAACCAAAGGATTACCCCGATCATCAACAAGAGAAACAGTTCAGGATTTACAAGAGATATGAGCATCATGATTCCTTAACCAATCATCTCCAAGCAATAAATCAAAAGTATCAAAACCAAGAACATAGAAATCACCACTAAAGCGATGATCAGAATGGAGAAGTTTCACTCCTCTACAAATCCTACTAAGGTTCGCGGAACCCCCAATAGGATTAGAAACCCATAAAGGAACAAAAGCATACTCAGGAGAAAGGCGATGCTCAAACTTATCACAAATAGCCATAGAAATACAACTATGCGAAGCTCCAGTATCAAATAAAACACAAACATGATGCTTAAATAAATAAAAGGTGCCTTGGAGAGTACCTTGGTTATCACTTGGAGCTGGAGCAGGTGCAGGTGGAGCAGGTGAAGAAGCAGAGGTAACAACAAAAATACCAGACGGCTTGCCCTTCTGATACAAAGGACAATCATTCTTGAAATGACCCGGCTGCAGACAGACATGACAGAGGTTGTTCCTGGTATTCTGAGGTGGAGGAACATCAGCACCAACTGAATTAGGGCAACTATTTGCATAGTGTCCCTTCCGATCACACTTGAAACAGGTGATGGTAGATAGGTCGATAGGGTGCCTTTGAGAAGGAGAAGATGAAGATCCCAAACCCGGATTCTTAAGCTAATTCTTCTTCTGCTGATGGAAATTTGGCTTTCTCTTCTTAGAGTTAGCAGAGGAAGACTGAGATGAAGGAGCACTAGCAACAGCAGGACCCTTAGAAGTAGGGTTCTCATAACGGATAGCATATCCATAAGCTCGGTGAAAGTGCCATGAACATGAGAAATGAGACGATCATAGAACTCTGGGCGAGCTCCAGCTATGAACTTCTCATTCTTCTTAAGTTAGGTGTCAATAAGGCCGGGACCAAACTTGGAAACTTCATTGAACTTCCGCTCATGCTCAGAAAAGGACATGGTACCCTGCTTGAGATCCATAAACTCACGATAAAGCTGAGATTTCCCGGCTTCGGGCATCCATTTTGCCACAAAAGCCTCCCTGGAAAAGATAGATAAGCTTAAGATAGATTTTAAAGAGAAAAAGATGAACATAACACAAGGCAACACAAGAGATACCTAAACTGGTCCGAAGAAATATCTGCCTCCACAGTTTGAGCTGTGACAGACTCCCACCAATCCAAAGCTGCTTCCTTCAACTGCCAAGCTGCCAATTGATGCTTTTGCGCATCAATAATCTCCAAACCAGTAAAAATCCTCTCAAGACTCTTCAACCACTGTTGAGCCTCTATGATGCTCTCAAATCCAGTAAACTTGGTACCACCAAGTTGAGTAAATTCCTTGCAAAGAGTAGTGAACCTGATGGGTGCAACAAGCTCGGGAACTGGGGCAATACCATGACCCCTACCTTTGGCATTCCTATGATTCATCCTAAAAAATCAAGAATGAATTTTAGGACAAAGGTAAAACAGAAAGACAAAGATAAGATTCAACTAGAAATGGAAATCCTAATCAACGAATTCAAATAAACAAGATGGATTCGAAAGGAATGAAGTTAAGAAAATGAGATTTTAAAACAAAAAATTTTTATATCCAAAATAATGTTTTAAAATCTTTTAAAATCATTTGAAAGTCATTTTTACTTAAAAATACGTTCTCTCACAAAGAAATGATTCTAAGATTGATTTCACTCATTCTAGGGTATTTCTACCCTATCTCTAATGAGTTTTTGCTCCATAGGCTAAGGTTTGCTTAAAACCTAACCTCTGATACCAAATGTAACTACCCACTATTTTAGATCATTCAAATCGACAATAAATCCACACATGTCGGACTTGAATAATACAAACAACAGATTGTAAATAAATTTGGAGCAAATAAAACCAATCACAGAATCACAGACACAGAATATCATAATAACTCGCAACGGAAAATAAAATAAATAGTGGTTCATGAAGCCACTATAATACATAGTCTCAAAACAGATTCAAAATACACAGTTTGAAAACAGATACAACAGAAGTCTGAATACATAAGTTCACAAATACATAAGCAAAGTTGAACAAAATAACTGAAATGGAAAGACAACTAGATATGCTGATAAACTCCAGAAATCTCTAGCTCTAGAAGGTGAATCCAAAGCTGTAATACTCAGGCTGACCGGAGCATTATGCAAAACACAAACACTCGAGTCAGGATATACATACTTATACAATGTAAACCAACTCAAGTGAACTGTAATAGAAATGCACAAGTAACTTAAAGAATGCTGGGGATCGCCCATTCTTTAAGGATCCGTTAAACTATCTACTATGTAGTAATATACGCTATTATAATAATGTCTAAAGTAAAGTAAACTTACTTTTAAATAGCGTTAAGGAGTACCCATATCCCCCTTAACACATAATAGTCCCAGTAGTCTATCCAGTATCAGCGTACCCCTAGATAGGGAGCTACCCTCAATACTCCACAGGCTACGGCACAAAACCAAACTCGTAGTAAAGCTCGCTAGGGTAGGTGACACGGCACAACGAGGCAATGCCAGGGTAGATATACCAATTACGCATCCGGGCTGGTGGAAACGCATAGCAGCCACTACCGCCCACCTCGAGCCACACTCCTAAAATCAAGGGGTGCACCCAGTCAATCACAAAGTAATAGAATGGTATCGAAGAAGTGTGTCCGATCAAAGGTGCTACCTCATTGGCCCGAGAATCGCTCCTGTTTAGCCACCTTATGCCAACTCACGGGAGTCGGATCCATGTATATACCTTAATAGGATCGTCGCCACCATCCTACTTCATTCTGGAATCTCCACCGCGTACACAGTTGTTAAAGTGGTTTTTGGTATCGACAGAGAGTATGTCCATATCCGATCCCGGTCTCTTTAACAACCAATCGTTATTATAACCCGTGGTTATAAATTTCAAAATGGTTTATATTCCAAAAATCAAAATATCATTTCCATTTCAAAAACCAACATTTCAAAAACCCAAATCAAAACGATATCATTTCTATTTCAAAATATATATATTCATTTGAATCATTTAAATATGAAGTCATTATACTTTCAAATCAAATATTTAATTTCCAGAATTTATAGCATTTCTAAGTTCATTCATTTGATTACAACAATTTCAAAACATTATATTTTTAGAAAACAGCAGCACTTATAAAGTATTACGGTAGATATAGTAGTATTTCAAAACATTGTTAAATTTCAGAAAAAGCATCACTTACAAAGTGCTACAGTAGGTATATTTGTTTCAAAACAGTTCAGTTCAGCAACAACAGCACTTACCAAGTGCTACTGTAGCCCTTTTGGTTATTTCAGGATATAGTTTACTTTCAGCAACCACAGCACTTACCAAGTGCTGCAGTAGCTTTATTACTTCAGATTTTTGTTAGCTTCAGCAACAACAACAACACTTACAAAGTGCTGTAGTAGCCCTTTATTTATTTCAGAACTTAGTAGCACTTAGCAAATGCTGTCTTAATACTACAGCATTTCGGAAGCGCTACCAATATTAATTCCAGATTTAATATAAAATTTCAAAAACATTAAAATTTCAATTTTTAGCCATTTTAATTTATAAAATCATATTTTCCGCTTCAAAAATGTTCATTTGGATATCATTTAACTTATGATTTTGTAAAATAAAATTTCATTAATAATTATTCAATTTTTAAACAACAATTTACTTATTAAGCCAAAGTGCACTATTTTCTTAACTTTTGTATTTTAACAATTAACTTAATACTTTACTTTAAAATACCATTTCATTTAATAAAACTAATTTTCCATTTTATTTACTTAACTTAAAGTTTTCCCTTTTAAAAGCCAAATTTCCCAAATTATCAAGTTAAGTCATATTTTCAAAATACCCTTTTCCCTTATTTACTTATACATTTTACTTATAGAAAATCTCTAAAACTTTATTTAAATCATTTAAATCCAAATTAAAGTTAAAACATCAAAAACTTTACATTTGAACACACTTAATAATTTTAAGAAAATATATAAAATAACCATGGGTCTGTATAATATTCACTAACCAAGGTTAAGTGATACGGATAATATATCATTTCAATCCGTAATATAAAAAGAAAAATCTGGGTTCTATCATTTCAAACCCGCAATCCCAAGTAAAAACAAATACAATTAAAATCACTCGAGCCTATCATTTTAGCCCATAATGATTTTTCCTTATTCTAATGTCCGTTCGGGTATGTATCATTTCAATCCATAGTGATAGGGAACTTGTAGTGTGAGAACAGTAAATAAATGAACAGTAGAACATATAATATCATATCAGATGATGTAACAAATATATAAACAGAATTTAACATCATATAAACATATCACAGGCATATAGGAACATATCAATATAACATATAAATTTTTATAATTCACATGCAATTGTTTCACAATTATATAAGTACGAATGTCTAGAGTGAATAACTCACCTTTTTGAAGCTAAAGATCAATTCAAAACAAAAATATCCACACACCGCAAAGCACGAGAAGGCACGATAAGATTTGCGAAGAAGTAACAACCAAATTCAAATCTTGTAATCAAATAAATAAAACAAATATAAGTATGGCTTAACAAAACAAGATATGAATTCAACAATGAAAGACATGAATAGATTTAAAACAAATATGGGTTTTAACCACAAGTGGGCTTGACCACATCCTCTATAGGCTCGGCTTCATCACCCAAAGGCTCGGCCATGGTGTTTAGATGCAAGCTTGGCTAGGACATGGGATCACAAGGCATGGCTAAGACATGGAAAAGGGGTAGGCAAGGCAAGTAGAGGAAAAAAGCATGGATTTAGTGGAGATTGGGCTCGGCTTATGTCTAAGGTGGCTCGGCCTATGTGCTAATTTGGTCAAGTCAGATCTGGATTATGGCTAGGAGATGGAGATGGTCATGGCCAAGGTAAGGTGGTGGAGATAGACTAGGATTTCAAGGCAACAAAGGAGGGGTTTGCATCCATAGGCTCGGTTAGGGCTTATTATTATTGTTTGGTGATGAGATCTTCATCTATGGTCACGTCATGGTCATGGGATGATGATTAGGAGTTGTTGGCCGTGGAAGGTGGTGGTGGAGGGGGAGTTGTGGTGGGCAATTCATGGTGGCCGAACCTTTTCCTTAAAACAAAGAGAAGAACAAAAGAAAATAGAAGAGGAAAAATAAGAAAAAAAAAAGGAAGGAGCCATAGAAAACTTACAATTTTTTTTCTCAAGAATGAAAATGAACGTGACAATGAGATGTGGGAAAGCTTTTGTACGTGGATAAGTAATTACTAGAGGAGTTTCTTCACGGCTAATCAAGTAGAAAGAAATGGCATGTAATTAAATGTTTTAAACGGCTAAAGATTTGAAGGGATTTGTTACCTATTTAATAAAAAGAAGCAAATGGAAAATGAGGTGAGATACTCTTCTTTTTCACGTGAATTGATAGGGTATGAACGGCTACAATTTAGGAACGACCATGGTAGGAATTTAAAGAGGACAATCAAATAAATGCAAGAAATAAACCAAATATAACCTATGCCAAATTAAATCAAAGTAACATACGTCTAATAAATTTGTTTCCTAGCCATTATTACAAGATATATATATATAAAGAACATTCAATAAATAAAAATAAAGTTTATACAAACACAATAGAAAAATAAAATAAGGAGATGGATATAGAAACATATAAAATAAAACGCAGAAATTAATTGCTTTTAAAACGCTGTATGTTATCCAATTTACAAAGTATAAATCAGAATTTAATGAAACGAAAAAGCAGACTGGATATTAGAATTATATCCAGCTTCAAATAAAAAGATCAGAATTATAAAAATTTAAATTTCAAAATTTTCAAATAAAAGTCAAAGTTTGACAAAAATATAAATTTGTCAGAAATTGTTTATTTTAATTATATTTGGAAATAAAAATGGAAACAAAAATCCAAATACATTGGAAAAATTCCAACTTTCAATTTAAAATGATTTAAAAATCAAAGTTTCCAAATAAAAATAAATTTAAAATATTTACAAAATTTTTGAGTTGTTACAATGGTCGTGCGGCCTGTACGGTCAACGAGGGTATGGTGGAGTCATGTTTTACATGGGGGGCTGAGCTTGAAGAGGATGTGTCGAGATGGTGGAGATTGCAGAGAGAAGCTCGTCTGATTCGTTGGTTTGTGGTTTCGTCGAGCCATTTGCCATGTCTGTGGGGGGACGTGCACATTGCGTGCATTGTGCGTGTACAAGAGGAAGATAATTGAGTTGGAGAAGAAGATGATGTATGGTGGGATTTGTTAATTAATATGTAATTAGTTATTATATTATAATTTAAAAATATCGATAACTTAAATTTTTAATAACTCTCTCATACGAGGTCCAATCGAGGCATGAATTTTTGGGTTGTGCTCGTAATGACGTAAGCTTCACAATGGAGCTAGTTTGGAAGAATTTGGAGACATTTGAAATTAGGGCTAAAATCGGTTGTCATTCGGTTTTAGTTTCAAATCGGAACGCCTCGACGACAACAGAAATTTTGGTGAGTTAAACTCAGCTTTTTGGTGAGATAAGTATATAAGTGCATTTTCTAAGTTGCGAGGTGTAATGTGTGTGAATATACTTATACCGCTAAGATAAGTATATGGATGTTTACTAAGTATTGAAAATATAGGGATTGGTGGGTATATCTTTGTAAAATTATTTTTATACAAGTAATTTACAAAGTGATTTTAAGGGATGATAGATTTATTAAAGGAGGCTAGTGATTGCTTATGTGCTTAACCAATATTATTTTTCCCTTTTGAAATAAATCCCTGATTTAGATGTGTGTTGTTGATAGTTAAATAACCGGCTATCAAATCTTGGCCTAAATATGTAATCCTTCTTAATTTTGGTGGTACGGAAATATTCCATACTTAACACCGAAGGATTTTAACTCTGGAAATATCTAGGAGAAACACGGGAATTATATGGTACAGTTACTGTCGATGATGCTATATTGTACGTATAAACTTGTTTCATCTTCTAGGACAAACAATGAGGAGATCCGTCTACTTAAACAATTAGGGGGTGATCCCCGCTTTTGTGTATTGTCTAATTATTTCCTAAAGAACCAGTATTGAGCATTCCGAAAAATCGATGATTGATTTTTGGAGCGCTAGGGAAGCGGAAGAGTGTACTCATAAGAGATGACTCGAAAACCGTAATCACTCTGAAACCATATATGGTTCCATAGAGGAGTTTCGTGATATATTGAGATGTTGGAATTAATGTGTGGTTCCAAGACCCGTTGGGGTATGGGAATCCATGTGGGATTCCATGGTCTATTTTGGTGGCGGTGCGTGAGCTGGAATGCTGGACGTAGCCTCATCAGTGGTATTGACTAAAACCAAAGAAAATAGTCATGGCCAGTAGGGTTAGCAAACCCATAGGGTGTAGTCGGCTCCACCTAGACATTACTTACAGCTGTTATGCATGCATAGGGCGATGCATTCGGTCTTAGCGAGACCAGCTATGTTTTCCTATGGTATATCACTAGGGATGTATGCTGCTTCAGAAGGATATCTCTGATCCTTGTGCAAGATGACCGTTTCTTGAAGTACTATGGCCACCTCCATGGAATCCTACACAATTAGTGAACGTGCCTTATCGATTTTTGATTATATACCCAGTATTGTTGTGATGTACACTCATGAGCATCACGACTAATTGACTATTATATTTTTCACACTTAGACATTATTATAATATCAATGGATTTTCTATAGAAAAGGTTTTTGTTATCGTAAGGTAAACCTTGTCTGTGTTTATGTGCAGTATAGTCTTATGAGGAATTTTTGATTTCAAAGAATTTTATAACTTTAAAATCCAGTTGGGTGTTTTTTCATGCTAGTTTTCCAGATTGACTCTGGTGTTATTTTATTATAATGCTCGGGTCAGACCGAGCATATTTACAGATTTTAGTTAGATGCTTTAGAGCTTTAGAAGACGAGCTAGAGGCCTAGACGTATTCACGTATATAGTTATTTTTCTCCTGTGTTCATTGTTGTATTTTATCAGCAATTGTGAGGACAGGTTGTTATAACTGTCCAGACTGAAATAGGTTAGTATGCTCTGATTAATGTTTTGTATATACACACATTACAATTTCTTCTTGTGTAAAGATTTATTGTATATTATAGATTATTCGTTCCGTTGTGAGATTTTGTGTTGTTTAGTTTTCTTCTCATCTTCTTCCTTCTTTCTTGTTTCCTAATAATCGGTTTTCTAGCATTCGATTGCTCAACATGCGATATAGTGGACGTATTAGTGTTAATTTTTAGGAGTGGAAAATCCTGGTTGTTACAGATATAGAATAAGTTCTCCTTTGTTCTAGTAAAATGAATCAAGTGCCTCTAATTTAGGAATTCAATTACATATAATTAACTAAATATTAAAAATGGAAAAAAGAAATATGAAAATATACATCACATTGAAATTTAGCCTGAAATCACTAATAATATTGATAATCACATTCATCACAAATAACAAACATGTAAAAATTTAAATGAACAAAATTACATAAATTCTCTAATATTTAAACATTTTTTATAAAAAAACTCAAGTGTACTTTTCCATAGTTTTAAAATTGAATAAAGTCGGAAGTTAGAGTTTTAAAAATTTAAAGCATTAAGAAAAAAATCAAACTATTATTCTTAAAACGAAAGCATAGATAATTAATGCTTTCAACAATTTAAGTTTATAAATGTTGTGTTAAATTCATTTTGAACTAAGATAATAAAAGGAAATAAATAATTATATAAAACTAATCTCAATTTGTAGATTATAAAATGATTAACAATGATTTCACATACATAAAATTATAAAATTTAATATATTTATTATTACAAATAAATATAAATTGTACAAAGAAATATATAAGCATATATATTTATTGACATATGCAATAGAAAGTTGAAGTAATTATTATAAATACATTTACTATGTTATATTTTAATCAAAAGAAAATTATTATTTGTATTTTAATATATTTCCTTTTGTTTTGATTTAAATTTTTAATTAGAGGATTAATTACATATTAATTATCAAATTAATTCTTTTTAATGCTAATTAAATGAATTAATTATGATTAATGGACATATTCATTCAATTACAATTGAACTACTGAACACTAAAGAACAAAAAATATAGGCATGTTCGTTTTAAATAGTAATAACTAAATTATCATATTTTCAAACCAGTTAAACTACACATACACTTTAGTGAATTCATAAAAATAGTCTATTTTTCTATGCTAAGTATTTAGGTTTAAAATCTAAAAACGTAAAAAAACTAAACCTAACCTTACCTTTTGAAATTAAAAGCATAAATGAGAATCACTAGTTTCACAACTTGACTTACTAACTTCTATGGCTAATATATCATTCATTAATAAATCATTTTAGTATATTAGCTTCCAAAAGAAAACTAACTTGTGAACTACCTATCTTCCAATTATGATGATTCCAACCACTTGAACATGATATAACAAAGATACATTTTGAGAATGTGTATTTAAGTAGAAATAAAAAGCTAATATGATAGAAAAAGTATAATTATTCATGGTGTTGTTGATGGAAATAAGAATGTCGCAAGGAGAAACCTGTGAAATAAAGAGCTAATCATAATTTTACCACTATTTTATGCAAACCGAATTAGAAAATATTATTATAGCTTAAAATGTAATATTATCTAATATATATAGCATAACATAACATAATAAATGCACATAGAACAAAAACCTTGTGTTAGCTTATATTTGGAACAACCGAATAATATTTTTCTTCACTTCAAACATACATGTAGATGTAATAACTGACAATACAAAAATTAATATAATTCAAAGCAAAATAATGTATCACCATAAAAATTTACTTATAACTACACATGAAAATACCAATTTTAAGAAATTACTTGTGGAAAAAATTATAAGAAATTATATGATTATAGTTTTAATTCTAGAATATTTTAGTATTAAAGAGAATTAATATGTAACTAATTTTCTCACTAAATTAAATTAAAAATAAAATAGATTTTATTGTAATTAATTTTTTAATTACTTTGAATTCAATCTGGTCCAAATCAAAAGAAATTAATTTGTTTTAACAATTAAATGGTAATAATATTTGATCTTATCTAACCTATGTTAAAATAGTTCGATTAGAAATATTATAAATAATTACATCTTCAATGTATAGTTACGAAAGAACATTTCCGTTTCCAAAAAAATTAAAAACATTATAGGATAAAAAAACATCACCAAAAATCATAGATAATTTCCTCAACATTTTTTAATATCACTAAGATTTTGGTGGAAACCATGAATGTGAGTTTTTGTGAATATTTCATAATATATTATACAGCATAGTAGAAAAATATATAAAATGCAGATCAGATAAGAAGGATAATACATAGTCAAAACTAAACTTGTACAAAATTTTAAACTTTCCTATTAAAGATATTTGAAAATTCTACTTGTGCATTAAAATATATTCCCTAAACTATTTCATGACAAATTATTTATTATGTTTTCTTTTACTTTAAGTATAAAAAATTTCTCACAACTTTACTTTCTTATATATTATGCTTGTGTGAGAATAAAAGACCAAATTTACCTTTATTTAATTATGTAGAACAACTTAAGGTCTATTGGTATCCATATGCTAATAAACACAATAATTATTCGAAAAATATATGAAAGACCAAAGTCATAATCTTAAGAAAAAACAAAAATTAAATGGATTTTGATATAAAATGTAAGGAACAAAAAATAGTTCTACTTTACCTATAGCAATTTTTCAAAAAAACTGAATATTCAAAGATATTTATGCACTAATAAATCCAATAAACCCCTACAAAATAAATGAAGAATACCATATAAAAAATATACTAATCAAAACAAAAAAAGAGAAAACGAAAATTTGATCAGAAAATTTGGATCAGAGACCGAAGTCGTTAATTTTTGGAACAATCGAATAATTTTTTTCCTTTACTTCAAACATACATGTAGACGTAATAACCAAAATAATACAAAAATTAACATAATTTAAAGAGAAATAATGTATCATCATAAAAATTTACTTGTAAATACACATGAAAATACCGATTCTAAGGAAATACTTGTGGAAATCATTATAAGGAATTAGATGACTGTAGTTTAATTCCATAATATATTAGTATTAAATAGAATTAATATGTAACTAATTTTCTCACTAAATTGAGTTACAAATAAAATAATTGATTTTTTAATTGCTTTGAATTAAATCTGATCAAAATATTTTTTTATTGTTTTAACTATTGAATGGTAATAATATTTGATATTATCCAACCTATTTTAAAATAGTTCGATTATAAACATTATTAATAATTACAACTTCAATGTATGTTACGAATGAACATTTTCATTTTCATAAAAAATAAAAACATTACAAGATAATAAAAAAGTCATAAAAAATCATAGATAATTTTCTCACCATTTTGTAATATCACCAAGAAATTAGTGGGAACCATGAACGTGGGTTTTTATGAACATTTCATAGTATTTAAACAGCATTGTAAACAAATATATAAAGTGCAGATTGATTAAGAAGGATAATACCAAAATGGACTAAAGTAAGTTCAAGTGACTACGACTACAAAAAGAATTTTTTTTAAAAAAGTTTCCAATATACGTAGTTAAAACTAAACTTATACAAAATTTTAAAGTTGCATATTGAATATATTTAAAAATGCTACTTGTGCATCTATATTTTTTACCTAGACTATTTTATGACAAATTATTTTTTATATTTTCTTTTACTTTAGTATAAATTTTTTCTTACAACTTGATTTTTCTTATATACTTATGTTTGAGAATGGAAAAAAAGACCAAATTTACCTCTGCTTAATTATATAGAACAACTTAAGGCCTATTGGTATACATATGTTAATAAATAAAATAATTCTTTGCAAAATAAATGAAAGACCGAAGTCATAATTTTCAACAGAAACAAAAATAAATCGAAAATGGATCTTGATACAAAATGTAAGTAACAAAAAATAGTTCAACTTTACTATAACAACTTTTCAAAACAAGAATATTCTATGATGTTTATGTATTAATAAATCCAACAAACTCCTGCAAAATAAATAATGGTAAGCACACTAATCAAAACAAAAATAAGAAAAAAAAATTGAATTTGGTTAGAAAATTTGGATCAGAGACCGAAGTCATTAATTTAGGACAAAAACAAATTCAAACTCGAATTATAAGAATAATAGGTAATAAAATAAAGATCGAATCTTTAATTTGAGCTATCGATCCAGTAAGCGAATGTTTAGGGCGACTTTTATATATATTTTTCATAACATTCCAAAGAACCTAAATGCACCATGTAGAAAAACAACAATCGCAAAACATGAATAAAAATCAAAAGTAATTATGGAGTATATAGAGGTGAAGAACTATTAACGAATTCAATCAAATTGTAACCATATCAAAGATAATTATGATATTGATATATAAATTGTTTGAAAAGGAACCCTGATTTGATATATATTGCACTACAACAAAATACCCCTTTTACAATGGGCAATGTCCGTTGTAATAGGGGTTTCGCAACGAGCCTAGGCCCGTTGTATTATGCGATGTTGTAATAGAGTAGATAAATTTTACAACGGTTCTTGCCCGTTGCAATAGGGGTCTTTTGCAACGGTTTTTACCCGTTGCAAAAGGTTCTTTTACAACACTTTTTGCCTGTTGCAATTAATCCTTTTACAACTGTTTTTGCCCGTTGGAAAACTGTATTTGCCCGTTGTTAAAAAATTCAAATGGGAAAAAAAACTACTACAATGCATGTGTAAAGTTTAAGCTAATTTGAATTGAAACAAAATTATTATACTAATGATAACCATATTTATTCATATTTACTAAAAATAGCAAAAGAAATTCATATTTCAAAATAACAAAAAGATTTATCTATTCACATCATTCATAAGGCTATACATAGTTACAAAACATCGAATATAAACCTAAACTAACATAACTATTAACTTCAGTCTTTATTGCTATAGGCAAAGCTATAAATCAATAACCATAATTGCACTTGATTTGGTCATACTACAAAAAAGGTTAATTATAAAAGAACAGTAATAATATAATGACAAAAATGTATTATTGCTTCATACTACAAAAAACGGAAGGAAAAAAAGCTTTTAGTGTAGTAGCATTTGGTACTCATAAAGTTTATATGCATATAATATTGGCAAGTCAAATCAAAACCAAGTAGGTGAAATGCCAAATCATATATCCATTGTTAAAATCATAACAACATTATGTCAAAAAGAATATAATGGCTTCAACCAAAATAATGATACTTGCCAAAAGAGATTGCGCAGCTCTTTGCATCTCTTTTGATGGCTCCACTAAATTGACATGCTTTAAAGACTGTGGCCAAACATTTCTCATTGCCCTTCATTTAATTAATTTGCTTATTTAGAAGAAGAAGAAATAGCAAGAAAATTCGAACAATAAATAAGACACCATCTTCGTAGAAAACTTACCAAAGTGTTGAACCAGGCCCTGCACCAAAATCTAAAACCTTTGAAGGAGAGAAACCAGGCAGTCTTCGACGTACCTGCATAATCAAAAGAATTATATATTATAGTTGAAATATACCAGGAAAATACCAAAAATGGACAAATCAATAAAAATAAACCTATTTAAGAACACGAAAGCAAGTAGAGTAAACAGCAGGCATACGTGAAGCAACATAAGCTATAGTCTGATCTTCTTGATCGAGAAGAAATTTACCTCAAGAAGAAGTTCCTGAGCTACAACTTCAGATTCTTTTTTAAATGAATTTGGGTACTTATGCATATGAATACTTGGAATTGTGAATTTTCTTCTATTTTCCATCTCATTGTCCAGCTTCTTCCTGTAAGCTATCACTGCTTTTACAAACTCCTACATAAAAAGACAGTAATAAATCTCTTTGTTGATTCTTCATAAAACTCCTACACTATTCTAGTAAAATAGAATGAGCCTTCTCAAACAATAATTTGATAGCATTTTAGTCACTGAACATTACCTATGTTTCTTGCTTAAATGATATTGTTTGTGTAGATTTAATAGCATTTTAGCTACATATATAGTCTGTAAATTTCATTTTGAGCATTTATTCATTCAAGCATAAAAGAAGTAAAACCAAAGAAAAGGCCAAAAATCATAACATGGACAACACAAAAATAATGGATAAGAGAAAGGGACTGGCGCGTTACGAGTAATGGCACTAAACCATCACATTATTAATGAATATTTTTTTACAAAATATAAATGAAACCGAACGAACTTTCACTCAAATTTTTATTTAGATATCCATTGTATAAATTCTACATTGCATGTATTCTCAATTTAATTACAGATATACGACGTCAAATCTAAATCACATCAAAAGGGGAATTACCTCAAAGAAAAAAAAGAAGCTTGAGCAGCATGAACAGCAGCCTTGGCTAGGGTGGTTTTTGAGCAACCTGGTAACTCATGCAAAATAACACCACTCACAGGTGAAATCCCCAGTCCAGCAAATGCATCAGCATACTTTATTGGCCATTCCACTGCCTGTTTAAGTTTTTCCTAATATGACCATTTTAAAACTAGATAAGAATCAGAATGTCATAGAAACATTCTTTATAAAAAAACATAAATCAATACGCAGTTAGTTACTTTTATATCTTTCAATCCTCTAATATTATCCCAAGTCACCTTTGCAATTTCCTTACCGACACCTTTAGTTATACTTGGACGCTGCATACACAGTGCATTTTCCCAATCATGCATTTTTAACTTGATTTTGTTGTCATATATACCAGTTTTCAACATTCTTGGTATGCAAGCCTTGAAGCCTTACAGCATAAAGATTGCAAATCAGCGCCTACATATCCATTCGTAGATGAAGTAATATTTTGCAGATCAACATTGTCGTCCATACAAAGATTTTTTGAGTGAAGCTGCATCATGTCTAGATTTATATGATTATCAGTTAGGACTGAATTAATTGTATAATTTGTTATGTCCTTGACTCAATAGCAAATCCAATCTCATTTTACAAGCAAGACAATCAGTCATGATCACCTAAACATTTTCTAAACAAAATGATAACCAAAACAATATACATCTCAACCAATTTCAAAGATGCATATATCTTGATTTGAATCTAGCACCAACATATGCATATATCTTGAGCATTTTCTACCTTTTATGTCATGTACATGTTATAGCAAAAGAAATACATCATACTTTGTCTATTAAAGAATCACGTGCTTTTAAATTAGAATAGAAATTATGATAGAGAATTCAAAACTGATTGATTTTGTTTGACACGTGCTTAATTAATTAACTGTCAAACAAATGGATGCATCAGTTTACCATGAGTTTAAACATTATTAACTCAAAACTGACCGAATTTGTTTGATATGTGCTAGAATCAGATTCTACACCTAAAGGTAGAGAATTCAAGACTATATACACCAATTTCAACACTTCATTTAGTTATACTTCATACTATCTAGTAATAAAAATATACAAATTAAATTTATGAGTTTCTCCGAAGCTCAATCTATTGTTTTCCACCAAATTAAGTTTATAAATTTTAGTATAAAATATGTGTGAAGTGTGAACATTATTAAGCAACAAATCTGCATATATCTGCATATATTTGCATGTATGCTCTGTCATCACCAAACCATTCAGAAGTGCTGGCCGGTAATGTATTTGACCTGTACATACACACACCCTAGTACTGGCCGGTAATGTTGGATAAAAAATATATGTCCACGCAATTAAAAGGATGCTGCAAACAGTGACATAACAACAATTTGCATATTGACATATACATGTATTTTCCGTAAATCGGTATTTTGATTAGCTACATTATTAATTTATTCTATTTCACTTTGAAATTATGATTAAATGTATATAAAATTATTTAATGCAACTAATGCTGGCATGAAATTTATATTCTTATGTTCTATATGTATTTTCTTTGAATCATTGGCCACTTCTCCATACCGCCGTGTCAACAAAGCATACAGTTTGTTCAAGTATTTGAAATATAAAAGTAATTTTTTAAAGAAAACAATATATTCAAGTATTTTGAATATAAGAATTACCTTTTAAAGCATGTGTTAGTGATAAATCCACTTCCCGATAGATGGAGCAAACATCTTAACATCTCAGAAACAATCAAATCCACTTCCTCCTCCAAGTGTGTATATTTTATCACTCAAACTGGCTCCAGCAAGACTTCCTTTATCATGAGTAAATGGCAAGAATAAGGTCCAGCTTTCATTTCTTGGATTATAGCACTCAACTTGGTAGATAAAAACTCATCGGCTGTTAGAACAAAATAATAAGTATAAATCAATGGCATATGAGGTTATGGAAAATTAATGATTCCTGAACTAAACCATGACTTGCCATATCCACACCCAAAAACATAAACCATGTCACCTAATACAGCTGAGGAGGCATAACCACGAACTGAATTCATAAACCATGTTGGTAATATCTCACCTTCACAATCTCTACATCTGAAATCAACGACCTCTAGATCCGACTTACAACTTGCGAGCAACTGCTGCACCCAATTTTGAAGCAGCAACCACCGAATTTAGAAACTGCTATCTCTAAATCAAATTGCTGCATTATATTTGGAAACTCGCATCCAACTCGCAGCCTGAGATTTGCCCATGAGCCGACATGCCTGAGTGTATAAGTGGTTTCAATAGAATAAAGCTTTGAAAACTTTATTTCAATTGGGAGATGAGAGGAGAGATTTGGGAATGAGGATTTAGGAACGTGAGAGGCGGATTTGGGAACGTGAAAGTCGGGTTTGGGAACTAGGGTTTCAGGAAGAGATTTTAGCGTTTAAGTGAGAAGAAAAGGACTAGCAGACGGAAAATAGATTTTTGGGTAGAAAGGTGGGGATTGAAATTGTTGGGGGGAAACAATCTGAATGCTTTAGTATATTACTATTATAGTAAATTGTTACTTGCATATTATTATTTATACATTATTATTTTAAATTATCCAATAATGTAGTCTCCCATGTTTTTTATTAATAAAAATTAATT
Organism: Allium fistulosum; assembly: GCA_030737815.1. Lineage (NCBI taxonomy): Eukaryota > Viridiplantae > Streptophyta > Magnoliopsida > Asparagales > Amaryllidaceae > Allium > Allium fistulosum. The sequence continues at coordinate 48,079,980 of CM060906.1, forward strand.
ATTAAATATTACTTCTTATTTTTTAATTTTTAATTATCAATTGTACTTATTACTTTATAGTTATAACTAAATATTAATTATTAATACTAATAATTATGTTTATATTATTAGTTATTAATTATTAATAGTAATTATTAATAATTAATCATTAATTATTAAATGGTAAATTAATTATTATCATTAATTAGTAATTATTGATTATTCATTATTAAACTATAATAAGTTATTAAAATTGAAAATTAACTAATATTAAATATTAAACATTGATTATAATTATTAAATATTAAAATTCGATCATTATTAAACTATAGTAAATTGCTAAATAATAATTATTAAAATTGTAAAATTATTAAATAGTAAATATTAAACTTTAAAATTATTAAATAGTAAATATTAAACTTTAATAATTAGTGATTAGTGATTATTTATTAATAATCATTCATTATTATAAGTTATAAATGATTAATATAATATTATTAACGATTAATTATTAAATATTAATAAATAATATAATATTATCAATGATTAGTAATTAGTATTTAGTAATTAGTAATATAATATTATAATTAGTAATTAGTAACCTATGATTAATATAATTTTATTAATGATTAATTTTTAAATATTAATTTTAAGAAAGCATTGTAATCATTAATTATTGATTATCGAAAATTGGCAATGGACATTTATTACAACGGGCATCTTACGACCGTTATAAAATTGACACCTATTACAACGGGCATTTTTTGACCATTGTAAAATTGACATCTATTACAACGGGTGTTATGACCGTTGTAAAATCGACACCTCTTACAACGGGTATTTTGTGACCGTTGTAAAATTGGCTTCAATTACAACAGACATTTTGTGAACGTTGTAAAATCAGCATCTATTACAACGGGCCTGGAAGGACCATTGTAATAACATTCTATTACAACAGGCAGACATTACCCGTTGTAAAAAGGGCGTTGTATAGAGCATCTATTACAACGAGTCTGAAAGGACCGTTGTAATAGCATTCTATTACAACGGACAGTCAATACCCGTTGTAAAAAAGGCGTTGTATAGGTCATCTATTACAACGGTCCTTCAGGCCCGTTGTAATAGCATTCTATTACAACGGACAGTCAATGCCCGTTGTAAAAATGGTGTTGTAATAGGGTATTTTTGTTGTAGTATTTTTGTTGTAGGGTATTTTTGTTGAAGTTTTTTGTATAAATAAGTGGAGAAGTGGAAGAAAATAATTGTGGGATGAGAAAGAAAAAGGTGAAGATGTGAAATTACGAAAGAATTTTTTCTTATACTAAAAGTACGGAGAAGAGGAAGAGAATGTGTTTGGATTATTTAAGAATAACAAATGCAGGGAGTAAGGTTGATAAAAAACTAAGCTACGTATGGGAGAAATTAGTATTTTACAATAGAAACAAATTTAATTCCAAATGAGAATAATTAATTGTGCGGAGGTAAATTAATTTTCATTCTTGAATTAATGAGAGAAAAATATTTTAATTGAGACTGAATGAGAGATAAGAATACTAAAAGTTGTTTATTTTTTTTAATATGTAATAATAGAATAGAGAGAATAGGTTTGCTTTGTATTCTAATCCTTAAAAGCAAACATAATGACTTTATACTGTTTGACGGTAGAGAAAACAGAAGTGTTGCGTTGGGTATAATAAATGGACATAAAGGATTGGGTTGCATTCACCTACAACCAACTAATTTCACTTCTCACTAACTCTAGCCACGTTCCTAAAGTAACTCCCATCTGCTTCATTTGCTTCCCCTGCTCCACGAACTAACTCACGCTCTCCATTACTCCCTTTTTCATTTCTTTCTCTTTCTTTAAATAAACCACAAAAAGTTAGAAAACACATAACTGAAGCAACAGTTACATACTCACGCATTCTAGTAAGAAGTAGCTTCCTTTAAATACAATCCATTTTACATGCATCAATAAGAACCAAGCGTACAAAGAAACAAGTAAACAAATGTCTTCCTCACTGTTCTCGTACCAAAAACTTTCCACTACCAGGGAAGAAGACGACGGCCATCTCACGGAGAACGCGACAGGTAAAAAAAGCAGAAGAATATGGAAGTTTAAGATGAGAAAAAGGCGATGCACAAGATCGAGAATCAAAATGTTTGGAGTCAGAAACCTGGTCAGGAAAGTGATGAAAAGATTCAAAGAAGGGAAGCCATATGTTAAACAGTTGTTTGCTGGAAATTACTTCTTTATGCATGTTAATCCACCTTCGTGTTCTCATACAGTCAAAGCTGCAGCTGACAAGTTTGGGTTTAGTGGCTCTTTTTTGCCTGCTGCTGGTGCTAATTTTTACTGCGCTGGAAGAAAAAAACATGTTATGTAAGTTGCAACTGCTGAAGAAAATACAGAACTTTGTTTCTTGTTGATGTGATTTATCAAATGCAAAAAAATTTCTTTCTTTCAGTGATATTTTGGGTTAGTAGTGATTTACTGTGAGGATTTTGGATTGAATAATGTGCTGAAGTGCCAGTGGTTATCTCTAAATATAAGGTAAATGCAGCATTGTTGTAGAGTCTGAAGGCAATACATAGCAAAACTAGAGCTTGTTATAATATGCACAATCTTTAATCTTTTAGAGCATAAAAAAATGAGTAATGTTCTGGTAAATCATCTAAAACATAAAAGCATGTTCAACAATGATTGATTCAATAACGCGATCACCTGTAGCAAAATGGTTGAATTTGACGAAGATTCCAATGTAAAAGTGACAAAATATATAATGTAGTTTTTTCATGCCTTGAAGTCTGTATATGAGATAATATTATATGCAAGTTAATTTTATTGTGTTTTCTCTCTAATTTTTATTGCTATGATTGGAATAAAGGAAAGTACCTTTTTTTATATATATATTTATTTAATAAAGAAAAGTTGAGCCGAAAACGTTTGCAAACATTTTAGTTTTTCCATCCAGAGGGATCATATTCTGTTCGTTTTCTTTGTGTCAAAAGTTGTCAGTCAACCTTAAGACGTGGAGCGGTTATATCTCGAAAAAACGAAAATGCTTGGACGATTGATGCTTTATGTTGGACTGACTAAAAAGAATGGTCGGTTATGAAGAGCCATCTGAATCTCCTAACTCTACTCTTTAAAGTAGGATTTAAAAAAAAAGCTGTCAATTAAGGTTTTTAAATACGTTTCGGAAAAGGAACTTCAAGTTTAGATGATACAAAACCCCCAAATGTTGGTGGAGGCCCTCTCAACTCAAATCCTAGCAAAGCAAGACTAAGTGAAAACATCTTAGGTGCTAATTTGTAAGAGAATCTACTACACTTGAAGAGGGAGTGGTTAGAGAGTAATAAGAACATAGACCAATTTTAGAGCACATTTTACTGAGACTTGATGGTGCAAATAATGATGGTGGTGATGATAGATCATTTCGTGATGAAATAACAAAGATTGAATGTAACAACCCTCCTTCGGAATACCCAAAAATCAGTGTTTTACATCAACATATGATCTTTAATACCATAAAAGACATATTGTCGAGGTAAAATTAAAACAAACACCAAACTAAGACATCGATAAGATCTCACATCGGAATGAAAACATATAATAGATTAAATATACATGAACAAAACAAGAGAAACTGTATATATCTAACAGTCAACATTAGCGGAAGCAACCTATAAATAAATATAAATATAAAAATTAGAATATAACAACTTCCAATAAGGCGGAGTTCTGAATAAATATCCGATACAACATGTCTCATATACGAATAACAGATATGTCATGTACTACTAAAATATTAAGCATACATATCCAAAATATCAATGCCCTACCTCCAAAATGCGCCAGCTGCACATCTTAACAACATGTCCCTTAAAAACACCCGACTCTAAAGCTACTCAATCGAGTATCTAAGAGCTGTCATGACATATACATACAAATGTAGAATGCAGGTCAGACTTAAAGTCTGATGAGAGGAACTATCTCAAAATATTGTATATCAAAACTATATAAAGATAAAAAAGAAACAACAAAATCACATTCGGCCCTCTCCACAAACATGGCACTGGGATAATCCGGACTGCCCATAAACAAGTGTAGTAAACCCATCTCAATAGTATGGAATTATACCATAACCTGCTCTTCTCCTGTAATCAACGAATCAACACAACAAATATAGTGTGACTGCTATGTAACAAGATAATGTGATAACTGAAATCCCAATATACAAGTGTAGTGGTAATAAAAGTATTGTAATATATGTCTACACTATGCAACACACAAGGATAATATCAATCAACTAATATAATGCATACAATAACGATAAGCGATAGACATAGAATATAAATTAATGCTCATCATTACTGATGAGAAAAGTCCGCGGTAGACTCGTGCCCAAGGTAAATAGAGTCATTACCTAATTATACCATAAACTATGAGCCGCATCCATTGTGATCGGATTCGTGTAGATCTCATCGTACCCCTGTATCGAGCATAAATGATATATGATCTACTCTGATATCTGAAACCTAAGTCCGCGTTAGACATCCATCTATAATTCAAATTATAGTGATCCAACGATTTCCGTTGAGAGTCCAAAATATATAGAGTCGATATCTACATTTATCATGAACCACGAGCCACATCCAGCTTTGATGGAACTTGTGTAGATCTCTCCATACTCCTATAACAAGCATAAGTTATATATGATCTACTTTATATATTTGAAACCTATGTGGACCTCACCATACCCCTATAATGAACATAAGTGATAAATGGCCCACTTATATGATTGTCATCACCTCGCTCATAGCCATCAGGAATTTTTGAACAAATTCACATAACGTCTTGACAAAAGAAAACAAAGGTTGTATCCCTTATAATATGCCAATGGGACCACAATGGAACATCGATGTTGTGTGTATATCAAATATAACATCATGTAATCAAATACGCCTATCACAAACAAAGATTGGTATCTCGGTCATCATCTATCTAAATGCATGGTCACTATTGAAAGAAAAATATAATGGCCACTAATATAAGGCCAACATGATGCATGATTACTAATATAAAACCAATACCAGGTATAGTTGCAAAAATAAGACCGATATCATTCGTCAAACATATCTACCATAATGTCAAAACTAAGGGGCATAGACTAACTCTACTCAATCATACCGCTCACTATATGTGTCCGTGCAACCAATCGTTGCATCGATATCATATTTGATCATTATTGATCGCATGCGTATCACGATATCTTACATCTGAATCCTGAGCTTTGTATTGCATTCTTCATCCTCGAGTAGCTTATAGTCTTTCCCGATGTAACGCTAAAGCTTCACACGAACCCACACCAGAAACAGAGAAAGGACCTCCGCTTAAATGGCACCTGACCCAGGCTTTATGGCCTAGGTCTTTGCACCACTAGTTAACTGGTGGTTTACCACTTGTAAACCGGTGGTACCTTGTTCCGGGCAATAAAGCCTGGGGAAAGTAACACCCGATCTCTATGGCCGCTAACTCGTGTTTCGTTTCCTCCATTGCTTCGCCCGATGAGTTGCCTTGCCTTTTAAGCCTGCCTTTACCCCATCAGACATCCTTTGGAGTTCATTGGTTGACGTTTTGGAAGTGGTTCCTTACGTGTTCAAAAATCAACTTCGCTATGAAATCCACTCTATGCATGCGTAGAGTTCATCAGGCGATTATAGCAACCCAACTTCCTCTAGTAATGCCAAAGCGTACCCAACAGACCATCTAACCTCATATGACACCTACATGTGCTAGCACACTCATTCGTGCACATTTACACACCTGTACACAAGTCACGTGTCAGACTTCACCAAAGCGATTACTCGGGCCGATTACTCTTATGCAACTTAGCGCACACGATGGTCACTATGGCTACGTGAAATGCTCGCAGCGCTCTTGTACACATCAACATATAAATATATTCAAACAAATGCGTGCACGCGCACATAGACATATATAAACGGATAAACATACACAACAATTCTAATTACAATACATAAATTGTTTTGATTGTTATATTTCTTCAAATACACGTATACATATACTTACTCATATTCATATACACGCATATTTAAATAAGTAATTCATTTATTACTCAATCAAATCTTACTTTTATTTACAAAATCATTTCAAGAAAAGTCTAATATGATTTCATACTATTTTATAAAATTCCATAATTGTTTTACATAATATATTATTAACTTATTAGTCATTTGAGGCCTTTAAATACTTAATTACTTCATTAAAATTAAGTATACATCATAATATTAATTATTTTATAAAATCTTATTTACATTTTATAAATTCTTTACTTTATTTACAAAATCATATAATTATTTTATAAATGCTAATTAAGCTTCATTCATACTATTTTATAAAAATCACCTTATTTTATAAAATACATCTTTTACTTATAAAACCATTTATATACTTACATAATATTTATAAGTAAACAATACATTAATAAAGATCATTTCTTTATTTTTAGATTATATCCATAAGTATGAATTAAGCTTTGTTAACCTTCATAGCACTTTAATAATAAGTGCAGAATTCAAAACTTACTTAATTAGCTTATTAACTTTTCTAAAACCATTTAAATTAGTTTCGTTATCGTAACATCCCCCACTCGGAGGTCCAAGGCTAACTGCTACGAATGATGCAACCATCCATAGTTATTAATCCCCGACGACTAATTACAGTAATGTTAGATACATTGATATAACAGAAACACATGGATATGGAAAATTTTAAAAATCATAAAACTACTTTCATATTCCATTTCAAATCATTTCAACATTCATTACGTAATCCCATATTCGTGAAGAACATTAAGAGAAAATACAATTATTACAACATACGCCAATAATGACATATGAAGATGCCCCATTGGATGATCAAAGTATATATAACTAGGCAGTTAAACAACTTTGCTTTTACAACAAAACACAGCAGAATCAAAATAGAAAAGAACTCCTACTAGCTAGCTTGCCTCTTGCACGTCTCCGGAAGCTTATTTGTCTAAAGAGGTACCTAAAATCCTCAACTCTCAAACTACTCAAAATCAATTGAGTACTCGAGAGTTTAAGAGGAAAACATAAACTTCAAGTCGGACATAAAGCCTGGTATGGATAATAACCTACCATCAAACCATTTAGATATCTAGTGAGACCACGCCTCTTAGCAGAACGGGTTTTCCCTCACTAGTTTCTTATCCAAAACTTTATAAAAACCATATATTATGCTCCTGCATCCACAATGGTTAAATCATAACATTTCAAAATATTATGATGATATGCAAATAAGTAAATCAATTCCGGATTACCCATCCCCATTCATTTTGGCTATCTGTCTCAGTTATAGTTTTCGGGGTCAATATTAACCTATTAGTTTTCATGGGCTTACTAATAACCTATTCAAAACTTATGGACTCCCTGTCCGGTTTCATAGTTTTCATGGGATCACTAAGAACCTATTGCCCATGCCAATAACTTTATTGTTTCATGGGTTCTTCCTAAACCTATTCGTATCTCTAATAACTTTCCTCGTATCATAGTTTTAATAGGTTGACTAAGAATCTATTGACTTCTGTCAATAACTTTATCCAGATATAGTTTTCGTGGATTCACTACAAACCTATTGGCACCTGCCAATAACTCTTTTTTATGACATATTTTTTCATGGGTTTACTATGAACCTGTTGTAACATCCCCCTACTTGGAGGCCCAAAACTAACGGCTACAGATGATGCAGTCATCCATAGTTATTAATCCTCGGCTACCAAATACGGCAATGTTAGATAGATTGATACATAGAAATACATGAGAACGAAAATTTTTTAAAACATCAAACAAGATCCACATTCCATTTCAAAATACTTCAAATTCATTACATAATCCCACAATTGTTAACAACGTTCAGAGAAAATATTCTTATTATAACATACACCAAGAGCGACATATGAAGATGCCCCCTTGGATGATCAGAGTATATATAGGTAATTTAACAACTTTACCATTACAATAACAACACAGTGGAATAAAATTATAAGAGAACTCTAGATAGCTATCATGCCTCCTACACATCTCCAAAAGCTTTATTCGTCTAAAGAGGTACTTGAAAACCTTTACTCTCAAACTACTCAAAATCAATTGAGTACTCGAGAGTTTAAGGGGAAAACATAAGCTTCGAGTAAGACATAAAGCCTGGTATGAATAATAATCTACCATATCCAAATCCATGGATATCGAATCCGATTTCCAAACTCGGCTTCTGATGTTTGGCTTTCACTTATTGCAGTTTGCACACTGCCTAACCCACATGCCAACATCCCTTTTCATGCCTTCCCAATAGAAGCTCCTCTTCATATCTTGATACATCTTGGTCCCTTTAGGATGAATCGTAAACTAGGACCGATGACATTCGCCAAGAACTTCTTTCCTTAAGTCCTCGACATCTGGAACACACAACCGTCCCTTCTTTCTCAACCATCCACTCTGGTCAAGACTAAAGTCTTTCAGATCATCGATATCAGGTCCAACCTCAAGCCTTCTGATCTTCTCGGCTAATAATGGATCCTCCTTGTACTTAGAATCAATTCACTCGATCACCACTGGTCGAACTTCTAAACAGGAAAACATGGTAGTACTTTGACTAGAACTAGTAGTCGATCTTAACTGCACATACAGGTAGTCAAAGCTTCTAAATCCTTTCATTCTGCCAGCATAGCTAACACCACATTCTAATGTCTTTTACTCATAGCATCCGCTACTTTATTACCTTTCCCTGGAGTATACTCTATACCAAAATCATAAGCAGCCAAAAACTCCAGCCACCTCTACTGCCTCATATTCAACTCTTTCTGAGAGAATAAGTATCTTAAAGACTTATGATCTACGTATAGCTCAAATCTCTCCCCTAAGAGATAATGTCTCCAAATCTTCAATGCGAAGATCACCGTAGCCAACTTCAAATCATGAGTAGGATATCTCACTTCATGCGGTCTAAGCTGTCGTGAAGCATAGGCAATCACTTTACCCTTCTACATCAACACAACTCCCAATCCAGTTCCACGCGCATCAGTATACACCACCAACTCTTGGTTTTCGTCTAGAACTACTAACACATGTGCATTGGTCAACAAATGCTTTAACTTAAGGAATGCTTCCTCATATTTGTCGGACCAAACAAACTTCAACTCATTTCTGTTTAGCTTAGTCAAAGGCGTTGCTACATGCGAGAAATTCTTAATGAATCTCTGGTAATAGCCAGCAAGTCCAAGAAATCTTCTAATCTCAGTCACCGTCTTTGGTCTCTTCTAATTATTAACAGCTTTGATCTTATCTGGATCGATTGATAAATCCTTCTCTAAAACCACGTGATCAAGAAACTTAATCTCTTTCTTCCAAAAATGACACTTGGAAAACATTCCCTTTAGCTGATGCTGCCTCAGCGTCTCAAGCACAAATCTAAGATGATCTTCATGCTCTCTTTCATCCTTAGAGTATACCAAAATGTCATCTATAAACACCAACACGAACCTATCCAAATACTCTCGGAAGACTCGGTTCATCAAATCCACAAAGAAAGCAGGTGCATTCGTTAACCAGAACGGTATTACTAACCACTCGTACGAACCATATCTGGTCCAAAATGTTGTCAAAGGAATACTGTCCTCTACCACTCTTAACTGATGGAAACCTGTTGCCAAACCCAACTGGAAAAACACTCTGGCTCCACATAGCTCATCAAATAGTTCATCAATTCTCGGCAAAGGATACTTATTCTTGATCGTCCTTTCGTTCAACTTACAATAGTCGATACACATCCTCACTGACCCACTCAGTTTCTTCACGAATACCGTGGCCGCTCCCTAAGGCGAACTACCTGGGCTGATAAAATTCCTTCCTTCTAGATCCACTAGCTGCACCTTCAATTCCTTCGTCTCGGTCAGTGTCATCCTGTTAGGTGGTCTACTCATAGGTTCAGCTCCTGCACAAGATCTATCTGAAACTCAACAGCTTGTTTCGGTGGTAGTCCTATGACCGGCTCAAAGAAACCATCAAACTCTCTTGCTACCCAAACCTGAATTAATTCTTCTTCCACTTCCATTGCACTTAACAAAGCACAATTACTCCGGTCAGAACTCTCCATTGAGAATATGATTCGGTTATGACTATCTGGGTGTCTCAGTGATATCTCCCCATCCTAGAAAAATACCAAGTCTCATACCTTCTCAACCAATCCATACCCAAAATGATTCCAAAATCTACGAAATCGAAAACATAAAGACTGCATGCAAACTTATGACCTAACAAATCAAGTTCTAACTGGTCACATCTCATCCCTAGAGTTGCATACCCTCCAATTGGATTCACAGCCCTTAAGGAAGTAACAAGGTATGTGGGTTCTAAGCATAACCTATCAACCAAACACTAGGATATAAATGAACGTGATGTATCAGTATCAAATAGTATCCTAACTGGTATACTCTGAATCAAAAATGTACCTTCCATCACAGTCTTCCATTTTTCAGCTGCAGTTGGCTTAGCTGATGATGTTCCAATAGCAAAAACCTTTCCTTTGTTAGCCCTAACTAGTTCTGGACACTGATTATTTTAATGCCCAACTTGGTCACAGTTGAAGCACTTCACATTCTTCTTATCTGCAGCCTTCTTCCCCTTGTTTGACCTACACTCATTTGCATAATGACCCTTCTTGTCACATTTGTAGTAAACTAAATCAGCCTTTGCCTTCTTGGTAGCATCTCCCTTCTGGGCTCCCTACTTCTTAAAGAATTTTCTTTTCTTTCCCTGAGAACCTTAGGTTTCAACTGGCTTCTCTCTAGCACAAACAGCAAGCATCTCCTCATGGCGGATTACCAACTCCACAACCACATTACCAGGATTACGAATATGTGTCGGGGTTTCCCTAGCAAGCTCTGGTCTCAGTCCCTACATGAACCTCTCATTTCTTCTGATGTCAGTATCCATAGTAGCATACCCATATTGAGACAGCTCATCAAACTTAGTAGCATACTCGACTACCGACATCTCTCCATGAACTAGATCCATAAACTTTCTCAACAATGCTGACTTAGCAACATTAGACAAAACCTCTGTTCAAATCTCGCTCTAAAATCTACCCAAGTCAACTCCTCCTCCGGAACCCCAGGGGTAACACTATTCCACCAATGAAGTGTCGACCCTTGCAACTACCTAGAGGAAATCTTCTCTTCTACACATTATCCAAACCCAAATCAGCAAAGAAACGTTCACAATGCAACAGCCAATTTTCTACCTCTATGGCATCCACCATTCCCAAAAATGGTGTTCCACCAAGACTGGTGTAATCTCTGCTCAACTTAGCATAATTATTCTCAACTGGAGCCACAAGATTAGATCCTCCAACATTTCTAGCAACTCTAGCAGCAACTCTAGTTTGCATCACATTGACAAAAAACTGATACATCGCTCCCAAATCTACTGGCGGATTTCCACCACCCACATTGGCATCAACATTTTGGTTAGCATTAACCTGTCGACCTTGGTTCCACCTGGTATTAGGTCGAGCATTTCCATTGGTTATGGTGCTTCCTCCACCGAGATTTCCTCTTCCATTTCCCGCTTCCGTATCTTTTTTCTCATAAATCTGCAAACGATCCTTAGTAAGATACAAAAGAACGGTCTAAGAGAGGGGAAGACGTATTTATATACATATATCAAAAACAAGTACGTTACTACAACGTAATCCCAAACCCCGATCTTATTTTCGGATTCATTAGATTATGTTTGAAAATCTTTTAGGTTTGACTTTTCTTTTAAGTTTTCATAAACCTCTGCTCTGATACCAACTGGTAGCATCCCCCTACTTGGAGGCCCAAAACTAACCGCAACGGATGCTGCAATCGTCCATAATTATAAATCCTCGGCAACCAAATACGACAATGTTAGATTCATTGATACAAAGAAACACATGAATATGGAAAAAAATTTAAAACATCAAACAAGATCCTCAATCCATTTCAAATTCATTACATAATACCACAATCGTTAACTACGTTTAGAGAAAATATATTTATTACAACATACGCCAAGAGCGACATATGAAGATGCCCACTTGGATGCTTAGAGTATATATAGGCAATTTAACAACTTTGCCATTACAATAATAACACAGTAGAATCAAAATAAAAGAGAACTCTAGATAGCTACCATGCCTCTTGCACGTCTCCGAAAGCCTTATTCGTCTAAAGATGTACTTGAAAACCTCAACTCCCAAACTACTCAAAATAAATTGAGTGCTCGAGAGTTTAAGGGGAAAACATAAACTTTGAGTCAGACATAAAGCCTGTATGAATAATAAAATACCATTTCAAATCATTTAGATATCTAGTAAGACCATGTCACTTAGCAGAACCAGTTTTCCCCTCACTAATGACCTAAAACTTCTATAAAACCATATATTGTGCTCCTGCATCCACGATGGTTAAAACATCTGAAAATAATATGATATGATGATATGAAAAACAGGTGAATCAATTCCGGATTACCCATCCCCATTCATTTTAACTGTCTGTCTCGGTTATAGTTTCTAGGATTACTATAACCTAATAGTTTTCATGGGCTGACTAATAAACGGTTAAAATTTTATGGTCTCCCTGTCTTATTTCATAGTTTTCATGGGATCACTAAGAAACTATTAGCCCCAGCCAATATCTTTATTGTTTCATGGGTTCTCCCTGAAACTATTGGTAACTCCAGTATCTTTCTCTTATCCTAGTTTTCATGGGTTGACTAGGAACCTATTGACATCTGTCAATATCTTAATCCGAATATAGATTTCATGGGCTAACTACAAACCTATTGGCCCCTACTAATATCAAATCATAGTTTTCATGGGCTAACTATGAACCTATCTTTCTACCATCTTCATTTATACATAGTTTTCATGGGCTTACTATGAACCTATTGGCCCTGCTAATATCTTTTCCTATATACAGTTTTCATGGGCTTACTGTGAACCTATTGGCCCCTGCTAATATCTTTCTTTAATATTTAAACATTCTATATTCTGGTCTTTCTGACCTCTTGGATGCAATTCTACTCATTCAGGAGTTAACTTAATTTATATTCACTACTAGGTCAACCTAGCTGGTTATTCTGCCATTCCCTAAAATACAATTATGGGTCCATTACAATGTGAATATATATACATATATGAAGAAGAAAACACAATAACTTGGTTAATTCCTTTAACCGTTTAATTAAAAAAACTCCTTCAAGAACTCCTTTTGAAAACACTTTATTTATTTTTTCCATGGTTTTCTTTAAAAATGAGATTGGGTTATTTGTTTTGAAAAACTAAAGCTTTCGAAACCTTCAAAACTTTGCTTTCGACCTCACTGGATAACCTCCTTCCAAAGTAGATAATTCTCTTTTCAAAACATTAGGCCCTGCCTTTCAAAACACTTTAAAACCTCTCTTTCAAAACCTTTCGAAAGTAATAAAGTATTACTTATTATCTCTTAGAAGCATAGCTTCGAAACCATTGAAAGTACCCCTTTCGAAACCTTTGGAAGTATCCCTTCCGAAACCATTGGGTTTATATTTAAAAATATCATTTTGGGTCAAAGTGAATATAAACAAAAGTATCTCTTTCGAAACCATTCTTTATCATATAAAAGTATTGGGGAAAACTTGATGGCATTGGCACTATCCCTTTCGAAAGCTTCAAATCGTTTAAGCAAAACACTGAAGGTTAGCATCGAAACCCCTTTTCAAAGCCATTGCCTTCGAAACCCTTGGACCTTTTCAAAAGAATTTAGGAAGTGTCTTAGTATAAATTAAAAACAAAAACAGCCCTTTGAAAGCATTGATGACTTCAATACACTCGAAAAGTATAGAAACAGCAGCAACGTTTTGACTTGGTCGGAACCATCATTTTCGAAAGCCTTATTTTAAAACAAAGGAACACATTCGAAAGCTCATACTTTAAAACATAGGTTGGCAACCCCTTTCGAAAGCTATTTAGAAAACTCCTTTCGAAACATATGTTTCTACTACGTCGAAAGCTTTAGTAAAACAAAGGCAGGCGCTTAACTTTTTAAAATATACAAAGGTTTCGACCCCCATCGAAAGTATTGGTTTGGACACCATACCTTCCACCCCTTTTCCAATCCACTACTCACAAATTTCATTGATGCCTTGTGTATTGGTTTTGGCATTTGGTCTCGACTGATATGGTTTTGACTTGGTTGAGGCGGAAGTATAAGGTCAAAAGACAACTTCTAAAAGATGCGGAACATACTTTTCCTAGTAAAGGATGAATTAAAGCCAATAAAAACAATTAGTTTCTAACTAACCTGCCCACGTGTAAACATGTGATTGGTTGCCTCAAGTTTTCAAATTCTTTACCAAAATAATTGCCGCTTAATTCCAGATCTCAATCAAGATTAATTTAACAAATAAGCCCTTCTATTAAGCAAAACCAACATTGCAAATAAGTCCTTCTTATAAAATAATTTATTTTCCATAGCAAATCAATTAGGAAAAATCCCCAAAAACCACAGAAACTCACTTTCATCATGTTATCTAACATATCAAAATTTCAAACCCAAATTCGGAATATAATTTCTAGAATAAATTTCTAAACCCAATTAACCATATTTTCCTTTGAGTAATCTTTCCATAACATGGAAAATTATCAAAATTAAAACCCAACTCCAGAATCATGTTTTACATAACATAAAATTTTTCCATGGCATTCAAAGATCATTTACTATCGGGTTTTCCCTAAAACCGTATATATTGCCATTTAAATAATCTTGTTTAAATCAAACAAATTATAATACATGCATATCATCATCCAAAACATCATAGAAATGAATTTAATCTGAAATCTGAAAATATATGATCATAAAACAAAGTAGAAATGATATAAATTATTATTCACCTTGATTAAGATAAGGAGATTAGATTGAGATTGAGATTTATTCTCCTTGATTTAATTCTTTAGCTTGATTTTAATTCTATTTTCTTTCCTTGTTAATGGTCGGCTCCTCTTTACATTTGTGTTTTGTTTTTGAACGTGAATGGGAAAAATGAAACGTCAATGGAAACGAGAATATATAAGGGTAACGGGTAATGTGCGGCTATTTCCCAATATACCCTTGTGTAAACTAATTAGCCTATATGCCATACTTAAGCCCATTTAATTTTTTAATTCAGCACGACCTTAATTTATTTTCATATCTCAATCCCCTTATCACTCTAATTATTTAATTATTCTATTTTATTTATCTAATCAAATCCCTAGAATAATCTTATCAAAAATCAGGGGTGTTACACCTTTCTATTTGACAACTTCTTTAATCAATATTTAGACATCCTATATTCTGGTCTACCTGACCTCCTGAATGCAATTCCACTCATATAGGAGTTAACTCATTTTATATTTACTACTGCGTCAGCCTAGCTGGTTATTTTGCCCTTTCTCCACAAAATACTGTTATGGGTTAATTTAAAGTGAATATATATATTAGAAGAAGCAAACAAAATAACATAATAACACCAATACTTGTGGTTTAATATCCTTGAAACCATTTTCATATGAAACATGGCCAATCCCTTTAACCTATTATTTTATCAAGGAAAGCTTCTTCAAAAACTCCATACTTGAAAGTCATTTTAAAACTCCGTTATATATGCCATGGTTTTTCCTTTAAAACTAAGATTAGGTTCTTTGTTTTGAAAACTAAGGCTTTCGAAACCTTAAACTTTTACTTTCGAAACCATTTGATAACCTCCTTCGGAAGCATTCAAATATTCTTTTCAAAACACTAACCATATCCTTTCAAAACACTTTAAATCATCTCATTCCAAAACCATCAAAAAATACCTTTCGAAAGTATTAAAGCTTTACTTATTAACTCATAGAAGCATACCTTCGAAACTATTTGAAAGTACCCCTTTCGAAACCATTGGGTTTATCTTTAAAAATATCTTTTGGGTTAAAGTTAATACAACAAAATACCCCTTTTGAAACCATTAACCTTCATATAAAAGGGTTGGGGAAAACTGATGGCTTCGGAACCATCCTTTCGAAAGCTTAAATCATTTAAGTAAAATATTTGAAGGATAGCTTTGAAACCCCTTTCGTAGCCATTGCCTTTGAAACAATTAAACCCCTTTCGAAAGCTTTAGGAAGCGGCTTATTAAATTTATAAACAAAAGATGCCTTTCGATCTAGTTGATGACTTCAATCCATTCGAAAGGCATAAGGTCGGCAGCAGGGTTTCGACTGGATTGAAACTACCCCTTTCGAAAGCATTGAATTAAAATAAGGCAACTCATTAGAAAGCATTCTTTTTGAGAAAAAAAGTTGGCAAAATATTTGAAAGCAACTTCTTCGAAAGCTATATTAAACCCATTCGAAAGCATTCTTTTGGAAACAAAGCAAGCTCATTTCTATAGATAGTAAGACAAAGGCCTTCAAAAGCTAACTGGTTTCGACCCCTTCGATGCATGGTTTCGACACCACACATGCCGCCTTTCTCCAATCCACTATGTACCAATGTACTGATACCATGTGTATTGGTTTCGACTTGGTTGGTTTGAGGCGGAAGCATAGGGTCGAAAGGTGCTACTAAAAGAGGCGAAACATAATTTCTGGGTAAAGACCATTTTAATGCCTTTTTAAGTAATTTCCTTTTAACTAACCTGCCTATTTGTAAACATTTACTACTTGCCATAAACTTTTTAAATTCATTCTAAAATAAACTATCGTAATTATTTCAGATCTAATTAAAATAATTTAGCAAATAAGTCCTTCCTTAAGCTAAACCAATAAAACATTTAATTCCTTTATTTAAAATAATTTAATTTCCATAGTAAACTACATAGAAAATATCCCTAAAAATTATAGGAATTCAGTTTTCTAACGTATATAAATTTCAAACCCAAATTCTTCATAATATAGCCGAAATTAATTTCTAAACCCAATTGTTCATATTTTCCTTTGAAAATTCATAATAAATTTTCCATAATTTGGAAAATTATAAAAATTAAAAACCAACTCTAAAATAATGTTTTACATAACATATAAATTCCTTATGGCAATTCGGAATCCAGAAAACACATTTTTTTCGAAAAAACAAATTGAACATTTATTAGACAATCTTGTTTGAATCTAACATATCATAAAATCTATGCATATCATCATTAAAATCATCACACATGGTTTAAACATAAAACCCAAAATTAAATGATCTTAAAAACAAAAATAGAGTTGGTTTTGATTATTATTCACCTTGATTAGGATAAGGAATTTGAGATTTGATCCTTGATTAATTCCTCTAGCTTGATTCCTTAGCTTTAATTTGATTTTTCCCCTTTTCTTCCCTAGGTAATAGCTGGCTTGCTCTTCTTTGATTTAAGTTTTTGAGTTTTTTAAATAAACATGTAAAGGAATGGAAATAAGGTTTTAAGGATAATGAGATTATGGGTGCTGCTATTACCCATAAAGCCCTTGTTTTATTCTCTTACTAATTAGCCTATAAAACGATCCATAACTAATTCTTCATGTTTAATTAATAAAGCACGGCCTCTAATTGAATTTTCAAATCTCAATCCCCTTATCACTCAAATATTTACATTATTCTATTTAATTTACCTAATTAAATCTCTTGAATAATGTTATTAAAAATTAGGGGTGTTACAGGCTTCCCTCCTTAAAGAATTTCGTCCTCGAAATTCAGTAAGGACTAAATACTAAACATAGCAATCATCTGTAACAACTCCTAACAACCATACTGGCTTACCTACTAGCAATAGTCTATATAAAGCGAATATAGAACATACCCAAACAGTAGATCATGACAAGTATTTCTAATCTTGTTCTCTATCTCCCAGGTACAGTCTTTCGCGTTGTTGCTCCACTGAACTTTTACCAACTTGATTGCCTTGTTTCTCAATCTTTTTTCATCTCTAGCTACAACCCGAACTAGTTGTCTAACAAAAGTCAAATTCGGTTCTACTATCAAATCTTCCAACCCCATCAGAGGAATAGTAGTCTTTGGATCATACACATGCTTGCGAAGATGAGACACATGAAATACATTGTGGACACCTGCCATATTGCTCGACTACTCTACCTTTGTATGCAAGCTTCCCGATCCTCTATATAATTATGAACAAACCAACATATCTCGGTGCTAGTTTCTCTGACTTTTCGAATTATACCACACCCTTCAACGGTGATACCTTAATGAAAACCCTATCTCCAACTAAGAATTCTAGGTCTTTATGCCTCTTATCTGCGTTAACTCTTCTGTCTGGACTGAGCTTCCTTCATCCTTTCTCGAATCAACTTAATCTTTTCCATCGCCTCTCTAACCAGATTTGAACCTAAGACTAATAAGTCTCTAGTCTCCAACCAATATGCTGGTGATTTTCATGGCCTTCCATACAAAGCTTCAAAAAGCGCCACTCCTATACTAGTATGATAACTATTATTATAAGAAAATTCCACTAAGTGTATGTGATCCTCCTTAGATCCACCAAAGCCTAATACACAAGCTCTTAACAAATCCTCGAGTACCTTATTGACTCTCTCTGTCCGCCCATCCGTCTGAGGGTGATACACAGTACTCATCTTAAGCTTGGTACCTAACACATCATGTAACTCTTCCAGAATTCACTAGTAAACAAAGCATCTCTATCACTGACTATATTACTAGGAATTCCATGTAGTCTAATTATGTTCTTCATGAATAGCTTAGCTAAAACAGGCGTCGTTTTGGTTGACTTAACTGGAATGAAATGGGCACTCTTGGTTAACCTGTCCACTATGACCCATATACTTTCATTTCCTCTATTTGACCTTGGAAACCCATCTATATAATCCATGGATATCGAATCCTATTTCCAAACTGGTACCTCCAAAGGTTGAAGCAACCCACTCAACTTTTGATGTTCGACCTTCACTTGTTGATAGTTTGCACACTACCTAACCCACAAGCCAACATCTCTCTTCATACCTTCCAATAGAAGCTCCTCTTCATATTTTGATACATCTTGGTCCCTCCAGGATGAATCGTAAATTTGGACCGATGGCATTTCCCAAGAACTTCTTTCCATTAAGTCCTCAACATTCGGAATACACAATCATCCCTTATTTCTAAACCATCCTATTTGGTCAAGACTAAAATCTCTTAGATCATCGATCTCAGTTCCTACCTTAAGCCTTCTAATGATCTTGGCTAATACTGGATCCTCTTTCTGCTTAGAAGCAATCGTTTCGATCAACACTAGTCGAACTTCCAAACAGGACAACATGGCGGTGCTCTGACTAGAACTAGTGGCCGATCTTAACTACACATTACAAGTAGTGAAAGCATCTAAATCCTTCTGTTCTGCCAACATAGCTAACACCACATTCTGATGTCTTCTGCTAAGAGCATCGGCTACCTTATTTCCTTTTCTAGGCATATACTCTATACCAAAATCATAAGCTGCTAAAACTCTAGCCACCTCTACTGTCTCATACTCAATTCCTTCTGAGAGAATAAGTACCTTAAGCACTTATGATCTGTGTATAGCTCAAATCTCTACCCTAGGAGATAATGTCTCCATATCTTCAACGCGAAGATCACCATAGCCAACTCCAAATCATGAGTGGGATATCTTACTTCATGCGGTCTAAGCTATCGTGAAGCGTAGGCAATGACTTTGCCCTTCTACATCAACATAACTCCTTATCCAGTTCCGCATGCATCGGTATACACTACCAACCCTTGGTTTCCATCTAGAACTACCAACATAGGTTTGTTGGTCAACAAATGCTTAAACTTAAGGAATGCTTCCTCACATTTGTCGAACCAGACAGACTTTACATCCTTCCTTGTTAACTTAGTCAAAGGCGTTGCTATACACGAGAAATCCTTGATAAATGTTCGGTAATAGCCAGCAAGTCCAAGAAAGCATCTAATCTCAGTCACCATCTTTGGTCTCTTCCAATTATTAACAGCTTTGATCTTATCTGGATCGACTGACAATCCCTTCTCTGAAACCACATGACCAAGAAACTTAATCTCTTTCTTCCAAAAATGGCACTTGGAAAACATCGTTTTCAGCTTATGCTGCCTCAGCGTCTCATGCACCACTCTAAGATGATCTTCATGCTCTCTTTCATCCTTAGAGTATACTAAAATGTCATCTATAAATACCAACACAAACCTATCCATGTACTCTCAAAATACTCGGTTCATCAGATCCACGAAGAAAGCAGGTGCATTCGTTAACTCGAATTGCATTACTAACCACTCATATGAACCATACCTAGTTCGAAATGCTATTAATGGAATACTATCCTCTACCACTCTTAACTGATGGAAACCTGTTGCCAAATCCAACTGGGAAAACATTCTGGCTCCACACAACTGATCAAATAGATCATAGATTCTCGGCAAAGGATACTTATTCTTAATCCATCTCTTGTTCAACTTATGATAGTCGATACACATCCATAACGACCCATCTGGTTTCTTCACGAACACCGTGAGCACTCCACAAGGCAAACTGCTTGGTCTAATAAAATTCCTTCCTTCTAGATCTACTAGCTGCACCTTCAATTCCTTCATCTCTGTCGGTTTCATCTTGCTAGGTGGTCTACTGACAGGTTCAGCTCCTGGCACAAGATCTATCAGAAACATAACCGCTCATTTTGGTGGTAGTCCTATAACCGGCTCAAATACATCTGCAAAATCTCTTGCTACACGAACCTGACTTAACTCTTCTCCTATTTCCATAGCACTTAACAAATCACAAGCACTCCGGTCAGAAATCTCCACTGAGAATATGATTCAGTTATGACTATCAGGATGTCTCAATGATATTTCCATATCCTGGTAAAATATCCTAGCCTTATATTTACCCAACCAATCCATACCCAAGATGATCCTGAAATCTACGAAATCAAAAACATATAGACTGCATGCAAACTTACGACCTAACAAATCAAGTTCTAACTGGTCACATCTCATGCCCAGAGTTGCATACCCTCCTATCAAATTCACAACCCTTAAAGAAGTAACAAGGTAGGTAGGTCCTAAGCCCAACCTATCAACCAAACACTAAGATATAAATGAATGTGATGCACCGGTACCAAATAGTACCCTAACCAGTATACTTTGTATCAAAAGCATACCTTCCATCATAGTCTTCCCTTTTTTAGTAGTAGTTAGCCTAGCAGATGATGGTCCAGCAGCAAAAACCTTTCCCTTGTCCGCCCGGACTGGTTCTGGACACTGATACTTATAATGCCCAACCTGATCACTGTTAAAGCACTTCATGCTTTCCTTTTCTGCAGCCTTCGTCCCCTTGCCTGACCGGTACTCAAGAGCGTAATGACCTTTCCTATCACACTTAAAGCAAACTAAATCAGCCTTTGCCTTCTTGGTAGCCCCTCCCTTCTAGGCTCCCTTCTTCTAGGCTCCCAGAGAACCCTAGGTTTCAACGGGCTTTTCTTTCCCACAAATAGCAAGCATTTCTTCATGTCGGATTGCCATCTCCACAACTACATTACAAGGATCTTAGAGATGTAGCAGGGTTTCCCTAGCAATCTCGGGTCTCAATCCCTGAATGAACTTCTCATTCCTCTTGATGATGGTGTCAATAGTAGCATACCCATATCTGGATAGCTCGTCAAACTTACTAGCATACTAAATTACTGACATCTCTCCCTGCACTAGATCCATGAACTTTCTCAACAACGCTAACTTGGCAACTTCAGAGAAAAACCTATGCTCGAATCTCCTTTGGAATTCTGCCCAAGTTAACTCCTCTTCCACCACTCCGGTAGTAACACTATTCCACCAATGGATAGCTGCCCCTGCAACTGCCTAGAGACCAGTCTCCTCTTCTGCTCATCGTTCAATCCCAAACCAGCGAAGATTCTCTCACAATGCAACAACCTATTCTTAACTTCTATGGCATTCTCCATTCGCACGAACGGCTTCCCACCAAGACTGGTGTAGTCTCTACTCAACTTAGCATAGTTATTCCCAATAGGAGACACGTGACTAGCTCCTCCAACATTCCTAACAACTCCAGCAGCTGCCCTTGGTTACATCTGTAACATCTCTCTTCTGGTGGCTCAGAACTAACTGCTACGGATGCTGTAGTCATTCGTAGGTGTTATTTCTAAGTGACCAAAATTGGAATGTTGAAACTATTAGCAACACAGAAACACAAGAATATAAAAATTTAAACTTCAACAAAATAAAATTTCTCATTTCTTATGAATTTCAATTTAAGATTTAATTACATAATCCCAGATGTTAACCATGTTCAGATCACATATACATGTACAAAATACAATAAGAGCGACATATGAAGATGTCCCCTTATGATGATCAGAGAACTAATAAATATGAACTTTACAGTTCTTAGTACATCACAGCGAAAAACACAAAATAGCTCCTACATAGGTAACACTGCCTCCTACACGTCTTCGGAAGCTTATTCGTCCAAAAACCTGAAAGTTTCCCACTCTCAGACTACTCAAATTGATTTTGAGTACCCGAGAGTTTGTGGAGAAACACAAACTTCGAGTCAGACAATAAGTCTAGTATGAATAATCCCCTATCATCTCTTATCATAAATAGATAGCTAGTCAGACCACGCCGCTTAGTGGAACGGATTTTCCCCTCACTAGTATCCAAAATAAACATGTAAATCATTTACTATGCCCCTACACCCAAAATGATTAGTCTTAACATAATATGAAATAAAGCCATAAATCATATGTATTGGATATCCCATCCACCCATTTATTAGATATGCCATCTAAAATCAATTTATTAGAGTTCCCTACTAAAATCTTTAAAATGACTATCCGTCATAATTTAATAGGACTGTTCGTCCCAATCCCTTTAAAATAAATTGCAGATTATCCATCGTACATTGTTTTATAAAAGATGGTGTGGGCTATCCACCGCACACTCCATAGTTTTCCTAGGATGACTATGAACCCTTGGGTGCCAAATCCCGAGGCTAACCACCTATGGCAAAACACTCTTTACTTTAGAAATTTGATGTGGGCTATCCACTGCACATTCCGTGGTTTTCCTAGGTTAACCAAGAACCCATCCTTGGCCAATTAAAATATCATGATACCCATGATTATTTATAAAAATTCATGATCCCTATGAATAATTATTTTCCTCGAGTATACCACCCGTTTAACCTATTCCCATTGGTAGCCCCTGTTAAGTTAAATTAAATAAAACACATCGATAGCCCCAATGTATATTTTCAAAAGCATATTTCTGTTTGTAACCCCAAACTATGTATCGAAAACATTAAACCTACCCCGGTGTCCCCAAGGTTTATTAACATTCATTTTATATAAGGATCCCCCTTACATATTCAAACAAAGATAAGTATTTTATGCTATAACCTTTCAAAGTAACCCCTTGGACTTAGCAAAGTTTTACTTAAGAAAAATGGCTAAAAACGGCCCTTTAAAACCCTCTGAATGAAGTCCCATTCGAAAGCAAATAAACATCCAAAGTTAGCCCCTTCGGAAACCTTTCCTTTGAAAGCATCACAAAATTATACCTTTCAACCTTGTCGAAAGGTTTCTTTTCGACCTAGTCGAAAGGTTCTACCTTTCGACCCTGTCGAAAGCCTCGGGTATCCCCCTTATAAAACCATTTATAGTCCTTTTGAAATTATTGAAAATGAAAACCTTTCGTTGTTATTGAAGATAGCCCCTTCAAAACCCTTCGAAAATAAACCTTTCGATGTCAAACCTTTCGAAATCAAAACCATTTGCAATTATTGAAGATAGCCCCTTCAAAACCCTTCGAAAATAAACCTTTCGATGTCAAACCTTTTGCAATCATTGAAGATAGCCCCTTCAAAACCCTTCAAAAATAAACCTTCCGATGTCAAACCTTTCGAAATCAAAACCTTTCGCAATTATTGAAGATAGCCCCTTCCAAACCCTTCGAAAGTAAACCTTTCGCAATTATTGAAGATAGCCCCTTCCAAACCCTTCGAAAGTAAACCTTTCGATGTCAACCTTTCGAAATCAATCAAAAACAATGAAGTGTTGGTGTTGGAACCAACCCTTCAAAAGCATACTTCCGACCATGTCGGAAGGTTTACCCTTCGGCTTCGCCAAAAGGTATTCAAACACCTTTTTAGAATTTTTTTTAAAACAATACTCTTGAAGGTTTAAGCTTTCGAAGATCCCCTTCGAAACCCTTTCTTGAATAAACATAAATTTTTTAGTCTTTATGAAATGATAAAGTCGAAGGATCCCCTTTCAACTTATTCGAAAGTAATTATATTTCTATCCGAAAGTAAAAGAAGCAGCCTCCCCATCCCTTTGCCCTTCTCTTCCCTTTGACACCATGCCTACCTTTTGACTTTGGCGAAGGGTAACTATTTACCTTCCGTCTTAGGCGAAAGGTACCTTTTGACTTCATCGAAAGGGTAAAAGCGGGCTTATTGGAGTCAAAGGCAAAACTGGGCCCACTGAAGTGATGTTTTATCTTGTTTGTCTAATTTTGATTGGCTGAGGAGCCTCCTCCTGTACTTTCAAATGTTAAAAAGTATTCAAAAGTCAACCTTTTTATTAAAACACTGTTCTACTTCCCCAAACATTTCTAAAAAGCAATTGCCCTCCGGTTTTAAATAAACACGGAAGCCATTATTCAGTTTAGCCCTTAGTCTTAAATAATTTAATTACGTTAGAAAATCACTAAGGAAAATCCTCAAAAAATCACCAAAAATCTGACAAATCATATACTTCAACATATTAAATTTTTAAAGCATATGAAGATCAAAACAACTCGTAATTTAACCAAAACCGAATGAAAACGTGTTAATTAGCCCATTAACATTTTAAAACACCTATGTCTTATCCAAACAAAGGTTTAAATGGTTATATCCTAACCAAAATCACAAACATGAATCTAGTATAACCCATAACCGATCCAAACACAGAAAATGAGATGATAAACATGATTATTCACCTTGATTAGTTGATTGGAGAATGAGATAATTTCCTAGCTTTAATTCCTTAGCTTTTTCTTCAATTTAAACTTTTCTTAGAGCTTTTAAATGGCCGACCGAAGTTATTGAGGAGTTAAGAATGAGAAAGTGGAGATTTATTTAAGTGGAGGAAGAGATATGTACTAAGAAATGTAGCCCAAGTTTACCCCTTAGGAAAAATTCCTCCTTCTTAATTTATTTAAGTCCTTTTATTTTAGTTCATTTTTTTGGACGCGGCCATTAGATTTGTTAGTCTCATCTCCCTACTTATTCACATTATTCTATTTAATTTATCCGATTAAATATCCCGAATAATGTTAATTAAAATTCAGGGGCATTAGAGCATCAAATTGACGAAGAACTGATACATCATCCCCATATCCACTGGCGAATTTCCAGCACCCAAATTGGCATCTGCATTTAGGTTAGCATTAGCTTGTCGAGCCAGGTTCCTCCTGGTATTAGGTCAAACATTTCCGTTTGTTGTGATGCTTCCTCCACCAAGATTTCCACTTCCATTTCTCGCCTTTATATTTTCTTTCTCGTAAATCTGCATATTAGCCTTAGTAAGATACAGAAGAACGGTCTAGGAGAAAGGGGAATACGTACTTATATATATCAAATACAAGTACGTTACTATAATGTTATCCCAAAACCCCGATCCTATTTTCTGATTCATTGGATTATGTTTTGAAAAATCTGTTAGGATTAAATTTCTTAAGTTTTCATAAACCTCGCTCTAATACCAACTTGCAACATCCCTCATTTGGAGGCCCAAGGCTAACGACTACAGATGCTGCAGTCATCCTCGACAACCAAATATGGTAATGTTAGATACATTGATATAACGAAAACATATGGATATGTAAAATTTTAAAAATCATTAAACAACTTTCATATTCCATTTCAAATCATTTCAACATTCATTACATAATCTCATATTCGAGAACCATGTTAAGAGAAAATATAATTATTACAACATACGCCAAGAGCGACATATGAAGATCCCCCTTAGATGATCAGAGTATATATAACTAGGCAGTTAAACAACTTTGCCTTCACAACAAAACACAACGGAATCAAAATAGAAAAGAACCCCTACTAGTTAGCTTGCCTCCTGCTTGTCTCCGGACGCTTATTTGTCTAAAGAGGTACCTGAAAACCTCAACTCTCAAACTACTCAAAATCAATTGAGTACCCAAGAGTTTAAGAGGAAAACATAAACTTCGAGTCAGACATAAAGCCTGGTATGAATAATTACGTACCATCTCAAACTATTTATATATCTAGTGAAACCACGTCGCTTAGCGAAATGGGTTCTCCCGTCGCTAGTATCTTATCCAAACTTTTATAAAAACCATATATTGTGCTCCTGCATCCACAGTGGTTAAAACATAACAATTCAAAATATTATGATGATATGCAAACAAGTAAATCAATTCTGGATTACCCATCCCCATTCATTTTGACTACGTGTCTTAGTTAAATTTTCTAGGGTCACTATTAACCTATTAGTTTTCATGGGCATACTAATAACCTATTCAAAACTTATGGATTCCTTATTCGATTTCATAGTTTTCATGGGATCACTAAGAACCTATTGGCCCCTGCTTCATGGGTTCTCCTTGAGCCTATTAGTATCCCTAATAACTTTCCTCATATTTTAGTTTTCATGGGTTGCCTATGAACCTATTGACTTCTGTCAATAACTTTATCCGGATATAGTTTTCATGAGTTCACTACAAACCTATTGGCCCCTGCCAATAACTCTTTTTGTTCAGACATAGTTTTCATGTGTTTACTATGAACCTATCTATCTAACAACTTCTTTAACAATATTTAGACATCCTATATTCTGGTCTATCTGACCTCCTGGATGCAATTCTACTCATACAGGAGTTAACTCAATTTATATTCACTACTGGGTCAACCTAGCTGCTTATTCTGCTTTGTCTCCGCAAAATACTGTTATGAGTTCATTCAAAGTGAATATATATATTAGAAGAAGCAAACAAAACAAAATAATAATACCAACACCTATGGTTTAATATCCTTGAAATCATTTTCATATGAAACATGGTTAATCCCTTTAACCTATTATTTTACCAAGGAAAGCTTCTTCAAAAACTCCATAATTAAAAGTCCTTTTAAAACTCCTTTATTTATGCCATGGTTTTTCCAAGATTGAGTTCTTTGTTTTGAAAACTAAGGCTTTTGAAACCTTAAACTTTTACTTTTGAAACCAATGGATAACCTTCTTCGAAAGCATTCAAATCTTCTTTTCAGAACACTAAGCATATACCTTTCAAAACACTTTAAATCATCTCTTTCGAAACCATCAAAACATACTTTCGAAAGTATTAAAGCTTTACTTATTAACTCATAGAAGCAAAGCTTCGAAACCATTGGGTTTATCTATAAAAATATCTTTTGGGTCAAAGTGAATATAAACGAAAGTACCCCTTTCGAAACCATTAACTTTCATATAGAAGAGTTTGGGGAAAACTGATGGCTTTGGAACCATCCTTTAGAAAGCTTAAATCATTTAAGTAAAACATTCGGAGGATAGCTTCGAAACCCTTTCGAAGCCATTGCCTTCGAAACCATTAAACCCTTTTCGAAAACTTTAGAAAGTGGCTTATTACATTTATAAACCAAAGTTACCTTTCGATCTAGTTGATGACTTAAATCCATTCAAAAGGCATAAGGTCGGCAGTAGGGTTTCGACAGGGTGGAAACTACCCCTTTTGAAAGCATTGAATTAAAACAAAGAAAATCATTCGAAAGCATTCTTTTTGGAAAAAAAAGGTGGCAACATATTCGAAAGCAACTTCTTCGAAAGCTATATTAAACCCTTTCGAAAGCATTCTTTTGGGAACAAAGCAAGCTCATTTCTTTGGATAGTAAGACAAAGGCCTTCGAAAGCTAACTGGTTTCGACCCCTTCGAAAGCATGGTTTCGACACTATACTTGTCACCATTCTCCAATCCACTACATACCAATATATTAATACCATGTGTATTGATTTCGACTTGGTTGGTTTGAGGCAGAAGTATAGGGTCGAAAGGTACTATTGAAAGAGGTGAAACATAATTTTTAGGTAAAGGCTGTTTTAATGCCTTTTTAAGTAATTGATTTTTAACTAACCTACATATTTGTAAACATTTATTGGTTTCCATAAACTTTTCAAATTCTTTCTAAAATAAACTGTCGTAATTATTTCTGATCTAATTAAAATAATTTAGCAAATAAGCCCTTCCTTAAGCTAAACCAATAAAACATTTAAGTCCTTTATCTAAAATAATTTAATTGAAATAGTAAACTATTTCGGAAAAATCCCCAAAAATTATAGAAATTCACTTTTAATATGTTATCTAACATATATAAATTTCAGATCCAAATTCTTAATAATATAGCCATAATTATCTAAACCCAGTTATTCATATTTTCCTTTAAATTTTCCATAGCTCTAAAAATTATAAAACCTAAAACCCGACTCTAAAATAATGTTTTACATAACATATAAATTCCTCATGGCAATTAAAAATCTAGAAAACATGATTTTTTCCTAAAATCGAATTGAACCTTTATCAAACAATCTTGTTTGAATCTAACATATCATAAAATCTATACATATCATCATTAAAATCATCCCATATGGTTTAAACATAAAGTGCGAAATCAAATGATCTTAAAAACAAAAATAAAGGTGGTTTTGATTATTATTCACCTTGATTAGGATAAGGAATTTGAGCTTTGATCCTTTATTAATTCCCCTAGCTTGATTCCTTAGCTTTAATTCGATTTTCCCCTTTTCTTCCCTAGGTAATGGCTGGCTTACTCTTCTTTGATTTACATTTTTGAGTTTTGTAAAATGAATGTGTAAAGGAATGGAAATAAGGTTTTAAGGATAATGGGATTATGGGTGCTGCTATTACCCATAAGGCCCGTGTTTTATTCTTTTACAAATTAACCTATGAAATCGCCCATAACTCATTCTTCATTTCTAATTTAATTAAGCACGACCGCTAATTGAATTTTCAAATCTCAATCCCCTTATCACTCTAATATTTACATTATTCTATTTAAATTTACCTAATAAAATCTCTTGAATAATGTTATTAAAAAATAGGGGTGTTACATTCATTGCTAATTAAAGACATGCACTTAATCATGTTATCTAGTTGACTTCTAATCCATTACTATATCACCTATAATCATTTAATTAGCCCAAAACTCATTTCTTAACTTACTACTTATTTCAACAATAGTGATTAAGGTCCTAAACAAATAATGAGTTAATATAAGCATGTTTATAATATGAATACAAGTCTAAATCAACTCAAACAACCTTGAAATCGCTTCATATAATTCTATAATCATCAACAAATGAAATAATAGAGGTTAATAAATATATATAGGTGGAGAATCATCACATTTATCTTCTCTTTCCCTAAGTCAAGCTCTAACCACCAAAATTCATGCTTTCTTCCTCGTAAAATCGTGGATGAAGCACCGAATCACAACTTCAAGCTAATCCCTTAATGGGTTTTTATAGAGAATTGCATGGGAGGAATTATGGTGATTTTTATTTAAATTTAGAAATTTCATTTAATTGATTTAGGGCTTGGAGATTGAGGAGAAATTAAGAGGTAACTATGAAGGTGATTAGGAGAAGAGGAAGAATTGAAACATTGGAATGAAAATGAACGAGGAGTGAGCTGCATATAAGCTAATTTAGGGACAACCTAGTGGACTTAGCCCAATACTATTTCATCCAAACAAAAACGCTACTCACCCTAAAAATTTATCGACTCCAAACATAGCCAAGTTTATGCATATTTTCTCGTGATGGAAAAGCGGTCTCAACTATGGGTGTCTCAAATACCAATTCATCCATCTTTCAAAAATCGAGTTAATGAGCATTTTGATAATTAATGATTAAATATTTAAATTAACCATTTAAATATTTGTTCGTTACAATTGCAGGGTGTTATATTCTCCCCTCCTTAGAAGAATTTTAACCTCGGAATTTCTATAAGTACAAGAAAGTAACATGATTGACCAAAATTCCGGAACCTCAATTTCGAACAATTTCAGCAATATTTTCGCTTATGCAATCAGCGTTACTAAAACTCCTAAATTAAAATGCATCACATAAGTAGGAAATATACAATGACCTACACTATCCCATATTTCCCTAAAATTCATGCCCTTTTTAAGAAATCATTTCACTATTTAAATGCGTATCTAAGTAAATAAGCATTTAAATAGATATACTTCAGCTCTCAAGCACCTAGTTGTACTATATCAAGAGGATTATGCACTAACACAACAACAACACAGAATTCAAACATGTATAACCTTAGTGTAGTAAATGATACTACTATAATCACACACGATAATCAATTGGAGAGTAAACTCAAATAAGTCGGTATTAAAATATACCACAGACTCTAAGTCTCATCAAAAGGCAATAAACACATACTGATCTCTTCTTGACCCCATAGTGGGTATGGATGATATGTGATCTATTTTACATAGCTCTCTGACCTAGCTTTAGGAGGAAATTAAAATTAGCATACAAGCAACCATTGAACAATAGCAAGCATCAACAAACAATAAGCAATTAACTAGCAATGATCAATCAATAGCAAATAACGATAAGCAACAATAGTAACAAGCAACAATCAATTAATAATAAACAACGTTAAGCAACTACAACTAGCATAAAAACTATCAAACATGCAAATAAGCAACAAAATCAACAACCAAAATCAGCCAACAACAAACAACATCAAACGGTAGTAACCAAACATGAATAATGGAAAACAATAGTAAGCAATAACAACCATCAACCATAAATAATAAACAGTTAGCATATAATAACATACAAACATCTAATCAACAAGCAATAAAAAGCATGTCGTGGATCACTTAGAAAGATTCTACATGACACACATAGTAACTAATCAATAGTTAAGCATGCATGTTATACTATAAAATCTAATGAGCATGTTCGACATCCAAGATGAACAAAATGCCTAAGTGGTGTAACTTCTTTCATGAATACAATACATGAAACATTGTTACACCTCCCACTATGAAATGGAAGACTTACAAAGTATACTAGATCATCGGGTCTCAAAACTCTCGAATAAATCTAGCAATTTAAGCCATAACTTTTATTTTTTTTCCAAACAGAACTCATTCTCCAAAGAAGAAAACTAGACTAACTAAATCATCATTGGATGGCAATATACTAATGATTGGGTTTGCTTAGGTTCAAACTCATCTCAACTGCCTAATTATAATGAGGATAATATACTAAGTGCACTAGAACACTCGCCTAGGCAAGTTCATCTCGTCATTTAGAAGATTATCCGAATCGCCACAAAACTAGCCAAGAAATCCTTACTCGAACTATCCTAAGTGACATTAATTATACTATACATATAATTTTCAATGACTAAAGATCACTAAAAATGATAGGATTCCTATTCCAACCCTTTGTTTGCTTGCAAGATTTCTTTGTTAAACTTGCATTGGCCACTAACTCCTCTTATGCGAACTCCAATCCAATATCTTGGTCCGACCACTAAAATTTCCTCGCACGAATAGAGTCAAGCTTCGAAAATCCCTCAATCACTTTAAGAATCTGACTCAAGTGTTCACCTTTAAGAATCGAGTGAAAAACCCTTTCTTAATTGGTGCAAATAACCTAAAAACCCTATGCTCAAACTAGTGATTAGGAATTTGTACGTAAATGGACAAATACTTACAAAATATCCCTTTCGATACAATGGATTACTAAGTTTACTAACATAAAGAAAAATAAATAGAACACAAACGACTCTAGGCAAGCAGCTATAAGTCATCCGTTCGATCTTTCCTCATTACTAGGCACCCACTGAACTCTACTTTGATACAAATCAAAGTCACAATTCATCGACCAACCATACTCAACTTGAAAGCTCGTTTATCATGTTTGAATGGTAGCACTCTCGGTCGCTTTACCATAACTTTACAACTAAGGTCACTCGTACAATGTTTATCTTTAGAAAAGAAGTTACCTACCATTAAAGAAGTCAAGTTTAGCCTATCTACCAAGTAACTAGCAATAGATAAATATACCACTCAAATATCGAAAGGGATAGAAATGAGTTCCCAAAAAATAAAGCATACCTCACTACATAAGCTTCTTTTGTTTTTCCTAAGCAGTAGGTCTGCTAGAATTTTGAAATT
Source organism: Allium fistulosum (assembly GCA_030737815.1). Lineage (NCBI taxonomy): Eukaryota > Viridiplantae > Streptophyta > Magnoliopsida > Asparagales > Amaryllidaceae > Allium > Allium fistulosum. The sequence goes on from CM060906.1 coordinate 48,112,314, forward strand.
CTTGTAAGGCAAAAGCCACCATCACTTGCCCACCCCTCTGAAACATAGGACAATCTTTCTTCAAGTGATCAAGCCAATCTCAATTGAAGCACATAAGCTTCACTTTAGCTAGATGATATCTCCTAACAAAATGCCACTACATGTCGTTGGCCTGACATACTAGGCTAGCTTTCTTCTTTGCATAATTTATCTTCCTTATATCTTAGTCTTTACGCTTCGATTGGAGCTTCGGTTTTCTTTCCACTCTCACTTTCTCTAATGGTACATCGTAGGTGCTCTCATAAGGAGAACCATCATAATGAGACATTCAAAAGTGGCCCTAATAATGAAAATTTTAAGTAATAAATCCCTAACTAATGCTTTAAAACCAAAGGAAAAATCTTTTCCTGAACTAATGGAGTACTGACCATCTCAATCCCCAAATAAAAAAGATTGAATTGGTCAACATAATCCTCTATTGACAAGCTGCCCTGCACAAGATGGATGGAATGCTCAAGCTACACATCCTTCTTTGTAATGACCCACTATTTTCGACCATTCAAATCGACAATAAAACCACACATGTCGGACTTGAATAATACAAAACAGTAGATTGTAAATAAATTTGGAGAAAATAAAACCAATCGTAGAATCACAAACACAGAATAACTCGCAGCGGGAATAAAATACATAGTGGTCCATGAAGCCACTACAATACATATTCTCAAAACAGATACAAAATACCATAGTCTGAAAAATAGATACAACAGAAGTCTGAATACATAAGTTCACAAATACATAAGCAAAGCTGAATGAAATAACTGAAACGGAAAGACAACTAGATAGACAGATAAACTCCAGAAATCTCTAGCTCCAGAAGGTGAATCCAAAGCTGTAATACTCAAGCTGACCCGAGTGTAAAGCAAAAACACAAAACACTCGAGTCAGGACATACATACTTATACAATGTAAACCAACTCAAGGGAACTGTAATATAAATGCACAAGTAACTTAAAGAATGCTTGGGATCGCCCATTTTTAAGGATCCGTTAAACTATCTACCAGGTAGTAATATAAACTATTATAATAATGTCTAATAGTAAAGTAAACTTACTTTAAAATAGCGTTAAGGAGTGACCCAATAATCCCCTTAACACATAAATAGTCCCAATAGTCTGTCCGATACCAGCGTACCTCCAGATCGGGAGGCTACCCTAAATACTCCACAGGCTACGGCACAAAACCAAACTTGTATAAGGCGCGCTAGGGTAGGTGACACGGCATAACAAGGCAATGCCAGTGTAGATATACCAATAACGCATCTGGACTGGTGGTAACGCATAGCAGCCACTACCGCCCACCTCGAGCCACACTCCAAAAAATCAAAGGGTGCACCCAATCAATCACAAAGCAATAGAATGGTATCGAAGAAGTGTGTTCGATCAGAGGAGCTACCTCATTGGCCCGGAATCGTTCCTGTTTTAGCCACCTTATGCTAACTCACGGGAGTTGGTTCCACGTATATACCTCAACATCGTCGCCACCATACTACTTCATTCTGGAATCTCCACCGTGTACACAGTTGTTAAAGTGATTTTCGGTATCGACAGAGAGTATGTCCATATCCGATCCCGGTCTCTTTAATAACCAATCGTTATTATAACCCGTGGTTATAAATTTCATAAATGGCTTATATTCCAAATCAAAATAATCCATTTAAACCATTTAAAAGTGAAGTCATTATCCTTTCAAATCAAATATTCAATTTCCAAAATTATAGTATTTTCTGAGTTCATTCATTCAATTACAAAATTTCAAAACATTGTATTTTCAGAAACAGCAGCACTCGTAAAGTGTTACGGTAGATATAGTAGTATTTCAAAACATTGTCAATTTCAGAAACAACAGCACTTATAAACTGCTATAGTAGGTATATTAGTTTCAAAACAGTTCAGCTTTAGAAACAACAACACTTACAAGGTGCTACAGTAAGTATTTTAGTATTTCAGAATTCAGTTTAATTTCAGAAACAGCAGCACTTATAAATTGCTATAGTAGATATAGTGTTAATTTTAAAAACCAATACATCTCAGAAACAATAGCACTTACAGAACGTTACTGTAAGTATAGTGGTAATTCGGAAAACACTACATTGAAACCACAACATTTCTAAAATGCTACAATTGCTGTTATAAGTTTATTATAACAATTTAAAACAATATATTTTCAACTTTTCTCATTTTTAACTTATCAACCTTATATCACTTTTCAAAATTATTTATTTGGATATTACTTAACTTATAAATTTTTTATAAAATAACATTTTATCAATAAATATCCAGTTAATTTAAAATCCATTTATTAAGTCAAAATTCATTATAAATTGCTTAACTTTTATTTCAACAAATAACTTAATAAAAATCTTTAAAATATCCATTTCATAAATAAAATATTTTATTACCAAGTTAAGCCAAAATTTCCATTTTTAATCAAAATTTCAATTATTAAGTTAGATCACATTTTACTTATATTTTTTTCTCCTTTATTAACTCATACAATTTCAACTTACAGAAAATTACTATAAAATTTATTTAAATCATTTAAATCTAGTTTAAGTTAAAATCTCATACACTTTAAATTCCAAATACTTACATTTTTCAGAAAATCTTTATATTTAAAATTAACCACGGGTCTGTATAATATTTTCTAACCTAGGTTAAGTGAATACGGATAATATATCATTTCAATCTGTAATGAATAAAATCCCGGGTTTTATCATTTCAAACCCGAAATCCCAAGTCAATTAAAATAAAAATCGCTCGAGCCTAAGTCAATGAATGGCTAGGGGGCAAATGAAAAGGTTTACTTGATTTTCAAGAAAAGAAACCTAAGTCCCTTTGTATTTCCAAGCCAAAAATTCAAATAAAAATCCAATAAAATCAAATAAAAGTCCAAACAAAATAGAAAAAATATAGAAAATAAAATATAAAATAGAAATTAAGTAGAAAAATATAGAATAGAAAATAAATAGAAAAATGCTGAAAATAATCGCGTGTAAAACGCTGAAAGTTATCAAATTTAAAAAGTATAAAACGGAATCTTACGAAACGAAAAGCGGCACGAACATCAGAATCAAATGTAGTTTCAAAGAAAAAGATTAGAAATTAAAAATTCAAATTTAAAATTTTCAACTGTGGTCAAACTTTGACTTTCAGTTGACCAAAATAAAAAAATTTCAGAAAATATTTATTTTATTGTATTTGGAAATTAAATTGTAAACGAAATCCAAATTTACATTGGAAAATTCCCATATATCAAATTTTTAAATGATTTAAAAATCAAAGTTTGAAATAAAATCTATTTAAAAATATTTACAAAAGCTTGGGTTGTTACACTCTCCCCTACTCAAATCTTTTCGTCCTCGAAAAGGAACGGAACAAGGAAAACAAAGAAAGATAAGATAGAAAAGCAAAAAGCACCTGAAACAAACAATTCCGAATTCGAAGCACGCATGCTCTCCTCCGTCTCCCTGGTACAATCCTGATCATCCGTACTCCACTATACTTTGACCAAGTTGACAGATTTCCTTCTTAGCCGCTTCGTACCTCGATCGACAATTCGATGTGGCTTCCTCTCGACAGTTAGATTAGGCTCAATATCCAAACTTTCGAGAGCAGAAGGCTGGATAATAAGATATGGATCATGAAGATACCGACGAAGATGCGAAACATGGAATACATTATGCACTCTAGAAAACTTCTCAGGCAAATCCAGACGATAAGCTAAAGAACCAATCCTTTCCAAAATGCGGAAAGTACCAATTAACCTAAGAGCAAGCTTTCCTCTACGACCAAAACGAATGATATTCCTTAAGGGAGAGACCTTAAGGAAAACCAAATCACCAACAGAAAACTCTAAGCTCCTCCTATGCCGATCAGCATACTTCTTTTGCCTATCCTGAGCACTCCTCATCTTCCTCTTAATCTCCTCAACTCTCTCAGAAGCCCCCAAAATCACATCAGGACCAAGAACCAAACGATTATCGGATTCAATCCAGCAAGATGGAGATCTGCAAGGTCATCTGTAAAGAGCAGAAACAGAGACATTTCAATACTATCCTGAATTCAAAAGATGAAATGAGATAGATAATAGATTAAGACAAGATTCAAATAAATGATTGAGATTATACCTAATAACTGTTGTTATAGGTGAATTTGACAAGATGGAGATGATCTTCCTAAGTTCCTCCATAATCGAGAACACAAGCACGAAGAAGATCCTCTAGAATCTGATTCACTCTTTCCGTTTGACCGTCGATCTATGGATGGTAAGCAGTGCTCAGATTCAAATGAGTACCCAAAGATTCCTGAAAAGCTCTCCAAAACTGACTGGTAAAGATAGGATCACGATCACAAACAATACTGATAGGAACACCATGGAGACGAACAATCTCTCTCTTATAGATCTCAGACAAGCTAGAAGCAGAACATGTAGACTTGACCGGAATGAAATGAGCGGACTTGGTCAGTCTATCCACAATACCCAGATACTCTCGTTACCCCTCCTAGTCCTAGGTAATCCATCTATAAAATCCATAGAGACCTGTTCCCACTTCCAATTGGGAACCTCAAGGGGCTGCAACAAACCAGGGGTCTTTAGATGATCGGCCTTGACTTGGTGACAAGTCGCACACCTACTAACAAAGATAGAGATATCACGCTTCATACCTCTCCACCAATAAAGCCCCTTCATACCCTGATACATCTTCGCCACACCAGGATGAATAGAAAGTCTGGATCGATGATTTTCCCAAAGTAACTCTTGCCTCAATCCATCAACATTCGGGACATAAATCCTATTATTAATCCTCAAAATACCTCTATCATCGATCCGAGCACCACTGCCATCAAGACTACTACTACCAACTTTGCTACGAACACCCTCCTTCATTAATCTAAGCATCTCATCCTCATCTTGCTTAGCCATGATACGATCCAAAAGAGAAGAAGAAGAAACAACAAGCTGACACAACATAGTCTTCTTCTGACTCAAAGCATCGGCCACAACATTAGCTTTACCAGGAGTATAGCTAATATTGAGGTCGAAGAAGCCAGAAACTCAAGCCAATGAACTTGCCTCTAATTCAAATCCTTCTGGGTGAAGATATATCACAAAGACCGATGATCGGTAAAGAGCTCAAACTTAGTCCCCAGAAGATGATGCCTCCAAAGCTTCAAAGCAAAGACAACAGCAAGCAACTCTAAATCATGAGCAGCATAATTAGCCTCATGGGTTTTCAACTGGCGGCTGGCATAGGCAATGACCTTACCATCCTGCATGAGAACAGCACCCAATCCCTCACGACTAGCATCAGTATATAACGTCAATCCCTCACTTCCATTCGGAACGGTAAGAACTGGTGCGGAAGTAAGCTTGCTTTTTAACTCATTGAATGCAGCTTTACACATATCACTCCAAATAAACATAGCATTCTTACGAGTCAAAGCGGTGAGAGGTGCAGCAATCCGAGAAAAATTCTCAACGAATCTCCGATAATAACCAGCAAGGCCTAGAAAACTACGAATATCAGATGGAGTCCTAGGAGTTTCCCATTCCTGCACAGAACAGGGAGAAATAAGGATCACAGAATTGATGGAATAATTGGATGAAACAAGGAAAGAGAAGGAAAGAAAGACTTACATTGATCGCAGCGATCTTAACTGGATCAACAGAAACTCCATTACTAGAAACAATATGCCCGAGAAATCAGACTTCATCCTTCCAGAAATGGCATTTAGAAAATTTAGCCTTCAACTGATGATTTCTAAGAGTCTCAAGAATAGATTTCAAATGCGACTCATGTTCTTCCTTAGACGTAGAGAAAACGAGAATGTCATCAACAAAGACTAGAATAAATTTGTTAAGCACATCATGAAAAACACGATTCATCAAATCAACAAAGAAAGCAGGAGCATTAGTCAAACTAAAAGGCATGACTAACCATTCATAAAACCCATTCTCAGTACGGAAAGCTGCCTTGGGAATACTTTCCTCAGCAACTCTGAGCTGGTGAAAACCTGTGGCAAGATCAAGCTGAGAGAAAACAGTGGCACCAAAAAGCTGATCAAACATATCATTGATGCGAGGCATTAGATATCTGTTTTTCATAGTGAGCTTGTTCAGCTCCCTATAAACAACACACATCCTCAAAGAACCATCGGACTTAGTGACAAAAACCACCGCTGCTCCCCATACGGAGTGGCTAGGTGTGATCTGACCCTTGGAGAAAAAGTCCTCAATTTGCTTTCCCACCTCAACCTTCTCACGAGGTGCCATTCTTCTAGGAGGAAGAACTACAGGTCGAGCTCTAGGAATCAGATCAATACGAAAATCAATTTCCCGCTTAGGAGGTAAAGCAGTGACTTCACCAAATACATCGGGATAGAGTCTGACCACATGAGTTGAATCAAGATCACTAGGAGAAGAATCCAGAGAAAAAATAAAAATGCCAGCAAAATCTTGAGGCATACTACACTGAATCACCAAAGGATTACCCCGATCATCAACAAGAGAAGCAGTTCGGGATTTACAAGAGATAAAAGTATCATGCCTCTTAATCCAATCACCTCCAAGCAACAAATCAAAAGCATCGAAACCAAGAACATAGAAATCACCACTAAAGCGATGATCAAAATAGAGAAGTTTCACTTGCCTACAAATCCTATTAAGGTTTGTGGGACCACCAATAGGATTTTTAACACACAAAGATTCAACAGCATACATAGGAGAAAGAAGATGCTCAAACTTATCACAAAGATCCACAGAAATAAAACTATGCGAAGCTCCAGTATCAAATAAAACACAAACATGATGATTAAATAGAGAAAAGGTGCCCTGAAGGGTACCTTAGTTATCACTAGGAGCAGGAATAGGTGCAGGTGGAGCAGGTGAAGAAGCAGAGGAAACATCAAAAATACCAGATGGCTTGCCCTTCTACTGAGTAGGACAATCCTTCCTGAAATGACCAGGCTGCAAACAAATATGGCATAGATCATGCCTAGTCAACTGAGGTGGAGGAACAGCAGCACCAACTGAAGTAGGGCAACTATTAGCATAGTGTCCCTTCTGATCACACTTGAAACAGGTAATAGAAGATAAGTCGATAGGCTGCCTTTGAGAAGGAAAAGATGAAGATCCCAATCCTGGATTCTTGGGCCAATTCTTCTTCTGCTGAAGGAAATGAGGCTTTCTCTTCCTAGAGTTAGCAGAGGAAGACTGAGATGAAGGAGCACTGGCAACAGTAGGACCCTTGGAAGTAGGGTTCTCATAACGGATAGCCATATCCATAAGCTCGGTGAAAGTGCCATGAACATGAGAAATGAGACGATCATAATACTCCGGACGAGCACCAGCTATGAACTACTCATTCTTCTTAAGTTGGGTGTTAATGAGGCTAGGACCAAACTTGGAAAGTTCATTGAACTTCCACTCATACTCAGAAAAGGACACGGTACCCTGCTTAAGATACATAAATTCACGATAAAGCTGAGATTTCCCGGCTTCGGGCATCCATTTTGCCACAAAAGCCTCCTCGGAAAAGAGATAGATAAGCTTAAGATGGATTTCAAAGAGAAAAAGCTGAACATAACACAAGACAACACAAGAAGATACCTAAACTGATCCCAAGAAATATCTGCCTCCAAAATCTGAGCTGTGACAGACTCCCACCAATCCTGAGCTGCCTCCTGAAGCTGCCAAGCTGCCAACTGACGCTTCTGCGCATCCGTAATCTCCAGACCAGTAAAAATCCTCTCAAGACTCCTCAACCATTGTTGAGCTTCTACGATGCTCTCAGATCCGATAAAATTGGTGCCACCAAGCTGAGTGAATTCCTTGCAAAGAGTAGTGAACCTGATGGGTGCAACAGGCTCAGGAACTAGGGCAATACCATGACCCCTACCTCTGGCATTCCTACGATTCATCCTGGAAAAGTCAAGAATGAATTTTAGGACAAAGGTAAAACAGAAAGACAGATAAGATTCAACTAGAATGGGAATCCTAATCAAAGAATTTAAATAAACAGGGTGGATTCGAAAGGAATGAAGTTAAGAAAATGAGATTTTAAACTAGAAATATTTATATCCAAAATAATCTTTTTAAAAATCCTTTAAAATCATTTGAAAACATTTTATACCTAAAAATACGTTCTCTCACAAAGAAATGATTCTGAGATTGATTTCACTCATTCTAGGTTATTTCTACCCTATCTCTAATGAGTTTTTGCTCCATAGGCTAAGGTTTGCCTAAAACCCTCGCTCTGATACCAAATGTAACGACCCACTATTTTGGACCATTCAAATCGACAATAAAACCACATATGTCGGACTTGAATAATACAAAACAATAGATTGTAAATAAATTTAGAGCAAATAAAACCAATCGCAGACACAGAATATCAGAATAACTCATAGCGGAAATAAAATACATAGTGGTTCATGAAGCCACTAAAATACATAGTTCCAAAACATATACAAAATACCATAGTCTGAAAAATAGATACAACAGAAGTCTGAATACATAAGTTCACAAATACATAAGCAAAGCTGAATGAAATAACTGAAACGGAAAGACAACTAGATAGACAGATAAACTCCAGAAATCTCTAGCTCCAGAAGGTGAATCCAAAGCTGTAATACTCAAGCTGACCCGAGTGTAAAGCAAAAACACAAAACACTCGAGTCAGGACATACATACTTATACAATGTAAACAAACTCAAGCGAACTATAATATAAATGCACAAGTAACTTAAAGAATGCTTGGGATCGCCCATTCTTTAAGGATCCGTTAAACTATCTACTAGGTAGTAATATACGCTATTATAATAATGTCTAATAGTAAAATAAACTTACTTTAAAATAGCGTTAAGAAGTGACCCAATATTCCCCTTAACACATAAATAGTCCCAGTAGTCTGTCCAGTACCAGCGTACCTCCAGATCGGGAGGCTACCCTAAATACTCCACAGGCTACGGCACAAAACCAAACTCGTATAAGGTGCGCTAGGGTAGGTGACACGGCACAACAAGGCAATGCCATGGTAGATATACCAATTACGCATCCGGACCGGTGGTAACACATAGCAGCCACTACTGCCCACCTCGAGCCACACTCCCAAAAATCGAAGGGTGCACCCAATCAATCACAAAGCAATAGAATGGTATCGAAGAAGTGTGTCCGATCAGAGGAGCTACCTTATTGGCCCAGAATCGCTCCTATTTTAGCCACCTTATGCCAACTCACGGGAGTTGGGTCCACGTTTATACCTCAAGATTGTCGCCACCATCCTACTTCATTCTGGAATCTCCACCGCGTACACAGTTGTTAAAGTGGTTTTCGATATTGACAAAGAGTATGTCCATATCTGATCCCGGTCTCTCTAATAACCAATCGTTATTATAACCCGTGGTTATAAATTTAAAAAATGGTTTATATTCCAAATCTAAATAATCCATTTAAACCATTTAAAAGTTAAGTCATTATCCTTTCAAATCAAGTATTCAATTCCCAAAATTATAGTATTTTCTGAGTTCATTCATTCAATTACAAAATTTCAAAACAGTATTTTCAGAAACAGCAGCACTTATAAAGTGTTATGGTAGATATAGTAGTATTTCAAAACATTGTCAATTTCAGAAACAGCAACACTTATAAACTGTTACAGTAGGTATATTAGTTTCAAAACAGTTCAGCTTTAGAAACAGCAGCACTTACAAGGTGCTACAGTAAGTATTTTAGAATTTGAGAACTCAGTTTAATTTCAAAAATAGCAGCACTTATAAACTGCTACAGTAGATATAGTGTTAATTTTAAAAACCAATACATTTTAGAAACAATAGCACTTACAGAACGTTACTGTAAGTATAGTGGTAATTCGGAAAACACTACATTGAAACCACATCATTTCTAAAATGCTTCAATTGCTGTTATAAGTTTATTATAGCAGTTTAAAACAATATATTTTCAACTTTTCTCATTTTTAACTTATCAAACTTATATCACTTTTCAAAATTATTTATTTGTATATTACTTAACTTGTAATCTTTTTTTTTAAATAACATTTTACCAATAAATATCCAGTTAATTTAAAATCCATTTATTAAGTCAAAATTCATTATAAATTGCTTAACTTTTATTTCGACAAATAACTTAATAAAAATATTTAAAATATCCATTTCATAAATAAAATATTTAATTACCAAGTTAAGCCAAAATTTCCATTTTTAATCAAAATTTCAATTATTAAGTTAGATCACATTTCACTTACATTTTTTTTCTCCTTTATTAACTCATACAATTTCAACTTACAGAAAATTACTATAAAATTTATTTAAATCATTTAAATTCGGTTTAAGTTAAAATCTCATATAATTTAAATTCCAAATACTTACATTTTTTAAAAAATCTTTATATTTAAAATTAACCATGGGTCTGTATAATATTTTCTAACCTAGGTCAAGTGAATATGGATAATATATCATTTCAATCCGTAATGAATAAAATCCCAGGTTTTATCATTTCAAACCCTTAATCCCAAGTCAATTAAAATAAAAATCGCACGAGCCTATCATTTCAGCTCATAACGACTTTTCCTTATCCTAAAGTCCGTTCAGGTATGTATCATTTCAACCCATAGTGATTCTATTCTAACAGGGAACTTGCAGTGTGAGAAACAGAAAATAAATAAGCAGTAAAACGTATCATATGATGTCAGGTGATGTAACAGATATATAAACAGATTATATCATTATATAATGTCAGATAACAGGCAGATGTGAATCATATAACATAGCATATCAACTACTACAATTCAAATGACATTGTTTCACATTTATATAAGTATGATTTGTCGAGAGTGATAAACTCACCTTTTTAAAGCTAGAGATCAATTCAAACACAGAACAAACAGCTCCGAAAAGCACGACAAAGCACGAATCAAATACGAGTGGATGGAGAGCCAAGATCCAAGTCTTGTAACAACAAATTATACAACATATTTAAGCATATATATTCAACACAAAATAAATTAAAACAATGAAACAAAGTGAATAAAACATTGGTTTAGTCCACAAGTGGGCTCGGCCACTATGCAATTGGGCTCAACCACATCAATACATGGCTCGGCCATGATGGTTAGAAGCATGCTAGGCTCAGTCATGAGGTCACAAGGCACGGCTATGGTTTGGAATATGAGGAGATGGCAAGGCAAATTCAATAAGAAGGCAAGAGGCATGGATCAAGAGGAGTTTTGGGCTCGGCCCTGTGCAAAGTGGCTCGGCCACTATGGTCTATGGTCTGGATCAGGTCAGGTCAGAGGGGCACGGCCTAGAGCAAGGTAAAGAGGAGGAGTGGGTGGTGGAAATAGGTGTGGCCGAGGCAAACAAAGGAGGAAGGGATGCATAAGGCTCGGCTAGGGTCTTGTGATCAAGTTTTGTGAAGGGTTTGGATCTATTGGTCACGGCTTGGGGTATGGAGAGGAGATGGTGATGGTTGTGGCCGATCTAAGGTGGTGATGAAGGGGAGATGTGGTCGGCTAGGAGGATGGCCGAGCATGTAAGGGGAAGCAACAAAAGGGAAAAGAGGAAAATGAGAAAGAAAGAGAAGCCATGAAACTTACTTTAATTTTTTTTCTTCAGGAAGCAAATGGGAAATGAGATGGGATGAGAAACTTTTTATATGAGATTTACAAAATGAAGTGGCGGCTAGGGTTTAGTGGAGGGGTTATGAACGGCTATGGGGCAAATGAAAAGGTTTACTTGATTTCCAAGAAAAGAAACCTAAGTCCCTTTGTATTTCCAAGCCAAAAATTCAAATAAAAATCCAATAAAATCAAATAAAAGTCCAAACAAAATAAAAAAATATAGAAAATAAAATATAAAATAGAAATGAAGTAGAAAAATATAGAATAGAAAATAAATAGAAAAATGCTGAAAATAATTGCGTGTAAAACGCTGAAAGTTATCAAATTTAAAAAGTATAAAACAGAATCTTACGAAACGAAAAGCAGCACGAACATCAGAATCAAATGTAGTTTCAAAGAAAAAGATTAGAAATTAAAAATTCAAATTAAAAATTTTCAACTATGGTCAAACTTTGACTTTCAGTTGACCAAAATAAAAAAAATTCAGAAAATATTTATTTTATTGTATTTGAAAATTAAATTGTAAACAAAATCCAAATTTACATTGGAAAATTCCAATATCTCAAAATTTTAAATGATTTAAAAATCAAAGTATGATATAAAATCTATTTAAAAATATTTACAAAATCTTGGGTTGTTACACTCTTGATCTTCGAAATAAACTGAGAAAAAAAGCGATGTCGAAATTCATTCCAAGTCATTGGCCTATTCATCAACCACAAAAACATAATGTCCTACCCAGCCAAAGTATCCCCTCTCCAAATGCCAAGAAGCAATCTTCCTTATGAGAACATTCTCTAGGCCTATCTCGATGGAAGCGCTCTCATGCATATATCCAAGGCCGTGTCTTAGAACTAGTCTTAGGACTCAAATATGGCTTCCTTCCAAGGCCAAGGAAATCTTGGCACAGCTTCAAAGAATCTAAAGCTGGTGAAGTTAGAAATACTAGTGTCCAAAGGGCCACACTACCTCCGACGTCAACCGCGTCTGCTGGAAATTCCCATAGGCGCCGGAACATCCCTTGCAGTAGCTAAACAGTCTCTAAACTAATCAGGCATCTCAGATTGCCGATTTGCAGTCGTTCGTGCACTTCGTTCGCTTATACTGATGCCTGACGAAGATACCTTAGCAACCAGCGAAAGACATAAATCATAATCTAGAAGACAAGAGGTGTATATGGTATATATAGTAGAAAAATACAAGTATGCTCTTTCAACTTATCACCTTTTACACTATTGATTAACTTAGACTAGCTACTTGGTTTGAGTGTTCAACTTAAGCTTTGATACCAAATGTAACAACCCATCTTTTGTAATATGCAAATCAATGCCCGACCTTTGAATACCACAAAAGACAGGTTGTATGGGTAAAACTAAGACAAACATGTTGATGCCAAAAATGGATTAAAACCTAAGATTGAGTTGTAGGGAATCTGTGAGACATAGATTTAGCTGATAGTATCGAAAATAGAAGAAAAATAACAGGGTGACACAAGATTTTTATAGTGGTTTGGCAATCTCTAGCCTATGTCCACTTTATTGATTTTATTGATTATGGATCTGAGAAAGTTCGTATAAGATTACAGAGAATTAAAGTCACAAGTACAAGAGGTCAAAAAGTTCTAAGGCCTAGAACTGCCAAGAGTAGCAGCACTATGACTATTGTGAGAGAGGAAGACGATGAAGAGAAATGGAGTCCAAGATCAAGAGTGAAGAAGAAAGAGTAGGGAGAAGATTCTATTTTGGTTGCTCTATGGTTTGTATTTATAGGAAAACATGCGTGTTTGGTCAGAAGCCTTCTTGCAGTAAAGTCTATATGTTAGCCCAAGGTCACACAAGAAAACTCGGAGGCAACCAAGTTAAAAGAATAACTTGGTACCAAGTCACTTGACTCGGTTACGAGTAATTTCCATTAGTTAAAAGTTAGCTAACTCCTTTTCTCTATCTCCTTTTCTCATCTCTCCTATCCTCTATTTGATGTGTTTTATGCTCTTTTCATTGATTATTTGTTGATTTTAACAATTATTTTGCCATCACTTAGGTTATCCTACTATCTTTACTTTCTTCTCTTCAACCCTTGGAATTGGTCATCCTAACTTTGGGTTGATCATGATTAGATGAAGTAAGGAATGAGATTTATGAAGATTGGAAGTAGATTGGAGGAAGTAGATGACTCGGTAACGAGTTATTTCATTAGATCCATTTTGGGTGAAACTCTTCCGAGTTGCTTCTCCGCCTCTTTTAAGTGTGCTTCCAAGTTTTCATGTAATTTCGTCTTTGTCTTAACATTCTAAATTTTGTTGACTTCTGCTTGGTAAAAACCCAGTTAACATTTGCCCACCAAAGTATGCCTTCATTGAAAACAAACGATGATTTGGATCGAGACGAGTCCTAGACTGCTATCCCGTAAATTCCAGTTAATCATCCAAGTGATATTTGAAGTCATCGCCTAGTTAACCCGGCATCGAGAAATACAAAAACCTAGCACCGATAAAAATAATTTTAGGTAGCGATTGTTAGTGTCATGGTGATGGCAATGGAAATAGGGGTTTGGTCGATTGTAAGAAAGGAGAAGGTGAATTTCAGATTGTGTTTGATCATTGGTGAGGTTAAGTTTTGCCCCGGTTGAAAGCAACGGTTCCGGAGACAAGTCATGTTCGACAGATCCAACTATCTCTCCTTAAGAATTTGGCTAAGTCTCTACAGCCACTTGAATTCTAGTGCGATGATTTATCCCGAGATCAGTCGATCTGGATGAACCCATCACATTACTTTTCCTATTTTCGCATATCCAGTGATCCTAAAGAAAAGTTTTCCACGTTGCTTCGGACAACGACTCCATTTTGATTACTTATCGATAATAGGTAAGTTCCGAAATATAACTTCAAAGTATGATGTGGCTCATTTTTCTAGCACATGCGACCTATCTACATTAGATGGTCCATTTGTGGTGTATGGGACACTGGACTCACACTGCATAGATTAACACATTACATTTGCCCCGATCAATGCTCAGAATCCGATTAGTCAACACACATCCATATCCTTTAGATTTTGGGCGTTGGTCACACGTGCTTATTATTTAAAATAAAAAAACCTAACCATGTTGAATGCCAAGTTTAAAATTATTTGTCGGCCACCCCGTCTTAAGTTTGGCAAAGGAATGTCCATTCCACTAGAGGTTGGATCTTCTATAGCCCTAGCTTCATCTTATATTCCTGTCGGGCCAGGCCATCCTAAAACTCCAGAATCCCAAAATCAAATAATTCTAGTTGAGCCAGTAGTTAGTCAACTACATCTGGGATTGAGACTCTTGAACAACCCGTAGGAACAGGTGCCCTCAATCCTATCTGCCAAATCATTCTAAAACATAAGTCTCTAACACGACATCCCTGAGGATGATGTCCATCTGCCGACAAGGGATAAATCCGCTCATAGTCCGACTTGGACTCATGACATTCAATCGATATATGTGCTTTGGCGGTGCCATCTTGCCGTTGAATCCTTTTCTAATTATAGTGCTGCAAGAACTTGGACTAGCTCCGTTCCAAGTCCACCCTAATGGTTGTTTCTTCTATGTTCGTAATACATACTTTTCATGTATTATTCAACCGACCTTCGAATTTTAATAAACTAACTTATCATCTGAAATTCAAGAAAAGGTAGGATTACCCATCCCGTCTGATAATAGAGGCCTAGAAGGGATGTAAAGTAATTGAAAATCTCCACAGCAAGCGTTCTGCCTTCATGAATGAATATTTCTTCGTGCGATGTCCGCACGGTTTTAATTGGCTCTGGCTTTCTGGACGTACGTTTCTTTTCCCTTGCTTCTCTTGTGATAGAATTTCTAAATTTCGAACCAGATCTGTCTTTCCTTGTAGGCATCCCAGCTCATGATGGTAGAGAGAATCATGTGAGAATACTCAATGCCTTGAAGGCAGTTAGATTCAATCAACATATCATCGCATTCCTTCTAACAAATGATAATCTATGGCGATGTGGTCTGCTTTGCCATGATAGATTTTCCAATCTAAGTCTCCAGCGCAAAAGTGGTTCCAGGGCTCATAGTTGTTCTTCTGCCCTTACTCGTCGACCTGACAAGAATTTTCAAGGGGAAGTTGCGAGATCTTCTGGCGTAGTTCATGTAGAGGAGCCAATGATGGGAAAGCTTGTAGGGCCTATCGAAACCGATATTCCAAGCGGCCAAGATGAAGGCATGAGGATGTCTCTGATCCTAGAAGAAAACGAGGGATTGAAAAGAAGAGAAGGAAAAAAGTGATCAAGGAAAAAAAGGATACCAATGATAACAATAGAGACTATCGCGCTAGCGAAGAACCTGATGAATAATTCGGTGAATCACCCAGGATGAGTCCTGATCTCCTTAGCACTCCTTGTCAGGAACATACTACCGTAGAAACTTCTGAAACCACTTGAGATTAATCTGCATTGCCTTCAGTAGAGATTTCCTCCCTATCTCGACCCTTTGGTGATATCTTCGTTAGTTTAAGTGACATTGGTGAGATCAACTTCACCTTTAGCATTCTGGGAGATGTCGGTTCGGACTTTGCTCTTTCGCCGGGGGCTTTATAAGTGAAGGTAGAGAGACCCCCATTTTAATTCTTTTCCAATGTGGTTGGTGGAGTACTTAAGGAGTCATCGACACCACACACTTCATTAGGATCATGGACACTCATTCTTGCATTAAATTTTAATTCGCAGTTCCAACATTCATATTGTTCTCTTCCTTGTTTCAGGTTCCATGCACCGTGGTTATTATGAGAAGTTCTCCAGCCATGCTTGTGCAAATAGTGCCCAAATTCCAGATCCTCATCCGCCTCGTCACTATGAGTCCAAGGAATATAGGCGAAGGAGGAAATACCATGAGTACGATGAAGCTCTCAAGGCCAATAGGGAGACAGATAGGGAGACGGAGAAGGAGAAGGAGAGAAGAAAGAGGGAAGCCGATATTGAGCTACCTTGCGACCCTACTAAGTGCCCAAGAGATTCCTTGAAGCATTGTATGCTTATTTCTGCTAACATCTTGCCTCATACACAGGCTCGGACCTCCCAAACTCAACGAACTCCAACCTCCCCAGCTATGATCACAATAGTTCCACCTACTTCGGAAGGAGTCTTTGCTCATTCATTCACTCTTCCATCCAGTCCTCCAAACTTACAAGTCGCATTCCCACACGTCTTTTTACACGGCATCAAATTTGACTAAGACATCTCCGATATGCCAAAATAGGTAGTGATGTAAAGTCTAAAGAACATCAAGCAGGGCGTCAATGAAGGGTATAAATGGAAGAAACTTTACACTGCTATTTTCGAAGTAAACAAGATCAACTACACCAATATTCAATCCTTTAAATATGAGAGAGCCACCTTTATGCGGATGATAAAAGAGAGGAAGGATGATTTGATTAAAGTTACTAGAGAGGGACCTCGCTCTAAAGTAGAAGGAGAGCACATATAACCTGATGGATGAGTTAAAGCTTGCCCATACCCACATCGAAATCATGATGAGGAACGAGCTGAAAGTTGCTCATGTTGAGAGTTCAAAGTTCCAAAAACAAGCTATGGAGAAGGCACAACATCTTAGCTAAAAAGATGAGATTATCTAGGCTTATGGCCAAAATATTTTAGAACAAGCAGCCAAACTTGCTAGACTCCATGAGGAGATTCAAGAACTTGCCAAAGAGAAAGAGTAGCTATCCACTGATAAAGATGCCATCGGTCTTGAACTTGCAATTTCTAAGCACGAGCTCAAAGGGCTTCAAGAGGAGAAGTCCATGATCCTAGTCAAGCTTGATGCCAACATACTATAATTCTATACTAACGTAGTCATGTTTAAGAATCAGAGATGGCTGGGAAATGACTATCTCGAAGCACTCGCTGGTGCTTAGGAGGAAGTGCTTTGTTGGACCATGCAAGCCAAAGATAATCTCTTCGAAGAATAATGGATGGCTGCTTATCTTAATGTTGAAGATATCGAATATCTTTTCGTTAGAAAGGCTATCCTAGTTAAATATGTTGCCAATGTTGCTGCCGTTGATGCTGTTAAAGCTCACGCTGGCTCGAGCTCTTAGGTAAAGGTGAAATGTCTGCTATAAAATCTTAAGAGCCGATAGCGATTATTCTTGCATCCTTGGGAGCTAGCTCCGTAGCTACTCGCATTCTTCCAGCTTCATTAAGAAGTTCCCTCTGGGAAGCATATGTTCCTCCCATTATGATCTAACCCAGGGAGCTTGGGGCCGAAGAAGGTGAGTTCGTCATATCCCAACGGGATCCTGCCATAGGTATATCTCTTATTTCACCAGTCTTCGAGAAGCTTTAGTCCTCTTGACAATCCATCACTAAACTTTATCACTCTATTTTCTAACTTGTAGGTCAACCTCATTTTCCTCCTCTGCCTCTAGCTATGCAAGATCAAGGGCTACTGCTATCTTCACCACATACACTTTCGCTTCCGGGGGGAATTACTGCTCCGGTCTTGCCTTCTGGTTCCAAGCTAGCTCTGAAGCTCAAAAGATTGGTGCTTTGGAAGGGCTAGAGGAAATGTCCGCATCCCTGGAAGAAGATGTTCCAATTACCGATGCTTCAGACCCTATTGACGTAGTTACCATGACAAGGAGACTCAAGGCTGAAGCTATAAAGCTCAAGATTAAGAAGAAGGAGCCTACCACCACCAAGCCTAAATCCTCAAATTTAACTCGTCCCCAGCAGAATGTTCCGTCATTGAAGATCTGGCCACTAAATACTAAGTCCATTGAGACTTCAAAAGGCTAACCCATAGAGCTACATGCTACTACTGGTTGGGAATCTACTTATACAAAAGGTGAGACTCCTTTAGCAGGAGAAAAGAAGGAGAAGCTCAAGACCCGCTCGGATAATATTGGTAAAGGAAAACAGAGTGATAAGAAGAGGGAGACTCAGTAGTGTGCATGCTAGTTGAGCATTTTGTTTTTTGTACTTTTGAAGGTTGAGTTTGTATTTTTTGTTTCTTTCTTTAAACAGGGTGAGATTGTTCGGGTACAACACCCGCTGTTTGTCTGTACATAGAATGTTTATTAGTAATGAAAGATTAGCTTTTCCTTTGTAATCTCTCTTCTGCATTTTATGTACCGTGCCTGATATGCTTGATTATCTATGTATATAATATGATTGCTTAGCTCTATTTTTGACTACCAGAGTACTCTGTTTGGGGCAACAGGTCTTGCAATTCCAGCCATCTCTGTGGTTATTCCTGTTCGGGCTCAGTCGAGTTCTTTTCGACCAAGCATCGGTAGATATGCCCCTATCCACAGGACCAGGTGTTAAAACTTAGGCATCAACGAGAGTCTAGATGCCATAAGCAATTCGTTCGATTGCCCTTAGTCTACTTTGTAGGTAGTTCCTATCTCTAGGAACTTATGCACAAACGATTTAACTCCATGGATTCTTCCTTGATGTTTCCTATCTCTGCGCCATAAATAATTTCTTTTAACATCACCAATCTCTGGGTGATGTTAAGTTCTGAGAGGTTTGATGCGACTTTTCGGTTGATTTGGCGGTTTAGAACTTGTTGATGTTGTCGGGGCAATGCCTATTCTCACTATGTAAGACTCGATTTGACCGTTGATTGGCTTGTTTTAGGCCTTCTTGATGTTGCCGGAGCAATGTTGGTTTTCATAAGGTAAGGATCGATTTTCCCCGTCGATCCGATGGTTTGAGTCATTTTACCATCGACTCGACGATTTTGGGCCTTCTCGATGTTGCCAGAGCAACAACGATTCTCATAAGGCATGGATCAATTTTCCCTATTGATCCGCGGTTTGAGTCGATTATCCCTATTGACTCGGCAGTTTTGGGTCTTTTCGATGTTGCCAGAGCAATGCTGGTTCTCAAAAGTTAGGGACCGATTTTCTCCATCGATCCGGCGGTCCGAGTCGATTTTCCCCGTCGACTCGGCGGTTTTAGGCCTTCCTGATGTTGCTAGAGCAACGTCGGTTCTTAGAAGGCAATGATAAATTTTCCACATTGATCCGGTGGTTTGAATTGATTTTCCCTGTCGACTAGGCGGTTTTGGGCCTCCCCGATGTAGCTGAAGCAACGCCGGTTCTCGAAAGGCAGGGATTGATTTTCCTCATCGATCAGGCAGTTTGAGTCAGTTTTCCCCCTCGACTCAGCGGTTTTTGGGCTTCTCGATGTTTCTGGAGCAACGCTGGTTCTCTGAAGATAAGGATCAATTTTTCCTGTCGATCCGCCCGTTTGAGTCAATTTTCTCACCGACTCGGTCATTTTGCTTGCGAGAACATGGTTTCATTGGTTCAAGAAGCTCACTTTATTGATATATAGAAGAGATGGCAAGTCCTACCTATTTACAAAGCCCCCAGTGTCGCTGGATGGCTTATTTGTGGAAATAAAATAAGAAAACTTAGATATAGTGGTGCCACAGTGAGTCGTTGTTCCAAGCATGTTGGATGGGAATTCCATCTACTCTAGTCAGCTTGAATGTTCTGTCACTAAGCTTCTGGTCAATCACATAAGGTCCTTCCCATTTTGGGCCAAGAGCTCCTATACCCAAGAAGATTCGTTTAAGGATGAGATCTCCCACTTCAAAAGTATGGTTGCAAACCTTGGCGTTGAAATGGTGTGCCACTCTTCTCTAGTGAGCAGTAACCCTTAATTTAGCTTCTTCTCGCTTCTCATCGATTTGGTTGAGGGACTCGAGCAGTAGCCGTTCGTTCTCTCTCTAATAAAGTGTTTTCTACGATGAGAGGAGACCTCCAGTTCCATTGGGATGATAACTTCTTAAACATATGCCAAGGCGAACGGTGAATGCCCAGTTTCTGATTTGTGTGTTTCTTTGTAAGCCCATAGTGCGAGTGGAAGCTCATCAACCAAATTACCTTTAGCTCTAGTCAGCTGCTTCTTTATAGTGGATTTAATTATTTTGTTTACTGCTTCTACTTACCCTAATTCGGACCAACACAGGGTTTGACACCCACTCAGGATATGTGGCATCATGGATGAAGCCATTGACCAACAATTTATGCACTTCCTCCTTTAGTGCATCAGATCGCTCTGGACCCAAGTTGCATCTCTTCTGCCTCACTGGGGCGAACTTGAAATTGATGTTAATTGCATGACACTCTAGCTCAAGTGATATACTCTATATATCAGAATGTGTCCAAGCGAACACATCCAGATTGGCATGAAGAAAGTTTATCAATTCCTTTCGCATCTTGTTTCCTAGCTATGAAACTACTTTCAAGACCCGAGTTAGGTCGTCCATGTCAATAGGGACAACCATTGTAATCTTTGCCGGTGCTGCCCGCATTTTCCTTGAACTCTTCTTCCTTGTGTCCATAGCCTTGTCGAAGCGACTATGGTCCATGATTCAGGGGAAATTCTATAATTGCTATGCATGCGGTTCCTAATGCGTAGAGTCTTCCCCACATTCTTTCCCTTTTCACGGCGTTTAACTTCACATAATTCAGCAACACAGTATTCCCTTGCGGCACTTTGGTCTACTCTTACTACTCCCATCCATTCTCTGTCGGGAATTTCATCACGAGACACTATAGAGACCAAGCGATTCTAAAGTCGGCAAGGGCCTGTTGGCCCAAGAAAGCGTTACAAGTAGAATACTCATCAACAATCATCATGGTCTGGATAAGAACCACCCTCCGTTCTCCCTCTCCTTTATTCTATAGGTAGGTTGATCGTCCTAATCAACTGTTTAGATTCACTTGAAAATCCCTGAATCTTCATTTTGCAGGCTATCACATACTTCATACTACATACTAATCCTCATTGGTCAAATGTCTTCTGAAATAGGACTTTGACCGAACTTCCATTGTCAACCAATACTCGATGCACAATTGCTGGCCTGATCCCAATCGATATTGCTATTGGGTCCTGAGTTAGTGCTTCTAGGCCTTTAGTATCCCATTTCCTAAAAAAAATGTCATCTGTAATCATCTTTGTTGCTTGGCCAGAGCTCCTTCTTCAATGGCCCAACAACTCTCCTATGGTGCATGTTTCAAGGCACTAGCATGTTATTCCATCTTGCTTCAACTTCTCTGTGCTAGGTGAGGTCCTTCAGTAATGGTGTTAATGACAAGTCTTCCATCTGTTCGCCTGGGCCCTTCTCTGCTGGACCCAAGTGGATTTCCTTGAGCATTCGACCTTTTGGGCTCGACAGGTTGATCAATTTCTTCACATACCGCTGAAGCCTACCGTTCCTTTTCAATTCCTTAATTAAATACTTTAGATGTCGACATTCATTTGTGTTATGCCCGTGAGTTTCAAGGAAGTGCCAATACTTTCCAGACCTTTTCTATTATTTGGCCTCTTCCCCCTTGGGTGGTTTGTTATACCACTCAGTTCCCTGAATAGTAAATAGACGTTTTCCAAACTGTCATTCAACGATCAGGTCTCAGATTCCTTAGATGTGTTCTTCCCCATCACGCCTATCGGCATTTTGATTTCTCCTTTTCTAATTTGCAGCTTTTCTCGCACTTCTTGCAGCAGCTTCAGAACCATTTCCGTCTTGTTTGACCAGGACGTTACTTTGAATCACCTCCTTTGATTGCTCATCGCTAGGCTTTCCTTCAACCATTTTTCTTCTTCTAGCCTTATATATTGATTTCCCTTTCGATGGAATTCCCCCATGGTAGTGGGTTACTTCATTTTTATCCACCAACCAAAATCCGTGTCTCGATGAATGTCCCGGACAAGTGTCATAAATATAAGATCCTCCTTGGGATTGCCAACTTCCATGATAGCGATGTTAAATCGGTTCAAGAAACCTTTCAGTGACTCCTTGGTTCCTTATGACAAGCCAAACAATGACATAACATCCTCTGATCGTGATGCATGGAGCCTGAACTGCTCAAGAAACTTCTTTGCCAATTCATCAAATGTCGATACGGATTTAGCCGCAAGTCTGGTAAACACATTGAAGCAAATTCTTCCAAGAATATAGGGAAATACCTACAACGAACAACATCCATAGCTTTATCTCCATAAATATGCCATTCGTATCAGAGTAAGTGTTGTCTAGGATCAGCAATTCCATTGTAGGATGGCATTGTCGGTATGGTGAACTTTCGATGATATTCTTCTCTTAGAACATTTTCAGTAAATGGAGTTCGGCTTCATGCAGAACCCAAGTCTTCATCTTTCCTACCCTTGCTCTTCTCCACCAACTGTTTGATCGTTGCTGATGTACTCCTCACTAGCGCGGTAATCTGTAGCTTAACTGTCAGGGGCTACGCCAATTATTTGGCTTTGCAAATGATCTCGGCTTGCCAGTTGAAGTCTAGGTCCTCCATTCTTTGGGAAAACCGCTCCTGTATAATTCCATTGGCGTTTGGTTGGTCTTGATGTGACAGTTTGAAATCTAGTTCTAGCAATTTGTCCATTAACACCAGTATTCAAATCAACGCCATCAACATCCAACTGCATGTCGTAATCAAAGTAAGAAACCAGCAATGCATCTCCCTTTTGAGCATCATCAAGTGCAATATTTGGGTCGGTACCGAGTTGACTTGTCTCGATACTGAGTTGTTTTATTGCAAGGGGAGCGCTATTACTTCCTCTCGCAACAACTCTAGCAATTACTTCATTTAGCTTTTGCTTCTTATCTCTCCTATTTAGGCTAGAAACCGAAGAGTTCTCTTATTCTATTGCAGAAGAAGTTTTGCTTCTAACTCTTCTTATCATTGGAGGTTGCAAGGTTAGCAACATGTCCATCTTATCCATGAGAATGTTTTGGCTATCCACCATCTTCTGGTTAAGTTCATGAATCATCTTAGTAAACTCTCCTCTATTAATGACTTCATGTGAAGTAGAGGATCCTGATATTGCATTTCCATTATTAACATTCATTTGGTGAATGTTTCCTTCATCACCATTAATCACTGCTCATGTGGATCTATCAAAAGCAGATCTTCCTTTACTAGGTGCCATTGATATTTAATATCAAGTTCTCAAACTTCTTAAAGTTGGTTTTCTGGATCTAACCACTGGATCTCCCTGAATCCATAATAGCAAGCTAGATCTAAGCTTAGATTTAGTTTTCTCAGTAAAAGCTGCTCATGTTGAGAGTTTAGAGTTCCAAAAAAAAGCCATGGAGAAGGCACAAGCGCTTAGCTCAAAAGATAAGGTTATCTGGGCTCATGACCAGACTATTTCAGAACAAGCAGCCGAACTTGCTAGACTCCATGTGTAGGTTCAAGAACTCGCCAAAGAGAAAGAGCAACCGTCCATCGATTAAGATGCCATTAGTCTTGAACTTGCAATTTCTGAACCCGAGCTCAAAGAGCTTCAAGAGGAGAAGTCCAAGATCCTGGTCAAGTTTGATGCCAATATGCTATATTTATAAACCAACGTAGTTATGTTTAAGAATCTGAGATGATTAGGAAATGAATATCCCGAAGCACTCGTTGGTGCTTGGGAGTGCTTCTTCGGACTGCGCAAGTCGGAGATAATTGCTTCGAAGAAGAATTGATAGCTGATTATCCTGATGCTGATTCGACAGTTTAAGTCGATATTCCCCATAACCTCGGTGGTTCGATTCATCTACCTCCTTTCAATTACAATCGAACAAACCCCCATCACCATCACCATTACCGTGACACTAGCAATCACCAACCTAAAATTATTTTGATCGATGCTAGGATTTTGAATTTCTTGAGACCGAGTTAACTGGGCATCGACTTGGACAGGTGGCGACGTTGATGATCGATGATAGGAGCAGGCGGAGGCATTGGGTTAGATCGGAGGCGAAGATCGATCGGCGGCCCTGGCTCAAGTCGATGGCAGCAGGTTGGATTGGGTGGAAGTTCAAATGGTTCTGGCACAAAGTGAATAGCAAGTGAAAAATTTAAATAAATTTTTTCTATGTATTGAACATATAAGCTGGAGGGAAGGCAATTTAACTCAGAACCAAGTTAAACAAGAGTTAAACAACTTGGCACTGAGTTGTTTTTCTTCTTCTGCCTCATCCCGAAAGCATTGCAGAAAATAGTCATGCCAACCAAAAGCGGGAAGTGGTCTACGGAGTGTAGGTTACATCACCAATGCGAAGGGATGGAATTTCAACTATAACTAAGACGAATAGTTACAGGAAAATCTACCAAGTGAAAGCAACATCTTGAAACAACACTTGAACTGGAAGTTACGAGATAGCAATCTAGGATTCGTCTCAATCCAAATCACGCTTTGTTTTCAATGAAAGCATACTGTTTTAACCGGGTTTTTAACCAAGTAGAAGTCGAACGTTAAGACGAAGACGAAATGATTTGAAAAGTTGGAAGTACACTCAAAAGAGGTAGAGAAGCCACTCGAAAGACTTCCAACCAAAATGGATCTAAGGAAACAACCCGACACCGAATCATTTGGCTCAGCATCGAGTTGTTTTCCTTCCTCCAATCACCTTCCAATCATCAAAAATCTCATGGCTTACTCCATCTAATAGTGATCAAGTGGTTTTCCCTAAGTTTGGACGACCAATTCCAAGGGTTGAAGAGAAGAAAGCGAAGATAGTAGGATAAGTACAGTGATGATGGAGCGATTGCCAGAATCAACCAATAATAGATGAAAAGAGCATGAAACACATCAACTAGAAGATAGTAGAGTAGATCGAATAAGTTAGCCAACTTTCCACTTAGTGAAATAACTCGGCATTGAGGGAAATGACTCGGTACCGAGTTATTCTTTATACTCGGTTGCCTCCGAGTTTTCTTGTGTGACCTTGGGTGAACTCTGGACTCTTCCGCAAGTATGCTTCTGACCTAACATACCTATTTCCCTGTAAATACAAACCATAGAGCAACGAAAACACGATCTTCTCCTTGCTCTTTCTTCTTCACTCTGGATCTAGGACTTCATTGCTCTTTATTATCTTCCACCCTCACAATAGTCACCAAGGCAGCTACTCTTGGCATTTCTAGGCCTTAGAACTTGTCAACCTCTTGTACTTGCGATTCTAATTCTCTATAATCTCATACGATCTCTCTTAGTTCCATAATCAATAAAACTATAAAATGGACGTAGGCCAGAGATTGCCGAATGACTATAAAACCTTATGTCTCCCTATTAATTTTCTTTTATTTTTGATACTTTCAGCTAGATCTAAGTCTTACAGGTTCTCTACAACTCATTCTTGGGTGTTGACCCATTTTTGGTGTCAATAAAATCCAAACCAAGACATCGATAAGATCTCATAATGGAATGATAACATATAATATATTGAATATACATAAACAAAATAAAAGGAACAATATATATATATGAGAGACCGCACTAGCGGAAGCAATTGATACAGAAATATTAATATAGATGATCGAAATATAAAAACACCCAAAAAGGTGGAGTTCAGAGTAAATATCGAATACATAAAGTCTCATATACAAACAATAGGTCAACTAAGTACTGCTAAATTATCATGTACACATATCCGAAATATCAATGTTACACCTCTAAAATTCTCTTGTTGCACATCCTGGCAGCATACCACCAAAAGAACATAACCCTCATGTCACTTAATCGAGTACTCGAGAGTTGTTTTGACATAAACAGACAAAGACAAAATAGGGGTTAGACTTAAAGTCTGGTGTGAGGGGAACTATCTCAAAATACTATATATCAAAACTATATACAAATAAATCATAGTTGCCCTCTCCACAAACATGCTTAGTGATAATTCGAACTTCCCACATACAAGTACGGTAAACCCATCTCAAAAATAGAGAATCATACCATGACCTGCTCTTCTCCTGTAATCGATGAGTTAGCATAGATAATATAGTGTAACTACCACGTAACAATATACTATTATAAAGGAAATCTCAATATACAAGTGTAGGGGTAATAAAAGTGTCATAATATATGTCTATCTTATGTTGCACACAAGGATAATATTAATCAACTAATATACCACACAATAACGATAAGAGAGAGACAAAGAATATATATTGATGCACATCATTGCCGATGAGTGAAGTCCACGGTAGGCTCATGCCCAAGATATATAGAGTAAGTACCTGATTGTACCATACACCGCAACATGTATCCAATGTGATCAAACTCATGCAGATCTCATCGTACCCTTATAATGAGCATAAGTGATAAATGATCTACTCTAGATATATGAAACCTGAGTCCACGTTGGACATCCATATATAATTCAAATTATCATGATCCAATGATTTCCACCGAGAGTCCAAAATAAATAGAATCAGTACCTAAATATACCATAGAACCCTAGCCACATCCATCTTTGATAGAGCTCATGTAGATCTCACCGTACCCCTATAACAAGCATAAGTTATATAAAATCAACTCTAGATATTTAACCTATATGGACCTCACTGTACCACTATATTGAGCACAAGTGATATGTGCCCCATTCATAGATGATTTTCATCATCTCCGTCATAGCCATCGTGGATTTCTAAACAAATTTGCATAAAATCTCGACAAAAATGACCAACGGCGTATCCCATATAATATGACAACTGGACCACAAAGGAACACCAATGTTGTGTATGTGTGTATACATACACATACATAGATACATACATATATACATATATATCAAATATAACATCGTGTAATTCAATACGTCCATCAAAAATGAAGACCGATATCTCGTCATCGTCTATCTATGCATATGTCACTATTGAAAGAATAATATGCATGGCCACTAATATAAGGACAATACGATTTATGATTATTAACATAAGACCATCACCACGTACAGTCACTAATATAAGATAGATACCATTAGTCAAACATATCTACACAAGTTCAAAGCTAAGGGGCACAAACTAATACCGCTTAATCGCACACGTTCACCAGATATGACCATGCAACTAATCACTACATTGATATCATATTCGATCATTATTGATCGCACATATCATTATACCTTGCATCTGAATCCCAACTTTTGCCTTGCATTCCCCCTTTACGAGTAGCCCATAGTCTTTCCTGAAGACGCACCAAGGCTCCGCATGAACCTGCACCCGAAACAGAGGAAGGAACCCCACTTAAATGGAACCTGACTTGGGCTTTATTGCCTAAGTCCATGCACCACCGGTCGACGAGTGGTAGCCAATCCTAGGCAGCAAAGCCTGAGACAGGTACCACCCAATCGCTACGGCCGCCATTTCGCGTGTCGTTTCATCCATTGCTCTATCCGATGAGTCGCCTTACTTCCCATGCCTGACTTCACCCCCATCAGACCTCCTCTAGAGTTCACCGGTAGATGTTTTGGAAGTGGTACCGTACCGTATATGTTCGAAAATTGAATTCTACACGAAATCCACTCTTTGCTTACATAGAGTTCATGGGCGACTATAACAACCTGACTTTCTTCAATCATGAAAAGATGTACCCAACCAACCATCTAGCCTCATGCGATGCCTACACGTGCTAGCACACTCATTCATACACATTTACACATGCGTACAAAAGCACGTTTCGCAATACAAGTCATGTGTCGAGCTTCAGAGGAGTGATTACTCGGCTCGATGTACTCTCACATAACTTAGCGCACACGATGGTCGCTATGGTTATGTGAAATGCCTACAATGTACTTGTACACACAACAATTGCACACATATATAAAAACGAATAAACATACACAACGATTCTAGCTACAATACACAAATTATTATGATTGTTATATATCTTCAAATAAACTATACATATGCTTACCCATATTCATATACATATAAGTATATTTAAACAAGTAATTCATTTATGACTTGATAAAATCATACTTTCATTTACTAAATCATTTCAATAAAAGCCTAATATAATTTTATACTATTTAATAAAATCCTATAACTATTTTATAAAATATATTATTAGCTTATTAATAGAATTTAAGCCATTAATTAATTAATTTCTTTATTAAACTTAGGTAGACATCATATTATTACTTTATAAAATCTTATTTCCATTTTATAAAATCTATACTTCATTTATAAAATCATATAATCAATTTATAAATGCTAATTCAGCTTCATTCATACTATTTTTATAAAATATTATTGGTCAATTTTTTCATCAAACAACACCCAAAATGTGTGTGAAGTAACCTTAGTGTTAATTACTTCGATGATTTAGAATTAACAAATTAAATGATATTAAATTTATCTCTAGGTGGTAATTATGTTGTGGTAAGCTTACACAATTATGAAGTTGCACTTTAACTGTTTGTTAAAATGTTAAATTGAATTAGTATCTAATTCAAGTAAAACTTAACAAAATCTAACAGTAAGGTCTAGGAGAAAATTAAAAAATATAGAAAAGTAAAAGAAACAAAGAATTTACATGGTTTGGATGTTAGGTTATCCTACGTCCATGGGAAAATGTCACTTTCTTCTTTATCTTTCTTGGTATAGATTTTAATGGTGGAGAGTATAATTATTTTACTTTTTAAACCTTAAAAATAACAAATTGGGAAAAAGATTCCACTCTTGCTACAGTATAGAGATGCATATGGATTACCACAATCCTTCTTCCGCTATTTTGTTTGTCTTTGGATCATGCCTTATGTCATCCATCCCCATTATCTATTTGATGCATATGGATTGCTGGTGTGTCTTTGGCAGAAAACTCTGGTTTGAGCAGTTAAATTCTAGGTTTTTGGAGGAAGATTGAAATTGAAGCAAGAACACTTGAAACTGTGGCGGAGACTTCAAATTTGATTTGGTTCGTATTTGGTTTGCACTCCCCTTTTTCTACCGGATGAGCTATGATACCTCTATCATTTTTATTGTGATGTTGTTGAGAGTTGTGCCATTGTTCTGCCTTAGGCATTGTTGATACTTGTGAGGCGGTGCTATGCTGTCCAACGTGCCTCACCTGCATGGTTTTGCGTTGGGATGATTGAACTCATTCTATCTTACTTGATTCATAACATTTGCCTGGCTTTATGCTGTGGTTGAGTCATTTGAGTTGCCTAGATTGACCTGCAGCACCTTAATATGAGTCTACACTTGCCCCGAACTGCTTTTGGTGTGAGGATGCGCAAGCTACTGGGATTAGATGATTATCTCTTTGCTGTTTGTTTAACAAGTGTAGATCTGCAGTGGAGTGATGTTTGGGTAACTCTGTGGCCAACCCTTAGAATGCTTTGGATTCCTTATGGTACTGCTTGGAGAGTCCTCAGTGATTGCAGAGAAAATTTGTACTTGAAAGAGTTAGCAATGCATAAACTTTTAAGAATGATAACTGAGCTTATTGGATGTTTGGTTGCAGAGCAGTTTCCTTCTATTGACCTTTCCTTTATTGCCTCTACGTTTTTTATATCTTAATGGAGGCATGCTTATTTATTAATCTATCTTGATGGCGGTGCATTCCTTTATCAGTTTGGGGTGGCGCATCATGTTGGCTTTTTGATGAAAGATCATTGAAGCAGGTCTGTTATATTTATATCCTCATTTATAAGCACAATACATCATCTCATTGCATCTTCATGCTTTTTGGCTGCAGCTCTATTAGCTGCATAAAACATTGTGACTATAGGTTGTCTCTTAAATATTGTAGCCATTCTTTGCGATAGTACTAAGACTTCGATTGAATACCTGAGCGCAGTTTCCTATGGCTAGTTGCAATTTCTAACCTCTTTTTATGTAGTGTCAACCGACTCGTTTCGATTTCTTCTCTCTGTATCTCGGCTTTATTTATGATGGCAGTTATCTGTTTGATGTGATTTTTTGTTTGATCATAACAAACATATATCAATTTATATATGTGTTTGTAGATTGTACTATACACATATAGGAATAAATATTCATATTTAATAACAATATTATTGCATAGAATTTATATAATTCAATCAGTATTTTTATTCAAAATAATATTTTATTTCAACACTTAAACAATACAAAGTTTTCAGCTCTCTCTATATACATACACTGGTTTCATACATTTCACATTTACATTTTTTTCTCTCACTACAACACTCAACACTCAGTTTTTCACTCTGTCTGCACATTTGCATCTATCTGCATTGTCCAGCTCCAGTTCTTGTCCTGTCTTCTGTGTACCTGTATAATTAGCAACTACAGCAGTAATCTGAAAATAAACAAATTTGAATTTGCAAGATTACAAATTTGTTTTTATTGGTGCCTCAGATATATGGATTATTGTCATCATTTTCAATTGTGTAATATCTGTGCATATCAGTATTCTTATCAGGGACAGATAATCATGAGTGGCTGCAATACACACGTGTACATTTATACACGTGTGCACTGCCTCGCCAACTCGTGTGTACAGTTGAGCCAAAAGACAAGCTGGATTCAACACAAGTGAAACCAAATTACAACTGAAGTGAAATCAAGTCCAACCAGTTCATGTGCAAATCCAGACTCGAGCATACATGTACAACAGAGAAAACAAATCAGAAGATTTGGTCAAGAAATCAAATATGGCAAACAAATAGTGGCAATTACTCAACTGAGGGTGCAGATACAAAATGACCAAGTACAACTGGAAACAACAAGTAGCAGTATGCAAAATGGAGAAAAACACATATATACTCAAGTCCAAATGCATCAGGTCGGAATATTTCAGAGCCAAGTACAAAGCATGACCAGAGTGGTACAAGTTCGACACAGCATGGTTCAATGCAAATACAACCAGACTCGATGATGTTCACAAATGCAACTCACATGTACTCCAGACAGGTTATATTATATCAAAGCTCAAGTTCAATCCCAAAGCAATCCGAACAACAAAGATGCACATCAGACAGTACACAAGTGAGGAATGAAGTACAACAAGCTACATGAAGAACAAACATTGGCAAATACTTATACATTAGAGTGAACACATGAACTACAAGCTAACATGTCAAGCTTCAGATGGTATACAAGTGATGCAGCATAATAAACAGTGAAGTAAAGGAATGCACACTTGTATACATATATATCAAGAACCAAAGTCACCGTGAACAAAGCAAGGATCAAGTACAGTGAAACCAAATCAATGAAACTAGACTCAAGCTCAAATGAAACAAATATACAAAGGCCAGAGTACAGAAGTTCAAGTCCAGTTCCAACAAAGATATAGCAACACTGCAACAAAGACTATGGCACCGGTACATGCACAACATCACAATCAAGTGCACCATTAAACCAACAATCCAGAATCAAGAAATGCATATGTACAGTAGTTACAAAAATAAGGTAACAAATTAGAAATATCAAAGTCAAAGGCCGATGTGAAAATGTTACAGAACAATCAAGGCCAATGACAACAGCATAAAGTTGCAGTTAAATCGACCAGAGAAGATGGCCAGAGACGAAGCTCACAAAGGCCAGAAAGTCGAAGTCAACCAGAAAATATTCTCGAAACCAAAAATAAATAAAAGTCAAAAATCAAATCCAAATAAAAGAGGAAAGTTTCTACCGTATCGATTAAGGAAAAGATCGAACGCTTCAAAATCAAAAGCGTGTGAATCAAGTCAAAAATATACGTATTTGACTAAGTCACAAATATCACAATCATTCAAGCATTACCAAGCGTCCGAGAAAAAGAATTGACAAATTCAAATAAATTTTACACGAACGAAATTATAGGAATTAGACTCCTATATAACCCAATTATCACTGGAATTTTTATCATCGAACTCAAGTATTCAATCCAGAGAACAAAAGGCATAAATTACATACCGAAGTCAGGAGTCGAATTCGATCATCGAGAAGCAGCTGAAGCCAAGCTATGAAGAGACGTCGATCGACAGAGCAAACAACGAAATCATCATTCGATCGAACTATTGAAAGAGGCGCTTTCAATTTCCACGACAAAGCCCTAATTTCTCACACAGGAACGAGATCGAGCAGAGCCACCATTATCACAAGCAAAGGAACGGGCCGACATTGATAAAAGAAAACAAACAGGGTTGCTCTTTTTTTCTTGAGTGATAATAGTTTGTGGGCCGGTCTTATTTAATTAACTTAATAAGGCTTTGTTATTTTTTAAATTAGGATTGTTTTTAATTTGTTTTTGTTTTTTAAATTCTATACTTTTCGAATCAAACCTGGGTAAATCACCACCTAGGATTTAGGTAGTGTCAGATTGTCTAGTTAGGATTAGTTCAGTAAGCAGGGTTTGCGAGTTTGCAAAACTCTATAGGCGGTAGCAGGGTTTGCGAGTCTGTTAGAGTGTTTATAAGCGGGAGACTGTTTAATTCTAATAGAAATCTGGGAATGTAGCAGTAGGCAGGGGTTTGCCGAAGCTGGGTAAATTTTGTGTGTGATTTACTTTTCAGCATATTTACTTCTCTGCAGTTTGTTTTGTGTTTAGATTCGAGAAAATTTGCTATAACCCTATTCACCCCCCTATAGGTTTAATCTAGATCCTACAAGTGGTATCAGAGCCTGATATTTTTCTTTAACTCTAGAGTCATGAATCCACCAAATAATGCTTTTTCTGAGGGGCAATCTATTGCTAGGCCACCCATGTTTAATGGGAATGATTATGCTTATTGGAAAGTTAGGATGGGTATTTATCTTAATTCTGTTGATTATGATGTTTGGGACATTATTGAAACTGGCTATAAATCTCCCACTATAACTGTTGGTGATACTGAGATTCCTAAACCTAAGGATAGATGGGACGCTAACGATAAGAAATTAAAAACTATAAATGCTAAAGCCATGAATGCTTTGATATGTGCTCTTGATAAGAATGAATTTAATAGAATTTCTCATTGTAAAACTGCGCAGGAAATTTGGCATACCTTGGAGGTGACACATGAAGGAACTTCTCAAGTCAAGGAGTCTCGTCTAGCCCTATTCAGCAATGAATACGAGAACTTTGTGATGGACAAAGGCGAGAGCATAAAGGACATGTTTGGACGCTTTTCAACTTTAGTGTATAATGCTAGAGCGCTTGGGAAGGTATTCACTGAGATAGAGCTTGTGAGGAAGGTGCTACGAGTCTTACCGATGAACTTTGAGGCAAAAGTCACGACAATACAAGAATCGAAAGATCTGAGTAAACTAAGCATGGAGGAGTTGATCGGCAACTTGATGACATATGAGCTTGAGCTAAAAACAAAGGAGGAACATAACAACTCCGAATCAAAGAAGAAGACGATTGCCTTAAAGAGCAAAGAAGAGAGCGATGAAGAAGAAGAAAACCCAATTGAAGAGCTTGCAATGGCTGTCAATAATCTTAGAAGATGGTCAAGATTCGGGCCACGCAAAAAGAAAACAAATGGTAATAGGTCAAAAGATTCTGACAATTCCGATAATGAATTGACTTGCTATAACTGCAATAAGCCTGGCCACTTCAAACAAAAATGCCCACTTCTCAAAAACAACAAAGGAAAGAAAAAGAAGAAGAAGAAGGCCTTTGCAGCGACTTGGGATGATGAAGAAGGAGAGGAAGCTTCGAATAATAGCTCAGAGGAGGCTAATTTGTGTCTTATGGCAAAATCATATTCGGAAGCAAGCTCAGAGGAATCTAGTGAGGTAAGTGACTATTCTTATAAAGAACTCGTTTTGATGTGTTATGATCTTACTAAAACAATTGATATTCTTGAATCTAAAATTGAAAAACTGAAATCTGATAGGAGAGAACTTATCCATGAAAATACTAGGTTAGAAACTGAACTTGAAAATATTCAAAACCTAGACTGTAAAAAATGTAAAATTTTAGATTCAGAATTATCAAAACTTAAGAATAGCTTTGAGAATCTTGAAAAAGAAAACTTGAGTCTTAAGGAAACCGTTGACACTAGGAAAAAGGATTTTATAAATAGATGCACCTCACTTGTGACTGAAAACACAACACTAAAAACCAAAGTCCAAAATCTTGAGAAAACTCTGAATAAGTTTTCAAGAGGAGAAAAATCATTCAACATGTTATTTGGAAATCAAGTTTTTACTAACAACAGAAAAGGACTAGGCTATGGGAAAACACAAGTTGATGATAATGCAAAAGGTAAGAGTGTCTTTGCTAGATGTGAAATAATTGGACATCGTGCTGAAAATTATAGTCATAGGAACAAGAACACAAAATTTATACAAGTTTGGGTTCCTAAGAATTCTACAAACAAATTTCATGTCTATTGGAACAAGAATAAAAAGACAAAACAAGTTTGGGTTCCAAAGGGATTGTTTATTCACAATGCTTCAGTCACTAATATCATTGGACCTAAGAGTTTCTCTAGGTCATCCTCCTCTCTCTCTATGTAGGTTTGTTGGCAGGCTAAGGAGCAACAAGAATGGTTTCTAGATTCAGGTTGTTCTAGACATATGACAGGTGACAAATCAAAGTTCCTTAGCCTAGAGAATTTTAAAGGTGGAAATGTGATCATGGGAGACAATAGCAAGTGTAAGATTATTGGTAAAAGTGAATTGGGTAAAGGTACTTTTTCCTTGACTAATGTTTTATACGTCGATAATTTGCATCACAATCTCATTTCTATTAGCCAACTATGTGACAAAGGTATGAATGTGGTTTTTGATAGTGATACTTGAAAAATCATAGATAAATCTTCTAATAACATTGTTTTTATGGGCAAAAGAAAAGGAAATGTTTACACGCTTTCTTTTGATAATCTAAATCTTTCTAGATGTTTGGTAGCCACTGACGAAGAGGCATCCTTATGGCATAGGAGACTTGGACATGCTAGCATGGGCCTCTTGGAAAAACTTGAAACGAAAGAATTAGTCAGAGGGTTACCACATCAGAAATTTAAAAATAATAAAGTATGTAAAGCATGTTCCTTGGGCAAGCTTAGTCGATCATCATTTCGCCCTAAAAACATTGTTAACACATCAAGGGTCCTTGAATTAATTCACATGGACTTATTTGGACCAAATGAAATTGCAAGCTTGAATGGAAAACGTTATTGTTATATATTGGTTGATGATTATTCTAGATTTACATGGGTTTATTTCTTAGCCAAAAAGTCTGAATCTTTTGATTATTTTTCAAAATTTGCAAAACTTGTTCAAAATGAAAAAGGAGTTTCAATTAAAACTTTGAGAAGTTATCATGGAGGCGAATTTGAAAATTTGGATTTTGAAAGCTTTTGTGAAGAAAATGGTTTAAAACATGAATTTTCTGCTCCACGAACACCTCAACAAAATGGGGTGGTTGAAAGGAAAAATCGTACATTGCAAGAATTGGCTAGATCCATGTTGAGTGAGTATAAACTATCTCTAACCTTTTGGGCAGAGGCAGTGAATACTTCATGCTATGTAATGAATAGAGTAATGATTAGACCAATACTTGGCAAAACGTCTTATGAATTATGGCATGAAAGAAAACCTAACATTTCTTATTTTCGTGTATTTGGATGTCCTTGTTTCATTCTTAACACAGGTGATCAACTTAGAAAATTCGAATCAAAGGCTGATGAGGGAATTTTCATGGGCTATTCAACAAGGAGCAAGGCTTATAGGATATACAACAAACGAACAAAAACAATTGTTGAATCAATCAATGTGAAATTCAATGAATTTGACCTGGAAAGGACAACTGAAAAGGTGGTTGACGATGGGGTAGATCATGAAGGCATTGAAGAAGGGACATCTAGTGAGAAAGCTGAAAGTAGGACTGTTGATGCTGATAGATTGAAGTTCAAATCCAATCATCCTCCTGAATTGGTTATAGGTGATCCTACGGAAGGTATACGCACTTGCTCTTCATTTGATAAAAATTTGTGTGCGTTTTGTTGTTACAGTGGTTTTATTTCTGAAATTGAACCTGATTCTGTTGAAATGGCTCTTAATGATGAAAGTTGGGTTTTAGCAATGCAAGATGAACTTAATCAATTTGAGAGAAATAAAGTGTGGAAATTAGTTCCTAGGCCTAATGACTATCCAATTGTTGGAACTAAATGGGTGTTCAAAAATAAACTCGATGAATCAGGAAATGTAATTAGAAACAAAGCTAGGTTGGTTGCGAAAGGATATAACCAAATAGAAGGCATAGATTTTGATGAAACTTTTGCTCCAGTTGCTAGGTTAGAAGCCATTAGGATTTTGCTAAGTTTTGCATGTTATAAGGGTTTCAAACTTAAACAAATGGATGTAAAAAGTGCCTTTCTAAATGGTGATTTGAAAGAAGAAGTTTTTGTTGAACAACCCCCCGGTTTTGAAAATCATGATTTTCCAAATCATGTGTATAAACTAGAAAAAGCATTATATGGTCTTAAGCAAGCTCCTAGAGCTTGGTATGACTGCCTTTGTACATATCTTTTGGAAAATGGTTTTAAAAAGGGGAGTGCTGACACGACACTGTTTTTATTACATAAAGAAAGTGATTTTTTGATTGTTCAGATTTATGTGGATGATATCATTTATGGTGCTACTAATGAACTCTTGTGCGATAAATTTGAACAAGTCATGCAGGCTAAATTCAAGATGAGCTTGGTTGGAGGATTGAAATTCTTCCTTGGATTTCAAATCAAGCAAAGTAGTGATGGTATTTTCATTTCACAATCCAAGTATGTGTTGGAACTGTTGAGGAAATTTGGAGTTGAGAACTCCAAACCATTGAGAACTCCTATGAGCCCATCAACAAAGTTGGACAAAGACGAGAAAGGAGTTGCTGTTGATCAGAAGAAATATCGAGGGATAATTGGTTCACTTCTCTATCTTACTGCTTCTAGACCTGATATTATGTTTTCTGTGTGTTTGTGTGCACGTTTTCAATTTAATCCTAAAGAATCTCATTTGAAAGCCACTAAACGAATTTTGAGATATCTTTCACACACACACAAATTTGGACTATGGTACCCTTCTTGTGAAAATTTTGATTTAGTTGGTTATTCTGATGCTGATTATGCTGGTTCATTAGTTGACAGGAAAAGCACTAGTGGGACATGTTTCATGCTAGGACATTCATTAGTTTCATGGTCAAGTCGAAAACAAAATTGTGTTGCATTATCCACCACTGAAGCAGAATATATTGTTTTAGGAAGTTGTTGTGCTCAAATTTTATGGATGATGCAAACTCTTTCTGATTTTGGCTTAGTTTATAAACAAGTTCCATTAAAATGTGATAGTAAAAGTGCAATAGACCTATCAAATAATCATGTTCATCATTCACGCACAAAACACATTGATGTGAGACACCACTTTCTTAGAGATCACATTGCTAAGGAAGACATTTGCATTGAATATATTTCAACTGAGATTCAATTTGCTGATATTTTCACAAAACCCCTCCTCGAAGACAGATTTTCCAGATTACGTTTGGATTTGGGGATTATAGAAATTGACTAATCATTTTCCATTTTTGGTTGAAATATTCTTGAATATTTATTTTCAACTTCAATTTCTAGAATTCAAACCAATTTTGGATATTATTCAAAGATTGATTCGAATATGGTATTCAGTAGTGGAAATATGTTTTTGTTTTATTTCTTTTCAAAATTAAAAAAAAATTCATAATATAATTAACTTGGTAACTTATTCCACGATCATTTCTATTTCTACCATCTTACTATCATTCATAATGGTTTTGTAAAACGAGAAGAGTGATTTCTTTTAAAAATATAAAAAAAATCTCATGCATACATTCTCATTTAAAAGTCCTTATGGTTATGCATGGATGGAGCAGGTGAGTGAATTATTTTATCATTATTCCATTCTCATTTAAAAGTCCTTATGGTTATGCATGGATGGAGTATGATAGCTAAGTATTTTCCGGATGCTTAGACTAATAAGTAACTGCTAATCCCATTTAAAAGTCCTTATGGTTATGCGTGGTTAGTAAGTGCTTATTTTTGTGCTTAAATGTCAAATTATTTTTCAAATTTCTCTCTTCTCATTATATCAAAACCGAATCATCAATCCATTCTCCATAATGT
The DNA here is from genome assembly GCA_030737815.1 of Allium fistulosum. Classification (NCBI taxonomy): domain Eukaryota; kingdom Viridiplantae; phylum Streptophyta; class Magnoliopsida; order Asparagales; family Amaryllidaceae; genus Allium; species Allium fistulosum. The sequence continues at coordinate 48,150,835 of CM060906.1, forward strand.
GGAACTTGTTAATTCGTTATGATATATTATGATTTTTCTTTGTTTTGCATTTGTTTTTACTTAAAAAAACAATCTTTTTTCTTTCTTTTTCCACTACTGTTCCATTAGTGTTGTCAGTCTTTTGATGATAACAAAAGGGGTAGAAGAACAAGATTTTGATACGAAAGTAAATATTTTTGGAATACTTCAACAAATTTGTTAAATGTTGTTAGTTAATTTTCTTTAGTTCTTTTATTCTTCTATAATTTTCTAAATCTTCTAAATATGGAGTGGTCTCAGTTGTAGGGGGAGCATTCATGTAGGGGGAGCATTCATATAGGGGGAGCTAAATATTTCATGCTCAAACATATTTATTAGAATTTCAAAATCTTTAATATATATGTTTGTCATCATCAAAAGGGGGAGATTGTTTGATGTGATTTTTTGTTTGATGATAACAAACATATATCAATTTATATATGTGTTTGCAGAATGTACTATACACATATAGGAATAAATATTCATATTGAATAATAATACTATTGCACAGAATTTATATAATTCAAAAAGTATTTTTATTCAAAATAATATTTTATTTCAACACTTAAACAATTCAAAGTTTTCAGCTCTCTCTATATACATACACCAGTTTCATACATTTCACATTTACATTTTTTTTCTCTCACTACAACACTCAACACTCAGTTTTTCACTCTGTCTGCACATCTGCATCTATCTGCATTGTCCAGCTCCAGTTCTTGTCCTGTCTTCTGTGTACCTGTATAATTAACAACTACAGCAGTAATCTAAAAATAAACAAATTTGAATTTGCAAGAATACAAATTTGTTTTTATTGGTGCCTCAGATATATGGATTATTGTCATCATTTTCAACTGTGTAATATCTGTGCATATCAGTATTCTTATCAGGGACAGATAATCATGAGTGGCTGCAATACACATGTGTACATTTATACACGTGTGCACTGCCTCGCCAATTCGTGTGTACAGTTGAGCCAAAAGACAAGCTGGATTCAACACAAGTGAAACCAAAGTACAACTGAAGTGAAATCAAGTCCAACCAGTTCATGTGCAAATCCAGACTCGAGCATACATGTACAACAGAGAAAACAAATCAGAAGATTTGGTCAAGAAATCAAATATGGCAAACAAATATTGGCAATTACTCAACTGAGGGTGCAGATATAAAATGACCAAGTACAACTGGAAACAACAAGTAGCAGTATGCAAAATTGAGAAAAACACATATATGCTCAAGTCCAAATGCATCAGGTCGGAATATTTCAGAGCCAAGTACTGTAACGACCCGACATTTTGGACCATTCGCATCCATTATAAGTGTATAGGTAGACACTCATGCCGGAGTTGAATTGCTCAAAATACCGCGTTGTTAATTTAAATTTGGCAAAACTGAACATATACAGTAAATAAATATAATCACAGATCACAGACACAGAGTAATAAATGCAGCGGAAATAAAAGAGATAGTAGTTCATGAAGCTACTATATGAATATATAAAATACATCAGAGTTTACAACAGAAGAGAAATACGATACATCAGAGTTAAACCAGATACAACGGAAGAGTAACACGATACATCAGATACAAATCAGAATGCATCACTGGAATCATCGAATATCTGAAAGCTGGATAGATAGCTGGATCTCCAAGCGAAGCTCCAACTCCAAAGGTGAGTCTCGAAAGCTGAACTACTCAGTCTGACCCGAGCGTAAGGAAAAACAAAACACTCGAGTCAGGATTAACATTCTTATATTAATAAATCCAACTCAAGTGAAATAGCAATTGAAATACAAGTAACTCAAAGGATGTTTGGAATAACCATCCTTTAAGGATCCGTTAAACTATCTACTATGTAGTAGTGTACGATAAGTAGATAATGTCTATCAGTAATAATAAAGATATCAAAATAGCGTTAAGTCATGGCCCATTCCACCCTTAACACATTTTTATTCCCAAAAGCATATACAAGACCGTAGTTTCCCCAAAACCGGAAGTCACCAGAGGGCAATCCATATACTAAAGGTACAAATCAAAATCGTAGTGGTCGCGTATAAATGGAATACAAGTATGACAAGGCACATGAGGCAATACCTAAGGTAGTGATACTACCGTTCGCCTGATCCGGACTGGTGAGAACGCAACGCCGCAGCGCCCGCAACATCGTGAAACAACACTCCCAAAATCAAGGGTGCACCAATCGACAACAAGTAATAAGTGGTTCGAAGAAGTGTGTCCACTTGAGGTAGCTAATCCTCCATTGGCCCGGCACAGCTCATGTTTTAGTCATTTCCAATTTGACACAAGTGTCAAGGCTATCCATCATCGTTCTCTTTCTTCAGTCATCACGTACATCATTCCAACCACTTCATTCTGGATCATCACTCCGCGTATAGTTATTAAAGTGGTTTCGGTTCAGATAGAGAGTATATCCATTACCGATCCCGGTCTCTTTTATAACTTTCGTAATTATTACACCGATTGGTCGTTTATATATTTCAAAAACCAAATCAATTTCAATTTCAATTTCAATTCGTAAACCAACATTTCAATTGTCTTTCAAAAACCAATTTCCAAAATTTACGTTTCAAAACTTCAATTTACCATTTCAAAATCTTATAATTCAATTTCAAATTTTATTTAAAACAATTCAAATATTGATTCAAGTTCGTAAATAAGTTTCATTCCAAATCATTTTATTTTAACTTAATTTAACATTCAAATCAATTTAACTTCATTTATCGATTCCATTTATCATTCAAAACAATTCTATTTAATTTCCAATTCATTAAATCAATTTCCTAAGTTCAACTTCATTAAATCAAAACTTACAATTTTGAATTAAATTAAATTCGTCAAATCAATTCTTTCAATTTCAAGTCTTACATCAATTCCAAAATATCACATTTTCATTTCTTGTTAAAGAAATTCCATTTCGCTTATTTACTTTCTTGAATAATTTTCCAAACTCACTTAATAAAGAAAACTCAATTTCAATTATTACGAAGTAAAATCCACTTATTCAAAAGTTCCATTTTTCTTATTAAAGAATTTCAATTCAATTTAATCATTAAATAATTCAATCTTATTTAATTATTAAATAATTCAAAACTTAATTATTAAATAATTTCAAAGTTTAATAATTTCAAACTTAATTATAATTTCAAACTCAATTATAATTTCAAACTTAATTATATTTCAACTTAATTATTAAATCATTTCAAAGTTAATGATTTCAAACTTAATTATCAAATCATTTCAAAGTTTAATTATTTCAAACTTAATTATAATTTCAAACTTAATTATAATTTCAAACTTAATTATTTAATCACTTCAAACTTAATTCAATCATTTCTCAAATTAAACACCGTTCTTTCATCAATTTCATTGTTAACATTTTGTTTCAAATTATTAAATATTAACATTTTCCTTTCACAAAAATTCAAATTTCAACTTCATTTCAAAACCATATTATTTATTCAAATAAAATCTTCATTATATTTATAAATCAAATTATTGACCAATCGGGTTTTTATTTAATTTCCTATCCTAGGTCAAAGTTTAATTTGGATATTTATCATTTCAACCCGATTCCAATTCAATTCGAAATCATAGCATAGCAAAGGGAACTTGCAGTGTGATAACTGGGATGGTGTCAAAGTAAATAAACAAGCAATAACAAAAACCAATATCAATCCAATAATCAATTCAAATAATCCCGAAATAACCGTATTAATTCGTATTGTTATTTGTACGAATTAATATAATTATTTCTAGAATCTACACTATCATTTCATGTAGATTAAAGATTATTACATTACGGTTTTCACTTGTCATCTATTTACAATTTCATACATCATCAATTTAACAGCATACATTTAGTGGTTCAAAGTGTAATTAAACAAATCCTACGTGTCAATAACTTAAACAGTTAAAAGGGGTCATATTATACAAATGTCATTTAATCAATTTTAACACATATATCAAATCTAACTATCCTACGTCAATTTCAATTTCAAATTATTCACTTACATCATTAACAATTTAACGTCCAATATAAACATCAAACAATCAATCATTTAACAACCAAACTGGATTATCATTGCATATATAACAGATAATGGTGTCAAATGTCATAGGTGAACTGATACAGGTAATAACAGTGTAAATATCAACAGCGGCATATTTCAATTTTTGTTTCAATTGAAATCAAATTTAATAAATAAAAGAACGTTAATCGTGAGTGAGTGCTCACCTTTCGAGGCTAGAAATGATTCGACAAATGGAAAGAGCTACCAATCCGCGCACGAATTGCAAAGCAAGGTAGATTGGCACGAACTCGACGCATAGAGCTGATAAATAGGAATTAACGGAATCAAATCAGAATTGGATCGATGTATATATAATTGAAACAAAAGTATATTTTTATTATTTTCTTAAAACCAATATTGAATTTAAAATACATATTATAAATTCGATTTATAAACAAATATATAACTATCGGGCAGCTTTAAACATAGACAGCAGATATATAACCAACTTATACTTACATGAAATTCAAATCTTACTTAGATGTTATATATACAAAAGCTTTTGGAAACCATTACCATCAATACTTTAAGTAACAGACTCACTTATCAACTATTTGCTAACAACAGTGAATATCACTTGGAACATACAATTTTTTATATATATATATATGCACTTGAACCCATTCATATAAACTATCCTCCATACAGCTAAGATTATTTGTACAAATAGAACGCTGGAAAAATATATATATACGCGCCATACATCTTTTATGGGTAGTATACCGTAACAAACACATATGAAAATCTACATTACTTAAATCATATGTATACATTTTCTGTTTAACACACGCATGTCCAAGTGATTAAAATATTCATGTTTACCTAACTTGTTTAACTAATCCATACTACAGTTTTGGTTGCCTTAATTGATCTAAACATGCTTGGATCTTAGTCTAACCCATCTAGACGTTCAAGTGTTAACCATTCTTAGAGCAAACTACTAATAACCAGGTTCTGGTAAGTTAGGAAACGTAGGTGAGTTAACTGCTTTATAACCAAAACAGGACATACTACCTATTTTTAGTTAACTTGGGTGAAGGTAGACAGCAAGGTTCATATAAAATCATAATACATATAAGTGTTCAAATCTATACGTACATATAATATATATCACTTATATAATATAAAACAGTGGAAGGCTTGCAAACCTATGTATCTCAACTGACTTATGTATATAACATAGAATGTATATTTTATAAACTGTTTTATAGCTAATAGAATATAAAAACTAATAGAAACATATGTACACAAAATCCTTATACAATAATACACAAAATCTGAAAACATACATATTAAATACCTCACAGAATGCAAGTCTAGTGCCAAAGCACACTGCTAAAATCAAGAGAAGCAGTGAGGATGGAAGGCCAGATCGGCTCTTGGATTCGAACGTGAAGAAGGGATGATGATGCTCGGCCAGAGCTTGGTGGAGGGAGGGGACGAAAGCAGTGGGTTTCGGCTGTCATGCGAAGGAGGGACAAGGTCAGTGGCAGGCCAGAGGAAGGGACGGCAGGGAGTTGACGTGTTCTGGTCAGCGGGAAGGAGGAGACTCGGCCTGGAGAAAAGTTCGGGGAAGAGGTTGAAACGCTGGCGATGGAAGAGAGGGGGTGAGTGGGTTCGGGTAGCATGGGTTTAGAGGCTCGGTCGGGTGGGATGAAGTATGGGATGCGTGTGTCTTTTTTTTTCTCTTGTTTATCTGAGAGTGAAGTGAGAGCTGGAGGAGAAATGAAAGGAAGTGGAAATATGAATAGCAGCTACAGTTTGAATAGGAGCGGTGAACGAGGCAAAATATTGGGACCAGCAAAAGAAAATAAAAAAAATGAAACGACACATATTAAAACGGTAAGAATATCAAAATTTAGGCATCAATTACGGGGAAGAAATAAAAGCGGATGTCTGTTCGTATCACACAATGGAAAATGAAAGATCACAACGAAACAAAAGGCGGACCATTACGGTTTAACCGTTCTGCATTTTTTTTACCGCGTACCGGACACCGAAGCATCCAAATGAATATACTGTAGAGATCAGCACGACGAGACGATCAAAACGGTATATTGATGTCAGCGGTATGATTGAATTATAAAAATTCGAATTTTCTACTAGCGAAAATGCGAGAAAATCGCTGAAAAATAAGATCGACGGGGCCAAAGATGTCCGAATTTGGAAAAACGACAAACTGACATCTTGCTCAGAAGATGGTTTAGAATTTTTCTATGTAAAAATATTTAGGTTTCGGAAACATTTTATTTTCATCGCTTTTTAACTGATTAAATTGAAGTAAATTTACGCGCAAAATAAACTTTCATATTTTGGACGAAAATTTACCAGTTGCTATGTTTAACTAGACGTATTCCAAATATTAAATTTTATTTCAAAATTTTATCGTTTAAAATTTCACAAAATTTCAACTAATTACGTTATTAAAACAGTTGAAATTTTTCGGGTCGTTACACTGTCCCCCACTCAAAACTTTTCATCCCCGAAAAGGAACGAGTTAGGAGAATAGACACATCCAGAAAGAAAAACAGATTTGAAATACAAAATTACAATTAATTTAAACCATATAAATTCAAATTTAAATTAATTGATATTCAATAATTGATTTAATCCATTTGATTTCACCAAAATCAACTATTTCTAAATTCATTATCTTATTATCCAATTATCTTAAATTTACAATTTCTAAAACCATAAATTTGAATAGTCTTTTATTATAATCATATTTTATTTTCAACAGATTTAATTTTTCATTTTTTTATTTATTCCAAATTATTATTAATTTATTCTACTTAATATATCTAATTACATATATTTAACCCATATAAATTAATTTAAACCATAAAAGTTTCGATTTAAATTAATTTACATCTATTAATTTCTTTTAAATTTCAAGGTATTTTCATATGTTGATCAAATTTCAATTTATTAATTCTTTCAAAACAAATTCATTAATTCTTTCAAAACAAATTATTTTATTATTAACTGAGTTTTACTTATTATCCTATCTAACTCTATCAACATCTTTATAATTGAAATTTAGTGTATCACATTTATTATAAACACTCAAATTTTATTTATAAATTCAATTTATCTTATATATTATCCAATTACATATCAACTTCTGAATGATTTAGGTAAGTTGTATTAGAATGCAGTTGAACAATATACAAATAAAATTTTCCCAATTCAATTATTCAAGTTTAAATATTTATTCCAAATTTTGGTTTTATTTATAATTAAAATCATCCTTTTACAAATTCACGAATTAGATTTCCAATTAACTTTAAACAATTTAGAGATATATATAATATATTTATATCAAATCAAATTAAATTTAAAATAAGATACCTATATATATATATATAAATCAAATTATACTGAAGAAATTCAAATCAAAATATTTTTCAAAACAAAACCGTAGCAAAGCTACAGAATAGTATCTCCACTTCAAAACTCGAAAATGAATGTCGATGATGCGGCCGCCATCACCGAAATTATTTTCCAGCGACAAAGAGAAGAGCACTAATGTCAACATTTTAAAAATTCTTTGGAAACGATTTCTATTCGAAAATACTTCTAATAATATATACTTAAAAATTTTAAAACCAAAGTTCGAAAACACCGGAAACTAAATTCTCAAATTTCTGAATTAAATTCATTTCAAATTCCAAATCAATTTATAAACCGTATTTATAAATTTATTTAGAACAATAAATGATACTCAAATATTATCATTTCAAACAAACAATTTAATTAACCTATTAAATTCCAAAAAAAAAATTTCTTATATTTTCACAATATAATCAAACAAATTTATTTCATTTTCCAAATTTGAAAATAATATTTTTAATGTTAATTTATAAATACACTTCCTCGCTTGACGATAAAAGAATGGATTTCAAAGCGAGGATAGAGATTCAAATTTGATGGACTCAAATCAAAGAGAATTTTGATTCGAAGATAAGTTCGAAACAAGATATGATGATTCAATAACAGAATCGGGAGATGGTAAGTTTATTTAATTCACGGGCAACCTTAACCGGGTTGTCCGTAACTTCAAGAATAGATCGTTGCAGAATTTCGGGGCAAATCTACATTCGATCTCAAGAAATAGAATTCAGGTATAGCAAGAGATAGATAGCATCGTAAACCGAGGATACAGAAATCTCCGATAAATCAATGCCTATTGGAAAGGAGTTTTGCTCCTTTACGAATTATTCGAAGATTGACGAGACCACCGATTCACTATAAGGGTCATTCGGAGTGGAGTTATGTGATGCTCCAGAATTGAAAGGAGACGAATAGTGAGGGACACGAATGAATTTCGAAACCGAGGGAACGTTTCAAAATTCAAAGGAATCGAGTCAAAAGGAAGAGATTGAAACTCGAATGAGAGTGATTCTGTAAATACATTTACCCTATATGTTGAGTTTTGCCTAGAGCTACCAAAGCTCTGATACCAACTGTAACGACCCGACATTTTGGACCATTCGCATCCATTATAAGTGTATAGGTAGACACTCATGCCGGAGTTGAATTGCTCAAAATACCACGTTGTTAATTTAAATTTGGCAAAACTGAACATATACAGTAAATAAATATAATCACAGATCACAGACACAGAGTAATAAATGCAGCGGAAATAAAAGAGATAGTAGTTCATGAAGCTACTATATGAATATATAAAATACATCAGAGTTTACAACATAAGAGAAATACGATACATCAGAGTTAAACCAGATACAATGGAAGAGTAACACGATACATCAGATACAAATCAGAATGCATTACTGGAATCATCGAATATCTGAAAGCTGGATAGATAGCTGGATCTCCAAGCGAAGCTCCAACTCCAAAGGTGAGTCTCGAAAGCTGAACTACTCAGTCTGACCCGAGCGTAAGGAAAAACAAAACACTCGAGTCAAGATTAACATTCTTATATTAATAAATCCAACTCAAGTGAAATAGCAATTAAAATACAAGTAACTCAAAGGATGTTTGGAATAACCATCCTTTAAGGATCCGTTAAACTATCTACTATGTAGTAGTGTACGATAAGTAGATAATGTCTATCAGTAATAATAAAGATATCAAAATAGCGTTAAGTCATGGCCCATTCCACCCTTAACACATTTTTATTCCCAAAAGCATATACAAGACCGTAGTTTCCCCAAAACCGGAAGTCACCAGAGGACAATCCATATACTAAAGGTACAATTCAAAATCGTAGTGGTCGCGTATAAATGGAATACAAGTATGACAAGGCACATGAGGCAATACCCAAGGTAGTGATACTACCGTTCGCCTGATCCGGACTGGTGAGAACGCAACGCCGCAGCGCCCGCAACACCGTGAAACAACACTCCCAAAATCAAGGGTGCACCAATCGACAACAAGTAATAAGTGGTTCGAAGAAGTGTGTCCACTTGAGGTAGCTAATCCTCCACTGGCCCGGCACAGCTCCTGTTTTAGTCATTTCCAATTTGACACAAGTGTCAAGGCTATCCATCATTGTTCTCTTTCTTCAGTCATCACGTACATCATTCCAACCACTTCATTCTGGATCATCACTCCGCGTATAGTTATTAAAGTGGTTTCGGTTCAGATAGAGAGTATATCCATTACCGATCCCGGTCTCTTTAATAACTTTCGTAATTATTACACCGATTGGTCGTTTATATATTTCAAAAACCAAATCAATTTCAATTTCAATTTCAATTCGTAAACCAACATTTCAATTGTCTTTCAAAAACCAATTTCCAAAATTTACGTTTCAAAACTTCAATTTACCATTTCAAAATCTTATAATTCAATTTCAAATTTTATTTAAAACAATTCAAATATTGATTCAAGTTCGTAAATAAGTTTCATTCCAAATCATTTTATTTTAACTTAATTTAACATTCAAATCAATTTAACTTCATTTATCGATTCCATTTATCATTCAAAACAATTCTATTTAATTTCCAATTCATTAAATCAATTTCCTAAGTTCAACTTCATTAAATCAAAACTTACAATTTTGAATTAAATTAAATTCGTCAAATCAATTCTTTCAATTTCAAGTCTTACATCAATTCCAAAATATCATATTTTCATTTCTTGTTAAAGAAATTCCATTTCGCTTATTTACTTTCTTGAATAATTTTCCAAACTCACTTAATAAAGAAAACTCAATTTCAATTATTACGAAGTAAAATCCACTTATTCAAAAGTTCCATTTTTCTTATTAAAGAATTTCAATTCAATTTAATCATTAAATAATTCAATCTTATTTAATTATTAAATAATTCAAAACTTAATTATTAAATAATTTCAAAGTTTAATAATTTCAAACTTAATTATAATTTCAAACTCAATTATAATTTCAAACTTAATTATAATTTCAACTTAATTATTAAATCATTTCAAAGTTAATGATTTCAAACTTAATTATCAAATCATTTCAAAGTTTAATTATTTCAAACTTAATTATAATTTCAAACTTAATTATTTAATCACTTCAAACTTAATTCAATCATTTCTCAAATTAAACACCGTTCTTTCATCAATTTCATTGTTAACATTTTGTTTCAAATTATTAAATATTAACATTTTCCTTTCACAAAAATTCAAATTTCAACTTCATTTCAAAACCATATTATTTATTCAAATAAAATCTTCTTTATATTTATAAATCAAATTATTGACCAATCGGGTTTTTATTTAATTTCCTATCCTAGGTCAAAGTTTAATTTGGATATTTATCATTTCAACCCGATTCCAATTCAATTCAAAATCATAGCATAGCAAAGGGAACTTGCAGTGTGATAACTGGGATGGTGTCAAAGTAAATAAACAAGCAATAACAACAACCAATATCAATCCAATAATCAATTCAAATAATCTCGAAATAACCGTATTAATTCGTATTGTTATTGGTACGAATTAATATAATTATTTCTAGAATCTACACTATCATTTCATGTAGATTAAAGATTATTACATTACGGTTTTCACTTGTCATCTATTTACAATTTCATACATCATCAATTTAACAACATACATTCAGTGGTTCAAAGTGTAATTAAACAAATCCTACGTGTCAATAACTTAAACAGTTAAAAGGGGTCATATTATACAAATGTCATTTAATCAATTTTAACACATATATCAAATCTAACTATCCTACGTCAATTTCAATTTCAAATTATTCACTTACATCATTAACAATTTAACGTCCAATATAAACATCAAACAATCAATCATTTAACAACCAAACTGGATTATCATTGCATATATAACAGATAATGGTGTCAAATGTCATAGGTGAACTGATACAGGTAATAACAGTGTAAATATCAACAGCGGCATATTTCAATTTTCGTTTCAATTGAAATCAAATTTAATAAATAAAGAACGTTAATCGTGAGTGAGTGCTCACCTTTCGAGGCTAGAAATGATTCGACAAATGGAAAGAGCTACCAATCCGCGCACGAATTGCAAAGCAAGGTAGATTGGCACGAACTCGACACATAGAGCTGATAAATAGGAATTAACGGAATCAAATCAGAATTGGATCGATGTATATATAATTGAAACAAAAGTATATTTTTATTATTTTCTTAAAACCAATATTGAATTTAAAATACATATTATAAATTCGATTTATAAACAAATATATAACTATCGGGCAGCTTTAAACATAGACAGCAAATATATAACCAACTTATACTTACATGAAATTCAAATCTTACTTAGATGTTATATATACAAAAGCTTTTGGAAACCATTACCATCAATACTTTAAGTAACAGACTCACTTATCAACTATTTGCTAACAACAGTGAATATCACTTGGAACATACAATTTTTTTTATATATATATGCACTTGAACCCATTCATATATACTATCCTCCATACAGCTAAGATTATTTGTACAAATAGAACGCTGGAAAAATATATATATACGCGCCATACATCTTTTATGGGTAGTATACCGTAACAAACACATATGAAAATCTACATTACTTAAATCATATGTATACATTTTCTGTTTAACACACGCATGTCCAAGTGATTAAAATATTCATGTTTACCTAACATGTTCAACTAATCCATACTACAGTTTTGGTTGCCTTAATTGATCTAAACATGCTTGGATCTTAGTCTAACCCATCTAGACGTTCAAGTGTTAACCATTCTTAGAGCAAACTACTAATAACCAGGTTCTGGTAAGTTAGGAAACGTAGGTGAGTTAACTGCTTTATAACCAAAACAGGACATACTACCTATTTTTAGTTAACTTGGGTGAAGGTAGACATCAAGGTTCATATAAAATCATAATACATATAAGTGTTCAAATCTATACGTACATATAATATATATATCACTTATATAATATAAAACAGTGGAAGGCTTGCAAACCTATGTATCTCAACTGACTTATGTATATAACATAGAATGTATATTTTATAAACTGTTTTATAGCTAATAGAATATAAAAACTAATAGAAACATATGTACACAAAATCCTTATACAATAATACACAAAATCTGAAAACATACATATTAAATACCTCACAGAATGCAAGTCTAATGCCAGAGCACACTGCTAAAATCAAAGAGAAGCAGTGAGGATGGAAGGCCAGATCGGCTCTTGGATTCGAACGTGAAGAAGGGATGATGATGCTCGGCCAGAGCTTGGTGGAGGGAGGGGACGAAAGCAGTGGGTTTCGGCTGTCATGCGAAGGAGGGACAAGGTCGGTGGCAGGCCAGAGGAAGGGACGACAGTGAGTTGACGTGTTCTGGTCAGCGGGAAGGAGGAGACTCGGCCTGGAGAACAGTTCGGGGAAGAGGTTGAAACGTTGGCGATGGAAGAGAGGGGGTGAGTGGGTTCGGGTAGCATGGGTTTAGAGGCTCGGTCGGGTGGGATGAAGTATGGGATGCGTGTCTTTTTTTTTCTCTTGTTTATCTGAGAGTGAAGTGAGAGCTGGAGGAGAAATGAAAGGAAGTGGAAATATGAATAGCAGCTACAGTTTGAATAGGAGCGGTGAACGAGGCAAAATATTAGGACCAGCAAAAGAAAATAAAAAAAATGAAACGACACATATTGAAACGGTAAGAATATCAAAATTTAGGCATCAATTACGGGGAAGAAATAAAAGCTGATGTCTGTTCGTATCACACAATGGAAAAGGAAAGATCACAACGAAACAAAAGGCGGACCATTACGGTTTAACCGTTCTGCATTTTTTTTTACCGCGTACCGGACACCGAAGCATCCAAATGAATATACTGTAGAGATCAGCACGACGAGACGATCAAAACGGTATATTGATGTCAGCGGTATGATTGAATTATAAAAATTCGAATTTTCTACTAGCGAAAATGCGAGAAAATCGCTGAAAAATAAGATCGACGGAGCCAAAGATGTCCGAATTTGGAAAAACGACAAACTGACATCTTGCTCAGAAGATGGTTTAGAATTTTTCTATGTAAAAATATTTAGGTTTCGGAAACATTTTATTTTCATCGCTTTTTAACTGATTAAATTGAAGTAAATTTACGCGCAAAATAAACTTTCATATTTCGGACGAAAATTTACTAGTTGCTATGTTTAACTAGACGTATTCCAAATATTAAATTTTATTTCAAAATTTTATCGTTTAAAATTTCACAAAATTTCAACTAATTACGTTATTAAAACAGTTGAAATTTTTCGGGTCGTTACAAGTACAAAGCATGACGAGAGTGGTACAAGTTCGACACAGCATGGTTCAATGCAAATACAACCAGACTCGACGATGTTCACAAATGCAACTCACATGTACTCCAGACAGGTTATATTATATCAAAGCTCAAGTTCAATCCCAAAGCAATCCAAACAACAAAGATGCACATCAGACAGTACACAAGTGAGGAATGAAGTACAACAAGCTACATGAAGAACAAATAGTGGCAAATACTTATACATCAGAGTGAACACATGAACTACAAGCTAACATGTCAAGCTTCAGATGGTATACAAGTGATGCAGCATAATAAAAAGTGAAGTAAATGAATGCACACTTGTATACATATATATATATATCAAGAACCAAAGTCACCGTGAACAAAGCAAGGATCAAGTACAGTGAAACCAAATCAATGGAACTAGACTCAAGCTCAAATGAAACAAATATACAAAGGCCAGAGTACAGAAGTTCAAGTCCAGTTCCAACAAAGATATAGCAACATTGCAACAAAGACTATGGCACCGGTACATGCACAGCATCACAATCAAGTGCACCATTAAACCAACAATCCAGAATCAAGAAATGCATATGTACAGCAGTTACAAAAATAAGGTAACAAATTAGAAATATCAAAGTCAAAGGCCGATGTGAAAATGTTACAGAACAATCAAGGCTAATGACAACAGCATAAAGTTGCAGTTAAACCGACAAGAGAAGATGGCCAGAGACGAAGCTCACAGTGGCCAGAAAGTCGAAGTCAACCAGAAAATATTCTCGAAACCAGAAATAACTAAAAGTCAAAAATAAAATCCAAATAAAAGAGGAAAGTTTCTACCGTATCGATCAAGGAAAAGATCGAACGCTTCGAAATCAAAAGCGTGTGAATCAAGTCAAAAATATATGTATTTGACTAAGTCACAAATATCACAATCGTTCAAACATTATCAAGCGGCCGAGAAAAAGAATTAACAAATTCAAATAAATTTTACACGAACGAAATTATAGGAATTAGACTCCTATATAACCCAATCATCACTGGCATTTTTATCATCGAATTCAAGTATTCAATCCAGAGAACAAAAGGCATAAATTACATACCGAAGTCAGGAGTCGAATTCGATCATCGAGAAGCAACCGAAGCCAAGCTACGAAGAGACGTCGATCGACAGAGCAAACAACGAAATCATCATTCGATCGAACTATTGAAAGAGGCGCTTTCAATTTCCACGACAAAGCCCTAATTTCTCACAGAGGAACGAGATCGAGGAGAGCCACCATTATCACAAGCAAAGGAACGGGGCGACATTGATAAAAGAAAACAAACAGGGCCGCACTTTTTTTCTTGAGTGATAATAGTTTGTGGGCCGGTCTTATTTAATTAACTTAATAAGGCTTTGTTATTTTTTAAATTAGGGTTGTTTTTAATTTGTTTTTGTTTTTTAAATTCTATACTTTTCGAATCAAACCTGGGTAAATCACCACCTAGGATTTAGGTAGTGTTAGATTGTCTAGTTAGGATTCGTTCAGTAAGCAGGGTTTGCGAGTTTGCAAAACTCTATAGGCGGTAGCAGGGTTTGCGAGTCTGTTAGAGTGTTTGTAAGCGGGAGACTGTTTAATTCTAATAGAAATCTGGAAATGCAGCAGTAGGCAGGGGTTTGCCGAAGCTGGGTAAATTTTGTGTGTAATTTAATTTTCAGCATATTTACTTCTCTGCAGTTTGTTTTGTGTTTAGATTCGAGAAAATTTGCTATAACCCTATTCACCCCCTCTATAGGGTTAATCTAGATCCTACAAGTGGTATCAGAGCCTGATATTTTTCTTTAACTCTAGAGTCATGAATCCACCAAATAATGCTTTTTCTGAGGGGCAATCTATTGCTAGGCCACCCATGTTTAATGGGAATGATTATGCTTATTGGAAAGTTAGGATGGGTATTTATCTTAGTTCTGTTGATTATGATGTTTGGGACATTATTGAAACTGGCTATAAATCTCCCACTATAACTGTTGGTGATACTGAGATTCCTAAACCTAAGGATAGATGGGACACTAACGATAAGAAATTAAAAACTACAAATGCTAAAGCCATGAATGCTTTGATCTGTGCTCTTGATAAGAATGAATTTAATAGAATTTCTCATTGTAAAACTGCGCAGGAAATTTGGCATACCTTGGAGGTGACACATGAAGGAACTTCTCAAGTCAAGGAGTCTCGTCTAGCCCTATTCACCAATGAATACGAGAACTTTGTGATGGACAAAGGCGAGAGCATAAAGGACATGTTTGGACGCTTTTCAACTTTGGTGTATAATGCTAGAGCGCTTGGGAAGGTATTCACTGAGGTAAAGCTTGTGAGGAAGGTGCTACGAGTCTTACCGATGAACTTTGAGGCAAAAGTCACGGCAATACAAGAATCGAAAGATCTGAGTAAACTAAGCATGAAGGAGTTGATCGGCAACTTGATGATATATGAGCTTGAGCTAAAAACAAAGGAGGAACGTAACAACTCCGAATCAAAGAAGAAGATGATTGCCTTAAAGAGCAAAGAAGAGAGCGATTAAGAAGAAGAAAATCCAATTGAAGAGCTTGCAATGGCTGTCAATAATCTTAGAAGATGGTCAAGATTCGGGCCACGCAAAAAGAAAACAAATGGTAATAGGTCAAAAGATTCTGACAATTCCGATAATGAATTGACTTGCTATAACTGCAATAAGCCTGGCCACTTCAAACAAAAATGCCCACTTCTCAAAAACAACAAAGGAAAGAAAAAGAAGAAGAAGGCCTTTGCAGCGACTTGGGATGATGAAGAAGGAGAGGAAGCTTCGAATAATAGCTCAGAGGAGGCTAATTTGTGTCTTATGGCAAAATCAGATTCAAAAGCAAGCTCAGAGGAATCTAGTGAGGTAAGTGACTATTCTTATAAAGAACTCGTTTTGATGTGTTATGATCTTACTAAAACAATTGATATTCTTGAATCTAAAATTGAAAAACTGAAATCTGATAGGAGAGAACTTGTCCATGAAAATACTAGGTTAGAAACTGAACTTGAAAATATTCAAAACCTAGACTGCAAAAAATGTAAAATTTTAGATTCAGAATTATCAAAACTTAAGAATAGCTTTGAGAATCTTGAAAAAGAAAACTTGAGTCTTAAGGAAACCATTGACACTAGGAAAAAGGATTTTATAAATAGATGCACCTCACTTGTGACTGAAAACACAGCACTAAAAACCAAAGTCCAAAATCTTGAGAAAACTATGAATAACTTTTCAAGAGGAGAAAAACATTCAACATGTTATTGGGAAATCCACTTTTTGCTAACAACAGAAAAGGACTAGGCTATGGGAAAACACAAGTTGATGATAATGCAAAAGGTAAGAGTGTCTTTGCTAGATGTGAAATAATTGGACATCGTGCTGAAAATTATAGTCATAGGAACAAGAACACAAAATTTATACAAGTTTGGGTTCCTAAGAATTCTACAAACAAATTTCATGTCTATTGGAACAAGAATAAAAAGTCAAAACAAGTTTGGGTTCCAAAGGGATTGTTTATTCACAATGCTTCAGTCACTAATATCATTGGACCTAAGAGTTTCTCTAGGTCATCCTCCTCTCTCTCTATGTAGGTTTGTTGGCAGGCTAAGGAGCAACAAGAATGGTTTCTAGATTCAGGTTGTTCTAGACATATAAGAGGTGACAAATCAAAGTTCCTTAGCCTAGAGAATTTTAAAGGTGGAAATGTGATCATGGGAGACAATAGCAAGTGTAAGATTATTGGTAAAGGTGAAGTAGGTAAAGGTACTTTTTCCTTGACTAATGTTTTATACGTCGATAATTTGCATCACAATCTCATTTCTATTAGCCAACTATGTGACAAAGGTATGAATATGGTTTTTGATAGTGATACTTGCAAAATCATTGATAAATCTTCTAATAACATTGTTTTTATGGGCAAAAGAAAAGGAAATGTTTACACGCTTTCTTTTGATAATCTAAATCTTTCTAGATGTTTGGTAGCCACTGACGAAGAGGCATCCTTATGGCATAGGAGACTTGGACATGCTAGCATGGGCCTCTTGGAAAAACGTGAAATGAAAGAATTAGTCAGAGGGTTACCACATCAGAAATTTAAAAATAATAAAGTGTGTAAAGCATGTTCCTTAGGCAAGCTTAGTCGATCATCATTTCGCCCTAAAAACATTGTTAGCACATCAAAGGTCCTTGAATTAATTCACATGGACTTATTTGGACCAAATGAAATTGCAAGCTTGAATGGAAAACGTTATTGTTATATATTGGTTGATGATTATTCTAGATTTACATGGGTTTATTTCTTAGCCAAAAAGTCTGAATCTTTTGATTATTTTTCAAAATTTGCAAAACTTGTTCAAAATGAAAAAGGAGTTTCAATTAAAACTTTGAGAAGTTATCATGGAGGCGAATTTGAAAATTTGGATTTTGAAAGCTTTTGTGAAGAAAATGGTTTAAAACATGAATTTTCTGCTCCACGAACACCTCAACAAAATGGGGTGGTTGAAAGGAAAAATCGTACATTGTAAGAATTGGCTAGATCCATGTTGAGTGAGTATAAACTACCTCTAACCTTTTGGCAGAGGCAGTGAATACTTCGTGCTATGTAATGAATAGAGTAATGATTAGACCAATACTTGGCAAAACGTCTTATGAATTGTGGCATGAAAGAAAACCTAACATTTCTTATTTTCGTGTATTTGGATGTCCTTGTTTCATTCTTAACACAGGTGATCAACTTGGAAAATTCGAATCAAAGGCTGATGAGGGAATTTTCATGGGCTATTCAACAAGGAGCAAGGCTTATAGGATATACAACAAACGAACAAAAACAATTGTTGAATCAATCAATGTGAAATTCGATGAATCTGACTTGGAAAGGACAACTAAAAAGGTGGTTGACGATGGGGTAGATCATGAAGGCATTGAAGAAGGGACATCTAGTGAGAAAGCTGAAAGTAGGACTGTTGATGCTGATAGATTGAAGTTCAAATCCAATCATCCTCCTGAATTGGTTATAAGTGATCCTATGGAAGGTATACGCACTCGCTCTTCATTTGATAAAAATTTGTGTGCGTTTTGTTGTTACAGTGGTTTTATTTCTGAAATTGAACCTGATTCTGTTGAAATGGCTCTTAATGATGAAAGTTGGGTTTTAGCAATGCAAGATGAACTTAATCAATTTGAGAGAAATAAAGTGTGGAAATTAGTTCCTAGGCCTAATGACTATCCAATTGTTGGAACTAAATGGGTGTTCAAAAATAAACTTGATGAATCAGGAAATGTAATTAGAAACAAAGCTAGGTTGGTCGCAAAAGGATATAACCAAATAGAAGGCATAGATTTTGATGAAACTTTTGCTCCAGTTGCTAGGTTAGAAGCCATTAGGGTTTTGCTAAGTTTTGCATGTTATAAGGGTTTCAAACTTAAACAAATGGATGTAAAAAGTGCCTTTCTAAATGGTGATTTGAAAGAAGAAGTTTTTGTTGAACAACCCCTCGGTTTTGAAAATCATGATTTTCCAAATCATGTGTATAAACTAGAAAAAGGATTATATGGTCTTAAGCAAGCTCCTAGAGCTTGGTATGACTGCCTTTGTACATATCTTTTGGAAAATGGTTTTAAAAAGGGGAGTGCTGACACGACACTGTTTCTATTACATAAAGAAAGTGATTTTTTGATTGTTCAGATTTATGTGGATGATATCATTTATGGTGCTACTAATGAACTCTTGTGCGAGAAATTTGAACAAGTCATGCAGGCTTAATTTTAGATGAGCTTGGTTGGAGAATTGAAATTCTTCCTTGGATTTCAAATCAAGCAAAGTAGTGATGGTATTTTCATTTCACAATCCAAGTATGTGTTGGAACTGTTGAAGAAATTTGGAGTTGAGAACTCCAAACCATTGAGAACTCCTATGAGCCCATCAACAAACTTGGACAAAGACGAGAAAGGAGTTGTTGTTGATCAGAAGAAATATCGAGGGATAATTGGTTCACTTCTCTATCTTACTGCTTCTAGACTTGATATTATGTTTTCTGTGTGTTTGTGTGCACGTTTTCAATCTAATCCTAAAGAATCTCATTTGAAAGCCACTAAACGAATTTTGAGATATCTTTCACACACACACAAATTTGGACTATGGTACCCTTCTTGTGAAAATTTTAATTTATTTGGTTATTCTGATGCTGATTATGCTGGTTCATTAGTTGATAGGAAAAGCACTAGTGGGACATGTTTCATGCTAGGACATTCATTAGTTTCATGGTCAAGTCGAAAACAAAATTGTGTTGCATTATCCACCACTGAAGCAGAATATATTGCTTTAGGAAGTTGTTGTGCTCAAATTTTATGGATGATGCAAACTCTTTCTGATTTTGGCTTAGTTTATAAACAAGTTCCATTAAAATGTGATAGTAAAAGTGCAATAGACCTGTCAAATAATCTTGTTCATCATTCACGCACAAAACACATTGATGTGAGACACCACTTTCTTAGAGATCACATTGCTAAGGAAGACATTTGCATTGAATATATTTCAACTGAGATTCAACTTGCTGATATTTTCACAAAACCCCTCCTCGAAGACAGATTTTCCAGATTACGTTTGGATTTGGGGATTATAGAAATTGACTAATCATTTTCCATTTTTGGTTGAAATATTCTTGGATATTTATTTTCAACTTCAATTTCTAGAATTCAAACCAATTTTGGATATTATTCAAAGATTGATTTGAATATGGTATTCAGTAGTGGAAATATGTTTTTGTTTTATTTCTTTTCAAAATTAAAAAAAAAAATTCATAATATAATTAACTTGGTAACTTATTCCACGATCATTTCTATTTCTACCATCTTTCTATCATTCATAATGGTTTTGTAAAACGAGAAGAGTGATTTCTTTTAAAAATTTTAAAAAAAAATCTCATGCATCCATTCTCATTTAAAAGTCCTTATGGTTATGCATGGATGGAGCATGTGAGTGAATTATTTTATCATTATTCCATTCTCATTTAAAAGTCCTTATGGTTATGCATGGATGGAGTATGATTGCTAAGTATTTTCCGGATGCTTAGACTAATAAGTAACTGCTAATCCCATTTAAAAGTCCTTATGGTTATGCGTGGTTAGTAAGTGCTTATTTTTGTGCTTAAATGTCAAATTATTTTTCAAATTTCTCTCTTCTCATTATATCAAAACCGAATTATCAATCCATTCTCCATAATGTGGAACTTGTTAATTTGTTATGATATATTATGATTTTTCTTTGTTTTGCATTTGTTTTTACTTAAAAAAACAATCTTTTTTCTTTCTTTTTCCACTACTGTTCCATTAGTGTTGTCAGTCTTTTGATGATAACAAAAGGGTAGAAGAAAAAGATTTTGATACGAAAGTAAATATTTTTGGAATACTTCAACAAATTTGTTAAATGTTGTTAGTTATTTTTCTTTAGTTCTTTTATTCTTCTGTAATTTTCTAAATCTTCTAAATATGGAGTGGTCTTAGTTGTAGGGGGAGCATTCATGTAGGGGGAGCATTCATATAGGGGGAGCTAAATATTTCATGCTCAAACACATTTATTAGAATTTCAAAATCTTTAATATATATGTTTGTCATCATCAAAAGGGGGAGATTGTTTGATGTGATTTTTTGTTTGATGATAACAAACATATATCAATTTATATATGTGTTTGCAGATTGTACTATACACATATAGGAATAAATATTCATATTGAATAATAATACTATTGCACAGAATTTATATAATTCAATCAGTATTTTTATTCAAAATAATATTTTATTTCAACACTTAAACAATACAAAGTTTTCAGCTCTCTCTATATACATACACCAGTTTCATACATTTCACATTTACATTTTTTTTCTCTCACTACAACACTCAACACTTAGTTTTTCACTCTGTCTGCACATCTGCATCTATCTGCATTGTCCAGATCCAGTTCTTGTCCTGTCTTCTGTGTACCTGTATAATTAGCAACTACAGCAGTAATCTGAAAATAAACAAATTTGAATTTGCAAGAATACAAATTTGTTTTTATTGGTGCCTCAGATATATGGATTATTGTCATCATTTTCAACTGTGTAATATCTGTGCATATCAGTATTCTTATCAGGGACAGATAATCATGAGTGGCTGCAATACACACGTGTACATTTATACACATGTGCACTGCCTTGCCAACTCGTGTGTACAGTTGAGCCAAAAGACAAGCTAGATTCAACACAAGTGAAACCAAAGTACAACTGAAGTGAAATCAAGTCTAACCAGTTCATGTGCAAATCCAGACTCGAGCATACATGTACAACAGAGAAAACAAATCAGAAGATTTGGTCAAGAAATCAAATATGGCAAACAAATAGTGGCAATTAATCAACTGAGGGTGCAGATACAAAATGACCAAGTACAACTGGAAACAACAAGTAGTAGTATGCAAAATGGAGAAAAACACATATATGCTTAAGTCCAAATGCATCAGGTCGGAATATTTCAGAGCCAAGTACAAAGCATGACCAGAGTGGTACAAGTTCGACATAGCATGGTTCAATGCAAATACAACCAGACTCGACGATGTTCACAAATGCAACTCACATGTACTCCAGACAGATTATATTATATCAAAGCTCAAGTTCAATCCCAAAGCAATCCAAACAACAAAGACGCACATCAGACAATACACAAGTGATGAATGAATTACAACAAGCTACATGAAGAACAAACAGTGGCAAATACTTATACATCAGAGTGAACACATGAACTACAAGCTAACATGTCAAGCTTCAGATGGTATACAAGTAATGCAGCATAATAAACAGTGAAGTAAATGAATGCACACTTGTATACATATATATATCAAGAACCAAAGTCACCATGAACAAAGCAAGGATCAAGTACAGTGAAACCAAATCAATGGAACTAGACTCAAGCTCAAATGAAACAAATATACAAAGGCCAGAGTACAGAAGTTCAAGTCCAGTTCCAACAAAGATATAGCAACACTGCAACAAAGACTATGGCACCGGTACATGCACAGCATCACAATCAAGTGCACCATTAAACCAACAATCCAGAATCAAGAAATGCATATGTACAGCAGTTACAAAAATAAGGTAACAAATTAGAAATATCAAAGTCAAAGGCCGATGTGAAAATGTTACAGAACAATCAAGGCCAATGACAACAGCATAAAGTTGCAATTAAACCGACCAGAGAAGATGGCCAGAGACGAAGCTCACAGGGGCCAGAAAGTCGAAGTCAACCAGAAAATATTCTCGAAACCAAAAATAACTAAAAGTCAAAAATCAAATCCAAATAAAAGGGGAAAGTTTCTATCGTATCGATCAAGGAAAAGATCGAACGCTTCGAAATCAAAAGCGTGTGAATCAAGTCAAAATTATACGTATTTGACTAAGTCACAAATATCATAATCGTTCAAGCATTATCAAGCGGCCGAGAAAAAGAATTGACAAATTCAAATAAATTTTACACGAACGAAATTATAGGAATTAGAGTCCTATATAACCCAATCATCACTGGAATTTTTATCATCGAATTCAAGTATTCAATCCAGAGAACAAAAGGCATAAATTACATACCGAAGTCAGGAGTCGAATTCGATCATCGAGAAGCAGCCGAAGCCAAGCAACAAAGAGACGTCGATCGACAGAGCAAACAACAAAATCATCATTCGATCGAACTATTGAAAGAGGCGCTTTCAATTTCCACGACAAAGCCCTAATTTCTCACAGAGGAACGAGATCGAGGAGAGCCACCATTATCACAAGCAAAGGAACGGGCCGACATTGATAAAAGAAAACAAACATGGCCGCACTTTTTTTCTTGAGTGATAATAGTTTGTGGGCCGGTCTTATTTAATTAACTTAATAAGGTTTTGTTATTTTTTAAATTAGGGTTGTTTTTAATTTGTTTTTGTTTTTTAAATTCTGTACTTTTCGAATCAAACCTGGGTAAATCACCACCTAGGATTTAGGTAGTGTCAGATTGTCTAGGTAGGATTAGTTCAGTAAGCAGGGTTTGCGAGTTTGCAAAACTCTATAGGCGGTAGCAGGGTTTGCGAGCCTGTTAGAGTGTTTGTAAGTGGGAGACTGTTTAATTCTAATAGAAATCTGGGAATGCAGCAGTAGGCAGGGGTTTGCCGAAGGTGGGTAAATTTTGTGTGTGATTTACTTTTTAGCATATTTACTTCTCTGCAGTTTGTTTTGTGTTTAGATTCGAGAAAATTTGCTATAACCCTATTCACCCCCCCTCTAGGGTTAATCTAGATCCTACATTCTCTGGGCTTTGTGCCTCCTTCGACCTACCTTTATCAAGATTTTGTGGAGTATGGGTGTAACACTTGCTCCCCCAGTTTGTAGCGATCGTAAATCGGTGTGGACTAGTTTTTCATTCTCATTTATTCTCCACGGCCCATCACTCCTCTCTTCATTTTTACCACCTTTTCAAAAATGGAGAAAACCCTTTGTAGTCACTTCACATTTAATGCCCTTGAGGTATGCTATTCTCCCTATCGCCAATTCTCTGAATCATTGTCAAATCACCCTCTTCATTTTCTAGGCGAATATGTGACCACAACCCTATGCCGTCAGCATCCAATAAAAGGCCTTTCTCATATCACAGGACATCTTATTACCATCGAGATGTATAGTCAATCTTGAATGGTGGAACCCCACAAGCACCTCGTCCTTCAACCCATCGACATTAGGAAAAAACGACCTTCCATCCTTATGGAGCTAACCATCTCAGTCGAGTCCACACTATCTCATATCCTTAGATTCCACTACAGTTTTGATTTTAGCAATGATCTAAGTTAATTTGGCCACTTGCCTCTGACTAGTTCCAATCTGCTCAATCGGAGTAGGTCTGATAGTCAAACTTGCCAACATCTCTTTCTCTAGCTTGCATCTAGGTTGGAAATCATTACCAGCAATATACTCTAACTATATCCACTCTAGGAACATAGCTCCCAAGCTGACATGTCTTCTACTCAAGGCATCAACAACTGCATTACCGTTCCTAGGTGTATATGCAATATCAAGTCATAGGAGGCTAGTAACTCTAACCAACGCTGCTAGCGAAGGTTATGATCCATCTGCAAAAAGAGGTACTTTAATGATTTATGGTCGATGAACAGTTCGAACCTCTCTCCTAAAAGATAGTGCCTCCAAATCTTCATCGCAAACACAATCGCTACTAACTCTAAATCATGGGTTAGGTATTTCTTCTCATGTGGGTTCAACTGCTAACTAGCATATGCAATAACCTTGCCTCTCTGTATCAATACCATGCCCAATCCGGTATTACAAGCATCAGTGTATACAGTCATCTCCTTGTTCCCTCTCAAAATAGTCAATACTAGTGCACTCATCAACTTTTCCTTCGGACTTACAAATGCCTACTCACATCTCACATCTCACATCTCACATTCCACATAAAGGTCTAATTCTTTTTCGTAAAGTGAGTCAATTGTGCTACTACCTTAAAGAAATCCTGGATGAATCGTTTATAATATCTAGCTAACCCCAAGAAACTTCTTACGTCCGTAGTGTTTTTGGGTCTAATCCAGTCTTGGACTGTTGCAACTTTTGCAGGATCATCGACAATCCAATCTATCTTCTTTTTCCTATAATTCGAGCATACGAAGTCCAAACCACTTGAAATTTGAAATGTAGCTTTAGGGTGTCCTTCTTGGCTTACCTTATGGATCGCATGTCATTTGGACAATGTGGACTTTATGGGTCATCGCCGGTCGATCCATCTTCAATCAACCATAACTCGAGCAAATGAACTACAAATGACATAAATTTTGAAGTGGTAGGTCGATGACGAATGGTTCTTAGAGTTATTTCTTGTTTTCCTAAGGTTCTATACTAAACCATGGGGTATGGTTCGAAGACGAATGATGCTTGGAGTCAAATTCATGTTCGCTTGGAGAAAATGACTCAAGTCAGGGATTGGTATCGATCCCTGAGCATGCTTGAAGAAAATTTGGAGTTTACACGCATCTCACTTTGGGCCAAAAATTTTAGGGTCTACTTCAAGTCAATATTGTGGTTACATTAGGTCTGACCTCGGGCAAACCCTGAAGTGAGTTTTGAACGGCTATTTCAACGATTTTTGATGACTTTCGATGAAGACCACAAGTGACTTAACTATGAGAGTTCTGTGATGGGAATTGATGGTTTTGAAGATGGAGAACTACACTTCAAAATGCAAAGTAAGCGGCGACAAGTTGAATTAAAGGAACTATTAGAAGAAGGTTACGGGACGAATGATGACAAACTATGACTAACGATGGCTGTTTAGAATAGTTCTGCACCATGACGACTTCAGACGCGAGTTGTAAGGATAGTTCTGGGATAAGGACGATCTCTGCTACAAATGACGTGTGAAAAGAGATTGTTGATACTCGAGATGATAGGGCACGCTCATGAGATAAGGGTATATGAGGATATAATCAAAGTCCGTTGATGTTAGGACCTACTCTGCCCGTACCCCAGAGTTCGTTGACGTTAGGACCTGGGTAGGGTTATATACTATAGTCCGTTGTTGTAAGGACATAGTGATAATATGGCAGAGTTTTCTGATGTGAGAACCTATATGTACCTTGATGGACCGAGTGGCAGGGGACATTACATAGTCCTTGATGATGAGATAGAGTATATGACTATCATATACGCAACACACTAAGTGAGTAAATGTGAGGATGGATGATAGTTGCTATTTACTGCATGGATCTACATACTTTGATGCTATTATTCATTCAGTTTTTTATTGTCTCGCCTGTTTTATATTTAAGATATTTACTATTATATTTTATTCGATGTGCTATGAGATATACGACAGGTTCTGTGTTATGTATTTACTTTACAACCATTGGTGATCGCCCCGTATCGACTGAGCACCGCTACAACGCACTATACAAGTATATTGGGTGTCAGCGGTATGGGAAGGTCGTTATAGAATCTGTCTCGATATTAGTACTCATTATTTTTTTACTTTTAATTAATTATGTTTCATGAATATCCTCATCATTCCGATTGTGTGGCTAGTATTCAAATTAAGGTATGTATATATTTTTCTCTTCTTCTTCCTTTTATTTTCCACCTTTTTATTTGATAACAAAAAAGAAAGGAAGGGGTGAGAAAATCGTTATATGCTAACTCAATTTTATTCCTGAGTTCAAATTTTCTTTTTAATTAAAGTAAGGATCTTTTCTTTGTTAGATCTCTTTATTTTAACGCTTCTTCTTTTTTTGTAACTATCCTCGTGATATTTGGCATGTCCTCTTCTTCTTTTTCCCCTTTGTTTTTCCCTATAAAATTACTAGCCTAGAAGATGTTGATGGTGCTTAAAATCTATTTGGGTTCATAGGTTATAATGTTAGGGTTTCTGAACCTCATGGGCGTATTAACAATCCCATAAATAATTTTACCTCTCTCACTCACAAGCATATATAGTGCAAGCTCTATCTTCCTCCAAATCAAATCCTTCATCAATGGCTAACTGTAAGTGAACTTGTCCCTTTCTAGCTTGCCCCTCTTTCAGACTCACTTGTGATCTCCACGTTCATTCTTTATGCGAAGAATGGTTATACTCATTCCTTCAATGAGCTATAATTTCTATTAGTTATTAATAAAAGTCATTTAAGGGTTGATGTTGGGTGATTTTACTCCCAAGCTAAAAAGGCGGTCCTTACGATAGTCCCCCGAAAGGCTCAAAGATGGGTCGACTTATATTTCTTTATTTCAAACTTTGATAATTCCCCTTCTTCATTTCGTCAACATCCTACTTAGCTCGTTTTTTTAGGACCATACTAAGTCATATGAGTCACATAAGGAATGTATTTTAGAATTAGGTATGGAGGAGAGAAAATACAATTGTTTTTTAATAAAGAGATAATGGTAAAACATGGCTTTCTGAGCCCAAATCATAAATTCTATTGCTATTTTTAAGCTTTGCTAAACTTCGGCTGAGCCTAGGAGTATAATTTTCTAACAATAGATATAATATTTGTCATTTTTATATTCCTAACCTTCGCAGGAACTTCTTCTAATTTTGAAATTCCTTTTGTATATAGGTGAAATGGATGATGAAGCCTTGAAAGCGCTCCTTAGCAAACTGATGAAGAAGCATATCCAAAAGAAAGGCATGACGCTAATAAGGACTCTGATCAAAGTTCCAAGAAGTTAGCCACTTCCACTCCCCCTCCTCCTTCGACGGCTCTCCCTATTTCTACTTCAGTAGCTCTCCCTATTCCCTCTCTCCAGCATCTTCCAGATCCACTCAATACTTACCTTTGCCTAAAAGTGCCGCAACTGAACTTACTGAGAGGGTAGAAAGAAACACATTGGATAATTTGTCTAGTATTGCCTCATCTCCCCTTCTTTTCTTCCTCTCCCTTTTCGTGAGCTTCCTTCTTCTCAGCTTATGTCTGAGTTGGAATGGTCTTGGTATTATGTAAGTGTCTCTTCTTCTCTCTCTTTTTTGGTGGCTTATTTAACCATTTCTTACCTGTTGTTGTTTTCTCTTTTCCATTGTTTTTTAGCTTCGAGCCTTGAAAGTTGAGGATCAAAAGAAGTGGGAAGGTGAGTAGGTCATTACCCTGCTCAGGTTGCTTCACCTAAAGCGAGTCTTACTTCAACTACTTCTTAGAAGGCCAATATTGCTTTCAGAAATCCAATATTGTTTTCGAAAAGGCCAAGATTTTGAAAGATTTCAAGTTGTATCGGGAGAAGGCTGAAAGGAAGGCTAAATCTGCGGCTAATGCCTTAGCTTCAAAAGATCGCCAGTGGAAGGAGAAGGAGTTGGCAATGGCCCAGGAACAGCTTAAGGAGAGCACTTTCATCGTAGCCTACAAACTGTATGCCTCAGCTCAAAGTCAGTTTACGGACGAGGTCGAGCTTGACATTTTGGGGACCCAACCATGGTTAGTAAGATTTATACCTATTGTCGAGCCATGTGGGAAGAAGAAGTCGCTACAGAGAATGCGTCTCCTTCTTCTTTTGACCGATAAAGTGTAGATGAGGGGACCAAGGAAGGTGAGGTGTTTGAGGACGCTGATAGGTCTAACAGAGCCAAGGTTGCTTCAAATCCTTATGTAGATGTTTAATTTTCATATGTGAACTTTAGGACCCTTTTTCCTATTTGTAATGAAGGTTGGTTTTTCTTTTGCCATATTGATTTTCTTCATAGCCCTTTCATTTTGCTGTTGTCTTTATAAATAATCACGTCATTCTTATCACTTTTTATTTTATTTTAGACTTATGAAGAAGTTGTATTTACTAACTTCTAAAAGAAAGTGAGGCCAGGCTCAAAAATCAAACCCTAGATCATCTCAGTCTTAGTGTTGCTGCTATTTGTAAGCACAAGAAAGAATCAGATGAGTCTTTTACAACACTTAGGGATGAGACCCAAGGGTTACTTTCCACGATTGTTCAAGTATTTAAAGAGAAGGAAGTCCTTAGTGACTTTGTATTGTGCCAATGGCAATACAACCTAGAAAGTGGCTCTTTCCCACTTAGTAGCCCTTATCTTGAGTGGTTTATGTGCAAGCTCAAGAAATACATAAGGATTGAATTCTGCCTATCTTTGTTATTATATCTTTTTTCTTTTTGTACATGGATTTGTTGAGTCGATGTAGCTAATAATAGATGTTTCTATCTGATTTTTGTTTGGTGTACTTTAATTTTTTTGAGTTGAATTTTACTTATTACCAATTAGGCTAGCCCTCATGAACCTGCGTCTAAATTTAATAAACCCTTTAAACCCAACATTCCTTTTACCCCTATCATTCATGGTCCTGATGATAAGAGCATGACCGAATTCGAGTTTGTGGCCATAACCCCTATCGAGTCTCTGGAGGAGGGAAATATTCGTTTAAAGTTGGCTAATGAGAGGCTTGAGAAGGATTTGGAAGGTGCCCGTGAGGAGCTTAGAAAACCTAGAGATGCACTAAAACGTCAGCATGAATGTAACACTAAGTTGTATACAAGGGTTGAGGCTGTTGAGTCAATGTTTGAATAATACATCAGTCCGTGAAGGATAGCGAGAAATTTTACGGCGTTATTTACGAGGATGAAATAGCACGACTGAAGAAGACTATAGAGGATATATTTTAGCAAATCGCTCACCAAATTGGAGAGAAGGAAGCCATTGAGAGTAGAGAGGTGAAGAAGCTTTCTAAAACAGGAAGAGGGGGATAGAGGACTAATGCCCTCAGACTCTTTGGAGGCATTTCGAGGAACACTAAGAAAACTAAGGTAGAGTCGATTAATGCCTTGGAAGACACACGATAGAAAGCCATACTGAAGATTTATGAGTTTGAGGATTCCCTATGTGATGTTCAGGGTAAGATTGCCTCCTTTTCAAAAAAACTTAGACAGGATAAAATTAAGAGCAAGACGGGAGATGTTTTCTTGGAACATGCTAGGGATATGTTTGAATATTTCTACGCTACCTTGATCTAAATTTTCTAAGCAATATCACAGGTTTTGAGATGTCCACAGAAGGGCCAGCGGATCATTAGGCAAGAGCTTGCTATGACCGTAGAAAGACTTTTTCAGTTAGTTTAGCTCCGCCTTTACCTAATATACCTTACTCGTTTGTAATGGCACCTGTGTTATTTGTGACTTTATAAATTAAGATGATTTATGTTTCTATTTTTCTATTTTGATAAATATTTCTCCTAGTTATAACTATACTATGTAGGTTTAAAGTTCTTTGTGGAATTTATGTATTTCTTACGAGCGCTTCGCTTGGTTATATTTATTTTTAAATTCATTTTTGTGGGCTCAATTGATTTTTAGCCCGCTTCTTCAACCAAGATCAGGAGATAACTATCCTTTGACTTTGACTATGGTCACTGAGCTTGAAGGTTTATTGAAGAATGCAGAATAAGTATATGAGGTCGTATACTTGGATGAGATTAAAACTCCGAAGCATAAGGTTGAGGAGTTAAATGAACAGATTACAAGGCAGACCAACGTTGTAGACGCCCCTACCACACTGTCAATTTTGGGTGCAACTTTAAGACCTAGTGCTGCTCCTGCGCCCCCTTCTGCTGCTGATCCAGTTGATGCTCTTAAATGGAAGAATGATTTGGAAAACTATTATGAGACTAGATTAAATGAGTTAAAGGATCATCATAAGATGGTATTATGAACTTCTAGAACCCGTACCTCCCCATACCTTTATACTGCATAAGAGCTCTTCAGTCCCTTTTTAAGGACCATTGAGAAAACAAAGGATCAACTTATGGATGATGTCAAATGAGCTAGGAGGGTTGCTATGGGATATGTGAATGCCCTTGAGAATAAAATTTTCATCCTAGAATATGAGACTCGGTTGGATTTTTTTGAAGTTTCTCAAAGGGGTTAGGTAGGGCTTCCTTATTGGAGACACTTCACGATATAAAGGTAAGGAAGGTTATGGAAGAGATTGGTGTGAAGCATGTAATTGACGTTTTAACTTGCTTCTGACTAGGGCTTGATCTGACCTTCTTATACAATCGTATGGACTATGAATTTGATCTGCAGCACTATGGTGACCATTGGGTCGACGTTAATTATGACCCTCACGTCGCCTATGGACATATTCCAACAGGTCACTCATCCATTGTTCTTACCGAGCTGCATGACCCACCTTCTGTTCTCCAACCGACAGGTAGTTCTCTTCTACGTCCCAATTCGAGTATCTATAGTCACATAGCCGGAGAAGATCTTAACCAACTCTTATACTGAATCCGAGTCATATTTGTGATTTTCTCCTGTATTAGGGTAGCTTATTACATCTCTTTTCTACTTTTAAATTGTCTGTACATGCATGAGTTACATAAGTACAAGCGCAATATTTACTGAACATTAGTCCTTATTTTTGATGTTTACCTGACATGCTTTAAGTAATTTTTGGGATTGCATCTATTTCGTAAAGTTGTTGTGCATCTTATGAGTTGCTTTCTTTTTGTTGTTTTGAATTTGTTGTCTACTTAATTCATGCTTCCTGAACGTCGCTTTTGGTATTTGTAATTTCATCGTGGGCTTGGCTCGGTCTACCCCACTATTTGGGGGAAAACTATTGTTTATGACAATGGATTCAGGTCGTGTATTTACAACCTTTTCAAATCATGCGCATGGTTTTTTGTACCGGTTTAGCCTGTCTAATACCCTTACGTCCAGTGTGGTCGTGTTAACAAAATTAACATAGATGGGCTTTTACACTAGTTTGGGCCATCAAATATCTCTACGTCCAATTCAGTTATTTTGCTGAGAATGTCAGGCTGTATTTTATGTAGTTATGTTTCGGTAACTAGTTGGAGCAGTCTAATTTCCTTATATCTAGTGTACTTATTATGTAATATCAAAGAGATCAACAAAGAGAGATTTTTTATATTGGTTTGGACCATCTAATATCTCTATGTCCAGTTCATTGTATTATTACTCCTTTCACAGTAATAATTACAATGTTTGTTACATAAGTAACGCAAATCATACAAAATAGGGCCTGAGGTGCTCATATTTCCATGTTCTAGGAACTAAGTTGCCATCAATAACTGGCATACCCCGTTAGCCAATACTTCGGTCATGACTAATGGACCTTCTCAATTTGGGTCTAGAGATCCATCTGATGGGTTTTTTGTTAGCCATCACCCTTTGTAGTACAAGATCCCTCTTGTAGAAGTTCCTTTCCTTGAGCCTGACATTGTAGTTCTTTGCCATCCTTTGCCGGTATGTGGAAGATAATTCTGTTTCCTTATCCCTTCTTTCCTGAATGAGATCAAGGGTAGCTTCAGTCATCCTTTTGTTCTTTTCTACCATATACAATATTCATCTACGTAATGGGAACTCTACTTTGATAAGGAGCATGTCTTTATATCCATATGTTCGTAAAAAGGAGTATGGCATGTTGGAGATCCAGTCGAGGTTCGGTGGGCTCATAGTACCAAAAGTAACTCTTCCACCCGCTATCCCTTTGCTTTCTGTAGTCTTTTCATAAGTAGCTTCTTAATGGTTTTGTTTACAGCTTCAACCTTCCCATTAGCTTGTGGGTATGTGATAGTGGAAAAACTCTTAATTATGTCATTCTTCTCATAAAGGTCTATAACTTTTTACTTTCAAACTAGGTGCCATTGTCAAAAATTATCTTATGGGGGATTTTGAGTTTGGTGATTATGTTTCTTACCACAGAAGTGAATATCTTCTTTGCAGTGATCGTGGGTAAGGGTTAATCCTCTACCGACTTGGTGAAGTAGTCTATATCCACTATGGCATACATTGCCCCTCCCTTTGACATAAGGAGTGGACCTATCAGATCTATGCCCCATATGTCGAACGACCATGGGGCTGGTAAGTGGGATGAGCTCATGGGATGTCTATTTAGGGATACTTGCGAATCAATGACATCTGTCACATCTTCTTACGAATTCCCTTGCATCATAAAGCGTTGTGGGCCAATAATAAACGTGCCTCAATATTTTCTTCGCTAACTTGGTCCCTCCTGAATGATCCCAACAGTGGCCCTCGTGTACTTCCCTCATGACCCGTACCCCCTCTTCTTTGGAGATTCACCTAAGGTAAGGGGTTGAGTACCCTATCCTGTATAATGTGCCATCAAAAAAGGAGTACTATGAAGCCTGGCATCCTAATTTTCGAGCTTCATTCCTGTTATGAGGTAGGGTTCCATTTAGCAGGTATTGTTTGATGTGAGTCATCTAATTATTCTCCTTAGTTTCTGCTGCATGGGTTCAACTAGAGATTGCTCCCGATTTTTCGACGTTTCCTAATCTTGAGCCCCTTGAATTACTACCTACTGGGCTCGAGTTAGGGAAAGTATTTGATTTAATTCTATTATGCTTGGCTCTGCCTGATGCTCTATTAGTACTGCCTTAATTTCATTTGCCACTTTGATGCTAGCAAGTTTGGTTAATGAGTGGCAGACGAGTTATTTTCATATAGAATTTGTTGTATACTAAACTATTCAAACTGCTTTAGTAATTTCTTATAATGTTCCACATATTTGGATAAGGTTGGTTCCTTCACTTGGTAATTGCCCTGCACTTGGTTCACAACTAATTGAGAATCGCTATGAATTTTACTGGCTTGCCTTCATTACCCAGGCCATTCTCAGGCCTGCGAGAAGAGCTTTGTATTATGCAACATTATTAGTTTTTTTGAAACCAAATTACACTGCTTCATATAACTTTTGCGCATCTGGAGTGATCAGTACATACCCAATTCCTACCTCCTATTCATTTGATGCTCCATCTACGAAAAGTTGCAAAGACTAAGTAGTTGAGGGTTCTTCTTATGGTTAAGGTTCAGTGGCAATGCGCATTCTTTAATGATGTCTCCCGGTGCTTGACCTTTGATTTCCTTTCGAAGACAATAAGTGATGTCATATTTGTTGACCTCCATTGCCAATTTCAATAAGTGGCCAAATGTTTTTGGTTCTACAGTATCTACCTTAGGCATTTGTCTTTGAGGACTTTGATGTGATGTGCATGGAAATAGGGCTACAGCTTTCTTGCTGTAAGGAGCAGGTTGTAAGCCAGCTTTTCAATGACTGAGTAGTTCAGCTCTACCTTTGAAAGCTGCTTGTTTATGAAGTAGATGGGCCTTTAGGCCCCTTCGTTTTCTCATATTACTACAACACTAGCAACTTTATCAATTACAGCTAAATAAACAAACAAGTCCTCACCTATTACCGGTTTAAATAGTATGGGAGAATTGACTAGATGATCCTTTAAGTTTTGTAATGTAGCTTTGCATTCCTCAGTCCATTCGAAGTTTTTCCCCTTCTTTACCAGGTCAAAGAATGGGATGCACTTGTCCATTGCTTTTGGTATGAATTTGCTCAGTGCTACTACTTTGTCATTTAGACTCATTAAATCCTTCAGTTTTTCTGGGATCCTCATTTTCCTTATGGCTTCGATCTTCTTGGGGTTCGCTTCTATGCTATGTGCGCTTACTATTACCCTAGGAACTTCACAGTTTAAATAGCAAAGGTACATTTTAGAGGATTCAGCTTCATATTATACTACCTGAGGACTTCAAATGTTTGCCCTAGGTCTCGAATGTGGTTTGATGCTGCCTTTGACTTGACCAACTGTTCGTTATGGAAATTCTATCGAGCTAGAAATCCGTTGAACGAATTAATAATAAAAATACCGCAAGCGCACGACGTACAATTTTAGTACGTGGTGAGTACGGGTCGATTCCTAGGGAATTTTTATGATTTTAAAACTCTATTCAATCAAATTAACCAAGAGTGGAGATTGTTTTCAAAACTAGAAAGCTAAAACTAAGCAAAAGTTGAGATTGAAAACTATGTGATTAAAATTCAATTTAGAGGCAAATCCACTTTCTTATTTTTTTCACACAAATTAACATAAAATCAAACGATGATATCTTTTTAATCTAAGTTGGATTAGTGATGTATTTATCATAAGCATGGCCTATTTGTGTTATTAATTAACACAAATCAAATCATCAAACTATAATACAAATCTAATCCTACTTTTTCAGATTTCATAAAACATAGCATAGAAAATGAAACCAAATCTAGTTTAAGCATGAACTATTTACTATCAATTAGTAAAATAGATCATCAAATTTTGATTAAACTTTACTTCATTGCCATGATCATACTTAGATGAAGAGCAATTTGTGATTAATGAGATAGGCATAGCCTATCTGTTATGAACAAACTAGGCTATCAAATTCAACATAAAACACAAATACACATAAACATCCATTTTCTCATGAAGCACAAAAGAGATCATACATAGAAAATTATGTTGAATCTACATGTTTAAAAGAAGGCTTTATTACCCCTAAATTGTAGGGATTTAGCCTCTCATTTGTGTTATCATTTCAACACATAGAGATTTCAACATTGAAAATAAAAGAGTAGAAAATGAACGAAGAAAAAGAAGATTAACTACTAGAAGGAAATGAACTAAACTAAGTGCATAAATGTGAATCTAAACTACTAACATAAGAAAAGAAAGCATGTAAATATAAATGAACGTGAAATAAAAGAAAGCTTAGAAATAAACA
This sequence comes from Allium fistulosum, assembly GCA_030737815.1. Classification (NCBI taxonomy): domain Eukaryota; kingdom Viridiplantae; phylum Streptophyta; class Magnoliopsida; order Asparagales; family Amaryllidaceae; genus Allium; species Allium fistulosum. Next base: position 48,186,787 of record CM060906.1, read on the forward strand.
TTAACATAGAAGTAAATAAAAACATGTAAAAGAGAAAAGAGGAAGAGGCTAGGAAGCCATTTTTATTTCATGAAACATTGAGCTTATAACTTGCTTGCTTAATTTCCTAACTAATTTGAAAGAGTAAGAAGATATTTACATGTACATAAGATGGTTATTTATACATGCATAAAACCCTAATTCAATTTTTAGGGTGCTTCCCAATATGCCCTTTAGGAAGTGTGGCCTCCAAGTAACCATTAGCCTCTAATTAATCCATCATTAAATATGCATGAAGCTTTAACCTCCATTAGTTGTCCATTAGCTTCTAATTGTAGATTTAGGTAAGTGGGTGGGTGGGGTCCTCCATGATCATGAGCTTGAATTATTTCCTTCTTCATTCCTTTGTATTCTCTTGTGCATGCATATATTCCATGAAACCCTCTTCCATTTACATCCAAATTCCTATAAAAATCATAAAAAATGTCCAAGTAAAAATTCTCAAATTAGCACATGCACAAAAATGACCATTTTGCCCCTGTATGAAGATGAAAATATGGTGATTTCCAAATAATTGAATTTTGGTTTAAACATGTTAAAATACCCAAATATGACATTTATTTAAATAAAAATAGATAAAATATGGATGTATATATATGCACATTTACGTGCACATCAAATACCCCCACACTTATCTTTTTATTCGTCCTCGAATAAAGAAAAACTAAGATAAATCCATTTTCCTAGGGAGCACGATTGCATTGAGCGTATGCAACTAGTCGTTAAACCTCTGGTTGTCCCCAGCAAGACCAGTGTTGTCTCATGAGGGATTTCAGTGGATACTACCCACAAAATCCAAATGCAAAGTGAAAACATTTACAAAATGCAAGATTTATTTACAATAGGATGAATACAAGTTTTTGAAATTATTTACAAATGAAGGATTTACTTTCAAATCGACACTAATAAGTTAAATATAAGTTCTGGTCATTATCAAGAAATTTAAGTCCTTTTAGTTGTTAAAATTTCCAACAAAAACTAAGTTGTCATAACATATAGATTATAGTTTGGCTAGGTTTTTCGGTTGATAACACAATGTAATTATGAAATGGATCCTTAGTTGATTATCAAAGTTTGTCAAAGTGGTATTTTTATTTCTTTTCAATAACAAGTTAAATCAAACAAGTCAAAATAGTGTTTGGATTTCAATTTCTTACTCTCTCTTTTTTGAAAATTTTATTGATATTAAAAATATTCATATGCCTAACTCAGATAAACTGAGGCCAGATATATCACCCATGCACTGCCTTTCGGGCTTATGTGAGGGGAATACAGAGCGTGGCGAGTGAACACACAAGTGTGAACACTTATTGACTGTAGGCGTTATTAGTAAAAGAATTTTTATATACTTACACCTAACTTCATTTTTATTTTTGTTAAGACGAATAAATTTTCAAAAATTTCAATTTAATAATAGAACTTATACTCATCCTTTAGTGTTTCTTCAAAAATAAATTGAAATGCTAAAAAGAAAATGTTTTAGGGTTTTTTTTTTGAAAATTTTGGGTTTAAAGAAAATGAAAATTCAAAAATGCCATGAAAATGAGACTCCCCCCACACTTAATTTTTTTGATTGTGTCCCCACAGTTAATGCATGATATAATGAGTGTAACAGGGAAAAATATGTACATATTTACAAAAGAGGGTTAACATTCTTACTAGACGTAGCTTAGCTCATGAAGAATCATGAGCTTTGCCTCTTGGATACTTGGCAATTCCAAGAAAGGTTTCTAACGATGACCGTTGACTTTGAAAATCGATCCATCCCTGGGGTTTTCTATTTCTACGGCACCATGTGGAAAAACAGTTCGTACCACAAATGGTCTGGTCCATCTCGATTTTAGTTTCCCAAGGAATAAATGAAGTCTAGAGTCGTATAAAAGAACTTTCTGGTTTGATGAAAGTGTTTTTCTTAGGATTGATTTGTCGTGAAAAATTTTTATTCTTTCTTTGTAAATTTTTTCATTTTCATAAGTGTCGTTTCTAAGTTCTTCTAGTTCGTTAAGTTGTAATTTTCTAGTTTCACCAGCTTTCTCGAGATCAAAGTTTAAGTTTTTTATTGCCCACAATGCTTTGTGTTCGATTTCAACATGTAAATGGTGTGACGACCCGCCCTTCTCGACCCTCGAAAATCGACACAAAATACTCAACAGTATAATATGCCGACGAACGAATGCCGAAAAAGACAGATTGTAGAAGAATAAGGAAGTAGATAGAAGTAGAAAGAACTAAACAAATCAAAATCTCACAGTCGCAGCGGGCAAAATATAATATATAGAACAGATCTTTACACAAATGAAAACTATATCTGTTTATATACAATACATCATCAGAGTCCATCACAACAAAATCAGATACATGCCTAACAACAATCATAGCAGCGGAATATAAGCAAGTACGAATAATACGTCTCGACTCCAGCTCCTCTCCTGCTCCATGGCAACCTATCCTGTAAATATACTCGGTCTGACCCGAGCATTATAATAAAATAACACCCGAGTCAGTCTGGGATACCAGCGTAAGAGAAATACATCCAAACTGGTTATTAAAGTTTCAAAAATCCTTTGAAATAAAAAAAGCATCTCGTAAGACCACGCCACAAATAAACATGTCGATTTTTACCTTACGATAGCCAAAACACTTTTATAATAAAATCCTCTGATATTATAATAGTGTCTATAGAAAGTAAAATAGAATCTAGCTGAAATGCTTGCATCTCACATTTCAACAATAGTTGGGCACAATCAAAACAGTACAGGCTCGTAGGGAGAATGGATTTCCAACGAATGACTAGGCACTGGGGTACCACCTTTCACATTACGTGGCCTAGATCACAGTACCGAGGAGTACGCCCACTCCCCTGCAACACAAGGCCGGAATCACCTATGGGAAATTCCGAATAAGATCACCCCACGGTTGGGATCAGCAACCGCACCACTAAGCCGAAATAAAAGGGACCTCTAGGCAGGGATGACCATACTCTCCAGTGGGCGCTACCCACGAAGCCTTGCTGCATATCCCCTGATTTTCAGTCATTCCCGGTTGATGAGGCTTGAGGCTAAGCGTTACCTTTATAGAACATTTCACTTTGAATGCCCATCGTCCACCTGACGATGTATCGAAAGCATTCGTCCATACAAGTCCGTCCTGGGTCCGAACGGAACCGAAGGCACTACTCCTACTACATCCATTTGGAAATATCCTCAGGATTAGTAGCGACTAGCCCTTGCACTTCACTGCACCATCTTCGATATCAACTCGTTTCCACACGAAACGTACAAAATCGGATCAAAGTGGTTTTCGAGAAATTAATCTCGATCCCGGTCTCTTCGAAACGATCAACGCATTTGTCCAATATTGATAGTCGATGATTTAACTATCAATTCACATTTCACAAGCAGCCATCACACACAATAAATAATTTCCCACATTATTTATTTGTCTCAAATATCTTACCGGATATATTTCTATTGTCAACTCCCTTTGAAACAGTTTTCAAAACATCTTCCTTACAGAATAAATTTCCCAATATTCATTTCCACTGGAAACAACCAAGTCCAAAACATTTAGATTTAAAACAATTAAAACACTTTATTTTGAAATATACTTTAAAGTATTTAAATTAACTGCTCATTTATGTGCTCTGAAATATAGTTTCAAACATATGAAGTAAAACTATTTTATAAGGTATAGACTAGCTTTTTAAAGAAGGGTTTAGTTAATCTAAATTTAAAAGTGGAGTTTTAAAAGAATTAATACTAGATTCAAATAACTCAAATCAATCTATCCTTTAAATAAAACTATTTATAAAGATATAATTACTAATAATATCCCTAAATAATTATACTATAGCTAATTTATTAACTACTTACTTTTAAATAATAATTTCTTAAAACACTCCTTTAAACAAATTTTAAACTTTAACCTTTACAATCGGGTTAAAACACGAACTTGGTTTTCCCAGGGAAATACACTTCCATTCAAACAACCCAAAGAATTCTTCTTTTAAATCCAGCCCGATTTATTCCATTTCAAATTTACGTTTAAATATCGTAAATTTTTGTTTCCATGCTTAAAAAAAATAAACTTCCTTTGAAGTTTTAAAACACATTTTCTATTTCTGGAAATTCACCTCCAAGGTATAGACTTAAAATGTTTTTTTTAAAAAAAACTATTATGAATTTATTTAATGAAAATCATACTTAAGAAATCACTTAAATAAACACTTACTTAAATTCCAATGGTTTAAAATAGTATTTCTAAATTATTCTAATATACATTTACATTGCTAATTTACATTTTGAAAAACTTCTTTGAAACATATTTAATTCCCAGGAAAACATTATTATCAAAATAACTCCATCGTTCTTATAAAACAATTTATAACTTCTTATAGAATTTATCACCAGAAATCCATACTTTCACATTTATCAACTGATAAATTTTCCTCTTCATTTATAATTCCAAATTTACCAATTTCATTCTTCATCCAAACCAAATTCCAAATCTTATTCCTTAGATCCTTTATTTAACAATTTTCTTTTATTCCTTTAAAGACCCAATTAAACTCATTTATAATTAAATTTCTGTGTATACATATCCAACAATATCTCAGTACAATATAATTCCAGAGTTATCTATCACAATTTAGAAATAGATGCATCATCAATTATAAAAATAATTACCATAGTGTGAGGAATCCAGTTGGATCCCTCCAACCTGTTTCCCTGCATCCACAGATATTAGCACATCAAATATATAAATATCATTTCAGACTGATAACAACATTTATATTCAACCAATCACACAGATATTTAAATATTATCTTTTTAAATTGGTTAGCATCCAGATGTGAGTGAGATTTACTCACCTTGAGTTTTGACGAGCGCTTGAAATTTTAAATTAAACCGAACGGCGTTCGATTTAACCTAAAATTTCACTAGTTCCAATTGCCTCCAAACTTGCGCTGCAGCGTACAGCACGTCACTGCGATTCCGACATCGCAAATTCCGTTGAAAACGGATAAAACATGAGTTAGATATTGAAGTTTAAAGATTGCATAACATTTATATAAATAAATTACACATTTTTTTTATATTACCCTAAACGAAATTGGGCCGCTCATCATGAAACAAAACCATTCCCAGTCTTCTTCTCGCGCGCGACACTCTAGGGTTCGAACAACCCACTCACGTACAACTAGGGTTCGCCACCGTCTCACCCACGATCGATTTGAACGTGATCGGAACCCAGCACCTCGAAGCTCATCGCCACCTCCACCTCCCCCAGGCGCGCGAGCGAGTTCGATGGTCCCAGGGCATGGAAAAACGCGCGAAAGCAATGCACGAACGCGGCCCAAAATCGTCCTCTCTAGTCGATGAAAACCCATCTCCACCGTACATCGCGCAGATCTCGTTCCCCTCTACGATTCTCTAGTTGGAAATTTTCGCGATTGCTTGATGGATTGATCGTAAATTTAAGGAGAAGGTAGACGTTTTTTGGCCATTGAATACTTTCTGCGGCGGCCACGAAAATAGACTAGGGTTTCGTTAGTTAAACGTATATATATATATATATATATATATACTTATTAAATTAATATTAAATTCAATTTAACGAACGTTCTCAAACGAATTCCAAATCTGACGTGCCGCCAGGCGTTCCTAGGTTTTACCCACGTTCTGAACACAATGGAACGTGTTTCGGAAGCTAATTCGGTCATATGCGCGAGTTACAGAAATAAATGATAAATTTTAAATTAAATCGATTAAAATAATTTCTATGCGTTTCGAGCTGCCACGGTCGAACGACAACTCGAATTGCTACAAAAATTGAAATCCGATAATAACTAACTATTACGGATCCAGTGGAACTGGTTTCGTCGAATTCCGAGACTGTCCCTCGGAAGGCTATTTTGGCTCGTCGATTAAATCGAGCGATTTTCAAAATTCTCGAAAACGCTTAAAATTTCACTTTTAAAAATTTTACTAACTTAATAATATATCACATAAAGTTTATAATCACATTAGAAATCACTTTGACGCATTTCGTATCAAAATCTGATTAAATGCAATATTATAATATTAAATTCCACCATTAAATTAATATAAAATTCCAATTTCAATATTTTGACTTTTAATTCCATCTAAAAATCCTACATCACGTTTATAACCAAATAAACCTAAAAATAAAATTTAGAACTATTTTTATAACTACTTCCACCCAAATTCCCAAAATATTCTCAGATCTAATATTTATTATTATACAAATTCAATAGAATTACCATCTTTAAAAATTACAACTTATTTTATTTGATTTAACCCGGTTCTTTTTATTTCAAAATAAATCCAAAATCCATATTAAACATTTAAATTGAATTAGATGTTCACAAATTTAGCGGATAAAAATCCGGGTTGTTACATTCCTTCCCCCTTATAAAAATTTCGTCCCCGAAATTTGCTAAGGTAAAGAATGGCACCAAACCCATTTACGTGCCCAACTTTCTAGTTAAAAGCTTACATACACTTCCCTAAACCCTTTAGCTCAAATCCAAAATCGTTACTTTATTTGTACCCAAAAGCTTTGTTTTGACATTCCTTCAAAAATAACCTTTCAAGTCAATTAAAATGTTCCAAATTCCCAAAAATTTTCTAACTCCCAAAATTTTCGAAAAATTTTGACAGTGTCTCCTTTGTACGGAGAGCCTTTTGCGATATCGCAATATAGATAAATATATATACATCGACCCACACGGTCAGAAACCAAAATATTTCACAATATATATACCATTTCGCAATTATATTTGCGTAGGCGTACCTTTTAGCAAATTTTTAAAAGCAAGCAGCTAATATATAATGCATATACGCGCTCCAACTCTATCGATCGCCTCCCGTACCTGTACTTACTCAACAAACTCATCAATTTTCACAAATATAAACATTTCATTAACATTTCTAATATTAATTTAAGCCTAACATATCAACTTCATAACCCAAACAACAATTTGCATAATTCATACATAAATCATACTTTATAGCATGTTCAGGGTTTCTTTTCAAACTCCAAACTCCATTTTATTTCACACAAATGATTTACATACAAGTTTTGCTATTTTCAATTCATATTCTCTTCAATATGAGTGACATAAGTTTCAGGTACCTTAATCTATTTTAATCCAATTCTAAATTTATTCACCTTCAAATTTATTCCTAATTCCATATATCTCCTTTTCCTTTGTGAATCCACTACATTTATAAGCAAAATCACCTACTTAGATTTCACTTATTCACCTTGATTCCACAGCTAAGTACACTTACTTTACTTACTTTATTTATTTATTCCGTTTACAACAACAACTAATTCCATCTAAAAATCTATAACAATCTTTATTTCGTTGGAATTATTCACAATCCAAATGTTCTAATTTCTTTACAATGTTTTCTTTTCCCAATCAAGTCTTTATCTTCACATTTCAAATTCATAAATCAGATTTAAGTTTATCTCTATCACTCTATTTTGGATTATTTACAACTCTGATATTCATATCACATCACAATAATCAATTAAAATTCATTCACTTTTATTTCAAATTTTATTATCAAAACAAATTTCATTTAAGCCCACTTATAAAGCCGACCACAGATATTTTAAATTTGTTTAAAGTATTTCAATTTCACAATGTTCTCATTTCTCCTTATCTCAAATTTTATTTCCATTTAAATTTGATCCTTCTCCGATCAAATTCCAATCCATTTCCAACTATCACATACCCAACTGAATTTATTTACTTATAACAGTGCCTCTTCACATTATTTCACCCACTTGAATTTATTTACAATTCAAACCATCGCTATCAAAATCCAATTTCATTTACAAGTTCAACTTTTTGTTATCCTTTATTCAATTTAACTTATGCTAACTTTAGTTCCACTAATTTCCTGGAATTTAGTTGAGTGAAAATTTAGTTATCTAATATAATTTCAATTAATTTATACTTCCTTTCAATTCAATTCTTTTTCAGAATTAATTCAAGTTCAACCAAATTTTATTTAGCCAACTTCAATTTATACCATTCAATAAATATTTATCCACAACTGAAATTTTGATTTCAATTTGATCAAAATTTCTCTCAATGTCCTTTAACTTATATTAAATCCAATTCAATCAAATTTCCATTTCTATATCTACAAGTTCAAGGTTTATTTGTTACTCAACTAAACCTTTGATTCCAATTCAATCCAAATTCCACTCAATTTCTTCTGATTTAAATCAAATTTAATTCAATCAAAACTTATTTACTAACCAAAGTCCATTTATCCTCCCATATTCTACTTTGCCTTAAGCCACTTTACCTTTTATTTAAGATGTAGGTTTGAACCCACTACACCATTCAACTATTTCCATTCGGAATTACAATCTATTTCTATTCATAGTTTTAACTTACTTACTCAAAATCTAAATCTTAGATTGTTTATTTGAGTCCATATTCATTTTATAATCACAAATTCAAATTATAACACTTAATAACTTAAGAATATGAATTTATTTGCACAATTATAAGCATTTTCATTTCACCTTATATCCAATTCAATTCAATTTCAATTGATTTACATTTAATTCAATTCCAATTCTCAATCTATTTAACTTATCTTAAGTTAAATTCATATATATTTCATTCACCTTCATATACTCAAATTAAATTTGAATTCTAGGATACAATTTTATACAAGTTTTACAATTTATTCACCTTCATGTTCTCTAACTCTTTTATCTACCAGCTTATATTACTGATTGATTTATTTGCATCTTATAGTCACAATTCTAGATTTATAACACTTAATAGCTTAAAGAGATAAATTTTCATCACATAATTATAATCCCAGAATTAAACTTTCATTTCCTTCTTATTTCAATCAACTTCATTCAATAAATTGCATTGCTGTTTCATCTAAATTTTCACATTTATATTTTAAATATAATTTCAAGAATTTCAATTGCCCGGTTTTATTTCAAAGCCATTTTGAAATAATAATCAACATTTTCCCACTTGCTATATCAAATCAAACCCAAAATTCCAAAACAATATGCTTTTATCAAACGGTTTTCTCTTTTGAATTCGTTAAAACAACTTGTATATAAAACAAGTCTAAACAAATATCTTAACCAATCACCACGGAAGCAGTCCATCACCTTAGAAACTCGAAAATGAATTCTGATGATGTGGCCATCATCATTAGGATTATTTTCTAGCGACTGAAGTGAGTTCAGTACTTCCTTATTCCCACAAATTCTTCTCAAAACAATTCTCATTCAAAATATTCCCAAAATATACTCCATCACTGCCTACAGAAGTTTTGGAAGGCATTTCAAAAATTTCCAATATTTTAAATTCTCAAATCCTTTATTTAGATTCATTATTCAAAACACTTCCCAAAATTTCGGGCATTTAAACTTCTGGTTTAAATCAAATTTTAATTTCACTTCTTCTTATTTCAAACATATTTAGATAATTCCATTTGGTTATAAACCATTTTAATATATTACATTCTCATTTGCTTATATATCATTTCAAATTTTATATCAAACTTCATATTCTTATTTGATTACTGTATTTACAACCAAAAAAACATCCAATATATATAATAATTTAGAAAACCATTTCTTTATATCAAAATATAGTTTTGGGTAAAATTATTTCATTTACCCACTTTAAAATCAATACTATGTCGGTTTATCTTGTTTAAGAGTTTAGAAACCCCTATCGATACGGTTGTACTTCCCGTACCGACCAGAATTCATAAACACTCAACTGATAAGTCAACACAGTATAAAAACAATTTTATATTCACTAACAAGTACGCTCTTATAGCTATTATTACACTCAACTCATTATAGAGTACTTCTGACTCTATTCTAATGAGTAATTTTTCCCACCAAAGCCTAGGTTGTCGCCAACCTAAGCTCTGATACCAAGTGTGACGACCCGCCCTTCTCGACCCTCGAAAATCGACACAAAATACTCAATAGTATAATATGCCGACGATTGAATGCCGGAAAAGATAGATTGTAGAAGAATAAGGAAGTAGATAGAAGTAGAAAGAACTAAACAAATCAAAATCTCACAGTCGCAGCGGGCAAAATATAATATATAGAACAGATCTTTACACAAATGAAAACTATATTTGTTTATATACAATACATCATCAGAGTCCATCACAACAAAATCAGATACATGCCTAACAACAATCATAGCAGCGGAATATAAGCAAGTATGAATAATACGTCTCGACCCCAGCTCCTCTCATACTCCATAGCAACCTATCCTGTAAATATACTCGGTCAGACCCGAGCATTATAATAAAATAACACCCGAGTCAGTCTGGGATACCAGCGTAAGAGAAATACATCCAAACTGATTATTAAAGTTTCAAAAATCCTTTGAAATAAAAAAAAAGCATCTCGTAAGACCACGCCACAAATAAACATGTCGGGTTTTTACCTTACGATAGCCAAAACACTTTTATAATAAAATCCTCTGATATTATAATAGTGTCTATAGAAAGTAAAATAGAATCTAGCTGAAATGCTTGCATCTCACATTTCAACAATAGTTGGGCACAATCAAAACCGTACAGGCTCGTAGGGAGAATGGATTTCCAACGAATGACTAGGCACTGGGGTACCATCTGTCACAGTACGTGGCCTAGATCACAGTACCGAGGAGTACGCCCACTCCCCTGCAACACAAGGCCGGAATCACCTATGGGAAATTCCGAATAAGATCACCCCACAGTTGGGATCAGCAACCGCACCACTAAGTCGAAATAAAATGGACCTCTAGGGAGGGATGACCATACTCTCCAGTGGGCGCTACCCACGAAGCCTTACTGCATATCCCCTGATTTTCAGTCATTCCCGGTTGATGAGGCTTGAGGCTAAACGTTACCTTTATAGAACATTTCACTTTGAATGCCCATCGTCCACCTGACGATGTATCAAAAGCATTCGTCCATACAAGTCCATCCTGGGCCCGAACGGAACCGAAGGCACTACTCCTACTACATCCATTTGGAAATATCCTTAGGATTAGTAGCGATTAGCCCTTGCACTTCACTTCACCATCTTCAATATCAACTCGTTTCCACACGAAACGTACAAAATTGGATCGAAGTGGTTTTCGAGAAATTAATCTCGATCCCGGTCTCTTCGAAACGATCAACGCATTTGTCCAATATTGATAGTCGGTGATTTAACTATCAATTCACATTTCACAAGCAGCCATCACACACAATAAATAATTTCCCACGTTATTTATTTGTCTCAAATATCTTACCGGATATATTTCTATTGTCAACTCCCTTTGAAACAGTTTTCAAAACATCTTCCTTACAGAATAAATTTACCAATATTCATTTCCACTAGAAACAACCAAGTCCAAAACATTTAGATTTAAAACAATTAAAACACTTTATTTTGAAATATACTTTAAAGTATTTAAATTAACTGCTCATTTATGTGCTCTGAAATATAGTTTCAAACATATGAAGTAAAACTATTTTATAAGGTATAGACTAGCTTTTTAAAGAAGGGTTTAGTTAATCTAAATTTAAAAGTGGAGTTTTAAAAGAATTAATACTAGATTCAAATAACTCAAATCAATCTATCCTTTAAATAAAACTATTTATAAAGATATAATTACTAATAATATCCCTAAATAATTATACTATAGCTAATTTATTAACTACTTACTTTTAAATAATAATTTCTTAAAACACTCCTTTAAACAAATTTTAAGCTTTAACCTTTTACAATCGGGTTAAAACACGAACTTGGTTTTCCCAGGGAAATACACTTCCATTCAAACAACCCAAAGAATTCTTCTTTTAAATCCAGCCCGATTTATTCCATTTCAAATTTACGTTTAAATATCATAAATTTTTGTTTCCATGTTTAAAAAAAAATAAACTTCCTTTGAAGTTTTAAAACACATTTTCAATTTCTGGAAATTCACCTCCAAGGTATAGACTTAAAATGTTTAAAAAAAAAAAATAAAACTATTATGAATTTATTTAATGAAAATCATACTTAAGAAATCACTTAAATAAACACTTACTTAAATTCCAATGGTTTAAAATAGTATTTCTAAATTATTCTAATATACATTAACACTGCTAATTTACATTTTGAAAAACTTCTTTGAAACATATTTAATTCCCAGGAAAACATTATTATCAAAATAACTCCATCGTTCTTAAAAAACAATTTATAACTTCTTATAGAATTTATCACCAGAAATCCATACTTTCACATTTATCAACTAATAAATTTTCCTCTTCATTTATAATTCCAAATTTACCAATTTCATTCTTCATCCAAACCAAATTCCCAATCTTATTCCTTAGATCCTTTATTTAACAATTTTCTTTTATTCCTTTAAAGACCCAATTAAATTCATTTATAATTAAATTTCTGTGTATACATATCCAACAATATCTTAGTACATGTAACGACCCGCTATTTTGGACCATTCGCATCCGCACATGTCGAACTTGAATGATTCAAAATACCGAATTGTTAATTATATTTGGCAAAACTAAGCATAGAAGTAAATAAATAGAACACAGATCACAGACACAGAGTAATAGTTGCAGCGGAAATAAAAGATAGTAGTTCATGAAGCTACTATATACATATCAGAGTTAAATAAGGTACAACAGATGTCTCAAATACAATAGTCAAATACAAGAATCAGAATACAACACTAGAATCAACTGGATATCTGAAACTGGATAGATAGCTGGATCTCCAAGCGAAGCTCCAACTCCAAGGTGAGTCTCGAATATTGGTACACTCGGTCTGACCCGAGCGTAAAGCAAAACACAAAACACTCGAGTCAGGATTAACTTCTTATATCAATAAATCCAACTCAAGTGAAATAGCAATTGAAATACAAGTAACTCAAAGGATGTTTGGAATAACCATCCTTTAAGGATCCGTTAAACTATCTACTATGTAGTAGTGTACGATAAGTAGATAATGTCTATCAATAATATAAGATATCAAAATAGTGTTAAGGCGTTACCATTATCCCCCTTAACACATTTTATATAAGCGTTATAGTCTATACAACACTGTAAACTCCACCGTAAACTAGTGGGATATCAGGGAGTACTCCATAGGTATAACATAAAACAAATCGTAGTGGTCGCATATATAGGGATCCAAGTATGACAAGGCACATGAGGCAATACCCAAGGTAGTGAAACTACCGTTTGCCTGATCCGGACTGGTGAGAACGCATCGTCGCAGCGATCGCAACACCGCGAAACAACCCTCCCAAATCAAGGGTGCACCAATCGACAACAAGTAATGAGTAGTTTTCGAAGAAGTGTGTTCGCTCGGGGTAGTTAGCCCCCATTAGGCCCGGCACGGCTCCTGTTTTAGTCATTTCCAATTTGACACAAGTGTCAAGGCTATGCATTATCGTTCTCTTTCTTCAGTCATCACGTACATCATTCCAACCACTTCATTCTGGATCACACTCCGCGTATAGTTATTAAAGTGGTTTTCGGTTTAGACAGTGAGTATGTCCCTAACCGATTCCGGTCTCTTTAATAACTTTCATAATTATTACACCGATTGGTCATTTAATAAACTTCAAAACCAAATCAAATTCAATTTCAAATAGAATTTGTAAACCAACATTTCATTTCTCTTTCTAAATCAATTTCCATAATTTACGTTTCAAAACTTTCAAATTACTATTTCAAACCTTATAATACAAATTCGATTTTTATTTAAAACCATTCAAATATTGATTCAAGTTCATATATAAGTTTCATTCCGAAATCATTTAAATTAATTTAGTCTATATTCAAATCAATTTAAATTCATTAATCGATTTCATTCAATATTCGTTAAGATAATTTATCATTCAAAACAATATCTATTTAATTTCCAATTTACTAAATCAATTATTTATGTTCAACTCCATTGTATCAAAACTTACAAATTTTAATTAAATTAAAATCATCAAATCAATTCTTTAAATTACAAGTCTTACATTAATTTCAATAAACACATTTTATTTCTTGTTAAAGAAAATTCAATTTCACTTATTTATTTACTTAGTTACAATTTCAAAACTCAATTTATAAAGAAACTTAATTTCACTTATTCAAGAAATTCAATTTCACTTATCAAAGAATTCAATTTATTTAATTATTTAATAATTTCAAAACTTAATTATTAAATAATTTCAAAACTTAATTATTAAATAATTTCAAAACTTAATTCAATCATTTCTTAATTTAAACAATGTTCTTTCATCAATTACATTGTTAATATTTTGATTCAGATTATTAAATATTAACATTTCCTTTCATTAAAATTCAAATTCCAACTTTGTTTCAAAACAATATTATTTATTAAAATAAAATCTTCATTTTATTTTTAAATCAAAGTATTGACCAATCGGTTTTTATTTAATTCTCTATCCTAGGTCAAGTTCAATTTGGGTATTTATCAATTCAACCCGATTCCAATTTAATTCAAAAATCAAAGCATAGCAAAGGGAACTTGCAGTGTGATAACTGGGATGGTGTCAAAGTAAATAAACAATAACAAACATCAATAACAATCTAATAATAAATACAATAATCCCGAAATAATCGTATTAATTCACATTGTTGTTTGTGCGAATTAATATAATTAATTCTAGAATCTACACTATCATTTCATGTAGATTAAAGATTATTACATTACGGTTCTTCACTTCTCATCTATTTACAATTTCATACATCATCAATTTAACAACATACATTCAGTGGTTCAAGGTGTAATTAAACAAATCCTATGTGTCAATAAATTTAACAGTTAAAGGGGTCATATTATACAAATGTCATTTAATCAAATTTAACACATATATCAAATCTAACTATCCTACGTCAAATTCAATTACATATTATCTATCACTTCAACATTAACAATTTAACATCCAATGTCAAACATCAACAATCAATCATTTATCAACCAAACTGGATTATCATTGTATAATTAACAAATAAGGGTGTCAGATGTCACAGGTGAATTGATACACGTAATAACATATATAATAGTGTAAATAACTAACAGCAGCATATTTCAATTGTCGTTTCAATTGAAATCAAATTTAATAAATAACAATACATTAATCGTGAGTGATTGCTCACCTTTCGAGGCTAGAGGAATTTGATAACGAAGTAAATTATGAATCCAGTCGCGAATTCCACAGCAAAATGAGATTGGCATGAATTTGACGATCAAAGCTGGTAGATAGAATCGATGAAATAAATCAGAATCGGATCGATGAAGATAAATGGGTATAAGTGAACTTTCATATGACTATAAATTTAACTATATATATATATATATATAAAATCATATTTTTAAATTCAAACACATTGGTATTGAATATATATATGTATTTCAAATTCATTGCTTTAAATTAAAACGTATACATAAAAATCAACATATAATTAAAATAATATACGTAAGCCGATATATATCAACTCACTTATATATATACTAGATATATTTATCTACAATTTTAGAAATAACCGTATATCAACATCATATACTTATATAAACTAACAGATTTTTGCAGACTAACCCGTTATGACCACACTCCATATAAATTAGCATAATATGTATATAAACTAATACAAATATATGAACAACTTAAATATATATAACAAATTGTACAATTTCTATTCTATATATCACACTTTAAACAAACAAATATATGTATACTAATATATTAACTGTAAAACTTATATGCCATAAACAAATAATATATAACACTTATAACATTCATAAATTTATTCACTTTACACTGTTTATATATAGAAGCAACCTTAAGTACAGAATATGCGTGTATACTACCTATAACTAGGAATCGAAATTTATACAAGTTTAATATATAGAAAATAATAATTGACATCAACCTAAAATTAACAGATAACATATCTTATATAACTTATATGCATATATTCAACAGTATCAACACTTATGCATTAAACCCAACATTTACATACTATATATGTAGATATAAAATAGCTTACTGTAAGAATTTCTGAAATCAACATACAACAGAAAACAAAGTTTAACAGCCATTTACCTATAAAGTTCCATACATATATATGTATACAAATATACATGTACGCATGTGATGGCATTGACAAGGCCGAGGCTGGAGGGTGGTGATCTCGGCTCTAGATGTTGCTATGGGCTATACTTCCAAGATCCATAAAGACATATATATATATATAACAATATATATTAAGCGTGCATGCCATATTTTAAATAGTGCATGTAAATCTGGCATGTGGCAGTGGAAAACAAGGCATAGACTACAAAAAGAAGGGAAAAGGGGAGGAAGAGGCGAAGGCCAGAGGGTTGAGATGCGGTTGTTTTTTTGGGTTTCGAGTGTGGAGGTGGAAACTCGCGTGAGCATAAGGAAGGAATGAATACGGAGAGGGATGTGAACGAACAAAAATAAATTGGTTTCTCTTTTCTTTCAAAGCAAATAAATGAACCAACGTTTCCAATAAATTGGAATACAGAAAATCAAAGGTCAGTGTTGAATTCAAGGAAAAGAGTTGTAAATAGCTATACAGTTTGACCGACGGATAATGAATGGTCACAGACAAACAAAAAAACAAGTTGTAGAACCGATACACTTAACGTTTTCACGGATTCCGCTGCGTACCAGACTTTAAAATGCAGAAAAAAATATACCGTAGAGATCAGCACGAGGAGACTGGTACGATTGAATTGTAAAAATTCGAATTTTTCTACTGGCGGAAAATGCAAGAAAAACGTAGAAAAATAAGATCGACAGAGCCAAAGAAGTCTGAATTTGGAAAAACGAAAAATGACGTTTTCTCAGAAGATGGTTTAGAATTTTTCTATGTAAAAATATTTAGGTTCCGAAAACATTTTATTTTCATCGCTTTTTAACTGATTGAATTGAAGTAAATTTACGCGCGAAATAAACTTTCATATTTTCGGACGAAAATTTACCAGTTACTATGTTTAACTAGACGCATTCCAAATATAAAATTTTATTTCAAAATTTTATCGTTTTAAAATTTCACAAAATTTCAACTAATTACGTTATTAAAATAGTTAAAATTTACGGGTCGTTACACTCTCCCCCACTCAAAACTTTTCGTCCCCGAAAAGGAAGGAGGTAGGAGGATAGAAACAACCAGAAAGAAAATAGATTGGAATACAAGTAAAACAATTAATTTAAACCATATAAATTTCAATTTAAATTAATTAATATTTAACAATTTGGTTAAATTCCTTTGAGTTCACTTAAGTTAAATCAATCTATCTATTTCTACATTCATTATCTTATTATCTAGTCATCCTCAATTAACAATTTCTAAATCAATCAATTTATATAATCATTTATTATCCTCATATTTTATTCAAAAAATTTAATTCCTTTATTCCAAATTATCAAATTTGTTCCGCGTAATATATTTTATCACATATATTTAAACCATATAAATTAATTTAAACCATATAAATTTCAATTTAAATTAATTTATATTCATTAATTGATTTTAAATTCAAGGTATTTCCATAAGTTGATCTAATTTCCATTTATTAATTCCTTCAAAACAAATTTATTTTCCTCATCTATTATTCAATTAACTTATTATTCTATCATCTTTATTAGCATTTTTTTTATAATTAAAATCTAAGTGCATAACATTTATTATAAACACTCAAATTTTATTTATAAAATTATTTTATATTGTATATTATCCAATTTATTTTAACTTATGAATAATTTAGGTAAGTTATATTGAAATGAAATTTTGTACTATACAAATAAAATTTTCAAATTCAATTTTTCAAATTTAAATATTTATCCAAAATTTAGCTTTTTTTTTATAATTGAAAACATCCTTTAACATAATTTTAAGAATTAAATTTCCGTTTTATTTCAAATCCTTTAGAGATAATTATGTATATACTATATATATTAAATCAAATTAAATTTAAAATAATATACCGATGTATATATAAATCAAATCATACTTAAGAAATTCAAATTAAAATATTTTTCCAAACAAAACCGTATCAAAGCTACAGAATGGTTTCTCCACTTCGAAACTCGAAAATGAATGTCGATGATGCGGCGGCCATTACCGAAATTATTTTCCAGCGACAAAAAGAAGAGCACTGATTTCAATATTTTAAAATTCTTTGAAAACGGTTTATATTTGAAAATACGTTCAATAATATTCATTTTAAAAATTTAAAAACAAAGCTTGAAATTTTAGGAAATTAAATTCTCAAATTCTTACTTTAAATTCATTTAAATTTCTAAATAAATCTATAAACCAACTTTTATAATTCCATTTATTTTTATGTTGGAATAATCAATGATTTACAAAAAAAATAGTGAAAATCAAATATTACCTTTCTGACAACCAATTCAGTTAACAATTCAATTTCAGAAAATTTGTACTTATATATAATATAATCATACAAGATTATTTTATTTACCAAATTTTGAAAATACTATTGTGTCAGTTTGCTCTGTTCAAGTGTTTTGGAAATCCTATCGATAGCATTGATCAGACGAATCGATCGGAAACCCAAATCAACA
Source organism: Allium fistulosum (assembly GCA_030737815.1). NCBI lineage: Eukaryota > Viridiplantae > Streptophyta > Magnoliopsida > Asparagales > Amaryllidaceae > Allium > Allium fistulosum. The sequence goes on from CM060906.1 coordinate 48,205,493, forward strand.
TCAACAACTCAAACAACACAGTATATTAAAGCATTTATATATTAGTTTACAAATACATTTCTTTGCTCGTCGATACAGGAATGAATTTTTCAAAATAAGGATAGGGTTTCAAATTTGATGGACTCAAACCAAAGAGAATTTTGATTCGAAGATAAGTTCGAAACAAAGATATGATGATTAAATAACAAAGTAGGAAGATTGATAAGTTTGTATAAATCGCAGGCAACCTTAACCGGGTCGACCGTGACTTCAAGAATAAGATCGATGTAGAATTTCGAGGCAAATCTACATTCGATCACAAGAGATAGAATTCAGGCATAGCAGGGGATAGATAGCATCGTAAACCGATGACACATAAATCTTCAGTAAATCAATGCAATTGTAAAGGAGTTTCACCCCTTTATAAATCATTCGAAGTTTGGCGAGATCGCCGATTCATTTTAAGGGTCATTCGAAGTGGAGTTATGAGATACTCCGGAATTAGAAGGCGAATAGTGAGGGACACGAATGGATTTTGGAACCGCAGGGAACGTTTCATAATTTAAAGGAATCGAGTCAAAAGGAAGAGATTGAAACTCGAATGATAGTGATTCTGTAAATACATTTACCCTATATGTTAAGTTTTGCCTAGAGCTACCAAAGCTCTGATACCAACTGTAACGACCCGCTATTTTGGACCATTCGCATCCGCACATGTCGAACTTGAATGATTCAAAATACCGAATTGTTAATTATATTTGGCAAAACTAAGCATATACAGTAAATAAATAGAACACAGATCACAGACACAGAGTAATAGTTGCAGCGGAAATAAAAGATAGTAGTTCATGAAGCTACTATATACATATCAGAGTTAAATAAGGTACATCAGATGTCTCGAATACAATAGTCAAATACAAGAATCAGAATACAACACTAGAATCAACTGGATATCTGAAACTGGATAGATAGCTGGATCTCCAAGCGAAGCTCCAACTCCAAGGTGAGTCTCGAATACTGATACACGCGGTCTGACACGAGCGTAAAGCAAAACACAAAACACTCGAGTCAGGATTAACTTCTTATATCAATAAATCCAACTCAAGTGAAATAGCAATTGAAATACAAGTAACTCAAAGGATGTTTGGAATAACCATCCTTTAAGGATCCGTTAAACTATCTACTATGTAGTAGTGTACGATAAGTAGATAATGTCTATCAGTACTATAAGATATCAAAATAGTGTTAAGGCGTTACCATTATCCCCCTTAACACATTTTATATAAGCGTTATAGTCTATACAGCACTGTAAACTCCACCGTAAACTAGTGGGATATCAGGGAGTACTCCATAGGTATAACACAAAACAAATCGTAGTGGTCGCGTATATAGGGATCCAAGTATGACAAGGCACATGAGGCAATACCCAAGGTAGTGAAACTACCGTTTGCCTGATCCGGACTGGTGAGAACGCATCGCCCCAGCGATCGCAACACCGTGAAACAACACTCCCAAATCAAGGGTGCACCAATCGACAACAAGTAATGAGTAGTTTTCGAAGAAGTGTGTTCGCTCGGGGTAGCTAGCCCCCATTAGGCCCGGCACGGCTCCTGTTTTAGTCATTTCCAATTTGACACAAGTGTCAAGGCTATCCATTATCGTTCTCTTTCTTCAGTCATCACGTACATCATTCCAACCACTTCATTCTGGATCACACTCCGCATATAGTTATTAAAGTGGTTTTCGGTTTAGACAGTGAGTATGTCCCTAACCGATTCCGGTCTCTTTAATAACTTTCGTAATTATTACACCGATTGGTCATTTAATAAACTTCAAAACCAAATCAAATTCAATTTCAAAAAGAATTTGTAAACCAACATTTCATTTCTCTTTCTAAATCAATTTCCATAATTTACATTTCAAAACTTTCAAATTACCATTTCAAACCTTATAATACAAATTCAATTTTTATTTAAAACCATTCAAATATTGATTCAAGTTCATATATAAGTTTCATTCCGAAATCATTTAAATTAATTTAGTCTATATTCAAATCAATTTAAATTCATTAATCGATTTCATTCAATATTCGTTAAGATAATTTATCATTCAAAACAATTTCTATTTAATTTCCAATTTATTAAATCAATTATTTATGTTCAACTCCATTGTACCAAAACTTACAAATTTTAATTAAATTAAATTCATCAAATCAATTCTTTAAATTCCAAGTCTTACATTAATTTCAATAAACACATTTTATTTCTTGTTAAAGAAAATTCAACTTCACTTATTTATTTACTTAGTTACAATTTCAAAACTCAATTTATAAAGAAACTTAATTTCACTTATTCAAGAAATTCAATTTCACTTATCAAAGAATTCAATTTATTTAATTATTTAATAATTTCAAAACTTAATTATTAAATAATTTCAAAACTTAATTATTAAATAATTTCAAAACTTAATTATTAAATAATTTCAAAACTTAATTCAATCATTTCTTAATTTAAACAATGTTCTTTCATCAATTACATTGTTAATATTTTGATTCAGATTATTAAATATTAACATTTCCTTTCATTAAAATTCAAATTCCAACTTTATTTCAAAACCATATTATTTATTAAAATAAAATCTTCATTTTATTTTTAAATCAAAGTATTGACCAATTGGTTTTTATTTAATTCTCTATCCTAGGTTAAGTTCAATTTGGGTATTTATCATTTCAACCCGATTCCAATTTAATTCAAAAATCAAAGCATAGCAAAGGGAACTTGCAGTGTGATAACTGGGATGGTGTCAAAGTAAATAAACAATAACAAACTTCAATAAAATCCAATAATAAATACAATAATCCCAAAATAATCGTATTAATTCACTTTGTTGTTAGTGCGAATTAATATAATTAATTCTAGAATCTACACTATCATTTCATGTAGATTAAAGATTATTACATTACGGTTCTTCACTTGTCATCTATTTACAATTTCATACATCATCAATTTAACAACATACATTCAGTGGTTCAAGGTGTAATTAAACAAATCCTATGTGTCAATAAATTTAACAGTTAAAGGGGTCATATTATACAAATGTCATTTAATCAAATTTAACACATATATCAAATCTAACTATCCTACGTCAAATTCAATTACATATTATCTATCACTTCAATATTAACAATTTAACATCCAATGTCAAACATCAACAATCAATCATTTATCAACCAAACTGGATTATCATTGTATAATTAACAAATAAGGGTGTCAGATGTCACAGGTGAACTGATACAGGTAATAACATATATAATAGTGTAAATAACTAACAGCAGCATATTTCAATTGTCGTTTCAATTGAAATCAAATTTAATAAATAACAGAACATTAATCGTGAGTGATTGCTCACCTTTCGAGGCTAGAGTAATTTGATAACGAAGTAAATTATGAATCCAGTCGCGAATTCCACAGCAAAATGAGATGGGCACGAATTTGACGATCAAAGCTGGTAGATAGAATCGATGAAATAAATCAGAATCGGATCGATGAAGATAAATGGGTATAAGTGAACTTTCATATGACTATAAATATAACTATATATATATATATAAAATCATATTTTTAAATTCAAACACATTGGTATTGAATATATATATGTATTTCAAATTCATTGCTTTAAATTAAAACGTATACACAAAAATCAACTTATAATTAAAATAATATACATAAGCCGATATATATCAACTCACTTATATATATACTAGATATATTTATCTACAATTTTAGAAATAACCGTATATCAACATCATATACTTATATAAACTAACAGATTTTTGCAGACTAACCCGTTATGACCACACTCCATATAAATTAGCATAATATGTATATAAACTAATACACATATATGAACAGCTTAAATATATATAACAAATTGTACAATTTCTATTCTATATATCACACTTTAAACAAACAAATATATGTATACTAATATATTAACTGTAAAACTTATATGCCATAAACAAATAATATATAACACTTATAACGTTCATAAATTTATTCACTTTACACTGTTTATTTATAGAAGCAACCTTAAGTACAGAATATGCGTGTATACTACCTATAACTAGGAATCGAAATTTATACAAGTTTAATATATAGAAAATAATAATTAACATCAACCTAAAATTAACAGATAACATATCTTATATAACTTATATGCATATATTCAACAGTATCAACACTTATGCATTAAACCCAACATTTACTTACTATATATGTAGATATAAAATAGCTTACTGTAAGAATTTCTGAAATCAACATACAACAGAAAACAAAGTTTAATAGCCATTTACCTATAAAGTTCCATACGTATATATGTATACAAATATACATGTACGCATGTGATGGCATTGACAAGGCCGAGGCTGGAGGGTGGTGATCTCGGCTCTAGATGTTGCTATGGGCTATACTTCCCAGATCCATAAAGACATATATATATAAAAATATATATTAAGCGTGCATGCCATATTTTAAATAGTGCATGTAAATCTGGCATGTGGCAGTGGAAAACAAGGCATAGACTACAAAAAGAAGGGAAAAGCGGAGGAAGGGGCGAAGGCCAGAGGGTTGAGATGCGGTTGTTTTTTTGGGTTTCGAGTGTGGAGGTGGAAACTCGCGTGAGCATAAGGAAGGAATGAATAGGGAGAGGGATGTGAACGAACAAAAATAAATTGGTTTCTCTTTTCTTTTAAAGCAAATTAATGAACCAACGTTTCCAATAAATTGGAATACAGAAAATCAAAGGTCAGTGTTGAATTCAAGGAAAAGAGTTGTAAATAGCTATACAGTTTGACCGACGGATAATGAATGGTCATAGACAAACAAAAAAACAAGTTGCAGAACCGATACACTTAATGTTTTCACGGATTCCGCTACGTACCGGACTTCAAAACGCAGAAAAAAATATACCGTAGAGATCAGCACGAGGAGACGATCAAAACGGTATACAGATATCAGTGGTACGATTGAATTGTAAAAATTCGAATTTTTCTACTGGCGGAAAATGCAAGAAAAACGTAGAAAAATAAGATCGACGGAGCCAAAGAAGTCCGAATTTGGAAAAACGAAAAATGACGTTTGCTCAGAAGATGGTTTAGAATTTTTCTATGTAAAAATATTTAGGTTCCGAAAACATTTTATTTTCATCGCTTTTTAACTGATTGAATTGAAGTAAATTTACGCGCGAAATAAACTTTCATATTTTCGGACGAAAATTTACCAGTTACTATGTTTAACTAGACGCATTCCAAATATAAAATTTTATTTCAAAATTTTATCGTTTTAAAATTTCACAAAATTTCAACTAATTACGTTATTAAAATAGTTAAAATTTACGGGTCGTTACAGTACAATATAATTCCAGAGTTATCTAGCACAATTTAGAAATAGATGCATCATCAATTATAAAAATAATTACTATAGTGTGAGGAATCCAGTTGGATCCCTCCAACCTGTTTCCCTGCATCCACAAATATTAGCACATCAAATATATAAATATCATTTCAGACCGATAACAACATTTATATTCAACCAATCACACAGTTATTTAAATATTATCTTTTTAAATTGGTTAGCATCCAGATGTGAGTGAGATTTACTCACCTTGAGTTTTGACGAGCGCTTGAAATTTTAAATTAAACCGAACGGCGTTCGATTTAACCTAAAATTTCACTAGTTCCAATTGCCTCCAAACTTGCGCTGCAGCGTAGAGCACGTCACTGCGATTCCGGCGTCGCAAATTCCGTTGAAAACAGATAAAACATGAGTTAGATATTGAAGTTTAAAGATTGCATAACATTTATATAAATAAATTACACATTTTTTTTATATTACCCTAAACGAAATCGGGCCGCTCATCACGAAACAAAACCATTCCCAGTCTTCTTCTTGCGCGCGACACTCCAGGGTTCGAACAACCCACTCACGTACAACTAGGGTTCGCCACCGTCTCACCCACGATCGATTTGAACGTGATCGGAACCCGGCACCTCGAAGCTCATCACCACCTCCACCTCCCCCAGGTGCGCGAGCGAGTTCGGTGGTCCCAGGGCGTGGAAAAACGCGCGAAAGCAACGCACGAACGTGGCCCAAAATCGTCCTCTCTGGTCGATGAAAACCCATCTCCACCGTTCATCGCGTAGATCTCGTTCCCCTCTACGATTCTCTAGTTGGAAATTTTTGCGATTGCTTGATGGATTGATCGCAAATTTGAGGAGAAGGTAGACGTTTTTGGGCCATTGAATACTTTCTGCGGCGGCCACGAAAATAGACTAGGGTTTCGTTAGTTAAACGTGTATATATATACTTATTAAATTAATATTAAATTCAATTTAACGAACGTTCTCAAACGAATTCCAAATCTGACGTGCCGCCAGGCGTTCCTAGGGTTTACCCACGTTCCGAACACAATGGAACGTGGTTCGGAAGCTAATTCGGTCATATGCGCGAGTTACGGAAATAAATGATAAATTTTAAATTAAATCGATTAAAACAATTTCTATGTGTTTCGAGCTGCCACGATCAAACGACAACTCCAATTGCTACAAAAATTGAAATCCGATAATAACTAACTATTACGGATCCAATGAAACTAGTTTCGTCGAATTCCGAGACTGTCCCTCGGAAGGCTATTTTGGCTCGTCGATTAAATCGAGCGATTTTCAAAATTGTCAAAAACGCTTAAAATTTCACTTTTAAAAATTTTACTAACTTAATAATAAATCACATAAAGTTTATAATCACATTAGAAATCACTTTGACACATTTCGAATCAAAATCTGATTAAATGCAATATTATAATATTAAAGTCCATCATTAAATTAATATAAAATTCCAATTTCAATATTTTGACTTTTAATTCCATCTAAAAATCCTACATCACGTTTATAACCAAATAAACCTAAAAATAAAATTTAGAACTATTTTTATAACTACTTCCACCCAAATTCCCAAAATATTCTCAGATCTAATATTTATTATTATACAAATTCAATAGAATTACCATCTTTAAAAATTACAACTTATTTTATTTGATTTAACCCGGTTCTTTTTATTTCAAAATAAATCCAAAATCCATATTAAACATTTAAACTGAATTAGATGTTCACAAATTTAGCGGATAAAAATCCGGGTTGTTACAAATGGCAAGCTTTCCCGTAAACTAAATGAAATGGGGACATCCCAAGATTAGTTTTAAAAGCGGTATAGTAAGCCCAAAGCGCATCGGTCAATTTTTGAGACCAATCTTTTCGATTTTTATTAACAGTTTCTCCAAGATTTGTTTTATCTGACGATTAGAAACTTCAACTTGACCACAAGTTTGAGGATGATATGGAGTGGATAACTTGTGGGTTATCGAGTATTTCTTCATTAAATTTTCAAAAGAACGATTGCAAAAATGGTTGTCGCTATCACTGATTATTGTGCGAGGTGTGTCGAACCTCGAAAAGATGTTTTCTTTGAGAAATTTCACAACAATTCTATGGTTATTGGTTTTACAAGGAACAGCTAAAACCCATTTGGAGACATAATCGACCGCAAGAAGTACGTACAAATTTCCAAAGGAATTGGGAAAAGGTCCCATAAAGTCGATGCCCCAATCATCAAAGGTTTCGATTATAAGAATGGGGCTTAGAGGCATCATATCTCGTCGATAAATTCTTCCAAGCATTTAGCATCGATTGCAAGTTTTGCAAAATTCGAATGAGTCTTTGAAAAGAGAAGGCCAGTAGAAACCACACCGAAGCATCTTTTCCGCAGTTTTTCGTGGACCGAAATGTCCACCTCACGCTTGATCATGGCAAAATGAAAGAACACTCCTGATCTCATTATCTAGGATGCAACGTCGAATGATTTGATCGGGACAATACTTGAACATGTATGGATCGTCCCAATAGACACTACAACAAAATAGCCATATTACAACTTTTACTTTACAACTAGCACAAACCGACAGTTGTTATAGGTTATTTTTAACAACTGTTTATTTCCAGCAGTTGTAACGAATGTACTTTTAACAACTTTATTTATGCAGCAGTTGCAATATACGTCTATAACAACTGCTTTTTCTATGCCAGTTGTAAATGTTTAATTACAACAACAGTTTCTGCAAGTTGTCTTTTCAACAGATACAATACCGCTCACCAGCTCGATAAAATTTTCAACTTCCCTCCCTTAATTTCATTGGCCGCTCAATTTATTAACTGGTTACACTAAAACTACGGTCAAAATTTCATACCCCTATAGCACCATTCTTCTTGGTTTGATTTCCCAATTCTCAATTTTTACGAATCCTCTTCCAATTTCTATCTCAATCACAGATGGCTCCAAAAGCTGATAAGAAACCCACCGCCGCCCAAGCTGAAGAAGAGAAAAGCGAGATGAACTCATCTGATAAAACCCCTGCTGGCAAAAAACCTCAAGCTGTGAAATGTCTGCCATCAAAAGAGGCTTCTTCGGCCGTTGATAAGAAGAAACAGAAGAAGGCGATCAACGAGACCTACAAAATCTACATTTTCAAAGTTTTGAAGCAAGTTCACTCTGATATCGGTATCTCGAGCAAAGCGATGGGAATTATAAACAGCTTTGTCAATGACAAATTGGAGAAGCTTACTCAAGAAGCTTCTAGACTTAGTGTCTACAACAAAAAGCCAACCATTACTTCTAGGGAGATTCTGTCCTCCGTCAGGCGCGTTATTCCTGGAGAATTGGCTAAGCATGCTGTTTCTGAGGGAACCAAAGCGGTCACCAAATTCACTTCCGCTTAAATATTTCGATTTTTGTTGCTTTATCAGGTTTGTTTGATTGGAAATTTTTTATGGGTGTTTTAAAATTTGTATGGAAATATATTGCTTATTTGAATGGATACAATTGATAATCATTCATGAGTATAATTATTTTGCTTATCCATTACAGAAATATTTTGCTGATAGATAAAATCATGTTGGATGTACTGGACATCTTTACTATTAATCATCCATAATTTTATAATTTTAGCTTAATGTTTTATTAGCCAGCAATTTTAGTGGTAACTTTTCAATGGTATTTCAAAACAATCACTAGATTGATTGTTCACATTAAGCTTGAAAAATCTTTCCTTCCAATGGGACATGCTTTATTAAGGGCGGTAGCGGATTATTGATTGAAATTAAAAAAATTGTAGTACTTTCGATTACAAAAGGCAACCTCAGACATGCAAGTAAATGAAACAAACTTAAGTTGCGGGACAATACAAAAACTATGAACACTATAAAAAAACAACATAAAACATGTCTAGTTCAAAAACCCTGTTATCCAACTTAAAATTAATCAACTTAGAAAAGAAAAATAATAAAAGTAGCTTGATTTCAACTGTGAAATATAAGAAATGTTTGTAATCAGTAAAATATTTTAAACATGTTTGTAAACTCAACTCTTGTATTGTGTATTGTTAGAGTTCACTCATTTTAAACATGTTAGTATGTATGGAAAGGAAAGGGGCTCCCGACGATGGATTGGCATACAATACTAAAGATTGCACTGGGGTCAGCAAAAGGGCTTTCTTACCTTTATGAAGATTGTAAGCATCAATTCGTTTTTATATTCATCTATTGTATTCTATTTTAGGTTGTCTAATCTGTGATTTCTAAATAAAGGCCACCCGCATCTCATACATAGAGAAAAAATCGTCCAACGTTCTTCTCGGTTTCAACTTCGAAGCAGTGGTAATACTGCAGAACATTTGAACAAGAATATGGTGCTTCCTTTACATTGCTAAGAAAATTGTATTATTCTGTTCTTCTAGGTTGCAGACTTTGGATTAGCCAAATTATCTTCTGACAATGGCATACATACCTACTCATGTAATGGGAACTTCGTGCAAATATTTTTCTCACTTCATTCTCCTTATTGCTTGATATTTATATACACTCACATTCATATATAACTACAATTATTGCAGGTACCTGGCTCCAAAATATGCATCAAGCAGTAAACTAACAGAGAAATCTGATTTATTCTTTTTCATTGTGATGATTTTAGAGATAATTACTGGAAAAAGGCCCACTAATAGTTCTCATACATTCATGAAAGATAGCCCGATGTGTTGGGTAAGTTTTTTTCTTATATATTTGGATATCAAATTTCCAATTCTTCCTAGTATTTTTCTTTCAGAAATTGGTATTATAGCTGTTTAGTTATTATAGCTCCAGAATATGCATATAGTGAAGTATTATAGCTGGCTAATTATTCATATCCTATATACAGTACAACTATGCCAGTTTCTGGAATGGCTCATTATTAACCCTTGGAGGAAAAAGAAAACGAAAATCACATTCTTAACCTGAATCAAATAAACTCATGTTTTTATTCAAGCTGTTTTTTATTCAAATGTCTATGATCACGTTTGAAGAATTCATTCATTGCCTAGTAAAATGGAGGTGGGAAGTTGAAATTTGAAAATGATGAAAGTGAAAGTTGATTAGGACGTGCAAGATTATACACAGAGAACTTTTTATTTGTTGTTGTGTGTCAATGTACACAGTTCAGGTTATCACTATGTTGTCTCACGAGTGTCATGCATAGTATACAGTGTATATGAATATCATACATTAGCTTCATAGGTATTGCTGCTTCGGAATTCAGAAAACAGATGTGTTTAAATTTGCTTGATTCATGCTTTAGGCAAATAATATGTCAAACTCCTATTCATATCATAAATTTTGAATAACTTGAATAGGTTGCCATACTGTTCATGTATACAGTGTATATGAATCAACTAGAAGTTCATCAGGCAGCAGAGCATAATAAATAATCATACTGACTCAAGAGTGATAATTCGCTGCAGTTATTGTTTTACGAAGATTCATGTTTATAAAGTCAAACATATAACTAATTTCTCTGTTTTTTTGTGCCAGGAAGGAGAAGACGTGGTTGCCGCATTGACAAAGGCAATGAAAAGATAGGGTCTCGATATGCGTGTTGCAGCACTGGTTTATGCTTTCTTACAGTTTTCCTTTCTTTCTTCAGGAACATCAATATACATCATATAACATTGTATGAATGATGTTTGATTTTAAACTGTTGCTTTGTAGATCAATGATACAATAGGAACATTGGTTGGCGGGAGATAGTATGATAATGATGTTGTTATAGCCGTGATACTAAGCACTGGTACAAATGCAGCATATATAGAACAAGCACAAGCTATTCCAAAATGGCATGGTACAATACCAAAATTAGGCGAAATGGTAATGTTATTTTCATCATTTTTTGCTTTATTACATGTGGAGCTTTTATTGATAGGACTAAATATAATTAATGTTTCACACATTATCAGGGAAAATATTTGAATATATTTTTCTAGTATAGTGGCACACGCGTTGTTCCAATGAGCAACTAAGGAAACACGTTTTAATAAAATTATACGCGCCCATGGGGAAGCCCGCCAAGAAAATTTTTGAAAAAAATTGTATGATGTATAGTTATTTGTACAAAAATGGGTATGCTTGTAAACAAAAGTGGTTGTGGTTGGTAAGTTATGTAGAATTTGGTTGTGATGAGCAGGGATCATGTCTTTTAGTTCACTGTAATATCTACTTCAAATCATTTTCTCACCTAATAACAACTTGATTGAATATTTAGCCTTGTTAATAAAATAATAAGATATAATAATGTAGATTGAATTGTTTTAAGCAAGAGAATATTGGCGTACTAAAGTAATCAGAACTGTAGGTTTTGTGAGTTAATAGCATTACTGGCACTAACATAAACAAGATGGGATACCAGCCATTGTTTATATTTATATACTTATATTTGTTCCAACTCGATACGATTTGTAAACTATTGCTAATGTAATATGCATCTATACTCTACTCTACTAATCTCCATATCATTTAATTGAGGCCTATTGAGGTTTTGTTTTTTGCAAGTATTGCATGGTAAACTACTAATGCAAATATTACATCTGCACATTCAACAGGACTTTTCTGGCATGGCTGACACTGATTCGGTTGTTGTGCTTATTGATTCTGCATCCTCTAAGTTACAACAGCTTCACAAAGCTTTTTCTGAACTCGAAGGTCATAACACTGTATCTTTAAATTTGAAAGCATAGTTAATAGGATAGTGTAAGTTATGCGTTAAGTGACGTTGCTTATGCAAGCATTAGAGTAAGTGTCAGTGAAAGAATTCTAAAAGAACAGCTGAGTCTGTTGGACATTAGAAAGAATGTTAGCAAAATGCATTAGATTAGAGAAGACAACTGTTTGTACTTACCACTAGTAGAGTTGTCCTATTTGCATATATTTTCTGAAAAAATATGTAAAGGTTCTTACAAGATTCTGAAACATCAATAAAACTTGTAGCACTCCCTGGTACTTTGTAGTTTGTCTCTTTTGTTCCATATACACGGACATGCATATTATTTATCTTCTAAAATCCCCTTTTGTCTTTTTTTTTAAAAAAGTTTGTGGATATGTTATGTTCATTAGCGAGATTATTTATACAAAGTTTGAATCCGTTTCAAAAATTTTAACTTCTTCTTGCCAGTAAATCTGGACCATTGTAAATATTCATTTAACTGTCGATTTGAAATATCATTTTGAATGAGTTATAAGTCCCGAAATGATTTCAAATTCAAATGGTCTTAATAATGAACATCACATGTAAAAAAAATCACTTTTGATCCGTAAACCTTTTACAAAAAAAGACAATGGAGATTTAGAAGATAAATAAAAGAGGATGCATTTTGTTATAACACCAAAAATTTAGAATATAGCGTTCAAGATATATTGGATGAGGTAGTACGTTGAAATAAAACAAAGAAGGAACAGGATGGCTACATTTTGAAATGACAAAAAAAGAAAGGTGCCACGGAAGCAATATTTGGTTCTTATTTTCTTGTTTAAGTAATAGATTTAGCTCAAACAATTATCTAGCCTAGCATATACTTAGCTCCAACAGCTAATAGATACTCATATGATGTTATTACAGTCAAGATCAATCCTTAAGGAACTTTTTAAGGAAGAACGCGAAGAGATTACAAATTCGTGGAAGGTATAGCCTCTTATTTTTAAATAAACCTTTGAATGAGAGCTCAATACATAGAACATCATAAAATTTTTAGAGAATAAGTATTATATGTTTTGTACTGATTTCAGAATTCAACAATCATCTTAAATATTTTTTAAAGTTACATTTTCCATGCATGTGAGCTGTGTGCTCATGTCTGTACGTTTAAAATTGCTCATATCGTGATTGTTTCTGGTAGAGTTTTATATCTTGAAGGAATGCTGTCGTAGAAGCAGCAATTGCATCTACTGATCCTACTATTTTAGTGCACCATGTACCGCTAGGAGCATATGCTTGGAAGGCTTGGGTCATTTTAGTGGTGGATTCTTAAGCTATTCCTTATAGGCCTACTTCATACGTCTGTACTATTAGACAAGCGGTTAGGAGAATTGTTGTTTAGCATGGGGAATTTATCTCTTTTGATTAGTACGTATCTGTACTTATATTGACGTATGTTATGGATTTAGTTATGTTTTGTAACAGAATTATGAATTCAAAATTGATGTAAAATTGAATTGTTTTAGCTTTTATTAAATGTGAATGGTTCGTGTTGTTTCAAGTAATGTTAACGATTGTAGTTATTATTAGTGAAATATCGATTTTAATTATAACGTTGTGAAATTTATGGTTAATGGCAGTTATCAGAAGATGAATTGCAATTGTTGGTAGCAGTTGTAAAAAGATTTACTGCAACTGTCAATAACAGTTGTAAATGAATCTATTACAACTGCCAAAAGCAATTGCAAAAGGTATTATTGCAACTGCTTTTAGCAGTTGCAAAAGAGACCTATAACAACTGTCAATGCAACAGTTACGATAGACTTTACCACAACTGTCAAAAGCAGTTGTAAAAAGGTTTTTTACAACTGCTCCTGCAACTGTCGGTGACAGTTGTAAAAATCTCCAACTCTATTACAACTCTGGATATTAAGACTGGCGGCCGCCCGTTGTAATAGACCTATTACAACTGTTTTTGGCATTTGCGAAAAGGCATTTTTGTTGTAGTGAGAAATATTTCACCTGGGTCATGAATTTGCATTTGTTCCGTTTGGACCAAGATGAGGGAGTTTCATTAGTGACTAAGTAGTTACTATATCAGCGTACCATGGGTCAATAGAAATCGAAAGAAGTTGTTCATCGGGAAAGTTTTCATTGATGGGCAAAGGTGATGGTGCGTTGGGAAGATGAGACAAGTGATCGGCTATGACATTGTCAGGTCCTTTTTTGTCCTTGATTGTAAGATCAAATTCTTGTAGTAAAAGGATCCAACGAATTAAGGAGATTTAGCGTCCTTTTTAGCGAAGAGATATCGAAGCGCATAATGGTCCGTGTACACAGTAATGTGTGACCATATCAAATATTGTCGGAATTTTTCGAGAGCAAAAACTACCTCTAGAAGCTCTTTTTCAGTGGCTGTGTAATTAAGATGAGCATCATTCAGAGTCATGCTAGCGTAGTAGATAACGTGAAGGATCTTGTTGATGCGTTGTCCTAAGACAGCACCAACTGCAAAGTTTGAGGCGTCACACATTATTTCAAATGGGAGATCCCAAGTCGGTGAGCAAATTACAAGAGCAGAAACAAGTTCATTTTTGAGACGTTCGAAAGAAGAGATACAATCAGAGTTAAAATCGAATGGACCGTCTTTTCTGAGAAGGGTTGTAAGAGGCCGAGCAATCTTGCTAAAATCTTTCACAAAGTTTCGATAAAATCCCGCATGTCCAACAAATGATCGAATGTCTTTAACAGATTTGGGAATGAGTTGATTTGCAATGACATCAATTTTTGTTTTATCTACCTCAATGCCTTTTTTGAAATGACGTGTCCAAGGACTATGCCTTGAGTGACCATGAAGTGACATTTTTCCTAATTAAGCGTTAAGTGTTTATCCTTGCATCATTTAAGAACAAGTTCAAGATGGTGTAAATACTCAGAAAAGGAGTTTCCAAAAATAGAAAAATCGTTAATAAACACTTCAAGAAATCGTTCGATCATATCAAAAAAGATGCTGACCATGCATCTTTGAAATGTAGCGGGAGCGTTAAGGCCAAAGGGCATACGTTGATAAGCAAAAGTGCCAAAGGGACACGTGAAATTTTTCTTCTCTTGATCTTCGGGAGTGATTGGAATTTGGTTATAACTGGAATAACCATCAAGAAAGCAATAGAATTCGTGACCGGCTAAACGTTCGAGCATTTGGTCGATGAAAGGAAGAGGGAAATGATCCTTATGTGTTGTGGCATTTAGTTTTCGATAGTCAATGCAAACACGCCAACTCGTTTGAGTACGAGTTGGAATAAGTTCATTTGTATCGTTCTTGACAACGGTAAGCCTAGACTTTTTTGGTACAACATGAATTGGGCTAACCCATGAACTATCAGAGATTGGGTAAATGATTCCGTTGTCGAGAAGTTTAAGAATTTCATCACGCGCCACATCTTTCATTTTTGGATTAAGCCTTCGTTCCACGTCACGAATAGGCTTGGCATCGTCGATTAAATGGATGCGATGTTGATCAAGAGTGGGACTAATTCCCTTTATATCAGCAATCGACCATCCAATCGCTTCCTTGTTTTTGGACAGGGTTGAAAGTAAAGAAATTTCTTGATCAAGAGAAAGAGTCGTAGAAATTATGACGAAAATGTTTCGTTATCACCTAAGTATGCATACTTAAGGTAATCGGGCAGGGACTTGAGGTCCAACTTCGGGAGTTGCTCAATCAAAGAATTGGGTTGAGATTCTGACTCAACTAGAGGCGATTCAAAGGGAAGAGTGTATTCAATCCCGTTGGGGATTTCGTGAAACAATTTTTCGTACTCAGCTTCGCGTTCGTCGTTAAGGTTAAGTGTCTCGTTTTTGAAGTTTTCATGAATGGCACTAACTCCAATGTTTGGTCATGAGGTTCATTCGATTGGCTTTCAAGATCGAAAATCTTAAGATCCAAAGTCATGTTTCCAAGAGTAATTTTCATTGAACTATTACGACAATTGATTAAGGCATTTGAGGTGGCTAAGAATGGTCGACCTAAAATCAATGGAATTTGACTCGCAGGGTTTGTCACGGGTTTTGTTTCAAGAACGATAAAGTCAATGAGGAATATGAATTGCCCTACTCAAATAAGCACGTCCTCGATTTCTCCCACTGGCTTCTTAATTGAATGATCGGCGAAATTAAGTGTGACCTTTGTAGGTTTGAGCTCACCTAAGCCTAATTGTTCGTACACAGAGTATGGAATCAAATTGACACTCGCACCTAAGTCTATCAAGCATTTGTTAATCGTCATGTCTCCAATTGTACACGAAATCATAGGGCAGCCAGGATCTTTGTATTTAACAGGCATGGTTTAGGACAAGACTTAGCTCAAACTGGCGGCTAAGAGGACTTCTTTGGGTACTTGAGCGTGTCGCTTTTGGGAGCACAAGTCCTTAAGAAATTTCGCGTACATGGGGACATGCTGAACGATGTCAAGAAGCAGGATGTTAACTTTCACTTGTTTAAAAATTTCCAACATCTTTTCCATTTGGTCCGAGTGTTTCTTGGGTCGAAGATGATGTTGAAATGGGACGCGACACTCAGTAGGCGGGTCTACTTGAGTAGAAAAAGAAGAATTTTGATTGGCATTCGATTCGACGATTGGCTCCCCGTTCTGTTCAGATTCGTTCGTTGTTTTAAAAGTGTCGAGAGAGGTTTTTGGTAAATCGTTTGGATTAACGACTTGATTATCGATTTGTTTACCGAAACGTAGAGTTGTGATAGCATTTAATTGGGTGACATTGCTATCTTGAACAACATGGGCTTGATTTGAATTTGCATTTTGATTTCTGGGATTTAGAATGGGCTGGCTTGGGAATGTTCCTCGTTCGCGTTCACTTACAGACGTCGCTAATTGACTCATTTGCATTTCAAGTTTTGCAATCGATTGGTTTGTGTTTTGCATATATAAGGTCAATAAATTTTGCAAATTACTGTTTGATTGAAGGCTTTGAGTAGTTGTATTAGCCAACGTTTCAAGAGTTTTCTCAAGTGAACTTAAACGTTTATCGTCTTGGGGAGGATAAGCAGAATTTGGTTGAAAATTTGATTGTTGCGATTGATTATGAGACGGACCCGCAAAGTTTGGTTGAAAATGGTTGGGCTGAAAGGGAGGATTTGAAGAATTATTCGAAAATGCTTGGAAATTGGGACGAATTGTATTCGTGTTGGGATTGTTTTGGTTCCAAGAAAAATTCGGATGATTTCTCCAACCAGGATTGTACGTTGGAGAAAATGGGTCGTTTTTGGCTTTTATTGAAAGAATGATTTGTTCGACAGAATTAGGGCACTGATCGGCTATATGATTAGGATCGTTACATTTATAATACATGGGTTGGGAAGCTTGATTCGTTTGGTTTGATGAGAAAACATTGTCGAATTTGTTAATCATTGCGTCGATTTTAGCTTCCAAGGCCAAAGATGATCCTATCAAATATGCGCTCGATCTTGAGTAAATTTATTTTTTGTTTGAACATCCCCATTGGGATGACTTTTCAGCGATGTTCAAGAAATTGCCAAGCATCATCGTGATGTTGGGCAAGAAAGTTGCCTTGGCAAATTGATTCGAGCATGGCTCGTGAGCTGTTTTCGAGTCCATCGTATAAGATTTGGCAAATTGTCTATTTTTCGAAGTTATGGCGTGGACATTTTATCAAAAGCTCTTTGAATCTTTCAAAATATTTTCCAAATGGTTCTTCCCTAAATTGATGAAAATTTACGATTTTGTTTCGGATTTTACTTGTTTTTTCCAAAGGGTAGAACTTTTTTAAGAAAGCTTTTACGAATTCTTCCCAAGTTTTAATCGAGTTAGATGGTAAGCTGTACAACCATTTTTCAGTGTAATCCGTAAGAGCGAATGGAATTAAGCGAAGTTTGATTTCATCATCAGAAAGTTGTTGGAGTTTCATTGTTGCGCAAACTTGTTCGAATTACGTCAAAAAGATGTATGGGTCATTGTGTTCGAAATTGCCAAATTTTGGAAGTGTGGCAACATGGTTCGAGTGAATTTCAAAATGGTTACCCGTACGGGCGGGTAACGTGATGCAAGATGGAATAGAAACTCTATCGGGAAAGATTCTATCCATAAGAGTTAGAGGGGGGTTCTCCTTCGCCATTTGGGGAGGATCGTCTGTCCAAGTTAAACGATTAGTTAATGAGTCGTGAGTCCAACGATTTGTTGTTATGTCACGAGTCCAAGTACTCATGCACAAGTGAAAGTCGAGAAGAGAAAGAAGTTAGAAACGAGTTTACAGAATGAAACAAGATTTGGAAAATGAAGCGAAAAATTGTTTTTTTTAAGAAAGGAAACTATTTACTAAGTGAAATTTATTTTTCAAAAGAAAAGTTTGATTTTTTTTGGCTTTTCGAATTTTTATATGTTTTTTTTGTAAATTTTTTTTTTGAATTTTCAGATTTTCAAATATTTACCAAAAGAATTTTTTTTTGCTTTTACAAAATGGGAATTTGGTTTTATGTTTTTGTATTTGAATTTTAAAATATTTTTTCTTTTTGAAAAGATTTTATATTTTCTTTTGGTTGAAAATTTTCAAAGGAAAGGAAAAAGGATTTTTTAGGGATTAAAAACTAAGTTAAGTAAAATTTACAAATTTTTTTTTTAGATTTTTTTATTTTTTTTAAATATGCATGAACTAATGCAACTAAATGAATGCAAAGGACTTAATTACAATTTTCTACCCTTAGTAGCTCCTAAGCCAAAATTGTATAATCACACATTGTCTTAAATCAACAAAAAATATTTTATAGCCAGGTAACGGGAAGGGGTTATCGGTGCGCCACGAATCACCATAGCAATGCAACCATAGGTTTAAGTACCTTTAGAGGAATAACCATTATAATATTTACGAATCATCGTAATATTTATAAATGGTTATTGCTCTACCGTAGCCTAGACACCAAGAAATAAACTTGTTCAAAGAAGACAATTGTCAAGATACAATTAAGCCCTAAGTGAGCTCGCGACACCCTTAAGTCGAATGTCTAACCTTTATTATTAGTCAAATTCTACGATGAATGCGATTTGTAGGCTAAGGAAAGGGTGATGAAATCCCTCACCTTATGTGAATTAGGGTATTGCCCTTAGAAAATAAAACAAGATGAGATGAATGCAAAATAAAAATTAAACATGAATTTATAATGCAACTAAAATGAAGTTTGTTTTTGTTTTTGGATTCTGAATTTTTTGAAATTTTTTTATAGGATGCAAATGCAAACAACCAACAATGCAACTAAAATAAAACTGGAGATGAAAGCACGATACCAGAGCGTGCAGATTATTAGCAATTTAATTTTTTAGCGGCGATTTTTTTATAAGCAAGCAATTTTTTAAAAAGCAAGCGGGCCTTCTGTTTTTACGATTTTCTGCTTCAGCAACCTGAAAATAAAACAAATATATATATATAGTTTTTTTTAAATATATATATATATATATATATATTTATATATATTTGAGGATGGAACGTAAAACAATTTAAACAAAACAAAACAAATTTAATTTTTTTTAAAAAAGGATGAAACAAAATAAACAAAACAGATTAAGCAAAAAAAAATTGTTTAATAAGGATGAAAAAAAATTAAAACAAAATAAAATGATATAAATAAATTCATACAAAACTAACTAACTTCACACAAAACAAACCTGGCCCAAACAATGCTTCAATTAAAACAAATTTAGCAATTGCCCGAGTCTTTAACAAACTCAACTCAAATTTTGCATCGATCAAAATTCTCAGAAAAAATTAATAAATAAATAGATAAATAACGAAAAAACCCAAATCAAATTTGGAAGTTCTCACGGCCGTTCGATTCGAATTGCAGGCGTTCGATTAGTTAATGGCAGGCGATGTCGATGGGTTGCTGGAGTCGTAGTATTTCAAGGAATTAGAATTTCATGGAAGTCGCGGCGGTGAGGATTTAGGGAATTGGGTTTCTGGTGATGGCGATTTGGGATGAAGGGGATTGGTCGCGAATTGAACTTGGGGGCAGTGCAGCTGTCAGGCTGATGTGTTGAGTTCTCGAAGTATGGATAGTGGTTTTGGTTGATGAGGAGTGGTAGATGATGTTACTGTAGGGATGAAAGCACAGTAGCGAGGGTGTTCGATTGTGGTTGAGAATGGTCAGTGTGTTTAATAGCTATTTTTTTTTGGATGAAGTTGCGTTGTGGGATGATGGTAGAAAATTGTCGTAGTGGAGCAGTTCAGTTGTGTTGATAGCTGTGTGATGCCTGGTCGATGAACTTGTTTAAAGAAGATGGTCAGTAGCAGTAATGGTGGATGGTTTCAGTGGATGTCAGTGGGTTATGGGGGGGTAAGTCTGTGATGTCGAGTTTGGCAAAGTTTGTTATGTGGTGTAGTTTGGGATGGTGGAGTAGTTGAGGAAGTTAGTGATGCAGACAATGTGACAGAGATAGTAAAAACATGGAAGTTTTAAACTGTTGCTAGCAATCAGTGTTATGGCAGAAGGCATGGTATATGAATGTGTGAATGTGGAGAAGAGATGTATGTGGCACAGTGCAGTTGAGTATGGTTTTGTATGCAGTGATGGTCGAGTGAAATGTTGTTTACTGTTAGGGTAGTAATGATAGTATTGGTCAGTGATTAGGAATTTTTTGTGGTAAATGAGTGATGTAGATTGTGAAGATGCACGGTTTTGGGTTTGAAGCGGCAAGGTGTAGCAGTAATCTCAATATGGATGAAGCAGTGGAGATGTCTTGATGGTCAGGGAGGAAGTAATTGACTGACAGTGTTTGTTGAAATGATGTGATGCAGAAGTGGTATGAAGGTTTTGAGATGATGAATAGCAGCAATTATCTGATGTGGTAATGCAGATGTGGTGATTGAAGTGGATGTTAACTGAAGTGTAGTGGGGTGTTGCAGTCTTAGAGGATGGACTGGCAAGTATGTTTTAATGTATGTGTAGGAATGTTGGTTAGAGGCTGTGATCAAGTATCGGTTTATGGGTTGAAGTGAAGGATTTTTCTCTGTCTGATGATCAGTGGATGATGCTGGTTATCTGTGCTCTGTTGAGGAGCAACATTTGTCGGCAGATCTGTGGAATGCAACAAAGGTTTGGGTAGAAGTTTTTGGAATGCAACAGAGATTTAGGTTGATTGTGGAATGCAACAGAGGTTTGTGGAGTGTAGAAATGCAATGTAAAGTAAAATGCAATGTAAATGAAATGCAAGTTTGTACAATAGAAAATGAAATGCAATGTAAATTTGGAGAAATGTTTGTGGAGTTTTTTTTATCAAATGCAAAATGCAACTAGAACTAGAAAACAACACACAAACACAATGTAAACAAAAATCACACAACACAAATAATTTTTTTTAATGCAATTGAACACACAAAATAAAACACACAAAAATCAAATAAAAATAATCCGAAGAATAGAAAATTAAAATCAAAACTATTCCCCGAAAATGGCATCAAATACTTGTTCGTCAACGGGAATTCTATCGAGTTAGAAATCAGTCGAACGAATTAATAATAAAAATACCACAAGTGCACGACTTACAATTTTAGTACGTGGCGAGTACGGGTCGATCCACGGGGAATTTTTATGATTTTAAAACTCTATTCAATCAAATTAACCAAGAGTGGAGAATATTTTGAAAACTAGAAAACTAAAACTAAGCAAAAGTTGAGATTAAAAACTATGTGATTAAAATTCAATTTAGAGGCAAATCCACTTTCTTATTTTTTTCACATAAATCAACATAAAATCAAATGATGATCTCTTTTTAATCTAAGTAGGATTAGTGATGTATTTATTATAAGCATGACCTATTTGTGTTATTAATTAAAACAAATCAAATCATCAAACTATAATACAAATCTAATCCTACTTTTTCAAATATCATGAAACATAGCATGGAAAATGAAACCAAAATCTAGTTTAAGCATGATCTATTTACTATTGTTAGAAACATAGATCATCAAATTTTGATTAAAACTTCACTTCATTGCCATGATCATATTTAGATGAAGAGGCAATTTGTGATTAATGAGATAAGCATAGCCTATTTGTTATGAACAAACAAGGCTATCAAATTCAACATAAAACACAAATAAACATAAACATCCATTTTCTCATGAAGCACAAAAGAGAGCCTACATAGAAAATTATGTCGAATCTACATGTTTAAAAGAAGGTTTCATTACCCCTAAATTATAGGGATTTAGCCTCTCATTTGTGTTATCATTTCAACACATAGAGATTTCAACATAGAAAATAAAAGAGTAGAAAATGAACAAAGAAAAAGAAGATTAACTACTAGAAGGAAATGAACTAAACTAAGTGCATAAATGTGAATCTAAACTACTAACATAAGAAAAGAAAGCATGTAAATATAAAGGAACATGAAATAAAAGAAAGCTTAGAAATAAACATTAACATAAAAGTAAATAAAAACATGTAAAAGAGGAAAGAGAAAGAGGCTAGGAAGCCATTTTTATTTCATGAAACATTGAGCTTACAACTTGCTTGCTTAATTTCCCAACTAATTTGAAAGAGTAAGAAGATATTTACATGTACATATGAGGGCTATTTATACATGCATAAAACCCTAATTCAATTTTTAAGGTGCTTCTCAAAATGCCCTTTAGGAAGTGTGGCCTCCAAGTTACCATTAGCCTCTAATTAATCCATCATTAAATATGCATGAAGCTTTAACCTCCACTTAGTTGTTCATTAGCTTCTAATTGTAGATTTAGGTAAGTGGGTGGGTGGGTCCTCCATGATCATGAGCTTGAATTATTTCCTTCTTCATTCCTTTGTATTCTCTTATGCATGCAGATATTCCATGAAACCCTCTTCCATTTACATCCAAATTCCTATAAAAATCATAAAAAATATCCAAGTAAAAATTCTCAAATTAACACATGCACAAAAATGACCATTTTTTCCCTGTATGAAGATGAAAATATGATGAATTGCAAATTATTGAATTTTGGTTTAAACATGTTAAAATACCCAAATATGACATTTATTTAAATAAAAATAGATAAAATATGAATGTGTATATATATATATATATGCACATTTACGTGCACATCACCAACATATCGTCCACATATACCTCAACATTCTTTCCGATCTAATCTGAGAACATCATAATGACCAGGCTATAATAGGTTGCTCACCGTTTTTGAGTCCAAACGGCATGACTTGGTAGTAGTACAATCCTTTGTCTGTTACGAAACTAACATGCTCTTGGTCTGGTTCAAACATAGCTATCTGATTGTGTACTGAATATGCATCCATTAAAGAGTTCATGTCCATTGATTGCATCCACTATCCGATCAATTCTGGGCAAGGGAAACTCCCTTAGGCTAGCCTTGGTTTTGTTGGTGTAATCTATGCAGAGTCTCCTCTTTCTATTAGGATTCCTTACGAGTACTAGGTTGGCAATCCACTTCAGGTAGTACACTTTCTAACGAATCCATTCTCTTTTAACTTTTTGACTTCCTCATGAAGCACGTTTTACCTTTCCTGGTCTAGGGTCCCGTGCTTTTGCCAGATTGGATGTGCATCAGGATCAATATTGAGCGCATGATAGATAATTGCTAGATCTATTCCTACCATATCTGAGTGTGTCCAAGCGAATACATCTACTAATGATGTCTTCCAGAAGTCTATCAGTTCAACACGAGCATCTGCACTGAGATTCTTTTCAATCCGGAGAACCTTTGTAGGGTCCTTCGAGTCTATCTTTACATCTTCTAGGTCGTCCACTGGCTTTAACTCTCTCTTTATTTCCCTTAATCTCAGATCTATTTCACTTTCTTCCTCATCTAATAGGTAACTGAGGGCGCCTGTTTCTGAGCTTCCTCGGAGAGGTACTAAACGTAAACTAAATTATATTCATTAGTGCCAATCATGTGCATATATGTTCTCATTTCTTTCTTTGTGGATTTTGGGGGTGCAGGATTAGCTACTTTGAAACTGGCTTGGGTACTTAGTACTGATGCAGTTTATTGAATTGGCTTGATTTCTTTTTGGTTATTATTATTATTATAAATATCAGAAGAGACACAAGTATAATTTCGAACAATTTTATTGCTAGAAGTACGGTTTACATAGTATAACCCGCTAGTTAAAAATTGTTCTCTTCTTATCGATCCTATTCCTGTAGGAGTACTGAATTTCATGAGCAGGTCTTTCTGGAAAATAATTGCCCTAAGTCTATTAGAGTAGGTCTTCCTAAGAAAGCCTTGTATAGTGAGGGCTGATCGAGTATTAAGAAACTCACATAAAAAGATTTGTGATTTGTGGCAGTTCCAGTTATAACAAGCAAGCATGCTAATCCTACTAGAACGGTGGAAGTATTATTGAAACCATAGACTGGTTCAGGACTAGGCTTTAGGATTTCCGATGACAGCTTCATTTTATCATATGCAGACTTGAAAATGACATTGACTGAGCTTCCAAAATCAACGAAGGCTTTCTTTATAGCATAGTTTGATATCTGCACTGTGATATTAAGTGAATCTTGGTATGGGAACATGACTCCTGTTGCATCAGTTGTTATGAATGCTATCTCCGGTGTAGGCTTTTGCTTGACATGGGAAACTGACTTTTGTTAGACTCTTGCTTCTTGCACATATCTCTCCTGTGCTTTTTAGCTGGCGCCATCGAGGTGTGGTTCCCCACGAATCGAGGTTATAAGGTTAGAGGGGTTTCCAACTTAATTCTCATTTTGGTCTGGTGTTGGTTTCCTGTCCTATCTTTACCATTTACCTTCAGAAACCTTCCCAGATAACCTTTCCGGGTCAACCTCTCTATCTCATTCTTTAGATGTCGGCAATTTTTGGTATGATGACCACTAGTTCAGTGAAAGCAACAGTATGCCCCACCGTGGATCTGTTCTGCTTTCTTCCCCTTGTTTGGCACATTGTACGCAAGCTCTATCCTGTTCATCTCATATATCTAGCTAGGAGTGTAGGTTAGGGGGGTTTCTATAGTGAAGCTTAGCGCCTTCCATTTTTTATCGGTGAGTGATTTCTTTTTGACCCCCTTTCCTTATCATAGCTGGGTGCAGAAGCTCTCTGAGTCTGTGTTGGGGAACTAGCTTCTTCCACCCTAGTGTAGCCATTGGATCTTTCATAGAAAGCCTTCATATTGTAGCATGTTTTCTGCTGTTTTTGTCCCACATCGATGTTCCCCTCCTAATTTCGGCATGGGCCGTCATCAGTAATGCTCGTTCATCGCTTACTCTTATCCTGAGAGCCTTGGACTTAAAATGTTTTATAAAGCTACACAAGCTCGCATTTTTGCCATGCTTAACGCATGAAATCATGTTTGTTTATGGGGAGGCTTCCCTCCCTGAATTGAATTGCCTTAGAAAATCAATAGATAGTTGTAACATCCACCACTTAGAGGCCTAAAACTAACGGCTACGGATGCTGCAGCCATCCTATTTATTAATCCTCGGTGACCAAATATGGTAATGTTAGATACATTGATATAACACATGGATATGTAAAAAAAATTAAACCGTCAAAACACATTCCACATTCCATTTTAAAAAAAATTCAAGTTCATTGCATAATCCCACAGTCGTAACTACGTTCAGACAAAATATACTTATTATAACATACGCGAAGAGCGACATATGAAGATGCCCCCTTGGTTGATCAGATTATATAATAAGGCAATAAAATTGGTTTGCCTTTGCAACCAAAACACATCGGAATATAAAGAACTCTTATTAACTAGCTTGCCTCCTGCACGTCTTTGGAAGCTTTATTCGTCTAAAAAGAACCTGAAATCATCAACTCTCAAATGACTCAAAATCAACTGAGCACCCGAGAGTTTAAGAGGAAAAACATAAACTTTGAGTCATATATAAAGCCTGTTATGAATAATAATCTACCAT
Organism: Allium fistulosum; assembly: GCA_030737815.1. NCBI lineage: Eukaryota > Viridiplantae > Streptophyta > Magnoliopsida > Asparagales > Amaryllidaceae > Allium > Allium fistulosum. The sequence continues at coordinate 48,231,506 of CM060906.1, forward strand.
CTCAAACCATTTAGATATCAAGTGATACCATGCCGCTTAGCGGAACGGGTTTTCCTCTCACTAGTATCTTAAAAACTTTATAAAACCATATACTGTGCTACTTCATCCCCAATGGTTAAAAACAATTCAAAATAATATGATGATATGCAAACAGCTATATTAAATCTGGATTACCCACCCCAATTCATTCTGACTATCTGTCACAATTATAGTTTCTAGGGTTACTATTAACCTATTAGTTTTCATGGGCTTACTAATAACCTGTTAAATGTTTATGGACTACCCGTCTGATTTCATAGTTTTCATGGGATTACTAAGAACCTATTGGTAACTCCAATATCTTTATTTCTTATCCTAGTTTTCATGGGCTGACTAGGAACCTATGACTAAATATCAATATATTAATTTATTATCCTAGTTTTCATGCGCTGACTAGGAACCTATTGACTAACTGTCAATATCTTAATTTCTTATCCTAGTTTTCATGGGCTGACTAGGAACCTATTGACTAACTGTCAATATCTTAATCCGGATATAGTTTTCATGGGCTAACTATAAACTTATTGGCCCTGGCCAATATCTTTTGCTATACACAGTTTTCATGGGCTTACTGTGAACCTATTGGCCCTTGGCAATATCTTTAATTAAGATTTTAACGTTTCTTAAGTTATATTCACTACTGTGTCAACCCAGGTTGTTATTATTCCCTTCCCCAAAGTACTATTATGGGTTCATAACAATGTGAACAAATATATGAATAAGCAATCATAACAATATAGTAATACCAACATCTGTGGTTAAATATCCCTGAAATCATTTTACATAAAACTTGGTTAATCCCTTTAACCTGTTAATCAAGAAAAAAATCTTCAAAAACTTCATTTCAAATATCTTTATTTATGCCATGGTTTTCCTTTAAAATCAGATTGGATTATTTGTTTTGAAATCGTAAAACATCACTTTCAAAACCCCTTGACAACCTCCTTCGAAAGCATAGAAAACTTCTTTTCAAAACATTAAGTATATACCTTTCAAAGCTCTTTAAATCATCTCTTTTGAAACCAAAATATACCTTTCGAAAGTAATAAAGCAATACTTATAAACTCTTAGAAGCATAGCTTCAAAACCATTGGGTTTATCTTTAAAAATATCTTTTAGGTCAAAGTGAATATAAACAAAAATAACCCTTTCGAAACCATTAATCTTCATATAAAATTGTTTGGGGAAAAATTTGATGGCTTCGGAACCATCCTATCAAAAGCTTAAATCATTTAAGTAAAATATTGAAGGATAGCATCGAAACCCCTTTCGAAGCCATTGCCTTCGAAACCCTTGAACCCATTCGAAAGCTTTTAGGAAGTGGCTTAGTACAATTTTAAAAACAAAAGCTACCTTTAGAAAGCATTGATGACTTCAATACCTTCGAAAAGATTGGAAGCAAGGTTTCGACTAAGTCAAAACCACCCTTTTCGAAACCATTGATTTATAAACAAAGTAACTCGTTTGAAAGCTCCATTTAAACAAAGAGGTGGTGACATATTCGAAAGCAACATCTTCGAAAGAAAAAGGTTTTGACTTGGTCGAAAGCATTCTTTTGAAAACAAGGCAGGCGCTTATCTTTGGAAAGTGAAATGAAGGTTTCGACCCCATCGAAAGCAATGGTTTCGTTACCATGTCTTTTTCCTTTCTCCAATCCACTACGTACTATCATTGTGATACCTTGTGTATTGGTTTAGACTTTGGTAGGTTTCTACTTGGTCGAAGCAGAAGTAATGGGTCGAAAGGTGCTTCTAAAAGAGGCGAAACCAACTTTTTTTCTGGGTAAAGGCTGAATTAATGCAATTTAAAGCAATAACTTTATAACCAACCTGTCTATTTGTAAACATTTAATAGGTTTCCTTAATCTTTTCAAATTCATTCTCAAAATAACTAACGCATAATTTTAGATCTAAACAAAAATTAATTTTCACAATTAAGCCCTTCCATTAAGCAAAACAATTAAATCCTCATTCTAAAATAATTTAATTTCTACGGTAAATCACTTAGGAAAAATCCCCAAAAATTACATAAATTCACTTTCAATGTTTTATCTAACATATAAAATTTCAGACCCAAATTCTTCATAAAATAACCAAAATTAATTTCTAAACCCAAGTATTCCTATTTCCTTTAAAAATTCATAATAAATTTTCCATAACTTGAAAAATTATAAAAATTAAAACCCATCTCTAAAATCATGTTTTCCATAACAAAAAAATTTCTCATGACACATGAAAATCATTATAATCAATTTTAGCCTCAAAACTGTGTAAATCGTTTATCAAATAATCTTATTTGAGTTAACATCATATAAAATCCAAGCATATCATCATCAAAATCATCATTATAATGGATTTGTCTTAAACCCCAAAATCAAATAATCATAAAACAAAATATAGATTAATTAGATTATTATTCACCTTGATTAGGATAAAGACTTTGAGATTTGATTGAGATTAATTCCCCTTGCTTAAATCCTTAGCTTTAATTTTAATCTCTATATACTGTATTTCCCTTGGATCTGGTCCCAATCCTACTATTTTCCTTCCTAGATCCGCTTAATCTTCTCTCAAATCGCTGGATCTTCTTTAATCTCGTTCTTTGATTTTGATTTTATTTTTGTTTATTTATATGTAAATATAAGAATTAATGGAGGAGAGGTAAGAAGATGACAACAATTAAGATTAGAGAGAAGAGTCAAGAGTTAGGTTAGGTTAATGGTTTAATTTATAAGAGATCTATATTAACCATAACCATTGATTGATTGCTTTATTTCCAAGTAATCCTATCTTATTAAACCTAGACCATTAGATTTAATCCAATGAACCTAGACACGTTTTTAAATTATATATCAAATCTCCTTCTAAGGTTAACAATATGTGTATATGCCTATAACATCAATCAATTCATAAATCAATAAATCAATTTTTATTTACTTTCTTTTCTAAATAAAACTTCCCATTACCATCATTTATGTTATGCTAATTAATTCATTATACCAATTTAGTCCATAATACTTATTCACATTTTACACTTTACTACTTAAATTAAATATGGCAAAGTACCATGTATTTAATTTAGAAGTATATTCATATACACACACACATACATATACACACACATGTTGGTTTCCTCTTTACTTATTGAAGAACTCCAGTGAAGATTTATTTATACCAAAAATCATTTCTTTATTCGTGTCCCTTTATTTGTATAAATAAACCCTTTTCCTTTTCCAACAATTACATTTCCCAAATCAGTGCAACAAAATTTACCACTTAAGTCAGTCAATGAAGATTCTAATCTTGATTAATACTCTTAATTTCCATTCCATATTTTCTTAACTAACATTTTTTCTCTATATTTCCCTTAAAACAATTTATTATCCAAACATATAATTTTTAAATATATCTTTAAAAATGTTTAACTTTTATTAAATGCTGGATTTTAAAAATCTTTTCCTCTTGCATAAACTGTTATTCTTTTCAAACATGCAAGATATCTTCCTTTTCTTATTACCATAATTTGTTGCCTAGATAAACATTAGTACTTTTCCCTTATTAATGCGACGCTTACATAATTCTTATTTATGTCATTAATTTCATTTCCAATCAATCAATTTGAATTCATACCAATTTTATTAATTGGTATCTAACTACATATGCATAAACAATAAATCATGCATTATGCCTTTTAATTACGCAATCAATTTTGCAATTAATTGTATTTATTAGCGCCTACAATTCAAATCAGCGTTATCCTTTTTAATTAATATTCTATCTTTCCTTTTTCTTAAAGAAACACTTCCTTTAATTAATCAGTAAATCAATTAATTCATATCCTAATATGTATTTGATAAATTGGATTTATTAATGCATGCAAGTATTATTAACAGTTTTAAACATATATACGTATACATTAATAACTAGCACTTTTTACCTACCCATTTTCTTCAAATAACCCTTTATTTAAATGTTTGCACATTTATCCTAATTTCAAATAATTCCAGAAAGGGTAACTAATGATCCCTCTCTCTTTGCATTAATTATTTTCGTTCCATTCTTTTTAACATAATCAACCTTTCAAGTGCAGCAATTAATACTTCCCACTTGAAGCATTTTCATATATATACGCATAACCACCCTTTTCTTCTCATCTTTTAAATGCACATTTAACTTATTTCTTAACAATTAAGTTTTACCATATTCTGGCATAAATCCCATATTTCCAAAATAGACGCAAAACTCAAAACACAAGCTACAGTAAATGCTTCGTATCTTCTTTATATGGTATCAATTTCTGATATTTATATATGAATTTGGGCTATAAAAATCTTCTTAATACAATGGAAAAGTCAAAATTCCCAAATTCATTTATTTGTAAAAATTTACAATTTCGTCCTTTTATGTAAATTACATTTTTAACATTTTAATTCATTATTAAAAATCATGGGGTGTTACAATAGCCTTCGCCAAGATCGGACCTCCCTTGGTCTGAACCTCCTAAACTACCTGTAGGTAGTGCCAGCTAGATAAACTAGTTAGAGTTTACACCTAGCTATCCTTCCCTCTTTCAATATGTCCATGTAATATTCAAATGTGCAAATATGATTATTAGGATTTATGGCCCTATCCAACTTTTTACTTGCATAGGGGTTAGAGCTATTTTGGGATTTGACCTAATATCTTTTGGTAGAACAACCCCGAATCATTATCACACTTCCTAAAACTATTCTGAACCTACACTAATTTGTTTCCTAGCCTAAAGCATCTTAAATCCTTACTATAATCAACAATTCAAGGGATTAGAGGGCGACTAGCATAAGGATTAGCAAGGGGGTTAGCGGATTTCGAAATTACCACATTTGGAAACGTGTATTTGCAGACTGGGTAGGATATACCACGTTTTTTGTGCGTTTGAAGGTATAGGTAAGTGATCTATATCTCTCGCTATAATATAGTGTTAATATAGTTAAAAATAATGTTTTAAAAATGTTTTCAAAGATAAAACATGATTTTTAACAAGATCTAAACTTAACCATGATTTTTAAATGAATTCCAATTATTTGAAAATGAATTTTTATTGATTTTATACTTATATTCCTATGGATACTCACTGTAGGAAATAGCAAAGATATAGGATAGTTGGTTGTTAAATTTGAAATTGATTGTATTTTATGTTCTATGTGATGTATTTACTATATTGCTTCAATGCATGTGTGTGTATAGTTGCATTAGAAGAAATGTCGATTGATAGTTAATTTAAAATTAGGGAAACACCTATGAAGTGGAGACCAGTGCATACGGATTAGCCAAGGAGATGGGTCATCCAAGGATTGGTAGCCTTGATTATAGGGTCGATTCACCTTATAGAATCGTGGGAGTGCACAATGTTTCCCACGATTCCCGCTTGTGGAAATTTTTGCATGACTCAGGCATGACTATCGCACCAAATTAACTAGATGATATTGAGATTGAACCAATGGATTCGAGACTTCATAGGCCTGTTGATATTGTTGGATGTGATACGAAGTAGCTTAGGAGGAAGATGGTAAAGTTTGTGAAGGTTTAGTGGAGCGAAAGAGAAGGCGATTGCACTAGAGACCGAGGAGAGCATAAGGATATCTTATCTAAAGCTCTTTACTTGGTGAGACTTCCTATTTATCGCTTTTGCTTTCACTTATGATATCATGAAGTATATCTTAGTGTAGTACCCTACATGCAAGGATAGATTTGGATATTCATTTTCATTTGTTATTATGCACGCATGTTTGATGTGTGACGGTTGTCTATAGTTATATATGATTCTTAGGTGTGCGGGATAACCTTACTGATTTAGTTTGGGATTTCGGGAGTGAAATTCCTAAAGTGGTGGAGAATGTGTAACACCCCTAATTTTTGATAACATTATTCAGGAGATTTAGTTAGATAAATAAAATAGAATAATGTAAATGTTAAGTGATAAAGGGGTTGAGATTTGAATAAATCTAATAAGGCCGTGCTTAGTACGTACAGTAATTAAATGGGCTTAAGAATGAGTTATAAGCTAATTAATGTACATAAGGTTGTATTAGGTATTTGCCGCACATAACCCTTAGCCCTTATATATTCTCGCTCTTACCATTTTATTTCCAATTCACGTCACTTTGAAAATAATAACACAAACATAAGAAGGGAAGCCGGCCATTTACAAGAGGAATTCAATTAAAAGCTAGAGATTCAAGCTTAGGGGAAATCAATCTCAATCCAATCTCCTTATCTAAATCAAGGTGAATAATAATTCCATCTCTATATTTTTTTGGTAATAATATGTTTTTGGATTTAAGGATAAATTCATTTTTATGATGAATTGGATGATGATATGCTTGAATATTAATTTGTTTAATTTAAACAAAATTGTTTAAATGGGAATATACATGGTTTTAGGGCAAAATCGATTTACATTGGAGTTTAAATGGCATGGAAATTTTTTACGTTGTATAAAACATGAATTTGGAGTTGGGTTTTAATTTTCATAATTTTCCAAGCTATGGAAAGACTGTTATGAATTTTCAAAAGAAAATATGATTATTTAGGTTTATAAATTTATTTCGAAAAATATATTGAAAATTTGGATCTGAAATTTTGATATGTTAAATAACATGATTAAAGTGAATTTCTGGAATTTCTGGGGATTTTTCCATAGTGATTTGCTATGCAAATTAAATTATTTTAGAAGAGGGACTTCTTTGCAATACTAGTTTTGCTTAATGGAAAGGCTTATTTGATTAACTTAACTGTGGTTTAGATCTAAAATTAGCTACAGTTATTTTATTAAAGAATTTGAAAAGTTAAAGCAACCAATCTTCTGTTTACACATGGCAGGTTAGTTAAAAAAGAGTTTGCTTTAATTAGTATTAAAACAAGTTTACCTAGAAAAGTTGGTTTCGCCTTCTTTAGAAGTACCTTTCGACTCAGAGCTTCCACCTTTAACCTAGTCGAAACCTACTAAGCCAAAACCAATACACAAGGTATCACAAAGATGGTACGTAGTGGATTGGAGAAAGTCGAAAGGCTAGGTGTCGAAAGCATGGCTTCCGAAGGGGTTGATACCTTGGTTTGTTTTAAAAAGAGTAGCGCCTGCCATTATTTTATTTAAGCCTTCGAAGGAGTCGAAGCATATGTTTTCAAAAGTGGTTTTAATGCTTTCGAAGGGGTTGCCATCAACTTATATTTGCTTTCGAATGGGTTATTTTACTTATGAAATAATGCTTTTGTAAGAAGAGGTTCCGACTTAGTCGAAGCCCTACTACCGTTCTTTAGCCTTTCGATGGTATTGAAGTCATCAATGCTTTCAAAAGGCAGTGTTTGTTTTTAAAGATGATTTAAGCCTCTTCCTAAATGCTTTCGAAAGAGCCCAAGGGTTTCGAAGGCAATAGCTTCGAAAAGAGTTTCGACGCTATCCTTCAATGTTTTGTTTAGATGATTTATAGCTTTCAAAAGAGATGGTGCCGACGCCATCGGGTTTTCCATAATATTTTTATGTGATAAAGGATGGTTTCGAAAGAGATACTTTCGTCTATATTCACTTTGACCCAAATAATATTTTAAGTATAAACCCTACGGTTTTGAAAGGGGGACTTTCAATGGTTTCGGAAGGGTTACTTCCAATGTTTTCGAAAGAGGGACTTTCAATGATTACAGAAGGATTACTTCCAAAGGTTTCGAAAGGGGTACTTTCAATTGGTTTCGAAGCTATGCTTCTAAAGTTAAATGTTGATACTTTAATACATTTGAAAGGTTTTGAAAGAAAGGTTTTAAAGGGTTAGAAAGGCAGGAGCCTAATGTTTTGAAGATAGATCTATATGCTTTCAAAGGAGGGTGTCCAAGGAGGTCGAAAGCAAAAGGTTTCGAAAGGCTTTGTATCCGAAACTCATTTTTAAAGGAAAAAAACCTATGGCTAAATTAAAGGAGGGTTTTAATGGTTTTAAGAAGAGGTTTTCTTTGAAAATATTAGGTTAAAGGGATTAAGCATGTTGTTATGAAAATAATTTCAAGGATATAAAACCCACAGGAGTGGTATTGTTATGTTATTATGTTTGCTTCTTTAAATATAAATGTATATTCACATTATAACAGGCCCCTAACTTCATTTGGGGAAAAAGGGCAGAAGAACCAACTAGGTTGATCCGGTAGTGAATATAAATTGAACTCCTACATGAATAGAATTGCATCCAAGAGGTCAGGGAGACCAGAATATAGGATGCCTAAATATGGAAGTTGTCAAGGAGATAGGTTCATAGTGCACCCATGAAAACTATGATTAGGAAGTTATTGGAGTTACCAATAGGTTCATAGTGATCCCATGAAAACTATATTATAAAGAGCAGTTGGTAGGAGGCTGGCCTCTAGGTAGTTGCAAGGGGCAGCGCTTCACTGGTGGAACAGTGTGACTGCCAGAGTTTCGAAGGAAGAGTTGACATAGGCTAACTTCAGAATGAGGTTTGAGCAGAGGTTTCTATCTGAGGTTGCTAAGTCAGCGTTCATGAGGAAGTTTATGGACCTAGTTCAGGGAGAGATGTCAGTTAGCGAGTATGCTACTAGATTTGATGAACTGTCTCGATATTGATATGCTATGGTTGACACTGACGTCGGAAGGAATGAGAGGTTCATTCGAAGACTGAGACTTGCACTTGCTAGAATGACCATGACCCATATCCAAGAACCTTGTAATGTGGCGGTGGAGATGGCCATTCGCCATGAAGTGATGCTGGCTGGTTGTGCTAGAGAGAAGCCAATTGAATCACAGGGTCCTCAGGGAAAGAAGATGAAATTCTTTAACAAGAAGGGAGCCCAGAAAGGGGATGCTGCCAAGAAGGCAAAGGCTGATTTGGTGTGCTTCAAGTGTGACAAGAAGGGTCATTATGCTCATGAGTGTCGATCAGGCAAGGGGAAGAAGGCTGCAGATAAGAAGAATTTGAAGTACTTTAACTATGATCAAGTTGGGCATTACAAGAACCAGTGTCTAGAGCCAATCAGGGTGGACAAAGGAAAGGTCTTTGCTATTAGATATTCAGCTAAGCCTGCTGCAGTTGATAAAGGAAAGACTGTGATGGAAGATACGTTTTTGATTCAGAGTATACTAGTTAGGATACTATTTGATACCAGTGCATCACATTCATTTATATCACAGTATTTAGTTGATAGGTTATGCTTAGAACCCACATACCTCGTTACTTCCTTAAGGGTTGCGAATACAATATGAGGGTATGCAACTCTGGGGATAAGATATGACCAGTTATAACTTGACTTGTTAGGTCATATGTATGCATGCAGTCTGTATGTTTTCGATTTCGTAGATTTCAGAATCATTTTTGGTATGGATTGGTTGAGAAGGTATGAGGCCAGGATATTTTGCCAAGATGGGGAGATATCATTAAGATACCTTAATAGTCATACTCAAATTATATTCTTAGTAGAGAATTCTGACCGGAGTAGTTGTGCTTTGTTAAGTGCAATGGAAGCGGGAGAAGATTTAAGTCAGGTTCGAATAGCAAGAGAGTTTGAAGATGCCATTAAGCCAGTCACAGAACTACCACCGAAATAAGCTGTTGAGTTTCAGATAGATCTTGTGCCAGTAGCCGAACCTATAAGTAGACCACCTATCAAGATGATATCGACGAGATGAAGGAATTAAAGGTGCAGCTAGTGGATCTAGAAAGAAAGAATTTTATTAGACGAAGCAGTTCGTCTTTGGAAGAGGCGGAGGTGTTCATGAAAAAACCAGATGGGTCATTAAGGATGTGCATCGACTATCATAAGTTAAATGAAAGGACGATAAAGAATAAGTATCATTTGCCAAGAATTAATGATCTATTTGATCAGTTGAGTGGAGACAGAGTGTTTTTCCAGTATATCTGGCGACAGGCTTCCATCAATTAAGAGTGGCAGAGGACAACATTCCTTTGACAGCATTTCGAACTAGATATGGTTCGTACGATTGGTTAATAATGCCATTCAAGTTGACAAATGCACTTGCTTTCTTTGTGGATTTGATGAACCAAGTCTTCCGAGAGTATTTGGAACGATTCTTGTTGGTGTTTATAGATGACATTTTGGTATGCTCTAAGGATGAGAGGGAGCATGAAGGTCATCTTAGCGCTGTGCTTGAGATGCTGAGGCAGAATCAGCTAAAGGGGAAGTTATACAAGTGTCATTTTTGGAAGAAAGAGGTTAAGTTTCTTGGTCATGTGGTTTTAGAGAAAGGATTGTCGGTCGATCTAGATAAGATCGAAGTTCTTAATAATTGGAAGAGACCAGAGTCGGTGACCGAGATTAGAAGTTTTCTTGGACTTGCTGGCTATTAATGGAGATTTATTAAGGATTTCTCACGGATAGTAGCGCCTTTGACTAAGCTTACCAGGAAGGAGGTGAAGTTTGTATGGTCCGACAAATGTGAGGAAGAATTCCTTAAGTTAAAGCATTTGTTTACCAATGCACTAGTGTAAGTAGTTCCAGATGGAAACCAAAGGTTGGTGGTGTATACTGACGCAATGTTGAACTGGATTGGGAGTTGTGTTGATGCAGAAGGGTAAAGTGATTGCCGACGCATCTACGCATCTTAGACCACACGAAGTAAGATATCCTACTCATGACTTAGAGTTGGACGTGGTGATTTTTGTCTTGAAGATTTGGAGGCATTATCTCTTGAGGGAGAGATTTGAGTTGTATACCAATCATAAGTCTTTAAGGTACTTATTCTCCCAGAAGGAGTTGAATATGAGATAGCAGAGGTGGCTGGAGTTTTTGGCTGCTTTATGATTTTGGTATAGGATATACCCCAGGGAAAGGTAATAAAGTAGCGGATGCTCTTAGCAGAAGACATCAGAATTTGGTGTTGGCCATGTTAGCAGAATCGAAGGATCTAGAAGCTTTGGCCAGCTGTGGTGTGCAGTTAAGATCGACTGCTAGTTCTAGTCAGAGTATTGCCATGTTATCCTATTTAGAAGTTCGACCGGTGTTGATTGAGAGAATTGCTTCTAAGTAGAAGGAGGATCCACTATTAGCTGAAAGGATCAAAAGGCTTGAAGTTGGAATTAAGGTCGATGATTTGAAAGTTTTTTGTCTTGACCAGAGAGGATAGTTGAGAAAGAAGTGGAGGTTATGTGTTCCAGATGTTGAGAACTTGAGGAAAGAAGTTCATGGGGAATGTCATCGATCCAGGTTTATGATTCATCCTAGAGGGACCAAGGTGTATCAAGATATGAAGAGGAGCTTCTATTAGGAAGGTATGAAGAGGGATGTTCGCTTGTGGGTTAGGCAGTGTGTAAACTATCAACAAGTGAAAGCCGAACATCAGAAGTTAAGTGGGTTGCTTCAGCCTCTAGAGATTCTAGTTTGGAAATGGGATTCGATATCCATGGATTTTAGAGATAGGTTTCCAAGGTCAAGTAAAGGAAATGAGAGTATATGGGTCATTGTGGATAGGCTGACAAAGATTACCCATTTCATTCTAGTAAAGTTGAAAAGGACGACACCTGTTTTGGCTAAGTTGTTCATGAAGAACATAGTTAGACTACATGGAGTTCCTAGTAGCATAGTAATTGATAGAGATGCTTTATTCACTAGCGAATTCTGGAAGAGTCTACAGGATGTATTAGGCACTAAGCTTAAGATGAGTACCGCATATCACCCTTAGAAGGACGAGCATACAGAGAGAGTCAATAAGGTACTCGAGGATTTGTTGAGAGCTTATGTGTTGGATTTTGGTGGATCTTAGGAGGATCACCTACATTTGATTGAGTTTTCCTATAAGAATAGTTATCAAACTAGTATAAGAATGGCTCCTTTTGAAGCTTTGTATGGAAGGCCATGCAAATCACCAATATGTTGGTTGGAGACAGGAGACAGATTGGTCTTAGGTTCAGATTTGGTTAGGGAGGCATCAGAGAAGATTGAGTTAATCCGAGAAAGGATGAAGGAAGCTCAATCCGGACATAAGAGTTATGCAGATAAGAGGCGTAAAGACTTAGAGTTCTCATTTGGAGACAGAGTTTTCATAACGGTATCACAGATGAAGGGTGTGGTACGGTTTGGGAAGTCAGGGAAACTTGCACCAAGATATGTTGGTCCATTCCATATTGTAGAGAGGATTGGAAAGTTCTCATACAGAATAGAGTTGCTGAGCAGTAGGCAGGTGTCCATAATGTATTTCATGTGTCTCATCTTCGCAAGTATGTGTATGATCCAGAGGCCACTATTCCTCCGACAGGGTTGGAAGATCTAGTAGTAGATCATAATTTGACTTTTGCTAGACAACCAGTTAGGGTTGTTGTGAGAGATGAGAAAAGATTGAGGAACAAGACAGTCAAGTTGGTGAAAGTTCAGTGAAGTGACAACGAGAAGGACTGTACTGTGGAGACAGAGGACAGGATTCGTGATACTTATCCTAATCTGTTTTGAGGATATGTCTATATTAGATTTATAAAGATAATTCCTAGTCGGGTAGACTAGTATGGTTGTTAGGAGTCATTACAGATGATTGCTATGTTTAGTATTTAGTCCTTACTGAATTTCGAGGACACAATTCTTTAAGGAGGGGAGCCTGTAACACCCCTAATTTTTAATAACATTATTCAGGAGATTTTATTAGATAAATTAAATAGAATAATGTAAAGGTTAAGTGATAAGGGGGTTGAGATTTGAATAAATCTAAGTATGGTCGTGCTTAATAAAATAATTAAATGGGCTTATGAACGGGTTATAGGCTAATTAATTTACATAAGGGTATATTGGGTATTTGCCGCACATAACCCTTAACCCTTATATATTCTCGCTCTTACCATTTTATTTCCTATTCACGTCATTTTGAATACAATAACACAAACGTAAGAAGAGCAGCCGGCCATTAACAAGAGGAATTCAATTAAAAGCTAGAGATTCAAGCTTAGGGGAAATCTATCTCAATCCAATCTCCATATCTAAATCAAGATGAATAATAATTCCATCTCTATTTTGTTTTGTAATCATATGTTTTCAGATTTAGGAGTAAATTCGTTTATTTGATGAATTGGATGATGATATGCTTGAATATTAATCTGTTTAATTTAAACAAGATTGTTTAAATGGGAATATGCACGGTTTTAGGGCAAAATCGATTTATATTGATGTTTAAATGCCATTGAAAATTTTTATGTTGTATAAAATATGAATTTGGAGTTGGGTTTTAATTTTGATAATTTTCCAAGCTATGGAATGATTGTTATGAATTTCCAAAGAAAATTATGGTTATTTGGGTTTATAAATTTATTTTGAAAATTATATTGAGAATTTGGGTCTGAAATTTTGATATGTTAAATAACATGATTAAAGTGGATTTATGGAATTTCTGTGGATTTTTCCAAAGTGATTTGCTAAGCAAGTTAAATTGTTTTAGAAGAGGGACTTCTTTGCAATATTGGTTTTGCTTAATGGAAGGGCTTATTTGATTAACTTAACCATGGTTTAGATCTAAAATTAGCGGCTGTTATTCTATTAAATAATTTGAAAAGTTAAATCAACCAATCTTCTGTTTACACGTAGCAGGTTAGCTAGAAAAGGGTTTGCTTTAATTAGTATTAAAATAGGTTCACCCAAAAAAGTTGGTTTTACCTTCTTTAGAAGTACCTTCCGACTCAGAGCTTCTGCCTTCAACCTAGTCGAAACTTACTAAGACAAAACCAATACACAAGGTATCACAAAGATGATACACAGTGGATTGGAGAAAGGGGGAAGGCTAGCTGTCGAAAGCATGGCTTTCGAAAGGGTCGATACCTTGGTTTGTTTTAAAAAGAGAAGTGCATGCCATTGCTTTATTTAGGCCTTCGAAGGAGTCTAAGCATATTTTTCGAAAGAGGTTTTAAAGCTTTCGAAGGGGTTGCAAGCAACTTATGTTAGCTATCGAATTGGTTCTTTGATTTATGAAATAATGCTTTTGAAAGAAGGGGTTCCGACCTAATCGAAGCTATGCTGCCGTTCTTTAGCCCTTCGATGGTATTGAAGTCACCAATGCTTTCGAAAGGTAGTGTTTGTTTTTAAAGATGTTTTAAGCCTCTTCCTAAATGCTTTCGAAAGGGTCAAGGGCTTCGAAGGAAGTAGCTTCGAAATGAGCTTCGACGCTATCCTTCAATGTTTTGTTTAAATGATTTATAGAAAAGAGATAACCGACGCCTTCATGTTTTCCCCAATATTTTTATCTGATAAAGATGCTTTCGAAAGAGATACTTTCGTCTATATTCACTTTGACCAAATAATATTTTAAGTATAAACCCAATGGTTTCGTAAGGGGGACTTTCAATGGTTTCGGAAGGGTTACTTCCAATGTTTTCGAAAGGGAGACTTTCAATAATTACGGAAGGATTACTTCCAAAGGTTTCAAAAGGGGTACTTTCAATTGGTTTCGAAGCTATGCTTCTAAAGTTAAATGTTGATACTTTAATACATTTGAAAGGTTTCGAAAGAAAGGTTTTAAAGTGTTAGAAAGGCAGGAGCCTAATGTTTTGAAGATTGATCTATATGCTTTCGAAGGAGGGTTTCCAAGGAGGTCGAAAGCAAGGTCTCGAAGATTTCAAAAGGCTTTGTAACCTAAACTCATTTTTAAAGGAAAAAACCCATGGCTAAATTAAAAGAGTTTTGTAATGGTTTTAAGAAGTGGATTTTCTTGAAAATATTAGGTTAAAGGGATTAACCATTTTTTTATGAAAATGATTTCAAGGACATAAAACCCATAGGAGTGGTATTGTTATGTTATTATGTTTGCTTCTTCAAATATAAATGTATATTCACATTATAACAGACCCATCACTGCATTTTGGGGGAAAAGGCAGAAGAACCAGCTACGTTGACCCAGTAGTGGATATAAATTGATTAAACTCCTAGATGAGTAGAATTGCATCCAAAAGGTCAGGGAGACCAGAATATAGGATGGCTAAATATGGATGTTGTAAAGGAGACATGTTCATAGTGCACCCATGAAAACTATGATTAGGAAGTTATTGGAGATACCAATAGGTTCATAGTAAGCCCATGAAAACTATGTTATAAAGAGTGGTTGGTTGGGGCCAATTGGTTTGTAGTGCTCCCATGAAAACTATATCCAGATTAAGTTATTGACTGATGCCAATTAGTTCCTAGTTAGCCCATGAAAACTAGGAAAAGAAGAAAAGATATTGGCAGGGGCCAATAGGTTCCTAGCCAACC
The DNA here is from genome assembly GCA_030737815.1 of Allium fistulosum. NCBI lineage: Eukaryota > Viridiplantae > Streptophyta > Magnoliopsida > Asparagales > Amaryllidaceae > Allium > Allium fistulosum. Next base: position 48,246,757 of record CM060906.1, read on the forward strand.
CATGAAAATTAGGATATGAGAGAAGTTATTGGAGTCACCAATAGGTTCAGGGGAACCCATCTATTAATTTAGTTAATTGGCAGGGGCCAATAGATTCATAATGCATCCATGAAAACTATGAAATAGGAAAGGGAGTCCATATATTGTATAAAGGTTATTAGTAAGCCCATGAAAACTAATAGGTTAATAGTGACCCCAGAAACAATAAATATGACAGGGAGTCAATTAAACAGAGGATGTGAGATCTAGAATGTTTTAACTTGTTTCCATATCATCATATTATTTTGAAATGACTATGTTTTAACCATTGTGGATGCAGGAGCACAACATATGGTTTAAAGGTTTTAAGATATCAGTGAGGGGAAAACCCGTTCCGTTAAGCGCCGTGGTCTCACTAAATATCTAAATGATTTGAGATGGTAGATTATTATTCATACCAGGCTTTATGTCTGACTTGAAGTTTATGTTTTCCCCTTAAACTCTCGGGTACTCAATTGATTTTGAGTAGTTTGAGAGTTGAGGTTTTCAGGTACCTTTTTAGACGAATAAGCTTCCGGAGACGTGCAGGAGGCATGATAGCTATATAGAGTTCTCTTTTCTTTTGATTCCAGTGTTTTTTGTAATGGAAAAGTTGTTAAATTGCCTATATATACTCTGATCATCCAAGGGGGCATCTTCATATGTCGCTCTAGGCGTATGTTGTAATAAATATATTTTCTCTGAACGTGATTTACGATTGTTGATTATGTAATGAATTGGAAATGATTTGACATGGAATGTGATTTTGTTTGAAGTTTTAAATTTTTTCCATATTCATGTATTTCTGTGTATCAATGAATCTAACACCGCCATATTTGTTCGCTAAAGATTAATACTTATGGATGACTGCAGCATCCGTAGCCGTTAGTTTTGCGCCTCCAAGTAAGGGGATGTTATAGAATGTAACGATTCGTATTCCACGTATTGAAGGATTATATAATATTAATATAATTTTTACTTAAGGTTTTTTGATTCTATAACTTTAGGAAATGAATGCTAGAGATATTTTCCATCCTTAAATTTTTTATTAGATTATTTTGAGCCTAAAAATGTTTTATGGCCTATAACGTTTGACAGGAGCCGAAATAGGGTTTGAAACAACTTCCATCAGATCGAGATGATGGTTTCTCTTTCTGTAGAGTGGTCAGAATAAGAATACAGACTTACCATTTGGGAAATATGGTTGTTTAATGTTTCACTTGATTTTGGACTGTGTAGTGGGTAATTAAGGAGATTAATGGCTAAGCCCAAGGCCTATTTTAGGATTAGCACCCAAAGGGGGCTGATGGGGCTTCTCTTTCTCACTTTTACACTTCCAAAATAGTTAGAGAGCCACCATTAACATTATCTAGCCTTAAACTACTAATAACCCTTACTTTAATTAGCCAAATCTAGGAAAGATTAGCAGATTAACACTTTTGTTTTAAGATTTTATGTTGGATATAACATGGAGCTTCTATTCATCTTGGGATTCATGCTTATTTGGATTTTCTTTGGATTTAGGTAGGCGATTAGGACCTCTCACCTATTAATTGTTATTATAAACCTTGAATTAATGTTTTAAACAGATTTCTTAACTCTAAAATATGTTTTAGAACCTCTATAATCACATATGTAAATTTCAAACGAATTGGAAAATATTTGTGAAATTCTTATTCTTGTGGATCTCCTTGTTCTTATGGATTCTCTTCTTTAGGTTTAGGTTATCAAAAGGATGTATGTGAATATATGTTTGTTAGAATATATTGTATGAAATGTATACTTGAATGTACATTGGTTGAATGGTGAAAATAGCGATTGAATGGCAATTTAATTATAGGAATAAGCTATGGATCGATGATGACCCATAGAGGTCAAGTTGTCCAAATGGCATGTGATCCATAGGGTAGGTCAAGAAGGACCCCTTCTAAAGCTACATTTCAAAGTTTAAGTCATCTAGAGTTTGTTTGCTCGAGTTATGGCCGATTGAAGATGGATAAGTGGTGACTTGGATACTATGGATCGATGGGAAGTGGCTTTGAGGTGTGCTCATGTCGTGAGATGGACTGCTTCGAGTTGGAAGGGAATGCTTCAAGTCTCTAGCATGCATTGTTGGATCGTAAGAAAGTATGGGAGAAATTCCAAGTGTTAGTTCTGCACCGAGCCAAGGATGGTATGGATTGGGACTTGGTTCGAGTCACAAGAGCTTGCTTAGAGGTATAGGACGATGGAGCAGAAGGACGAGAAATTTTGCAAAGGCATGGATCATTGGCCATTGATCGGTACCGATTCATGGGGTACCATTCGGGGGTGATGATTCGATGAAGGAATGGCTAGGGGATGAAGCATGGCCTAGTTGGGTTGAAGTGTGGGATTAACGGTGATGGATCGGGCTCCATGGTACGGTAACTATGGATCAATGTTGGAGATTGTGAGGTTGATTCAAGCAACACATCTACTTGCTTCAAGCCCCAGGAAAAAGTGCTTAGAGCCTTCACGATTACACCTACTTCGAGCCTTAAGTGTTTCTATTTCAGGCTAAGGGTAGATTCGGTACCGAGCCATAGTGTTCGATGATGATTTTCGATGGCGACGACATGTGATTCGACGATGGAAAGTGATGGTTTCGATGATGGATAGTTGTACTTCATGGGGTAGGAGACCATGAGTCAGATTGAAGGAAGGTTATGGGACTAATGATGATATTCTATGACTAATGATGGCTAACGAGAATAGATCCAAGTGTGATGACTTCAGATAGGAGTTGTAGGGACAGTTCAAGGATGAGCTTTGCTATGGATGACGTGTGCAAAGGGATTGTGGATACTCGAGAGTATCCAGAGTACTCGTAAAGTAGGGTATGCACTTGGGGCGTGATGGCTCCTTGATTTTAGATGAGAGGTTTTTTACCCCAGGCAACGTGATGGTTAGTCTTGTTCCTGGCCAGTCGAGTAGCTAGATTTGAGTACTGTGAAACCCGGACGTTGACTATCACGATGAGTAGTCAAGTCCCTGGGTGTAATGACTTAGGCGAGTTATCGAACATCCAATGCAATTAGTGAGTGAATGTGAGGATGGACGATGGATGCTATGTTTACTTGATTGCTTATCACCCTAGTGATGTCACATGATGCAGATGTTATTGATGTAGGTACTTAGACATGTCTTAGTACTTTGATGTATAGTACACCATGATAATCACGATGTAGGGTAGCATATATTTGATGTAATGTGCTAACTTTGTGGATGCAGGGGTAGGTCAAGTATGATTTTCCCATACTATTTTTTCTAGAATATTGACTTTGTAGTATTTGAGATTTTCTACCGCTCATACTGGACTGGTGTCTAACTTGCGATTTTATGCTTGCTTCCTATTATTTCGGGTACTCAAAATGGGTAGATTAGGGATATCAGGTCTGGTGAGCACGTGGAGTTGGACAGAGGAGAGGTAGGAGGTCATACTCTCATATTACTACATTTACTTATTATGATTTGCTATTCCACTACACAGCATCGTGGAGCTTGTTAGTGCCTTTATTGTCTAGAGACGGTCTGATTATAAGTTATCATTTGATGTATAATTCTATCACTTATTTTGTATGCTGTATGGTTCTGAGTACTCTGATTTATGTGATTCATCTAGTTATTACTATCTTGCCTGTTTTATATCTGAGATGTTTATTATCATATTTTATTTGATGCGTTGGGAGATATACGACATGTTCTATGATGATTGGTTTACTTTACTACAACCTTGACTATCATTCTATATCGACCAGGCACCGTTGTAGTGCTATATATAGGTATATTGGGACCCGGTGGTGTAGGGCGATCATCACAATAGTGTTCACATAGAAGATTTAAATGCACTACTTGCTTAGAGATAGGTTTGAGTTACTCACCAACAAAAAATCGTTGAAGTATCATTTCTCGTAATAGGACCTTAACCTTCGTCGGTGGCGATGGTTTAGAATCCATAGCCTCCTACAACTTTGACATTTCCTATGTGCCTAGTAAGAGAAATGTAATTGTTGATGTTTTGAGTAAAAGATATGTTGGCTTGGTAGCTATGTTCCTAGAGTGGATGCAATGAGAATATATTTGTAACGACCCGCTATTTTGGACCATTCAAATCGACAATAAATCCACACATGTCTGACTTGAATAATTCAAAATATCAGATTGTTAATTTAAATTTGGCAAAACTCAGCATATGCAGTAAATAAATCAATCACAGAATCACAGACACAGAGTAATACAATAATACGCAGCGGAATAGATAAAATAGTAGTTCATGAAGCTACTATATAAACATCAGAGTTAAAAATAAAATACAACAGAATATCTCAAATACAGTGAAGTCTTCAGTACGAATATATGACCTCTCTGAACAAATCAACTGAAAAATCTGAAAGCTGAATCGATAGTTGGATCTCCAAATGAAGCTCCAAACTCCAAGGGTGAGTCTCAAATGCTGTATCACTCAGTCTGACCCGAGCGTAAAGCAAAACACAAAACACTCGAGTCAGGATTAACATTCTTATATAAATAAATCCAACTCAAGTGAAATATCAACTGAAATACAAGTAACTTAAAGGATGTTTGGGATAACCATCCTCTAAGGATCTTCAAAACTATCTACAAGATGGAAATATACATTATAACACCGTGGTCATTTAAATTTAATTTATACTTCAAAACCCACATATCATTTCATTTCAAATATATCTATTTTCCAAAATAGTATATATATATATATTAAATGATTTGAAAAGGGAAGTATTTAAAATTTCCTCAAGTCTGGCAAATCGATTCAAATCAACTTCAAATTCCATATTCAAATTTATTCAAAGCTCAATTCATCAATTTAATTCAGTTCTAAATATACCATTTATTTTTCAATATATTTCAAAGCTTTAATACTCAACAGTTTCCAAAGTTAGATCTAACAGTTTCATACAGCTCTTGATTTAACTTCATTATTATTTAATCAGGGAATATTCACTTAATAAACTCAATATCATCTAACTAGCCTTACATTTCATATTTACTAAATATTTTCTTAAATTTATTTAAGCAAGAATTATTCATTAAATTATTTAAATAAAACCCAAGTTATAAATCATATCTTAAATCTCAATTTCAATAAGTTTCAAATTGGTTTAATTAATAAATTATCTTTCCAACCTTAACTTATTCAAATTATTACCAAAATCTATTTTGAAATATACTTTTTTATACTTAAACATCTCATATGTATTAAATCCATCCTAATTTAATTAAATAATTTAAGGCTCAACATTTATTAAACCATATATTTCTTTCCAAAACCATAAAATTCATTTTCAAAATATTTATATATATGGACCAATAGTGTCTGTATATATACATCATATGGTTAAGTGATACGGATATTTATCATTTCAATCCGAAATTTAAATATATACGGGTAGATATCATTTCGACCCGTAATCCCAATTTCAATTCAAATGAAAATCGCTTGGGTTTATCATTTCAACCCATAACGATTTTCTCCTATTCTAAAGTCCGTTCGGGTATGTATCATTTCAACCCATAGTGAATTCTATACTAACAGGGAACTTGCAGAGTGATAACAGATAATATAAAATATAACAACAGGCATATATCGTCAATATAAATAACAGATACTGGTGTCAGATGTCATAGGTGAACATATACAGATAATAGTAATAACAGGCATATAAATACTAGATACTGGTGTCAAATGTCGCAGGTGAACATATACAGATAATAGCATATATAACAATTTAAATAACTACAGCATCATATTTCAATTGTCGTTTCAATTGAAATCAAATTTAATAAATACAAGAATGTTAATCGTGAGTGATTGCTCACCTTTCGAGGCTAGAGAGATCTGATAAAGAAATGGACTATGAATTCCAAAGCAACGCTAGATGGACACGATTTGATGAAGAAAACAGGCACGTCGGTCAAAGCTGATAGATAAGGAATTGATGAAATCAAATCAGAACTGGATTTGATGATGATAAATGGTATAGGTGGATTTATATTTATAACTATATATATAATCAAATTCTAAATTCAACATATATTAAATTAAATATATATAGTAATTTCAAAATCAACTTAAATCCAAACCCATATTAAATTAAGTATATATGTATTTATATTTTCCAAAATCATTGTTTTTAAATTTAAAACACCTAAATTAGAATCAAACATATATACAATATATAATTTGAAATAAATACTTATATAAACAAGCTAATATAAATCATGTGCTAGGCTACAATACTGACATAATTTAGCTTCCAGACCGTACTCTCCTCATAACCCAAAATACATTATTAAAATTCAAATCAACACATCAATGGATATATATAAGTAACCGGATCATTTCTATATTTATCTCCTAAAGTCAAACAATCCTCTATGCACTTCATATTCCTATAAGTTAATACGCACACGGAAGGTAGTAAAGCAGCTTTTAATATAAACAAAGCAGGTAATACATAATAGATGCATAACAAATCATATATAAGCAACGCAAGTTAGACTTTTATATTATAACCTTAAAATCATATACAGCAAAGACATGTATCAAACATATTCCCTTTTCTTACAGTAAAACAAAGGCTTGTACAGAATTATATGTATATAACTTATATACTGCAAACTAAAGATTATCAGTTATATGAATTAATATATAAAAAATTTCAGCAGATTTCCAACCAGACTAAACTAACTGCATATATATACCTCTATATAAAATTGTTACTAAACTTTAATAGTCATTTGAAACCGGTAGAGAAATATATATAAGCAAATAGGAGTATGAGGAAAGTACATATATATGTGAATAACTTATAATACAAAACTGTATAACTTTGTTTAATAACTACAGACCACTTAACTTATATACAAGCCAAACTTATATATACGTAACTTATAAATTTTATACAGCAGCTCATATGTATACTAAACTAGTATCTATTGTATGTATATACCTTTAGACAAATAGGTCAGTAACTCGATATGGTAATAAGTACAATACTTTGAACAGGGTCAGATATATATTAACAGTTTAAAACTATACTATATATATACTTACTTAAAACAAAGAGGCGATAAGCTGAATCTATATCAAATCTCAACTTATACTTATATATATATATACCTATGAAACAAACATGTATATAATTTTAAACACATATATCACATAGCTTATATAACATATTAAAATAACTTAACAGTATATATAATTAATACAAACCGAGTACTAACCCAAACGAGATGATGGCCAGAGGCTAGCTCGGGTCGGGTGTTTGGGTGGTTGAAGCACGGCTGGGTTGAGAAGGCTAACGTGGGTCAAGGTGGGCGAGATTTCGGTGGAGAAGATGGTGGTGGCAAAAGGAGGGGAACCGGAAGTGTTTGCTCGGCCGAGACTTGTAGACTCGTGGCATGGGCCGTGGATGGGAGACATGTGGTCGATGGGAAAAACTGTCGAAGGCAACTCGGAAAAGGCTGCTTGAGGAGCATGAAGCGGGGAGGAAGGCTTGCGGTGGGCAGGTCCGGGAAGGTTGGAGGTGGGCGGAGTGGAAAGTTTGAGGAGGAGCAACGCTGCTTCTTTATCCCTTTTTTTTTTAAATTGCCGAACAAAGTGAGTGTGAATTTGCAAGAAGAAGTAGCATGCGGAAATGAGGAGGAAGGGGAAAATGTAGAGGAACCTGGAAGAATGAGAAGGAAATGAAAGAAAAGGGAGGAGAAGAAATGAATGCAAACGTCTATTACCCGATAAAAATAAATGGAGAGAGCAAGTGAACAGTTTAGCAAATATGGAAAAGCAAACGTACCACCCAAATAATTTATGTTCTCAACCGAAAGGAAGTAAAGGCAGAGCTAGGACCAGATTATTTTGAATAGAAAAAGTCATGCACAAGGCTACTGGGAATAATAAAGGAAGTGACCGTTCGAAATTCGACCATTGGGCAAAAGAATGGCAGGAATTCAAGAGGATCAAAACGTACCGATACGGTGAACCGTTGCACGGTTTCGTCACGTACCGGACTTCAAAACACAAAAATAAATATACCGCAGAGATCAGCACAACGAGACGATCAAAACGGTATATAGATATCAGTGGTACGATCATCCGATCAAAAGTCAATAATCGGTGCCACAATGCTGATATTTGCTTAGAAATAAGATAAACGGAGCAATATAAGTCCAAATTTGGAAAAACGAATTCCGCAGTCTGATTCAGAATGATCAGAATAAATTTTCTCATGTTGACATATTTTGTTTTCGGAAAACTTTTAAATTCACTGTTATTAACCGGTTTGATTTGAAATGAAATTTTACAGGAAAATAAACTTCAATATTATCAGATGAAAATTTTCTAGTTGCTATATTAAAATATACGTATTCCAAATAATAAATTTTTAATTTCAAATTTTATTGTTTAAAATTTCACAAATTTCCAGTTAAATATACTTTTAAAACCATTAAATTTTGCGGGTCGTTACACTCTCCCCCACTCAAAACTTTTCGTCCCCGAAAAGGAAGGAGGTAGAAGAATAGAAACAACCAGACAGAAAAGATAGATTGAAAGTCAAGATTAAACAATAAATTTGAACTATATAAATTTTACTAAAAATTTTAAAACTTCATTTGCAATTCTATTATCTTATATACTTTAAAACCTTTCAAAAATCCATTTGTAAAATTTCTTGCTTCCTTTATACTACCATTTATGTTTAAATGACACCTTTATAAATGTATGAAAACCATTTGAAAACATTTATTTACATTATTACTTATATTTACAAAGAAGCTATTAAATCCACAATTCATAAATTTATTAATTCTATCTAAAATACTTTTCAAATATTATTAATAAATCAATAATCATTTCTTTAAATCTATTTTATTTAATTAATAAATTCTAAAGTATTTATAACACTAAAATTTCTATTAAACCATATTTAAAAGGATATAGTCAACAAGGAAAAGAAGGAGGACTTGGAAAAACCGAATATAGGTGAATAAATAAAGCTGAGCAGATAAGGTAGATTCAAAAGAACAGAATCGGGCATGAATAATTAATTCAAACCATTAGAATTGCAAATATTAATATAGAATTTCTTTGTTGGAAATACTTTTATAATAAAATACCTTTATAACGAAACAAATTTTCTTTCGAAAATACTTTATAACTCGATGTTTCAACAAGTTTATCCTTGTTCCTGTAGACTCTGGTAGTGCGTTGATCAGGCGCAAAACTAGAATTTTCCAGGTACTTAGTAGACCTGTTTCAACACCCAGTGAAAATACTGGAATTTTTTTTTTTTAAAACAGATATGGAAAGTACAATCCAAACAAGAACGAACAAAACCTTTGTCCAACCATGGTTCGCAGATACACAATGGTTACGCCTGGTTCCCCCAGGAAACAATCCATATCCGTAAGCTTTCTCAGCCCTGCGAGTTACGCCATGATGACTAGTAGAATGCAGGATACACAATGGTTACGCCTGGATCCCCCAGGAAACAATCCGTACCCCCAGGCAAGACTCAGCCAAGCATTTGCGCTACTATTCGCGACCTACACAGATTGTAGGATACACAATGATTACGCCTGGATCCCCCAGGAAACAATCCGTACCCCTAGGCAAGACTCAGCCAGGCAGTTGCGCTATGCAGTCACGAGAGAACAATAAGACCATGGGTAACGCCATGGAATTCGAAGGACACTCGAGTATCATATCCGGAAAACCAAAATCAGAGAGAATAATATCGATAGAATGAATCCAAGATGTGGCCACAAATCGGATATCAAGCAGAAGGCACTTTCCATATCTTTACTTCGAAAATATGTATCATATAGTACCCTTTCAAATCACTTTCAAATATCGTACTTATATAAAATCCATTATATATAAGATTTAATTCTCAAATCAAATACTTTCCAAAATCAATCAAATCATACTTATATAGACTTCAATTATATAAGATTTCACTTTCAAATTGAGTACCTTTTCAAATCTATAGTTTTCGAATCAGTTTCATACTCATACAAATCAATTTTATATAAGTTCGACAACTCCCAAATCAAGTGTCTAGTAACATAAGGTTCTCAAATTTCAATTTGTTTCAATATCAGTTCCATTTCAAAATCATATTCAATTTCACCAAATTATTTCTTCTCAAATTAAATATCTTTAGTTTCAAAGTTTCAAAAATAATAGATTTAGGAAATAAATCCAAATTTCCAAATCAATATAATTAAGTCAAACAATTCATTTCCAAAATCAATGGTTTCAAAATCATCTTATATTTACATAAGGTCCATCTTATATAAGGATCAAAATTTTCAAAATAAATTTTGCTGTATGAAGAGCCATATGGGATTGAATATCTTTGCTTTTATGGGTTATATATCTTTGTAATTTAAATTGGAATTTTCTTTTAGTAAGCAAAGATATTCTAACTCGACAGCTTTCAATTTCAGCGTCAAAATATATCAATGATATTAGGATATACGATGTACATACGTCATCATTTCGCAAAATCACATTTGATCGCTCGCTCGATCACACAAGTTCGCTTTCGAACTACTATTGTCCATTCGACTTCCCTAATGCGGATTTCGATATGGTTTCTCGACTAGAAGCCATCAGTCTCCTTGCATAGCCATATACTATGATAGAGAATTCTAGAATCAAGCCCAAAATCCATATCAAATATTCGCCATCAAGAATCCAATGAAAAATCCTAACACGAAATGGTGTAATCCACCTCGAACTTGTGCACTCAAACTTGGATCAAATTAATTACGCAAATGGAATAGCATACGTACAACTTATATATTTATTCCAACTTGTTAAATATATAGTTTCATAAAGATGTTCTAAGTTAAAACATTTAAACTAAATTTTATTCAAAATATATTGAAGCCCAAATTCTTTCAAAACATTTCAAATCTGAATTCCATATTTAGAAAAATTCAAAATAGCCTTATTCATTTACTTAACAAAACAAATTCAACTTATTTAAATCATATTACTTCATACTTAAATATTCGAAACAAATTTATATACTTTATCAAATAATTCATACTTTTCAAAATTTCTTAGCTTTGAAAAGTTAACCTTGATTTGGAAGTGCTCGAACCTTCAAAATAGTTGAAGAAATCATTTTCAAATTCAAGAGTTGGAAATCAACAAATCAGTAAATCAATTTCAAAAGATAGGTTTCAAATCCGAGACTAAAGGACTGAACACTGGCTTTCTTTAAATCATTTCAAATATATATATATACATATATCTTTCGAATATCAAATCTTATTTCGGAATTTGAAATCAAAATGGTTTCACAAAATCACTCGCATAGCAATTCTATTAAAGTGGCCTTTCCCTCACTCTGAAACTCGAAAATCAATGTCGATGATGCGTGCACTCATCACCGAAATTATTTTCCAGCGACATAAGTGAGTTCTGGACTTCTATTTACTCAAACTTCTTTTGAAATTTCTTCGAAACTCATTAAAACTTATTAAAATCATTTGAAACATTTCTTATTCGGAAAATACTTTTAAATCATATTATTATTATATATTTCAAAATCTTAAAACCAATTTCAAAACACCGGGGTTCAATTCTCGAATTTCAAATTTCGAATCCTTCAGTTATAAATCATTTTTAGATAAATCAAATTTCTTATATAGTTTTCTCAAAATTACAAATCCTTTCGAAACCTCAAATTCTTATTTTAAAAGGGTTTATAATCTTTATTGAAACATTTCACTTTTATATATAGAATATAATCATACTTATCAAAATAATAATTTCGGTTTAGAAACAATTTCTAAAATACAACAAACCCGATTTTCAAAGGATGATTCAAGAATGAATTTTAATACAAAGATAGAAATTCAACTTAGAGGGACCTTAATCAAATAGGATTCTGTTTCGAAGATAGGCTCGAACGAAGATGAGATAATTAATTACAAAACAGTAGATGGATACACTTATATAAATCGCGGGCGACCTTAACCGGATCAACCGTGACTTCAAGAACAGATCGATGCAGAATTCCAAGAAAAATCAACATTCGATCGCAAGAGATAGTGGCATCTAAACCAAAGATATAGAAATCTCCGGTGAATCAATGCCAATTGTGAAGGAGTTTCACCCCTTCACAAATCATTCAAAGATTGGTGGGATCCTATTCTTATATAGATCATTCGAAGTGGAGTTATGGGATACTCCAGAATCAAAAAATTACAAATAGAGAGAGATAAGAATGAATTTTGGACCCGTAGGGAACGTTCCAAAGTTCAAAGGAAATCGAGTCAAAAGGAAGAGATTAAACTCGAACGAACGTGATTCTGTAAATAAATTTACTATATATGCTAAGTTTGCCTAGAGCCAAAGCTCTGATACCAACTGTAACGACCCGCTATTTTGGACCATTCAAATCGACAATAAATCCACACATGTCTGACTTGAATAATTCAAAATATCAGATTGTTAATTTAAATTTGGCAAAACTCAGCATATGCAGTAAATAAATCAATCACAGAATCACAGACACAGAGTAATACAATAATACGCAGCGGAATAGATAAAATAGTAGTTCATGAAGCTACTATATAAACATCAGAGTTAAAAATAAAATACAACAGAATATCTCAAATACAGTGAAGTCTTCAGTACGAATAGATGACCTCTCTGAACAAATCAACTGAAAAATCTGAAAGCTGAATCGATAGTTGGATCTCCAAATGAAGCTCCAAACTCCAAGGGTGAGTCTCAAATGCTGTATCACTCAGTCTGACCCGAGCGTAAAGCAAAACACAAAACACTCGAGTCAGGATTAACATTCTTATATAAATAAATCCAACTCAAGTGAAATATCAACTGAAATACAAGTAACTTAAAGGATGTTTGGGATAACCATCCTCTAAGGATCTTCAAAACTATCTACAAGATGGAAATATACATTATAACACCGTGGTCATTTAAATTTAATTTATACTTCAAAACCCACATATCATTTCATTTCAAATATATCTATTTTCCAAAATAGTATATATATATATATTAAATGATTTGAAAAGGGAAGTATTTAAAATTTCCTCAAGTCTGGCAAATCGATTCAAATCAACTTCAAATTCCATATTCAAATTTATTCAAAGCTCAATTCATCAATTTAATTCAGTTCTAAATATACCATTTATTTTTCAATATATTTCAAAGATTTAATACTCAACATTTTCCAAAGTTAGATCTAACAGTTTCATACAGCTCTTGATTTAACTTCATTATTATTTAATCAGGGAATATTCACTTAATAAACTCAATATCATCTAACTAGCCTTACATTTCATATTTACTAAATATTTTCTTAAATTTATTTAAGCAAGAATTATTCATTAAATTATTTAAATAAAACCCAAGTTATAAATCATATCTTAAATCTCAATTTCAATAAGTTTCAAATTGGTTTAATTAATAAATTATCTTTCCAACCTTAACTTATTCAAATTATTACCAAAATCTATTTTGAAATATACTTTTTTATACTTAAACATCTCATATGTATTAAATCCATCCTAATTTAATTAAATAATTTAAGGCTCAACATTTATTAAACCATATATTTCTTTCCAAAACCATAAAATTCATTTTCAAAATATTTATATATATGGACCAATGGTGTCTGTATATATACATCATATGGTTAAGTGATACAGATATTTATCATTTCAATCCGAAATTTAAATATATACGGGTAGATATCATTTCGACCCGTAATCCCAATTTCAATTCAAATGAAAATCGCTTGGGTTTATCATTTCAACCCATAACGATTTTCTCCTATTCTAAAGTCCGTTCGGGTATGTATCATTTCAACCCATAGTGAATTCTATACTAACAGGGAACTTGCAGAGTGATAACAGATAATATAAAATATAACAACAGGCATATATCATCAATATAAATAACAGATACTGGTGTCAGATGTCATAGGTGAACATATACAGATAATAGTAATAACAGGCATATAAATACTAGATACTGGTGTCAAATGTCGCAGGTGAACATATACAGATAATAACATATATAACAATTTAAATAACTACAGCATCATATTTCAATTGTCGTTTCAATTGAAATCAAATTTAATAAATACAAGAACGTTAATCGTGAGTGATTGCTCACCTTTCGAGGCTAGAGAGATCTGATAAAGAAATGGACTACGAATTCCAAAGCAACGCTAGATGGACACGATTCGATGAAGAAAACAGGCACGTCGGTCAAAGCTGATAGATAAGGAATTGACGAAATCAAATCAGAACTGGATTTGATGATGATAAATGGTATAGGTGGATTTATATTTATAACTATATATATAATCAAATTCTAAATTCAACATATATTAAATTAAATATATATAGTAATTTCAAAATCAACTTAAATCCAAACCCATATTAAATTAAGTATATATGTATTTATATTTTCCAAAATCATTGTTTTTAAATTTAAAACACCTAAATTAGAATCAAACATATATACAATATATAATTTGAAATAAATACTTATATAAACAAGCTAATATAAATCATGTGCTAGGCTACAATACTGACATAATTTAGCTTCCAGACCGTACTCTCCTCATAACCCAAAATACATTATTAAAATTCAAATCAACACATCAATGGATATATATAAGTAACCGGATCATTTCTATATTTATCTCCTAAAGTCAAACAATCCTCTATGCACTTCATATTCCTATAAGTTAATACGCACACGGAAGGTAGTAAAGCAGCTTTTAATATAAACAAAGCAGGTAATACATAATAGATGCATAACAAATCATATATAAGAAACGCAAGTTAGACTTTTATATTATAACCTTAAAATCATATACAGCAAAGACATGTATCAAACATATTCCCTTTTCTTACAGTAAAACAAAGGCTTGTACAGAATTATATGTATATAACTTATATACTGCAAACTAAAGATTATCAGTTATATGAATTAATATATAAAAAATTTCAGCAGATTTCCAACCAGACTAAACTAACTGCATATATATACCTCTATATAAAATTGTTACTAAACTTTAATAGTCATTTGAAACCGGTAGAGAAATATATATAAGCAAATAGGAGTATGAGGAAAGTACATATATATGTGAATAACTTATAATACAAAACTGTATAACTTTGTTTAATAACTACAGACCACTTAACTTATATACAAGCCAAACTTATATATACGTAACTTATAAATTTTATACAGCAGCTCATATGTATACTAAACTAGTATCTATTGTATGTATATACCTTTAGACAAATAGGTCAGTAACTCGATATGGTAATAAGTACAATACTTTGAACAGGGTCAGATATATATTAACAGTTTAAAACTATACTATATATATACTTACTTAAAACAGAGAGGCGATAAGCTGAATCTATATCAAATCTCAACTTATACTTATATATATATACCTATGAAACAAACATGTATATAATTTTAAACACATATATCACATAGCTTATATAACATATTAAAATAACTTAACAGTATATATAATTAATACAAACCGAGTACTAACCCAAACGAGATGATGGCCAGAGGCTAGCTCGGGTCGGGTGTTTGGGTGGTTGAAGCACGGCTGGGTTGAGAAGGCTAACATGGGTCAAGGTGGGCGAGATTTCGGTGGAGAAGATGGTGGTGGCAAAAGGAGGGGAACCGGAAGTGTTTGCTCGGCCGAGACTTGTAGACTCGTGGCATGGGCCGTGGATGGGAGACATGTGGTCGATGGGAAAAACTGTCGAAGGCAACTCGGAAAAGGCTGCTTGAGGAGCATGAAGCGGGGAGGAAGGCTTGCGGTGGGCAGGTCCGGGAAGGTTGAAGGTGGGCGGAGTGGAAAGTTTGAGGAGGAGCAACGCTGCTTCTTTATCCCTTTTTTTTTAAATTGCCGAACAAAGTGAGTGTGAATTTGCAAGAAGAAGTAGCATGCGGAAATGAGGAGGAAGGGGAAAATGTAGAGGAACCTGGAAGAATGAGAAGGAAATGAAAGAAAAGGGAGGAGAAGAAATGAATGCAAACGTCTATTACCCGATAAAAATAAATGGAGAGAGCAAGTGAACAGTTTAGCAAATATGGAAAAGCAAACGTACCACCCAAATAATTTATGTTCTCAACCGAAAGGAAGTAAAGGCACAGCTAGGACCATATTATTTTGAATAGAAAAAGTCATGCACAAGGCTACTGGGAATAATAAAGGAAGTGACCGTTCGAAATTCGACCATTGGGCAAAAGAATGGCAGGAATTCAAGAGGATCAAAACGTACCAATACGGTGAACCGTTGCACGGTTTCGTCACGTACCGGACTTCAAAACACAAAAATAAATATACCGTAGAGATCAGCACAACGAGACGATCAAAACGGTATACAGATATCAGTGGTATGATCATCCGATCAAAAGTCAATAATCGGTGCCACAATGCTGATATTTGCTTAGAAATAAGATAAACGGAGCAATAGAAGTCCAAATTTGGAAAAACGAATTCCGCAGTCTGATTCAGAATGATCAGAATAAATTTTCTCATGTTGACATATTTTGGTTTCGGAAAACTTTTAAATTCACTGTTATTAACCGGTTTGATTTGAAATGAAATTTTACAAGAAAATAAACTTCAATATTATCAGATGAAAATTTTCTAGTTGCTATATTAAAATATACGTATTCCAAATAATAAATTTTTAATTTCAAATTTTATTGTTTAAAATTTCACAAATTTCCAGTTAAATATACTTTTAAAACCATTAAATTTTGCGGGTCGTTACAATATTTTTACAATTTTTGTCCTTGATGTGAGCTAGAGGCAAATGTGTTAGAAAACATGACCATTAAACAAACTCTAATTTAATGGATCATTACTAGTCAAAGACCTAATGTTAGGCTAGTGGAGATCAATGCTAAATTTGAGACAAGAGTAAAGCCATAAGAGATGGGTAGTACGAACTCAACCGACATGGTTGGCTCTACGAGGATCATAGATTGTTTGTGTTTGGTATCGATAGATTGAGGGATAAGGTGTTGCATGAGTGCCATCATTAGATATTAACTATACATCCAAGAGATAATAAAATGTATCGAGATATGAA
This sequence comes from Allium fistulosum, assembly GCA_030737815.1. Classification (NCBI taxonomy): domain Eukaryota; kingdom Viridiplantae; phylum Streptophyta; class Magnoliopsida; order Asparagales; family Amaryllidaceae; genus Allium; species Allium fistulosum. The sequence continues at coordinate 48,263,974 of CM060906.1, forward strand.
GAAGACGTTTTATTAGGAAGGGATTAAGAAGGACGTTAGGACATTCATCTTGAAGTTCATGAATTGTCATTAGTGAAAGCAGAGCAGAAGAAGCCAAGTGGTTTGCTACAACCGCTTGAAATTCTGCAATGGAGTGGGAACAAATATCGATGGAATTCATTGGTGGATTGCCAAGGACCGAAGGAGAGTGTGATATCATCTAGGTCAGAGTTGATAGATTGATGAAGAGTATAAAGTGATCGAAGTTGGCCGAGTTGTGTGTAAAGTGGACCGTACGATCCCATAGTGTGTCAAAGAGCATTATAAGCGATTAAGACGCATTATTCGCTAGTGGGATTTAGAAGAGATTACAAGAGGCATTGGACAAAGTTGCATTTGAGTACAACTTATCACCCACAAGCTAATGGGTAGACTAAGAGAGTGAATCATATACTTAAGGATCTCTTACGGGTTTGCAATTTTAGTTTGGAGGCTCGTGGGATGATCATTTGCCTCTTGTTGAGTTCGCATCAACAATATTTATCAAACTAACATTGATATGAAAACACTTGAGGCGTTATATGGCCGACTATGCAATGCTCATTCATGTTGATGGGAAGCGGGCAAGAATTAGGTTCTAGGGCCAGATATGATTAGAGAAACTTCATAGAAGACTGAGATCATTCAAAAATGGATGAAAGCTACTTACGAACGATAAAAGACCTATGCTGATAAGAGAAGACATGATTTAGAGTTCTCGATCGACAATATGATGTTTATGAAGATCTCTTCATTAAAAAACATAGTTCGGTTTAATACTAAGGGGAAGTTGGCATCAAGATTCATAGGTCCTTTCTGATACGTAAGAGGATGAACCTAGATTATAGAATTGACATACCTTAAATGATGACGAGTGGACAATGTATTCCATGTTTCTCACCTTAGAAGGTTTGCGTATGACTTAGGTATGATAGTGGCATTATATCAACCAAAAGATATAGATGTTGAACCTAAAGCATCAAGGCCTCAGAAGCCGATTCGTATACTCGAGCAGAGTACAAAAACTCTTAAGAGGAAGATGATGCAGTTGGTAAGGTTCACTGGGGTAAGAGCGAAGGCGATAGCACATAGAAGACTGAGGAGATCATGATGATAGCATGTACATAGCTTTTTACTTGCTATGGTTTCCGTTCTTTCGCTAGCTTTCGTATAATCACATTTGGTATTGTATTATCTAGTTAGTACCTTGCATGCTAGGGTTTACATAGGTTTATTTCCTTAGTTATGTGTACGTACATGTTTGATGTTTAATATGCTTGATTTATCATTTGGCATAGTTGGTATCCCCATTGATTGTTTATATGTGATTAGTGAATTTCAAGGGCAAAATTCCTAAAGGTGACAAGAATGTAATTATTCCCATTTTTACGTATCGACGGTTCGTAAAAATATTATTTTCATAACCAAATTGCATCGAAAGTATATATAATTTCAGGGAATCTTGAGTATCGACAATTTTGACACCGAGAATAGATATTGGATGATTTTGGCATTAAAATCTTGCATGAGCTATAAACATTAGTAAAATCCGAATTAGGGTCCGAAACCATGTCCAAAAGATATAATCATTTCTCTTTTGTAGAGTGGTCATAATAGATTTAGCATTATGGTTTAGGAGATATGGCTATTAGAAGTCAGACATTTTTTGGACAGATTAATGGGTCATTAGACTAAGACCAGAATCAGCCAATTAGCCCATTTCAAGGTTTTAACTAATAGTAGCTGATAGGATTGCTCCTAATCATTACCAAACTTACCAAAAACTATTCTAAACCTCTATTAATTTGTTTCTTAGCTAAAAGCACCTTAAATCCTCACTTAATTACCAAAATTAAGGTACTAAATGGAGATTAGCATAGAGATGAGCAAGGGTGATCAAGGGATTTTGAAATACTGCTTTGGGAATTGTTTTTTGGCCAGTGAGTTGGATTTACTACGTTTTTCATGCATTTAGATCTGGATGAGTGATTTATTGTAACAACCCTGTATTTTATAAATATTCTTAAATTGATTTTTTCCAGATTCAAAAGCTTTATTTATGAAAAAGAATAAATTTTGTTATTTTAAATATAAACTTTGACTTTGATGTGGATTAGAATTTCAAATATGACTAAATTTAATATTTCCTGAAAATGTGAATTTTGGTCAATAGTCAAACTTTGACTTTTAAGTTTAAATTTTAAATAGTTTGAAATTATAAATTTTATCTTTTATTATGAAAATAGATTTAATAACTTGAACACTACTTTTCGTTTCGTTGAAAACGGAGTTAAAATGTAAAAGTTATGTACATTTCAATTTTTAGTATAATTTGTTTATTTGTGCAATTTTGCCTATTTTAAATTTTATAAATCATATTTTCTTTCTTATATTTTGTTTTAATATGTTTTTTTATGTATATTTTTGTCTTTTTATATTTCAAAAATAATAATAGAATTTTTCCAATGTTTACTGTGTTGATTTCCTATTTTTAAAGGCTATTTTCTTATTTTCTGCTATTTTCTTCATTAAAATTATATTTAAATTAAATTTTATATATTTATTTTGTGAATATATTTTTATTTTATGTTATTATTTATGTTTAGAAATATATTACAAGCTCATATGAATTTTTCTAAAATTTATTCTATTCAATTTCAAATTTTCTAGACTAGTTTACTATTTTTAGCTATTTTCTTAATTTAACTTTATATGATTGATAAATATTTATATAAACATTATATTTTGATAAAATTTCGAAATTTTATCTGGGATTTTTTTTTCCAGAAATATAAAGTTATAAAAATAAATTAAAGTAATATGAAAGGCCCTAAACCTTCTATCTTCCTATGGGCTTTTATAGTCCACTTTTTTTACTTTTTAACCTAACCTTTCACCAATTAACCCTAACTATTCCTCATTCCTTTTTTTCCAGCCATCTTTCTCTCGTTATTCACGAATTTTCAAGCTCCAAAACCGTAAAAAAGTCATGGCCTCCATCTTGGAAAATAATTAGGTAAATCCCTCTTTTCTTTCTACCTTTTTTTCTTACTTTTTCTATGCAATTTTGCCTTGTTTTCTCCCTTGTTTAGATCGGCCTCTCCCCCTTGTTCCACGGCCACCAACTCCTTCCATCTCTTCCAGACCACCACCAGCATCTACCCCACCAGATCTGACCATGGCCGAACCCCCTTGATGGCCAAACCCCTCAAACTACAACCTAGATGCCTAGATCCATGCTTATTTCACCTCTACATGCTCATCCACTTCAACCACCACCCAAACCACCACCATAGCCGCCACCACTCCCCTGACTTGACCTCGACACACCCCACCCCACCTCTGTCCAGTCATGACACACCACAGGCTGAGCCCAATCCCCATGGTCGAGCCCTTGTTTTGACCAAAAACCACCTAGTTGCCTTCAAAACCACATCACCTCCTCATGTACAAACTCCACCTTGTCTTGCCTTGAACCCGAGCTATGTTAGCCCAAACCTGACCCAAAACTTGACCACATCTGAACCACATCAGACCCCAAAGCCATACCAAACAATAGAGAAGGCAAAGCAAAAGACTGCGTAGTCGTATCTCCTTTTATTTCAATGATATTGCATTTTAAAGTCGTATTGAATTTTGCTGTTTTGATTGTTTGTTTTGGGTTGTTCACAAGAGTTGTAGATTCGATTTGCTCTCCACTCAAGTCCGTAGTCTTGTAATCATGCTTTTGTTTCCATTGTGTCATTGGTTTTGATATCTCCCGCACAAACATGTGAGTTATTCTCACCAGACAATATGTACCTATATAACTAGTAAATTGACACCCTGTGAATCTGTAGAAATATATTATCATGTTATACTTGACTATGTTTTGATCATATGATGTTTATACACCTGTTATATCATATGTTACTGTTATTTAATGTTATTCTGTTATTTATATGAGTTATCACCATTGCAAGTTCCCTGTAGACTAGAATCACTATGGGTTGAAATGATACATACCCGAACGGACTTTAGAATAGGGAAAAATCGTTATGGGCTGAAATGATAGGCCTGAATGGTTTTTATTTAATTTATTTTAACTTGGGATTGCGGGTTTGAAATGATAGAACCCGGATTTTTCTTTTTAAACTGCGGATTGAAATGATACATATCCGTATCACTTGACCTAGGCTAGAAAACTATATACAGGCCCGTGGTTATTTTATAAAGTGTTCTGAATATTTTTAAGTATTTTAAAAAATATAAATTTATGAAATTTGATTTAAGCAGATTTTGAAATATTTTGAATTAAAGAAATTATGATTTTTCTATGTGTTAAAAATGTAATTAATGAATGGTTTAACTGAATTTTTGAAATATAACTTAAGTTGGAAATTTGGAATTTTGGTTAAAAATGATATTTAAGTTATATAAATAAAATGGATATTAAATTTTATTTGGAAATGCTAAATATGATAATTTGATTAAATTTGAATTTAAGTGATTTATTAAAGTATTATTGATTTTTCTATGAATTTAAGAGGTTAAATAAATGAATGTTTAAAAGTGATCTTTTAAAATATAACTTGACTAGGAAATGTGATATTTGGTTTTAATTAAAGGTTTAAGTTAATTAAAGAAAATTGGAAATTTAGTTAAATTGTGAAATGGTAAGTTAAATTTGAAGTGTTAAGTTTATTTTTTGAAATGTGAAGAATTGGACACTTTTACACTAAAATTTATTAAGTACATTGTTGAAAATTGGATTTGATTATAAGAAATTTATTGTGGAAAGATATATGTTAAATGATATGTAAATGAACATTTTAAATGTTAAAATATGATTTTTAAAATGTTTATGTGTTTTAAATTAAAGTTATTTAATTGCTGGAAATACACTAACACTTGAAATTAACTTTTAATAGCATTCAGAAATGCTATAGATTCTGTTTTGAACTAAAATTGTGTAAAAAGAGCTATTACAGCATTTCTGGAATGCTGTAGTTGCTGTAGTTGAACTTATAGGCTAATATTGAACTCGGGCCTATTATAGCATTCTCTGGAAATGCTATAATGGTCTGCAGTCTATGTTGAAATCAAATTTAACCTTTGTTTTGAAATCTGAACTACCGCAGCACTTCTGAAATGCTGTCTTTTCTATTTTGAACTATAATTCAACTTAAAACTGAGTTTTAACAGCAGTTTTAAGTGCTGTCTTTGCTGAATTAAAAATGTTTTCAAATATAACTTATAGCAGTTGTTTTTAAATGCTGTGAAAGGCTGAAATTTTAATAATTATGGTTTTTGACTTGGTAAACGAACTCAGAATGGTTTGAAACTTTGGAAATTGAATACTTGATTTGAAAATATAATAATTACACTTTTAAAAGGTTTAAATGAATTATTTTGATTGGAATATAAACTATTTAAAGGTGATTTGAAATGATAGTAAATGAACGATATCTTTGAATTTAAAAGGTATTTAAAGTTGAATATTTGGATTTGAACTGATATAATATTTTATTATATTAAAATGATTTGAAATGAAGTTTTGAAATGATATGAAAATTTAAATATATGGAATGGTTTGGAATTGATTTAATCTTTATTTTTATAAAGATATGGTTTGACATGATATTTTATTTCGAAGTAAAGTATTGTTTTTAAAAGTTATAACCACGGGTTATAATAACGATTGGTTGGCAAAGAGACCGGGATCAGATATGGACATACTCTCTGTCGATACCGAAAACCACTTTGACAACCGTGTACGCGGTGGAGATTCCAGAATGAAGTAGGATGGTGGCGACGTTCTTAAGGTATGTTACGTGGACCCAACTCCCGTGAGTTGGCATAAGGTGGCTAAACAGGAGCGATCTCGGACCAGTGAGGTAGCACCTCTTCTCGGACATATTTCTTCGATATTATACTCTTACTTGTGATTGATTAGATGGCCATCCTCTGATTTGGGAGTGTTGTTCGAGATGGACGATAGTGGCTGCTATGCGCTCCATCAGTCCGTGTGCGTAATTGGTATATCTACCCTGGCATTGCCTAGTTGTGCCGTGTCACCTACCATATCGAGCTTTACTACGATTTGTGATTTCTCCCATAGCATGTGGAGTATCGAGGGTGGCCCCCATTTTGGGAGTATACTAATACTGGATATACTACTAGGACTATTACGTGTTAAGGTGGAAAATGTAAAGCCTTAATGCTATTTAAAAGTATGTTTATTTTATATTAGACATTATTATAATATCGAATATTACTACATAGTAGATAGTTAACGGATCCTTAAAGAATGGGTGATCCCAAGCATTCTTTAAGTTACTTGTACCTTATTACAGTTCACTTGAGTTGGTTTACATTATATAAGTATATATTGTCCTGACTCGAGTGTTTTGTGTTTTGCTTTACGCTCGGGTCAGCCTGAGTTATTCACAGATTTGGATTTCCACTCTCTTGGAGATTTGAATCGCTGGAGATTATCTGCTTGTCATGTCCTATCTATTTCAATTCCGTTGTTCTATTCAGCTTATACTTGGTTATTTTATTGAGACTTTTGTTGTACTCTATTTCTTCTGTTGTATCTCATGTAACTCTGACATATTTAGATAGTAGCTTCATGAACTACTATTTCTTTTACTTCCGCTGCATTATTTTACTCCGTGTCTGTGATCTGTGATTATATTTATTTATTGTATATTCTGATATTTGCCAAATTTTATTTACAACGCGGTATTTTGAGCAATTCAATTTCGGCATGTGTGTCTGCCTATGCACTTATAATGGATGCGAATGGTTGAAAATATTGGGTCGTTACAGTTGGTATCAGAGCTTTGGCTTTGAGGAAAAACTCAGCATATGGAGTAGATTTATTTACAGAATCACTTTCGTTCGAGTTTGAATCTTTTCCTCTTGATTCGAATTTCCTTTGAATTTTTGGAACGTTCCCTGCGGCTCCAAAATTCATTCTTGTCCCTCACTATTCATCTTCTTTTGATTTTGGAGTATCACATAACTCCACTTCGAATGATCTTTATAGTGAATTGGCTGTCTCGCCAATATTCTAATTTTCTGGTAAAGGGGAAAACTCCTTTACAAATTTGTATCGATTCACCAGAAATTTATATCTATCCTTGGTTTAGATGCTAATGTCTTTGGTTATTCCAAACTCTATCTCTTGAGATCGGATGTAGATTTACCCTAGAAAAAAATACACATTTGATCTTATTCATTAAGTCACGGTTGACCCGATTAAGGTTGCCCGCGATTTATTTAAGCTTACCCATCTCCCTATTTTGTTATTTAATCATCTTGTCTTTTGTTCCAAACTATCTCCAAACATTTTTAAATTGTACTTGTAAATCTATGTTTTGTTTTATATATTGTGTTGTTTGAGTTGTTGATGTTGATTTGGGCTTCCGATCGATTTGTCTGATCAACGCTATCGATAAGATTTCTAAAACACTTTGACAGAACAAACTGACACAATATTATTTTATAAAAAAAAATTGTTTAATGAAATAAATTTTGATATAAGTAAATTTATGGAACTTAATAAATTGATTTAAATTGATAATTTGAAATGATAATACTTAATTTATCATTTATTGTTCTACAAATGAATTTATAAATAGTTGTTTATAAATTGATTTGGGAACTGAAATGAATTTGAATCAAGAATTTGAGAATTCAAGTTTTCGATGGTTTCAAACCTTGTGTTTTCAAGTTTTAAAAGGATATATTATTTAAAGTATTTCGAATAGAAATTTTGTTTTCAAAGGATTTTAAAGTTTAAAAATTTAGTGCTCTTCTCTTTGTCGCTGGAAAATAATTTCCGTGATGACTACAGCATCATCGACGTTCATTTTCGAGTTTCGAAGTGAAGAGACTGTTCTATAGTCTTGCTACAGCTTTATTTTGGGGAATTTAATTGATTTGAATTTCTAAAAGATGATTTGATTATAAAATATATAGATATATGATTTAAAATTTGATTTGACATATTATGTATGTATAATTAATTATCGCTAAATGGTTTGAAAGGAATCGGAAGTTTAATTCTTAAATTTTATTTTAAAGAATAATTTCAGTTATAAGAAGAAAACCAAATTTTTGAATAAATGATTCAAACTTGAGATAATTGAATTGGAAAGTTTTATTTGTATAACACACAATTTCATTCCAATATAACTTACCTAAATTACACAGAAGTTGAATATGAAATAGGATAATATACAATATAAAAAGGCTTTTATAAATAAAATTTAAGTGGTTATAATAAATTTTATACACTTAAATTTTAGTTATAAAAGATTAACAGAGGTAAATAGTGAAAAAGGAATTTAAAGAGATTTTATTTAAATAACTTAATAATCAATTTGATTTAAAATGGAACCTTAAGTCTAACCTAGGAATTTTAATAAAGGTTATTTCCTAAAATGAATATGTTGTATAATAAATAATGTATCTTTGAATAGATAAAATAAAATACATTTGAATTGGACATTTTGTAATAAAGTTTATTTAACTTGAAATCATAGTTTAATTGATGTCTAAATGAATAAATGTGTAAAGAAATTTGATTGTTATATTTGCTATGATAAATATTTTATTTATGAAATAGATATGTCTTGAAAAATGAATAATTATGATTTAAATAGTTAAAATGTATTTTAACATCACAAAAATTTGATAATTGAGAATTTGGTTTCCAAATGGAATTTTAAATGTAAATTATTAAAGGAATATCTATTTATGAAATGGGTATTTTAAAATAAAGTGTTAGGTCATGTGTTAAATTAAGAGTTAAGTAAAATAGTGAACTTTTGACTTAATAAACGAAGTATAGTTTAAATTGGATATTCCATTCATAAAAGTTTGTTTTAATAAGTTATAAGTTAAATGATATCCAAATGAATATTTCTGATATTAAACTAATTTGAAATACTAATATATCTACTGTAGCATTTTATAAGTGCTGCTATTTTTAAAAGACAATGTTTTGGAAATTTTTATAATTGAATGAACTTAGAAATGTTACAAATTTAAAATGAATATTATTTGACCTTGAATTAAAATATTTTAAATGAAGATTATTTTAAAAGGTGTTATGATTTTCTAAGTATTATGTTTTTTTTTAGAATAACATTTCCAATGTGTTATGATTTTAGTAGTATGATTTCCAAATGATAAACACCTCTAAATTGTTATGATTTCAAAGTATTATGATTTCAAAGCATTATGGTTTCAAATTATTATCTTATTTTGTTTTTCAAGCCATCTTTTGGTTGTCCTTATTTTCCCTCATCTTGCTACAGACTGGTATAAGCATCTTTCTATACTCTTTCTGTTTAGAAATCTTTCTGCAATCTTTGATAATCTTTGTTACTCATCCGGATATGAACACTGTTTTCCATTCATAGACTGTCGGTCAAGTGAAAAGGGAGATTCAGACTCTAGAGGATCTTTTTCGTGTTTGTGTTCTTGATTTGATCACCCCATTTTGTCAAACTTACCTATAACAATAGTTATCAGGTGTAATTCCAATCTTCTTATCATCTTGTCTTAATTCTATTTCATTCTATCTTTTTCTGTGCTTTCCCGTGCCTCGTTCCTTTTCGGGGATGAAAAGTTTTGAGTGGGGGAGAGTGTAACAACCCTGTACTTTACAAATATTCTTAAATTGATTTTTTCCAGATTCAAAAGCTTTATTTATGAAAAAGAATAAATTTTGTTATTTTAAATATAAACTTTGACTTTGATGTGGATTAGAATTTCAAATATGACTAAATTTAATATTTCCTGAAAATGTGAATTTTGGTCAATAGTCAAACTTTGACTTTTAAGTTTAAATTTTAAATAGTTTGAAATTATAAATTTTATCTTTTATTATGAAAATAGATTTAATAACTTGAACACTACTTTTCGTTTCGTTGAAAACGGAGTTAAAATGTAAAAGTTATGTACATTTCAATTTTTAGTATAATTTGTTTATTTGTGCAATTTTGCCTATTTTAAATTTTATAAATCATATTTTCTTTCTTATATTTTGTTTTAATATGTGTTAATATGTTTTTATGTATATTTTTGTCTTTTTATATTTCAAAAATAATAATAGAATTTTTCCAATGTTTACTGTGTTGATTTCCTATTTTTAAAGGCTGTTTTCTTATTTTCTGCTATTTTCTTCATTAAAATTATATTTAAATTAAATTTTATATATTTATTTTGTGAATATATTTTTATTTTATGTTATTATTTATGTTTAGAAATATATTACAAGCTCATATGAATTTTTCTAAAATTTATTCTATTCAATTTCAAATTTTCTAGACTAGTTTACTATTTTTAGCTATTTTCTTAATTTAACTTTATATGATTGATAAATATTTATATAAACTATTATATTTTGATAAAATTTCGAAATTTTATCTGGGATTATTTTTTTTTCCACAAATATAAAGTTATAAAAATAAATTAAAGTAATATAAAAGGCCCTAAACTTTCTATCTTCCTATGGGCTTTTATAGTCCACTTTTTTTACATTTTAACCTAACCTTTCACCAATTAATCCTAACTATTCCTCATTCCTTTTTTTCCAGCCGTCTTCCTCCTGTTATTCACGAATTTTCAAGCTCCAAAACCCTAAAAAAAGTCATGGCCTCCATCTTGAAAAAAATTTAGGTAAATCCCTCTTTTCTTTCTACTTTTTTTTCTTACTTTTTCTATGCAATTTTGCCTTGTTTTCTCCCTTGTTTAGATCGGTCTCTCCCCCTTGTTCCACGGCCACCAACTCCTTCCATCTCTTCCAGACCACCACCACCATCTACCCCACCAGATTTGACCATGGCCGAACCCCCTTGATGGCCAAACCCCTCAAACTACAACCAAGATGCCTAGATCCATGCTTATTTCACCTCTACATGCTCATCCACTTCAACCACCACGCAAACCACCACCATAGCCGCCACCACTCCCCTGACCTGACCTCGACACACCCCTCTCCACCTCTGTCCAGTCATGACACACCACAGGCCGAGCCCAATCCCCATGGTCGAGCCCTTGTTTTGACCAAAAACCACCTAGTTGCCTTCAAAACCACATCACCTCCTCATGTACAAACTCCACCTTGTCTTGCCTTGAACCCGAGCTATGTTAGCCCAAACCTGACCCAAAACTTGACCACATCTGAACCACATCAGACCCCAAAGCCATACCAAACAATAGAGAAGGCAAAGCAAAAGACTGCGTAGTCGTATCTCCTTTTATTTCAATGATATTGCATTTTAAAGTCGTATTGAATTTTGCTGTTTTGATTGTTTGTTTTGGGTTGTTCACAAGAGTTGTAGATTAGATTTGCTCTCCACTCAAGTCTGTAGTCTTGTCATCGTGCTTTTGTTTCCATTGTGTCATTAGTTTTGATATCTCCAGCACAAACATGTGAGTTATTCTCACCAGACAATATGTACCTATATAACTAGTAAATTGACACCCTGTGAATCTGTAGAAATATATTATCATGTTATACTTGACTATGTTTTGATCATATGATGTTTATACACCTGTTATATCATATGTTACTGTTATTTAATGTTATTCTATTATTTATATCAGTTATCACCATTGCAAGTTCCCTGTAGACTAGAACCACTATGGGTTGAAATGATACATACCCGAACGGACTTTAGAGTAGGGAAAAATCGTTATGGGCTGAAATGATAGGCCTGAATGGTTTTTATTTAATTTATTTTAACTTGGGATTGCAGGTTTGAAATGATAGAACCCGGATTTTTCTTTTTAAACTGCGGATTGAAATGATACATATCTGTATCACTTGACCTAGGCTAGAAAACTATATACAGGCCCGTGGTTATTTTATAAAGTGTTTTGAATATTTTTAAGTATTTTAAAAATTATAAATTTATGAAATTTGATTTAAACAGATTTTGAAATATTTTGAATTAAAGAAATTATGATTTTTCTATGTGTTAAAAATGTAATTAATGAATGGTTTAATTGAATTTTTGAAATATAACTTAAGTTGAAAATTTGGAATTTTGGTTAAAAATGGTATTTAAGTTATATAAATAAAATGGATATTAAATTTTATTTGGAAATGCTAAGTATGATAATTTGATTAAATTTGAATTTAAGTGATTTATTAAAGTATTATTGATTTTTCTATGAATTTAAGAGGTTAAATAAATGAATGTTTAAAAATGATCTTTTAAAATATAACTTGACTAGGAAATGTGAAATTTGGTTTTAATTAAAGGTTTAAGTTAATTAAATAAAATTGGAAATTTAGTTAAATTGTGAAATGGTAAGTTAAATTTGAAGTGTTAAGTTTATTTGTTGAAATGTGAAGAATTGGACGCTTTTACACTAAAATTTATTAAGTACATTGTTGAAAATTGGATTTGATTATAAGAAATTTATTGTGGAAAGATATATGTTAAATGATATGTAAATGAACATTTTAAATGTTAAAATATGATTTTTAAAATGTTTATGTGTTTTAAATTAAATTTATTTAATTGCTGGAAATACACTAACACCTGAAATTAACTTTTAATAGCATTCAGAAATGCTATAGATTCTGTTTTGAACTAAAATTGTGTAAAAAGAGCAATTACAGCATTTCTGGAATGCTGTAGTTGCTGTAGTTGAACTTATAGGCTAATATTGAACTCATGCCTATTATAGCATTCTCTGGAAATGCTCTAATGGTCTGCAGTCTATGTTGAAATCAAATTTAACCCTTGTTTTGAAATCTGAACTACCGCAGCACTTCTGAAATGCTGTCTTTTCTGTTTTGAACTATAATTCAACTTAAAACTGAGTTTTAACAGCAGTTTTAAGTGCTATCTTTGCTGAACTAAAAGTGTTTTCAAATATAACTTATAGCAGTTGTTTTTAAATGCTGTGAAAGGCTGAAATTTTAATAATTATGGTTTTTGACTTGGTAAACGAACTCAAAATGGTTTGAAACTTTGGAAATTGAATACTTGATTTGAAAATATAATAATTACACTTTTAAAAGGTTTAAATGAATTATTTTGATTGGAATATAAACTATTTAAAGGTGATTTGAAATGATAGTAAATGAACGATATCTTTGAATTTAAAAGGTATTTAAAGTTGAATATTTGGATTTGAACTGATATGATATTTTATTATCTTAAAATGATTTGAAATGAAGTTTTGAAATGATATGAAAATTTAAATATATGGAATGGTTTGGAATTGATTTAATCTTTATTTTTATAAAGATATGGTTTGAAATGATATTTTATTTTGAAGTAAAGTATTGTTTTTAAAAGTTATAACCACGGGTTATAATAACGATTGGTTGGCAAAGAGACCGGGATCGGATATGGACATACTCTGTGTCGATACCGAAAACCACTTTGACAACCGTGTACGCGGTGGAGATTCCAGAATAAAGTAGGATGGTGGCAACGTTCTTAAGGTATGTTACGTGGACCCAACTCCCGTGAGTTGGCATAAGGTGGCTAAAACAGGAGCGATCTCGGACCAGTGAGGTAGCACCTCTTCTCGGACACATTTCTTCGATATTATACTCTTACTTGTGATTGATTAGATGGCCATCCTCCGATTTGGGAGTGTTGTTCGAGGTGGACGTTAGTGGCTGCTATGCGCTCCATCAGTCCGTGTGCGTAATTGGTATATCTACCCTGGCATTGCCTAGTTGTGCCGTGTCACCTACCATATCGAGCTTTACTACGATTTGTGATTTCTCCCATAGCCTGTGGAGTATCGAGGGTAGCCCCCATTTTGGGAGTATGCTAATACTGGATAGACTACTGGGACTATTACGTGTTAAGGTGGAAAATGTAAAGCCTTAATGCTATTTAAAAGTATGTTTATTTTATATTAGACATTATTATAATATCGAATATTACTACATAGTAGATAGTTTAACGGATCCTTAAAGAATGGGCGATCCCAAGCATTCTTTAAGTTACTTGTACCTTATTACAGTTCACTTGAGTTGGTTTACATTATATAAGTATATATTGTCCTGACTCGAGTGTTTTGTGTTTTGCTTTACGCTCGGGTCAGCCTGAGTTATTCACAGATTTGGATTTCCACTCTCTTGGAGATTTGAATCACTGGAGATTATCTGCTTGTCAGGTCCTATCTATTTCAATTCCGTTGTTCTACTCAGCTTGTACATGGTTATTATATTGAGACTTTTGTTGTATTTTATTTCTTCTGTTATATCTCATGTAACTCTGATATATTTATATAGTAGCTTCATGAACTAGTATTTCTTTTACTTCCGCTGCATTATTTTACTCTGTGTTTGTGATCTGTGATTATATTTATTTACTGTATATTCTGAGATTTGCCAAATTTTATTTACAACGCGGTATTTTGAGCTATTCAATTCCGGCATGTGTGTCTGCCTATGCACTTATTATGGATGCGAATGGTTGAAAATATCGGGTCGTTACATTTATATCTCTCACTCTACTATAGATGTTAATATAATTAGAAATGTTTCTAAAATGTTTTCAAAGATGAAAATGTTGTTTTTGACTAGACCTACACTTAAGCATTATTAATTAACGAATTCTAAATGTTTTAAAATGAATTTGCTTGATTTTGTACATATTTTCTTATGGATACTCGATTCAAGGTAATATGCTAGATTTAGGGTTTGTTAAATCCAAAATTGATTGTATATACATGTTATATGTGATGCATGTATTGTATTGCTTGAAATATGTGTGTGTTTATGGTCGCATTGGACGAAATGTCGATCGATAAGCGATATAGAGTTAGGGAAATGTCCTATGAGATGGGGTCCAGTGCATATGGATTGGCTATTGAGATGGGTCATCCAAAGTAATTTCATGAATGGTGGAAACTGGATCAATGGAACAAAGCATATAAAGTAGTGCTAGAGTTGCAAGAGGTGTATTGATGCAGAGCTAGAAACTCCATGCAAAATTAGACAACAAAACTGAGATGGATCAGAGCTAGATGGCTAGGAGAATGACATAGCCAAAATATTACTACGTAATATCATTAGGCATTGACCCATATGTGTCGATACTGAACGGCGGGGAAGACGATAAATATGCAATGTGCACTTTGGAGAGATGCTTCGGGACTTGAAAGGAGGGGTTATGGTGTCTACTTCGGGAGTTAGAGTGGAGAACATGAGGGGGATTTACCACCAAAAAATGGCTACTGAATGATTATGACTTGGTCGATTTTTATGATTGCTTCAGGCGTAGGGTTTAGATGCACTAAAGGGACTTCAGGCAAGGCTGTGGAGTGTCTTGAGTTGAAAATATCTAGCCATTTTTAGCTAAGTATAAAATAAAATGGGTCGATACAGATCCATATCATTCGGTACTGAACCATTTTATTTTGTGCATAATGACGAGGAAGCCTAGTGGTGTATGCCTCGTCGATCGTAGAACTATTAGGTGGAGTAACGGTGAGATACAACGATGGCTCAATGATCTAGCAAGTGATGGAGATGAAAGGAGATCTATGTTGGGACTTAGCTTGGTTACTTCAAGCTTCACATGGGAATTTGTTGAAGTGACTTTGGGATTTAAACATGGAGGCTTCATAACTTGTTGAATGTCCATAGATGTTTCGGACTTCGATGACTCAATGATAGGAGTTGTGTTGATGACCCATGAAGCAAAGTTCATTGATGTGAACTTGTGAAGTGGACGTTGATGTAGTCTACCATGGAGATGTGTGCTAAGGGTTTCATGAAGCAAAGTTCATAGATCCTATTTGGACTCAAAAAACACCTAGGCAACTATGAAAATCAACCTTTGAATCACAGAGTCAATGAGAAGATGAACCGGTATAAAAAATTGCTAAGTGTCCCTAACTATATATATGGATCAATATCGATCCCCCTATAGGGGTCGGTACCGATCCCCAACCCTAGGGGATATGAAGTCGAGATTTTTTTGGGAGACTCGATCTTGTCGATGAGGTTTTTTAGCTCATCCGAAAGATAATGGAGTGATTGAATACGCCAATAAAACTATTCTTAAGAAACAATTGCACAAAGCGAAAAGAACTTGGGTAGAAGAACTATTGCGTACTCTAGGCATATAGAACTTCTACTAAGATTGCAATGAGGCATACCCTCTTTCATTAACATATGGATGTGAAGCAATGCTTTCAATCGAGGTTGAAGTTCCATATTATTAAAGAATTTCATATGCATTTGATCCTAATTAGGAATGGAGTAAAGAATCCTCAGATTTGATCAATGAGTTAAGGGATGAGGCGGCCATATGAAAGGTCGAATATCAACAAAGGATATCAAGGTATAATAATTCCAAAGTAAAAGGAAGACCATTTCAAAAAGGAGATTTAGTACTCCAAAAAATTATGGCAAAATCCATCAAATGGACTACTTGGACCAAATTGGGATGGTCCTCTTGTTATTCATGAAGTAATTCCATCAGGAACTTATCAATTATGTCGACCCCACGTCAACGTAATAGCATGAACTTCGAATGATGAACATTTAAGGCCATATTACCTTGCAATGGATGAATAAAGAAGATTGAGATAAGCATATCTACGGAATGGATAGTCAAATGAAAGAAAAAAGGAAAAAACTAAATCACTACCAAGGTAGTTAGGGGCAAAGAAAGCCTTTGATTCCACAATAAGGGCCTAATCAAAGCACCTCCTAGAGGGAGGTCAGAGTAAGTCGTTAGTCTCACATAGGATGGCCTGCCCAAAGCATTGCAAGCCTTTGGCCCCACCTAGGTGCCCTGGCCAGATCGCCTCCTAGAGGGAGGAAGGAGTAAGCCTATTGTCACGCCTAAGATAGTCTTGCCAAAGCACCGAACCAACTTTCGGTTATGCCTATAAGGCCTGACCGGAGTGCCACCTAAAGTGAGAATGGGTAAGACTTTGGTTCTGCCTAAGATGGTTAACCAAACACACTGACAAGCCTAAATTGTTTCCTATAAGGTAATAAGGGGCTCAAGCCTAAATCACTACCGGAAGAGTAGTAAGAGGCAAAGAGAATTAAAGCTTAAATCACCATCGAAAGAGTGGAAAGGAGAAAAAGGAATCAATCGAGTAAGTTCAAATCCACCCTAATGATGGGCCAAAGCAATCATCTAGAGGAAGTACAGTCTAACACATTTAATTTCGCGTCATGAAGTAACCTTTAAAGGGGGGTCAAGAATAATCTATCACCGGATGTGTTTCTGGTCTTCTATTTGATATTATAGGTAAACTAGTTTTTAGTCTTCTATACAGATATTACTGCCAAAGAATTTTCTGGTCTTCTATTCAAATATTATCGCCAGATGAGTTTTTGATCTTCTATTTAAGTGATATTATTGCCAGATGGTTTTTCCAGAATTCTATTCAGATTATTATTGCTATAATGGTTTTTTGGTCTTCTATTCAAATTATTATTGCAAGAGTTTTTCTGGTCTTTTATTCATATTATTATTGCCGAATGATTTTTTGGTCTATTATTCAGTTTATTATTACTGAATGATATTTGGTCTTCCATTCAGATTATTATTACCGAATGGTTTTCTGGTCTTGCATTCAGATTATAACTACCAGAGGAATTTTGGTCTCCTTTTCAAATAGAGCTTTGATATTATTGCCAGATTTAATTTATAGTCTTCCTATTGATTAGAATTCAAGTCTTCTTAATCAAATTTGACTTTACCTTAAAAGTATGAAAGCCTCTTTTTATAAGAAAAAGAATATAAGCTAATTCAAGACTTTACTAAATTTGTGAGGGATTGCCTGAAAATAAAATTTAAAGTTAATAATGAAAATCGTCATTTACTTTGTGTTTTCTAGGAAAACAAAATTGAAAAGAAAAATCTTGTAGAGAAGTGGAAAAGTGAAAAAGCTCTTGGTTGCACATTAAAGTGTAAAAAGCTTCTCTTATACAAGGAGGGGGAAAGGTTTCCACGTATTTTCCAAAGGGAATGTGTTGTCCCAAAAAATGATATCGAAGATATGAATAATGCACGACGAAATCCAAATGTCGAAAAGCAAAGGAAGACAGTCAAGGGATTAGATGTTGAAGCCTTTATAATAGCAACTGTTATAAAACATATACAAGCGGCATGAAGCGGGAAGGATAACAAATTCCTACAGCTAACAATGAAGTCGTAAATTAACAATATATAGAAGAGGATATAAAATGATAACCGTGAAGAGAAGGATGCCGTGAGTCTCCCAGGTTTGATGGATGTCACAAATCATTAATACGACATGTATATCAAAGTTCACTAATGTTCATAGAGAATATCGCATATCATCAATAAAGCCAAGAGGTTGCATATCATCAGTATGGGGATTGATGTCGCAAAAAATGAACAAGGCGGGATGTCGCACTTCATCAGTATAACAATGGATGTAGAATATTAGTAATACGAGGAAATATCGTAACACCAATAAAAGGTAAAAGCCGCATGTCGTAAGGATGATAGGAATATCAAATAGCTGCAGTACAACATTGATATCATAAATCACCAACCCTCGTTAAATCGTAAATCATCATCCATCAAAGGTTATTGTAAAACAACCATTTCCAAGAATATGTTGAACACCAACGAAGCAATTGATGATGACAAAGGTCAGGTATTCTAGGTGTCACATGGCAGCCATGACGCCAACTCCAACCTTTATAAATACAGACCCCATGACATTGTAAAAGGGGTGAATCATTTCTTTCTCTTTTTCTCAAATTAAAGATTGTAAACCCTAAACTGAATTAGGACAAAATAAAAAATTGATTTGTAACCTTTGAGACTTATGAACAAATATTTGGACGAATAGTTTAGCATACCTTATTTACTTCAATTTGTGCATGTTTGATTATAATCGAACTTTGAACGTGGACTTGACTTTAAGCTTATAAATAGCACAAGGCCATTTAAGCCCTTGTTCAATTTAATGTTATTTCTCATATTGGCTATCTTGCCTATCAAACATATGAACAATGGATTGTGACTTATGTTACTTACTTATTTTGCGCATTAACGAAAGATTAATGGACTATTGCACACTAAAGCAACTTGCCTATTTTTTTCTTGCACATGTGATATGGTTTTTGACCAATTCTATAACAAGGCCAAAAACCCAAGGGCGTCATGGGACCATTTTAATTGATATCATCCTGTACTAAGTCCTGAATGATGAGCCAATCTTTGGTTTAATATTGCCATCATAACCCTCCAAAATAGTACTATATTGAACAACATTATCGATGTTAGACCAAATTTTGGCTCAGCATGACATCGTAGATGTGATACCAATTTTCGGTCTTACAGTTTCCATTCATCCTTAAAGTACCATTCCACGTTCCTTTCTTTCCAAGATTGAAGCTTTCAAAATTATATCCATGGGCCCCTTATGGATATTCATTCCCATGACTGCATTCAACATCGAGTTATCATCATCATAACATAACTTCATCACCTCGAGTTACCATCATCGAAGTCCTATAGTTTTCATACTTCATCGTGCTACCACATCATAACCAAATGTCAAATGAATAAGCGAACACCTTCAACACGACCTATAGGAACCCTTGAGAAATCCTCGGAAAATTGATAAAGATTGGCCTCTTCAATTCATGTCGGTACCAACTTAATCAGGTCGGTACCAACTTAATCAGTTCAGTACCAATGTGAATTACTTAACCAAAAATTTGGCTAAGTACTCGAGCCCCTATTACTTCCCCTTTGCTTACTTTAAACTTCCCTCCATCATGCCTCCACTCCTCAAGTCCCTTGGCCCAATCCTTTTCCTTGAAAAGTGATTGGTACCAATTAAAAGTGATGGTATTGAGTTGGAGAATTAACCAAAATTTTGTGTTTAAACTCCAGAAGCCCCATTCTTTCGTCCACTTGAAGCATGGTGATGCAGTACAAAAAGCCAAGGGTCTAGGTCGCTCACGACCTAAGGAGTGTGTAGGTCGCTCACGACCTAAGGAGTTAAAGGGGGGAGTGAGTGATGCTGAGAAGAGTAGTTACACAGTCCAATTCGGTGAAGTGTTAGGTCACATACGACCTAACAAAGCTTTTAAGTTGGAGGAACGACCTAACATGTTCTTAGGTCGCGTACGACCTAAGTGTGCAGTACAACATGGTGAACGACCTAACATAACACCAAGTACAGAGCTACGACCTAACGGGTTAGTGGATGGCGAGCTAAAACAAGGAGATAGGTCGCTGGAACGACCTAACATACCTTTAGGTCGCATACGACCTAACAAGATAGGGAAGAAGGTGCTGGAACGAGCTAGCGGGGTGCTCCGACCTAACAGTCTGAAGGGAAAGGTGATTCGACCTAACGAGTTGCGAGCTAAGTTAGGTCGCAAAGGCTTAAGGTCGCAAAGGCTTAGGTCGCGAAGGCTTAGGTCGCAAACAATTTCTGAAGCCGCTTCTGTTAGGTCGCAAACGAAGGGATGCCGTTCATTCTTAGGTCGCAAAGCTCTGGAGGCCATTGATTTCCCTAACTCGCCGTTCTGGAATGCTGTGTGATCTTAAGTCGCGGAAGATTGTAGCCGTAGATTGTTATGCCGCTTTATCAGATGCCGTTCATTTGTTAAGTCGTGGAATAATGTAATTAGGTCGTTACCGACCTAAGTGAGTTGTTTGTCTTTTAACATGTTTGTTAGGACGCGTCTGTACTAGGTCGCAACATTCAAGGTCGAAGGTCGTTTTCGACCTAAGTACTTGTAATATTTTGAAACTTTTTCTGCTGTGTTGAGTTGTAGCCTATAAATAGGCGTGTATGGTCATTTTGTAAAGGTTGTTGAATATTGAATAAAATTCTCTTTTGATTGCTTTGTGCTTTCATTTCAAATTGGTAGTTGAGTGTAATCTCCTATCTCCTCTTTCGGATAATCGAGTGCGCTCGATTCAACGATTGTAGAAGCCGATTCGCGGAATCAAGTGCGCTTGATCAACGCTTGAAGAATTGAAGATCTTTGAACCCGGTATCGTGCGCGATCAACGAGTTCGAGATAGCTAGAGTTCGGTATCTTCGGATCAACGAATTCGGGCAATTCAGCATTCATCAATCCATCGACTGCTACTTTCACCGATCTACATTGTTTTGAATTATCCGCTGCGTCAGTTTTTGGCATCAGAGCCTGTTCTAGCCAATCATAGCTAGATCGAGACTAGGAGCCTAATCATTTGAAGACTTTTGAAGTTTGAAGAGAAGCCGAGTGCTTGAAGTGTAAAGCCGTGGCCGAGAGGAAGAAGAGTTCATCTTGTTCGAAGTTGTTTGATCAAAATTTGCATTGGAGGCCGAAACTTTGTCCATCGTGTTCATCGCGATTTGCTACAAAGTGGAAGTTTTCGATCCGTTTCATTTTGGATCAAAATCCGGAAAGTGTTTGAATTTGAAGTGTTTGAGAATTTGTGAAGTTTTCAAGTATGCCGCCAAGAAGAGCTAATCGCCACCAAAACGTAGAAGCTTTATATCGAAGAGAAGAGGCTGATGAGATGGAGCAAAGAATCAATGAGAATTTTAGCGAGAAGCTTAATGAAGGAATTGGCCGATTAGAGAAGCTTATGACGGAGATGAATCAAAATCGGAGAAGGGTTTCACCAGAATCTAATCATGGAGGTAGTAGAGTCTCGCCACAGTCCAATCGAGACCGAAGTATTGAAAATGATCAAGGGCGTGGGAGGAACGTGAATGATCGTGAACGGAGAAATGTTGATAGAAGGGATGATGGTGAAAGACGTAATGGTAGTAGAGATGTTGGTGGTCAGAATCGACATCGTTATGCATCTGATTTTGAAGAGGAGTATGATTGTGGTAGTATTCAAGGAAGAGGTCAAGGAAGAAACTATTCTGAGTATGATCACAAGTGGGAATCGGGGATGAAGACAGAAATTCCTGAATTCAAGGGTGGTATGCAAGCAGAGGAGTTTCTAGATTGGGTGGCTAATGTTGAGGAGATTTTTGATTTCAAAGAAGTACCAGAACATCGTAGAGTGAAGTTGGTTGCTACGAGGCTGAGGGGTAGAGCTTTGGCATGGTGGCAGCAAACCAAGCTTACACGTGAACGTATGGGAAAGTCAAAGATTGAATCTTGGGAAAAGATGAAGAAATTGATGAAAGCGACATTCTTACCTTATAATTATCAATCGCTTATGTATCAGAGATTGCAGACCTTGAGACAAGGAACGAAGTCTGTGAATGACTATGCTGATGAATTTTATCAACTCATTGCAAGGAATGATATTATGGAAACAGAAGAGCAGCTGACATCTAGGTTCATTGGAGGATTGAGAATGCAGATTCAGGATATGGTCAATATGTTCGATCCAAGATCTGTAGCGGAAGCACATCAGAAAGCGTTGGCTTGGGAAAAACAAGGGAGACGAGGAGGTGGTGTGTTTACTAATTCTAACAATCAAGCGAAGGGTGTTGGAGGAAATTCTAATGTTTCTAAACCTATCAGTAGACCAGTGGTGAAGGAGGCTGAGAAGACAAGGGTTAACAATGGTTTCAAATGTTACAATTGTCAGGAAGTGGGTCATAAAAGCAGTGAGTGTCCAAAACCAAAGAAGAGAACCATGATTGCAGAAGTTGACGATGAGGATGTTGATGAAGATTGTTCTAATCCAGCTGAGGAGGATGAGCAGGATATTGCGTCAGGAGACGAAGGTTGTAACCTAATGCTGAGGAGATCGTGTTTAACACCGAAGCAGGAAGAAGCTAGTTGGTTGAGGAGTAATATCTTTCAGTCAACATGTACTATTCTGGGGAAGGTGTGTAAGTTTGTGATCGACGCAGGAAGCTGTGATAATATTATTTCAACCGAAGCTGTGACGAAGTTGAAATTAAAGACAGAGAAACATCCGAGTCCATACAAGTTAGCATGGTTGAGAAAAGGAGGAGAAGTGAAAGTGGATAGACGAGTTCGTGTACCATTCTCTATTGGGAAGAAATACAAAGATGAAATATGGTGTGATGTAGTAGAGATGGATGTTTGTCATTTATTATTGGGAAGACCATGGCAGTATGATCGAGCAGTACAACATGACGGTCGGACCAATAGCTACAGTTTTATGTTTAAAGGCACGAAGATTATATTAGTTCCAAAGAAGAGATCACAAGAAGAAAGTAAGTCCGAAGAAATCGAAGAGCTGAAGACTTTATTGACTTTGAAGGAGTTTGTTAAAGAAGTTGAAGAAGAACCGGAAGTATTCTTGTTGATTGGACGTGAGAGTAGTGAAGAAGTTGAAATTCCTGAAGAAGTTAAACCAATCTTGAAAGAATTTGACGATGTATTTCCAAAGGAGTTACCAACGGAGTTGCCACCGTTGAGGGATATACAACATCAGATAGATCTTGTTCCAGGTGCTGTGTTGCCACACAGACCACATTATCGAATGAGTCCGAAGGAACATGAAGAATTGCGGAGGCAGGTTGAGGAATTGCTTGAGCAGGGGCGTGTGCAGGAGAGTCTGAGTCCTTGTGCTGTACCAGCTTTATTGGTACCCAAGAAGGATGGGACATGGAGGATGTGCACTGACAGTCGAGCATTGAATAAGATCACTGTGAGATATAGATTTCCAATGCCGAGGTTGGATGACTTGTTGGATCAGATAAGCGGAGCTACTATCTTTTCTAAGATTGATTTGAAGAGCGGATATCATCAAATTCGTATCAGACCAGGAGATGAGTGGAAGACTGCTTTTAAAACCAGGGAGGGTCTATACGAATGGTTGGTTATGCCGTTTGGTTTATCAAATGCACCGAGTACTTTTATGAGGGTGATGAATCAGATTTTTCGACCGTTCATTGGGAAATTCGTGGTGGTGTATTTCGATGATATTCTAATTTACAGTGGGAGTCCAGAGGAGCATTTGAATCATCTTAGAGAAGTGCTGATGGTATTGCGACAAGAACAATTCTATGCTGCAACGAAGAAATGCGTGTTCATGACGCATAGTGTTTTATTTCTGGGGTATGTTGTTTCAGAGAAAGGAATACAGGTTGACCAAAGTAAAGTTGAGGCGATCAGAAATTGGCCGCAACCCAAGACGATAACGGAAGTTCGTAGTTTTCATGGGTTGGCTTCATTCTATCGAAGGTTTATACCACACTTTAGTAGTGTGATGGCACCTGTTACAGATTGTATGAAAGACAAACAGTTTTCATGGTCAGAAGAAGCAGGGGTTGCTTTTGGGAAGATCAAGGAAATGCTGACGTCTGCACCAATTCTAGTGCTACCTGATTTTCAGTTAGTTTTTGAACTACATACTGATGCATCCAAGGTTGGGATTGGAGGGGTGTTGAGTCAGAAGGGACGTCCAATTGCCTATTTCAGTGAGAAGTTGTCAGGAGCGAAGATGCGATACAGTACGTATGATGTGGAGTTCTATGCTGTTGTACAATCTATTAAGCACTGGAGACACTATCTGTTTCAGAAAGAGTTTGTTCTGTATACTGATCATGAAGCATTGAAGCATTTACAAGGGCAAGACAAGATTTCAGCGAGACATGCATCGTGGATTGCATATCTGCAACAGTTTACTTTCGTTGTGAAACACAAGTCAGGGGTGACAAATCGTGTAGCTGATGCTTTAAGTAGAAGGAGTCATTTGTTGACAACGATGAAAGTTGAGGTGACTGGTTTTGAACTATTGCCGGAGCAGATTGCAGAAGATTCTTACTTTAAGAAATTTGTTGAAGGGAACAATGAAGGGAAGACTGATGAGTTTATGTTGGTTGACGGGTTTCTTTTTAAAGGAAGTCGATTATGCATACCGGAGGGTAGTCTGAGAATGAAGATTATCAAGGAGTTACACGAAGAAGGGCATGTTGGAAGAGACCGTACCTTACAATTGATTTCACAATCCTACTTTTGGCCATCGATGAGGAAAGAAGTGGAGAGATTTGTTGAGAGATGCCATATCTGTCAAGTTTCGAAAGGAACTGCGACTAATGCAGGTTTGTATATGCCGTTACCAGTACCAACTAAACCATGGGTTGATGTGAGTATGGACTTTGTGTTGGGGTTGCCGAGAACGCAGCGTGGTAATGATTCCATTTATGTGGTGGTTGACAGATTTTCGAAAATGGCACATTTCATTGCTTGTAAGAAGACGGCGGATGCTGTTCATGTAGCCCAGTTGTTTTTCAGGGAGATCTATAGACTTCATGGATTGCCAGAATCTATTGTGTCGGATAGAGATACTCGATTTCTGAGTCACTTTTGGTTGAGTTTGTGGAAACTGGTGGGAACGAAGCTGAAATTTAGTAGTGCTTATCACCCGCAAACGGATGGACAGACTGAGGTGGTTAATCGATCGTTGGGAAACTTGTTGAGGTGTCTTGTTCAAGATAATCTGAAGAGTTGGGATGTGAAGTTATGTCAGGCAGAATTTGCCCATAATCATGCTGTGAATCGAAGTACGGGGTTCAGTCCGTTCCAGATTGTTTATTCAAGTTTACCGAAGGGACCGTTAGATTTAACGATGATACCACACTCGAAGGGGACAATTAAGAAAGCTGCTGATTTTGTTGAAGGGCTGACGGAGTGTCATAAAATCGTTCAAGAACGATTAGAGAAAGCAAATGAGAAATATAAACAAGCTGCAGATTTGAAACGACGAAAAGTTGAGTTTAATGAAGGAGATATGGTTTATGCAGTGTTAACAAAAGATCGTTTTCCAGTGGGCGCGTACAACAAGTTGAAAGCCAGGAAAATTGGTCCGGTGGAAGTTGTGAAACGAATCAATGAAAATGCTTATAAACTGAAGCTGCCAGATGATGTGTATACATCTGACGTATTCAATGTTAAACATCTTGTACCATATCATGGGGAAGAGTTTGTTGGGGATGAAGAAAGTGCAAATTCGAGGTCGAATTTTCCTCAACCTGGGGAGGATGATGCAGTACAAAAAGCCAAGGGTCTAGGTCGCTCACGACCTAAGGAGTGTGTAGGTCGCTCACGACCTAAGGAGTTAAAGGGGGGAGTGAGTGATGCTGAGAAGAGTAGTTACACAGTCCAATTCGGTGAAGTGTTAGGTCACATACGACCTAACAAAGCTTTTAAGTTGGAGGAACGACCTAACATGTTCTTAGGTCGCGTACGACCTAAGTGTGCAGTACAACATGGTGAACGACCTAACATAACACCAAGTACAGAGCTACGACCTAACGGGTTAGTGGATGGCGAGCTAAAACAAGGAGATAGGTCGCTGGAACGACCTAACATACCTTTAGGTCGCATACGACCTAACAAGATAGGGAAGAAGGTGCTGGAACGAGCTAGCGGGGTGCTCCGACCTAACAGTCTGAAGGGAAAGGTGATTCGACCTAACGAGTTGCGAGCTAAGTTAGGTCGCAAAGGCTTAAGGTCGCAAAGGCTTAGGTCGCGAAGGCTTAGGTCGCAAACAATTTCTGAAGCCGCTTCTGTTAGGTCGCAAACGAAGGGATGCCGTTCATTCTTAGGTCGCAAAGCTCTGGAGGCCATTGATTTCCCTAACTCGCCGTTCTGGAATGCTGTGTGATCTTAAGTCGCGGAAGATTGTAGCCGTAGATTGTTATGCCGCTTTATCAGATGCCGTTCATTTGTTAAGTCGTGGAATAATGTAATTAGGTCGTTACCGACCTAAGTGAGTTGTTTGTCTTTTAACATGTTTGTTAGGACGCGTCTGTACTAGGTCGCAACATTCAAGGTCGAAGGTCGTTTTCGACCTAAGTACTTGTAATATTTTGAAACTTTTTCTGCTGTGTTGAGTTGTAGCCTATAAATAGGCGTGTATGGTCATTTTGTAAAGGTTGTTGAATATTGAATAAAATTCTCTTTTGATTGCTTTGTGCTTTCATTTCAAATTGGTAGTTGAGTGTAATCTCCTATCTCCTCTTTCGGATAATCGAGTGCGCTCGATTCAACGATTGTAGAAGCCGATTCGCGGAATCAAGTGCGCTTGATCAACGCTTGAAGAATTGAAGATCTTTGAACCCGGTATCGTGCGCGATCAACGAGTTCGAGATAGCTAGAGTTCGGTATCTTCGGATCAACGAATTCGGGCAATTCAGCATTCATCAATCCATCGACTGCTACTTTCACCGATCTACATTGTTTTGAATTATCCGCTGCGTCACATGGCCCCGAAGTTCTTCAGGCTAAGTCCCGAAGTAACTCCTCTACCAACCAAAACTACAGCCAATCATGCCTAGACATCTACTCCGTAGCAATACAAGGTTAAGCATCAAAATCAATTCTAAAAATTTTCTACATGAAGTATAGACTACCCTTCTCCTCTAGAACCCCTCCTCTATATTGTACACGATTTCGAGCAATTTTGGCCTCCTTTTGCCCAAATTGACGACCACGTCCTAACTAATCTACAAGCAGTTAACAAACATATAGAAGAAATACATGAAATAGCAACCATCATCTATTAGCACTCATTCAATACATACAATTCATCCAAGCACGATTATCTTACATGATATTGCCGATATCTAGTTTTATACAAAAGGCGACAATATGATTCAAAAGAGGTGTGAAACCCATTTAAAATCCATTTCTAACTTCTTAACTTCAGTCATAAGCATATATAAGGGTTAAATTAAAGTTTAAAAACATTGTAACGTATAAATTATATCAAAGACAAAATTTTAACTTTATTAACATGCATAGGATAGTGAGAGATCATAAATCACCTACCTAATACCATAATTACCAATTTAATCTCTAGATTTGAAATGGATAGCAAAAAAATCCGAATTTATAAAATGATGGATCTTCAACTCCCTTTGCTAATCTCCCTTTTAATAATGGTTTAAGGTAAAAATAATATGAAAAATGTGAGCTTTTTGATGAGATTTAATCTAATGGAGGTTTATGACTTTTTTTGGGAAGTGAGAAATGATATGGATCTATCCCAACAGTCTCAATTAGGTATAAATCCAGAAATGGGTTATTTCGCTTATATTTTGGCTTAACTTATCACCCACTAATCTAGCAAACAACAATTCTAACTTGAAGCAGCTATATCTCCTAAACGGTAAGTCCATTTTTCTATTATAACCACTTTACGAAAAAAGAAACCATCATGTCAACCTAATGGAAGTGGTTGCAAACCCTATTTCAAAAGTGATAGGCCTTACAAGAATTTTTGGATACAAACCATCTAATAAAAATTCGAAGAATGTAAATTTTCCCTAGTAGTCATTTCCCAAAAAAAATTGAA
The DNA here is from genome assembly GCA_030737815.1 of Allium fistulosum. Classification (NCBI taxonomy): domain Eukaryota; kingdom Viridiplantae; phylum Streptophyta; class Magnoliopsida; order Asparagales; family Amaryllidaceae; genus Allium; species Allium fistulosum. The sequence goes on from CM060906.1 coordinate 48,292,227, forward strand.
TCATGCGATCTCATATGATTTAAATAATAATATTTTAGGTCATTACAATATCAAGCCCTGATTTCTTGTTTGTTCGCATCCTTGAACACCAAACAATTACATTCACTATAATTTTCACATTTTGTCACACCTTTAAAAATATGAATATATTTAATATATTAATACCCTTTCAAATTTCACACTTAATTAACATTGATCTAATTAATAAGAATAAAACAATATTAATAAGATATCATTTTATTAAAAATAACTAGATTGGATCTAGTGAAACCCACTGGACTTCGTAGGCTCTTTATAATTCTACTAGGGATATTTTTGAAATCTGCCCATTTCACCCATTGTAGAGGCCAATTCGAAAAATTATATCAAAGCCCAAATGGTTTACGCGGTCTAATTAGCTACTTTAGGGCCAACTAATTAAGCCAACCAATATGATGGGTTTTTAGAAAAGTACTATCTAAAATTGGGATTTAGCAATCAAGTTTTCACCCCTCCATGGCTATGGCCTAGCCCAGTGGATGGAGTAAGTCCAAAAGGTTGGCTTAATTGAAATGGTCAAATTGATTTGGCATTGGCCGAATTTTCACAATTAATTATGAAAATTAAAATATATTTAAAATTTAAAATTTAAGTTAAAATATGAAATAAAAGTTTATAAAATTCGTAAAATATTTTTGAAAAATGTTTTGAAAATAACTTTAATAATTTAAAAATTATTTATTATTGATTAATTGGACTAGTCAACATGATAATTAATTGACGGTTAACTAATTTAAAAAAACAAATATAATTGTATATATATATATAGATTGACATTTATCTTAAATCGTATAGGGTAATAACAAAGTAAAATTTTGAATTTATTAAAAATATTTAATTAAAAAAGTTTTAATTAAATGGATATTTATTTGATAAATATATTAATTAGATGTAAATTATTAAAGACATAAATATATAATGATATATGTATATAAAGCTATAAATGTCATAGTAAATATGAATCTTAAATTGTTTAGAATAAATGAAATAAAATTTGAAATTTTAAAATAATTTAATTAATTTATTAGTTTAATTAAATAAGATCATAAGTGGAACAATGAGAAACCCAACTTTGGTCTAAGGGATAAATACATACATATTGTATGTATACCATGTGTAATGATCCATATTTTACATATCCAAGAATCTTAGAATATTATTTTTATATTATTATGGGCTCGTATGATTCTATAACTTTGAGAAATGTCAACTAGTGAAAATTTTCATCCTTATAATTTTTATTGGATAAATTTGATCCCGAAAATCTGTAAGGACTATAGCTTTTGATGGGAGCTGAGTCAAGGTTTAAGACAACTTCTATTGGAAAGATATGATGGTTATTCTTTCCATAGATTAGTCATAATAACTTTTCGGACTTACTGTTTGAAATATATGGTCATTTGAAGTACGAATGGTTTTGGACAGTTAAATGGGTAATTATTGAGGGTTATATTAAGCCCAAAAGACCATTTTAGCATTAGAGCCATATGTAGCTGATGGGATATCCTCTTTTCCATTACACACTTCCCAAAAATAGAAAATTCCTCTATTGATCTCGTCTCTAGCCAAAAAGCATCACTTTGCCTTACTTTAATTAGCTTAAAATGTCATTAGGGAGTAACTAGCAAGGGATTATCTTAATTGCTGAATTAAGCACCTTGGAATTTGTGCATGTACCATTCAACCTCTGATTTGCCTCGAAATCTGGGTGATTTGGTATTTGATACGTGATATACCTCTCTCACTATTCTGTTTATTTTATATCGTAAAAATGTGGTTTTTGATATGATCTTCATAGTTTAAATATTTTAAAACTAGATTTGATGTTAATAACACCTTAAAAATGATTTAAAAAAGATAAATTTGCATTTTAATTCGTTTTAAATCAATTACCAGCAATATTATCATTTTTATATGAAATCAAACCTAGAGAGATATATAATTATAAATCACGTTTGGATGGATTGTATGTATTATTTGGTTGTTAAGTAATGATGTTTGATGATTGTATGAATTGTTATATGATGATGTTTAATGAGTGTATGAACTATACGTTGTGTTTGTTAGTCATTTACGATAATTAGGAATATGGTCGTCATTTGGTGCAAATGAACATAAAAAATGCTCAAACATGATGCGGTTAGAGTATAATGTTGTTTGAAGCCTATAATGACCTCAGTACAGGTCACACATGATATGGAGTTGATTTGATGGGGAAAAATATGGTTAATGGTAGGTATCAAATATGGTATGCGGTGATGATTAAATCATGTCGATGGTGATGGTTTAAGGACTTTGCTTCAAAATGGAGCTTGTTGCACTTAGTGGTTTGGTGGTGAGAAATGCATGTCGAGCTGGAGGCATGAGAGGATGTGATGCATTAGACTAAGAAAAATTAGGGGTCATGGGCACGGTCAGTACCGAGCATTGCTTCGAGTCAAGAGGAACTAGATAAGGCAGTCAATGAATACTCAAAAATTCCAAAATCCATCCATATTTGTATCCGGAATATGAAAATTTCCAATATTTGAAAAATGGATAGAAATGCGGATATGGCCATAACCGCATCCAAAATCATTTGCTTGGTTTTTACCAAGATTATTGTTATATTTTTATGTGTTTTAGTACATAAAATGATTGTCATTTATGATTTTATATAGGTAAAAAAAAATTGATATGATCAAATTTATTATTTGCCACTTAAAATTATTTTTCTTAGCTATTTATTATTTTTTATAATTCTAGTACTGAGATAGATTTATAATGATCAATTTTTATTTATTTATTTATTTAGATTTGTTAGTTGTGAACTGGTCGAAGAATATCCAATAAATATCTGATATCCATCTACATCCGTGCATATGGGTATCCGATATCCGAAAATGAGTTTGGATACAGATAAAGATGTGGCACTATCCAAATCCATATCCAACTGTTTGCATGCCCAGATGGACTTCAAGGTATATGAAGGAAAAATTCAGGTTGAAGGTAGGATGTTATTAGAACGAAGCACTTGGTCATTTTGGCCTAATCCATCATGTTGGCATTGACATGATGGATTATGTTGGTACCAACATTATCGGAGGTTGACCAATAATAACCAAAATTTATAAAGGCATGAGTGATGCCTAGGAGATTGCGTTGTAAACGTTCGGAGTTTGGAGTTCGATTTCGATGTTGTGGCGCGATGAAGGATGATAATAGACAAGTGGGAAATGTTGTAGTGCTTCGATGTGATGGCTTCGAGACTTCGATATGTGGATTCTACGACTGATAAGGGATGCCTAGAAGTGTTATGATGACAACGGCTTGACAGAGATAGTCGTGATGATGATCCTTAAGGACAAGCTCATGGGAGAGAGCTTGTGGGTGGGACGAGGAAGGATTCTCTCATGGAAAGTGGAAAGAAGAAGAGTTGTACTATGGAAAACAAAATATGGAAGGCTTATATTTTGTAGAAATGGAAACAAATGGAGTGAGGATGGGATCAGATATGCATGCAAAGGGGTCATTGATACTTAGAGTATTTCGAACTATGCTCGTAAATTACGCCTATGTAAGGACTCTCATTGGGTATTAGGATGTGTTGCCCAGTTCGAGGAAGGGATCCATATACCATAGATCAAGGAAGCGATTTAGTTTCCAGCATTTGTGTGGCTGGGGTTCGAGCACCTAGAAACCCGGATTTTTCCATTTATCTTTGGAAGATGAATGGCCATATGGTTATCATATATTGAATGCACATGGGTGATAGTGGGGATTGTTCGATGGATGCTATGTTTTTCATGGTTTTTTACCACTCTAGGAATGTCATAGGACATATCTATTATGGATTTGTATAATTACACACTTGATATTGTACTTAGGATGTAGTATATGAAAGAACCATATCCATGGTGCTTTGATGATAATAACTAAACAATAACGTTACAAACAATTTCATAAAGTATATTACAGATTTAGTAAGCAATCAATGGAATAGAAGAATATAAAAGCATGTATCAAAGAATACTTTGCTTCAGAAGAATTTTGAGCTTCAAAAGACTTACAAAGGTGTTAAAAACCAATGGAACATATTAAAGCCAAAAGATATACGTCGAAGAGCTTAAAACAAAAATATTAAGGAGTAAATAAAGATTCACCGAGTCAGTCGACTTAATCCTACCCCAGTCAACTAAACCAGTTGACTGACCTCTATTTTAGCCTTTTTAATATGGCTATGGTTTCTGGAATTTTTGCACTAGGTCAGTCGATTGAATGGAGCTCTCAATCGACTGAACCAATTAGCTAAACTCCTATTCGATCTTTTGATTTTGGCTATGGTCTCGGGCTTGAATTTTACAAAGAGTTAGTCGATTGAACTCCATCCCCAGACGACTGAATTCATAGAAAACTGCTAGTTCCTAAAAAGGTGTCTTTACATCCCTTCGCACCTATGGTTGCTTCTCTTCGTTGATGGACACTTCTGAAAGATAGTGACTCTATTTTAACATCCCAACAACACCTATAAAATTCCCTAACCATCCCTGAATCAAGATATTACTCAATGCAATGAAATTCATAACTAAACTCTCAATCCTAAAAGCATTTACCCTGCTCTTTAAAAAATTCAATTGATCCAAAGAATATCGACTAGTGTGCTTCATCTCCACATCTCATATTCTAGTAGAATAAAATCCTTAACCTCTATACCTCCACTCAATATCATTTGGTTTGGTTATAGGAGTCGCTGTACTAAAAAGCGACAATTTGTATATAGAAGATATATTGTGTCAAGAAGTGGCTTTTTGTTACATTGGTTGTTGAAGTCCTATTCAGTTATTCAGACGGAGTCGTTATAAGATACTTGTTCCTTCGGGTTATGTGAGGGTTGCTTAGTTAATTCTAGAAGGAGTCTGGGACTGAGCTAGGATAGTAGGTTCGAACAATGGCTAGAAGGAGAAGATCCAATTATAGCTCAAAAGCAGTCGAGAAAAAGCAAATTTATGGGAGCAAGCAACCGTCTATAGAATCAAGGTAAATGTTATGTGTGGCTAATCTTAGATCAAAATCGATATGCTTAATTTCTTTATACAGTGATCTTTTACAAATACCTGAAAAATTATTAAAATATTTTAAAGCATCATAAAAGGCAATCTATTGCTTTAGCTAAATTAAATGGCTATGAGCGTAAAATTAGTATTTTAAAGAAAGAGAATAATTTTTTAGTAAAACAAACTGAAGTTTATGAAAATACATTGGAAGGACCTGTTTTACAAAATGAATTTATATTAAAGATAATGATCATTTAAATGATAAATATATTGATCTTTTGGAGAAAATCAAAGTTCTACAAAATAAATACTTTGGAAAATTCTTGAAAAGATTCTAATTCTAAACTTATGCCTTTTGAAAAAGAGAATATTGCTTTAAATGATATGGATGTAGAATTAATTAATGCATGTGAACTTTTAAAAGATAGTAATATTATTTTGCAAAAAGAAATTTGTAATTCTAAAACTATTTTTGATAAACTAAATGAGAAAATCACAATTTCTAATAGAAAATATGATTTATCTTCCCTAATTATGAATACCAAAGCTCACAATGATAGAATAGGTTCAAGCTATAAACAAGACAATTGTAGGAATAGTACTAGATATGCTTTTAAGTATACGTTTTTAATACTTGTGCTAAACATCGAGATAGTCCTAAAACCTTATTTTGTCATGGAAGTTCTCTACTTAGAAATATAAACCATTCTTTGTACAAAACAGATGATTTGTGATTTTAAAATATGGATTCTTGCTAATTCAAGCAAAAACGATAAACAACTGTATATTAGCAACTATTTTGACTTGATTTGAAAAATTATATTTTCAAGGGCTCAACCATATTCACTTGGATATGGATTCCTAAGACATGAACCTTAGATTTTTTAAATATGATTAATATATTAAATACTCATTACTTTTATATATAGTCAACACTGCACATTAAAACAATTTATTATTGAGTTATCTATGATATTCCTTATTTTTAAAATTTATCATACTTTTTGTTAATTAAAAAGGGGGAGAAATAATAAGCATATAAACAAGGGGAGTACGTAGGTATAATTTAAAGAAAACATTACATTTAGGGGGAGTTTTTAACATATAATATTTTTATGATCTTATCTCTTTTTTGTTGATGACAAAGAGGGAGAAGAATATGTACTTTACATGTTTTTATTAGCATAAACTACTTAAGTTGAGGGAAATAAAATTATTATATATAGCATATATTTAGGGAGAGCTATTATTCTCTAATATAAAGTTGTGTGATTATCATCATCAAATAGGGGGGAGAATAAAAAACCATATCGATTGTGTTTTGATGATAACAACCAAACAACAATGCTACTAAAGATTTCATCAAGTATGTTACAGATTTAGTAAGCAATCAATGGAAGAGATGAGAATAAAAGCATGTACCGAAGAATACTTTGCTTTAGAAGAATAAATAAGCTTCAGAAGACTTAAATGGTGTTAACAGACTATCGGAAAACATCAAAACCAAAAGATATACACCGAAGAACTTAAAACAAAAATATGATGGGGTAGATGTAAAGACCCGTAAATTTTTTAATGGTTTCAATTATTGAAATAAAGTGAAATTTTTGAATAATTGGAATATCTAAAATGGAAAATGAAATTCAAACAATTTGAAACAGTTGAATTTGAATAAAAAACTTATTTGTATAATACTAAATTGCATTCTAATATATATAACTTACCTAAAATATTCAAAAAGTTAAAATGTTAGAGTGAATATATAATTAAGGTTATACAAGAAGAAAACTTAAGTAATAAATTATTCAAACCGAAACCTAGCTCTGATACCAACTGTAACGACCCGCTATTTCGTACCATTTGCATCAACACATGTCGGACTTGAATTGTTCAAAACAACAGCTGTAACGACCCGTTATTTCATACCATTCGCATCCACACATGTCGGACTTGAATTGTTTAAAACAACAGATTGTTAATTTATATTTGGCAAAACACAGCATATACAGTAAATAAATCAATCACAGAATCACAGACACAAAGTAATATAACAATAAGCAGCAGAGTAAATAAATAGTAGTTCATGAAGCTACTATATAACATCAGAGTTTGAAATAAAATACAACAGAAATATCAAATACAATGAAGTCTCGAATACAAATAGATGACTTCTCTGAACAAATCAACTGGAAAAGCTGAATAGATAAGACAGATCTTCAAGCAAAGCTCCAAACTCTAAAGGTGAGTCTCAAATGCTGTGACACTCAGTCTGATCCGAGCGTAAAGCAAAACACAAAACACTCGAGTTAGGATTAACATTCTTATACCAATAAATTCAACTCAAGTGAAATATCAATTGACATACAAGTAACTTAAAGGATAGTTGGGATTTCCATCCTCTAAGGATCCGTGGAACTATCTACTATGTAGTAATATACGCTATTATAATATGTCTATAGTAAAGTAAACTATTAAAATAGCATTAAGGAATTACCCATATCCCCCTTAACACATTTTTATAATGCCATAGTCTATACAGATACTGTAAACTCCACCCGCAGGTAGGCTATCAGGGAGCACTCCATAGGTACGACACAAAACAAACTCGTAGAAGGCCCGATAGGGCATGTGACACGGCACTCGAGGCAATGCCAGGGTAGATATGCCATTTGCACTCCCGGACTGGTGGTAACACATAGCAGCTACTACTGCCCACCTCGTGACACACTCCCAAATCAAAGGGTGCACCCAATCAAATCACAAAAGCAATATAATGGTATCGAAGAAATGTGCCCGATAGGAGGAATGACCTCACTTGGCCCGGTATAGCTCCTGTTTTAGCCCCATCAAGCTGACTTACGAGAGTCAGGGCTACGTAAATACCATATAGAATCGTCACCAAACCATCCTACTTCATTCTGGAATCTCCACCACGTGCACAGTTGTTAAAGTGGTTTTCGGTATTGGCAGAGAGTATGACAATATCCGATCCCGGTCTCTTTAACAACCAAACGTTATTATAACATCGTGGTCATTTCATTTCAAACAGTTCATGATTCATATCAAAATATCATATCATTTCAAACTATATCAATTTGGTATCATTATACACTTTAAATCAAATTCATTTGCAAAATCGTAACACTTTCAAAATTATAACCCATTCAAAATCGTAACACTTTTGAAATCATAACATTTGCGAATCATAACACTTTCCACCTAAACAGTTTTGATGTTGAAAATAGTATATATATTAAAATAATTTATAAATTAAAATAGTTTATATATATAATAAAATACTTTATATAATAAAATTAGTTCCTCCAATTTCGCAAATCGATTTAAATAATCTTAAATTCTAAAATTCAATTTGAATCAATTCCAGTTTAACCATTTCAATTTAAAGTTCAAAGACTCAAGTTTAAATATTCAACATTTATAATATAAATTTCATTTATATTTCAACATTTAACTTTAAATTTGTCCAAATTGGAAATTATTCCCTTAACCATTTTTATAACAATTTATTTAAATCCCAATACATATATTTAAATCAATATTAAATATTCAATCTCAATTTTATTCAAAATTGAGAATATTCATTTAATCACTTTTACCGAATCAAGTTATAAACCAAGTTATAATCATATCTTTTAAAAATCTCAAAACTAATAAGTTTAAATCAATTCTTTCTTAAATTTAATTATTAACCAATTTAAATTCCAAGTCAACATTAATTTACCTTTCCAACCTTTATTATTAAAGTTATAAAATCTATATTTAAAATATTAATATAAATTTAAGTAAATACTTAAACATATTATATACTAATTAAATTAAATTTAATTAAATTAAAACTTATTATTAAATATATTTTTATATTAAATATATTTTTATATATTTTTAAAATAAAAAAAATACAAGTAAAATCTTGAAATTTACATTTTTCAAAACTAACTTATAAGTCCAAAACATATTATTTTAAAATCTAAAATTTAAATCTTTATAAAATTAACATTTATATATATATAATATCTAAAAATCAATATTTATTAAACCATATATTTCCTTTCAAAACCTTGGAAATCATTTTCAAAATATATGTAGACCAACGGTGTATGTATATAATTTTCTATCCTATGGTCAAGTGATACGGATATTTATCATTTCAATCCGCAATTTAAATATCTACGGGTATATATCATTTCAAACCGCAATCCCAAAATTTAAAATCAATGAAAATCGCTTGGGTTTATCATTTCAATCCATAACGATTTTCTCCTATTCTACAAGATCGTTCGGGTATGTATCATTTCAACCCATATGGAATTTTATACTATCAGGGAACTTGCAGAGTGAGAAATAATATAACATATCAGCAACACGCATATATCATCAGTGATAAATTAAATAAATATATACAATAGGATATGGTGTCATATCTCACAGGTGAACAATTACAAATAATAGCATATCATATATAGCAATTATATAATTAACAGTTCAATCTAGCAGCATATTCCAATTGTCGTTTCAAGTGAAATCAAATTTTATGAATATAAGAATATTATTCGTAAGTGATTGCTCAGCTTTCGAGACTAGAGAGACTCGACAATGAAATGAGTTACGAATCCAAGCACGAATTCCAAAGCAAAGCAAGATTGGCACGAATTCGACGAAGAAACTAATAGATAAGGAATCGATGAGAATGGATCAAATTAGCTTGATATAAGCTGAACAAAATATACGTTATAATTTTTCTCTCTTTTTTTTGAAAACCAAACTCGCGCATGCTTATATACATATATATACACTAATATGAACTTATACATTATACAACTTTATATATATACACATACAATTAAAATCAATATTATTATAAACCTATATATATATATACTTTGAAATCAACAATAGATATATATAACTAACATATAAGCTGATATATATAAACTTACTTTATTATACTGTATGTACATAAACTCAAACAAATCTATGTAATTTATATACTTGTATGCCACTAGAAATCAATAGGCAAAGGATAGTATAATATATTACAAACAAATTTATGCAAACCAATGTATATGCAGGCTCGAAAGCTGACTGGAAACTACATAATATATACTTATGAACATATTATATTTAAAAAAAAATATTTTCATTATAAATCAATATAAATTTACCTTATCGTAATATTTATAAACTAACCTATCTACACAAGTGTACATGGATATAGAAGGTATATATATCATGTTGTAATATATAATATATATATATATATATTTAAACTCACATACAAATTATACTTTAAGATCAATATAACTTGTAGAAACCCATATATATACAACATATATAGACTGGCAATAAATTTAGCTTGGCTGCCACCATATATATACAACATATATATACTTTTTATAATAGACACTGATCCATAGTTTATATACAATTTATATATATATATAACAGATTATAAAACATATATATACCTATATTTTATATAAACAACACTATCATACTTACATAAATAATATATAGACTAATATACAACTCAGGTAAACTTTTTATATTTTACATAGAATATGCATAACTTATAATATATAAATATATTACCTTGTATAAAAGCATGTGGCTGAGGGGGTGAGTTGGCTTAAGGAAGATGCGTTGGTGGGAAGCATGCTTCCAGAAAGCAATTATTGCTAAATATATAAAATGATACAAAACAGTTTATATAACATATACCTTATATATGTCACGAGTGGACAAGCATGTCTAGTGGAGGCTGGACACGGAGGAAAGAGTAAGAGGGTGATGGCCGGCGATGATTGGTTGTCAAAGTGGGTTGGTCAGAGGGCCGATGCTAGGTAGGAGGAAGATGTTTGGAAGGCTTGGGTCGACGGTGCTATGCTTGACCGTGGCGAGTTGCGTTCTCGGTGTGGTGGAGTTGGGGACTTGCTGCTGCGTGTGTTGGCTCGGCAATGGGGAAGAGAAGGTGGAGAGGCCAAAGCAAGTGGTGGGGCGAAGCTTTGAAATGGCTATGGTGTGGTTGAGTAGGAGAAGAGGGCGGAGGAGGGGGAGGATGAGCAAGAGGGAAGAATTTGAGATCACGTGGAGGCTTGAGGGTATGGAGAGGAGAGAAGACAGTTTACCAACTAAATTATATACGAAAAAAAAATTTATATATAACTTTATATAAAATTTTAAAACGTGAATGTGGACCATGAAGGGACACGACACAGATCTATAAAATAGGAAAGAGAAGGGCAAAGAACTATCAGGGTTAAAAATGAAATGGCACTGTGAATTTAAAAGGTAGAATAATAAAAGTCAGAAACAAAATTAAATACCATACGAACTGTTATATATATAAATGAAATGAAACGGTAGAAAAGGAAAGGTCAAGAAATAGTAAAAGTCGGAGGTTGGGTTTCGGGAAAGTTATGAAAGCAATTTTTTGGATTCCTTGGGCGGCACGTTTCAAATTTGAAAAGTAAAGGAAAGTTAAAAGTCACAAATTTTGGTACCGTTACAACGGATCGAAAATTTCGTTTCCGATACGTACCGGACCTCAAAATACAGGAATAAATATACCATGGAGATTAGCACGACGATGCGAACAGAACGGTACACAGATATCAGCGATCGAATTATAAAAACTCGAATTTTCGCTAACGAAAATGCTACTAGTTTGCCGAAAATAAGATAAACGGAGCAATAAAAATCCAAATTTGACGAAACGAAATATGATGTCTCACTCAGAAGATGATTTACAAATTTATTTTATAAAAATATTCAGGTTTTAGAAATATTTTATTATTATCGAATATTAATTGATTTAAATAAAATTACACAAAAGAATAAACTTCCATATTTTCTAATGAAAATTCATCATTTGCTATGTTTATATAGACGTATTCCAAATATCAAATTTTATTTCAAAATTCAATTATTTAAAATCTCACAAAAATTCAGTTAATTACGTTATCTAAAATCGTTAAAATATCCGGGTTGTTACACTCTCCCCCACTCAAAACATTTCGTCCCCGAAAAAGAAGGAGGTAGAAGAATAAAAACAACCAGAAAGAAAAATAGATTGAAATACAAAATAAAAAATTAATTTAAAACCATATAAAGTACATTTATTTTAAATTTGGTTCATATTCAATTAGTTGATTCCAATTCATTTTATTTAATCAATCAAATTTATTGTGTTCGCATTTGATTGGTTTCATTTCCATATATTTTTATTCAATTGATTTGTTTCAAACTCATTAACATTTATTGCAAAAATTTCACAACCAAATTTGTTTTATTTTACTCATTTATTAAATATATTTGATCAGCCATAGTTAATTCCACCTCAACATTCAACTTCAGATATTCAAAACCATATAGATTTCAATTTTAAATAAATTAATATTCAACAAGTTTAATCCATTTTATTCAACTAATAAATAGTCATTCAATTTAAAACTGATTTTCTTTCATTTTATCAACATTTCTTTCAAACAAATTCATTTTTAAATTAATTCATTTATTTTATCCATTTACCTTCAGCTAAGTTGATTCCACTAAAATTCAAGTTCACTATTCTTAAGTTCATATTTATCTACTTAAATAGTCTTCCTTTCTATTTATTTAATTTATTTCACTTAACATAATTTCAATATATATTAAGTGTATAAACATTTTATAACCATATATTATTCAACAAATAAATTTTCCTTTTTATTATCCAATTTATTATCAAATTTATTATTGGTAAATTACCTTAACAAAATATCATCATTTTTTTTTCAAAATATCATATCCATTTCATAACCATATCAAATCTGATATCATTATTTTCTTAAAATATATTCATTTCAAAATCATAGTACTTTCCAAAATTATAACTCTTTCAAAATTATAAAAACTTCGAAACCATAACACTTTGGAAATCATAACACTTTGGAAATCATAATATTTTCTACTTAAACAGTTTATATGTTGAAAATAGTATATATATTAAAATACTTTATAAATTAAAATAGTTTATATATATAATAAAATACTTTGTATAATAAAATTAGTTCCTCCAATTTCGCAAATCGATTTAAATCATCTTAAATTCCAAAATTCAATTTGAATCAATTACAGTTTAACCATTTCAATTTAAAGTTCAAAGACTCAAGTTTAAATATTCAAACATTTACAATATAAATTTCATTTATATTTCAACATTTAACTTTAAATTTATCCAAATTGGAAATTATTCCCTTAACCATTTTTATAACAATTTATCTAAATCCTAATACATATATTTAAATCAATATTAAATATTCAATCTTAATTTTATTCAAAATTGGGAATATTCATTTAATCACTTTTACCGAATCAAGTTATAAACTAAGTTATAATTATATCTTTTCAAAATCTCAAAACTAATACGTTTAAATCAATTCTTTCTTAAATTTAATTATTAACCAATTTAAATTCCAAGTCAACATTAATTTACCTTTCCAACCATTAATATTAAAGTTATAAAATCTATATTTAAAATATTAATATAAATTTAAGTAAATACCTAAACAATTATATACTAATTAAATTAAATTTTATTAAATTAAAAATTATTATTAAATTTATTTTTATATTAAATCTATTTATATATATTCTTAAAATAAATAAAATAGAAGTAAAATCTTAAAATTTACATTTTTCAAAACTATCTTATAAGTTAAAATTTCCAAAACATATTATTTTAAAATCTAAAATTAAAATCTTTATAAAAATAACATTTATATATATAATATCTAAAAATCAATATTTATTAAACCATATATTTCCTTTCAAAACCTTGGAAATCATTTTCAAAATATGTATAGATCAACGGTGTCAGTATATAATTTTATATCCTATGGTCAAGTGATACAGATATTTATCATTTCAATCCCCAATTTAAATATCTACGGGTATATATCAATTCAACCCGCAATCCCAAAATTTAAAATCAAGGAAAATAGCTTGGGTTTATCATTTCAACCCATAACGATTTTCTCCTATTCTACAAGATCGTGCGGGTATGTATCATTTCAACCCATAGGAAATTCTATATACTATCAGGGAACCTACAGAGTGAGAAATAATATAACATATCAGCAACACGCATATATCATCAGTGATAAATTAAATAAATATATACAATAGGATATGGTGTCATATCTCACAGGTGAACAATTACAGATAATAGCATATCATATATAGCAATTATATAATTAACAGTTTAATCTAGCAGCATATTCCAATTTTCGTTTCAAGTGAAATCAAATTTAATGAATATAATTATGTTAATCGTGAGTGATTGCTCACCTTTCGAGACTAGAGAGATTCGATAATGAAATGAGTTACGAATTCAAGCACGAATTCCAAAGCAAAGTAAGATTGGCACGAATTCGATGGACAAACTGATAGATAAGGAATCGATGAGAATGAATCAAATTAGCTTGATATAAGCTGAACAAAATATACGTTATAATTTTTCTCTCACTTTTTTTTGAAAACCAAACTCGCGCATGCTTATATACATATATATACACTAATATGAACTTATATATTATACAACTCAGGTAAACTTTTTATATTTTACACAGAATATGCATAACTTATAATATATAAATATATTACCTTGTATAAAAGCATGCGGTCAAGGGGGTGAGTTGACTTAAGGAAGATGCGTTGGTGGGAAGCATGCTTCCAGAAAGCAATTATTGCTAAATATATAAAATGATACAAAATAGTTTATATAACATATACCTTATATATGTCACGAGTGGACAAGCGTGTCAGGTGGAGGCTAGACATGGAGGAGAAAGAGGGAGAGGGTGATGGCCGGCAATGATTGGTTGTCGAAGTGGGTTGGTCAAAGGGTCGATGCTAGGTAGGAGGAAGATGTTTGGAAGGCTTGGGGCGGCGGTGCTGTGCTTAGCCGTGGCGAGTTGCATTCTCGATGTGGTGGAGTTAAGGACTTGCTGCTACGTGTGTTGGCTCGGTAATGGGGAAGAGAAGGTGGAGAGGCCACAGCAGGTAGTGGGGTGAAGCTTGGAAATAGCTGTGGTCTGGTTGAGTAGGAGAAAGAGGGCGATAGTAGCTGCTATGCGTTGCCACCAGTCCGGGAGTGCAATTGGTATATCTACCCTGGCATTTCCTCGAGTGCCGTGTTCACATGCCCTAGCGCGCCTTCTACGAGTTTGTTTTGTACCATACCTATAGAGTGCCCTTTGATAGCCCTCCAGTTTACGGAGGAATTACGGTACTGTATAGACTATGGAAATATATAAAAATGTGTTAATGGGGATATAGGTAACACCTTAACGCTATTTTAATAGTTTACTTTACTATAGACATATTATAATAGCATATTGTACTACATAGTAGATAGTTCCACGGATCCTTAGAGGATGGAAATCCCAAACATCCTTTAAGTTACTTGATTTCAGTTGACATTTCACTTGAGTTGTATTTATTAATATAAGAATGTTAATCCTGACTTGAGTGTTTTGTTTTTTGCATTTTGCTTTACGCTCGGGTCAGACTGAGTGTCACATCATTGTAGACTCACCTTTGGAGTTTAGAGCTTTGCCAGCTTTTCTAGTTGATTTTTTTAGAGAAGTCATCTGATTGTATTCGAGACTTCATTGTATTTGATATTTCTGTTGTATTTTATTTCAAACTATGATGTTATATAGTAGCTTCGTGAACTACTATTTATTTATTCCACTGCTTATTGTTATATTACTGTGCGTCTGTGATTCTATGATTGATTTATTTACTGTATATGCTGAGTTTTGCCAAATATAAATTAACAATATGTTGTTTTGAACAATTCAAGTCCGACATGTGTGGATGCGAATGGTACTAAATAGCGGGTTGTTACAGTAGACAAAAAATACAATGAATTAGTCAACTGATACCATAGTCAACTGAACCAGATGACTGAACTCTATTTTAATCTTCTGAATATGGCTATGGTTTCTAGAATGTTTTTTACACTAGGTTAGTTGACTGAATGTAGGATTCAATCGACTGATCCAGTTGGCTAGACTCCTGTTCAATCTTTTGATTTAGGCTATGGTCTAGGGCTTGAATTTTACAAAGAGTTAGTCGATTGAATTCATAGAAAATGGCTAGTTCCTTAAAAGGCGTCTTCACTTCTCTTCGTGCCTACAGTTGCTTCTCTTCGTTGATGTATACTTCTGAAAGATTGTGACTCTATTTTATCATCCCTACAACACCTATAAAATCCCCTGACCATCCCTAAATCAAGATAGAACTCAATGTTATGAAATTCATACCTAAACTCTCGATCCCAAAAATATTCACACTGCTCTTAAAAAGATTCAATGATTCAGAGAATATTGACTAGTATGCTTCATCTCCAGATCCCATATTCTAGTCGAATAAACTCTTTAGTCTTGTACTAAAAATTGATAATTTATATATATAAGATACATTGTGTCAAGAAGTACCTTTTTGTTACATTGATTATTGAAGTCCTGTTCGGTTGTTCAGGCGGAGATATTGTAAGATGCATGTTCCTTCGGGTTAAGTGCGATTTGCTTAGTTAATTTCAGAAGAAGTCAGGGACTGTACGTAGTATGGGAGGTACAAACTAGTATAAAATCGACTGTATGATCTACTTTACTATTCCTGCCGCATTTACATTATTTCTTTCTACTGGCCATCTTCGATCATGTGCATAATGACTAATAGTACACCTTTATGATAATAGCAGATTAGCATATATTATTATGCTAACTCTTTGGATGTAGGGGCAAGCCTGGTATGATTCTTCGTACCGTATTTCCTTTACTACACTTGTTTTCATAGTATTTTGAGATTATTTATCACTCACAGAAGATTGTTGTCTGACTCAAGGTTTTATGCTTTGCTTCTTATTATCTAAGGTACTCTTAAATGAGAAAACTTGATAGCATGTGTAGACAACACATGTAGTTATGTAGAAGGACTAAACGGAGGCGATACCTTCTCATATTTATATTTTTGAGCTTATTATTGCTTATTCCGTTATGTGACACTATGGAGCCTTGACAATGTTAACTTGTTTTATTTAGAGATAGAGATTTGAGTTTATTTATCAGTTGTGTTGTAACAATTCGCCCTAAAACGGACCAAATTTTGACCCAATAAAAGCCTGTCAAGCCTTAGGCCCATCTCAAGGCGAGCTATTAATTTGATAATTTTAAACAATATGTTGTACACAGAGCTATCAATCTATACTTTTAGAATCTCACAGCGGAATGGATAAAATATAATATCAGAAACAAGTACTAATTTCATACAAGAAAACCATTTTAGAAACAATACATTTTATCACCAAATCTCACAACAACTCTACATAAATCTCCATAGCATGTATTTCAAAATAACATAATTGTCTAAATTGGGTACGTAAAAATATTTAAAAAGCATAAATAGATAGATAAGTTTCATACCCTCATCTCCACCTTCATCTCGTAAATCGTCATTGTCCCCTCTAACCTGTATGTTGTAATGAGGAGTGGGTCAGAACAACAAATGTCTGGTGAATAAGAATATCTGGTTTTACCATAATTGTATTTAGGCAATATCATTTAGATAAGAAAATATATCTCACGTATTTAAAACTAAACTATAGTAATAACTTAAACTGTAAGTTCGAAGTTCTTTCTAGTCCCATTCCAAAATTAATGCAACTGCCATTTATGCTGTAAGAGAAAGCATTCAAATCAGTTAATACCTTTTATTGGGATTAGGCAGATCCTAGGTACTAAATACCTTTAAAATAGGCAGATCCCCATCATTTAATACCTAATCCATTTTCAGTCTATTTCCCAATTCTAATGCAACTATCGTTAACAATGTAAGAGAGAGAGCCTCCAAACCACTTAATACCTTTTTATTAGGAATTAGGCAGACTCTGACCATTCAATACCTATAAAAATATGCAGGTTCCTTCATTTAATACCTAACCCAAGGCGGTTCCTACATGGTTCTCACTAACTAACATCGTAATAAATCCCATAAAGTCACTTAATACTTCTTCTAAAGGAAAGAGATGGACCCTACAATAGCCACTTAATACCTCCAAACCTGAAGCAGACTCCTCTAAAGATTTCTCCTATCATATCATTAGCATAATTATGACCCATAACCCAAACCGTAACATCTCAGATTAATCTGACCATTCATAGGTACTGGTAGCCAAATTGACTAGGCAGATTTATCCTACAGAATTGGGACTAACCTTTCGTCCACTGGGGTTATTTATTATAGGCGGTATCCCATATCAGTTACCAAAGTTACACTGCGGGTAGCTATATTTAACTTGGCAGACTTCTATGTAACTTTAGACTGACATTGCATTCCTATAACTTAGTCATACTTCATATGTATACCAATTGCATACATACACTGTCCTACAAAATTAATAATTAAGGTTGTATAAGGTAACCCCTTATTACGCCTTTAATTAAAGATTGGTTCTCATAATTATCATTAACTACCTTCCTTAGAAATTAATGATGTTTACTACTCTATTAATTATAATCAATACTTTATAGTCATTACGTTATTAACTTTAATAATCAACACGTTATAAATATATATATAAACACACTAGATTTGAATAAAATATTTCTAATCACATGCAAAGAAATTGCTAATTAATTTAAATATCAAATTCATATAAGTTCCATACTCCAAACTAAAATATAGTTAATATCATTAGCCAACAACTGACTTGTATACAAAAAAAAATACCAAACTCATCTCATATTAATATAATGGAATCTACCTCTTCTATTTCAAGGAAACTAAGTTATATAATTCAGATCTTTCATATTCTATTCAACTTTTACACAAAGCCCCTTAAAGCGAAAAAGAGTCCATACATGTTTAATTTACAGAAATAGGCAGTGCAAACTACAATATAATAAAATTCATGCTTTGCACATCATTTCTATCTTTATTTTCTTTTAGAATCCTTTCTGTACTTCAAGTGAAATCAAAAGAAATAAACTGGAGTATATTATAAATTATCAAAATCTCAAGTACAGATCTGATCCTACTATATTTATACAACAATTGAAATTCCAACATATTCAAAGATTGACATTTATTTAGGTAAATTTTGGGGGTTTTAGATTCTATGTTTTCATTTACCAAAATTTCTCAAGGCATACATTAAATCCAAATAAATACCACTCAATTACAAAAATGTGAAAAACTTGATATTTCCACTCATAGAGAATTGTTTGCTTCCTAACTGGATTTGATTCCACCACGCCTAATTTCCTTTCAGACCTCCCTCTTTTGGAATATACAACGAAATGAATTATATATAGAAATTAGATTTAGAATAAGAGACCAGAGAGGAATTGAACTAGAATTCAAAAGAATTAAACATCTAAACCTCTTACTTGAAAATCCTAACTTATTCTTGAATCTAAAGAAAAAGAAGATGGGATCTGATTTACACCGCTTCCAACTCTCCGTTAGATCTTCCCCTTTTTGAGTGTACAACAAATGAATTTTGTATAGATTGGACTAAAAATTAGAAACTAGAGAGGAGAAGAATTGTGGAATTTAATTAAATTAGAGATTAGGATTCCTACTTGAAATCTTACTGTTTCTAAAAACATAAGAGGAAAGATTTTGGCAGAGCTTCGCCATTGCTCTCAAAATTTTATAAAGAAAAATGAGGGGTCTAATGGTCTATTTATATATGTGAGAATAAACCAGAACCATTAGATTTAAGTAATTAGATCTAACATGTTCAATTTTAGAAAATCCTGGCCGCCTCAAACTCTCATGGGTCGACCGCTGGACCTAAGCGGTCAATCGCTAGCGGTCGACCGCTGGTTATAGGCATTCGACCGGTCCTCTTTATTTTTAACCATATGATTTTATTTTGTTAACTTATTAATTAATATATTAATTACTCGATTAATTCATGTTTATCCAAATGTTTTCTTAAACGTTAATCTCTAGTCGACTCCTAAAATTCAAAATTCAAACATTTAAATTGAAATTTAAATACCTAAATTTTAAATTTCAAACCATCAAACATCCATAACTTCTCCGTTTCAATTCCGATTTCAACATATTACATATGGAAATTGATCGGAAAATCGCCACAGAAGAAATGTGGAACTTCCGTAACTAAATTCCAACGTTTACAAAATTTTCATTTATAACCTTATTTTAATTATTAAATTTTAAGGGATGTTACATTCTCCCCCTTAAAAGGGATTTCACCCCGGAAATCACCAAAGGCAGATAGTGTAGTGCGCGCTCAACAACCATGTTATACAACCAAGTTATTTACAATAATCTACACAACCATCTACTCAATCAAATATGCAATGTGAGTACGAATGCAACATACTGTAGGTAAGTTCAATCCTAGCGTGAATACAAGATTGTGACATATAGGCATGTATGCAAACATCCTAAATATACATAAAACTCTATATGAGTGCAAAAATAATACAAAAACATGTGGCAACCATCTCCTACCATTCAACCTAACAACCAAGAAGCAACCAAATATCTATATTTAGAGGGAAAAGTTTACCATAGAAAAGCTCGGGATGAGAAATTTTCATCTTTCCTTCAGTTTTCGATGTGCTTTCCATTGGGTTATCCCTTCATTGAACTCAAACCATCCTAATATCTTTATTACGAATCTTCTCAATACCGTGCTCCACTATGCATATGGAAGCACAGGCGATATTGGCTCCATCTCAACATCCATTAACTAATCAGACTCAATTATAGAGGTAATGTCTTATAGACAGTACCTTAAATGTGGAACATGAAAGACGTTATGGACTCCCGCTACATTAGAAGCTTCACCGAATGAGCAAGTTTCTCTACTCCCTCTAAAATCGAAAATGATCCGAGGATCCTTGGCGCCAACTTCTCCGATGTACCAAACCTCATACCCTTTCTAAGTGTGGAAACCTTGACGAATACCATGTCAACCACTAAAAACTCTAATTCCTTTATTCACCTTCAACATAAGACTCTTAAAAGTCTTGTGCGGCCTACCTTCTCCGCCTTAACACTTCTACCTTCTCCAAGGTCCTCCAAAGTCCATGATGAAAACCCTTAACAAATCTTCTAAAATTCAAAATCACTCCCAAAGTTGACTGTGAACTCCTCCAAATTCGCTAGTGAATAAGGGTCTCTGTAAAGACCCACATTTCTGTACAGTTTAAGTGGGTAATCAACCACACACGACCCACTCAAATTGAACGAAAAGTTGGATAGTTAAGAGAAAGAAAGAAGATAAGAAGAACTAAACAAAACTCAAAATCTCTCAACATGATGAGAACAATATATAATATACATACGATTCTTTACAAAAAGAAATCATCTTATTTATACATACATAACACAATATCAGATACTCACTTATATCAATCTGGACAGTTATAACAATCCATCCATACAATTGTTGATGAATACATACAGAAATCAAGAACAACAAATAGCAGAAAATATAAGATAAGTGAATACGTCTTGGAGAATCCAGCTTGTTTCCTGAAAGCTCCAAAGTATCCAGCTAAATCTGGAAAATATGCTCGGAATGACCTGAGCATTTTGGAAATAACAACGCCCGGGTCAGTCTAGTAAAACCAGCGTGAGAAACTCAAATCACAAGGAAATTTATTTATTATAATTCGTAAAAAAAATTTAAATCAAAGGTATCTCGTAAGACCATGCTGCACATAAACACGGATGAGTTTTTACATTATGATAACCAAAACAGTTATATCAAAAAATATAATGATATTATAATAATGTCTAAGGGTGAAAATAATGATAATCAAATAGTTGTGATGCTCATAAGTTTACATCACAACAATACTAGTTATATAATCTAAAACATATAAGGCACGTTTGCTAATTGTTTAGGATTCCATGGAGGTGCTCTCGGTACTTCGAGAAATGGTCCTCCTGCATAAGAATCAGTGATATCCTTCTAAAGCAGCGTACATCCCAAGTGATGTACCATAGGAAAAACATAGTTGGTCTCGCCAAGACTAAGTGCATCGCCCCATGCATGCATAACAACTGTAGGTAACGTCTAGGTGGAGCCGACTACAACCCTATGGGTTTGCCAACCCTACTGGCCATTCCTCGTATCTCTAGTTTTAGCCATTATCGCTGATGAGGCTACGTTCGGCATTCCAGCTCACGCATCGCCATCAAAATAGATCATGTAATCCCACATGGATTCCAATACCCCAACGGGTCTCGGAATCACACATGGATTCCCATATCTCAAATAGATCTTGGAATCACATATGGATTCCCATACCCCAACGGGTCTCGAAATCATACATGGATTCAAATATCTTAATGTATCACGAAACTCCTCCATAGAATCGTATATGGTTTTGAAGTGGTTATAGTTTAAGTCATCTCTTACGAGTACACTCCCTTGCTTACCAGGTGCTCTACAAACAAATTGCAAATTTTCAGAATGCTAAATACTGGTTCTTTAGGAAATAATCAGACAATACATAAGAGTGGGGATCACCACCTAACCGTTTAAGTGGATGGATCTGCTCATCATTTGTCATAGAAGAACAAAATGAGTTCATACGTACAGTATAACACCACCGATGGTAACTGTACCATATAATTCTCATGTTTCTCCTAGATATTTCCAGAGTTAAAATCCTTCAGTGTTAAGTAGTGAATTTTCCTCCCTACCACTAAATTAAGAAGGATTATATATTTAGGCTAAGATTTGATAGTCGGTTGTTTAACTATCAAATAAACAAAAATTTAAATATAGATCACATTTCCCATGGAAACAACCAAGCCTCTCCAAAATTAATCTTTCATTTTTTAAAATCACTCTTCAAATACTTGGAAATCACTTCCATATGCTTATCTTAAAGGGATAAGCATATTCACAAAATACTATATTTTTGATACATAGAAAATATAACCATATACTTATCTCAACGGTACAAGTATAATCACAAACCATTTAACTTTCAAAACTTGGAATCTTTTTAAAATTGATATGGAAAGTATCATTTAGTATCAATCATGGAATCGCAGTTTACTCAATGGTTATGTCGCTATCCCAGCAAATCCATAGTAAAATGCAGGCAATCCCTGCCCCTCGAACTACACAAGAAAATCAACCATTTCTTTCCAAATCTATTTATTTTATAAATATCTCCCAAATCTATTTATAAAGTTTTTTTTATAAATCTCCAATCTATTTATAAAACATTCTTTATAAATCTCAAAGCACCATTTATAAAACTTCTCCTTTTTAGATCTTTAAAACTCAAATCTTTAAAACTCATTTATAAGTTCTTTTATAAATATCCAAAATCATTTATAAAACTCTTTTCATATTTAAACAAACTTATTTAATAAATTCTTTAAGTCAGTAAGGTTCCTTTAATAAACCATAAATTATTTAAAATAACTTTAAATAACAAGTTATTATTTAAACATCCTTCTATTTCATTTTAATTAAATCTCATCCAAAATAATAACTTTACAATCTCATTAATAATATATTAAATTAATTTTAAGCACTAATATTGTATTAATATGTAAACTTCAAAACAATATTAATAGATTAATTACTTAACTTTAAAATGTTATTAATACAATAACCAATTAACTTTTTACTAATTTTAATATAATAAGTAATTAACCTGCAATATAATTAGATAACTTTAATTAAAAATTAAAACATAGTTAAATCACTTTAATTAAATAATTAAATTAAAACTTTTTAAAACAATAATTAAATAAATCTAAAAAAATAAATAAATATTCTTAAATAAATTTGAAAAATAACTTTTAAGAATTATATTAATTAAATAATTAACTTTAAATCATTTTTAGAACACTTATTAATTATCTATAAAAATATCATAAAAAAATATTTTTTACTTTTTAAAATGTTATTACTAAATATTAATTTTCTTTTGAAATATGAAATGTATAATAATTATTCTTAAAATAACTTTCAAATCAATAATTAACTTTTCAAATTTTGAAAGAGCCTGAACGATCGCAATGGTACTTAACTAAGCTACCATATCATTCAGTTTCACTTTCCAAGTTAATAAATGATATTTACATAATCAATGACTTGTAAATAAATTCAATACTTAACCGTCATGGGGTAACATATCACATATTCCAAGTGGCATGTCAAGTAACGACATATAACCAAATGTTCAAATCTATAAAATAGCAGAATGGAGATTTATTCTGCTAATTTCAATAACCAATTAATTTAATTAGAGGAACGGTGTTTTATTCCGCTAATCAGGTGTTCAGATTACCATATTCAATTCATTTTCAGTACTAAGTTTATTTGGCAAAATAGACATCACTAATTAAGGTATAATAATTTAAATATGTGATTATTTAAAATAACGTAATTAAATTCAGTCCATCTTAATATACCACAAATCTATACATGGCCAAAGTTATCAAGAAGTTATACTGAAACATTGTACTCATCAATACGAGGACAACGCAACAAACCATGTGCCAAACGGATCTCATATTAGCAAGTTAACAAATTTTATAACTTAAAATACACTAATTTTTTAATTAAATAAATTAGCAAAAATCATTATCTCACCACACTGTTATTTGGGCTCGGCCCGCAATCTTCAAGACCCTAACCCACACAGCCCTGAAATGAAAATCTCCCTTCCTATTATGCAAACGACCGTATTGAAGAAGACCTATCTGCAAAATTCTTCTATAGGAACATTTACAATGTTTTCATCTTTCTCGCTTATTTTTTTTTCAATCAAAAGTCGTGCACCTCCTCCTGTTGAACCCGAGCACACCACCACGACCAGACCACCAGAATTCTATGCTGCCACGAACTCCACCCAAGGCTATCTGCACACGACCTTGTTTTTCTTTTCATTTTTTTCTTTTCCATGCAACCCCAAAGCCAACATGTGTGCACCTCCACCATTCTCTTCTCTACATCTTACCACACATAAACACATCCCCCTTGCACAACATCATGGCCCCCATATCCACTTACTACAGCCTACACTTCATGCTCCCATACGCCTCTTCGCATATGAACGTGCGCGCACCCAAACAAAGGTGCAGCAAGTAACTCATCACAAATATATAGCACTCACATGTGCACAACCTCATGCACACACACACACTTATACTCATGTACACTTGAAACACCTTGAAGAGGATAAAAATGAAAAAGATAGAAAAGAAAATGGAAAAGGAAGAAATAAATGTGTCTGTGAATATGAGAGGAAGAAAAAAATGAATACTTGTTGTGTATCTTTCATTTGGCATGAAGGAAAGAAAATATGTTATCTTTGGTTACTCTTTTTTTTCGTGTCTTGCTGTGTTGGGTAATCTTCAATATATAATTAAAATTTTGTGTTGCAACTAAGCTACAAAAGTACAAACAATTAAATGCTAAAACCAAAATCAACGACCAAAAAACATAAGTATGCGCATGTGCAGATAAAAAGGACATGTCAAAGATTGTGTTTATAAAGTTTGGGGTGTAATGCTACACGATATACCATTTGCGTACGAGCGGTGAATGAAAGAAATAAAAATATGATCGCATACACCAAGCTGACACAATCATAAAACAACAATAAAATAAACACAATAAACGGAAATCAATTTATTTTCCAAATTAAAAATTATGAAAAAATTTTATAAATTAAATTAAAAATACAACATAAAAAATCGAACAATTATTTAATCATAGATTTTATTATAAAAATCCCAAATTGAATATTTAAATTAATTAAATATTCTAAAAAATCAAAATGATAAAATTTCGGGTCGTACACTCTCCTCTCTTTAGAAAGAGTTTCATCCTCAAAATTTCACCACAGTCTTAAGCCTAGAAATAGTTAACATTACTTATAAGTTCAAAAGATGTGCATAGATCATTTGTAACATCCTGGTATTTTCAACCATTCGCATCTGCACATGTCGGACATGAATTGCTCAAAATATCAGATTGTTAATTTATATTTGGCAAAACTCAGCATATACAGTAAATAAATAAATCACAGAATCATAGACACAGAGTATTACAATAATAACCAGCGGAATAAATGGATAGTAGTTCATGAAGCTACTATATATATAACAGAGTTAAAAACAAGATACAACAGAAGTCTCAAATACAATGGAGTCTCGAATACAAACTGATGACAAGTCTAAACAAATCATTTGGATAGCTGAAAGCCGAATAGATAAATGGATCTCCAAGCGAAGCTCCAAACTCCAAAGGTGAGTCTCATATGCTGTGACACTCAGTCTGACCCAAGCGTAAAGCAAAACCCAAAACACTCGAGTCGGGATTAACATTCTTATATCAATAAATCAAACTCAAGTGAAATATCAACTGAAATACAAGTAACTTAAAGGATGTTTAGGATACCCATCCTCTAAGGATCTGTGGAACTATCTACAATGTAGTAATATACGCTATTATAATATGTCTATAGTAAAGTAAAAGTATCAAAATAGTGTTAAGGCGTTACCCATATCCCCCTTAACACATTTTTATATATTCCCATAGTCTATACAGTATCGTAATTCCTTCATAAACCGGAGGGCTATCAGAGGGCGCTCCAATGGTATGGTACAAACCAAACTCATAGAAGGCGCGATAGGGCATGCGTCAAGACACTCGAGGCAATGCCAGGGTAGATATACCGTTTGCGGATCTAGACTGGTGGTAACGCATAGCAGCTATTACCGCCGACCTCGTGACACACTCCCAAATCAAAGGGTGCACCCAATCAATCACAAAAGCAATAGAATGGTATCAAAGAAATGTGTCCGATCGGAGGAATGACCTCACTTGGACCGGCGTGGCTCTTGTTTTAGCCGCATCAAGCTGACTCACGAGAGTCAGGTCTACGTAAATACCATACAGAATCGTCACCAAACCATCCTACTTTTTTCTGGAATCTCCACCACGTACACAGTTCTTAAAGTGGTTTTCGGTATTGGCAGAGAGTATGACAATATCCAATCCCGGTCTCTTTAACAACCAAACGTTATTATAACACCGTGGTCAATTTATTTCAAATAGTTCATACTTTAAAATCAAAATATCATATTCATTTCAAAACCATATCAGTTTGATATCATTATACACTTTATATCATATTCATTTCAAAAATCGTAACACTAAAAAAATTATAACACTTTAAAATCGTAGCACTTTTGAAATCATAACATTTGGAAATCATAACACTTGGGAAATCATAGCACTTTTGAAATTATAACACTTTCCACCTAAACAGCTTAGATGTTGAAATTAGTATATATATTAAAATACTTTATAAATTAAAATAGTTTATATATATTAAAAATACTTTATAAAATAAAATAGTTTCCTCCAATTTCAAGAATTGATTCAAATAAATCTTAAATTCCAGAATTCAATTTATTCAAATTCCAATTTAACCATCTCAATTTAAAGGGTTAAAGATTCAATTCAAATTCTCAAAAATCATTTCAATTTTTATCGATTACAAATCCAGGTTTGAGTTATCATTTCAATTCCAATAAGATTCAAGTTTAAATATTCACACATTCACAATATAAATTTCATTTTATTTCAACACTTAACTTTACTTTAATTCAAATTGGAAAGTGTTCACTTAATAAAATCCCAATTCTAAAATATTCAATCTTAATTTATTTAAAATCTGAGAATATTCATTTAATCACCTTTATATCAAATCAAGTTATAAATCATATTTTCAAAATCTCAGAATCATTAATTTCAAATAATTTTTTTAATTCAATTTATTAACCAATTTAAATCCCAAGTC
This sequence comes from Allium fistulosum, assembly GCA_030737815.1. NCBI lineage: Eukaryota > Viridiplantae > Streptophyta > Magnoliopsida > Asparagales > Amaryllidaceae > Allium > Allium fistulosum. Next base: position 48,320,197 of record CM060906.1, read on the forward strand.
AACATTGGTTTATCTTCCCAAACTTTATTATTAAAGTTATAAAACTATTTTTAAATATTAATATAAATTTTAAATAAATATTTAAATGTTTTATATACTATTTAAATTAAATTTTATTAAATTAAATCTTATTATTAAATTTATTTATGTAAAATCTTATTTTTATTCATGTTTGAATATAATAAAATTTAAGTAAAATTTAATAATAAGATTTTATTTATAATTTCAAAACTAACTTATAAATTAAGCTTTCCAAACATATTATTTTTAGAAAATCTAAAAATTAGACATATATAAAAATAGCATTTTAAGTATTATATTATAAAAATCAATATCTGTTAAAACCATATATCTCCTTTCAAAACTTTGGGAATCATTTCAATATATATATATATATATAGACCAACGGTGTCTGTATATAATTTTATATCCTATGGTCAAGTGATACGGATATTTATCATTTCAATCCGCAATTTAAAATATATACGGGTATATATCATTTCAACCCACAATCCCAAATTTAATTTAATGAACATCGCTTGGGTTTTTCATTTCAACCCATAACGATTTTCTCCTATTCTAAAGATCATTCGTGTATGTATCATTTCAACCCATAGGGAAATCTATACTAACAGGCAACTTGCAGAGTGATAACAGGTATGATAATAATATAACAGGCATATATCATCAATATAAATAACAGATAATGGTGTCAGATGTCACAAGTGAACAGATAAAGATAAAAGCATATATATAGTAATGTAAATAACTAACAGCAGCATATTTCAATTGTCGTTTCAGTTGAAATCAGATTTAATAAAAATAAGAACGTTAATCATGAGTGATTGCTCACCTTTCGAGGCTAGATAGTTTTGACGAATGAAATGAGTTACGAATCCAAGCATGTATTTCGAAGCAAAGCACGATGGACACGAGTTCGACAGACAAGCTGATAGATAAGGAATCGATGAAACAATTAGAATCAGTTTGATAAAAACAGCAATTATATATATATATAACTATTATTATTTCTAAGAAATCAATATTTAAATTTAAACAAATATAAAAAATAATATAAAATTTCAAAAATCATTATTCTTAAAACTCAAGTATTAAGAATCAAAGATATATATATTATACTTAAACCAATGTTTATATATATATATACACTTTATTAAAAATACATATACTTAAATCTATCCACACAGACCTGCATACTAGATTTAAAACAATATATATATATATATATAAACATATAAAGATTTATAACATATACAAGCCATCAACCATATATATGCGTGAATTGCCCCAAATCATATCCAAATTTTATTTTATATAAAATGACCTATTATAAAACTTAGATAACTAACAGATTATATAATTTAGATAATATAAACACCTAAACTTATATATAAGTATAGCAAATCTCATAAACTTATACATTATTAGTCTTATATAACAGAAAAGTTCCTAGTAAACAAACAGGTTCATAAAATATATATATATATATATATATATATATGTATATATATAAACAACATTTTGCCATTTTACTTTCAGCAAAACAAAATCATTTATATGTTGTATAACATATTTCACCTATATACATGCCGACTTACTAAAATTACAGTATATAAATAATCCATAAGTCAAAGGAAACTTATATAAACTACTTAATCATTTCTTAAAACCCAAAAAAATGTATGTTTAATAATAATATATACTGTCATATAAAATTCAACTTCATTTAAAATATAACACATATAACTATAAAACCTATATATATAACATATATATATTATAATCTGTAATTATGTATATAACACTACTTTTTATATTACAATAAGTACTCAACCAAAAATCAGCATACAACTATATATATAAGCTAAACCAATTTACTTATGCTTTTATAAGTAACAAAACATATAGATATCTTCATTGTTTTATATATATATATATATATAGATCTATATATATAAGATGATAAAATGAAATAAAACAATGTATAACATAAATTATATTACCTATCATAAAGGAGGCTAGAACGAGGATGAGGAAGCATGGCAAGGCTGCGGCCATGGGGAAGGAGGGAGATGGAAAGAAGGCTGCGAAAGATGGAGGTTAGTGGGCTTCGGCCTTACTGCGTGAGGGGAGGAAGAGGCACTATTGTGGTCGGGGGTGCTCGCGTACTGGGTTTGATAATAGAGGGACCGAGCTCACTATGGAGGAGGCTGCCGTGTAGGGAAGACTCGACTTTGATGGGTGACGAATAAGATTGGTTCGTGGAGGGTGAGAAGTGTTGATGGGTTCGGTGATCTAATGCTTGCGTGAGTGAGTTGCTGTTCGATGTGAGCGTGAGGAGGTTGGGGAGGTATGGTGCGCGACTTCTCAGATCTAAAAGCAATGAACAGAATGGAAAAAAAGAATCGGCAAGCAAATATTAAAGAAAGAAAGAGCAGAGAGAAAGTGAACAGGAGAGAAAAGGAATGGTTTCAGGCAAATGAATATACACTAGAAAAATGAATGAAATATAAACGGTCATGCTGAGATTCAGCGGAAAGTTATTAAAGTAATTTATTAGATTGCTTGGGCTGCACGTTTAGATTTGAAAAGCAAGGGAAGTGAAAAGCCACAAATTTGGTACCGTTACAACGGACCGTTATTGTCGTTTCCGTCGCGTACCGGACCTAAAAATACAGAAATAAATATACCGCAAAGATCAGCACGATGAGGCGAATAGAATGGTATACAGATATCAGCGATACGATCATTCTATCAAAAGTCGATATCCGATACCGAAAATGCTGCAAATCTGTCGAAACTAAGATAAATGAAGCAATAGTAGTCCAAATTTGGAGAAACGAAAGATGATGACTCACTCAGAAGATGATTTACAAATTTATTGTATAAAATATTCAGGTTTGAAAAATATTTTATTATCATTAATAATTAACCGATGATAATTTCACAAGAAAATAAACTTCCATATTATTAGATGAAAATTTACCATTTGCTAGGTTTAAATATACGGATTTCAGATATCAAATTTTTGTTTCCAAATTTAATCATTTAAAATTTCATAAAAATTCAGTTTAATTACACTATTAAAACCGTTAAAATTTACGGTCGTTACACTCTCCCCCAGTCAAAACTTTTCGTCCCCGAAAAGGAAGGAAGTAGGAGAATGTGAACAACCAGAAAGAAAAGTAGATTGAAATACAAAATAAAACAATTAATTTAAAACCATGTAAATTGGCTTATATTCAACTAATTGATTTCAATTCATTTTATTTAATTAATTAAATTTATTGTGTTCACACTTGATTGATTTCAATTCCATATATTTTCATTCAATTGATTTATTTTCAATTTATTAACATTTATTTCAAAGTTTCTTCCAAAACAACATTTATTTGCTTTAAATTATTTATTAAAACCATTTAACCCTAGTTAAGTTGATTTCACTTAAAAATTCAATTTCACTATTCTTAAGTTCATATTTATTTTCTTAGATAGCATTTTCTCCTTTCTCTTATTTAATTTATCCCACTTGACATATTTTACAGCATATATTAAGTGTATAAACATTTACTATAACCCTTTATTATTTAACAAATTAATTCTCTTTTTATTGTTCAATTCATTATTCAATTTATTATTTATAAATTTCCTTAACAAAATATCATTTTTGATATCCAATTACTTACATTATAGTGTATATTGTCCAATTACATTCTAATTACATTTAAACTTTCTAGGTAAGTTATATAAATGTTTATGAGTGAAATTAAATACTATGTAAATTTTCCTTCTATCTACAACATTTATATTAAGCCAAAATTTAGTTTGAACAATTTATCATTTAAGTTTTCTTCTTGTATAACCTTCAATTATATCCTAACATTTTAACTTTTGAATATTTTAGGCAAGTTACATATATTACAATCTAATTTGGTGTTATACAAATAAGTTTGTTCAAATTCATTATTCAGGTTGGTTTAATTCCATTTATCATTTCAAATATTCCAATTATTCAAACATTTCACTTTATTTCAATAATTGAAAAACTATTTCTTAATATAAAACTTAAGATTCAAATTTTCGGTTTCACTTCAAACTATTTTGAAATAATTATATACTTATATATTATATAAATCAATTTATACATAAGAACTTCAAACAAAATTCATTGTCCAAAACAAAAGTGTAGCGAAGCTGCTACGTAGCCTCTCCACTTAGAGACTCGAAAATGAAGGTCGATGATGCTGCAGTCATCATTGAAATTATTTCCTAGCGACAATAGAGGAGAGTACTGATTTTCTTCATTTTTTTTTAAAATTCTTTGAAAATAATTTATATTCGAAAATGCTTTCAAATAATATATTCTTTCAAACTATGAAACCAAATTTAGAAAAGCATCAGAAATTTAATTCTCAAATCTTTAATTTAAATTCATTTCATTTCAAAGTCTGTTTATAAACCATATTTTGTAAAATTTCAACTTCTTATAACATACAACAATAATTAATGGTTGACAAACAATAAATGATAATCTAATATTATCATTTCTAATAACTAAATCTTATTTACTATCCAATTTCAGAAAATTATACTTTTATATATATAAAATTATTTCATTTACAAATTTTGAAAATAATATTATGTCAGTTTGCTCTGTTCGAGTGTTTTGCAATTCCTGTCGATAGCATTAGCTAGACGAATCGATTGAAACCTAACATTCAAACTTAACAACTCAAACAACACAATATAAAACATTTTTATATTAAATACAAATACACTCCCTCACTCGATGATTCTAGAATGCATTTCAAACAGGGATAGAGATTCAAATTAGAAAGACTCTAATCAAATAGAATTCAACTAGAAGATAGGCTCGATAGGGAGATATGATAACTACATTACAAAAGAGGAAGATGGTAGACTTATATTGTAATGACCCGAAAATTTTAATGGTTTTAATGAGATAATTAATTGAGATTTTGTGGAATTTTAAACAATAAAATTTGAAAATAAAAATTTATTATTTAGGATACGTCTAGTTAAACATAGCAACTGGTAAATTTTCATCTGATAATATTAAAGTTTATTTTCTTGTGAAATTCTATTTCAATTTAAATCAGTTAATAATTGATGGTAATAAAATATTTTCCAAACCAAGATATTTTTCTATAGAAAATTTCTAAATCCTCTTCTGAGTGAGTCGTCATCTTTTGTTTTTCCAAATTCGGTCTTTTATTGCTCCGTTTATCTTATTTCTGGTAGAATAGCAGCATTTTGGGTACCAATATCGAGTTTTAATCGGATGATCGTACCACTAATATTTGTATACCGTTTTGATCGTTTCGTCATGCTGATCTCTACGGTATATTTATTTTTGTGTTTTGAAGTCCGGTGCACAGCGGAATTCACAAAACCGGTAACCGTATCGGTATCGGATACGTGACCATTTGACTTCTTTTGCGTTTCAAAATTTTAAACGCGCATCAATCAATTGCTTTAATATTTTTCAGCTGAATCTTTGCGGTACTGTTGCCACTACATTTAAACCCCTATATTTTTCAAACCTATTTCTATCCCTATCCTACCGTTTATTTTCCAATAAAATAAACTTATTGGTAACGTAAAAAAAAGTAATATATATTTTTGAGCAGCTTTTTTTTTCTTTTTAGATCTGAAACTTTTCTTCTTCCTCATTTCCTTTCTCTTATTGAAACTGTCCTTCCACTTCACCATCAACAAGACACAGCACCCACCTTCAATGTTCGATCCCTTCCCTTCCTCTCCACTTCCTCAACCCACCCTGTAGACGATGCTTCCACTCGCCTGCCATCAAGCCCAGATCCACCGAACTCCTCCTCCTCTCTTCCCTTCGCCCAGTGCAGCAACCAAGACCGCCCAGCCTCCCCTCTTTTCCTCTCTCACGCTTCAACCCTTTGTCCTTCCTCGTGGTTGCTCAGTCTAGCGTCGATTCTAAGGTATATATGTAGTATATATTAATATATATATGTTGTTTTCTTAGATTTTCATAATGATTTTTGTATATATTTTATAAAGACGTACATATATATTTACAGCTGCATATAGGTTACTTATATAAATGCTTGATCTTTAAAATATAACCGGTTCATATTTTTTTATGTAAGGAAGCTTATGGTATGCTGAGAGTTATATTTTACAGTTTTGTTGGGACTAATCTTACAAAGTTCATTTTTTTATTAGTTTAAAGATATATTATATATATATTATTATGTAAGTTGTACACATATATGATTTCGATAAAGCTGTAGTCTATGTTGCACATATGTCAGTTTGCAATTTGATTTTATGATTAGTTGTCGGTGAGAGTTTAAAAGAGGTTAGTCTGCACATTTTAGATTTCTGGTATTTAATTATATAGTGGGTCTGCAGATATTTGGATTTAAATAACATGAGTATATATATATTAGTATTTATATTGTAAGTGTTAAATATATATAAAGCGTAAATCTATAGTATTTATATACTGTGATTTTTTTTTATCAGTGTGTCAATCTGTATATAGGTTAGGCTGTTGGGTTGATGTGTACAGTGATAAACAGTGATATTAGTTTCTTACTTTATAGATATATATTCAACAAGTCATGATTATGTAGCAAAATTATGTTTTCTGAAATAACTGCGAACATCCAATAGTGAAATGTTACTAAACAGCAGTACAACAGTTGGACTTTACCATATTCACAGTATAAAAAAAAGACAACAAAGTATGATCCCTTCACTAATGACATGATAGTAAATCATTAATTTAACTATATTCAATATTTGTAATGAAGCTAATATCGTTATACCTAATCTCAATAGTCCAGTCAACACTGCAAGTATATATGTAATCAACTTCATTTAAAATATGAAACTCTGCATGCCCTTGTTGCAGTTCTAATCACCTAGTTGTTATATACTTATATACGTGAGTTTTTTTTGGTTTTCTCATCGAGTCTATGTGATTACTAGTTAGTATATTATAAAAGTTATTATACATGCATACGTTATATTGTTATTTATATAGGCTGAGACTATACAAACGGTGATAGGTTTTGTCATATATATAATATAGAATTGGGAACCGGTTATACGTATAAATAGTGCACAACAATAGGAGTCAGTTTATATTATATAAGTTGTAAATTTGTTAAAAACATTAATGTACTGTAAGTTGTATATATAATCGGTTAGTGTGTTTATTTATATTTCCAAACTTTGTTTAGAACTGTCTTCCTTTTTAGCGATTTTTATAATGTTGGTATATATTATTTAAATATGGGTCTAAAATTTTATATTAATTTTAGAAATAGGTATATGGATAGGATATTCATTTTTTTAAAGTTATATCAGGAGGATTCTGATTCATTTCCATCAATTCTTTTTTATCAGCTTTGTTTGTCGATACGAGTTCAAAATCGTACCTTGTTGAAATTTCGTGTCGAGATTCGTAACTCATTTAATCGTCGAATATCTCTAGCCTCGAAAGGTGAGCAATCACTCACGATTAACGTTCTTATATTTATTAAATTTGATTTCAATTGAAACGACAATTAAAATATGCTACCGTAGTTATTTAAATTGTTATATATACTATTATCTGTATCTTTTCACCTGTGGGATATGACACCATATCCTATTGCTTATATTATATTGTTATTGATGATATATGCCTGTTATATATTATTATTATATCTGTTATCACTCTGCAAGTTCCCTGTTAGTATAGAATTCACTATGGGTTGAAATGATACATACCCGAACAGACTTTAGAATATGAGAAAATCGTTATGGGTTGAAATGATAGACCCAAGCGATTTTCATTTGAATTGAATTTGGGATTGCGGGTCGAAGTGATATCGACCCGTATATGTATTACGGATTGAAATGATAAATATCCGTATCAGTTGACCATAGGATAGAAAATTATATACAGACACCGTCGTCCAAAAAAATATATGAAAATAAATTCTATGGTTTTAGAAAGAAATATATGGTTTTAATAAATGTTGATTCGTAAATTACTATATAAATGGTAATGTTATATATATATATATATTTAATAATAATATTATTGAATTGGTTTAATACTTATCATATGTTTAAGTATTTATTTAAATTTATATTTTCAAATAGACTGTTGTTATATTTTGAATAAGTTAAGGTTGAGAAAATAATGTCGAATTGACTGGAATTGTATTTAATAAAGAATTCTACTAAATTAAAACGATTTGAACTATTGAATTTTAAGCTTAAGATTTGATTTTATAACTTGATATAAAGTGATTAAATGGATACTTTAAGTCTAAATAAGTCGAAGGGAAATTTAGTTTAAATGAAATTTAAGGTTATTTAAATAATACTGAATTTATTAAATGATTATTTCAAGACTAAAAAAATATATGAGGTTAAATCAAGATCTAAATGAAACAGTTAAATTGAACTTTGAAAATGTTGAATATTAAAGCTTTGAAATATATTGGAATTTAAATGGTTTATTTGTGATTCATATCTGTATTTGAAATCAATATAATGTGAAATTGTTTATTTAGAAACTGAATCGAAGTGAAATTGATAAATTGAAATTGAATTAAATTTTATTTTGGAATTCGGGTTGATTTGAATCAATTTGTGGAATTCGAGGAAACTATAAATACCCTGCTTTATAAATTATATATATATATATATATATACTATTTGGAAAAATAGATATATTTAAATTGAAGATGATAATTTGGTTTTGAAATATAAATTAATTTGAAATGACCACGGTGTTATAGTGTATATTTCTACATTGTAGATAGTTCCATGGATCTTTAGAGGATGGTTATCCCAAACATCCTTTAAGTTACTTGTATTTCAGTTTATATTTCACTTGAGTTGGATTTATTGATATAAGAATGTTAATCCTGACTCGAGTGTTTTGTGTTTTGCTTTATGCTCGGGTCAGACCAAGTGATACATCATTTGAGACTCACCTTTGGAGTTTGGAGCTTTGTTTGGAGATCCAACTATCGCCTCAGCTTTCTGCTTTTCATGTTGATTTGTTCAGCGAGGTCATCTGCTCGTACTGGAGACTTCACTGCATTTGAGATATCCTGTTGTATTTTATTTCTAACTCTGATGTTTATATAGTAGCTTCATGAACTACTATTTTATCTATTCCACTGCGTATTATTGTATTACTCTATGTCTGTGATTCTGTGATTGATTTATTTACTGTATATGCTGAGTTTTGCCAAATTTTAAATTAACAATCTATTGTTTTGAATTATTCAAGTCAGACATGTATGGATTTATTGTCGATTTGAATGGTCCAAAATAAGGGGTCGTTACATATATTAATCGCGGGTGACCTTAACCGGGTCAACCGAGATTCCAGGGATAAGATCGATGTGGAAATTCAATTTCTCGCTTAAATGTAAGAGATGTGACTTCAAAACATCAAGATGAAATTGCCAATTGAGGGGGCAAGATATTCTTAGATTCATTATAGAGATCAGCCGAAGTGGACCTATGGGGTGCTCCAGAATCAAGAAGAATACGAACAGGAAAGGTCAAGAATGGATTTCAGAACAAGGTAGGGTTCCAAAGTTTGTAAGAAATCCAAATCAAAGAGGAAGGAATTCAAGCTTGAATGAAGGTGATTCCGTAATTAAATTTACTCTATATGCTAAGTTTTGCCTAAAACCAGGGCTCTGATACCAACTATAACATCCCGGTATTTTCAACCATTCGCATCCGCACAAGTCGGACTTGAATTGATCAAAATATTAGATTGTTAATTTATATTTGGAAAAACTCAGCATATACAGTAAATAAATAAATCACAGAATCACAAACACAGAGTATTACAATAATAAGCAGCGAAAACAAATGGATAGTAGTTCATGAAGCTACTATATATATAACAGAGTTAAAAACAAGATACAACAGAAGTCTCAAATACAATGGAGTCTCGAATACAAACTGATGACAAGTCTGAACAAATCAACTGGATAGCTGAAAGCTGAATAGATATAGATGGATCTCCAAGCGAAGCTTCAAACTCCAAAGGTGAGTCCCAAATGCTGTGACACTTAGTCTGACCCAAGCATAAAGCAAAACACAAAATACTCGAGTCAGGACTAACATTCTTATATCAATAAATCCAACTCAAGTGAAATATCAACTGAAATACAAGTAACTCAAAGGATGTTTGGGATACCCATCCTCTAAGGATCCGTGGAACTATCTACTATGTAGTAATATACGCTATTATAATATGTCTATATTAAAGTAAAAGTATCAAAATAGCGTTAAGGCGTTACCCATATCCCTCTTAACACATTTTTATATATTCTAATAGTCTATACAGTACCGTAATTCCTCCGTAAACTGGAGGGCTATCAGAGGGCACTCCATAGGTATGGTATAAACCAAACTCATAGAAGGCGCGATAGGGCATGCGACAAGGCACTCGAGGCAATGCAAGGGTAGATATACCGTTTGCGGATCCGGACTGGTGGTAACGCATAGCAGCTACTACCTCCCACCTCGTGACACACTCCCAACTCAAAGGGTGCACCTAATCAATCACAAAAGCAATAGAATGGTATCGAAGAAATGCATGTGTCTGATCGGAGGAATGACCTCACTTGGCCCAGCGTGGCACCTGTTTTAGCCGCATCAAGCTGACTCACGGGAGTCACGGCTACGTAAATACCATACAGAATCGTCACCAAACCATCCTACTTCATTCTGGAATCTCCACCACGTACATAGTTGTTAAAGTGGTTTTCGGTATTGGCAGAGTATGGCAATATCTGATCCCGGTCTCTTTAACAACCAAACGTTGTTATAACACATCCCGGTCTTTTTAACAACCAAATGGTAAATTTTCATCTGATAATTTGAAAGTTTATTTTACTGTGTAATTTTATTTAATTTAAATCAGTTAATATTTGATGATAATAAAATGTTTTCCAAACCTGAAATTTTTATACAATATTTGTAAACCATCTTCTGAGTGAGACGTCATACTTCGTTTCTTCAAATTTGGACTGCTATTGCTCCGTTTATTTTATTTTCTGCATATCAGCAGCATTTCGGTACCGATTATCCACTTTTGATACGATGATCATACCACTGATATCTGTATACCGTTTTGATCGTCTTGTCGAGCTGATCTCCACAGTATATTCGTATGTGTGTTTCGGCATCCGGTGGGCAGCGAAATCTGTAAAACAAATGACCGTATCGGTACCCGTTTTAAAACCTTCTGAATTTTTGACTTTTTATTTTTTCCATTTGCGTTTCAAACCGTAGCCGTGCACTCCAAGCATCAACATATGGCTTTAAATAATTTTACCTGAATCATAGGATCACCGTTGAAATTCATTTATTCTATATAATATTAATCTGACTGTTGGTTTCAAAAGGAAAAAGGATACGTTTTCCTTTTACTCTTCTTTTGCTTCTTTTCTCTGTAGCTTTCCTTTTCCCTTGATCCATTGGCCAACCGAACAACAGCCTCCCACCGTAGGCTCCTTCCTCCGACCAGTTACAACACTGCAATCCCCTTCATCTCATCTCCTACACCCTACCCACGGTGACCGCCTGCACCACCGCAAGCCTCTTCATCTCATCCCCTACGCCCCTACCCACAGTGACAACCACCACTCATGTAGTCCACCACCCGCCACTTATCTCCTTCGGCCGCCCATACCCCATCCATCTCCCTCCCCTCAGTCGCATGCTGCTCGAGTTTTCACCAAGCTCTTCACCTCCTTCTGTTAGCTCCAAACCCTGGCCAAAGAGCAGCATCTCGATCCCCTCCCTCTCTGGTTCATATATATATATATATGTGTGTGTGTGTGTGTGTTGTATATATATGACATAATAATATATTTGGTTTTATATAAAAATTATATTGATATTTTAAGTATATGCATATGAATAATAGTGGTTGTAGTTAAGTATATTTTATATATACAACAGTTTGTTTACGTTATTAGTATATTAAGTTATATATAAATGTTTCTATTATGGTTATATAGTCTTGATCTGCTAGGTATTAGTTATATAAGTGATGTTTAGTCTATGTTGTACACATAAGTATATAAATTTTGATGATATATATATATAAGTTTATATAGGAAGTATATGACAGGCTGTCGAACCGTTTATATAAGTGTATAGATTTGTATATGTATATTTTTCTCAGTTTATAGTAATATGATTTGGTTGGTTTTAAATTTTACTTATATATAATATTTTGAATATATATATATATATATATAAATGTATATTTGATGCGGCTAAAACAGGAGCCACGCCGGGCCAAGTGAGGTCATTCACTCGATCGGGCACATTTCTTCGATACCATTCTATTGCTTTTGTGATTGATTGGGTGCACCCTTTGATTTGGGAGTGTGTCATGAGTTGGGCGGTAGTAGCTGCTATGCGTTACCACCAGTTCGGATACGAGAACGGTATATCTACGCTGGCATTGCCTCGAGTGCCTTGTCGCATGCCCTATCGCGCCTTCTACGAGTTTGGTTTGTACCATACCTATGGAGTGCCCTCTGATAGCCCTCCAGTTTACGGAGGAATTACGGTACTGTATAGACTATAGGAATATATAAAAATGTATTAAGGGGGATATGGGTAACGCCTTAACGCTATTTTAATACCTTTACTTTTCTATAGACATATTATAATAGCGTATATTACTACATAGTAGATAATTCCACGGATCCTTAGAGGATGGAAATCCCAAACATCCTCTGAGTTACTTGTATTTCGGTTGATATTTCACTTGAGTTGAATTTTTTGACATAAGAATGTTAATCTTGACTGTAACGACCCGGGATTTTCGATCCCGAAAATTCCAGATAGTTATGGAAAAGAAGAAAGAGATAGAAGAGAAGAAACAGAAACACAATCACAGATCCTCACATTCGCAGCGGATAAAATATAATATCGAATGATAGCAGTTTACAAAAATATTATATCAGTAAATTTCCAATTTAATACATTAGAGTTACACATACACATACACAAATTACATGGCTAGAAATAAAAGTCACAGCGGAAACACTCCATATGTCCTGCCATCCAGCTAGCCACCTGAGCTCCAGAACGCCCTCACCTGAAAATCTGTAATACTCGGTCTGACCCGAGCATTACATCAAAGTAACACCCGGGTCAGGCTGGAAACCAGCGTGAGTAAACCCATATAATTTGAAATATCAAGTCTAAACATAACTAAACCCGGGTAACTCCTACCAATATACAAATTTACAATTTGTTATGGTCATCACTCATTACACACATAAATTTCCAAATACCAAACCTTAGATTAATGGTTCAATTTAGTTAAATTATTTAAATTTGGTCTATTGGTTCTACATATCAATTTATGAGGAATCGAAGAGGTTTCGGGTATTTTCTAATACCCGACTCCAGTCTCTTCGAATTTAATGTCATCCTAACTCAAGTCATACGTGATTAAGTTTGAATTACTGCATGCCACCTTTACACAGTAGTTCACCATAGATAACCACATTATCACTATTCAATCCAACATATCATATTACAAAAACATTTCATTTCACAAAGCATCACAATCACATATCAGAAATACAAATAACCCAAGGCATTCAAAATTCATTCAATCATTCATAAGCAAGACAAATTAGTCATACATTTCTCACTGATTTAATTAATTACCAATGAATTAAATTAATTACTTTATTACTTAAAAATCTTGCTTATTTAACATTAATTAATTAATTACACAAATAAATTTCCCTTAACAATTTTAATTCATGGATTCAATCCTGATTAATCACATCAGAATTACTTCCCTTAATTACTTATGTCCACTAAATCAACTCCTTGATTAATTACATTAATTAATTATCTTTAAATAATTAATTTCCCTTAGTTACTTACGTCAATTAAATTTAACTAATTAATTCTCTTTAAAAGCAATTACACAAAGTAATTATCCTTTAATTACATCAAGTAATAATTTTTTTTATATTAAATAATCCTTGGAAATTAAATCAACATATGAATTTAACTCAAAATACTAAGTTATAAATATACCATTCAAATTTATTTTAAATAAACCTAAGAATTTATTTAAAAATAAGGATCTACATTTAAAACATTTTAAACTTATCTAAATAATTTAAGAATTCATTTAAAAATAATTTATTTAACTAACTTAAAGTTTAGATAAGAAACGATTTAAGAATATAGTTTAAACTTAAACTTGTTTTTTTTTTTTAAATAAGCTTGTTTAATTTAAATTTCAAGGCTGTTAAACATGAACCTGGGACCAACATTAAAGTACCCGAGCCATCTATCACATTTCCCGAACCAAATCTCGGGCTACCTCTTTTCTTCTAAAACCTGATTTTGTTTTCTAATTATTTTAAAAACTGTTATTAACATGCATACTAACCCGAGGTCCCTTCGAGCCATCATCAAAATTTCACGAGCCCCACTTCGAGTTCATCCTTTCTTCTTCCTACAATAGGACACTGATACCACCTCACCATTGTGCACGTGCACCGATCACCCAATGTTCTCCGACCAAGTCTTCGATCGTCAATACGTTGACGTTGGCCTAGACGAACCCCTCAAAAACCCAGATCTGATGATCTCACCACGAAATTGAAAACGATCAAAACGAACAATCATCAGGAACCAGCCACGTTGACAAAAATGGCTCGCCACGTCGATCTCGATCATCTGAGATCACGTCTCCGCGACCAGAGACGCCCCGATTACTCACGCAACATTTCCCACTAGTCTCATCCATTCCGATGCAACATTGATGATGAGCCAGCCTCGAATCCAACAGCCACCCAACCCAGACCTTAAACCCTAAATCTATTACTCCTTCGCGAATTCCGCAATAGAAAATTTTCTGGCCATTTTTCCTCGAATTCCCAGCACCATGGCCTCCTCCATAACCAACGATGACCCCTAACATCATCGCGACCACCGGATATTGACGAAAGTGCAATCTATGTTCAACCCTAGAATTTCCCCTAATTCTACACTTAAAAATTTTGATATGTTTATCATAATTCATCATTTTTCCCTTTCGATCAGTTTATACACTTAAAACTGGAAATTTTAAAAATTTAATTTTTAACTTGGATTTATTTTTTTCTGTTATTCCTCATTTCCAGTAATCCTTCTTGTTGAATATACTTAATAATGTTTCAAAAAAAAAATGAATCTAGTTATTAATAACAAAATTTCTTAAGGATCCTGATCTAAAATTTGTTTATAAAATGAGATATGACCTTATAAAGAAATTTTTGGCCATGTAGAACATAATAGAGGCTTGTTTATACAACACAGATTTGCACATAACTAATTGTGACGACCCGGAATTTTTGTATATTTGAAATTGGAATATTTAATTAATTTTAAATATTCAGAGATTAATCATTAACTTAAATTTCAAATATCGCTGTTTATTGAGTAATTTAATTATTAAATTTAATTTATTTGAAGTTGGATAAAATAGTAAATCTGGCATTCTAAGCTAATTAAAAATATTTTGAAAGCTCGTAAAATTCATACTAATAATACTGAAGATGATAGAACTTTCAAAATGGAATTTCAAGGTATTTTGTTCAGTTTAAAAAAATATATCGTTTAAATTGAATTTAAAAATAGCCGTCCGAGGCACAGTCTCGGAATTCGACGAAACCAGTTCCATTGGATCCGTAATATTGTATTATTGTCGGATTTCGAATTTCTTAGTAATGGAAGTGGCAGAGTGAGCATGCGGTATAAAAACACGTAGGAATTTACTGAGATAATTTAAAACTAAATTAAATTTATTTTCTGTCCTTAAGCAGACACAAGGTACATCCCGTCATCCTTCTTGTTCCATTCGTACCCCTTTTTATTTATTCTTTCCCTTTCTCATTATCACAGTTCGAAAACTCTATTTTTCTTCTAGCCGACCTACCTTGTACGAGAAGACTCGCTCTCTCTTTTTAAAACCCCGTATACCTACCTTATCTTCCTTCAGAAAAAGGGAAATGAACGAACGAAAAATCGAACCGATTAAATCGATACAAAGAGGGGAATGGTTCGCAATCGAACTCGATTTCGATTGGCGGCAAATCGATATCGTGGGTTGCGGTGGCGTTTGCATTCGCACGCTCGTGTAGGAGTTCGACGAGGCAGTTTCAATCGGTGGCATCGCGAGTTCAACGTCGTCGTTTGATTTGGGGGATTGGCGATCGAGGCAGAGCAGCTAGGAGACTCGCGAATGATGCGATGCTATCATCCAGGAGGTGTGCGATGATGTTGAGCGAAGGCGTGAAGGGTTCGAGTGATGGGCCTGACGACGAGGGAGAGCGTTCGATCTGGAGATGCTTCACGAGGAGGAGCAGACAGCGGGGTCGATTGTGTCGGCTGCGTTCATAGGGTTGGCTCCGGTCTCGATTTTGGGATCGAGGTTTGTCTGAGGTATTGCTGTTTTGTTTTTAGTTTAATTGTAGTAAATAAATATAGTTCAGGAAGAGATATATATATATATATATGTGTATATATATATATGATATAATAATTTATTTAAATAAATTTATACAGTATAGTAAATTTGCTGGGTTATTTCTAGTAAAGCAGATATATATATCTGAGATTTTCTTAATTTGAATTTTGATATTCGGAGAAAGGTGAATCTATGAATTATATATAGATTATAAAAGAGAATGGAAATATATACTCATATTCTAACTTGCTAGTTGAATTAAACTAAATTGTAAAATGGAATTTAAGTATTCGATTTGAGTCGAATATTAATAAAATTTATCTAATGTTATTTAAGGTCCAAATTTGTGGAAAATCAAGCCGGGCTGGAAATAATTTGCATGCAAGTTAAAAAGGTGAGTTAATCTCACTCAGCTGAATTTTTAATTTAAATTTAAATGGTAAAATTTAAGTAATTGATTGGATGATTGCATTGATTGATGTGCTATATATAGTAGTATATAGCAATATACACATATTGGCATATGTGTATATTGGAGTTGTTGATATTCCCACAGTATATAGTGGATGAGACCCTATGCGCCGTATAATAGCGGATGATATTTTATAAAACCCATATACCGCGATATTCCACCTTGAAGTGGAATTGGTATTGTGCTAACGTCTGTGGATGCAGGGAAACAGGTTGGAGGGATCCAACTGGATTCCTCAAAATTATTAGATTATTTAATATTCTGTGTTCTGAATATTTGATATCATGTGATGATTTTATATTGGATGATGTGGTTGATTTGGATTGTCCAGTATAATAAATTATAAAATCTATGAAATCGAATTTTTGAAAAGAATTAAAAGAATAAAAATTTAAGTAAATAATTCGAGGAAATGGGGATAAAATTTATAACGAATTGAAATAAAAATAAAGTGATTTGGAATCTTAACAAATATGAAATAAGGGGATTTTGAATTTACAAGGGATAATAAATTTTATACTTAAGTGATATTATTTGAAGAATAAAAGAAGTTATTTTTGAAATTAAGGATTAAAATTAATTAAAGGATAAATAAGGAGTTTTGGAAATTTGTAATTGATATTGGTAAAAAGGGGTTTAACTCGTAATAAGAAATAAAATCTAAAAGTTAATGTATTTTGGAATAAATGAAATAGCAAAGGAAATTTATTTCAAAGTAAGTAAAGTAAATGGGAAAATCAATTGGAAATTGATTTGGTTGTTTAAAAATTGGAATTTTAAAGAGAAATGAGATCTTGGAGATATAAACTGGGTTTATAAAGTAAAATAAAATATCAGTGGATATTAGAAAATATAAATTCAAGGTGGGAATTTATAAAAGGATATGGATTGGTTTAAAAATAAATGTTAATTTATTTTTAAAGGATGTGAAGAGAAGTGTATTTCTCTGGATAGCCAAGTACGTTTTTCCAAAGAAATTTTAAATATAAGTTAAAGGTTTAATACGTTTTAAAAAGCATATTTTAGAAGATTGATTATTTCTAAATGTTAAAGTCTAAAGTAAGTATTTTCAAAAATCTATTATTGTAGTAATTATATAAAAGTGATTTGCTATTATGTTTTAAAAAAAAGAAGAAATTTAGTTTATATTTGTAAAGTGGTTTCATTTTAAATATTCCTTAAGTATATATTTTGTTAAGGTATTAAAGTAGTTTTAAATTTCAATATTATAAAGTATATTTATAGTAAAGTGCTTTTAAATTATTTTTAAATCTAAAGTATTTTGTACTTGGTGTTTCAGAGAAATAAATATTTGGGGAAAATGTATTCCGTAAGCGGAAACTGTTTGAAATTGTTTTCAAATGAGCTTTGAAAATTTGGAAATATATCTTGGAAAGATATTTGGGCAAATAAATAATGTGGGAAATTATTTATTGTGTGATGGTTGCTTGTGGATGTTAATTGATAGTTAAATAACCGACTATCAATATTGGCCAAATGCGCTGATCGTTTCGAAGAGACCGGGATCGAGTTTCCGTATACCGGGATTCTAGGTCTGGAGACTCGAATACCACTTCGATCCGGTTTGTACGTTTCGTGTAACGATTTCGGAGTCGAAGATGGAGCAGTGAAGTGCAAGGGCTAGTCGCTACTAATCCTGAGGATATTTCCAAAATGGATGTAGTAGGAGTAGTGCCTTCGGTTCCGTTCGGACCCGGGACGGACTTGTATGGACGAATGCTTTCGTGACATCGTCAGGTGGACGATGGGCATTCTAAGTGATATGTGCTATAAAGGTATCGTTTAGCCTCGAACCTCATCAACCGGGAATGACTGAAAATCAGGGGTTTTGCAGCAAGGCTTCGTGGGTAGCCCCCACTTGAGAGTAAGGTCATCCCTGTCTAGATGTCCCTTTTATTTCGGCTTAGTGGTGCGGTTGCTGATCCCAACCGTGGGGTGATCTTATTTGGAATTATCCAGTAAGGGATGATTCCGGCCTTGTGTTGCAGGGGAGCGGGCGTACTCCTCGGTACTGTGATCTAGGCCACGTACTGTGACAGGTGGTACCCCAGTGCCTAGTCATTCGTTGGAAATCCATTCTCCCTACGTGCCTTGTACGAGTTTTGTTTGTATTACCCACGTTGTGGCTAGTATGCTGGAATTTAATCATGTAACAATTTCAGCTATTTTAATAAGTATTTGTGAATAGACACTATTATAATATCAGAGGATTTTGATAAAAAGTGTTTTAGCTATCGTAAGATAAAAACCCGACATGTTTATTTGTGGCGTGGTCTTACGAGATGCTTTTATTTTCAAAAGGATTTTGAAACTTTAATAATCAATTTGAGTGTGATTTTCTCACGCTGGTATTCCAGACTGACTCGGGTGTTGTTTTATATAATGCTCGGGTCAGACCGAGTATTATAGGTTACAGGATATGATGCTGTGGATCTCAGGAGATGAGCTGGATGGCGAGACGTATCTCCCGTACTTGTTTATATATATATATTCCGCTGTGTTGATTGTTGTACTCTGTTGTATTGAGGACATGATATGGTTATTGTCCAGTTGTATGTTATGTGTTCTCTGGTGTATACTCTGATGCTATATTATATAAAACTGATATAGTTTTGATTTGTGTAAAGATCTGTATATATATTATATTTTATTCCGCTGCGATGGTTAGATTCTGATGTTGTTTTCTATTTTTCTTCTTCTACCTCTTCTTCTTAACTAAAATGGTTCGATTTTCCGGGTCTGGAAAGTCGGGTCGTTACAGTGGTATCAGAGCTTAGGCTAGCGATAACCTTGGCTCTGGTGGGAATTTTGAGAGTATTAATAGATATGAGCGCGTATTTGTTAGTGAATATAAAATGGTTTTATATTGTGTTGGTTGATTTATTGAGTGGCATATGAACCTTCGTCGGCACAGTCTGGACAACTGTATCGAAGGGGTTTCTAAACACTCGAATAGAACAATTCGACACAATATTGTTTTAAAATGGGTAGATGAAATAATTTTACCCAAATTATTTTTGTATATGAAAGAAATAATTTTTATAAATTATTATAGTTATATTTGGATGTTTGGTTGTTAGATAATGATAATAAATTATTATCAGTAGGAGGAAATTGAATAAGAAATTTAATTATAACCAAAGTTAAAGAATAAATTTATATAACAAATGGAATTTGAGAAAATAAACTATATATGTAATTTATAAGTTGAAATAAAACTTCATATACAAATGTGATTCAAAATTTGAAATAGGATTCCAGAGAAATATTTGGAAATAAATCGAGATGGATTTCGAGTTTGGAATTTTGTGAAGTTTAAATTCCTTTGAATTTGAAAATGGTTTTCAAAGGGCTTTGGAAAATATAATGGTGACATTATTTCGGAAATATTTTTTTGGATTGAAATCGAATATGGAGAGATTTGGAAATTAAAAATATTTGAAATGTTTTTAAAAGTGATAAAAGCACTAAACTCTCAGTGGTCGCTGGAAAATAATTCCGATGATGATCGCGACATCATCGGTGTTCATTTTCGAGTTTCCAAAAGAGGAATTGCTACCTGGATGTTTTGGGCTGGTGTTTGTTTGCAAAACTGAGTTTGATTTTGAAATTGAAAAGGGTTTGGATATAGTTGATTTCAAAAATGATTTTGAAATTTTGGAAAATTGTTTAAAACTCTGGAATCTTATTTGAAGTTGTGTATGGAATAATAAAAATATTTATTGGCTAAATAAAATGTATAATTCTGAGTTAAAAGATAAAATGTGAATAAAATTTATTTTAAATAGATGGAAGTATGGATGTAAATGAGTTTGTGACTTATAAAATTCAGAAATGAAATTAATAATAGAATTTGAAGGTGAAGCTTGAGTTGTTAATAGAAATTCAACTTGAGACTAGAAGTGAAAAATATGAATTGAAACTGTAGGGAATTGAATTAAAATAAAATGATTTGGGATGCAAATAAACTTTGTTTGAGTATGTATAAATTAAATATGAGTTTGGATAGTATGATTAATTGAATTAATGTGGTAATGAGTTTAATTATAATTGAATGGAAGTATAAAAAATATAAGGGTGTGGTTTATCAGAAATGGGAAGGTGGGAAAGAAGATTTGTTAGTATGTTGGAAAATCCAAACTTGAGATATAAAATAAATTTGAATTCAAGTAAACCAAGTAAAGTGGTTTAGAGATAAAAATAATAATCAAATATTGGGTATAAGATTTGAATAAACAAATTAAATGAAAATGAGCTTAAGTGTTAACTTAAGTGGATTATGAAATAGCTTTGAATAGAACCTGTTGGATAATCAAAGGAGAATGAATGGACTGTGAACAAATAAAAAGGGTTTGAATGAAACTAGTGGGTTAATGAATTTAATATTGAATGGTAAACTAAAAGTGAATAGTAAATCACTTAAAACTGAAATTGATAGTTTAAGTATTGGTTGTAAGTAATTGAAGTTAGTATCGAAACTTGAAAATGGCATTTGGGAACTGTTCGGTGTATGTTGCTTATGAAATGCATGTGTTTAGCTATTGAAATTAATTGAAATGATAACCAACCTTGTATATTTGTCACTTACATATTTGAATTGAGTAAGTATAGGTTCAGAGAGACCGTTTGGCTGGGTCGGGTTATGCATTTGCTAAAATAAATAACCGCTTTGCTTAAAAATTGCTATAATAAGGTACGCTTACGCGAAAATTCAAAATAGGAGATATGAACTGTTTATATTGATATATATTGTGATTTCCGGCCTGAGGCCGATGTATATATATATTTGTGCATCCTGCGATATCGCAGAAGTCCCTCCGTACAAGGGAGACTCTGCCAAAATTTTCCGGAAATTTTGGGAGTTAGAAATTTTTTGAAATCTTTGAAAATTTTCGCTAACGACAAGCAATTTAAATTTGCTAACCAAATGGAATTGAAATTAAATAATTGAAACCTATTTGAAATATGAATGTAAAGCAAGAGAAATCAAAGGAACTAAAGAAAGTAAAGTTTGTAAATAAACTGTTATTTGAGATTAAAATTAAATAGTAAGTGAAACTAATCCAATATTCAAAACGAAAGCCAATTTGAGATTAAATGAAATTGTAAGGCTAAGTAAATAGTAATGAAAATAAACTTCAATAGTGAAGTGAAAATAAGTGTAAGCAATATGTAAAATATTTATATTGAACTTAAGAAGTAGGGTGAGATTCTTAAGTAATTTGGTATTGAGGAAAATTATTCTAGATGAATAATTGAATGACGATTAAAATTTGAAATTGTGAAATGAGAAAATTGTGGATAAGTGAATGTAATCAAACTGAAGTTGTGAAATGGGATAGTTGTGAATAAGGGGATAACAATTAAAGGGAATGTGAATAAAAGAAAATTGATATAATTTGTAATCAATTGGAATTTATACGTAAGATGTACGTATATTATTTTATTCGCATAGCTATTTGGTCCAGATGTCGAACACAGAATTTCGAGATAGTTTTATCGATCCGAATCAGGATTTTTCACTCGATTTTCGACGGCGAACCTGGATATGGATTGTTGATTGATTCTGGAAATTCTCTATCATAATTTATGGCTATGCAAGGAGAATGACGGTTTCTGATCAAGAAACCAAATCTGAGTCCGCACTAGGAAGTCGGGTGGACAATACTAGTTCGGAAGTGAAATTGTGTGATCGAGTGAGCGATCGAATTTGATATTGCGTACGGATGATATATATGCATCGTACGGGCTTAAGTAAAGCAAATATTTGAAATTTGTAAAGAAGTCGACAAAATGTTTTTGGGAAGTTGTGATTTGATATTATTGCTTAGTAGGATATACAGGTGTATAAAAGCAATGGATAAATGGGGATTTTTGATTTTAGAAGATAAAATTTAATGGTCCGACAAAAGGTATGTATTTGAATTTCTATATGAAATTTGATTGGGTTTTTGATCCAGCCACTTGGCTTTTTGTTTTCTTTTGAGATTGGGAGGCCGTAGAGCCATTTTGTAGTAGTACCGAGCTAGCCGCGCAAAGGAGACGCTGGCGAAATTTTTCGGAAATTTAGGGAGTTAGAAAAATTTTGGAAAATTTTGATAATTCAAAATTGAATTCAAATTTAAATTTGAATGGATAAGTAGGTGGTATGGGTTGAATTTATGAATAAGTTTGAGGAGTTAAAAGATGATTAGTGTATCCTTAATAAAAGATTGTTTGGGTATTGTTAAAACTGTTTGAATTTGGGAAATAGTTAACGGGGATTGAATCATTCCTCTTAACTGGTAATTTCGGGGACGAAATTCTTTTAAGGGGGGAGGAATGTGACGACCCGGAATTTTTGTATATTTGAAATTGGAATATTTAATTAATTTTAAATATTCAGAGATTAATCATTAACTTAAATTTCAAATATCGCTGTTTATTGAGTAATTTAATTATTAAATTTAATTTATTTGAAGTTGGATAAAATAGTAAATCTGGCATTCTAAGCTAATTAAAAATATTTTGAAAGCTCGTAAAATTCATACTAATAATACTGAAGATGATAGAACTTTCAAAATGGAATTTCAAGGTATTTTGTTCAGTTTAAAAAAATATATCGTTTAAATTGAATTTAAAAATAGCCGTCCGAGGCACAGTCTCGGAATTCGACGAAACCAGTTCCATTGGATCCGTAATATTGTATTATTGTCGGATTTCGAATTTCTTAGTAATGGAAGTGGCAGAGTGAGCATGCGGTATAAAAACACGTAGGAATTTACTGAGATAATTTAAAACTAAATTAAATATATTTTCTGTCCTTAAGCAGACACAAGGTACATCCCGTCATCCTTCTTGTTCCATTCGTACCCCTTTTTATTTATTCTTTCCCTTTCTCATTATCACAGTTCGAAAACTCTATTTTTCTTCTAGCCGACCTACCTTGTACGAGAAGACTCGCTCTCTCTTTTTAAAACCCCGTATACCTACCTTATCTTCCTTCAGAAAAAGGGAAATGAACGAACGAAAAATCGAACCGATTAAATCGATACAAAGAGGGGAATGGTTCGCAATCGAACTCGATTTCGATTGGCGGCAAATCGATATCGTGGGTTGCGGTGGCGTTTGCATTCGCACGCTCGTGTAGGAGTTCGACGAGGCAGTTTCAATCGGTGGCATCGCGAGTTCAACGTCGTCGTTTGATTTGGGGGATTGGCGATCGAGGCAGAGCAGCTAGGAGACTCGCGAATGATGCGATGCTATCATCCAGGAGGTGTGCGATGATGTTGAGCGAAGGCGTGAAGGGTTCGAGTGATGGGCCTGACGACGAGGGAGAGCGTTCGATCTGGAGATGCTTCACGAGGAGGAGCAGACAGCGGGGTCGATTGTGTCGGCTGCGTTCATAGGGTTGGCTCCGGTCTCGATTTTGGGATCGAGGTTTGTCTGAGGTATTGCTGTTTTGTTTTTAGTTTAATTGTAGTAAATAAATATAGTTCAGGAAGAGATATATATATATATATGTGTATATATATATATATGATATAATAATTTATTTAAATAAATTTATACAGTATAGTAAATTTGCTGGGTTATTTCTAGTAAAGCAGATATATATATCTGAGATTTTCTTAATTTGAATTTTGATATTCGGAGAAAGGTGAATCTATGAATTATATATAGATTATAAAAGAGAATGGAAATATATACTCATATTCTAACTTGCTAGTTGAATTAAACTAAATTGTAAAATGGAATTTAAGTATTCGATTTGAGTCGAATATTAATAAAATTTATCTAATGTTATTTAAGGTCCAAATTTGTGGAAAATCAAGCCGGGCTGGAAATAATTTGCATGCAAGTTAAAAAGGTGAGTTAATCTCACTCAGCTGAATTTTTAATTTAAATTTAAATGGTAAAATTTAAGTAATTGATTGGATGATTGCATTGATTGATGTGCTATATATAGTAGTATATAGCAATATACACATATTGGCATATGTGTATATTGGAGTTGTTGATATTCCCACAGTATATAGTGGATGAGACCCTATGCGCCGTATAATAGCGGATGATATTTTATAAAACCCATATACCGCGATATTCCACCTTGAAGTGGAATTGGTATTGTGCTAACGTCTGTGGATGCAGGGAAACAGGTTGGAGGGATCCAACTGGATTCCTCAAAATTATTAGATTATTTAATATTCTGTGTTCTGAATATTTGATATCATGTGATGATTTTATATTGGATGATGTGGTTGATTTGGATTGTCCAGTATAATAAATTATAAAATCTATGAAATTGAATTTTTGAAAAGAATTAAAAGAATAAAAATTTAAGTAAATAATTCGAGGAAATGGGGATAAAATTTATAACGAATTGAAATAAAAATAAAGTGATTTGGAATCTTAACAAATATGAAATAAGGGGATTTTGAATTTACAAGGGATAATAAATTTTATACTTAAGTGATATTATTTGAAGAATAAAAGAAGTTATTTTTGAAATTAAGGATTAAAATTAATTAAAGGATAAATAAGGAGTTTTGGAAATTTGTAATTGATATTGGTAAAAAGGGGTTTAACTCGTAATAAGAAATAAAATCTAAAAGTTAATGTATTTTGGAATAAATGAAATAGCAAAGGAAATTTATTTCAAAGTAAGTAAAGTAAATGGGAAAATCAATTGGAAATTGATTTGGTTGTTTAAAAATTGGAATTTTAAAGAGAAATGAGATCTTGGAGATATAAACTGGGTTTATAAAGTAAAATAAAATATCAGTGGATATTAGAAAATATAAATTCAAGGTGGGAATTTATAAAAGGATATGGATTGGTTTAAAAATAAATGTTAATTTATTTTTAAAGGATGTGAAGAGAAGTGTATTTCTCTGGATAGCCAAGTACGTTTTTCCAAAGAAATTTTAAATATAAGTTAAAGGTTTAATACGTTTTAAAAAGCATATTTTAGAAGATTGATTATTTCTAAATGTTAAAGTCTAAAGTAAGTATTTTCAAAAATCTATTATTGTAGTAATTATATAAAAGTGATTTGCTATTATGTTTTAAAAAAAAGAAGAAATTTAGTTTATATTTGTAAAGTGGTTTCATTTTAAATATTCCTTAAGTATATATTTTGTTAAGGTATTAAAGTAGTTTTAAATTTCAATATTATAAAGTATATTTATAGTAAAGTGCTTTTAAATTATTTTTAAATCTAAAGTATTTTGTACTTGGTGTTTCAGAGAAATAAATATTTGGGGAAAATGTATTCCGTAAGCGGAAACTGTTTGAAATTGTTTTCAAATGAGCTTTGAAAATTTGGAAATATATCTTGGAAAGATATTTGGGCAAATAAATAATGTGGGAAATTATTTATTGTGTGATGGTTGCTTGTGGATGTTAATTGATAGTTAAATAACCGACTATCAATATTGGCCAAATGCGCTGATCGTTTCGAAGAGACCGGGATCGAGTTTCCGTATACCGGGATTCTAGGTCTGGAGACTCGAATACCACTTCGATCCGGTTTGTACGTTTCGTGTAACGATTTCGGAGTCGAAGATGGAGCAGTGAAGTGCAAGGGCTAGTCGCTACTAATCCTGAGGATATTTCCAAAATGGATGTAGTAGGAGTAGTGCCTTCGGTTCCGTTCGGACCCGGGACGGACTTGTATGGACGAATGCTTTCGTGACATCGTCAGGTGGACGATGGGCATTCTAAGTGATATGTGCTATAAAGGTATCGTTTAGCCTCGAACCTCATCAACCGGGAATGACTGAAAATCAGGGGTTTTGCAGCAAGGCTTCGTGGGTAGCCCCCACTTGAGAGTAAGGTCATCCCTGTCTAGATGTCCCTTTTATTTCGGCTTAGTGGTGCGGTTGCTGATCCCAACCGTGGGGTGATCTTATTTGGAATTATCCAGTAAGGGATGATTCCGGCCTTGTGTTGCAGGGGAGCGGGCGTACTCCTCGGTACTGTGATCTAGGCCACGTACTGTGACAGGTGGTACCCCAGTGCCTAGTCATTCGTTGGAAATCCATTCTCCCTACGTGCCTTGTACGAGTTTTGTTTGTATTACCCACGTTGTGGCTAGTATGCTGGAATTTAATCATGTAACAATTTCAGCTATTTTAATAAGTATTTGTGAATAGACACTATTATAATATCAGAGGATTTTGATAAAAAGTGTTTTAGCTATCGTAAGATAAAAACCCGACATGTTTATTTGTGGCGTGGTCTTACGAGATGCTTTTATTTTCAAAAGGATTTTGAAACTTTAATAATCAATTTGAGTGTGATTTTCTCACGCTGGTATTCCAGACTGACTCGGGTGTTGTTTTATATAATGCTCGGGTCAGACCGAGTATTATAGGTTAAAGGATATGATGCTGTGGATCTCAGGAGATGAGCTGGATGGCGAGACGTATCTCCCGTACTTGTTTATATATATATATTCCGCTGTGTTGATTGTTGTACTCTGTTGTATTGAGGACATGATATGGTTATTGTCCAGTTGTATGTTATGTGTTCTCTGGTGTATACTCTGATGCTATATTATATAAAACTGATATAGTTTTGATTTGTGTAAAGATCTGTATATATATTATATTTTATTCCGCTGCGATGGTTAGATTCTGATGTTGTTTTCTATTTTTCTTCTTCTACCTCTTCTTCTTAACTAAAATGGTTCGATTTTCCGGGTCTGGAAAGTCGGGTCGTTACACTAATCATGAAGGTACATCTAAATTCCAGACAATAAAATCATGCAGCCATTATTCACAACACTCCTGCATGCACCCACGTATAGATTCAGATAAAAAAAATGTTTTACTCACCGAGAGATGAAGACAGAATACAGGAATGTTGAAACAGAGGAGCTTTGAAATCTGCAAGCTGGAACCCCTCTGATCTTCTTGCTTACTTTGTTTAGTTGAAATGTTATTAAGTTTTGAAATGGTGATGCTAACTTCTGGTTTGCTTAGTCTTGAGAATGAACTAGAACAAAGAGGATGTACATATATATAGAAAACTATTTACAGATGATTTTTAGATGCTGGAACATTCTTTTGTTTCAAATTTCCAGTTTTTGAGATGGCAGAATATTTAGCTTTACTTACTAGTTTTCGAATCAAGAAAATAATGGTAGTGGAGGTACATATATGAGTATACTACTGCATTCTAGAGTAAGCTTCTTCCCAATTTTTTTTATATATAAAATTTTTCCTTTGGTCAGAGATTTTCTTAAACTGATTTAGCTTCTTCTTGTACGTGATTGAAATATTTGGCCTGAGTTGAAATTTTTGTATGCTAGAGTTGCAAGGTGTATTAAATGCTTGTTTCCAAAAATGTTTACATATATATCTTCATATGCACTTACATCTGTACTTGCATCTTCCAATGTATATTTTGCTCGTGTACCAGCACATCAGAGATTTTTATTCAAGTGTAGGCTAAAATGATATTTGTGGTGTGCTGACATTTATTAGCTTTGGCTTGTTTTATAAGCTTCTACTTATTATATTTTCTCTGCCCCCTTTTTTTATTTGTGAGCACATTCCATATACATATATAGCTTTGTCTTGTTGCCCTATTTCATTTTATATTACAAGTAATACCAGTAAGTATCCATACATATATTTTTTTCTAGAATTATCTTATATTTATTAATTAAAATTCCCATGTACATATACTTCTCTTACTTCTACATTTTATACATATTTATCAATATATATATTTGTACTTTAAAGATCATAAACTAGTCTATAAATGTATATATATGCATGGATATTTTTATCTTGAATTTAATGGTGAAATATAAATTATTATTTATTTATTTTATATTTCAAATCCTAGTTATTTCTCCCAAACATTCAAATATATATAGATATATATTGTTTAACATAATAAGTTATATTTTAAATTAATTCAATTAAATATTTTAAAAAAAATTAATACTGCCAAAAATCCGGGATGTCACATCCCTCCCCCCTTAAAACTTTTCGTCCTCGAAAAGGAACAAAGCTAGAATCTATGAAAATGCTTAAAATCAAATAAATATCCTTGATCACTTTTAAAACACTTTTTAATATCTATATAATATTATTTAAAAGTAGTTTTTATAAAAAATACTTTTATAACACGATGTTTCAACCAGTCCATTCTTGTCTTTATAGAAATTCGATCATACGTTGATCAGGCGTACGACTGAAAATCTATAAGTACTCGGCAGACCAATTTCAACACCTAGTGAAATTACTTGAAAAAATATTTTTATTGAAAATATAGAAAACAGTTTTGAAAATAGAGGAAATATCTTTGGTGAGAATGCTCTGGAAATCATCACACCCATCCATGGTCACAGTTACATCCTGGGTTACGTTGCCGTCGCAGCAAAAGTCCATGTAACTGATTACACCATAGAACCCACAACAGATCGCAGTTACATCCAGGGTTACGTTGCCGTCACAGCAAAAGTCCATGTAACTGTTGGCTCTCAGCGGCACACACGATTTTCGCTGTCAAAATGAAACTTCTCCACTCCTACATAGGTCTCAGTCTACCGATATAAAATCAAACGCAGACTGTTGGCTCTCAGCGGCACACATGACTTTCGCTATGTTACCATAGTGTCGCAGTCTACCGATATAAAATCAAACGTAGACTGTTGGCTCTCAGCGACTCACGCGACTTTCGCTATGGTCTGCAGTAGATCGCAGTGACATCGAGTTACACTGTCGTCACATCATAACCCAAATGCCTCTGTGGGCACCAGCCCCTCGACTTTCGCTACACAAATAATCCTCAGGAACTAGTTTTGTCCGGACTCCTCACAGGATCAACTTTAGAAACCCCCCTTGGGGCTCAAGGCAGTACCACCCAGTGGCACTCCTGAGAAGTTCATTTCAAGGGAGCGCCTTTTCCCCCAGAGCTATTCTCAAAACACTTTATACTATATACATATAGTATTTTCCAAATCATACACCTAGTATGAATTCCATATACATGCTTTTACACAAAATCGATTCTGAAAATCGATAATTCACAAATCAGGCTTTCCCAAATCCCAATATTGATTTTATCCAAAAATCAAAAGCCTTTTCCAAATCCAAAGGTTCCCAAAACCTTTTTCTCAAAACCATTTCCATAAAATCTTTTATATATATATATTCATATATATAATTTCTTTGGGAAATCTTTAAATCACTTTATACTTATATAAGTTTCCTTTGTATACTTCAAAAATTTTCAAAAACCTTTTTCTTCTGGCAATGGATTCAATAAGGGGAGTTTTATCATATATAACAAAGATACGTAACTTTGTTTATTCCCAATCAAATATTCAAATTTGATTACTTTATAAAGTCACTTGCCAAATTTCTTACTTTTATTATAAAGTAAACTTTAACTCAGAAAAATATTCAATTTCCACTTTATTTCCATAAAGTTAATTTCAACCATAGAAATATAAATTTTAAATTTATTTTATTTTAGTTCCTCATATATTCATAAATATATTTTCCATTTCAAAAATCATCTTATAACCTTTTATCTACAACTTCAAAATCAAATTTCCACCTTTATTCATTGCCAATTTCATTCAAACCCGTACGATGTCCCCATATCATTCATACGCAATACCAATCTGATCGCTCACTCGATCACACAATTTCACTTCCGAACTAGTATCATCCACCCGGCTTCCTAGTGCGGACTCAGATCTGGTTTCTTGATCAGAAACCGTCATTCTCCTTGCATAGTCATAACTATGATAGAGAATATCCAGAACCAATCAAAAATCCATATCCAGGTTCGCCGTCGAAAATCGAGCAAAAAATCCCAACTCGGATCGATAATACTATCTCGAAATTCTGTGCTTGAATCTGGATCAAATCACTATGCGAATAGAATAATATACGTACATCCTACGTATTTAACTTCATTGATTATTAACCAAATCAATTTCCTTTCTATTCACATTCACTTAAATTTTCATTCACTTATTCACATTTGCTTTAATCCCCGCTTGGATTATCACTTCACTTCTTATCTCGGTTGGGTATTTGATCACGAACAGTTTGAACTCCGACCAGTTTATATTTAGAAACAGCTTGAAAATAGATAAGTAGTTGAAAAATAATTATTAGTTTGTAAAATAGCTGTAAAATAGTTAAGAAATTGTAAATAGTTGAAAAATAATAAAATAATTGCTAATAGTCGTAAAATAGTAACTGGTGATTAGTTTATAAAACAGTTGGAAAATTGTCAAATAGTTCCAAAAGTAATCGTAAAATAAATATAAGATAGTTTGGGGTTTTAGAAAAAAGATTATATAGTAAATAGTTTGGAAAAATAGATTTGTATTAAAACAATTTATTTTAAAAATAGTCCAGAGCCAAACTGTTCAACTTCCCAAACTCCATTTTAATCAATTTCCCATTCAATTGATCCTGTCTCAATTCAAGTTGAATTATCCACAATTTCTTTCCAATTTCAAATCAAATTCCATTTGATTTTAAACATATTCACTTAAATTACAATTCCAAATTATTCAAATCAATTTAAACTAATTTCAAATGGAATCCACTTCAATTTCAAATTATTTCAATTTCTATATGGATTAATCCCAATTCCCATTTGAAATTTATACTTATCCATCTTCAATTTTAGTTTATTCAGACTAAATTCAATTTGAACTAATGAAACCTATATTTCAACTTTAAACCATCTCGAATTATATAAATTCGAGTTAAATTTTCAAATGTTGATTTAACCCCTTAAATCAAATCAACTTATATTTTTAAACCATTAACTCCGAGTTCAATTCTCAAAATTCCATTTCATATTATCCTTACTTAACTTATTTCGAAGTCCAAATAAGAGTTCAAAACAATTTTATCATAAAAAGTTCATTTATTACCAAATTTTATCTTCCAGTTTTGAAATTGGTTCTTAAACAATTTTAATTTTTAAATTCAATTATTAACATTTCAGTTCAAAATGATCTCATATCCTTAATTCAAATTAAATTTAATTTCCATTTAATTTCAATACTGGATATATTACCACGCTTCATTTCTCATTCA
Source organism: Allium fistulosum (assembly GCA_030737815.1). Lineage (NCBI taxonomy): Eukaryota > Viridiplantae > Streptophyta > Magnoliopsida > Asparagales > Amaryllidaceae > Allium > Allium fistulosum. The sequence continues at coordinate 48,352,313 of CM060906.1, forward strand.
TTTAACAAATCCAATTCAAAATTCAAAGATTATTAATAATAATAGGATGATATTATCCAATTATTCTAAATCATCCATCCATTTTCAATTTCCAAGTCTCAAACCCATTCGAGATCACTCATAACTTCCCATTTAAACCAATCATTTAACTTTCCCAAGTTAAATCTCAATTTCATATTGAAATTTCCAATTCAGGTTGCCTTTTAAATTATTTAACTTTCCCAAAGTTAAATTTAATTTACATAATCCAGTCAATTTACACAATTTGAATTCCCATTCAAATTTTAAACATCGGATTAATAACCTTCCCACTTAAGTTTAAAACTCGCTTCACTTTGGGTTTCACATCGCATTCCAAGGAAAATTCAAAACTCAATCTTAGAGTTTATTTCATATTTATTTTCTTCACACACTAGCCCACCTTTAAATTTTAAACTACCCTTGGTTTTAAATTCAAATCAAATTCTGGACCCAGATTTAAAACTCCACAATTCAGATTAACTTTAGTTCCAACTTATAAGTCAGACTTGCCTAAATGTTTTACTTTCCAAATATTTTATTATTGTTTACTCATTTATACTCGCCTTATTAATCATTTCTGATAATAACCAAGGTTATTGTATCTGAAAACCAATTCATCACTATCTTATTCTGAAATTCTCCTTAAATTCAAGATTTAAATTTCAGTTTGAATTCATTCCAAACCAATCCTTATTTTACTTTAAATTTTGTTATATTTCTATTATCACTTAATTCAATTCCAATAATTTAACACACAATTACCTTTGTATTCATTTAATAGAAATATTACTTTATATATATATATATATCAAAATATATTCTTATATGAAATCATTTAAAATCTTTATATAAGAAAATAACAAGTACGCTCTCTCATATATATACTCAACTCATTCTATGGTACTATTGACCCTATCTTTAATGAGCAATCCCAACAGAGCCAAGGTTCTCGCTTAACCTTCAGCTCTGATACCAACTGTAACGACCCGGGATTTTCGATCCCGAAAATTCCAGATAGTTATGGAAAAGAAGAAAGAGATAGAAGAGAAGAAACAGAAACACAATCACAGATCCTCACATTCGCAGCGGATAAAATATAATATCGAATGATAGCAGTTTACAAAAATATTATATCAGTAAATTTCCAATTTAATACATTAGAGTTACACATACACATACACAAATTACATGGCTAGAAATAAAAGTCACAGCGGAAATACTCCATACATCCTGCCATCCAGCTAGCCACCTGAGCTCCAGAACGCCCTCACCTGAAAATCTGTAATACTTGGTATGACCCGAGCATTACATCAAAGTAACACCCGGGTCAGGCTGGAAACCAGCGTGAGTAAACCCATATAATTTGAAATATCAAGTCTAAACATAACTAAACCCGGGTAACTCCTATCAATATACAAATTTACAATTTGTTATGGTCATCACTCATTACACACATCAATTTCCAAATACCAAACCTTAGATTAATGGTTCAATTTAGTTAAATTATTTCAATTTGGTCTATTGGTTCTACATATCAATTTATGAGGAATCGAAGAGGTTTCGAGTATTTTCTAATACCCGACTCCGGTCTCTTCGAATTTAATGTCATCCTAACTCAAGTCATACGTGATTAAGTTTGAATTACTGCATGCCACCTTTACACAGTAGTTCACCATAGATAACCACATTATCACTATTCAATCCAACATATCATATTACAAAAACATTTCATTTCACAAAGCATCACAATCACATATCAGAAATACAAATAACCCAAGGCATTCAAAAATCATTCAATCATTCATAAGCAAGACAAATTAGTCATACATTTCTCACTGATTTTGTAACATCCCAGAATTTGGAGTACGTGATTTGTGAACATTTAATTCATTTTAAATGTTTAATGTGGACCCTTAATTGATTTTGTAGTGGATGGATGCGGGTTCAATCATTAAAATAAATTATAAATTCAAATATAATTTGGATAATAATAATTAATTATTCAAAATTGGGATAAAAGGTGAATTTGGGGTAAATGACTATAAAATGATATTTAAATGTATTTTTAGGTTCGATTGGTTATAAATAATATTGTTGGAATTTTAGATGAATTTTAAAGTGAATAAATTATTATTTGGGATTTTATATTAATTTAAAAATGAATTTAATATTATTAAAATGCTATTAAATCAAATTTTAGTCTGGAACGAGCCAGAATGATTTTTAATGTGTTTATAAATTTTATATGATTTATTGTTAAGTTATTAAACTTTTAAAAGTGAAAATTTTAAGCGTTTCTGATAATTTCAGAAAATCGGCTGATTTAATAGACGAGTAAAATAGCCTTCCGGGGCACAGTCTCGGAATTCGACGAAACCAGTTCCATTGGATCCGAAATAGTTAGTTATTATCGGATTTCAATTTTCGTAGCGATCGGAGTTGTCGTTTGACCGTGGCAGCTCGAAACGCATCGAAATCGATTTAACCAATTCAATTTTAAATTGATCGTTTTATTCCGTATCTCGCGCATACGATCGAATTAGCTTACGAAACCTGTTCCATTGTGATCGAAACGCGGAAAAAACCCCAGGATAGCCTGTCGGAACGTGAGAATTGGAGGTCGTTTGCATTAACAGTTAAATTGAGATATTTTATTAATTAAATAATATTAAAACTATTATATAATTGCATTTTTCTCTAAACCCTAGCTAAACGTTCAGCCGCCGCTTGTATTCATTCAATGGCCGGCAATGAATCTTCTTCTTCCTCTAATCTCTCTTCGTCTATTCAGTTTTAGCTGAAACTCTTAACTAAAGATTCGAAGAGGTTGTCGAGCACTTCACATCCGTACGGTGGATCGTTGCTATCGTCGTCGTTTGGAGGGTGTAGGGACCCGCGTTCGTGGGATTGTCGCGCGCGTTTTTCCAGTGATAGAGGAAACCGAGCTTGGAGCTTCTTGGGCCGTGGGTGAGCGTCACTTGAGGCTTCGATTTAGGCCTTGTTGATCGACTTCTAGTGGAGGTTGGAGGTCGCGGGTGTTAACCCTAGTTTTGAACGTTAATGGGTTCTTCGGTCTGGGGCGTACGCGAGAAGGAAGAAGAAGCTTGAGGGCGTGATTTTGGGATGGTAATCGTGCGGCTATGGTTTGTTTAGGTTTAAAATTAAAATAAATTTGTTTATAAATTTGAAATCAAAAGTTTAAAATGCTGTAATTCATTCATACGTTGTCAGATTTCAGCGAAATTTGCGGCGCCGGGATCGTAGCGACGAGCACTACGTAGTGGTGCAGTTTGGGAATCGTTCCGGGCAAGTAGAAATTTGGGTTAAATCGGACGTCGTCCGGTTTAATTTAAAATTTCGAACGTTCGCCGAAACTCAAGGTGAGTTTTTCTCACTCACATCTGGATGCTAGGCATTTTAAATAGTTAATACTTAAATATCTGTGTGATTGGTTGATTATAACTGTTGTTATCAGTTTGGAATGATATTATATTGAGATGTGCTAATATTTGTGGATGCAGGGAAAAAACAGGTTGGAGGGATCCAGCTGGATTCCTCGCAATGTAGCAATTATTTTATAATTGATAGTGATGCCTGTTTATGTATTATGATTGATAAATCTGACATTAAATTGTGAATGTGATATTGTTGGATAAATGGTAAATCCAGAATTTAATTAAATGAGTAAATTGGGATTTAAGGGTAATTAAAGAAATTGATAAATAAGAATTTAAAATTTTGAAATCTGTTTTGGATGGAAAAGGTAAAATGGTAAAAAAAAATGGAATTCTAAATACTGTGGGAAATTTATCAATTGTTAAATATAAATTCTATGGAAATTATAAATTATGTTAAATAACGATGAATTATTTTTAATAATAAATAGTGTTATCCGGAAAATTTAAAATATGTTAAAATGAAGCTTCCGATTATAAATTTACAATTTTAAGAGTTAATAGAATATGTTGGAAAGCTATTTCTTCACTTGGAATTCATGTGAGTAAATTGTAAAAGTGGATTTTCAATTAATAAATTCTCGAATGTTTTATTTGAAAATGATTTAAACTTATATTTTTAAAAGGAATTTCCTGATATGGAAAATTGAGTTTGAACTTCGGATGAAGTTATAGATAAGTATGGAATTGGGAATTTATGTTATAAACATAAATCGAATTGAAATAAATTGGTTGGATTTATATGAGGGATACTTTGGGATGTTGAATAGGAATGTATTTCCTTGGGAAAAACCAAGTTAGTGTTTTTAAAGATTCTATTTAATTAAAAGTTAAGTTTAAAGTGTTTAAAGAGTATTTTTAAGAAGTTGTTATTTTAAAAGTAACAAATTAATAATTTAGAAATCGTAATGATTTGAGGATATATTAGTAATTCTCTTTTTTCAAATGGATTTATTTAAAGGATGGTTTTGTCTTAAGTTATTGAGATTAGTATTATCCTTTTTACTACTCTATTTTGAATCTAGTTAAACAAAAACCCTTATTTTAAATCAAAGTTTATATCTTAAAAATAGTTTTCTTCACCTATTCTAAATTTATATTTTGAGTAAATAGATAGAAGTAATTTACATATTTTAAAATTATTTCAGTATAAAGTATTTCAACTGTGTTTAAATGCAAAATGTTTTATACTTGGTTATTTCCAATGGGAATAAATGGTAATGGGATTTACCGTGTTAAGGAAGAAATTTGGGAATTCGTTCCAAAATGAGTTTTGGAATGTGAAATATATCTTTTAAAGATATTAAAGGGAAAGAATAAATAATGTGTGATATTATTTATTGTTGTGATGGATGTGTATGGATGTTTGTGAACATTAATTGATAGTTAAATCACCGACTATCAATATTGGCCAAATGCGCTGATCGTTTCGAAGAGACCGGGATCGGGTTTCCGTATACCGGGATTCTAGGTCTGGAGACTCGAATACCACTTCGATCCGGTTTGTACGTTTCGCGAAAATGATTTCGGAGTCGAAGATGGAGCAGTGAAGTGCAAGGGCTAGTCGCTACTAATCCTGAGGATATTTCCAAAATGGATGTAGTAGGGGTAGTGCCTTCGGTTCCGTTCGGACCCGGGACGGACTTGTATGGACGAATGCTTTCGTGACATCGTCAGGTGGACGATGGGCATTCTAAGGGATATGTGCTATAAAGGTATCGTTTAGCCTCAAGCCTCATCAACCGGGAATGACTGAAAATCAGGGGATATGCAGCAAGGCTTCGTGGGTAGCCCCCACTTGAGAGTAAGGTCATCCCTGTCTAGATGTCCCTTTTTATTTCGGCTTAGTGGTGCGGTTGCTGATCACAACCGTGGGGTGATTTTACTTGGAATTATCCAGTAAGGGATGATTCCGGCTTTGTGTTGCAGGGGAGCGGGCGTACTCCTCGGTACTGTGATCTAGGCCACGTACTGTGACAGGTGGTACCCCAGTGCCTAGTCATTCGTTGGAAATCCATTTTCCCTACGTGCCTTGTACGGTATTTGTCTGTATACCTAGTATGCTGGAATTTAATCATGTAACAATTTCAGCTATTTTAATAAGTATTTGTATCTAGACACTATTATAATATCAGAGGATTTTTATAAAAAGTGTTTTAGCTATCGTAAGGTAAAAACCCGACATGTTTATTTGTGGCGTGGTCTTACGAGATGCTTTTGTTTCAAAGGATTTTTGAACTTTAATAATCAGTTTGGATGTATTTATGATGCGCTGGTATTCCAGACTGACTCGGGTGTTATTTTATTATAATGCTCGGGTCAGACCGAGTATTTTACAGGATAGGTTGCTATGGAGCTCAGGAGAGGAGCTGGAGTCCGAGACGTATTTCTCGTACTTGTTTTATTCCGCTGCTATGATTGTTGAGATTGTTGACTGGCTATGGTTGGTTGTATTGGTATACTCTGATGATGATGTATTGTATATAAACAGATATAGTTTTGATTTGTGTAAAGTTCTGTTCTATATATTATATTTTATTCCGCTGCGACTGTGAGGTTTGATGTTGTTTAGTTCATTCTTCTTCTTCTACCTTCTTTCTTTCCTACAATCTGTCTTTTCCGGCGTTCGATCGTCGGCATATTATACTGTTGAGTATTTTGTGTCGATTTTCGAGGGTCGAGAAGGGCGGGTCGTCACACTTGGTATCAGAGCTTAGATTGGCGACAACCTAGGCTTTGGTGGGAAAATTACTCATTTTTAAATAGAGTCGGAAGTACTCTATAATGAGTTGAGTGTAATAATAGCTATGAGAGCGTACTTGTTAGTGGATATAAAATTGTTTTTGTACTGTGTTGACTTATCGGTTGAGTGTTTATGAATTCTGGTCGGTGCGGGAAGTACAACCGTATCGATAGGGGTTTCTAAACTCTTAAACAAGATAAACCGACATAGTATTGTTTTTAAAGTGGGTAAATGAAATAATTTTACCCAAAGCTATATTTTTGATATAAAGGAATAATTTTCTAAATTATTATATGTATTGGATGCTTGTTTGGTTGTTTCTTTTATAATCAAATAAGAAATTAAAACATGATCTAAAATTTGAAATGATATATATAAGAAAATAAGAAGTTAAAATATTAAAATGGTTTATAACCAAATGAAATTGACTGGATATGTTTAAATAAGAAAAGTAAAAATTAAAATTTGATTTAAATTAGAATTTCGACCCCGGAAATTTTGAAAGGGATTTCAAATGGAATTAAACAAAGTTTTGGGAGTTTGACTTTGTGGAAATGTTAGAAATGTTTTCAAAAGCATTTGTAAGAATGGAGTATATTTTGGGGAAATATTTTTGAATAGAAATTGTTTTGAGGTGGATTTTGGAAGTGGAAAGCACTGAACTCACTGCAGTCGCTGGAAAATAATCCTGATGATGCTGGCCACATCATCAGAATTCATTTTCGAGTTTCTAAAGTGATGGATTGCTTCCGTGGTGATTGGTTAAGATATTTGTTTATACTTGTTTATATACAAGTTGTTTTAACAATTTTAAAGGGGAAAATTGTTTTGGTAAAAGCAGATTGTTTTGGAATTTGGTATTTGATGTGGATATCAAATGGAAATGTGTTGATTTTTATTTCAAATTGGTTTTGAAATAAATCCGGGTAAATTGAATTCGAGGAATCCTGTTTAAAATAAAAAGGTAAAATTTGGAATAAATCAACTATAACCTTGAAAGTAAAGTTGATTTAAGTGGGAAAGGAAGAATGGAAATTTTAATCCTGAAATTAAAATTAAATTTAGGTAAATGGAAGTAAATGAAGTTATTGAAGTGAATAGAAGTTGAATTTAACTTGGGATAAGTTAAATAAAATTGAAAATTTGAAATTGAATTAAACCTGAATGAATTGGAATTAAATGGAAATGCATGTGAAATTGTTTTAATTAATTATTGAGATGAAATAAGGATGTATGGAATGTAAATAATCCAAGATGGGAAAATATTTATATAAACTGAATTGGATATTGAAATAAATATGTAAGGAAATTTTGAATTTAACAATTGCATTGGAATAAAAATACTTGGATTGTGAATCATGCAATGGAGTAAAATTAATATAAATCTGAGTCTAAATTAATTTTAAATGGTTATAAGTTAAGTGGTGATTATTTTGGTTGAATGACATGAAATTGGCATGTATTCGGAATTAAGTTGTTTTAACAAGCAATAGAAATTGAGTTTTGTATATATTGAACTGGAGTGGAATCTAATTCAAAGAATTAGTATATGAATGCAAGTATATTGGTTTAAAATGGTAAATGGAATTGATTTTGAATTAATTGGAAATGGATTGAAATATTATTAAGTAATTTTGCATATGGATAGAAATGGATCATAAAAGAAATGCAAATGTTTCAAGTTTGAAATAAAATGTGATTGTAAATCAAATTGGGAATGTAAGTTAAAATAAAAATGTAAGAAAGGCATATGTAATCATATTGAAGTGGAAATGAATTGGTTGGGATAAATATGAATTGTATAGGGTGAACTTGAATTTAAAGCATTCAAGTGGAATAAAATGAAGTCGAACTTGAATAAGAAATTAAAAGGTTGATTGAAATCTTTAGATTGTTGGTAAAATATGGTTAACATTGTTACATTATGAAATTGCTTGGTTTGGTTATGAAATGGATATGTTTGGCTTGCATTTATATTGGAAATGCTAATGAAATGTTCTTATCTTTGAAATTTAATGAGTTTGTTGAGTATAGTACAGGTGCGGGAGGCGTTCGAGAGAGTTGGAGCGCGTTTATGCGTTATATTAGCCGCTCGCTATTAAAATTTGCTAAAAGAGGTACGCCTACGCAAATATAATTGGGGAAATGATATATATATTGTGATATATTTTGGTTTCCGGCCGTGTGAGCCGATGTATATATATTTGTGTATCCTGTGATATCGCAGAAGCTCCTCCGTACAAAGGAGACTCCGTCAAAATTTTCCAGAAATTTTGGGAGTTAGAAAATTTTTGGGGTTTTGGGAAAATTTTTAATAACTAGTAAAGTTATTTTGAAATAAAGTGAAACTAAAGCTTTTGAATGAATTTGGGTTTGGGCTAAAGGATTTTGGAAAGTGAATATAAGCTTTTAACTAAGCAAATTTGGGTAAGTGAATGAGTTGGGAGGTAGTTTCTACCTTAGCAAATTTCGGGGACGAAATTTTTATAAGGGGGGAGGAATGTAACATCCCAGAATTTGGAGTACGTGATTTGTGAACATTTAATTCATTTTAAATGTTTAATGTGGACCCTTAATTGATTTTGTAGTGGATGGATGCGGGTTCAATCATTAAAATAAATTATAAATTCAAATATAATTTGGATAATAATAATTAATTATTCAAAATTGGGATAAAAGGTGAATTTGGGGTAAATGACTATAAAATGATATTTAAATGTATTTTTAGGTTCGATTGGTTATAAATAATATTGTTGGAATTTTAGATGAATTTTAAAGTGAATAAATTATTATTTGGGATTTTATATTAATTTAAAAATGAATTTAATATTATTAAAATGCTATTAAATCAAATTTTAGTCTGGAATGAGCCAGAATGATTTTTAATGTGTTTATAAATTTTATATGATTTATTGTTAAGTTATTAAACTTTTAAAAGTGAAAATTTTAAGCGTTTCTGATAATTTCAGAAAATCGGCTGATTTAATAGACGAGTAAAATAGCCTTCCGGGGCACAGTCTCGGAATTCGACGAAACCAGTTCCATTGGATCCGAAATAGTTAGTTATTATCGGATTTCAATTTTCGTAGCGATCGGAGTTGTCGTTTGACCGTGGCAGCTCGAAACGCATCGAAATCGATTTAACCAATTCAATTTTAAATTGATCGTTTTATTCCGTATCTCGCGCATACGATCGAATTAGCTTACGAAACCTGTTCCATTGTGATCGAAACGCGGAAAAAACCCCAGGATAGCCTGTCGGAACGTGAGAATTGGAGGTCGTTTGCATTAACAGTTAAATTGAGATATTTTATTAATTAAATAATATTAAAACTATTATATAATTGCATTTTTCTCTAAACCCTAGCTAAACGTTCAGCCGCCGCTTGTATTCATTCAATGGCCGGCAATGAATCTTCTTCTTCCTCTAATCTCTCTTCGTCTATTCAGTTTTAGCTGAAACTCTTAACTAAAGATTCGAAGAGGTTGTCGAGCACTTCACATCCGTACGGTGGATCGTTGCTATCGTCGTCGTTTGGAGGGTGTAGGGACCCGCGTTCGTGGGATTGTTGTAACGACCCGACTTTCTATGCCCAGAAAGTCGGATCATTATGAAGAAAGAAAGGGGTAGAAAATAGAAAAGAAGAGAAGAAAGAAAGAAACAACAACAACGATCTCACAGCGGAATGAATAAATTATATTAATAACATAAACTATTACATAGTATACAACACTTTACAGAGTTACACAGCATATACATCACTTACTAGACAGTTATAAACATCTGTCTAGACATTACAACTCAAATACAAGACAAGACACTATCACAGATATCAACACAGCGGAATACTATATCTACGAACGCCGAAGCCTCCTGCTCCATTGCTCCTCCAGAATATTCGTCAAAGCTAAACCTGAATCCCTTGGCTACTCGTAAAAATTTGAGTACCCAAGAGTTTATAAAACAGAAATAAACACTTGGGTCAGACATGGGTCTGGTGTGAGTAAACGGGTTAAAATTGTTTAACTTCAAAACCTTTTGAAAACAAAGGTATCACGTAAGACTCCCCACCAATAAATATGGGTAAGTTTTTACCTTACGCTAACCAAAACATTGGATAGGAAATTCGATTGTATTATAATAGGGTCTAGGGTTTTCAAGTAAAATACAGAAATAGCTGAAATGCTTACATCTCACATTCCAACATAGTTGGGCACAACTAATACGTACGGCACTTACTGGAGTTTGGATTCCATACAATGGCAGGGCTACCGGGGTACCGCCCGTCACAGTACGTGGCCTAGATCACCGTACCGAGGATCACTCCCAATCCCCTGCAACACAAGGCCGGAACATCCCTTACTGGATAATTCCCGCACAAGATACCTCACGGTTGGGATCAGCAACCGCACACACTAAGCCGAAATAAGAAGGGACTTCTAGACAGAGGTAATCTTGTCCTACTTGGGTGCTACCCACTAACCTTGCTGCACCTCCCCTGTTTTAGCCATTCCCGGTTTGTGAGGCTTGAGGTCACGATTACCTTAGAAAAGAACACATCACTTAGAATGCTCATCGTCCACCTGACGATGTTCTGAAAGCATTCAATCCATACAAGTTCGTTCCGGGTTCGAACGAAACCGAAGGCATTATCTCGTTACACTCGTTTTGGAATCACCCTCAGAGTTAACGACAATAACCCTTGCACTCTGAATCTTCATCTTCACTTGATTCACGACCTATCGTTAATTTGGATCGATGTGGTATTCGGGTCTCCAGACCTGGAAATCCGGTATACGGAAACCCGATCCCGGTCTCATCGAAATCCAAAGCGTATCTTTTAAGGCCAAGTTGTTTTAAAGGTTAAAACAATTCAATTCATTATCTTTATACACATAGAAAGATAATTCACAATAGATAATCAACATTATCAGATAATCCATATTATCATCACAATTCAACTAACATCCATATCATACAGCATATATCTCATCAGAGATATCAATCAATGCAAAGCATTCAATATTATCATCCATTCTTAAGTAATGATTTATACCATTTCTAATTAATTTAAAATGAATTAAATTAATTACTTCATTCTATAAATCCTGCTTACTTAATCATTAATTAATTACAAATTAATTAATTATCCTTTAATTACCCTTTAATTCCATTCAGGTAATTTATCTTTAATTAATTACTTAAATTAATTATCCTTAACCACTTATAGTAATTAACCTTTAATTACTTCATTAATTAATTTACTAAAATTAATTAACTTAATCAACTATAATTAATTACATTAATCCTTAATTAATTACATTGATTAATTACTTCATTTATTAATTATTTCTTACTTAACCAATCTTAATTACATCATTAATTATATTAATTAATGATCCCTAATTACAATTTTTTTATTATTAATTACTTTATTTAAATTAATTACATTAAGTAATTATCTTTAATTAAATCATAATTATTAATCTCTCTTGATTAATCATATTCAGTAATTAACTACCCTTAATTACTTCTTTAAATAAATTAATTATTCCTTAATTAATTATCTCCATTAATTAATCCTTTGATTAATTCCAAAATTAATTACCCAAATTACTTACTTACAAATCATCTTATATTAATTACATTAAGTAATTACCATCTAATTACTTCCCTAAGTAATTATGCTCCATTAATTACACCAAGTAATTTCACTTATCCAAAATTAATTAAACTCAATTAATTAACTTAAATTAATCATATTATCAAAATTAATTACAATAAGTAATTAACCTCTTAATTACTTTTATCAAGTAATTACATTTAACAATTTACAATAGATTATCTAAATTAATCAATCTAATTAATTATCAAAATTAATCACATTAATTTAATATTTAAATAATCATTAGTTAATTATCTTCATTTATTAAAAACAATTCCTTAATTAATCTCTAATCATAAATTAATCTAAAATTATTAATTTATAAATTAAATACAAAAGTCCTCACTTAATTATCTTACTAATTCACTTCAATATCTTAATTATCTAAGATAAATTATTCCTTTATTAATGACTTAATAATTATTGAAGTGTATTTTAAACATTACCTCTTTTTGAATTTAAATTTGAATTCCATTTTGAATTTAAGATTCAAAATGATTTACCATTTAACATTAACCAAATTTAAATATTAATTTATAAAGTTTTAAAAGAAATGTAAAAACATTTATTACTTATATAAGAAAAGCCTTTTAATTTAAACTACTTAATTTTAAAACATTCAAATTTAAAAACTGATTTAAGATTTCAGATTTGAATTCAAGAAAACTTGAATCTATAAATTTAACTTTGATTTAAATTCGATTTACTTGCTTTTAACCTTGATTTTTAGTTCTTGATTTAAACTCCAAATTCATTTTAAAACCTTAAGATTCAAAAGATTCGTTTGAATCCATACTTTAAATTTATATTTAAATCATAGTTTAAATCCTGCTTTTAAATTTGAATAAAATTTAAAAACCTGGAAATAGACAAGCTTACAATTGCCTGAACCAAACAATTGACTCGAGACAACCAGATTTTTTTGCTTCGAGTCCTTCGTCCTCTGCTTCGAGTAAATCACGAAATAACTCGAGAGTCTTCTGCTTCAACCCAGGCTACCAAACTTTCCCAGGTTCCAGAACTCGTGCACGTGAACGTGCACGGCATCTCTGATCAACTCCAGACGTTGCCTCGACGTCGAACAGGTCGGCGATCACCCATACTTCTCTCCCCGATCGCCAGAGCTTTGTCTTCATCTCGAATTCGAAATCGAACTCGAATTCGAAACCTGGAACAACATATTCCCACCATCACCAGACCTGTCATCATCCCTTCCTCGAAATTCCGACCACTTGAACTCCAGCGCCTCCGGCCATAGCACCCACTACTACACCTCTACCAATTCCCAAAGTCTTAGAACACTCGGTGCATCACAGAGATCAAAAAGTTACAAAACTTCGACATCATCAAATTAGGGCTAAAACTTAGAAATCACTACTGCCATCGCCTCCCACCTCTGATCATCTATTACCCAATTTTCCCCCACTCTCACATCAATTCTCCCCCTCCAGACAGAACCACATCACCCCAATATCACTAGGAAATTAGATAAAACCAAATTTCCAATATCTGTTCAACCCAGTGATGCTCACTCCTCAGAAATTTTAAAAATGTGATATTGGTTTTAAAAATCATAATTTCATACATGCATTCAATTTATAAACTTGTTTCAATGATTTAAGATGTTTGATATTTTGCTTATTTCAATTTTTTTTATACTGTTGTATTTGTTTCAGAGGTAACAGACTTTTCAATATAATTTAATGTTGATTTTTGAACAAAATTTCTTACTAACCAAACATCCTTTGTTTACCCATTAATTTCACTAAATGGAAATAAATTTCACCAAAAACCTGAGCTTCAGAACAGATGCAGGTACCCAGATCCTTGTAAACATACATATTTATGTGTATATGTAAATGTACACAGAATATCTATCCAAAACAAAGTCATACAAAACCAACTTATTCCATTTATCCACATGCAACATATGGATTAAAGCTTCTTAATATTATGGGGTTATTTACTTTGAAAGAAATGAAGCACTTGCAGTTTAATCTATAACAGTTTTTATATTATATATATATATTTTTTTAAGAAAGTCTTAGTTTTAAAACAAACAAGTATGCAGATTCTTGGCACAGCAACACACCTATACATATTTATATATGTCTACACAAATTTCCAACATCATATAAGGATACAAGCATATTCATTTCTATACATTCACATGCAGCAGATAATTTAAGTTCTTTGCATTGAGGTTACTTACTTCTAAAAGAAACAGAGCAGTTTCCATCCAAACTGTTTTAATTTATGTGAATTAGAACTTGAGTTCTGGAAATTTTTGTTTAACTTTGATTTTAAAAAAAAGAAAACTGTTTTTTTAAAATAGAAGTTACTCACATGATTAAAGATGAAACAGAGGCAGACTTAAGCTTTTGAAAACTTGAATTGTTGAATCTTTAAATTGCTTTAAATCTACATGCAAATTGGCTTCTCGTTTTGAAAAGAATGCAGCAGTTGCTTGTTATTGAAACATGCAGAGATGACTTGAAGCCTTGTTGAAGATGACTCAGATTCAAAACAGAGATGAAAATGCTTGCAGGCCTTTCGATTTCCATCTCAGGTTTGAAGAAGATGTTCTGGTTTTGGTTGAAGAAATGATACAGGTTTTTGGGTTTTGATTTTGGTTTGAGGAGTGAATTGATTATTGAGAGTTGTTACTGATTTGTTTCAGCTGAAAACAAATCTTCTTAATTTTGAAAAAAATGAAGATTAGAAAAGAAGATAAAGGAGTGAAGTATGTGTTTATATAGGATAAAATGATTTATTTATGAATTAAAAGAAAATCAAAAATAAAAAGAACACTTGTCATTACATTGATTACTTACATTACACATGTTAAAATGGAGCCTTAGAAAAATGACATATGTCTCTTAATTAATTATTCATATTTTTATTTATTTTAAAAGTAAATAAAATGCCTTTTTCTTATTTATTAAATACTTATTTATATATATTGTAAATAGAAGCTTGGTAAATTGGAAATTTATATTTAATTAAATCTGGACTTTTCAAAGATATTTAAATAAGTAATTTTATAGTTTTAAAATACGTTACAATTGTCGCGCGCGTTTTTCCAGTGATAGAGGAAACCGAGCTTGGAGCTTCTTGGGCCGTGGGTGAGCGTCACTTGAGGCTTCGATTTAGGCCTTGTTGATCGACTTCTAGTGGAGGTTGGAGGTCGCGGGTGTTAACCCTAGTTTTGAACGTTAATGGGTTCTTCGGTCTGGGGCGTACGCGAGAAGGAAGAAGAAGCTTGAGGGCGTGATTTTGGGATGGTAATCGTGCGGCTATGGTTTGTTTAGGTTTAAAATTAAAATAAATTTGTTTATAAATTTGAAATCAAAAGTTTAAAATGCTGTAATTCATTCATACGTTGTCAGATTTCAGCGAAATTTGCGGCGCCGGGATCGTAGCGACGAGCACTACGTAGTGGTGCAGTTTGGGAATCGTTCCGGGCAAGTAGAAATTTGGGTTAAATCGGACGTCGTCCGGTTTAATTTAAAATTTCGAACGTTCGCCGAAACTCAAGGTGAGTTTTTCTCACTCACATCTGGATGCTAGGCATTTTAAATAGTTAATACTTAAATATCTGTGTGATTGGTTGATTATAACTGTTGTTATCAGTTTGGAATGATATTATATTGAGATGTGCTAATATTTGTGGATGCAGGGAAAAAACAGGTTGGAGGGATCCAGCTGGATTCCTCGCAATGTAGCAATTATTTTATAATTGATAGTGATGCCTGTTTATGTATTGTGATTGATAAATCTGACATTAAATTGTGAATGTGATATTGTTGGATAAATGGTAAATCCAGAATTTAATTAAATGAGTAAATTGGGATTTAAGGGTAATTAAAGAAATTGATAAATAAGAATTTAAAATTTTGAAATCTGTTTTGGATGGAAAAGGTAAAATGGTAAAAAAAAAATGGAATTCTAAATACTGTGGGAAATTTATCAATTGTTAAATATAAATTCTATGGAAATTATAAATTATGTTAAATAACGATGAATTATTTTTAATAATAAATAGTGTTATCCGGAAAATTTAAAATATGTTAAAATGAAGCTTCCGATTATAAATTTACAATTTTAAGAGTTAATAGAATATGTTGGAAAGCTATTTCTTCACTTGGAATTCATGTGAGTAAATTGTAAAAGTGGATTTTCAATTAATAAATTCTCGAATGTTTTATTTGAAAATGATTTAAACTTATATTTTTAAAAGGAATTTCCTGATATGGAAAATTGAGTTTGAACTTCGGATGAAGTTATAGATAAGTATGGAATTGGGAATTTATGTTATAAACATAAATCGAATTGAAATAAATTGGTTGGATTTATATGAGGGATACTTTGGGATGTTGAATAGGAATGTATTTCCTTGGGAAAAACCAAGTTAGTGTTTTTAAAGATTCTATTTAATTAAAAGTTAAGTTTAAAGTGTTTAAAGAGTATTTTTAAGAAGTTGTTATTTTAAAAGTAACAAATTAATAATTTAGAAATCGTAATGATTTGAGGATATATTAGTAATTCTCTTTTTTCAAATGGATTTATTTAAAGGATGGTTTTGTCTTAAGTTATTGAGATTAGTATTATCCTTTTTACTACTCTATTTTGAATCTAGTTAAACAAAAACCCTTATTTTAAATCAAAGTTTATATCTTAAAAATAGTTTTCTTCACCTATTCTAAATTTATATTTTGAGTAAATAGATAGAAGTAATTTACATATTTTAAAATTATTTCAGTATAAAGTATTTCAACTGTGTTTAAATGCAAAATGTTTTATACTTGGTTATTTCCAATGGGAATAAATGGTAATGGGATTTACCGTGTTAAGGAAGAAATTTGGGAATTCGTTCCAAAATGAGTTTTGGAATGTGAAATATATCTTTTAAAGATATTAAAGGGAAAGAATAAATAATGTGTGATATTATTTATTGTTGTGATGGATGTGTATGGATGTTTGTGAACATTAATTGATAGTTAAATCACCGACTATCAATATTGGCCAAATGCGCTGATCGTTTCGAAGAGACCGGGATCGGGTTTCCGTATACCGGGATTCTAGGTCTGGAGACTCGAATACCACTTCGATCCGGTTTGTACGTTTCGCGAAAATGATTTCGGAGTCGAAGATGGAGCAGTGAAGTGCAAGGGCTAGTCGCTACTAATCCTGAGGATATTTCCAAAATGGATGTAGTAGGGGTAGTGCCTTCGGTTCCGTTCGGACCCGGGACGGACTTGTATGGACGAATGCTTTCGTGACATCGTCAGGTGGACGATGGGAATTCTAAGGGATATGTGCTATAAAGGTATCGTTTAGCCTCAAGCCTCATCAACCGGGAATGACTGAAAATCAGGGGATATGCAGCAAGGCTTCGTGGGTAGCCCCCACTTGAGAGTAAGGTCATCCCTGTCTAGATGTCCCTTTTTATTTCGGCTTAGTGGTGCGGTTGCTGATCACAACCGTGGGGTGATTTTACTTGGAATTATCCAGTAAGGGATGATTCCGGCTTTGTGTTGCAGGGGAGCGGGCGTACTCCTCGGTACTGTGATCTAGGCCACGTACTGTGACAGGTGGTACCCCAGTGCCTAGTCATTCGTTGGAAATCCATTTTCCCTACGTGCCTTGTACGGTATTTGTTTGTATACCTAGTATGCTGGAATTTAATCATGTAACAATTTCAGCTATTTTAATAAGTATTTGTATCTAGACACTATTATAATATCAGAGGATTTTTATAAAAAGTGTTTTAGCTATCGTAAGGTAAAAACCCGACATGTTTATTTGTGGCGTGGTCTTACGAGATGCTTTTGTTTCAAAGGATTTTTGAACTTTAATAATCAGTTTGGATGTATTTATGATGCGCTGGTATTCCAGACTGACTCGGGTGTTATTTTATTATAATGCTCGGGTCAGACCGAGTATTTTACAGGATAGGTTGCTATGGAGCTCAGGAGAGGAGCTGGAGTCCGAGACGTATTTCTCGTACTTGTTTTATTCCGCTGCTATGATTGTTGAGATTGTTGACTGGCTATGGTTGGTTGTATTGGTATACTCTGATGATGATGTATTGTATATAAACAGATATAGTTTTGATTTGTGTAAAGTTCTGTTCTATATATTATATTTTATTCCGCTGCGACTGTGAGGTTTGATGTTGTTTAGTTCATTCTTCTTCTTCTACCTTCTTTCTTTCCTACAATCTGTCTTTTCCGGCGTTCGATCGTCGGCATATTATACTGTTGAGTATTTTGTGTCGATTTTCGAGGGTCGAGAAGGGCGGGTCGTCACAGATTTAATTAATTACCAATGAATTAAATTAATTACTTTATTACTTAAAAATCTTGCTTATTTAACATTAATTAATTAATTACACAAATAAATTTCCCTTAACAAATTTAATTCATGGATTCAATCCTGATTAATCACATCAGAATTACTTCCCTTAATTACTTATGTCCACTAAATCAACTCCTTGATTAATTACATTAATTAATTATCTTTAAATAATTAATTTCCCTTAGTTACTTACGTCAATTAAATTTAACTAATTAATTCTCTTTAAAAGCGATTACATAAAGTAATTATCCTTTAATTACATCAAGTAATAATTTTTTTTATATTAAATAACCCTTGGAAATTAAATCAACATATGAATTTAACTCAAAATACTAAGTTATAAATATACCATTCAAATTTATATTAAATAAACCTAAGAATTTATTTAAAAATAAGGATCTACATTTAAAACATTTTAAACTTATCTAAATAATTTAAGAATTCATTTAAAAATAATTTATTTAACTAAATTAAAGTTTAGATAAGAAATGATTTAAGAATATAGTTTAAACTTAAACTTGTTTTTTTTAAAGAATAAGCTTGTTTAATTTAAATTTCAAGGCTGTTAAACATGAACCTGGGACCAACATTAAAGTACCCGAGCCATCTATCACATTTCCCGAACCAAATCTCGGGCTACCTCTTTTCTTCTAAAACCTGATTTTGTTTTCCTATTATTTTAAAAACTGTTATTAACATGCATACTAACCCGAGGTCCCTTCGAGCCATCATCAAAATTTCACGAGCCCCACTTCGAGTTCATCCTTTCTTCTTCCTACAATAGGACACTGATACTACCTCACCATTGTGCACGTGCACCGATCACCCAAGGTTCTCCGACCAAGTCTTCGATCGTCAATAAGTCGACGTTGGC
This sequence comes from Allium fistulosum, assembly GCA_030737815.1. Classification (NCBI taxonomy): domain Eukaryota; kingdom Viridiplantae; phylum Streptophyta; class Magnoliopsida; order Asparagales; family Amaryllidaceae; genus Allium; species Allium fistulosum. The sequence goes on from CM060906.1 coordinate 48,371,432, forward strand.
CTAGACGAACCCCTCAAAAACCCAGATCTGACGATCTCACCACGAAATTGAAAACGATCAAAATGAACAATCATCAGGAACCAGCCACGTTGACAAAAATGGCTCGCCACGTCGATCTCGATCATCTGAGATCACGTCTCCGCGACCAGAGACGCCCCGATTACTCACGCAACATTTCCCCCTAGTCTCATCCATTCCGATGCAACATTGATGATGAGCCGCCTCGAATCCAACAGCCACCCAACCCAGACCTTAAACCCTAAATCTATTACTCCTTCGCGAATTCCGCAATAGAAAATTTTCTGGCCATTTTTCCTCGAATTCCAAGCACCATGGCCTCCTCCATAACCAACGATGACCCCTAACATCATCGCGACCACCGGATATTGACGAAAGTGCAATCTCTGTTCAACCCTAGAATTTCCCCTAATTCTACACTTAAAAATTTTGATATGTTCATCATAATTCATCATTTTTCCCTTTTGATCAGTTTATACACTTAAAACTGGAAATTTTAAAAATTTAATTTTTAACTTGGATTTATTTTTTTCTGTTATTCCTCATTTCCAGTAATCCTTCTTGTTGAATATACTTAATAATGTTTCAAAAAAAAATTGAATCTAGTTATTAATAACAAAATTTCTTAAGGATCCTGACCTAAAATTTGTTTATAAAATGAGATATGACCTTATAAAGAAATTTTTGGCCATGTAGAACATAACAGAGGCTTGTTTATACAACACAGATTTGCACATAACTAATCATGAAGGTACATCTAAATTCCAGACAATAAAATCATGCAGCCATTATTCACAACACTCCTACATGCACCCACGTATAGATTCAGATAAAAAAAATGTTTTACTCACCGAGAGATGAAGACAGAAAACAGGAATGTTGAAACAGAGGAGCTTTGAAATCTGCAAGCTGGAACCCCTCTGATCTTCTTGCTTACTTTGTTTAGTTGAAATGTTATTAAGTTTTGAAATGGTGATGCTAACTTCTGGTTTGCTTAGTCTTGAGAACGAACTAGAACAAAGAGGATGTACATATATATAGAAAACTATTTACAGATGATTTTTAGATGCTGGAACATTCTTTTGTTTCAAATTTCCAGTTTTTGAGATGGCAGAATATTTAGCTTTATTTACTAGTTTTCGAATCAAGAAAATAATGGTAGTGGAGGTACATATATGAGTATACTACTGCATTCTAGAGTAAGCTTCTTCCCAATTTTTTTTATATATAAAATTTTTCCTTTGGTCAGAGATTTTCTTAAACCGATTTAACTTCTTCTTGTACGTGATTGAAATATTTGGCCTGAGTTGAAATTTTTGTATGCTAGAGTTGCAAGGTGTATTAAATGCTTGTTTCCAAAAATGTTTACATATATATCTTCATATGCACTTACATCTGTACTTGCATCTTCCCATGTATATTTTGCTCGTGTACCAGCACATCAGAGATTTTTATTCAAGTGTAGGCTGAAATGATATTTGTGGTGTGCTGACATTTATTAGCTTTGGCTTGTTTTATAAGCTTCTACTTATTATATTTTCTCTGCCCCCTTTTTTTATTTGTGAGCACATTCCATATACATATATAGCTTTGTCTTGTTGCCCTATTTCATTTTATATTACAAGTAATACCAGTAAGTATCCATACATATATTTTTTTCTAGAATTATCTTATATTTATTAATTAAAATTCCCATGTACATTTATATACTTCTCTTACTTCTACATTTTATACATATTTATCAATATATATATTTGTACTTTAAAGATCATAAACTAGTCTATAAATGTATATATATGCATGGATATTTTTATCTTGAATTTAATGGTGAAATATAAATTATTATTTATTTATTTTATATTTCAAATCCTAGTTATTTCTCCCAAACATTCAAATATATATAGATATATATTGTTTAACATAATAAGTTATATTTTAAATTAATTCAATTAAATATTAAAAAAAAATTAATACTGCCAAAAATCCGGGATGTCACACGAGTGTTTTGTGTTTTACTTTACACTCAGGTCAGACTGAGTGTCACAGCATTTGAGACTCACCTTTGGAGCTTTTGGAGCTTTGCTTGAAGATCCATCTACATCTATTCAGCTTTCAGCTATCCAATGGTTTTGTTCAGACTTGTCATCTGCTTGTATCCTAGACTGCATTGTATTTGAGATATTCTATTATATTTTATTTCAAACTCTGATGTTTTATATGGTAGCTTCATGAACTACTATTTATCCTATTCCGCTGCTTACTGTTAATTACTCTGTGTCTGTGATTCTATAATTGATTTATTTACTGTATATGCTGAGTTTTGCTAAATTATAAATTAGCAATCTGATATTTTGAGCAATTCAAGTCTGACATGTGTGGATGTGAATGGTTGAAAATATCGGGTCATTACAGTTGGTATTAGAGCTCTGGTTTTAGGCAAAACTTAGCATATGTAGTAAATTTAATTATATAACAACTTTCGTTCGAGCTTGAGTTCCTCCACTTTGACTCGGATTTCCTTTGAATTTTAGAACTTTCCCTCTTCGTTCTGAAATCCCTCCTTGTCTTCCTGTCCGTGTTCTTTTTGATTCTGGAGCATCCCATAACTCCACTACGGTTGATCTCTATAATGAATCGGCAGTCCCGCCAATCCTAGAATGATTTGTAAAGGGGTGAAACTCCTTTACAGGAGCATTGATTCACCGAAGATTTCTATATCCTCAGTTTAGATGCTACTATATTTTGCTATGCTTGAATTCTATCTCTTGCGATCGCATGTCGATTTTGCTTCAGAATTCTGTATCGATCTTATTCTTGAAGTCACGGTTGACCCGGTTTAGGTCGCCCACAGTTTATATAAGTCTATCCATCTTTCTATTTTGTTATTTGATCATCTTATCTTTGTTTTGAGCCTATCTTCTAGTTAGAATTCTCTTGGTTAGGGTCCCCCTGAATTTGAATCTCCATCCTTATTTTGAAATCCATTTTTTGTATCATCGTGTGAGGGAGTATATTTGTATTAATATTAAAATGTTTTATATTGTGTCGTTTGAGTTGGTAAGTTGAATTTTGGGTTTCGATCGATTCGTCTAGCTAACGTTATCGATAGGAATTCCAAAACACTTGAACAAAACAAACTGACACAATATTGTTTCAAATTTGGTAAATGAAAAATAAATTTTTGTATGATTATATATATATATATATATATAAGTATAAATTTTCTGAAATTCAATAGTTAAGTAAATTGGTTGTTAGGAATGATAATACTATATTATCATTATTATTTTGTCTATTGTTATATGTTATGAGATGTTCAAATTTTATAAACAAGGTTTATTGGATTTGAAAATGCAATAAATTTAAATTATGGATTTGAGAATTTAATTTCCGATACTTTTCAAATTTTAGTTTTCAAAGTTTTGATATAAATATTATTTGGAAGTATTGTTCGAATAGAAATTGTTTCCAAAGAATTTTAAAAGTTTTAAAACCTGTACTCTCCTCTATTGTTGCTAGAAAATAATTTCGGTGGTGACTGCAGCATCATCGACATTCATTTTCGAGTCCCGAAAGGAAGAGGCCATTTAGTAGCTTTGCTACACTTTTGTTTTGGAAAATGGATTTGTTTTGAAATTCTCGAATATGATTTGATTTATAAAATATATATATATGTATATAATTATTTCGAAGTAGTTTGAAGTGAAACCGAAAATTTGAATCCTAAGTTTTATATTAAGAAATGGTTTCAATTATTGAAATAAAATGAAATTTTGAACAATTGGAATATTTGAAATGATAAATGAAATTAAACCAATTTGGAATAGTTGAATTTGAATAATAATAAAAAAAACTTGTTTGTATAATACTAAATTGCATTCTAATATATATAACCTTCCTAAACTATTCAAAAAGTTAAAATGTTAGGATATAATAGGGTTGTACAAGAAGAAAACTTAAGTAATAAATTGTTCAAGCTGAAATCTGGCTTAAAATAGATGTTATAGGTAGAAGGAAAATCTGTATAGTATTTAAATTGCACTCATAATCATTTATATAACTTACCCAGGAAGTTTAAATGTAATTAGAATGTAATTGGATAATAAATTGGATAATAAAAAGGAAAATTTATTTGTTGAATAATATATGGTTATAAATTGTATACACCTAATATATGGTGCAAAATATGTTAAGTGAAATAAATTAAATCAATAAAAGAGAAGACTATTTAAGCAAATAAATATGAACTTAAGAATAGTGAACTTGAATTTAAGTGGAATCAACTTAGCTGAAGAAAATTTATAAAATAAATGAGTTAATTTAAAATGAATTTATTTGAAAGAAGTGTTGATAAAATGAAAGAAAATCAATTTTAAATTGAATGACTATCTATTAGCTGAATAAAATGGATTGAACCAAATTATTGAATATTAATTTATCTAAAATTGAAATATATATATTTTTGAATAGTTGAAGTTGGATGTTGAGATGGAATTAACTATGGTTGATCAAATAGATTTAATAGATGAGTAAAATAAAACAAATTTTGTAATAAATGGAAACAAATAAATTGAATAAAAATATATGGAAATGAATTGGAATAATTGATTTAAATAAAATAAATGGAGTTTATATGGTTTAAATTAATTGTGTATTGTTGCATTTCAATCTATTTTTTCTTATGGTTGCTTTTATTCTCCTACCTCCTTCCTTTTCGGGGACGAAAAGTTTTGAGTAGGGGAGAGTGTAACGACCCGTAAATTTTAATGGTTTTATTTATTTAATATATTGAAATTTTGTGAAATTTTAAATAATAAAAATTTGAAATAAAATTTGATATTTGGAATATGTCTATTTAAACATAGCAAATGGTAAATTTTTATTAGATAATTTGGAAGTTTATTTTACTCTGTAATTTTATTTAATTTAAATCGGTTAATATTTGATGATAATAAAATGTTTTCCAAACCTGAATATTTTTATACAATAGATTTGTAAATCATCTTCTGAGTGAGACGTCATACTTCGTTTCTTCAAATTTGGACTGCTGTTGCTCCATTTATTTTATTTTCAGCATATTAGCAGCATTTCGGTACCGATTATCGACTTTTGATACGATGATCGTACCACTGATATCTGTATACCGTTTTGATCGTCTTGTCGAGCTGATCTCCACAGTATATTCGTATGTGTGTTTCGGCGTCCAGTGGATAGCGAAATTTGTAAAACAAATGACAGTATCGGTACCCGTTTTAAAACCTTTTGAATTTTTGACTTTTTATTTTTCCATTTGCGTTTCAAACCATAGCCGTGCACTCCAAGCATCAACAAATGGCTTTAAATAATTTTACTTGAATCGTAGGATGACCATTGAAATTCATTTATTCTATATAATATTAATCTGACTGTTGGTTTCAAAAGGAAAAAGGCTACGTTTCCCTTTTTCTCTTCTTTTGCTTCTTTTCTCTGTAGCTTTGCTTTTTCCCTGATCCATTGGCCAACCGAACAACAGCCTCCCACTATAGGCTCCTCCCTCCGACTGGTTACAACACCGCAAGCCCCTTCATCTCATCTCCTACGCCCAACCCACGATGACCGCCTGCACCACCGCAAGCCTCTTCATCTCATCCCCTACGCCCCTACCCACGGTGACAACCACCACTCCTATAGTCGACTACCCGCCGCTCATCTACTTCGGCCGCCCATACCCCAACCATCTCCCTCCCCTCAGCCGCATGCTGCCCGAGTTTTCGCCATGCTCTTCACCTCCTTCCGTGAGCTCCAAACTCTGGCCGAAGAGCAGCATCTCGATCCCCTCCCTCTCTGGTTCCTATATAGGTAATATATATATATATATATTTGTGTTTGTTGTATATATAGGACATAATAATATATTTGGTTTTATATGAAAATTATATTGATACTGTAAGTATACGCATATGAATAATAGTGGTTGTAGTTAAGTATATTTTATATATACAACAGTTTGTTTACGTTATTAGTATATTTAGTTATATATAAATGTTTCTATTGCGGTTATATAGTGTTGATCTGCTAGGTATTAGTTATATAAGTGATGTTTAGTCTATGTTGTACACATAAGTATATATATTTTGGTGATATATATATATAAGTTTATATAGGAAGTATATGGCAGGCTGTCAAACCATTTATATAAGTGTATAGATTTGTATACGTTTATTTTTCTCGGTTTACAGTAATATGATTTGGTTGGTTTTAAATTTTATTTATATATAATATATTGAATATATATATAAATATATGTATATATGTTTGTTTATATAAAGTTTATATATATATATATGTGTGTTTACCTAAGTTCTATTTTGTATACGTAATTTGCCTTCTGTATAACATGAGTGTTATTTTATATATATATATGATGTCTCAGGTTTGTTAGTAAAATATAAATGTATATATATACTTTAAGATCTGCCATATATATATATATTAAGTTATAGGTAATATGTTATATATATATTATTATTTTTATGGCATATATGTTAATGGCAGTTATATATATCTATGTGTTTAGGCCAGTTCATATATATATATATATATATATATATGTTTTTATAATGTAAGGTTATCTTCTGTTTGCTGTTTGAATATAAATAGGTGTTTTGACTCTTAAATCTATGTGTTTTACAGTAAGTAGTGATTTTGTAATAACATATACATAGATTTTATGTTAATATGTTTTAATATCAATTTTAAAATAAATATGTATATAGGTTGTATACCCGAATATGTTTTCATATATTTTTAAAGTATGTATAAAATAGTGGTTATTAATTGAAAATGTATGTGAGTTTTATAAACTGATATATATAAGTTATTGTAAAATATATAGGTTACAACATTTTATATAAAGTATATGTTATATATATAGTTATAGTTATAGCCTATATGTTAGTTCTTGTGTGTTAGTATATAAGTTTTTAACAGGGCAAATTTTATATATATGTAAGTATGGATTTTAAAAAATAAGTTTATCTAGGTTGTGTCTAACATGTTTGCTATATGTAAAATTATATTATCTGTTTGGGAATATATATACTAGTTTATATAAGTTTAGTATAAAAGTTGTTGGTGTATATATATATATATATATAAAGTGGTTTAAAAGAGTATAAGTTATATGTATATTATAATAAATTGTTTCATTGATTTTTATAATAAAATTTGACAATTGGATTTTTCTTTAGAAATATATATATATATATTATTTTAAATATGAGTCTAAAATTTTATGTTAATTTTAGAGAATAGATATATGGATATAATATTTATTTTGTTTTAGCTATATTAGGATGATTCAGATTCATTTCCATCAATTTCTATTTATCAGCTTCGTTTGTCGATTCGAGTTCAAATCTTGCCTTGTTATGATTGCGTGCCTGGATTCGTAGCTCATTTCTTTGTCAAATCTATCTAGCCTTGAAAGGTGAGCAATCACTCACGATTAACGTTCTTATATTTATTAAATTTGATTTCAATTGAAACAATAATTGAAATATGCTCCTAAATTGAACTGTTAAATTTAAATTGCTATATATGATATGCTATTATCTGAAATTGTTCACCTGTGGGATATGACACCATATCCTATTGTTTATATTTTATTTAATTTGTTATTGATGATATATCTTTGTTGTTGATATGTTATATTATTATCATAATTGTTCTCACTCTGCAAGTTCCCTGTTAGTATAAAAATCCTTATGGGTTGAAATGATACTGTGACGCCCCACCTCTATACCCACGCTAGACAAGAACACTACGGTGTAGTGCTGTCGACTAGCACGGAGAATAAGGCTGTGGAGGAGCGACCATCCATGTAATTTCTTTGTGCGAGCACCGATATGTCAGATAGTACAGCATGCATTTCATTTAAAGAGGAAGTCCGATATACCGATACAAACTCAAAGCTATCACACGGTGGCTATATATAATCATCGTAAACAAATATAGAAATAAACATAACACAAATCAGTCACATACATCCATATCACAGAGGCGGAAGAAGATATGAATATATATATTTAACACGTGAAAGTGTACATCAGAGTAGTGGTCTGAAAGATCCACAATAACCCAAAAGAATAGCAACATGGGATACATAAAAGAATAAGTATACATCATAGTGTCTACATATCAAATGTATACAAAAAATACTACTAATCTAAGTAGTTAGCCAAAAGTCAGAGTAATCCCAGAAGAGAAGTCAAGCAGAAGCACCTGTAACATCTCGGTCTGAACCGAGTATTATTTCATAAGAAAATAATAAACGGATCAGTCTAGCTATAAATATCAGATGACATGATATAGAATAAGAGGTATGGCATAAACATATAATATCCATGATGGCATACTACTATAAGTATGTAATTGAAAATCAACATGAGATTAATCAATATCACAAGAATCTTCTCAAAGATAGAAAAGGGTATCATACCCAAAACTTGTATTCACAACAAGTCAATGACACATGAATTCACCAATGCACAAAAATTGATAAAACTTATCAATAGAAATCACGAAAATTGGTGAAGCAGAAATTCCAGAAATCAACACACGAAATCTGGAAATCAGAAAAAGGGGGAGGCCTATCACAAGAACGGGAGCATGAAAACTCACCAACACGTATATCACAAGACGGAAAGCTATTCCATGGTTGCTAACCATTTTCACTAGAACGGCCCGAAGACCATGAGTCAAAACTCCACTAAAATGGCCCGAAGACCATGGGGCGCTACCCCACATATGTGAGTAGAAACATCACACAAACGGGGTCTAGTCTCCCTCGCAGACAAAGAGACATCGCACAATTGCTAGTCTAAATCACAAAAATGATCGTCAATGATCATCAAGAAGTGTCAATCATACTAAGCTAGTAAATATATGAGTTTAGCTTCATGTCCCATAACCACTAGCTTAACTTAAATATTTACGAACAAACTATAGATCTTCACTAGGAAATTGTCATAAAAGGTTCAGTCGAACAAGTCCAAGAATTAACCGACGAAGTAAACGCAAGCGTTTCATACCACCTTTTTTACTAAGCCGTTTAATTAGATTTCTCATCCGAGTGAAGTAAAGGCTTGTATATACTAATAGATTGGAAAACGGTTTAGGAAAAAGAGCTTTGTAATAAAATAGAGTTGAAATCGTTTTGATGAAAGAGTTTTGATATTTACTACTAGTATTGAAACCTTTATATTTTAAAGTGACAAATCACAAAAATGATTGTAGAACAATCAGTCACAAAAAATCCACATTCGAAGATGTGAATAAAATCCAAGGAAATCAGCTCAAAATGCATCAAAGTGGAAGTTCCCCTGCGACATAACCAAAATTCAACACAGGAAGTAGGCGCGACCTAAGATGGCGCGACCTAACACGGTGCCACGAGCTAAAGGGGGTGACCGACCTAACTCGGTCGAGCTAAGCAACAGGGGGGTGCGACCTAACAAGGTCGAGCTAAGGAAAAGGGTCGAGCGACCTAACTTGGTGAGCACCTAAGGTGGAAGTGGGGTCGAGCGACTTTACATACTCGAACGAGCTAGGGGTTCGAACGACCTAAATGCAGGTGAGCGTTAAATAGGTCGAACGACCTAAATACGAACGACTTTAAGGTTTAACGACCTAATGATGCGAGCAAGGCGGAGCGACCTAATTCCCTACGGCCTAAGGACTAACGACCTAAGGGGAAACGAGCTAATACCGAGGCGACATTTCATGGAAGTGCGACCTAAGGGATATAAGGTCTAACGACCTAATGGTGCTGGGGTCATGCGACCTAACGGAATTGAGGTCATGCGACCTAACGACCTAATGGTGCAAACGACCTAAGGTATGCGAGCAAGGCCGAGCGACCTAATTCCCCATGACCTAAGGACTAACGACCTAAGGGAAACGAGCTAATACCGAGGCGACAGCTCGTGGTAGTGCGACCTAAGGGAAATAAGGTCTAACGACCTAATGGTGCTGGGGTCATGCGACCTAACGGAATTGAGGTCATGCGACCTAACGACCTAATGGTGCAAACGACCTAAGGTATGCGAGCAAGGCCGAGCGACCTAATTCCCCACGACCTAAGGTCTAACGACCTAAGGGAAACGAGCTAATACCGAGGCGACATTTCGTGGCAGTGCGACCTAAGCCCAGTAATTCACCCAAATACACTAAAAATTGGAGTTTTTCACCAATCCAAATCAAATGCAAATGTACATGCTAAAGTGATAGGGAGTCATTCCCAACAATCCAAGATAGTTATAGACAAGAATGTGAGGTAAAAATCTCACCTTTGCACCAAAAATCAATGAAGATGAAGCTTAAAGCAAAGCAAGAATCAATCACAAGCTTGAATCGATGGCTTCTTCTTGAATTTGGAGTTAGATGATGGATTGCAATTGAATTTGAGCTTGGAGTTTTAATTTCCCATTCCCTCCACCATTTTTGATGAAGCTTTAGTGTTAGGAAGTTATGAAGAGGAGGGGGGTTGGGCTGAGTTAGTAAGTGACAAAAAGGGTTCAGCCCAAACCAAAGCCATAAGCGAAAAAGTGGCGAAAATTCCACTAACTCCAAACATATCAAAATTTATACTCAAAAAGATCGCAGACGTCATTTTGAACTCAATGGAGGTGGTTTCGAGTCCTAATTTGACCGTATGCAAAAAGTAGCATTTCGGACTAAAATCCGACTAACGATAAAATATTTAAATAAAATACTTAAATATAAAATCGATAAATATGCGGGTTGTTACAGACTCCCCTCCTTAAAGAAATTGCGTCCTCGCAATAAATAAGATGGAAATAAAATGTAACAACCATAAAAGCATATTATCATAAAAGAAATTTGAAATAAGAAGTTCACCTCAAAGAGCACGAGAAAGTAAGTCCGAATGTGTTCGCTCGATGAATTCTCTAGATTCCCAAGAACAATCCTTAGGATTTGAGGACCATTAACCTTTCACAAGCGGAACATCTTTATTTCGAAGTCGTTTGACCTCCGAAGCAATAATACGAATAGGATGCTGCTCATAAGTTAAATTAGGCGAAACTTCAATTTTCTTCCACAACACCGGGCTCAAGAATAGAATTGGAATCTCGAAAGCATTTCCAAAATTGAGAAACGTGAAACACGTCACGAATAGCAGAAAATTTGAGCCGGTAATAAAAGGCGATAAGCCATGGAATCCATACGTTCGGTGATAGGAAATGGCCCAATATATTGAGGCGCTAATTTTTCCCGATCGACTGAAACGTAAAACACTCTTAATAGGTGAAACACGAATAAAATCTAGACCTAAAACCAGCTTCTCACCGGCTTCAAGCCAACAAGAAGGAGATCGGCATGGCCTTCCATAGAGTGCCTCGAAAGGTGCCATACCAATACAAGATTGGAAGCTATTATTATAGGAAAACTCAACGAGAGAAATATGATCTTCCCAACTTCCATCGAAATCAAGCACACAGGCACGAAGAAGATCTTCACGAGTTTGATTCACACGCTCGGTTTGTCCATCGGACAGGGGTGATAAGTGGTGCTAAAATCTCGAAGACTTTTCCAAAATCCACTATTAAACGATGGATCACGATTGCTAACAATAGAAGTAGGGACACCATGCAATTTAACAATTTCCTTGATAAAGAGTTTGGCCAAAAGAGGAACGGTTCGGTTAGACCGAACGGGAATAAAATGGGCGGATATAGTAAGTCTATCAACTATCACCCATAAGCTATCATGACCCGAACAAGAACGGGAAAAGCCATCACTAAAATCCATGGAAATTTGGTCCCACTTCCAAATTAGAATTTCTAAAGGTTGCAATAACCCACCAGGCCTTTGTTGTTCGGCCTTAACAAGTTGGAAAGTCATGCAACACTTAACAAAGTTAGCAATATCAGATTTCATTCACTCCCAATAATAAAGTCGCTTCACATCTGCATACATTTTACTACTACCGGGATGAATGATAAATTTAGAATGATGAGAATCTTCTAAAGTATCTTTACGAAGATCACTAATATTTGGTACGATAAGTCTACCAAATTTTCGAATGCCGCCACTAGAATCAATATCGAAGTCTTTCAAACTTTCAATATTAATTTTATCCCTACAACTTTGGCTAAGAAGAGCCAATTCGGAATCTAGCACTTTGAGCTTCAAGAATGCAGTCTAAAAGAGAAGGATAAGCCTCTAGTCTACACAAAACAAGAGATGCACATAAATTGGATTTCGCGATCTCGAATCTCACAAGTGGATAGAGTCTCGAGATCATTCCATTTGGACATCATCATAGAAACAACCGCTTGTTGCTTACGACTAAGTGCATTGGCAACAAGATTTTCCCTTTCCGGGAGTATAAAGAATATCAAGATCATAAGATGCAAGAAATTCGAGCCAACGTGGTTGACACAAATTAAGTTTCTTATGAGAAAATAGATATCCCAATGATTTACAATCGAGGTAGAGAACAAATTTCTCCCCCTAAGGTAATGATGCCAAACACTGAAAGCAAAAACAATAGCCGCGAACACCAGATCATAAGTGGCATACCTAGTCTCGATCGGCTTTTAAAAATTTAGAAGCACAAATGATTGCACGCTCTCGTTTGCAAGAGAACGGCATCCAAACCAATACGATTAGCATTGGTACAAAAGATAAAGTCTTGGTTCCCTTCGGGAATCACAAGAATAAGAGTATCGAAAAGAGAGAATTTAATCTTCTTTCCCGAAAAGCTAAAACTTTCGAAATTACAATTACCTTTATAGAAAGATTTACATTTTACAAGTCAATTTATTGTGTCTGACTGTCTCATCAAAGCGTTTAGGAAATCCCTATCGATAACGTTGATCAAGCGCATCGACCAGAATTCTTAAAACACTAAATGGGCAATACAACACAAAATCATCTTCTATATGATGAAGATATCTCTTAAAAGTTTTGAGAATATTCTTTGCTCGTTTAAGATTAAAATCAAATTGTACTTATAAATAAATCTTATGAAAAAGATTTGCAGAATTTTAAATTTCTATTTTCATCCAAAATTAATAAATACAAGAATGGAATTATCGAGATATTCATAGAATACTCTATTTATAAAATGGATAAAATAAGCTGAATAAACTGAATGACATAAATAGTCATTCATAAGAATCATAACGAGTGCGGAATGTGGCAAGTGGAATGCTAACTCCCGCAACTCGTAGCTAATAAAGACCGGTGGCAAGGTCAAACTGGAAAGACCTTAACACCTCTCAAAAGATTGCTTAGGTGATGATCCTAAGACAAGCTCAAAGATTCCGGAAAATTCACAACTACCCAATTAAGAGAAATAACTCTTTACTCAACATGTGAGCTTAAAGAATAAAATGATGCCATCAATTTGGAATCGAAATCACAAAGGAAAAATATGAATCTGCTTATCAGATTGAAAATGTCGAAAATGAATAGTCCATTCGGAAACATAGGATATGTGCTTCAAAATGATTAAGCCAATCTTTTCACGCAAATCAATTCCGAAGCCTAAACAACGCATAATATGCAAATCGGTTCGGAAAGAAAAATCTCATGAAATAATTTCGACATCAATAAAAAGAAAATTGAGTGTTGTGGATCCACTAATCCGAATTCGCAATCCTTAAAGAAGTCATCAATCCCAAAATATAAAAAGAAAGAGAATCGACAAGTTCTTTTGATATAAAAATGATGAGATGAACCCATATCAAAAAGAACTCGAATAGGATAATCACAAACAAATGAAATCAAGGATTGAATAAGAAATACGTTGACTAAGAGAAGAGTAGCTAGGGGCTTGCAGCTTCCCTTTTTCTCTTGCTTTGAAGTTTGGGAAATGTAGATAAGCAATGACCCGATCCTTTGCAATAGTGGCAATAAAGGGGTTTCGGGCACTTAATTACATAATGGTCTGTGGAACCACAATTGAAGCATTGTTTACGACTTGGGGTAGGTGTCTTGGCTACTGAAGTTTCTGGTTCCACCTTCTTCTTTCTTAGAAGTATGGGGCAGACAGAAATATGATCACTGGAATTTTTGCAATAACGACAAAAGAGTGGTTCCGGACACTCCTTTGCATAGTGGTCCTTAGAATTACAATTGTAGCATCCTCTACAAATAGAGTTTGGAGTCTTTGCTAATAAAGTAGGTTGCTTCGCCTTCTTATCGGGATAAGGGCTTTTGAACTTAATATGCCTCTTCCTGGAAATCCCAATATCACTATCAATTCCTTTATCAGCTTCTTCATGTCCAAGAGTGATATCCACAAGTTGATTGAAAGGAACTTCAAGTTTCAGAGGTAAAACCATTTCGGGGTTCTTACACAAAGCACAGATAAACCTTTGATTCTTAGCAAGATCCAAAAGTTGTTGGGCAGACATGAATACGCCATCCAGAGAAGGACTACTGGATTGACTAGCACTAGGACTGCCAGAACTAACCATCTCTTCTTCTTTAAGAAAGAAAGGAAGAAGAAGGAAGAGGTTATTCTTAGAATAAAATATCAAGCAATCTTAATAGATAAAACAAGGAATCATAAAAGAAAATAGGATGAATCGGTACGAAGACTCGAATTAATCCTAAGACATGACTCCTAAGTTGGACTTAGGACGATTATCCTTGCTAAGATATTCTACATTGTTCCGAAGTTTGACTCTGATACCAAGCTGTGACGCCCCACCTCTATACCCACGCTAGACAAGAACACTACGGTGTAGTGCTGTCGACTAGCACGGAGAATAAGGCTGTGGAGGAGCGACCATCCATGTAATTTCTTTATGCGAGCACCGATATGTCAGATAGTACAGCATGCATTTCATTTAAGGAGGAAGTTCGACATACCGATACAAACTCAAAGCTATCACCCAGTGGCTATATATAATCATCGGAAACAAATATAGAAATAAACATAACACAAATCAGTCATAGACATCCATATCACAGAGGTGGAAGAAGATATGAATATATATATTTAACACGTGAAAGTGTACATCAGAGTAGTGGTCTGAAAGATCCACAATAACCCAAAAGAATAGCAACATGGGCTACACAAAAGAATAAGTATACATCATAGTGTCTACATATCAAATGTATAAAACAAATACTACTAATCTAAGTAGTTAGCCAAAAGTCAGAGTAATCCCAGAAGAGAAGTCAAGCAGAAGCACTTGTAACATCTCGGTCTAACCCGAGTATTATTTCATAAGAAAATAATAAATGGATCAGTCTAGCTATAAATATCAGATGACATGATATAGAATAAGAGGTATGGCATAAACATATAATATCCATGATGGCATACTACTATAAGTATGTAATTGAAAATCAACATGAGATTAATCAATATCACAAGAATCTTCTCAAAGATAGAAAAGGGTATCATACCCAAAACTTGTATTCACAACAAGTCAATGACACATGAATTCACCAATGCACAAAAATTGATAAAACTTATCAATAGAAATCACGAAAATTGGTGAAGCATAAATTCCAGAAATCAACACACGAAATCCAGAAATCACAAAAAGGGGGAGGCCTATCACAAGAACGGGAGCATGAAAACTCACCAACACGTGTATCACAAGACGGAAAACTATTCCATGGTTGCTAACCATTTTCACTAGAACGGCCCGAAGACCATGAGTCAAAACTCCACTAAAATGGCGTAAAGACCATGGGGCGCTACACCACATATGTGAGTAGAAACATCACACAAACGGGGTCTAGTCTCCCTCGCAGACAAAGAGACATCACACAATTTCTAGTCTAAATCACAAAAATGATCGTCAATGATCATCAAGAAGTGTCAATCACACTAAGCTAGTAAATATATGAGTTTAGCTTCATGTCCCATAACCACTAGCTTAACTTAAATATTTACGAACAAACTGTAGATCTTCACTAGGAAATTGTCACAAAAGGTTCAGTCGAACAAGTCCAAGAATTAACCGATGAAGTAAACGCAAGCGTTTCATACCACCTGTTTTACTAAGCCGTTTAATTAGATTTCTCATCCGAGTGAAGTAAAGGCTTGTATATACTAATAGATTAGAAAACAGTTTAGGAAAAAGAGCTTTGTAATAAAATAGAGTTGAAATCGTTTTGATGAAAGAGTTTTGATATTTACTACTAGTATTGAAACCATTATATTTTAAAGTGACAAATCACAAAAATGATTGTAGAACAATCAGTCACAAAAAATTCACATTCGAAGATGTGAATAAAATCCAAGGAAATCGGCTCAAAATGCATCAAAGTGGAAGTTCCCCTGCGACATAACCAAAATTCAACACAGGATGTAGGCGCGACCTAAGATGGCGCGACCTAACACGGTGCCACGAGCTAAAGGGGGTGACCGACCTAACTCGGTCGAGCTAAGCAACAGGGGGGTGCGACCTAACAAGGTCGAGCTAAGGAAAAGGGTCGAGCGACCTAACTTAGTGAGCGACCTAAGGTGGAAGTGGGGTCGAGCGACTTTACATACTCGAACGACCTAGGGGTTCGAACGACCTAAATGCAGGTGAGCGTTAAATAGGTCGAACGACCTAAATACAAACGACTTTAAGGTTTAACGACCTAATGATGCGAGCAAGGCCAAGCGACCTAATTCCCCACGGCCTAAGGACTAACGAACTAAGGGGAAACGAGCTAATACAGAGGTGACATTTCGTGGCAGTGCGACCTAAGGGAAATAAGGTCTAACAACCTAATGGTGTTGGGGTCATGCGACCTAACGGATCTGAGGTCATGCGACCTAACGACCTAACAGTGCAAACGACCTAAGGTATGCGAGCAAGGCCGAGCGACCTAATTCCCCATGACCTAAGGTCTAACGACCTAAGGGAAACGAGCTAATACCGAGGCGACAGTTCGTGGCAGTGCGACCTAAGGGAAATAAGGTCTAACGACCTAATGGTGCTGGGGTCATGCGACCTAACGGAATTGAGGTCATGCGACCTAACGACCTAATGGTGCAAACGACCTAAGGTATGCGAGCAAGGCCGAGCGACCTAATTCCCCACGACCTCAGGTCTAACGACCTAAGGGAAACGAGCTAATACCGAGGCGACATTTCATGGGAGTGCGACCTAAGCCCAGTAATTCACCCAAATACACTAAAAATTGGAGTTTTTCACCAATCCAATCCAAATCAAATGCAAATGTACATGCTAAAGTGATAGGGAGTTATTCCCAACAATCCAAGATAGTTATAGACAAGAATGTGAGGTAAAAATCTCACCTTTGCACCAAAAATCAATGAAGATGAAGCTTAAAGTAAAGCAAGAATCAATCACAAGCTTGAATCAATGGCTTCTTCTTGAATTTGGAGTTAGATGATGGATTGCAATTGAATTTGAGCTTGGAGTTTTAATTTCCCATTCCCTCCACCATTTTTGATGAAGCTTTAGTGTTAGGAAGTTATGAAGAGGAGGGGGGGTTGGGCTGAGTTAGTAAGTGACATAAAGGGTTCAGCCCAAACCAATACCATAAGCGAAAAAGTGGCGAAAATTCCACTAACTCCAAACATATCAAAATTTATACTCAAAAAGATCGCAAACGTCATTTTGAACTCAATGGAGGTAGTTTCGAGTCCTAATTTGACCGTATGCAAATAGTAGTATTTCGGACTAAAATCCGATTAACGATAAAATATTTAAATAAAATACTTAAATATAAAATCGATAAAGAATAGGAGAAAATCGTTATGGGTTGAAATGATAAACCCAAGCAATTTTCCATTGAATTGAATTTGGGATTTGCGGGTTGAAAAGATATATACCCATAGATATTTAAATTGCGGATTAAAATTATAAATATCTGTATCACTTGACCATAAGATAGAAAATTATATATACAGACACCGTTGGTCTATATATATTTTGAAATGATTTCCAAGGTATTTGAAAAGAAATATATGTGGTTTTAATAAATATTGATTTTAATATATTATATTTTTAATATAGATTTTATAATAATTTTAATATATTAAGTTGGAAAGAGAAATAGAAATTAATTTGAAATTTATTTGAATTCTACTTAAATAAAACCGATTTGAAAGTTATTAAATTTGAGATTTTAAAGATATGATTTATAACTTGATTTTGATTTAAAGTGATTAAATGAATATTTCAAGTAAATAAATTGAAGGAAATATTTAGTTTATATAGATTGTAATTTAAGGTTTTATTTAAATGATATTGGATTGACTAAGTGAATTTTTCAATATTAAATAATGGTAAAGTTGAATTTTGAAATATAAATAAATTTAAGCTTTGAAATCTATTGAAATTGAAATGGTTTGAATTGTAGTTTATATATTTATTTGTAATCGATATAAATTTTAAATGGTTTTGAACTGGATTGAGATTAAATTTAATTGAATTTTGGAATTCGAGTTGATCTGAATCGATTTGTGAAATTTGAGGAAATTATTGTTATTTTATATAAGTATTTATATAAAAAAATTACTTTATGAATTATTTTTAATATAAACTATTTTTAATATAAAACTATTTTAATATACTACTTATTTTAATATAAACTATTTTAAATTTATAACTATTTTAATATACAACTATCTTATTATATAAACTATTTTATTATATAAACTATTTTATTTTATAATTTATTTTGTTACATATTGTGACGACCCGAAATTTTTGAGCATTTGAAATAGGAATATTTAATTAATTTTAAATATTCAAAAGATAATTATTAACTTTAATTTCAAATATCATTATTGATTAGACAAGTAATTGTTGAATTTAAATTATTGAAATTGGTAAATTATTGAATCTGGAGCTTTAAGCCTGTTAAAAATAATTTGAAGACTTATAAAATTTATATAGACAATACTGAAAATAATATAAGAGTTCGAATTGAATTTAACGATGATTCGTTCAGCTTTGAAAATTTTACTTGTTTAAATTGAATCTAAAAATAGCCTTCCGGGGCACAGTCTCGGAATTCGACGAAACCAGTTCCATTGGATCCGTAATATTGTATTATTACCGGATTTCAATTTTCGTAGCAATTGGGATTGTCATTTGACCCTGGCAACTTAAAACGCTTCGAATTTATTAGAATCGATTTCATTTAAAATTGATCGTTTACTTCTGTAACTTGTTGTTATGATCGAATTAGTTTCCGATAACCGTTCCATTTCGTTCGGATACGGGTAAACCTTATCAACGTTTGTCGTTTCGTCTGATTCGGGCAGTGGGACTTCGCGATATGTAACGAGGCATTTTGGAAGTTTTATGTTATAAAAAAAAAATTAAATCAACAAGTCAGAGATATTTATAAAACAAGCGTACATAGGAAGCCAACATCCCTTTCCCCTTTTTAAAAATCTGTTACTTCGGAGTTATAGTTCAATAGCAATCTCCATGTTGCGATGCCTGAAACCCAAAAAGAAAAGAAAGAAAAATTTGTTCGCTTCAAAGTCACAGCTCTGTAGCAATCTCCATGTCGCGATGCTTGAACCCGGGGAAACTAGGGTTTCACAAATCAACGCTTTTATAATAATCATCGCTGCGAACTCGGCTATTCCATCAGCCATTGTCGACTCATCCTTGCCCTACGCGATATTTTCTACTGCTGATTTAAAGCCGGCTACAGTCTCTTTATACTGTCACTGCTAATTTGTTGAGGCGACTCGATATCGCGATGATGTCAAGGAAGCTCGATCTGGCTTCTCGGCTTGACTGGGATGACGAAGTGATGGCACGAAGCCGTGGAGGGGAAGCGAAGCTTGAAAACTGCTTTGGGCCTTTGCGTGATGGTGATGTGCGAGGCGAGTGGGTTCGTTCTCAGGTCGATGGAGGCTCGCGAACGCGTGGACTAGGGCAGTAGGCGATTGCCTGGGATTCGTGAAGCTGGATGTCGATCGTTGTGAGGTCATTGGGGTTGAGTTTTGGGCAAGCAGTAGCTATGCTCGATCTAGACCTTAGTTTGAGTAGCAGGTAATTTCTGTTCTACTTGAATATGTTAAACTGTTTTACTTAAAAAAAAATGTGTATACATCCAGATCAACAGATAAATATGCTGCAGTAGGATATAAAACAATTTATTTATCTTTATTAAAGATTTATATGAATATATATATATATATATATATAAATTGTAAAACAGAAAATAGTTTATATATGGATATGATTTAGAAGGTAGTGTTAAATGAAATAGATAAATATATACACAGATATTTTAATCCACAAGTTATTGTAAAATAAATTATGAAGGTGATTTATTTGTAAGTTAATCTATTTAATTATTTTGAAACTTAAATTGTATTTGTAATGGAAATTAGTTTGAAAATTACCTTATTAAGTAAAATGAAATTTTTAGGTAGAAATTGATTTGTCCAAATTGATCGAATATTAATGAAATCATATAATATGTATTCAAGGTCGGGCATCGTGGAGAAAACTACTGGTTTGGGTTGAATTGCAGAAAAAAGGGGAAAAGGTGAGTTAATCTCACTCAGTTAAATTTAAATTTAAATGGTTAAATTTAAATAATTGATTGGATGATTGCATTGATTGATGTGCTATATATAGTAGTATATAGCCATATATACATATTGGCATATGTATATATTGGAGTTGTTGATATTCCCGCATTATATAGCGGATGAGACCCTATGCGCCGCATAATAGCGGATGATATTTATTTAAATCCCATATACCGCGATATTCCACCTCGAAGTGGAATTGGTATTGTGCTAACGTCTGTGGATGCAGGGAAACAGGTTGGAGGGATCCAACTGGATTCCTCAAAAATTTATTTTATTGTTCTGTGATCTGAATATTGATATCCTGTGATGATTTGATATTGGATGTTGTGGTTGATTGAATTTCCAGTATAATAAATTTTGAAAATCTATGGGATTGAATTTTTGAAGAAAATAAAGAATAAAAATTTAAGTAAATTGGAATAAATTTAAAGGTGAATTGGAAATAAGATAAAATGAAGTGAATTGGAATTTTAGTAAATATGGGAAAAAGAAATTTAAAGTTTACTGAGGAGTAATAAAATTTAAAACTCAAGTGATATTGTTTTTAAAGAAATAGAAAAATTTCTTTTAAATTTAATGATTTAATATAATTTAAATTAAAAGCGTAAATAAGGAATGTTGGGAATTAAAAATAGGTATTTTCAGTAAAAGGGGGTTTTAAATTCACAAATGAGAAATAAAATTTAAAAGGGTGTTGTATTTGAAATAAATAAAGTAAACAAGGAATTTTATTCCAAAGTAAAGCAAATTTGAAATCAATTGTAGAATTGATGTAAATGTTGGAATTTGAAATTTAAAGAGAAATGAGATTTTGGAAATTTATAAACTGAGTTTATAAAGTGAAATAAATGTCGGTGGACATTTTAAATATAAATTCAGGATGGGAATTTATAAAGGAAGGAGAATTGGTTTAAGAATAAATAATGATTTATTTTTAAAAGAAGTGGAAGAGAAGTATTTTCTGGATAGCCAAGTACATTTGGTTTTAAAAGCAATTTTAAATATTTGCTAAAGATTTATTGTTATTTTAAAAATCAGGTTTAGAAAATCTATTATTTCAAATGTAAATTTTCAAAAGTAAGTATTTTTCAAAACTATTATTGTAATAGATATAAAAGTGATTTGATAATACGTTTTAAAAGGAAATTTGTTTATATTTTTAAAAGTGGCTTTATTTTAAATGTTTTTAAATATATATTTGGACTTAAGTTTTAAAGTAGTTTTCAAAGGTGTTTTATAAAGTATATTTATAATAAAGTGTTTTAAAATTATTTTAAAATCTAAAATGGTTTGTACTTGGTGTTCCAGTGAAAATAAATATTTGGAAAATTATTCCTTGAAGGGAATATAGTTTGAAATTGTTTCCAATGGGGATTGGAAAGGGAAATAATATGTGGTGAAGATATTTTGGGAAAAATAGATAATTTGGAGAAATTATTGATTGTTGATTGTTGTTATGGATGTTAATTGATAGTTAAATAACCGACTATCAATATTGGCCAAATGCGCTGATCGTTTCGAAGAGACCGGGATCGAGTTTCCGTATACCAGGATTCTAGGTCTGGAGACTCGAATACCACTTCGATTCAGTTTGTACGTTTCGTGAAAACGATTTCAGAGTCGAAGATGGAGCTGTGAAGTGCAAGGGCTAGTCGCTACTAATCCTGAGGATATTTCCAAAATGGATGTAGTAGGAATAGTGCCTTCGGTTCCGTTCGGACCCGGGACGGACTTGTATGGACGAATGCTTTCGTGACATCGTCAGGTGGACGATGGGCATTCTAAGGGATATGTGCTATAAAGGTATCGTTTAGCCTCGAGCCTCATCAACCGGGAATGACTGAAAATCAGGGGTTATGCAGCAAGGCTTCGTGGGTAGCCCCCACTTGAGAGTAAGGTCATCACTGTCTAGATGTCCCTTTTTATTTCGGCTTAGTGTTGCGGTTGCTGATCCCAACCGTGGGGTGATTTTACTTGGAATTATCCAGTAAGGGATGATTCCGGTCTTGTGTTGTAGGGGAGCGGGCGTACTCCTCGGTACTGTGATCTAGGCCACGTACTGTGACAGGTGGTACCCCAGTGCCTAGTCATTCGTTGGAAATCCATTCTCCCTACGTGCCTGTACGGGTTTGATTGTGCCCAACTATTGTTGAAATGTGAGATGCAAGCATTTCAGCTAGATTCTATTTTACTTTCTGTAGACACTATTATAATATCAGAGGATTTTGATATAAAGTGTTTTAGCTATCGTAAGGTAAAAACCCGACATGTTTATTTGTGGCGTGGTCTTACGAGATGCTTTTGTTTTCAAAAGATTTTGAAACTTTAATAATCAATTTGAGTGTGATTTTCTCACGCTGGTTTTCCAGACTGACTCGGGTATTGTTTTATATGATGCTCGGGTCAGACCGAGATAAACAGGTTCAGGATATGATGCTGTGGAGCTCAGGAGACGAGCTGGTTGTCGATACGTACTCCCGTACTTGCTATTATTTTTCCGCTGTGTATTCAGTTGTATGTTATGGATGTTGATGTACTCTGATGATGTATTCTGATGTATTGTATAAACAGATATAGTTTTTGATTTGTGTAAAGATCTGTTAATATATTATATTTTATTCCGCTGCGATGGTTAGATTCTGATTTTGTTTTCTATTTTTCTTCTTCTACCTCTTCTTCTTAACTAAAATGGTTCGATTTTCCGGGTCTGGAAAGTCGGGTCGTTACAGTGGTATCAGAGCTTAGGCTAGCGATAACCTTGGCTCTGGTGGGAATTTTGAGAGTATTAATAGATATGAGCGCGTATTTGTTAGTGAATATAAAATGGTTTTATATTGTGTTGGTTGGTTTATTGAGTGGCATATGAACCTTCGTCGGCACAGCCTGGACAACTGTATCGAAGGGGTTTCTAAACACTTGAATAGAACAGTTCGACACAATATTGTTTTAAATAGGGTGAATGAAATAATTTTGCCCAAATTATTTTGTACATAAAAGAAATAATTATTCGAAAATTATTATGGTTATATATTTGGATGCTTGGTTGTTAGAAAATGACAATAATGAGTTAGTCTCATTATTGAGTAGAAATTGAAACTTATAACCTAAGTTGAAGAATAAATTTATATAACAAAATGGAATTTGAAATATAGACTATAAATGAAATTTATAAATTGAGATAAACTTTATATACAAATGTGAATTACAAATGTGATTTATAATCAAATGTGGTAAATTCATAAACAAATGAAATTTGTAAATGTAAATTGTAAATGTGACTTATAACTTGAAATAAAATGTGATAGAATTCCAGAGTAATGTTTGGATATAAAATTGAATGGGTTTTGAATTTGAAGTTTTGGGAAAGGTTTAAATTCCTTTGGATTTAAAATAGTTTTTAAAGGTTTTGGGGAAATAATGGTGATATTATTTCATGAATATTTTTGAATTTGAATGGAAATCTGGTGGGAATTTGGGATTTTCAAAATGTTTGAAAAGTTTTAAAGTGATAAAAGCATTAAATTCTCTTACGGTCGCTGGAAAATAATTTCGGTGATGACTGCAGCATCATCGATGTCTATTTTCGAGTTTCCAAAGAGAAATTGCTACCAAACTGTTTTAAATTGGAAATGATTGTGAACTGGGTTGGTTTTGAAATTCAAAGGAAAAAATTGTTTGGGAAAAAGCAGATTATTTTGGAAATTGGGATTTGATGTGATATATCAGATATGTATGAGTTATTTATGGATTCAAAATGGTTTTGAAATAAAACGGGCAATTGGATTCTGGGAATTCTATTTAAAATTTAAATGTGGAAATTTAAATGAATCAACAACATAAAGTATAGAATGAAGTTGATTGAAATAAGGAGGGAATGAAAGTTTAATTATGGGATTATCATTATGAGATGAAAATAACTCAATGAGTAATATAAGCTGGTAGATAAAAGAGTTAGAGAACTTGAAGGTGAATAAAATATATTTGAATTTAACTTAAGATAAGTTAAATAAAATTGAGAATTGGAATTGAATTGGATATAAAGGTAATGTAAAATGCTTATAATTGTGTAAAGAAATTCATATTCTTAAGTTCTTAAGTGTAATAATTTGAGATTTGATTGTAAAGATGAAAATGGACTTAAATGAATAGTCCCAGGTCTTCAGTAAGTAAGTTAAACTTATGAATAGAAATGAAATTGTAAGTCATAAATGGGAATCCATTACTTTGAACCATTAAGAGTTATAATTTGAAATTGTAATTATCAAATGGAAACGACTAAGATGAGCAACCTTAATTTTTAAATAAATCTAAACTTGAATTATAAAATAAATTGAACTTAAGACAATTAAGTGAAGTGATATTTGGAATTAAAAAGCAAGTATTTAATTTTAACCAGCGGAGGAACTAATTAGATAATAAATTAGTTAATGAAATTGAATTGTGAGTTAATGGAATTGGATTAACATAGTGATGGTTTGATTTGCGAATGAAATCCAAATAAGTGAAAATAAATTGGAAATGACCTGGTTATTAATAAAATAATTCCAGATGAATTGAGTATGGAAAATAAAATTCATAATGATTGAGTGAAGGAACCACTTATATTAAATAAATAAATGGATGGAATTTGATTAAATAAGAATCAAATGAAAGATGGAAATAAAACTTTAAAGGGTTGGTTAAATAGAAAATAAACTTAAGTTATTGACTTAAGTAAATGTTGAATGGAAACTGAACTCAACAGAAGAGTGGTTTAAATAAGTTGAGAAATAGTTATTGAATGAATTAACTTGGATTGTTTTCGAGCTAAATAAAATTCAATTTTTGGAAGTTGGAGATGAATTGAATTTAAGGAAAAAATTGGAAATGAAGTAGTAAATTTAAGTAAGTTGGAATTCATATGAAATGGGAGTTCAATTTGAATATATACACTTCGGTGGTGAAGTGGTAATAAATATAAGAAAAATTATATTGAACTTAAGAATTGAAGAATGAAATTCTTAAGGAAATTGGTATTGGAAATATACTTAGTAATTTTGGAAAAAAATAAATATATACTAAGTGAATAGTTGAATGAGGACTAAAACTGAAGTTGTGAAATGGATGATTGTGGATAAGTGAATAACAATCAAAAGGAATGTGAATAAAAGAGAGTTGATATAACTGATAATCAATTGAAATTAATACGTAAGATGTACGTATATTATTTTATTCGCATAGCTATTTGGTCCAGATATCGAACACAGAATTTCGAGATAGTTTTATCGATCCGAATCAGGATTTTTCACTCGATTTTCAACGGCGAGCCTGGATATGGATTGTTGATTGATTCTGGATATTCTCTATCATAGTTTGAGGCTATGCAAGGAGAATGACGGTTTCTGATGAAGAAACCAGATCTGAGTCCGCACTAGGAAGTCGGGTGGACGATACTAGTTCGGAAGTGAAATTGTGTGATCGATTGAGCGATCGAATGTGATATTGCGTACGGATGATATATGTGCATCGTACGGGCTTAAGTAAAACAAATGTTGGAAATTTGTAAAGGAAAGTATAAAATGACTTTGGAATTGTGATTGAATATTATTGCTTAGTAGGATATACAGGTGTATAAAAGCAATGGATAGATTGGGATTTTGATTTTAAAAGATAAATTTAATGGCCCGACAAAAAGGTATGTATTTGAATTTCTATATGAAATTTGATTTGGGTTTTTGATCCAGCCACTTGGCTTTTTGTTTTCTTTTTGAGATTGGGAGGCCGTAGAGCCATTTTGTAGTAGTACCGAGCTAGCCGCGCAAAGGAGACGCTGGCGAAATTTTTCGGAAATTTAGGGAGTTAGAAAAAATTTTGAGAAAATTTTGATAATTTAAAATTTGAATTCAAATTTAAATTTGAACTGATAAGAAAGATAATATTGTTTGGGACTTAGGAGTAAGTTTGAAAGGTTAGAAAGAGGGATAATGTATCTCTATTAAAGGATTTGTTTTGGGAGGTGGTTAAAACTATTTGGGTTAAGGAAATAGTAATGGGTATTGGATCATTCTTTCTAACTGGTAATTTCGGGGACGAAATTCTTTTAAGGGGGGAGGAATGTGACGACCCGAAATTTTTGAGCATTTGAAATAGGAATATTTAATTAATTTTAAATATTCAAAAGATAATTATTAACTTTAATTTCAAATATCATTATTGATTAGACAAGTAATTGTTGAATTTAAATTATTGAAATTGGTAAATTATTGAATCTGGAGCTTTAAGCCTGTTAAAAATAATTTGAAGACTTATAAAATTTATATAGACAATACTGAAAATAATATAAGAGTTCGAATTGAATTTAACGATGATTCGTTCAGCTTTGAAAATTTTACTTGTTTAAATTGAATCTAAAAATAGCCTTCCGGGGCACAGTCTCGGAATTCGACGAAACCAGTTCCATTGGATCCATAATATTGTATTATTACCGGATTTCAATTTTCATAGCAATTGGGATTGTCATTTGACCCTGGCAACTTAAAACGCTTCGAATTTATTAGAATCGATTTCATTTAAAATTGATCGTTTACTTCTGTAACTTGTTGTTATGATCGAATTAGTTTCCGATAACCGTTCCATTTCGTTCGGATACGGGTAAACCTTATCAACGTTTGTCGTTTCGTCTGATTCGGGCAGTGGGACTTCGCGATATGTAACGAGGCATTTTGGAAGTTTTATGTTATAAAAAAAAAAATTAAATCAACAAGTCAGAGATATTTATAAAACAAGCGTACATAGGAAGCCAACATCCCTTTCCCCTTTTTAAACATCTGTTACTTCGGAGTTATAGTTCAATAGCAATCTCCATGTTGCGATGCCTGAAACCCAAAAAGAAAAGAAAGAAAAATTTGTTCGCTTCAAAGTCACAGCTCTGTAGCAATCTCCATGTCGCGATGCTTGAACCCGGGGAAACTAGGGTTTCACAAATCAACGCTTTTATAATAATCATCGCTGCGAACTCGGCTATTCCATCAGCCATTGTCGACTCATCCTTGCCCTACGCGATATTTTCTACTGCTGATTTAAAGCCGGCTACAGTCTCTTTATACTGTCACTGCTAATTTGTTGAGGCGACTCGATGTCGCGATGATGTCAAGGAAGCTCGATCTGGCTTCTCGGCTTGACTGGGATGACGAAGTGATGGCACGAAGCCGTGGAGGGGAAGCGAAGCTTGAAAACTGCTTTGGGCCTTTGCGTGATGGTGATGTGCGAGGCGAGTGGGTTCGTTCTCAGGTCGATGGAGGCTCGCGAACGCGTGGACTAGGGCAGTAGGCGATTGCCTGGGATTCGTGAAGCTGGATGTCGATCGTTGTGAGGTCATTGGGGTTGAGTTTTGGGCAAGCAGTAGCTATGCTCGATCTAGACCTTAGTTTGAGTAGCAGGTAATTTCTGTTCTACTTGAATATGTTAAACTGTTTTACTTAAAAAAAATGTGTATACATCCAGATCAACAGATAAATATGCTGCAGTAGGATATAAAACAATTTATTTATCTTTATTAAAGATTTATATGAATATATATATATATATATAAATTGTAAAACAGAAAATAGTTTATATATGGATATGATTTAGAAGGTAGTGTTAAATGAAATAGATAAATATATACACAGATATTTTAATCCACAAGTTATTGTAAAATAAATTATGAAGGTGATTTATTTGTAAGTTAATCTATTTAATTATTTTGAAACTTAAATTGTATTTGTAAAGGAAATTAGTTTGAAAATTACCTTATTAAGTAAAATGAAATTTTTAGGTAGAAATTGATTTGTCCAAATTGATCGAATATTAATGAAATCATATAATATGTATTCAAGGTCGGGCATCGTGGAGAAAACTACTGGTTTGGGTTGAATTGCAGAAAAAAGGGGAAAAGGTGAGTTAATCTCACTCAGTTAAATTTAAATTTAAATGGTTAAATTTAAATAATTGATTGGATGATTGCATTGATTGATGTGCTATATATAGTAGTATATAGCCATATATACATATTGGCATATGTATATATTGGAGTTGTTGATATTCCCGCATTATATAGCGGATGAGACCCTATGCGCCGCATAATAGCGGATGATATTTATTTAAATCCCATATACCGCGATATTCCACCTCGAAGTGGAATTGGTATTGTGCTAACGTCTGTGGATGCAGGGAAACAGGTTGGAGGGATCCAACTGGATTCCTCAAAAATTTATTTTATTGTTCTGTGATCTGAATATTGATATCCTGTGATGATTTGATATTGGATGTTGTGGTTGATTGAATTTCCAGTATAATAAATTTTGAAAATCTATGGGATTGAATTTTTGAAGAAAATAAAGAATAAAAATTTAAGTAAATTGGAATAAATTTAAAGGTGAATTGGAAATAAGATAAAATGAAGTGAATTGGAATTTTAGTAAATATGGGAAAAAGAAATTTAAAGTTTACTGAGGAGTAATAAAATTTAAAACTCAAGTGATATTGTTTTTAAAGAAATAGAAAATTTTCTTTTAAATTTAATGATTTAATATAATTTAAATTAAAAGCGTAAATAAGGAATGTTGGGAATTAAAAATAGGTATTTTCAGTAAAAGGGGGTTTTAAATTCACAAATGAGAAATAAAATTTAAAAGGGTGTTGTATTTGAAATAAATAAAGTAAACAAGGAATTTTATTCCAAAGTAAAGCAAATTTGAAATCAATTGTAGAATTGATGTAAATGTTGGAATTTGAAATTTAAAGAGAAATGAGATTTTGGAAATTTATAAACTGAGTTTATAAAGTGAAATAAATGTCGGTGGACATTTTAAATATAAATTCAGGATGGGAATTTATAAAGGAAGGAGAATTGGTTTAAGAATAAATAATGATTTATTTTTAAAAGAAGTGGAAGAGAAGTATTTTCTGGATAGCCAAGTACATTTGGTTTTAAAAGCAATTTTAAATATTTGCTAAAGATTTATTGTTATTTTAAAAATCAGGTTTAGAAAATCTATTATTTCAAATGTAAATTTTCAAAAGTAAGTATTTTTCAAAACTATTATTGTAATAGATATAAAAGTGATTTGATAATACGTTTTAAAAGGAAATTTGTTTATATTTTTAAAAGTGGCTTTATTTTAAATGTTTTTAAATATATATTTGGACTTAAGTTTTAAAGTAGTTTTCAAAGGTGTTTTATAAAGTATATTTATAATAAAGTGTTTTAAAATTATTTTAAAATCTAAAATGGTTTGTACTTGGTGTTCCAGTGAAAATAAATATTTGGAAAATTATTCCTTGAAGGGAATATAGTTTGAAATTGTTTCCAATGGGGATTGGAAAGGGAAATAATATGTGGTGAAGATATTTTGGGAAAAATAGATAATTTGGAGAAATTATTGATTGTTGATGGTTGTTATGGATGTTAATTGATAGTTAAATAACCGACTATCAATATTGGCCAAATGCGCTGATCGTTTCGAAGAGACCGGGATCGAGTTTCCGTATACCAGGATTCTAGGTCTGGAGACTCGAATACCACTTCGATTCAGTTTGTACGTTTCGTGAAAACGATTTTAGAGTCGAAGATGGAGCTGTGAAGTGCAAGGGCTAGTCGCTACTAATCCTGAGGATATTTCCAAAATGGATGTAGTAGGAATAGTGCCTTCGGTTCCGTTCGGACCCGGGACGGACTTGTATGGACGAATGCTTTCGTGACATCGTCAGGTGGACGATGGGCATTCTAAGGGATATGTGCTATAAAGGTATCGTTTAGCCTCGAGCCTCATCAACCGGGAATGACTGAAAATCAGGGGTTATGCAGCAAGGCTTCGTGGGTAGCCCCCACTTGAGAGTAAGGTCATCCCTGTCTAGATGTCCCTTTTTATTTCGGCTTAGTGTTGCGGTTGCTGATCCCAACCGTGGGGTGATTTTACTTGGAATTATCCAGTAAGGGATGATTCCGGTCTTGTGTTGCAGGGGAGCGGGCGTACTCCTCGGTACTGTGATCTAGGCCACGTACTGTGACAGGTGGTACCCCAGTGCCTAGTCATTCGTTGGAAATCCATTCTCCCTACGTGCCTGTACGGGTTTGATTGTGCCCAACTATTGTTGAAATGTGAGATGCAAGCATTTCAGCTAGATTCTATTTTACTTTCTGTAGACACTATTATAATATCAGAGGATTTTGATATAAAGTGTTTTAGCTATCGTAAGGTAAAAACCCGACATGTTTATTTGTGGCGTGGTCTTACGAGATGCTTTTGTTTTCAAAAGATTTTGAAACTTTAATAATCAATTTGAGTGTGATTTTCTCACGCTGGTTTTCCAGACTGACTCGGGTATTGTTTTATATGATGCTCGGGTCAGACCGAGATAAACAGGTTCAGGATATGATGCTGTGGAGCTCAGGAGACGAGCTGGTTGTCGATACGTACTCCCGTACTTGCTATTATTTTTCCGCTGTGTATTCAGTTGTATGTTATGGATGTTGATGTACTCTGATGATGTATTCTGATGTATTGTATAAACAGATATAGTTTTTGATTTGTGTAAAGATCTGTTAATATATTATATTTTATTCCGCTGCGATGGTTAGATTCTGATTTTGTTTTCTATTTTTCTTCTTCTACCTCTTCTTCTTAACTAAAATGGTTCGATTTTCCGGGTCTGGAAAGTCGGGTCGTTACACATATACTATTTCTATATCTAAACTGTTTGAGTGGAAAGTATTATGATTTCAATGTGTTATGATTTCAAAGTGTTATAGTTCCCAAATGTTATGATTTCCAAAGTGTTATGGTTTCAAAATGTTATAATTTCAGAAATGTTATAATTTTGGAAAGTGTTAGGATTTTGGAAATGAATATTATTTTAAGTGAATAATGATATCGTATTGATATGGTTTTGAAATAGATATGATATTTTGGTTTTGAAATTTGATTTGGAATGAAAGACCACGGTGTTATAATAACGTTTGGTTGTTAAAGAGATCGGAATCGGATGTTGTCATACTCTCTGCCAATACCGAAAACCACTTTAACAACTGTGTACATGATGGAGATTCCAGAATGAAGTAGGATGGTTTGGTGACGATTCTATATGGTATTTACGTAGCCCTACCTCTCGTGAGTCAACTTGATGTGGCTAAAACAGGAGCCACGCCGGGCTAAGTGAGGTCATTCCTCCGATCGGGCACATTTCTTCGATACCATTCTATTGCTTTTGTGATTGATTGGGTGCACCCTTTGATTTGAGAGTGTGTCATGAGGTAGGCGGTAGTAGCTGCTATGCGTTACCACCAGTCCGGATACGTGAACGGTATATCTACCATGGCATTTCCTCGAGTGCCTTGTCGCATGCCCTATCGCGCCTTCTACGAGTTTCATTTATACCATACCTATGGAGTGCCCTCTGATAGCCCTCCAGTTTACGGAGGAATTACGGTACTGTATAGACTATGGGAATGTATAAAAATGTGTTAAAGGGGATATGGGTAACGCCTTAACGCTATTTTAATACCTTTACTTTACTATAGACATATTATAATAGCGTATATTACTACATAGAAGATAATTCCATGGATCCTTAGAGGATGGAAATCCCAAACATCCTCTGAGTTACTTGTATTTCAGGTTATATTTCACTTGAGTTGAATTTATTGATATAAGAATGTTAATCCTGACTCGAGTGTTTTTTATGTTGCTTTACACTTGGGTCAGACTGAGTGTCACAGCATTTGAGACTCACCTTTTGAGCTTTTGGAGCTTTGCTTGAAGATCTATCTACATCTATTCAGCTTTCAGCTATCCAGTGGTTTTGTTCTGACTTGTCATCTGCTTGTATTCTAGACTGCATTGTATTCGAGATATTCTGTTGTATTTTATTTCAAACTCTTATGTTTTATATGGTAGCTTCATGAGCTACTATTTATTCTATTCCACTGCTTACTGTTATATTACTCTGTGTTTGTGATTCTGTGATTGATATATTTACTGTATATGCTGAGTTTTGCCAAATTATAAATTAATAATATGATATTTTGAGCAATTCAAGTCTGACATGTGCGGATGAGAATGGTTGAAAATATTGGGTCGTTACACAATTTCACAAATCGATTTAAATAAATCTTAAATTCCGAAATTCAATTTATTCCAATTCCAATTTAACCATCTCAATTTAAAGGGTTAAAGATTCAATTCAAATTCTCAAAAATCATTTCAATTTTTATCGATTACAAATCCAGGTTTGAATTATGATTTCAATTCCAATAAGGTTCAAGTTTAAATATTCACACATTCACAATATAAATTTCATTTTATTTCAACACTTAACTTTAATTTTATTCAAATTGGAAAGTGTTCACTTAATTTAATAAAATCCCAATTCTAAAATATTCAATCTCAATTTATTTAAAATATGAGAATATTCATTTAATCACCTTTATATCAAATCAAGTTATAAATCATATTTTCAAAATCTCAAAATCATTAAGTTCAAATAATTTTTTTTAATTACATTTATTAACCAATTTAAATCCCAAGTCAACATTGGTTTATCTTCCCAACCTTTATTATTAAAGTTATAAAACTATTTTTAAAATATTAATATAAATTTTAAATAAATATCTAAAAACATTTTATATACTATTTAAATTAAATTTTATTAAATTAAATCTTATTATTAAATTTATTTATGTAAAATCTTATTTTTATTCATGTTTGAAAATAATAAAATTTAAGTAAAATTTAATACTAAGATTTGATTTATAATTTCAAAACTAACTTATAAATTAAGCTTTCCAAACATAATATTTTTAGAAAATCTAAAAATTAGACATATATAAAAATAGCATTTTACATATTATATTTTAAAAATCAATATCTGTTAAAACCATATATCTCCTTTCAAAACTTTGGGAATCATTTCAAAATATATATATATATATATAGACCAATGATGTCTGTATATAATTTTCTATCCTATGGTCAAGTGATACGAATATTTACCATTTCAATCCGCAATTTAAAATATATACGGTTATATATCATTTCAACCCACAATCCTAAATTTAATTCAATGAAAATCGCTTGGGTTTATCATTTCAACCCATAACGATTTTCTCCTATTCTAAAGATCGTTCGGGTATGTATCATTTCAACCTATAGGGAAATCTATACTAACAGGAAACTTGCAGAGTGATAACATATATGATAATAATATAACAAGCATATATCATCAATATAAATAACAGATAATGGTGTCAGATGTCACGAGTGAACAGATACAGATAATAGCATATATATAGCAATGTAAATAACTAACAGCAGCATATTTCAATTGTCGTTTCAATTGAAATCAAATTTGATAAAAATAAGAATGTTAATCGTAAGTGATTGCTCACCTTTCGAGGCTAGATAGTTTTGACGAATGAAACGAGTTACGAATCCAAGCATGAATTTCGATGCAAAGCACGATGGACACGAGTTCGACAGACAAGCTGATAGATAAGGAATCGATGAAACATAGAATAAGTTTGATAGAAACATCAATTATATATATATAGTTATTATTATTTCCAAGAAATCAATATTTAAATTTAAACAAATATTAAAAATAATATAAAATTTCAAAACTCATTATTCTTAAAACTCAAGTATTAAGAATCAAAGATATATATATTATATTTAAACCAATGTTTATATATATATACTTTATTAAAAATACATATACTTAAATCTATCCACACAGACCTGCATACTAAATTTAAAACAATATATATATATAAACATATATAAATTTATAACATATACAAGCCATCAACAATATATATGCGTGAGCTGCCCCAAATCATATCCAAATTTTATTTTATATAAACTGACCTATTATAAAACTTAGACAACTAACAGATTATATAATTTTGATAATATAAACACCTAAACTTATATATAAGTACAACAAATCTCATAAACTTATATATCATTAGTTTTATATAACAGAAAAGTACCTGGTAAACAAACAGGTTCATAAAATATATATATATATATATATTTATATATATAAACAACATTCTACCATTTTACTTTCAGCAAAAAAAAATCATGTATATGCTGTATAACATATTTCACCTGTATACATGCCGACTTACTAAAATTACAATATATAAATAATCCACAAGTCATAGTAAACTTATATAAACTACTTAAATCATTTCTTAAAACCCAAAAAAAAAGTATGTATAGTAATATATATATATACTGTCATATAAAATTCAACTTTATTTAAAATATAACACATATAACAATATAACCTATATATATAACGTATATATTATAATCTGTAACTATGTATATAACACTGCTATTTATATTACAATAAGTACTCAACCAAAAATCAGTACAACTATATATATAA
The DNA here is from genome assembly GCA_030737815.1 of Allium fistulosum. Classification (NCBI taxonomy): domain Eukaryota; kingdom Viridiplantae; phylum Streptophyta; class Magnoliopsida; order Asparagales; family Amaryllidaceae; genus Allium; species Allium fistulosum. Next base: position 48,406,425 of record CM060906.1, read on the forward strand.
GCTAAACCAATTAACTTATGCTTTTATAAGTAACAAAACATATAGATATCTTTACTGTTATATATATATATATAGATCTATATATATAAGATGATAAAATGAAATAAAACAATGTATAACAAAAATTATATTACCTATCATAAAGGAGGCTAGAACGAGGATGAGGAAGCACGGCAAGGCTGCGGCCATGGGGAAGGAGGGAGATGGGAAGAAGGCTGCGAAAGATAGAGGTTGGTGGGCTTCGGCCTTGCTGCGCGAGGGGAGGAAGAGACGCTATTATGGCCAGGGGTGCTCGCGTGTTGGGTTTGATAATAGAGAGGCCGAGCTCACGGTGGAGGAGGATGCCGTGTAGTGAAGACTCGGCTTTGATGGGTGGCGAACAAGATTGGTTTGTGGAGGGTGAGAAGTGTTGATGGGTTCGGTGATCTAATGCATGCGTGAGTGGGTTGCTAGTCGATGTGAGCATAAGGAGGTTGGGGAGGTATGGTGTGCGCGACTTCTCAGATCTAAAAGCAACGAATGGAATGAAAAAAAAGAATCGACAAGCAAATATTAAAGAAAGAAAGAGCAGAGAGAAAGTGAACAGGAGAGAAAGGGAATGGTTTCAGGCAAATGAATATATTCTAGAAAAATGAATGAAATATAAACGGTCATGCTGAGATTCAGCGGAAAGTTATTGTTAATCGACGGAATTTCTATCGAGTTAGAAAACCATCAAAAAATATCAGTTTAAATTTAACGCAAGCGCACGACGTACACTTTGTAGTACGGGGCGAATACGGGTCGATCCGTAGGGAATTGATGAGATTTTAAAATTTTCAATTCAATCAAATTAGACGAAAGAGAGATGAAGTTGTTAACTACAAAAAAGAAGCTAAAGCTAGAATTAAAATGTGATTTAAAAACTATTAAACTAGAGGACAATTTAGAGGCAAATCCACTCTCATATTTTTGTAAATCAACAAACAAAGAATTTATGATCTCTAACTTGATATTAAGCGAAATAATCGTTGCATTGATCATAAGTATGGTTTGCTTATGTTATTAATTAACATAACTCAAACCATCAAACTATAATACAACAATTATACCACTTATAACTCTCATGAAAATGAAGCCAAAGAAAAAGTTATTTTAAGTATGATCTATTTACTATTGTAACTAGTAATATAGATCATCAAATTTCATTTTTACTTTCATTTCAAAATCAAAAATGGATAAGCAAATGATGATGCAACTTGTGTTTATGTTGAATAAGAATAGCTCATTTGCAAAAGCAACATAAGCTATCAAACCCACTTGTATAAACTTGCATCAAAATTTACTTTCATGAAGCATAGATAAAGAGATCATAAATCATAGAAATGTTGAAATCACAAAATATTTGAGAGCTTCATTACCCCTAAATTGAAGAGGTTTAGCTACTCCTTTGTGTTATCATTTCAACACATAGAGATTTCAACATTGAAAATGAAGTAAAGTAGAGAACAAACAAGAAAAAGAAGATTAGCTACTAGAAGGAAATGTATTAAACTAGTGCATAAATGTAAATCTAAACTATGAACATGAAAAGAAAGAGAACATAAAAATAAACATCAGCATAAAAACAAAGAAAAGCATGTAGAAAACGGAGAAGAAAGAGGTTTGGAAGCCATTTTTATTTCATAGAACATTGAGCTTACAATTTGATCTCTTAATTTCCTAAGTAAAATGAAAGAGTAGAAGATCATTTACATGTACAAAAGAGGGCTATTTATACATGCATAAAACCCTAATTCTATTTTTAGGGGGCTTCCCAAAATACCCCTTATGAAGTGTGGAGGCCAAGTAATAATTAGCTTCTATTAATCATCATTTAAGTGTACATGAAGCCATTAATTCCATAAGCATGTTCATTAGCCTCTAATTTGTACATTAAGGTAGGTGGGTAGGTGGGGTCCTCCATGATCTTCACTTTGAATTAGTTCCCTCTTCTTTCCTTTGTATTCATTTGTGCATGCATGTATCTTCATATAAGCCTCTTCCATATGCATCCAAATTCCTATAAAAATCATCAAAAATGTCAAAGTAAAAATTCTCAAATTTACACAAGCACAAAAATGACCATTTTGCCCCTGAATGAACATGAAAATACGATGGTTTGAAAAATAATTGAATTTTGGTTTTAACATGTACAAATGCCCAAATATGATGTTTATTTAAATAAAAAGATATAAAATATGGATGTAAATATATGCACATTTACGTACACATCAAATACCTCCACACTTATCTTTTTATTCATCCTCGAATAAAGGAAAACTAAGACAAATCCGTTTACGTAGGGAGCACGATTGCATTGAGCGTATGCAACAAGCCGTTAAACCTCTGGGTGTCCCCAGTAGGACGAGTGTTGTCTCGTCAGGGTTTTCAGTGGATACTACCTACAAAATCCAGATGCAAAGTGAAAATATTTACAAAATGCAAGATTTATTTTCAATGGGATGAATGCAAGTTCTTGAAAATATTTACAAATGATGGATTTACTCTTAAATCGACACAAAGAAGTTAAATATAAGTCTTGGTCATTATCTTGAAAATTTAAGTCGTTTACTCGCTAAAATTTCCAACAAAAATCAAGTCATCATAACACATAGACAATAGTTTAACTCGTTGTTTCGGTTGATAACATAGTGTAACTATGAAATAAACCCTTAGTTGATTATCAAAGTTTGTCAAAGTGGTATTCTCGTTTCTTTTCAATAACAAGTTAAATCAAACAAGTTAAAATGGTGCTTGGATTTCCATTGCTTACTCTCTCTTGCTTGAAAATTTCATTGATATTGAAAATATGTACATATGCCTAACTCAGGTAAACTAAAGCCAGATATATTACCCATGCACTACCTTGCGGACTGATGTGAGGGGAATACAGAGCGTGGCGAGTGAGCACACAAGTGTGAACACTTATCGACTGTAGGCCTTATTAAAAAGAATTTTTATATACATACACCTAACTCAGATAAACTGAGGCCAGATATACCGATCATGCACTGTCTTTCGAGCTTACGTGAGAAGAGTACAGAGCATGGCGAGTGAACACACGAGTGTGAACACATGACTCTAGGTGTTAAAAATATATATATACATATATACAAATGTTTTTATTTTTTTTATTTTTTTTATTTTTTTTATTTTTTTTTTATTTTTTGAAGAAAGAGAGTTTTCCAAATCATCTTAGCACCATTTAACTTAGAAGATAAAAATGTTATATCCTTTACTTTAAATTTACCATTTTTTAAACAAAGATTTTCAATTAGAACATACTTCATAATTAACACATATGAACCTTCCTATATACTAGTTAAACCATTGTTATTTGTAATCAAACTTCATTTTTATTTTTGTTAAGACAAAATAAATTTTCAAAAATTTCAATTTATTAACCAAAATTTATACTTATCCCATAGTGTTTCCTCAAAAATAAATCAAAATGCTAAAAAGAAAATGTTTTTGAGATTTTGAAATTTTGAGATTTTTTTTAAGTTAGAAGAAAAATGAAAGTTCAAAAATGCCATGAAACTAAAAAAATGAAAATGAGACTCCCTCCCACACTTAATTTTGACTGTGTCCCCACAGTCAATGCATGATATAATGAGTGTAACGGGGAAAACTATGTACATATTTACAAAAGAGGGTTAACATTCTTACTAGACGTAGCTTGGCTCATGAAGGATCATGAACTCCTCCTCTTGGTTATTTGGAAATTCCAAGAAAGGTTTCAGACGATGACCGTTGACTTTGAAAACTGATCCATCCTAGGGGTTTTCTATTTCTACGGCACCATGTGGAAAAACAGTTCATACCACAAATGGTCCGGTCCATCTCGATTTAAGTTTCCCAGGGAATAAATGAAGTCTTGAGTCATATAAAAGAACTTTTTGGTTAGGCGAAAACGTTTTCCTTAGGATTGACTTGTCATGAAAAACTTTGGTTTTTTCTTTGTAAAATTTATCGTTTTCATACGCATCGTTCCTAAGTTATTCTAGTTCGTTGAGTTGTAGTTTTCGGTTTTCGCTAGCTTTCTCAAGATCAAAGTTTAAGTTCTTAATTGCCCACAACACTTTGTGTTCAATTTCAACGGGTAAATGGCAAGCTTTACCGTAAACTAAACGAAATGGGGACATCCCAAGGTTAGTTTTAAAAGCAGTACAGTAAGCCCAAAGCACGTCGGTCAATTTTTGAGACCAATCTTTTCAATTTTTATTGACAGTTTTCTCTAAGATTTGTTTTATTTGTCAATTTGAAACTTCAACTTGGCCACAAGTTTGAGGATGATACGGAGTGGATAACTTGTGGGTTATCGAGTATTTTTTTATTAAAGTTTCAAAAGAACGGTTACAAAAATGGGTCCCGTTATCACTGATTATTTTGCGAGGTGTGCCGAACCTCAAAAAGATGTTTTCTTTGAGAAATTTCACAATAATTTTATGGTTGTTGGTTTTGCAAGGAACGGCTTCGACCCATTTTGAAACGTAATCGACAGCAAGAAGAATATACAAGTTTCCAAAAGAATTGGGAAAAGGTCCCATAAAGTCTATACCCCATACATCAAAGATTTCGATCGTAAGAATGGGGTTTAGAGGCATCATATCTCGTGGAGAAATTTTCCCAAGCATTTGACATCGATCGCAAGTTTTACAAAATTCAAACGAATCTTTGAAAAGAGAAGGCCAATAGAAACCACACTGAAGCACTTTTTCCACAGTTTTTCGAGGACCGAAATGTTCCACCACACACTTGATCATGGCAAAATGAAAGAACACTCCTAATCTCATTATCTGGAATGCAACGTCGGATGATTTGGTCGGGACAATATTTGAACAAGTATGGATCGTCCCAATAAAAATACTTTACTTGGGACATGAATTTGCATTTGTCCTATTTGGACCATGATGGGGGAGTTTCTTTAGTGACTAAGTAGTTCACTATATTAGCGTACCATGGGTCGATAGAAATTGAAAGGAGTTGTTCATCGGGGAAGTTTTCATTGATTGGAAAAGAAGATGGTGCGTTCGGAAGACAAGACAAGTGATCGGCTATGACGTTATCGGATCCTTTTTTGCCTTTAATTTCAAGGTCAAATTCTTGAAGTAAAAGGATCAAACGAATCAAGCTGGATTTGGCATCCTTTTTAGCGAAGGGATATCGAAGCGTAGAGTGGTCTGTGTACACAGTAATGTGTGACCCTATCAAGTATTGTCGGAATTTTTCGAGAGCAAAAATGACAGCTAGAAGCTCTTTTTCGGTTGTTGTGTAGTTGAGTTGAGCGTCGTTCAAGGTCATACTTGCGTAGTAAATCATGTGAAGGATCTTGTTGATGTGTTCTCCTAAGACAGCACTAACGGAAAAGTTCAAAGCATCACACATTATTTCGAAAGGAAGATCCCAATTGGGCGCACAAATGATTGGAGTAGAAATGAGTTCGTTCTTAAGACGTTCAAAAGAAGAGATACAATCAGAGTTAAAATCGAAAGGAACGTTTTCCAAGAAGAGTCATCAAAGGACGAGCAATTTTGCTAAAGTCTTTCACAAAGCGTCGGTAAAAGCCAACGTGTCCAAGAAATGATCGAATGTCCTTAACAGTTTTGGGAATGGGTAGATTTGTAATGACATCGATTTTCGCTTTATCTACCTCAATGCCTTTATTTGAGATGATATGTCCAAGGACTATGCCTTGTTTGACCATAAAGTGGCATTTTTCCCAATTCAAAGTCAAATGTTTTTCTTTACATCGATTTAGAATCAATTCGAGATGATGTAAACATCGGGAAAAAGAATCGCCAAAGATTGAGAAATCATCCATAAAAACTTCTAGAAAGCGTTCAATCGTGTCGGAAAAGATTCCAACCATGCGTCGTTGGAAGGTCGCAGGAGCGTTACAAAGTCCGAATGGCATACGTCGATAAGCAAAGGTACCGAATGGACACGTGAAAGTTGTTTTCTCTTGATCTTCGGGAGCGATGGGAATTTGGTTATAGCCGGAATAACCATCAAGGAAGCAGTAAAATTCGTGGCCGGCTAAACGTTCGAGCATTTGGTCAATGAAGGGAAGAGGGAAGTGATCTTTTCGTGTTGCGGCATTTAGTTTTCGATAGTCAATGCAAACATGCCAACCCGTTTGAGTACGAGTTGGAATAAGTTCATTTGAATCGTTCTTGACAACGGTTAGCCCAGACTTTTTCGGTACAACGTGAATTGGGCTAACCCATGAACTATCAGAGATTGGGTAAATGATTACGTTGTCGAGAAGTTTAAGAATTTCATCACGCACCGCATCTTTCATTTTTGGATTAAGCCTTCGTTGCGCGTCACGAACATGCTTGGCATCGTCGATTAAATGGATGCGATGTTGAATAATAGTAGGGCTAATCCCTCTTATATCGGAGATCGACCATCCAATCGCTTCCTTGTTTTTCGAAAGAATAGAAAGTAAGGAGGTTTCTTGGTCAAGAGAGAGAGTCGCAGAAATTATGACGAGTAACGTTTCGTTATCACCTAAGTATGCGTACTTAAGGTGATCGGGAAGTGGTTTGAGATCCAACTTTGGGAGTTTTTCGATCAAAGAGTTTGATTGAGATTCGGACTCAACTTGAAGCGATTCAAAGGGAAGAGTGTATTCAATATCGTTGGGAATTTCGTGAAACAATTTTTCATACTCGGCCTCATGTTCATCATTAAAAGTAAGTGTTTCATTTTCAAAGTTTTTGTGAATGGCACTAACTTCCAACGTTTGGTCACGAGGTTCGTTCGATTGGCTTTCAAGATTGAAAATGTTAAGATCCAAAGTCATGTTTCCAAAAGAGATTTTCATCGATCCGTTACGACAATTGATTAAGGCATTTGAGGTGGCTAAAAATGGTCGGCCTAGAATTAATGGAATTTGACTTGCGGGATTTGTCACGGGTTGTGTTTCGAGAATAATAAAATCAACGGGAAATATGAATTGCCCTACTTGAATGAGCACGTCTTCGATTTCTCCCACAGGCTTCTTAATGGAATGATCGGCAAATTGAAGCGTGACTTTTGTGGGTTAGAGCTCACCTAAGCCTAATTGTTTGTACACGGAATATGGAATCAAGTTGACACTCGCGCCTAAGTCTATTATACATTTGTTAATCGTCTTGTCACCAATTGTACACGAAATCGTAGGGCAGCCAAGATCTTTGTATTTTACGGGCATGGATTGGGACAAGACTTCACTCAGACTGGCGGCTAAGAAGACTTTTTTGGTCACTTGAGTGTGTCACTTTTGGGTACATAAGTCCTTAAGGAATTTCGCGTACGTTGGAACTTGCTGAACGATGTCAAGAAGCGGAATGTTAACTTTGACTTGTTTAAAAATTTCCAACATCTTTACCATTTGGTCCGAGTGTTTCTTTGGTCGAAGACGATGTGGAAATGGAACACGATACTCGGTAGGCAGGTCTACTCGAGTAGAGGAAGAAGAATTTTGGTTAGCATTTGATTCAACGTTTGGCTCTACTTTTTGTTCTGAGTCGTTCGTTGTTTTAGAAGTGTCGAGAGAAGTTTCCGGTAAATCATTTGGATTAACGACTTGATTATCGATTTGTTTACCGAAACGTAAAGTTGTGATAGCATTCAATTGGGTGACGTTGCTATCTTGAACAACATGGGCTTGATTTGAATTTGCGTTTTGATTTCTAGGATTTGAAATGGGTTGGCTTGGGAATGTTCCTCGTTCACATTCACTCACAGACGTGGCTAATTGAATCATTTGCATTTCGAGTTTTGCAATTGATTGGTTCGTGTTTTGCATATATGAAGTCAATAAATTTTGCAAATTGTTATTTGATTGAAGGCTTTGAGTAGTTGCTTTAGCCAGTGTTTCAAGAGTTTTCTCAAGCGAAGTTAAACGTTTATCATCCTGGGGAGGATGAGCAGAATTCAATTGAAAATTTGATTGTAGCGGTTGATTATGCGACGGACCCACAAGGTTTGGTTGAAAATTGTTGGGCTGAAAGGGAGCATTTTTCGAAAATGCTTGAAAATGGGGATGAATCGTATTTGTGTTAGGATTGTTTTGGTTCCACGTAAAATTCGGATGATTTCTCCAACCAGGGTTGTATGTTGGAGAAAACGGGTCATTTTTGGCTTTATTGAAAGCATTGATTTGTTCGACAGAATTGGGACACTGATCGGCTATATGATTAGGATCGTTGCATTTATAACACATTGGTTGGGAAGCTTGGTTCATTTGATTCGATGAGAAAACGTTATCGAATTTTTTAATCATTGCGTCGATCTTAGCTTCCAAAGCAACAGAAGATCCTATCGAGTGTGCACTCGATCATGAGTAGATTGATTTTTCGTTCGAACGTTCCCATTGGGATGATTTTTCAGCGAGGTTTTCAAGAAATTGCCAAGCATCGTCGTGATGTTGGGCAAGAAAGTTGCCTTGGCACATTGATTCGAGCATGGTACGTGAGCTATTTTCGAGTCCATCGTATAAAATTTGGCAAATCGTCCATTTTTTGAAATTATGGTGTGGAAATTTTATCAAAAGCTCTTTGAATCTTTCAAAATATTTTCCGAATGGTTCTCCCTTGAATTGATGAAAGTTTACAATTTCGTTTCGAATTCTACTCGTTTTTTTCCAAAGGGTAGAACATTTTTAAGAAAGCTTTTACGAATTCTTCCCACATTTTAATCGAGTTCGATGGTAAGCTGTACAACCATTTTTCAGCGTAATCCGTAAGAGCGAATGGGATTAATCAAAGTTTGATTCCGTCATCAGAATGTTGGAGTTTAATGGTTGCACAAACTTGTTCGAATTTATTCAAGAAGATGTATGGATCATCGTGTTCGAAATTTCCAAATTTCGGAAGAGTGGCAATATGGTTTGAGTGAATTTCGAAATGGTTACCCATAGGGGCGGGTAACGTGATGTAAGATGGAATAGAAACTCTATCTGGAAAGATTCTATCCATAAGAGTTCGAGGGGCGTTTTCGTTTGCCATTTCGGGAGGATCGTTTGTTCGAGTTAAACGGTTTGTAGAAGGTCGCGAATCCAACGATTTGTTGTTGTGTCACGAGTCCAAGTACTCATGCACAAGTGAAAGTCGAGAAGAGAAAGAAGTTAGAATCGAGTTTAGTGAATGAAAGAAGATTTGAAAATTGAAGTGAAATTTTTTTTTAGAGGAAGAAAAATATTTACCAAGTGAAATTTATTTTCAAAAGAGAAGTTTGACTTTTGTTTTTCAAATTTTTATATTTTTTTTGTTTCTGTAAAATTTTTTTTTGTTTTTTGAATTTTCAAATTTTTTTTTGTTTTCTAAAAAGGTTTTAATTTTTTTTTGTGGAATTAAAATCTAAGTTAAGAAAAATTTATAATTTTTTTTTGGATTCTGGATTTTTGATTTTTTTTTTGTTTTTTTATATATGCATGAACTAATGCAACTAAATGAATGCAAAGGACTTAATTACGGTTTTCTGTCCTTAGTAGCTCCTAACCCAAAATTGTATAATCACACTTTGTCTTAAATCAACAAAAATATTTCTCAGCCAGGTAACGGGCAGGGGTTATCGGTGCACCACGAATCACCGTAGCAATGCAGCCGAAGGTTTAAGTACCTTCAGAGGAACAACCAGTATAATATTTACGTATCACCATAATTTTTATAACTGGTTATTACTTTTCCATAGCCTAGACACCAAGAAATAAAATTGTTCAAAGAAAACAATTGTGAAGATACAATTAAGCCCTAGATGAGCTTGCGACACCCTTAAGTCGAATGCCTAACCTTTATTATTAGTCAAATTCTACGATGAAATGTGTTTGTGAACTAAGGAAAGGGTGATGAAATCCCTCACCTTAGAAAAGAAAATAAGATGAGATGGATGCAAAACAAAAATTAAACGTGAATTTACAATGCAACTAAAATGAAGTTTGTTTTTGTTTTCGGATTTTCAAATTTTTTTTGCATATATAAATGCAAATGCAAACAACCAACAATGCACTAGAGATGAAAGCACAATACCAGAGCGTGCAGATTATTAGCAATTATTTTATTTTTAAGCGGCAATTTTTTTTATAAGCAAGCAACAATTATTTTTGGGCAAGCAGTTCTTCCTTTTAATCTACTTTGGCAACCTGAAATGAAAAATAAGATATATTTAACAATTATTATTATTATTATTTAGTATGTTTATCAAAGATGAAAAAAAAATAAGCGAAAAACAAAAAAATTGAAAATAAAATAAATGAAAACTAAAACAAGTGAAAACAAATGAAAATTAAACAAAGTTGATCTTTTTTTTGGATTTTTTAAATTTTTTTTTTGGAGAGGAAACTTAAAAGTGAAGTTTTACTTAAAAAAAAAACTTTTTTGTTTTCTTTTGTTTAACGCCAAATGAAAACTGAAAATAAATTATCCATTTTTTTTAAGAAATAAACAAAAATTCTTCACAATTCAAACGGTTCAGAACACACTAACACTCAAAGCACAATTCAAAACACTCTAAACACTAAAGTCACAAACACTCATAGCACACAGTAATACGATTATCCTCAAAATAAAATTAAACCTGTTCAAACGCAAAATACCCCAGCCCAGTTAGAAAAATAAAATAAAACGATTTACCCTTCTCAATTATCACAACAAAATAAAATAATGGATAATCCCCAAATTATGAAAATTTCCAATATCTCCAATCGATTTGAAAATTGCCAAGCGAATACTTTTTCACAAATCGACTTGGTTCAAAGATTGAAAAACTTGTTCGCGGCTGTTCGATTTGCTGTAGTTCACTTTGAGTCGATTGGGATTCGAGTGAAGCGTGGTTCGAGGTGATGCTGGTGGTCGATGGCAGTTCACTGAGTTGTTGTTGTAGTGGAGTGAGGGGAAGCAATGTAGTTTTGGTGGTTATTGGGTATTGGCGATTGGGTGATGAGGAAGGTGTGTTTGATTTGGGCGGGTTTGTGGAGTTTTGATGAGGAGGGGAATGCACAGAGGTGTGGGAAAAAATGTGGAAGTGGTTCTGTCGTAAATGTGGTATGGGAAGTGCTTTGATGGTGCGATGGGTGGAGTGAAAGTATGGTATCTGGTTGAAATGTAAGGCAGTATGATGTAGTTTGGAATGTTGCAGTGGTCTATAGAGTTTGATGGTGTTGAAGTGAAGAGGATGTATATATGCAGGCAGGCAAGACAATGAAGAAGGCAAGTGTACAAAGTAAATGCCAGAGGGTGGTTCGTAGAAGCAGACGTTGTTCAGAATTTTACTGAGGTGTGATGATCGGGGGAGGGCAATAATGATGGAAGTTGTTTGGTATTGCTGTTGTGGAGTGGTGATGAGCAAACAGTGGTGCACTGTTGTATCTGATGAAGGAAGGCTGGTTGTGCTGCAGTGATGATGTGGATTTAAAATCAGGGGGATGATGTAATGTTATGGTGCAGTCGGATTGTATGGCACAGTGGTGATGTTGAGCAAGGGGACAGTGGTGGTCGAAGTGTTGCTTTGTGGTTAACAGTTTATGAGATGTGGTGGAATTTTGTTTGCTGCAGTAGTGGTCGGAGGGTAGGAAATGATATGTAGGAATTGCACAGTGATATGTAGGCAGTGTAGATGTTGATGAGGTTGAAGTTTGTTGCAACTATGGGTGAATTTGGTTAGGTTGGTTCAGGTCAGTGATGTGAAGTTGTGGTTTTTGAAGGAGCTGATGACAGAGAATGGTGGAATTGAGCTGTGGCAATGGAATGATAGAAGGTTGTCAGAATAGTGGATGTGGTTCAGGAGCTTCTAGTTGTCGTTTGATAAAATGGTTTGGGGATGTTTGAATTGTAGCGGCAACAAATATGTGCATAGTGCACAGTTAGTTGAGGATGAAGGAGATGCACACGATTATGTGCATATTGAGGGATGACCGGAGCTGTGGCAAGTTTGTATGTTGGTAGTGAATCAGAGGGGAAGTATGTATGTATGTGATATGTTGGGTTGTGGTCTGTTGTAGGTCAGGGTAATGATTTGCTATTGTAGGTGATATGTTTTGGTAGAGAGGTGATTAGCCATTAAACAGCAGTGAAGTGAATGTGAGTTTCTTGATATATGTGATGGTTGAATATAGGTGGCTGTGTTGATGTATGTTAAGTGATTGGAATGGCCAGTGGGAGTGGACTGTTGTGGGAGATAAGGATGTTATGATATATGTGATGGTTGAATATAGGTTGCTGGTTGGCGTTGTGGTGAATGACAGCAGAGGATTTATTGGTGGTCGAGAGAGAAGTGCACAGATATGCACTAGACGAGCAGTGCACAAAAGATACTTGACAGTGTAATAGGCTAATTAAGCACAATAGTAACAGTAGCAGAAAATAAAGGTGCTACTTGTTCAGTGCAGTTGTTCAGGCATGGCAGATGTTAGAAGTGGTGAAACAATTTTGTAGAATGGTGAAGTTGTTTGAAGTAGGAGTTGAATTTGATGCACTGTTCTGTGGTTCAATGATGTTGTATGCAGTTTGTTTTGTGAGAGGAGATATATGGAAGGCAGTGGGAAGGATGGCAGCAAGGGAAAGTGGAAAGAAGTGGGTAATGATGCAGTATTGAAGTGTTTGTTTGTGAATGAAAGTGTGAAATAGGAATGTTTGTGAATGAAAGGGAATGAGAGTGTACACTGTGCAGGCAGAGAGAGGTAGAGAAAACAGTAAATGTTTGTGTATTATGAAATGTAAATTGATGTAAAATGTGAAAAAGGAAAATGCAATAGTAAAAATGTAAATGCAGTTCTCAATCTGTTAAATGCAATTAGAAATGGAATTTTTTTTTGAATTGTATATGATTTTTTTTTTTGAAATGCAATGAAAATAAACAGCAACAAGCACACACACAAGATTGAAAACACAAACACACAATTTTTTACTTTTTATTTAATTAAAATGCAAACAAACACACAAAATAAAAACAATAAAAATCAAACAAAAATAATCCGAGAAAATCAAAATCAAAACATCTTCCCCGGCAACGGCGCCAAATGCTTGTTAATCGACGGAATTTCTGTCGAGTTAGAAAACCGTTGAAAAATTTCGATTTAAATTTACCGCAAGAGCACGACGTACACTTTGTAGTACGGAGCGAATACGGGTCGATCCGCAGGGAATTGATGAGATTTTAAAATTTTCAATTCAATCAAATTAGACCAAAGAGAGATGAAGTTGTTAACTACAAAAAAGAAGCTAAAGCTAGAATTAAAATGTGATTTAAAAACTATTAAACTAGAGGACAATTTAGAGGCAAATCCACTCTCATATTTTTGTAAATCAACAAACAAAGAATTTATGATCTCTAACTTGATATTAAGCGAAATAATCTTTGCATTGATCATAAGTATGGTTTGTTTATGTTATTAATTAACATAACTCAAACCATCAAACTATAATACAACAATTATACCACTTATAACTCTCATGAAAATGAAGCCAAAGCAAAAGTTATTTTAAGTATGATCTATTTACTATTGTAACTAGTAATATAGATCATCAAATTTCATTTTTAGTTTCATTTCAAAATCAAAAATGGATTAGCAAATGATGATGCAACTTGTGTTTATGTTGAATAAGAATAGCTCATTTGCAAAATCAACATAAGTTATCAAACCCACTTGTATAAACTTGCATCAAAATTTACTTTCATGAAGCATAGACAAAGAGATCATAAATCATAGAAATGTTGAAATCACATAATATTTGAGAGCTTCATTACCCCAAAATTGAAGAGGTTTAGCTACTCCTTTGTGTTATCATTTCAACACATAGAGATTTCAACATTGAAAATGAAGTAAAGTAGAAAACAAACAAGAAAAAGAAGATTAACTACTAGAAAAAAATGTATTAAACTAGTGCATAAATGTAAATCTAAACTATGAACATGAAAAGAAAGAGAATATAAAAATAAACATCAACATAAAAACAAAGAAAAGCATGTAGAGAAAGGAGAAGAAAGAGGCTTGGAAGCCATTTTTATTTCATAGAACATTGAGCTTACAATTTGATCTCTTAATTTCCTAAGTAAAATGAAAGAGTAGAAGATCATTTACATGTACATAAGAGGGCTATTTATACATGCATAAAACCCTAATTCTATTTTTAGAGGGCTTCCCAAAATACCCCTTACGAAGTGTGGAGGTCAAGTAATCATTAGCTTCTATTAATCATCATTTAAGTGTGCATGAAGCAATTAATTCCATAAGCATGTTCATTAGCCTCTAATTTGTACATTAAGGTAGGTGGGTAGGTGGGGTCCTCCATGATCTTCACTTTGAATTATTTCCCTCTTCTTTTCTTTGTATTCATTTGTGCATGCATGTATCTTCATATAAGCCTCTTCCATATGCATCCATATTCCTATAAAAATCATCAAAAATGTCCAAGTAAAAATTCTTAAATTTACACATGCACAAAAATGACCATTTTGCCCCTGAATGAACATGAAAATATGATGGTTTGAAAAATAATTGAATTTTTGTTTTAACATGTACAAATGCCCAAATATGATGTTTATTTAAATAAAAAGAAATAAAATATGGATGTAAATATATGCACATTTACGTGCACATCAGTTATTAAAGTAATTTATTAGATTGCTTGGGCTGCACGTTTAGATTTGAAAAGCAAGGGAAGTGAAAAGCCACAAATTTGGTACCGTTACAACGACCCGTTATTGTCGTTTCCGTCGCGTACCAGACCTCAAAATACAGAAATAAATATACTACGGAGATCAACATGACGAGGCAAAAAGAATGATATACAAATATCAGCGATACGATCACTCTATCAAAAGTCGATATCCGGTACCGAAAATGCTGCAAATCTGTCGAAAATAAGATAAATGAAGCAATAGTAGTCCAAATTTGGAGAAATGAAAGATGATGTCTCACTCAGAAGATGATTTACAAATTTATTGTATAAAAATATTCAGGTTTGAAAAATATTTTATTATCATCAATAATTAACTGATGATAATTTCACATGAAAATAAACTTCCATATTATCTGATGAAAATTTACCATTTGCTAGGTTTAAATATACGTATTCCAGATATCAAATTTTTGTTTCCAAATTTAGTCATTTAAAATTTCACAAAAATTCAGTTTAATTACGTTATTAAAACCGTTAAAATTTACAGTCATTACATCATTCCTACACAAAATCTGATTTGATCACTTGCTCAAATACACAACCTTACTTCCAAACTAGTATCACTCACCCAATTTATTAGTGCGGACTCCGATCAGGCTTCTTAATTAGAAACCTCCATTCTCCTTAGATAGCCGTAAGCTATGATAAAAAACTTTGGTTCCACATTAAGAACCCTTACCAAGTGTTCGCCATTAAAATCGAGTGATGAATCCTTACTCGAAATGGTGGGAAACACCTCAAGTCATGTATTCGAATATTGGGTCGAGAACTATATGAGAAAGGGGAAATAATCTATGTATAACCTATGTACTTATGTTATTGGTCCTCACCAATACCCATTCTATTTCTGCTAAAAAAATTTATGAAAACATTTCATAAAAATTCCAACTTAGGTTCAAACATTTTAGATGATACAACTTTATTTATGAAATCCTCTCACAAAATCATTTTAATTTATTAATTTGTACAATACTCTCCTATATCCTAAGCATATATACAAAACATCTAATTTTTTTAATTCTATTCATTTTTTACTATTCAAATGTAGGCCCAAAATAATTTGGGTCTTAAAACTGAGTCGATCAACACAACCACTTACCCATTCGGTCTAGTAAGTAGATAAGAAAGGTAGGATGCCGGTATCCAAACTCCATCCTAGAATCTACTTTTCTTTAGACACTCAGAGGTAAAAATGTTTATTAGTCAGCCCAATAACATTTAATAATTTTTAACTTCCTAAATGTTAAAATCAAAAGACACAATTTAATAAAATAAAGTTTATTACACCTTCTAAATAAATTTGACCCCACCACAACTTCATTGATTAACCCACTTTAAATCATGATACCATTATATTTTGGAAACTTAAGAGCCAAATACCCAGATTTTTATTTCAAAAACTTTGAATGATACTATATAGATTTTTATCCATAATAAAGATATATAGCCCCTGTAACCCCAAAATGAAACCAAGGAGCTGGGTACTACCAAACAATATTATATATTCCATTATCAAGAAGCGTAATACTTAAGAGAAGTGTCTACCATCCGGACACATCCCCTGACCATTTTTAGTTATTTTCGAGCCACTTAAACTAGTAAATTTAAAAGCACTTCTCTTCTCAAATCCCTTTTTGAAACAATATCATATAAATATATATTTCCAGCTAAATATTTTTAGTGGAATATCTAATTCCAATTGGCTTTGGATTCGTTTGGATTTGAACTCGTCCCGACCGTACAAAGAGAATAATTTACTAAGTTCCCATTGCCATTCGACTAAGCAAACATCTGATCGTCACTTAGAAGATTTTTTCGATCATCACAAAACAAATCGAGACTTATTTCCTAAACCAATCCGAAGAAAAAACACTTTTTTTTTATTTTCTTTTCAAAAGTGTTTATACTTGAAAATGTTTTTAAGTAAAATATTATGACTATTTGCTAAAATATTTGTACTTTAAAACTCTTTCATGCAAAATTAATACTTCTTTTTTTAAATACCTATATTTTTAGAATATCTTCAAACAATATTATTATTACCTTCTTAAAATTTTGAAAACCATTTCCAAAAGCACCGGGATATCAGTTCTTAAATTCTTTTAATTTATAAAACACATTTTTAAAAATAAAATTACTCCTTTTAAAGGAAATCATTTATCAAATATTTATTTCATAAATATTCTAGCTCTCTTTTTATCAAAACAAGATTTATTAAACCTAATTTTGATAAAATCAACGTTATATAAAATCATTCCTAAAATATTTATTTTAAAATATTTAAATTGACTTAAAATAAATAACTCATATTAAAGTCAAATTCTAACTCAACATTGTCAACGAATGCCTTATAGTCATATTGTGAAATTTAATTCACAAGGTATTCAATTTCAATGTTCCCAAATTTCCTATCTACCCAAACCAGGTTTCAAAAGGGAAGATTCTAGATAGATCAAAAAAACAGTAGTCGGTGCTTAGAGCTAGGTGAGCATGACTAATCAAATTCCAGATGATAATGATAAAATATTATCATTTTCTAACAAGTAAGCACAACCAAGAATAACTATATTAAAAATTTGAAAAATTATTCATTCATATATAAAAAATATATTCCTAGGTAAAACTATTTCATTTACTAATTTTAAAATGATATTATGTCGGTTTGGCCTTGTTCAAGTGTTTAGGAGTCCATATCGATAACGTTGGCCAGCTGCATCCACCAGAATTCATAAACCACTCAACCGATCAAACGACATAATATAAAACATTTTTATGAAAATAACAAATACGCGCTCTTATATATATGCACTCAAACTCATTTTAGGATATTACTAATCTCATTTCTAATGAGTTACTCATCCAGGGCATTACTAATCCTATCTATAATGAGTTTACCCCACCAATGCCTTGGTGTTCGCTCAACATAAGCTCTGATACCATGCTATAATGATCCACATTTTCGTAAAGTTTAAGCAGGCAATCAACCACACACGTCCCACTCAAATTGAATGGAATGGTGGATAGTTAGGGGAAAGAAAGAATAAAGAAGATAAGCAAAAATTAACAAAACTCAGAATCTCACAACGTGATGAGAACAATATATAATATACACATGATTCTTTACAAAAAGAAATCATCTTATTTATAAGTACATAACACAATATCATAGTATACTCGCTTATTTCAGCTTGGACAGTTATAATAATCTATCCTTACAATTGTTGGTGAATACGTACAGAAATCAATAACAACAAATAGGGGATAATATAAGCTACATGAATACGTTTTGGAGAATCCGGCTCGTCTCTTGAAAGCCCCAAAGTATCTAGCTAAATCTGGAAAATATGCTTGGGCTGACCCAACATTTTGGAAAAAACAACCCCCGGGTCGGTCTAGTAAAACCATCATGAGAAACTCAAATCACAAGGAAATTTATTTATTATAACTTGTAAAATCTTTTGAAATCAAAGGTATCTCGTAAGTCCGCACATAAACACGAACGGGTTTTTACCTTATAATAACCAAAAAAATCATATCGGAAAATCCAATGATATCATAATAATGTCTAAGGGTGAAAATAATGATAATCAAGTAGTTGTGATGCTTGTGAGTGTACATCACAACAATAATAGGTATATGATCTAAAACAAATAAGGCACGTTCGCTAATTATGTAGGATTCCACGGAGGTGCTCTCGGTACCTTGAGAAACGGTCCTCCTGTACAAGGATCAGAGATATCCTACCGAAGCATCATACATCCCTAGTGATGTACCATAGGAAAAACATAGCTGGTCTCGCTAAGACCGAGTGAATCGCCCCATGCATGCATAACAACTATAGGTAATGTCTTGGTGGAGCCGACTACATCCTATGGGTTTGCTAACCCTGCTGGTCATGCCTCTTATCTCTGGTTTTAGTCATTACCGCTGGTGAGGCTACGTGTGGCATTCCAGTTCACGCACCGCCATCAAAACAGATCATGGAATTCCACATGGATTCCAATACCCCAACTGGTCTCAAAATCACATATGGATTCCTATATCTCAAATAGATCTTGGAATCACACATGGATTCCGATACCCCAGTGGGTCTCGGAACCACACATGGATTCAAATATCTTAATATATCACGAAACTCCTTTATTGAACCATATATGGTTTTTGAAGTGGTTACGGTATGAGTCATCTCTTACGAGTACACTCCCACGCTTATCGGGTGCTCCATAAACTAATCACCGATTTCCGGACTGCTCAATATTGGTTCTTTAGGAAATAATCAGACAATACATAAGAGCGGGGATTGCCCCGTAACCGTTTAAGTGGACGGATCTCCTCATCATTTGTCCTAGAAGAACAAAACGAGTTTATACATACAATATAGCACCACTGATGGTAATCGTACCATATAATTACTGTTTTTCTCCTAGATATTTCCAGAATTAAAATCCTTCGCTGCTAAGTAGGGAATTCGTAATGACCAATAATTTTGCTACTTCAAAAATGAGATTTTTTATTTATTTTAAAATTAAAAAGGTTTAGAACTCAAATACATATGTTGTAAACAATGAATAAGCAAGGAGAAATTATTTATCTTAAGATTAATAATGGAAAATAAAGAATTTGGATTTTTAGCACAAATCAACAAAAGTTAAGTTTTGTTAAAAATGAACAAATACTTAAATAAACAGATTTTAAATATTTATTTAAAAGTTCAAACTATATCGAAATCACTTAATAAAGATAAAAGAAGTATAATATAGGTTTGAAAAAGTGGAAATTAGGGAGACATCCCTATCATACTTTCATATTGTAAAGCGGGTCCCTGTCAAAGTTTCATTGTAAAGCGGGTCCCTGTTTTCTGGAAACGAAGAAAAATTATTGCTGAAATGTCAGCAACTTTTATAAATAAGTGCTGATATTTCAGCAACTATCTGTGTCAAAGTTTTATTGTAAAAACAAAGAAAAATTATTGCTGAAATGTCAGCAACTTTTATAAATAAGTGCTGATATTTCAGCAACTATCTGTGTCAAAGTTTTATTGTAAAAACAAAGAAAAATTATTGCTGAAATGTCAGCAACTTTTATAAATAAGTGCTGATATTTCAGCAACTTTAATAAACTGTGTTCACAGTGTACAGAAATGTTGCTGAAATATCAGCAACTTTTATAAATAAGTGTTGATATTTCAGCAACTTTCATACACTATGTTCACAGTGTACAGAAATGTTGCGGAAATGTCAGCAACTTTTATGAAATGTTGCATCATGCTCTGCAATAATCGTGAATAAAAAACATGGACCTAATTTACACTGAATTTTAGTGAAGGACTTTTCGTGAATTTTGAAACTTAATAAGGACCTGTGCCAAAAGTACCCTTTGAAAAATATAGTTATAATCGTTTTACAAAAATATTCTAAATTTGTCATATTTTATCAATACAACTCCAAAATTCAATATTTTAATATTAACCCTAATGATATGAAATTTTAACCTAAATAAACTTGTTTTGATTCATTTAATATAATAGGAAATCCATTTTTAAGTTTGGTTTAATTTAATATATAGTTTAGTAAAAACCTCAAATTTTAACTATAAAATTTGTCAATAACAATGTTGTTTTCAACTGTAACAAGTAGTCGCAATGTTTTATGAACATATGCACTTTATAACATGTATATTATTTCTTTACAAACTATACAAACTATATTACACTTACATTTATATCATCTAAAACAAATGTCACATTTTTTGTAAAATAAATAAAATAAAACATAAAAAAAATGTGTGAAAGCATGATTTGACAAAAGAGAGTTTAATTTAGCTTAAGGAACAACATCATTACACTTATCTTCCCAAGTATAACCTGATGTAACTAATATGCCTAGAAATCAAGCAAACCATATTTGAAAAGATAGAAAACTAAGGGAAATGAAGACACATATTCTCACCTTAACTATAATCTTCCTAAGCATCATTCCATCCATTTAATGCAAATCAAATCCATGCTAAAGTCTTCCATTTAAAAAAGCAAAGTTAAGAAAATAAGAAGAGTAATGATTTCCATCCTTAACATCACACTATTAGCCATCAATTCTCTCTTTTCATGCATAAGTAAGAGTGTATATTTTATTGCAAATATGAAGGGGATAGGATGGTCATTAACCACTTAAGCTCCAACTGTAAATAGTGGCCATAACCCCTTCATTTTCTCACACAAAAATTCCTCCATTTCCTAAGCTCTACTTCTTCATTCCCTTCCTCCACCATTATCAAAATATC
This sequence comes from Allium fistulosum, assembly GCA_030737815.1. Lineage (NCBI taxonomy): Eukaryota > Viridiplantae > Streptophyta > Magnoliopsida > Asparagales > Amaryllidaceae > Allium > Allium fistulosum. The sequence continues at coordinate 48,427,394 of CM060906.1, forward strand.
ACTCCACCTTTCCACCACCTTGCCAAGCCCCTACACCCACGGCTAAGCACCCTACCCACCCTACATGCCCCTACCTCCCCATACCCGCCCCTAGTCCCAAACTTGAGTCCCTAAGCTCATGCACCTAGCCTCAAACCCACACACCCGAGCCAAATCCTAACCTACCCAGCCATACGTACCCATACCCATCCCACTAGCCTTACACCCGAGTCGTACACTCCTTCCTAGGCCGCGCACCACCCTAGCTGGGCCTATACTCCTCCATATACCTACGACCATTTAAATAAAAAAAAGAAAAAGAAAGGAGAGAAAAGAGAGTATGGCTTTCTTAAGGCGAGGAACAAATTTAAAAAGAAGCGAAGATGCTAGTTCTTAGAAAAGTTTGACGGAGTTAAATGAAGGTGAGAAATTCTCACCGCTTTTTAAATCATGTTTTGTTATGTTATAATGATCATGATTATCCCGTTTATATGTTATGTTAAATATCACCATTTGATAATAAGGAAGTTTGGCTGAAATAAATGTTTAAATACGTTGGTTGAATAGTTAAGTTATGATAATATACTTACTTATTGATAATCACTATGCAATGCGAATGGATGTTATGTTGAAAGTGATTATGTTCATTTGTGATTAAGTAATCCCCTTTGTTATAAATGACCAATTTTATTAATATGGTATGTTTTGGAATTATTGAGCCTCTTTTTGAATAGTGGAATTCAATTTGAAATTGAAAATGAAATTCAAATTGAAATAGAAATATAATTGAATTTGAAATCAAAATCGAAATTGCAAGTGAAATTGATTTTGAAATCAAATTGAGTTGAATAGTGAAATTGAAATCGATTTGAAAAAAAATGAAATTGAGATTAAGATTGAAATTCAAATTAGAATCTAAATTAGAATTGAAATCGAAGATTTAATTAAGTTTAATTTGAAGTTAGAATTGAAATTGAATAGAATTTGGTTTTAAAAATTTAATATTGAAATATTGGGAATATAATAATATTATAATATGAGAATAGTGAAATTATACTTTAAATACTTTAATAAGTGAAAATATTGATTTAAAATGATTTATAATGCTTTTATAAGTAATTAAGTTCAATTTAGAGAATTTATTTCAAGTTTTGAAAAACAAGTTAAAACTAGGCGCGTTGCGCAATGGTAGTTTGCGATTTCACGTCGGAAAATTTAAATAAATGTACATAATGAAATATAGCTCAGATTTCTTCGAAACAAGAAATGTTCAAACTATTATATCCTTAGTTTTTAAATGGAAAAAGAAAATCAAGATTCCATCTTGTATATTTTGAAATATGTCCAAATCAAATTTTCAGAAAATTTGCGCTACTGTAGTAAAGTGACCAAAGTTAGAAATTGATATTTTCAATATTTTTAAAATATATAAAAATCTCTATAAATCTTTTAAAATGTATTTAAAGTTATCTAAGTCAAAAAATGGAATTTTAAATGATAGAAAAGTCAATTTGGTCAATATAGCTTTAAAAAAACATTTGCAACGCTTTTTGCAACGCTTCAGCAGTTTTCTATAACTTCGAAACAATGATTCTAAACTTGGTGATTCTTTCCCAAATCATTTCGAAATGTTTTTAAATGAACAATAAAGGAAATTTAATATGATTTAATCAATAATTGAGTATGTGGAAATGATTAGTACATTTGTCACACCTATGAGAGCTAAACGATAAAACAAGGTGTGTAACCAAGGTTAGGGATGGAGCAACTAATACCCTGAACTTACCTGGCCTTTGCATTATCTTTTAGACGAGGGGTGGAACAGATCGAAGGGAAAGCCCGGATGCTCTAAGAAAAGATCATATCAATTTTTCCATAATAAAAGAGAATTAGTATTTTCTAGAAATTAAGCAATTTAAGTATAAAAAGGGTTAATCTCAAAAGTGAATAAACTATAACTTGGATTGCATAGAAATGATCTTATTATACTTGGTATTTGTAACGACCCACTATTTTGGACCATTCAAATCGACAATAAATCTACACATGTCGAACTCGAATACTTCAAAACAGTGGATTGTTAATTTAAAGTTGGCAAAACTCAGAATATACAGTAAATAAATCAATCACAGAATCACAGACACAGAGTAATACAATAATACGCAGCGGAATAGATAAAATAGTAGTTCATGAAGCTACTATATAAACATCAGAGTTAAAATAAAATACAACAGAATATCTCAAATACAGTGAAGTCTTCAGTACAAATAGATGACCTCTCTGAACAAATCAAATGGAAAAGCTGAAAGCTGAATCGATAGTTGGATCTCCAAATGAAGCTCCAAACTCCAAAGGTGAGCCTCAAATGCTATATCACTCGGTCTGACCCGAGCGTAAAGCAAAACAAAAAACACTCGAGTTAGGATTAACATTCTTATATCAATAAAACCAACTCAAGTGAAATATCAACTGAAATACAAGTAACTTAAAGGATGTTTGGGATAACCATCCTCTAAGGATCTGCGGAACTATCTACAAGGTGGAAATATACATTATAACACCGTGGTCGTTCCAAATTAATTTATACTTCAAAACCAAAATATCATTTCATTTCAAATATATCTATTTTCCAAAATAGTATATATAGGTTAAATAATTTAAAAGTAAAGTATTTATAGTTTTCCTTAAGTCTCACAAATTGCTTCACATCCACCAAATTCCAAATTCAAATTTATTAAAAGCTAAATCCATCAATTCAATTCAGGTCTAAACATACCATTTAAATTTTCAATGTATTTCAAAGCTTTAATATTCAACTTTCCAAAGTTAAATTTTACAGTTTCACAAAGCTCTTGATTTAACTTTATTATTATTTAATCAGGGAATATTCACTTAATAAATTCAATATCATTTGACTAGCCTTAAATTTCATTTTTTTACTAAATATTTCCTTAAATTTATTTAAACAAGAAATATTCATTTAATTATTTAAATCAAACCCAAATATAAATCATATCTTAAATCTCAATTTCAATAAGTTTCAAATCAGTTTAATAAAAAAAATTCTTTAATGAATACAATTTCAACTAAATTCAAATTATCTTCCAAACCTTAACTTATTCAAATTATTACCAAAATCTATTTTTGAATTATAAATTTTTTACTTAACATATTATATGTATTAAATCCATCTTAATTAAATTTAATGTCATTATTAAATCTATATATATCATTACCATTTATATATAAAATTTAAGAATCAACATTTATTAAAACCATATATTTCTTTTCAAAACCATAGAATTTATTTTCAAAATATTTATATATGGACCAACGGTGTCTGTATATAATTTCCTATCTATGGTCAAGTGATACGGATATTTATCATTTCAATCCGTAATTAAATATATATATATATATATACGGGTAGATATCATTTCGACCCGTAATCCCAATTCAGTCCAAATGAAAATTGCTTGGGTCTATCATTTCAACCCATAACGATTTTCTCCTATTCTAAAGTCCGTTCGGGTATGTATCATTTCAACCCATAGTGATTTCTATACTAACAGGGAACTTGGAGAGTGATAACAGATATAGAAATAATATAACAGGCATAGATATATCATCAATAACAGTATAATATAAACAACAGGATATGGTGTCATATCCCACAGGTGAACAGTTACAGATAATAGCATATGTAACAATTTAAATAACTACAACAGCATATTTCAATTATCGTTTCAATTGAAATCAAATTTAATAAATAAAAGAATGTTAATCGTGAGTGATTGCTCACCTTTCGAGGCTAGATAGATACACAATGAAGTTGAGTTATGAAATCCATGCACGAATCTCAAACTAAGGCAAGATTGAACTCGAATTGACGAACAAGGCTGATAAATAGAAATTGCCGAAATCAAATCAAAACAGGATTGATGAAGAAAATTTGATAAAACTGAACTTGTATAAGAAACTATATATGTAAAATCATATGCTAAATTCAACATATATTCAATGAAATATATGTATATATTTCCAAATCCATGATTTCAAATTAAAACACATATAAAATCAAACATATATATATATATACATTAATTTTTTTTAAAAATAAATCCATATATATGTATATATATACAAAAAAAATGAAAAATACTTACCTACATGTATAGACTTATAGCAGATAAAATAATTCACATAAACATATATATATATATACCTAGCAGATTACAAGATTATAAATTAACATACAAACAACCCATAACTATACGATATATATATAATTATATTTACAAATATACCCGCTTAATATATATCCATACCTCATATAAACAAACACCGCCCTACCCATACATTTCAAAAACCAAATATATATACATATAAATTTTTAAACAGTAAAAAAAAACAAAATAATATATATAAATCTATACACTAACAAACAGTATATCACACGCAACCTATAACAATAAAAATCAAAGCACTGTAAACAAATATAAAGTTATATATCGGTTTTGAAACTGGTGTGTAGGCAAAACTTGTACAAGAACAAATAAATTTATAAACAGTATATATATAAACAACAGCTCGAAGATACTATTATATGCAACCCTATGATTTAAAATTTAAAATTTATACTTTACATAAATAATACGTATAACTAACACGTATACACTCTGCATATATATCATGTGTATAAGTATATACAATGCCACCGCACACTTAAATATGTATAAATGCTGTAGCATGTTATAATTTAGATAGACGAACATAATTTTTAAACCATATTATAATATACTTTACAAGTATAAACCAATATATAACAGAGCATCTCAAAATATACCTTACGTCATAAAAGAAAGGAGACCCAGGATGCTCGGCATGCATCAAGGAGGAGGGGAAATGGTTGCCAAGAAGGCTAGAGCAAGCAACTGAGTTGATTTGTTCGGCTATGGCTAAAGGAGGAAGATGATGGGAAGTTGTTGCGGAGGCTTGTCACGCGGGGAGGACGGTTGCTCAGGCTGTTCCGTTTGTTTCTGGTGGTGGGGTTTGTTTTGGAGAGGGAGGCGGAGGGTGATTGGCTCGGTGGTGGAGGTGGAGGGTACGGCAGGCTGTGGCTTCGGCAGTGGGTTGTTGAGGCCGTGCCGATGAAGGCCAGAGGGGAGAGGGAGATTGGGTATAGGCTAGGACGTGAGTTTGTAGGGGAAGGTGGCCACGGCCATAGCTGGCGCAAGCTAGTGGGGCCGCGAGTGCGAGCGGAGGAGGGGAGTTCATGTGGTGGCGACGGGCTTTCGGGTTTGAAGGTGGCAGGCATCGGTCTGGTAGGGAGGAGGTCGGGTGGTGATTAGCTTTGGCCATGGGTTTGGCGTACGTGAAGGGCAGGGAAGCCATACATAATATATTTTTTTCTGAGAGGATAGGAATCGAAAGAAGAAGAGGAGAGTTGAAAAAGAGAATTGAGGTATAACGTTAAAAAGGGAAATGGATATAAAGTGAATGGGAAATGGAAGAGGAATGAATAGGAATGGTAAACAAAATGACAGAGCAAAAATACAAATATATATTAAGAGGAACGGTCTTCCCTATATTCAGCTACCTAGTTAAAGCAATTTATTAATTGATTGGGCTGAACGTTTGAAAAGAAAGGGCAGTGGTAACGTAAATGAAACGTACCACAGCAAATATACATTAAAGTTATGGGAATGTAACAGCTGTAAATTGATTGAGCAGCTATTAAAGCAATTTATTGTATTGCTTGGGATCCATGTTCAAAATTGAAAAGGCAAAGGAAAGCTAACAGTCACCAATTATAGTACCGATACGACGCACATTTTATTGTTTCCGTCGCGTACCGGATTTCAAAATATAGAAATAAATATACCGTAGAGATCAGCACGACATGACGATCAAAACGGTATACAGATACCAGTGGAACGATCATCCGATCGAAAGTCGATAATCGGTACCCGAAATGCTGCTATTTTGCCAGAATTTAGATAAACGGAGCAGTAGAAGTCAAAATTTGGAAAAACGAAAGATGACATCTCACTCAGAAGAAGATTTAGAAATTTACTGTATAAAATATTCAAGTTTGGAAAACATTTTATTACCGTCAATTCTAACTTATTTAAATTTAAAATTTCACAAGAAAATAAACTTCAATATTATCAGATGAAAATTTACCAGTTGCTATATTTAAATAGACGTATTCCAAATAATAAATTTTTAATTTCAAATTTTATTGTTTAAAATTTCACAAAATTTCAATTAACTACGTTATTAAAACCTATCAAAATTTATGGGTCGTTACACTCTCCCCCACTCCAAACTTTTCGTCCCCGAAAAGGAAGGAGGTAGGAGCATAGAAACAACCAGACAGAAAAGATAGATTAAAAGACAAGGATAACCAATCAATTTAAACTATATAAATTTTACTTGAAATATTCATTTGAAAACTTCATTTGCAATTCAATTATCTTTAATTCTTTAATACCTTTCAAAACCCATTTGTAAAATTTCTTGCTTCCTTTATAAGTACCATTCATATGTTTAAATAACACCTTTATAAATATATGGAAACTATTTGAAAACAATTATTTACATTATTACTTATATTTACAAAGAAGCTATTTGAAAACATTAAATCCATAATTCATAAATTTATTAATTCTCAAGATACTTTCAAATATTATCAATAATCATTTACTTTAAATATGTTTTATTTAATTAATAACTTCTAAAATATTTATAACACTAATTTTTTTTTTATTAAACCATGTAGTATAAAAATAACAATATTTTAAAGAATATAGTCAACAAAGAAAAAAAAGGATTTGGAAAACAGAATATAGATGAATAAATAAGGCTGAGCAGATAAGGTAGATTCAAAAGGATAGTATCGGGCATGAATAATTAATTCAAACCATAAGAATTTCAATTTCAAATATTAATACAAAATTTCTTTGTTAGAAATACTTTTATAATAAAATACCTTTATAGTCGAAACAAATTTCCTTTCGAAAATACTTTTATAACTCGATGTTTCAACAAGTTTATCCCCGTTCCTACAGACTCTGGCAGTGCGTTGATCAGGCGCAAAGCTAGAATTCTCCAAGTACTTAGTAGACTTGTTTCAACACCCAGTGAAAATACTGGAAAAACTTTTTAAAAAAACAGATATGGAAAGTACAATCCAAACAAAACAAAAACAAAACCTTTGTCTAACCATGGTTCGCAGATACACAATGGTTACGCCTGGATCCCCCAGGAAACAATCCATATTCGTAAGCTTTCTCAGCCCTGCGAGTTACGCCATGATGACTAGTGGAATGCAGGATACACAATGGTTACGCCTGGATCCCCCAGGAAACAATCCGTACCCCTAGGAAAGACTCAGCCAAGCAGTTGCGCTACTATTCGCGACCTACACAGATTGCAGGATACACAATGGTTACGCCTGGATCCCCCAGGAAACAATCCGTACCCCTAGGCAAGACTCAGCCAGGCAGTTGCGCTATGCATCCGCGCTCGTAAGACCATGGGTAACGCCATGGAATTCGATGGGAACTCTAGTATCATATCCGGAAAACCAAAAATCAAAGAAATATCGATATAATGAATCCACAATGTGGCCACAAAGCGGATATCAAGCAGAAGGCACTTTCCATATCTTTACTTCAAAAATATGTATCATATAGTACATTTTCAAATCACTTTCAAATATCGTACTTATATAAAGTCCATTATATATAAGATTTTATTTTCAAATCAAATACCTTTCCAAAATCAATAGTTTTCGAATCAATTTCATACTTATACAAACCAATTTTATATAAGTTCGATAACTCCCAAATCAAGTATTTAGTAAAAATAAGGTTCTCAAATTTCAATTTGTTTCAATATCAGTTCTGTTTCAAAATCATATACAATCCCACCAAATTATTTCTTCTCAATTTAAATATCTTTAGTTTTAAAGTTTCCAACATAATAAATTTAGAAAATAAATCCAAATTTCCAAATCAATATAATTTAAGTCAACCAATTCATTTCCAAAATCAAATGTTTTCAAAATCATCTTATGCTTACATAAGGTCCATCTTATATAAAGATCAAATTTTACAAAATAAATTTCGCTGTATGAAGAGCCATATGGGATTGAATATCTTTGCTTTTATGGGTTATATATCTTTGTAATTTAAATTTAAAGTTTTCTTTTAGTAAGCAAAGATATTCTAACCCGACAGCTTTAAATTTCAGCGTCAAAATATATCACTGATATTAGAATATAAGATGTACATACGTCATCATTTCACAAAATCACATTTGATCGCTCGCTCGATCACACAAGTTCACTTTCGAACTAGTATTGTCCATTCGACTTCCCTAATGTGGACTTCGATATAGTTTCTCGACTAGAGGTCATCAGTCTCCTTGCATAGCCATATAATATGATAGAGAATTCTAGTATCAAGCCCAAAATCCATATCGAATATTCGCCATCGAGAATCAAATGAAAAATCCTAACATGAAATGGTGTAATTCACCTCGAACTTGTGTACTCAAACTTGGATCAAATTATTTATGCGAATAAAATAGCATATGTACGACTTATGTATCTATTCCAACTTGTTAAATGTATAGTTTCATAAGGATGTTACTAAGTTAAAACATTTAAGCTAAATTTTATTAAAAATATTTTGAAGACCAAATTATTTTCAAAACATTTCAAATCTGAATTTCATATTAGAAAAAATCAAAATAGCCTTATTCATTTACTTAACAAAACAGTTTCAACTTATTTAAATCATATTACTACATACTTTAACATACATACCAAACTTATATACTTTATACTTTTCAAAATTTCTTAGCTTTGAAATGTTAACCTTGATTTGGAAGTGCTCGAACCTTCAAAATAGTTGAAGAAATCATTTTCAAATTCAAGAGTTGGAAATCAACAACAAATCAGTAAATCAATTTCAAAAGATAGGTTTCAAATCCGAAACTCAAGGACTGAACACCGGCTTACTTCAAATCATTTCAAATATATATATACATATATCTTTCGAATATCAAATCATACTTCGAACTTTGAAATCAAATTGGTTTCATAAAATCACTCGCGTATTGAAGCTACTCAAGTGGCCTCTCCCCTACTCTGAAACTCGAAAATCAATGTCGATGATGCATGCACTCATCACCGAAATTATTTTCCAGCGACATCAGTGAGTTCTGGACTTCTATTTTCTCAAACTTCTTTTGAAATTTCTTAGAAATCATTCGAAACTCAATAAAATCATTTGAAACATTACTTATTCGGAAAAATACTTTTAAATCATATTATTATTATATATTTCAAAATCTTAAAACCAATTTCAAAACACCGGGGTTCAATTCTCGAATTTCAAATTTAAAATCCTTCAGTTATAAATCATTTTTAGATAAATCAAATTTCTTATATAATTTTTCAAAATTACAAATCATTTCGAAACCTCAAATTCTCATTTTAAAAAGGGTATATAATCTTTATCGAAACATTTCACCTTTATATATAGAATATAATCATACTTATCAAAATAATAATTTCGGTTTAGAAAACAATTTCAAAAATACAAACAAAACCGATATTCAAAGGATGATTCACGGACGGATTTCAAAACAAAGATAGAGATTCAATTTAAAAGATCTCTAATCAAATAAAATTCTGATTCGAAGATAGGCTTGAACGAAGATGAGATAATTAACTTACAAAATACAAGATAGATATATTTTTATAAATCGCGGATGAACCTAGGGTCAACCGTGACTTCATAATAAGACTGGTGCAGAATTTTGAGGCAAATCGACATTTGATTACCAGAGATAGAATTCGGCATAACAAGAGATAGCAGCAGCTAAACCGAGGGATATATAAATCTTCGGTGAATCAATGCCAATTGTAAAGGAGTTCCACCCCATTACAAATTTATTCAAAGATTGGCGAGATCACCTATTCTTATAGAGATCATTCGAAGTGGAGTTATGGGATACTCCAGAATCAAAAGAATACAAATAGGGAGAGACAAGAATGAATTTTGGAACCACAAGGAACGTTCCAAAGTTCAAAGGAAATCGAGTCAAAAGGAAGAAATTCAAACTCGAACGAAAGTGATTCTGTAAATAAATTTACTATATATGCTAGGTTTTGCCTAGAGCCAAAGCTCTGATACCAACTATAACGACCCACTATTTTGGACCATTCAAATCGACAATAAATCCACACATGTCGAACTCGAATACTTCAAAACAGTGGATTGTTAATTTAAATTTGGCAAAACTCAGAATATACAGTAAATAAATCAATCACAGAATCACAGACACAGAGTAATACAATAATACGCAGCGGAATAGATAAAATAGTAGTTCATGAAGCTACTATATAAACATCAGAGTTAAAATAAAATACAACAGAATATCTCAAATATAGTGAAGTCTTCAGTACAAATAGATGACCTCTCTGAACAAATCAACTGGAAAAGCTGAAAGCTGAATCGATAGTTGGATCTCCAAATGAAGCTCCAAACTCCAAAGGTGAGCCTCAAATGCTGTATCACTCGGTCTGACCCGAGCGTAAAGCAAAACACAAAACACTCGAGTCAAGATTAACATTCTTATATCAATAAAACTAACTCAAGTGAAATATCAACTGAAATACAAGTAACTTAAAGGATGTTTGGGATAACCATCCTCTAAGGATCTGCGGAACTATCTACAAGGTGGAAATATACATTATAACACCGTGGTCGTTCCAAATTAATTTATACTTCAAAACCAAAATATCATTTCATTTCAAATATATCTATTTTCCAAAATAGTATATATAGGTTAAATAATTTAAAAGTAAAGTATTTATAGTTTTCCTTAAGTCTCACAAATTGCTTCACATCCACCAAATTCCAAATTCAAATTTATTAAAAGCTAAATCCATCAATTCAATTCAGGTCTAAACATACCATTTAAATTTTCAATGTATTTCAAAGCTTTAATATTCAACTTTCCAAAGTTAAATTTTACAGTTTCATAAAGCTCTTGATTTAACTTTATTATTATTTAATCAGGGAATATTCACTTAATAAATTCAATATCATTTGACTAGCCTTAAATTTCATTTTTTTACTAAATATTTCCTTAAATTTATTTAAACAAGAAATATTCATTTAATTATTTAAATCAAACCCAAATATAAATCATATCTTAAATCTCAATTTCAATAAGTTTCAAATCAGTTTAATAAAAAAAATTCTTTAATGAATACAATTTCAACTAAATTCAAATTATCTTCCCAACCTTAACTTATTCAAATTATTACCAAAATCTATTTTTGAATTATAAATTTTTTACTTAACATATTATATGTATTAAATCCATCTTAATTAAATTTAATGTCATTATTAAATCTATATATATCATTACCATTTATATATAAAATTTAAGAATCAACATTTATTAAAACCATATATTTCTTTTCAAAACCATAGAATTTATTTTCAAAATATTTATATATGGACCAACGGTGTCTGTATATAATTTCCTATCTATGGTCAAGTGATACGGATATTTATCATTTCAATCCGTAATTAAATATATATATATACGGGTAGATATCATTTCGACCCGTAATCCCAATTCAGTCCAAATGAAAATCGCTTGGGTCTATCATTTCAACCCATAACGATTTTCTCCTATTCTAAAGTCCGTTCGGGTATGTATCATTTCAACCCATAGTGATTTCTATACTAATAGGGAACTTGCAGAGTGATAACAGATATAGAAATAATATAACAGGCATAGATATATCATCAATAACAGTACAATATAAACAACAGGATATGGTGTCATATCCCACAGGTGAACAGTTACAGATAATAGCATATGTAACAATTTAAATAACTACAACAGCATATTTCAATTGTCGTTTCAATTGAAATCAAATTTAATAAATAAAAGAACGTTAATCGTGAGTGATTGCTCACCTTTCGAGGCTAGATAGATACACAATGAAGTTGAGTTACGAAAACCAGGCACGAATCTCAAACTAAGGCAAGATTGAACTCGAATTGACGAACAAGGCTGATAAATAGAAATTGCCGAAATCAAATCAGAACAGGATTGATGAAGAAAATTTGATAAAACTGAACTTGTATAAGAAACTATATATGTAAAATCATATGCTAAATTCAACATATATTCAATGAAATATATGTATATATTTCCAAATCCATGATTTCAAATTAAAACACATATAAAATCAAACATATATATATATACATTAATTTTTTTTAAAATAAATCCATATATATGTATATATATACAAAAAAATGAAAAATACTTACCTACATGTATAGACTTATAGCAGATAAAATAATTCACATAAACATATATATATATATATACCCAGCAGATTACAAGATTATAAATTAACATACAAACAACCCATAACTATACGATATATATATAATTATATTTACAAATATACCCGCTTAATATATATCCATACCTCATATAAACAAACACCGCCCTACCCATACATTTCAAAAACCAAATATATATACATATAAATTTTTAAATAGTAAAAAACAAAATAATATATATAAATCTATACACTAACAAACAGTATATCACACGCAACCTATAACAATAAAAATCAAAGCACTGTAAACAAATATAAAGATATATATCATTTTTGAAACTGGTGTGTAGGCAAAACTTGTACAAGAACAAATAAATTTATAAACAGTATATATATATAAACAACAGCTCGAAGATACTATTATATGCAACCCTATGATTTAAAATTTAAAATTTATACTTTACATAAACAATACATAGAACTAACACGTATACACTCTGCATATATATCATGTGTATAAGTATATACAATGCCACCGCACACTTAAATATGTATAAATGCTGTAGCATGTTATAATTTAGATAGACGAACATAATTTTTAAACCATATTATAATATACTTTACAAGTATAAACCAATATATAACAGAGCATCTCAAAATATACCTTACGTCATAAAAGAAAGGAGACCCAGGATGCTCGGCATGCATCAAGGAGGAGGGGAAACGGTTGCCAAGAAGGCTAGAGCAAGCAACTGAGTTGATTTGTTCGGCTATGGCTAAAGGAGGAAGATGATGGGAAGTTGTTGCGGAGGCTTGTCATGCGGGGAGGACGGTTGCTCAGGTTGTTCCGTTTGTTTCTGGTGGCGCGGTTTGTTTTGGAGAGGGAGGCGGAGGGTGATTTGCTCGGTGGTGGAGGTGGAAGGTACGGCAGGCTGTGGCTTCGGCAGTGGGTTGTTGAGGCCGTGCCAATGAAGGCCAGAGGGGAGAGGGAGATTGGGTATAGGCTAGGATGTGAGTTTGTTGAAGGGGAAGGTGGCCACGGCCATAGCTGGCGCAAGCTGGTGGGGCCGCGAGTGCGAGCTGTGGAGGGGAGTTCATGGGGTGGCGATGGGCTTTCGAGTTTGAAGGTGGCAGGCGTCGGTCTGGTAGGGAGGAGGTCGGGTGGTGATTGGCTTTGGCCATGGGTTTGGCGTAGGTGAAGGGCAGGGAAGCCATACATAATATATTTTTTTCTGAGAGGATAGGAATCGAAAGAAGAAGGAGAGAGTTGAAAAAGAGAATTGAGGTATAACGTTAAAAAGGGAAATGGATATAAAGTGAATGGGAAATGGAAGAGGAATGAATAGGAATGGTAAACAAAATGACAGAGCAAAAATACAAATATATATTAAGAGGAATGGTCTTCCCTAGATTCAGCTACCTAGTTAAAGCAATTTATTAATTGATTGGGCTGAACGTTTGGAAAGAAAGGGCAGTGGTAACGTAAATGAAACGTACCACAACAAATATACATTGAAGTTATGGGAATGTAACAGCTGTAAATTGATTGAGCAGCTATTAAAGCAATTTATTGTATTGCTTGGGATGCATGTTCAAAATTGAAAAGGCAAAGGAAAGCTAATGGTCACCAATTATAGTACCGATACGACGCACATTTTATTGTTTCCGTCGCGTACCGGATTTCAAAATATAGAAATAAATATACCGTAGAGATCAACACGACGTGACGATCAAAACGATATACAGATACCAGTGGAACGATCATCCGATCGAAAGTCGATAATCGGTACTAGAAATGCTGCTATTTTGCCAGAATTTAGATAAACGGAGCAGTAGAAGTCTAAATTTGGAAAAACGAAAGATGACATCTCACTCAGAAGAAGATTTAGAAATTTACTGTATAAAATATTCAAGTTTGGAAAACATTTTATTACCGTCAATTCTAACTGATTTAAATTGAAGTAAAATTTCACAAGAAAATAAACTTCAATATTATCAGATAAAAATTTACCAGTTGCTATATTTAAATAGACGTATTCCAAATAATAAATTTTTAATTTAAAATTTTATTGTTTAAAATTTCACAAAATTTCAATTAACTACGTTATTAAAGCCAATCAAAATTTATGGGTCGTTACACTATTAAAGTCCAAATAGGGAACTCATCCTATTCGTTGAATTTAAAAGGTGATTTCACCGTTATTCCGCCCATAGCACTTGTCGAATACAGAAATTGATAGAGGAAAATTTGAATGATTTCCTTGATCCTATTCACTCAATAATGTTTTCTAAGATTGATTTTATGGTTTACAATAAACGATGTCTTAAATAACATTGTTTTTGACCCGCTTAAAAGTTGAAGAATTTTAATAGAATGTTAAGTAAGAAAATTGGAAATATTTTCCTAGAGAAGAGAATTAACTTAGAATTACTCTACGATAAAAAAAGAATTTTCGTAATTAACTCAAAAAATGAATGGAAAAAAGGCTTAATAAATCATGTGTGCTCATATTTAATGTTTATCGATAATTGGATTTCGAAGGAAATGGGGTCGGATTTGGGTAATTCCTATCCGAAGAAAACTTCGAACCAATCTACGCATTCGAAGTAAAAGATCAGAAGTTGAAGATAATTGAGACAAATAGCGACAAAGGACTACTTGTTGATTTGATTAGGGATAACTCCCGAAATAATTATAGTAGTGGTGGTCTCTTTGTTATGAAAAATCTCAAAAACACAAGGACTATTCGCTGCCAATCTTATGATGTGGTAGGAGAGCTCCTTCGGTTTGTCCTATTCCTGGATAACTTGTATGGATGAGTGTCTAACTTTGCATTCTAAATCACAATGAGTGGTCTCTATATAATGTGTATCAGTCTGTGGCGGAGAAGATGGCAGAGAAGATACCTTCTCTTAGCTTAACACCCTTTCCCAAGACTTTCGAGCTCAGGAAGTTATACGTTTGTAGAAATCAGTCATGTGACTATGGAATGGCAATGTGGCATTCAAAGTGCAAAGAGATGTGCTATGTGTAAAGGTAATCATTACCTCATGCCTCATCAATCGGGAAATGACCAAACCAGGGTTAGATGCGGCAAGGCGATGTGGTTCGCAACCATTAGAGTATGATCATCCCTTTTAGATATATTTCTTCCCGCGATGATGTTCGGGATGTAAATTAATGTGGATGTATGCTATAGGTACCTCGGATAAAGGTCGGTAAGGACCGGAGGATGACATATTCGGTACTATCTAAGTGTAGAGGTAGGTCGGGCTTGTGTTGGCTGGGGAGTAGATGTTCTATGGTCTTCGGGACATCCATCTAGTGGTGTACCTATCGGAAGGTAGTCCCTTCACCTCGTCATTTGTACGGAAACCCATTCGCCAATAAGTGCCTGTCATTTTGTTTGTAGAACCCGCGTTTGTGGTTAGTATGCTGGAATTTAATCATGTAGCAATTTCAGCTAAGATTAATAAGTTTACTTGCAAATATTTTCAAAGAAATATCATTAGAAATAATATCAAATTTTTTGAAATATAAAAGCGATTTAGTTATCAGAAGGTAAAAACCCGTCTGTGTTTATGTATGGACGTGGTCTTATGAGATACTCTTTCTTTTCAAAGGATTTTATTCAAGGGATGACACTGTTATTCATTATTCTAAGTTTTTGTCATGCTGGTTTATAAAGCCTCATCCGGGTATTTTTAATACTCGGGTCAGATCCGAGTTGTTTCAGGTTTAGTTGATGATGGTTGGAGTTTCTAGAGGAGAGCTGGAGACATTCACCTACATATGGACGTATTCTATTTTCTGCTGCTATTCTGCATTTGATTTATGATTGTCAACAATTGTAAGGACATATATTTATAATTGTCCAAGCTGAATTTAGGTTAGTCTGATATATGTATTTTAAAAGTTTTTCACTATAAAGACATTTGTTCAATATTATATGTTATTCCATTCGAGTGGGATTCTGTTCTGTTCTTCTATTTTCTTTATTTTACCCTTGATAATCTGACTTTTGGTCCACTTTGTGTTAGACAAGTGTGGTTTATTGTCGACTTAAAGGGTATGGATTTTCGAGCCTTCACATTCGGTATCAGTGTTTTTGGTTGAGAGAACATCGAAGCCTGATGGGGGTAAGTCTCATCAGAGATAGGATTAGTAAAATACTAAGATGAGTAACTCATTAGAGATAGGGTTAGTAACACCCTAGCATGAGTTGAGAATATTATATATAAGTGCGTATTTGTTACTTTTATAAAAATGGTTTTGTTTTAAAAGGTTGGTAAATGAAATAATTTTACCTAAGTGTTATATTTTCAATATAAAAAAGAAATATTTTGAAAAATTATATAGATTGAAATAAATGGTTACTTGAAATATAGATTAGTAAAACTAAAATATGAACATCTTGTTATTAGAATTGCACAATTTGACTATATGACATTTGATGGATTAAGGTGAGAAGTTGTAATTAGAGAAAGTAAGAGAAAAGAAGTTCTGAATATTCAAAAGGAAATGCACATTTAGTAAATTTCTTAAATAAAAGGATAAGCCTAAGTTAAGACCTTAAATGAAAAGATAAGTTTTATAGCTTATAAAGGGGATAAAAGGATTTTAAACACTTTGATTAGAGTAAAATCAATGTTAAATTTAGGAATGTACTCTTAAGGTATAAAGAATTATTATCCAAACATAGAATTTTGAATTAATTATACATTTAGGTAATGTTGTAATTCAAAACGAAGTTAGTATGAAAAGATAATTATGGAACTAAGAATAAAAGATTGGTTTATGTAAGTCTGTTCATAAGTCAAAATAAACCTAAGTAATAATGAAATAACTTAAGAAGGGAAGTACACTAAGTAAAAGTGAAAACAAACAAATCGATATAAAACAAACTTAGTGACTAATTTTGATTTTTCTATTTATATAAGGTAACAAAGGTAGATAGACAAGCGTTAAGGGAAAAATTTAGGAAGGCATTGGCCAAATACGGGGATTTAAAGGTACTAAACACCGCTATTACTAGTGATGAGGAGGATGCTCAAACAGGTGAGCCGTCAGGGACAGTAGTGGGATCATCCAAGGATCCTATCGATATTTCGGACGATGAGGAGCCGATTTGTATTCCGAGTGATGAGGAGACAATAATCATCTCTGATGACGAGGAAATGATGGGTGAAGTAGTAGTCATGGCTGAGGTTGATGACGATATTAGATATGGTGACACTTTCGAGCTTGTGGAGGATGGAGAGATTGTGGACGATGGAGCTGAGGCTAACGATGAGATGTACAATTCTAAGTTTTGGTCCTCTGATCCTTCGAGTGAGGAGGATCAAAAGGAGGAGCAAATGGAAGATGAACCTGCTGAGGCAGAGACTGTAGATGAGGAGCCTGTTGAGGATGAGCCCACACTGATAGAGGGAGTAGATGAGGACTCTGAAGCTTACGACGGTTGGTTATATGAGAGTTCCCACGGCAGCAATGAGGACATCATATGGAAAATGGGAACACATATCCTAGAGATAGATTCACCAGTCCCAGAGATGCTTGAAAATGTTGGCTTAGAGAAGATTGGAGAGGTTGCAGATGATGATGACTATTACGTTCCTATACAGCATATGCCTTGGGTTCTAGAGGGACCACAGTGGCACCCACCAGGTTGAGATGTAGCACCTGAGTTTGATGAGGACGCTGAGGAGGCAGAGGATGATGCACCGATTGCAGTTCTACCTAATGATATTGATCTTGAGGCGACATCAGATGGAGGATCTGATGAGTGATGATGTTGGGGATGATTAGTGGTATTTTGTTGTGTATATAGTATGATATTTTGGGTCTGTCCATATAGTAGTTGGATAGTTATCTTAAGTGCATAGTATGCACTAAGATATGGGGGTTAGACTTATGCTTCTGTATTTATATATAGACCTTAAGTACATAGTACATGCTTAGGTCAGGGGATGTGTTATGTAGGATGTATCCGTTTATGTTGATATAGTATCAGTATGGTTGTTTTCCTTTACTTCGTATGTATTTTCTCTGAAGTGATCTTTCTGATAAATCTGGCTTTTATTTTGGGGACGAAATACTTTTAAGTTGGGGATGTAATGACCCGTAATTTCGCTACTTCGAACATGAGATATTTTATTTATTTTAAACTTAAAAAGGCTTAGAACTCAAGTACATATGTTGTAAATAATGAATAAGTAAGGAGAAATTATTAATCTTAAGATTAATAATGGAAAATAAAGAATTTGGATTTTTGTCACAAATCAACAAAAGTTAAGTTTTGTTAAAAATGAATAAATACTTAAATAAATAGTTTTAAATATTTATTTGAAAATTCAAATCGAAATCACTTAATAAAGATAATAAAAGTACAATATAGGTTTGAAAAATATAGTTATAATCGTTTTACAAAAATATTATAAATTTGTCACATTTTGTCAATGCAACTCCAAAATTCAATATTTTGATATTAATCCTAATAATAAGAAATTTTAACATATTTAAACTTGTTTTAATTCATTTAATATAATAGGAAATCCATTTTTAAGTTTGGTTTACTTTAATATATAGTATAGCAAAAACGTCAAATTTTGACTGTAAAATTTGTCAATAACAATGTTGTTTTCAACTATAATAAGTCGTCGCAACGTTGTATGAACATATGCACTTTATAACATGTATATTACATCTTTACAAACTATATTACACTTACATTTATATCATCTAAAACAAATGTCACATTTTTTGTAAAGTAAACAAAATAAAACATAAAAAAATGTGTGAAAGCATGATTTGACAAAAGAGAGTTTAATTTAGCTTAAGGAACAACATCATTACACATATCTTCTCAAGTATAACATGATGTAACTAATATTCCTAGAAATCAAGCAAACCATATTTGAAAAGATAGCAAACTAAGGGAAATGAAGACATATATGCTTACCTTAACCATAATCTTCCTAAGCATCATTCCATCCATTTAATGCATATCAAATCCATGCTAAAGTCTTCGATTTAAAAAAGAAAAGTTAAGAAAATAAGAAGAGTAATGATTTCAATCCTTAACATCACATTAATTAGCCATCAATTCTATCTTTTTATTCATAAGTAAGAGTGTATATTTTATTGCAAATATGAAGAGGATAGGATGGTCATTAACCACTTAAGCTCCAACTATAAATAGAGGCTATAACTCTTTCATATTCTTATACAAAAATTCCTCCATTTCCTAAGCTCTACTTCTTCATTCCCTTCCTCCACTATTACCAAAATCTCACTCCACCTTTCCACTAACTTGCCGAGCCTCTACACCCACAGCCAAGCACCCTACCCACCCTACATGCCCCTACCTACCTATACCCGCCCCCTAGGACCAAACCCGATCCCCTAAGCTCGCGCACCTAGGCTCCAACCCACACACCTGAGCCAAATCCCCACCTACCCAACCGTACGTACCCATACCCACCCCCATAGCTTCACACCCGAGTCGAACCTTCCTCCCTAAGCCACACACCCCCCTTAGCCAAGCCCACACCCCTTCCATATACCCACGGTCATTTAAATAAAAAAGAATAAAAGAGAGAAAAGAGAGTCCGGCTTTTCGAAGTCGTGGAACAAATTCAAAAAAAGCGAAGACGCTAGTTCGTAGAAAAGTTTGACGGAGTGGAAATGAGAGTGAGAAATTCTCATTGCTTTTTAAATCATGTTTTATTATGTTATAATAATCATGATTATCCTGTTTATATGTTATGATAATTATCACCATTTGATAATATGGTCGTTTGGCTGAAATAAATGTTTGAATACGTTGGTTGAATAGTTAAGTTATAATAAAATACTTACTTATTGATAATCGCTATGCTATGAGAATGGATGTTCTGTTGAAAGTGATTATGCTCATTTGTGATTAAGTAATCCCCTTTTTATTTTTTTGAAGGAAGTAATCCCCTTTTTATAAATGACCAATTTTATTAATATGGTATGTGTTGGAATTATTAAGCCTCTTTTTGAATAGTGAATTCAATTTGAAATTAAAAATGAAATTCAAATTGAAATTGAAATATAATTGAATTTGAAATCGAAATTGAAATCAGATTTGATATCGAATTTGAAATTGTAAGTGAAATTGATTTTGAAATCAAAATTGAGATTAATAGTGAAATTGAAATTGAAATCGATTTGAAAAAAATTAAATTGAGATTAAGTTTGAAAGTTAAATAGAATCGAAATTAGATTTGAAATCTAAGTTTTAATTAAGTTTAAATTGAAGTTAGAATTGAAATTGAATAGAAATTGGTTTTAAAAATTTAATATTAAAATATTAGGAATATAATAATATTATAATTTGAGAATAGTGAAATTATACTTTAAATACTTTAATAAATGAAAATATTGATTTAAAATGATTTAAATATTTTTATAAGTAATTAATTCCAATTTGGAGAATTTATTTCAAGTTTTGAAAATCAAGTTAAAACTAGGCGCGTCGTGCAACGGTAATTCACGATTTGGCGCGGAAAGTTTAAATGAATGTACAGAATGAAATATTGCTCGGATTTCTTCGTAAAAAGAATGCTTGGACTATTAGATCCATAGTTTTCAAATGGAAAAAATAATCATGATTTCATCATATATATTTTGAAATATGTCCAAAACAAATTTTCAGCAAAATCACGCTATTGTAGTAAAGTGACCAAAGTTAGAAATTGATATTTTCAATATTTTTAAAATATGAAAAAAATCTCTAAAAATCTTTTAAAATGTTTTAAAAGTGATCTAAGTTGAAAAAATGGAATTTTAAATGACAGAAAAGTCAATTTGGTCAATATAGCTTTGAAACACCATTTGCAGCGGTTTTCTATAACTTTGAAAAAATGATTTAAACTTGGCGATTCTTTCCCGAATCATTTAGAAATGTTTTTAAATGAATAACAAATAATCTTTATGATGATTTAATCAATAATTGAGTATGCAGAAACGACTAGTACATTTATCCTGCTTGTGAGAGCTAAACGGTAAAGCAAGGTGTGTAACCAAGGTTAGAGATGTAGCAACCAGTTCTCTGAACTTACCTAGCTTTCGCATTATCATTTAGACGAGGGGTGGAACAGATCAAAGGGAAAGCCTGGATGCTCTAAAAAAAGATCATATCAAGTGTAACGACCCACTATTTTGGACCATTCAAATCGACAATAAATCCACATATGTCGGACTGGAATAATACAAAACAATAGATTGTAAATAAATTTGGAGCAAATAAAACCAATCACAGACACAGAATATCAGAATAACTCGCAGCAGAAATAAAAATACATAGTGGTTCATGAAGCCACTACAATACATAGTCTCAAAACAGATACAAAATACCATAGTCTGAAAAACAGATACAACAGAAGTCTGAATACATAAGTTCACAAATACATAAGCCAAGCTGAATGAAATAACTGAAATGGAAAGACAACTAGTTAGACAGATAAACTCCAGAAATCCCTAGCTCCAAAAGGTGGATCCAAAGCTGTAATACTCAGGCTGACCCAAGTGTAAAGCAAAACACAAACACTCGAGTCAGGACATACATACTTATACAATGTAAATCAACTCAAGTGAACTGTAATAGAAATGCATCAATAACTTAAAGGATGTTTGGGATCGCCCATCCTTTAAGGATCCGTTAAACTATCTACTATGTAGTAAGATCCGCTATTATAATAATGTCTACAGTAAAGTATACTATTTAAAAATAGCGTTAAGGCTTTACATTTTCCACCTTAACACATTTTTAGGTGTGCCAATAGTTTATACAGTACCGTAATACCCCATAAACTGGAGCTACCAGAGGATACTCCATAGGTATGACACAAATCAAACTCATAGTAAAGCACACTATGGTAGGTGACACGGCACAACGAGGCAATGCCAGGGTAGATATACTAATTACGCATCCGGACCGTTGGTAACGCAAAGCCGCAGCAATCGCCCAACTCGAGCCACACTCCCGAATCAAGGGGTGCACCCAATCAATCACAAAGTAATATAATGGTATACAATGGAATGTGTCCGATAAGAGAAGCCACCTCATTGGCCTGGAATCGCTACTGTTTTAGCCACCTTATGCTAACTCACGGGAGTTAGATCCACGTAAAATACCTTAGGATCGTCGCCACCATCCTACTTCATTCTGCAATCTACACCACGCACACAGTTGTTAAAGTTGTTTTCGGTATCGACAGAGAGTATGTCCATATCCGATCCCGGTCTCTTTAACAACTAATCGTTATTATAACCCATGGTTATAAATTCAAAAATGGTTTATATTCCAAATCAAAATAATCCATTTAAACCATTTAAAAGTGAAGTCATTATCCTTTCAAATCAAATATTCAATTCTAGAAATTATACCATTTTCTGAGTTCATTCATTCAATTACCAAAAATTTCAAAACATTGTATTTTCAGAAACAATAGCACTTATAAAGTGTTATGGTAGATATAGTAGTATTTCAAAACATGGTCAATTTCAGAAACAACAGCCCTTATAAGCTGCTACAGTAGGTATATTAGTTTCAAAACAGTTCAGCTTTAGAAACAGCAGCACTTACAAAGTGCTTAGTAAGTATTTTAGTATTTCAGAACATAGTTTAATTTCAGAAACAACAGCACTTATAAACTGCTACAGTAGATACAGTGTTAATTTTAAAAACCAATACATTTCAAAAACAATAGCACTTATAGAACGTTACTGTAAGTATAGTGGTAATTTGGAAAACACTACATTGCAACCACATCATTTCTGAAATGCTAAAATTGCTGTTATAAGTTTATTTTAACAATTTAAAACAATAGATTTTCAACTTTTCTCATTTTTAACTTATCAAACTTATTCCACTTTTCAAATTTATTTATTTGGATAACATTTCACTTATGATTTAAATAAAATAACATTTATAAATAAAATATCTAAATTAAACCACAATTCATTTATTAAGTCAAAATTTCATTTAATTTGCTTAACTTTTAATTTAACAAACAGCTAGATATTTTATTTACTTTTAAAAATATCCATTTCATAAATAAATTATTTTATTACCAAGTTAAGCCAAAATTTGCATTTAAATCAAATTTTCAAATATTAAATTAAATCACATTTTATTTACATTTTCAATCATTTAATAACTCATACAATTTCAACTTACTGAAAATCACTATAAAATTTATTTAAATCATTTAAATCAAGTTTAAGTTAAAATCTCATATATTTAAATTCCAAATACTTACATTTTTCAGAAAATCTTTATACTTAAAATTAACCATGGGTCTGTATAATATTTTCTAACCTAGGTCAAGTGAATACGGATAATATATCATTTCAATCCGTAATGAACTAAAATCCCAGGTTTTATCATTTCAAACCCGCAATCCCAAGTCAAATAAAATAAAAATCGCTCGAGCCTATCATTTCAGCTCATAACGACTTTTCCTTATTCTAAAGTCTGTTCGGGTATGTATCATTTCAACCCATAGTGATTTTGTACTAACAGGGAACTTGCTGTGTGAGAAACATAAATTTAATAAACAGTAAAACATATCATATGATGTCAGGTGATGTAATAGGTATATAAACAGGTTATATCATTATATAATGTCAAATAAAAGGCTGAGATGGACATATAACATAGCATATCAACTACTACAATTCAAGTGACATTGTTTCACATTTATATAAGTACGATTTTGTCGAGAGTGATAAACTCACCTTCTAAAGCTGGAGATAACAATCAGACACAAGACAAACAACTTCGAAAAGCACGAGAAAGCACGAATCAAATATGAGTGGATGGAAAGCCAAGATCCAAGTCTTGTAACAACAAAATATAATAAAACAATATAAGAATATATTAATTCAAAAGAATATATGAATTGAACAAAGTAAAAATGAAAGAACAAGTGGAACAAATGACTTGATTCAATAAAGTGGGCTCGGCCACATCACCATAGGACTCGACTATCATCACATAAGGCTCGGCCATGATGGTTACTACAACAAATAGGTTCGGCCATGGTCTAAAAGGCACGGCTATGGATTGGAATATGAAGGCAAAATAATGGGATGTGAAGAGGTAGGAGTTTATGAATACAAAGAGACAAGGCATATGAATGGTCATGGGTCAAGTGGTTCGACCCTATGCTAGAGTGGCTCGGTCTATGGGTTCAGGTTGTCAGGTCAGGTCAGGGTGGTGCGGCCAGTGGTCATGTCAGTCACAACCAGGGGCTGGAGGAGGAGGAAGTGATGGTGGCCGAAGTTAAAAGGAGGAAGTGGTGATGTGCATAGGCTTGGTTAGGATTTCAAGTGATGTTTTATTTGTGGTGGAGTTTGATCAAGGGTCATGGCTATGGCATGTGGTGGTGATGAGGGTTGCTAGCCGTGGAAGGTGGTGGTAGAGGAGGGGTTGTGGTCGGCAATAGCATGGTGGCTGAGCATATGCATTGAAAACAAAAGAGAAAACAAAAGAAAATGGAAGAAGAAAATGGAAAGAGAGGAAGAAGACATTAGAGAACTTAATGTATTTTTCTTTTAGGAAATAGAAATGAGAAAGAGATGGGAATGAGATGTTTTGTACGTGAATTAGAATGTAAAAAGAACGGAAATGAAGTAGTGAATGGCTAGAAGCAAAAATGAAAAGGCTAGAAAACAAAAAGGCATATATTAAAGAAAAAGAATCAAAAGTCTTTTGAATTCGAAGCCCAATATCAAAGTCTAAACCCAAACAAATCGACACAAATAAATAACAAAGCTCAAACAAAATAAAAGATGTAAAATAAAAATAGAAAATAGATAATAGAAATCCAGAAAATAATTGCGTGTAAAACGCTGAAATTTATAAATTTCAAAAAGTATAAAACAAAATTTGATGAAACGAAAAACAGGACGAATATCGGAATTATATTCAGCTTCAAAGAAAAAGATTAGAATTTAAAATTTAAATTTACAAATTTCAACTGAAAATCAAAGTTTGACAAAAATTGAACAAAATATAAAATTTCCAGAAAATCATTGTTTTATTATATTTGGAAAATAAATTATTACAAAAATCCAAAATACATTGGAAAATTCCAATATTTCAAATTTTAATGATTTAAAAATCAAAGTTTTCAAATAAATAAAATTTAAAACATTTGTTAAAATATGGGTTGTTACACTCTCCCTCACTCAAATCTTTTCATCCTCGAAAAGGAACGAAACACAGAAAGACAAAGAAAGATAGGATAAGATAGAATAACGAATAGTACCTGAAACAAACAATTCTGGATTCGAAGCACGCATGCTCTCCTCCGTCTCCCAGGTACAATCCCGGTCATCAGTACTCCACTGTACTTTGACCAGATTAATAGATTTCCTTCTTAGCTGCTTCGTACCTCTATCGACAATACGAAGTGGCTTCCTCTCGACAGTCAAATTAGGCTCAATATCCAAACTTTCGAGAACAGAAGGCTGGACAATAAGAGACGGATCATGAAGATACTGGCGAAGATGCGAAATATGGAATACATTATGCATTCCAGAAAACTTTCTCAGGAAAATCCAGACGATAAGCCAAAGAACCAATCCTCTCCAAGATGCGGAAAGGACCAATGAACCTAGGAGCAAGCTTCCCTCTATGACCAAAACGAATCACATTCCTTAAGGGAGAGACCTTAAGGAAAACCAGATCACCAACAGCAAACTCCAAACTCCTTCTACGCCGATCAATGTACTTCTTCTGCCTATCCTGACACTCCTCATCTTCCTCCTAATCTCCTCAACTCTCTCAAAAGCCTCAAGAATCATATCAGCACAAGCTTACAATCATTACCGGATTCAATCCAGCAAGAAGGAGATCCGCAGGGTCGTCCGTAAAGAGCAGCAAACAGAGACATTTCAATACTAGCCTGAATTCAAAAGATGGAATGAGCTAGATAAAGGATTAAGATCAACTTAAAATAGAAGATTGAGATTATACCTGATAACTATTGTTATAGGTGAATTCGACAAGATGGAGATGATCTTCCCATGATCCTCCATAATCCAGAACACAGGAACGAAGAAGATCCTCTAGAATCTGATTCACTCTTTCCGTTTGACCGTCGGTCTGTGGATTGTAAGCAGTGCTCAGATTCAAATGAGTACCCAAAGATTCCTGAAAAGCTTTCCAAAACTGACTGGTGAAGATAGGATCACGATCACAAACAATACTGATAGGAACACCATGGAGACGAACAATCTCCCTCATATAGATCTCAGCCAAACTAGAAGTAGAACGGGTAGACTTGATCAGAATGAAATGAGCTGACTTAGTCAATCTATCCACAATAACCCAAATACTCTCATTACCCTTCCTAGTCCTCAGTAATCCATCAATAAAATCCATAGAAACCTGTTCCCATTTCCAATTGGGAACCTCCAGGGGCTGCAACAAACCAGGGGTCTTTTGATGATCAGCCTTGACTTGTTGACAAGTCGCACACCTACTAATAAAAATGGAGATATCTCGCCTCATACCTCTCCACCAATACCACTTCTTCATATCCTGATACATCTTCATTACTCCTGGATGAATAGAAAGTCTGGATCGATGATTTTCCCGAAGTAACTCCTGTCTCAATCCATCAACATTCGGGATACAAATCTGATTATTAATTCTCAAAATCCCTCTATCATCGATCTAAGCTCCAATACCATCAAGACTACTACCACCAACCCTGCTACGAACATTCTCCTTAATAAGCCTAAGCATCTGATCCTCATCCTGCTTAGCCATGATACGATCCAAAAGAGGAGAAGAAACAACAAGCTGGCACAACATCGCCTTCTTCCGACTCAAAGCGTCGACCACAACATTAGCTTTCCCAAGGGTATAGTTGATGTCGAGGTCATAAGAAGCAAGGAACTCTAACCACCTAACTTGTCTCTGATTCAAATCCTTCTGGGTGAAAATATACCTCAAAGACTAATGATCCGTAAAAAGCTCAAACTTAGTTCCCAAAAGATGATGCCTCCAAAGCTTTAAAGCAAAAACCACAGCAAGCAATTCCAAATCATGAGCAGCATAATTGGCTTCATGGGTCTTCAACTGACGACTGGCATAAGCAATGACCTTCCCATCCTACATCAGAACAGCTCCCAAACCTTCACGACTAGCATCAGTGTATACCGTTAATCCCTCATTTCCATTTGGAACGGTAAGAACTGGTGCGGAAGTAAGCTTGTGCTTTAACTCATTGAATGCGGCTTTACACTTATCATCCCAAATAAACTTAGCATTCTTATAAGTCAAAGCAGTGAGAGGTGCAGCAATTCGAGCAAAATTCTCAATGAATCTCCAATAATAACCGGCAAGGCCCAGAAAGCTACGGATATCAGATGGAGTCCTAGGAGTTTCCTAATCCTGAAATAGAATAGGGAAAAATAAGAACCACAAAGAAAGATAGAATAATTAGATTACAAAAGGAAGGTGAGAAAAGGGTAGACTTACATTGATCACAGCGATCTTGACTGGATCAACAGATACTCCATTACTAGAAACAATATGTCCAAGAAATCGGACTTCATCCTTCCAGAAATGGCATTTCGAGAACATAGCTTTTAAGTGATGACTCCTAAGAGTCTCCAGAACAGAATTCAAATGGACCTTGTGCTCCTCCTCAGACTTAGAGAAGACAAGAATATCATCAATGAAGACCAGAACAAACTTGTTAAGAACATCACAAAAAAAACGATTCATCAAATCAATAAAGAAAGCAGGGGCATTAGTCAAACCAAAAGGCATAACTAACCATTCATAGAAACCATTCTCAGTACGGAAAGCAGTTTTGGGAATACTTTCCTCAGAAACTCTGAGCTAGTGGAAACCTGTGGGAATATCAAGCTGAGAGAAAACAGTAGCACCATAAAGCAGATCGAACATATCATTGATACGAGGCATAGGATATCTATTCCTCATAGTGAGCTTGTTCAGCTCCCTATAATCAACACACATCCTCAAAGAACCATCAGACTTAGTAACAAAAACCACTGCTGATCCCCATTTGGAATGACTAGGTCTGATCAGACCCTTGGAGAACAAGTCCTCAATTTGTTTCCTCAACTCAACCTTCTCACAAGGTGCCATTCTTCTGGGAGGAAGAACTACAGGTCGAGCTCCAGGAATAAGATCAATACGGAAATCAATTTCCCGTTTAGGAGGTAAAGTAGAAACTTCACCAAAACATCGGGATAATGCTTAACCACAGGAGTTGAATTAAGATCACCAGGAGAAGACTCCAAAGAGAAAATAAAGTTGCCAACAAAATCTTGAGGCATACTGCACTGAATCACCAAAGGATTATCCCGATCATTAACAAGAGAAACAGTTCGGGATTTACAAGAGATAAAAGTATCATGCCTCTTAAGCCAATCACCTCCAAGCAACAAATCAAAAGCATCAAAACCAAGAACATAGAAATCACCAGAAAATCGATGATCAAAATAGAGGAATTTCACTTGATTACAAATCCTACTAAGGTTCGCGGGACCCCCAATAGGATTAGTAACACACAAAGGTACAGTCGCAAACTTGGGTGAAAGAAGATGCTCAAACTTATCACAAAGATCCACGGAAATAAAACTATGCGAAGCTCTAGTATCAAATAAAACACGAACATGAAAATCAAACAAAGAAAAAGTGCCCTGAAGAGTACCTTGGGAATCACTAGGAGCAGATGGAGTAGACGGAGCAGGAGTGGAAGAAGACATGGCAAAGACTCCAGATGTCTTGACCTTTTGATACAATGGACAATCTTTCTTGAAATGACCAGGCTGCAGACAGACATGACAAAGGTTGTTTCTGGTATCCTGAGGTGGAGGAACAACAGCACCAACTGAAGTAGGGCAACTATTGGCATAGTGTCCCCTCTGATCACACTTGAAACAAGTGATAGAAGATAGGTCGATATGATGCTTCCGAGGAGTAGATCCTAAACTAGGATTCTTCCGCCAATTCTTCTTCTGCTGATGGAAATTAGGCTTCCTTTTCTTAGAGTTGCCCGAACCAGGCTGAGATGGTGAAGCACGAGGAACAGAAACTTCCTTAGAAGTAGGATTCTCATATCTAATAGCCATGTCCATCAACTCCGTGAAGGTACCATGAACATGAGAAATGAGACAATCATAAAACTCTAGGCGAGCTCCAGCTATAAATTTCTCATTCTTCTTAAGAGAGGTGTCAATAAGGCCAGGACCAAACTTTGAAAGTTCATTGAACTTCCACTCATACTCAGAAAATGTCATGCTCCCTTGCTTAAGATCCATAAACTCCCTGTATAGCTGGGACTTCCCGGCTTCTGGCATCCACTTTGCCACAGAAGCCTCCCTGGAAAAAGGTAGATAAGCTTAAGATAGATTCCAAAGAGAGAAAACTGAACAGAACACAAGACAACCCAAGAAGAAGATACCTAAACTGATCCCAAGAAATATCTGCCTCCACGGTCTGAGCTGTGACAGACTCCCACCAATCTTGAGCTGCCTCCTGAAGCTGCCAACTGACGCTTTTGAGCATCAGTAATCTCCAAACCAGTAAAAATCCTCTCAAGACTCCTCAACCACGGCTAAGCCTCTACGATGCTCTCAGATCAAGTAAACTTGGTATCACCAAGCCGAGTGAATTCCTTGCAAAGAGTAGTGAACCTGATGGGTGCAACAGGCTCTGGATCTGGGGCAATACCATGACCCCTACCTTTGGCATTCCTTCGATTCATCCTGCAAAAATCAAGAATAAATTTTAGGAAAAAGGTAAAACAGAAAGACAAAGATAAGATTCAACTAGAAATGGAAATCATAATAAAAGAATTCAAATAAATAGGGTGGATTCGAAAGGAACGAAGTTAATAAAATGAGATTTAAAACAAGAAAATTTAATATCCAAAATAATCCTTTAAAAAGCATTTGAAAATCATTTTATACTTAAAAATAAGTTCTCTCACAAAGAAATGATTCTAAGTTTGATTTCACTCATTTTACGGTATTTTTACCCAATCTCTAATGAGTTTTAGCTCCATAGGCTAAGGTTTGCCTAAAACCTGGCTCTGGTACCAAATGTAATGACCCACTATTTTGGACCATTCAAATCGACAATAAATCCACACATGTCGGACATGAATAATACAAAATAATAGATTGTAATTAAATTTGGAGCAAATAAAACCAATCACAGAATCACAGACATAGAATATCAGAATAACTCGCAGCAGAAATAAAAATACATAGTGGTTCATGAAGCCACTACAATACATAGTCTCAAAACAGATACAAAATACCATAGTCTGAAAAACAGATACAATAGAAGTCTGAATACATAAGTTCACAAATACATAAGCCAAGCTGAATGAAATAACTGAAATGGGAAGACAACTAGATAGATAGATAAACTCCAGAAATCTCTAGCTCCAGAAGGTGGATCCAAAGCTGTAATACTCAGGCTAACCCGAGCGTAAAGCAAAACACAAACACTCGAGTCAGGAAATACATACTTATACAATGTAAATCAACTCAAGTGAACTGTAATAGAAATGCATCGATAACTTAAAGGATGCTTGGGATCGCCCATCCTTTAAGGATCCGTTAAACTATCTACTATGTAGTAAGATACGCTATTATAATAATGTCTACAGTAAAGTATACTATTTAAAAATAGCGTTAAGGCTTTACATTTTCCACGTTAACACATTTTTAGGTGTGCCAATAGTCTATACAGTACCGTAATACCCCGTAAACTAGAGCTACCAGAGGATACTCCATAGGTACGACACAAATCAAACTCGTAGTAAAGCACGCTATGGTAGGTGACATGGCACAACGAGGCAATGCCAGGGTAGATATACCAATTATGCATCCGGACCGTTGGTAACGCAAAGCCACAACAATCGCCCAACTCAAGCCACACTCCCGAATCAAGGGGTGCACCCAATCAATCACAAAGTAATAGAATGGTATACGATGGAATGTGTCTGATAAGAGAAGCCACCTCATTAGCCCGGAATCGCTCCTGTTTTAGCCACCTTATGCTAACTCACGGGAGTTAGGTCCACGTAAAATACCTTAGGATCTTCGCCACCATCCTACTTCATTCTGGAATCTCCACCGTGCACACAGTTGTTAAAGTGGTTTTCGGTATCGATAAAGAGTATGTCCATATCCGATCCTGGTCTCTTTAACAACCAATCGTTATTATAACCCATGGTTATAAATTCAAAAATGGTTTATATTCCAAATCAAAATAATCCATTTAAACCATTTAAAAGTGAAGTCATTATCCTTTCAAATCAAATATTCAATTCTCGAAATTATAGCATTTTCTGAGTTCATTCATTCAATTACCAAAAATTTCAAAACATTGTATTTTCAGAAACAATAGCACTTATAAAGTGTTACGGTAGATATAGTAGTATTTCAAAACATGGTCAATTTCAGAAACAACAGCCCTTATAAACTACTACAGTAGGTATATTAGTTTCAAAACAGTTTAGCTTTAGAAACAGCAGCACTTACAAAGTGCTTTAGTAAGTATTTTAGTATTTCAGAACTTAGTTTAATTTCAGAAACAGCAGCACTTATAAACTGCTATAGTAGATACAGTGTTAATTTTAAAAACCAATACATTTCAGAAACAATAGCACTTACAGAACGTTACTATAAGTATATTGGTAATTTGGAAAACACTACATTGCAACCACAACATTTCTGAAATGCTAAAATTGCTGTTATAAGTTTATTTTAATAATTTAAAATAATAAATTTTCAACTTTTCTCATTTTTAACTTATCAAACTTATTCCACTTTTCAAATTTATTTATTTGGATAACATTTCACTTATGATTTAAATAAACTAACATTTATAAATAAAATATCTAAATTAAACCATAATTCATTTATTAAATCAAAATTTCATTTAATTTGCTTAACTTTTAATTTAACAAACAGCTAGATATTTTATTTACTCTTAAAAATATCCATTTCATAAATAAATTATTTTATTACCAAGTTAAGCCAAAATTTCCATTTAAATTAAATTTCCAAATATTAAATTAAATCACATTTTATTTACATTTTCAATCATTTAATAACTCATACAATTTCAACTTATAGAAAATCACTATAAAATTTATTTAAATCATTTAAATCCGGTTTAAGTTAAAATCTCATATATTTAAATTCCAAATACTTACATTTTTCAGAAAATCTTTATATTTAAAATTAACTACGTGTCTTTATAATTTTTTCTAACCTAGGTCAAGTGAATACGGATAATATATCATTTTAATCCGTAATGAA
Source organism: Allium fistulosum (assembly GCA_030737815.1). Lineage (NCBI taxonomy): Eukaryota > Viridiplantae > Streptophyta > Magnoliopsida > Asparagales > Amaryllidaceae > Allium > Allium fistulosum. The sequence goes on from CM060906.1 coordinate 48,460,123, forward strand.
TTAAAATCCCGGGTTTTATCATTTCAAACCCGCAATCCAAAGGCAAATAAAATAAAAATCGCTCGAGCCTATCATTTCAGCTCATAACGAGTTTTCCTTATTCTAAAGTCCATTCGGGTATGTATCATTTCAACCCATAGTGATTCTATACTAACAGGGAACTTGCAGTGTGAGAAACAAAAATTTAATAAACAGTAAAGCATATCATATGATGTCAAGTGACGTAACAGGTATATAAACAGGTTATATCATTATATAATGTCAGATAACAGGCTGAGATGGACATATAACATAGCATATAAACTACTACAATTCAAGTGACATTGTTTCACATTTATATAAGTACGATTTTGTCGAGAGTGATAAACTCATCTTCTAAAGCTAGAGATAACAATCAAACACATGACAAACAACTCCGAAAAGCACGACAAAGCACGAATCAAATATGAGTGGATGGAGAGCCTAGATCCAAGTCTTGTAACAACAAAATATAATAAAACAATATAAGAATATATTAACTCAAAAGAATATATGAATTGAACAAAGTAAAAATGAAAGAACAAGTGGAACAAATGACTTGTTTAATAATGTGGGCTCGGCCACATCACCATAGGACTCAACTATCATCACATAAGGCTCGGCCATAATGGTTACTGCAGCAAATAGGTTCGGCCATGGTCTAAAAGGCATGGCTATGGATTGGAATATGAAGGCAAAACAATGGGATGTGAAGAGGTAGGAGTTTATGAATACAAAGAGACAAGGCATATGAATGGTCATGGATCAGATGGTGTGGCCCTATGCTAAACTGGCTCGGTTTATGGGTTCAGGTGGTTAGGTCAGGTCAGGGTGGTGCGGCCAGTGGTCATGTCAGTCATGGCCAGGGGCTGGAGGAGGAGGAAGTGATGGTGGCCGAAGTTTTGAGAAAGACGGTTGTGTAGTGATAAACTACACAGCCGGTTAATAATAATAGTAGAATAATATGAAATAAGGTCCGGTTGACAAGCCCAACCGGTGGCCAAAAAAATAGGCTAAGCTAGCTAACATAGAAATGTACATAAGAGTTAATGGATTACAGGATGGGACACAATCACCGACATCGATGATTCAACAGACAAAATGGGGGCAGACAGAATTGCGCCGGAGCAGCTACCGCGGGGTGGCGCTGGTACTGGCCATTGATTCCGCCGAGTCAGCAGGAGCGGACCTCAGTCTAAATCTGAAGGGGGCTGAGATGGTACCTGCCCAGTAATTGAAAAGTTGTGAGATTCGACTACAGATGGCCGTGTATGAAGATCTAGGTTTGTTGAAGACATAAGCATTTCGTTCTTTCCAGATGCACCAACAGTAAATGGTGATAAAGATGTCGAGATTGTGATTTCCGAGGTCTTGCTGCCAGTGTTCAAAAAATGAAATGCGCTCCGGAATGTAACCCAATAGATGTGCGCTGGTTGGGGCCCAAATTGCGAAAGAGAAATCACAGTCAAAGAAAAGGTGGGTAATTGTTTCGACTTGAGAGGAGCAAAGTACGCAGAGGGGATCAGTGGGGATGTTTAGGCGAATAAGTCTGTCTTTGGTGTTGATGCGGTTACGAATGAGGCACCATTGGAAGAAGAGGAATCTAGGGTGTGAGTGGCAGTTCCAGATCCTGCTGTAGGGGAAAAGGCGGCCAGGGTGTATGAGGAAAGAGTAGCAAGAGGATACAGAGAAGCCTTTGGATGGATTAAGTGCCCAGGTGAAGCGGTCTGGTGAGTGGGATAGGCGAAGGGATTGTAGGATTTTCGAGGCTACGAGAAGTTCATTGAAAGCTTCAATGGAAAAAAGGGAGGGGGGATGAAGGCTACTGGGGCCCAGGTGACACAGGGTAGAGGTGGTGGCAAGTTGTAGATTTGAGGAGGAGAAGAGGTTAGGTAGTGTTTTGGCTAGGGGGAAAGAGGTCACCCACGTGTCATGCCAAAATAGGCAGTTGTTGTCATTGCCTATTAAAACATGAAAGAGGGATTTGACTCGGGGGATGGTGTGGAGGACATTGGACCAGAATGGAGAAGGTCTAGATGGTGGCCGAAGTTAAAAGGAGGAAGTAGTGATGTACACAGGCTTGGTTAGGGTTTCAAGTGATGTTTTTTTGTGGTGGAGTTTGATCAAGGGTCACGGCTATGGCATGTGGTGGTGATGAGGGTTGTTGGCCGTGGAAGGTGGTGGTCGAGGAGGGGTTGTGGTCGGCAATAGCATGGTGGCCAAGCATATGCATTGACAATAAAAGAGAAAACAAAAGAAAATGGAAGAAGAAAATGGAAAAAGAGGAAGAAGACATTAGAGAACTTACTATATCTTTCTTTCAGGAAATAGAAATGAGAAAGAGATGGGAATGATATGTTTTGTATGTGAATTAGAATGTAAAAAGAACGGCCATGAAGTAGTGAACGGCTAGAAGTAAAAATGAAAAGGCTAGAAAACAAAAAGGCATATATTAAAGAAAAAAAACCAAAGTCATTTGAATTCCAAGCCCAATATCAAAGTCAAAACCCAAAAAAATCGACACAAATAAATAACAAAGCTCAAACAAAATAAAAGATGTAAAATAAAAATAGAAAATAGATAATAGAAATACAGAAAATAATTGCGTGCAAAACATTGAAATTTATAAATTTTAAAAAGTATAAAACAAAATTTTATGAAACGAAGAACAAGACGAATATTTGAATCATATTCAACATCAAAGAAAAAGATTAGAATTTGAAATTTAAATTTACAAATTTCAATTGAAAATCAAAGTTTGACTAAAATTGAACAAAATATAAAATTTCCAGAAAATCATTATTTTATTATATTTGGAAAATAAATTATTACAAAAATCCAAAATACATTGGAAAATTCCAATATTTCAAATTTTAATGATTTAAAAATCAAAGTTTTCAAATAAATAAAATTTAAAACATTTGTTAAAATATGGGTTGTTACATTAAGTTTTGGTAATAAAAGAGAATTAGCATTTTCCAAAAATTAAGCAATTTAAGTATAAAAGGGTTAATCTCCAATGTGAATAAACTATAAATTGGATTGCATAGAAATGATCTTGTTATATTTGGTATTAAAGTCCGAAGAGGAAACTCGTCCTATTCGTGGAATTTAAAAGGTGATTTCATCGTTATTCCGCCCTTAACACTTATTGAATACGGAAATTGATACTGAGGAAAATTTGAATGATTTCCATGATCCTTTTTACTCAATAATGTTTTCTAAGATTGATTTTTGGGTTTACCAGTAAACGATGTCTTAAATAACATTGTTTTTGACCCGCTTAAAAGTCAAAGAATTTTAATCAATGTTAAGTAAGAAAATTGGAAATATTTTCCTAATTGAAGAGAATTACCTTAGAATTACTTTAAGATAAAAAAAAGAATTTTCGTAATTAACTAAAAAATGAATGGAAAGAAAAGCTTAGTAAATCCTGTGAACTCATATTCAATGCTTATCGATAATTGGATTTCGAAGGAACCGGGGTCGGATTTGGGTGATTCCTATCCGAAGACAACTTCGAACCAATCTATATATTCGAAGTAAAAGATCAGAAGTTGAAGATAATTGAGACAAATAGAGACAAAGGACTGCTTGTTGATTTGATTAGGGATAACTCTCGAAATACTTATAATAGCGGTGGTCTCTTTGTTACGAAAAATCTCAGAAACACAAGGACTATTCGCTACCAATCTTATGAGGTGGTAGGAGAGCTCCTGCGGTTTGTCATGTTCCTGGAAAACTTGTATGGACTAGTGTCTAACCTTGCATTCTAAATCACAATGAGTGGTTCCTTTACAATGTATATCAATTGGTGGCGGAGAAGACACCTTCTCTTAGCTTAACACCCTTTCTCGACACATTCGTTATTAGGAAGTTATACGTTTGTAGAAATCAGTCATGTGACTATGGAATGGCAATATGGAATTCAAAGTGGAAAGAGATGTGCTATGTGTAAAGGTAGTCGTTACCTCAAGCCTCATCAAATGGGAAATGACCAAAACAGGGTTAAATGCGGCAAGGCTATGTGGTTCGCAACCATTAGAGTATGATCATCCCCTTCTAGATATATTTCTTCCCACTATGACGTTCGAGATGTAAATTAATGTGGATGTATGCTATAAGGTACCTTGGATAAAGGTCAGTAACAACCGGGGGATGACATATTCGGTACTATCTAAGTATAAAGGTAGACCGGTCTTGTATTCGCAGGGGAGCAGTTATTTTGTGGTCCTTGGGACATCCATTTAGAGGTGTACCCATCGAAGTTAGTCCCTTCACCTGGTCATTTGTATGGAAACCCATTCTCCAATAAGTGCCTTCCATTTTGTTTGCAAAACCCGCATTTGTGGTTAGTATGCTGGAATTTAATAATGTTACAATTTAAGCTAAGATTAATAAGTTTACTTGCAAATATTTTCAAAGCAATGTTATTAGAAATAATATCAAATGTTTTGATATATAAAAACGATTGAGTTATCATAAGGTAAAAACCTGTTTGTGTTTATGTGTGGACGTAGTCTTATGTGGATATATAAAAACGATTGAGTTTTCAAAGGATTTTATTCAAGGGCTGATATATGACACTGTCATTCATTATATTGAGTTTTTCTCACGCTGGTTTATCAAGCCCGATCTTGGTATTTTCAATACTCGGGTCTGATCTGAGTTGTTTTAGGTTTAGTTGATGACGGTTGGAGTTTCCAGAGGAGAGCTGAAGATATTCACCTATGTATGGACGATTCTATTTTCCGCTGCTATTCTACATTTGATTGATGATTGTCAGCAATTGTAAGGACATATGTTTATAACTATCCAAGCTGAAATTAGATTAGACTCTAATATATGTATTTTAGAAGTTTTCCGCCATAAAGACATTTGTTTAATAATATATGTTATTCCATTCGAGTGAGATTCTGTTCTGTTCTTCTATTTTGTTTATTTTACCCTTAATGATCTAAATTTCTGTTCACTTTGGATTAGACAGGTGTGGTTTATTATCGACTCAAAGGGTATGGATTTTCAAGCCTTCGTAGAATTTGCCTCCCTATCACCAAAATTAAGAAGGATTACGTATTTAGGCCAAGATTTGATAGTCGATTGTTTAACTATCAAATAAACAAACACTCAAATAGAGATCACATTTCCCATGGTAATAACCAAGCCTCTCCAAAATTAATCTTTCATTTCTTGGAATCACTTTTCAAATACTTGGAAATCACTTCCATATACTTTATCTTAACAGGATAAGCATATTTACAAACTAATATATTTTTGATACTTGAAAAATATAACCATATACTTATCTCAACGTATAAGTATATTCACAAAAATTGGAACCTTTTTAAAATATATAAGGAAAGTACCATTCGATATCAATCATGGATCGCAATTTACTCAATGGTTACGTCGCTATCCTAACAAATCCATAGTAAAATGCAGGCAATCCCTGCCCCTCGAATTATGCCATGAAAATCAACCATTTCTTTCCTAACCTCTTTATTTTATAAATATTTCCCAAATCTATTTATAAAGTTTTTTTTATTAATCCTCATTCTTTATAAATTTCAAAACCCTATTTATAAAACTTCTCCTTTTTAGATCTTTAAAACTCATTTATAAATTCTTTTATAAATATCCCAAAACCATTTATAAAACTCTTTCCATTTTCTAAAAAACTTATTTAATAAACTCTTTAAGTCAGTAAGGTTCCCTTGACAAACCATAAAATATTTTAAAATTACTTTAAGTAACAAATTATTATTTAAACATCCTTCTATTTCATTTTAGTTTAGTCTCATCCAAAATAATAACTTTAGAACCTCATTAATAATATATTAAATTAATTTTAAGCGCTATTATTGTATTAATAAGTTAACTTCAAAACAATATTAATAAAATAATAAATTAACTTTAAAATATTAATAATACAATAATCAATTAACTTTTAACTAATATTAATATGATAGGTAATTAACCTTTAATATAATTAAATAACTTTGATTAAAAATTAAAGTATAGTTAAATCACGTTGATTAAATAATTAATTTAAAACTTTTAAAATGATAATTAAATAAATTTTGAAATAATAAATAAATTTTCTTAAATAACTTTAAGAAATAAATTTTAAGAATTATATTAATAAAGTAATTAACTTCAAATCATTATTAAAACAATTATTAATTATCTTTAAGAATATTATAAAAAAATATTAGCTTTTAAAGTCTTATTACTAAATATTAATTTTATTTGAAACTATATAATAGATAATAAGTATTCTTAAAATAACTTTCAAATCAATAATTAACTTTTCAAATTTTGAAAGAGGCTTAACGATCATAATGGTACTTAAATAAGCTACCATATCATTCAATTTCACTTTCCAAATTAATAAATGATGTTTACGTAATCAACAACCATGTAAATAAATTCAATACCTAACCACCATGGGTTAACTTATTACATATTCCATGTGGCATATCAATTAACGACATATAATCAAATGTTCAAATCTATAAAATAGTAGAACAGAGATTTATTCTGCTAATTAAATGACCAATTTATTTATTGAGCGGAATGGTGTTTTATTCCGCTAGTCAGCTGTTCAGATTATCATAATCAATTCATTTTAATAGTACTGTGTTTATTTGGCCAAATAGACATCATTAATTAAGGTATAATAACTTAACGACATTATTATTTAAAATATTTAAATTCAGTCCGTCTCAATATATCATAAATTTATACATGGCCAAAGCTATCAACAAGTTATACTGAAACATTGTACCTGTCAACACAAGGACAACGCAACAAACCGTGTATCAAACGGATCTCATATGGGTAAATTAACAAATTTTATAACTTAACATACAATAATTTTATAATTAAATAAATTAGCAAAGGCATTATCTCACCTCACTGTTATTTGGTTTCGGCCCACAATCATCAAGTCCCCAACCCGCACAGACCTGAAATGAAAATCTCCCCTCCTATTAAGAAAATGACAATATTGAAGAGGACCTATGTGCAAAATTCTTCCATAGGAACAGTAGCAACGCGTCCATCTTTCCCACATTTTTTTTCACTCGAAAGTCGTGCACCTCCTGGTGCTGAACCTGAGCATCCCACCATGACTAAACCACCGAAATTCTATTTTGCCACCACTAACGCATCCGCCACCTCCTCAACGAGCTCCACCCAAGCCTGTGTGCACATGACCTTGTTTCGCATTTCATTTTTTTTTCTTTTCCACGCAACCCCAAAGCCAACATGCGTGCATCTCCACCATTCTCTTCTCTACATCCTTCCACACATAAACACGTCCCCTCTGCACAACATCACCGCCCTTATATCCACTTACTGCCCCCTGCACTTCATTCCCCTGCATGCCGCTCCATATATGAACGCACATACACTCGAACAAAGGTGCAGCAAGTACACTCACCACAAATATATACCACTCACATGCACACAATCTCATGCACACACACACTTATGTTCACATACACTTTCAACACCTAGGAGAGGAAAAAATGAGAAAGAGAGAGAGAAGAAAAAGGAAAAGAAAGAAATAAACGTGTCTGTGAATATGAGAGGGAGACAAAAAAATGAATACTTGTTGTGCTTCTTTCATTTGGCATGAAGGAAAAAAATATGTTATCTTTGGTTACTTTTTTTTTCATGCCTTGCTGTGTTGGGTAAGCTTCAATATATAATCAAAATTTTGCTTCACAACTAAGCTACAAAAGTACAAACAATTAAATGCTAAAACAAAAATCAATGACCGAAAAACATACGTATATGCAAGTGCAAATAAAAAGGATACTACAAAGATTATGTTTATAAAGTTTTGAGGTACAACGTTACACAATATCCCGTTTGCGTATGATCCGTGAATGACAAAAATAAAAATATGATCAAATTCAACAAGGTGACACGATCATAAAACAATAATAAAATAGACAAGTTATCTTATTCCGTGAAGTTTCAAAAATGCCAACGTTTGCCGTAAAATAAGATAAACGGAAATTAATTTATTTTCCAAATAAAAAATTATGGAAAATTTCTATAAATTAAATTGAAAATACTTCATCAAAAATCAAACAATTATTTAATCATAGATTTTATTATAAAAATCCCAAATTGAATATTTAAACTAATTAAATATTCCGAAAAATCAAAGTGATAACATCCAGGTCGTTATAGTCTCTATCACAAAAATGCTAACTAGAACTCCATGAAGTTGCACCACATCTTGACATAAATCTTATGCTAGAGATGTTGTAGTACTATTACTTCCGACGAAAGTAAAATGAGCCGATCTACTATGACCTAAATAGCATTATAGCCTCTAGGCAACCCATCCTCAAGCCCGGCCCCAGGGCAAGGCAGCCGAGGCGGCCGCCTAAGGCAACACGTCAGAGGGGGCAACAAATTTTTAAATTTCTTATAGGTTTTCTGTTTAATTTTAGTAATAGGGCAACATGTTAATAAGATTGTTTGGTGTAGTGGTTTGTTTGTTGCCTTCTTCGTTCGAAGTCCAGGGTTCGAGTCTGGTTTCTATGTTTATACCTGCTTCAACTGTTTTATACCAAGCTTCCATCTCATATTTGCCTAGGGCAACCATAGTTGTAGGGCCGGCCCTGCCCATCCATAGAGTCCATTGGTATATGCTTCTATTACCAGACCTTCAATGGTAATAACAACCCTTCATTTTTCTCTTCATCAATCTTAATCCTTTGGCACGTCAATCATCTAGAAACAAATTTAGTGACTTTCTCTTCACCTTTGACCAGTTAGAAAGTTTCTCTTCATGTCCCTATATATCTTCACTCGAGTTGAATGGTGAGGCTCTACAAGCTTTGGGTTTGAGAAATTCTAACCTAATTTCATCACTAATTTCTCGTCTTACCTTTGGTTTATCGCTGGTTAAGTGTCCTTATGGAAGTTCCTTATTTACGATGTTCCTTAATATGTATATATTTATTTAGCGATCTAAATCCATCCATAAACTCAACATAGAGATAAAATAGGAACATGTCTTATACCATATTGAACACTTTTCCTAAAGGAGACGACTAGTGATTACAACCAAATACCTAAAAAGAAAATTTTGTTGGATGCTACCTTTAATCATCAATTGATGTTAATGATGTTTGGGTCCTGATGCTCCTTACCAATTTAAGACAGGCATTCCTAAAATATCATCCTGCCATCACCCACCTTACTTAATTACCTTCTCAGTTCTAATAATATCCATTACCCATAATCACCGGTCACATATATCAAAATTGATAGTCGCTAATCAATCCTTATTTAATATCTTTCAATCTATTACCAATTTCAAATTTTAGTTATTGTGAGTATTTAATTCCTCCACAAATACCATATTAGCTTCCTTGATCGGTCCCTTATCTAATTCCTTTTTATTCTATATTAATTACAAATTTATTTCCTATTCAATATGTAAGTAATGTTCATAAATCCTAGTCCTATAATTACTACGCTATTAATACAAATACCATTGTAAATTGTTCTATTTATATATTTCTTATTTATAATTATCAATTTCTAAGCTAGAACATTCATTTCGATGTTTTATTTTATAAGAGCTATCCTCCCAAAAGGATTACCATTATAATCTTCCATAAATTGAGCACAGGAGATATTTTTGCTTTATTTGAAATTACAAGGGATTATTTTGTTTTTCTTTTGTTGAAATAAATAGTGTAAACTAAGAAAAAGAATATCCATATCTTACACATCTCTTTCCATTTTTTGTATACCCCTTGTTAATTCAAACAACGCATCCATACATATTTTAGGATTGGGTAATTTATGGACAATTACATGAAACACACTCCATATAAATTAAAACATAGAGGTTCAGAATCCAAATTAGCTAGGCAAACCCGATCTTACAACCCAATTATAGATCTGGAATATCTTACACTTTACCAACATTCTACAAAAAAATGCTTGGGACTGATTTAAAATTTCTAGATTAGGTTGTACATACTATTCTTATTTTATTCATGTCCTAAAACTTTTAATCCTTTCATACATAGATAGTGATCCCTATCTACGCTATAAAATATTAACTTAGAAATCCACGTTACGCTGATACACGATATTTGAAATTCAAGCTTGCAAAAGAATTTCCACATCTCGAAAGAAAACATTTAAGCATACTTTCCTAAAGAATTTCCAACTCGCAAAACATTTAGGGAATCGAATTCTCAAAAGCATTTATACACCATGTTTTATTTTGTTCTATTTATCTATTCCATTTTTATTAAACATTTGAATAGAACCTTCCAAAAATATTTAACCCCAACTTTTCACAAATTTCAAAACATTTACCATTCTATTCTCAACCCCAAATTCAAAGGTTCTACAATTGCTTAGTAAAATGATTTCCCTTTCAAAGACTTACTTCTTCAAGTAGGGTTTTTGACCCAAAACATTCAAAAACTCAATTGTTAAACCAAACTAACAGAAATTCAAAAAGATCGCTTAATCCCAAAAAAAGGAGAGAAATAATTATCCCTTTTTCTAAAACTTTCTTCATCAATGATCTGTTCATTCAAAAGTTGGTCTTTTAGTTCAAAACATTCAAAAACACCTTTTATAACTTTAACAATGAAAATTGGAGAAGATAAGGTAAATTCTTATCCCATCATTTTCCTAACCCATTCTCACCACTCCTCTCCTACCTTATCTCTAACTAGATTACTAATCCTATTTTATAAGTTCCTAACAATATCTCTCCAAATCTTCCAATATTGCCTCTGTTTATATTTCTCCTACTTAAATGGCTTCTACATCATTTTAATCAAGTTTCATTTCCATTAATTCTTTTTGAAGAACTTCCAAATTTATGAAATAGGAAAAATCATCAAGTCCTACCTACGCTCTACTTTACATTTATTTCAAAAGTAAAAATCCCTTTGTCGAAAATCTTTAAACCAAAAACTTTTTGATCCAATAAATTTTTACACTAGGAGTTCGAAAATGAAAAACCCTTTTTACCAGAAACCTTTTAATCAGAACTTTTGACTCGACAACTTCCTTTTAAGTTATGAGTTTCCAAATTTTCTTACTTTTTGAAAGCAACAACTTCTTAATAAATCTCTTGAAAAATCCATTCAAAAAATTTCAAGAAAGTTTCTAAAGAAATTTTTTTTATCAAATTCTTTCACATGAGGATAAATTTTTAGAAATTGACTTTGGATATCCTATACATTGAATTTTGTTCTTCTGTAATCCCTTGCTTCTGGAAATTTACAACTATACTACCTCATAGCATTTAAATACTACCAAATATGTTCATTTTCTATTTCTATAAATGTTGATTATCAGTAATAAATGATTATTATTCTTACCGAACAATTTCTAAAGACGTTATTTATTCATTCTAATCTTTCCTATAATCTTTCCATAATTTCCCTTATAATCTCTTTAATCAATCCATGCATATCCTTATTGAATTCTTGTAACTCCCTATTTATTTCACATTTATTGCCCTATTAATCTTAGAGTTACAATATCTTCCACGAACATTCCTATCAATATGACCTTCGCCCTGTGGTAATCAGGGTAGGAGTATAACTTTAACTTTGTTTATTTTTTCAGCCCATATTCGCCTTGCCCATCCTTTCGGAATATGGTCGGGACTACTTTTGTAGTTGGAATTTATAGAGTAAGTTTAAATTAAATATACATACATACATACATATATATATATATATATATGTAGTAGGGTTTTTGAAATACTTTCAAAAATTACAAATACACCACTCATATGTATACCTATCCCTATTGATTGAGTAACCTAAGCACTGATACCAAATGTAACAACCCACCCCGAAACAGACCTAATTTCGACCCCATAAAAGCCATTGAACCTTAGGCCCATCTGAAGGTAAGCGGCTAAGTTGATAAATTTTAAACAATACACAGTACACAAAATAATCTATCTATACTTTCAGAACCTCATATCAAAATGGATAAGATATAATATTAGAAACAAATACCCATTTCGTACAAGAAAACCATTTCAGAAACTATAGGTGTTATCACCAAATCTCACAACAAGTCTACATAAAACCTCCATAATAAAGTATTTCAAAATAACATAATTTTCTGAACTGGAGACATTAAAAATATATAAAAAGCATAAATAGATAGATCACTATCACAAGTCCTCATCTCCACCTTCCTCTCCTAAATCGGCATTGTCTCCTCTAACTTATGTTTTGTAATGCGAAGTGGGTCAAAACAACAAATGCCTGGTGAATGAGATATCAGCTTTACCATAATTGTATTTGGGCAGTATTATTTACATAATAAAATATGTCTCGTGTATTTAAAAGTAAACCATATTACTAACATTAACTATAAGCCCAAAGGTCTTTCCATTTTAATTCCAAAATTAAAGCAACTACCATTTATGACGCAAGAGAAAGCAGCCAAATCACTTAATACTTTTTATTGGGAATTAGGTAGACCCTAACTATTTGATATCTATAAAATAGGCAGATCCCCGCCATTTAATGCCTAAACCATTTCTAGTCCATTTCCAAATTTTAACGTAATTATCGTTAATGATACAAAAGAGAGCACCTCCAAACCACTTAATACCATTTTATTAGGAATTAGGCAGACTCTGACCATTTAATATCTATAAAAATAGGCATGTCCCCATCATTTAATACCTAACCTAAGGCGGGTTCCTACGTGGTTCTCACTAACTTACATCATAGGAAATCACATATGGTCACTTAATACTTCTTCTAAAGGAAAGAGGCGGACCCTACAATAGCCACTTAATACCTCCAAACCCAAAGCGGACCCCTCTAAAGATTTCTTCAATTAATAGCGTAACTATGACCCATAACCCAGATCGTGACAACTTAGATTAATCCAACCATTCATAGGTACTGATAGTTAGATTGACTAGGCAAATTTATCCTATAGAATTGGAACCAACCTTGCATCCACTGGGACTATTTATTATAGGCGATGTCCCACATCAGTCCCCAAAGTTACACTGCTGGTTGCATGACTGAACTGGGCAGACTTCTATGTAACTTTAGACTGACCTCGCATCTTGTTAACCCGCCTTTTGGCAAGGCCGCGGACAGACGGGTTTAACTTAATCAACTACATGTTCGTCTGGCATTTACTATTCACGTTCGAATAGCATTCAAGAGTACTCGGCATGCACAGAGCGTTCGGCATCAAGGAGCGCTCGGCATTTAGAGGGATCGTTCGGCATTGAACCAGTGCTCGGCATTTAGAGGGATCGTTCGGCACTGAGCGAGTGCTCGGCATTAGAAGGATCGTTCGGCATAGAGGAATGTTCGACACTGGACGAGCGTTCGGCATAGAGAGATCGACGTTCGGCATTGGATGGAGTGTTCGACATAAATCTTGTTCGGCACTGGACGAGCGTTCGGCATAGAGAGTTCGTCGTTAGGCATTGGATGGAGCGCTCGGCATTAACCAACGTTCGGCATCTGGAGACGTTCGGCATTGGATGGATCGTTCGGCATCAAGGAGCATTCGGCATTGGATGGGTCGTTCGGCATACCTCACCTCGCTCGACATTGCACCTCGCACCTCCATATCTCGCACCTCCATACTTCGCACCTCCATATCTCGCACCTCCATACTCCGCACCTCCATATCTCGCACCTCCATACCTCGCACCTCCATATCTTGGTACCTCGCACCTCCATACCTCGGTACCTCGCACCTCGCACCTCGATACCTCTGTACCTCGCACCTCCCAACGTTCGGCATGAGGAGATCGTTCGGCATTCACGCCTTGTTCGGCATTCAGCGTTCGGCATCTATGGTTCGGCATATGAAGACCACTCCATTTGGGCTGAGGTACTCGGCTACAAGGCCCACCAGGGAAGTCCAACCCATCTTTGCCTATAAATAGAGAGGCAGGGGCACAGTAAAAAGGGGATCTTCTTTCTACTCTCTTACTTTCTCTTTTCTAAGGCTAAGGCAACTCTGCCATTTTGTAACTGTAATCGATTATTACAGCAATAAAAAGCAAACTTCTGGAGTGGACGTAGGCCGGAGTTAGCCGAACCACTATAAAATCTGTTGTTCTTTACCGCTTTCATTTCAGTTTTAACTGTTCTTCACATTATTACTCTCTACATATATTCTATCTCTGAGCTGTGATTGGTATTTGGTGCTTTCATCTGGATTTTGGGGTTAGTGACCAATTTTGGCACTAACACTTTGGTGCTTTCACTGAGAAATTGAAACAATCAGGAATTTTGGAGTTAGAAACTTGGATCTTAGAAAGCAATGGCAAGACCACCAACGAAGAGGCAAGCAGTGGAAAGGAGCAATCAGGAAGGAAGTCAAGCGGCATCTTCTGGAGCTGGAGAGGGTCATACATCCATCTACATAACTCGGAACGAGATGCAAGTGATGATGAATTCTATGCAAGAGCAGATGATGAAACGGCAAGAGGAGATGATGCAGGCTCTTCTTAGGCAATTTGGACAACCAGGAACTGCAGGTGCTCAAGATCATGGAGCTGGACCAGAGGAACTCAACCAACGGACAGATGGAGTGAATCAGCAGGGGGCAGCTCCCAATCAACAAACAGTTAACAATCTGGATGGACCTAGACTCGGGGGCACGCCACCAGAAGTACGTGATGAAGAATATGTACCAGAATTTCCTCGGGGACTTGGGCAGTCTGGATTAGTTAGAAACACTAGATTGGCTGACATTATCAGGCGGGCTATTCTCGGAGGTCTGACGAACAGGGATTCAGAGGGAGTTAACAAAAGTCCGTTTACCCGGAACATCAGGACAGCTAGGAATCCGTCCGATTTCAAACTACCCACTCTGGAAGTATACAATGGGAAGACGGATCCCACCGACCACTTGATGAGGTACACTAGGCATATGGAAGTGCTGGGGGCAACGGAGGAGGTTATGGCCCGATGTTTCCCCCTGTACATGACTGAAATTGCTGCTATGTGGTTCAGACAGCTGGAGGATGGATCCATTGGAACATGGACAGAACTGGTGGACAAGTTCTTAAGTCAATTTCGAGTTCACATAAAAAGGCCAAAGAACGTGATGACACTAACATCAGTCAAACAGGGGGCAGATGAATCGCTCAGGACATTCTTAACTCGATTTAATGCAGCAGTTGCCTCGGTGGATCGGCCAGATCCATCAATGGTTCTGATGGCTGCGGTATCAGGAGTTAGAGATAATTCGGAGTTCAAAGTATCGTTGGTACGGGACCCACCGTTGGATATTGGGGAATTCTTTCATGAAGCTGAAAGATTTCTTCGACAAGAGGATGCATGTTTGGACATGAGGTCACAGGAAGTAAACATGACTAAGGATGGAAGATTACTCGGCGAAAGCTCAGGTGGGGACAAGGATAAAGGGAAAAGGAAGCGCTGGGGAGAACCAAAGTTCTCCACTTACACAGGATTGAACGCAACGTTGGAGCGGATTTTCTTAGATACTCGAGATCGTCTTCCCTATCGAAGGCCATCAAGGAGGGAACCCACAGAACGTGAAAGGGCATCAGGAAGGCACTGTCTCTTTCATGACCTGGACGGGCATGATACTAACAGCTGCCGACATCTAAAGGATATAATCGAGGAGCATATAAGGAATGGTCAGTTGCGACAGTATGTCGGAACTAGGAATGCGGCAGTGGAACATGAACAGCCTCCGCCTACCTTGAACGACGAGGGCGCGAGGCCCAGGAATGGTGACCGATTGGTCATCAACTAATCTTGATGGTTTGGAATAAGTAACAAACTCCGGGCAAACGGTTAAATCACTTACTCATGTACGGGGTCGGAGATAACCCTCAGGCATGCTTTGAGATGATGGCTTACTGAAATGCCCAGGTTTGTGAAATCTGTTTTTCCTTTGACTTGGACATTTGCTTTTTCTGGTTTGGTTTTGGAGTTTGGTTTGAACTCCCTGTTTTTCTCGTTTTTCTGGTTTGAATTCTGGTTTGAATGTTTGTTTTTCGGATTGGATTTTGATTGGATTTTCTCTGGATTTTGGCTTAAAGGTCGTCGAGTATGGACTATGCTCGGCAAGGGTCCGGAGCGACCAGGATTCGGCTTAGGACTTAAGCCACGGCATTACTTGCGTCTAGGGACACTGGACCACGGTCGTCAAGTGTGGATTGCGCTTGGCAAGAACCCGGAGAGGTTAGCTCAACGCCCAGGGACACTGGGCCACGGTCGTCAGGTGTGGATTGCGCTTGGCAAGAACCCGGAGAGGTTATCTTAACGTCCAGGGACACTGGACCACGGTCATCAGGTGTGGCTTGCGCTTGGCAAGAGCCCGGAGAGGTTATGGATTTGGATATCGACCCGAAGAGGTCCTAAAGTCCCCTATTGGTTATTGGATATGGATGAAACATGGACTTTGGATATTGGACTTGAGGCTATTCAAAACACACCTTTCAAAGCAAGGCATGTTTTGGGGGGCAAGTGTTAACCCGCCTTTTGGCAAGGCCGCGGACAGACGGGTTTAACTTAATCAACTACATGTTCGTCTGGCATTTACTATTCACGTTCGAATAGCATTCAAGAGTACTCGGCATGCACAGAGCGTTCGGCATCAAGGAGCGCTCGGCATTTAGAGGGATCGTTCGGCATTGAACCAGTGCTCGGCATTTAGAGGGATCGTTCGGCACTGAGCGAGTGCTCGGCATTAGAAGGATCGTTCGGCATAGAGGAATGTTTGACACTGGACGAGCGTTCGGCATAGAGAGATCGACGTTCGGCATTGGATGGAGTGTTCGGCATAAATCTTGTTCGGCACTGGACGAGCGTTCGGTATAGAGAGTTCGTCGTTAGGCATTGGATGGAGCGCTCGGCATTAACCAACGTTCGGCATCTGGAGACGTTCGGCATTGGATGGATCGTTCGGCATCAAGGAGCATTCGGCATTGGATGGGTCGTTCGGCATACCTCACCTCGCTCGACATTGCACCTCGCACCTCCATATCTCGCACCTCCATACTTCGCACCTCCATATCTCGCACCTCCATACTCCGCACCTCCATATCTCGCACCTCCATACCTCGCACCTCCATATCTTGGTACCTCGCACCTCCATACCTCGGTACCTCGCACCTCGCACCTCGATACCTCTGTACCTCGCACCTCCCAACGTTCGGCATGAGGAGATCGGTCGGCATTCACGCCTTGTTCGGCATTCAGCGTTCGGCATCTATGGTTCGGCATATGGAGACCACTCCATTTGGGCTGAGGTACTCGGCTACAAGGCCCACCAGGGAAGTCCAACCCATCTTTGCCTATAAATAGAGAGGCAGGGGCACAGTAAAAAAGGGATCTTCTTTCTACTCTCTTACTTTCTCTTTTCTAAGGCTAAGGCAACTCTGCCATTTTGTAACTGTAATCGATTATTACAGCAATAAAAAGCAAACTTCTGGAGTGGACGTAGGCCGGAGTTAGCCGAACCACTATAAAATCTGTTGTTCTTTACCGCTTTCATTTCAGTTTTAACTGTTCTTCACATTATTACTCTCTACATATATTCTATCTCTGAGCTATGATTGGTATTTGGTGCTTTCATCTGGATTTTGGGGTTAGTGACCAATTTTGGCACTAACACATCTCTATGACTTAGTCATACTTTATATGTATACCGATTTCATACATACACTATCCTATAAAATTAATAATTAATGCCATATAAGATAACCCCTTATTATGCCTATAATTATGGATTGATTCCCATAATTATCATTAACTGCATTCCTAAGAAATTAATGTTACTTACTACCCTATTTATTTTAATTAATACGCTATAATCATTACATTATTTACTTTAATAATTCATACATTAACCTTATATACACACGCATACGAGATTTGAATAAAATATTTCTAATCACATGCAAAGAAATCGCTAGTTAATTTAAATTTCAAACTCATACAAGTCCCAAAATCCAAACAAAAGTATAGCTAATATCCTTAGCCAACTAGCTTGTATACAAAAAGAAATAATACCAAACTCATCTTATATTGACATAGTGGAATCTACCTCTTCTATTTTAAGGAAAACAAGTCTTATAATTCAAATCTTTCATATTCTATTCAACTTTTACACAAAGCACCTAGAACCGAAAAAGAGCCTATGTATGCTTAATTGACAGAAATAGGTAGTGACTACTATAATATAATAAAATTCATACTTTGCATATCATTTCTAACTTTATTTTCTTTGAGAACCTTTTTTAAACTTCAAGTGAAACCAAAAGAAGTAATGTGGAATAGATTATAAATTATCTAAATCTTAAGTACATATTTTATCCTGCTATATTAATACAAACAATTGAAATTCCAACATATTCAAAGATTGACATTTAAATAGGGAAATTTTAGGGGTTTTAGATGTTATATTTTCATTTACCAAAAGTTTCCAAGGCATACATCAGATCCAAATATTACTCAATTATAAAAATGTGAAAAACTTGATAATTCCACTCACAGAGAATTGTTTGCTTCCTAGCTGGATTTGATTCCACCATGCCTAATTTCCTTTCAGACCTTCTTCTTTTAGAATGTATAACAAAGTGAATTGTATGTAGAAATTAGATTTAGAATCAGAGACTAGAGAATAGAATTAAAAATCAAAAGAATTAAACATCGAAACCTCTTAAAATCCTAACTGATTCTTAAATCTAAAGACGAAGAAGAAGATGAGATCTAATTTATACCGCTTCCAACTCTTTGTTAGATCTTCTCTTTCTGAATATACAACAAATAGATTGTGTATAGATTAAACTAAAAATCAAAAGATAGAGAGGAGAAGAATTGGGGAATTTAATTAAATTAGAGATGAGAATTTCTTACTTGAAATTTTACTGTTTCTGAAAATCTAAGGGGAAACATTGACAGAGCTTCACTGTTGCTCTCAAAATTTTATGAAGAGAAGTGAGTAGTCTAATGGTCTATTTATAGAGGTGAGAAGAAACCAAAACCATCTCCTTTAAATAATTAAAACTGACACGTTCAACTTCACAAAACCCTAGCCACCTCAGACTCTCATCAGTCGACCGCTGGACCCACGCGGTCAATCTTTAGCGTCGATCACTGGTTATAGGCGGTCGCCCGGTCCCCTTTATTTTTGATCATATGTTTTTATATTGTTACCTTGTTTATTAATATATTAATTACTCGACTAAGTCATGTTTATCCAAATGTTTTCTTAAACATTAATCTCCAGCCAACTTTTGAAATTCAAAATTCTAACTTTTAAATTCAAATATTTGAATTTAAATTTCAAAAAACTTCAAATGTTAATAACTTCTCCGTTTGAACTTCGATTTCAACACATTTTATATGAAAATTGATCAAAAAATCAATATTGGTGCAATGGTGCAACTTCCGTGACCAAATTTTGATATTTGCAAAAATTTCATTTTTAATCTATTTTAATTATTTAACTTCTTATAAATTTTATGAGGTATTATAATGTAAACTCTACAACACTGTGTTGTATTACTCATTAAACTTATGCACTCAGATTGAGCGGTTCATTTATTCATATTTCTATCTCACTTATTTTATATCTGTGACTGATATTATATTTTATTCAATGCGCTATGAGATGTACAATTAGTTCTATGATTGATTTATTTACTTTACAACCCCTGCATCCTAAATTGGTCGAGCACTATTCCAATGCACTATACGGGTATATAGAGTACCATATATGTAGGATGGTCGTCACATTTGTTATCATTGGTTAGGTTGCATAGTCGACCTAATTTGATATAGGATCCATTAGATGTAAGGAGGGGTTATAACCTTAGAATGGACTAAGAGTATACGAGAGAGCATACTTACTATAAATTTTTTTAACACTATATAGTAATATATATAGAATATGAGTCACGTTGCATACGAGTACCATTGATGCAACTTTTCTTATAAGAGACTAATTATTTAAATTTCAAATTAAGAATGAGTTCGCATACAAGAAATGCTATTAGCAACTATGTCTCTATTATTGGAGAGGAATGGGTGGGCGGGCTACTAATCTGGATTTGTAGACATGTTCGAAACTATGATGAGGAACATGCTACAAAATGCTTATGTAGTTGCTCTGAATGTTGTTGTTGATAGTGGTGCTCAAGTATAAGAACAGGGGGCGAATTTTGCAAAGTTGAATAATGATTTTTCTAGTCTTACTGGCAAACCATTCAAAGGAATAGAATTGATTATGGAAGTGTAGGATTGGTTAGATACCTACGAGAGAATCTTTAATGACCTGGAGTTGGATGATGCTATGAGGAGGAGGTTGGATTTTCAACAACTCTAAGGAAGGGCTTTGAAATAGTAAAATGCCTTGAAGGTTGCTTCGCTCGAAGACCAGTTCACTTGGGATCAATTCATGACCAGGTTTGAGGAGAAATTCAAACTGACAACCCAAAAGTCAGTGTTATTCAAGAAGTTTGTAGACATTAAATAGGGAGACTTATCTGTCTTTAACGATGTGGTTGAGTTTGATGCTTTGTGAAAATATGGGATGCCTTTCACTAACACCCCGTTATAGAAGAATGAGAATTTTCTCATGGGCTTGGATGATTATCTAGGAGAGAAGCTACTGGGATACATTAACGAGTATTTTGAGAAGCTCAATGAGAAGGCTCTCCGACATGAGAGTCTGTACCCAAAATCTAAGCCAATTGTTGTTCTAAAAAAGTGCCAAAGCCGAAAATAGGTAGGGAGGCAAGTAGAAATGGAAAAAAAGAGAGACCGGTTCTAGAACAAGGATGCTTGAAAAAGGCCATGTGGAACCCTGTTTGTTATAACTATAGCGATCAGGGTCATCTGAGTAAGAATTGCCAAGCTAAAGGAAAGAAGTGTTATAAATTCAACAAGGCGGGGCATATGCAGAAGACTGTTCTGGACTAGTGAAGCAAACGCAGATTGTGAAGGCATATACATTAGATGTTGTTCTGACGTTGTCAAGTTCTCCCTTGACGAAAGAAAAAGGAAAGAGTATCACTATCCAATATATGGTTTTAAATAATGATGTTCTTATACATGTTTTATTTTTTGATACTGATGCTTTACATTCCTTCATGTCTAATGACTTGGTGGATAGATTAGGATTGAAACCTGTAATTGTTGACTGACCTTTGGTAGTGACAAACCTAGTTGGAGGCTCCACCGGTCTGTGTATGGTTTGTCGTAGTTTGGTCGTTTCACGTCATGGATGTTCTTTTTTTTATTGCTTTGTTTAGAGTTTTGTAGGGTTCAGTATTAATTTAGGATGGACTAGCTAAGGAAGTTTGTAGTAGTGGTGGATTATGGGAAGCTATATGTGACAATTGGGACTGAGGATGGAAAAAAGGTAGAGTTAGGCTGCCAACCGAAGGATGGGGTTATGGTTAGCTTTCTCTATTTGCTAAAGGTCCTACAGGATGAGTTGGCATCTATCCGTCATTAGAGAGTATCCAGACATATTCGAGGAGGCGATCGGATTACCGCCACACTGGGAAATAGAGTTCCACATAGATTTAGTAAAAGACACCAAACCATTAGTTATACCTTTGAGGTGTATAAAAAGAGCAGAACTAGAGGTGCAAGTGAATGACATGGTGAGGAAGGGGTTCATTTTATAAGTATATCTAAGTGGCGTGCACCTGCGGTGTTCGCTAGTAAGACGGTTGACTCTTTTGAGGCCGTGTGTTAATTACCGTGAGCTAAACCAGGTGATATAAAAGAAAAAGTATCCACATCTGCATATTGATGACCAGTTCGATTAGCTCCATAGTGCAAAGATATTCTCTTAGTTAGACCTTACGATGGGGTTTTATTAGTTGAGAGTAGGAAAGGAGAGTGTGACGATTATAGTGTTTCATATGCCTTCTAGATTTTATGAATTGTTCGTTATGCTATTGGGGCTAATCAATAGGCTGGCATACTTTGTTAATTTATAGGTCGTGTCTTTAGTGATCGGCTGAATAAGTTTGTGTTGGTGTTCATAGATAATATTCTTGTCTACTCTTGGATGGAAGAGGAACACAAGATACATTTAAGGATTGTGTCTTGATGTGTTGAGGAGACATCGACTAAAGGAAAAGTTTTTGAAGTGTCACTTTTGGAGGGAAGTGAGATTCTTGGGTCATGTTTTTTTAGAGCAAGGCATTGTTGTAGAACCCACGAAGGTGGTAGCATTTCAAGATGGAAACCAACCCAAGAACACTTTGGATGCGAAGAGTTTCCTTGGACTAGCGGGATATTATAGACATTTTATCAAGGACTTCTCAAAGGTTACAACACCATTGACAAATTTGACGAAGGAAAACTATACTTTTGCATAGGATGTGAGGTGCGAACATGTGTTCGTAAGTTTGAAAGAGAGGTTGACAAGTGCGCCTTGTTGAACATTCCGAGTGGAAATGAAGAGACGACGATATGCGCAGATGCTTGTGGTATCATATTGGGTGTGATATTGATGCAAGGAGGTTAGGTTTTTGTATATGCTAGTCGGTGGCTAAAACTTTAAGAGAGAAAATGTAACGATTCAGAATTTTATCACTTTAATTGGTAATATTTAATTAATTTTTAATATTTAAATAATTGATTTTATAAGCTAAAGTAACTCATTTTTATTACTTAATAATGATAGTAAACTAATTTTGAAATTTTGTTTTACAATAATAAGTAGTTCGAAGAAAAATTGAAAATGTGATCAAAAATCGTTTTTCAGATTTTCGACTTCTCATCAAATGAAATTGTTGCAACGTTGTTGCACACATATGCACACATATTAACAACATATAATAACAAGGCAAATATTACCAAAGGAATTAATTAAAGTAAAGGGTCCTTAAGTACTTTTAAAAAGTAATTAATTAAGGTAATAAAGTAAGGAATACTTTTCTTTCTTATTTTATGTGCTAAAGTACTAAAGTACAAAAATTTGTGTACGCTGTAAAAAGGAAAAGAAGTGTCATCATGAAAGCATGTGCTTGCTTTGGAAAGGAGGAAAGGTGTACAGAAACGTAAGGGTAAATATAAGTAATTTTGTGAAGGGGTAGTTAAGTCATTTTGGCAAAGCGTAAGGAGTGTAATTTTCTATTTTTCAAAGTCTATATAAGTACATACATAGCTCTTCATTTCCACTTTACATTTCTTTTCCACTTTCTCCTTCTTGTTTTCTTACTTCTTCATTCTCTTCTTTCTTCAAATTCCTAAGACCAATTCAAAGCAAAACAGCTTATTTTCTCCTCCAAACTTTAATATAAGCCATAAATCAACATAGCTAACACCACCACCATCACAAAATGTATACTTTATCACCAAACCCCACATTTTCTACGTAGGCCGAGCACCCTAGGGGTTTGAGGGGCATTGACGTGAGCTATTGGTGGATAGGGAAAGGCTTGGTTGAGCTTGCAAGGGGAGTAAGTGATGTGGAGGTGTTTGTTTGCTTGTAGGGTGGAGTCTTAGCACTTTGTCAAAGCTTGATCTAGAGTCAAAGCGGGATATCTCATTTTAAAATAGCTTTAAAAATTGACAAATATTTATAAAATATAAGTTGTTATTTATATGGTTTATACTTGCGTATATTGCTTGTTTGTATTTGATCCTCGCTTGAAAGCGGATGGCATAAATAACCATTGTTTGCAGACGACTAAAGCAAAGGAAGTCGGAGTGTTCCGTAGTGAATAGGTCACGATGGAAGCACTTCGAAGAATAAATTTTTTATACAGGGATCCTAAAGGATTCCCGCCTAGTTGATTTTCGTTTACATATTCGTTTTATGTAAATGTTTGTGCAAGTGGAAACTGAATGTTGCATAGTTATTGTCGACCTACTTGTTATTGGTTTTACGACAATGAAATCCTATGTTTTCTTTGAAGTGGTTTACCACTTTGTTTTCTAAAAGTAACTTGAAATTTTTTCTGTTTTGTTTTCAGATCCTTTTGCGAAGGAATTGAGTGGTTCATAATATAGAAATAAAATGGAGTTTAAAAGTTATTTTGTAAGGACCCGTATTTTTAGCTATTTTAAATTATTAAATTTAATGAAATTATCAAATAAAAATGGTTAGAAAATAAAATTTTAATGATTTTGAATGTAAGTATTGGATATGAACTTGAATAAAAATTTAAAATAAACTAATTTCGAAGTTTTGGCGATAACGAGATTGAAATGATATTATATATGTTAATTGGGTTTATAATCAATAACTAAAGTTGAATAATAATTGTGAATTATTTAGATAGAAATAAAATGATGTTGATAATTAAAATTCGTTGAAAAATCCAATATTGAAATTTGTTGAATATTGAACAATTAAATTTTTAAATAAAATATCGGGAAATTATTTGAATAATTGAATAACAAGAATTGAATAACTGTAAAATAAAAATAGTTGTTCTGTTTTTTGAATTTGTTTTAAAAGTTAAATCTTATCAGTTCATTAACTTATATTTCAAAAGATGGTGATCTATTGAATAATCAAAATTGTTTAAAATTCAATATTGCCATTATTTGAATAATTGAATTTTGAATTAAATATGATTAAAAATGATGTTGGAAGTTGATTTAAATTTTATTTAAACAACAATGTAGATTGTTAATATTTAAAATTGGATTTAAAAATGAATAACTAAAAATTGGAAATTTTATATTATAATCGAGACGTTAAAATAGCGATCTGGGGCACAGTCTCGGATTTCAACGAAACTAGTTCCATTAGATCCATAATAGTGTATTATTATCAGATTTCAAATTTCGTAGCGTTTGGAGTTATCGTCTGGTCGTACGGGATAGAAACGCATTGAGTTTAGTATCGAAAATTTAATATTTTTATTGGGTTCAAAAATCTATCTTCCGCATACGATCGAATTGGGCCACGAAACATGTTCCATTGTGTTCAGAATAGGGGTAAAACATTAAAAACGCCAGGCGACACGCTTCGTTTGGAGTTCCTCCGAAATTAGTTGAAAATAATATTAAAATAATATGTTTACACTTATATATACGCGCAATCCTCAAACCCTAGACCAAAAAGAACGCAGCCGCCTCTTCTCTTTTCTATGGCCACAATCTTGTAACCTTCCTCCCCTATTTTCTCCACATCCATCAACTTTTAACAAAATCTTCGAACTGGAAAATCGAAGAGCTCGTCGTGCTTGCCAATCCAACGGTGGCGATCAATTTTCATAACCTCGTTTGGTCGCAGTTCGCTCGAGAAGGGTACGAGTTCATTTGCATTTTTCAATGCAACAGGGGAGCCAAGTTTCAAGGGGCTCTGGGCGTTGATGGAGTGGGTAGTGCTTTTCGAGATGATAGCATCTGATCGTCGTATGGACGAGCATGGAGGGAGCGGCCAAATAATGTAGGAGGCAGTCGTGGGTTTCGTTGTTCTTGGAGAATGCAATTTGGAAGGGAAGAGTCATGCGGCTCTGATCTTGTCTCTGATAATGGATGTCCTGGATTTCACTAGGTTATAAAAAAATTGAGAATTTAATTATATAATAAAATCGCCAATCTTATAAATATCATAACTATTTCATACGAGGTCGGAATTGGATGAAACAAGAGGCGTTGGAATCGTGGCGATGAGCACTACGTCATGGAATAGATTTGGAGTCATTTGGAGCTAGTTAAAATTTTAGGTTAAATCGAACGTCGTTCGATTTGATTTAAATTGAAAAATCAAGGTGAGTCTTTTATAACGCTCACACATACTATAATATTTTTATGATAGTTAAATTTGAAATTATGACGTGATAAGAATTTATCGGTCGTTGTTTGATAAATTTAATTGTCATTGAATTAACCATTAAACATTAAAATTGACAGTTGAATTTGAAATAGGAATTTAGTTTCCAATAAAATACCGGATATTAATAACTATGAAATTGTTGGGAATTATATTGACTGTTTGGACGATTGATTGTGATGTATGCCAATTGATTGATATTTGGATGATTTAGATGTTTATTTATTCTGATATATCCTATTATCACCCTATATGTTATTTACAGTATATAAACTGTATATTGAATCATTTTGAATAAATTAAGAAATAGGTTGAAATGATATATACCTATGACACTGTGATTTGGGTTGAAATGATATATATCCACCCCTGAAATTAAACTAAAATAACTGATCACTTGGCCATAGGACAGAAAATTATATACGGACATCGGATTGGTTAAATTAAATGATTCTAAAATTTTTGACTTGAAATTATTTAAATGGATTTGAATTAAAAGGAATAAAAATCAAATTTATAGAAATCAAATTATTTTTGAACTTGAACCCTGAATGTTGAAACTTAAATTTGGTAATTGAAATTGTTTAAATAATCAAAGTTGAGATTTCGAAGTTATAATCGAAATATAATTTGAATTTTTGAAAATCGATTTGTTTTAAAAGATTGAACTTTTATCCAAACTTTGAATATTACTGAGTAAAAGTGATATAAAAATGATATTTCAAAATTGAGCTCGGAATTGAATTATATTTGAAGATTGAGATTTTAAACTGAATATTGAAGGATAATTTGATTTAAATGTTTTGAAACGATAATTTGGAAATCGAGCTCGAAATCGATATAAATTGAAATTGAAGTTGAATTTATTCGATTTGAAAGTGAAATTGAATTAATTTGAAATCGAAGTTGAGATTGATTTGAGTTGAAATCAAAATTGAATCGATTGAATGGTAATTGGAATTGATTTGAATTGGGAGGTTGGAATTGAATCGGTTTGACTTTGAAACTATTTTCAAATAAATTATTTAATATTTAACTATTTAAAGGATATCTTCGTTAATATACAAATTATTTTGGTTTTCCAGATTATTTTGCTATATAAACCACTTTAATACTTAAACTATTTTAACCACTTAAACTATTTTTGACTATTTTAACCATTTAAACTATTTTAATTATTTAAACTATTTTAAAACTATTCAAACTATTTTTCAAAAAATTCATACTGGTTAAGGAGAGAATGTTTATTTTAAATCTTGGATTTAAATGCGAATTAGGTTAAAATGAAGTTATAATCCAAATGGAAATTTGAAAAAATTTTGGAATCGAAATTTCGATATTGAGGCGAAAATGTTTTTGAAATGAAATGGTATATTTTGAGTAAATATGATGATTTCGAAATGGATTTGATTTTGAAGTGAATATGATATTTTGATATCAAGTATGAACCGTTTCGAAATGTAAAAGTACCAACCGGCATGTAAAACAACGTTTGGTTGTTAAAGACATTTGGGCTGGATACGGGCATACTCTCTGTCGATACCGAAACCATTTAACAACTGTGTACGTGGAGGAGACTCCAGAATGAAGTGGTTGGATTTGGCGTCGTTTGCTGCATTTGAAGAAAGATAACGATGATGGATTAGCCTGGCACTTGTGCCAATTTGAAATGACTAAAACAAGAGTCGTACCGACCAAGTGGGTTAGCTACCCCGAGTGGACGCACTTCTTTGTATTACCATCATTTACATTGTGATGATTGGTGCGCACCCTCCAAATTTTGGGAGTGTTGGACGCGGTGGGCGATCATAGCTATGATGCGTTACCAATAGCCGAGAAGGGTAAACTGGTAGTATCCTACCTTGGACATTGCCTCACGTGCGTTGTCATACTTTTATCCCTAAACGAGACCCATACAATTTTAGTTTAGTATTGTCGTATCACGGCGCATCTATGACTACCGACGTTCTACTGGTGGTGCCAAATGCAAACTATACGCCAATGCTTAAAAATTCGTTAGGGGGATTAATGTAAAGCCTTAACGCTAAGAAAAATATTTATATTACCGACTAGACATTATATATATCGTATTCTACTACAAATAAATATTTTGACGGATCCTTAAGAGATGGAAAATCCTGTAACATCTCTTGAGTTATTGCACGCACGTTATACACCGGATAGAAGATGTGAAATCCTCTAAGCATCTCTGACGCTACTACACTCATGTTATATTCCATATCGATTTGACTTACATAAGGATATTTTAGTCCTGACTCGAGTGTTTTCACTTTTCATTGCGCTCGGGTCAGCCCTGAGTTTTTCAGCTTATGGAAGATTTATTCTGGAGGAAGAAGACGATGATTCAGTATACTATTACTATTACTATTTCTGCATTATGTTGTCTGCTGCATTACTTTATTTATTCCTGATGTATTTATAACTCTGATAAATGTTGTATTGAATATAATCAAATGTACAATAGAAACAGCTCCATGAACTGTTTATTTGATTATTATATTTTATCGTTCCGTTCCGATATTCTGTGTTTGTTTCTTCTTCTGTTCTAATTCTTCTTAATTAACCCAATTGATTATCTATGTTCCGGATTGTTTAAGTTGGACATGTGTGGATTAATGTCGATTTAAACCTTCTGAAATGTGGGTCGTCACAGTTAGTATCAGAGCTTTAGTTTAGCGATAACCTTAGCTTTGTGGGGTAACTCATTAGAGATAGGGTCAGTAGCACCCTAGAATGAGTTTGAGTGTTTTAATAGATGTGAGCGCGTATTTGTTAATGATATGAAATTGTTTTATATTGTGTTGGTTGATTTGTTGAGCGGCTTATGGATTCTACTCAATACGAGTAATTAACGTTATTGATAGGGATCTTTGAACACTTGAACAGGACAATTCGACATAATATCGTTTTGAAATGGGGTAAATGAAATAATTTTACCCTGATTATATTTTTATATAAAGGAATAATTTTCATAAATTATTATGGTTTATATAACTTGTTTGGTTGTTAGGAATGATAAAATTGATTAATATCATTAACTGGTTATTGTGTCTTAATAAACGAGGTTTATTATAAGATAAACAATCATAAAACAATTTGTGAAATGTTTTAAGAAGTGAAATTATGTAAGTATAATTTATAAATATGATTCATAAATTAAAATGGATTTAAATTGGGGAGTTTTTGAATCTAAGACCTGGGAATTTTTGAAAGTGGTTTTCAAAGTTTGGGAAATAAGTGAGGTTAGTTGGAAAGTAATTATGAAAAATAATTTTTTAAAGGGATTTTTAAAGGAATGAATTCAGTACTCCCCTCTTCTGTCGTTGGAAACTAATTTCGGTGATGACTGTGCAGTGTCATCGACGTTCATTTTTGAGTCACAGAGTGTGGGAGACTTCTGAGAAGCTTTACTGTGATATTGTTTTGACAAACAGATTTTGGTTTAAACTCCAAAAGTATGATTTGATATATAAAAGAGATAAGTAAATATACTTATTTCAAATGATTTGAAATGTACCCGGTGTTTAAATTTTTAAGTCATGTTAATTAATAATCTTCAAATTATTTGAATAAAAATGAAATATTTGAATAACCAGAACTTATAAAATAAGATAATTAAGAAATCTAAGCTAAATTTTTAAGAAACTTTAGAGTAAAATTGAAAGTAAAGAAAAATTAAACAAGTTAAAATTGTGAACAATCTAATTAAGTAAAATTAATACGATTAATTTGTATAATATCAAATTGCATTCTAATAACATATAATAAGACTTACCAAATGTTAAAAGTTGAAAATGATGTTTTGGATATGTAATGGGATATTATACAAGTAAACAAAACTCAAAAGTAATTAAAATGTACATAAATGGAAATTTGGTTGTAATGATAAATGTTGTATACTTAAGTATATTATGAAACGATTAATGACTAAATGGAATAAGTAAGTGGAACCTAAGAAAGTAGACAAATGAAATAAATAGTATCCTTGTAAATTGGTTATAAGGTATAAATTGCAAAGAAATATTGAAATTGAATTTGTAACTTAAGAGATAATTGGTATTGAAAAATACTAAGAAATTAAGCAATGTAAATTATAAATTTGAATGATAATTGTGAATAATTGAATGCAAATGAAGTAAATGTAAACAAAAGAATTTGGTGTAACTAAGAATCAATAGAAATAAATATGTAAGTTGTACGTATATTATTTTATTCGCATAACGATTTGATCCAGATTCGAGTATAGAATTTCGAGATAATTTATATCGATCCGAGTTAGGATTTTTAACTCGATTCTCGACGGCGAACCATGGATATGGATTTTTGATTTGATTCTGGAATTCTCTATCATAGTATATGGTTATGCAAGGAGAATGATGGTTTCTGATCAACGAACCAGATCTGAGTCTGCACTAGAGAGTCGTGTGAACGATACTAGCTTGGAAGTGAAATTGTGTGATCGAGCGAGCGATCAGATTTGATATTGCGTGCTTAAGTAAAGCAAATATTGGAAATTTAAAATGCAAAATATAAAATGATTGTAAATTATATGATTGGATATCATTGCTAAATAAGATGCAGGTATTTAAAATCAAGAAAAATTTGGATTGGCCGACAAAAAGGTACATGTTTATTTTGTCATTGGATTTGATGGTTTTATGAGTGAGCCACTTGGATTTTGTTTTTTTTGTTGGTTTGGGGCCTGTAGTGGCATTTTGTAATTGGTCCGATCTAGCCGCGCAAAGGAGACTCTGCCAAAATTTTCCGTAAATCCGGGTGTTTGTAATAGCCTGAAAATTTCAACCATTCGCATCCATACATGTCGGATTTGAATTGCTCAAAATATTAGATTGTTAATTTAAATTTGGCAAATCTCAGCATATACAGTAAATAAAGAAAATCACAGAATCATAAACACAGAGTAATATAACAAAAATGCAACGGAAATAAAGGAATAGTAGTTCATGAAGCTACTATATATATAACACAGTTAAACAAGATACAATAGAAGTCACGAATACATAGATGTCTCAACACAAGAGTCAAATACAAAATCTGAATACATCACTGGAATCAACTGAATAACTGAAAGCTGGATAGATAGTTGGATCTCCAAGCGAAGCTCCAACTCCAAAGGCGAGTCTCAAATGCTGTATCACTCAGTCTGACCCGAGCGTAAATCAAAACACAAAACACTCGAGTCAGGATTAACATTCTTATATCAATAAATCCAACTCAAGTGAAATATCAATTGAAATACTAGTAACTCAAAGGATGTTTGGGATAACCATCCTCTAAGGATCCGTTAAACTATCTACTATGTTATAATATACGCTATTATAATAATGTCTATAGTAAAGTAAACTATTAAAATAGCGTTAAGGCGTTACCCATATCCCCCTTAACACATTTTATATATTCCCATAGTCTATACAGTACTGTAATCTCCCCCGTAATGGGCGTCGTCAGAGGGCACTCCATATGTATGGTACAAAACAAACTCGTAGAAGGCGCGCTAGGGAGGTGACACGACACAACTAGGCAATGCCAGGGTAGATATACCAATTACACTTCCGGGCCAGTGGTAACGCATAGCAGCCACTACCGCCCACCTCGAGCCACACTCCTGAAATCCGAAGGTGCACACCAAATCAATCACACAGTAATAGAATGGCATACGATGGAGTGTGTCCGATCAGAGGAGCTACCTCATTAGCCCGTCAATTGCTCATGTTTTAGCCACCTTATGCCAACTCACAGGAGTCGGAACCACGTATATACCTCATATAGGATCGTCGCCACCATCCTACTTCATTATGGAATCTCCACCGCGCACACAGCTGTTAAAGTGGTTTTCGGTATCGACAGAGAGTATGCCCATATCCGATCCCGGTCTCTTTAACAACTAATCGTTATTATAACACCGTGGTCATTTCAAAATAGTTTACTTCAAAACCAAAATATCATTTTCATTTTGGAAACCAAATCAATAAGATATCATTTCACTTCAAATAAATCCATTTCCAAAAATCATATCACTTTCCAAAGTTATAATGCTTCCGAAAACATAGTCTTTAAAAATCAAAACACTTTGGAAATCACAGCTTTAAAATCATAGTATTTTGGAAATCATAACACTTTGAAACTATAGCATTTTTTGAAATCATAACACTTTTGAAATTACAGCATTTCCTTTAAACCGTT
Source organism: Allium fistulosum (assembly GCA_030737815.1). Taxonomy (NCBI): domain Eukaryota; kingdom Viridiplantae; phylum Streptophyta; class Magnoliopsida; order Asparagales; family Amaryllidaceae; genus Allium; species Allium fistulosum. Next base: position 48,492,169 of record CM060906.1, read on the forward strand.
TAGATATCAATAATAGTATATAAATAAAATAGTTTACAAAATAAAATAATTTATATAAAATAGTTATAAGTTAAAACAATATATATTAAAATAATTAGTATAATTAAAATAGTTTATATTAAAATAGTTTATAATAAAATAGTTATATTAAAAATAGTTATATTAAAAATAGTTATATTAAAAATAGTTTATAAAATAATATAAAATAGTTTTAAATAAAATTTAAAATACTTAAAATAATAAAGATAGTATCCACAACTTTCACAAATCGATTCAAATCAACTCGACTTCCAAATTCAACTTAATTCAATCTCAATTCATAAATTTCAACTCAATTCAATTTCTCAATAAACCATTTCAAATTATCGATTTTCAAATACATATTTGAACCATAAAATAAGCCATTTCAATTTCAATATATTTCAAAGCTTTAATTATTCAATATTTCAAAACTAAATTCCATAATTTCATATATATATATATATATATCAAATTCACTTTACTATTATTAGTTTTGCAATATTCACTAAATAAATTCAATATCATTTAAATAAAATCCCAACTTTCAAATCTCTAAATATTTCTTTCAATTTATGTAACTTGAAATATTCATTTTAAATCATCTTAAACCAAAATCAAGTTATAAAATCATATCTTTTAAAAACCCCAAATTCCATAAGTTCAGATAGATTTAATTAAATATAATTCTTAATTAAATACAATTTCAAATCTATCTTTCAACCATAATTTATTAAATCATTTCAAAATATAATTTAAATAAATACTTAAACATATATATATCAACTTTAATAAATCTTTAAAATCAATATTTATTTTAAACCATATATTTCTTTTCAAAACCATAGAAATCATTTTCAATATATATATATAGAGAGAGACCAACGGTGTCTTTATATAATTTTCTATCCTATGGTCAAGTGATACAGATATTTATCATTTCAATACGCAATTTAAATATATATACGGGTATATATTATTTCAACCCACAATCCCAAATTCAATTCAATGAAAATCGCTTGGGTTTATCATTTCAACCCATAACAATTTTCTCCTATTCTACAGATCGTTCGGGTATGTATGATTTCAACCCATAGTTAATTCTATACTAACAGGGAACTTGCAGAGTGATAACAGATATGATAATAATATAACATGCATATATCATCAATATAAAATAACTGATAATGGTGTTAGATGTCATAGGTGAACAGATATGAACAATAGCATATATAACAATGTAAATAACTAACAAAAGCATATTTCAATTGAAGTTCCAATTGAAATCAAATTTAATAAATATAAGAACATTAATCGTGAGTGATTGCTTACCTTTCGGGGCTAGAGAGAATAGGAGAGGACACAAATACGAACACAGATACAGACACTGAAATTGAGTCATGAATCCAAGTAACGCTAGATGGACACGATTCGATGAATGAACTAGCACGACGGACAAAGCTGATAAATGGGAAAACGACGAGGACTAATCAGAATCAGTTTTGATATAACTGAGGATACATACATTATATATATAGATATATATATAAATCCAATATTTTAGTTTAAGACAACTATTAATAATATAAAGATTTTTAAACCATTATTCTTAAACTCAAATATTGAAAATCAAAGATATATATTTTAAAACCCATACTTATATCTACTTACCAATATAAATGAATATATGAACATATATACAAACTCACATTCATATTATATTTGAAATTTATATTAAACATATGAAAATCACAACATATCATATATATATATACAAACCTACACTATGTACAATAAGTACTGTATATACGACTTAGCACATTAACATATTTCAATCAAAGCTTCAAACTAAATATATATAATCTTTTATAATTTCACATATATACCACTACACCAAAAAAGTAATTTTGCCACGGGAGCCGTGGCTAATTAATTTTGCCACTGTTCTGAGCCGTGGCAAAATTGGCAGTGGCAAATATTTTGCCACGGCTCTAGGCCGTGGCGAAATAAAATTTTGCCACAGCTCTAGACCGTGGCGAAATACAATTTTGCCATGGTTCAGAGCCGTGGCAAAATAAATTACTACAGGAATAAAATAAATCCCACGGTGACACCCCACTGCATTCAAAATTGAAACTATTATTGCAGTTGCACTCAAATTTAAGCATACCAATTTACTACAGGAATAAAGCTAAAAATTTAGCTAATTTGAGATACAATCAAACAAACAAAACAAGTACAAGTCACCCGCTAAAAGAACTACCCAGCAAAACTAAAAGGTTACACAGAAAATTCATCGAGGATTCAAATGCATCATGTTCAAATCATTGATCAATATCAAATACATTTGTAACATAAAGCAAATATTTTAAATAAACCAATTTCAATTCAGAAATAATAGAACACCGATATCGAACTGAACAAAAATAGCTTATGTTCCATACAATAGAAAAGCAAAGAAAATCTACAGCCTTCTTCCTCTCCTACCGCCCTTCCTGTGAGTGCTATCAGTTGGGATAGGCGTCACATCCTCTGCACAATCATTACAAATACATGAATTGACTTGTCAAACAGAAAAACAAAGCAAACATTTAATTAAATTCTAACAAAGATAGGTCTCTAAAATAAGCATTCTGCGGATTTCAGTCTATCTAATGCATAAACAAGGACCAAAAACATTTTAGGTCACAAAGTGGTAAAATAATGGATAATGAACTAGGACCAAAGACATTTTAGCTTCTTGTAAATAAGTTACCTCAGTAACCACTTTGAACTAGTGTAGACACCTAATTTATAGAATATATGCTCATTCAAATGATACATATTCAACATTTATTTTAAATTAACCAATCTATTATTTGATATAAGAATTTGCACTATACTTGTGTTAACAGAAAACTGACTATATTTTGTTAGTAAACCATAATTTCTAGTCTTACTTCTTTACTAAACGCATGTTAATAAGCATATTGTGCCTACACTAAACGGTGGAAATATTTACAAAATAAATCCATTTTGGAATGCAGATATAGCCATTAATAAATAAATGGTCCAACAGAACATTTATCAACCTTGATCGAACATAATGAAAACCTAAAAGCACAAACTTAAAAGAATAAGTTTGATGTCATTCCGTTTTCAAAATAAGAAAACATTTGTCATATATATACAGAAACCCCGATACCCAAGAAATCATTTAGTTTTCAAAATAAGAAATACTAGGTACTTTCAAATACAAAGTAGAAATTCAATTATTTTCGAATTACAAAGTTGTACAAAGAGCTTTTAAACTAAAAGTACTCTGAAATGCAAATGCTTTCAAAATACAAGTACAAAATAATTTATTTTTGGCTGACCAAATCAATTATCTTTAAATTACATGTTTAATGTGTACTGTATTATATAAAACTAGGAAACATGCATGTATGTACTTTGATTATCCATTTTTTACTAGAAATTTTAAAATTGCCAAAGTATAATAATACATACATACCTGCTTATGGCATTACAAAAACTGGGAAACGTGCATGTATGTACTTTGGTTGCAATCCAAATGACCAAGACCACCTGCAACAAACAATTCTTGATTGTATCAGCTTCAGAAATGCTTACAGAACATTAATATATTTTTGACTATTATTTTGACTATTCAAAAATGTCAAATTATTTTTGACTATTCAGAGCAGTGAGAAAATAACATTAATACATGAGTTTTTGCAGTTGAAAACTGGCAAGTGCATACCGATCAAAACATTAAAAAATGCAATTTACAATGGCAATACAAAAACTTAATAGAGCGTATTTTTTAGTAGATGTTAGACAAATTAAAATTAAACTATAGAACTCTAAAATCCCATATTAGCACCTCACTGAAAACAGCACCCAAAATATATTGGATGGATAAGTAAGGAATTTAGGTGAAGATATTATTAGAAGTTCGATTTACATTAATATGCTTACGGAACTTCGTATGTGTTTTGTTTGAGAAAATAAGAAGAAGAAAGGAATGCATACCGTAATTCATATGCTCTACTCTATAGTAAGAGATTGACTTTACTTTTCAGTCAAAACAAGTTGCCTTGTGTCATTTTCCAAGTGGATAATTATATTTTAAATGAAAAGGTAAGAACACACAACTGCCTTTATTAACATGTCTTAAAAAAATCACAAATAGCACAAAGATTATTTAACAGAGTAGAAGCTTCGTCGGTATTTTTAAAAACCATTACCCTGTATACCACTCAAATTGTACACATGTAAAAAAAAGGCTTTTATAAGCACATCGGTATCGTGTCTCTTTTGAACATTTTATAAATTAGTATTTGACATTTGAAATGGCAAAGTTTACATGCTTTGAAAGGGAGAACTTGAATCTTACATATAACTGTTCATTACAGTATGATCATGTGGCATGTGTTATGAAAATATGGACTATATGATTAATAATTATATGATGTGGAAAATGTTTGATAAAGTTGAATAGTTGGTTTCAATTGGTCATTATTCCATTCAACAGGCAAACTGAATCATATGTACACTGCAAAAATGTATGCCACATATTGTTTTGCTGAAATGTGGATTGTCCTGTATACTCTGGCTTTATGGACTGAAAAGAAAAGTTCATCATAAATGCTTATTTACATCATAATACCGTATTGAATTTGACCCGGGTTTCCAAAAAGTGGTGGTGGTATTTACCCAAAATAGGCTCTATAATCCTGTATGCAAAATGGATAGCTAATGATCCCATGTAATCCTATAGGGAAAGGATATGCAGTGTATCCTTCATTGGGAACTATAGTAAGAGTTATTAGCTATCATATTATGAAGAAACCTTACAATATTCATTTTATGATTACGCCTTAGGTGAATTTAAGTGAGATACTAAAAGCTGGTGGTGTCAATTTCAAGAATATTGTTAAGACAACCTTCATGTAAATATTTATAAGTTTGATCTTTATACATAGCTCCAGTAGAATCTGTTATGATAAGTAATTTACATCCACATTTCACTAAGTTTATTTTCATATTATGGGTTGGTTAGCATCGACGATTTCCAAAAGGTCAATGATATTTATAAGAATGTAAGTTTTATTCACTACATAAATCACATATGATATATTGAGATAATAATTTGAGTTTCAATAGTATTGTACAGATATATCCAAACCATACCCAGCACGTGCATCTTTTCAAGTTGGTTTGCCATTGAGAGCTAATGTTGAGATTGATCTTGTTCCTGTGTTAGATTAATACACCAAAAATCATTCATTTGACAAATAGTAGTTAATTTATATCAGAAATAAAGTCTGTAATGGCAAATTGAGTTTCCCTTTTAAGATATACATGCCGATGATTGTATTCTACTTTTCTTTATATAAAAAAATATTACTTGGTAATTATTTCTTTAAGTTATCGTGTCTTAGTGGTGTGGGCGATTATGGCTCAGTTTTCCACTCAATTATAAAAGTTCTAACAATGTGTAATCGCAATATTCTAAAATTTTATTAGCATTTAACAAAAGTCAACGATAAATTATGCAAGTAAACATAAATTATCTATTATGATATCATGATCAAGTACTGTAATGCAGTAGTCAAACAACAATAGATGCAAGTAAGAAATGCAAACAACAAACGTGAAGAGTGGATTACTTTACTTTTGAGCTGCATAAGTAATACATTAGTAACTTACACGGTATTTAAGGCTTGGGTCAGAAAATTTTGTTGTATATATGTGTACATGTATATTGCAATTTGCAATTTTCAATTTGAGGTCTCATGCTCTTTACTTCTTTTCATAGTGAGATGAGCAAACTCTGGGTAAAACCAAATAAACCAATCAAACCGGTTTATTTCGGTCGGTTTGGTTGAAATTAGATTGATTTACCATTGGCCCGTAAAATAATTTAGTTAGGTTATTTATTTAATGAAATTATCCGAACATTTATTATATTATTAGAATTACTAATGTTATAATGATTTTTGGTTTAGTTTAGTGGTCTATATAAATTTTATTTATCATATTTGTGTCCAAATTACTATTCGCAAACATTGCAATTGGGTGATCATATGATTTGATGTTGTTTATTTGCATACCTCTACATCAAAATATTCGCAATCAAACAAAACACCATGAAATAAAACAAAATAAAATACCTTACCACTAAATCAAATCATAAGAAAGAAGTATGAATCTTTATACCTATCGAAAACAACAGCAAGAGTATCGAAATTAGCAGCCTCCTCCAAGAAGAACTTAAGCTCAGCAGCCCTCTTTGCAGTCCCAAATCTAGATAATGAAAATAACTATTAATGATAAGTGCACATATACACATGTATATGTACCCACACACAATCATCAATTCGGTGGATTAACTTTACTCTTGAAAGTATTCTTCCTTTACTCTTAAAATTATTCTTCCACCTAAACAAATTCTGATTTCATCATAATATTCATGCAAAAGTGGCACCGCTTTAAATATTATGTTTCACTCTCATTTATGTTTTAGATTCATGATACTAGAAATATCAACAACAAATATATGAATCATTTCAGTGTACTAAATAAATAGTAAAAGGGATAACTAGGTGTAATTTACTTTAGCCCCTTATCATAGTAGGAGTGGCGCCATTTCACAAATCCTTCAATGCAAGTTTTCTGATTGTAGACCAACACAGAAGAGGTAAGGATCCATTTTTATAACATTTAGAAATGCATCTTTTTTTTCCCTTTAGAAAAGCACAAATAAAAAACTATAAGCTTAATTCTTATATTTTTTACATGTATGTATCGGTATAGCTAACAATGTGGACTGAAATATGCTGTTATTATACATGTATATATTGTTTCTTTAGTTAAAGATATATAGTTTGATGAAATGTACGCATGCTTAATTCTTCATTAGCCTACTCATATGTTCTGCGCACTTAAGCTTGCTCAACCAGTAGGTGTTACCACAACCAGATCCATAAAATGTCAATCATATATTTATAAACTTTTAACTGTATATATCAAAAGTATATTAGTATACCTTTATGTATTAGTAAGTAAAGAAACAATGTATTTTTGTTCTTTTACCTATATATCAGAAAAAAGTACCGTATACTGTAGACTTGTGCTACCTGTACTCTTCCAGAGATGGGGATGGTCTTCTAATACTGGTTCTACTTCTGTTTACGTGTCATCTCTTCCGGTATATAACCTTGAACGTCGTGTATTTATTCACCTAAGAAAATTCAAAGTTGACTAATATATTGAATATTTATTGGCAGGCAAAATAGTGTACATATAACTTTATTATATGATGCACTTTTGTACTCTTGTGGTTATTAAGTTTTGAAATGTATCGCAAAATTTGGTTAGATTGAAACCTACACATTTCAAATTTAACCTTACATAGAAATATTTACCAAAATACAATTACTAAAATAAAATTTGATTCATAACATATAATTATTTATCGACGGAAATCAAAAGAATATATGAAACTGAGTTGTGTAATCCAGAATCAGTTGTTTATCTCTTAGTATAGATGTACTAATTCACTTAGATCAGAAGAGAGAATCTAACATCACAATCTAAAGTGATCAGTCATATATAGTAGTAAGGGCCTAAGAAATTAATGTACATTAACAACAAGTAGATCAAAGGACCAAATGATAATATAATACACCTAAATTGACTTGGTTCTGATTATTAAGTCTAACTAGTCCAATCCCTTCTTCCACCTTATCTTGTAAGACACCTTCATTAATCAAAACTTGATTTATCAAAATTTTGACGTTGTACTCAATGAAACTGCAAAGCTTACTACATGGTCAGGGCTAGTACATAAGTTTAAAACGGAACCTGTATGGACCAATGAATAAATCAACGAGAAAATTTTCATTATATTTTTTTTTCTAGTCTAAGCTAAATTAAAGTACCATATATATATATATATATTGGGTATGAATAAATTACTATTCTTTCTACTAATGCTTTCCTTCTATGTACTAACTAATTTTTGGATATTTACAGTACGATTGAAAGTCCACAAATAGTGATAAATTTTGCATGTCATATAAGGTAAATTTTAATTTAAAATTTTATATTCTTTATAGTATGTACATAATAAGACAAAAGTTGACTAATATATCAACTCAACTTTCCATGTTATAGGAAATTATATAAAGTTCAAATGAGTCTTAGTCACTAGTTTTCATGTGTGTTCATAGACTCTGTAATAATGTAGATGGGTCTATTTACAAAATGGCAAATACATCAATAATTTTTTGTCAATTAATATAGATTTCACAATGTTTGTACCATAAAGAAGAAAACTAAAACATGTTAAATACATAGTCTTCTGTAAGGATTGTTAGTAAATTCTTAAAATTCCAAGGGGACACAAGGCGAAAGATCAATATAAATCAAAGAACTTTGAATCAAACCATACTAATAAAAGAGACAAATTACTTTCGTATGAATACCTCGAAACGAAGAAGAACGATTTGATTGAGAACTTGATTTACACGATCCAAGGAGCGATTTATGTTTCTGGGCGATTCAAGGAACATCGATGGGGATTTGGGCGAAAATCAACGAGAGTTAGGGCACGCGGGATGGAAAATATTTCTTACGTATGCGGGATGGAAAATATTTTCTTACGTATACGATTCAAGGAAGGGGGTTCTGGGTGTATCGATTGTGTGAGATGCAAAAAGGAAGAGGGTGGATTTTTTTGGTAAATTTAGAACGGTCTACAGCCATTCCAAAATTGCCATGGCCAACAACCGTGCTAAATTGTTTTACCACAGCTCTGGACCGTGGTAAAATTGCCACGGCTTAAGACCGTGGCAATTTTTCCGCATTTGGGTGTGGCAAAATTGGCTGTATGGTGTAGTGACCATGAGTTTTTATTTCATATGACATGTTAGGTTTTGAGACATGTATGTTGTATTTGGATTTTAACTTATTTGGTTTATGAAGCAATTATGAAGCTTTTGTTTTAAATAAGTTATAATTTTAGTTTCCGCTGTTTTAACCTATTTTTGTCTTGTGAATCTTAGTCTCTGTTAGTTTCAGTTATACCTACAACGCACCACGCCTTTTAGTATGTCCTTTTGGGTATATTAAGGGGTGTGGGGTGTTTCATTCTGAGACCCATGAATAGAGTTGAAAGTCTTGGATTTTATAAAAGTGCTTATAAAATGGTTTGGAGACGTAAGGAAGATTATTTATAAGGTGAAGAATTTTATAAATGGTTAGATATATATAAAACAAATTTTACAAACCGGTTTATGGATGTATAAAAGAAGTTTTATGAATGGTTAAAAAGGTTTTATAAAATTGTTTATAAATGGCTTTAGAGAATTATAAGGAGTTTATGGATGACCATTGAATCGAATAAAAATGAAATCTTTCTCAGTTTTGTAAATATACTTATACCGTTGATGTAACGACCCATAAATTTTAGTGATTTTATTTAATTAATCAATTGAAATTTTGCGAAATTTTAAATAATAAAATGTTGAAATAAAAATTTGATATTTGGAATACGTCTATTTTAATATAGCAACTGGTAAATTTTCATATGATAATATTGAAGTTTATTTTCCTATGAAATTTTATTTCAATTTAAACCGGTTAATAACAGTTGAATTTAAAAGTTTTCCGAAACCTAAATATGTCAACAGGAGAAAATTTATTTAGAGCATTTTGAATCAGACTGCAAAATTCGTTTCGTGAAATTCGGACTTCTATTGCTCCGTTTATCTTAATTCTGATAAAATAGCTGCATTTTCTGGTACCGAATATCGACTTTTGATCGGATAATCGTACCACTGATATTTGTTGACCGTTTTGATCGTCTCGTCATACTGATCTCAAAGATAAATTCACTTTTGTGTTTTGAAGTTCGGCACACAGCGGAATCCACAAAAACCGGTAACCGTACCGATACGGATCCTCGACCTTTTATTTTCTTGTAGGTTTCAAAATTTGAAACGTGTATCGGGACCGCAATAATAATTGCTTTATAAATTTTACAGCCGTATCACTTGAGATCGTTGCCTTTTCCCTATTCACATTTACTTTATATTTTTCTTTATGGTTCGTTTTCACTCTGTTCATACGTTACTTCATACGTACTACAAATTTATTATATTTTTTCCTGGCCTTTATTCTTTCCCTTCCTCATTTCTTTCTCCTTATTTTCTTTCTGATGCAAACAAGTGCACTCACTTCTCCTTTCTCTTTTCATTTTCTACACTTTTCCTAGCTAACCTCCGTTGCATAGCCTCGCCTCCAAGCCCGCATCTGCCCATCGATCTCAAGCCTCACCAGATCCGTCCTCTCCTCTCTCACCCGCGTGCACCAACCATTCACCTTTGCTCATCACCTTGGCGACCACGCAACCCACCCACTGCCGACCTCCACCTCTATTCTCTGGCCTCGACCACCAGAAACCGCCCGTCCTTCACTGCTCGCGCCTTCCCCTCTTTAACTGACCCAATAACTCCTCCGCCATCCCACCTTCGCCGATCACCACTTTTCCTGTCCCCTCCCAGTCGAGCACGCTAATAGCTCCTGCAACCTGCCAAGCTCGGCCGAGTTTCCCTCTATTCCATGCTTTCTGATTTATTTGAGTTCAAAGGTCAGTTTATATATATTTTTGTTTACATATATTTTATGCTTTCTGATATATATTCATATTTTGTTGCTTTCAAATTTATATTTGTTTTATTTTGTTTATACTACCTATATATTGTTACCTATATATTACGTGTATATATATATATATATCATATTTTACATAACAGAATATAGTTTATATATATATATTCGCTTATATGAGTATAAAGTTTTACTGCATTCTATATATACAGTTGTTATAAAGTACTTATATACGTATATATGGTTTAAAGGTAATTATGCATATTATAATTATAAATTAGTTTATATATTTAATTGTAAGTTATGAATTAAGTTGTCTATATAGTTGTATAAGTAGATATAGGTATTTGAACTAGAGTGTATTGGGTTGGCCATAAGTATATTTATGTATTTGATAAATATATCTCGATTTTCAAAATGTATAGATATGTATGTTATATTTACCAGCCTATATTTTGCGGCTGCTGCTACTCCATAAAGTATATGTTTAGTTGGTATGAAAATTTTATAAATCTGTTATCTGTTAAGTTATGTTCATGTGATTAGTTATATAACAGTGTTGTATAAATTTTGTTGCTATGCAAGTTATACATATTATGAAGTTAGGGAAGTATTTATTAGTTTATATCATTTACACATAGCAGGTTATATGCAATTTATATATGTTTTAATATATATGAAATTTGGGGGGTAAATATTTGTTAGCAATATTGATTTTACTGTATATATATAGATATTAAGTGGGTTGCATTATTTATATTTATACTGGTATTCGATCTGGCAGTTATATATAATACTTGTTATATAAATAAGCTATGTATATATACATGGGTCTGGTTTCTTGTAATAATATATATATTTATTTTATTTTCTGTGTTTAAATTGATTCTATAAATACTAAATTTGAATGTTGCGGTATAAATATAGTACTTTAAAATATATACATGATATGTTGGGTTGAAATGAATATAATATACAAGTATTGATTATTAATGTATTATGTATATATATAATGAGTTTAATAATTGTGTTTTATTTAAACAATAATTTTGAAATATATATATATTTAATTTAATATGCATTTGAAATTTTGAATATACTTTTATATAAATAGTTATATATAGATATATATATATATATATGAGTTCACTTACACTATTTACCCTCATCGATTCCATTTTTGACTTGATTTCGTCAATTTCTATCTAACAGTTTGTCCGTCGAATTCGTGCCAATCTAGCGTTGCTTTGGATTTCTTAACTCATTCCATTGTCGAATCTCTCTAGCCTCGAAAGGTGAGTAATCACTCACGATTTAACGTTCTTATAATTATTAAATTTGATTTCAATTGAAACGACAATTGAAATGCTGTTGTAATTATTTAAATTGATATATATGCTATTATCTATAACTGTTTACTTGTGGGATATGACACCATATCCTATTGTCTATATTATAATGTTATTGATGATATATGCCTGTTGTTGTATTTTATATTATCTATTATCACTCTGCAAGTTCCCTGTTAGTATAGAATTCACTATGGGTTGAAATGATACATACCCAAACGGACTGTAGAATAGGAGAAAATCGTTATGGGTTGAAATGATAAACCCAAGCGATTTTCATTTGAATTGAAATTGGGATTACGGGTTGAAATGATATCTACCTGTATATATTTAAATTTTGAATTGAAATAATAAATATCCGTATCACTTAACCATATGATGGATATATATACAAACACTGTTGGTCCATATGTATATATTTTGAAAATAAATTCTATGGATTTGGGAAGAAATATATGGTTTTAATAAATGTTGATTCTTAAATTAGTATATATAAATGGTAATGATATATATATAGATTTAATAAATATTTAATTTAATTAAGATTGATTTAATACATATAATATGGTTGTATTTAAATTTATATTCCAAAATAGATTTTTGGTAATAATTTGAATAAGTTAAGATTGGGAAGATAATTTTATTTAATTAAACCGATTTGAAACTTATTGAAATTGAGATTTAAGATATGATTTATAACTCGGGTTTGATTTAAGTAATTTAATGAATATTTCTTATTTAAATAAATTTATGGAAATATTTAGTAAAATGTAATTTAAGGCTAGTTGAATGATATTGAATTTATTAAGTGAATATTCCCTGATTTAAATAATAATGAAGTTAAATCAAGAGCTATATGAAACTGTTAAATTTAACTTTGAAAATGTTGAATATTAAAGCTTTGAAATATATTGAAAATTTAAATGGTCTATTTAGAACTGAATTGAATTGATGAATTGAGCTTTGAATAAATTTGAATTTGGAATTGAGTTGATTTGAATCGATTTGTGAAATTTGAGGAAATTGCAAATACTTACTTTATAAATTATATAATATAAATATACTATTTTGGAAAATAGACATATTTGAAATAAAAAATGATATCTTGGCTTTGAAGTATAAATTAATTTGAAATGGCCACGGTGTTATAGTGTATATTTCTACAATGTAGATAGTTCCATAGATCCTTAGAGGATGGTTATCCCAAACATCCTTTAAGTTACTTGTATTTTAGTTGATATTTCACTTGAGTTGGATTTATTGATATAAGAATGTTAATCCTGACTCGAGTGTTTTGTGTTTTGCTTTACGCTCGGGTCAGACCGAGTGATATAGCATTTGAGACTCACCTTTGGAGTTTGGAGCTTCATTTGGAGATCCAACTATCGACTCAGCTTTCAGCTTCTCTAGTTGATTTGTTCAGAGAGGTCATCTGTTGTACTGGAGACTTCACTGCATTTGAGATATTCTATTGTATTTTATTTCTAACTCTGATGTTTATATAGTAGCTTCATGAACTACTATTTTATCTATTCCGCTGCGTATTATTGTATTACTCTGTGTCTGTGATTCTGTGATTGATTTATTTACTGTATATGATGAGTTTGCCAAATTTAAATAACAATCTGATATTTTGAATTATTCAAGTCCGACATGTGTGGATTTATTGTAGATTTGAATGGTCCAAAATAGTGGGTCGTTACAGTTGGTATCAGAGCTTTGGCTCTAGGCAAAACTTAGCATATCTAGTAAATTTATTTACAGAATCACTTTCGCTCGAGTTGAATCTCTTCCTTTTGACTCGATTTCCTTTGAACTTTGGAACGTTCCTTGCGGTTCCAAAATTCATTCTTGTCTCTCCCTATTTGTATTCTTTTGATTCTGGAGTATCCCATTACTCCACTTCGAATGATCTCTATAAGAATAGGCGATCCGCCAATATTTGAATAAATTTGTAAAGGGGCGGAACTCCTTTACAATTGGCATTGATTCACCGGAGATTTATATATCCCTCGGTTTAGCTGCTATCTCTTGTTATGCCGAATTCTATCTCTGGCAATCGAATGTCAATTTGCCTCAAAATTCTACACCAGTCTTATTATGAAGTCACGGTTGACCCTAGGTTCATCCGCGATTTATAAAAATATATCTATCTTGTATTTTCTAATTTAGTTATCTCATCTTCGTTCGAGCCTATCTTCAAGTCAGAATTCTATCCGATTGGAGTCCCTCTAATTGGAACCTCTATCTTCGTTTTGAAATCCATTGAAATCGGGTTTGTTTGTATTTTAGAAATTCTTTATAAGCTGATATTATTATTTTGATAAGTATGATTATATTCTATATATAAAAGAGAAAATGTTTTCGATAAAGATTATATACCCTTTTTAAAATGAGAATTTGAGGTTTAGAAAGGATTTGTAATTTTGAAGAAAATTATATAAGAAATTTGATTTATCTAAATATGAATTATAACCGAAGGATTTTAAATTTGAAATTCGAGAATTGAACCCCGGTGTTTTGAAATTGGTTTTAAGATTTTGAAATATATAATAATAATATGATTTAAAAGTATTTTTCCAAATAAGTAATGTTTCAAATGATTTTAATAAGTTTCAAATGATTTCGAAGAAATTTCAAAAGAAGTTTGAGAAAATAGAAGTCCAAAACTCACTGATGTCGCTGGAAAATAATTTCGGTGATGAGTGCACGCACCATCGACATTGATTTTCGAGTTTCAGAGTGGGGGATAGACCACTTTAATAGCTTTGCTATGCGAGTGATTTTGTGAAACAAATTTTGATTTCAAATTCCAAAGTATGATTTGATACTCGAAAGATATATGTATATATATTTGAACGATTTGAAGTGAATCGGTGTTCAGTTCTTGAGTTTTGGATTTGATTTAATATAACCCTATCTATTAAAATTGATTTACTGATTTGTTGTTGATTTTCAACTCTTGAATTTGAAAATGATTTCTTCAACTATTTTGAAGGTTCGAGCACTTCCAAATCAAGGTTAACTTTTCAAAGCTAAGAAATTTTGAAAAGTATAAAGTATATAAGTTTGGTATGTATGTTAAAGTATGTAGTAATATGATTTAAATAAGTTGAAACTGTTTGTTAAGTAAATGAATAAGGCTATTTTGAATTTTTCTAATATCAAATTTAGATTGGAAATGTTTTGAAAGGAATTTGGTCTTCAAAATATTTTGAATAAAAATTTAGTTTAAATGTTTTAACTGGGTAACATCTTTATAAAACTATATATTGAACAAGTTGGAATGGATACATAAGTTGAACGTATGCTGTTTTATTCGCATAATTAAATTGATCCAAGTTTGAGTACACAAGTTCGAGGTGAATTACACCATTCCGTGTTAGGATTTTTCATTTGATTCTCGATGGCGAATATTCGATATGGATTTTGGGCTTGATTCTAGAATTCTCTATCATAGTATATGGCTATGCAAGGAGACTGATGACCTCTAGTCGAGAAACCATATCAAAGTTCGCATTAGGGAAGTCGAATGGACAATACTAATTCGAAAGCGAACTTGTGTGATCGAGCGAGCGATCAATTGTGATTTTGCGAAATGATGACGTATGTACATCTTATATTCTAATATCAGTGATATATTTTGACGTTGAAATTGAAAGCTGTCGGGTTAGAATATCTTTACTTACTAAAAGAAAATTTCCAATTTAAATTACAAAGATATATAACCCATAAAAGCAAAGATATTCAACCCTATATGGCTCTTCATACAACGAAATTTATTTTGTAAAATTTGATCCTTATATAAGATGGACCTTATGTAAGTATAAGATGATTTTGAAAACATTTGATTTTGGAAATGAATTGGTTGACTTAAATTATATTGATTTGGGAAATTTGGATTTATTTTCTAAATTTATTATGTTGGAAACTTTAAAACTAAAGATATTTAAATTGAGAAGAAATAATTTGGTGGGATTGTATATGATTTTGAAACTGAACTGATATTGAAACAAATTGAAATTTGAGAACCTTATTTTTACTAAATACCTGATTTGGGAGTTATCGAACTTATATAAAAATTTGGTTTGTATAAGTATGAGTTTGATTCGAAAACTATATATTTGAAAAGGTGCTCAATTTGAAAGTGAAATCTTATATAATTAAAGTCTATATAAGTGTGATTTGATATACTATTGATTTTGGAAAGGTATTTGATTTGAAAATAAAATCTTATATATAATGGACTTTATATAAGTACGATATTTGAAAGTGATTTGAAAAGGTACTATATGATATATATTTTCGAAGTAAAGATATGGAAAGTGCCTTCTGCTTGATATCCGATTTGTGGCCACATCTTGGATTCATTCTATCGATATTATTCTCTCTGATTTTTGGTTTTTCGGATATGATACTCGAGTTTCCATCGAATTCCATGGCGTTACCCATGGTCTTACAGCGCGGATGCATAGCGCAACTGCCTGGCTGAGTCTTGCCTAGGGGTATGGATTGTTTCCTGGGGGATCCAGGCGTAACCATTGTGTATCCTGCAATCTGTGTAGGTCGCGAATAGTAGCGCAACTGCTTGGCTGAGTCTTGCCTAGGGGTACGGATTGTTTCCTGGGGGATCCAGGCGTAACCATTGTGTATCCTGCACTCTACTAGTCATCATGGCGTAACTCGCAGGGCTGAGTAAGCTTACGGATATGGATTGTTTCCTGGGGGACCCAGGCGTAACCATTGTGTATCTGCGAACCATGGTTAGACAAAGGTTTTGTTTTGTTTTTTTGTTTGGATTGTACTTTCCATATCTGTTTTTAAAAAGTTTTTTTCAGTATTTTTACTAGGTGTTGAAACAAGTCTACTAAGCACCTGGAGAATTCTAGCTTTGCGCCTGATCAACGCACTGCCAGAGTCTGCAGGAACGAGGATAAACTTGTTGAAACATCGAGTTATAAAAGTATTTTATTATAAAAGTATTTTATTATAAAAGTATTTCCAACAAAAAAAATTTGTATTGATATTCAAAATTGAAATTCTTATGGTTTGAATTAATTATTCATGCCCGATACTATCCTTTTGAATCTACCTTATCTGCTTAGCTTTATTTATTCACCTATATTCTGTTTTTCCAAATCCTCCTTCTTTTCCTTGTTGACTATATCCTTTTTAATATTGTTTATTTAGATACCACATGGTTTAATAGAAATTTTAGAGTTATAAATATTTTAGAAGTTATTAATTAAATAAAACATTTTTAAAGTAAATGATTATTTGTTTATTAATAATATTTGAAAGTATCTTGAGATAAAAATTTAATAAATTTATGAATTATGGATTTAAATGTTTTCAATAACTTCTTTGTAAAAATAAGTAATAATGTAAATAATTGTTTTCAAATAGCTTACATATATTTATAAAGGTTATTTAAACCTATAAATGATACTTATAAAGGAAACAAGAAATTTTACAAATGGGTTTGAAAAAATATTAAGGTATTAAAGAAAATTGAATTTCAAATAAAGTTTCAAATGAAAATTTCGAGTAAAATTTATATAGTTTTAAATTAATTGTTTATTCTTGACTTTCAATCAACAATCTTTCTAGTTGTTTCTATTCTCCTACCTCCTTCTTTTTCGGAGATGAAAAGTTTTGAGTGGGGGAGAGTGTAACGACCCATAAATTTAGTGATTTTATTTATTTAATTAATTGAAATTTTGCGAAATTTTAAATAATAAAATGTTGAAATAAAAATTTGATATTTGGTATACGTCTATTTTAATATAGCAACCGGTAAATTTTCATATGATAATATTGAAGTTTATTTTCCTGTGAAATTTTATTTCAATTTAAACCGGTTAATAATAGTTGAATTTAAAAGTTTTCCGAAACCTAAATATGTCAACAGGAGAAAATTTATTTAGAGCATTCTGAATCAGACTGCAAAATTCGTTTCGTGAAATTCGGACTTCTATTGCTCCATTTATCTTAATTCTGATAAAATAGCTGCATTTTCTGGTACCGAATATCGACTTTTGATCGGATAATCGTACCACTGATATTTGTATACCGTTTTGATCGTCTCGTCATACTGATCTCAAAGATATATTCACTTCTGTGTTTTGAAGTTCGGCACACAGCGGAATCCACAAAAACCGGTAACCATTCAGGTACGGATCCTCGACCTTTTGTTTTCTTGTAGGTTTCAAAATTTGAAACACTACAAGAAAATATGGATTTAGTTGCATTTATTGGCAGCGTTTGAAAGGTAACTGCAACTATTAATGTAACACTCAACGCCGCCATCATTTTCAGCTCTTCCCGCCAATTGGAAAACATTGTTACGTTTTTTTACTTTTCATGCTTTCCCCCATTTCCATTTTTCATCTTCCCTTCAGATAAATTCATAAATTCCAAAATCGTCATCAACGTCGCTTCATTTTTCCTCCATCATTGTCGTCGCACAACTTCTTTCCTCTCTACATAGTTTATCGACTATTCCTTCGGTCTGTTGTCTTTGATTGAGATTCTATACCTAAATCGGTATGGGTTTTATTCTTTATTTTGTGATTATATATGGGTTTTATACGGTTTAATATTGATTCTGTAAATCGAATACACAAACAATAATTCACCAATTCATCTGTGCCAATCTGTATAAACCCTAACTCGACTTCATCATCGTATTCTGGTTATTTTAGATTATTGGCATAAGATATCAATAATCTAACATAATTACACTACGTTGACATGACCCCTCTTGCTGCTATTTTTCTATGTTAAAATTACTGGCATAATTTCAGAATTGATGTGTAGAATGGAGATAAGGTGCGAGAGATTGTGGTCTGAAAATGTTTAATATTATGAAGTTAGTGTTTTGTGATAATTTTATAGCTTGTGGATAAACTTTTTTGGAAATACTAATATATTTGTAGATTTTCAACCTAGATAAGAATGCTTGCACACAATAATTGATTGATGTTTTTTGAGCTTTGAAAGTATCACATATGCGTGGTGTGCCCTTATGACGATATACCAAGATTGCCTGCTTAGATATACCCAAATGTTCCATGTTTAAAATAATGCCTAAATTGAACTCGGTGTAATGACACACCAAGTATTACCTTCAAGGTGACGATGAGTCTAGTGGTAGGACTCGCTTATGAGTGGATAGCTACTTTAGCCTTATCCCAGATCCTCTATCAACTAAGTAAAATGAAGGCATGATGTTGGTCAATGCATATCACCATCCATATAAGGCTATGGTGTACTTTTGTCAATGTGAGTTTGTTTAACTACTGTGGCATGAATGTGACTATACTAAAAATATACATTTCATATTATCACCGTTATTTCCTTTAAAACCAAGACATATGGACTTATCTCTTTTAATACTTTGTTCTTTTGTACATGTACATTTTTGCAGAACTATTTTATTAGTATATCTATGCAGACCCTTTCCATGTCGAAATCTCATCGGTGTGTTTGCAGATTGTACCAAGACTGAAGCATATTGATTTGATTCAAGAATACCAAGGTCGTATTTTTTATCAAAATACAAAGTATTACATTATTACAGATATTATGTTGGTTTAGATAGGAAATTGAATTATTACTCAATCAATTTAAATAGCATTTTCACTCTATATTTTGGAGTTGATTGTCTCATATCAAAAGATCAATACAAACAAAAATGTTTATGGACACTTGGAAGGCTGTTGACTCTTGTTACTTGTTAAAAGTATACACTATAAGAAAAGCATGTATTGGTAGTTGAATATCCCAGCGTTTCGAGATATACACTATTATTGTTCATTATCAGAATTAGAAACGAAACTTAAAAGGCTACTTCAACCAAAAAATTTAGGCGACCAAAACTTAGGCAATCACATTAATTTCCTTCAAACGCTTCCATTTAGTTTTCGTCCTATGTATTTTTTTCTCCTTCCTTCCCAAATTTGTCCCTCTTTCAAAATTATTGTAAAGCTATAAAACACAAATATTTTCCTCTTCTTTTCACAAACTCCACCTCGTCTCTATCGCAGTGATTCTAATTTTATGCTCTAATTCAATGTCCTTCAATCTTTGTGAACAAAATTGGTCTACCTACCTTATCTTAATAGAAAAGACTAAGAATGTATATAGATGCAAATATGGGGAACTATTATAGTTTATGCTAGCCATATTGATAACTGATCAACATATATTACATAGTTGTACTTAATGTAGTATATTAATTTTCATCTTTATTTCATATTGTTGTTTATTTATTACAAAGATAATGTACATACTTCACTACTGTAGTTCATAGCTTAACATGTTCAAAACTAATATCATGTATGTTTACATTTTCTATAATTTAGTCTGCATCGGTTAAACCTGTGCTTAAAAAAAATTGTTTAGTAATTCAGTGGCCATTGTGCCATTCAGTTATGCAAAATAATCACACAACATGCTAGTTCAATTTATCTTCACAAATAAAAATAAATGTTACTCATTCATTTAAAAGCAGTGCCTATATATTCAAATTTATATTTTTTTTATACTCTAACATAGAGCCATAATTAACATCGAGGGATACCTATGCATTTTACTAATTGTAAGAACTCCTACGTGTATAGATTAACTATAGTATTGAAAATTGATACCTTGCCTTGAAGCTCGTGACAAGTTCAACCATTCATGCAAATCACTGAATTTGCAGAATCCAGTATTGGCGAGCTTGAACCAGCTTTGAGGGAAACTTCTTTACCAGTGAAACAATAGCTGAATTTTGCATAAATGTTTCCAATTTATGCTCTATTTGCTTCTTAATTCTCCATGTACAATCATTGTTTTCATGTTTTTTTTTTGGTATCAGCTTTCAAATTTTGGAGCTGTTCTAACTATGTTCTCACTTCTGTGTGCTGATATGACTAGACCATGACATAATAATGCAGCTCAAACGAGGCCACATAGATTCATAAAACCACCATGACAATACAAAGATTAATTCATATAATTGCAAGAAGTTATCATGGATCATTCATATTACTTTTAGTTTAGCATTAGTTATCATGAAATTTAATTTACAGTGTCTTGGGCCTTTAAGTTTCTTCACTTTTCATTTTCTATGCAGATGACAGTAAGGTTTGGCCTTATTCTTCTTTCTCTTTTTTCCCAATTCAATTTTCATATTATTCTCTAATAACATTTGTTTACAACGGTAGTTTATCCTGCATGAATTCTAGCAAATAGTGTGTGATATGAATTTTGTCAAGTCTAGGCTTGGTTAAAGTGAGTTTGCGATCAGAAATGGAGTTCAGCCTCCTCCCGGTGAACTTATTAATGTAAAACTTATGTTCTATGTAGCAACACGTGGATGTTTGGGTTGGTTGTTTATTTGTGGTTTTCTAGAGGCAGGAACCTTATAAAATTTGTAAAAGATAATCCATGAATCCAAACACACCCAAATGTGTTTGTTTTTCTTCTTCTGTAGTTTGTGACTATTAATGGTTTGATATGGGATAAAAAATGAACTTGTGTAGACATGCTTTAATTGAGTTGAGTCATGCACAAGGAACAACTTTAAAGTTATAGTTGTAAAATAAGTGTATTTAAAATAACCCATTTAATTGCAAGAAATATTGTTTTAAAGCAGGAAAATTTGTGCCAGAGAAAACTCAAATAAAATATGTAAAGGGACAAGATACTTAAGAGAGATTGGTTTCATTCTTGTTATCATGGAAAAAACCACCTTTATTATAATTTTTCATCCAGTACACAGTATGTGATGACCCAAATATAATGACTGTGTGGATACATTCGTTGGTGTTTAATAACTAATGATTTATATAATAACATGTCCAATTTTTAGTTTCCAGCTTAGAAACAAGTTAGTATATCTGTTGCAACTTAAACTTCATAGTTAAAGTTAAGGTTTCTTTTTTGTGTGGAAACTTGTTTCCTATCACTTTAACATTTAATACTTTGGAAAAATCATTTTCATTTTGATATGTGAGTCCGTTTAGGAACAACCTTTTTTATTGTCATTTAGAAATGGTTTTGATTAGTAACTTTTAAGTATGTTAAACAAATAGTACAATATAAAAATATTTGGAATGGACAGTAGACAGTTTGATGGAATTTTTTTGTAAAATATGAATTAAGTCATAAACAAGTTTTTCTCACTTGTGACTTATCAACTTAATTGATACTTGGTCAAAAAAAATCATCAAACTACTTTAATTTACATTAATAACCTACGAGCTATTTTTACTGTTGTCAAATGCACTCTAAAATGCGACTAACGAGATGAACCAAAATTAAATATTGCGATTTTTGTGGGCATGTGACACATGTACCAGGTGTACCCAGGAGCTTGGACAGCAGTGCTGGTGCCATTAGACAATGCAGGAATCTGGAATCTTAGAGCAGAGAATCTGGACGCTTAGTATCTAGGGCAGGAGGTATACCTGAGAGTTGTCAATCCAGAAACTAACAAAACTGAGTTGCCCATGCCAAGTAATGTACTGTACTGTGGACTCCTCCAAAAATACCAAAAGTAAGTATTTTCATAAGGAAATATCTATGATAGTCTACTGTAAATTTCTAAACACATTTGCTCAAAACTTGCTTCTCATTCAAAAATACATGGATCAAGATCATCACAAGGGATCGGCTTCTTCAGTTAGGGTTGAATCGAAGAGGAAGCTGAGGTTTGTAGTATTTTTGGCAGCCTTAAGTTCCTTAATACAGTACAAAGTTTAGTTTATTGGATCGTCTATTCGGATCCTTTCAATTTAATTTGTAGTTTCCGGATAATTTTTGTAGAACTTTTTTCTGGTACTTCAATTGTTAGTGAATTAATACGAGTGCTCATATCTTAATATCAGTATCATGTGTGTGGTTGTATAAGAAATTTTGCTGAGAAATCATATTATGTTGAAGGACATGCACAGAACGTTATTAGCTAATATTTGTCACTATTCCCAAGATGTATTTAGTTGGTGATGCTTGTTTTAAATGTGGGTTGTTATAGTTCCAGATAATTTGATGTCTTCATTTTTCATTTTTTACAATACGATGATGGATGGGCTTGTTTTTAAAGGTCAATAGTCTCAAAAGAAATTATTTAATCACAATTTTTTTTATTGTTTTATCACTTAAAAATTCTTTATATTGGTTGCTTGGATTTGTCATGTAATCAGTTAGATCTGTAGATGACGTTGTAGAATTGAAATTGAGCGAACTGTTGGTTGTTTGGGCTCACATGATTGCAGATTGGCATGATTGGGAAGCAACAGAGGATCTGGCGATTTTTGATTCTATCCATGAAGCTGTCAATCTGCATAAAGATCATAATTACACAAATTTCTTCATGGAAAAATCACTATCTCAGAATTCCATCATTGAAGGCATTTCATCTTTTGTTAGTTCAGGTATTCATGTTTATCCTTCTACTACTAGGAGGGCATGTTCTTGTGTGCATGAATTATTACATGTATCAAAATTTTCAGCTGATACGCTAGCTATTAAGCAGTCAATTGTTGTGTCATTTACAATTGTTGCATTTTCTCGTTTGAAAGGTATTAAAATGGAGCATAGCAAGTCTAGTGGGATACATAAACCTTTGCTATTGGCTATCTCATATTGTTATATTTCTTGTCCTGAGGTTATCGAGCAAGTTTTGGATAAGGAAGAAGATAAAGGTTTCGTGACTTGGGCTTGTGGTTTGGCTGAATTTTCAGTTTGCGATTCTGAACCTTGTCTCTCGTTGAAGTCTGAAATCAAATTAGCTGGTAAATTTGTCTTATGCCTTAAATAAAATAAAGCATAACAAGTATAGGACTAAATTAAAAAATAAGCTTCTCAACAAAAAATATTCTGGACAAAACATCCAAATTTATTTACTGAATTTGTTGTTGGTTAAATTGTTGATTGCATTGATCTAAATATACATACATACATACATACATACATATATATATATATATATATTGTTGATTGTTAAACTCGTTTGCAGATAATTAGCTATTTCGAAGCGAAGACTGTCGACAACATAGAACTATTGGTAATCAAGCAACGAACATGAATTTAATTGTTATATATGTTGTCGTATTTTGTTAGTACCATTTGTGGAAACTTGTCTGTGAATGCTTATAGTATGTGACTTATTTTATTGAAAAACTACTATCGAATTGATTATGGATATTATATTTGATTGCGAGATTAGCATGTTTTTGCAGTTATTTGAATATGATGATCATATGATTGGTTGTTTGTATATGCTAATTAATTATGTGATTTAATTGTTTGTTTGAATATATGAAAATTAACTAATATAAAAATTATACAGTTGCATTTTAAAAACGCTACTGAAAATCAAAAAAAGCATATAAACAAAAAATGCAACCAAAAAATGAAAACTTATGGTAGCGTTTTTTTAACCCTACAGAAAAAACATATAGCTGCATTTAAACGTGACTTTTGGTAGCGTTTTTTAAATCCTACAGAAAATACCTATAGTTGCATTTAAAAGTGACTTTTGGTAGCGTTTACTACAACGCAACAAAAAGTTTTAGACTTTTAGTTGCATGTCGTATAGCAGCGTTCTCTAAAATGCTACCATAAGTTATGGTAGCGTTTTTTCAACGCTACCAAAAGTCTTTTCTGGTGTAGTGAAACTTGTATCGGGACCGCAATAATAATTGCTTTATAAATTTTACAGCCGTATCACTTGAGACCGTTGTCTTTTCCCTATTCACATTTACTTTATATTTTTCTTTATGGTTTGTTTTCACTCTGTTCATACGTTACTTCATACGTACTGCAAATTTATTATATTTTTTCCTGGCCTTTATTCTTTCCCTTCCTCATTTCTTTCTGCTTATTTTCTTGCTGATGCAAACAAGTGCACTCACTTCTCCTTTCTCTTTTCATTTTCCACACTTTTCCTAGCTAACCTCCGCTACATAGCCTCGCCTCCAAGCCCGCATCTGCCCATCGATCTCAAGCCTCACCAGATCCGTCCTTTCCTCTTTCACCCGCGCGCACCACCCATTCACCTTTGCTCATCACCTTGGCGACCATGCATCCCACCCACTGCCGACCTCCGCCTCTGTTCTCTGGCCTCGACCACCAGAAACCGCCTGTCCTTCACTGCTCGCGCCTTCCCCTCTTTAACTGACCCAATAACTCCTCCGCCATCCCACCTTCGCCGATCACCACTTTTCCTATCCCCTCCCAGTCGAGCATGCTAATAGCTCCTTCAACCTACCAAGCTCGGCCGAGTTTCCCTCTATTCCATGCTTTCTGATTTATTTGAGTTCCAAGGTCAGTTTATATATATTTTTGTTTACATATATTTTATGCTTTCTGATATATATTCATATTTTGTTGCTTTCAAATTTATATTTGTTTTATTTCGTTTATACTACCTATATATTGTTACCTATATATTATGTGTATATATATATATATCATATTTTACATAACAGAATATAGTTTATATATATATATATATATTCGTTTATATGAGTATAAAGTTTTACTGCATTCTATATATACAGTTGTTATAAAGTACTTATATACGTATATATGGTTTAAAGGTAATTATGCATACACTACACCAGAAAAGACTTTTGGTAGCGTTGAAAAAACGCTACCATAACTTATGGTAGCGTTTTAGAGAACGCTGCTATACGACATGCAACTAAAAGTCTAAAACTTTTTGTTGCGTTGTAGTAAACGCTACCAAAAGTCACTTTTAAATGCAACTATAGGTATTTTCTGTAGGATTTAAAAAACTCTACCAAAAGTCACGTTTAAATGCAGCTATATGTTTTTTCTGTAGGGTTAAAAAAACGCTACCATAAGTCTTCATTTTTTGGTTGCATTTTTTGTTTATATGCTTTTTTTGATTTTCAGTAGCGTTTTTAAAATGCAACTGTATAATTTTTATATTAGTTAATTTTCATATATTCAAACAAACAATTAAATCACATAATTAATTAGCATATACAAACAACCAATCATATGATCATCATATTCAAATAACTGCAAAAACATGCTAATCTCGCAATCAAATATAATATCCATAATCAATTCGATAGTAGTTTTTCAATAAAATAAGTCACATACTACAAGCATTCACAGACAAGTTTCCACAAATGGTACTAACAAAATACGACAACATATATAACAATTAAATTCATGTTCGTTGCTTGATTACCAATAGTTCTATGTTGTCGACAGTCTTCGCTTCGAAATAGCTAATTATCTGCAAACGAGTTTAACAATCAAATATATATATATATATATATATGTATGTATGTATGTATGTATGTATGTATGTATGTATGTATGTATATTTAGATCAATGCAATCAACAATTTAACCAACAACAAATTCAGTAAATAAATTTGGATGTTTTGTCCAGAATCTTTTTTGTTGAGAAGCTTATTTTTTAATTTAGTCCTATACTTGTTATGCTTTATTTTATTTAAGGCATAAGACAAACTTACCAGCTAATTTGATTTCAGACTTCAACGAGAGACAAGGTTCAGAATCGCAAACTGAAAATTCAGCCAAACCATAAGCCCAAGTCACGAAACCTTTATCTTCTTCCTTATCCAAAACTTGCTCGATAACCTCAGGACAAGAAATATAACAATATGAGATAGCCAATAGCAAAGGTTTATGTATCCCACTAGACTTGCTGTGCTCCATTTTAATACCTTTCAAACGAGAAAATGCAACAATTGTAAATGACACAACAATTGACTGCTTAATAGCTAGCGTATCAGCTGAAAATTTTGATACATGTAATAATTCATGCACACAAGAACATGCCCTCCTAGTAGCAGAAGGATAAACATGAATACCTGAACTAACAAAAGATGAAATGCCTTCAATGATGGAATTCTGAGATAGTGATTTTTCCATGAAGAAATTTGTGTAATTATGATCTTTATGCAGATTGACAGCTTCATGGATAGAATCAAAAATCGCCAGATCCTCTGTTGCTTCCCAATCATGCCAATCTGCAATCATGTGAGCCCAAACAACCAACAGTTCGCTCAATTTCAATTCTACAACGTCATCTACAGATCTAACTGATTACATGACAAATCCAAGCAACCAATATAAAGAATTTTTAAGTGATAAAACAATAAAAAAAATTGTGATTAAATAATTTCTTTTGAGACTATTGACCTTTAAAAACAAGCCCATCCATCATCGTATTGTAAAAAATGAAAAATGAAGACATCAAATTATCTGGAACTATAACAACCCACATTTAAAACAAGCATAACCAACTAAATACATCTTGGGAATAGTGACAAATATTAGCTAATAACGTTCTGTGCATGTCCTTCAACATAATATGATTTCTCAGCAAAATTTCTTATACAACCACACACATGATACTGATATTAAGATATGAGCACTCATATTAATTCACTAACAATTGAAGTACCAGAAAAAAGTTCTACAAAAATTATCCGGAAACTACAAATTAAATTGAAAGGATCCGAATAGACGATCCAATAAACTAAACTTTGTACTGTATTAAGGAACTTAAGGCTGCCAAAAATACTACAAACCTCAGCTTCCTCTTCGATTCAACCCTAACTGAAGAAGCCGATCCCTTGTGATGATCTTGATCCATGTATTTTTGAATGAGAAGCAAGTTTTGAGCAAATGTGTTTAGAAATTTACAGTAGACTATCATAGATATTTCCTTATGAAAATACTTACTTTTGGTATTTTTGGAGGAGTCCACAGTACAGTACATTACTTGGCATGGGCAACTCAGTTTTGTTAGTTTCTGGATTGACAACTCTCAGGTATACCTCCTGCCCTAGATACTAAGCGTCCAGATTCTCTGCTCTAAGATTCCAGATTCCTGCATTGTCTAATGGCACCAGCACTGCTGTCCAAGCTCCTGGGTACACCTGGTACATGTGTCACATGCCCACAAAAGTCGCAATATTTAATTTTGGTTCATCTCGTTAGTCGCATTTTAGAGTGCATTTGACAACAGTAAAAATAGCTCGTAGGTTATTAATGTAAATTAAAGTAGTTTGATGATTTTTTTTGACCAAGTATCAATTAAGTTGATAAGTCACAAGTGAGAAAAACTTGTTTATGACTTAATTCATATTTTACAAAAAAATTCCATCAAACTGTCTACTGTCCATTCCAAATATTTTTATATTGTACTATTTGTTTAACATACTTAAAAGTTACTAATCAAAACCATTTCTAAATGACAATAAAAAAGGTTGTTCCTAAACGGACTCACATATCAAAATGAAAATGATTTTTCCAAAGTATTAAATGTTAAAGTGATAGGAAACAAGTTTCCACACAAAAAAGAAACCTTAACTTTAACTATGAAGTTTAAGTTGCAACAGATATACTAACTTGTTTCTAAGCTGGAAACTAAAAATTGGACATGTTATTATATAAATCATTAGTTATTAAACACCAACGAATGTATCCACACAGTCATTATATTTGGGTCATCACATACTGTGTACTGGATGAAAAATTATAATAAAGGTGGTTTTTTCCATGATAACAAGAATGAAACCAATCTCTCTTAAGTATCTTGTCCCTTTACATATTTTATTTGAGTTTTCTCTGGCACAAATTTTCCTGCTTTAAAACAATATTTCTTGCAATTAAATGGGTTATTTTAAATACACTTATTTTACAACTATAACTTTAAAGTTGTTCCTTGTGCATGACTCAACTCAATTAAAGCATGTCTACACAAGTTCATTTTATCCCATATCAAACCATTAATAGTCACAAACTACAGAAGAAGAAAAACAAACACATTTGGGTGTGTTTGGATTCATGGATTATCTTTTACAAATTTTATAAGGTTCCTGCCTCTAGAAAACCACAAATAAACAACCAACCCAAACATCCACGTGTTGCTACATAGAACATAAGTTTTACATTAATAAGTTCACCGGGAGGAGGCTGAACTCCATTTCTGATCGCAAACTCACTTTAACCAAGCCTAGACTTGACAAAATTCATATCACACACTATTTGCTAGAATTCATGCAGGATAAACTACCGTTGTAAACAAATGTTATTAGAGAATAATATGAAAATTGAATTGGGAAAAAAGAGAAAGAAGAATAAGGCCAAACCTTACTGTCATCTGCATAGAAAATGAAAAGTGAAGAAACTTAAAGGCCCAAGACACTATAAATTAAATTTCATGATAACTAATGCTAAACTAAAAGTAATATGAATGATCCATGATAACTTCTTGCAATTATATGAATTAATCTTTGTATTGTCATGGTGGTTTTATGAATCTATGTGGCCTCGTTTGAGCTGCATTATTATGTCATGGTCTAGTCATATCAGCACACAGAAGTGAGAACATAGTTAGAACAGCTCCAAAATTTGAAAGCTGATACCAAAAAAAAACATGAAAACAATGATTGTACATGGAGAATTAAGAAGCAAATAGAGCATAAATTGGAAACATTTATGCAAAATTCAGCTATTGTTTCACTGGTAAAGAAGTTTCCCTCAAAGCTGGTTCAAGCTCGCCAATACTGGATTCTGCAAATTCAGTGATTTGCATGAATGGTTGAACTTGTCACGAGCTTCAAGGCAAGGTATCAATTTTCAATACTATAGTTAATCTATACACGTAGGAGTTCTTACAATTAGTAAAATGCATAGGTATCCCTCGATGTTAATTATGGCTCTATGTTAGAGTATAAAAAAATATAAATTTGAATATATAGGCACTGCTTTTAAATGAATGAGTAACATTTATTTTTATTTGTGAAGATAAATTGAACTAGCATGTTGTGTGATTATTTTGCATAACTGAATGGCACAATGGCCACTGAATTACTAAACAATTTTTTTAAGCACAGGTTTAACCGATGCAGACTAAATTATAGAAAATGTAAACATACATGATATTAGTTTTGAACATGTTAAGCTATGAACTACAGTAGTGAAGTATGTACATTATCTTTGTAATAAATAAACAACAATATGAAATAAAGATGAAAATTAATATACTACATTAAGTACAACTATGTAATATATGTTGATCAGTTATCAATATGGCTAGCATAAACTATAATAGTTCCCCATATTTGCATCTATATACATTCTTAGTCTTTTCTATTAAGATAAGGTAGGTAGACCAATTTTGTTCACAAAGATTGAAGGACATTGAATTAGAGCATAAAATTAGAATCACTGCGATAGAGACGAGGTGGAGTTTGTGAAAAGAAGAGGAAAATATTTGTGTTTTATAGCTTTACAATAATTTTGAAAGAGGGACAAATTTGGGAAGGAAGGAGAAAAAATACATAGGACGAAAACTAAATGGAAGCGTTTGAAGGAAATAAATGTGATTGCCTAAGTTTTGGTCGCCTAAATTTTTTGGTTGAAGTAGCCTTTTAAGTTTCGTTTCTAATTCTGATAATGAACAATAATAGTGTATATCTCGAAACGCTGGGATATTCAACTACCAATACATGCTTTTCTTATAGTGTATACTTTTAACAAGTAACAAGAGTCAACAGCCTTCCAAGTGTCCATAAACATTTTTGTTTGTATTGATCTTTTGATATGAGACAATCAACTCCAAAATATAGAGTGAAAATGCTATTTAAATTGATTGAGTAATAATTCAATTCCTATCTAAACCAACATAATATCTGTAATAATGTAATACTTTGTATTTTGATAAAAAATACGACCTTGGTATTCTTGAATCAAATCAATATGCTTCAGTCTTGGTACAATCTGCAAACACACCGATGAGATTTCGACATGGAAAGGGTCTGCATAGATATACTAATAAAATAGTTCTGCAAAAATGTACATGTACAAAAGAACAAAGTATTAAAAGAGATAAGTCCATATGTCTTGGTTTTAAAGGAAATAACGGTGATAATATGAAATGTATATTTTTAGTATAGTCACATTCATGCCACAGTAGTTAAACAAACTCACATTGACAAAAATACACCATAGCCTTATATGGATGGTGATATGCATTGACCAACATCATGCCTTCATTTTACTTAGTTGATAGAGGATCTGGGATAAGGCTAAAGTAGCTATCCACTCATAAGCGAGTCCTACCACCAGACTCATCGTCACCTTGAAGGTAATACTTGGTGTGTCATTACACCGAGTTCAATTTAGGCATTATTTTAAACATGGAACATTTGGGTATATCTAAGCAGGCAATCTTGGTATATCGTCATAAGGGCACACCACGCATATGTGATACTTTCAAAGCTCAAAAAACATCAATCAATTATTGTGTGCAAGCATTCTTATCTAGGTTGAAAAACTACAAATATATTAGTATTTCCAAAAAAGTTTATCCACAAGCTATAAAATTATCACAAAACACTAACTTCATAATATTAAACATTTTCAGACCACAATCTCTCGCACCTTATCTCCATTCTACACATCAATTCTGAAATTATGCCAGTAATTTTAACATAGAAAAATAGCAGCAAGAGGGGTCATGTCAACGTAGTGTAATTATGTTAGATTATTGATATCTTATGCCAATAATCTAAAATAACCAGAATACGATGATGAAGTCGAGTTAGGGTTTATACAGATTGGCACAGATGAATTGGTGAATTATTGTTTGTGTATTCGATTTACAGAATCAATATTAAACCGTATAAAACCCATATATAATCACAAAATAAAGAATAAAACCCATACCGATTTAGGTGTAGAATCTCAATCAAAGACAACAGACCGAAGGAATAGTCGATAAACTATGTAGAGAGGAAAGAAGTTGTGCGACGACAATGATGGAGGAAAAATGAAGCGACGTTGATGACGATTTTGGAATTTATGAATTTATCTGAAGGAAAGATGAAAAATGGAAATGGGGGAAAGCGTGAAAAGTAAGAAAACGTAACAATGTTTTCCAATTGGCGGGAAGAGCTGAAAATGATGGCGGCGTTGAGTGTTACATTAATAGTTGCAGTTACCTTTCAAACGCTACCAATAAATGCAACTAAATCCTTATTTTCTTGTAGTGATATTATAATTATAAATTAGTTTATATATTTAATTGTAAGTTATGAATTAAGTTGTCTGTATAGTTGTATAAGTAGATATAGGTATTTGAACTAGAGTGTATTGGGTTGGCCATAAGTATATTTATGTATTTTATAAATATATCTCGATTTTCAAAATGTATAGATATGTATGTTATATTTACCAGCCTATATTTTGCGGCTGCTGCTACTCCATAAAGTATATGTTTAGTTGGTATGAAAATTTTATAAATCTGTTATCTGTTAAATTATGTTCATGTGATTAGTTATATAACAGTGTTGTATAAATTTTGTTGCTATGCAAGTTATACATATTATGAAGTTAGGGAAGTATTTATTAGTTTATATCATTTACACATAGTAGGTTATATGCAATTTATATATGTTTTTATATATATGAAATTTGGGGGGTAAATATTTGTTAGCAATATTGATTTTACTTATTATATATATAGATATTAAATGGGTTGCATTATTTATATTTATACTGTTATTCGATCTGGCAGTTATATATAATACTTGTTATATAAATAAGCTATGTATATATACATGGGTCTAGTTTCTTATAATAATATATATATATTTATTTTATTTTGTGTGTTTAAATTGATTCTATAAATACTAAATTTGAATGTTGCGGTATAAATATAGTACTTTAAAATATATACATGATATGTTGGGTTGAAATGAATATAATATACAAGTATTGATTATTAATATATTATGTATATATATAATGAGTTTAATAATTGTGTTTTATTTAAACAATAATTTTGAAATATATATATATATATTTAATTTAATATGCATTTGAAATTTTGAATATACTTTTATATAAATAGTTATATATATATATATATATATATGAGTTCACTTACACTATTTACCCTCATTGATTCCATTTTTGACTTGATTTCGTCAATTTCTATCTAACAGTTTGTCCGTCGAATTCGTGCCAATCTAGCGTTGCTTTGGATTTCTTAACTCATTCCATTGTCGAATCTCTCTAGCCTCGAAAGGTGAGTAATCACTCACGATTTAACATTCTTATAATTATTAAATTGGATTTCAATTGAAACGACAATTGAAATATGCTGCTGTAATTATTTAAATTGATATATATGCTATTATCTGTAACTGTTCACTTGTGGGATATGACACCATATCCTATTGTCTATATTATACTGTTATTGATGATATATGCCTGTTGTTGTATTTTATATTATCTGTTATCACTCTGCATGTTCCCTGTTAGTATAGAATTCACTATGGGTTGAAATGATACATACCCGAACGGACTGTAGAATAGGAGAAAATCATTATGGGTTGAAATGATAAACCCAAGCGATTTTCATTTGAATTGAAATTGGGATTACGGGTTGAAATGATATCTACCCGTATATATTTAAATTTTGAATTGAAATGATAAATATCCGTATCACTTAACCATATGATGGATATATATATACAAACACTGTTGGTCCATATGTATATATTTTGAAAATAAATTCTATGGATTTGGGAAGAAATATATGGTTTTAATAAATGTTGATTCTTAAATTAGTATATATAAATGGTAATGATATATATATATATATTTAATAAATATTTAATTTAATTAAATTGATTTAATACATATAATATGGTTAAGTATTTAAATTTATATTCCAAAATAGATTTTTGGTAATAATTTGAATAAGTTAAGATTGGGAAGATAATTTTATTTAATTAAACCGATTTGAAACTTATTGAAATTGAGATTTAAGATATGATTTATAACTCGGGTTTGATTTAAGTAATTTAATGAATATTTCTTATTTAAATAAATTTATGGAAATATTTAGTAAAATGTAATTTAAGGCTAGTTGAATGATATTGAATTTATTAAGTGAATATTCCCTGATTTAAATAATAATGAAGTTAAATCAAGAGCTATATGAAACTGTTAAATTTTACTTTGAAAATGTTGAATATTAAAGCTTTGAAATATATTGAAAATTTAAATGGTCTATTTAGAACTGAATTGAATTGATGAATTGAGCTTTGAATAAATTTGAATTTGGAATTGAGTTGATTTGAATCGATTTGTGAAATTTGAGGAAATTGCAAATACTTTACTTTATAAATTATATAATATAAATATACTATTTTGGAAAATAGATATATTTGAAATAAAAAATGATATCTTGGCTTTGAAGTATAAATTAATTTGAAATGGCCACGGTGTTATAGTGTATATTTCTACAATGTAGATAGTTCCATAGATCCTTAGAGGATGGTTATCCCAAACATCCTTTAAGTTACTTGTATTTCAGTTGATATTTCACTTGAGTTGGATTTATTGATATAAGAATGTTAATCCTGACTCGAGTGTTTTGTGTTTTGCTTTACGCTCGGGTCAGACCGAGTGATATAGCATTTGAGACTCACCTTTGGAGTTTGGAGCTTCATTTGGAGATCCAACTATCGACTCAGCTTTCAGCTTCTCTAGTTGATTTGTTCAGAGAGGTCATCTGTTGTACTGGAGACTTCACTGCATTTGAGATATTCTGTTGTATTTTATTTCTAACTCTGATGTTTATATAGTAGCTTAATGAACTACTATTTTATCTATTCCGCTGCGTATTATTGTATTACTCTGTGTCTATGATTCTGTGATTGATTTATTTACTATATATGATGAGTTTGCCAAATTTAAATAACAATCTGATAATTTGAATTATTCAAGTCCGACATGTGTGGATTTATTGTAGATTTGAATGGTCCAAAATAGTGGGTCATTACAGTTGAGATAAGTATATGGATATTTTCTAAGTATTGAAATATAGGGATTTGTGGTTATGCCTCTGTAAAAGTATTTTTATACAAGCAAATTACAAAGCGATTTTTATGAATGAACGATTTATTAAAGGAGGCTAGTGTCTGTTTAGTTGCTTAACAAATGTGGGTTTTCCTTATGGAATAAATACTTTATTTAATGTTGTTATTAGATAGTTAAATAACCAACTATCGAAATTGGACCCAAACGTAACTTTGGAAATATCTAGGAGAAAGACGTGAGTTATATGGCACAGTCATCTCCGATGATGTTGTACTGTGCGTATAAATCTCATTTCGTTATTCTAGGACAATGATAATGAAATCCGTCCACTAACGATTAGGAGGTGATCTCTGATCTTATCTTTGACTGTTTATTTCCTAAAGAACCGGGTTTGAGTTTACCGGGAATTATCGAAAAGTTGTTTCGAAGAGACCGGGACCGGGTATGTTACCCGAAAACCACTTCGATCCAAAAAATGTGTTTCAAAGTGAAGATATCTTGAAGATAATGGAATTGGAGACAGTGCTCTCAAGTGTTTCGTTCAATCTTAGAACAAACTTGTATGGATGAATGTTGATATTGCATTGTTGCCTGGAAGGCGGTATAAGCATTCCAAGTGGGAAGTGCTATATAAAAGGTAAAACGTAGCCTTATGCCTCATCAACCGGGAATGACTAAAATAGTGGAGATGCAGCAGGGTTAAGTGGGTCGCCCTCAAGTAGGGTATGATCATCTATATCTAGAGTCGCTATTATCTCTCATTTGTATGCTTCGGGGCCCATTAACGGAGTGGTGATCATACTCGGTACTACTAGTCAAGTTATAAAATCATATCTTTTAAAAACCCCAAATTCCATAAGTTCAGATAGATTTAATTAAATATAATTCTTAATTAAATACAATTTCAAATCTATCTTTCAACCATAATTTATTAAATCATTTCAAAATATAATTTAAATAAATACTATATATATCAACTTTAATAAATGTAACATCCCACCTTTTTGTACGCTTAAGCAGACACACATGCCAACTTAAACCATATAGAAGGGCGGATTGTTATGGGGTAAATAAGAAAAAGTGGAGAAATAAAAGAAACAAAATAGAATCTTGCAGCAGAACGATAAAATATAATAATCAAATAACAGTTCATGAAGCTGTTTTACAAAACATTTGATTATACTTATACAATACATATCAGAGTTACACATACCAGAGAATGATAATAAATGCAGCGGAATACAATGGTGTAGTAGAATATATAACAAATAGTAGTAATAAAATCTTCGTCTTCGTCCTCCAGAAATAGGGCCTTCAAATCCTGAAATGCTCAGGCTGACCCGAGCGAATTGAAAAGACAAAACACTCGAGTCAGAACTAAAAGATCTTATGTAAGTTAAATCAATGAAATAAATATGAGTGTAAACGGCGTCAGAGATGTTTACGGGGTTTGACATCTCCTATCCAGTGTCTAACGTGAGTGCAGTAACTTAAGAAATGTTCGGGATTCACATCTCTTAAGGATCCGTTAAAATATCTACTATGTAGTAATATTCACTATATACAGTAGTGTCTAAACAGTAAAGTATAATCATATAGAAAATAGTGTTAAGGGGATGGAGAACCTTAACGCGGTCGGATCTTAAAATCATAATCGTAGTAAAGCTCGGTATGGTAGGTGACACGGCACAACTAGGCAATGCCAGGGTAGATATACCAATTACGCACACGAACTGATGGATACGCATAGCAGCCACTACCATTCCACCTCGAACAACATTCCCAAATCGGAGGATGGCCATCTAGTCAAATCACAAGTAAGAGTATAATATCGAAGAAATGTCTCCGAGAAGAGGTGCTACCTCACTGGTCCGAGATCGCTCCTGTTTTAGCCACCTTATGCCAACTCATGGGAGTTGGCTCCACGTAACATACCTTAAGAATGTCGCCACCATCCTACTTCATTCTGGAATCTCCACCGCGTACACGGTTGTCAAAGTGGTTTTCAGTATCGACAGAGAGTATGTCCATATCCGATCCCGGTCTCCTTAACAACCAATCGTTATTATAACACCGTGGTCATTTTAAGAAATATATATACTTTTAAAAACACAATCATTGCCCTTTCAAAACATATTCTTTATTTCAAAATAGTATATACATCAAAAACCAAAATATTATTGCCATTTCAAACCATATCCTTTACTTCAAAATAGTATATACTTTAAAACCAAATTATTATTGCTATTTCAAAACATATCATTTATTTCAAAATAGTATATACATAAAAACCAAATTCAATAATATATCATTTAAATAAAATCCAAATTTTCAATCACTATTCTTACCTTTAATTATAAAACTTGAAATATTCTTTAAAACCATCTTAAACCCAAATCACATAATGCAGTCATATTCTTAATCTCGAAATTTCAATCGGTTTCAAATCAATATATTTAAAGATAATTCTTAAATAAATTATATTTCAAATAAATTCATTTTCAAACCATATTACTTTCAAAGTTATAACAATTTTGAAAACAAATACTTTGAAAAACAATAATACCTTAATTTCAATAAAACATTACAATTTTGATATATTTCAAGTCTTTAAATATTCTAAAATTCCCAACCAAATATGATAATCTTATATATACCTTAATTCAATTCACTATTATTTAGTTTAGAAATATTTATTTAATAAATTCAATATCACTTAAATAAAGCTCAAACTTGAAATATTCGTAAATCAAACTTAAAACATCATCAAGTCATACATAGCTTAAATTTTAGAATTTAACCATATATAAAATAATATTTATATAATATCAAAATTTAATATTTATTAAACCGTATATTTCTTTCCAAACCATAGAAAATCCCTTAAAATATTTTATATATAGACCACGGTGCCTGTATATAATTTTCTATCCTATGGTCAAGTGATACGGATATTTATCATTTCAATCTGCAATTTAAAATAAAATTACGGTTATATATCATTTCAAACCGCAATCCCGAATAAAATAAAAATGCATAATAACTTGTAGTTTATACAATATAAAATATAGCATTCATTCATCCAAATACCAATAAACAACCATTTATTACAATCATCATCCAATTTAAACAAAACATCAATATAAAGCATATAAAATATAATAGGCATCAACAAATAGTTTATATTCAATAAAATTTAATAACTGTTCAACTGGCAGTTTATATGCAATAATAAATAAATTTAACTCGCTAATTTTATGCAATAATAAAATTAAATAACAATTAAATTTAACTAAATGTTATCTAACTGAGATGATGATTAAATATATGCCCAAACAATCATAGATAAGTTTTAAATCACATCAAAATTTAATTTAACAAACATAAGAAATAATAGAAGTTGTGAGTGGGTTAAAACACTCACCTTTTGAATTTAAATTGAATTTTTATTCAATTTAAACCCAAAAATTTTACAGTCTTAGAATTTGTCCAAACCAACGTCAAAAGATCTGGAATTTTAATACGATCCTAACAAAAGAAACCGCGTCCAAATCCGAGTCCGTATGCAAAAGTTATGAAAATTTGAAGATTGGAAAATTCTGGTCCTGAGTCGACTTCGAGTTCAACCCGGTCCGCCGCCTCAAATACCCGATGCTTGCTCTGAGTTTTTGCCAAAACGACCCGGAGACCTAGGTCATTTTCTTCGTGACCCGAAGTAGCTCCAGGGGTTTTCCCCTTGAAACCCCAAGCGCGACCCGAAGCGCGTAAATCTCTTTTTTTTTTTTTGAAATTAGATTTTGGAATTTGGGAATTAGGTTTTGTCTGCCATTGGAATGAGGAGCTAAGAAGAAGATGAATTGTATGTACAGACAAATGAAGATTAGGGAGGCTAGGGTTTATAACAGGATATTTATAGAGAATGTTGAAAATAGAATAGATGGATAAAACAGGTGTACGCGCTAACGCCAACGCGGTCCAAAATGCCCGTTCTGACCC
Source organism: Allium fistulosum (assembly GCA_030737815.1). Taxonomy (NCBI): domain Eukaryota; kingdom Viridiplantae; phylum Streptophyta; class Magnoliopsida; order Asparagales; family Amaryllidaceae; genus Allium; species Allium fistulosum. The sequence goes on from CM060906.1 coordinate 48,531,093, forward strand.
CGGAACGAAATTTGGTAAACCCATATATCAAAATAGGTGTTTTAAAATATTTTAAACTCAATGGAAAAGGTTTCAGGTTCAAATTCCATCGTATGAAGAAGTTATGCTAAAAACAATATTTTCCAAATTGATTTCAATTGATTTCAATTGCATAAATTTCAAGGCGTTTCGAGTCCGTACGATCAAACGACAAGTCCGATCGCTACGAAACTTGAAACATTATTATAATTCACCGTTATGGATCCGATGAAACTAGTTTCGTCGAAATCCGAGTCCGTAACCAAAAAGGCAAATTTTATATTAATTAAATGAAATGAAATTAAATTAATTAAATCGAATTTTATATTTCAATTATAGAATTGACAATCTATCACCTTTATACTTCTCAATCATTTGCAATTATTTAAACAAAATTTAAACGTCAATCTAGAGAAAATAATTTATCAATTGAATTGAAATGCCCTATCTTAAATTTCATTATATTCAAAATTATAAATTTTAGTTCCCAAAATTTCTATTAAATTGAATTTACACATAATTATTTCATTCAAAATTCCAAATAGAAGGGCGTACCATTGGATTTAAAATTATCACATAAATTTTTCCCGTTTTCAACTAAAATTTTAAATTACAGTAATAATTACATATTTGAGTTCATTCGTTTGCAATAAATTCAACTATTATAATCTAAATAAATTAACTCACTATTAAAGGTTCAAATTCTATAATTCATAAATTTTACCCTCTTGATTTACTTATTAATTTGTAATTCTTTAAACAAATTCCCGTCAGTTTAAAGTAGCTTAATTCTCTCATTAAAGAATTTATTTCGATTTCTTAAAATAAACCCTCATTATAAATTGAATCCCATTTTATCCTAATAAGTTTCAAATTAAATGGATAAGTTCCAAATTCAACCTTTAACTTACACTTAAGTTTAGGTAAAATCAATTTATAACGTATTTCCCTTTTAGTTCTTACTTTACATGCTTCTAGTATTAATTTCTCAATTAATCCACATTATTAAAGTAACGCTTTTAATAAATATGACCCTATGATTACTCAACATTTAATGAACGTTATTTCATTTCCCATTAGTGTAATCTTCATTTATTTTATTATCACTTATTACAAATTCTAATTCTATTAACAAATAAGCAGGTAATTTAAAATATATGTTACAAATTTTGAATTAATCACTATTCATTATTATTGACTTTAATTTAGCATCACTTACCTTGCATTAACATTGTTACTTAATAATCCCTACCCAATTGCAATTTTATATTCAAATGAATACATTTACTCTTTCCGTTATGGAATTAATTATCCATAAGGCACATCTAATTATCATTATTGATTTTATACAATTTCCATTAACTGTACATTCAATTACTATTCAATGTATATTTATTCATTAATCAATTCGATATATACGTTTGTTTCCTTCTTTTTGATTTATAACCTAGTATACATTTACCTAAATCCTATTTCAATTACATTCATTAATGGGTGTTGCATTGAAATCTAACTTATTAGCTTATATCACATTATTACCATTAATTACAATTGGCTTACCAATTTTTTTATTCAATACCATAAATAAATAACATATTATTCAATACTTACTCTTGTTTCTCATATTCTATTTAAAAATCAAATCGTAACATTTACATTATTTTATTGAATTGGAGTTCCATTAAAATATATATATATATATATATTTGTTAACTTTTAATTTCAATTGCTACATCTAATTCCTAACATTCATTTTACTATAAATTATGGAAATTATGACAAACTTAGTTTATGAAATTCATGGGTCGTTACACTCTCCCCCACTCAAAATTTTTCGTCCTCGAAAAGAAAAAAAGAAGGGAGAAGGAAGAATTAGACAAACAATACATCTTATTCAAAATATTAACTTATAAACACTAATTTACAAAATTTATTACTTTATATAAAATTTACCCATTTTAATCATTATATCTTTTTATACTTAAATGAATAAAGTTTGGAAAAACATTTCAAAATAATTTTCTAAGTCCCAAAAATTTCGAAAAATTTCGGCAGAGTCTCCTTTGTACGGAGAGGCTCGGGAGAAAATATAATATTAAATATAACAAAATATCACTTATAATATCCAAAATATTATATCCCAACAAGGGAAAATATATATAAATAGCGTTATAAATCGTAATCCGAAACGTACCTATTTGTCGGGCAATTTACGTTTAATTTATGGAACCAAAAACAGTAGCAATTGCTTCCATAACCTACATTTCACTTATTAAATCCAAAGGGTTAATAATTTGTATAAAGTGAAATATTTAAGTGGTTTCAATCACTAACAACAAATCAATACAACAACCATCAATTTCACAAACAGCATACACACACAAATACAAACAACCATTCAATCAACAAACAAATAGTTGTTCGGTTTCAGAACTTTTAAATTGTACGGAATGAAGAATAAACCATCAAATGCATCATTTACTCAACAGTCTTAGATTAAACACAATGGATTTTTCATCCATCCCAACAAATTAAAGTTTCCTTACCCAACAACCACAACCACGACAAACAACAATTTCAGCAATAGTTTTAGTCTATTCTTATTCATTCCATTCATACATTTGTTGTTTGATTCTTTTTATTCATATAACGGTTTATCTTTTTATTTTCATTGTATTTCTTCCAACTTTTATTTAGAAATTACTTTAACCCTTTCAGTTTACAATTTCTCTTATTTATATTACATTCATTTATAATTGTATGACCTCATCTATTTGTCATACTTACCTTTAATTATATTTACTTGGTAAAATTTCAATTATACTTAAGCTTATAACATTAAATTCTCATTTAATAGCAATTTCATTGAATACTTTCATTATTTCAAATTTCTACTTGTATAATATTCTATTACAATTTAAAAACTTGCAACAAGGCATACAACCATAAAATCAATCATTCATTCATATCAAACAAAAGAAATAGTTGTTCAGGTTCATAACTTTAAATTGTACAGAATGAAGAATAAACTACTAAGTGTACCCTTCACTCAGCAGTCTTAGGTGAAACTAAATAGATTATTCCTACATCCAAACAATATTAAAGTATCCTTGCCCAAACAACCATAAGCCAAACAAATAACAAATTCAATAATAGATCAAGTTCATTATTATTAATTTCATTCCATATATTGTTGTTTGATTTCCTCTTTATTCATCATTTATTTTTATCCATTCAACCAATTCCTTGGTAGGTAAATTTATTACTTAAGTTTTACAGTCATTTTCCCAGTATTCATCTTTTATTCTAAGGTAACTTCAACCTATTACTTAAGTTTATTATTATTTATATATAACATTTAAGTCCATAACAACTAGAACATCAATACTTATTAATTTCATTTATTCAGTTTTAAATTAATTTACTTTGCATATTTATTCATTTACTTGATTTTATTTATTCATTTATTAATAATATTCATGTTCAATTTTAGTTACTTGGCATAACAGTTATACTTTAATTCTTATTAATAAAAGAAATTTACTGAATTTTTCATTACATAAGTCTACTTGTACAATTTTCTATACATTTTCTTATTAAACATTTTCAACTTTTATGAATTTTTGGTAAGTTATATTGAAATGACCCTCCTATTTCCACCCTAATTTCATAAGGATTTTTTTTTTTGCTAAGAGATGATATATTGATATATCATTCATTACAAACATATTTTCCAAGGTCATTTTCTTTTTCCAATAAACAAAACATATCCAGGATCAAAATAACTTACCTATATAAATATATCAGTGCATATCTAATAACATACACATACATATGAAGATGTATGTGTTCTTCTTGTTTAAATTCAGAGTATATACTTTTTTTTTTGTTCAATAACATCCTGTTTGATTTAGAGTTTTAGCAATTCAGATACATTATTGTATTCAGATTTTTGGCCATAAAATCCACTAGAAACATGTACTTTAGTCTGTCATTAGGATCAAGAAATGATCAAGTAATATTCAGTAGTAAACAACTTTTAATATAGATGATTGTGTTCAAAGTCTGGATAATATTAGATTCAGTATAAAAGAAAGTGGATCCTAAGTGAACACAAGCAACATCTAGGCGTAATGGAAACGCGCCTAACTTATACACAAAAGGTCACGAGTTCGAGTACCATGCAGGTCGGTTCAAACACAATTTTTTTTTTTTTCTTCTTGTATAGTTTGAAACCTGATACCTACTTATCTTTGTACATATATATCTAATGTTTGCCTATAACCTAACATACAAAACAATTCTTCTTACTTTATTATTTTTAAAACCCATTCCTACAACTGTTCTAGGAATTATAATTATATTTTTGCTCAAATATCAACATGTACACAGATATACATGTACATGTCAATATCTCTGCTCATTTTCCAGAAAACTGAGTGAAACAATTGCTAAATGTACTATGCTTTGAAATGCATCTGTATTTTCAAGATACAGCCTATCATGATCAACCAATACTTCATTTAGTTGAGGCTGGTTAACCCATGAGTCCTGTATATGCTACTCACTAGTTCAAAAATGATGGAGATACCTTTCATTTCATTCTATCTGAAGCTTTTAGAAAAACATTTTACTTTTCCTAATTCAATTCAGAAAAGAATTCAGATTTATTTACAAAGCATTACAGTAAAAAGAAAATAAAATCCTTTTAAGTTTACTTCTTGCTAAATCCAGATTTTGTTCTAAAACTCAGTGCTCTGTTATATCTCAAGATTAACTATTACATAATATAAATTTTACAAAACAGTAGCTCAATTACATGTGCATATTTCTCTTCCAAACATCCATATCAATAATTAAAATCATTTCCTTGTTTCCCACTCAGATTTTTCCTTTGAGATTTTAAACCTTAGTGCATAACAATATATTTAACATGATACAACTAGTTCATCTAACCATAATAGAATTCATTACATAACTGGAAATCTTAGCAACATAAAACTTTTCCTGAATACATGCAGATATAATCGATTTAAACTCTTATTGAAACTAGCTAGCATGTTCATTCACTCCTCCATAAAAGCCATAACTTCATTTTTACTTAGTGCCTGGGTTACCTGAAAGAACATAAGTGGCTGCCTCATTTTAAAATGAGACACCCCATATGCCATGAGCAAACAAGGGTCAGATCTATGATCTGGTATGAGTAACATCAATTCATTCATGATATTAAGCAATAGAGAATATAAGGGTACTAACTTGTTATTTAAGCAAATTTCTGCAATCAATTATTTTAACATAGTATAATTATGTTGATTCAGGTATGATATATTCATTTATCATTCTTTCACTTGCATACATAATCATGCAAACATAATTATCTATTTGCAACAATTTTACTTACTGGAATCATCTTGGTTCCATACCATTCAACCTAAGAAATATCCACATTCCTATTTCTTCATTTACAGGTTGTAATATTCAATTTAAATCCCTGCCTCATCTGCTATTAAGGAATCACTGGGACACATTGCAATGAACTAATTCACATCATTGCACAAAGATCTCAGGGCTTAAACAAACCATGTGCCAACTTGCATACTTCAAATATGACAAGCATTCCAGCAGCTTTCTTGGCCTACCCTTCCCTAGTTTATTTACTAGTGTATTGTTTTAAATCCTAACATCAAATATGCTAAGTGAACATGTCACTGCAAACATGGAAACATCCATAATCTTTCCTAGCATAATTCTCCTCAGAAATAAGCAGGCAGTTATTTCCTAAATGGGGTCAATATGTCTAGATCTTGGTAAAATATAAGAACATTTTCAACTGTAAAAGAGGCATGGCATGTTATATTGATCTGCAAGCCTTTATGATTGATTCAGATTCAAGATCTGGTTCAATCATAATTTTAGCTTGTGGGTTTCTTTTTTTTTTTCTTGATTTGATTAAGGGCTCAGCACTTAGAAAATTTCTATTGCACCCTTATCATTTTTCTTTTCAAGCCTCAGCACCTATACCAAGTATAATGCAGCTCAAATCACTTTATAAAATTTCCATGCCATAGATCTATAACAGTTGAGAGTATTCTCCATATAATTTTTTTTTAAGATCCTAAACTTTTATATTTATGAGTATAAATAAAACAGTATGATACTCATCCAAAGACAAATGTCTCAACCAATCAAAGATCATCCAAAATCATCCATATTAAATCATATCAGATTTAAAATAAGACATCCAAAAAGCATTGATGAAATCATATACATCAAAACCAGAAATATATATATATATAGAAATAAAAAGTGGCTGCCTCATCTCAGGTCTTAATGCCATGAACTTAGTGAGATTACTCACCTAAATGTTTAATCCAGAAAATTCTTGTTTGAGTGTTTTCTCCTTCCTTTCAATATTTTCTTCTTTTCTTATTTTTGTGCAGCCCGGGGTAAAGACAATTCTACTGCCTATTTATATGCATTTTCCTCTAGGGTTTTGTTGAAACAGAATTCCATTTCTGTCTTGGCTAGCATCATGCATTTTTCATTCATAATGCCCCGGCCATATTAACCAATTTAAAGGCTGCATTTTCTTTCTTTTACTTTTCAGAAAATGGTCACTCACTTAGTCATGTTAAAAGTGTGACTATTTTATTTTATTTTTCAATTATCCCTGAGAATTCTCCTTTGCTATTTTTGCCTATACAAGCTTATTAACTTGTATCACATTTCATGTCATTTTAATGTCATAGTTTTTACTTGCTTATATAAAAATATATATATTTGTACACATATCTTATCTAAGCTTATTTTAATTTCTCTTTAATTTCAGAAGCATATGTACCTATATGTATACAGGTTAATATACATAATTTTCTCTTCTGGGTTTTAAATAAAATTTGTTTACTGATTTAAAGTAAAGCCTACTTTTTCTTATTTTCTAAGTTGATCCATATAATTTCAGAAATCAAACAACCATGTTGCAAAATCATGTTTGTATTGCTCTTTAATTCTTGTTTTAAATCCAAGAAATCTGGAGTTCTTCCTTGTGCCATTTCAGTGTGCACGTGCACACATATATTTGCACACTATTTATTCCAGAGACTTCACCATATTTAAATCTAAATATTTCAAAATTAAATCATTTTTCAAAAATGATTTTTCACAAAATTTTGGGGTATTACATTCACCCCTCCTTTTAGGAATTGTGTCCTCACAATTTTTCTAACATTTATAGTGAGCATCTTTTTCTTTTTTGAAAACTTATCAAACATATGCATAAGCAAACAAATATCAACCATGCATAACAAATAATTTTTCCAGAAAAAAAAATTACCTTTTAATTTGCAAAAAGCTTAGGATAATCCATTCTAATCTTATCCTCTAACTCCCATGTGCAGTCATTAGGATCACTACTCCACTGGATCTTAACTAGTTTCAAGGTTTTGCTCCTTAATTTCTTTTCTTCCTTGGCTATAATCCCCACTGGTTCTTTTTCATAAACCAAGTCAGGATTTATTTGAATTTTGGTAGGCTCTTCCAAAATGTCTTCCTTATCATGTACCCATTTTCTAAGTTGGGACACATGAAAAACATTATGCATTGCTTTCATCTCCTCTGGTAGTTCTAATTTGTAAGCCAATGAACCAATTCTTTCCAGAATTTTATAGGGTCCAACATACCTTGGTGTAAGCTTACCTTGCTTGCCAAATCTCATGACTTTCTTCATAGGTGAAATCTTGATGAAAACAAAGTCTCCCACTTCATATTCCACTTGCTTTCTCTTCCTATCTGCAAATTTCTTTTACCTATCTTGAGCTGCTGCTATTCTTTTTCTTATTAACCCAATTCTCTCTGTAGTTTCTTTAACATATTCAGGTCCAAGAACAGCCCTTTCTCCAGTCTCTACCCAGCATGTAGGTGATAAACATGGCTTGCCATATAAGGCTTCAAATGGTGCCATCCCTATGGTGCTTTGGTAACTGTTATTGTATGTGAATTCAGCTAGATGGAGGTGGTCTTCCCAGTTGCCTCCAAAGTCCAGTGTACATGCTCTCAACAAATCCTCTAAGACTTTGTTCACCACCTCAGTTTGACCATCTGATTGTGGATGGTAGGCAGTGCTTAAGCACAATTCACTCCCCATAGCCTCTTGAAAACTTTTCCAAAACCTTGAGGTGAAGATGGTATCCCTATCACTCACAATGGTTTTGGGTATGCCATGCAACCTTACTACCTCTTTCATGAATATTTGAGCCAATTTTGGAGCATTTATTTCTGCTCTAACTGGGATAAAATGTGCTACCTTAGTTAGCCTATCCACTATCACCCATATACTTGTGTTTCCCTTCTTAGATCTAGGCAGACCATCTATGAAATCCATAGATATATCCTCCCACTTCCACTGTGGTATGCTAAGGGGTTGCAATAGTCCTGATGGCCTTTGTGTCTCTGCCTTGACTTGTTGGCAAGTCATGCACCTTGCAACATATCTGGCAACATCTGACTTCATCCCCTTCCACCAAAGATTTCTTTTCAAATTTTGATACATCTTGGTGCTACCTGGGTGTATGGAGTACTTACTCCTATGGTACTCATTTAATATTTCCTCTTTCAATTCTATATTTTCTGGAACACATATCCTGTTTTTATTCCTCAAATACCCATTTTTATCAACTTGATAATTTATTACTTCCTCCCCTTTTGATATGAGCATTTTCTTTTCCACCATGTTTAGGTCTTGTTCCTGCATTTTCCCAATCTTAAGAAGTAAATCTGATTGCAGAGATATCATACTTAATTTCCCTTTACCTTCACCTTCTTCAATGGGCATCATTTGTTCCTCACTACTTTCCTCAATTTCCAAATCAGTAAGTATAGACAAATCCCTAAACTCTTCCATCATCAACATGGCTACTTTGGCATGTTGTCTACTCAAGGCATCTGCAACTTTATTTGCCTTGCCTGGTGTATACAGTATGTCTAGATCATAGGCAGCTAGGAATTCTACCCATCTATGTTGCCTCATGTTCAAATCTTTTTGTGAGAATAAATATTTCAGTGCCTTATGATCAGTGTACAAAATGAATTTAGCACCTAACAAATAATGTCTCCAAAGTTTCAAAGCATACACAACTGCTGCTAGTTCAAGATCATGGGTTGCATACCTGGTTTCATGTGGCTTTAATTGCCTAGATGCATAGGCTACCACCTGGTCTTGCTGCATCAACACAGCCCCTAACCCAGAGCCACTTGCATCAGTGTACACAACCAAATTTTCATTTCCTTCTAGCACTCTCAATAATGGTGCATTTATCAGAGCTTCCTTTATTTTGATAAAAGCTTGCTCACATTTTTCTGTCCATACAAAGGCTTGGTTCTTTCTAGTTAAATTGGTAAGTGGTGATGATATTTTTGAGAAATCTTTTATGAATCTCCTATAATATCCTGCCATCCCCATAAATGATCTAATCTCACTGATGGTGCTAGGCCTTTTCCATGCTTGGATTGCCACTACCTTGTTAGGGTTTACTGATATTCCTTTGGCAGAGATGACATGCCCAAGGAAATGCACTTCTTCTTTCCAAAATGCACATTTTGAAAATTTTGCCTTTAAATCATTTTCCCTTAGTCTTGACAAAACTAAATGCAAATGATTTTTATGCTCTTCCACTGTCTTGGAATAAATCAAAATGTCATCAATAAAAATCAGTACAAATTTGTCTAGATAATCTCTAAATATTCTATTCATCAAATCAACAAAATATGAAGGAGCATTTGTCAAACCAAACGGCATAACCAAAAATTCATATAAGCCATATCTTGTGTTAAATGCAGTATACTTAACACTTGAGTCTTCAACCTTCATTTGATGGAATCCTGATGCTAAGTCTAGCCTAGAAAATATTTTAGCTTCACTGAGTTGGTCAAAGAGATCATCTATTCTAGGCAATGGGTATTTATTCTTGATGGTTACTTTATTTAGCTCCCTGTAATCTATGCACATTCTCAAGGTACCATCATGTTTTCTTACAAACACTACTGGAGAACCCCAGCAGGAATTGCTTGGCCTTATAAATCCCTTGCCTTCTAATTCTTCCAACTGATTTTTCAATTCTTTCAGTTCACTTGGCCCCATTCTATAAGGTTTCTTAATTATTGGACTTGCTCCTGGAATGAGATTAATTTGGAACTCAACTGGTCTGTGGTGTGGAACACCCTTAACTTCCCCAAACACATCCAAGTATTCATTAACTATGGGAATTTCTTCAATGGTTAGTTCACTCAGATCTTTTTCTAAGTCAACTAAATGATATAGTTTTCCTTCCTTAGCTACCTCACATAAAACTGTGATTCTCTGGCCTCTAGAATTTTGCAATGATATGGTGGATGAGTCTAAATTAATTATGGCTTTAAATTGCCTTAACCAGTCTACCCCCAATATAACACCTATATTTGGGTAATTCAAAACATATAAATTGGAAATAAAAATATTTCCTCCTATGTTTAACTCCACATCCACACAAATCATATTTAAAACACTAGAACTCCCCAATGGACTGTGTATATGCAATGGGGTTTCAACTAATATGCAATTCATTTTTAGCATTTTAACCAATTCATAAGAAATTAAGGAGTGAGTTGCCCCAGTATCATACACTACTGTTATGGGTATGGTACAAATAAGTAATGTACCTTCCACTTGGCTATGGTTTACAGTGTTACTTTCCACTGTGGCTTTGCCTTTTCCTTCCAAATTTGCCAATTTGCCTTGCTGTTTATACTCAGGACAATTCCTCTTCATATGTCCCTCTTTCCCACATAGATAGCATTTGAAAGCTCCTCCTTTCAACTCTGGACATTTTGGTTTGATATGCCCTTCCTTTCCACACTGATGGCACACAACTTTCTTCCTGTCTTCCTTAGCTTTGACATCTCCAGTGCTTTTGTTACTAGCCTCTTCTTTCTTCTTATCATAAGGGTGATACCTCCCCTTACCTTTCTTGTTATTATTGCTCTTAAAATTTCTGAACTTCTCCCTTTCCTTGTCATGCTGCTCCAACCTCAAAGCTAAGTCTATCACATGATCAAAAGTCTTGTCTGCATAAGGTAACATAGCTCTGCTAAGTCCTGGGTTTAGACCTTTTATGTACCTATCATTTTTAGATGCTTCATCTGCCACAAGCATTGCTCCATATGTGGAAAGTCCCTCAAACTTTTGAGTGTATTCTGTGACAGTCATGGTTCCTTGTCTAAGCCTAATGAATTCTTCTAGCAAGGTAGTCTTTGCTGATGCTGGTACAAACCTTGCCTCCAACATCTCTTTGAATTGATTCCAAGTGATTTCATTCTCATTCCTTCCTGCAATGATTACTTCCCACCAGCCTAAAGCTACTCCTTTTAGCTGTCTTGAAGCCACTTGCCTCTTTCTTTGATCATCAAGTTGCATGTCATTGAAAATTCTTTCCAATGTTCTCAACCATGTTTGAATTTCCATGATACTCTCTGTCCCTTCAAAGCTTTTGCCTCCTAAATGAGTATATGTCTTAAGCAGTTTTGAGAGTTCTTCACAGGGATTTTCTTGCCTTTGTCCTGCCCCATCCCTAAATGCTCTCACCAAGTCTTGCAGATTGACCATTGGTGGTGCATGGGAAGATCCTGCTCCCTGATTTGGTGGTCTCCCTACCATAGTTTGCTAATAATAATTTACATAGCTGGTTAGTTTGATATTTAGTTCCTTTTAATTTTATTTCTATCTAAGAACTTGATCCTTACTTCTACTATGTTGAATAACATAGCTCTGATACCAACTGAAATGACCCTCCTATTTCCACCCTAATTTCATAAGGATTTTTTTTTTGCTAAGAGATGATATATTGATATATCATTCATTACAAACATATTTTCCAAGGTCATTTTCTTTTTCCAATAAACAAAACATATCCAGGATCAAAATAACTTACCAATATAAATATATCAGTGCATATCTAATAACATACACATACATATGAAGATGTATGTGTTCTTCTTGTTTAAATTCAGAGTATATACTTTTTTTTTTGTTCAATAACATCCTGTTTGATTTAGAGTTTTAGCAATTCAGATACATTATTGTATTCAGATTTTTGGCCATAAAATCCACTAGAAACATGTACTTTAGTCTGTCATTAGGATCAAGAAATGATCAAGTAATATTCAGTAGTAAACAACTTTTAATATAGATGATTGTGTTCAAAGTCTAGATAATATTAGATTCAGTATAAAAGAAAGTGGATCCTAAGTGAACACAAGCAACATCTAGGCGTAATGGAAACGCGCCTAACTTATACACAAAAGGTCACGAGTTCGAGTACCATGCAGGTCGGTTCAAACACAATTTTTGTTTTTTTTTTCTTCTTGTATAGTTTGAAACCTGATACCTACTTATCTTTGTACATATATATCTAATGTTTGCCTATAACCTAACATACAAAACAATTCTTCTTACTTTATTATTTTTAAAACCCATTCCTACAACTGTTCTAGGAATTATAATTATATTTTTGCTCAAATATCAACATGTACACAGATATACATGTACATGTCAATATCTCTGCTCATTTTCCAGAAAACTGAGTGAAACAATTGCTAAATGTACTATGCTTTGAAATGCATCTGTATTTTCAAGATACAGCCTATCATGATCAACCAATACTTCATTTAGTTGAGGCTGGTTAACCCATGAGTCCTGTATATGCTACTCACTAGTTCAAAAATGATGGAGATACCTTTCATTTCATTCTATCTGAAGCTTTTAGAAAAACATTTTACTTTTCCTAATTCAATTCAGAAATGAATTCAGATTTATTTACAAAGCATTACAGTAAAAAGAAAATAAAATCCTTTTAAGTTTACTTCTTGCTAAATCCAGATTTTGTTCTAAAACTCAGTGCTTTGTTATATCTCAAGATTAACTATTACATAATATAAATTTTACAAAACAGTAGCTCAATTACATGTGCATATTTCTCTTCCAAACATCCATATCAATAATTAAAATCATTTCCTTGTTTCCCACTCAGATTTTTCCTTTGAGATTTTAAACCTTAGTGCATAACAATATATTTAACATGATACAACTAGTTCATCTAACCATAATAGAATTCATTACATAACTGGAAATCTTAGCAACATAAAACTTTTCCTGAATACATGCAGATATAATCGATTTAAACTCTTATTGAAACTAGCTAGCATGTTCATTCACTCCTCCATAAAAGCCATAACTTCATTTTTACTTAGTGCCTGGGTTACCTGAAAGAACATAAGTGGCTGCCTCATTTTAAAATGAGACACCCCATATGCCATGAGCAAACAAGGGTCAGATCTATGATCTGGTATGAGTAACATCAATTCATTCATGATATTAAGCAATAGAGAATATAAGGGTACTAACTTGTTATTTAAGCAAATTTCTGCAATCAATTATTTTAACATAGTATAATTATATTGATTCAGGTATGATATATTCATTTATCATTCTTTCACTTGCATACATAATCATGCAAACATAATTATCTATTTGCAACAATTTTACTTACTGGAATCATCTTGGTTCCATACCATTCAACCTAAGAAATATCCACATTCCTATTTCTTCATTTACAGGTTGTAATATTCAATTTAAATCCCTGCCTCATCTGCTATTAAGGAATCACTGGGACACATTGCAATGAACTAATTCACATCATTGCACAAAGATCTCAGGGCTTAAACAAACCATGTGCCAACTTGCATACTTCAAATATGACAAGCATTCCAGCAGCTTTCTTGGCCTACCCTTCCCTAGTTTATTTACTAGTGTATTGTTTTAAATCCTAACATCAAATATGCTAAGTGAACATGTCACTGCAAACATGGAAACATCCATAATCTTTCCTAGCATAATTCTCCTCAGAAATAAGCAGGCAGTTATTTCCTAAATGGGGTCAATATGTCTAGATCTTGGTAAAATATAAGAACATTTTCAACTGTAAAAGAGGCATGGCATGTTATATTGATCTGCAAGCCTTTATGATTGATTCAGATTCAAGATCTGGTTCAATCATAATTTTAGCTTGTGGGTTTCTTTTTTTTTTCTTGATTTGATTAAGGGCTCGGCACTTAGAAAATTTCTATTGCACCCTTATCATTTTTCTTTTCAAGCCTCAGCACCTATACCAAGTATAATGCAGCTCAAATCACTTTATAAAATTTCCATGCCATAGATCTATAACAGTTGAGAGTATTCTCCATATAATTTTTTTTTAAGATCCTAAACTTTTATATTTATGAGTATAAATAAAACAGTATGATACTCATCCAAAGACAAATGTCTCAACCAATCAAAGATCATCCAAAATCATCCATATTAAATCATATCAGATTTAAAATAAGACATCCAAAAAGCATTGATGAAATCATATACATCAAAACCAGAAATATATATATATATAGAAATAAAAAGTGGCTGCCTCATCTCAGGTCTTAATGCCATGAACTTAGTGAGATTACTCACCTAAATGTTTAATCCAGAAAATTCTTGTTTGAGTGTTTTCTCCTTCCTTTCAATATTTTCTTCTTTTCTTATTTTTGTGCAGCCCGGGGTAAAGACAATTCTACTGCCTATTTATATGCATTTTCCTCTAGGGTTTTGTTGAAACAGAATTCCATTTCTGTCCTGGCTAGCATCATGCATTTTTCTTTCATAATGCCCCGGCCATATTAACCAATTTAAAGGCTGCATTTTCTTTCTTTTACTTTTCAGAAAATGGCCACTCACTTAGTCATGTTAAAAGTGTGACTATTTTATTTTATTTTTCAATTATCCCTGAGAATTCTCCTTTGCTATTTTTGCCTATACAAGCTTATTAACTTGTATCACATTTCATGTCATTTTAATGTCATAGTTTTTACTTGCTTATATATATATATATATATACTTTTTAGTGCTTAAAAATATATATATTTGTACACATATCTTATCTAAGCTTATTTTAATTTCTCTTTAATTTCAGAAGCATATGTACCTATATGTATACAGGTTAATATACATAATTTTCTCTTCTGGGTTTTAAATAAAATTTGTTTACTGATTTAAAGTAAAGCCTACTTTTTCTTATTTTCTAAGTTGATCCATATAATTTCAGAAATCAAACAACCATGTTGCAAAATCATGTTTGTATTGCTCTTTAATTCTTGTTTTAAATCCAAGAAATCTGGAGTTCTTCCTTGTGCCATTTCAGTGTGCACGTGCACACATATATTTGCACACTATTTATTCCAGAGACTTCACCATATTTAAATCTAAATATTTCAAAATTAAATCATTTTTCAAAAATGATTTTTCACAAAATTTTGGGGTATTACATATATTTATGCTTTTAAAGACTGAAATTGAAAGTTGTACAAGTTTTCTCATTTCTTTTAATTATTTTAATGTTCAATAATTATTTCCTTTATTTCATAGGTTACAATTTCAACTTTCATTTAATACCATTTATATCCTAGCATTAAATCTCTTATTTCCTTTAGAGGTTTCAATTTATTAATTACCTACATTCCAATTCACTTCAGTAATTAGGACTATTTATTAATGGAAACTTAAGAATTAAATACCGGGTTTTATTCAAAAATCATTTTAAGATAATAGATAATATATATACTTATAATTTATATATCCAATTATATTTAAAACAATTTAAAATAAAATAATCTTGTAGTAAAACTACTACA
Organism: Allium fistulosum; assembly: GCA_030737815.1. Taxonomy (NCBI): domain Eukaryota; kingdom Viridiplantae; phylum Streptophyta; class Magnoliopsida; order Asparagales; family Amaryllidaceae; genus Allium; species Allium fistulosum. The sequence continues at coordinate 48,546,864 of CM060906.1, forward strand.
GTGGTCTTCCCACTTTGAAACTCGAAAATGAATGTCGGTGATGCGGTCGCCATCACCGAAATTATTTTCCAGCGACAAAAAGGGGAGTACAACTTATTTCTTTGCGGAATTTCTTTTAAAACATTTCTTTCAAATTCTATTGAAATATTTATATCAGAAAATACTTCTAACGATATTATTATTATATTCCAAAATCAATTGAAAGAAATCTTTAAAAACCCCGGAACTTAAGCTCTAAATTTCCAGTTTTCATTTATTTTATTTTCAACTTAGTTTCAATTATTATTTATATTTTCATTACCTAACACCCAATCTATAGCAACCAAATATATATCTTTATAAAATATTTTTTATATATGGAAAATATAATAGGCAAAGTTATTTCATTCATCTATATTAAAACAAATATTATGTCGGTCTGTCCTATTAAGTGTTTAGAAATCCCTATTGATGTCATAGCGTCCCATGCACCAACCAGAATTTATAAATACAAAACGGAACTGATTAACACAATATTAAAACCTTTTTATAACACTAACAAATACGCTCTCTCATATATATACACTCAGCGACTCCCATAGGGTATTACTACCCTATTAATAAAGAGTCAGACCCCATAAAACTAAGGTTTATCGCTAAACCAAAGCTCTGATACCAGATGTAACATCCCACCTTTTTGTACACTTAAGCAGACACACATCCCAACTTAAACCATATAGAAGGGCGGATTGTTATTGTAACGACCCAGAATTTTGAATGAATTAAATTGAGGATATTTAATTTATTTTAAATATTTGAACGATGATTTAATTTGAATCCCGATATAATTTTGAAATTGACGATTAAATTATAAAGTTTAATCTGTTGATAGTTGAATAAAAATTTGAATCTTTAATTTTAAGCCGAAGAAAAATATTTTGAAAGCTTTTAAAATTCATATTGACAATACTGAAGATGATAGAAGCTTCAGAATTTAATTTCGAACTGTTTTGTTCAGTTTTGAAATTAAATCGTTCGAATCAATATTTAAAAATAGTCATTTTTCAAACAGTCTCGGAATTCGACGAAACCAGTTCCATTGGGTCTGTAACATTAAATTATTGCCGGATTTCAAATTTCATATTTTTTGGAACTGATATGAGAGCACACGGCGTATAAACGCGTCGAAATCAAATTGAGTTTAATTTGAAAATTAAAAATTTAAATTTATATTAATTAACATCGGCACGTTTTCTCCGTCATCCACGCCTAAATTCAAGCCGAGAATCACGAAATTTAATCGTGTACACCATGCCTCCTCTGATTTTAAACATTCCTCTCCCTCTTCACAAATCAAAAACGAACGGGAGAAATAAATAATGGCGACTGAGTTGTTACCAAATTCCCTCTTGAAATCAAAAACATTTTACATCCCAAAAATCAAATCGCGTTCGAAATCACCAGGGACCGAAGCCATTCTTTCAAAATCAAAAAAATCGCCTCTCATCTTCAAATCGGTTCGCGAGAAAATCAAGCGGCGACGTTATGAAGCATGGATCGAGTGGCGATTTAGGGCAAGTTCGTTCGCGAATTGGGGTCAGTCGAGCAAATCGTGGCTGGGGATTCTCGAGCTCAGACTCGAGCACGCGAAGGGAAGTCTCGCGGTGGTGGGGGTGCCTGGGGAAATTCGTCACTGCGAGGCAATTCACGATGGTTTGCGGCAAAGCATCACGCGCGGCATCAACTTAGGCTGCGGCGGCTCGTGATGGTCTCGCGTGAAGGCAGCGAAGGGGATCGCGATTTCTGGTGATGGATGTTCGTGATGATATTCGAGCTCTGGAAGGGCTTCGCGTTTGGCATTGGCAGTGGAGGTCGATAGAGCATTGCGTGATGGCAATTTGCATTCGAGGGTTCCGTTCAGTAAAACAGTAAGGTAATTTTGAAATAAGTTTTAGTTTAAAAATGTATATATATATATATAGGTTTTAATGAACAAAAAAATTTGAAATATATTATAATCAAGTAATAACAGTTCTGTTGAATGTATATAAAAAATTTTCATAAATTGTTTTCAAGTGATAAAATTGAAAATTTATCTTTCAAACATTTTTATGTGGGTTAAGTAAGTTAAACATTTAATTTTATCTGTTTATTAACAATTTTAACAATAAAGTAAAGTTTTTAATTTTATTAGCCTGGTAGTTTAAAATCCTGGAAAATGTTAAGAAATGAAAATTTATATCCGATAAGTATATACATATTTTGAAAATATAGATTTATATATATATCTAGCCCACTGTTCTTTTAGGGATTATTTTGTTAAAAGAAAATTGGGTCGAAATTTAATTAACTTGATAATCTAGAAATTTATTGGATGGAAAATGGGTAAATAAAACTATCATTTAATTTAACGATTAAAAATGAAAATTTAATAGTTTGATTTATTCAAATATTAATGGAGATTGTATAAATTGTTTATACAAGGTTTAAAATCAAGGAATAGCCGAAAATGGAAATTGGACTGCAAATTAAAAAGCAAAGGTGAGATTTTTCTCACTCAAAAATGAAAGTGGAATTTTCAGTTATTTATTGCTTGATTTGATTGCTATATTGGATGTGATATTAGATATAGTAGGATATATCTATTATATATATAGCAATATATACATATTGGCATATGTATATATTGGATTGATGATTTCCCGCCTCGTATAGCGGATGAGACCCTATTGCGCCGTTAGTAAGCGGATTTATAAAAACCTATATACCGCGATAATTCCGTACTAGAGCGGAATTGGTATTGTGCTAACATCTTTGGATGCAGGGAAACAGGTTGGAGGGATCCAACTGGACCCCTCACATTGATTGATTTTATTTATACTGTGGTATGAATCTGTGAATGATTATTGATGTTATTAATCATATTGATGTCTGGAAATTGTTTGAAAGCTAAAATTTAGCTGAACGGATGTTTGATATCATTGGATTCCAAAAATAAATGAAATTGAATTTTTGAAATCGAAGTAGAAATTTTTAAGTGAATTAATTTTTGAAATTGAATAAAATTTGAAGAAAAGAATTTAAAGGTATAAAAGTTGATTTTTATAGTATTATCGAATTTATTCCAGAATAAAGTGAAAATGTTAAATAAATGGATTTCGTAAAATAGTGATTTTAAATTGAAGAAATTAATTTAAATTTGGATTTTTAAATAGATTGAAAGAAACGATTGAAATGTATTTTCTTAAAAAGGAATTTATTTAAAAGAAGATAAGTTGGAAGTTCAGTTAGAAATTTAATTGGTAAATTGAAACAAATTGGGAAATCAATGTAAAATGATTTCAAATTGAAGAATCCATTGTTAAAAACAGAATATTGAATAATTTGAGGAAAATAAGGAATTTACTTAGTAGTGATAAATAAATTTTTAAATCAATATCGAAATTGATTTGGGATTGAAGTTTTTATAAATAGAATTGGAATGTATAAAAGTTGTTTATAAATCCGAAATCACTTATCCTGATAAGTAAAATATAGAAGTTGATAAAAAGAAGATTTATAAGTTGAAGTTGTTATTAAAACAGAAATAGAATTTATAAACGTCGTTTTATAAATTCAAAATCAATTGAATTTGATAAATTGAATATAGAAGATGTTTGCACAAAAAATGGACAAACACCTCAAAGTTGTATGATTTAGTAGATCTTATGTTATTCTTAGTGATTTGGGTGATTTATGCAAATATATGAAAAGCAGGGGCTAAACTGTAAAAAGACACGCAGATTTATAGTGGTTCAGCCAGAATGTGCCTACGTCCACTTTATATGTTATTTCTCTTCTCTTGTTTTGATTACAAGTACAAAGCTTTGATACAAGTAAAAGAAAGTTGTTTGAAAGTTTTCTCCGTGCTTGAGCTCTCAAACTTGTCCCCCATTGTTGTACCCCTGCCTCTCTATTTATAGAGTGAGGTTGGGGGCAGGGGTCTTGGATGTATACAGCTGCTGGTGGGCCTGGGCTGAAGTGATCTGGCCTGGCAGTCTGGTTCGGTATTCTCTTGGTTCGGTGAAGTATGGAGTTGGTCTGGTTGGGCTTCATCCGGTGAAGTGTGGAGTGGTGAGGTTGGACCGGTGGCAGTTGCCGGATGAAGGTCTACCGAATGGACACGAGGGAGGGCTGCCGAATGGGTTATGCCGAATGGACTCGGGGGAGAGCTGCCGAATGAATCACGTCTCTGGGTCTCGAGGTCTTCCGGGTAAGAATTCACCCAACATTTGCCCCCCAAAGTAGGGCATATGTCTAACATATGTCGTGCTTTGTCTTCCTCCGTTCGGTCTTGGTTGCGCCGAGCCAGTTGGTCCGGTCGATGTGCTTCGCTTATAAATAAGGGCGCCACTCTACTATTGTTTCTTCACTTTTCGAGATAGCCGAACCACTTGACTCCCATTTTTTCCGAACTAGACCCTTATCATTGCCGAATCAGGTGAGATTTTATTCTGCCGAATGAGATCTTATTCTCGTATTACCGGACGAGAACGGGAGACACCGAATGAACCCATACTTGAACCACCGAATGGACCTTGAGAGTTCGAGAATTTCCATTGTCTTTACCGAATGACGATGGGAGTTTGAGCACTTTGAACTTTCTTTGCTTACACTCGAGACACCGAATGAACCCATACTTGAACCACCGAATGAAAATGATACTGAATATGTTTTTACCGAATGAAGTCATATACTTGTTTATATCCTCTGTTCTAAATGTGTTTTTCCGGTATTGTAGATAATGTCTCGCAAAGTAGAAACTCGATCAGACAAGAAGCGATCCGTGGGTGAAGGAGAGTCATCGGCTGTGCCCCCAGCTCAATCAGGATCGGAGCGTCATGGGCCCGCCCCGAGATCATTAGTGGATGGATATGGTCCCCAGGAGTTGCTGGATTCCCCGCCTGACTGCTTTCCTAGCCTTCTCAAAGAGGAGCAACTCGATGTTATATCTCGTTCTTTTGGGATTGATAGAGCCCTCATGCTGCTGCCGGGTCCAGGAGTCATGCCATACAGTCCTCCCGAAGGATACTTCGCTTATAGCAGGTACCATTGCATGTGTGGTGCTATCCCGCCTCTCAATGCTTGGATAGTTAGCTTCCTCACGTACCTGAAGGTGGCCCCATTTCAGCTTCAGCCCAACTCTTACGCCATACTGGTGAGCCTTTTCGTTATTTTTCGGAGGAAGTATGGTCGCGCTCCCTCCAACCGGGAGATCCGGTACTTGTACAACTTAAGGGGCTACAAGAAGGGGTCCCCATATATTAACTTGGAATCTGCTGTGACCTTCAAGCCGGTCCTGGACCTTTATTCCAAATTCAGCATGTTCAAGAAAGAATGGTTCTTTGTTAGGGACGACTCCGTCTCTATCCGGCGCTTTACCTCTGGATGTAAGTTGATGCTTTTACTTATAATTTCTATCCTGATTGTGATGCTTCTTCTCATACTTTCTCATTTTTGCTAGCGACAGGTGGCTTTCCTGTTGTGGAAACTGACCGCCTGGTTCAGACGGCGGCGGAGATAGAAGGCATTCTTGGGAAATACAGATCATCTGCTTACTTGATTAGAAATGCGATCCTTCTAGAATACAACTTGATCCTTCCGCAGCAGTCTGTGGTTAAGTTGAGGGAAACGGCGGAAGAGAGGGCGGCTGCTCAGGCCAAGGGAGGCGTTGCGGCAGAGGGTGGAAAGAGAAAACCATTCACGAAACCTCCAGCCGTTGGAGGTAAGAAACTTAAGAGGTCAGACGGTCCTTCTCCCAGCAATTGTCCACTTACTCAGGGGGAGATAGACGCGGAGGAGGAAAGAGGTGAGGCGGAGGGCGGGAGTGACGTTGAGCGTCTTGGTGACGAGGGTGGCGATGGACAGGGTGGTGATGGTTCCAGGGCTTTGTCTTCTGGGCAAGTAGGCGAGATGCAAGAGTGGACGGACGATGCTCTCCGTCAGGCTTTTGAGGAGTTGGGTGATGATCCGGCTTTGGTAGAGAAGACCGGGGAGGCGGACAAAACCGGGACTGGTGCAAGTGAGTCTTCTCCGACTATTCCGGCCAAGGTGGCTCTGACAACTCAAGGTGAACTCTTGACCCCTGCATGCTTCACTAATGATAGGGACTTAGGAATATTTTATGACCCGCTCCCGTCCTGGAATGAAATCCGGGACTTATTGCAGTATCCCACTCCTCCCCAGGGTTTGTACAACCACAGCTGTGTTTCTTTTCCTTTTCTAATCTTGCAATTTACCGCGTTCCTTGAATCATATTGTAATGTAAGATTATGACACTTGTTCTTTATATCAGGAGCAGGCAAGACGCCCAAAGCTTCAGACCTTCGACACAGGCTCGAGCAATATAAACTTTCCAAAATTTCTGCTAAGCCGAAGCCCTCAGCCCAACGCTCCGGGGATGTAGTCGGGTACCGTCCTCTTCTTGGGGTCATCGAAGAGGGTATTCAGCAGAGGAAGAGGAGTCATCCTTTATCCGAAACTTCGCTCGGTTCTCAGCCTCCGGCTCAGCCTATTCATGATATTACTGAGGAGGGCAGCGAGTTTGTATCTTCTCCACACCCATCCGGAAACCCTTCTGTTGTTCATATCGACCGTCCCGATCTGGCCCGTAATCCATTTGCCGGTCATCCTGATCTGGATCCGGGTTCTCAGGATATTAATTTTGACGAAGTTACTGGTGAACACCTTCTCCCCCGTAACCCCATGGTACGAGTACTTGACGAAGCCAAGTCCTTAGACCTCGATCTACTCACCACTCGTATGGTCACTATGGGAGACGAGGCCAAGGCCAACATTGATCGGGTGGCGGAGGAGGCCAAGAAGCTGATGGGGCATCACGCTCGGCTGGTTAAGGCCGGAGAGGAGATAGGGAGCGCCAATATCCGACTTCGATTGGTGGTCTCGGATCAGGCCAAGCAGCTTGCGGATCAGGCTATCCAGATTTCTCAGCATGAGGCTGCCACTGGGCGATTAAGGAGAACCATGGAAGAGGCTAGTCGGGCCGAATTGCGGAAAATGGAAGCTGCTTGCAAAGAGCGGATTGATATGGCTATTACCACGGTGGATGAGGTTCGGAGAGCGGATCTCGAGCAGGTGGAGGAATTGTCCGAGAAGCTTGAGGCTGCCGAGCTTGCTCAAGCTAAGTTGAGGGAAGAGATGGCGGTGATGCGGAGGTCCCTTCAAGCTGATTGCTCGAGATACAGACTGGAGAGAGATGCTGCCGTGGAAAGGTTGTCGGCCTCCGATGCCCGGATGAGGGAGTTTGAGGAGAACGAAGGAATGATGGATGACATGCTCCAGGACATGTATTTCCGGACTTGGAAGCAGGGTAACCTCTCTTGGATGGATGATTATCCCAGAGTCATGGCCAAGATATATCTTCGGGCTTTGGAGGAGGCTAAGGCTGATGCAGATAAAGAGGGTGGAACGGTCTTCAGTATGGATGTGGTCACGGCCCAGTTCACCAAGGAGGAGAAAATGGCGGTAAAGGAGGGTATGCGGCTGCTTGCTGCTGAAGAGGCGGGTGTGCAGGTAGAAGATGACGACCAGGATGGTCAAGAAGCTAGTACTGGTAAGTCTTCCTTTCTAGTCTTTCTGTTAACTTGGTTACTCATCACTAATGAACCCTTTTTATGACCGGACAGGCGGGCAAAAGAACAAGGACAAGACTTCGACGCAACCAGCTCCATGACTGAACCTGAAAAATTCTTTTTGTAGGCTTGGCATTGTTGTATCTGTTAGTCTTAAGACAGTAGGGTAACTTCCAAGTTGTAATTCTTGCTACTTGTAATAACATTATTCTTGACGTGTAATTTTTTAGCTCAAGTTGATTTTGTCATTTCTTGAATATTTGTTGCTATTTCGACATATCGTATGAGAAATGTAGCTATGTGTATTCTTGTAATTAAATTGTGTTTGATGTCAGATTCTGGTTTTAAATCATAATCTCATGACTTGCAATGTTAGCGTGTGGTGTGGAAAAATCAAATTATAGTCATGCATTTGTACATAAAGGAAGAAAATACCGCCTTTCATGCTCTGTTTGTAAATGGCAGTTTCGAATATCTTATATGACCAAGCATGGAGAGCAGTTGACTGTCCCGCCATCTGATTGTGAATCTCTGCATCCATTGGCGGGTACCTCTTACCCTGCATCCTGTACTTTATGGTTCGTTATAGAGGATAGGAGGAAAGTTTTTTAAGTAAAATTGAAATATGTGAAATAGTAAAACTTCCAGTCACGGAAGGCCTTCGATGTGCTTAAGTTCGTGGCAAACGGGTTTTGTAGTCACTTTCCCTAGCTGTGGGTCTTGGAGACATTTGTCACCCATCTTACGCCTCCGCGGGGAGTTAATTCTTTTTTACCACAGCCGCACTTAAGACACACCGGAGCCGAGATCGCGCACAGTAACTACCCGGGCCATTATGGCCCGTACTCATGGGTATTATTCGACTTACTGTGGCCGGCTAGCGTGGGTGCCGATCGTCAACTGTGAACTGCCCCTGGCTGGCCACACCTTATGTTGGGGCTTATAATCGGTTCACAGTCGCCGGCGAGCCTAACGCCGTAATGAGCTGCCTCGGCTATAGTCGGCCTTCTCGGTGGCTTATAATCGGCTCATTACAGTTGGCTTTAAGGGCCGTCGCGAGCAATGAGTTAACCCGCAGCAGAGGGATGCTGGAGCAAAAGTGTCTCATTGGCGAGGGCATAGATTCGCATAGTACCTGTTGGGGCTTGTCCACGTGGAGTTGCATTGTGGAGTGCTTTGAATAGAAATGCTATATGCTCAGGATTTTGTTCAACAGAAAAGGATAAAGTTAACAAGCAGCCAAGATACAAAGGAACAAGTTAAAAAGAGACAAGGCTTTTTTAAAGTGGTTCGGCACGAAAAAATGCCTACGTCCACTGATTCTCTTCGTTAATTCACTTCATATGGGCAATACAAGTTAAGAAAAGTATCGACGGAGGTGTTGGATGTTCCATGCCCTCTGGAACACCTCCCCGTCCACTGTTGACAAAATATAGGCTCCGTTGTGGAGATCTTTATGAATTACATATGGTCCCTCCCAGATTGGGTCTAGTGCTCCGGGGCGAGGGAAGATTCGCTTGAGGACAAGATCCCCTTCTCGTAAGGCACGATGCTTGACTTTGGAGTTGTATTGTGCTGCCACCTTTTGCTTGTGGGCTGCTGTTTTTAGGACTGCATCATTCCTTCTCTCCTCGACTAGATCCAAAGACATGTTGAGGAGCTCTTCGTTTTCTTCTGGGTTATAGTGGATCCTACGGTGGGAAGGCACAATGGTTTCAACTGGGAGCATAGCCTCCGATCCGTATGCCAAAGAGAAAGGAGTGTGCCCTGTTGATGTTCTGAAAGATGTGCGGTAGGCCCATAGTGCCGTAGGGAGTTCATCCACCCAAGCGCCCTTTGACTTTTCGAGCTTCTTTTTGATCAGAGTTTTCAGAATTTTGTTGACTGCTTCGACTTGTCCGTTTGCTTGGGGATATGCTACGGATGAGAAGCTTTTGCGAATTCCGTGTTCTTGGCACCAGTTGGCGAATTCCTCGCTGTCAAACTGAAGTCCATTGTCTGATATGATTTTTAGTGGGACTCCGTACCTGCACAGAACATTTTTGATTAAGAAGTTGATAACTTTCGCTGAAGATACTTTATTTAGAGGTTCTGCTTCCACCCATTTGGTGAAATAGTCGACTGCTACTATAGCATATTTGGCGCCGCCTCGACCCATTGGCAGTTCACCGATTAAGTCAATTCCCCATACTGCAAAGGGCCAAGGGCTGGTCATCTGGGTAATCTCGGTTGTTGGTAGCCGAGGGACCTTAGCAAACTTTTGGCATCTGTCACACTTCTTGACGAAATCTAAGGCGTCCTTGCTTAAGGTGGGCCAGAAATATCCGTATCGGAGTATCTTTTTTGCTAATGTTTGCCCTCCGGTGTGATCTCCGCAGCTTCCTTGATGAATGTTGGATAAGATTTCCTTGGCTTCCCTTCCGGCGACACACCTTAATAATGGGTTAGAGAACCCACGCCGATAGAGGATGTCTCCTTGTATTGTGTAGCGGGACGCTTTCCTCAAGATTTTCTTGACTTCGTTACGCCCGTCGGGTAGTGTGCCATTTTGTAGGTAGTCTCGGATGGGAGTTATCCAAGTTGCTTCTTCGGTTGCAGCTATCAGATTCACTTGTTCAAAACTCGGGATCATTTGCTTTGAGACAGTTACTGCCCCGAAGATGGCGACGTCTCTCATACTTGCTTGCTTTGCCAATTCGTCGGCCTCTTGGTTCTCTTCCCGAGGGATGTGTTTGACTAAGTAGTGGTCCAATCGGCTGAGAAGTAACTTGGTCTTCTTTAGATATGCTATGAGTCGTTCTTCTCGAGCTTGGAATTCCCCTAGTATTTGATTAACAATAAGCTGAGAATCGCTGTGAAGACACAAAGAATTGGCTCCGATCTCGATAGCAATTTCTAATCCGGCTATTACTGCTTCGTATTCTGCATCGTTGTTGGTGGCAGTGAACTCCAACCTTATAGCATAGTGCAGTTTATTTCCCCTGGGAGTGATGATTACCACACCTGCCCCCGAGCCTTGTTCGTTAGATGCACCGTCCACAAAGAGATTCCACTTGATATCTTCTGTTATTTCCAGTTGCTCCTTATCCTCGTTGGTAGTGAATTCTGCAATGAAATCAGCCATGGCTTGTCCCTTGATGGCGGTGCGAGGGTGATAGGTGATATCATATTGACTCAGCTCAATACACCATTTAAGTAGTCGCCCGGAAGTGTCGGGACGATGGAGTACCTGCCTCAGTGGTTGATTGGTTAGAACCTTGATGGAATGGGATTGGAAGTAATGACGTAGCTTTCGTGAAGTGATTAGTAAACAGTATGCTAACTTTTCGAGCTTAGGATATCTGACTTCTGCCCCAGTAAACCTTTTACTGACGAAGTAAACTGGTCGTTGCGTACGGTTATCTTCTCTTACCAAGGCAGCGCTTAGAGCGTGAGATGACACAGCAAGGTATAGGTATAATTCTTCGCCTTCGCTTGGGGTCGAGAGTACTGGTGGTTTCTGGAGGTGTTCGATTAGGTTAAGGAAAGCGGTCAAGCATTCGTCCGTCCATTCGAACTTTCCTTTATCTTTCTTTAGAGCTTCGAAAAAGGGGACGCACTTGTCCGTTGCTTTGGAGATGAATCGGCTTAGGGCAGCCACTTTTCCATTTAGGCTTTGCATTTCCTTTCGGGTGGAAGGTATCTTGATGTCTCTTAATGCTCGGACTTGTTCAGGGTTTGCTTCTATCCCTCGGGCATGGACGATGAATCCTAAGAATTTTCCTGATGACACTCCGAAGGAGCACTTTAGTGGATTCAACTTCATTCCATACTGTCGAAGTACCTGGAACATCTCGCCCAGGTGGCTTACGTGATCTTTGGCTTTCCGTGATTTTACCAGCATGTCGTCTACATATACTTCCATTGTTTGTCCTATTAGCCCTGCGAACATCTTGTTGACGAGGCGCTGGTAGGTGGCTCCTGCGTTTTTAAGTCCGAAGGGCATCACTTTGTAGCAGTACAAACCCCGGTCGGTGATGAAACTAGTGTGATCTTGGTCGGGAGCATGCATAGGAATTTGGTTATATCCTGAGTATGCATCCATAAAAGACAGGAGTTCGTGCCCGGCTGTGCTGTCTACAAGTTGGTCGATTCTGGGAAGCGGGAAGCAATCCTTTGGGCAGGCGTCATTTAGGTTGGAGAAGTCAATGCAGGTCCGCCACTTCCCATTAGCCTTCTTTACTAGTACCGGGTTGGCGATCCATTCTGGGTAAATAGCTTCTCGTATGAAGTCATTGGCGAGTAGATTCTTTACTTCTTCATCGAGGGCTGCTGATCGCTCTGCCCCCATACTTCTCTTCTTTTGTTTTACGGGTGCCTTGGTAGGATCAATTTTTAATACGTGGCACGCTATGTTGGGGGAGATTCCGGTCATGTCAGCGTGTGACCAAGCGAATACATCTAAGTTGTGGCGGAGAAAATCAACGAGTTGTTCCTTCAATTCGGTTTTCAATTGCGACCCAATTTTCAGTAGCCTACTTGAGTCGTGCTTGTCTACAGATATAAACTCCATAGCCTCTGCAGGCTCGGCGGTGGCCTCCTCCTCTTTGTCCCTCGGGTCTAATTCATTGAAAGGGTCGCTGGTGTATCGAAGAGGAGGGGCTTTCTTTAGTTGCTATGCTTCAAGGCTTTTTGTGCAGAGAGCAATCTCTACACCTTTCCCTTTATCTCTCCTGTGGTTGTTGCGAAGTTCGGTTACATAGCAGTCTCGTGCAATATCTTGGTCTCCTTCCACTTCCCCTACCCCACTGTCTGTTGGAAATTTCATTTTTAGGCACCACGGGGCTAGGACAATCTGGAAGTCAGATAGGGCTGGTCTTCCTAGGAAGGCGTTGTAGGCCGAATGGTTTTCTATCAGCACAAACGTCTGTTTCCTTACAACGGAGCGGGGATGGCTTCCGATTTCAACGAAGAGGTCCAGCTGCCCGATGGGCATTTTCGCATCTCCAGTGAAACCGTGTAGCGGTTTATCGCAGGGAGATACGTCCTTCATTGACAACCTCATTTTGTCGAATGCGTGTTTGAACAGGATATTTACAGAGCTTCCAGTGTCTACCAGGATTCGGTAAACTTCGGCGGGACCGAGTCGGGCAGAGATAACCATGGGATCCATGTGAGGGTACTGTCTTCCTTCTAGGTCGCGTTTACTGAATGTGATGTCATCACTTTCTTTCCGCTTTGGGTGGCGCTCTTCTATAACCGTATTGACACAGTCTCTATTGTCTCTGAGCGACTTCCCATATCTTTCCATCTCTTTCCAACTTCTGTCTGCGATGTGTGGACCTCCTGAGATGGTATGGACCACTATCTTCTCTTGACTAGAGCTGCTAGCGTTGCGGTCGCCTCTGCCGGTCCCTGGTGAGGGTAGCCTTGGGTTTTCATTGGCAGGATCTGGAGTCCTGCCTTGACTTTTTACATAGCGTTCCAGTTTCTTTCTTCTGATGTGTTCCTCAATCAGATCTCGGAGATGATGGCATTCGTTGGTATCATGTCCGTGGGATTCGTGGAAGCGGCAGAATTTTCCAGATTTCTGTGCGCTATCTGATTCCTTCTTGTATGGTGGGCGTTTGTATCTAACTTCGCCTTGGGTGGCAAGGAAGATGTTTTCGACGGTCTCGTTCAAAGGGGTGTAAGAGTCGAATCTTGGTCCTGGCCGATATAGGCGTTTCTCTACTTTCTTGCCCCCAGCATTGTCTCTGGAATCATTTCTTCGAACGTCCCTTGCCACAGCAGGGGCATTGCCATGGGTCGTCTTACTTTGCTGTCCTGACTGCCCCTCAATGGCAGCATCCTCAAGCCTCATGTATTTCCCGGCTTCATGGAAGAAATCGGGTAAAGTAGCTGGTTTTTCTTTTGTCAATCTCCTAGCAAATTTGGTGTCCGGATGCACCCCACTGCAGAGGGCCATTAGGATAAGCTTCTCATCGGCATCTTGAACTGCGGCTGCTGCGGCGTTGAATCTGGTTAGGTATTGTTGCAGCTTTTCTCCAGGTTTCTGTTTGACGCTGGATAAGGAATAAGCGTCCTTAGGTTGCTCCACATGAATGCGGAACTGACTGATGAATTTTTCTTTCAACATTTCCCATGAGCTGATGGATCCTTGGGGTAGATGACAGAACCAGGAGGTAGCAAGATCTGCTAAGAAGAGCGGGAAGCATTTGCACAGCACTCCCTCTGTTGCTCCACTCATGAGCATATGCTGCGTGTACCTCTGTAAGTGTACAACGGGATCGGAGGTTCCTTTGTAGGGTTCCATTGTTGGCATCTTCCATTCTCGGGGGGTGATAGCAATTTCGATATTGCGGGCGAAAGGGCTGGTTACCCTAGCGCCTATCCCTCGATCTCTTTGCTCCCGTTGGACACACTCTCTGAATAAGCGTGCCATCCTTTCATCAGAATTTGGAGCGGACAGAAATGAGTTTGGTTCCGTTCTGTGGGGTTGACTCCGACCAGACAACCTGTAGGGATGGTATCGTCTATCATTCCTCATATTTTCCAGTGGCTGCCTTTGATCTTCTGGGAGCATGCTTGGGTCAGCTACAGTTGGCCCTTGCCTTGATCTTCCCCTGTTGGGTTCTGACCTAAGCACTTCCTCGGGTCCAACTTCGGGCTGAACTCTAGCTCGGCCCCGTTCATTGGTGTTCCTGTGGTTAGGCAGCATGACCGGCTCAGCTGCAGTTGACCTCCGCCCGGTACCTTCCGCGTTGGGTTCGGCACCAAACGCTTCCTCAGGCCTAACTTCGGGCTGAGCTCGGTCTCGGCTCCTACCATGGCTACCCCTGCCGTTAGCTCCTTCGAAGAAGGAAGATCTTTGCTGTCTCTGAGATCCTCCAGATTGGGACTCGCCCCATGATTCAGTGTTGCGGTTGGATTCTTCAGCGTCCCTCAAGCGTGACATGAGATGGTCTACCAAGGCTTCCTGCTGGGACGTGAAGCGGTTAGTTACTTCAACAACAACTCTGTCCAAATCTGCCCTAGTAATTGCTGCAGGCTGTTCTGTGGCAGGAGTGGCTGGGTTAGCCTGTCCTTCATTTGTTGCCGTTGCTGGAGGAGGACGGTTCACTTGATTTGTGGCAGCTGGATCAGGAAGGCTGCTGGATGCGATGTTTTTTCCTTTGTTAACATCTTTTCTCTGTTTGGGAGGCATGTTTTCCAAGCGGCGGACGACGGTGTTAGGAAAACTTGTTAAGCGGATGAAGCTGAAGCTTCGAGCTTCTAGTTCTCAGTGAAAGCACCAAAAATGTTTGCACAAAAAATGGACAAACACCTCAAAGTTGTATGATTTAGTAGATCTTATGTTATTCTTAGTGATTTGGGTGATTTATGCAAATATATGAAAAGCAGGGGCTAAACTGTAAAAAGACACGCAGATTTATAGTGGTTCAGCCAGAATGTGCCTACGTCCACTTTATATGTTATTTCTCTTCTCTTGTTTTGATTACAAGTACAAAGCTTTGATACAAGTAAAAGAAAGTTGTTTGAAAGTTTTCTCCGTGCTTGAGCTCTCAAACTTGTCCCCCATTGTTGTACCCCTGCCTCTCTATTTATAGAGTGAGGTTGGGGGCAGGGGTCTTGGATGTATACAGCTGCTGGTGGGCCTGGGCTGAAGTGATCTGGCCTGGCAGTCTGGTTCGGTATTCTCTTGGTTCGGTGAAGTATGGAGTTGGTCTGGTTGGGCTTCATCCGGTGAAGTGTGGAGTGGTGAGGTTGGACCGGTGGCAGTTGCCGGATGAAGGTCTACCGAATGGACACGAGGGAGGGCTGCCGAATGGGTTATGCCGAATGGACTCGGGGGAGAGCTGCCGAATGAATCACGTCTCTGGGTCTCGAGGTCTTCCGGGTAAGAATTCACCCAACAGAAGATTATTAAAAAAAAGATATATTCACGATTTTGGACAGTGAATGTATTATTGAATAAAATGGATTCATTTTTGAAAAAGTGATATTAAAAATGAAGTTAAACATTTTAAAGATGTTTTAAAATGTATTATGAATTGAAAGCATAGATTTCAACAGTTCTTGTTGAAATAGACGTTTTCGAGAAATATAAGGAAATGATGGACTATAACACTGTTGTTATAGTAAATGATTTTCGAAAGGAAATGTTTTATCTAGTATTGGGATTTACATATCTATTTTAATCTCGAATCCCTATACTAGTGATTTTTGAGTCGTTGTAACGATGTTTTACGTAACATTCGTTTTGACTCAAATTGATGTTGTTATAGGAAATAGATTTCCTTAAAGAATGAAATATATACTTAATTTGATTTAAGTATATCGAATATTTTCCAAGTGTTGAAAATAAATGATTTGTGAAATACTTATTAAATAAGTAGGGAAATGCATTTCCAAAATAAAATGAAACGTTTTGAGATTTTATCTTCTTAAAGATAAAATGAAATTGAATATTTGAAATCGATTTGAGAATCGTATATCAGTAGATATTTTGAAGATATAAATTCACTATGGAATTTATAAATGGAATGGGAATTTGTTTTAAAAATAAATGTTGATTTATTTTTAAAGTGTGGAAATTTTATATCTAGTAAGATATTTTTGAAGATGAAATAATTTGGAAAATTATTTGGAATCTGATGATGTTGCGCATCTTTATTGATAGTTAAATAACCGACTATCAATATTTACCTTGAATGGTATTTGTTGTGAATTGGATGAATTTGAATGCCACACTTGTTTTTAAATAATCGCTCACTATTCGGGTTAGCCGGGAAAGGACCATGGGGTCGTATAACCCATTCCGAATATGTGATATGTCGTTATGAATTGCATTTGAAGACCGGTGTTGAAGACCGGATATTTTTGAAAACGGAAGGATTACCGTCGAGTTACTCTACATCGACTGATCTTCGATTTAGAGGTTTTATCACCCTTAGTGACGAGAAGTCCTGACGTGATTGAAAATTATCCGGATATGCAAGGGCTTCGTGAGAAGTGCCTTTGGTTCTGTTCGATCCCGGAACAGACTTGTATGGATTGTGTGTCTGACGTTACAATTTGAGATATAAAGCTGATTTCTTTCAAATACATTTCTGTTGGTGGCGGAGAATTTATTCTCTTAGCTTAACACCCTTCTCTGAGACGTACGAGCTCAGAGGTTATGTAGTTGAAATTTATCAGCGATATATCCCAATTTGGTAACGTGGCATACTGAGTGTTGCGGTGAAATGATCAGTGTTTGATCATTTGCGATATGATCATTTGTTTGATCTTATATCTTGGTGATCATAGGTTGATCATTTTGTTTGACCCGAAGTAGGGCTTTTTGAGAAAGCGTAGCTTTGTGGACGAGACTTCGTCGAGCCTCACACCCCGGAAATGGTCGAAACAGGAAGAATGCGGCAAGGTTCTAGGGAGTAGCGCCCCTTAGTGTATGTCATTCCTTCTGGATAAAGGTGGTATCATGGTATGGAGCCCAGATACTTAACCTCTGTGGTTACTGCATTATTATTACTATGTGGTTTGTTGCGAATCGGGGATCCTCGGGAAGATCGGTGACGATCGGGGGATGGCATACGCGTGTCAGTAGTTACCTATTTTTGCAGAGGTAACCCGGCCTTTTGTTGGCAGAGATCCGGTTAGGTTCTCGGGTCGTCTATTCCAGGGACGTACCCATCGTGGATAGGAAGTTCCTTAGCCTGACCATTTGTTGGAAATCTAAAGAAACAATACGCGACGTGTACGGTTTTAGTTGTATTACCTGCTATGGAATGTGGCGGTAACCTGCTATTGAACATAGTAGCTATAGTAGGCATACGATACTGGTCGTATGTTGGCTAAGATTAATATTATACTTTCGAAATGTTTTCTACACTATGCACTAATAATAATATCAAAAAGGATTTGATTTTGCGTAGTAAGCATCTTTGACTATCATAAGAAGAAATCTCCTCAAATTCTGCGTTTGCATTGTGTGTGTGGTGGGAGGTCTTATGGTAGTTTCATTTTCCAAAAGCATTGCGAATTGACTTAAAAAAAAATATTTTGTTGTTATAAAGAATAACTGTTTTACGATCTCACACCAGTCACCATGACTGACTCGGAGTTTATTGTTCCCTTCTAAACTCTGGGTGCCCACCAATTTCCACACGGGCAGTCTAGAGTTAGATTATTAGGTTATCTGGATATTCTGGAGCTTTGGAGATAAGCTGGATGGCGAGACGTAGTATTTGTATCTGATAGTATTTATTCCGCTGTGTATTCTGTATGAGGACAAGTTTATATAACTGTCCATTGTTGTATATTGACTCTGATGATTGATGTATGTATAAAACTGATATAATTCTTTGTTTTAAAAGACTAGTGTTTATCTATTATATATTGTTCCGCTGCGATGTGTAAGATTCTGAATATTGTTTTTCTGTTTTGTTGTTGTTCTGTTGTTCTTCTTCTTTCTTTCTTTCTCTTTTCTTCTATCTTTTCTTCTACCTCTACCCTTTCTTCTTTCTAAACCATAATATTTCGGGTTTCCGGCATTCGATTTCTCGGCAGTCGATAAAGTGAGTATCGATGTTGAATTTTCAAAAGTCGAAAATTTTCGGGATGTTACATTTGGTATCAGAGCATATAGTTAAGCGACAACCCTGCTCTGTTGGGTGTTACTCATTAGAGATAGAGTCAGTAGTACTCTAGAATGAGTTGAGTGTAATAATAGATACGAGTGCGTATTTGTTAGTGAATATAAAAATGTTTTATATTGTGTTTGCTTATCCGTTGAGATGTTTGTGAATTTTGGTCGGTATGTGGGACGCCATATTATCGATAGGGATTTCTAAACACTTAAACGAGGCAAGACGACACAGTATTGTTTTAAATAGGGTGAATGAGATAATTTCACCTAAAACTATTTTTGTATAGAAAAGAAATGATAAATTATCATAGTATATGGTTGCATGGATGTTAGGAAAGTGATAATATTGAAATGTTATCATTATTATATGAAATTGAATACGAACTGGAAATCGTAACTCCAAAGTTAAGAAATAAATCCATATACAAATGAAATTTGAGAATATAAATTATAAATGTGATTTGTAATTTGAAACGGAATTCCAGAGAAGTTTTTGGAAATGTTTTGAAACGAATTTGAAAATTTTGGAGATTTGGAAAGTTTAAATCCTTTTTGATTTGAAAATGAATTTCAAGGGTTTTGAAAGGTATTTTAGAGAGATGAAAGCTCTAAACTCTTTTCGGTCGCTGGAAAATAACTTCGATGATGACCGCGGCATCGTTGGTGTTCATTTTCGGGTTTCCAAAAGAGGAATTGCTGCCAAATTGTTTTAAATGGAAGTTGTTTGGAAAATTTGGATTTTGTTTTGGAGATTCGAAGGATAATTTGAATTGTTTTCAAATGATTTTGAAATGTTGGTAAGATTCTGGAATACCATATGAAAGTAAAATTGAAAGTTGAGATTCATTGCGAATCTGCAAGCGATAGAATTGAAATTGAAAATGAAATGAGACTTGAATCCGAATAAGCTACTTTGATAATTTATTAATTCACGAAATACAGAAATGGAAGTTGAATCAGTTAAATTGAAACTTGAATTGTGAACTAAATAAAAGAATGGTTCAGAATTGCAAATAAATTCAAGTAAGAAGAAATAAATTTCAAATGAATGGAATTTACAATTGTAAGTGAATAAAATTGAAACTGAATGTTAAAGTTCATTTTGAATTTGTAAGTAAATGAGACTGAATTGAATTCAAATAGAATTGAAAATGTGAATTATAAGTTCAAATAAATGTGAAATGGAAAATTGAACGAAATTGAATATGTAACTTCAATAGCGAATTTAAAGAGGATATAAGAAGTATATATTGAAAATTTGTAATCGAATTTGCAAAATGATTTGAATGCTGTAACTAGATATAATGGCTAGTAGGATATACAGGTGTATAAAGGGATTGGAAAATTTATTTCACAGATAATTCGAATTGCTCGAAAAGGTATGTATTTAAATTTGAATATGAGTTTTTGATGATTTCTTGTCTAGCCGCTTGGCTTTTTCTTTTTCTTTTTGAAATCTGAGAGTCCGTAGGGACGTTTTGTAGTAGTACCGTATCAGCCGCGCAAAGGAGACGCTGGCAAAATTTTTCGAAAATTTAGGGCGTTAGAAAATTTTTGAGAAAAATTGAAAGTTTAAAATTTGAATTTGAATTTGAATTTGAATTGTTAAGCAAACAATGTTGTTTTGAACTTAGAGTTGAAGTTGAAATTTAGTTGATGAATAACGAATCTTTAGTAGAAAGATTTGTTTCGATAAATTGATAAAACTATTTAGATTGTGAAAAATAGTAGACGAGTTAAGGATCATTTTTTCCTAACTTGTAATTTCGGGACGAAATTCTTTTAAGGAGGGAAGTTTGTAACGACCCAGAATTTTGAACGAATTAAATTGAGGATATTTAATTTATTTTAAATATTTGAACGATGATTTAATTTGAATCCCGATATAATTTTGAAATTGACGATTAAATTATAAAGTTTAATCTGTTGATAGTTGAATAAAAATTTGAATCTTTAATTTTAAGCCGAAGAAAAATATTTTGAAAGCTTTTAAAATTCATATTGACAATACTGAAGATGATAGAAGCTTCAGAATTTAATTTCGAACTGTTCTGTTCAGTTTTGAAATTAAATCGTTCGAATCAATATTTAAAAATAGTCATTTTTCAAACAGTCTCGGAATTCGACGAAACCAGTTCCATTGGGTCCGTAACATTAAATTATTGCCGGATTTCAAATTTCATATTTTTTGGAACTGATATGAGAGCACACGGCGTATAAACGCGTCGAAATCAAATTGAGTTTAATTTGAAAATTAAAAATTTAAATTTATATTAATTAACATCGGCACGTTTTCTCCTTCATCCATGCCTAAATTCAAGCCGAGAATCACGAAATTTAATCGTGTACACCATGCCTCCTCTGATTTTAAACATTCCTCTCCCTCTTCACAAATCAAAAACGAACGGGAGAAATAAATAATGGCGACTGAGTTGTTACCAAATTCCCTCTTGAAATCAAAAACATTTTACATCCCAAAAATCAAATCGCGTTCGAAATCACCAGGGACCGAAGCCATTCTTTCAAAATCAAAAAAATCGCCTCTCATCTTCAAATCGGTTCGCGAGAAAATCAGGCGGCGACGTTATGAAGCATGGATCGAGTGGCGATTTAGGGCAAGTTCGTTCGCGAATTGGGGTCAGTCGAGCAAATCGTGGCTGGGGATTCTCGAGCTCAGACTCGAGCACGCGAAGGGAAGTCTCGCGGTGGTGGGGGTGCCTGGGGAAATTCGTCACTGCAAGGCAATTCACGATGGTTTGCGGCAAAGCATCACGCGCGGCATCAACTTAGGCTGCGGCGGCTCGTGATGGTCTCGCGTGAAGGCAGCGAAGGGGATCGCGATTTCTGGTGATGGATGTTCGTGATGATATTCGAGCTCTGGAAGGGCTTCGCGTTTGGCATTGGCAGTGGAGGTCGATAGAGCATTGCGTGATGGCAATTTGCATTCGAGGGTTCCGTTCAGTAAAACAGTAAGGTAATTTTGAAATAAGTTTTAGTTTAAAAATGTATATATATATATATAGGTTTTAATGAACAAAAAAATTTGAAATATATTATAATCAAGTAATAACAGTTCTGTTGAATGTATATAAAAAAATTTCATAAATTGTTTTCAAGTGATAAAATTGAAAATTTATCTTTCAAACATTTTTATGTGGGTTAAGTAAGTTAAACATTTAATTTTATCTGTTTATTAACAATTTTAACAATAAAGTAAAGTTTTTAATTTTATTAGCCTGGTAGTTTAAAATCCTGGAAAATGTTAAGAAATGAAAATTTATATCCGATAAGTATATACATATTTTGAAAATATAGATTTATATATATATCTAGCCCATTGTTCTTTTAGGGATTATTTTGTTAAAAGAAAATTGGGTCGAAATTTAATTAACTTGATAATCTAGAAATTTATTGGATGGAAAATGGGTAAATAAAACTATCAGTTAATTTAACGATTAAAAATGAAAATTTAATAGTTTGATTTATTCAAATATTAATGGAGATTGTATAAATTGTTTATACAAGGTTTAAAATCAAGGAATAGCCGAAAATGGAAATTGGACTGCAAATTAAAAAGCAAAGGTGAGATTTTTCTCACTCAAAAATGAAAGTGGAATTTTCAGTTATTTATTGCTTGATTTGATTGCTATATTGGATGTGATATTAGATATAGTAGGATATATCTATTATATATATAGCAATATATACATATTGGCATATGTATATATTGGATTGATGATTTCCCGCCTCGTATAGCGGATGAGACCCTATTGCGCCGTTAGTAAGCGGATTTATAAAAACCTATATACCGCGATAATTCCGTACTGGAGCGGAATTGGTATTGTGCTAACATCTTTGGATGCAGGGAAACAGGTTGGAGGGATCCAACTGGACCCCTCACATTGATTGATTTTATTTATACTGTGGTATGAATCTGTGAATGATTATTGATGTTATTAATCATATTGATGTCTGGAAATTGTTTGAAAGCTAAAATTTAGCTGAACGGATGTTTGATATCATTGGATTCCAAAAATAAATGAAATTGAATTTTTGAAATCGAAGTAGAAATTTTTAAGTGAATTAATTTTTGAAATTGAATAAAATTTGAAGAAAAGAATTTAAAGGTATAAAAGTTGATTTTTATAGTATTATCGAATTTATTCCAGAATAAAGTGAAAATGTTAAATAAATGGATTTCGTAAAATAGTGATTTTAAATTGAAGAAATTAATTTAAATTTGGATTTTTAAATAGATTGAAAGAAACGATTGAAATGTATTTTCTTAAAAAGGAATTTATTTAAAAGAAGATAAGTTGGAAGTTCAGTTAGAAATTTAATTGGTAAATTGAAACAAATTGGGAAATCAATGTAAAATGATTTCAAATTGAAGAATCCATTGTTAAAAACAGAATATTGAATAATTTGAGGAAAATAAGGAATTTACTTAGTAGTGATAAATAAATTTTTAAATCAATATCGAAATTGATTTGGGATTGAAGTTTTTATAAATAGAATTGGAATGTATAAAAGTTGTTTATAAATCCGAAATCACTTATCCTGATAAGTAAAATATAGAAGTTGATAAAAAGAAGATTTATAAGTTGAAGTTGTTATTAAAACAGAAATAGAATTTATAAACGTCGTTTTATAAATTCAAAATCAATTGAATTTGATAAATTGAATATAGAAGATTATTAAAAAAAAGATATATTCACGATTTTGGACAGTGAATGTATTATTGAATAAAATGGATTCATTTTTGAAAAAGTGATATTAAAAATGAAGTTAAACATTTTAAAGATGTTTTAAAATGTATTATGAATTGAAAGCATAGATTTCAACAGTTCTTGTTGAAATAGACGTTTTCGAGAAATATAAGGAAATGATGGACTATAACACTGTTGTTATAGTAAATGATTTTCGAAAGGAAATGTTTTATCTAGTATTGGGATTTACATATCTATTTTAATCTCGAATCCCTATACTAGTGATTTTTGAGTCGTTGTAACGATGTTTTACGTAACATTCGTTTTGACTCAAATTGATGTTGTTATAGGAAATAGATTTCCTTAAAGAATGAAATATATACTTAATTTGATTTAAGTATATCGAATATTTTCCAAGTGTTGAAAATAAATGATTTGTGAAATACTTATTAAATAAGTAGGGAAATGCATTTCCAAAATAAAATGAAACGTTTTGAGATTTTATCTTCTTAAAGATAAAATGAAATTGAATATTTGAAATCGATTTGAGAATCGTATATCAGTAGATATTTTGAAGATATAAATTCACTATGGAATTTATAAATGGAATGGGAATTTGTTTTAAAAATAAATGTTGATTTATTTTTTAAGTGTGGAAATTTTATATCTAGTAAGATATTTTTGAAGATGAAATAATTTGGAAAATTATTTGGAATCTGATGATGTTGCGCATCTTTATTGATAGTTAAATAACCGACTATCAATATTTACCTTGAATGGTATTTGTTGTGAATTGGATGAATTTGAATGCCACACTTGTTTTTAAATAATCGCTCACTATTCGGGTTAGCCGGGAAAGGACCATGGGGTCGTATAACCCATTCCGAATATGTGATATGTCGTTATGAATTGCATTTGAAGACCGGTGTTGAAGACCGGATATTTTTGAAAACGGAAGGATTACCGTCGAGTTACTCTACATCGACTGATCTTCGATTTAGAGGTTTTATCACCCTTAGTGACGGGAAGTCCTGACGTGATTGAAAATTATCCGGATATGCAAGGGCTTCGTGAGAAGTGCCTTCAGTTCTGTTCGATCCCGGAACAGACTTGTATGGATTGTGTGTCTGATGTTACAATTTGAGATATAAAGCTGATTTCTTTCAAATACATTTCTGTTGGTGGCGGAGAATTTATTCTCTTAGCTTAACACCCTTCTCTGAGACGTACGAGCTCAGAGGTTATGTAGTTGAAATTTATCAGCGATATATCCCAATTTGGTAACGTGGCATACTGAGTGTTGCGGTGAAATGATCAGTGTTTGATCATTTGCGATATGATCATTTGTTTGATCTTATATCTTGGTGATCATAGGATGATCATTTTGTTTGACCCGAAGCAGGGCTTTTTGAGAAAGCGTAGCTTTGTGGACGAGACTTCGTCGAGCCTCACACCCCGGAAATGGTCGAAACAGGAAGAATGCGGCAAGGTTCTAGGGAGTAGCGCCCCTTAGTGTATGTCATTCCTTCTGGATAAAGGTGGTATCATGGTATGGAGCCCAGATACTTAACCTCTGTGGTTACTGCATTATTATTACTATGTGGTTTGTTGCGAATCGGGGATCCTCGAGAAGATCGGTGACGATCTGGGGATGGCATACGCGTGTCAGTAGTTACCTATTTTTGCAGAGGTAACCCGGCCTTGTGTTGGCAGAGATCCGGTTAGGTTCTCGGGTCGCCTATTCCAGGGACGTACCCATCGTGGATAGGAAGTTCCTTAGCCTGACCATTTGTTGGAAATCCAAAGAAACAATACGCGACGTGTACGGTTTTAGTTGTATTACCTGCTATGGAATGTGGCGGTAACCTGCTATTGAACATAGTAGCTATAGTAGGCATACGATACTGGTCGTATGTTGGCTAAGATTAATATTATACTTTCGAAATGTTTTCTACACTATGCACTAATAATAATATCAAAAAGGATTTGATTTTGCGTAGTAAGCATCTTTGACTATCATAAGAAGAAATCTCCTCAAATTCTGCGTTTGCATTGTGTGTGTGGTGGGAGGTCTTATGGTAGTTTCATTTTCCAAAAGCATTGCGAATTGACTTAAAAAAAAAATATTTTGTTGTTATAAAGAATAACTGTTTTACGATCTCACACCAGTCACCATGACTGACTCGGAGTTTATTGTTCCCTTCTAAACTCTGGGTGCCCACCAATTTCCACACGGGCAGTCTAGAGTTAGATTATTAGGTTATCTGGATATTCTGGAGCTTTGGAGATAAGCTGGATGGCGAGACGTAGTATTTGTATCTGATAGTATTTATTCCGCTGTGTATTCTGTATGAGGACAAGTTTATATAACTGTCCATTGTTGTATATTGACTCTGATGATTGATGTATGTATAAAACTGATATAATTCTTTGTTTTAAAAGACTAGTGTTTATCTATTATATATTGTTCCGCTGCGATGTGTAAGATTCTGAATATTGTTTTTCTGTTCTGTTGTTGTTCTGTTGTTCTTCTTCTTTCTTTCTTTCTCTTTTCTTCTATCTTTTCTTCTACCTCTACCCTTTCTTCTTTCTAAACCATAATATTTCGGGTTTCCGGCATTCGATTTCTCGGCAGTCGATAAAGTGAGTATCGATGTTGAATTTTCGAAAGTCGAAAATTTTCGGGATGTTACAGTTATGGGGTAAATAAGAAAAAGTGGAGAAATAAAAGAAACAAAATAGAATCTTGCAGCGAAACGATAAAATATAATAATCAAATAACAGTTCATGAAGCTGTTTTACAAAACATTTGATTATACTTATACAATACATATCAGAGTTACACATACCAGAGAATGATAATAAATGCAGCGGAATACAATGGTGTAGTAGAATATATAACAAATAGTAGTAATAAAATCTTCGTCTTCGTCCTCCAGAAATAGGGCCTTCAAATCCTGAAATGCTCAGGCTGACCCGAGCGAATTGAAAAGACAAAACACTCGAGTCAGAACTAAAAGATCTTATGTAAGTTAAATCAATGAAATAAATATGAGTGTAAACGGCGTCAGAGATGTTTACGGGGTTTGACATCTCCTATCCAGTGTCTAACGTGAGTGCAGTAACTTAAGAAATGTTCGGGATTCACATCTCTTAAGGATCCGTTAAAATATCTACTATGTAGTAATATTCACTATATACAGTAGTGTCTAAACAGTAAAGTATAATCATATAGAAAATAGTGTTAAGGGGATGGAGAACCTTAACACGGTCGGATCTTAAAATCATAATCGTAGTAAAGCTCGGTATGGTAGGTGACACGGCACAACTAGGCAATGCCAGGGTAGATATACCAATTACGCACACGAACTGATGGATACGCATAGCAGCCACTACCATTCCACCTCGAACAACATTCCCAAATCGGAGGATGGCCATCTAGTCAAATCACAAGTAAGAGTATAATATCGAAGAAATGTCTCCGAGAAGAGGTGCTACCTCACTGGTCCGAGATCGCTCCTGTTTTAGCCACCTTATGCCAACTCACGGGAGTTGGCTCCACGTAACATACCTTAAGAACGTCGCCACCATCCTACTTCATTCTGGAATCTCCACCGCGTACACGGTTGTCAAAGTGGTTTTCAGTATCGACAGAGAGTATGTCCATATCCGATCCCGGTCTCCTTAACAACCAATCGTTATTATAACACCGTGGTCATTTTAAGAAATATATATACTTTTAAAAACACAATCATTGCCCTTTCAAAACATATTTTTTATTTCAAAATAGTATATACATCAAAAACCAAAATATTATTGCCATTTCAAACCATATCCTTTACTTCAAAATAGTATATACTTTAAAACCAAATTATTATTGCTATTTCAAAACATATCATTTATTTCAAAATAGTATATACATAAAAACCAAATTCAATAATATATCATTTAAATAAAATCCAAAGTTTCAATCACTATTCTTACCTTTAATTATAAAACTTGAAATATTCTTTAAAACCATCTTAAACCCAAATCACATAATGCAGTCATATTCTTAATCTCAAAATTTCAATCGGTTTCAAATCAATATATTTAAAGATAATTCTTAAATAAAATCTATTTCAAATAAATTCATTTTCAAACCATATTACTTTCAAAGTTATAACAATTTCGAAAACAAATACTTTGAAAAACAATAATACCTTAATTTCAATAAAACATTTCAATTTTGATATATTTCAAGTCTTTAAATATTCCAAAATTCCCAACCAAATATGATAATCTTATATATACCTTAATTCAATTCACTATTATTTATTTTAGAAATATTTATTTAATAAATTCAATATCACTTAAATAAAGCTCAAACTTGAAATATTCGTAAATCAAACTTAAAACATCATCAAGTCATACATAGCTTAAATTTTAGAATTTAACCATATATAAAATAATATTTATATAATATCAAAATTTAATATTTATTAAACCGTATATTTCTTTCCAAACCATAGAAAATCCCTTAAAATATTTTATATATAGACCACTGTGCCTGTATATAATTTTCTATCCTATGGTCAAGTGATACGGATATTTATCATTTCAATCCGCAATTTAAAATAAAATTACGGTTATATATCATTTCAAACCGCAATCCCGAATAAAATAAAAATGCATAATAACTTGCAGTTTATACAATATAAATTATAGCATTCATTCATCCAAATACCAATAAACAACCATTTATTACAGTCATCATCCAATTTAAACAAAACATCAATATAAAGCATATAAATTATAATAGGCATCAACAAATAGTTTATATTCAATAAAATTTAAAAACTGTTCAACTGGCAGTTTATATGCAATAATAAATAAATTTAACTCGCAAATTTTATGCAATAATAAAATTAAATAACAATTAAATTTAACTAAATGTTATCTAACTGAGATGATGATTAAATATATGCCCAAACAATCATAGATAAATTTTAAATCACATCAAAATTTAATTTAACAAACATAAGAAATCTTAGAAGTTGTGAGTGGGTTAAAACACTCACCTTTTGAATTTAAATTGAATTTAAATTCAATTTAAACCCAAAAATTTTACAGTCTCAGAATTCGTCCAAACTAGCATCAAAAGATCTGGAATTTCAATACGATCCTAACAAAAGAAACCGCGTCCAAATCCGAGTCTGTATTCAAAAGTTATGAAAATTTGAAGATTGGAAAATTCTGGTCCTGAGTCGACTTCGAGTTCAACCCGGTCCGCCGCCTCAAATACCCGATGCTTGCTCTGAGTTTTTGCCAAAATGACCCGGAGACTCGAGTCATTTTCTTCGTGACCCGAAGTAGCTCCAGGGTTTTTCCCCTTGAAACCCCAAGCGCGACCCGAAGCGCGTAAATCTCTTTTTTTTTTGAAATTAGATTTTGGAATTTGGGAATTAGGTTTTGTCTGCCATTGGAATGAGGAGCTAAGAAGAAGATGAATTGTACGTACAGAAAAATGAAGATTAGGGAGGCTAGGGTTTATAACAGGATATTTATAGAGAAGGTTGAAAATAGAATAGATGGATAAAACAGGTGTACGCGCTAACGCCAACGCGGTCCAAAAAGCCCGTTCTGACCTAAGAACGAAATTGGGTAAACCCATATATCAAAATAGGTGTTTTAAAATATTTTAAACTCAATGGAAAAGGTTTTAGGTTCAAATTCCATCGTATGAAGAAGTTATGCTAAAAACAATATTTTCCAAATTGATTTCAATTGATTTCAATTGCATAAATTTCAAGGCGTTTTGAGTCCGTACGATCAAACGACAAGTCCGATCGCTACGAAACTTGAAACACTATTATAATTCACCGTTATGGATCCGATGAAACTAGTTTCGTCGAAATCCGAGTCCGTGACCAAAAAGGCAAATTTTATATTAATTAAATGAAATTAAATTAAATTAATTAAATCGAATTTTATATTTCAATTATAGAATTGACAATCTATCACCTTTATACTTCTCAATCATTTGCAATTATTTAAACAAAATTTAAACGTCAATCTAGAGAAAATAATTTATCAATTGAATTGAAATGCCCTATCTTAAATTTCATTATATTCAAAATTATAAATTTTAGTTCCCAAAATTTCTATTAAATTGAATTTACCCATAATTATTTCATTCAAAATTCCAAATAGAAGGGCGTACCATTGGATTTAAAATTATCACATAAATTTTTCCCGTTTTCAACTAAATTTTTTAATTACAGTAATAATTACATATTTGAGTTCATTCGTTTGCAATAAATTCAACTATTATAATCTAAATAAATTAACTCACTATTAAAGGTTCAAATTCTATAATTCATAAATTTTACCCTCTTGATTTACTTATTAATTTGTAATTCTTTGAACAAATTCCCGTCAGTTTAAAGTAGCTTAATTCTCTCATTAAAGAATTTATTTCGATTTCTTAAAATAAACCCTCATTATAAATTGAATCCCATTTTATCCTAATAAGTTTCAAATTAAATGGATAAGTTCCAAATTCAACCTTTAACTTACACTTAAGTTTAGGTAAAATCAATTTATAACGTATTTCCCTTTTAGTTCTTACTTTACATGCTTCTAGTATTAATTTCTCAATTAATCCACATTATTAAAGTAACGCTTTTAATAAATATGACCCTATGATTACTCAACATTTAATGAACGTTATTTCATTTCCCATTAGTGTAATCTTCATTTATTTTATTATCACTTATTACAAATTCTAATTCTATTAACAAATAAGCAGGTAATTTAAAATATATGTTACAAATTTTGAATTAATCACTATTCATTATTATTGACTTTAATTTAGCATCACTTACCTTGCATTAACATTGTTACTTAATAATCCCTACCCAATTGCAATTTTATATTCAAATGAATACATTTACTCTTTCCGTTATGGAATTAATTATCCATAAGGCACATCTAATTATCATTATTGATTTTATACAATTTCCATTAACTGTACATTTACTATTCAATGTATATTTATTCATTAATCAATTCGATATATACGTTTGTTTCCTTCTTTTTGATTTATAACCTGGTATACATTTACATAAATCCTATTTCAATTACATTCATTAATGGGTGTTGCATTTAAATCTAATTTATTAGCTTATATCACATTATTACCATTAATTACAATTGGCTTACCAATTTTTTTATTCAATACCATAAATAAATAAGATATTATTCAATACTTACTCTTGTTTCTCATATTCTATTTAAAAATCAAATCGTAACATTTACATTATTTTATTGAATTGGAGTTTCATTAAATATATATATATATATATATATATATATTTTTGTTAACTTTTAATTTCAATTCCTACATCTAATTCCTAACGGGTCGTTACAATAAATCAACTTTAATAAATTTTTAGAATCAATATTTATTTTAAACCATATATTTCTTTTCAAAACCATAGAAATCATTTTCAATATATATATATATATGTATGTATGTATGTATGTATGTATGTATAGACCAACGGTGTCTGTATATAATTTTCTATCCTATGGTTAAGTGATACAGATATTTATCATTTCGATCCGCAATTTAAATATATATACCGGTATATATCATTTCAACCCACAATCCCAAATTCAATTCAATGAAAATCGCTTGGGTTTATCATTTCAACCCATAACGATTTTCTCCTATTCTACAGATCGTTCGGGTATGTATCATTTCAACCCATAGTGAATTCTATACTAACAGGGAACTTGCAGAGTGATAACAGTATGATAATAATATAACATACATATATCATCAATATAAAATAACTGATAATGGTGTCAGATATCACAGGTGAATAGATATGAACAATAGAATATATAACAATGTAAATAACTAACAGCAGCATATTTCAATTGACGTTCCAATTGAAATCAAATTTAATAAATATAAGAACATTAATCGTGAGTGATTGCTCACCTTTCGAGGCTAGAGAGAACAGGAGAGGACACGGATACGAACATAGATACAGACACTGAAATTGAGTCATGAATCCAAGTAACGCTAGATGGACATGATTCGATGAATGAACTGGCATGACGGACAAAGCTGGTAAATGGGAAAACGATGAGGACTAATCAGAATCAGTTTTGATATAACTGAGGATACATACATTATATATATATATATATATATATATATATATATAAATCAATATTTTAGTTTAAGACAACTATTAAATAATATAAATATTTTTAAACCATTATTCTTAAACTCAAATATTGAAAATCAAAGATATATATTTTAAAACCCATATTTATATATACTTACCAATATAAATGAATATATGAACATATATACAAACTCACATTCATATTATATTTGAAATTTATATTAAACATATGAAAATCACAACATATCATATATATATATATATACACACAAAAACCTACACTATGTACAATAAGTACTGTATATACAACTTAGCACATTAACATATTTCAAACAAAGCTTCAAATTAAATATATATAATCTTTTATAATTTCACATATACACAGACACATGCAGACACTCTAACAAAACACAGAATATATATACATATATTCATACAACACATATAAGAACTTATATAAACTTCAAATCCAAATATTATACATATAAACAAAATATAAGTGTAGGCAAAATATACATATATACACATACTTTATAGATATAACATATATCTGTAATATCAGACCAATATATACATATATATATAAATTTGAAAGCTAACAGACGCATACACATTTGTATATAAATTTATATGTAGACAAGTAAACTTATACAAACCCATATGCATATAGACACTATCATGTACGTGTATATCCAAGAATGAACTAAAGTAATTATAACTGATATAAATTTACACTATAACAATATTTATAAAGCATACCCAGAATATATATATATATCTTTATGTATATCTATGTAAACTAGAATATATATAATATTATATACCCGTTAAACTTATAATAAAATTAAGAAAACAATATATACAACAGTAATTATATAATATATAAAGCAGGCAAATAACTAACAACTTGTACAGCTTTTTATATATAACAAAACTGTTATATAAATATATATTCTTGAACCATAACAACTGTATATAACTTAACATATATATAATAAACAAAAAAAAATTAAAACTAATATATATGTAAAGACTTATCACATTAGCAGAGAAGGGAGGCACGTCCCAGAGTGGGCCACTGGCCCATTGTCAGGGAGTCGAAGGCCGAGCGGGTCTTTGGGCTGCTGGCGAGAGGAAGTAAGAGGAGAGAGGGGAAATGCTGCGGCGGGAAATGACGAGGCAGAGGGTGGAAAACGTGGGGACGAAGATGATGGTGTTCGTGAAGGTGACGAGGCTAGAGAAGGATTGGTTTGCTGGGTGGTGGGGAGCACGGATTGGATGCCGTTGGCCTTTGGTTGATGGTGGAGTGGCACTTGCTCATGGCCATGATTAAAGAGAACCAAAAATATGTATTAATGCTTGAATTCTTTTAAGACAGAGGAGAAGAGAACGCACACAGACTAACAGAGGTAGCAGAGATGGAAATCAAAGTGGGAATGAACCTGATGTAAGGTTAAATAGTGGGATAACCAAAAGACAATAGTAAATTCTAGGAATTTTAAAAGTTACGGCTGTTTAATTTTGGATCGGTGGGTAGATGGAGACCAAAAGATTTAAAATCGTTATCGATACGAAATCGTTTTTTATCGATTCCATAGTGATCCGGACATCAAAACATAGAATTGAATATACCGTAAAGATTAGTACGACGAGATGATCAAAACGGTATACAGATATTAGTGATACGACCATCCGATCAAAAGTTGATATCGGTACCAAAATGCTGCTATTTCCTCGAAAATAAGATCGACGGAGCAATAAAAGTCAAAATCTGGAGAAATGAAATATGACGTCTCACTCAGAAGATGATTTACAAATTTCCTATGTAAAAATATTTAGGTTTGGAAAATATTTTATTATCATCGATTTTAACTGATATAAATTTAAATAAAATTACACAAGAAAATAAACTTCCAAATTATCTGATGAAAATTTACTGGTTGCTATGTTTAAACAGACGTATTCCAAATATCAAATTTTTATTTCAAAATTTTATTGTTTAAAATTTCACTAAATTTCAATTAAATATATAAATAAAACCATTGAAATTTACGGGTCGTTATAGTGTTAGAAAAATTTTCAAGTTTTAATTTTTTTATAACTTGTTTTATAACTAAATTGTGATTTCAGTAAGCCGATCAGAGTGGCGTGATGGAAGCATAGTAAAAGTTTTCTAATAAGAATTTATTGTTTTATAAGTTGATAAATTTGAATAAAATATATCAAATGTTGAATTCTTTTCTTAAAGTATTTTTTAGGACGAAAAATTTTGAGTGGGGGAGATTGTAACGACCCGTATTTTTAGCTATTTCAAATTATTAAATTTAATGCAATTATCAAATAAAAATGGTTAGAAAATAAAAATTTAATGATTTTGAATGTAAGTATTGGATATGAACTTGAATAAAAAATTGAAATAAACTAATTTTGAAGTTTTGGCGATAATGAGATTGAAATGATATTATATATGTTAATTGGGTTTGTAATAAATAACTGAAGTTGAATAATAATTTTGAATTATTTAGATGGAAATAAAATGATGTTGATAACTAAAATTCGTTTAAAAATCCAATATTGAACAATTAAATTGTTAAATAAAATATTGAGAAATTATTTGAATAATTGAATAACGGGAATTGAATGACTGTAAAATAAAAATTGTTGTTTTATTATTTGAATTCAATTTAAAAGTTAAATTTTATCAGTTCATTAACTTATATTTCAAAAGATAGTGATCTATTGAATAATCAAAATTGTTTAAAATTCAATATTGCCATTATTTGAATAATTGAATTTTGAATTTAGTATGATTGAAAATGATGTTGGAAGTTGATTTAAATTTCATTTAAACAACAATGAAGATTATTAACATTTAAAATTGGATTAAAAATGAATAATTGGAAATTGGAAATTTTATATTATAATCGAGACATTAAAATAGTGATCTAGGGCACAGTCTCATATTTCAACGAAACTATTTCCATTAGATCCGTAATAGGGTATTATTATCGGATTTCAAATTTCATAGCGTTTGGAGTTATCATTTGGTCGTACGGAATAGAAACGCGTTGAATATAATATTGAAAATTTAATATTTTTATTGGGTTCAAAAAGCTATCTTCCGCATACGATCGAATTGGGCCTCGAAACATGTTCCATTGTGTTCAGAATAAGGGTAAAACATTATAAACGCTAGGCGGCACGCTTCGTTTGGAGTTCGTCCGGAAAAAGTTGAAAATAATATTAAGATAATATGTTTACACTTATGTATACGCGCAATCCTCAAACCCTAGCCCAAAAAGAACGCAGCCACCTCTTCTCTTTCTATAGCCGAAATCTTGTAAGCTTCCTCCCCTATTTTCTCCACATCCATCAACTTTTAACAAAATCTTCCAACTGGAAAAACGAATGGCTTGTCGAGCTTGCCATATCCAACGGTGGCGATCAATTTTCATAACCTCGTTTGGTCATGGTTCCCTCGAGAAGGGTACGAGTTCATTCACATTTTTCAATGCAACAGAGGGGCCAAGCTTCAAGGGCTCTAGGCGTTGAAGGAGTGGGTGGTGCTTTTCGAGATGATGGCAACTGATCGTCGTATGGACGAGCGTGGAGGGAGTGGCCAGAAAATGTAGGAGGCGGCCGTGGGTTAAGTTGTTCCTGGAGAATGCGATTTGGAAGGGAGGACTCATGCGGCTATGATCTTGTCTCTGATAATGGATGGCCTGGATTTCACTAGGTTATAAAAAAGAATTGTGAATTTAATTATATAATAAAATCGTCAATCTTATAAATATCATAACTATTTCATACGAGGTCAGAATTGGACGAAACAAGAGGCATTGGAATCGTGGCAATGAGCACTACATCATGGAACAGATTTAGAGTCATTTGGACCTAGTTAAAATTTTAGGTTAAATCGAACGTCGTTCGATTTGATTTGACATTGAAAACTCAAGGTGAGTGTTTTATAACGCTCACATGTACTACAATATTTTTATGATAGTTAAATTTGAAATTATGAAGTGATATGAATTTATTGGTCGCTGTTTAATAAATTTAATTGTCATTGAATTAACTGTTAAAAATTAAAATTGACAGTTGAATTTGAAATAGGAATTTAGTTGCCAATAAAACACCCGATATTATTAACTATGAAATAGTTGTGAATTATATTGACTGTTTGGATAATTGATTGTGATGTATGCCAATTGATTGATATTTGGGTGATTTAGATGTTTATTTATTCTGATATATCCTATTATCACCCTGTATGTTATTTACAGTATATAAACTGTAAATTGAATCATTTTGAATAAATTAAGAAATAGGTTGAAATGATATATACTTCTGACACTGTGATTTGGGTTGAAATGATATATATCCATCCCTGAAATTAAACTAAAATAACTGATCACTTGGCCATAGGACAAAACATTATATATGGACACCGATTGGTTAAATTAAATGATTTTAAAATTTTTGACTTAAAATTATGTAAATGGATTTGATTTAAAAGAAATAAAAATCAAATTTATAGAAATCAAATTATTTTCGAACCTGAGCCCTGAATGTTGAAACTTAAATTTGGTAACTGAAATTGTTTAAATAATCCAAGTTGAGATTTCGAAGTTATAATCGAAATATAATCTGAATTTCTGAAAATCGATTTGTTTTAAAAGATTGAACTTTTATCCAAACTTTGAATATTACTAAGTAAAAGTGATATAAAAACAATATTTCGAAATTGAGCTCGGAATTGAAATATATTTGAAGATTGAGATTTTAAACTGAATATTGAAGGATAATTTGATTTAAATGTTTTGAATCGATATTTTGAAAATCGAGCTCGAAATCGATATAAATTGAAATTGAAGTTGAATTAATTGGATTTGAAAGTGGAATTGAATTAATTTGAAATCAAAGTGAAATTGATTGAATTGAAATCTAAATTGAGTCGATTGAATGGAAATTGGAATTGATTTGAATTGGGAGGTTGGAATTGAATCAGTTTGACTTTGAAACTATTTTCAAATAAATTATTTAATATAAAACTATTTAAAGGCTATCTTCTTTAATATACAACTTATTTTGGTTTTCCAGATTATTTTGATATATAAACCATTTTAATACTTAAACTATTTTATATTAAACTATTTTAACCACTTACTATTTTTGACTATTTTAACCATTTAAACTATTTTAACTATTTTAATTATTTAAACTATTTTAAAACTATTCAAACTATTTTTCAAGAAATTCAAACTGGTCAAGGTGGAATGTTTATTTTAAATCTTGGATTTAAATGCGTATTGGTTTAAAATGAAGTTATAATCCAAATGGAAATTTGAAACAATTTTGGAATAGAAATTGCGATGTTGAGGCGAAAATGATTTTGAAATGAAATGGTATATTTTGAGTAAATATGATTATTTCGAAATGGATTTGATTTTGAAGCGAACATGATATTTTGATATCAGGTATGAACCGTTTCGAAATGTAAAAGTACCAACCGGTGTGTAAAACGACGTTTTGTTGTTAAAGAGACCGGGGCCGGATATGGGCATACTCTCCGTCGATACCGGAACCACTTTAACAACTGTGTACGCAGGGGAGACTCCAGAATGATGATGGATTAGCCTGGCACTTGTGCCAATTTAAAATGACTAAAACAGGAGCCGTACTGGCCAAGTGGGTTACCTACCCCGAACGGACGCACTTCTTCGTATTACCATCATTTAAATTGTGATTGATTGGTATGCACCCTCCGAATTTTAGGAGTGTTGGATGCGGTGGGCGATCATAGCTATGATGCGTTACCACCAGCCGGGAAGGGTAAACTGGTAGTATCCTACCTTGTGCATTGCCTCACGTGCCTTGTCATACTTTTATCCCTAAACGAGACCCATACGATTTTGGTTTAGTGTTGTCGTATCACGGTGCATCCCTGACTACCGACGTTCTACTGGTGGTGTCAAATGCAAACTGTAGGCCAATGCTTAAAAACGCGTTAAGGAGGATTAATGTAAAGCCTTAACGCTAAGAAAAATAATTATTTTACCGACTAGACATCATATATATATATCGTATTCTACTACATATAAATATTTTGATGGATCCTTAAGAGATGGAAAATCCCGTAACATATCTTGAGTTATTGCACGCACGTTATACACCAGATAATAGATGTGAAATCCTGTAAGCCCCTCTGACGCTACTACACTCATGTTATATTCCATATCGATTTGACTTACATAAGGATATTCTAGTCCTGACTCGAGTGTTTTGTCTTTTCATTACGCTCGGGTCAACCCTAAGTTTTTCAGCTTATGGAAGACTTATTCTGGAGGACGAAGATGAAGATTCAGTATACAATTACTATTACTATTCTCGCATTATGTTGTCTACTGCATTACTTTATTTATTTCTGATGTATTTATAACTCCGATAAATGTTGTATTGAATATAATCAAATGTACAATAGAAACAACTTCATGAACTGTTTATTTGATTATTATTTTTATCGTTCCGCTGTGAGATTCTATGTTTGTTTCTTCTTATGCTCTAATTCTTATTAATTAACCCCATTGATTATCTATGTTTCGGATTATTTAAGTTGGACATGTGTGGATTGTTGTCGATTTAAACCTTCCGAAATGTGGGTCTTCACATATTTGATTTACAAAAAAAAGTTTTAAAAGTTACGGTCCATATAGCGATAGTCATTATGGATGCACTTTGGAAATATTTGCTTTTGTAAAATAAAAGGAGGTTGTCTATTTTAGGTAATTTGTGAATTCTTTTCCAATGTGTTTTATAAGATTTGTATAAGTATTTAAAAGAAGATTGAAGATTTAAATATACTTTTAAGAATTTATTTGAGTTATTTAAACAAGAGGTTTAAATTTTATAAAGGAAGTTATTTTGTTTCAAAAGTCAAGTTTTGTTTAAAAGTGACCATCTTTGAAGTAAATACAAGTTTCAAACTATATTTTAAAGAGTTTAAAAGTAATTTTAAAATAGGAAGGAATCATGGATTACAACACTACTATTGTAATAAATGTTTCCGAGAAATGGAAAAGAGATTATGGACTATAACATTCTTATTATAGTAATGGTTTTGGAAAATTGAAAAGGAAGTTTGATTTATAACACTTGGCTATATTAAATAAGTTGATTACTTTATATAAAGAAATGATCTTGTCTTTTGTAATCAAGCTTTAATTTAAATATATGAGTTTGGAAAATGTTTTCAACAAATAGTTTGAAATCGAAGAATAGTAATAAGTTTATGGAGTTGTTTTTTTAGATTGTTTTAAAAAAGACTCTGTTTAACATAAAATAAATTTGGTAATTAGTGCTAAAATGTTGATACATTTATAGAAATTAAGTCACCTTATATTTTAGCACTAGAACCCAATGAGTAGACTTTTCTACATTTGTGAGACCTAGAATCGGAGTGCTTTGACACTAAATTTCGAGGTACGAAATCCCATTCTATCTTTGACAATTTAAGAATGTATGTTGAGGCAATGATAGTACTCTACCTTGTTCGACTTTATTGTTAATCGAGGGATAGTATAGGTTGAAATCAAAAAGTGGTGATAAGTATATGATGTTCGATTTTCCATATGCAAACTATATACTTACATCAGATAATGGTTTGTCCACTATCGATAACTTCACCTATTTTGATTTAGGAAGTATATGTAAACTTTGCGATTTCATATGGTTTGAGATTCGCTTAGCAGAACTCATTTAGGTGAAATTGCTTTCGCTTTAAGGGCGGATATTCATGGTCACCTTGGGACTTTTATATTGTTCGCTTATTTCTGAATGAACCAAGATTGAACAGCTGAAAACTATTGATAACAATGGGTATTGGATAAGCATGGGTTATCTTAAAACCACTTTGAACCAGCATAAACATTCGAATTGGAGACATCTTTAAGATGATGGAAATCGAAGATGGATTTTTCAAAGTGCAAGGGTTGCTTGCTATTAATCCAAGGGTGATTCTAAAAAGGATGTAGTAGAAGTAGTGACTTTGGTTTATTCATATCCTGAAAAACTTGTATGGATGAATGTTGGCATTGCATTGTTGCCTGAAGGGCAGAGTTAGCATTCTAAGAGGGATTTGCTAAGAGGAAAAGGTAATCGTGGCCTCACAAGCCTCGCAACTTGGTAATGACAAAAATTAGGGGAAATGTGGTACGCCTATATGGGTCGCACCCATTAGGGTATGGTCATCACCTTTCTGGATCACTATCTATGATTTATGTATACTTTGAGTTCACCAGAAAAGTTGGAAAGCAACCGGGATGATGTCATACTCGGGACTATCCAAGAAGGGGTAGGCTGATTTTGTGTTGGCAGGGTTCTCAAGGTTTGTGACCTCGGTACATTTTATCTAGGGATGTACTATATAGTAGGTGGTACCCAGGTGCCTTGTCATTGTATGGAATCCATCTTCCAATATTTGCCTTATGGTTTTGGTTCTAGAACCTAGTACTGTTGAATGTAATTAGGGGTAACCACTGCAGATATGTTATATGTTTATTTTAAACCCTAGACGTTTTTATAATATCATTGAATTTTCATATAAAGTGGTTTGGTTATCATAAGGTAAAAACTCATCCGTGTTTATTTACGGCATGGTGT
Source organism: Allium fistulosum (assembly GCA_030737815.1). NCBI lineage: Eukaryota > Viridiplantae > Streptophyta > Magnoliopsida > Asparagales > Amaryllidaceae > Allium > Allium fistulosum. The sequence goes on from CM060906.1 coordinate 48,586,654, forward strand.
TATGAAATACCTTTATTTTTAAAAGTTTATATAACATAAAAGAAATGCAAATGATTTTAGTTTCTCAAACTCATTTACTAGACTGATACGGGTGTTACTTTCTTGTAATGCTCAGGTCAGGCCCGAGTATTTTTCCAAAGTTAGCTTTGGATACTTTGGAGCTTCAGGAGACTAGCTGGATGCCTCCAATTCTTATTTACATATTTTTGTTTTCGATGTATCTCTTATTTTGTATTAATTAGCATTTGTGAGAATAGGCTATTATGACTGTCCATGTTGATTATAGTTTAAACTCTAATAGTTGTATGTACTTTAAAGTTTCTTTTGTAAAGATCATTTGGATATTATACATTACTTATCATGTTGTGAGATTTTGTTCTATCTTTTTTCTTTCACCCCAACAATCTATCTTTCCAGGATTTGGATGCTCGGCACACGAATACCGTGGATGTATTAGTCTCAACTTTTTGATTGTCGAAAAGGTTAGTCGTTATTGTGGATCAGAGTTTAAGGTTAAGCGAGAACCTTAGCCTTGGTGGGGTAAACTCATTAAAGATAGGGTAAGTGACACGTTAGAATGAGTTTGAGTGTATTATATATGAGAGCACGTATCTGTTAGTGCTATAAAAATGTTTATACTGTGTTGAAATTGGTAAATGAAATAATTTTACCTAGGATTATATTTATATACAAAAGAATAATTTTCAAAAATTGATATAGTTATTTATGATGTGTTTGTTAGTTAGTGATAATATGTAATTATCATCATTTGTTGTTTGATTAGTCATGCTCATCCAATTAGGAGCATTGGTTATTGGTTGTTGATTGATTATTTATGCTCGGCCAGTTTATGAGCAATTGTTATTTGGTTAAATTAAATGCGAACACCTTGGTGAATTTAGTTTCACGATTTGATTATAATGCGTTTGTTAATAATGTAGATTTAGCAAGTTTACTTTGTTAAAAGGGTTACTATACTAAAAGAAGTTATTAGACAAAGGTAATTTTATATATATTTGATTTATAAGATGTGTCTTATATAAAATAAAGAGGATCTTTGAGATTTTAGTTTCCGGTGTCTTTGAAAAAGGTTTCAAATGATTTTTTGAAAAAAAAGTAATAATAGTATTACTTGAAAGTATTTATAAGTATAAATATTTCAAAGAAAATTTTAAAGGTACATTCTCTTTAGATAGTTTGGGGAAAACATCTCGATTAGTTTTGTGACAATCTGAGTAATCTTCTAAGTGACAATCGGATGTTTGCTTAGGAAAACATTGTAGTGTACTTCGTAAATTATATCCTTTGTCATTGTACGATCGAAACGAGTTCGAACGAACCTAAAATTAGGTTTTAGTAAATAATGTGCTAAAGTTATTTTATATATATATAAGGAATATATATATATATATATTATTGTTTCAAAATAGGATTTTAAAAAGAAGAAGTTTTTTATGTTAACTAGTTCGAGTGACTCGAAAATAACTAGAAATGGGCAAGAGATGTGTTTGGATGGTAAGCACTTCTCTTAAGTATTATCCTTCTTGGTAAGGGGATGTATAATGCTATTTGGTAGGACCTAGTTTCACTGTATCATTTTGCTATTACTAGGTCGATATGCATATTTTCTATGGATTAAAATATATGGTATCGTTTCAGAAAGATTTTGAAATAAAAACCGGGTATTTATTTCTTAGGTTCCTTAAAGAGAATGGATTCAATATATTTTGATAAAGTAATGTGTTGATAAGTGAAATTTATAATATAGGTTTATATTACTCTTAGTTAGAAAAGAAATAATTTAACATAAGTTTTTAAATGAGTTAAATTTAATAAGAAGGTTTAATTGAACTTTGTTTTATTGAAACCGTGCCTTTGGTTTGAGTATCTAAGTTGTATAAACTATTTGATATTATTGGGCTTACTAATAAAACATCTTTATCTTAGAGGCGTCGAAAGAAAAGTAGACTCTACGACTGAGTTTGGATACCAGCATCATGTTCATTTTAGCTACTTAGCAGACTGGATGGGTAAGAGATCGACTTAGTTTAAAAACCCATATTTATTTTAGGCCTGCATCTGAATTTAAGAAAAGATAAAAGATTAAATCAGATAGTTATATATACTCTCAGGGTGTAGTAGGGTATTATACAATTTTAAAGCTTAAGTTATATTTTATGAAATGTTTTCATAAATAATTTTGGGAAGTCAAAAGAATTAATATAGAATAAGTAAATAAGTTAATTTATCCTAAAAGGATAGAAATGTAAGTTGGATTTGGATCATTTTATTCAAATGACCATTTTTGATCCAGAGTTTGGGAACATGATTTCTAGGTGTTACACACTAGTCCAAACTAGGTATTTTCACTCGATTTCTTGATGGCAAGTTCTTGGGATGATTTAAATTTTTTCTATCATAATTTATGACTATGTAAGAAAAACATAAGTATCAGATTAAGGAACCAGATCAGAGTTCTGCAATGGAGGAGTTAAGTGATCTATACTAGTTTGGATGAGAGATTTATGTATCCAAGTAAGTGATTAGGTCTGATATTGTGTATAAATGATTCATGCGCATCATATAGGCTTATGTATATTTTTCTTTAATGTTTTATGGTTTATGAGGAGTCAGGCAAACAAATCTTCGATTTTTCATGAGGTATTTTGAATAATCGATTGAGTAATAACCAAGGCTTTTAAGCATGAGGTATGCTTATTAAATTGTTTATCATCGTTGTGTGATGAGAAGATTGTAAACGTGGACAAACTCTAAGTTGGTTTATTAGTCATTTAACATTTTGTAAAATTCTAAGAATCAGTATCACTTGTTTCTGGGTTGTTTGTTTGTGATAAAATTTAAGGGTCAAAATTCTTTTAAGGGGGGAAGAATGTAACGACCCAAAATTATATCGCTTTGACTCGGAATATTTAATTACTTTTAAATATTTAAATAATTGATTTTATAAGCTTACATAACTCATTTTTATTATTTAATAATGATAGTAAACTTATTTTGAATTTCTTTTCAAAAATAAGTAGTTCGAAGAAAAATTGAAAATGTGACCGAAAATCGTTTTTCAAATTTTTGACTTTCATCGAACGAAAGTTGTTGCAACGTTGTTGCACACATATTTAAAACATATAATAAAGAAAATATTACCAAAGGAATTAATTAAAGAGTCCTTAAGAACTTTAAAAAAGCAATTAACTAAGACAATAAACCGACGAAGACTTCTCTTTCTTATTTTAAGTGCTAAAGTACATAAATTTGTGTGCATTAGTAAAAAGGAAAAGAAGTGCCATTATGGAAGCATGTGCTTGCATTGGAAAGGAGGAAAGGAGTATGGAAAATTAAGGGTAGACAAGTAATTTTGTGAAGGGGTAGTTAAGACATTTTAGCAAAGGGTAAAGAGTGTAATTTGCCATTTTTCAAAGTCTATATAAGTACACACATACCTCTTCATTTCCACTTTACTTTTCTTTTCCTTTTTCTCCTTGTTTTCTTACTTCTTCACTCTCTTCTTTCTTCAAATTCCTAAGACTAATTCAAAGCAAAACAATTTCCGTTTTCCTCTAAACTTAATATAAGGCATAGATAAACATAACTAACACCACCACTATCACAAAGATTTAAACTTCGTCACCAAACCCTACCTTTTCTACATAGGCCGAGCACCCTAGGCGGTTTAAAGGGCGTTGGTGTGATCTATTGAGGGCTAGGGAAAGGCTTGGTCGAGCTTGCAAGGAGAGGAAGTGATGTGGAGGTGTTTGTTTGCTTGTAGGGTAAAGTGTTAGCACTTTGCCAAAGCTTGATCGAGAATCAAAGTGGGATATCTCACTTTAAAATAGCTTTAAAAATTGGCAAATATTTGATAAATAACCATTGTTTTGCAGGGGACTAAAGCAAAGGAAGTCGGAATGTTCCATAGCGATGAGTGTTCCATAGCGAACATGTCGCTATGGAAGCACTTCGAAGAATAGAAATTTTTAAAGGAATCCTAAAGAATTCTTCACCTTGTTGATTTTCGTTTACATATATTCTTGTTTATGTAAATGTTTGTGTATGTGGAAAATGAATGTTGCATAGTTATAGTCGACCTACTTATTGTTGGTTTTATGACATTAAAATCTTGTGCTTTCTTTTAAGTGGTTTACCACTTTGGTTTCTGAAAGTATTTTGCATTGTTTTCTGAACTTGACTTTTGTTTTCAAAACTATTTGCAAAGGTATTGAGTGGTTTATAACATAGAAAGAAAAGGGAGTTCAGAAGTTAATTGATTTACGAAACATAATTTTAAAAGTTACGATCCATATTGCGATAGTCGCTATAAATGCACTTTGCAAATATATGATTTTTGTAAAGTAAAAGAATGTTATCTATGTTAGGTAATTTGTAAATTCTTTTCGAATGTGTTTTATAATTGTTGTATAAGTATTTAAAAAGGAGATTGAAGATTGAAGTATATTTTTAAGAATGTATTTGACTTATTTTAACAAGAGGTTTAGATTTTATAAAGAAAGAAATTTTGTTTTCAAAAGTCAATTTTTATTTAAAAGCGACCATCTTTAAAGGGATGTTTTAAATAAAAGTTTCAAACTATATTTTAAAGAGTTCAAAAGTAATTTTGAAAGAGGAAGGAAGCATGGATTACAATACTATTGTTGTAATAAATATTTCCAAGAATAAGGAAAGAGATTATGAACTATAACATTCTTGTTATAGCAAATGGTTTTGGGAAATTGGAAAGGAAGTTTTATTTATAACACTTGGTTATTATTAAATAAGTTGTTTACTTTATATAAAGAAAGGATCTTGTCTTTTGAAATCATGCTTTGGTTTAAATATATGAGTTTGGAAAATGTTTCCAATAACCAGTTTGAAATCGAAGGCTAGTAATAAGTTCATGGAGTTAGTTTTCAGATTGTTTTAAAAAGACTCTATTTTATGCAAGGGATTTCTTTGTCTGTGTCATTAAGTAAAAAAAAATATAATAAGTAATTCAAAAATGTTGACACATTTATAGAAATTAACTAATCTTAAATTTAGCACTAAAACCCGACGAGTAGAATTTTCATTATTTGTGAGATCTAGAATTGAAGTGCTTTGACTAAGGCAAGGCCAGGTGCAACCAATATCCAGACTTCCCTGGCTTTGATTCTTAGGTAAGTCGACAGGTCGAAAGTGTGATAAGTATAAGAGGGTTAATTTCTATAATTAGGTTGTGATTAATTAAGTATATGGAAGGTACTTCATCATATACTTGACACTAAATATCGAGGTACGAAAGCCCATTTCTATCTATGACAATTTAAGAATGCATGTCGAGGTAAGGATAGTACTTTAACTTTTTCCACTTCACTTTTAATCGAGGGATAGTATGGGATTGAAATCAAAAGGTGGTGATAAGTATATGATGTTCGATTTTCCATATGCAAACTATGTACTTACACCAGATAGTGGTTAGTCCACAATCGATAACTTGACCTATTTTGACTTTAGAAGTATATGAAAGCTTTGCGATTTCATATGGTTTGAGATTCGCTTGGGAGAGCTCATTTAATTAAAATGTCTCTCGCTTTAAGGGTAGATAATCGTGGTCTCCTTTAGACTCTTATATCGTCCACTTACTTCAGAATGAACCGGGATTGAATCAGCCGAAAACTATTGATTATTGGTTCGGAAAGATTAGGATCGAATAAGCATGAGTTATTTGAAAATCACTTCGAACCAGCATAAGCATTCGAATTGGAGACATCTTTAAGATGATGGGAATCAAATGTGGAGTTCTTTGAAGTGCAAGGGTGACTTGCTACTAATCCCGAGGGTGATTCTAAAAAGGATGTAGTAGAAATAGTGCCTTCAATTTGTTCATGTCCTAAACAACTTGTATGGACGAATGCTAGCATTGCATTGTTACTTGGAGGGCAGTGCTACCATTTCAAGAGGGATTTGCTAAAAGGAAAAGGTAATCGTATTCTCACAACCTGGTAATGACTAAAATCTGGGGAGGTGCGGCTGGGCTATGTCGGTCGTACCTATTAGGATATGGTCATCACCTTTCTAGATCACTATAAATGGGTTTATGTATGGTACGAGCTTGTCAGAAAGGTTGGAAAGCAACCAGGGTGATGCCATATTTGGTACTATCCAAGATGGGGTAGGTTGGTTTTGTCTTTGCAAGGGTTGTAAGGTTTGTAACCTCGTTACATTTTATTTAGAGATGTACAATCATAGGTTGTACCCTGGTGCCTTATCATTGTATGGAATCCATCTTTCAATACTTGCCTTATGGTTTTAGTTATAGAACCTTTGTACAGTTGAATGTAATTATGGGTAACCTTTCCAGATATGTTATATATTAATTTAAACCCTAGACATTATTATAATATCACTAGAATTTTGTATAAAGTGGTTTAGTTATCATAAGGTAAAAACTTGTTTGTGTTTATGTGCAGTGTGGTCTTACGAGATACCTTTATTTTTGAAAGGTTTTATAACATAAAAGATATACAAATGATTTGAGTTTCTCATGCTAGTTTACCAGACTGATACAGATGTTCTTTTCTTATAATGCTCAGGTCAGGCCCGAGTATTTTTCTAGAGTTAGCTTTGGATGCTTTGGAGGTTCAGGAGATGAGCCGAATGCCCTCAAGAATTATATATGTATTTCTATTTTTGATGTATCTCTTATTTTTTATTAATCAACATTTGTGAGGACATGTTATTATGATTGTCCAGGCTAATGATAAGTTAGATTTTGATGGTTGTATATACATTAAAGTTTTCTTTTGTAAATATCATTTGGATATTGTACATTACTCATCACGTTGTGAGATTCTGTTCTGTCTTTTATTTTCTTTCACCCCAACAATCTGCATTTCCAGCACTCAGATGCTTGGCACATGAATACTGCAGATGTATTAATGTCGACTTTTAAGGATTGAAAAGGCCGATCATTATGGGAAATACCCCTCGTACGATTTGAAATTGGCAGTGATATTGTCTGCTCTGAAGACTTGGAGACATTATTTGCTTGGAGAAAGGTTCGAGTTATGCACGGATCACAAATGCTTAAAATACCTTTTTTTCAAAAGGATCTCAACCTTCTCTTGTAGCAATAGTAGGAATTCTACGCTTTCTATGAATTTAGTATTTTCTCATACGCCTAGTAAGGGAAATGAAGTCATTAACTCATTGAGTAGAATACATTCCAGTTTAGGAGTGATGTTCATGGAGTGGACGCAGCTAGAGTTCATTAGTGGCTATAAATTTATATCTTATTGCTTTTTGGTATCCAAGATGTTGGCAAGTTTTGCTATCATACCCACTTTAATTGAGTGGATCGATGCTAGTCAAAAGCACAATGCTAGACTAGAAGAGATCATTGGAAAAAATAGAGGAATGAGTGAAGTCTAAGGAGATAAAGTGATATGGGCTCCATCATGGTTGGTTCCATAAGGATGGGAAATTGTCTATTCTCGATGATGATGGCTTGAGTGATGAGGTGCTTTAAGAGCGCCATTATTCGAGACTGACCATACATCCCAACAATAATAAGATGTACTATGATATGAAGCAGACAAGTTATTGGAAAGGGATGAAAAAGGATGTTGAGGTATTCACCTCGTAGTGCATGGTCTGTTAATTGGTAAAGGCGGAGTAGAAGAAGCCAAGTAAGTTGATGCAACCACTTAAGATTCCAAAGTGGAAGTTGGAATATATATCGATGGATTTCATTGATGGATTATCGAGGACTATAGGAGGGTACTATGGCATTTAGGTCATGATCGATGGATTAATGAAGAGTGCTCGATTTATGCATGTTAGATCTAATTGAACAACATTTAACTTGGCTGAGTTATATGTAAAGTGGATAGTGCAATTTCATGGTGTATGGAGAAGCACTATGAGTGACTGAGACCCTTTATTACCACTGGATTTTGGAAGAGCTTACGAGAGGCACTGGGAATAGAGCTGCATCTCAGTGCAACTTATCACTTATAAGATGATAACTAGATAGAAGAGTGAATCATATCCTAGAGGATCTCTTACAAGCTTTCATACTTCACTTTGGAAGCTCGTGGGATGATCACTTGCATTTAGTGGATTTCACATACAATAATATTGATCTAGAGTCGGTATGGCACCATTCATGGCATTTTATGACTGACCGTGTAACACTTCTTCCTGTTGGTGGAAAGCAGATGAATAACTAATGCTTGTACCAGATATGATCAGACAGAGTTCGAAGAAGATCGATATCATTCGACAACGAATGAAATTTGCTCAAGGTAGATAGAAGAGATTGATAAGAGTCGTAGAGATTTGGAGTTCTCTTCGGTGGTATGGTTTTTGTGAAGATCTCTTTGCTGAATAATTTAGTTCAATTTAGTACTAATTGGAAGTTAGCATTGAGATTTGTTGGTCCAGTTCTGACACTAGAAAGGATTCAGAACATAGCTTACAAAGTTGACTTACCTCAAAAGATGGCAGGTGTGCATAATGTTTTATGTTTCTCATTTACAAAAGTGTGTGCATGGCTCAAGTGTGACTACTTCACTAGATCAAATGGATGAATCAAAGTTGAACTAGAAGCTTCAAGACCTTGTAGGCCCATTCATATTGTTTGATGAGAAATGAAGTAGATTAGGAGGAATACGGTGGAGCTAGTAAAGGTTCAATGGAGTGAAAGCAACTGTATATGGGAAACTGATGAGAGCATGAGGATAACTATCTTAGAGATCTTTACTTGGTAAGCCTTCTTCCTTTTAGCATTGTTCAAGTTATAGAGATTGTGGTCAGATTCCTGTTGGGGAGGGGTAAAGGAATTTTTGGGTCACATTATTTATGTTTTAAAGATTGTGGAAATCAAAGATTTGGGTCTTCCAAGTAAGGTTTGCTAGGGGCTCAGCCTTCCTTCTGGTGCCAAAATGTTAATGAGATTTTTGTTTCACAGCACCAACTTGGTTACGAAGCAATTATGGTGATGGTTGCTTCAGCAATCGAGAATCAACATACTTAATTGATATTAAATTTTCCTTAAAATGCGATAATTATGTTGCTTAATGCTTACAAAATTTGGTAGATGCACTTTAACTGTTTGTTAAAATGTTAAAAATTCAAGTTAATAGTCGATTAGAGAAAAATTTAAAAAAAATCTAGTACTGAAAATGAGTAAATAAAAATACAGAAAAGTAAAGGACATAAGGATTTACATAGTTCAGATGTTAGGGAATCCCACATCTATGAGCCAATATTTTATCTTATATTCTTATTAATACATATTTTTAATGATAGAGAGAGAGTACAAGTATTTTTAGTATGAAATTCAAAGAAACTGTCAATAGCATCCTTCTATTTATAGTACCATGACATCATGTGAATTACTCATGGCGCTGCATTTATTTTCCAACATCGGATCTTTTCACGTGTTGTCCATCTTGTAGCCTACCGATATGTGCACGAATTTCTTACATGGTCACTAGCACATGCAATTACTTTGGGCAGCAAAATGTGGATGTAGGCAGGCATTTTGAATTTTATATTAGCGAGAAATTTGAATTTTGGTATATGGAGTTCTAGAGTTAGATTTCTGAGCTATGACTGACTTCTAGGCTATTCTACATTTGATTGTTTAACTGATTCTACATCAGCTTGTTTGACTGCTTTTGCACCATTCATGTGTGACATTGTAATTAATGTTGGATGTTATCATACTGGCGCAATTTGGCCAATTGCGTTAAGGAAACTTCTCTTCAACAAGCAGGGGCAACTTGCTTGCTGCATTGAGGAAGTTTGTCTTCAATAGGTAGGCGCAATTTGGACAATGGCAAGGGAGCAGTTTATCTTCAATGGGACAACCTAATCTACTTTAAGGTGATAGTGCAGTTTGTTATTGGGATGATGGCGTAGTTTTCTTTTGAGATGATGGAACAGTTTGCTTTTGGGTGACAATGCAGTTCGCTTTCATATAGGTATTGTGGTTTGCATTAATTGTGGGATATCTCTAGACTAAGTTCAAAACTATGAGTTATTACAAATGTTATTTAACACTGACATCTTTTAGAGTTTGCTTTTTTTGATTAAAAGGATATGCAACATGATGCTGCATAGCCATAACTGCATTTACACACACACACATGTAATGATGTATGTATATATATGTATATGTACATGTATATGTATATGTATATGTATATGTATATGTATATGTATATGTATATAATATATAGATAATTCGATTAACATGCCTAGTCGGTAGCCAAAACTAAAAGTCCAAACTTAGTGCCAAAATACCTCACACAGCACACTCATACGCCATAATTACATACTTTAGATAGTAATACAAAGTGCCCAAAAGATCGCATACAACAAATGCTACCATCCACCGAATAGTCAAAAGTCTACATTATTACTACCTGTTGACTCCATACGATCATCCCCTTGAAGCAAAAGCTGCAATGTCCATATATTAACACCTATCTAGATACATATGAGGGACATAATTTTATTAGCCACCATAAGATAAGAGTCGAACTTAGAGTTAAAAACAATGGTCGTTTCTTTCTATCCAAATCACCCAGTTGTACGCTAGGGCGAGGGAAGACTCCGCATTGCTGGGGGAGGAGGTCCAGAACCAATCAGGGTCTGAGTCAGGGAAGCTATCGACAATATGAAGGTTTGAAGCACAAAGGGCCCTAGCCTAAAATGCAAAGTCATGCTGAAAGAAAATATGCCTGGTTGAATCGGTATATGTACCATAGGGGAAGCAACATTGAGCATTGCCCAATTGCTTCGACGTCGAGTTTTCAGTAGTGTTAAGTTTATTCAACATAATAAGCCATATAAGAATTTTAGACCTAGGCGACGTACGGACGTTCAAAAGAGCAGCGTAGTTAGGGCACATACCAGAGACATTGTAAAATTTGTACAATGACTGCACTAAGAATGTAGTCCTACCGTACGCTTCCCAAGTGAAGTTGTCATCGTCATCAATCAGAGTTACGTTGGACACAAGTGGAAGTAGGTAGCAGAGATCCCATAGATTATCCCTAACTTTATGCAATTGAATTATATACAGCAACTTCTATCAAAGAAGGCCTGATGGACAGTTATAAATATTTCTTATGCAAGAATATACAACTGAGGGAAAATTGGAGAGATGACAACGTTGTTAAGGCAAGGGTCCGACCAGAAAGGTGTTCTCTTTCCATTACCAATCGAGAAGGTAGTGCTGATATAGAGTTTACTCTTTTAATCTATAAACACTAACATTGTCACGACCCACTTTTCCGTACAGTTCGAACGGACACTTTACCACACTTGTCCGGCCCAAATTGAACAGAAAGGAGGATAGTAAGAAAAAGAAAGTAGAAAGAAGATAGAAGAAAATATAACAATACAGAATCTCATAGCGGAAACGCATAATCTATAATATAGAACAAGTCTTTACATAAAACAAAAACTGTAACTTAACATATGCAGACATCAATCAAAGTATATAACCTATTCAACACGGACAGTTATAACAACCTGTCCTTACAATTGCTGATATACACAACTAAATGCAACAGAATGTAATCATCTACGTGGATACGACTCTGTGCTCCAACTCCTCTCCTGAAGCTCCAATCTTCTAGCTAAACCTAGAAATATGCTCGGTCTGACCCCGAGCATATAGGAAAAACCACGCTCAGGTCAGTCTGGTGAAACTAGCATGAGAATTTAAATCACAAGGAATTTTATTCGTTATAACTTTCAAAAATCCTTTTAAAATCAAGGGTATCCCATAAGACCACGCCACACATAAACACGACGGGGTTTTCCCCTACGGTAACCAAAACACTTTTATAGAAAATCCAATGATATTATAATAGAGTCTAAGTACAAATACTTATTCAAATATGTAACGACCCGCTATTTTGGACCATTCGCATCCGCACATGTCGAACTTGAATGATTCAAAATACCGAATTGTTAATTTAAATTGGCAAAACTCAGCATATACAGTAAATAAAATAATCACAGATCACAGACACAGCGTAAGATACAATAATGCAGCGGAAACGAAAGAATAGTAGTTCATGAAGCTACTATATAAATAACAGAGTTAAACAAGATACAACAGAAGTCTCGAATACAATAGTCAAATACAATATCAGAATACATCACTGGAATCAACTGAATATCTGAAAGCTGGATAGATAGCTGGATCTCCAAGCGAAGCTCCAACTCCAAAGGTGAGTCTCGAATACTGGTACACTCAATCTGACCCGAGCGTAAAGAAAACACAAAACACTCGAGTCAGGATTAACATTCTTATATCAATAAATCCAACTCAAGTGAAATAACGACTGAAATACAAGTGACTCAAAGGATGTTTGGGATAACCATCCTCTAAGGATCCATTAAACTATCTATATATATAGTAGAATACACTAAGTAGATAATGTCTAATCAGTAAAGTACGATATCAAAATAGCGTTAAGTCATGGCCCATTCCACCCTTAACACATTTTAATTCCCAAGAGCATATACAAGACCGTAGTTTCCCCAAAACCGGAAGTCACCAGAGGGCAATCCATATACTAAAGGTACAAACCAAAATCGTAGTGGTCGCGAATAGGATAATCAGTATGACAAGGTACATGAGGCGATACCAACTAGGATACTAGTAGTTGCCTGATCCGGACTGATGTTGGGCATAGCAGCTACTACCCCAACACCGCGAAACAACACTCCTAAATCGAGGGGTGCACCCAAATCGAATCACATAAGTAATAGATAAGGTATCGAAGAAGTGTGCCCGCTAGAGATGGTGATCCTCAATGGCCCGGCGCGGCTCCTGTTTTAGTCATGTCAGGGGTCATCCAAAATCGTTCTCTTTCTTCAGTCAACGCGTTCATCAAAACCATCCACTTCGTTCTGGATCAACACTCCGCGTATATTAGTTATTAAAGTGGTTTCGGTATCGACAGAGAGTATGTCCATATCCGATCCCGGTCTCTTTAATAACTACGTATTATTACACCGATGGTCATTTAATAAAATTTCAAAAATAGTTATATTTCAAAACCGACATATCATTGCCATTTCAAAACCATATCAATACGATATCACTTTTCTTTAAATAAATCCATTTCCAAAATAATATCACTTTCCAAAGTTATATCGATTTCGACATCATGTCTTTTAAAATCATAACAGTTTGGAAATCAAAACTTGAAATTCATAACACTTTGAAATCCTAACACTTTCCTCTTAAACAGTTTAGATATTAAAATTTGCATATATAGAAAAATAGTTTATAAAATAAAATAGTTTATATAAAATTGTTATAAGTTTAAAATAAAATAATTTATATTGAAAATGATTTATATCAAAATAATTTATATTAAAATTTATAAAGTAAAATATAAATAGTTTTAGATATAGTTTAAATACTTTATATAAAATAGCTTCCTCAAATTTCACAAATCAATTCACATAAACTCGAATTCCAAAATTAAAATTTTTAAATCTCAAATCATCAATTTCAATTCAATTTAGTTTCTCAATAAACCCTTTCAAATTATCGATTTCAAATGCCAATTTGAACCATAAATAAACCATTTCAATTTCAATATATTTCGAAGTTTAAATATTTGACATTTCAAAACTAAATTCGATAATTCAATTTTATGTCCCAATTTAATTTCATTACATTTAGTTTCTGAAATATTTCTTTAATCATTTCAATCCATCAAAATACAACTTCAATTTACAAATTTATATAGACAAAATATCCCATTTAAATTTATATAAGTTTGAAATATTCATTTAAGCCACTTCTTAATTAATCCAAGTTATAAAACATATCTTAAAATTTCAATTTTTAATAGATTTCAAATCAACTTATTTAAGTATAATTCTTAAATAATTAAGAATTCCAAATCAATTCAAATTTATCTTTCAACCTGAAACATTATAAATTCTATATTTAAAAATATAAATTTTACATAAATACTTGAACATATTTCATATTGATTCAAATCAACTTTATTAAATCAACTTTAATAAATCTTTAAAATCATTATTTATTTAAAACCATATATTTCTTTCAAAACCGTAGAAATGTTTTTCAAAAACATTTATATATAAACCAACGGTGTCTGTATATAATTTTTTATCATATGGTCAAGTGATACGGATATTTATCATTTCAATCCGCAATTTAAAATATATTCGGGTATATATCTTTTCAACCCGAAATCCCAAATTCAATTTAATTTGAAAATCGCTTGGGTTTATCATTTCAACCCATAATGATTTTCTCCTATTCTAAAGTCCGTTCGGGTATGTATCATTTCAACCCATAGTGATTCTATACAAACAAGGAACTTGCAGAGTGATAACAGATATGATAATAATATAACAACGGTAACTGGCATATATCATCAGTATAAATAACAGATAAGGGTGTCAGATGTCATAGGTGAACAGATATAGATGATGGCATATATATATCAATATAAATAACAGATAATGATGTCAGGTGTCACAGGTGAACAGATTCAGATGATGTCATAGATATAGCAATATAAATAACTAACAGCAGCATATTTCAATTGTCGTTTCAATTGAAATCAAATTTAATAAATATAAGAACATTAATCGTGAGTGATTGCTCACCTTTCGAGGCTAGAGATGCACGAGAAGATGACACAGATACGCACACTGATACGGACATAGAGATTGAGTTACGAATCCAAGCAAAACAAATCGGCACGAACTCAACGATCAAAGCTGATAACAGAAATCGATGAAATCAAATCAAATCATTCAACATAGCAACAAATAAAACATGTCCTGTATCAAAGTTTAACAATAAAATTCTATGTGCTACCGAGATCGAAATGGTCTGAAATTTGGTATGAATAAAGATCAAAACTTGTATTTCAAACTGCAAAAGATTCACTTGTTTTGGACAAGAGACGAGAAAAGTTACGATGTCACGAACATAGACTCAGGCCATGTTTGCAGCAGTGGAACATAATTTCTAAGTACAAAAGAACAGCTGCCTGGGTCTAACTTCCAGATCCTCGACCACTAATCAAACGATGTCGGATTTGGCTGAAATATGACAGGCATAAATTAGGTAACTTTGACTTCTTTTTAAAAATAAAATCAACCCATTCCGACGTAAGACGGAAGAGATACGATGCGTCAAACATGAACTCAGGTCGTGTTTGCAGCAGTGTAAAATAATTTCTAAGTACAAAAGAACAGCTGTCTGGGTCTAACTTCCAGATCCTCGACCACTAATCAAACGATGTCGGATTTGGCTGAAATTTGGCAGGCATAAACTAGGTAACTTTGACTTCTTTTTAAAAATAAAATCAACCCATTCCGACGTAAGACGGAAGAGATACGATGCGTCAAACATGAACTCAGGTCGTGTTTGCAACAGTGTAAAATATACATATACTATTTAGACTTGTTAAAACATATGTATACAATCATATTTTCTTGAAATCTAACAGTAACCAATTATAAAATCAATGTGCATATACCTTGAATGAACATAATTTTATTTATAAAACTCACGTATTATTATATTTCACATCAACTACTTAAAATACAAACTGAAAACATCCTATATGCTATATTTCAAAATCTGTATATGTCTAAAATCAAAATTTTAACATATATATCTTTAATGAAACGTAGATGCTCGAAGCACATATATATTGCATACGTAACTTTCTATATTATATGTCAAATATATTTATATATATAATATAAAACAATATAAAGAACAAATATTTTATAACTTACATATATTAGAGCCCAACAGTTTGCATTTGTACGCAAGTATTAAAATTGTAAGATATGAAACAAAGAAAAAAGTGGCCTAAAACATAGTATTATATTAGACTAAACTTTTATATAACTTGCTTTATATAATATTGTGAACTAACATTTATACAAGGAAACTAGCATATACACTCAAAACAAAACCAAACATATATTATTTTTTCAAAATCTATAAACATATATATGGATGCGTATAACTAAATATAAAAATATATACTCACAACTTGATAGCTTACGGTGGAAGGCAAGTGCAGCGAAAAGGAAAGCAAGCTCGGTGCTGGGTGTTCGGTTGTGGAGTGCTGCGCCACGGAGTTGATGGCGGTGGAACGGTGGTGAGTTAGAGCAGTTATGGCCATGGCTCCAAGCGGAGAAGAGATGACTGTGATGGGATGAACTGAGTTGATAGGCGTTCAAGTTGGAGGAGTTCTCGGCTGGGTGAGAGGGGAGCACGTGCGCGGTGTTTGGTGAGGGGAGATCGATGCTCTGGATGAGGAAAACATGAACCGGCGTGGAAGGAGCAGGTCGGTGGAGATATTCGACGGCCAGGGTAGAGGGGTACGGGCTGTCACGGTGGCGTCTGGGTGTTCGGGTAATGGAAAGGAGGGACGGGGTGGAGCACGGGTGGTTCGGCAGAGGGGAGAAGGGTAGGGCGGTGGTTCACGCGATGGAAGTGGTGAAGGCGAATGGGAAAAACATGCTATAAGGAAAAATATGAAATGAACATGCTTCATAAATTTTCTTCCCTGAGATGCAAAGAATTGTACCGGCTATGGCTACAGGGAGACTAAGTCTTTTTATACAGAAACTTTATTTCAACTTTATAAAGCAAGAAGGAAGAACGAAGAGCAAGTTTATTCAAATAGCAATTTCATATATTTTACTATATATGATATGAAGTGTCAGAAAGAAGAGCAGCTACTCCTTTGTTTATTTTCTCAAGCAATGTCAGAAGTAAAAGATGGAGAGGTGACTGGAAATGGATAATAGCTTCACAATGTTTACACGCAACCACTTTTATATTATTCTATTTATTTTCAATAGCTAGTGGATGACCGCTCTCACGGAGGGTAATGGAAGACCAAAGGAAAACAAAAGGGTTCAAAATGGGTACCGATACGGTTACCATTTCCGTAGACTCCGCCGTGTGCCGGACTTCAAAACACACAAATGAATATACAATGGAGATCAGCACGACATGACGATCAAAACGGTACTCAGATATTAGCAGTACGATTTAATTAAAAAAATTCGAATTTTCTATTAGCGGAAAGTGCAAGAAAAACACTAAAAATAAGATCGACGGAGCCAACGATGTCCGAATTTGGAAACACGATAAACTAACATTTTGCTCAGAAGATGTTTTAGAATTTTTCTATGTAAAAATATTTAGCTTTCGGAAACATTTTATTTTCATCGCTTTTTAACTGATTAAATTGAAGTGAATTTACGCGCGAAATAAACTTTCACATTTTCGGACGAAAATTTACCAGTTGCTATGTTTAACTAGACGTATTCCAAATATCGAATTTATATTTCAAAATTATCATTTAAAATTTCCTAAAATTTCAATTAATAACGTTATTAAAACCGGTTAAATTTACGGGTCGTTACATTCTCCCCCACTCAAAACTTTTCGTCCCCGAAAAGGAAGGAGGTAGGAGAATAGAAACAACCAGAAAGAAAATAGATTGGAATACAAGTAAAACAATTAATTTAAACCATATAAATTTCAATTTAAATTAATTTATATTCAATAATTTTTTTAATCAATTTGATTTCACTAAGATCAATCTCAACTATTTCTAAATTCATTATCTTATTATCCAATTATCCTCAATTTACAATTTCTAAAACCATAAATTTGAATAATCTTTTATTATAATCATATTTTATTTTCAACAGATTAAATTCTATAATTCCAAATTATTATAAATTTTATTTCACTTAATATATCTTATCACATATATTTAACCCATATAAATTAATTTAAACCATAAAAGTTTCGATTTAAATTAATTTATATTCACTAACTGCTTTTAAATTCAAGGTATTTTCATAAGTTGATCAAATTCCAATTTATTAATTCTTTCAAACAAATTTATTTCATTATTAACTGAGTTTTACTTATTATCCTATCTATCTCTATTAACATCTTATAATCACAATTTAGTGTATAACATTTATTATAAACACTCAAATTTTATTTATAAAGACATTTTTATTGTACATTATCCAATTACATTTTAACTTTAAATAATTTAGGTAAGTTATATTGAAATGCAATTTAGTACTATATAAATAAAATTTTCAAATTCAATTATCTCAAGTTTAAATATTTATCCAAAAATTTTGACTTCAGTTTATGATTGAAATCGTCTTTAAATCATAAACTTAAGAATTTAAATCTCCGATTTACTTCAACAATTTTGAGATAAATATATATAATATATATCAGATCAAAATTTTATCTTTATATATATAATAAATCAAGCCATACCACAGAAATTCAAATCAAATTAAATTTCCGAACCTTTTTAGAGATAATTATGTGTATACTATATATTTTAATCCAAATTAAATTTAAAATAATATACCCATATATATATAATTCAAATCAAAATATTTTTCTAAAACAAAACCGTAGCAAAGCTACAGAATGGTCTCTCCACTTCGAAACTCGAAAATGAATGTCGATGACGCTGCAGTCATCACCGAAATTATTTTCCAGCGACAAAAGAGAAGAGTACTGATTTCAACATTTTAAAATCTTTGAAAACGGTTTCTATTCGAAAATACCTTTAATAATATACACTTTAAAACCAAAGTTGAAATCACCGGAAATCAAATTCTCAAATTCCTAATTTTTAAAATTTATTTCGATTCCAAATCAATTTATAAACCATGTTTATAAATTCATTTAGAACAATAAATGATAATAAAATATTATCATTCAACAACCAATTTAATTAACTATTTAATTCCAGAAATTCCTATACTTATATATATATATAATATAATCATACGAATCTATTCAATTTACCAAATTTGAAATAATATTGTGTCAGTTTGCTCTATTCAAGTGTTTTGGAAATTCTATCGATAGCGTTGATCAGACGAATCGATCGAAAACCCAAATCAACATCAACAACTCAAAACAACACAATATATAAAACATTTTAATATTAATTACAAATACACTCCCTCACTCAGATATCCTCGAATGGATTTTAAAACAAAGAGAGATTCAGATTAGCGAAACTCTAACTAAAAGAATTCAACTAAAAGGTACACCCGATAGGGAGATAAGATAATTGAGTTTTCAAACAGAAGATGGACAAACTTATATAAATCGCGGGTAACCTTAACCGGGTCAACCGTGATTCCAAGAATAAATTCGATGTAGAATTTTACGACAAATCGACATTCGATCGCCAAAGATAGAATTCGGGTATAACAAAAGATAACAGCATCGTAAATCGAGGATATAGAAATCTTCGGTGAATCAACGCTGGTTGTACAGGAGTTTCACTCTTTTACAAATTATTCGGATATTGGCGAGACCGCCGAATTATTATAGAGATCATTCGAAGTGGAGTTATGGGATACTCCATAATCAAAAGAAGACAAATAGGGAGAGACAAGAATGAATTTTGGAACCGCAGGGAGCGTTCCAAAGTTCAAAGGAAATCGAGTCAAAAGGAAGAGAATCAAGATCGAACGAAAGTGATTCTGTAATTGAATTTAACTCTATATGCTGAGTTTTGCCTAAAACCAGAGCTCTGATACCAACTGTAACGACCTGCTATTTTGGACCATTCGCATCCGCACATGTCGAACTTGAATGATTCAAAATACCGAATTGTTAATTTAAATTGGCAAAACTCAACATATACAGTAAATAAAATAATCACAGATCACAGACACAGAGTAAGATACAATAATGCAGCGGAAACGAAAGAATAGTAGTTCATGAAGCTACTATATAAATAACAGAGTTAAACAAGATACAACAGAAGTCTTGAATACAATAGTCAAATACAATATCAGAATACATCACTGGAATCAACTGAATATCTGAAAGCTGGATAGATAGTTGGATCTCCAAGCGAAGCTCCAACTCCAAAGGTGAGTCTCGAATACTGGTACACTCAGTCTGACCCGAGCGTAAAGAAAACACAAAACACTCGAGTCAGGATTAACATTCTTATATCAATAAATCCAACTCAAGTGAAATAACGACTGAAATACAAGTGACTCAAAGGATGTTTGGGATAACCATCCTCTAAGGATCCATTAAACTATCTATATATATAGTAGAATACGCTAAGTAGATAATGTCTAATCAGTAAAGTACGATATCAAAATAGCGTTAAGTCATGGCCCATTCCACCCTTAACACATTTTAATTCCCAAGAGCATATACAAGACCATAGTTTCCCCAAAACCGGAAGTCACCAGAGGGCAATCCATATACTAAAGGTACAAACCAAAATAGTAGTGGTCGCGAATAGGATAATCAGTTAGACAAGGTACATGAGGCGATACCAACTAGGATACTAGTAGTTGCCTGATCCGGACTGATGTTGGGCATAGTAGCTACTACCCCAACACCGCGAAACAACACTCCCAAATCGAGGGGTGCACCCAAATCGAATCACATAAGTAATAGATAAGGTATCGAAGAAGTGTGCCCGCTAGAGATGGCGATCCTCAATGGCCCGGCGCGGCTCCTGTTTTAGTCATGTCAGGGGTCATCCAAAATCGTTCTCTTTCTTCAGTCAACGCGTTCATCAAAACCATCCACTTCGTTCTGGATCAACACTCCGCGTATATTAGTTATTAAAGTGGTTTCGGTATCGACAGAGAGTATGTCCATATCCGATCCCGGTCTCTTTAATAACTACGTATTATTACACCGATGGTCATTTAATAAAATTTCAAAAATAGTTATATTTCAAAACCGACATATCATTGCCATTTCAAAACCATATCAATACGATATCACTTTTCTTTAAATAAATCCATTTCCAAAATAATATCACTTTCCAAAGTTATATCGCTTTCGACATCATGTCTTTTAAAATCATAACACTTTGGAAATCAAAACTTGAAATTCATAACACTTTGAAATCCTAACACTTTCCTCTTAAACAGTTTAGATATTAAAATTTGTATATATAGAAAAATAGTTTATAAAATAAAATAGTTTATATAAAATTGTTATAAGTTTAAAATAAAATAATTTATATTGAAAATGATTTATATCAAAATAATTTATATTAAAATTTATAAAGTAAAATATAAATAGTTTTAGATATAGTTTAAATACTTTATATAAAATAGCTTCCTCAAATTTCACAAATCAATTCACATAAACTCAAATTCCAAAATTAAAATTTTTAAATCTCAAATCATCAATTTCAATTCAATTTAGTTTCTCAATAAACCCTTTCAAATTATCGATTTCAAATGCCAATTTGAACCATAAATAAACCATTTCAATTTCAATATATTTCGAAGTTTAAATATTTGACATTTCAAAACTAAATTCGATAATTCAATTTTATGTCCCAATTTAATTTCATTACATTTAGTTTCTGAAATATTTCTTTAATCATTTCCATCCATCAAAATACAACTTCAATTTACAAATTTATATAGACAAAATATCCCATTTAAATTTATATAAGTTTGAAATATTCATTTAAGCCACTTCTTAATTAATCCAAGTTATAAAACATATCTTAAAATTTCAATTTTTAATAGATTTCAAATCAACTTATTTAAGTATAATTCTTAAATAATTAAGAATTCCAAATCAATTCAAATTTATCTTTCAACGTGAAACATTATAAATTCTATATTTAAAAATATAAATTTTACATAAATACTTGAACATATTTCATATTGATTCAAATCAACTTTATTAAATCAACTTTAATAAATCTTTAAAATCATTATTTATTTAAAACCATATATTTCTTTCAAAACCGTAGAAATGTTTTTCAAAAACATTTATATATAAACCAACGGTGTCATATGGTCAAGTGATACGGATATTTATCATTTAAATCCGCAATTTAAAATATATTCGGGTATATATCTTTTCAACCCGAAATCCCAAATTCAATTTAATTTGAAAATCGCTTGGGTTTATCATATCAACCCATAACGATTTTCTCCTATTCTAAAGTCCGTTCGGGTATGTATCATTTCAACCCATAGTGATTCTATACTAACAAGGAACTTGCAGAGTGATAACAGATATGATAATAATATAACAACGGTAACAGGCATATATCATCAGTATAAATAACAGATAAGGGTGTCAGATGTCATAGGTGAACAGATACAGATGATGGCATATATATATCAATATAAATAACAGATAATGATGTCAGGTGTCATAGGTGAACAGATTCAGATGATGTCATAGATATAGCAATATAAATAACTAACAGCAGCATATTTCAATTGTCGTTTCAATTGAAATCAAATTTAATAAATATAAGAACATTAATCGTGAGTGATTGCTCAACTTTCGAGGCTAGAGATGCACGAGAAGATGACACAGATACGCACACTGATACGGACATAGAGATTGAGTTACGAATCCAAGCAAAACAAATCGGCACGAACTCAACGATCAAAGCTGATAACATAAATCGATGAAATCAAATCAAATCATTCAACATAGCAACAAATAAAACATGTCCTGTATCAAAGTTTAACAATAAAATTCTATGTGCTACCGAGATCGAAATGGTCTGAAATTTGGTATGAATAAAGATCAAAACTTGTATTTCCAACTGCAAAATATTCACTTGTTTTGGACAAGAGACGAGAAAAGTTACGATGTCACGAACATAGACTCAGGCCATGTTTGCAGCAGTGTAACATAATTTCTAAGTACAAAAGAACAGCTGCCTGGGTCTAACTTCCAGATCCTCGACCACTAATCAAACGATGTCGGATTTGGCTGAAATCTGACAGGCATAAATTAGGTAACTTTGACTTCTTTTTAAAAATAAAATCAACCCATTCCGACGTAAGACGGAAGAGATACGATGCGTCAAACATGAACTCAGGTCGTGTTTGCAGCAGTGTAAAATAATTTCTAAGTACAAAAGAACAGCTGCCTGGGTCTAACTTCCAGATCCTCGACCACTAATCAAACGATGTCGGATTTGGCTGAAATTTGGCAGGCATAAACTAGGTAACTTTGACTTCTTTTTAAAAATAAAATCAACCCATTCCGACGTAAGACGGAAGAGATACGATGCGTCAAACATGAACTCAGGTCGTGTTTGCAACAGTGTAAAATATACATATACTATTTAGACTTGTTAAAACATATGTATACAATCATATTTTCTTGAAATCTAACAGTAACCAATTATAAAATCAATGTGCATATACCTTGAATGAACATAATTTTATTTATAAAACTCACGTATTATTATATTTCACATCAACTACTTAAAATACAAACTGAAAACATCCTATATGCTATATTTCAAAATCTGTATATGTCTAAAATCAAAATTTTAACATATATATCTTTAATGAAACGTAGATGCTCGAAACACATATATATTGCATACGTAACTTTCTATATTATATGTCAAATATATTTATATATATAATATAAAACAATATAAAGAACAAATATTTTATAACTTACATATATTAGAGCCCAACAGTTTGCATTTGTACGCAAGTATTAAAATTGTAAGATATGAAACAAAGAACAAAGTGGCCTAAAACATAGTATTATATCAAACTAAACTTTTATATAACTTGCTTTATATAATATTGTGAACTAACATTTATACAAGGAAACTAGCATATACACTCAAAACAAAACCAAACATATATTATTTTTTCAAAATCTATAAACATATATATGGATGCGTATAACTAAATATAAAAATATATACTCACAACTTGATAGCTTACGGTGGAAGGCAAGTGCAGCGAAAAGGAAAGCAAGCTCGGTGCTGGGTGTTCGGTTGTGGAGTGCTGCGCCACGGAGTTGATGGCGGTGGAACGGTGGTGAGTTAGAGCAGTTATGGCCATGGCTCCAAGCGGAGAAGAGATGACTGTGATGGGATGAACTGAGTTGATAGGCGTTCAAGTTGGAGGAGTTCTCGGCTGGGTGAGAGGGGAGCACGTGCGCGGTGTTTGGTGAGGGGAGATCGATGCTCTGGATGAGGAAAACATGAACCGGCGTGGAAGGAGCAGGTCGGTGGAGATATTCGACGGCCAGGGTAGAGGGGTACGGGCTGTCACGGTGGCGTCTGGGTGTTCGGGTAATGGAAAGGAGGGACGGGGTGGAGCACGGGTGGTTCGGCAGAGGGGAGAAGGGCAGGGCGGTGGTTCACGCGATGGAAGTGGTGAAGGCGAATGGGAAAAACATGCTATAAGGAAAAATATGAAATGAACATGCTTCATAAATTTTCTTCCCTGAGATGCAAAGAATTGTACCGGCTATGGCTACAGGGAGACTAAGTCTTTTTATACAGAAACTTTATTTCAACTTTATAAAGCAAGAAGGAAGAACGAAGAGCAAGTTTATTCAAATAGCAATTTCATATATTTTACTATATATGATATGAAGTGTCAGAAAGAAGAGCAGCTACTCCTTTGTTTATTTTCTCAAGCAATGTCAGAAGTAAAAGACGGAGAGGTGACTGGAAATGGACAACAGCTTCACAATGTTTTCACGCAACCACTTTTATATTATTCTATTTATTTTCAATAACTAGTGGATGACCGCTCTCACGGAGGGTAATGGAAGACCAAAGGAAAACAAAAGGGTTCAAAATGGGTACCGATACGGTTACCGTTTCCGTAGACTCCGCCGTGTGCCGGACTTCAAAACACACAAATGACTATACTATGGAGATCAGCACGACATGACGATCAAAACGGTACTCAGATATTAGCAGTACGATTTAATTAAAAAAATTCGAATTTTCTATTAGCGGAAATTGCAAGAAAAACACTAAAAATAAGATCGACGGAACCAACGATGTCCGAATTTGGAAAAACGATAAACTAACATTTTGCTCAGAAGATGTTTTAGAATTTTTCTATGTAAAAATATTTAGCTTTCGGAAACATTTTATTTTTATCGCTTTTTAACTGATTAAATTGAAGTGAATTTACGCGCGAAATAAACTTTCACATTTTCGGACGAAAATTTACCAGTTGCTATGTTTAACTAGACGTATTCCAAATATCGAATTTATATTTCAAAATTTATCGTTTAAAATGTCCTAAAATTTCAATTAATAACGTTATTTAAACCGGTTAAATTTACGGGTCGTTACATTCTCCCCCACTCAAAACTTTTCGTCCCCGAAAAGGAAGGAGGTAGGAGAATAGAAACAACCAGAAAGAAAATAGATTGGAATACAAGTAAAACAATTAATTTAAACCATATAAATTTCAATTTAAATTAATTTATATTCAATAATTTTTTTAATCAATTTGATTTCACTAAGATCAATCTCAACTATTTCTAAATTCATTATCTTATTATCCAATTATCCTCAATTTACAATTTCTAAAACCATAAATTTGAATAATCTTTTATTATAATCATATTTTATTTTCAACAGATTAAATTCTTTAATTCCAAATTATTATAAATTTTATTTCACTTAATATATCTTATCACATATATTTAACCCATATAAATTAATTTAAACCATAAAAGTTTCGATTTAAATTAATTTATATTCACTAACTGCTTTTAAATTCAAGGTATTTTCATAAGTTGATCAAATTCCAATTTATTAATTCTTTCAAACAAATTTATTTCATTATTAACTGAGTTTTACTTATTATCCTATCTATCTCTATTAACATCTTATAATCACAATTTAGTGTATAACATTTATTATAAACACTCAAATTTTATTTATAAAGACATTTTTATTGTACATTATCCAATTACATTTTAACTTTAAATAATTTAGGTAAGTTATATTGAAATGCAATTTAGTACTATACAAATAAAATTTTCAAATTCAATTATCTCAAGTTTAAATATTTATCCAAAAATTTTGACTTCAGTTTATAATTGAAATCATCTTTAAATCATAAACTTAAGAATTTAAATCTCCGATTTACTTCAACAATTTTGAGATAAATATATATAGTATATATCAGATCAAAATTTTATCTTTATATATATAATAAATCAAGCCATACCACAGAAATTCAAATCAAATTAAATTTTCGAACCTTTTTAGAGATAATTATGTGTATACTATATATTTTAATCCAAATTAAATTTAAAATAATATACCCATATATATATAATTCAAATCAAAATATTTTTCTAAAACAAAACCGTAGCAAAGCTACAGAATGGTCTCTCCACTTCGAAACTCGAAAATGAATGTCGATGACGCTGCAGTCATCACCGAAATTATTTTCCAGCGACAAAAGATGTAACAGCCCGGAAATTTCGAACCCGAAAATTCCAAATAGTTAGAAGAAAAAGAAAGAGATAGAAGAAAGAAACAGAAAGAAGAATAGAGAACACAACATCTCACATTCGCAGCGGATTAAATATAATAACAAATAATAGCATTTTATAAAAGAAAGATGTAATGGTTACTATACATACAATTCATCAGAGTTACAATCATTACAATAGACTGGACAGTTATATCAACCTGCCCCATACTTCTATCAATACAACTCTCAAATACACAGCGGAATACACTCTATACGTCTCTACCATCCAGCTCGCCACCAGAACTCAAGAACGTCCTTTCCTGAAAATCTGTAATACTCGGTCTGACCCGAGCATTACATCAAAGTAACACCCGGGTCAGGCTGGAAACCAGCGTGAGTAAACTCATCTAACATGAAATTTCAATTCATAGATCTTATATAAAACCAGGGTAACTCGTATCTTCTACGAGTTCTTACTTATTATATTCAAACAATTTATTTTACAAAATAATATCTAAGTATCGTTATTTAGTTCCAATGATCCAGATTACTCGATTTATTTCATTCCAGCCTATTCGATTTACAAAACAAATCTATAAAGAATTATAGATTACAAATCGAAGTGGTTTCGGGTATATTTCTGATACCCGACCCCGGTCTCTTCGAATCAAATGTCATCCTTTAAAACCAAGATTTTTCAGTTAAACAATTTAATTTAAATTCAGGATATCATATAACAAATCTATCACAGATAGATAACTTACATTATCACAATTCATCCAAAACATCTCATATCACAATCACATATCAGATATATCAACTAATCCAAGACATCTAATATCATTCAACCAATCCATAACAAGTCAATTCATTCTTAATTAATTTAAATTAATCTCTAATTAAATTAATTACTAACCTTTAATTACTTGGATTATCTTAATCCATCTTACTTAACATTAATTAATTATAAATTAATTAATCATTTCTTAATTATTTATCTTAATTAATCTTCCTTGATTAATTATTCCTTAATTACAATAAGTAATTATTCTTTACTTACCCCTTTTTTATTTATCATTCTTGATTAATTTCTTTTTAATTACATTAAGTAATTAGCCTTTAATTAATTATATAAACGAATTAACCTTAACCATTTATAATAATTAAACTTTAATCAATCCCATTAAATAATTAATTAATTAATAAATGATCCTTTAATTACTTCCATTAATTAATTATTCTTTAATTAATTACCTCAATTAATCCATATTTAAATAAATTACACTTAAGTAATTAATCCTTAATTACTTCCATTTAATTACTTTCAAAAAGTAATTATCTTAATTAACTTCTTATTTATCATTAAAAATCATATTAAATAAACTTTGAATTAAATTATCATTAATCTAAAATTTAACTTTATTCTTAAGTTTAGTTAATGATTAAACACATTAAATCTTCTTAATTTAATCACGTTATTAATTAAGTTTTAAACAACTTAAAAAAAATCAATTTAATTAACTAATATTCAAATAAACACCTTTATCTAAAATATTGATTTAAGTGAATTAATAAAAACTTAATCATGTTATCTTTTAACACTTTAAACATAATCATTTTACGCGAGAAAATCCTAGGGGTTACTCGAACTGTACCCGAGTTTCCTCATCCTTTTCCTGAGCTTCCTCTTCTTCCCTTTTTCCTTAAATTTAGTTTTAAATTTTACTGTGGAAATATACTTAAACCCATTCAACAATTACTCGAGCCATCCACCATTTTCTCGCGAACGAAACCGAGGGAACATACAAAATCTCGAGTCCAACCTTCTTCTTCCCTTCCTCCATTTCCAAGCAGTAAACCCAGACACATTTGTGCACCGTGCACGTGCACACGACACATCGGCCATCGAGCACTTCGCCGACCACCCACGCAAGTCACACCCGATCTCCTCCCCATGCTCCACCGCCTGGAACATCGCCACGAGCCCTAGATCGAAATTCGAATCTCCACATTCTGGAACGAAAACTTCGTTCATCTGATCGACTCGCTTCGCCACTCTTCCCAATGCCGATCATCAATTCACTTCACCCGAGAATGCGCCACCCTTCCCTCTTTCATTTCCATATCCACCGATAGTCCCCAGTTCAACTACGACGACGCAAAAGCCCAAATCTCGACATCGACCAAGCGAGCACCTAAAACCCTACTCTGACCAAATGCCGCCGCCACGGTGGATAATAATTCCACCTGATATTTTTCCATGGATCCCCTGACTTCCAGCTACCTTCAGCCCCAAGCCCGACAACCATCACCCTGCCGATCGCCAGAAAATGCCCAAAGTAGGTTTTCTGTTCAACCCCAAAATTACACCCCAAATCAAAACTAAAAATTATGATTTTGTTATTAAAATTCATGGTATTTACATACGAATCTGATGATGTATATGAGTCCCGAAATCTTAACATTTGAATTTTTGACATGCATTGGGCTTTTACTGTAATTTCTAATTTTCTAGCAAATACTCAAACTAATTATACTTACAGTAATTTTAAAATCAAGATCTTGATAATTTAATCACATTTTGTTTGAACAACAAAGCTTAAAATAAATTAGGTGAAGAGAAATTGGAAATTGAACTTGCTTAAAGCCTGTAAAACTTTAAACAGAGGCATATTTGCTTGTTCACAGACAATGCACTCAATTCAACATACATATATACAGACATGCATACTCAAAATTCATATATATAAGCATGAAATCTTATTTTATATCTATACAAACCATTTTCACAATCATACTTTCAAGTATTTATCCAAACATCAAAATATAATATAAGTTCAAGATAGTTTACTCACTGTTCTGTAAAAGCAGAGATCGATACTTTATTCATCTGAAAACTTATTTGATGTTGAAGCTGATATTTGATCTGGTATTAGATGTAAAACTTAATCTTTGTTGAGTTGATCCTACTGCATGCTTTGATTCAGGTGGAAGATGAAATAGATGCTGAAGTTCAGTTGAAAATTTGAACATGCTGAAGCTTTTAAAAACTGATGAAGTTGTTTGATTTACTTTTAAATTTGATTTCAGATTTTTAGAAGAGGAAAGAAAGAATAGAGAGGTTTTGAAATTGAACGACCAGGTTTCTCTAAACATAGTTATTTAGTATAATTTTGTTTTTTTAGATTAAATATTGTTTTGCCACTTGTTAAATTGAATTATACAAAGCTTCCACATGTTATTACCATATGTTAAGATATTAACACATGTCCTAAGTGTTTTAAATAAATTTATAAATATAAATAAAGTTTTTATTAATTAATTTCCTAATAACTAAATACCCATTCTAATTTATATAAATAAAATTCTTTTAAGGAAAAATAATATAAAACAAATCTTATTTTAAATAAAAACCTTATCCATATATTTTATATCCAAAATATTTTTAAGATATATATATCCTTTGAATTCAAGTTTAAATCTAAATTCAAATGCAATTTAAAAATCCAATTTAAAATCAATTCAGACATATATAAAATTAAATAAACACATTACTACTTTGAAAATAATAATTCTATTTTAAACCCACTTATATCTATATTTATAAACATCTCTTTACTATTATTTATTATTGTTTGAAAATAACAAACCTTACCAATATTCATTAATTAATTTAAAAGATTATCACTTTTTAAATTCCTTAAAATTTTGGGATATCACAAAAGAGAAGAGTACTGATTTCAACATTTTAAAATCTTTGAAAACGGTTTCTATTCGAAAATACCTTTAATAATATACACTTTAAAACCAAAGTTGAAATCACCGGAAATCAAATTCTCAAATTCCTGATTTTTAAAATTTATTTCGATTCCAAATCAATTTATAAACCATGTTTATAAATTCATTTAGAACAATAAATGATAATAAAATATTATCATTCAACAACCAATTTAATTAACTATTTAATTCCAGAAATTCCTATACTTATATATATATAATATAATCATACGAATCTATTCAATTTACCAAATTTGAAATAATATTGTGTCAGTTTGCTCTATTCAAGTGTTTTGGAAATTCTATCGATAGCGTTGATCAGACGAATCGATCGAAAACCCAAATCAACATCAACAACTCAAAACAACACAATATATAAAACATTTTAATATTAATTACAAATACACTCCCTCACTCGGATATCCTCGAATGGATTTTAAAACAAAGAGAGATTTAGATTAGCGAAACTCTAACTAAAAGAATTCAACTAAAAGGTACACCTGATAGGGAGATAAGATAATTGAGTTTTCAAACGGAAGATGGACAAACTTATATAAATCGCGGGTAACCTTAACCGGGTCAACCGTGATTCCAAGAATAAATTCGATGTAGAATTTTACGACAAATCGACATTCGATCGCCAAAGATAGAATTCGGGTATAACAAAAGATAACAGCATCGTAAACCGAGGATATAGAAATCTTCGGTGAATCAACGCTGGTTGTACAAGAGTTTCACTCTTTTACAAATTATTCAGATATTGGCGAGACCGCCGAATTATTATAGAGATCATTCGAAGTGGAGTTATGGGGTACTCCATAATCAAAAGAAGACAAATAGGGAGAGACAAGAATGAATTTTGGAACCGCAGGGAGCGTTCCAAAGTTCAAAGGAAATCGAGTCAAAAGGAAGAGATTCAAGATCGAACGAAAGTGATTCTGTAATTGAATTTAACTCTATATGCTGAGTTTTGCCTAAAACCATAGCTCTGATACCAACTGTAACGACCCGCTATTTTGGACCATTCGCATCCGCACATGTCGAACTTGAATGATTCAAAATACCGAATTGTTAATTTAAATTGGCAAAACTCAGCAAATACAGTAAATAAAATAATCACAGATCACAGACACAGAGTAAGATACAATAATGCAGCGGAAACGAAAGAATAGTAGTTCATGAAGCTACTATATAAATAATAGAGTTAAACAAGATACAACAGAAGTCTCGAATACAATAGTCAAATACAATATCAGAATACATCACTGGAATCAACTGAATATCTGAAAGCTGGATAGATAGCTGGATCTCCAAGCGAAGCTCCAACTCCAAAGGTGAGTCTCGAATACTGGTACACTCAGTCTGACCCGAGCGTAAAGAAAACACAAAACACTCGAGTCAGGATTAACATTCTTATATCAATAAATCCAACTCAAGTGAAATAACGACTGAAATGCAAGTGACTCAAAGGATGTTTGGGATAACCATCCTCTAAGGATCCATTAAACTATCTATATATATAGTAGAATACGCTAAGTAGATAATGTCTAATCAGTAAAGTACGATATCAAAATAGCGTTAAGTCATGGCCCATTCCACCCTTAACACATTTTAATTCCCAACAGCATATACAAGACCGTAGTTTCCCCAAAACCGGAAGTCACCAGAGGGCAATCCATATACTAAAGGTACAAACCAAAATCGTAGTGGTCGCGAATAGGATAATCAGTATGACAAGGTACATGAGGCGATACCAACTAGGATACTAGTAGTTGCCTGATCCGGACTGATGTTGGGCATAGCAGCTACTACCCCAACACCGCGAAACAACACTCCCAAATCGAGGGGTGCACCCAAATCGAATCACATAAGTAATAGATAAGGTATCGAAGAAGTGTGCCCGCTAGAGATGGCGATCCTCAATGGCCCGGCGCGGCTCCTGTTTTAGTCATGTCAGGGGTCATCCAAAATCGTTCTCTTTCTTCAGTCAACGCGTTCATCAAAACCATCCACTTCGTTCTGGATCAACACTCCGCGTATATTAGTTATTAAAGTGGTTTCGGTATCGACAGAGAGTATGTCCATATCCGATCCCGGTCTCTTTAATAACTACGTATTATTACACCGATGGTCATTTAATAAAATTTCAAAAATAGTTATATTTCAAAACCGACATATCATTGCCATTTCAAAACCATATCAATACGATATCACTTTTCTTTAAATAAATCCATTTCCAAAATAATATCACTTTCCAAAGTTATATCGCTTTCGACATCATGTCTTTTAAAATCATAACACTTTGGAAATCAAAACTTGAAATTCATAACACTTTGAAATCCTAACACTTTCCTCTTAAACAGTTTAGATATTAAAATTTGTATATATAGAAAAATAGTTTATAAAATAAAATAGTTTATATAAAATTGTTATAAGTTTAAAATAAAATAATTTATATTGAAAATGATTTATATCAAAATAATTTATATTAAAATTTATAAAGTAAAATATAAATAGTTTTAGATATAGTTTAAATACTTTATATAAAATAGCTTCCTCAAATTTCACAAATCAATTCACATAAACTCGAATTCCAAAATTAAAATTTTTAAATCTCAAATCATCAATTTCAATTCAATTTAGTTTCTCAATAAACCATTTCAAATTATCGATTTCAAATGCCAATTTGAACCATAAATAAACCATTTCAATTTCAATATATTTCGAAGTTTAAATATTTGACATTTCAAAACTAAATTCGATAATTCAATTTTATGTCCCAATTTAATTTCATTACATTTAGTTTCTGAAATATTTCTTTAATCATTTCAATCCATCAAAATACAACTTCAATTTACAAATTTATATAGACAAAATATCCCATTAAATTTATATAAGTTTGAAATATTCATTTAAGCCACTTCTTAATTAATCCAAGTTATAAAACATATCTTAAAATTTCAATTTTTAATAGATTTCAAATCAACTTATTTAAGTATAATTCTTAAATAATTAAGAATTCCAAATCAATTCAAAATTATCTTTCAACCTGAAACATTATAAATTCTATATTTAAAAATATAAATTTTACATAAATACTTGAACATATTTCATATTGATTCAAATCAACTTTATTAAATCAACTTTAATAAATCTTTAAAATCATTATTTATTAAAAACCATATATTTCTTTCAAAACCGTAGAAATGTTTTTCAAAAACATTTATATATAAACCAACGGTGTCTGTATATAATTTTTACCATATGGTCAAGTGATACGGATATTTATCATTTCAATCCGCAATTTAAAATATATTCGGGTATATATCTTTTCAACCCGAAATCCCAAATTCAATTTAATTTGAAAATCGCTTGGGTTTATCATTTCAACCCATAACGATTTTCTCCTATTCTAAAGTCCGTTCGGGTATGTATCATTTCAACCCATAGTGATTCTATACTAACAAGGAACTTGCAGAGTGATAACAGATATGATAATAATATAACAACGGTAACAGGCATATATCATCAGTATAAATAACAGATAAGGGTGTCAGATGTCATAGATGAACAGATACAGATGATGACATATATATATATCTATATAAATAACAGATAATGATGTCAGGTGTCACAGGTGAACAGATTTAGATGATGTCATAGATATAGCAATATAAATAACTAACAGCAGCATATTTCAATTGTCGTTTCAATTGAAATCAAATTTAATAAATATAAGAACATTAATCGTGAGTGATTGCTCACCTTTCGAGGCTAGAGATGCACGAGAAGATGACACAGATACGCACACTGATACAGACATAGAGATTGAGTTACGAATCCAAGCAAAACAAATCGGCACGAACTCAACGATCAAAGCTGATAACAGAAATCGATGAAATCAAATCAAATCATTCAACATAGCAACAAATAAAACATGTCCTGTATCAAAGTTTATTAATAAAATTCTATGTGCTACCGAGATCGAAATGGTCTGAAATTTGGTATGAATAAAGATCAAAATTTGTATTTCAAACTGCAAAAGATTCACTTGTTTTGGACAAGAGACGAGAAAAGTTACGATGTCATGAACATAGACTCAGGCCATGTTTGCAGCAGTGTAACATAATTTCTAAGTACAAAAGAACAGCTGCCTGGGTCTAACTTCCAAATCCTCGACCACTAATCAAACGATGTCGGATTTGGCTGAAATCTGACAGGCATAAATTAGGTAACTTTGACTTCTTTTTAAAAATAAAATCAACCCATTCCGACGTAAGACGGAAGAGATACGATGCGTCAAACATGAACTCAGGTCGTGTTTGCAGCAGTGTAAAATAATTTCTAAGTACAAAAGAACAGCTGCCTGGGTCTAACTTCCAGATCCTCGACCACTAATCAAACGATGTCGGATTTGGCTGAAATTTGGCAGGCATAAACTAGGTAACTTTGACTTCTTTTTAAAAATAAAATCAACCCATTCCGACGTAAGACGGAAGAGATACGATGCGTCAAACATGAACTCAGGTCGTGTTTGCAACAGTGTAAAATATACATATACTATTTAGACTTGTTAAAACATATGTATACAATCATATTTTCTTGAAATCTAACAGTAACCAATTATAAAATCAATGTGCATATACCTTGAATGAACATAATTTTATTTATAAAACTCACGTATTATTATATTTCACATCAACTACTTAAAATACAAACTTAAAACATCCTATATGCTATATTTCAAAATCTGTATATGTCTAAAATCAAAATTTTAACATATATATCTTTAATGAAACGTAGATGCTCGAAACACATATATATTGCATACGTAACTTTCTATATTATATGTCAAATATATTTATATATATAATATAAAACAATATAAAGAACAAATATTTTATAACTTACATATATTAGAGCCCAACAGTTTGCATTTGTACGCAAGTATTAAAATTGTAAGATATGAAACAAAGAACAAAGTGGCCAGAAACATAGTATTATATCAAACTAAACTTTTATATAACTTGCTTTATATAATATTGTGAACTAACATTTATACAAGGAAACTAGCACATACACTAAAACAAAACCAAACATATATTATTTTTTCAAAATCTATAAACATATATATGGATGCGTATAACTAAATATAAAAATATATACTCACAACTTGATAGCTTACGGTGGAAGGCAAGTGCAGCGAAAAGGAAAGCAAGCTCGGTGCTGGGTGTTCGGTTGTGGAGTGCTGCGCCACGGAGTTGATGGCGGTGGAACGGTGGTGAGTTAGAGCAGTTATGGACATGGCTCCAAGCGGAGATGAGATGACTGTGATGGGATGAACTGAGTTGATAGGCGTTCAAGTTGGAGGAGTTCTCGGCTGGGAGAGAGGGGAGCACGTGCGCGGTGTTTGGTGAGGGGAGATCGATGCTTTGGATGAGGAAAACATGAACCGGCGTGGAAGGAGCAGGTCGGTGGAGATATTCGACGGCCAGGGTAGAGGGGTACGGGCTGTCACGGTGGCGTCTGGGTGTTCGGGTAATGGAAAGGAGGGACGGGGTGGAGCACGGGTGGTTCGGTAGAGGGGAGAAGGGCAGGGCGGTGGTTCACGCGATGGAAGTGGTGAAGGCGAATGGGAAAAACATGCTATAAGGAAAAATATGAAATGAACATGCTTCATAAATTTTCTTCCCTGAGATGCAAAGAATTGTACCGGCTATGGCTACAGGGAGACTAAGTCTTTTTATACAGAAACTTTATTTCAACTTTATAAAGCAAGAAGGAAGAACGAAGAGCAAGTTTATTCAAATAGCAATTTCATATATTTTACTATATATGATATGAAGTGTCAGAAAGAAGAGCAGCTACTCCTTTGTTTATTTTCTCAAGCAATGTCAGAAGTAAAAGACGGAGAGGTGACTGGAAATGGACAACAGCTTCACAATGTTTTCACGCAACCACTTTTATATTATTCTATTTATTTTCAATAGCTAGTGGATGACCGCTCTCACGGAGGGTAATGGAAGACCAAAGGAAAACAAAAGGGTTCAAAATGGGTACCGATACGGTTACCGTTTCCGTAAACTCCGCCGTGTGCCGGACTTCAAAACACACAAATGAATATACTATGGAGATCAGCACGACATGACGATCAAAACGGTACTCAGATATTAGCAGTACGATTTAATTAAAAAAATTCGAATTTTCTATTAGCGGAAAGTGCAAGAAAAACACTAAAAATAAGATCGACGGAGCCAACGATGTCCGAATTTGGAAAAACGATAAACTAACATTTTGCTCAGAAGATGTTTTAGAATTTTTCTATGTAAAAATATTTAGCTTTCGGAAACATTTTATTTTCATCGCTTTTTAACTGATTAAATTGAAGTGAATTTACGCGCGAAATAAACTTTCACATTTTCGGACGAAAATTTACCAGTTGCTATGTTTAACTAGACGTATTCCAAATATCGAATTTATATTTCAAAATTTATCGTTTAAAATGTCCTAAAATTTCAATTAATAACGTTATTAAAACCTGTTAAATTTACGGGTCGTTACATTCTCCCCCACTCAAAACTTTTCGTCCCCGAAAAGGAAGGAGGTAGGAGAATAGAAACAACCAGAAAGAAAATAGATTGGAATACAAGTAAAACAATTAATTTAAACCATATAAATTTCAATTTAAATTAATTTATATTCAATAATTTTTTTAATCAATTTGATTTCAATAAGATCAATCTCAACTATTTCTAAATTCATTATCTTATTATCCAATTATCCTCAATTTACAATTTCTAAAACCATAATTTTGAATAATCTTTTATTATAATCATATTTTATTTTCAACAGATTAAATTCTTTAATTCCAAATTATTATAAATTTTATTTCACTTAATATATCTTATCACATATATTTAACCCATATAAATTAATTTAAACCATAAAAGTTTCGATTTAAATTAATTTATATTCACTAACTGCTTTTAAATTCAAGGTATTTTCATAAGTTGATCAAATTCCAATTTATTAATTCTTTCAAACAAATTTATTTCATTATTAACTGAGTTTTACTTATTATCCTATCTATCTCTATTAACATCTTATAATCACAATTTAGTGTATAACATTTATTATAAACACTCAAATTTTATTTATAAAGACATTTTTATTGTACATTATCCAATTACATTTTAACTTTAAATAATTTAGGTAAGTTATATTGAAATGCAATTTAGTACTATACAAATAAAATTTTCAAATTCAATTATCTCAAGTTTAAATATTTATCCAAAAATTTTGACTTCAGTTTATAATTGAAATCATCTTTAAATCATAAACTTAAGAATTTAAATCTCCGATTTACTTCAACAATTTTGAGATAAATATATATAGTATATATCAGATCAAAATTTTATCTTTATATATATAATAAATCAAGCCATACCACAGAAATTCAAATCAAATTAAATTTCCGAACCTTTTTAGAGATAATTATGTGTATACTATATATTTTAATCCAAATTAAATTTAAAATAATATACCCATATATATATAATTCAAATCAAAATATTTTTCTAAAACAAAACCGTAGCAAAGCTACAGAATGGTCTCTCCACTTCGAAACTCGAAAATGAATGTCGATGACGCTGCAGTCATCACCGAAATTATTTTCCAGCGACAAAAGAGAAGAGTACTGATTTCAACATTTTAAAATCTTTGAAAACGGTTTCTATTCGAAAATACCTTTAATAATATACACTTTAAAACCAAAGTTGAAATCACCGGAAATCAAATTCTCAAATTCCTGATTTTTAAAATTTATTTCGATTCCAAATCAATTTATAAACCATGTTTATAAATTCATTTAGAACAATAAATGATAATAAAATATTATCATTCAACAACCAATTTAATTAACTATTTAATTCCAGAAATTCCTATACTTATATATATATATATAATATAATCATACGAATCTATTCAATTTACCAAATTTGAAATAATATTG
The DNA here is from genome assembly GCA_030737815.1 of Allium fistulosum. NCBI lineage: Eukaryota > Viridiplantae > Streptophyta > Magnoliopsida > Asparagales > Amaryllidaceae > Allium > Allium fistulosum. Next base: position 48,624,773 of record CM060906.1, read on the forward strand.
TGTCAGTTTGCTCTATTCAAGTGTTTTGGAAATTCTATCGATAGCGTTGATCAGACGAATCGATCGAAAACCCAAATCAACATCAACAACTCAAAACAACACAATATATAAAACATTTTAATATTAATTACAAATACACTCCCTCACTCGGATATCCTCGAATGGATTTTAAAACAAAGAGAGATTCAGATTAGCGAAACTCTAACTAAAAGAATTCAACTAAAAGGTACACCCGATAGGGAGATAAGATAATTGAGTTTTCAAACAGAAGATGGACAAACTTATATAAATCGCGGGTAACCTTAACCGGGTCAACCGTGATTCCAAGAATAAATTCGATGTAGAATTTTACGACAAATCGACATTCGATCGCCAAAGATAGAATTCGGGTATAACAAAAGATAACAGCATCGTAAATCGAGGATATAGAAATCTTCGGTGAATCAACGCTGGTTGTACAGGAGTTTCACTCTTTTACAAATTATTCAGATATTGGCGAGACCGCCGAATTATTATAGAGATCATTCGAAGTGGAGTTATGGGATACTCCATAATCAAAAGAAGACAAATAGGGAGAGACAAGAATGAATTTTGGAACCGCAGGGAGCGTTCCAAAGTTCAAAGGAAATCGAGTCAAAAGGAAGAGAATCAAGATCGAACGAAAGTGATTCTGTAATTGAATTTAACTCTATATGCTGAGTTTTGCCTAAAACCAGAGCTCTGATACCAACTGTAACGACCCGCTATTTTGGACCATTCGCATCCGCACATGTCGAACTTGAATGATTCAAAATACCGAATTGTTAATTTAAATTGGCAAAACTCAGCATATACAGTAAATAAAATAATCACAGATCACAGACACAGAGTAAGATACAATAATGCAGCGGAAACGAAAGAATAGTAGTTCATGAAGCTACTATATAAATAACAGAGTTAAACAAGATACAACAGAAGTCTCGAATACAATAGTCAAATACAATATCAGAATACATCACTGGAATCAACTGAATATCTGAAAGCTAGATAGATAGCTGGATCTCCAAGCGAAGCTCCAACTCCAAAGGTGAGTCTCGAATACTGGTACACTAAATCTGACCCGAGCGTAAAGAAAACACAAAACACTCGAGTCAGGATTAACATTCTTATATCAATAAATCCAACTCAAGTGAAATAACGACTGAAATGCAAGTGACTCAAAGGATGTTTGGGATAACCATCCTCTAAGGATCCATTAAACTATCTATATATATAGTAGAATACGCTAAGTAGATAATGTCTAATCAGTAAAGTACGATATCAAAATAGCGTTAAGTCATGGCCCATTCCACCCTTAACACATTTTAATTCCCAACAGCATATACAAGACCGTAGTTTCCCCAAAACCGGAAGTCACCAGAGGGCAATCCATATACTAAAGGTACAAACCAAAATCGTACTGGTCGCGAATAGGATAATCAGTATGACAAGGTACATGAGGCGATACCAACTAGGATACTAGTAGTTGCCTGATCCGGACTGATGTTGGGCATAGCAGCTACTACCCCAACACCGCGAAACAACACTCCCAAATCGAGGGGTGCACCCAAATCGAATCACATAAGTAATAGATAAGGTATCGAAGAAGTGTGCCCGCTAGAGATGGCGATCCTCAATGGCCCGGCGCGGCTCCTGTTTTAGTCATGTCAGGGGTCATCCAAAATCGTTCTCTTTCTTCAGTCAACGCGTTCATCAAAACCATCCACTTCGTTCTGGATCAACACTCCGCGTATATTAGTTATTAAAGTGGTTTCGGTATCGACAGAGAGTATGTCCATATCCGATCCCGGTCTCTTTAATAACTACGTATTATTACACCGATGGTCATTTAATAAAATTTCAAAAATAGTTATATTTCAAAACCGACATATCATTGCCATTTCAAAACCATATCAATACGATATCACTTTTCTTTAAATAAATCCATTTCCAAAATAATATCACTTTCCAAAGTTATATCGCTTTCGACATCATGTCTTTTAAAATCATAACACTTTGGAAATCAAAACTTGAAATTCATAACACTTTGAAATCCTAACACTTTCCTCTTAAACAGTTTAGATATTAAAATTTGTATATATAGAAAAATAGTTTATAAAATAAAATAGTTTATATAAAATTGTTATAAGTTTAAAATAAAATAATTTATATTGAAAATGATTTATATCAAAATAATTTATATTAAAATTTATAAAGTAAAATATAAATAGTTTTAGATATAGTTTAAATACTTTATATAAAATAGCTTCCTCAAATTTCACAAATCAATTCACATAAACTCGAATTCCAAAATTAAAATTTTTAAATCTCAAATCATCAATTACAATTCAATTTAGTTTCTCAATAAACCATTTCAAATTATCGATTTCAAATGCCAATTTGAACCATAAATAAACCATTTCAATTTCAATATATTTCGAAGTTTAAATATTTGACATTTCAAAACTAAATTCGATAATTCAATTTTATGTCCCAATTTAATTTCATTACATTTAGTTTCTGAAATATTTCTTTAATCATTTCAATCCATCAAAATACAACTTCAATTTACAAATTTATATAGACAAAATATCCCATTTAAATTTATATAAGTTTGAAATATTCATTTAAGCCACTTCTTAATTAATCCAAGTTATAAAACATATCTTAAAATTTCAATTTTTAATAGATTTCAAATCAACTTATTTAAGTATAATTCTTAAATAATTAAGAATTCCAAATCAATTCAAATTTATCTTTCAACCTGAAACATTATAAATTCTATATTTAAAAATATAAATTTTACATAAATACTTGAACATATTTCATATTGATTCAAATCAACTTTATTAAATCAACTTTAATAAATCTTTAAAATCATTATTTATTTAAAACCATATATTTCTTTCAAATCCGTAGAAATGTTTTTCAAAAACATTTATATATAAACCAACGGTGTCTGTATATAATTTTCTATCATATGGTCAAGTGATACGGATATTTATCATTTCAATCCGCAATTTAAAATATATTCGGGTATATATCTTTTCAACCCGAAATCCCAAATTCAATTTAATTTGAAAATCGCTTGGGTTTATCATTTCAACCCATAACGATTTTCTCCTATTCTAAAGTCCGTTCGGGTATGTATCATTTCAACCCATAGTGATTCTATACTAACAAGGAACTTGCAGAGTGATAACAGATATGATAATAATATAACAACGGTAACAGGCATATATCATCAGTATAAATAACAGATAAGGGTGTCAGATGTCATAGATGAACAGATACAGATGATGACATATATATATAAATATAAATAACAGATAATGATGTCAGGTGTCACAGGTGAACAGATTCAGATGATGTCATAGATATAGCAATATAAATAACTAACAGCAGCATATTTCAATTGTCGTTTCAATTGAAATCAAATTTAATAAATATAAGAACATTAATCGTGAGTGATTGCTCACCTTTCGAGGCTAGAGATGCACGAGAAGATGACACAGATACGCACACTAATACGGACATAGAGATTGAGTTACGAATCCAAGCAAAACAAATCGGCACGAACTCAACGATCAAAGCTGATAACAGAAATCGATGAAATCAAATCAAATCATTCAACATAGCAACAAATAAAACATGTCCTGTATCAAAGTTTAACAATAAAATTCTATGTGCTACCGAGATCGAAATGGTCTGAAATTTGGTATGAATAAAGATCAAAACTTGTATTTCAAACTGAAAAAGATTCACTTGTTTTGGACAAGAGACGAGAAAAGTTACGATGTCACGAACATAGACTCAGGCCATGTTTGCAGCAGTGTAACATAATTTCTAAGTACAAAAGAACAGCTGTCTGGGTCTAACTTCCAGATCCTCGACCACTAATCAAACGCTGTCGGATTTGGCTAAAATCTGACAGGCATAAATTAGGTAACTTTGACTTCTTTTTAAAAATAAAATCAACCCATTCCGACGTAAGACGGAAGCGATACGATGCGTCAAACATGAACTCAGGTCGTGTTTGCAGCAGTGTAAAATAATTTCTAAGTACAAAAGAACAGCTGCCTGGGTCTAAATTCCAGATCCTCGACCACTAATCAAACGATGTCGGATTTGGCTGAAATTTGGCAGGCATAAACTAGGTAACTTTGACTTCTTTTTAAAAATAAAATCAACCCATTCCGACGTAAGACGGAAGAGATACGATGCGTCAAACATGAACTCAGGTCGTGTTTGCAACAGTGTAAAATATACATATACTATTTAGACTTGTTAAAACATATGTATACAATCATATTTTCTTGAAATCTAACAGTAACCAATTATAAAATCAATGTGCATATACCTTGAATGAACATAATTTTATTTATAAAACTCACGTATTATTATATTTCACATCAACTACTTAAAATACAAACTGAAAACATCCTATATGTTATATTTCAAAATCTGTATATGTCTAAAATCAAAATTTTAACATATATATCTTTAATGAAACGTAGATGCTCGAAACACATATATATTGCATACGTAACTTTCTATATTATATGTCAAATATATTTATATATATAATATAAAACAATATAAAGAACAAATATTTTAGAACTTACATATATTAGAGCCCAACAGTTTGCATTTGTACGCAAGTATTAAAATTGTAAGATATGAAACAAAGAACAAAGTGGCCTAAAACATAGTATTATATCAAACTAAACTTTTATATAACTTGCTTTATATAATATTGTGAACTAACATTTATACAAGGAAACTAGCATATACACTCAAAACAAAACCAAACATATATTATTTTTTCAAAATCTATAAACATATATATGGATGCGTATAACTAAATATAAAAATATATACTCACAACTTGATAGCTTACGGTGGAAGGCAAGTGCAGCGAAAAGGAAAGCAAGCTCGGTGCTGGGTGTTCGGTTGTGGAGTGCTGCGCCACGGAGTTGATGGCGGTGGAACGGTGGTGAGTTAGAGCAGTTATGGCCATGGCTCCAAGCGGAGAAGAGATGACTGTGATGGGATGAACTGAGTTGATAGGCGTTCAAGTTGGAGGAGTTCTCGGCTGGGTGAGAGGGGAGCACGTGCGCGGTGTTTGGTGAGGGGAGATCGATGCTCTGGATGAGGAAAACATGAACCGGCGTGGAAGGAGCAGGTCGGTGGAGATATTCGACGGCCAGGGTAGAGGGGTACGGGCTGTCACGGTGGCGTCTGGGTGTTCGGGTAATGGAAAGGAGGGACGGGGTGGAGCACGGGTGGTTCGGCAGAGGGGAGAAGGGCAGGGCGGTGGTTCACGCGATGGAAGTGGTGAAGGCGAATGGGAAAAACATGCTATAAGGAAAAATATGAAATGAACATGCTTCATAAATTTTCTTCCCTGAGATGCAAAGAATTGTACCGGCTATGGCTACAGGGAGACTAAGTCTTTTTATACAGAAACTTTATTTCAACTTTATAAAGCAAGAAGAAAGAACGAAGAGCAAGTTTATTCAAATAGCAATTTCATATATTTTACTATATATGATATGAAGTGTCAGAAAGAAGAGCAGCTACTCCTTTGTTTATTTTCTCAAGCAATGTCAGAAGTAAAAGATGGAGAGGTGACTGGAAATGGACAACAGCTTCACAATGTTTACACGCAACCACTTTTATATTATTCTATTTATTTTCAATAGCTAGTGGATGACCGCTCTCACGGAGGGTAATGGAAGACCAAAGGAAAACAAAAGGGTTCAAAATGGGTACCGATACGGTTACCGTTTCCGTAGACTCCGCCGTGTGCCGGACTTCAAAACAGACAAATGAATATACAATGGAGATCAGCACGACATGACGATCAAAACGGTACTCAGATATTAGCGGTACGATTTAATTAAAAAAATTCGAATTTTCTATTAGCGGAAAGTGCAAGAAAAACACTAAAAATAAGATCGACGGAGCCAACGATGTCCGAATTTGGAAACACGATAAACTAACATTTTGCTCAGAAGATGTTTTAGAATTTTTCTATGTAAAAATATTTAGCTTTCGGAAACATTTTATTTTCATCGCTTTTTAACTGATTAAATTGAAGTGAATTTACGCGCGAAATAAACTTTCACATTTTCGGACGAAAATTTACCAGTTGCTATGTTTAACTAGACGTATTCCAAATATCGAATTTATATTTCAAAATTATCATTTAAAATTTCCTAAAATTTCAATTAATAACGTTATTAAAACCGGTTAAATTTACGGGTCGTTACAAAATAGCTGAAATTGTTACATTAAATAAATTCCAGCATACTAGGCTCTACAACCAAAACCGTAAAGAAACCTATTGGAGAATGGATTCCATACGAATGACAAGGTACTGGGGTATCAACTGTCATAGTACATGTCTAGAAACAATGTATCGAGGACCATGCCGGGATCCCGTGCAACATAAGATCAGACTATCCCTAACCTGGATAAACCGAATATGCTATCACCCCAGGTGTTCCCACCCTTTCTGAGCTCCTTCCATGTATCATTGTAATAAAATAATATCTAAGGGTATCTAGAAAGGTGATAAACATACCCTACTTGGGTGCGACCCACTTAGCCTTGTTGCATCTCTTCTGTTTTTCAGTCATTCCCGATTGATGAGGCTAGAGGCTATGATTACCTTTTTAAAGGATTTTCACTTAGAATGCTCAATGTCCTCCAATGACAATGTACTGATAGCATTCATCCATACAAGTCTATTCTGGGTCCGAACGGAACTGAAGGCACTATTCCTACAACATCCATTTTGGAGTCACCTTCAGGATTAGTAGCGATTAGCCCTTACACTTCAATGCTCCATCTTTGATTCCAGGTTCCTGTCTTCATTCGAAAACGTATTTGTTGGATCAAAGTGGTTTTCGGATAACTTATCCAGTGCCGGTCTCTTCGAAACAACGTTCGATATTTTTGGTAAACTCAACCATGGTTCTTTAGGAAATAAAAAAACGAAAATAAGATCGGAGATCACCTCCTAACCGTTAGTGGACGGATTTCCTTATCATCGTCCTAGAAGAACGAAACGAGTTTATACGTACAGTATAGCACCACGAACGGTAACTATACTACATAATTCCTGTGGTTTCTTCTATATATTCCCAAAGTTATATTTTTGGGTACAGATTTGATAGTCGGTTATTTAACTCTCAAATATACAATCAACAAATCAAAGGCTTCATTTCCCATTGAAAACATTAAGCCTTATTAATTAAATTACTAAATCAAAACAACATATGCTTATCTCACCGGATAAGTATATTCACAAAACCATTCATTTCAAAATATTTGAAACCCTTTTTAAAAATAAATTCGGAAAGCACCACTGCGGTATCAACCATCACAGCTCAATGGTTACGTCTCTATCCCAGAGAAATCTAAAATTTAACTGCAGGCACTCTCTGCCTCCGATTACGCCATGAAAGCATACCATTACTTTTCGAAAACCTTATTTAAACATTTTCAAAATAATGCTTATAAAGTTTCGATATAATTTTTTTTCAAACATTGTTAATATTTAATAAATTTATCTTTGAAATAAATATACTTTAATATTAATTAATCCCTTAAGTAATAATTAACTTTAAACAATCATTATAAAATAACTTTAATTAATAATTAATATACCTTAAACACTTTAGATAATTAATAATTTTGAAACAATAATTAATACTTTTTATAAATCTTTTTAAAAAAATAATAAAATAATTACTTTATATTATTATCAAAATATTTACCACTTTAAAATATCATTTATAAATAATAATTATCCAAACAATTTTGGTTCAAAAGTCAACCTCCAAATCGGAAGAGATTTACAAATTATAATGGTAATTAATCAAATAATCATTCGTTCCACAACAGTCCAGAATAACAAATAAAGATATTCATATAAAACTGTTTTTAATAATCAATTCAACATCATATTCCCCAATATAATTAATCGAGAAAATAAATAGGTGCCCATACAAATATAATAGCAGAAAGGGGTTGTTTTTCTGCTAGTAAATGTCCAAAAACAGATATGTTTAATAACAATGGCAGAACGGTGATTTATTCTGCCAACAGGGGTCCAATTTGATACAATTAGCGGAACGATGTTTTACTTTGCTAAACGGATGTCAAACATCGTAATTAACATAAATTAACTCATCGTTATTTTTATCCGGCAAAACACTTCAATATACGGGTCATATAAACTCAAACGACGATATTAGTTTTAAATTAATTACTTTAATTTCTGTCCGTTTCAAATTGCTATAAAATTTCACTAATTCAAACTTGACAACAGTTCATACGACGACTACCATTCATCGATACAAATCCATTACAAAAAGTTTCGCGCTGAACGGACTTATGGTTTTTGAGAAATTAAACTTTAAAGTTTTAAAAGAAAATCCCTTTCTGAATAAAACATTTATTTATATGTATTTTTTTGTTAAAATAGTTATGTGTCGAAGCCCAAAATCCTTTACAAGAGACCGTGCTTTCTCCCCCTTCCTCCTTACTTCTCTTCTTCAATTTCCTGAAGCCTCCCTTTCCAGATTCAAACCCAAAAAAAACACTCCAATCCATCGATCCATCAACCAAATAGGCTGCCTCTCTGATCACCCACATGAGCATGACCCGACCAAACCATCACCCATCCTCACCTGGACCGGACCCGATGCTCCTTTCCTAAGTCTACACCTCCATGGCCATCCTCACGTACATGCATGCACGTCGTGCACATGTACACTCGTTCCATCACCGGCATCACCACCGCGACACCCCAATCCACTTTACTCCATCACCTGATCCCCATTTCCACCATGTCGAATCTCCAGCACCTTCAAACCAAGATCGAGCCTTCAACAGATCCCACAAAAACATCCCCCACCACCAATCTCCAAACTGCTTCTACCTCACTCCACTATTTCACTCACCGCCGCCACAACGCGAAGCCCTACTTCCATCGCCTCCTCCCTACCAAGTTCCACGACCTCCGGTCGCGCCTCCCACTCCCAATTCGATCACGTTCTAAGCCCAAGAAACAAACCCCAAACCCTAAAATCGCCTCGCACGCCCAAACCACCGTGCCAGAGTGAAAACCCTACGGTCGAAACCTCATCCTCGACCCCATGGCCACCCTAAAGTCGACGAACCTCCGCCTCAATCACCACATATCCAAAAATTAATTTTTTTTGTGAAAAACGTTTAACCCAAAATTTCTCTCAATCTAATACTTTAAAAAATCAAAATTTCTTTACTAAAATTCCTAACTTCATCCCACAATCATGAATCCCTACTCGATTTCATGTTTTAAGCATGGTGAAATTTGACAAAAATTGGGTTGTTTACTGTAAATCGATTATTTCACACAATATATAAAACTAACAAGCTACAAACTATTTTTAATGTGTTCTATACTCAATAGCTAACAATTCATTAGTTTACATTATTTGTAAATTCAAATCAAAATGAGAGATAGAGATTTTTAAAACCAGAGCATATATACTTTTTAACTCTGTTAACATGACAGAGTGATGAAGAAAGCATTTCCAGGAATTCAAAATTTAAATCCTCACCTTCCACGTTGTTTGAACTTTTGAAATCTTCTAATTGAATCTTAGTTTTTGATCTGAACACTTGAAATCTTGAATCACCTTGCTTGCTTTGGTTTTGAACAGAGATTGCTTCCTTCTTTTTACTGTGCTTTGTTTACAGGCTTTGATATTATAGAGCTTTATTCTTCTTCTTTTTTCTTCTTTACAGTTTTTAGTTTACAGACTTTAAGCAACTGAGCTACCCACTCAAGCTTATATATATACATGCTCATACCACATAATGATGGGTAAGTATAATATATTTTTTTGTTTAAGAAAGATTGGTTGTTGTACAAGAAATTTTATACAGTGATGGATTGAAAAGAGGATTTGAGGTGATGTATTGTTGAGTTGAAAAGAAGTTAAAACCATTGTTTTGGTCTTTGTTGTTTTCGATCAGACAATGCTTATGTGTGCATATATATTTTTTCACTTTTATTTGTACATTTTGTTGCTAGGTAATGTATATACTTGTTCTTGTTTTTGGTTGCATATAATTTTTCTTTCTTACCAGGCAAATGATTTTAAACTTGTCTAGATTTCTTTTTACTTGTTTACTTTTTATTACCATGCAATCGTTTATACCACTTTGATTTATTTATTTTTTTGCATGATTTACTTTTTAGTTATTTACTTCTTACTTGATTTTTAACATGCTTTCATATATATACATGTTTTGGAAACAAGAGATATAAAGTGGTTTAAAAACAACTTCAAGTCTTCATGTGTGTGTGTGTATATATATATATATATATATATACTTCCATTAAAATATATAACTCATGCCAAAAATGAAAATTTTGCTATTTTATTTTAAGTGTATAAAATAACATTTTTGACAAAACATTGCTTTGTGAATGATTTTCTTTTTGAAAAGATTTTATAGATTTTCTCATTTCTATCATCATCTATTTTTCATATATATATATATATAAATCTCTTCTTATATATTTACTTCTTTTATTATTCAATATATATAAATATATATTATTTTTAATATACTATATTTATTTGGTTCATATATATATATATATATATATATTACCTACCATTACATATATTGTTTTCAACATACTATTTTTATTTAGTTTATAGCATACAATATTTATTTGTTTATAAATACTATAATTTTCCCTTTTGAACTTATATATATATATATATGTGCATTCTTCTTAACTAATGTGTGTGTATATATCTATAAGAAAAAACAAATTTTAAACTATTTCTATTTATAATACATTGTATTTTCCATAAATCATATCTTTTCTATTTATAATTTATTCTTTCTTATTTCATCTATACTTATTTGAAATGAATTTGTTCCCAAATTATATATATATATATATTGTTGCCCTGGATATATGTGTGTGTGTGTATAAGAATTCCCAATTAAATTAATTTCCTATTTCATAAATAAAAATCTGGAAATTCAAGTATTATTTTGGTTTGAAAACTGTATATTATTTCCAATTGTTGTTTACGGGAATTTTTTTCTATTTGATTAAAATATCGTATTATTGAATATTAAAAATTAATATTCCAAACTCGAGACGTCAAAATCCCAGGTCATTACATTCCTCCCCCCTTAAAAGAATTTCGTCCTCGAAATTTCCATAACCAGGCTAGTAAACAAAACTAACCGAATTTTAACTTATTAACGAATTAATAAACACCCCTATCACACAAGTCAATATATATATATATATATATATATTTATATATATTCCCAAATATCAATTACACCTAGTATCAACCAGAATACTTCCACAGTTACCGTCATCATATACACATACATACATACATATATATATAGTCATACCAAACATCTACTAAGATACCTTACTGGACTACAATCCAACAAACATGATGTCTACAGGCTACTAATACATACTAATAGGGTATACACTACCAAGAGACCACTAAACCCAAACCAACTCTCACTGCGGACTCTCTCCATCCGAGTCCTCCACTTCAGGTCCTTTTAGCTCCAAAGATTCAACATCGTTATCTGGAACCCATGCAAACACTAGGGCATGGTTCCCTTTGACGGTTATCTCCTTCTACAACTGGCTCATTTTCAACTTTGCCCATTTCCCAGATGGGAGCGTCATCATTTTCCGATTCGTGCCCTTCCTCTGCTTCAAATTACTCTTCATCCTCAAATTCCTCCTCATCCTCGAATTCTTCTTCTTCTTCCTCGAATTCTTCCTCAGGCTCCACTTCTACTTCTTCCTTGGGCTCCTCCTCTTGATGCGATGGCTGCTCGACAGGCTCTATTTCCTCCTCATAAACCGATGGCTCGTTAAGATCCTTCAGAATCCTTCTAACTAAGTCATGATCGCCATCACTCCTAGCCTTCTAAAGTGCTCCTCCTCGAACGATACTACGGGTTCTCTAAAATCAATTAACAAAACCAAGAATGAGATCCTAAGGTTTTAGGGATTCATATATGCCAAAGAGTACATATATAGGCTCACACTTCAAATAACTTTTCCTTTTTAAATTGTTACCATTCAAAAACTTTACTTAGGTAATACAAAAATCATTTTCCTTAAAAATATATTTTAAACAAATTTTCCGAAATCACCGGAGTTTTTAATTCTCAAATATCTCTTTACAAATCAATTATTATAAATTAGCTTTTATCTATGAAAAATCTTCCTAAAATATTTCATGCCCTTTAATAAACAAAATTTACTAAAAATCCAAATTTTCCAAAGGTCCTACCTTAAAGGACTCAGATCATTATGAAAATAATCAAGTCAAAAGGACCAGAAATAGAGGATATTCAAAGCTAACGACTATTACCATTCAATTCCTAGATGATAAAATATTATCATCACTTATCAAACAACACCTCAAAATACCATATATTTTGAAAATCATGACTTTAATATATAAAATATATTCCGGGTAAAATTATATCATTTATCCACTTAAAACAATATTGTGTCTATTGGCCTTGTTCAAGTGTTTAGAGATCCCTATCAATAACGTTAGCTACTCGTATTGACTAAAAACCATATGCCACTCAATAGATCAATTAACACAATATAAAATATTTTTTATCATTAACAAATATGCACTCTCATATATATACACTCAAACTCATTCTAGTGTACTACTGACCCTATCTCTAATGAGTAACCCCACCAAAGCCTAGGTATTCGCTCAACCTAAGCTCTGATACCGCGATGTCACGACCCACTTTTCCGTATAGTTCGAACGGACACTTTACCGCACTTGTCTGGCCCAAATTGAACAGAAAGGAAAATAGTAAGAAAAAGAAAGTAGAAAGAAGATAGAAGAAAATAGAACAACACGGAATCTCACAGCGCAAACGAATAATCTATAATATAGAACAAGTCTTTACATAAAACAAAAACTGTAACTTAACATATACAGACATCAATCAGAGTATACAAACTATTCGGCACGGACAGTTATAACAACTTGTCCTTACAATTGCTGATATACACAACTAAATGCAACGGAATATAATCATCTACGTGGATACGACTCTATGCTCCAACTCCTCTCCTGAAGCTCCAATTGTAACGACCCGATATTTTCAACCATTCGCATCCACACATGTCGGACTTGAATTGCTCAAAATATCAGATTGTTAATAAAAATTTGGCAAATCTCAGCATATACAGTAAATAAATCAATCACAGAATCACACACAGAGTAATACAATAATACGCAGCGGAATATATAAAATAGTAGTTCATGAAGCTACTATATAAACATCAGAGTTAGAAATAAAATACAATAGAATATCTCAAATGCAGTGAAGTCTCCAGTACGAGCAGATGACCTCTCTAAACAAATCAACTGGAAAAGCAGAAAGCTGAATCGGTAGTTGGATCTCCAAACGAAGCTCCAAACTCCAAAGGTGAGTCTCAAATGTTGTATCACTCAGTCTGACCCGAGCGTAAAGCAAAACACAAAACACTCGAGTCAGGATTAACATTCTTATATCAATAAATCCAACTCAAGTGAAATATCAACTGAAATACAAGTAACTTAAAGGATGTTTGGGATAACCATCCTCTAAGGATCTGTGGAACTATCTACAATATAGAAATATACACTATAACACCATGGTCATTCAATTTAATTTATACTTCAAACCAAAATATCATTTCATTTCAAATATATCTATTTTCCTAAATAATTTATAAAGTAAAGTATTTATAATTTCCTCAAGTCTCACAAATCGATTCAAATCAACTCAAATTCCAAATTTCAATTTAATTCAATCTAAATTTTTCCATTTTAATTTAATTCAGTTTCTAAATAACAAATTCAAATTATATTGATTTCAAATACAAATCTGAATCACAAAATAAACCATTTAAATTCCAATATATTTCATAGCTTTAATATTCAACAATTTCAAAGTTAAATTTAACAGTTTCATATAGCTCTTGATTTAACTTCATTTATTATTTAATCAGGGAATATTCACTTAATAAATTCAATATCATTTAACTAGCCTTAAATTACATTTTTACTAAATATTTCCTTAAATTTATTTAAACAAGAAATATTTATTAAGTTACTTAAATCAAACCCAAGTTATAAATCATATCTTAAATCTCAATTTCAATAAGTTTCAAATCGGTTTAATTAAATAAAATTATCTTCCCAACCTTAACTTATTCAAATTATTACCGAAATCTATTTTTAAACATAAATTTAAATACTTAACCATATTATCTGTATTAAATCAATCTTATTTAAATTAAATATTATTATTAAATCTATATATATATATCATTACCATTTATATATAATAATTTAAGAATCAACATTTATTAAAACCATATATTTCTTCCCAAATCCATAGAATTTATTTTCAAAATATTTATATATATGGACCAATAGTGTCTGTATATATATCTATCATATGGTTAAGTGATACGGATATTTATCATTTCAATCCGTAATTTAAATATATATGGGTAGATATCATTTCAACCCGTATCCCAATTTCAATTCAAATGAAAATCACTTGGTTTATCATTTCAACCCATAACAATTTTCTCCTATTCTAAAGTCCGTTCGGGTACGTATCATTTCAACCCATAGTGAATTCTATACTAACAGAGAACTTGCAGAGTGATAACAGATAATATAAAATATAACAACAAGCATATATCATCAATAACAATATAATATAAACAACAGGATATGGTGTCATATCCCATAGGCGAACAGTTACAGATAATAGCATATATAACAATTTAAATAACTACAGCAGCATATTTCAGTTGTCCTTTCAATTGAAATCAAATTTAATAAATATAAGAACATTAAATCGTGTGTGATTACTCACCTTTTGAGGCTAGATATATTTGACAAGGAAACGAGCTACGAATTTCAAAGCAACGCTGGATGGACATGATTTGATGAAGAAAACAGGAACGACGGACGAAGCTGATAACGAATCAGAACCAAATTAATGAAGATAGATGGTATAAATGAAGATAGATGGTATAAATGAACACATATTAATTTAAATATATAGGAATTTAAAAATCGTCGTTTAAATCAAACACATATTTTATAATCTAACATATATACATAATATATGATTTGAAATAAATACTAATATAGATATACAAACATATAACTTTGCATATATCCTGCATAAACAACAATATATATAAACCTTAATTTCGAATCTATATATATTTCAAAATTTAGAATAGTCTATATATATATAATTTTTTTTCAAATAAATACTAAATCTAAACATAACTAAATAAAATCTCTGCCCATTTATTAAACCCGAGCTTATGTATAGTATATATACAGTAAACTATCAACAATTAAAAGTATTATATATACATTTAAAATTGTCAACAGTTAATAAAACATACATATGGATCAATATATATCAGTACTTTTATATATAGGCTTTACATACGAACAGACTTGCTTATAATACAGGTATAAACTAATATCTATATAAATGATACATGCGTATAAACTAAAATATATAAATAGATTTACCTATATATAGTTTGAAGACTTTATATTCAAAACAAATAAACAAAACACAACTTATATATATAACTTTATAACTGTATAATATATACAGCTGAAAACTTATAAAACTAACAAATGCAAAGCTTATAAAATTTTATATTCGTATGCACGTGAAACTTATCAATCATAGATAAGTAAGTATAATTTCATATATGAATATCAGACTCACCACCTAGATGTATATCTAACTAACATATTAAAACTTAAACTATTTATAAACTGTAAAACTTTTAAAATTTTAAAACTGTAACAATACACTTACTACAAATATAACCCCTATAACCTCATACCCATATATAACTGTAAAATATTAACAAATCCCTGCATATATACAAAAAAACAAGACAGTCCTAAAGCAACATTACGAAACATATATATATCTATATACTCAACCCATAAATACAAGTTATGCCTCAACTTATATACAACCAAAATATATGCATATAAGTTTGTATAGAGGCTCACCTATATATATGTAGATATATATCAACAATCGGCTGAAGTAGAGATGTTGTGGAAGGACGAGCTCGACCTAGGTTCAGTGCTAAGGTGGATGCGGGTTACTCGGCAGAGGCGGTCTGCGTGGAGGTCGAAGATTTGTGGCTGGGCTGGAGATGTGTGTTGTGAGGTGATGGTTGTGAGGCCGAGGCGGAGCGGGTCGATGTGGTGGTCGATGGGTTTGGTTTGGCTAGCTGCGTGAGGAGGAAGATGGAGTTGCTGGACGAATTAAAAGAAAGGAGAAGAAGAAAAAAAATATAGAGGTGGGGAAAAAGTTGATAGCCGAACTAGAAAAAGGAGGAAGTAGAAAAGGAAGAGGAAAAAGAAATGTTATGTGATTTGCAGAGGAAAAGGAAAACGAGATGGAGGAATGTAATGAACCTGTATAAAAAAGGCAAAAGTTCAAATGAAAGGACAGAGGTAATGTAAATGGAACGTAAGAACCAAACATCGAAGCACACAAATGAATATACTACGGAGATCAGCACGAAGAGGCGATCAAAATGGTATACGGACATCAGTGGTACGATCATCCTATCAAAAGGTCGATACGGACACTGATATACATTGCTATTCCATACGGAAAAATCCAAATGGAGCTAGAAACGTTCGAATTTCACGAAACAAATTTCGCAGTCTGGTTAGGAGTGTTCTAAATAAATTTTCTCATGTTGACATATTTAGGTTTCGGAATACTTTTAAATTCAACTGTTATTAACT
Source organism: Allium fistulosum (assembly GCA_030737815.1). NCBI lineage: Eukaryota > Viridiplantae > Streptophyta > Magnoliopsida > Asparagales > Amaryllidaceae > Allium > Allium fistulosum. The sequence continues at coordinate 48,641,704 of CM060906.1, forward strand.
AATATAAATTGAAATAAAATTTCACAAGAAAATAAACTTCAATATTATCAGATGAAAATTTACCAGTTGCTATATTAAAATAGACGTATTCCAAATAATAAATTTTTATTTTCAAATTTTATTGTTTAAAATTTCACAAAATTTCAACTAATTTAACAAATAAAATCACTATAAGTTTTTGGGTCGTTACACTCTCCTCCACTCAAAACTTTTCGTCCCCGAAAAGGGAGGAGGTAGGTGTAATGACCCAAGATTTTAGGAATTTATTCTGGAAAATATAAATAAATTTAAAATAAATTTTAAATAAATTTTGAAGGAGGAATTGATGTAGCTTGATAGTGTATCAGTGTGTGTACATGTGTGCACAGGAAATGCACATGAATATAAGCTAGAACCCTGAACTCCAAGAATACATACATATTGATGTGTATGGAAATATATATATATATATATATATATGTAGATTAAATTCTTAAAAGTAGTATGCATGAGTAAATATATATATATGTATGCTACTGAATATTTTTGAGTGTACATGTGCATGTGTGTGTCAGTATAGAATGATGTATGAATATATGGGAGGGTGTACTAATTATTTCAGTAAGACTTATATAAATATATATGTGTTAATAAAATACTAGAGTTTAAACTAGTGAAATAAAATATACAGACATATTTTAATATAAGCAGAAATAAAAAGAAGGAAGATATAAAAAGGAATAATCATCTTATAAATAAATGAAGGAAGTACATACCATTTGCATGAAAGCTAAAAATAGAAAAAAATAAAATAAAACAGGGAAGTGCTTGGTATAGGCAGAATTAGAAAAGAGTATTTAATAAATAACAAAATCAAGTCACATTTTTAGCATGATTGTAGACAAGGGGAAAAGTATTTTCTGAAAAGCAAATTTCTGAAAAATGTGTAACCACTTTTCTCTTCACCCAAATTAAGCCGGGAAGGGTAAAACTTTGGGTTTAAAAAATGCAAATAACATGATTTTTCTGGTGGGCAAAAATGGACTTAGCCAATACCCAAAACCCTAAGAGAGACCCTGTATATATATACATGTATATGCAGCAGCCTCCTCTCCTCCTCAGAAAAGAATTTTGAAAAAAAAAGAAGAAAAAAAAAACAACACCATAGAAATCATAAGACAAGGGAAGGAAGAGAGCTTGAGGCTAAGGGCAGAAGCTCATCAATTAATTAAGGAAACAAAGAAGAGAGCTAGGTGAGAAAACTCACTCAAAAATCTAAGGCAATAAGTCCTAATGTAGGCAGCCAGATAAAAGTATTTTTATTAAAAGAGTATTTTCATATATGAATGTTTATCTGTGAATTTAAATCTGAAAATGTTTTGATTTTCTTTGGTTGATTACTTGTTTTATTATAACAAAGTTTTATGTGTTGTTAGTATACATATCTGTTTTATACACTCAGATCTCTGATTTGTTAATGTTTGGGGATATAAACAAATACCCAGAAAATAAAATGTTGAGAATAGGCAAGTAGTATTGGTTTTGGCTCAACCCAGAAAGATGTAAATAATGTTGAGCTGCAATATACTCATGTATAAGTGCTGAGGCTTGAAATAGAAAGGAATTAGGGGTGCAATAGGGTTGCCTATGTGCTGATGCTCCTGATTCAATAAAATGCATAGCAAACAAAATTTTGTGATTCAGTGAAACCAGGTCATCCTGAGTTTAACTCAAGCACAAATGTTTGCAAAAGAAAAACTCTCCCAGAAACCATAAGCCAATGTTAGTTGCCTAAACTCCTTTTAAATACTAGGATGAATATATGTATATACAGAACCTTATGTTGTAATCACCAATGGTTGTTTGCTTGTTTGCCTCTGTATGGTCATGGATAATATGAGATGCCATGTTATGGATGTTTTTAGCTAATGAAATGAATCACTGAATGGTTTTGTCATGAAAAATCAAAAGAGTTATTATTAACTTAAACCTGATTAGGAAATTGGGGTCAAGAACACTGCAGGAATGACTTGTGTGCTTGAGTAACACAAGTTGACACATGGCTTGTTTAAGTCCTGAGATCTTTGTGTAATGGAGTGAATTAGTTCATTACAGTGTGTCCATTGATTCATAAATATTGCAGATGAGACCAAGGATAGATAAATATACCAAGGGAATAATACTTGAAATGATGAGAAAACTAGAGTTTTTCCCAGATTTGAAATATGAGAATTGAATAAATGATTTAACTCATATTGGTTATTCTCATGTTTGGTATGAATGATTGTTTGAATATGATTAAATTGTATGCTTGAGTGTATGTGCCATATTTATATATGTAGTCTCTGGAAAGAAAAATTAAAGTGTGCACATGCACAATGACACAGAGCATGCACACAAGTATTTGCCTGATTCCAAAGGGCTGAACTCTCTGTATATGTACTTAACTTAACTTTAACCTGATTAACTAATTATTTTTGTGAGCTTTCTCATACCAGACATGTGTCTGACCCTAGTGTGCTAATGGCATCTGGGGTGTCTCATTTAAAATGAGGCAGTTTCAAATGCTTTTTCAGGGATTGCAGCAACTAAATAGGAGTAGGAGCAAGGCTTTGAGAAGAAGATATAGCATGTTAAACTTAGTTAGATAAGAGCCTAAATATTGAAATCTGCATGTATTGACAATTTAAATTGCTACTTGTATTAAGTGTTGAATATTGGATGGATATTTTGTTAGGTATTTTGTTAAGAGATTGACTTGTATCTGGAAACTATGAACTAAGTTAAATATCTGTTATGTTTAAAAAAAATTTTAATCAAATCTTGTAAGTGGATTTAGCAAGAACACCATGTTAAAATTGAATGATTACATTTTATAAATGCATTAGTCAATCATGAATTTTTGGAAAGGATTTAAGTTTTGGAAAATCTGGATAGTTGATTCTCAGAAAACTTAATGGTTTTATTTTCTACTATGGCATATGTATACAAAAGAAATAGGCATAGGTTGAATGTTTTATATGGCTGCAAGGTTTCCATAGTTAAACTTGTTTCATACAAATGTCTCATGTACTATATTTTTTTTTAAGAAAGGATTTGTAATAAGGGAAGAGTAAGCCAGATCCAAATAGTTGCAGATATATATGCACATAAACATGTTTAAGTGCAAATTTTACCACACCTTTTCCTTTGTATTTGTGATAAGAATCTGAATTTCACTCAGATTCTAACCAAATGCATTCTTAATTCCAGACAGATTTTGTGAGAAGAAATTCAAAACCTGGATAATGATAAACACTCTTATCATTTACAAAACCCAAGCAACAGACCCTTAATTTACATCAATCATGAAGCCTTCCAGGTTGTAGAAATGGGTTTCAAAAATAATTAAGCAAGAATTATTGTTTTGTATGATAGAATATAGGCAAAAATAAAGTAAAGTATATATATGTGCAGATATAGGTAGATAACAGGTTCCAAACTGTACAGAAGAAAAATGAAAGGAAAAAAAAACAAAAATTTGTGTTTGAACCAACCAGCATAGTACTCGAACTCGTGACTTCTCATGTATAAGTTAGGCGCGTTTCCGTTACGCCTAGATGTTGCTTGTGTTCACTTAGGATCCACTTCTTTTTAGCTTGATTATGTCACTATTCAGAACTTAACACAAACATCTATATTAAAAGCTTGCTTTCTACTGATTATTACTTGATCACTTCTTAGTTAGGATAAACAGACTAATGTATATGTTTCCAGTGGATTGTTTGGTCAAAAAAAAATCAGCAATCCAACATCCTCTTGTTTTCCAGAACTCTGATTCAAACAAGAGAGGCATATACATCCTCACATGTATGTGCTTATCTTTGTGAATGTACTGATATATTTATATTGGTTGATTATTGTGATCCTGGATATATTTTTGTTTATTGGAGAAAGATATTGACCCTGAGAATTATAAATGCAATGGATGATATATCTATATATATATATATATCCTCTTTACCTTAAAAAAAAATTCCTTATGGAATTAGAGTAGAAATAGGAGGGTCATTTCAGTTGGTATCAGAGCTATGTTATTTAACATAGTAGAAGTAAGGATCAAGTTCTTAGATAGAAATAAAATTAAAAGGAACTAAATATATATATATAACAATGTGCTCAGTGTGAAAAAAAAACCCACTGAAACAACCAAATTACCAATCAAACTAACCAGCTATGTAAATTATTATTAGCAAACTATGGTAGGGAGACCACCCAATCAGGGAGCAGGATCTTCCCATGCACCACCAGTGGTCAATCTGCAAGACTTGGTGAGAGCATTTAGGGATGGGGTAGGACAAAGGCAAGAAAATCCCTATGAAGAACTCTCAAAATTGCTTAAGACATATACTCATTTAGGAGGCAAAAGCTTTGAAGGGACAGAGAGTATCATGGAAATTCAAACATGGTTGAGAACATTGGAAAGAATTTTCAATGACATGCAACTTGATGATCAAAGAAAGAGGCAAGTGGCTTCAAGACAGCTAAAAGGAGTAGCTTTAGGCTGGTGGGAAGTAATCATTGCAGGAAGAAATGAGAATGAAATCACTTGGAATCAATTCAAAGAGATGTTGGAAGCAAGGTTTGTACCAGCATCAGCAAAGACTACCTTGCTAGAAGAATTCATTAGACTTAGACAAGGAACCATGACTGTCACAGAATACACTCAAAAGTTTGAGGGGCTTTCCACATATGGAGCAATGCTTGTGGCAGATGAGGCATCTAAAAATGATAGGTACATAAAAGGTCTGAACCCAGGACTTAGCAGAGCCATGTTACCCTATGCAGACAAGACTTTTGATCATGTGATAGACTTAGCTTTGAGGTTGGAGCAGCATGACAAGGAAAGGGAGAAGTTCAGAAATTTTAAGAGCAATAATACCAAGAAAGGTAAGGGGAGGTATCACCCTTATGATAAGAAGAAAGAAGAGGCTAGTAACAAAAGCACTGGAGATGACAAAGCCAAGGAAAACAAGAAGAAAATTGTGTGCCATCAGTGTGGAAAGGAAGGGCATATCAAACCAAGATGTCCAGAATTGAAAGGAGGAGCTTTCAAATGCTATCTATGTGGGAAAGAGGGGCATATGAAGAGGAATTGTCCTGAGTATAAACAGCAAGGCAAATTGGCAAATTTGGAAGGGAAAGGCAAAGCCACAGTGGAGAGTAATACTGTAAACCATAGCCAAGTGGAAGGTACATTACTTATTTGTACCATACCCATAACAGTAGTATATGATACTGGGGCAACTCACTCTTTAATTTCTTATGAACTGGTTAGAATGCTAAAACTGAATTGCATATTGGTTGAAACCCCATTGCATATACACAGTCCATTGGGGAGTTCTAGTGTTTTAAATATGATTTGTGTGGATGTGGGATTAAACATAGGAGGAAATATTTTTATTTCCAATTTATATGTTTTGAATTACCCAAATATAGGTGTTATATTGGGGGTAGACTGGTTAAAGCAATTTAAAGCCATAATTAATTTAGACTCATCCACCATATCATTGCAAAATTCTAGAGGCCAGAGAATCACAGTTTTATGTGAGGTAGCTAAGGAAGGAAAACTATATCATTTAGTTGACTCAGAAAAAGATTTCAGTGAACTAACCATTGAAGAAATTCCCATAGTCAATGAATATTTGGATGTGTTTGGTGAGGTCAAGGGTATTCCACACCATAGACCAGTAGAATTCCAGATCAATCTAGTTCCAGGAGCAAGCCCAGTGATTAAAAAGCCAAATAGAATGGGGCCAAATGAACTAAAAGAATTAAAGAAACAGTTAGAAGAATTGGAAGAAAAGGGTTTTATAAGACCAAGTAATTCTTGCTGGGGAGCACCAGTGGTATTTGTTAAGAAGCAGGATGGCTCTTTAAGACTCTGCATAGATTATAGAGAATTAAACAAAGTAACTATTAAAAATAAATACCCATTGCCAAGAATAGATGATCTTTTTGATCAATTAGCAGGGGCAAAAGTATTTTCTAGACTAGACTTAGCATCTGGTTTTCATCAAATGAAGGTGGAAGAATCAAGTATCAAGTACACTGCCTTTAACACTAGGTATGGGTTGTATGAATTTTTGGTTATGCCATTTGGCTTGACCAATGCACCATCTTACTTTGTAGATTTAATGAACAGAACCTTTAGAGATTGTTTAGACAAGTTTGTGCTTATTTTTATAGATGACATTTTGATTTATTCCAAGACAGTGGAGGAACATAAGCATCATTTGCACCTGGTTTTGTCTAGATTAAGGGAAAAAGATTTAAAGGCAAAATTTTCAAAATGTGTGTTTTGGAAGGAGGAAGTACATTTTCTTGGCCATGTTATATCTGCCAAAGGAATTTCTGTGAACCCCAATAAAGTAGTGGCTATTCAAGCATGGAAGAGGCCAAGCACTGTGAGTGAAGTGAGGTCATTTATGGGGATGGCAGGATATTATAGGAGGTTTATAAAAGATTTTTCAAAAATTTCTACACCACTCACTAACCTAACCAGGAAGAACCAAGCTTTTGTTTGGTCAGAAAAATGTGAAAAGTCTTTTGAACAGTTGAAGGAGGCATTGGTGAATGCTCCAATTCTAAAGGTACCACATGGAAATGAAGAATTAGTGGTATACACTGATGCTAGTGGATTTGGCTTGGGTGCAGTGTTGATGCAACAAGGCCAAGTCATTGCATATGCATCCAGACAACTTAAACCCCATGAAGTAAGGTATGCCACACATGATCTCGAATTAGCAGCTGTGATATATGCTTTAAAACTTTGGAGATATTATTTGTTAGGCACTAAGTTTGAACTTTACACTAACCACAAGTCTCTAAAATATTTGTTTTCACAAAAATATTTAAACATGAGGCAACATAGATGGGTGGAGTTCTTAGCTGCCTATGACTTTGACATACTTTATACACCAGGGAAAGCAAACAAAGTTGCAGATGCTCTAAGTAGACAGCATGCTAAATTGGCTATGATGATGATAGAAGAATTTAAAAACTTATTTTTGCTAACTGAGTTAGAGATTGGGGAGAATGGTTGTGTGCACATTAATGAGCAGATGCATGGTGCACAAGAAGATAAAGGGAAGTTAAGCTTAATGACACTTCAACCAGATTTAATTATGAAGGTAGGGAAAATGCAAGAACAAGATGCTCACTTATTAGAGAAGAGAATGCTCCTCTCAAGAGGGGAGGAAGTAATGAATCACCACATTGATAAAGATGGTTATGTGAGATACCAGAATAGGATGTGTGTACCAGAGGACATAGAATTGAAGAGGGAGATATTGAATGAACATCACAGAAGTAAATACTCTATACACCCAGGTAACACAAAAATGTATCAAAATTTGAAAAGAGACTTCTGGTGGAAGGGGATGAAATCTGATATAGCTAAGTACATTGCCAAATGTATGACTTGCCAACAAGTCAAGGCTGAAACTCAAAGACCATCAGGGTTGATGCAACCTCTTAGTGTACCACAGTGGAAGTGGGAAGACATATCTATGGACTTCATAGATGGACTGCCTAGATCTAAGAGAGGTAATACAAGCATATGGGTGATAGTTGATAGGCTAACCAAGGTAGCACACTTCATCCCAGTCAAGTCAGAAAGAACAGCACCAAAACTAGCTCAAATTTTTATAAAAGAAGTGGTAAGGTTACATGGCATTCCCAAAACCATTGTGAGTGATAGGGATACCATCTTCACTTCAAAATTCTGGAGAAGCTTTCAAGAAGCAATGGGAAGTGAACTAGGTTTAAGTACTGCCTACCATCCTCAATCAGATGGGCAGACTGAGGTGGTAAACAAAGTTTTGGAGGACATGTTGAGGGCATGTATACTGGATTTTGGGGGCAACTGGGAAGATTATCTTCATCTAGTTGAATTTACATACAACAACAGCTACCAAAGCACCATAGGAATGGCTCCATTTGAAGCCTTATATGGTAAACCCTGTTTGTCACCTGTTTGCTGGGTAGAAGCAGGAGAAAGGTCTATTTTAGGACCTGAGTACATACAAGAAACCAAGGAGAAAATTGAGTTGGTAAGAAGAAGAATGACAGCAGCTCAAGATAGGCAAAAGAAATTTGCAGACATGAGAAGGAGGCAGGTAGAATATGAGGTGGGAAATTTTGTTTTCATCAAAATCTCACCCATAAAAAAATGTGCTGAGGTTTGGAAAACAAGGCAAATTAACCCCAAGATATATTGGACCATACAAAATTCTGGAGAGAATTGATCCCTTGGCATATAAGTTGGAATTACCAGAAAACATGCAAGGTATACATGATGTTTTTCATGTATCACAATTGAGAAGATGGGTCCATGACAAGGCAGAAATTCTTGAAACCCCAACCCAAGTGCAGATAAATCCTAATTTGATTTATGAAAAGGATCCAGTGGGAATTTTGGCAAAAGATGTGAAGAAGTTGAGGAATAAATCTCTGAAACTTGTGAAGGTACAGTGGAGTCTTGATCCTAGTGATTGCACATGGGAATTAGAAGACAAAGTTAGGATGAATTATCCTAAGCTATTTTCAGATTAAGGTAATTCTGATTTTTGATTGTTTTCTTTATTTTGGATGAATATATTTTTAGTTAGTATAGAACTAAGAATCTATTTGGTAGAGAATATACTTGTTCTCTGAATTAAGTTTAAAATTTATTTTAAGCTTAGGAAAATTGTGGGACACAATTTCTAAAAGGAGGGGTGTATGTAATGACCCAAGATTTTAGGAATTTATTCTGGAAAATATAAATAAATTTAAAATAAATTTTAAATAAATTTTGAAGGAGGAATTGATGTAGCTTGATAGTGTATCAGTGTGTGTACATGTGTGCACAGGAAATGCACATGAATATAAGCTAGAACCCTGAACTCCAAGAATACATACATATTGATGTGTATGGAAATATATATATATATATGTAGATTAAATTCTTAAAAGTAGTATGCATGAGTAAATATATATATATATGTATGCTACTGAATATTTTTGAGTGTACATGTGCATGTGTGTGTCAGTATAGAATGATGTATGAATATATGGGAGGGTGTACTAATTATTTCAGTAAGACTTATATAAATATATATGTGTTAATAAAATACTAGAGTTTAAACTAGTGAAATAAAATATACAGACATATTTTAATATAAGCAGAAATAAAAAGAAGGAAGATATAAAAAGGAATAATCCTCTTATAAATAAATGAAGGAAGTACATACCATTTGCATGAAAGCTAAAAATAGAAAAAAATAAGATAAAACAGGGAAGTGCTTGGTATAGGCAGAATTAGAAAAGAGTATTTAATAAATAACAAAATCAAGTCACATTTTTAGCATGATTGTAGACAAGGGGAAAAGTATTTTCTGAAAAGCAAATTTCTGAAAAATGTGTAACCACTTTTCTCTTCACCCAAATTAAGCCGGGAAGGGTAAAACTTTGGGTTTAAAAAATGCAGATAACATGATTTTTCTGGTGGGCAAAAATGGACTTAGCCAATACCCAAAACCCTAAGAGAGACCCTGTATATATATACATGTATATGCAGCAGCCTCCTCTCCTCCTCAGAAAAGAATTTTGAAAAAAAAAAGAAGAAAAAAAAAACAACACCATAGAAATCATAAGACAAGGGAAGGAAGAGAGCTTGAGGCTAAGGGCAGAAGCTCATCAATTAATTAAGGAAACAAAGAAGAGAGCTAGGTGAGAAAACTCACTCAAAAATCTAAGGCAATAAGTCCTAATGTAGGCAGCCAGATAAAAGTATTTTTATTAAAAGAGTATTTTCATATATGAATGTTTATCTGTGAATTTAAATCTGAAAATGTTTTGATTTTCTTTGGTTGATTACTTGTTTTATTATAACAAAGTTTTATGTGTTGTTAGTATACATATCTGTTTTATACACTCAGATCTCTGATTTGTTAATGTTTGGGGATATAAACAAATACCCAGAAAATAAAATGTTGAGAATAGGCAAGTAGTATTGGTTTTGGCTCAACCCAGAAAGATGTAAATAATGTTGAGCTGCAATATACTCATGTATAAGTGTTGAGGCTTGAAATAGTAAGGAATTAGGGGTGCAATAGGGTTGCCTATGTGCTGATGCTCCTGATTCAATAAAATGCATAGCAAACAAAATTTTGTGATTCAGTGAAACCAGGTCATCCTGAGTTTAACTCAAGCACAAATGTTTGCAAAAGAAAAACTCTCCCAGAAACCATAAGCCAATGTTAGTTGCCTAAACTCCTTTTAAATACTAGGATGAATATATGTATATACAGAACCTTATGTTGTAATCACCAATGGTTGTTTGCTTGTTTGCCTCTGTATGGTCATGGATAATATGAGATGCCATGTTATGGATGTTTTTAGCTAATGAAATGAATCACTGAATGGTTTTGTCATGAAAAATCAAAAGAGTTATTATTAACTTAAACCTGATTAGGAAATTGGGGTCAAGAACACTGCAGGAATGACTTGTGTGCTTGAGTAACACAAGTTGACACATGGCTTGTTTAAGTCCTGAGATCTTTGTGTAATGGAGTGAATTAGTTCATTACAGTGTGTCCATTGATTCATAAATATTGCAGATGAGACCAAGGATAGATAAATATACCAAGGGAATAATACTTGAAATGATGAGAAAACTAGAGTTTTTCCCAGATTTGAAATATGAGAATTGAATAAATGATTTAACTCATATTGGTTATTCTCCTGTTTGGTATGAATGATTGTTTGAATATGATTAAATTGTATGCTTGAGTGTATGTGCCATATTTATATATGTAGTCTCTGGAAAGAAAAATTAAAGTGTGCACATGCACAATGACACAGAGCATGCACACAAGTATTTGCCTGGTTCCAAAGGGCTGAACTCTCTGTATATGTACTTAACTTAACTTTAACCTGATTAACTAATTATTTTTGTGAGCTTTCTCATACCAGACATGTGTCTGACCCTAGTGTGCTAATGGCATCTGGGGTGTCTCATTTAAAATGAGGCAGTTTCAAATGCTTTTTCAGGGATTGCAGCAACTAAATAGGAGTAGGAGCAAGGCTTTGAGAAGAAGATATAGCATGTTAAACTTAGTTAGATAAGAGCCTAAATGTTGAAATCTGCATGTATTGACAATTTAAATTGCTACTTGTATTAAGTGTTGAATATTGGATGGATATTTTGTTAGGTATTTTGTTAAGAGATTGACTTGTATCTGGAAACTATGAACTAAGTTAAATATCTGTTATGTTTAAAAAGAATTTTAATCAAATCTTGTAAGTGGATTTAGCAAGAACACCATGTTAAAATTGAATGATTACATTTTATAAATGCATTAGTCAATCATGAATTTTTGGAAAGGATTTAAGTTTTGGAAAATCTGGATAGTTGATTCTCAGAAAACTTAATGGTTTTATTTTCTACTATGGCATATGTATACAAAAGAAATAGGCATAGGTTGAATGTTTTATATGGCTGCAAGGTTTCCATAGTTAAACTTGTTTCATACAAATGTCTCATGTACTATATTTTTTTTAAGAAAGGATTTGTAATAAGGGAAGAGTAAGCCAGATCCAAATAGTTGCAGATATATATGCACATAAACATGTTTAAGTGCAAATTTTACCACACCTTTTCCTTTGTATTTGTGATAAGAATCTGAATTTCACTCAGATTCTAACCAAATGCATTCTTAATTCCAGACAGATTTTGTGAGAAGAAATTCAAAACCTGGATAATGATAAACACTCTTATCATTTACAAAACCCAAGCAACAGACCCTTAATTTACATCAATCATGAAGCCTTCCAGGTTGTAGAAATGGGTTTCAAAAATAATTAAGCAAGAATTATTGTTTTGTATGATAGAATATAGGCAAAAATAAAGTAAAGTATATATATGTGCAGATATAGGTAGATAACAGGTTCCAAACTGTACAGAAGAAAAATGAAAGGAAAAAAAACAAAACAAAAATTTGTGTTTGAACCAACCAGCATAGTACTCGAACTCGTGACTTCTCATGTATAAGTTAGGCGCGTTTCCGTTACGCCTAGATGTTGCTTGTGTTCACTTAGGATCCACTTCTTTTTAGCTTGATTATGTCACTATTCAGAACTTAACACAAACATCTATATTAAAAGCTTGCTTTCTACTGATTATTACTTGATCACTTCTTAGTTAGGATAAACAGACTAATGTATATGTTTCCAGTGGATTGTTTGGTCAAAAAAAAAATCAGCAATCCAACATCCTCTTGTTTTCCAGAACTCTGATTCAAACAAGAGAGGCATATACATCCTCACATGTATGTGCTTATCTTTGTGAATGTACTGATATATTTATATTGGTTGATTATTGTGATCCTGGATATATTTTGGTTTATTGGAGAAAGATATTGACCCTGAGAATTATAAATGCAATGGATGATATATCTATATATATATATATCCTCTTTACCTTAAAAAAAAAATTCCTTATGGAATTAGAGTAGAAATAGGAGGGTCATTTCAGTAGGAGAATAGAACAACTAGGCAGAAAAGATAGGTTAAAAGACAAGATTAAACAATTAATTTGAAACTATATATAAATTTTACTTGAAATATTCATTTGAAAACTTCATTTGCAAATCAATTATCTTTAATACTTTAATACCTTTCAAAACCCCATTTGCAAATTTATTGCTTCCTTTATAAATGCCATTTACAACTTTATAAATATATGAAAACTATTTGAAACAATTATTTACCTCATTACTTATATTTACAAAGAAGCTATTGAAAACATTAAATCCATAATTCATAATTTATAAATTTTATCTCAAAATATCTTTCAACATTATTAATAAATCAATAATCACTTTAATTATGTTTTATTTAATTAAAACTCCTAAAATATTTATAACACTAAAATTTTCTATTAAACCATGTAGTATATAAATCAACAATATTTAAAAAGGATAAAGTCAACAAGGAAAAGAAGGAGGATTTGGAAAAACAGAATATAGGTGAATGAATAAAGCTGAGAAGATAAGGTAGATTCAAAAGAATAGTATCGGGCATGAATAATTAATTCAAACCATAAGAATTTCAATTTCAAATATTAATACAAAATTTCTTTGTTGGAAATACTTTTATAATAAAATACCTTTATAATAAAATATTTTTATAACTCGATTTTTCAACAAGTTTATCCTTGTTCCTGTAGACTCTGGCAGTGTGTTGATCAGGCGTAAAGCTAGAATTCTCTAGGTACTTAGTAGACTTGTTTCAACATCCAGTGAAAATACTGGAAAAACTTTTAAAACAGATATGGAAAGTACAATCCAAACAAAACAACCAAAACTTTTGTCTAACCATGGTTCGCAGATACACAATGGTTACGCCTGGATCCCATAGGAAACAATCCATATCCGTAAGATTTCTCAGCCCTGCGAGTTACGCCATGATGACTAGTAGAATGCAGGATACACAATGGTTATGCCTGGATCTCCCAGGAAACAATCCGTACCCCTAGGCCATCTCAGCCATGCAGTTTCACTACTAATGCGACCTACATAGATGCAGGATACATAATGGTTACGCCTGGATCCCGTAGGAAACAATTCATACCCATAGGCCATCTCAGCCAGGCAGTTGCGCTATGCAGTCGCGCTCGTAAGACCATGGGTAACGCCATGGAATTCGATGGAAACTCGAGTATCATATCCGGAAAACCAAAAATCAGAGAATATCGATAGAATGAATCCACAATGTGGCCACAAAGCATATATCAAGCAGAAGGCACTTTCCATATCTTTACTTCGAAAATATGTATCATATAGTACCTTTTCAAATCACTTTCAAATATCATACTTATATAAAGTCCATTATATATAAGATTTTATTTTCAAATCAAGTACCTTCCCAAAATCAAAAGTATATCAAATCACAGTTATATAGACTTCAATTATATAAGATTTCACTTTTCAAATTGAGTACCTTTTCAAATCCATAGTTTTTGAATCAACATCATACTTATACAAAGCAAATTTTATATAAGTTCGATAACTCCCAAATCAAGTATTTAAATAAGGTTCTCAATTCAATTTGTTTTCAATATCCATATAATTTTCAAAATCATATATACTTTCACCAAATTATTCTTCCAAATCAAATATCTTTAGTTCCAAAGTTTCCAAAATTTAGAAAATAAATCCAAATTTCCAAATCAATATAATTTAAGTCAAACAATTCATTTCCAAAATCATCTTATATTTACATAAGGTCCATCTTATATCAAAATCAAAATTTTCAAAATAAATTTCGCCGCATGAAGAGCTATATGGGATTGAACATCTTTGCTTACCAAAAGGTTTTTGAATTTAGAATAGTTTTGTATATAAAAATAGTTTGTAAAATAGTTTTGTAAATAAAATAGTTTGTAAAATAGTTAAAAAATAATGGTTTTAAATCGATAGTAGTTTTTCATAAAAGAAAATTCCAATTAAATTATAAAGATATCCAACCCAACAACTTCCAATTCCAGAGTCAAGTATATCAATGATATTAGAATATAAGATGTACATACATCATCATTTCGCAAAATCACATTCGATCGCTCGCTCGATCACACAAGTTCGCTTTCGAACTAGTATTGTCCATTCGACTTCCCTAATGCGGACTTCGATATGGTTTCTCAACTAAAAGCCATCAGTCTTCTTGCATAGCCATATACTATGATAGAGAATTCTAGAATCAAGCCCAAAATCCATATCAAATATTCGCCATCGAGAATCAAATGAAAAATCCTAACACGAATGGTGTAATTCACCTCGAACTTGTGTACTCAAACTTGGATCAAATTATTTATGCGAATAAAATAGCATATGTACAACTTATGTATTTATTCCAACTTGTTAAACATATAGTTTCATAAAGAAGTTACTAAGTTAAAACATTTAAACTAAATTTTATTCAAAATATTTTGAAGACCAAATTCTTTTCAAAACATTTCAAATCTAAATTCTATATTAGAAAAATTCAAAATAGCCTTATTCATTTACTTAACAACACAGTTTCAACTTATTTAAATCATATTACTACATACTTTAAATATGCATACCAAACTTATATACTTTATACTTTTCAAAAATTAATTAGCTTTGAAAAGTTAACCTTGATTTGGAAGTGCTCGAACCTTCAAAATAGTCGAAGAAATCATATTTCAATCCAATCAATAAATCAATTCCAAAAGATAGGGTTATATCAAATCAACTCCAAAACTCAAGGACTGAACACCGGCTCATTTCAAATTGTTCAAATATATAAACATATATCTTTCGAATATCACATCATACTTCGGAATTTGAAATCAAAATTGGTTTCGCAAAAATCACTCGCGCAGCAATGCTACTAAAGTGGCCTCTCCCCCACTCTAAAACTCGAAAATCAATGTCGATGATGCGTGCACTCATCACCGAAATTATTCTCCAGTGACATAAGTGAGTTCTGGACTTCTATTTTCTTGAAAACTTCTTTAAATTTCTTTGAAATCATAAGAACTCATTTGAAGTCTTTTGAAACATTTCTTATTCGGAAAATACTTTCAAATCATATTATTATATATTTACAAAATCTAAAAACCAACTTAAAAATACCGGAGTTCACTCTCTCAAATTTCAAATTCAAAACCTTTAGTTATAAATCATTTTTAAATAAATCAAATTTCTTATATAATTTTCAAAATTTCAAATCCTTATCGAAACTACAAATTCTCGTTTTTTTTAAAAAGGTATATATATAATCCTTATCGAAAACATTTTCACTTTTATATATATAGAATAAAATCATACTTATCAAGATAATAATTTTGATATATAAAACAATTTCTAAAATACAAACAAGCCCGATTTTTTTCAAAGGATGATTCAAGAATGGATTTCAAACAAAGATAGAGATTCAAATTAGAGGAACTCTAATCAAATAGAATTATGATTCGAAGATAAGCTCAAACGAAGATGAGATAATTAAATTTCAAAATAAAAGATGGATATACCTATATAAATTACGGGCGACCTTAACCGGGTCAACCGTGACTTCAGGAATATAATCGATGTGGAAATCTAAGGCAAGTCGACATTCAATCGCCAAAGATAGACTTCGGCATAACAAGAAATAGCAGCATATTAACCGATGATATAGAAATCTTCGGTGAATCAATGCCAATTGTAAAGGAGTTTCACCCTTTACAAATCATTCCAAGATTGGTGGGATCGCCGATTTTTTTATAGAGATCATTCGAAGTGGAGTTATGGGATACTCCAGAATCAAAAGAATACAAATAAGGGGAGACAAGGATGGATTTCAGAACAAGTGGGAGCGTTCCAAAATTCAAAGGGACCAGATCAAAGAGGAAGAGATTCAAGCATGAACGAAAGTAATTCTGTAATTAAATCTACTACATATGCTGAGTTTTTCCTAAAACCAGAGCTCTGATACCAACTGTAATGATCCGATATTTTCAACCATTCGCATCCATACATGTAGGACTTGAATTGCTCAAAATATCAGATTGTTAATAAAAATTTGGCAAATCTCAGCATATACAGTAAATAAATCAATCACAGAATCACAAATACAGAGTAATACAATAATACGCAGCGGAATAGATAAAATAGTAGTTCATGAAGCTACTATATAAACATCAGAGTTAGAAATAAAATACAATAGAATATCTCAAATGCAGTGAAGTCTCCAGTACGAGCAGATGACATCTCTGAACAAATCAACTGGAAAAGCAGAAAGCTGAATCGATAGTTGGATCTCCAAACGAAGCTCCAAACTCCAAAGGTGAGTCTCAAATGCTATATCACTCAGTCTGACCCGAGCGTAAAGCAAAACACAAAACAATCGAGTCAGGATTAACATTCTTATATCAATAAATCCAAAACAAGTGAAATATCAACTGAAATACAAGTAACTTAAAGGATGTTTGGGATAACCATCCTTTAAGGATCTGTGGAACTATCTACAATGTAGAAATATACACTATAACACCATGGTCATTCAATTTAATTTATACTTCAAACCAAAATATCATTTCATTTCAAATATATCTATTTTCCTAAATAATTTATAAAGTAAAGTATTTATAATTTCCCCAAGTCTCACAAATCGATTCAAATCAACTCAAATTCCATATTTCAATTTAATTCAATCTAAATTTTTCCATTTTAATTCAATTCAGTTTCTAAATAACAAATTCAAATTATATTGATTTCAAATACAGATCTGAATCACAAAATAAACCATTTAAATTCCAATATATTTCAAAGCTTTAATATTCAACAATTTCAAAGTTAAATTTAACAGTTTCATATAGCTCTTGATTTAACTTCATTTATTATTTAAACAGGGAATATTCACTTAATAAATTCAATATCATTTAACTAGCCTTAAATTACATTTTTACTAAATATTTCCTTAAATTTATTTAAACAAGAAATATTTCCTTAAATTTAACTAGCCTTAAATTCTATACTAACAGGGAACTTGCAGAGTGATAACAGATAATATGAAATACAACAACAGGCATATATCATCAATAACAATATAATATAAACAACAGGATATGGTGTCATATCCCATAGGCGAACAGTTACAGATAATAGCATATATAATAATTTAAATAACTACAGCAGCATATATCAGTTGTCGTTTCAATTGAAATTAAATTTAATAAATATAAGAACGTTAAATCATAAGTGATTACTCACCTTTCGAGGCTAGATAGATTTGACAAGGAAATGAGCTACGAATTTCAAAGCAACGCTGGATGGACACGATTCGATGAAGAAAACAGGAACGACGGACGAAGCCGATAACGGAAATCGATAACGAATCAAAACCAGATTGATGAAGATAGATGGTATAAATGAACACATATTAAATTAAATATATAGGCATTTAAAAATCATCGTTTAAATCAAACACATATTTTAAAATCTAACATATATACATAATATATGATTTGAAATAAATACTAATACAGATATACAAACATATAACTTTGCATATATCCTGCATAACAACAATATATATAAACCTTAATTTCGAATCCATTTATATATTTCAAAATTTAGAATAGTCTATATATATATATATATAATTTTTTTCAAATAAATACTAAATCTAAACATAATTAAATAAAATCTCCGCCCATTTATTAAACTCGAGCATATGTATACTATATATACAGTAAACTATCAACAGTTAAAAGTATTATATATACATCTAAAATTGTCAACAATTAATAAAACATACATATGGATCAATATATATCAGTACTTTTATATATAGGGTTTACATACGAGCGGACTTACTTATAATACAGGTATAAACTTATATCTATATAAACGATACATGCGTATAAACTAAAATATATAAACAGATTTACCTATATACAGTTTGAAGACTTTATATTCAAAACAAACAAACAAAACACAACTTATATATATAACTTTATAACTTTATAATATATACACCTGAAAACTTATAAAACTAACAAATGCAAAGCTTATAAAATTTTAAATTTGTATGCACGTGAAACTTATCAATCATAGATAAGTAAGTATAATTTCATATATGAATATCAGACTCACCACCTAGATGTATATCTAACTAACATATTAAAACTTAAACTATTTATAAACTGTAAAACTTTTAAAATTTTAAAATTGTAACAATACACTTACTACAAATATAACCCCTATAACCTCATACCCATATATAACTGTAAAATATTAACAAATCCCTACATATATACAAAAAAAACAAGACAGCCCTAAAGCAACATTACGAAACATATATATATATATATATATATATATATCCATATAATCAACCCATAAATACAAGCTATGCCTCAACATATATACAAGCAAAATATATGCATATAAGTTTGTATAGAGGCTCACCTATATATATGTAGATATATATCAACAATCGGCTAAAGTAGAGATATTGTGGAAGGACGAGCTCGACCTGGGTTCAGTGCTAAGGTGGATGCGGGTTACTCGGTAGAGGCGGTCGGCGTGGAGGTCGAAGATTTGTGGCTGGGCTGGAGATGTGTGCTGTGAGGTGATGGTTGTGAGGCCGAGGCGGAGCGGGTCGATGTGGTGGTCGATGTGTTTGGTTCGGCTAGCTGCGTGAGGTGGAAGATGGAGTTGCTGGACGAACTAAAAGAAAGGAGAAGAAGAAAAAAAAATATAGAGGTGGGGAAACAGTTGATAGCCGAACTAGAAAAAGGAGGAAGTAGAAAAAGAAGAGGAAAAAGAAATGTTATGTGATTTATAGAGGAAAAGGAAAACGAGATGGAGGAGAGGAATGAACCTGTATAAAAAAAGGCAAAAGTTGAAATGAAAGGACAGAGGTAATGTAAATGAAATGTAAGAACCAGAATTATGTATTGGGACAAGAGAATAATAAATTGGAATGATGGAAATGTAATAGCTGGCTATGATTCTGCAAATAATAAATGGCAGTAGCTGTTAAATTTTTAGCCGTTGCAATTTGAAAGGACACAAGAAACAAAAGGCTCCAATCGAATACCGATACGACTACCGTTTCATGGTTTCCGTCGCGTACCAAACACCGAAGCACACAAATGAATATACTACGGAGATCAGCATGACGAGGCGATCAAAACGGTATACGGACATCAGTGGTACGATCATCCTATCAAAAGGTCGATACGGACACTGATATACGTTGCTATTCCGTACGGAAAAATCCAAACGGACCTTGAAACGTTCGAATTTCACGAAATGAATTTCGCAGTCTGATTCAGAGTGTTCTAAATAAATTTTCTCATGTTGACATATTTAGGTTTCGGAATACTTTTAAATTCAACTGTTATTAACTGATATAAATTGAAATAAAATTTCACAAGAAAATAAATTTCAATATTATCAGATGAAAAATTACCAGTTGCTATATTAAAATAGACGTATTCTAAATAATAAATTTTTATTTTTAAATTTTATTGTTTAAAATTTCACAAAATTTCAATTAATTTAACAAATAAAATCACTAAAAGTTTTTGGGTCATTACACCAATCTTCCAGCTAAACCTGGAAATATGTTCAGTCTGACCCGAGTATGTAGGAAAAACCACGCTTAGGCCAGTCTGGTGTAACCAACGTGAGAATTTAAATCACAAGGAATTTTATTCGTTATAACTTTCAAAAATCCTTTTAAAATCAAGGGTATCCCATAAGACCACGCCACACATAAACACGACGGGTTTTTCCCTTACGGTAATTAAAACACTTTTATAGAAAATTCAATGATATTATAATAGTGTCTAACTACAAATACTTATTCAAATAGCTGAAATTGTTACATTAATTAAATTCCAGCGTACTAGGCTCTAAAACCAAAATCGTGAAGGCACGTATTGGAGAATGGATTCCATACGAATGACTAGGTACTGAGGTATCATCTGTCATAGTACATGTCTAGAAACAATGTACTGAGGACCACACCGGGATCCCCTGCAACACAAGACCGGAATATCCCTAACATGGATAGACCGAATATGCTATCACCCCGGGTGTTCCCACCCTTTCTGAGCTCCTTCCATGTATCATAGTAATAAAATAATATCCAAGGGTATCTAGAAAGGTGATAAACATACCCTACTTGGGTGCAACTCACTTAGCCTTGCTGCATCTCCCCTGCTTTTCAGTCATTCCCGGTTGATGAGGCTAGAGGCTACGATTACCTTTTTGAAGGAATTTTCACTTAGAATGCTCATTGTCCTCCAATGACAATGTACTGATAGCATTCGTCTATACAAGTCCGTTCTAGGTCCGAACGGAACAGAAGCCACTATTCCTACTACATCCATTTTGGAATCACCCTCAAGATTATTAGCGATTAGCCCTTGCACTTCAATACTCCACCTTCGATTCCATGCTCCTGTCTTCATTCGAAAACGTATTTGTTGGATCGAAGTGGTTTTCAAATAACTTGTCTGATCCCGGTCTCTTCGAAACAACGTTCGATGTTTCCGATAAACTCAACCCCGGTTCTTTAGGAAATAAACAGACAAAAATAAGATCGGAGATCACCTCCTAACCATTAGTGGACAAATTTCCTTATCATTGTCCTAGAAGAACGAAACGAGTTTATATGTACAGTAAGCACCTCGAACGGTAACTGTACCACATAATTCCTGTGTTTTCTTCTAGATCCCAAAGTTATATTTTTGGGTCCTGATTTGATAGTCGGTTATTTAACTATCAAACATACAATCATCCAATCAAAGGCTGAATTTCCTATTGAAAACATTAAGCCTTATTAAATTAAATTACTTAATCAAAACAACATATGCTTATCTCACCAGATAAGTATATTCACAAAACCATTCATTTCAAAATATTTGAAACCCTTTTTAAAAATAAATCCGGAAAGCACCACTGCGGTATCAACCATGGATTCACAGCTCAATGGTTACGTCTCTATCCTAGAGAAATCTAAAATTTAACTGTAGGCACTCTCTGCCTCTGATTACGCCATGAAAGCATACCATTACTTTCCGAAACCTTATTTAAAAATTTTCAAAATAATGCTTATAAAGTTTCAATATAATTTTTTTCCAAACATTGTTAATATTTAATAAATTTATCTTTGAAATAAATATACATTAATATTAATTAATCCCTTAAGTAATAATTAACTTTAAACAATCACTATAAAATAACTTTAATTAATAATTAATATAACTTAAACATTTTAGATAATTAATAACTTTATAACAATAATTAATGCTTTTTATATATTTTTTTTAAATAATAAAATAATTACTTTATATTATTATCAAAATATTTACCAATTAACTTTAAAATATCATTTATAAATAATAATCATCCTTAAACAATTTTGGTTCAAAAGACAACCTCCAAATCGAAAGGATTTACAAATTATAATGGTAATTAATCAAATAACCATTCGTTCCACAACGGTCCAGAATAACAGATAAAGATATTCACATAGAACTGTTTTTAACAATCAATTCAACATCATATTTCCTAGAATAATTAATCGAGAAAATAAATAGGTGTCCGTACAAATATAATAGCAGAAAGGGGTTGTATTTCTGCTAGTAAATGTCCGAAAATAGATATGTTTAATAACAATGGGAGAACAATGATTTATTCTGCCAATAGTGGTTCAATTTGATACAATTAGCGGAACGATGTTTTATTTCGCTAAACAGATGTCAAACATCGTAATTAACATAAATTAATTCATCATTATTTTTATCCGGCAAAACACTTCAATATACGGGTCATATAAACTCAAACGACGATTTTAGTTTTAAATTGATTACTTAAATTTATGTCTGTTTCAAATTGCTATAAAATTTCACTATTTCAAACTTGACAACAGTTCATACGACGACGTAACATTTGTCGATACGAATCCATTGCAAAAAGTTTCGCGTTAAACGGACTTATGGGTTTTGAGAAATTAAACTTTAAAGTTTTAAAAGAAAATCCCTTTTTGAATAAAACATTTTTATATATATATTTTTTAAATTGTTATCGGCCGAAGCCCAAAATCTTTTACAAGAAACTGTGCTTTCTCCCCCTTCCTCCTTACTTCTCTTCTTCAATTTCCTGAAGCCTCCCTTTCCAGATTCAAACCCAAAAAAACACTCCAATCTCTCGATCGATCAACCAAATAGGCTGCCTCTCCGATCACCCACACGAGCATGACCCGACCACACCATCACCCACCCTCGCCTGGACCGGACCCGAAGCACCTTTCCCAAGTCTACACCTCCATGGCCATCCTCACATACATGCGTGCACGTCGTGCACATGCACACTCGTTCCATCAGTGACATCACCACCGCGACACCCCAATCCACTCTACTCCATCACCTGATCCCCATTTCCACCACGTCGAAGCTCTAGCACCTTCAAACCAAGATCGACCCTTCAAAAGATCCCACAAAAACATCCACCACCACAAATCTCTGAACTACTTCTAGCTCACTCCACTATTTCACTCATCGTCGCCATCAGGCGAAGCCCCACTTCCATCGCCTCCTCCCTGCCAAGTTCCACGACCTTCGGTCGCGCCTCCCATTCCCAATTCGATCGCGTTCCAAGCCCAGGAAACGAACCCCAAACCCTAAAATCGCCTCGCACGCCCAAACCACCATGCCAGAGTGAAAACCCTACGGTCGAAACCTCATCCTCGACCCCATGGCCACCCTAAAGTCGACGAACCGCCGCCTCAATCACCACATATCCAAAAATTAATTTTTTTTGTGAAAAACGTTTAACCCAAAATTTCTCTCAATCTAATACTTTAAAAAATCAAAATTTCTTTACTAAAATTCCTAACTTCATCCCACAATCATGAATCCCTACTCGATTTCATGTTTTAAGCATGGTGAAATTTGACAAAAATTGGGTTGTTTACTGTAAATCGATTATTTCACACAATATATAAAACTAACAAGCTACAAACTATTTTTAATGTGTTCTATACTCAATAGCTAACAATTCATTAGTTTACATTATTTGTAAATTCAAATCAAAATGAGAGATAGAGATTTTTAAAACCAGAGCATATATACTTTTTAACTCTGTTAACATGACAGAGTGATGAAGAAAGCATTTCCAGGAATTCAAAATTTAAATCCTCACCTTTCACGTTGTTTGAACTTTTGAAATCTTCTAATTGAATCTTAGTTTTTGATCTGAACACTTGAAATCTTGAATCACCTTGCTTGCTTTGGTTTTGAACAGAAATTGCTTCCTTCTTTTTACTGTGCTTTGTTTACAGGCTTTGATATTATAGAGCTTTATTCTTCTTCTTTTTCTTCTTTACAGTTTTTAGTTTACAGACTTTAAGAAACTGAGCTACCCACTCAAGCTTATATATATACATTCTCATACCACAGAATGATGGGTACGTATAATATTTTTTTTATTTAAGAATGATTGGCTGCTGTACAAGAAATTTTATACAGTGATGGATTGAAAAGAGGATTTGAGGTGATGTATTGTTGAGTTGAAAAGAAGTTAAAACCATTGTTTTGGTCTTTGCTATTTTTGATCAGACAATGCTTATGTGTGCATATATATTTTTTCACTTTTATTTGTACATTTTGTTGCTAGGTAATGTATATACTTGTTCTTGTTTTTGGTTGCATATAATTTTTCTTTATTACCAGGCAAATGTTTTTAAACTTGTCTAGATTTCTTTTTACTTGTTTACTTTTATTACCATGCAATTGTTTATACCACTTTGATTTTTTTTTGCATGATTTACTTTTTAGTTATTTACTTCTTACTTGATTTTTAACATGCTTTCATATATATACATGTTTTGGAAACAAGAGACATAAAGTGGTTTAAAAACAACTTCAAGTCTTCATGTATATATATATATATATACACTTCCATTAAAATATATAACTCATGCCAAAAATGAAAATTTTGCTATTTTATTTTAAGTGTATAAAATAACATTTTTGACAAAACATTGCTTTGTGAATGATTTTCATTTTGAAATGATTTTATAGATTTCTCATTTCTATCATCATCTATTTTCATATATATATATATATATATAAAAGTCAGAAAGGGAAAATTATAGTATTTATAAACAAATAAATATTGTATGCTATAAACTAAATAAAAATAGCATGTTGAAAACAATATATGTAATGGTAGGTATAATATATATATATATATATATATATATATATATATAAACGGAGGGGGTTTATTTGTCTTAGACTAAAATTTATTAATCTAGTTTAGACTTACCATATGTTTGTATAGCTATAATAATTTGTTCTACGTACATGTATAGATTTGTTCCAAAAGCGAATCCAACAATAAAATTTACAGTGTATTTTAATATTTTAGTTATTATTTCTATATATTCTTGGTATTTTTCCATTTTAATTACCTTACTGGCAACTTGTAGGTATTTACCCAAGGGTGCAGTAAGTGGATTATTGAATTAGGAATTAGGAACCTTTCTTTATATATATTTTTTTTCAGAGTTTTCTAATTTTGTATTCAATATCCTGTAATCTCCCTCAATAGTATTCATTATATGAGTTTATTTCATCATCGTATAAATTACATCTATTTAAATAGTTTTTATTTTCCTTTTGTATTTGTTGTCTTAGTATTTTATAATATTCATCACATACTAAGTCTATCATCCAATATGTCAGTTGAGTTTCTGTTATACTCTCAACTAAAAAAAAGGTATTTTTAAATTTACCATTGCCTCGTGTTTATTAAGACTTGGATCATCTGATAATTCTATGAATTTCTTTGTATAGTTTTCTTTAAATATTTTGGCTATATTATATTGTTGATTACTGTCTAGTTCTGTATGTTTTAGTATTAAAAGAATTTTTGTCATAAATTTCCTTTCTAAATATTTTTGTAGGGACTCTATATTTTCAATTTTCGGAAATTTGTCCATTTTAGTTTTCCCAATCATTGATTTATGTTATCTTATAATTTATCTCGTTTTTTGTTTTTAAATATTTATTCCATTCTTTGTGGAATTCTCTAGCAAATCAGGGTGTCAGAATGACATTACCCGGTTCTTTAAATATATTAAAATTATTAAATATTTTTATTAAGTCTGTTTCACAGTCAAAGATATTTATTAGTTCTGTAGTATATTTTTGTTTAAAAATATTTGTTAGTTCATGTTTCCTGGAGATTTGACCAGGCAACTGAGTACTCGGCGTCCAGAAGTACTCGGCATCCAGAAGTACTCGGCGTCCAGAAGTACTCGGCTTCCAGGAGTACTCGGCATTCAGGAGTACTCGGCATCCAGGAGTACTCGGCATCTAGGAGTACTCGGCATCCAGGAGCACTCGGCATCCAGAAGCGTTCGGCATCCAAAAGCGTTCGACATCCTGAAGCGTTCGGCATCCAGGAGTACTCGGCATCCAGGAGTACTCAGCATCCAGGAGCGTTTGGCATTAGCAAGCGCTCGGCATCAGGCAACGATCGGCTAGAGGCATCGTTCGGCCAGAGACATCGCTCGGCCAAAAGCAACGTTCGGCCAGAGATGTCGTTCAGCCATAGGCATCATTCGGCCAGATACTTCGTTCGGCCAGAAGGCACGTTCGGCTTCGTTGGCTATTCAGCCCACTCTTCCCACACAACAAGCGCCTTGTTCGACATGGAGAGGGTGGTTCGGCATCCAACTGTTCGGCCTGTTTGGTTCGGCATACAGCGACCACTCCATTTGGGCCATGGTGTTCGGCTGCCAAGCCCACCTGGGAAGTCCAACCCATCTTTGTCTATAAATAGAGGGGCAGGGGCACAGTGAAAAGGGATCTTTTTTGGAGAACACTGGGGAGACTCTGCCACTTTGAAGGCTCATCGTCTTTACTTAGCAATTGTAATCAAGTATTTGAGCTACGGATTGTATCTGTAATCAATCATTAAGAAGAGCAATAAAGTTTAACCTTAAAGTGGACGTAGGCAATTACGCTGAACCACTATAAATCCGGTGTTCTTACTTTCTGCAGTTAAATTAGCATATTCTTCCTTGTTTAATTTGTCTTCATCACTTATATCTCCACACAATCTTTCTCAACGAGGTTAGTGACAAATTTTGGTGCTAACACTTTGGTGCTTTCATTGAGAGTTGAATTCTCAGACCTCAAGGATCTGCTTTGAAGCTACTGGATTGAATAAATCCCCCAAAGAAGATCCGACTCATTGATAGGACGTCCGTTGATTCTACTTAGAGTTCATACCAATAACTCTACAATGGCAAGACCACGTACCAGGTCAGCTTCTCATAATGCGGACGCCCACGAGACTGCTAGCGTGCAATAAGCAGGACCTAGCAATCAGCAAGCGATTCTAGGTGCAGGGACTACCGCCCAGGACCAGACGCCGGTTGTCACCAGAATAGAGTTCAAAGACTTAATGAGAGAACTCAGGGAAAGCAGGAGACAACTAGGAGAGCAGATGCAAGCTAACGCCAACCTGATGGCACAACTCACTCAACAACAGCAACAGAATGCTGGGGGCAATCCTGCTCCTTATTCCTCATCCGACAGCTTAACTTCATCCGATGAACCTCCTAGGCGTAGACGCCGTAAGACTGAAACTGCGCGGGCAGGTACTGCTGTCCGAACAACTGGAGACCGTGACCAAGTCGGAGCTGGAAACTTAGGAGCTGGAGTGCAGGTGGAGGCTGGAGGCCCAGACCATCAAAACGCTAACGATGTCGAACCTCAAGATGAACATTTGGCAGATTTCCAGCAGAGGAGGCATCAGCATGATCAGTCATGTAGAACACACTCCAACCTTCCACCTTCTATACAAACACCAGACCTGATAGCCATGATTAGGAAATTAATGAAAGAGAATCAAGGCTTATCGAATGACGATTGGGTAGTGTCGAGAAGTCATACTCCGTTCACAGGCATTGTTCTACAGGCAGCATACCCCAGAAAGTTTAGTATGCCAACTATTCCTGCTTATGAGGGAAAGACTGATCCCAGACAGCATGTCATAAGGTACGAGTGGATGATGGATTCAGCTAGAGCAAATGATGTAACCAAGTGTAGATGCTTTCCAATTACTCTATCTAGGATCGCTACTATGTGGTTCACCTGACTTCCTCCGAGGTCCGTATCCAGTTTCGAGGAGTTGGCAAAGAAGTTTATTGAACAGTTCAGGATACACACTACTCGTCCAAAGGACGTGATGTCTCTATCAAGTGTAATCCAAAATCCTGGGGAGTCATTGAAGGAGTATTTACAAAGATTCCATGTTGCGGCGACTGAAGTCAGTAATCCCAATGATCATGCAATTCTAATGGTTGTGATGCGAGGTGTGGAACCGGAGTCCGAGTTTGGAGACTGGCTGGCAGGAAAACCTCCGACTACGCTAGAGCGTTTTTACTCATAGGCACACCAGTTCATAAGAAGAGAGGAAGCCAGGTGGGTATGGCGAGATAAGGCACCGGGACCTGTTCAAGAATCCGTAAAAATCAACATTGCTGTGAAGCAGTCCGGAGACAACTCGGGAAAAGTCCAAGTCAATGTCCAGAACAAACCCGGGCAGCCTAAGGAGTCCGGAGGAAGAAGTCAAGGGAAGAAGAGAGAAGCGGGGAAGTGGAAGCCGAGAATTCCAAGCTACAACGAGTGTACCCCACTGAATGCGTCTCTGGAGAACATTTATCTATCAACCTGCAATACCTTTCAGTACAGAAAACCACGTCCAAAGGAGTCAACCGAGGAACAGAAGCGGACTGGGAAATACTGCCGCTTCCATGAGACTTATGGGCAGAATACGGAAGAGTGCAGACACCTACACGACGCTATAGAGAAGTTGATCAGGCAGAAAAAGTTACAGGAATTTGTGAAGGATCCACAGGAAGGAGGACAGGGAACATCCAACCCAGGTCGTGCACCAGCTTCGCGTCATCCCGAGGAGCCTGCCCGAACTATGGGTAGACTGGTCATAAACACGATCATCGGGAGGCCTCAACCCGCAGATAAGAATTGGCAAGAGATGGAGCGGTATGCTTTTTGAAAAGGAAATTTTCGGATAACTAAAAATCTGATTTTTAGTTATAATTTGGAATGAACGAATGCATGGAAATTAGTTGGTACAAGTGGATGGATTAAAGAGACCTAGAATGGTGAGAATAAAATTTCAAAAAATTGATTTTTGAAAGTTAAAGGCTTATAAGAAATTGAAGATCTATTTCAACTAATTGATTTTGGAAAGTTAATAGGTTTGGACATTTTTCTTACCTTGGCAATTTTGGGGATGAAATTCTTTTAAGGGGGAAGAATGTAACGACCCGATATAGTATTCAGAAACAGAGATGCTGACCAAGTCGAGGCTCCTACCATCGACCCGATGGTCATATCTACGACAATCGGACCGGCTTATGTGAAAAGAATTCTGATTGATTATGGAAGTTCTGTCAGCATCATCTTCAAGAAGGCCTATGACCAGATGAAGATGGAAACGAAGGACTTGAAACCGTCCAAAGCTCGTATACATGGCTTTAATGGCGCAGCGACCGATGCAGTGGGGTATGTTGAGTTACCAGTTGAACTAGGACAAGGCGAACGTCGGAGGGTGCGAATCCTACCCTTCGTAGTTTTGGATGTGGATTCTCCGTATAATGTTTTCTTGGGCCGACCGGCCCTGGCTGAGTTTAGGGCAGCATTAGCCCCGTGGTGCTTAACTTTGAAGTTCCCAACTGACAAAGGAGTAGGTGTTGTTCATGGCGACCAAGCGACTGGTCGTGCCTGTTATGTTGCTGAGCTCCGAGAGGCCCATCGGAGGGAGAAAGGAAAGGTTGCAGACGTTCCCGTCCGCATCCATAATACTGATAATTGACAAGTAGTGCCCGAGCCCTGGCTCGGGCATAATTCTCGGATCTTCAGAGACATAGATCCGAGAGACGATGATGAGAAACCCAGGGAAGAAAAGGCAGCGCCGGCTGAATTAACAGTTGATATTTCAGTCAGCCGAGACGACCCATCGCGAGTACTGAAGATCGGATCATAACTCGGTCCCGCAATGACTGAAGACCTTAGTGATTTCCTCAGAGCAAATCTTGATGTTTTCGCTTGGATGCATTCTGATATGTGCGGGATTTCTCCTGCCATTATGAGTCATATGTTGAACATAGACCCGAAATACGTCCCGGTTAAACAAAAAAGGAGAAGGATGGACCCAGAGAGGTCCGCTGCTCTCAGAGAGGAGGTGGACAAACTCAAAACCAATGGGTTCGTCCGCGACGCCCTCTACCCTGAATGGGTATCGAACCCCGTGCTGGTGAAAAAGGCAAATGGGAAATGGAGGACTTGCATAGACTATTCCGATTTGAACAAGGCATGCCCCAAGGACAGTTTCCCGTTGCCTAGGATTGATCAGTTGGTCGACTCCACTGCAGGGCACGAGCTGTTATCATTCATGGATGCATACTCAGGCTACAATCAAATCCCGATGCATATTCCGGACCAAGAACACACTAGTTTCGTCACAGATGTCGGGCTATATTGCTATGTAGTAATGCCTTTCGGACTGAAAAACGCAGGAGCAACTTATCAGCACTTGGTGAATCGAATGTTCAAAGACCAGCTTGGTAGAAGGATGGAAGTCTATGTGGATGACATGCTCGTCAAGTCACGACAGTCAAACGACCACATTCGAGACTTAGCAGAGATGTTCGATATACTCAGATATTATGGGATGAAGATCAACCCTCTGAAGTGTTCCTTCGGCGTTGCGTCGGGGAAGTTTTTGGGATTCATTGTTAATGCCAGAGGGTTCGAAGCTAACCCAGAAAAGATTCAAGCCATTCGAGATGTGCAAGTGCCTAGGACTATAAAACAGGTGCAAAGCTTGAATGGGAAAGTAGCTGCGCTGAGTCGATTCATATCCAGAGCCACGGACAAATGCATTCCTTTCTTCGACATAATAAAGAAAGGAAGGAGAAATTTCGAATGGACATCTAATTGTGAGGAAGCATTCTGAGATCTGGTGAGGCATTTGGAAAGTCCTCCAGTGCTGTCGAAGCCGGTAGAACACGAGATGTTGTACGTATACTTGGCCGTATCCCTGCATGCTATAAGTGCGGCTTTGGTCCGCGAGGAGGACCGAGTCCAAAAGCCGGTGTATTATGTTAGTAAACGTTTAACGGGGGCAGAAAGAAATTACCCCAAAATCGAGAAATTGGCCTATTGCTTAGTGATTGCATCACGTAAGCTGTGCCCATACTTTCAAGCACACTCAGTCAGTGTCTATACCGATCAGCCCCTACGGCAGGTACTCCAGCGACCGAAAACTTCTAGGAGATTGTTAAAGTGGAATATTGAGTTGAGCCAGTTCGATATTATCTACTTGCCACGAAGAACCATACAAGGACAAGCATTAGCAGATTTCATCGCTGAGTTTACTGTATCTGACGAACCAGATAATCACAGTGTCATTCCCTCGTTCGATGGAAATTGTACACCGATGGGGCATCAAACGACCATTGCTCCGGAGCTGGCATAGTTCTTGTAACTCCAGAAAATCGATCGATCTGTTATGCTTTAAAGCTCGATTTCCCGGCTACGAATAATGAAGCAGAATATGAAGCACTAGTTGCTGGCTTAAAACTCGTTGGAGAACTTGGGGTTAAATCAGTCGAAATCTTTTGTGACTCACAATTGGTGGTCTACCAAGTGCGGGGAGATTACCAAGCAAGGGGATAGAAGCTTGCTCCGTACCTTGCTCTGGTTCATGAACTATTGGCGAACTTGGAGCACTATGACATTTCGCATGTCCCACGTGAACAGAACAAAGAAGCCGACTTGTTGGCTAAATTCGCAAGCACTGGCGATGCACAGCAAATGGGATTGGTTCCTGTTGAAACTTTACACGCTCCAAGCATAGACGCAATGAAAGTTGATTTTGTGTTGGAAACAGGAATCGAAAGAGAGTCATGGATGACCCCATTCAAACTGTATCTAATGACCGGGACTTTACCAGAAAAAAGAGGTGAAAGACGACAAGTCATCCGAAAAGCCGCACGATATGTGATTCATGATGGAATGATGTATCGGAAGGGGTTTCAGTCCCCTTATTACGATGCATTACCTATGATGAGACAAAGCGGGTCCTGGAGGAAGTTCATGAAGGAGAGTGTGGCGACCACACTGGGGGGCAAACGCTAGCAAAGAAGATCCTCCGCTACGGATACTATTGGCCGACTGTAAATCGGGATGCTGCAGACTACGCAAGAAAATGTGACAAGTGTCAAAGATATGCGAAAATCCCGATAGCCCCACCAACAGAACTCACACAAATGGTTAGTCCCTGGCCATTTGCAATCTGGGGAACCGACATAGTCGGCTCCTTACCTATATCCAAAGGTGGTGCAAAATACACAATAGTTGCAGTCGACTATTTCATGAAATGGCCCGAGGCAGTACCTTTAGCCACAATCACCTCTAAGAAGGTCATTAATTTCATTGTACGAAACATTATATGCCGCTTTGGTCTCCCTCGAACCATCATTACGGACAACGGACACGGTTTGAAAGCAGAGAATTCAAAGATTTCTGTTTAAAGTACGGTATTGAGAAGAAGTTCACCGCCGTTGCGCATCCGAAGGCTAACGGACAAGTCGAAGCCATGAACAAAATAATTAAGTCCATACTGAAGAAGCGTTTGGAAAAAGCCGGAGGCAAGTGGGTAGATGAACTCCCTACAACATTATGGGCTTATAGGACTACCCACAAGTCCGCGACTGGCCACACTCCATTCGCATTGGCCTACGTTTCGGAAGCCGTTATACCTGTGGAGCTTGAAGTTCCATCGCATCGGGTGACATATTATGATCCTAGGACGAATCAGGATCTCTTATTGGAATCACTGGACTGCATCGACGAAAGACGTGAGGAGGCCGAACTAAGGGCGGCGGCACATAGGCATCGAATCAAGCGATATTACGATAAGAAAGTCCGCCCAAGAATCCTGGATGTGGGTGATCTCGTTTTGAAACGAGTTTTCCCGGTACCATCACGTATGAATCCCAACTGGGAAGGTCCATACATCATTGAACGGAAGCTTGGAGAGGGAACATTCAAGCTAGCGACCGTTGATGGCGTGACACTCCTCCGAGCATGGAACAGTGAACATTTGTGACATTATTACATTTAGCATGTTTCTTTCTTGTTTTAGGCAAAGTTATTTCATGTATGTTTTCGTTCTGTTATCACTTAGTTTCTTTTTGACCATGTAGTCAGGCAGTTTAGTTGGTTTTCATTAATAATGGCTTGAAGCCTCTTTTTCCATAAATTACTAATGTTTCAATATCTCATAATCGGGTGATGTATTTTTAGAGTTACATTATTCTGTATGATGTACGAACTCATATAAACGACTTTAACCTCCGAGTCCCCTGAGCACGGACCGGAGTACTCTAAGTCCCCGGATCACGGACTAGAGTATAAACGATTCAGTTCTCCGAGTCCCCTGAGCGCGGACCGGAATACTCCAAGTCCCCGGAGCACGGACTAAAGTATAAACGATTCAAATCTCTGAGTCCCCTGAGCGCGGACCGGAGTACTCTAAGTCCCCGGAGCGCGGACTAGAGTATAAACGATTCAAATCTCCGAGTCCCCTGAGCGCGGACCAGAGTACTCTAAGTCCCCGGAGCGCGGACTAGAGTATAAACGACTTCAATCTCCGAGTCCCCTGAGAGCGGACCGGAGTACTCTAAGTCCCCGGAGTGCGGACTAGAGTATAAACGATTCAGATCTCCGAGTCCCCTGAGTGCGGACCGGAATACTCTAAGTCCCCGGAGCGCGGACTAGAGTATAAACGGTTCAAATCTCCGAGTCCCCTGAGCGTGGACCGGAGTACTCTAAGTCCCCGGAGCGCGGACTAGAGTATAAAAGACTTCAACCTCCGAGTCCCCTGAGCGCGGACCGGAGTACTCTAAGTCCCCGGAGCGCGAACTAGAGTATAAACGATTCAGATCTCCGAGTCCCCTGAGCGCGGACCGGAGTACTCTAAGTCCCCGGAGCGCGGACTAGAGTATAAACGATTCAAATCTCCAAGTCCCCTGAGCATGGACCGAAGTACTCTAAGTCCCCGGAGCGCGGACTAGAATATAAACAACTTCAATCTCCGATTCCCCTGAGCGCGGACCGGTGTACTCTAAGTCCCCGGAGCGCGGACTAGAGTATAAACGATTCAAATCTCCGAATCCCCTGAGTGCGGATCAACTTACCCTGAATCCCTAGTGCACGGATTTTAAAAAAAATTCTAAGTACTCAAGAATATGGAACAAGAAATATGCCACTCCAAAGAATGTACGAACAACGTAAGAATGGATTGGGAAATTATGCAACTCATAAGAACTTGAGTTTTGACCGCAGTTATTTAGAAAGCTAAAGAAGCAAAAGAGTCGTTCAAATGATTAAGGAACTAAACTTTATTTAATAGTCCAAAATGGGGTTACACAGTTATTCCTCCAAAACTTGGAGTCAAAAACCTACCTACACAAACTACGGAAACGAAAGATAAAAGTAGTTACAAGACTTAAGCAAAATCTCGTTGAACGAGTATAGCGACTATTTTTTCGGTTTCTTCTTCTTGTCTTCTTTTGTCTTCTCCGATGACTCCTCTCCCTCATGCATCTTCTTGGATTTTTTACTTGCCAAGGAAGCAGAGTCAGGAGAGGGAGAAGGAACATCCAGCGGTTTGGATTTGCCGGGGAGAATGATTTTCAAAGGTCTATTCCGCGGGTTGGTAAGTTCCAGTATTTCAAGCTCAACTTTGATCTCGACTTTCTTTTTCTCCTCTTCGGCGAGATGCTCTTTCATGCTCATCTTCGAAGTATGTTCAAAGGCGCTAGTGATCTCGATTTCATCACTCCCTTCGACGGGAGATGGAGTGTCAGACTTATCATCATCTAGCGCCCCGATCACTTGAGCGTCAGGGCCGGGAGTTACACCCGCATGAGCGATATCACTGCTTTTCTTTGCCTTCTCCTTGGTGTCATCACTCCTCGGAGTCGGTTCGGGATCAGAGCAGCCTGCATAAAAAACATAAAGAATGAGCGTTAGGACAAAACCACTAACAGAAAGTGATAGATCTTTGAATTTCCAAAAGAAGAGTTTTATACCAGGTTCTGGTTGGCTGTCAGTTGCGCATGGAGTTTCGCCCTCTGCAATAGGGGATAGCACATTAACGCCAAGCTCGGGATCTTCTGGATCGTAGCCGGCATGCTGCTCAAATGGTTAAGTGTAGGCCGACCGGCCGATTGAGCAGAAGGAGGAGCTGCAGCCTTAGCACCAGATGAACCAGCTTCGTCATCTCTCTCTTTTGATAAGGGAGAGTCCTTGCTATAAAGAGCCAAAGCTGCAGACAAGTCCGCTGGCTCGTTCCCCCTAAGAAATTTTTTCACCAGAGCATCCTCATCAACTTCCTCAGAGCCCGACTCAATTTTTTTGATCTTTATTAAGGTCTCCCAGGCCTCAGCTAGAGACTCGAGATAGCCCTCGCCTAGGAATGTCAAGTCACGGTGCATGAGAACGCGGGCGTTGAATTCGGCAATCATCGGGTCAAACATGTACTTGATCTCTTCTCTACCGGCCTCTGCAGCTGCTTCGAGGCGAGAATCAATCTCCTCAGAAGCTTTCCTCTTGCCCTCCTCATGGGATTCATTTTTCATTATCTCAACCCTAGCAAGTTCATCGTCGAGCTTTGTTTTTAAGAGCCGTGTAGCAATGATTTCGTCGTAGTATCGCTGGGACTCTTCTTGAGCAGCTGTTTTCTCCTCCTTCTCCTTAGAGAGTAATTCTTTCAACTCTCTGACTTGCAGGGCAAGCGCGTCCCTTTCTTTCTGGATGGAATCTTTCTCTAAGGAAAGGGCTCCGCTGCGTTGAACTGCTTCGTCAAGTTCTTTTTTATGGGTCGCCTCTAGACGTGTGACGGCCTCAGCAGTGTCTTTTGCACTCTGCACTGCAGCTTCAAGTTTCGACTTATATGAAGCAAGCTCTTCATCTTGACTCTTGATGATGTCCTTGTCAAAGCCAGCTTCCAACTTCAAACGATCAATTTCATGTTGTCGCTCAACAGATACCTCCGAGACTTTTTTGACCAAATGTGCAAACGCATCATGTTGAACATAGACGTCGTTGTTGCAGGCAAGAGCGCTCTGTTTGACATGCCCTGGGATGTGATGAATAGCTGGGAGAAATTTCAGGCCATCGAAGCAGATTTTTGGAAATTTAGCCTTGAGATCAACCATCTTCTCTGCTATAGTTGGGTCAGCCGCAGGAATGGGGGGAGGAGGCTTTGAAAGTTCTGCTCTTTTCCGATGCTCTCGAGTTTGCGGTGTACTCGACGAACCAGAATGTTGTTCTCGAGAGACATCGGGTTGGGACCCCTTCTGCGAGAGCTTCTCTCTATCTGGCTCAGTTTGAGGAAGGGGATCACGGGAATGTGAAGATTGGGAATATTTTTTCTTTCGATAAGACGAATCGCGAGGATGGTTGTCTCGATCCTCGTAATCGTCTCTGTCCCTGCGTCTACCCGAGCCTGAATCCCGTCCGGGATGGTGAAATATAGAAGAGCCATGGAGGCGATCGAGTCCGTTGGAGCGCCCCATGTCACCTGCAAAGGATAAAAATAACAACGAGTTAAGAAAAATCGGGGTAATGAAAAAACTTGAAGTGTATGGTGAAGTGCGTGTGTGCGTGTGTGTCCTAGTGTCCCCCCGACGGACCGGTTCCTTTATCTTTACTGATAGGAGTGTTATCTCCCTGGACTGGGGGTTGAACTCCCGCGTTGCCTCTAGTGGGCGAATGAAACTTAAGAGCTTACGGATCGTCGAAACCATAATTGAGTATATCGTCGGGGATGGTAAGGTTCGATAGAACCTTTAAAGAACATTCCATGTGCTGTGAAGAAGCCTCTTTCTCTGACGGGATGAGCGTAACTTTTGAAGTTCCGCCAACTTTCTCCTTCCGTATCTTGTACGTCAATTTCTTCTTTCCCTTCGAAGGGGAAGATGACGTTCAATATCGTGCACTTTGACCGCCGGGTTCCAAGCGGGACCCACATTCTCGCCTTGAGTCTCAGGAGCTTCATCCTCCTTGTGTTCACCCCCTTCGTGTGCATTGGGAGTATGGCGTGATGATGATCCAGCTTGTTTTTTCCCTTTAGCGGTAGCGGATTTGGGGATGGAAACACCCTCCAGAAGGCTAATCCGGTGACCTGGGGCTAACAAACCGAACCTCGAAAATGATTCATTTGAAATGATGGTTCGGATGTCCCGATCCTCGGCAGGAAGAGCTCTAATGGCTTCGACGGCCTCAGAATATCCTCGGCCCTCAGGACGCGGGTTAATACCTGAAAAAATGAAACAAGGAGTTAGAAAAAGCACAGCTTCGATTGAGCACGAAGGATGACTCAGGGAAGAGACTTACTGCCTTCGACCCATCTCCTCGCGAAACCAGGAGGGCAACGCACATAGAACCATTCCTGTTTGTACAGGGCGAGTTTGCTACATGCTCCGGTTAAGATCTGGCATTTGTGGTACGGCTCGAGGAACATGAAGGAGGGGCTATCTTTCCGCTTCTTAATTATATAAATATATCTGATATCGCCAGAAGTTGGAGGCCTAGAGAAGACGGCCATGAAAAGTAGATAGGTCCCGTATATGAACGCGTGACCATTTGGATGCAGTTGCGATGGGGCGATGTCTATATACTGCAACACGTCCTAAGAAATAAATTGAATGGAGGCACGCTGCCCATCCAACACATGAACTTGTTACAAGCAGTATACCCAACTAGGGGTAGATGAGGACGATCATGTCTCGACGGGACCAACACATCGGAAAAAGGAATTTCATGGATGGAACATATTCGTCGAAGCGCGACTTCGTTGATCTTCGAAGCCTGTGAGTCGATCAGATTGTCCAAGAGAATCGTTGCCTCCAGGGCATCAGGAGCTAAGTTGTGAGCAGGGGAAGTCGACGGATTTGAAGTGTCCGCGACTTCTTGCCTTGATGACGGCCCAAGCCTATCAGATATAGTGGCGGAGCTAGATTTTTTAGACATCTCCAATAAATAGTGAAGCTGGCTAAGCGCCTGTGAAAACTATACTTGAAAAATGTTCAACGTCAGAATTAACAACACGAATATTCCCCCCACGTGGTGTGTAAACTAGTGCAAGCAATCGTGTATAAGCATTGAGAATTTGAAGGTTACAAAGATATAAAAGTGAGCTTCGAGCCATCGCCTTCGAAGACCGTCATCACTGACCGTCTCAAAAAGCCCGCCTTGTGATGATTACAGTTTTAGATTCAAAAAACGTATGTTAATCTAAGTTCAGATTTATGTCTACAAAAGCTAGGGAGTTAATGATCCAGGTCAGTTTCATATGCTAGCACGCCCGGGTCCTTGTCCTTGTTTTGTTAAGTATGGTTCGGCATTTATGTTGTTCGACACTTATGATTGTTCGGCATTTAAGTAGTGTTCGGCCCTGACATGGTTCGGCATTTACATTTGTTCGGCTGAGATATTGTTCGGCATTTAAGTAGTGTTCGGCCCTGACATGGTTCGGCATTTACATTTGTTCGGCTGAGATATTGTTAGGCATTTAAGTAGTGTTCGGCCTTGACATGGTTCGGCATTTACATTTGTTCGGCTGAGATATTGTTCGACATTTAAGTAGTGTTCGGCCTTGACATGGTTCGGCATTTACATTTGTTCGGCTGAGATATTGTTCGACATTTAAGTAGTGTTCGGCCTTGACATGGTTCGGCATTTACGTTTGTTCGGCTGAGATATTGTTTGGCATTCGTAATCGTTCGGCATCCCCACTAATTCATGCCTTCACCTTAGCCTTCCATTTCCCTATCCGGCGTATGATAACATACGCCGAACCAGAGTTATGCCGTTCGGCACCCTTACCACCTCCAACACTTCCACTATTCTTTCTTCTCCATTGGTTTCAATTCGGCACGAAGAAGCTAGTCACCCAATGATCTTATGTGCGATCACCCCTGGTCGTTCCTCCCCGCCTCGCATCGTTCAGCAATAAAGACGACCTAATCAAAAGTTTTCCACATGGCCCTCTCGGCTGCGTACAAACCTAAGTCTCATGTTGAAACTATTTAAATCATAGAGGGGATAATACCTAGTTCGTAGATCGAAGCTTAGGAAGGATTGATTAGGCTTTAAGTCTGATTGACTGGCGAGGATTGCAAGTCTTTATGGAGTGGCAGAAATAAAGGTGTAAAAGGAGAGAAGAGGGAGGGTGCCTGGTTTTATAGGGAGAAAGTAGAAGTCGAAAAGGCTATATCCGGTAGAACCGGTCAAAGCCGTAGCGTTCGGCTTTGAAACGTAGAGTCGCTCGGCACATGAGGAACGTTCGGCTTCGAACGTATCGTTCGGCATTTATACCACATCAGGCACACACCACAACCACCGATATTCTCAAGAAGGCATCTCCGTTAGGATTTAATCAAGGATTTGAAACGAAACATGGAGGTTACGTAATTCAAAGCGTATCACGTTCAGTCACGTAATACACTTTGGAGGGCAAGTGTATCCTAGAGATTTGACCAGGCAACTGAGTACTCGGCGTCCAGAAGTACTCGACATCCAGAAGTACTCGGTGTCCAGGAGTATTCGGCATCCAGGAGTACTCGGCATCCAGGAGTACTCGGCATCCAGGAGCGTTCGGCATCCAGGAGTACTCGACATCCAGGAGCGTTCGGCATTAGCAAGCGCTCGGCATCAGGCAATGATCGGCTAGAGGCATCGTTCGGCCAGAGACATCGTTCGGCCAAAATCAACGTTCGGCCAGAGACGTCGTTCGGCCATAGGCGTCGTTCGGCCAAATACTTCGTTCGGCCAGAAGGCACGTTCGGCTTCGTTGGCTATTCGGCCCACTCTTCCCACACAACAAGCGCCTTGTTCGGCATGGAGAGGGTGGTTCGGCATCCAACCGTTCGGCCTGTTTGGTTCGGCATACAGCGACCACTCCATTTGGGCCATGGTGTTCGGCTGCCAAGCCCACCTGGGAAGTCCAACCCATCTTTGTCTATAAATAGAGGGGCAGGGGCACAGTGAAAAGGGATCTTTTTTGGAGAACACTGGGGAGACTCTGCCACTTTGAAGGCTCATCTTCTTTACTTAGCAATTGTAATCAAGTATTTGAGCTACGGATTGTATCTGTAATCAATCATTAAGAAGAGCAATAAAGTTTAACCTCAAAGTAGACGTAGGCAATTACGCTGAACCACCATAAATCCGGTGTTCTTACTTTCTGCATTTAAATTAGCATATTCTTCCTTGTTTAATTTATCTTCATCACTTATATCTCCACACAATCTTTCTCAACGAGGTTAGTGACCAATTTTGGTGCTAACAGTTCATGTTTTTGATTTTCTGTAATTTCAGTATTGTTTTTCATAATATTTATTATGGTTATCATAAATTTATCTTCAAGGTATTTTTGCAATTCTTCCATAATTTTTTATAACAATTATTTCTTTTCTTATTAAATTTATAATGAATTCTTTTTCTTAGAAAGAGGTTCTGGTTAGAGCTTTGGAGGATTTTATCTCAATAAAAGTCAAAAACGGTAAATTTTCTTTTGGTTAGAAAGTTTTTTTCATGTTTTTATAAAATATTTTTCTTTTCTTCTCAAATTGCTATATTCCATAGCCTAGAATAAACTGTATTTTGGGGTAACTCAAATTAAGATAAAAGCATTTTTACTCTCCCTTCTTCACCTTGTTGCTCTAGATCTACTTTTTCCCTAACGGCCTTAAGCCTTGGCGATACTTTTTTCAATCGTAAAATGAGCTTTACGTCTGTTGGAAATTAGAGTAATACTAATTCTATCTTAAGTTAATCACATAAACCCTCAACAATTATTCTATGTAGGAAATAAAGTAATAATAATAAGAAGTTCGAATACGAATATCAAAACAGATAAACTTGGAAATAAAAGAAGGCTTACATTGCTTGCGCTTTTATTCTTCCTCTAAAGTTCTAACCAGAAAAGGGTTTTAGTTATCCATTATTTGATTTGAGCAGAAATGGTAGAAGAAGATAGCCATAAAAGAG
Organism: Allium fistulosum; assembly: GCA_030737815.1. Lineage (NCBI taxonomy): Eukaryota > Viridiplantae > Streptophyta > Magnoliopsida > Asparagales > Amaryllidaceae > Allium > Allium fistulosum. The sequence goes on from CM060906.1 coordinate 48,682,400, forward strand.
AACACTTGAGCTTATATTTCTTACAATGGAATTCGATATTATGATTTTCGATCCAAACTACAACACACAAAGGCTCATCATATAGCCTGAGCCTTACGATAGATGGACATACAGCTGTCCTTTGTTACATATAGGTGAAGGTAAATGAAAACCTCCACTTAGAAAAGGAAAAGCGCAATAAGAATAAAATAATTACATTTGTCAAAAGAAAGCATAATATGTCACATCTTGTCTATTCTTTGCTTTACTTTACTTCTGGAGATTCCCACTAAGCAGGATAGGTTACTTTCTGTCATGTCTTAATATCTTTTGTTAGTGGATTTTGTTTTTTATTCATTTGTGGACATTGTAGTGGAATCTACGTCATCTCTGTCATTTTTATTTCCAGCATTGTTTTTTCTAGATCTTCCTTTTTTGTAACTTTTTATCATTGAAGGCTTTGGATGATAAATATCAAAACTTCTATAGTTAAACCTTTGTTCTTCCAATGAATCTGTAATATATAACTTGATTACCGGAGTTTCTACATATAGATGTAATTTGTTGTTTTCCCAATCTTCGTCATCTGCAATTCTGGCTACTCTGTATCTTTCATATGTTTGTTCATTTATTTTGACACTCTCTGTTTTGGTTGGAATAAAATTTCATTCCAATTTTCAAAATCTGAATCTAAAAATTTTGCTTTTATTTGAACTATGTGTTTTGTAGGTTCAAATACTGTTTTTCCAAAATGGGGGGAACTGATTTAAAATCCAAGTATATATCTATGGCCAAGATTTTTGTCAGGTGCTCTGTTATACTTCCAATGGGTTCTGGCAGGTCGTCTTGGGCCCATTCATCAAGATAAATTCTTTTGACTAAGCCATAGTTTATGAGAGTGCTTGGGTCATATGTGATACCTTCATGGACTAGGTATTTATAATTTATAAGGTTAAGACTTATTTGTGGTACTAAACAAATTATTGTGCAAGGGCAATCTGTGGATGTGTTAAGGCATCCTTCATATTGTTTTGTGCAAGGAATATTGGTATTCCTCAAGATTTCCCATTCAATCTGTATTCCTTCTGTCTTCATTCTTGAAATGCTAGAAAAGAATTTGCAAGTTTTGTTGAAGATACCAGGGGAGAGTTCTATTAGGTGTTGTAGGAAATATAATTCCTTGTCAATTATTCTGGAAGATTAGGTAGGATTATGGGCTTTTGGTTTGGGTTTGGACTATTTTGGCTTGAATAAATTTGTTCGGGTGTTCCAAGGCTTACGAGTTTGTTGGGCTCAGCTGTTTTGACAATGTTGGCAAAGGAGGAGGTTTATGGTCTGAGATTTACTACCGAAGAGGTTTCAGGTAGCTCATTTTTAATTTGTTTTCCTAAGGTTATTTGTTGGATGCTTTGTATATCTTCGAAAATGACATAGTCTTTTCCAAACATTTTTTGTAATTCATTTGTAGCAGCTTCAAAGGAATTAAAGCCTTGGTACAAACGGTTTCCCATATCTAGGATTTTGTCCTAGAAATTTGATCTTGACGATCATTTGTTCCCATGTGGTATAAATACCAGCATCTGGTCCTATGAAAAGACCATAGTAAAGAAATTTTGTTTTTTTCTCTTTTGTAAATATGTTAACTAAGGTGTATAACACACTTAGTTTTTGTTTGTTAGACTCTTGCGGAGTCTTCATATTCCATATATTGTCTAGAACAAGTTGTTGTTCTTCTGTGACTTTCGTCTTTGTAACAAAATGATTTGTTTTATATGTCTTCAAATGCTTAGATGGATTTAAATCTTCCATATCCATATCTGCAAGCTAAATGTTAGTAAGGCATACGAAAAACTAAATGTTAGTAAGACATACGAAAACATTTATCTCAATAATCTGGACAATTGATCAGGCAGGAAATTGTTTTTTCCTTTTATGTGTTCCCAACAGATATTGGTTCCATAATTTGAAACAACATGTCTAAATTTTAGCCATCTATTGTTTATAGTTCCTTTTTCTTTTTTATTGTCTGTATATTTTACTATAGATTCACAGTCTGTTCTTATTGTTATTTCTTTTTGAGATATTATAAACAATTTAAATGATTCTAGAACATAAATTATAGCTAATATTTCATAATCTAAGGATGTCATGTATCCTTTTTCTTTGCGTACACCTGAAGTGTATCTACATATTTTTTATATGGATTTATTTTCATACTTATTATTTTTACTTAATAAAATTCCTCCCCATCCTAAAGAGGATCCTTCTATTTCAATTATTAAATAATCTGTTTGTAATGGTAAACTTAATGGTTTTAAGTTTTGGGCTAGTTCTTTTATTTTTTGGACTTGTTTTATATCTTCTATATTAAAATCTCTATTTCCCTTTGGGCTTGCTTTGTTATAAAGAGGGCCAGTATATTTTGAAAGATCTTTTATATAAGGCTTGCATAATTTACAAGTCCTAAAAAGGCTTGTAATCGTTTCAAACTTCCTAATTTATCAGGGAATTCTAGAATTTTTCTAGTTATATGTAGTTGTAATTCTATAATTCCTTTACCAATTTTAGCTCCTAAAAATTCTATATTGTTTTTTTATTAACTCTATCTTTTTTTGGTATAATTAATCCATGTGCTTCTATAAGTTTTAACACAGTATATAAATCTGATATGTGTTCTTGTTTAGTTTTAGAAAAAACAAGAATATCATCTATGTACACACAAGTGTATTTATTGCAATTTTGAAAAACATTATCCATTTTTCTTTGGAATATTTGTGGTGCATTCTTTAGGCTAAATGGAATTACTAACCATTCATAATGTCCTTCACTACATGTGAATGCAGTCCAAGGTATAGACCCGGGATGCATTTTTACTTGCCAAAATCCTGGTTTTAAATTAAATTTGGAGAACCAATTTGATCCTTGTATTTTATTTATTAATACATCTTTATTTGGAATACAATATCCATCTTCATGGGTATTGTCATTTAATCTAGTGTAGTTCATAACCATTCTAGATTGGCCATGTTTTCTTTCATATTCCTTTTGGACAATAAATGCTGCTGTTCTATGTCTAGAATCTGTTTTTCTAATAATATTTAAATTTGTTAGAATTTTTATATGCATCTTGAATTCTTCCATGATCCAAGTATCATATTTTGGAGATCCTGTTTTTATGGTTAAGTCTGGATTGATTATATCTAATTTACAATGTATGGGATCTTTATTCTAATATTTTAATGGTTTTTCCCTTATAATTTTTATTTTTTCTAGTTTCGAAATTATTTGGTCTATTTCATCTGTTGTTAATGACAACCTACTAATGTCTCTTGGATTTATAAGTTGGATATCTTTAATTAATCCTTTTCTTTTGTATTCATAATTCTTAGGAATGTCTTGTATGAGTTCTGTAAATGTCAGTATATGTTCGTTATTTTTCATTTTGCATTGTCCTGGTATAGGGCAATCACATTTATCTTTTTGTTCACATTTATCTTTTTCTCTTGTAATCCCACCACGCTTCTCAAGTGCATACTCTGATAGAATTGGGGTTAGTGTAGTCTTTTTTGAAATCTGTATATAATCTTTATTGAATGCAAAACTCCCGTTGTCATTTAATAAGAAATCTAATCCTACGATTAGTTTTATTCCTTCAAGGTTTAATTCTAAAAACCATAATTGTTTTATGTTGTAATAAGGAGACCATTCTCCACATGTATGGGTAAAACATATGTTTATATTTTTTACAATATTTGTAATAATATTAGTAGTTCCATCAAATTGGATACTTTGTTTTGGTCTATCTGCTTTTGTTACATATTTCTAAGGTATGAGACTAGAACAAATAGTTGAATTAGTGGCTCCAGTGTCTATAAAGGCTAACATTTGTATTTCTAATCCTGTTATATTCAGCTTTGTTGGGATGCGTAATTCTTTTAGGTTTCCTGAATTACATATTAGTGGAATTTGTATTGGTTTGTCAATGTTACTTAAATTGTTATTATTTTCATACGATGTTGATTCGTCATGAATAGTATTTTTCTTTTTATCTAAAGTTATAATTTTTTCTTTTATTTCTTCTATTTCTATTTCAATATTATTTGTCCTTTCTTCAAGTATTTTAATTCTATCTTCATTTATCTTATTTTTATTTGTGTAAACAGGTTCATTTTCTCTGGGTAATTCTATATTGAATTTTTTTTGCACATATATGGCATATTCCCATTACGCATTCTATACATTTAAATCTTTTATCAAAGGCAGGGTACCAAGGACAAAATTCACATTTCGTGGTATTTGTTCCCATTTTATGTTTGAAATTATGTTTACATAAATCTTTATTTACAATATTTAGTAAGTATTCATGTGGTATGTTTTCTTGGAAATCTATTAATTCATCAATTAAGGTATAATTTGATGTTTGTATTTGTTCTTGTTCTTGTAATCCTTTTAAGGATATTATAGAATATATTGTAGAAGTTTCTGAAACATCAGAAGCAATTTCTATTAAATCTTCTCTAACTGAATCTATAAGGTTAGATTCTCTAGTAAATAAGTTATGCCTTTTTGGACATGAGGAAGATAAATGTCCTTTTTCATTACAAGCAAAACATGTAATTGTATTTGTGTATGTTTTTCTTGGATTATATTTTCTAACATGTTTCTCTTTGTTAAGATATGGTTTTTTTGCATTTGATTTTCTTAAATAATATTTTTTAGTATACCTCTTTTTAAATTTAGGTTTTCTATCTATGTTGTAATTCCTTGATCCATATTGTTGTGGAGTATATATTTTTCCACAGAATCCATAATTTTTCTGTTTTAATTCCCTTTGGATTTGTATATAGGTACATTTCTTTTTTAGTTCGGAAATAATATATGTTATTTTTATTCCAATGTTATCATATCCTTTAGGGATATTTGCAGTATTATTTTGATAATGTTCTATCCAAGATTTATGTATTTCTTTTCCTAAATCACCTGGTAGTTTGGAAAAGAGTCTATTTCCTATTTCAGTGCTGTAATAATTTTCTGAAATAGTTGCGTAATGTAAAAGTTCTTTTAAGAATTTTATTATGTATTTCCAATCTAACAATTGGATTTGTTCTAAATCTCTCATGGCATCTTGTTGCCTTATGGTTAGTCTTGTGTTTACATCTCTTCCGATTATTATTCTATGCATTATATAAGCAAAGTTGTAAATATTACTTCCTTGTATTATTAGGTTATTTATTTCTTCAAGAAAGCTTTGTTTATAGGCTTCCCATATGGCTTTAGCCATATCTCCTAAATAGTTTTCGGCAATTCTGATCATTTCTTCACCATAATTTATGTTTGTATGCCTTGCTGCATAATCTCTTGCTATAGCAGCAGTCCATTGTTCTAGATATGTATCTAGCAATTGTGGATGTCATTCTGTAACATTTAGTATTACTGAATTGTTTTTAAAGAAAGTTGTTTCATTAGGTAATATTTTACCTATTGTTCTTAAGTTTTTATTTTCATTTGTATATGGTTCAACTGCTTGTCTGGGTGGTTGTCCTAATGTATATGGCATTGTTTCTTGGTTTCTATTTGGATATGAAATTCCTGAACTCCCAGTTGTTTCATCTTGGTCAGCTAGATCTATATGTTCTGTGAATTCTGATATTATATCATTTAATCTACTTTGTTATTGTATTACATTGCTTGTTTCTTGGGAATCTTCTAGGAACTCATCTAAGTTATATATTTCCCTTGTTCTTATATTGTTTTCATCATCAATGTAGACAAATGTATTTTCATTTATTTGGTTTGTTGATCTTAGAGTTTGTTCTAATTCATATATTTCAGATGGTTCAAGAACCATCCCAAGTTCTTTTGGATATATTATTTTATCCATTGATTCTTCTATTTAGTTCTTCTGTTTCATCATCGGTTTCTATTTCTTGTTGGTTTGAGGGTCCATAATCTCTAAATCTTATGGACATAGATTTGTTTAAGTTATTATATGTTACAACATTGTTTGGTTTTAATGTTGTTGTTGTGTTGTTAGGATTTGTTATATTCCATTCGTGTCCAGCAAGAATAGAAGAATCTATTTTCATAGGTTTTATAAAGTTTATTCCTGTGGAATTTAATGTTTCTATAACTTTGTCAAGCTTAATTTTTATTTTTGGAGTATATTTAGACATGCATTTTTCCAAAAATGTAATATCTAATAGTATATTTTTTCTCGTAAAATTCTCAAAACCTTTAGTTTGTATATATTTGTAAAAATCATTTAGGGTCATGGTGAAATTAGGAGCTATATAAACAATTCCTATGTTATTGTTCATATCAACTTCCATAGTTCCAAATATGGCTTTGTCCATATCTTGGTGTCTATCATCTATTAATATCAATGGTAATTTTTTTTAAATTTTTTTTCTTGTTAATCCTCTTATACCTATGACTATCAGTCCGAGGTGGATTAATTTGTATTTTTGTATTTTTAATTGGTTAATAGCTTTTTGTGACATTAGATTTAGTGCTTTTTGACTTCCATCTAGGATAGAAAGAATTTCTTCCCTATGATGTCTGTATAGTCCTATTGTCATTGTAAATATTCCTTTTCTATATAGTTCTCTAGGGTTTAATGTATTTAGTTGGTTGTTAGAAAATACTTCAAGATTTTCTTCTAGATATATTATCTCATCTAGTTGAGCTTGTGTATTATTAGTTCTTCCCGTTATATTGTCTAGCCATCCCATAGAGGATAAAGTGTTTGTTTCTGTAGGTCTATCTGTTAAAGTTCTAGATGGACCTGTAAAAGACAATCTTCTATTATTCATATTTGATCAAGTTTCGTATACATAAGAAAATTGATTTTAGTCTTTTTACTTTTTATATGTGTAGTAGGGTCATTCGGTCCTAAATTCATTTTTTGTAGGCTTTCTGTGAGTTTGTTTATTTCAAATTCGTGTTCTTTACCATTTTTGTCTATATCAAACATTTGGTTCTGGATATTGTCTATCTTATTTTGTATTTGGGTTAACATAGCTATTATCATATTATTCTGTAATATTTGTATTCTATCACTTTTTCCAGGAAATTCGTCTTTGTTACATATTTAGTTGCTTCTTGGTAGTATTTGTTTTCAAAACTCATTAGCTTAGTATTAAAATGTTTAATTTCATCTAACATTTTCTCAATTTGTTGTATTTGTTTTTCAATTTGGCTTTTACCTTTTTCTGTTTGTTCTTTTAATTCCATTATTAATTCTCTAGAATGTATTTCTATATCTTTGGGTTTATTTTCTTCTATTAAAATTTTAAGTTTATTATATCATTCTTATTTGAAAATTCTTTTAATTTTATAACTTTGAACTTATCAATTTGTTTTTTCAAAGTTATTTCTATGTTATCTATTTTGTGTAAATTTAATTTCAAATAATCTTGGTTGTTTGAAATTTGTTTTAGTAACTTATTTTTCTCAATTATGCCTTCTAGTACTAGTTGCATCAGGTTATAGTGTTTTTCATTATAGAGATTTAAGTTTTCACGTAATTATATAACTAAGTCTGTGAGCGAATTCATATGTTCTATTTCTGAATGTAATTTATGTTTGTAATCAGTTTCTCTGATATAACATATGTGTTTTTGTTTATCTAAGGTAATAATTATTTTTATTGGATTATTAATTTTTAGACGTAAGTAATTGAATTTTTTGTAATTCATGTTCATTGGGCCTAGAATTAAGTGATGGAGCGAATTCATATATATATATAATCTAAATGTTCAGTATTTTGTGATGTAATTGGTTTGTTGGTGTAGTTTTTCACTGCAACATTAACCAAAGACCGAAGCATGGACTTTAGTTGAAGGGCTTCGGTTTTAGAGTAATACCAAAGGTTTATGACATTGAATTAAAAGTGCGGCTGAAACAGTAAAGGAGAGATGAGAATTATAGTGGTTTTGAGAATCCCTACATCCATTTCGGTATTTTTCCCTTTTAGAGTCTGTAATCGAGAATTACAAGTGGTGCCTCGAAGCGATTAATTAATTTTTTACAAGAGCTCTAACTAGACATGTATACTTTATTTTATATTTAGTGGACTATTTCTCTCTTGATTGTTGGTGTAGGATTCACACATATTTATGGAGATTAGGAATGGATTTCGATCAATGACATGACAAAACAGGTTGAAGTTGGTTGTTGTACCGATGATGTTCATCACTTATTCATCATACTTGCTTTTACAACTACAAATTGATGACTTGTAATCTGTTGATGCCTCTATATATCAATCTTTTTTACATGATGCTTAAACATGATGTTTTAAACAAATGGAGATTTCCTAGTACCGTTGTATTGATGTCCCATGTTTTTGGAGCGTGTCTTTTGAGGTTGATCTTTCATTGATTGCTTGGTAGCTACATTGACATTTTTGTCTAAATATGCGTCAGCTATAAGATTTTGGTTAATGAAAGCCTTAGGCTTTCAGTTTTTGGAACTTGTACGTTATTTAAACAGTTTGCACAATTCAAAGCTGAGAAATCAAATATAATAATAACCTTTTGGTATTCATATCACTTGACTAATGATTATTTTTGTGTTTTTTTTAGTATACTTGTATCTTGACATATATTTGTATCAGTATTTCGATAATAAGACCAGAACACCTCTTTTGGCTTGGTAAATGTTAAAAAATGCTTTACTTCTATTACTTTATATGCCCAAGGGAAAATATACCCCGGAGCAAAATAGAGTTTAACATGTTTTATCGTATATTACATCGTTTTACTTCTTAAAAGACAACAATGGAAAAGTGAAAGGAACGCAATGTTTGAATTGAATTTCAAGACTAAATCTACTCACTTGCTTGCTTCTACTTAAAAAATGTATTATAAAAATAAGAAAATAATAATTTAATCCTTAAATCATTGTAGTGGTCAATTTTGAAAAATATTATCAATACCGTTATTGCACTGATTGTATTGGTACAAAAATTCATATCAAAAAGGAATAATTGGTGATGGTAACGAAACTGCCATCATCATTTTTTAACACCCATTAGGCAAACTTAAGAAGCATTTGGAGCTATTCGATTTTTACCTTTACTGATGCAGCTCGAGCTACAAAGTTACAAGACTTAGGTCGCCCACGACTTAGCTTGAGTCGCCCACTACTTAAGGAAGCAGCTTTGCGACCTAACGAAGAAGTTATAGGTCGTCTACGACCTAAGGAGTCACGTGAGGGGGAGCTACGACTTAACTGGAAATCAAGGGAAGAAGTTATCTCGAGTTGGCGACCTAAGGAAGAAGTTATAAGTCGTCTACGACCTAACGGAATGTTAAGTCGGGTGGAAGTGTTGAGTTGGAGACGACCTAAGGACTGTGGACCTAACAAAGAAGGAGGGCAAGCTGGCAGTTTAGGTCGGACACGATCTAAGGGGAATTCACGACCTAACGATGTAGGGCAACGTGAAGAAAGCTTAAGTCGTGAACGACTTAACTCGTATGCTTCTATAAGTCGTGAACGACCTAACGTATACAAGCCATTTCCTTCGGGTCGTTCAAGAGATAGGTCGCTGCCAAGTTACGACCTAGGATGTAAAAGCGGGTTACGACCTAACGAGTCAGGAGTTAAGTCGCTGAAGACTGGAGCCGTGGATTCCTATGCTTCCTTAATCTGAGCCATAGATTTCTTAAGTCGCTACCGACCTATATGTTAGGTCGTTATTTGTTAAGTCGCTATGTACTATGTGTTGTATTTCTTTAAGTCGTATGTCGTCTGTTTCGTATGTCGTTTGTTTGTGAGTCGTATGTCGTTCTATACGTAAGACTTGAGTCGTATGTTTTTTGGGTCGAGCATTTATAAGTCGTAAGTCATTGACAGGGTGTTGTAATGTAACTGCTGATGTTAGGTCATTACTCTTAAGTCGTAAGTCGGAAAGGGGTTATAAGTCGGAACCGACTTAGGAGATGATGTAATTTCTGTTGAAACGTTGAACGCCTATAAATAGGCCGAGTGTCACACTTGTAATAGGTTGTTGATTTTTGAATAAAATTCTTGTTTGATTGCTTTGTGCTTTCAATTTAAATTGGTAGTTGAGTGTAATCTCCTATCTCCTCTTTTGGATAATCGAGTGCGCTCGATTCAACGATTGTAGAAGCCGATTCGCGGAATCAAGTGCGCTTGATCAACGCTCGAAGAATTGAAGATCTTTGAACCCGGTATCGTGCGCGATCAACGAGTTCGGGATAGCTAGAATTCGGTATCTTCGGATCAACGAATTCGGGCATTTCAGTATTCATCAACTCACCGATTGCTAATTTCATCGATCTACATTGTTTTGATTAATCCGCTGCGTCAGTTTTTTGGTATCAGAGCTTGTTCTAGCTAATCATAGCTAGATCGAGACTTGGAGTCTAATCATTTTGGAGTTTTGAAGAAATCAAGTTGAGCCGAGCATCTCCAATCAAGTCGGCCGAGTAAGTAGAGCTTGTTCGAAGTTGTTTTGATCGGATTTGTGTTGGAGGCCGAGAATTTGTTCATCGTGTTCATCGCGATTTGCAACAAAAGTGGAAGTTTCGATCCATTTCATTTTGGATCTAAGTTCGAATTGTGTTTGAATTTTGAAGAGTGAAGAGTAGATCCATCATTTGGTATCATTTTGAATCATGCCGCCAAGGAGAGCTAACCGTCATCAAAATGTTGAAGATTTGTATAAACGGGAAGATGCCGAGCAAATGGAGCAACGTATAAGTGACAAATTCAATGAGAAGTTGGATGAAGGCATTGGGAGGTTAGAGAGGCATATGACAGAGATGAATCAAAATCGGAGAAGGGTTTCACCTGAATCTAACCACGAGAGAAGTAGAGTGTCACCACATTCCAATCAAGGGAGAAGTAATGAGAATGATCATAGAAGTGTGAGCCGAGACGGTTATAGAAATGTTGATGACCGAGATCGCGTTCGGAGGAATGTAGATCGAAGGGATGGTGGTAGACGTGAAGGGAGTAGAGATGTGGGTGGTCAGAATCGACATCGATATGCATCTGATTTTGAAGAGGAGTATGATGGTGGTAGTATTCAAGGACGAGGTCAAGGAAGAAATTATTCAGAGTATGATCACAAGTGGGAATCTGGGATGAAGACAGAAATACCAGAATTCAAAGGTGGGATGCAAGCTGGAGAGTTTTTGGATTGGGTGGCTAACGTTGAAGAAATTTTTGATTTCAAGGAAGTTCCAAAACAACGTAGAGTGAAGTTGGTTGCTACAAGGTTGAGGGGTAGAGCTTTGGCATGGTGGCAGCAAACTAAACTTACTCGTTAACGAATGGGGAAGTCAAAAGTTGAATCTTGGGAGAAGATGAAGAAATTGATGAAAGCAATGTTCTTACCCTACAATTATCAGTCGCTGATGTATCAACGTTTGCAGAATTTGAGGCAGGGCACTAAGACTATTAATGATTATGCAGATGATTTTTATCAGCTTATTGCGAGAAATGATATTATGGAAATGGAAGAGCAGCTGACATCTAGATTCATTGGGGGATTGAGAATGCAGATTCAGGATATGGTTAATATGTTCGATCCAAGATCTGTGGCAGAAGCACATCAAAAGGCGTTGGCTTGGGAGAAACAGGGACGACGAGGAGGTGGTGTGTTTATAAATTCCAATAGTCAAGTGAAGGGTGTAAGTGGGAGTTCTAATGTTTCTAAACCTATCAGTAGACCAGTGGTGAAGGAGGCTGAGAAGGCGAAGGTTAACAATGGTTTCAAATGTTACAATTGTCAGGAATTGGGTCATAAAAGCAATGAGTGTCCAAAGCCAAAGAAGAGAACCATGATTGTGGAAGTTGAGGATGTTGATGAAGATTATTCTAGTCCACTTGAGGAGGATGAATAGGATATTGCGTCAGGAGATGAAGGTTGTAATCTAATGCTGAGGAGATTGTGTTTGACACCGAAACAGGAAGAAGCTAGTTGGTTGAGAAGTAATATCTTTCAGTCGACATGCACTATACTGGGGAAGGTGTGTAAATTTGTGATTGACGCAGGAAGGTGTGACAATATCATTTCAACCGAGGCTGTGACAAAGTTGAAGTTAAAGACAGAGAAACATCTGAATCCATACAAGTTAGCATGGTTGAGAAAAGGAGAAGTGAAAGTGGATAGACGAGTTCGTGTTCCATTCTCTATTGGGAAGAAATACAAAGACGAGATCTGGTGTGATGTGGTAGAGATGGATGTTTGTCATTTACTTTTGGGAAGACCATGGCAGTATGATCGAGCAGTACAACATGACGGTCGGACCAATAGTTACAGTTTTATGTTTGAAGGTACGAAGATTATCCTAGTTCCAAAGAAAAGACCATAAGGAGAAAGTAAGTCAGAAGAGATTGAAGAGCTGAAAACTTTATTATCTCTGAAGGAGTTTGTTAAGGAGGTTGAGGAAGAGCCGGAAGTATTTTTGTTGATTGGGCGAGAGAGTAGTGAAGAGGTTGAAATTCCAGAAGAAGCAAAGCCAGTTTTGAAAGAATTTGAGGATGTATTTCCAGATGAGTTACCAAAGGAGTTACCGCCACTAAGAGACATTCAACATCAAATCGATCTGGTTCCGGGAGCAGTATTGCCACATAGACCACATTATCGAATGAGTCCGAAGGAACATGAAGAGTTGCGGAGGTAGGTAGAGGAATTGCTTGAACAGGGGTGTGTGCAGGAGAGTTTAAGTCCTTGTGCTGTACCAGCTTTATTGGTACCCAAAAAGGATGGAACGTGGAGGATGTGCACAAATAGTAGAGCATTGAATAAGATCACAGTCAGATACAGATTTCCGATGCCGAGGCTTGATGATTTACTGGATCAAATCAGTGGGTCCGTAATCTTTTCTAAGATTGACTTGAAGAGCGGTTATCATCAGATTCGCATTAGGCCAGGGGACGAGTGGAAGACAGAATTCAAGATGAGGGAAGGATTGTATGAATGGCTGGTAATGCCGTTTGGTCTATCGAATGCACCGAGTACATTCATGAGGGTGATGAACCAGATTTTCAAGCCATACATTGGGAAATTTGTGGTGGTTTATTTTGATGATATTCTGATCTACAGTGCTAGTACAGAAGAGCATGTTCAGCATTTGAAGAAGGTGTTAATTATTCTTCGTGAAGAACAATTCTATGCTGCTACAAAGAAGTGTGTTTTTATGGCGAGGAGTGTTTTATTTCTGGGGTATGTTGTGTCGGAAGAAGGAATACAGGTTGACCAAAGTAAAGTCGAAGCTATCAGAGATTGGCCGTAGCCCAAGACGATAACGGAAGTTCGTAGTTTTCACGGGTTGGCTTCATTCTATCGAAGATTCATTCCACACTTTAGTAGTGTGATGGCACCTGTTACAGATTGTATGAAGGGTAAACAGTTTTCATGGTCGGAGGAAGCAGGGGATGCTTTTGGGAGGATCAAGGAGTTACTGACGTCTGCACCAATTCTAGTATTACCAGATTTTCAATTGTTGTTTGAGCTACACACTGATGCGTCAAAGGTTGGGATTGGAGGGGTGTTGAGTCAGAGGGGGCGTCCTATTGCATATTTTAGTGAGAAGTTGTCAGGAGCAAAGATGAGATACAGCACATATGATGTGGAATTCTATGCTGTTGTGCAAGCTATTAAACACTGGAGACATTATCTATTTCAGAAAGAGTTTGTTCTTTACACTGATCATGAAGCATTGAAGCATTTGCAAGGGCAAGACAAGATTTCAGCGAGACATGCATCGTGGATTGCATATCTGCAACAGTTTACTTTTGTTGTTAAACACAAGTCAGGAGTGACGAATCGTGTGGCTGATACTTTGAGTAGAAGGAATCATTTGTTGACTACAATGAAAGTTGAAGTAACGGGGTTTGATGTGTTGCCATAATTATTTGTCGATGATCCATACTTTGCAAAGTTTGTTGATAAAGTCAAGGAGGGGAAGACGGATGAGTTTATGATGGTAGATGGTTTCCTGTTCAAGGGAAGTCGATTGTGTATACCTGATTGTAGTTTGAGAATGAAGATTGTAAAAGAGCTACATGAAGAAGGACATGTTGGGAGAGACCGTACATTACAGTTGATTTCACAGTCTTACTTTTGTCCATCGATGAGGAAAGAGGTGGAGAGGTTCGTGGAGCGTTGTCATATTTGTCAGGTTTTGAAAGGAACTGCGACTAATGCTGGTTTATATATGTCGTTACCTGTACCAGCTAAATCATGGGTTGATGTGAGTATGGACTTTGTGTTGGGGTTGCCGAGAACACAGCGTGGAAACGATTCCATCTATGTGGTGGTTGATCGATTTTCGAAAATGGCACATTTTATTGCTTGTAAGAAGACGGCGGATGCTGTTCATGTTGCTCAGTTGTTTTTCAAAGAGATATATCGACTTCATGGATTGCCAGAATCGATTGTGTCGGACAGGGATACTCGTTTTCTGAGTCATTTTTGGCTAAGTTTGTGGAAGATGGTGGGAACGAAGTTGAATTTTAGCAGCGCTTATCATCCACAAACTGATGGACAAATGGAGGTGGTTAATAGATCGTTGGGGAACTTGTTGAGATGTCTAGTGCAGGACAATCTGAAAAGTTGGGACATGAAGTTATGTCAAGCAGTGTTTTCTCATAATCATGCGGTGAATCGTAGCACAGGTTTCAGTCCATTTCAGATAGTATATTCAAGCTTATCGAAGGGACCGTTGGATTTAACGGTAGTGCCACAATCAAAGAAGACAGTTAAGAAAGCTGCTGATTTTGTTGATGGATTGGCGGAATGTCATAAAATCGTTCAGGAACGATTGGGGAAAGCAAATGAGAAGTATAAACGATCTGCAGATTTGAAACGAAGGAGTGTTGAATTTCATGAAGGTGATTTGGTTTATGCAGTGTTAACAAAAGATCGTTTTCCAGTAGGCGCTTATAACAAATTGAAAGCCAGGAAAATTGGTCCTGTAGAAATCGTCAAACGGATTAATGAAAATGCTTATAAATTAAAGCTGCCGGAGGGTGTGTACACGTCTGACGTATTCAATGTTAAGCATCTCGTACCGTATCTTGGGGATGAGTGTGTTGCAGAGGAGGAGGATGCAAATTCGAGGACGAATTTTTCTCAACCTGAGGAGGATGATGCAGCTCGAGCTACAAAGTTACAAGACATAGGTCGCCCACGACTTAGCTTGAGTCGCCCACGACTTAAGGAAGCAGCTTTGCGACCTAACGAAGAAGTTATAGGTCGTCTACGACCTAAGGAGTCACGTGAGGGGGAGCTACGACTTAACTGGAAATCAGGGGAAGAAGTTATCTCGAGTTGGCGACCTAAGGAAGAAGTTATAAGTCGTCTACGACCTAACGGAATGTTAAGTCGGGTGGAAGTGTTGAGTCGGAGACGACCTAAGGACTGTGGACCTAACAAAGAAGGAGGGCAAGCTGGCAGTTTAGGTCGGACACGATCTAAGGGGAATTCACGACCTAAAGATGCAGGGCAACGTGAAGAAAGCTTAAGTCGTGAACGACTTAACTCGTATGCTTCTATAAGTCGTGAACGACCTAACGTATACAAGCCATTTCCTTCGGGTCGTTCAAGAGATAGGTCGCTGCCAAGTTACGACCTAGGATGTAAAAGCGGGTTACGACCTAACGAGTCAGGAGTTAAGTCGCTGAAGACTGGAGCCGTGGATTCCTATGCCGCCTTAATCTGAGCCGTAGATTTCTTAAGTCGCTGCCGACCTATATGTTAGGTCGTTATTTGTTAAGTCGCTATGTACTATGTGTTGTATTTCTTTAAGTCGTATGTCGTCTGTTTCGTATGTCGTCTGTTTGTGAGTCGTATGTCGTTCTGTACGTAAGACTTGAGTCGTATATTTTTTGGGTCGAGCATTTATAAGTCATAAGTCGTTGACAGGGTGTTGTGATGTAACTGCTGATGTTAGGTCATTACTCTTAAGTCGTAAGTCGGAAAGGGGTTATAAGTCGGAACCGACTTAGGAGATGATGTAATTTCTGTTGAAACGTTGAACGCCTATAAATAGGCCGAGTGTCACACTTGTAATAGGTTGTTGATTTTTGAATAAAATTCTTGTTTGATTGCTTTGTGCTTTCAATTTAAATTGGTAGTTGAGTGTAATCTCCTATCTCCTCTTTCGGATAATCGAGTGCGCTCGATTCAACGATTGTAGAAGCCGATTCGCGGAATCAAGTGCGCTTGATCAACGCTCGAAGAATTGAAGATCTTTGAACCCGGTATCGTGCGCGATCAACGAGTTCGGGATAGCTAGAATTCGGTATCTTCGGATCAACGAATTCGGGCATTTCAGTATTCATCAACTCTTGCTACTTTCATCGATCTACATTGTTTTGATTAATCCGCTGCGTCATTTACTGATGGAAAATAATGTGGCCATGGCGCCACTCCTGAATATTTATGGGCACTCTCTTGCAACGACATTATCATATAGGCATGTGATACATCATATATGTATAGCTGATACGTCACGTGTTATTTTATATGACTGTTTTCAACATTAAATGGTTCTAAATTTTAATGTGCTGTTGATCTCTTTTACGAGCAACTTGTTTGTAAGGTAAAAGAAAAAATTAAAATATATTTGTGACAATATACCAATGTAGATATCATCACGAATGTAGTTAGTATAGTTTTAAAGTAAAAAACAGCCTATTTGTGCAAATCAAACGGCTATGGTGAAAACAAAGATGAACTCCTATAGTGAAAATACATCTCATTTGATCAGAAATGCCGAAAAATACAGCTCGTTTGGAAGGTAACAAAACTGTTGCAATAAAGATTACAACTTGTCAAATGGTCCTATCAATGCCTTGATAAACGTCAGTAATGGTGAACCGTGTTTTGTCTAAAAAACTCTAAAAGGATATAAATTGTCTTTACAAGCTTCCTTTCACGTTATTTGTTGGACCAATATGTTAGGGCATCTTGTCTACCAAATTTTGTTTAATATGGACAAAAATAGAAATAGAGACAAAGCAGGGATACATACCATATTTTTCAGGAGCACAAGTTAATGAAAACCCTTATCATTTTCTTTAGAAAAAAGAACAGGTTAAAGTACATGAGTAAAGATGAAAACCTTTAGTAAATATGCAATACATATGAGTAACAATTTTCTCCAACCAGCAAAATACTTGATGATGAAAGGGATACATAAATAAAACTTAACTGGCAGCTTCTCAAAAAGAGAGGCGTTATCATTTTATAATAATTATTGAAAAATGACACTAACATGATGGATAGACCCAGCTTCAAAATCCTCGAATGGAGAAGGTGGAAGAGGTAGAATCTTGTGAACGATAAGGAAGTGCACGTAGGAGGAGAAGTATGGGGATGAAAAGTAGCATAAAGTGGGGTCTTAGGTTGAGCAACACGAACAGCACCGACGAATTGAAGTCGTCACTTAACTCATAGTCATACCCTCCCTTGTCCAGGTTGTTGGCATCTGATGTTAAAGAGCATTTCGAAACAGCAAATGTGGCATCATTTGGTGTGGTTCCAAAGGCAAAGAGGCAAACGCGCAAGGAAGGACCAGCGAAGACACTAAGATATTAGGAGGATGAAAGGTGGTGCAAAAAAGATGAGATGGCCAAAAAGATTGAATCAACTTTAGGAATGCATTGTGTCACACAAGGTTCTAAATACCGGCCGGCACGCCGGAATTCCGGCCATTCCGGTCCGGTTCCGACGATGACCGGATCGAAAATGCCATAAAATTCCATTTCGTTCTGTAGTTAAGAGAAAACCGTCAAAAGTTAAGGGTCCGTTTGGTTTGTTGTTTTTAGTTTTGTATTTTGGTCTAAACAAAAGTGCGCATTTCTTATGCATTGTTGGAAAACACACAATTTTGAAAAATGAAATTAACATAGAAAATAGAAAACAAGTTTATTTGATTTTTCGTGTTTTGAGACATAACTAAAGGACGGAAAACAATTCCTCCCCTCCATTTCCCGTCCATCGTTGTAATGGCTAAGAATTGTAAAAAATATTCTCATTTTTTCTTATATTTTGTAGTGTATGTTGAAAACATAAAATACAAAACTTAAAACGAAACCAAACGGGCCCTAAAATTTTTACTTGGTGTAAATGTTTTTTCAACACAATCATTCAGGCACATGAGAGAAAAGACAGAATCTTATGCTTCCTCTCAATCAATTCAAAGTTTGGATTTTCAGCAAAACCCATATTTGAAACAGAAATATCATGTGAAATCGAATCAAAATTATGCTATAAAATCATACGAAAGCTGGAAAAATATCATCAGAAACAAAAAAAAATACTAATCGTTTTTCTTCTTCTTCGATTTCTTCATTGTATTCTTCTTCAAAGCAGCTAAGATCGTCTTCAGTACTCTCGTTTAGCAGGCGCCAGTGGAAGCTTTTTAAATTCTTCTATCATCGATTTAGGGTAGGGTTTCTTTTTGGGTTTCTCGTCGTCGATTTGAGTGTCAGAGAGAAACGAGAGCGTTGAAAGAGTGAAGCAGTAAAGGTTTGCTTTATTTGTTTAAATGGACCGGGTATTGGGTATGGGTTGATTGGGTTATGTTTTCGGGTGAATTTGAATAATGCTTGTTTTAGTTTGTATAAAAATATAATGATATTAAGGAATTTAGAAATGACATTATTATTTTTTCCCTCTTTCGTCTATTTCGTCTATAATGATATTAAGGAATTAGAAATGACATTATTATGTAAAAAAAATATTGGTTACTTTAATTTGATAATTGAACAACTATGAATGGAAGTTCTATAATGCAAATAATATATTGTTTAGTTTTCATTAAAATGTTTTAGTGTTAAGTAATTAAATATTAAATTATTTTGTTTCTTATTTAGGTGGCTGATTATGGTAAATCGTGATATCGTTTGGAATTATTGTACGGCGGTTATTGGTGAAAAAAGAAAAAAATGTAATTATTGTCACAAAATAATTTCTAGTGGTGGTATAACACGTATGAAAGAACATTTAGCAGGACAAACAGGCGACGTGGCAGTATGTCCGACTGTTCCCAAAGAAGTCGAGAAAATTATACGAGAACCTCTGAATAAAAAGAGAAGTGAGTGAAATCAACGGAAGCTCGAAAAACAACGTGTGCAAGAAGAGCTAATGAGCATGCCCGAACAAGAAAATGACGATACCGACAGTGATGGAGGTGAAGATGACAGAGAGCTTCGATGCGCCTTGCAAAAAAGTAAAGAAAGTTATATGAACTCAGGTGTAGGATCTAGTGAAACAGGTATACGATCTAGCGGACTAAAGCGCAATGACCATTCTAAATCAATCAGAATAGATGACGATTTAGCAACACGGGCAGTTGGAAGGATTGATCCCTATGTACAAAAACGAGGAGGTAGAACTCAACCTTCTATTAGAACTGCAATAAAAGGCATTAAAGATGCCAAAAAACACATAGGTTGTGCAATATCAAAATTTTTTTACTTTAATCATATATCACACAATGCTGCTAATAATCCTTACTATGAAACTATGGTAGAGGCCATTCAAGAAGCTGGTCCTGGAATTAAAGGACCCACAGCACATGAATTATCAAAAACATATTTAGATTTACAGTGCACTGAAATCAAACAACACATCGACACTTACTCCAACTTTTGGGATGAGTATGGTTGTACGTTGATGTGCGACGGTTGGAGCATACAAAATAGAAGAAAAAACATAAATTTTCTTGTGTATTCTACCCAAGGAACTGTCTTTCTTAAATCTGTAGATGCTACCGACAAATTTCAAAGTGCTGAGTATATTTGTGGTCTAATGGATAATGTTGTTAATTTTATTGGAGAAGATAGAATTGTACAAATAGTAACTGACAATGGAGCAAATTACAAAGCTACTGGCCAACTACTGATGGAAAAAAGAAGGAAACTATATTGGACACCATGCGTAGCACATTGTATCGATTTGATTCTTGAAGATATTTCAAAAGAAATCGAGGTAAAATCGATTATTTTAAATTGTCAATCAATAACATGATTCATATACAATCATGGTTGGTTGCTTACCATAATGAGAAAAGAAACCAATAATAAAGAACTGATTCGGGCAGCAGTAACCAGGTTTGCTACTCACTTTATTGCATTGGAATCCATATACACACATAAAGAGAATCTAAGAAGAATGATTTCTTCGAGGGAGTGGAGCGCAAAGATTCCTAAACTCGGTCCTAAAAATAAAAAAACTGCAATTCTTATCTATAATTTGATTCACAGTGATAAATTTTGGGACAACGTTGCTGTTATTATTCTCGTATTTGGTCCACTTGTAAAAGTTTTAAGAATGGTGGACAATGATGATAAAGCAGAGATGGGATATCTATATGAAGCAATTGATCGAGCGAAGGAATCAATTAAGAAAAATGTTGGTGTAAGACAGTGTCAAAAGTGGTGGAATATAATCGATAAAAGATGGGAAAGACAATTGCATCGACCTATTCATGCAGTAGGTAATTTTTTTTAATTATTGCACAATTATAAAAGTACATATCATGTCAATATTTCTTTGAACTATGAAATTGTTTTAGGTTATTTTCTTAATCCTCATATACAATACGGAGATAATGCAACAAACGATGATGAGGTTTTAAATGGATGGACAAATGTTCTTGGAAAAATGGTACCTGATATTGCTATGCAAATTGAAATTTCAAAAGAGGTAATAAACAAATTATTAAACTACTCATGATTCTTGCTATTATGTTTAGCGCAAAGAATAACTTGGTTTATTATGAATGATTCGTAGGTTGAAAATATAGAATGAAACTTGATGTATTTGGTTCTGCAAAAGCAAAACGTGTAGTTAAGTCGTGTCTTCCAGCTATGTGGTGGTCAATAATTGGTAGGGAAGCTGCTCCAAATTTAACACACATAGCTATGCGTATTCTTAGCCAAACAGTTTTTTCTTTAAATTGTGAAAGAAATTGGACAACATTTGCAATGATTCACACGAAGTTAAGAAAGAGAATAAAAATGGAGAACTCAGAAAAACTGATATTCGTACATTATAATATGCGATTAAGAGTACGACATGCTAAACGCCAACAAACAACCGACCAACTTATTGATTTAGATTATATCCTTCATGAGGAGGATCCACTTGCAGAATGGACTAGAGAATCTGACACTACTTGATAATGCAAGCGATAATCCTTGGTCGGACAATGATAATGTATCTGCAGAAAATACTGAAAATGATAGTTCATCAAATGATGATTCAGGTAATGCTGGTGGTGACGGTATTGGTTCTAGTGGTTATGGCGTTGATTCCACTTTTGATGATTCTCAAAGACATATCCAAAATTATGAAGCAGATGACTATAGTCGATGAAGAGATAGAAATTTGAACGTTGTACATGAAGATCAAGGGGATTATGATGGCAGATATACTTCTAACAATGTCCCGAGTTTTAGGTATTCTACGTCTGACTATACCGAAGGTTATTCGTATTGTGGATTAAATCAACCATATGCTGCTGAGCAATCAAGTAGCCAAGATGAACCATCACCCTTTGATAATATGATGACGACATTTTTAAGTTCGGATCAGGTACAGCAGTATGCTTTTCCAGCATATTATAATCCGACACAAGATGATGAGAGCGATGGACAAAATTTATATGATGCTCAGAGAAATAGCTTTTGGTATTAAATTTTTATGTTGTATGTTTTGTAACTTCTATGTCACTTGAATAATTTAGTGTAATTGACTATCAGTATTATATACATATTTGCGTATTTATAACAAAAATGTATCGGAATTCACAAACCGGATTTAAAACGGAATTTCCGGAAATCCCGAAATGGGACCGAAATTTTGAATTTTTCATATGACCGGAACGGAAACGGAAACCGGAACTCCGAACCACTGTCACATCAAAATTTGGTCTAACACCTCGTCTACAAGGTCGTGCAGAAGTGACGATCCGAAATGTGATTGTTGATATGTCTGAAATGTGATTGTTGATATGTCTGAAATGTGATTGTTGATATGGTTTGTATGTGGATTATGGCATCTTAATCGTTTGAGTATAGTTCAACCTATTCAAATCTCATATTAATACATGATAAAGTAGCAAAATTGATTTAAAAAAGAAAAGAACACAAGACTATGGTAGTTCAATTATGTCTACATCCATTTTAATAGATTCTTATTGTTGTTTTTCACTAGTTACCAATAATTTAAATTATGAAAATCGATATCAAAGGCATATAAGAGATAGAAATCTGATAGAGTCTCCAAGAAGTGAAATTAGAATCAATCCCTTTTTTGTCATGTTCCTCTATATTTATAGGTATAGAGAGGGATTTTCAAGGCCTTGATTCGCTTGGAATATCTCCAAGAATTCAACCAAGAAAGATCCAATAAAGATGCACAAAAAAAAAGCAAGAAAATGGTGCTAAGTTGACTCATCTCGTAATATTTGGAGCTTTTCGACCGGTACCGACCGATGTCTACTTAGTACATGTTGACTAAATTTCTAGTAAACCTCGAAATATTAAATAAATAATTATTTATCTAATTAATCTGATTAGTTAAATATTAAATAATTTTCGAAAATTATAAATTTATGTTTAATACCATTTTGAAATATATTTTTATAACTTTTATAAAATTTCATTTTATATTTTAAATTTAAATTTAAAATTTAAAATATATTTTAAAATTTAAAATTTCAACTTGAAAATTAGTTTAAGGTCCAAAAACTCTAGGCCTTACATCTGGACCACCCATTTGCACTTACCCCACCCATTGGGCCAGGCTAGTAGCTATGGAAGGGAGAATCCTTGATTATTCAGCCCAGCGCCTAGACATTATCTTTTAGACACCCATTGGATAAGTAAGTTTATTGCTAGGTCATATGTTGACCAATTAAACTACGTCGATACCATTTAGGATCTAATACCATTGAAATAACGGTCCATTACATAGTGGGTGACACGGATAGATTTCAAAAAAATTCTCTATTTGGATCAAAGTGGGCCTATGATGTCTAATGGGTTTCACTAGATCCAATCTAGTTGTTATTAATAAAATTATATTTTATTAATATTTTCTTATTCTTAATTAATTAAATCTATGTTAATTAATTATGAAATTTGAAAAGGTATGAATACATCAAATATATTCATATTTTAAAAGGTGTGGCAAATATGTGAAACATAAAGTGGGTATAGTTGTTGGAATTTAGGATGGAAACAAACATGAAATTAGATCTAGATATAATCACGTCAAGATCTAAAAGGAAAGAGATAATGTGGGCACCATTGATTGGTTACACCTTTCCTCTTTTGCAAGCATTTAATTGATACTGCACCTAATCAATATACAGTGGATGGTATGTGTAACAAGTCTAATTTTAACAAACATTATTTAAGATATTTAATTAGATAAATAAAATAAAATAATGTAAAATGATAAGGAGATTAAGATTTGATAGTAATATGGATTGAGCCATAATTAATGAGCTAACAAGGCTGATTAGAACATTAATAAGAAGGAGGATATAGTAGGAGGGTAAAATAGGAAAAAGCACATTTTCGTATCATAAACCTTCCTATTCTCATTTCCCCCTCACTTCATTCATCCAAACGAAAACTAAAAGACTTTAGGCTGACCATTAATAAGGGATTCTAGAAAGAAAAGCTAGGAATCAAGAGTAAAGCTTAGGGAAGTCCAATCAACACTCAAATCTCAACCTTCTTTAACCATTCAAGGTGAATAATGGTTATGTATCTCAAGTTGTAATTACTATTTTCAATTTAAGTATAAAATCGAATCTTTTGATGTTGTTATGCCATGTTTTAATTGTTCGATGATATATGCCTATTGATGAATAATTGGATTTATTTATGAAATTAGTTAATATGTTTAAGTGTGAAAACCTATCATATGAAACCTAAATGACTTGATTTTTTGATATGACGTTAGAAAAATTATTTTAGAAGTAGATTTTAAATTTCATAATTTTCCAAGCAAGTATGAATTTATTATGATTTTTCTAAGTGGAGAAAATGAGTTATCTTACGTCTTAATTGTTATTAATAATTAAGTAAAGTTTTTGGCCCCGGAAATATTATATGTTAAGGAAAATAATAAATCTGATTTATTATGATTTTTGGGGATTATTCCCAAGTGTTTAAGAAAGATTAATAATTTATTAAGCTAAAGGGCTTAATTGTAATATTAAGATATTAAATATAAATTGTTAGTTTACAAAATGTTTTGGGAATGAAATTTTGATCTAAGGCTGTTTTTTGAAAAGGATTCGATAAAGATTATTATTATCCAATGAGATTTTGACAAACAATTGGAATTGTTGGAAAAGAACTTACTTTTATTAGCAAAATTACAGTTTTAATGATAATTACAACTATGTCATGCTGGCAAGGCCGATGATGCACTTAACCGTGCCGCATATTTGGTCTTCAACGTTAATCATGGGCAATGCATAGGATGTCAACTTCAGTTGGTATGGAATGGATGTACCTTGGCTGAAGTATGAAGCATAGCACCGTGTGTTTTCACGTCGGCTAGAACCGTGTTGCGTTTTGTCAACTACGCCGCTTATTTTTAACAACAACTCCTAAAGGCAGTGATGCTGCATCTTTTAACTTCGACTATAACCGTGTCGCATTTTATCATCTCGACTTTATTCCTTGCCGCCTTTGTTCCTTGTTGCATGTTTTCGAAAAAGGCTATGATGCCACTTATTTTAACTTCGATTCTAATGATGCCACGTTTCTCGGTAATGGCCATAGTGCTGCCGCCTATTTTTCTTAAGGCATGGACGCCGAGATTCATCAGTGTTGCCACTCATCTTTAAGGCTTTGAACTATGCAGACTAACACAATGTCACTTATAGTCGGCAACCTATATATGCTAAGTGAACTATTTTGGGCTCTATGACCTTATACTTTATTAATTAAGGGTTTTAAATTGATTTTCGATATTGAAGAGGGGCGATGACCCTTAGAGGTGAAATTGACGCCGAGCTTTATCAATATAATAGGTTTTATTGTTTTGACCATATAGCCTATGGTTTTGAGATGCGACAACCTCTAAGTGATATCGACATTCATCAATATTATTTATAAAATCATATATCATGGCATAAATATTTTGGATAATGTAAAGGGATATATCTTACTTGTTTTAAAGTATGATTTCAAGGGTTAAATCATTTATAAAGAATTATGTTTTCAAGGAAAAAAGGGCATTTCGCCTAGAATTTTACTAAAGAGATTATTATTCTTATCACCTTTAGATAAATTGTAATAGGATGAATTGACTCAGACATTAGAAAACCAGATGTGACTGGTGTAGGATAGCTCCCTATACTTCAACTGTTAGCCTCTAGCTAATATAAGTCCAAAATTCCAATGTGCAGGACTTTGTCACGGGTAAGACTAAAAGTAGGTTTACATACAGAAAGAAATATATAAAGATGGGATAGGTTATTGGTGAGCCCGTAAAACCATTAGGATCAGAGTGACCCTATGAATAGTAAGTTTCAGACAGACTGTCTAGTTGTCTTTTAATAGTATATTGGAAAATTTGATATATCTGGTAGGCCCGAGTGAGCCATAGGTTTGTAGTTACCCCGAGAAAACTAAAATGTTAGAATAGATAGTCCATTGGTTTAGACAGATTAGTCATGATTACCTATGTTGCGTGCATGCATGATATTGTTTCTATTGTCTATTTCAACCGTTGTGGTCATAGGAGTTTGATTTGCGAAAGAAATATTTTAAAAGGTATTAGTGAGGGAAAAACCCATTTCATAGAAATACAAATGATAGAAACTCTATCAGCCATAAAATCTAATATAAATAGTAATGTCCGTCTATGTCTGTTCGAGTCCATGGTCGAAAAATGCATGTTCGTCCTTTTTTATTTAGGATACGAACTAGAGCATCAAAATTTGTACAAGCAAAAGTCTCGTTGATCCGTGTTTGATATGATTTTAATTAGAAAAGAAGATGAACACATCTCCGTCCAATTCACTGATTTACATCACTATTCATCATAATAGTTACTAATAATACAATTGATTCTTCAACGAGGTCTTGGAGATTAGACGTTATATATATTTTGCAGTAAAATCGGACTAAAAGAGACAATATGTCAAATTTGGTGGCTTCGGTTTCATATTCAGCAACAATCAATGCTGTTGCATACTCAGTTTTGGTTGCGTCATTTGCTACTATGTTTTGCTATGCTGCACTTTTAATGTTTTATTTTCATAGTTATATTGAGACGAGCACAATGATTTATCATTTATGTACTTGTATACCATACGATAAAACATGCTTTTGTGCAGAGCGTGTCATTTATATTTGTACTGTTTTGTACGTTCTTATTACAATAAAGCTACGGATACTCTTGCAAGACCCTTCATAGAGGCAGGATTTTTTTGCTTCTCTCGTCTGTTACCTTCAATCCTTTATTGTATTTCGGTTACGCTTACGGATCTCTAGTCATACTTTCTGACTTATTCAGAGTGACTTGCTCTATTAGCTGCTCTTCGGGTCTTTGCTCATACTTTATGATCTACATGTTTTGCTTGAAACCCTTAGCACTCTTTGGATTCAGTTAGTAGTTGATTTTATCATTTGCTCCGCTCTCATTTATACTTTTGGGTACTTTTACAAGGCATTAGGTTTTGGGGAGGGTTTTTTTATCTGTAAGGGATTTTTTTCTACATGTGAGGCTTGTGACAGCTCCATTTTAGGGGCATTTTACCAGAAGGACAAACTTTGCAGTCCAATTAGTTTCTAGGACATACATTCAAAGAAATTACTTTAAAGGCCAAAGTCAGCAGAATAATTACTTTCAAGGACAAAGTCAGCAGTCCAATTACTTTCAAGGACATAATTTCATAGGTTTTAGGCCCTAGAAACTAATTATTTTATGTTTTTTCCTTGAAAGTAATTATTTCAGTTGTGTGTCCTACAAACTAATTACACTTGCTAAAGAAGCCCTTGTGGCTAATTTCCACTCCATTTTAAGTGTAGAATAAAATTATATGAGTGTTCTACTCCTACGGAGGATCACTTATTTTTCTTAAACAAAATATTCAAACATTTTAAATATTAAAATTCGAGTGGATTTTGCTAAAGCGTAGTAGTGGATGGGGTTTAGTTCCTTATAGATCATCTAGGTGAAAGTTTAATTTCTATTCTTTTTAAGCAACACCCTTAAGAAATGATATATTTCATACGTTTTATCTATTCATCATCACTGTACTAAGACATCTAGAGCTTGGTCTTTGGTCAACGCTCTAGTAATTTCCATAGTTAATTGCAAAATCAAAACTTACAAGTCATTCGATTTAGTTCAATGACATTTATTGACTAACTGTATCACTCTAGCCCAAAACTTTTAACTTATAATTTATTATTAATTAGTGAAACTAATTCTATGTCGAGTGAGTAACTTCTCCACCGTATAGTGTTTCACTTCATATGTTTAACTAATACCTAATCATAACCTTAACACGATTCTAATTTCCATGTGATTGCTCATAATCAAAGTAAAGTATTATTCATATAAGGTTCGCGGTGTTCTCAAGTCGAAAGACTATTACCCATCATCATGAGTAAATCATCACCAACCTTAACGAGAGCATTACATACACTAGTCTCAACAGATATATCAATATCTTATTCTCGATAAATATTGACTAGAAATATTTAAGGATAAGTATTTATCCATATGACCCAATATGTATAGTTACGAATACATTCGCAACTATGATCAATAAAATAGTTTTAATTAATTTCTTATATTTTGAATAAGATTCTTTTACAAGAGTTAAGATTGCATAATAAACTACATAATTTTCTAGGGCACCCACTTAACTCTATTAGTGCTTACTCGATAGTTTATAGATTGGCGGACGATAGGGATAAGGGAGAGCTGATTGGTGAATCCATGAATATAATAGCCGATAATGAGCAATTTCCAATATGAATTTATGTTCAAGAAGCCGACTATAGCATATTAAAGTAATTATTTATGTGCTAAATAAATTTGAGATGACCTTTGGAATTTATCATGATAATTTCTAAATGTGATATTTCTGAATCGGCAAAATGTAAGCTAATAAATTTAAGGTCGCTAAGGAATTGGATTTAATTCATTTACTATGTTCAAAATATGAAAATTTGATCTTATACGACTATTTGTAACCATCATATGCATGTGTATGCTTTACTTTTCATGATGTGATGTAACTAATTTTTGATGATGTATGAACCCTATCGAATAATCTATGCTCGCTTGTGATGACCACTTATGATATGTGATAAATGTACATAACTTATGAATGTTATATAAGTGGGTATAATTAGGATTTACTCTTGAGTGAGTAGTATTGCACTCGAGAGATCTAAAGTAGAATGTAATACCAATTATAACGAGAAAACTTTAATATAGAATCAACAGGGTTTTGGAATTAGGAGAGCTTAATAAGCTATTGGCAGGAAAGTGGTTCTTGGTAGGAGCTATAATCCAGGTTGTGCATGATTGTGCAACCAACTCCTAAGTGCGTTAGTGTGACCCAGGATGATGTAATTACCGTAACTGTGCTTCATGAGAACTAAAAGAAGGATAGTAACCTAGAGTGAGGTTAACTATAATGAATGAATTGATGAAATCAAATGATACTTTAGTCTGGTGACTAGATGACATTAGAGAAATGAATATATAGTGATGTATGATTGAACTTTGGGATGAATGTTAGCGTAGAACATTTTATTAACTTGTAAGTTAAATTTTTAGTACCCCATTTGACCTTTTTTGTGACGCCCCACCTCTATACCCACGTTAGCCAAGAACACTACGGTGTAATGTTGTCAACTAGCACGGAGAATAAGGCTGTTGAGGAGCGACTCTCCGTGTAATTGCTTTGTGTGAGCACCGGTATGTCAGATAGTAAAACATGCATTTTTATTTAAGGAGGAAATCCGACATACCGATACAAACTCAAAGCTACTACACAGTGGCTCTAATAGTTTAGGACAATAAATATAATAATAACACAGATAATATAAATGCGGAACATAGAAAAAACAAAAAGTCTCATATATATAATAACTGATGTCAGTTACAATACATTTGACATAATACATATGATACAACTACAACTGTCGACTCTAGAAGTTATATATACAAGTACATTATCGACTAATATACATGAATACATATCAACCTAAACCAATACACTGACTACTACAAAAAGACGAAGACCACTTCAAAAGATATGAAAAGTCTTCATAGCTCAAACGGCAACCCAAAGCAAGAAATCTACAACCTGAAATAACTCGGGTCTGACCCGAGTATTAAATTCAAAAGAAAATAGTACACGGGTCAGTCTAATTCAAACTCAGTTATTAATGCACAGAAGCAGTAATAATCAAATAACAATATAGACGACGGTCACAGAAATCTCGTATATCCGACTCCTCGATAAGAGAATCGGAAAACAGCAGATATAACACTAAACAGTGTTAATCAACATATCAGCAAATCCAAATCCAATTATTAAATAAATAATTAGAAAATCTCAAAAATGGTTACATCAAACCAAACTCGGTGTGGCTGCAGTACACGCACGCGTGCACTGCCTCGCCACTACAGTACGTGAAATCATCACAACAGTGAATACTAACCGCAATCAAAACTGCAGAGATCAAAGTGAAACCCAAGCCAACAAAACCGTGTAAACAACACAAATCTAATTATCGATACGATAATTAGAAAACATATAATCTAATTATCTAAAAGATAATTAGATATCAACAAAATCATCAGCTTAAACCAAATCAGAATACAACTCAAAATATTTAATTGAACCAACGAAACAATTTAACAATCGAAATATCAATTAAATCTGTCAATTCTGCTAGGGCTGCAGTACATGCACGCGTGCACTGCCTCGCCACTACAATAATGCTAGTGAAACACAAACCAAAAGAGTGGCATAAACAAAGATATAACATGAATGCACTGTAAAACTTATCAGCGTAAGCTCCAAAAGTATACATATGAAGATTACACTGCAACAGGTCGGGAAACAAGCATATGCAACAACAACAAGTGCTGTACACATGAATGCAACTACCCTCGAAAACC
Organism: Allium fistulosum; assembly: GCA_030737815.1. NCBI lineage: Eukaryota > Viridiplantae > Streptophyta > Magnoliopsida > Asparagales > Amaryllidaceae > Allium > Allium fistulosum. The sequence goes on from CM060906.1 coordinate 48,712,554, forward strand.
AGTGAACGACCAAACTACAAGCTACAGATATCAGTGCACATGATCTGGCAACCAAAATATACAAGACAAATAAAGAGCAACAACAATGATGAACCAGTGCCAACGTCGAACAACTCAAACCAGAAAATATGGCACAAAAGCACAATCATCGGTACAGTCAAGTAAATGAACGAGGTCAAGTTCAACAGCAGTTTTCAAGTGACACAAGTCAACAATGTGCCAAGCAAAAATCAATGCCGTGGCCAACTAATAACCAAAGTCCACCGAATACAGTTCAGTATCTAAACAATGATGACCAAAAAACAAATCCACCAATATATGCATACACACATACTTATGTACATATGCACATATATACAGAACTTATAAACCAAATGGCACAGACATATGCAAATGTACCAGACTCAAATGCATTCAAGCATGTGCAGACATGCTATCAAACACAATCAACTAAACAAGCAGCATGTACACATAAGTGCAGCAGTGCAATCAAGTGCACACTGAACAAACCAGGTCAAAAGTGCACCAGAAAGACAAAACAGCAAATGGAACTGCCAATATAATTGAATACAATGAAACAGAGATGTGCGCAGGGAACACAGGTCAGGTAAGCAACCCAAACAAGTGCAGACTCAAGTGATACAATTTCGAACAAATCCAAAGCCGAGACAGTGATCAAAAAAATAAAGGCAAGGCAAAAGTCGAACAGTAAGGACAAGTCAGAAATCATCAACATCAACCAACTCGAACTGTCGAAATAAAGGAATTAACGAGTGAATTAAGATGTGAGTGAAAAATCACTCACTAGTTCAACAAACAACATAACAAATGTCAGCCACAATATCAGTTTTGAACAAAGATAATTGCAATGCAAATTCGACTATACATGTATACACACATATAACTGTATATATGAACACATATGAAGTCTCACAAAATAATTAAGCAATGAATTGTGAAATCTAAACAAAGGCGATTTCAAACCACAGTTCAACGCAATACCAAAGTCACAGTCGAAATGAGTTCGAAAATCATGGGACTGCGGTTTCAAATCAAGACGGTGTCACGCCCAAAATACCAACAACTATTTAAAGCAGTGGTGGTCGCGAGATAGCCAAGGGCGAACAAAAACAACATCTTCAAACTCAAATCAAAATCATCAAAGCCGCAAATCAAAAATGAAATCGAACAATTCAAATTTAATCGAAGTCATGTTAACAGTAACGAAATTATACGAATTGAAAAGGTCAGAAGAACCATTAAACTCGAATTAGATGTGAGTGAAAGTTTCACTCACCTTTGTCTGACGCGAATCTGAAGGAGCCATGTTCGAAGACGTCGATCGACAAGCTCACTCGATCGAACTACTTAAAGCCGGCCTCTTCGATTTACCCCAACCCTAATTGGAGACGAATGAAAAACATTGAGCCGCCACCATTTTTCTTCGTTCGATTTATTTTGTTTAGGGTTTCGAATGGAAAAATGGAGGGGTCGGGTTTTGCCAAAAGAAAACGAAGAGGGGAACCGGTTATACCCTTCAACACTTATCACAACATCACAAAGAAAAAGGTATGGGCCAATATTATAAAGCCCATAAATTCTTAAACAAATTTTTAAAAGAATTTACCCGATTAAAACTTTAAATAGCAATTTGCCAACCATATTAATCGTCTAACGACGATTATAAATTTTCACAAAATCCCGGGTTGTTACATTTTTTGTGATAAATTATGTGTTCTAATGATGTGTTTATGCTATGACAGCTAGAGGAAAATCGGTTCTGTTCTACGGTGTGGTCTCTACATACATACATACGTATGTAGAGACCACACCTATGTATGTATGTATGTATGTGTGTGTATGTATTAAAATTACTAATATTATTCACACCGGACTATTGTTTGATCTGATGTCTATTATTATTTTTCACATGATCTCACAGGTGCTTACTTAAACAGGTTGAGTTTATGGTTATCAGGTTAGACATGTTACTTTTGGATTAGCGAATAAAGAAGCCAAAGACGAAGACTTTTAGTTATCTATAATGTTTTTTATGTTCATTGTGTACTTATCCAATATATATATATATATATATATATATATATATATATATATATATATATATATATATATATGCTAAGAAAGACAGAATGTTGCACAAACAAATGAAATGCTATATGTAGTTACATTTAACTTGGATATCTAATATACACCTCATTTTAAAAAAAAATTACAAACATGCAAGAAAAACTGAAATTAATGCAAGATAAAATTAAAACATAACATAATTTCCACTTAACAAAATGCTATTTTAAATAATGCTATGGGTTGTTCTTTCACTAAATTGAACAAGATCTCCATTATTCATCCATACCTCCCACTCCATCACCATTTCTGTCGCACCTCCAACCCATTCCACCACCATTTCTGTCGAACCTCCACCAATGATACGTGCAGCAGCTCCAAGAGCATCCCGGCGCACCACCACCACTCATTCTTGCATAACACTCTTCAACTACAGAAAAATACCTGAGCAAATTTTTGAAGAATAAAAAAGTAAACAACGCCTCACCAATTTTTTGATGATTATTATAATATGAATAGAAACTGAATATACAGTAAACAGCTGCTGATGCATACCCAAAACACCATACGGATACTGCTAGAACAGTTTTATCTATTGATATGAATATTACAATTAATTGATCAAGAATTTAAAATAGAATACACAAATGAATAATATTACACACTTTCCTACATCCAACACTCTGGTAGTGAAGTTCTCTAACTGAAACAGGGCGTATTTTAGGATATTGGAAGAAAAATAAAATGAATTAAATAGCTGTTGTCTAATAGAATTTCCATGATACAAAATTACAAAGAGCCGTAACAAATTTCAAGAATTTGAATCTTGTAAATATATGTTTCGATTCCCACTTCTGTGTCGTGATAGGATGGAGTAGTAATATACAGTAGCATTAGTATCGCGTGCTCTAAAATGCTCATGTCAATAAGGTTTTGTACTCTATTTGTGTTCTCTTTTTAGTTGCACTTTAAGTTTTTTACCACCTAACTGAAAACCATTCATTGCATTGATAGCAGCTTGGGCAGACAGAGGCGAGTCATAGCTTACAAAACCTGAAGAAGAAGAAGAAAAAAAAGGCAATTATAACATATACTGTGATAAGCTGCTTTCTTGCTTTTTGAAAGCCAAAACCAATTCATTTTGGCTTTCAAAAACCAAAAAGTAACTTATGTAGGTCTATCCAAACGGAGAGTAAAAGATATAGCGTTTACGACTTACCAAAGCACTTGCTAACACCAGTTGATTTGTCAATGAATACCTTTGCACTCAATACCCTGCCAAACCCTTGAAAAGCACTTGACAATTCCATATCTCCAAATTCTTGTGGGATATGATATATGAATAAATTAGCTCCAGGCGGGCCTGTTAAAATATCTTTAGTAATAGCTATAATTGATTTAACAGTATTTTGTTTGATCGTGAATTCCCAAAAATGTCATTGTATGCAAACAAGAGAACCACAAAATTAAACATATTTTCAAATGGAATTGAATTAAATTATATATAAACAAGTCTACATGTTTGAATTCCGATATTAAGAACCACCAACTCAAGTGGCAAGTAATATGACGATGTAGGCTGAGGTTCCAGAGGTCAAGGGTTCGAACACCCAAAACATCAAAATGTGTATTCTGCTTGAATAAAGTACCCCCCCCCCCCCCCCCTTAGTATCAAAAAAAGTTCGAATCCTAATATCATTTATTTAAATAATTTTCAGTTTATGTAAAATTGAAATTCAATAATTAAAGATCATTATATAAGAGAATTTTTCTATGTATGTGCATCGCACTTGCCAAGAAATCTTGTAATAATTAATATGAGCATAAGCCATATCCTTGACTTCATATGGACACTCAGGTTAAATTGATTTTAAAGCTAAAAATCACAATTAAATTGAAACCAATAGGAAAAAAAAGTGTTACCATGACAGTTTCAACTTGATTTCAAATCTGACGACCCTAGGTCTTGTTATGACTGAATTAGGTCGATAATAAGAAATTCCACCCATTTAACCTAACTTTGGTAATTGTTTAGGAAAAAAAAAATTACTAACCTTCTATTTGACAACCGCTTGTATTATTGCCTGAAGGTACAGCATTGTTACTGTTCAAAGTTGTAGGATGAAGTAACCCTTGAGAATTGCCTAAAGGTCTCGGACTTAACATACCCCCCGGATATGCTAATGGATATTGAAGACCTGGAACACCAGAATATGATGACCCAACATAGCCAGCGGACTGCAATCCAGACAGATTTCTAGGTGATACTTCAGGACTGCCTCCTCTTACTCCATTTCCTTGGCTTGATTGAGGAATCATGTTTTGAAGTGAAGCTTGATTTAAAGGATATTGCATAAGTCCATAGGTACCAGGAGCCTGAATTATTTTTCCACACATTGTCAATATCCATGTCTTGTTGCATTGGTTGCATCATCATCAATCGAATTTGATCAAAGATTCACAACAGTGGTTACAAGAAAGGATATTGATTGTAATTTGTAAGTAACAGGTTAAGATGAGAAACATCATTGTGGTTTGCAGAATATTTACCAACATTTCACTTTGGATACAATTTTTTGAAAGTGTTTCTATATGTGAGCAAACTAGATTGAGTTTCATATTTTCTTGTTATGTATATGTCGAAATACTAGATGACAAAAACTACGGGGCATGAACTATCATATTATATGTTTCATGTTATATTCAAAGACTGTTGAGGTAGCCAGGTCGAAACTAAGCAATAAACAACCAATACAGAATTTTACCAAACAAAAATATAATGTAACATTACAAGTACTCAGGAATATTTTAGAAAGACCTAATTTCATGACAAATAATAATAAATAAATAAACCTGATAACCATATCCATTATAAGAAGGCATATATCCCATAGGCAGTGCACCAAATATTGAAGGAGTATGCATAGAGTTGGGACCATGGGGATGAGCTTTTTGAGCTCTTCGAACTTGTCTTTCTTTTTCAGTATCAGCCCACTTTACAACTAAAGGTACGGTTGATCCCTGCAAAAACAATGGAGATTACTCATTGAGCAGACATGAATATTACATTACATAACATTAATATCTTAGCTTCCCAAACTTTTTGTCAAAATAAATACATGAATATAACATTCAGCAGGAAATTTATATACCCCCAGACCTTGAAGGGAATAGCAATTCAGAATAATAATTTTTTAGCTATGAAATTTTACTGCATCGCATAAATTACTATTTCTTCTAAAAATTGTATTGTTGCTTGACCAGTGTTGCATTTAAATTTATATGTACAAGAGGTGTTTTAAAAAGCTAAAGGTATGTTAAATAGCACCATAGAAATTATTACAAGCATTTCCTGTATGTACAATGTCGACAACATGAATTAAAATTTGTTAGCTAAGTAGTCCAACTAGCATAAGTTAACAGCGGGTTCATCCATTAATTAAAACACCAGTCAAGCAGACATGTTTCGGATGTACTATTGATTTACTGTGTAATTAATAGTTAAATGATAATGCTAATATAGAAAATACTGTAAAGGCAGACCTCCATCCTATGTTTCCCATTTAAAGCTTCAAGCGCTGCTAGAGCTTGTTCTTTAGTCTCATACTTCAAAAAGGCACAGCCTGCTACATTGCGTAAATGCAAACAAATCCAAGAACATAAACAGATATTACACAATCAAGAAATTGTATGCTTTAAGAAATTATTACACAATCAAGAATGTCTATACTTAATATATGAGCTTTACCTTTACTTGTTTGTTGAGATCCTCTCAAAATCTGCAAGTCCTTAATGTTGCCATACTTCGAAAATAGTGAAGAAACTTCATCTTCTGAAACATTCTTTGGAAGCATACCAATGAAAATCTTGTGCTCTGCATACAGTTCAGCATATTAACTGAATAGTCTGATATATACGTACCTTAAACTACTATTAATTTTTATGATAAATTCACAGTACTTTCTGAATTAAGATTAAGAAAAATAAAATTAAGCACTTGGCATCATATAATGCAGGAAAAAAGAAGTGAAGAGTTTGATCTATATGACATATGCCAAACCTAATCTTTCCAATTCGCCATCCGCATATTTTACTTGTAATGGACTTGAAGCCTGGATAAAATAGGGCAAATTTTAGAACGAGATAAATATACATATGCTAAGATGTAGTTTAATTGAGGTTAAACTACTTTCAGTCCGTACAAAAACTATGATTATGAGAAGATGTAGATAACAAGCACAGTAATACAATGGCTTGTTGCACATTATTTATTAAAGAAACTGCACAAAAGATGCAAGTAGTCAACAAACTTTTTTTGGCATGAATGATATTTCACTAGGCTTTGTTTATATAGATTTTAGATTGTATGTAATACAATTAAATGGAGGATATTGCGTGACTTTTACTAAATACAACAAGTGTCAAATATAGTATTAAACATCAAGCCTTTTTTAATGCTTTGTGAGGTTCTTATTGTTTATCATTTTATAAAATACTTAACCTTGCATATGAGCACCATATGTCTTAACCAACCGCACTACCCAATGGTTTAGTAATTATAGTTTCTATTGCAAACAAATACTATCTAATAGAATATATCACAGCTCAATAAGAAACACAAATTGATTCAAAGCTGTTAATATATAAGTGTTCAAAGCGAACAGTCTGATGTACAATTATACATCTGTGTGACAGATTTTATAATTTTGACTTAGTTTTTGTGTAATAGCTTTTATATTTTGGCTATGTCTATTAACACCTCGGTTATTTCTTCTCTCACCCCGATGTTTTCTAAATAAAATTTTCACCCCATGAATTACCTTCTCCACCACGTTTTATACCAACTGCACCCTTGTAGTATTTTTCTTTCATTTACTGCTACATGATTATCTTGTTTGAACTTAATATCACGTTGGTTTAGCATGGTTTTAGTTAATTCCTAGTGCGAAGCAAACTAGGTATTGATCAACTCCTAGTTTGCTCCGCACTAGATATTGATCAACTCCTAGTCTACTCCGCACTAGGTATTGATCAACTCCTAGTTTGCTCTGCACTGGGTATTGCTCAATTCCAAGCTCAAATCTCATTAAATTTTGAAAATTCATAATTTGTGTTAGATTCTAATGAAATCTTAGGTAAATACATAAAAAAATTACTTTAACTAGACATTTTTTGTTCAGTCTACTACTACCAACAACAAAAAATTGAATGACAATCATCATTGACTTATTATTTAAACATGAAAATTCTACTAAAGAAAATCACTTCAATAATAAAAGCATTTTTTATTATTCTCGAGTTGTTGTCATTTTTTTATTTATTCCAAAACATAAATTAGAAACAAACATTACTGATTTTTTAATTCATCTAATATATTAATCTAGAAATAAACAAACACTAGTTCCAATTTGATAAGAGTAAAATGGTAAACAATTTATTTGGTAATTTTAGTGAGATGTGTAAAATAAATTATGGGAGGTTAATAGAACTAGCCTTATATTTTTTACTTAGCTTCTAAGAATCCCCTCCATAATCTATATCTAAGATGCATGTAATTATCATTTCATTGATTTCTAATTAAACCAGGGCTTATAGAAGAGGGACCTATAAAATATTTTCCACCATATCAAACAGCAACCATAATATCCGAACATAAAGTGAACTTAACATGAACAAAATTTATTTATAAAAGGGTATGATTATAAAATATTTTCACATACATGCTCTTACAGTCATATGTAACGAAATAACTAGTTAGCATCAGTACACCAACCCCATACTTTTTTTTAATGACACCAACCCCATACTTAAGAAACAATATCCATTCGTTATCCCGAGTCACAACAAATAGCAAGACATTTTCCAGGTAAAAGAATTGAAAGAATCTTCATTTGGCCTATCAGTATCACAATGGATCAGTCTGATAGGTTCAGCTAAAAGTGTATATTATTGGCATTGATTGTAGCATGTGAAGTGGGCTAAAGACACTTATCAACTCACTGAAACAAGCAATAAAGATCCACATGTTTCATGAACTGAAGGTCTATTATAAATGCTAAAAGTTGAAGAATATAGATACCAAATACTTGTGAAACCAAGAAGCGGATGATTTATTTCAAAGTAAACGAGAGGATGTCGCAACACAGTGGACTCGGACAACATATGTATAGTTATTCAACTTAATCCATTTTGCCATGCGAACCAAGTAAAGATGTATGTTTTTGTTTCTCAAAAGGTCTTTAAATGGTACCTAGATTAAGCTAAGTTATAAGATGTGTTCTTTTGGCACATGAAAAGGGCACGAGAAAGAGGCATGAAAAGAAAATGTTTGACAAAGGAAGAATGCGTTCTTGTATCGCGAAAGAGGCATTGAAATGGGCATTTGAAAGGGAAAACAATTATTTTGTTATTATTAATTATGTTTGAAAGTATTAATTATTTGCGTTAAAAATGGGACCACGTATTAATGAGCATAGTTTTGAAGGCTGAATTGTGGATAGAACCGGAAACTTTTCTATATAACACAGCTTTAGTTTGCATGTCTATATATAACAATTTTATAATTTAAAAACTATATTCGTTTAACAAAAGTAATGACATAGTTTGCATGATTCTATATAACACAACAAAGCTTTGAAACAATGGCATACTAAATATAATTAATGCTTTAAAACTGGAAGTTGTTGGAAGTTTAATCACAAAATTATCTAAATTGATTGTCACTATAAAGTGGGTCCAGAGGGGGGGCAACGCCCCCGTTAACGGTGGTCGGCAGCAATCCATGGCGGAGTGTGGGGCAGCGACCCGTTCGAAAAATGATATATTTCGTCCGTGTTTGAATTTAAATTCAAAAGTTGGAACCAAATGGACTGTATTGCATGGCTTTAAATTTTAAGATGAATTAAAATATGCAATATATACTAAATAAAATATTAATTATGGTTAATTACTTCTGTCGTCCGACGCGTCTGACTCCAACCATTCAATTCCAATAGCTCACCCAAACGGAGCAAATACATAGGCACCATACTTGACGCATCAGACACGACACCAACTTTAATTGGTCATTTTTTGATTGCAAACACTACCATAAACTTTTGTTTCTTAAAAGATCTTAAAATTGTACCTTGTCTTCATGATCATATTGTCATATCCTTACAAATCCTTAGTCATCTTATCTCACTTCCAAGATAGAACTAGCAAAAAAATTCCAATCTTTATGTTATTTAAATTGAAGGATATTAGAATTAATATTTTTAAGTCAAAGCATAGTGTTCATTGACAACATGAGACGATTTATTACAATAATCTTCTTAAAGTATATATCGTTATTGGTCAAGTCACATTTAAATGCTTTTACCTCTTTTTGTGAGCATGCCAATAATTGATCATTGTTAGCTCGTGATTGGTGAAAATAATTTCATCCCCTCCTAGAGTTTTAAATCTCCTTAATCACATCGAAGATCTCTTTTTCGCATTTGGGCGAGAAAAATTTTTAAACGTATTTTATATCGTTTGACACTTATCTCATACAAAATATCAAGTTTAAACTGTTATATATAGACCGAATTGTCAGTCCGAGATTTCATCTAAAATCCTAGATTTGAAAACATTGTCCCCTCTGATAAAACACATCGCACATGAGTATATTTTATAATAAATTTTAAATTGGACATATGAATGTAAAATGTCATCTTAGTAGTCAGTTAATTGGTGTGTAATTCACATTCGTCCTCACACTGCCAACAAATATAAACATCGATTGGGATCGACGTCTAATTTTAACACAACGCACTTGTACATGATAGATATGGTACAGCCACATTCTCCACAAGGTTACCCAAAGGAATGACCATGTCATCTTCTGAGGCCTAAGTCCATTTGTTCGCTCATGTTTAGAAAGTATCTTGTCTCTTCCATAGTCACCTATCATATCTCGCTTTGATAGTGAAACATCTGGTGGAACTAAATTTTTAAGCTTTAGTGTTGTTTGAATTGGGAGATTATTATTTTTATATCAAATACAAATGTTCATCTGGCATTAAAAGACTGTTTATCTTTTACAAATTTAGTAACTTTATAGTGTCAAACAGAAGTATAATTAAGGATGAAACAAGGAATTTTAATAGTTGTTTTAAATTTTTGTTCAACGGCTCTCAAGATGTTAATTGAAAGGGTAACAACAATAACAATAATAAACAACTAACAAGTTACAAGTACATCAAACAACCATAAAGGAGCATTTCCTACAACAATGTGTTCCATTTTCTATGTGGTAGAGATGAGTAATTCATGTCCTAAAACATGCCACTTAAACTATAACGCTAGTCCCTGTCAATTTAGCTAACATATCCCTAGCATATTGCAATACATATCTCTAAAATAACGCATGCACATTTCAATCACTTAACGCCACTAAAGATGTATTCGTGTGTCATCCATTTATAGTAGCTTTCATGTTTCCATCATTATATCTAATTTCTTCATTTTGTCAACATTTCCTCACATAATTAAGGACAATGACACAATATTTCCTAACTCAACCAACCAAATTCCAAACAACATCATTAAATATATGTAAAATCCCCAATTCACAAAATGCCACCAAATTAAAGCCAGATCCAATAGATCTATTCCGAAAAAGTCAAAACAAACTTACCCCCGGCAGCGTCTTCTTATTGTGACAAGCCTCGATCGCCTTATCAGCTTCCTCTCTAGTCGGACATATCAAAAAACAACAACCTGCATTACGCACCAGAAAATTCAAGATCTTGAGCTCAACTGAAACCACCAAACAGTATTATAAACCCAAATTAAAACCAACCTCGCGACGTCTTGGTCGCCTTATCTTTAATAATGCTGACCTCTTCAACTCTCGCAAATTCTTCGAACATAGAAATAAGTTGAGATTCGGTCATTTGCTTCGGAATCTGACCGACGAAAAGCTTTACACTTTCACTGTTGCTTTCGTTGCTGGTCTCTGCTTCGGACATTGTTGTTTGCAGCGTGTTTTCCTAAGAATTTGAGATTCGATGGAAATGAGAACGAGAGAGAGAGAGGAGACCAAGGGTGAAATTGAAAATATTTTATTTGTTTGTATATATTTTTGTTTTTATGAACAAGTTGGTAGTGGGAGAGAAGTTGGAAAGATGGGTACAAACATGGGGTTGGTTTTGTAAGTATTAATAATTTGAGGTTGAATTTGGAAGTTTGTTTGGTTAAGACGGAACCGTCCAGGAGGCAGGGGAGCGTTACAAGGGATGACCGTTTTCTCTATCGTTTTTTAGGTGGTAGTTTGACCTCTTTCATACTAGCGTGTTGGTTTAGACTTTTTATAAACAAATATTTTGTAGTTTTATTATCTAAAATAATTTATAAAGTTCATATCTGTTATGCCGACCAATTTAAAAGGCCAAAGTAATATATTTTATGTTGAAGGTTGAATGCTCAAAAAGATGTTTACTAAATATGGACATTTTGTTTGTTTCTTTTTTTTGATTTTTGATTGAGAACATATTAAGTAAAGCAACCCTCCTTTTGACAAGGACTAAACATAATAAACAAACATAAATAAATGCAATTTCATGTATGAGACATTGTTGTAAAATTCTACTAAATTCATGGAATATTTAGAAAGTGGAGATAATGATATATTTTAGACTCTTTTATATCTCTAAAAATAGTATGTGCATTTCATGGATATGTATGATATGATGAAATGATCAAACAATCATGAACCAATCAACAAATCAAGTTGAGATGAATTATATTAACAATAGATAATGGGAAGTTAAACTACTTTAAAAAAAAATAATGATAGTAAACTAGGCAATAATTATTCAAGAAAAGAGCTACAAGTCCCTGTTTTTAATGTTGTTATAAGAAAAGTCCATGCAGAAATTAATATGTAAATTTGGTCCCTGTTTTTGAAAAATAGAAAATGCAAGGTGTCTTGCACTTTTCTAACAGAAAATGCAAGGTAACTTGCAGTTTTTTTATTTTGAAATTCTTTTTGAAAATTTTGAAAATTTTAAATTTTCGAAAAGAGCAAGTTAACTTGCACTTTCTAACAGAAAACTGCAAACTGGTTTGCACTTTTTTATTTTGAAAAAATAGGGACCTAATTTATATATTCTTTACTACAGGGACTTTTTTTGAAACAACATCAGAAATAGGGACCTCATGTGCCCATAATTATTACCTACTTTATTATCATTGACATTTATTAATCTAGTTATTAGTCTTAGTTATTAATAAATTTATTAAGTGGCATATTTTTCTGCTCTTTTAAATGAGGATTCATGCTCTTAGTTGTTGGTCTTAGTAATAATAAATTTATTAAGTGGTTTTTTTTTTTACTCTTATAAATGAGGATCCATGCTCTTATTAATAATTTGAATGGACAAAAGGCTAACTAATAAATTTCTATAAATAAGTGCTCCGACGTTTTCTTCCTTTGTTCACATCTCATTTAATGCATTACCACACAATTTATTTTGGTTCTTTAAAAAATGTAATAATCATTGGTGAAAATATCGGATTAACAAACTACTTTTACTATTAAATCACAAAATTTATAATCATTCTAATGATATGTACAAGACATATATAAAATCAAAACAAAATAAAATAAAAGTCAAAAATTTGGCATTTGTCCGCAAGAGTAGCACAGTTGGCTATGACATGCGGCGTTCATGTGCAAGATCGATGATTTAGTACTTGCTAACTACATATCCCTATGGGACTTTAACCAAGTTAATAAAAAATTAAAAAAAAAATCGGCATTTTTCTAAACCATGCTGTAAAGAAATAGCGCTCTCGGGAATCAAGAGGGCAACGGTCCCGCACTAGAAAAAATTTACAATGGGTAGACGCGGTAAGAACAACATCTTAATAATGCAACTGGAAAGGCATCGCCAAAACAATCATAATAAATCGATGCAGTAATAAATGCACTATTTTGATGCAATTTGTTATTGCATTTAAGTGATGCAGTGTAAGTTGTAGTTAAAACTACATCTGAGGATATAGTTATTACTGTATTTATGAGATACAATTATAATTGCAATCTTGGATGCAACTGTTATTGTATCCGTGAGATGCAGCTATAAATGTATCTATGAGATGCAGTCGTTACTGCACCTTTTAATGTAGTTAAAATTGCATATATGAGATATAGTTATAACTGTAGTTATGAGATGTAATTATAAATGCGTCTGTGAGATACGACTATAACTGCATCTGAGTGATGCAATTATAACGATCCCTTTTTAATGTAGTTAAAACTGCATCTGGAAGAAACAATTATACCTGCATCTATGAGATGCAGCTATAACTGAACCTTTTTTATGCAGTTAAAACTACATTTCCTAGATGCAGCTATAACAGAATCTATGAGATGCAGCTACAATTACATCTTGGGATGCAACTATTATTATATCTGTAAGATGTAATTTTAAATGTAATCGAGCAATAAAATTATAACTACACATTTCTGTGCTGTTAAAACTACATCTGTGAAATGCAGTAAAAATTAAATAAATAAATATGCATTGAAAAATCAATTTCTTGAATGCAGTTAAATTATCAATGCATTATCTTAATACGGTAAAAGATGATATATATAAGAATTAAGATTTTCATAAACTTATTTTTAGGTACCAATGGTAGATATCAATGAAACGCTTATTAAATTTCTATTTTAATGGTGAAAACGAACTTTTAATCCGAATTTCCTATAAAAAGTTATGCATTGACCTAATTTCGAAAATTTTGGATATAATGAATTCACTTTACATTGTAACTAGTGCGAACTCGTACTACGCATACGGATGTTGTTATGAATCCAAGTTGTTAAAATATCTTAGAAAAAGTACTCACTCATTGCTTACATTTAGTATTCATTGAAATGATTTGATAATTACTGTACCTATACGTGTGCATGAAAAGCATTAATCATCCAGTATAAACATTTGAATTTTGAAAATTTTGGATCAATCACTGATAAGCACACTTTTATTCTTATAAAAACGTCACATAATAAACTAAGTACTTGAAAGCCAAAAGGATTGTTCACACACTGCAACCCACGTTAGTGTAACTCAAAGAACTGAATAAATTAGAAATACGTTATACTATTGAGTTGAGTGCTGAACCAGTTTCTAAAAGAAAAGAAAAATAGTAGTACTTGATACAATGTAACAAACTTCATACAAAGCATTGGAAGAGTCGAACATACTAATAGGTAGTAACTAAATAGCGAAGGAGACCAATTCATAATGTCATATTATTTACTTATCTCAGTAATAATAGGAAAGTTCAGAAAACTTGCATACATAACTTGTTATTTCTCTGTTGTACTTTTATGCATATAAACAAAAAAAATGTTGTTCAATATGCTAGAACCATGTCTCTATTGCATCCTCTAATTTTTAATTTCCTATAATTGCCAGCTAACTTTATCCGTTCTAGACTGGAAGCCTGAATATGGCACGACACACGAAAATTAATTCATCATATATTGTAACGACCCGTATTTTTTTTACGGATCGAAAAGTTCATAAAATCTGGAGTTTTTAGCGTTGTTTAGTCATTTCAGATTTTGGCAGAATTTACAAGTCCTAAGTCGTGACCGACTTATAGATTGGACAACTTAAGAGATGGAGTTAAGTCGGCAACGGTATAAGAAGTTAGATCGTGGACAAGTTAGGAAGTTAAGTCGCAGACTAGGGGATCCGTTAAGTCATAAGATGGGCTGTTTCACTAAGTCGTGAGTCGTGGTACTTCTTAGGTCGTAAGCAGTTAGGTCGCGTAGTGGTTTAGGTCGCGTGCTAGTTTGGGACGACCTATAGGATGTTAGCGACCTAAGGGAGATGCGAGCTAAGGAGTATTCGACCTAGTGGTTAGCGTAGTTAGGTCGTCTAGACGACTTAGGAGTTAAGTCGGATTACCCTATGTGTAGTTAGGTCGTTAAACGACCTAAGGTGTTAGGTCGTTAAACGACCTAAGTTGTTAAGTCGTTAGGTGGTAACTCGTTAAGTCGAGTAAAGTGATAAGTCGTTAAGGCGCTTCTCAGTTAAGTCGCGTGGGTTTTAAGTCGGAGACTCTGTTAAGTCGTAGGACGCGAGAATGCGCGCGTATGTTGAGTCGTATCTTGGTTAGGTCGTAACATTGCTAGGTCGGCGAAGCTGCTAAGTCGTTAGGTTGTATAGGCGCGTGTGTTAAGTCGTTACCGACTTAGGGGTTAGTTGCTGAGTCGTAGGTCGTAAGGCAGAGGGAGGCTTAGGTCGGAGACGACCTAAGAAGGCAGACGAGTTAAGGAATTTCAACTATAAATACTCGTCCATTTTCTCACTTTTTGGGATCCGGATTTCGAAGCGACGAAGTGCTGCCATTTTGAGAGCTCGACTTCTACACTTCTTCACTTCTTTTCTCCACTCTAATCTAGTGATTCCATCCATCCTAGTTGAAGATCAAATCGAAGATCGAAGAGCTTAGGTTGAAGATCTACATTCTTCGAAGAGAGATTTCATCGTTTGAAGCGGATTCGTGATAGATCAAGTTAGATCCTTCGCTGTCCAGATCTGAAGCGTGTTGTTTTGGGGTTGTTTAGGTGATTTGGTGAGTGGTGATTATCTCTCACACGGATCCAAAGGAGTATATCGGATCGTTGGCTTGATTTGGTGTTAAAGTAGTGATTTCCATGTATTTTCCTAATTCTAAGTATAGATCCATATAGATCCATTGTTCATGATGATTTGGCATCCATTTTACTACATGTTAACCTATGCCAGTTCATTCATCAAGATTATAGAGACATTGCTCATGATTTCATGCTTTTTGGACTTTTGACTCTTTAATTACGAAATTGCCATTATTGTTATAATTGTCTATTTAGATCATATTTGAATGCTTGTTTACTTGGATTAATGTTTGATTTGATTGATTGCAATGAATTAGATGATTGATGATTTGATTTAGACCGAAGATGATTCAAAAGCTAAGGGAAAGGCTCTTGAATTGGAAAAGCTGCTTGTGGCATATGTAGCGGATGGTGAAGCTCTTATGCATAGATTCGATGATGATGATGTTGAGATGAAGCTTTGCGAGGATGTGATGAAGCGAGGCATGATATGAGATAGTCTTGGTCTAATCCAGACGGGATCATTCCAAGCATGTTGATAACTCGGTGATATGGTTCGAGTTGAGGATAATGGATGCTCAAGAGGCGCTTGAGCTAGTATGGAAATAGTCGTCGAGGAGGATGACTAGAAGGCTGAGATCTCATCGTTGTTGAAGGTTCTAGCATGCTCAAAGCAAGAGTACGTTGGGCAGATTCGATAGTCCCTGAAGGCTAATGATTGATAGTCAAGTACTCTGGGCAGATTCGATAGTCCTAGGCACGGGTCACGATGACGTGCAGGAGTTATGTCTAGAACCGGGGTTTCCATTAGCCCTTGACGGACGGCTGAAATAATGTGCCGGTCATTCAATTAACGGTGATATCGAAGCAATGATAAGTTGATAACAGTGATAGCCAGAGTCATGGATGTTTGGTTGTATCGTCATTCGGTCTCAAGAGCGGTATTTTCTGGGTGCTTATCTGATCTTGGTTTAGGCCTTGGGGGTTTGTACTCGGAAAACATCGCCCTTGACTCGAGTGATAATTGCTTTACCTTAAATTGTGTGCTTTGCTATGTTTGCTTCTACTTAGTGTGTGTCTGGGGGCTATCACTGTAGAAAGAGGTGGAGTGGGAGGGTTGTATTCCTATTCCTTTTCCTTTATGCTCTTTTGGTATGTTGTTAGTTAATTTACTGCTCACTAAGACTGTTGTCTGACTCAAGGCTTTATGTTTTAACTCTTATTGCCTTGGGCTGTTCGTCCATTTTGGGACGGGCAGACTAGGTAGTAGGTGACAGGTGTTGTTCTTGCTTTCCACGGTGTTGATATCGAAGACGAGCTGGAGGGTTGCATATTATCTTCTTATTATATGTACTGGATGTTCCGCTGTTTGTATTTTCTCTGAGTGTTATGTAGTGAGGCTTGATGTATTGACTATTCTGATAATTGTAATCAACTATTATGAAGTTTTATTGATGAGATTCTATTCTGTGAAGCTTCACTATATATATATATATATATATATATATATGTTCTATTGTATTTTGTCCATGCGCTGTGAGTAATACGATAGATTCTGTTATTTTAATTTACCCTGGCAATCGTCCATGGTCGCCTGGCACACTTTACAGCGCACTATCTCTAGGTTCAGTGCAGGGATCATGGGCGGTCGTCACATTTGGTATCAGAGCTTTGGTTAATCGATTTTACCCAACGCTCGCTGACATAACTACGTATGAGAGACGTAATTGTATTTTGATGGATGATTACTATATATAATATAGTAGCTTAGTAGGGTTTGAGTCCTTTATGCAGTTGTTTCTCTAAGATGTTCTGATCATTCCTTTTTATAGATATTGAGAATGAGTCGAAGAGGGAGACCAGCTGCTAGGGAAGGCCGTGCTACTGAAGGGGCTGTTGATTATGCAGCTATGTTCGAAGCTATGATGACTTCGATCATGAGAAGGATACCAGTTCCGGGGGCAGCAGTTGATGTTGGGGTTCAAGTCCAAACTCCAAAACCGGTGGATTTTGCTAAGTTGTGCAAGGACTATACTGCTCTTGGAGGGAAGGTTTTCTTGGGAACAGAATCAACCATTGAAGTCCAGAGATGGATAGATGCTTGTAGAAGGATTTTTGGTGATTTGGGAATTGAGGATGCAACTAAGAGGAAGTTGGCATCAAGACAACTTCAAGGGAGAGCTTCTGATTGGTGGAACTCTATTACCATCAATACTCCGGAGGAAGAGATTACTTGGGAGCAATTCCAAGTCAGATTTGAAGCTAAGTTCATTTCTACAGCTCAGAAGTCTGTTCTGTTCAAGAAGTTTGTGGAGCTCAAGCAGGGAGGAAGACCAGTTCTTGAGTATGTTTATGAGTTTGAAGCTTTGTCCAAGTATGCCCGGTCGTATATTGAATCTGCATATCAGAAGAATGAGAAGTTTGTGATAGGCTTGGACAGTTATCTTGGGAGGCAGTTGGTGGATCATTTGGACGATTCATTTGAGAAGCTTGTGGAGAAAGCTCTCAGGCATGAGAGTCTGTTTCCTAAGGAAGGATCTGTTGTTGCTGTGACCAGGGGAGAGTCTAAACCACAGCAGGGTGGAAACAAGAAGAGAAAGCAGCAGCAGACGGGTAAGGATGGCCAGAAGAAGCCGAAGGGCGAAGTGACTTGCTACAATTGTCAGTAGAAGGGCCATTTCTCGAAGGATTGTAAGAATCCGAAGGTACCGATGAAGTGTCACAACTGTGACAAGCCGGGGCATATCAGGAAGAATTGTCCAGAACCGAGGAGGGACAAGCAGATTGTGCAAGCTTATGCTTTGGGAGCTGTTCCGTCGTCTTCGAAAGCTCCTACCGCTGAAGAGAAAGGAAAGAGTGTGGTAGTTCAAGGTACTCTTTCCATATGTGGTGTTCCGGTTAGAGTGTTGTTTGATACTGGGGCGTCGCATTCATTTGTTTGTAGTGATCTTGTAGGCCGGTTAGGTTTGGAACCGGATATTGTTGATAGGCCATTGGTTGTGACTAATCCAGTTGGGGGTATGTCTTGTTTGTGTATGTTATGCCGTGGTCTGATTGTATCGAGTCATGGTTGCTCTTTTGTTTGTGATTGTTTTGTTCTGAACTTTGCGGGGTTCGGAATTATTTTGGGTATGGACTGGCTTAGGAAGTATGCGGCAAAGGTTGATTGCGAAAGGTTGGAGGTGACAGTTGAGAATGTGGAGGGGCGAAAGATTGTGATACGATGTAAGCATGAAGAAGGCGTCTTCATGAGCTTCATGTATTCGCTAGTTGTTCCACGGGATGGACTGTCATCGGTGCTAATCGCGAATGGATTCGAGGATGTCTTTGACGAGGTCAAAGGGTTACCGCCGCATAGAGAGATCGAGTTTCGTATAGATCTAGTTGAAGGAGCCAGATCTGTTGTGATGCCTCTTAGGCGGATGGCGCCTAGGGAACAGCAGGAGTTGAGGGTGCAGGTTGATGATCTTTTACAGAAAGGATTCATTCGGCGTAGTGTGTCCGAGTGGGGTGCACCAGTTATGTTTGCAACCAAGACAGATGGGTCGTTAAGATTGTGTGTGGATTATCGTGAGCTGAATAAGGTGACTAAGAAGAACAAGTATCCATTGCCGAGAATAGATGACTTGTTTGATCAGCTTCACGAAGCCAAGGTGTTTTCTCAGATGGATTTGGCAACGGGATTTCACCAGTTGAGAGTGGCTAAGGATAGTGTGCCGAAGACTGCTTTTTGAACACCATCCGGTTTCTTTGAGTCGCTGGTAATGCCATTTGGATTGACTAACGCGCCAGCATATTTTTTGGATCTTATGAATAGAGTGTTCAGAGATCAGTTGAACAATTTTGTACTTGTGTTCGTGGATGATATTCTGATTTATTCCAGAACTGAAGAAGAGCATAAGACACACTTGCGAATTGTTTTGGAAATCTTGCGGAAACATCAGCTGAAGGCTAAGTTTTCGAAGTGTCACTTCTGGAAGAGTGAAGTGAGGTTCTTAGGCCATGTTATTTCTGGAAGTGGAATAGCGGTTGAT
Source organism: Allium fistulosum (assembly GCA_030737815.1). NCBI lineage: Eukaryota > Viridiplantae > Streptophyta > Magnoliopsida > Asparagales > Amaryllidaceae > Allium > Allium fistulosum. Next base: position 48,732,315 of record CM060906.1, read on the forward strand.
CCCGCTAAGGTGGCAGCAATCTAGGATTGGGTTAGACCTAAGAATGCATCTGATGTGAGAAGTTTTCTTGGATTAGCAGGATATTATCGACGGTTTATCAAAGACTTCTCCAAGGTGGCTGCACCGTTAACAGGATTGACGAAGAAGAACCAAGTGTTCAAGTGGGAAGATAAGTTTGAGCAAGCTTTCAGAATCCTGAAAGAAAGATTGACAAGTGCTCTTGTTTTGACTATTCCTAGTGGGAATGACGAGATGGTGGTTTACACCGACGCATGTGGTACTGGACTTGGAGCAGTGCTGATGCAGAGGGATAAAGTTGTTGCGTATGCCAGTCGACAACTGAAGCCGCATGAAAGGAATTACCTGACTCATGATTTGGAGTTAGCGGCGATTGATTTTGCTCTGAAGATGTGGAGACATTATCTACTGGGAGTTCGATTCGAGTTGTTTACAGATCATAAGTCGTTGAAGTATCTTTTCTCCCAAAAGGATTTGAATCTTCGGCAGCAACGTTGGCTAGAGTTTTTAGCATCATATGATTTTGGTATAGCTTATACTCTGGGAAAAGGTAACGCGGTGGCAGATGCGTTAAGTCGAAGACATGCAGGATTGGGAGCCATGTTTTCAGAATGGAAGAATCTCGAGTATTTAGCTGGATTTGACTTCAGGCCTAGATGTGAATTGGAACCTGAGATGTTGGCAAACTTATCGATAAGACTTACTCTTGTGGAAAGGATTGGCGAGAGCCAAAAGCGAGACGATAAGCTTGTCAAGATTATCCGTGATTTGGAATCTGGATTGGAACCAGAAAAGGATAAAGAATTCGAGGTCGATCAAGAAGGTTGGCTTCGGAAGCAAGGACGACTAGTTGTTCCCAATATAGATGAATTGAGGAGTGAAGTTCTAAAGGATAGTCATCACTCGAAGTTGACAATTCATCCAGGTGGAAATAAGATGTATCGGGATATGAAGAGAACCTACTACTGGGAAGGAATGAAGAAGGATGTTGGAAATTTTATTTCCAAGTGTATGAACTGCAAGTTAGTAAAAGCTGAACAGAAGAAGCCAAGTGGATTGCTTCAGCCATTAGGAGTTCCGACATGGAAGTGGGAGCATGTGTCGATGGATTTTATTGATGGACTACCTAGAACAAGAACGGGAAATGAAGGGATTTGGGTCATTGTAGACCGTCTGACCAAGAGTGCAAGATTCATTTCTGTTCGATCGACTAGGACTGCATCAAAGTTGGCTGAGTTGTATGTTAAGTGGATAGTTCGATTTCATGGTATTCCGAAGAGTATAGTGAGCGATCGAGATCCATTGTTCACTAGTGGATTTTGGAAGAGCTTCCAAGAAGTTTTGGGAACCGAGTTGTGTTTGAGTACAGCTTATCACCCTCAAACCGATGGTCAGACTGAGAGAGTCAACCGAGTTTTGGAAGATCTCCTCAGAGCTTGTGTTTTGGATTTCGGAGGATCATGGGAGGATCACCTTCATTTGGTGGAATTTGCATACAACAACAGTTACCAGTCAAGCATTGGTATGGCACCGTATGAGGCATTGTATGGAAGACCGTGTAACTCACCGACATGTTGGTTAGAAACTGGAGAAAAGTTGATACTTGGGCCAGAGATGATTCGACAGACTTCGGATTGCATAGAGATCATTCAGCAACGAATGAAGGCAGCCCAAGACCGTCAGAAAAGTTATGCAGATAAGCGTCGTAAGGATTTGGAGTTCGACGTAGGTGATATGGTTTTTGTGAAGATTTCTCCACTGAAGAATGTTATTCGATTCGGGAAGAAAGGAAAATTGACTCCGAGATTTGTTGGACCATTCCCGATCATCGAGCGAATTGGAAAGCTCGCATACAGATTGGAGTTACCGGAGAAGATGTCGAGTGTGCACAATGTTTTTCATGTATCATATCTACGGAAGTATGTGCACGACTCGAATACCGTGGTTTCTGCTGATAGCTGTGAAGACTTCGAAGTTGATCCAGTCGATAAGAGACCTCGTAAGCCGCTTCGTGTTGTGGAAACCAACACGAAACAGCTTAGGAGGAAGATAGTTAAGTTGCTCAAGATACAATGGGGTGACGATGATAACGACTGTACGTGGGAGGTGGAAGAGAGGATGAAGGCAGCTCATCCTGAACTCTTCAAGGTATGGCCGTAAGGTGTCGTGTCATCTCACGATATTGTAACTTGTTCTAGTATTAGAATTCTGTACGCTAAGCTAGAATTGGATGCATGGTTTGTTGATTGCTATGGATGGTAGGCGTGCAGAATAGTCTTTGATTGCTTTGATTGTTTGGAATTTCGGGGGCGAAATTCCTAAGGGAGAGAGAATGTAACGACCCGTATTTTTTTTACGGATCGAAAAGTTCATAAAATCTGGAGTTTTTAGCGTTGTTTAGTCATTTCAGATTTTGGCAGAATTTACAAGTCCTAAGTCGTGACCGACTTATAGATTGGACAACTTAAGAGATGGAGTTAAGTCGGCAACGGTATAAGAAGTTAGATCGTGGACAAGTTAGGAAGTTAAGTCGCAGACTAGGGGATCCGTTAAGTCATAAGATGGGCTGTTTCACTAAGTCGTGAGTCGTGGTACTTCTTAGGTCGTAAGCAGTTAGGTCGCGTAGTGGTTTAGGTCGCGTGCTAGTTTGGGACGACCTATAGGATGTTAGCGACCTAAGGGAGATGCGAGCTAAGGAGTATTCGACCTAGTGGTTAGCGTAGTTAGGTCGTCTAGACGACTTAGGAGTTAAGTCGGATTACCCTATGTGTAGTTAGGTCGTTAAACGACCTAAGGTGTTAAGTCGTTAGGTGGTAACTCGTTAAGTCTAGTAAAGTGATAAGTCGTTAAGGCGCTTCTCAGTTAAGTCGCGTGGGTTTTAAGTCGGAGACTCTGTTAAGTCGTAGGACGCGAGAATGCGCGCGTATGTTGAGTCGTATCTTGGTTAGGTCGTAACATTGCTAGGTCGGCGAAGCTGCTAAGTCGTTAGGTTGTATAGGCGCGTGTGTTAAGTCGTTACCGACTTAGGGGTTAGTTGCTGAGTCGTAGGTCGTAAGGCAGAGGGAGGCTTAGGTCGGAGACGACCTAAGAAGGCAGACGAGTTAAGGAATTTCAGCTATAAATACTCGTCCATTTTCTCACTTTTTGGGATCCGGATTTCGAAGCGACGAAGTGCTGCCATTTTGAGAGCTCGAATTCTACACTTCTTCACTTCTTTTCTCCACTCTAATCTAGTGATTCCATCCATCCTAGTTGAAGATCAAATCGAAGATCGAAGAGCTTAGGTTGAAGATCTACATTCTTCGAAGAGAGATTTCATCGTTTGAAGCGGATTCGTGATAGATCAAGTTAGATCCTTCGCTATCCAGATCTGAAGCGTGTTGTTTTGGGGTTGTTTAGGTGATTTGGTGAGTGGTGATTATCTCTCACACGGATCCAAAGGAGTATATCGGATCGTTGGCTTGATTTGGTGTTAAAGTAGTGATTTCCATGCATTTTCCTAATTCTAAGTATAGATCCATATAGATCCATTGTTCATGATGATTTGGCATCCATTTTACTACATGTTAACCTATGCCAGTTCATTCATCAAGATTATAGAGACATTGCTCATGATTTCATGCTTTTTGGACTTTTGACTCTTTAATTACGAAATTGCCCTTATTGTTATAATTGTCTATTTAGATCATATTTGAATGCTTGTTTACTTGGATTAATGTTTGATTTGATTGATTACAATGAATTAGATGATTGATGATTTGATTTAGACCGAAGATGATTCAAAAGCTAAGGGAAAGGCTCTTGAATTGGAAAAGCTGCTTGTGGCATATGTAGCGGATGGTGAAGCTCTTATGCATAGATTCGATGATGATGATGTTGAGATGAAGCTTTGCGAGGATGTGATGAAGCGAGGCATGATATGAGATAGTCTTGGTCTAATCCAAACGGGATCATTCCAAGCATGTTGATAACTCGGTGATATGGTTCGAGTTGAGGATAATGGATGCTCGAGAGGCGCTTGAGCTAGTATGGAAATAGTCGTCGAAGAGGATGACTAGAAGGCTGAGATCTCATCGTTGTTGAAGGTTCTAGCATGCTCAAAGCAAGAGTACGTTGGGCAGATTCGATAGTCCCTGAAGGCTAATGATTGATAGTCAAGTACTCTGGGCAGATTCGATAGTCCTAGGCACGGGTCACGATGACGTGCGGGAGTTATGTCTAGAACCGGGGTTTCCATTAGCCCTTGACGAACTGCTGAAAGAATGTGCCGGTCATTCAATTAACGGTTATATCGAAGCAATGATAACAGTGATAGCCAGAGTCATGGATGTTTGGTTGTATCGTCATTCGGTCTCAAGAGCGGTATTTTCTGGGTGCTTATCTGATCTTGGTTTAGGCCTTGGGGGTTTGTACTCGGAAAACATTGCCCTTGACTCGAGTGATAATTGCTTTACCTTAAATTGTGTGCTTTGCTATGTTTGCTTCTACTTAGTGTGTGTCTGGGGGCTATCACTGTAGAAAGAGGTGGAGTGGGAGGGTTATATTCCTATTCCTTTTCCTTTATGCTCTTTTGGTATGTTGTTAGTTAATTTACTGCTCACTAAGACTGTTGTCTGACTCAAGGCTTTATGTTTTAACTCTTATTGCCTTGGGCTGTTCGTCCATTTTGGGACGGGCAGACTAGGTAGCAGGTGACAGGTGATGTTCTTGCTTTCCACGGTGTTGATATCGAAGACGAGCTGGAGGGTTGCATATTATCTTCTTATTATATGTACTGGATGTTCCGCTGTTTGTATTTTCTCTGAGTGTTATGTAGTGAGGCTTGATGTATTGACTATTCTGATAATTGTAATCAACTATTATGAAGTTTTATTGATGAGATTCTATTCTGTGAAGCTTCACTATATATATATGTTCTATTGTATTTTGTCCATGCGCTGTGAGTAATACAATAGATTCTGTTATTTTAATTTACCCTGGCAATCGTCCATGGTCGCCTGGCACACTTTACAGCGCACTATCTCTAGGTTCAGTGCAGGAATCATGGGCGGTCGTCACATATATGAGCTGCAAATATAAACTATTAGCGAACACATGAGGGTCAATATGCTAGGATTGATTCCTCCTATGCACATAATATGACGTAAGCTACTATATATAATAATTTGAACTGAATAGTATGCTTGTAAAATGCAAGATTTCATAAAAAAGTAATATAAAGGAAATTTATGAAAACAAATTTGAATAGAAAGTGACAAGCACCATTGTCCATGTGGTTAAGTGATTCGACTTTAGTGCTAGAGGTCACAAGTTCAAAACTTGCGTAGCATGATTCGAACATTTATTGTCACATTATTTGTGGTTTGTTGTCCCAGTGATATGTTGTATCTAAGTACCATTTCAAAAAAAAATTGAATAGAAAGTAAATCATCAAAAATAGGCCCTATTTTTTATGTTTCTATTGAAATATATTTTCAATTTGATAAAAATGACCATTTGTAATGTATTAGGAGAGAACTGTAAACCATAAAGCGATCAATTAATGTCAGTGGGTTGATTATAAATTTTCTAGTGGAGAACGATGTAGCTTCATCATTTATTATTTTCCTATTTTTTTAGCACACCGAAGCATCTACTATTTTGTCAAAGAAGTAGAAACAAAATTCACATACTAAAGTGGAAGTCATTTGATATTTTGTCAAATGAAGCAAGCAAAAGCCACACAAAGTTCTAAATTTTAATAGATGTTAACTAAAACCTTGGTATTCAAATTCAGAAAAATGAACTAATGGCAATCAACAACATTGTAAAATGATTGTACGAAGTGATATATATTTCTAGGAAATATGCCTTTCATATACGTTATTTTGTGGTTAGATAAAGCAAATTTTTGGGAAAGCTCTTGGGGAAAAAAGAAAAAAATTCAATTTATAGTAGTAGCATTAGTTCTGCACAACATTGCAGTTGATAGTTTTTTTTCCAGCTAAATAAACATGGTTATACTATATATGCCTACGTATGCTACATTTTTAAGGCAAAAGTATTAAAAGAAGCGTTAAAGGGTTCAATGAATCATACTTATGAATAAAGAATTAGACGTGAAAATATCATTGGAAGAAAGCTTGTCACTGTATGTTAAGTGATGTAGATATGATTACATAGCCTACAACAATATCCTATAAAAACATTATCATACACACACACACACACACACATATGTATGTAAATGTATATATATGTATGTGTGTGTGTGTATGCATATAAGCAGTCTTTAAAATAGTATGATAGAAGTTCCTAATTAAGCTAACTTACTTGGAGTTAATGTTATGCTATGAATCTCTGAACAAACTTACTTTAGGTTTGGAGTAGCATACATAGTTTTGACTCATAGTGAGGTTGGGGACACTTCATTTCACTAGATCCTATGACATAAACTGTAAGTTTATTATAAAATTATAGAGGTAAAAATAGAAAACATATACTTAAATGAGATAAATTATTGACTGAACAAATTATCAATCCTCATAATGCATGCAATAACATAAAGGTTGAACATGCAAGAATCAAAATTTCAAATTATAGTGTAACCGTAAAATCAGATAACGATGATGATTAACGAAAGAACCTCAATTTATCCATTTATATATTTTTTATACTAATTTTTATTCTAAAATAAACCAAACTCAATCCTATAATCCAATCCAATCACTTTAAATGGATTATTAATTTTTCAGGTTAAGCATTAAATGAGAGTTTGGTGATTGCCAGCGTAATTCCAGATTCTTGTTGGCTAATATACAGTTAAACAATAATTGTGAGGTTAGTAGACTTTTAGATTATTATCGTGATAGGCGTAATGGTGTTAATAGAACTAAAAGACTAATCATGTGAGTTTCATTTGCAATATCATTTTTATTGCTGAGATGACCTAAGCAATAGGTTAATTTACCTACAATAAGTGTAAAATCAAAGGAGTGATTTAAAATATTTGATAAATGGATAATTTTGACTAAATTAAAGCTCTAGCCTCATCAACTATAATCAATGCATGTTGCGATACATGGTAATATTTTTGTTGAAAATCTCTAGTTTAGAAAATGGAAAGAGGTAATTAAAATTTTAATATTTTTGTGAAGAGATTCTATGAAGTAAACAACATCAATTTTGTAGTGGTGCGACAAACACTTATATCATGTAATGCAAAACATAATGCTAGTCTAATGCACAAATTTCAAACCGTTAGTAAAAATAATGCCTAAACTGTCATGAATTGTCTTTATCAATGTTGTTTTATGTTTTGCATTAAGTGTAGTAAGCACCATATAGAAATCTACAAGGGATACAAAAGAAAACATTTGAGTTACAAAGTCCGAAGAAATGGAGCATAACAATAAAAAAGAATAAAACATCCTAGAAAAGCCAACAATTAACAAATATATGAAAATAATTGAATTCAAAATTTGTATTAGCAACTTTTAATGTAAAATGGAGAAAATGCCAATAAGTTAAGCTTGGATGTTTTTCTTGAGTTATAATTACTTGTAGTAGAAGTATATATCAATAAAAAAATGCACTAAACATGTTGTTGAAATTGAAAATTGTTTCATGAAGAAATAATTTAAACATTTGCTTGCAAATTTTAGGACTATAGAAAATAGTTTCAATTATTCAACTTAAAAGTCAACTAAATAATTTTAATTTGGATAATCTTTTGAAATACCATAAAGGAAGGAGAAATCATTTATTTCATGCTCTAGCTATGCAAATAAAGGTATTGACCAACAGTAAAAAAAATAACAAAAGTAGTTTAATAAGCATTGCTTTATCATGTGTCATTATACTAAAAACAAACAAAATACAGATTAATGAGGCAACCTAATATTTCAAAACCAAATCGTGGGTAAAAATATATTAAAGAAAATATATTATGTTACTAAAACCTGATATTTCACTGTATGTAGAATTTTTCAAGTCTAAATCATGTAACAAAACATACTTCAGTAATTATGTTGTTATAGGAATAAAAAGATATTCATAATGCATGGGATATGGTGCATTGGTCATAAATTCATTATTACTACAGTAATTTATCAAAAAAAATTTCTTGAAATATGATAATGAATTAAAAATTTAACTCTTTATATTTCCCATGGGATACTCTATTGTGGGCATTATGGTTTATATAACAAGTTATCAACAAACATTATCATTTAATAAACTCTAACTTACTGCAAACTCAGAAAACTAAGTGATACTAATTTATAACTGTACTTCAGGCCATCTACTTTTTTTTTAAAGAACCCATACTTAGATAATGAAATGAAAATTTAAAAAGTGAAAAAGAAGCAAATCCCATTAACTTAAATTATACCACTTTTAGTCATTTTTATTATCTTAGTGAGATCAGACATTAAACCAATAAACCTTTTATTAAATTGAAAGAAAAATCAGAGATTAAAAATATTAATTACAAACATCAAACCTGGAATGATTTGATATAGCAAGTACTATTATTGTAGATCCAAATCGCCTCTATATCCATGTTTCCAACTTCTACACTCTTAGACATAAACAGACCAATATAAGCATCAAGTTATCTAGGATGGAGTATTACCCGAAGATACAAATTTGGAACATCGTAAGGGTAAGAGAAAGAAAATGAAAAGCACATCAGGCTTAATACTGCAAATCTTTGCACATGGATACCTTTCACTCAACTTGATCTTTTAGTTAATGCAAACTATATAATAGTCATTTGTCTGCCTAAAGGACAAAATTAAAGTAATGCCAAAAAAATTCATGTTTATATTCTTGTGACACAAAATGGTAAATGTAAAAGTTCAAATTATATCGGTGAAAAAAATTGTTTAAAATTACCAAGGTTACACAAATGTTAATTATTAAACTATGCTAGTATAATAAAACAGAATAAAAACCTCAAAGTTTATAGTAAAAGATATATAATAACTAGTGCGAACCCGTGCTTCGCACACGGGCTGGTTAAAGTAGTTGTATACTATTTATTTTGGTGATGAGTTGCATATCACAATGGGTATGCATAAAAGCCAAAACTTACATGGATCATTGTACATTCATCTCCTCTAACAAAGTCAAAGACTAAACTAACAATTTGATGAAGCTTTAACAATAATTTTATTCTAAGAAACTACTAATATATAAACGCTTGTGTGTGCGTATACCTAATACATAAATATCTTATAGCCTATTTGCAAGAATAAGTTGGAAAATCTGTAAGCAAGGATAACTCCATTCAACCTGCGCTTGTTACACTGGCATATGCTAGGCTTCTATGTGCTCTCACATCAAATAGCAGAAAAGCATATTAAAAAAATATGAAATGATATAAAATAGTTATAAAAATGAACAGACGTAAGGACCTCAGGATCCAACAGGACTACATAAATACAGACCATTCCTTTAAGCTAGCATAAATTAGAATGTTGGTCTAATAAGCGTATAATGTTAATATGATAGTTCCTACTATAAGGTTAATGGTTAATATACTTATCAAAATAATTCATCTTATCAGATAAATTTACAGGCCATAACTTAACAACCTTATAATTGCAACCCGAACTACAGCAACTCCAGTCAGTTTGGACTCAACAACCGCAATTCTGATCTCAGTTCCTTCCACATGCTTGAATTGCATTCAAACAGTGCAAGTCCTATATTCCACATCAGCCCTTTCTTTTCCTCTTTGCCACTGATCCACAATCATGTAACACAAATATATATCATGCAATAAAATTCATATTCCATGCATCTACATAGAGCACTATCCCTCATCAGAGCCTGGCACTAAAAGGGAAAAAAGAATTAGTGTTCACGGATATTTCAGTTTGGATGAAAGTTACATTTTTGTAGTTGCATAAATGAAGAAATATAATATTTGGCTCATATATCATATTGCCAGATTGTATAAGAAAGAATATTTAGATGGTTGTTCATTAGCATTCTGTCTATAATTAAGAAACAACTAATATAGAATCAAAATTACTCACTGCAAAAAGCAAAATCATTGCCGCTCCTCGTGAATGCTTAAATGGGGTCTAAGTTCTTTTAGAATCACTACATGAACATAAAGTATATAAATTTATACAACTCGCATATACTTCTAATATAATACAAATACATAGTGACCATACTGTCGAACTTATAGTATACTCCTCATTTCACTAATAAATATCTATCTAGGAAATAAAAACTCCTCAATATCATACTTAGATGCTGAAAGTAAATAATTCTTTGGTTAATACCGTGGTAAGTTACAATTGCCATTTGATATCGATCGATCTTTAGATCGACACAAATAAAATAACTTACTATTAGTTATTTTTCTAGAAATGATTACTTTAGGTTTGTTCCAAAGTTAATACATATAAAATAACATGATGTAATTGAAAATTATGACCTCCAATTCATAGTATTGTGAAAATAACCGCCAGATAGCCTAACTTTCATATGTAGAGGAATTTCATTATATTTTGCAACAGGTTTCAAATTAACATGAGTAAAGGGGAAAATTTTATAACTATACCAATTAAAAAGGAAGATGCAACTGAAAATAAAAAGCAAAGTTCATATGAAGAGCAGAGCTAATTTGATTAAAGCAGTTCAAGATAAAATCCCAGGTCCAAATTGTGAGTTGGACATTGAGATCCAACAAAGAAGAGAATCAAATGTAGAGATGCTCAAAGATATTGATGAATGGAAGAATCTATTGTTTCTCCAGAAGTGTATTAGAAATATACTTCCTTATAGCTACATATGGTTACCCAAAAATGTATGCATGTTTAATTTTACCAATGAACTAATGTGAGCAATCTTATTTTAGATTTTTGCAGGGTTATGCACCAGATTTGATGGCTCCAGTCAACTAAAAGAACTTTCAAGTTTAGACCTTGTTTAGATATTTACTAAGGTGATATGGATGTGAAAATCGACTATAGAATTTTGAAAATATGTATTCTTATTTGAATTAAATGCATAACCTCTATCTTCAACCTCATCTTCGATTAATTGACATTTGTATAATTATTAAAGTTCAATACATTTGTAAGCCAAGTATGTATTTGTTGATATTTGTTTCAGTTGTTTTAAAGTTAATGATTAGCATATTTTTTGTTGTGAGTTTGCACTGGTACTGATAATTAAGCAAGGCCATATGTTTATCATTTATTGTATCCATATTATTTCTTGTGAGAACACATTTTTACCCAGTGCTTAAACACACCCAAATTAAACGTCGATGACAGTAAAATATTCTTAAAATAATAATATCATGAGTGCTGTGAAATATGAGGAAGAGAAAATGTTTGGTCAAACGTAGTATAATACAAAAAATCAAGTGCTTGACTAATATGCATGTTTTACACTAAGTCATGCTCAAATTAGTAAATGCAACGATAATATTTTAGCCGGTGAAAAGTTCATTTACGACGGGGAAAATAATCCTTATACACACTTTGGCAAAGCAAAAGATTTAAGCATGCAAAATAGACATAGGAAGGACACAGCTAGTAGCACTACATCGTTATAGGGGAACAAAGATGAAGGTAGAGACACATGTCGTAGTTGATGGAAGTAAAAAATTAGCCATAGCAGCTACCTATAATGGTCATGATCTATTCCAACAATTAAACTAAGGGGAGAACTTGTGTAAGAAACTTTGATGGAACTAAATTTTAAAAACGGTTGCAAAAAATTAACATCTTTAACGATGACAAACTCATTAGTTACAAAAATTGATTTACTGCCTTGAATAGTCACGAACATGTAAATAGAAAATTACCAGAAAAAAAATTATAAATCATTTACGAAGTAAACCAGACAAAAAACAAAAGTGTTTTATAAATAAAGGTATGTCAAAAGCATATGAGAGGATATTTTATATCATTAAAAAAAACATATCAAGGAAAAAATTATTATGTAAAAATGTTTGAAATCATTTCAAAGAAATAAAATTCATTGAAAAAGATATATATTTATTTGTAGAAAAATGGATGAGTATATAGAAAAATAAATTTTAAATTATTTTCAACTTTGTTTGATTTGTTAATTAGAACTCAAAATCTTCATTTTCCAAAAAGAAGATTTAAAAATAAAATAAAATGTATGGCTGTAGATGAAAAAGCAAAATGAAGTGAAAGCGTTAAGCGATTTTTGAATACACATATATACACACGCACGCACACGCATGCATATATATAAAAACATAAATATAATCCTTTTTAGTAGTTGGAATAGAAATACAATATTTGGACCGACCGTGAACTTCTGAAATATACATTGCGTATTAGTTTGTCTTGTTAACTTTGTGCTATGCGCACGGAGTTTTTCCTATTAGCTTGTTTGATCGATGAATTGTATTGACTTAATGCCATAAATCCTTTTATCCATCATTGAAAATGATCGCATATGTTGTAAGTTAACATTGAAAGTTACAAAGATAACATTTTATAATACCATTGCTTACTCTTTAAGACTTCAGCCATTTGAATAAGTAGTGCAATATTGCAAGATAAATTACAGAAAACATTATACCACTACTTGTTGCTTGAGTAAATAATGTATTTTTTTGCTCCATAGAGCTAATCAGGGCGTAAACTAATTTACCTAGACTATTAGAAGGGAAAAATATACATGGAAGTATGCCATAAATAAAATTTAAAAAAGGCATTCATGTTGCATCTTTAAAATATGCCTTAAGATAGCATTGACTCGTCGCCACTCTTTGTTTTCAATACAGATTTATGGTTATAATAAGTTTCAACAATGGTCTATATTTGTGTACTTTGAAGAACTATCTAAATTCACAAAAATTTCTTAATATAAATGCATATTCAGTAGCAACAAAGTAAAACAATAATTTCCTTTAAAAACGAATAAATGTCAATAAATATGTGTTCAAAAAAGGCTTTTAGGCATTAGTTTTTCTTATTCCCCATAAGTGTAGAATCATCAACGAATTTATAGTCTATCCCCGATAACTTCTTGGGTCGAGTTAGGCATAACTCTTTTTATGTTTTTCATCACGTGTTTAAGGCAAACTCTTTTTAGCTTAGCACATCAAGTTAGCATAGAAGGATGTCTGAATTTGAATACTATATTCTTATCGATCATGATACAATCTACTTTCTAAATAACTACTTAGAATTTAATAATATTTTGCTATAAAGAAGTAAATCATCATAAATATTTAAAGCTTATGAGCTACTTTATAAGGAAGCACGTGCGCGGACGCATATGAAGAAATAAACAATTATGTAATCTTTATGGATGGTGAAAAAGGTATAAAATAAACAAATCAAATTTTAAATAATTTTTGTTGGTAGTAAGTACAGTCAAATAAATCAATTAAAATTGAAAACTAAGCATCATGTCCTTATAATCTACGTTGAATTGTAGAATGGTTTAGGTCACACTCTTTATAACTATCTGGAAAGCAGAATATGTGAAATTGAAGGAATAAGTAAATAACATAAATTTTACACTTGATTGATGATCATTAAATAAGGTAAAAAATTGAATCAAGGTATTAAAACTACAGCCAATAAATAAGTAAAAAAAATAGAGACAAATAAGTTACGCTATTTTGTGCATTATCATTTGACATCTTAATTATTTCAAAATGAAAACTCTTTTCAACTGAATTTTGTGTGTGCATGGATATGTTAATTATAACGATAATACAAATCTTGTTATAACCTAACACATTAACCAATTAAACAAATTCAACAACATTATAGACCGAGGATGGAATATGATCAAGAAAACTGCATTTAAAGTTCAGCAATATAGGATTAACCCAAACATTTCGATTTATTAGTAGAGGAGCTTATTGTAACCTATTTGATCTTTTGCACTTTATAACCTCCAACTCCTGATGTTTGTTATTACTTCTTGCAATCATTACTGAAAATTTCAATGACTTATTTCTTTCTACATCCATCGTCCTTTCAAGTAACATAACTTTATCTTTAGTGTACTTGGTACGTATTTTATGTCAGTCTGAATAGGTAAAAAAATATTTCCATATTTTATTTATAATAATTGTAATAACCTCTTGAATGTGAAGTAAATAATTTAAGTGATAACAACAAAGCATCCGAGAAAATAGATTTTCCAAAAAAAAATGTAAAACTAAAAAAAAAGACTATTTTTCATTATATTAAAGGTATTCAAATTAGTGTAAAATTATTTTGCAGTCTAATTATTTGTTAAAATAAGGCAGTTTTAAAATTTTAGTTTGTTTTTGAAAATTAATTATTGCTCTACTTGAATGAAGAAGCACTCTCACTGTCAAAAAATACAATTTCTATATTAAAAAAGCATGTTTAGACCACTTCCGAATATAAATATTGTTTTGTCAGTTTGACGTCGAGTCAACATTATCTTCTAGTGCATTTTGAAAATATTCCATGAACATTTTTTATAGGTTCCCTTTACGATGCATTTTAGAATAGAGCCGAAAGAGATATATTATTTCAGCAGTTCCTATTGGCTCCATTTTAAAAGATACCATAAAGAAAATTAAATAAACAGGCATTGATGGTGCATCATTAAAATATACCATAAGACAGCACCGACTCATCGCTGCTGTTTGTTTTAAATACCAATTTGTAGTTGTAATAAATTTCAAAAGCTATCTATATCTTTTTATTTTGAAGAATGATATAAATTAACAAAACTCCTTAATATATTTGCAAGCAGAACAATAATTTCACTAAAAAGCGAATGATTATCTGTAAAATTGTGTTTAAAAAAAGTCTTCTAGCCATTAGTTTTTCTTATTCCCCTTCATTGTAAAATCATCAGCAAATTTATTGTCTATCCTCAATAAACTGCTCGGGTTGAGCTAGGAATAGCTCTTTTTATGTGTCTTTCATCGTGTGTTTAAGGAAAACTCTCTTTAGCTAATTACACGTCAAGTGTGCATAAAACAATCCTTGAATTTGAATATTATATTCTTATCGGTCATGACATAATTTATCTTCTAAATAATTATTTAGAATTTAATAGTATATTGCTGTAAAGTATAGTGTATTTTGTTGCTGAAAGGTTGTGTTTAGATTAGGTTTACGACCTTTTTTGTGGAAAAAAAACACAAGTAAATTATATGTAAAAGAAAACTAATTAGAACATGCTTTATAAAATACTGCAATGAGTAATAAGAGCATGATTTTAATAACAAATAGGAACCATTATCTGTGACCATACAAAATATATGAAAATCC
Source organism: Allium fistulosum (assembly GCA_030737815.1). Classification (NCBI taxonomy): domain Eukaryota; kingdom Viridiplantae; phylum Streptophyta; class Magnoliopsida; order Asparagales; family Amaryllidaceae; genus Allium; species Allium fistulosum. Next base: position 48,747,593 of record CM060906.1, read on the forward strand.
AGTATGAAATCAAAATATATTCTCGAATGGCAAATTACTATAGCGATTTCGCTACTTATCATCAAAACTATTCTTTTCCTGACTTAGTCTTTGCAATCCTTTCATAAATCGGCTAAACAAAATAATTGTTACCGTTACTTTTTGATAGAAGTGATATAGCAGTTGTATTTATCAAATACAAACTTCACCCAATCTAGGACATCAATCTTTGTTCACTTACATGCGTTGGAACCATCTTCGGCACTGCTATCATCATCATCTTCATCGTTATCGTCTTTTGAGTCTGAGCTATTTGCTGAAGTTATAATGATTACTTATATTCATTTGTAGTGGCAACCTCAGCTGCCACAACTGGTTCTAGTGTATGTAAATCTATGACCCTTAATATCAGATCATGTTCCACAAAATTTACTCATTCAGCAACAAACTAAGCCTTCAAAAAACACATATATTACTTTTACCAACACACTTTGGAAACTAACGAAAATAGTGGACATAGTTTACATTCAACCAAGGTTGTTATGACCTATTCAAGCTGAAATGGATAGATGAGCAAATATTCCACAACAAATAGCTAAAACTTTATTTGGCGAACCTTTACAACAATAATTTAATATTGAATAAATTAGATTAGAATGAAAGAATAGATGAAATCATTAGCAAGATTACCTATTTCTATTCTTCCTAATTGTGAAAATTGCATATCAACGCGTTTCTATAAGAAAAAAATCTATTACGTTTCCCATATAAATTATATATACAGCAGTAAAGAAATTACATTATTCTCAATTTGAATAATATATGCATTAGCATAATTTAATCAAAATATGCCTAAATTCCAATAACATCATCAACACGAAATAGGCAGACCGCATCCAAAAAGCAAAGCGAAAAGAAAAAACAGAAATTACCTTCTTGAAGAAGCTGATAATCGCGGTGGAAGAAACTAGGGAACAATCGCTCAGAAAACACAGCTGTTCAATTTTTACCCTATGGAACGACGATGAAGCGGAGAGCAGGCGGTGAAAGCCCTTGTCTTTTTATTCGTAGATGAGGGGAAATGGATGAAGCGAAGAGCTGATAGGGGAGAAATGGTGCGAAAGAATCACCTGGAACTGCAGCTTTTCAATTTTTAGCGGAGGGAATAAATTTTAGCTGATGGAAAAACGATGAAGCAAGAACAGGCGGTAAAAACCCTAGCTGTTTTGTTTGCAGCTGACGAATGAAGGAGGAAATAGATAGCTGGTAGGAGAAAGAAAAATATAAAACGCGACTGTTTAGTTGACAAAAAACCAAGGAGGCTTGTTTGAGCTTGAAATGCAACTCACTAATAATATAATAGTATAGATAAGATTGAAGAAACTACCCATTCACCTACATATTAGGAACTAAACAGTCGGATGTCTAAATTTGGCCTCACCTACTATAAAAAAAGAAAAAAAGGAGCCAAATATTGAGAATCCTTAACCACTCTTTAGAGTTCTAGTCCAACAGATCCGTAAATATTTATCAAGAAATTAAATGATTTAATAAAGAATAGGAAAAGGAGGAGGAGTTCGTAGTCATCATCAAATAACTTAGTATGAGTGCTCGTGTGGAGCTGAGTACTACAAAATATCAATATATAATCACTTGCACATAAAAATTACAATCTGGTACATATAGTGTCAAAACTCGAGGCCTAAGACTATTACCATTATTTATTCAACAGTATATCATGGATCAGTAAATCTAATTATCAATAGTGAATAATTAGTAGACATGGAAAAACTAAATGATATAACCATACCAAGGTTTAAGGTTTCGAACGAATAACGAGCTTTCGGTCATTCTGTTTCGATTTTAGTAGGGAATGAAAAGAAACCAAACCGAAATTCTAGTTAAATAGAAAAATCTATTGCAACTCAAATTTTATAGAAGAAAAAAAAAGAATTAATTTGAGTTTCAAATTTATGAATACTCAAAGTTTGAAACTTTTCCTTCAAAATTATGCAGAATCAAAAAATATATGAATAGTATATCTAAAAAAGGTAAATACGAAGTAACAAATAAATACTTGTTAGTGTTATAAATATTTATAATTAATCGTTAGCATTCATGTACGTCTTATTTTTTAATTCGACATAAATTACATATCTCATTTCAATTAATTAAACAAATATGTGTGCAATTATATGGAAAATAAATATTGCAATCCAAAACTGAAAATTGAACTACAATTCCCCAAATTTACAAATTAGATTGAAATTTATAAAATTCTAAAAGACTAAAATAGAGATCTCGAACCTTGAAGTATACCCTTATATTCTATAATATATACCAAGCTTAAAAAACATGGTTAGCTGAATGAATCACGGGTGGAAATGATATTAAGAGGAAGGTAAATATGTAGTTTTACTTGTTTGACAATTGGCATCATGGTACATCCGCTATGAGTAGTTAACTCTTTTCTCTCTATAATCCACGTTTTTTGTGACGCCCCACCTCTATACTCACACTAGCCAACGGGATAATGCCATCGACTAGCACGAAGAATAAGGCTGTTGAGGAGCGACCATCTGTGTAATTGATTTGTGCGAGTACCGATATGCCAGATAGAAGGTCATGCATTTCATTTCAAGAGAAAATCTGACATATCAAATACAAACTCAAAGCTACTACACAGTGGCTATGTGGCCTTCGGAAACAAATATAAAATAAGCATAACACAAAATCAGTCACAGATATTCATATCACTAAGGCGGAAATAGATATGAATATAACACATAGAAGTGAACATCAAAGTAGTTGTCTTACAAGATCCACTACATCACAAAAGAATAGGTACAAGTACTAGACAAAAGAATAAGTATACATCAAGGAGTCTCTATCTCGAATGTATAAAAACAAAAACTACTAAGCTAAAGTAGTTAGCTAAAAGTCAGAAGCTAATCCCTGCTAAGAAGCCAAGTGGAAGCACCTGAAACACCTCGGTCCGACCCGAGTATTATTTAAGAAGAAAAATAATAAACGGATCAGTCCAGCTATAGTTATCATGTAATATGAGATAGGATAAGAGATATGACAAATATATATATATATATATATATATATATATATGATAACAACAAAAATCATAAAATACCTCAAATTTTCTCAAACACCAAAAAGAATGTCATATTCTTTATTTTATTCACCAAGTCACAAATATTGATAAAGCTTATCTAAGCAAATCACAAATATTGGTGAAACACAAATTCCAGAAATCATCAATTAGAAATCCAGAAATCACAAAAAAGGGGGAGAGGCCTATCACAAACGGGAGCATGAAAACTCACCAACACGTGTATCACAAACGGGACGCTATCCCATGGGTCGCTAACCCATAGAGCCGGTGCAACGACGTAGTACAACAGTGCGCCCGAGGAACCTGAAACTCAAATAAGCTGGAACAATGACGTAGTACAACGATACGCCCGATGAACCGAACTCCATAAAACCCATAGGTCGCTAGCCTACAAAAAATAAGACGAAGCTCAATAGAACGGGATACAGTCCCCCACGCGGACAATGAGACATCGCATATCGCTAGTCTAAACCTCAAAATGATCATCATAGATCAATAAGTGTAAATTAGGTCAAGCTAGTAAATAGATGAGTTTAGCTTCATGTCCCATAACCACTGGCTTAACTTAAATATTTACGAACAAACTGTAGATTTCCACTCGAAAATTGTCACCAGATTTCAATCGAACAAGTTTAAGAAATAACCGACGAAGTAAACGCAAGCGTTTCATACCACCTATTTTGCTAAGTCGTTTAATTGGATTTCTCGTACGAATGAGGTAAAGGTTTGTATATACTAATAGATTGGAAAACGGTTTTTAAAATGAGCTTTGTATTAAAAGTAATGTTGAAATCATTTTTATGAAAGAGTTTGAGTATTTACTACTAGTATAGAAACCTTTGTATTTTAAAGTGACAAATCATAGAAACGATTGTAAAAACAATCTATCATCAAAAATTCACATTCGACGACGTGAATCAAAACCATGAAAAATCGATATCAAATCCATTAAATGGATATTCCCAAAAATTCAGAAAAGAAGTCATCAAAGTCGATAATAAATGACAAGAACTAACCGGATCAACAAAAACCAATAAAACGGAAATCCACTCAAAAATAGGCAATTTGGCTGAATTTAACAGCGTCAAACGTCTGGTGGTTTTCCCAGACGTCTGAGCTGAGAGTTTGGAAATTTTCTTCCAGATCGCCCAGACGTCTGGGAATAACCTCGGACGTCTGAGCTGTAAGTCTGAAATTTTTTTTCGTTTGCTTCAGACGTCTGAGCATTTTACCAGACGTCCGAGCTGAAGCTCAGGGCAAAATTTGCCTAGGCCATTGATGGCCAAATCAACTCGCAAGCGATCGAATGAGCGACGATGGCTAGGAATTTATGCCAAGCGACAACCCAGCCCTATAGGCTCCTCGATACACTCCAAACAACATATCTAAACATCCATAGTAGGATTTTCATAGATTTTGACTTCAAAATACCAAAATTGGAAAATTCACCAAACCGATTCAATTCAAAAGCAATTGAACATGAAATAGATGTTAGGAATTCATACCTAACAACAATGAAAACTATAGACATAGATGTGAGTTCAAGAACTCACCTTTAAACTCAAAATCAACAATTGAGAAGCTCTAAAACAAGGACAGATCAACTCCGCTTCAATCACAACTCTAGAAGCTCCAATCTATGATCATATGCAAATATTTCTTAAGTTAGGTTATAGGAAATTATGAAAATTGGAGAGGGATTAAGATGGAGAAGATGAAGAGAATGCTTACCTAAGCCTCTCTTTGATTTTTAGAACTTGAATTTGAATTTCCTAAGAACCTAGGGCTTAGGAATTTCGATTTCCCCTCTTTTCCCCCATTTTCCTTTTTCTTTGAGTGTTAGGAAATTGTGAGTGGAATGACTGAAGAGGAGAGGAGTTAGGGGTGTTTTGTAAAAAAGTTTGGGTTACCTTGTTGGGTTAGTGGGCTAAAAAACAATCCAAAGCCCAAATGAAAATACCAAAATCCTAATCAACTTCAAACATATCAATATTTATACTCAAAAAAGTTGTAAACATCGTTTTGAACTCAATGGAAGTGGTCTCGAGTCCGGATTCGACTGTTTATAAAAAGTCACATTTCGAACTTTAAATTCAACAAACGATGCTATATTTAAATAAAACATTTAAATATATAATCGTAAAATATGCAGGTTGTTACATTTTTATTTCTTTTTCTTATATATATATATATATATATATATATATATCAGGTTCCCATAAATTACACACATATATAAGGCCATCCAAATAATAAACATTTGATGTTGTTGATCAAATATGCAAAAGTTAGAGGGATCATAATTGTGATTATTTATCATTTTAAACAATGAACAATTAGATGAGCTACAACAATTGCACTAATAAACTTAGTTATAAATTACTTGAAAAAAATAGCAAACATTTCAACATGATCACATACATACATAATCATAATATTAATATTAACATGAAGATGATCTTGATAACAACTATCTACATCTTATACACTTGAGATGATAATTAAATTATTAGCCTTAATCTAAATATGAAGCTGCATTCCAAGTGCACCTTCATATGTCCATGCTAATCTTAGTTTAGTCACGCTTGAGTTATGAATTTGCATACACCATATAATCAGTCCCTCTTGATTTATCAATGATCCAAAAACATTTTAAAACTATATTAGAATAGTTAAACAAGTGTTTCATTTGTGGTTTACTTCATTGTTTGATTTAGATTATACTTACAAAGGACCAAAGTCAATCTGGCTTTTTTGACCATTCTAAATACCTAAAAATTTAGAATGAAATACCAAACTAAAGAATTAGTTGTTTGTACATGATCAATTCCAACAAAATCATCACCAAAGGATGTATCATCTAACTTTGGTTTGGAAAAAAGGAAAACATTAGTGCAAATTCAGTTAGACAGCTAAATCAATCTGGCCAAACTTGTCTATTTCTGCAAGGAAAATGGGCTGAAGAATGTTTATTTTCAATGTGGCAAACTCATCCATCTTAATCTATTCAATACAAATTCTCACTCCATTGTAAACTATAGTATTAGAGCCACAAAGCAGGAGTATTAGAGTCAATATTGCAAACTAAAGTAATTGCTTCCATATTACATCAAAAGTAACTTTTTAAATGTTTGTTGTTTCTATGTACCCAGAAGAAGTTTATTTTGTTTTACTGTTGGAACGAAAAGAAAAAGCAACTTATTATTAGCTATTAAAATGATTATAAAGCGCCAAACCTCTTCTTGTACTACTTACCCCACGAAAACTTTTCATCTTATGCTTTCCACTTTGCTATTTAGCCCAATACTGAGCAGACGGTGATGATTATGTCTTTGGAAGGATTATGAAGTCGATAGATATTGGGTTGCTTGTAAATGAAAAGAAACCAGCATGAACTTGAAACAAAGGCGGCGACAGAGACAATACACTGTAGATGGAAGAAGGTATAAAGTCGGAATCAAGGGTGGTATTGGTCACTTAGATCGTTGGCAGTAGCGAAACGAATATTTCTGATGAAACTTTTAAAAGAGAAAACATGATGAATTGATGACATATCCAAATGCAGTAAATATTTTCTAGATGTCTAACAAATATCTCTTTAAATATGTCAAATTCAATTGCTTAACAGATATAATGTCTCTTTCTTTACTTTTCCAGTAAAGCAGGATCCAAATTCGAGAGGTTTAACTTTAAAGAAGGGAAATAAACATTTTTGGTGAAACTTTGAAAAGAGAAAACATGATGAATGGATGACATATCCAAATGCAATAAATATTTTGTAGATATTTAACCAAATATCTCTTCAAATATTTCAAATTGAATTGTTTAACAGATTAACAAAAATATCCAAATGCGATAAAATTAACCATTGAAAAAAAGTGCATATGAGTTAACAAATTAGACATCTCATCCTATTCTGAATATAATTGTAGTATTTTTGTAAAATGGAATCTCTAATCAAATGTAAGCACCAATGAAAACATTACGGTAAAGGAAAAGAGTTGGCATCTTGACCTTCACTAAACTGATTCATGCCCTAAGTTTGTTTCGGAAATTGCATGCGTTCTGTACCTTATAATGATGAAAATATTTATCTGAATACAAACATTCCTGTAAAGGAAATAAAATATTTACCTTGACCTTTAGGGCTTTCACATGATTCGACAGGAAGTGGTGGAGAGAGACAGGGGAAATTGCATTGCAGGATGCACACGAAAGGGGAAGGGCTTGCGAGAGTGGCTAGTTGCGGTTGGATTAACCGTTGTCCTGCGCCTTGTACCGTCCACGGTTTGTATAGGAGAGAAGACAAAATATAGGGCCAAAGGAAGCAGGAGAAATCAAGGCAGATGTAGAAGACAATATTGGTGGTTGCGGAGTGTTTTTTTCCTAGGGCTTAAAAGTCAAAGCATGAGGAAGGAAGGCTGTGATGAACCGTTAGACTTGGGTCCTTTTACACGTGTTAGTGTAGTACTTTTGGAAGAAACGGGACCAGAAGGTCTTTAGAGAAATATTGAGATTTCATATAATACTAGTATAACCGCACAACGGTGGAAAAACCGACCGTTTAGTTATTTAATATCAAAGGAAAAAATATGTTAATTTTTTTTCTTAATTATGAAATTCACGAAAAATTAACAACTTTAATTTTGAGCTTCCCTGTAGCTCTAAATCATTATTGGATTTAAAAAATAAAACGGCAAATCAAACCCACGTTAGCTCAAAACATATCGTATTTGTGAATATTTAATTAAAGAAGTTGAAAAATGCAAGAATGGATGTAATAAATAAATCACATATTATTCAACTGCATTATTTAAATAAATAACCTAAAAATACCATTGTTATAAAAAAACTAACATTGCTGAAATAAAAAAACTAAACTTTGGACTCTATTATTGCTGATATTCCGTCTAAGAAGAAGTTTGATTCTGCTAAATAATCAATGACTGATTGAGACATAACTGCTATTTTTGGATGACATGAGCTTTGGATGTTACATAAAGCGTCACATTGACTTCATATTATCATAACTGGAAATATGAAACTTTGACATCAGCAGCAAATCATACACTAAATACAAAAGCTTGTATACTTTGATACGTGATTGTGTACCAACGGTAAACTGTATCATCTTTAGTTGTCGATAGTTGTTCCAGTAGACCTTTGCTTCCAATGGAGCTTGATCAACTTGAGGGAATGATTCTCAAAATGCTAACTGACTGTCATTGCAATTGATATGTGGCCTTTTGAAACTCTACAGTTGCACCATGATGCGTATCCTTGTTAAGAAGAAAAGCCACGCAATTGTCTTTTCCTTGAAAAACATATGCCTGAAGTATACAGATGGTAATTAATATATATTTACTAACGGTTTCAATTAAAAATCTTTCCAAATGATAGTTGTTTTACCATTTGTTGTTCTCCAAGTGAATATTATAATAATTTCCAAAAAGCATGGATCGGATGATGCCTTTATTACGGAGTCTATTTCCTTTAGGTGACTCCACTGTGCATACTTTACAAAACCTATAGAAAAATCAGGTAAATAGGGATACTTGAAATGTTATTTGATTTTTTTTAAATATAATTATGAAGAGATATTACATACCATATTCATCAAGAGGGACCCGGCTTCATAATAATAACTCATTGTTACGTAAGCAGAACCATATCTTACAAAATTTGTTCCTCTGTGATACTATAAATTAAACACCACAATAAGAATAAATTTATAAAAATAAAAGGAGTAAGTTGAGTAAAATAATAACAAAGGAGAAAAGAAGAGGGGGATGTGACATTTTCTTGACGTTGCTTGTAAAGCCTTTCAGGTGCAGCATTAGTGAAAGCTAACATCTCTTCTGCAGTAAAAGAAATCATAAATATGGGGACCTAATAGACATGTGAAGAACAAATGAACATTTAAACACAAAAATAACAGATGTGAAGTGAATGAATATTGACCATGTACAATCTAGCACGATGAGGCAACTACACATAGCCTCTGCAATAAGTGCTAACTTTTTAATAGATAGGCAACACAACAGCCAAAATTTATTCATGCATAAAAAAAGTCTATTATAAGAACAAACAAAAAGTGATTCTTTTCAAGCAAGTAAATGAAGCAAATCAAAATTGAATTTATTTTTTCCTTTTATTGAACATGTGCCATTTGTGGCAGCAATAGTAAAAATAGGTGAATAGGTAGCTATGAAATCATGCTCACATGTATAAAAGAATGTTATATAGGTTGCCATAATTATTGATCAACATTTAACTGTATATTTCCTTTTTGCACTAATATAAGGAACAATTAACATGTACAAAAGGTATTTCATTCATTGATCTATTACTTGCAATTATGTAAATGGCAATGACTCTCAACAAGTTATGTCCACTGTTTCCATTGTTAAAAGTTCGAAACAAGAAGTTCATTCGATATGTAAGAACAAGCATGTTAGATTTACAAACTGATTGAACCATAAAGCATACTAAAATTGCAAAGTGTAAGAGACATATTTAATGTATGCTAGAGTGTTAACGGAAAAAATCACCTTCAAGTTTGATGCTTCGTGTGATTGTGATATTTGTTCCAACAAGATTAAAACAAGTCCAACTCGACCAATAGGAATCAAAATAGAACCACCATCTATTAGACAATTTAATACACAGAAGCATATGAAATTGATCTTGTCAATCTCCTCTAACTTCTCGGTAGAGTTAATCAAGTAGCTTCTCATTTCATCCTCGTTATCAGAAAGTTTCCTACGTCGTTTAGTGAATTTTTTTAAGCAAGTAACTAAATATATATAAAATATTACAAAAATTGATATACCTAATTTCTGAATGATCAACATTATGCCATTTTCATGTAAAAACTTATATCACATGTAAAAAAACACTTAAACAACAAAGTTGTTTATCCCTGTACCGTTAATGTCAAAATATGTTCCATTTCATTTACTAAGTTTATAAAACAAAATTTACTTACAGACAACAATGGCTATAATCAAGGCAGAAACAATTGCTCGATATTGAGACTATCCAACAAATAATCCCTTTTTGTATTACATGCTTTCTAATCACATGTATATAAATCCCATGATAATCTATGTTTCAACAGTAACGGTGTTAAATGAGGATGTTTTTTATATATAAAATGATATGAATACATTGGAATATGCAAGTAATATACACGAACTGGAAAAGATAGGTAAGCAGTAGAAATAATCTTAGCCAGAAAACAGATTGACTGAGGTTTTTATCTACGAAATTTGTATGATTTTCTAAACTAAATCAAGAATGGAGCTTCACTTTAGTAAAAACTGGAAGTCTGGTTTCTTAAGAAGCTGCTCAGAATATTTAATACCTATCATTTATTTGTCTTGTAGTGCAGTAGATATATCATGGAAATGCTGCATTACCAGTAGTTATGTACATATATTAGACTCCATTTATCAAACATAACACATTTTCATTATACAATTTGCAATTGTTAGTATATAGTTGAAGAAACAGTTTGCATGCTTGTCGACCGAATAAAGAGTACAAATTCTATATAGTTGTTATAAACTCAAAACATACATAAATATAATGATCAATTGCAGATTAAAGCTAAAATATATAACTGGATAATTGAAAAGATGCAAGAATGGAGTGTGGTGGAGAGATCATTAACCATTTTTCTACTGCTTGAAAAGGCGATCAGAATTTCTGACATCAACTTAATGCAAACTAAGCGACCAAATCCTATATTATATAGCCAAATCTCATCAGACAGAAATAAAAGTCGTGTTTATTATTCTTCATACTGCATAAGCTTTAATTTATAGACAAAACATTCGCAGGTAATAGCTACTATGCTAGTTAGGAACACCAGCTTATGTATTCCAGCTCAAGGTTTGTATTTAACTAATGCTTCTAGAAATTAATCCCTTAATTATATGTCGAAACTTTCGTCAGATAACAATCATATGCTCACAACCGTACAGTTTGATGATGGCTTTTCATAAATAACTCATAGGTCCTATAAGTAACTTGCCTACCTAAAAGCTACAATAACTCAGAGAACACTAACCACTACATCAGAACTGAGAAAAAAATTATTAACTTAAATCATCAACTTAACCCAACCTAAATCACGTAATAACATAAATAACCGCATAGAAATATTTCTTTGAAATTTGGCATCAAAGGATAAAATGAGTTTCTCTTACCAAAACTCAAAATTACTAAGGGCATCTGAATAGGAGAATAATTTTTTATCACTATTCAACTAATTAAAAGAACACAATCCTAAATCCTAATTAGTATACATTTTGAAACCAAAAACGAAGTTCTTCAGTATTCAAGCATAATAATATTAATATTTAAAATTTTGAGAACCTGGCGGTTTAGATGCACTAAACTCTGACGGCGTTATAGATGTAGCGGTCAATAGCAGGAAAATCGTCGATATTTGACCTGGAGCGATGGCACGATAGTTGAAGGAGATCGAAATGAAGGAGATTGCAGTAGAAATAGAATACAAATTAGATATGAAGCAGAAACGGATTGTTAGGAGAAATAGTTGGTATTGTTGAGTATTCGAGAGGAGAAGCGTATTTGTGAATTGGAATGGATAAATTTCTGCAAGGCGGCAATAACTATGAGAGGAAGAAACCCTAGAGTATTACGATAGCCATGGAGGAAAGAGGAATATAGGATTTAGGTTTTAGGAACCGAATAAGTTCCGATGGAGCTGGCCGCTAATTAGGTGCAGTGGTCACAGATCCACCCGTCGTGGAGGAAAGAGGAATTGGGGATTTAGAGTTTAGAAATTGAACAGCGGAAAAAAACGACGAGTATCTAGGAGAAGACGAGCGGTAACAGGAGAAAATACGGGAGCAGGAGGAGGATACGGGAAACAAAATAAGAGACACAAGCCACGTTTTTTTGGCTTCAGAAAAATTGATTTTGGCTAGTAGAAGTAGACAAACCTCCATACGGTCGGTTTGATAATATATATTATCAAACAGAGTCTTAAGACTAATATGAAGTATATAAATTAATATTTGGCAAATGAATCAAAGTGATGACCAATGAAATGAAATTCTTAATAGAATTATAATTGAAATGAACAAATGTTCAAAATAATCAATTAAATCAAGATATATTTCAACACATACACAATCAAGATATATAAAAACATGAATTGTAGATCACTAGATAATCAAAATTAACTCACCGATATGAACATAATATCATAATTAACTACAAATCTTGCATAAAGCTCATAAAAGAAGCGTCGTCGATGATTAATTCAACTAAATTATAACTTTCAATGCAATAACATAAATCATAAGTCAGTAATCAATACAAGGTTTTAGAAACATGAAATTAAAGAAAAGAAAATCGAACAATTGATTTACACAAGAATACAGTTTAAAGAACAAAATAATGTAATTTAGGTAAATATATGAAGGGAGTTGGAAATTTTTTATAATTAGAATTATGAAAATATGAGTTGGAATAAACAATCGATTATTGAACTTTGAAAAAGTAAGATAGTATCATTGTAACAACCATTATTTTTGCAAAATACTTTATAACATATAAAATGTCGCATGCTGACTCAATTGTGCGGGTTTCCTTTTGTTCATGAGCCAAATCCAAAATCCTTTTTTTGGTAGTTAAGTAGGATTTTGAAGAGGACCCTTGCCTCTTTATTAAAACAAAAGATAGAAACACATACATAAAAACCCTAGTGCAGAAGCAAAACAAAAGAAACTAAATACATAAGCTAGCCCATTTATCAAATAGATTCTTATGAGATATAGTAATAGTTTGGTCAGGGCCCCAAGCTAAAAATTTTCTCCCTATCTTTTTAGCACATGCAATAAATAACACGTAGGCATTTCTTTTGACCGTGCCAAATCCAAAATCCTAACTATATATCCTTCATGATTCATTTTCACTTCCCTTTTAATTTGGCTATAAACCCAGACCTAAGTCATTTCATACAAGATGATGAATCGTTCCCTTCTCATTCCATATCATGAAATGTATGACATTATATCTCATTGGTAGTAATGATAATACCTCAATAATTTTCGTATGTACGTCATCTCTTAGTTCATCTCACAATTCCTAAGATCTGGTTAATTTTCAGCATAAAAAATATTGAACTGCAAATAGAAATTCTATTTCGAGCCCAACTTTTATATCAGAAATGCAAAGCAGGTCCACATATGTAATTTAATGTGATTAGTTCTACTTAGTTACTCTCACCAAAGTATCTTTAAACCCATTTATTTTCAATTCTTGAAATGCAATAACTTCTTATACAAAAGTGGGATTTAATTTTCATTTTCACAGTTAACCATAATTTTTATAAGCTTTTAATGATATATGACGATGATGCATAAAAATAAACTTTTCACAATCATAATAACTGCATCGATATGATGTTGTCACAACCATGTCAAAGGAATGTATCAAACTAATGCATCAAAATAATGCATCAAACCAATACATCAAATTAAGGTGTTAAAGCAATGCTTCAAATTGGTCGGATGCGTCAAACTTATCATTGTGTCGATGCATCTTTAACTACATCAAGTTGATGCAACTATTACTACATTGAATTTGATGAATTACAATGATGCATCTTTAGTCGCATTGAACATATGCAATTATTGTTGCATCAAATCTAATGCAAGCTATAGCTGCATCAAATCTGATGCAAGCTACAATGTTGCTATATCTACATAAAATTATTTCATCCACTACATATGTCGGATGCAGTAATTGTTACATCAACACGATGCGACTTTTGTTGCATTGACTCAATGCAACAATAACTACATCAATTTGATGTTCGGTTTGACTTTGGATAATAGTTGTTAGGAATGATTACCAAAAGCACCACAACTTCTAGGTGTTATTAAATTACTTGACAACATATATGATTTTTTTTCTAGCATAGAGGAGTTGCTCCGTCGACCGGCACGAGGGACCGCTTCCTCATGACCCTCATGACCTGAACCGTTGGGTTGATCACAACAAGTAAAATTTAGTTAAAATTTCAGACTTTTCAAATTTAATATTTCTATTTAGATTGTTATTTAACACATGTATAATGCCTATAATTAGAGAAAACAAAATTTTTATGATCCATTAGTTGTTTGCTCAAAAAATCGGCAAACACCTACAACGAATTTTGTAGAACCATAGGTACTCAATGTATTCTACATTTGTTGCTTGTGTATGAAATAGTGTTTAGTAGAGAGAAAATAAAAAAGATACATTAATGAATAAATAATGTAGAAAGTAAAGAAAACATAAGATTCAGAGCGGTTCGGCTAAAGCTTACCTCCATCCATTATGAATTATCATACATTTCATTATAGATCTAGAGTATAACGTGGAAATACAAAATACAATGATATATCGAATGAAAGAAATGAAAAATACGTCTTAAGAAATTCTATTGGTGGTTTCTGTTTGATAACTGTAGAGCTCTCAAACTTTTCTACTATTACAATTTATCTATAGGGTACTTATAAGTGTAAAGTTGTGCGAACATCTGCTATGCATTCCCTATAAAGTAGGCACTTTGCATGTTTGGCTTATTCTATCCCGTAGAAATCAGTTCGGTAGAAGGTTGGTTAGGGAAGAGAACTATTGAACCGTTTTTCTTGTTTGGTAGTTGTCAACTACCAGATCGTTTTTGTTGTTTAATAGCTGTCAACTACTAGGTCATTTTGTTTGGCAGTTGTCAACTACCATATCATTTTGTATCGGATCGATTCCTTCACTTAGCCAAATATTGTTTCTTCTTTTGACATTTTCAAGTTTTCTTTCTATCCTCTTTTTTCTTCATCTTATCCATTCAATCATGTGATAGAAATCTTGTTAGTGACCTTTTAGCTATTTTCGTGCCTTTTACGTCTTTCTGTATTCGTGTCGATATAATTCGATGAATTATTGCTCCACAAGAAGTGGAGGCATGTTTTAGGCAAAAATTCCACAACACTTAATCCTTAAAGCATACTTTGTTGAACATAAAGTATACTTTGGGTTCAAAGCAGTCACTTTCTTTATGTAGTATCCATTTCGAACCTCAAATAAATATTCCTTAACTTCGTCTTGTCTAGTAGGTATCCAACTGCCGGTTTGTCCCGAAGTCTAGTATACTTTGAGGAAAAAAATTTCTATACCCCTTAAATATCTGAGTACTTTATATTCGAAGGTAGAAGTGTCATTCATGTCACGAGGCACAAGATTTAATAATGATGCAAAATGATTCAACAAAGATCGGTACAATGTCTGTTCAGTAGAATTTGGTCCAATACATTTCTGTCTGATACCTGACAAAATCTCCACTTCTATAAATACTAGGTTCGATCCCCCCTCAGAATTTTCTACTTCCTTTGCAAATTCAAAAACCATTCGTCTCCTCTACAATTGTCGAGTCAGATCCAAGCTATAAAACCATTCAAAACTCTTCAAATAATTACCAGGTAATTATTTAACACTTTAATATATATTTTAATCATTCATTTTTCCATCGATTTAATGCTTCAACTTGCCTAAATTCGGGCCAATCACTTAAGGTATTTCGATGGGAAAATTTGGGGGTTTTATGGTTCCTCGCCCAATTACTTAATATTAATTCATGCACAAGATATACTTAGATTGCTATAGGGCTTCTGATTGAAAAACTTGTAGATCTTGTTTGAAATTAATAAGAATACACATGGTATGGTTACGATCGAATACACCTTGGGGTTTAACCGATGTTGTGCTTGATTACGGTAACATGTATATGGTTGTACAATGCTTAGAATGTTTATTAAATAATGAAATTATCAGATTTTTACCGTACTAGATCAGTTTGGTTATGGAAATACAGAATTGAATACTTTACATTTTTTAGGATTTTTATCAAGTTAATGCATGTTGTATATGTGATAGCTAACCCATGTGTCTTATGGAGTATGGAAAATGTGTATGTGTTAGTGTACTAGATCACCTTATCATTATGTTACCTCTTGACATACCACTCTGAGTTTGGTCATTAAGTTATTTTCCATTTGTGTAGTGAATGGCTATGGTATTATTTATGATTATCCGATATGGTTAATTGGTAATGATACATTTTTCATTCGTACTACTATGTGCTCCCAGTCAAAGAGTTGTGGTTAATCGATTCGTTTTACACTAGGTCAGTGAATGTATCGATGAGCATATCGCTTTGATTGGTATGTCAAAAGCTTCATATCATTATATGACACTTGTCACTTTACAGATCGTTAATCTATAGTCTATCAGACAGGTATGCATTCTTATTATTGAGTGAGAAAACAGCACAACACCCAAAAACAACTAGAAATATATCGATCTAGCAAATCAAAGTATGAACATGGAGAAATTTTTGTAGTGGTTCGGCAAATATGAGGCTAACATCCACTGTAATGTTATTTTTTTGGGGATTTTAGTCATAAGTACAAAGGTTTTGCTGATCTAACAACCTAGAACAGCAAAGAGTAACTTCCTTAGTAACTAGAGTCGAGTAGAGAGATATGATGAAGAACGAAAGTGCCTAAAAGTCCTTTTCAAATGCCGTAGGTGTTGTATATATAGAGAAATCATCCAACATAATTGCCTAATCTCAATATACCAGGTCTATCTTCAGTTCCGAATAGGAGAAGAAGTTGGGGTTCCCAAAGCCAAAAATTCATCTCGGTACTAACCAGAAGTGGTCGGTACCGATCTGACTTTATGAGGAAAGGTTGCTCCATCTTCCTTCCCTTATTCTTTTATCTTCAATCCCTCATACTCCAAGCACTTTTCCATGGAAATCATGTTGTTTTCGAGAAATTATAATATTTCTACTACTTGTCTTCTTTCCTTTAGAACTTTCTTGGAGTTGTTCACCTACTCCTTAAGAAATGCACTCAGAAATGATCACTCAAGCCAACCATCCATGTGTCTTAGCTTTAGAGTCCCACAGGAGGTACAAAAAGTGCTTGGTACCGATTATAAAGTGATCAGTACTGAGCTCTTTCCTTTGCTCCGTATTTCCTCCAACTTCTCCAAGTTTCTTTTATTATACTTCCAAGGGCCCAAGTTCTTGAATCATTTCATCTTCGTCCCGACCTCAAGATTCGTTTGAAAGCCACTTGGTTAAAAAATCAGATAACACTTGCCTCCTAGAGTATGCTTCTGTTGAAAACAATGTGTGCTCTGGAATAAAACAAACGCATATCATTATCTATATACGTTTGTTGGTTATCCAAGAGTTTCTTCAAAGCATTATCTCCAATCTATGGATATCCATTCAACTGCTTCTCATAGTAGAAATTCTATTCCCGTGATAAGGGCAGTGTAACGACCCAGAATTTCTGATATTTGAAATTCGAATATTTAATTGATTTTAAATATTAATAAGTAGAAATTATAAGCCGAATAATTTAAAATTCGAATATCTGGATTTAATTGGATAATTAAATCGATAATTTAATAATTGAACTTACAGAAAAAATTGAAAATTGGGTTTTATGTGATTGAAAATGATTTATAAAGTTATATTAAATCATATTGAAGTTACAGTGATGTTATAGAACTTTTAAAATTGAATTAAAAGTTAAATTGTGAAAATTTAATATTTTAATATTTAATCGACTAGTGAAATTAGCCATTTTTCAAACAGTTTCAGAATTGGACGAAACTAGTTCCATTGGATCCGTAATAGTTTGTTATTATCGGATTTCAATTTTCGTAGCAATCGGAGTTGTCGTTTGACCGTTGCAGCTCGAAATGCATCGAAATTGTTTTTAATATTAATTTGGCGAGTTAAAAATAGTCAATTTTCAAACAGTCTCGGATTTTGACGAAACTAATTTCATCAGATCCATAATGTGATATTATTATAAGGTTTCAAATTTCGTGTCAATTGGATTTACCGTTTGTCCGGGGCAAGCCAAAACGCATCGAAATCGGTTTAATTTAAAATCGATCGTTTAATTCCGTAACTCGCACATATGACCGAATTAGCTCCCGAAACACGTTCCATTGTGTTCGGAACGCGGGGTAAAGCTTAGAAACGTCAGCCGGCATGCTCGATTTGGAGTTCGAAAATTTCCGAATGAATAGTGTTTTTGGAAATTTTCTATAAAAGCACCTCTATATTTTCCATTTGCAAGAGAATCAAAACCTTAACCCTAAATCTCTTCAGCCGCCACTAAAACAGCCAATGGCCAGAAATGTCCCTTCTTTCCTCCTCGATAACTCATGATCCAATCATCATTTCGAAAAACTTCCAACTGGAAAGTCGACGAGCTCTCCGAACTCTAGAGATCTAACGGTGGAGATGCAGTTTGGTGGGGTGTAGAGGCCTAGAGGGGGCCGCGTTCGTATGCGTTTCACGCATGTAATTCGAGAAGAGGGGGCCACCGAGTGGAGCGTGGGTCTGGGCGTTGGTAGAGAGGAGCGTTGGCTTCGGAATGGGGGTAGTTGATCGACGTCACGTCGACGGTGGTGGTCGCAATAATTCGAAGTTAGGGGCGGCTGGTGGGTTGCGTTCGTGCGCGTGATAACCTCGAGGGGATGCGTGTGAGGAAGAAAGGAGTTGAAGGCCACGATCTCATCAAAAATAACGTGCGGCCAGAATCGATTAGGTTAAACAAATTGAAAAAGAAATGTAAATTATATATATATTAATTCGCATAATCTTTGAAATATCGTATCTTTGTCATACGAGGTCGAAAACGCGCGAAACTAGTTGCGTTGGAATCGTATGGTCGAGCACTACGCTATGAAACTGGATTGTAAGCGATTTGAGTCAGTGAAAATTTCGAGTAAAATTAAACGCACGTTTAATTTTATTCGAAATAAAATGCTGGAACTGAATTGTAAAGCAAGGTGAGAACTTCTCACTCAATCGAAATTGTTCGATGTAAATATTAAATAGTTAGATTTAAAATTGTTGATTGTATGCCTGAATGATGATTGTTATCTATTGATTGTTAAAATAGACATTATACGCCGTTATTAAGCGGAGGTTATTTATTAAAAACATATACCGCGATAATTTCACATTGGAGTGGAATTGGTATTATTTATGTATATAGCAATATATATATATTGGAATATGTATATATTGGAGTTGATTTTCCCGCATTGTATAGCGGATGAGACCCTATTGCGCCGCATAATAGCGGATAATATTTATAAATCCCATATACCGCGATATTCCGTACTGGAACGGAATTGGTATTGTGCTAACATCTGTGGATGCAGGGAAACAGGTTGGAGGGATCCGACTGGGTTCCTCATCGTATTGATTTATTACAAATATTGTGATATATTCTGTTATCATATGATGATATGTGATGTTTGATTTTCGTGATTGATGATTGATGCTGTTGCATCATCGGATCCATTTTTGAAGTTTAAAAATAACGATATTGATTTATAAAGGATTTTTAAAGTGATTTTTGAAAATATACGTTTTATTGAATTTTGGAATTGATTCATTTTAAATAAATAAATGTTATAATTTTCGTGTTATGAAAATTATGAGATTTGTGAAATATAACCAAAGTGTGATTTTGAAATAAATAGTTGATTAATTTATAAAATGGCTTAAATTGGGATTTTTGGATTGTTATAAATGATTTATTTAAAAGATTTAAAAATTGATATTTATAAATTGAAAATATTGGAATATTAAAACGAGTTTTTATAAGTGTTAAAAATGAAATAAAAATGGATTTCATAAGTGAATGGAATTTATAGATTTATAAATTGTGAAGTTATTAAATGAATAGATTTTGTAAAATAAAAGATTTATAAGTAATTATCTTATAAATCGGATTTTGGCATTTAAATGAGATATGAATGGAATTTGTTAATAATGAGATTTATAAGTTGAAGTTTTTATAAATAGAAATGGAATTTATAAACATTGTTTTATAAAATCCGAAATCAATTGAATTTGATAAATTAAACATAGAAGTTTATAAAAGGGGATATATTCGCGATTTTGGATAGCGAATTATCAATTATATGATAGGTGTAGTAATGGAGAGTTTGGATGGGAATTTTATTGACGATTTTGGACAGTGGATAATTCTTTAAGTAAAATGTGTAGAAACGTTAAATTTGTTAACGAAGTATATTCACGATTTTGGACAGTGAATATATTATTAAATAAAATGGATATGTTTTGGAGAAGTGATATTACGAAATGAAGTAATTGTTTTAAAACGTGTTAAGTATCGAAAACATAGATTTCAACATTTATTGTTGAAATAGACGTTTTCGAGAAATAAGGAAATGGTGGACTATAACACTGTTGTTATAGTAAATGGTTTCCGAAAGGAAATATTTTGTGTAGTATTGGGATTTATATATCTGTCTAAATTTCAAATCTATATACTAGTGATTTTGAGTTGTCGTAACGATGTTTTACGTAACATTCGTTTTGACTCAAATAAAATTTGTGAAAGAGAATGATTTCCTTAAAGAATGAAATATATACTTAATTATGATTTAAGTATATCGAATATTTTCCAAGTGTTGAAAATAAATGATTTGTGAATTTCTTATTATTAAATAAGTATGGAAATGTTTTTCCAATATGAAATGAAACGTTTTTGAGAATTTATCTTTGTAAAGATAAATTGAAAGTGAATAATTGAAATTTGTTTTCAAATGGTTAA
Source organism: Allium fistulosum (assembly GCA_030737815.1). Taxonomy (NCBI): domain Eukaryota; kingdom Viridiplantae; phylum Streptophyta; class Magnoliopsida; order Asparagales; family Amaryllidaceae; genus Allium; species Allium fistulosum. The sequence goes on from CM060906.1 coordinate 48,768,404, forward strand.
GTGTGGAAAATTTTATATCTTGTAAAGATATTTTTGGAAATTAAATTATTTGGAATCTGATGATGCTGTGCAGACCTATTGATAGTTAAATAACCGACTATCAATAATTACCTTGAATGGGTATTTGTTGTGATTTGTTTGAATTTGAATGCCACACTTATTTTTGAATAAGCGCTCACTATTCGGGTTAGCCGGGAAAGGACCTTTGGGTCGTATAACCCATTCCGAATACGTGATACGTCGTAATGGATTGCATTTGATGACCGGTGTTGAAGACCAGATATTTTTGAAAACGGAAGGATTACCGTCGAGTTACTCTACATCGGCTGATCTCCGATATAGAGGTTTTATCACCCTTAGTGACAGGAAGTCCGGACGTGATTAGAAAATTATCCGGATTTGCAAGGGCTTCGTAAGAAGTGCCTTCGGTTCTGTTCGATCCCGGAACAGACTTGTATGGTTCTGTGTCTGACGTTACATTTTGAGATATAAAGCTGGTTTCTTTCAAATACATTTCTGTTTGGTGGCGGAGAATTTATTCTCTTAGCTTAACACCCTTCTTTGAGACGTACGAGCTCAGAGGTTATGTAGTTGAAGGTTACTAGTGATATATTCCCAATTTGGTAACGTGGCATGCTGGGTGTTGCTGTGTAATGATCATTGTTTGATCATTTGTGATATGATCATTTGTTTGATCATTTATCTTTGTGATCATTACTTTGATCATTTGTTGACCCAAAGCATGGCTTTGTACCAAAGCGTGACTTTGTGGACGAGACTTCGTCGAACCTCACGACCCGGTATGGTCGAAACAGGAATCGTGGCAGCAAGGTTATTAGGGGATAGCGACCCCTTAGTGTATGTCATTTCCTTCTGGATTATGAGTGGTATCATGGTATGGAGCCCAGATACTTGCTTTGTGGTTGCTGCAAATTTATTACTTGTGGTTGTTGGAATCGAGGATCCTCGGAAAAAGGTCGCAGACGACCGGGGAATGACATATTCGTGTCAGTAGTTACCCAGCTAAGGGTAACCCGGCCTTGTGTAGCAGAGATCCGGTTAGGATCCGGGAACGTCGCTCCAGAGGCGTTCTATTTTATTTGGGAAGTTCCTTTGCCCAACCATTTGTTGGAAATCCAAACTCCAATACGAACTTTGTACGGTTTTAGTTGTAGAACCTGCCATTGAATGTGGTGGTAACCTGCTATTGAACATGGTAGCTATAGTAGGCATACGTGCGAAATGCCTATGCTGGCTAAGATTTATATTATACTTTCGAAATGATTTTTCTACACTATGCACTAATAATAATATCAAAAAAGGATTTGATTTTTGCGTAGTAAGCATCTTTGACTATCATAAGGAGAAATCTCCTCCGATTCTGCGTTTGCATTGTGTGTGTGCGCGGGAGGCCTTATGGTAGTCTCATTTTCCAAAAGCATTGCGAATTGACTTTAAAATTATCCTGTTGTTTGTTTTAAAGATAAATAACTGTTTTAGTTCTCACACCAGTCCCATGACTGACCTGGAGTTTATTGTTTCCTTCCTAAACTCTGGGTGCCCACCAATTTCCACACGGGCAGTCTAGAGTTAGGTTATCAGGTTATTCTAGATTTTGGAGTGCTATGGAGCTCAAAGTGACGAGTTGGATGGCGAGACGCACTACTAGTACATGATACTATTTATTCCGCTGTGTATTCTGTATGAGGACAAGTTTTATATAACTGTCCAGTTGTGTTGTGTATTATTGTTGTAAACTTTGATGATGATGTAATGTATAAACTGATATAGTTCTTTTGATTTAAGATTATTCATTTATCTATTATATGTTGTTCCGCTGCAAATGTGAGTTTCTGATATCTTTTCTGTTTCTGTGTTTTTTTTCTGTTGTTTCTTCTATCTTTTTCTTCTACCTCTTCTTTCTTAAACCCTAAGAATCCAGTTTTTCGGCATTCAATTACTCGGCAGTTGATACAGTGGACGTATTGATGTCGATTTTCGGAAGTCGAAGAAACGGGTCCTTACAACGTGGTATCAGAGCATATGGTTAAGCGACAACCATGGCTTTGTTGGGTGTTACTCATTAGAGATAGAGTCAGTAGTGCTCTAGAATGAGTTTGAGTGTAATAATGGATACGAGCGCGTATTTGTTAGTGAATATAAAATTGTTTTATATTATGATGATTGGTTTGTTGAGTGGTATATGGATTCTTGTCGGTATTGTCAGTACAACTCTATGGATAGGGATCTCTAAACACTTATATAGAACAATTCGGCACGATATTTGTTTTAAAATTGGGTAAATGAAATAATTTTACCTCGATTATATTTTGTATATAAAGGAATAATTTTTCAAAATTATTAAAGTGTATATAATTGATTGTTTGGTTGTTGAAAATGTAAATATATATAAGTTAATTAAAAGTTGTTTGAATAAGTTGAATTAAAACAACAATTGTGAAAGAGTAAATTGTATAAGCAAATGAATTATAATGTATGAAGTTATAATTAAAATGATTTACAATTGTGAAATAAGTCTTATATATAAATAGTGAAATTTTATTAATAAAAGATTTGTAATGAAATTTATAAATCAAGGAAATTTTTGAAAAGAATTTAAGCACTGAATTCACTATTGTTGCTGGGAAATAGTACGGTGATGACTGCAGCATCATCAGTATCATTTTCGAGTTTCTGTGTGATTGATTTGCTACTATAGTAAATTGGAAATTGAAGTTTTGTTGTGATAAACAGATTTGATTTAAAATCCAAGTTAAAGTTGATAAATATAAGTGAAATAAGTTTATACTTATAATATGAAATAAAATTAACTTTGGTAAAAGTTGAATAGAATTTATTTAGAATGGGAACCTAAATTTAATTTATAAGTGGAAACTTAAGTTAATTTGAACAAAAGATGCTTGAAATGGAATATAACTTAAGTGATGTTGAATGAAGTTGATTTTTGATACCGAAGTAAATTAATAAAGTGAATTTATTAAATGAATGTGAACTTGAGTTATATAAATGAAATTCAATTTTATTTGTAAAATGAAGTAGCAATTGAATTGAATTGAATAAATGGATTGAATGTTAATCAATCGAATGTAAGTAAATTGATATGGAAAAATGAATGTAAGTGTAAATTCATTAAAGCTAATTGGAAGTGTTGAACCAAATTGAAATGTAAAGTAAAGTAAATTTAATAATTTGGTTGTGTTGAATGACATTGGTTGTTATTTGATTGTTAGTTGATTGCATATAAATTCATTAAGTGTTAATGAAATTGAATTAGCGAATTTGGAAGCTAAAGTGATTGAATTCAAATTGATAGTATGTAAATTTGAATAGAATTGAATTCAATTTGAATTGAAAGTAAACTACTTGAATGTAAATTAGTGAATGTAACTAATTAAATAAATGAATGTTGATAAAATCCAATGTAAATGAATCAAATATGATTTAAAATTGAAAACCAATTCAATGAATATTAATGAGAAGTGAATTTATATTGATTTGGGTATGAACTGATTTGGATAGACATTGATTTGTTGGATGATAGTTGTTGAATGTTTATTGGATGATGGTTGCATCTGTTGTTGTTGCATTTGCTATATTGACACATATGTAGTTATTATGTTGCTATATGATGTATATCGATATTATTTTCTATATACATGTTCTCATTTGTTTAATTGAGTGTTTAGTAGGTGCGGATGACGTTTGCTTCGCATTTGGAGCTCGCTTTCGCGCTATATTAGCCGTATACGCTCGCTAATAATATATAAGGTACATATCTCGGATTAAATATCGTACTTTTACACTTTTTTCCCTATGGGATGCCTCATCACTTGATGAGATGTATATTTGTGATATATATACACTGTCATTTTTTTTTCGGATCGAGCCGCGCAAAGGAGGCTATGGCGAAATTTTCCGAAAATTTAAGGCGTTAGAATATTTTTGAGAAATTTGAAAATTTTGGAAACTTAGTAAAGATTTTGTGAGAAGTTTAACTATGAATTTTGGAAAAGTTAAACACTTAAGAGATTTGTTAATCTAATTTGAATGGTTTGTTTTGAAAAGTTAATGGATTTTGTGAATTTTTCTTATTTCGAGGACGAAATTCTTTTAAGGGAGAAGTTTGTAACGACCCATAATTTCTGATATTTGAAATTCGAATATTTAATTGATTTTAAATATTAATAAGTAGAAATTATAAGCCGAATAATTTAAAATTCGAATATTTGGATTTAATTGGATAATTAAATCGATAATTTAATAATTGAACTTATAGAAAAAATTGAAAATTGGGTTTTATGTGATTGAAAATGATTTATAAAGTTATATTAAATCATATTGAAGTTACAGTGATGTTATAGAACTTTTAAAATTGAATTAAAAGTTAAATTGTGAAAATTTAATATTTTAATATTTAATCGACTAGTGAAATTAGCCATTTTTCAAACAGTTTCAGAATTGGACGAAACTAGTTCCATTGGATCCGTAATAGTTTGTTATTATCGGATTTCAATTTTCGTAGCAATCGGAGTTGTCGTTTGACCGTGGCAGCTCGAAACGCATCGAAATTGTTTTAATATTAATTTGGCGAGTTAAAAATAGTCATTTTTCAAACAGTCTCGGATTTCGACGAAACTAGTTTCATCGGATCCATAATGTGATATTATTATAAGGTTTCAAATTTCGTGTCAATTGGATTTACCGTTTGTCCGGGGCAAGCCAAAACGCATCGAAATCGGTTTAATTTAAAATCGATCGTTTAATTCCGTAACTCGCACAGATGACCGAATTAGCTCCCGAAACACGTTCCATTGTGTTCGGAACGCGGGGTAAACCTTAGAAATGTCAGCCGGCACGCTCGATTTGGAGTTCGAAAATTTCCAGATGAATAGTATTTTTGGAAATTTTCTATAAAAGTACCTCTATATTTTCCATTTGCAAGAGAATCAAAACCCTAACACTAAATCTCTTCAGCCGCCACTAAAACAACCAATGGCTAGAAATGTCCCTTCTTTCCTCCTCGATAACTCATGATCCAATCATCATTTCGAAAAACTTCCAACTGGAAAGTCGACGAGCTCTCCGAACTCTAGAGATCTAACGGTGGAGATGCAGTTCGGTGGGGTGTAGAGGCCTAGAGGGGGCCGCGTTCGTATGTGTTTGACGAACGTAATTCGAGAAGAGGGGCCCACCGAGTGGAGCGTGGGTCTGGGCGTTGGTAGAGAGGAGCGTTGGCTTCAGAATGGGGGTAGTTGATCGACGTCACGTCGACGGTGGTGGTCGCAATAATTCGAAGTTAGGGGCGGCTGGTGGGTTGCGTTCGTGCGCATGATAACCTGGAGGGGATGCGTGTGGGGAAGAAAGGAGTTGAAGGCCACGATCTCATCAAAAATAACGTGCGGCCAGAATTGATTAGGTTAAACAAATTGAAAAAGAAATGTAAATTATATATATATTAATTCGCATAATCTTTGAAATATCGTATCTTTGTCATACGAGGTCAAAAACGCACGAAACCAGTTGCGTTGGAATCGTATGGTCGAGCACTATGCTATGAAACTGGATTGGAAGCGATTGGAATCTTTGAAAATTTCGGGTAAAATTAAACGCACGTTTAATTTTATTCGAAATAAAATGTTGGAACTGAATTGAAAAGCAAGGTGAGAACTTCTCACTCAATCGAAATTGTTCGATGTAAATATTAAATAGTTAGATTTAAAATTGTTGATTGTATGCCTGAATGATGATTGTTATCTATTGATTGTTAAAATAGACATTATACGCCGTTATTAAGCGGAGGTTATTTATTAAAAACATATACCGCGATAATTTCACATTGAAGTGGAATTGGTATTATTTATGTATATAGCAATATATATATATTGGAATATGTATATATTGGAGTTGATTTTCCCGCATTGTATAGCGGATGAGACCCTATTGCGCCGCATAATAGCGGATAATATTTATAAATCCCATATACCACGATATTCCGTACTGGAACGGAATTGGTATTGTGCTAACATCTGTGGATGCAGGGAAACAGGTTGGAGGGATCCGACTGGATTCCTCACCGTATTGATTTATTTACAAATATTGTGATATATTCTGTTATCATATGATGATATGTGATGTTTGATTTTCGTGATTGATGATTGGTGCTGTTGCATCATCGGATCCATTTTTGAAGTTTAAAAATAACGATATTGATTTATAAAGGATTTTTAAAGTGATTTTTGAAAATATACGTTTTATTGAATTTTGGAATTGATTCATTTTAAATAAATAAATGTTATAATTTTCGTGTTATGAAAATTATGAGATTTGTGAAATATAACCAAAGTGTGATTTTGAAATAAATAGTTGATTAATTTATAAAATGGCTTAAATTGGGATTTTTGGATTGTTATAAATGATTTATTTAAAAGATTTAAAAATTGATATTTATAAATTGAAAATATTGGAATATTAAAACGAGTTTTTATAAGTGTTAAAAATGAAATAAAAATGGATTTCATAAGTGAACGGAATTTATAGATTTATAAATTGTGAAGTTATTAAATGAATAGATTTTGTAAAATAAAAGATTTATAAGTAATTATCTTATAAATCGGATTTTGGCATTTAAATGAGATATGAATGGAATTTGTTAATAATGAGATTTATAAGTTGAAGTTTTTATAAATAGAAATGGAATTTATAAACGTTGTTTTATAAAATCCCAAATCAATTGAATTTGATAAATTAAACATAGAAGTTTATAAAAGGGGATATATTCACGATTTTGGATAGCGAATTATCAATTATATGATAGGTGTAGTAATGGAGAGTTTGGATGGGAATTTTATTGACGATTTTGGACAGTGGATAATTCTTTAAGTAAAATGTGTAGAAACGTTAAATTTGTTAACGAAGTATATTCACGATTTTGGACAGTGAATATATTATTAAATAAAATGGATATGTTTTGGAGAAGTGATATTACGAAATGAAGTAATTGTTTTAAAACGTGTTAAGTATCGAAAACATAGATTTCAACATTCATTGTTGAAATAGACATTTTCGAGAAATAAGGAAATGGTGGACTATAACACTGTTGTTATAGTAAATGGTTTCCGAAAGGAAATATTTTGTGTAGTATTGGGATTTATATATCTATCTAAATTTCGAATCCCTATACTAGTGATTTTGAGTTATCGTAACGATGTTTTACGTAACATTCGTTTTGACTCAAATAAAATTTGTGAAAGAGAATGATTTCCTTAAAGAATGAAATATATACTTAATTATGATTTAAGTATATCGAATATTTTCCAAGTGTTGAAAATAAATGATTTGTGAATTTCTTATTATTAAATAAGTATGGAAATGTTTTTCCAATATGAAATGAAACGTTTTTGAGAATTTATCTTTGTAAAGATAAATTGAAAGTGAATAATTGAAATTTGTTTTCAAATGGTTAAGTGTGGAAAATTTTATATCTTGTAAAGATATTTTTGGAAATTAAATTATTTGGAATCTGATGATGCTGTGCAGACCTATTGATAGTTAAATAACCGACTATCAATAATTACCTTGAATGGGTATTTGTTGTGATTTGTTTGAATTTGAATGCCACACTTATTTTTGAATAAGCGCTCACTATTCGGGTTAGCCGGGAAAGGACCTTTGGGTCGTATAACCCATTCCGAATATGTGATACGTCGTAATGGATTGCATTTGATGACCGGTGTTGAAGACCAGATATTTTTGAAAATAGAAGGATTACCGTCGAGTTACTCTACATCGGCTGATCTCCGATATAGAGGTTTTATCACCCTTAGTGACGGGAAGTCCGGACGAGATTAGAAAATTATCCGTATTTGCAAGGGCTTCGTAAGAAGTGCCTTCGGTTCTGTTCGATCCCGGAACAGACTTGTATGGTTGTGTGTCTGACGTTACATTTTGAGATATAAAGCTGGTTTCTTTCAAATACATTTCTGTTTGGTGGCGGAGAATTTATTCTCTTAGCTTAACACCCTTCTCTGAGACGTACGAGCTCAGAGGTTATGTAGTTGAAGGTTACTAGTGATATATTCCCAATTTGGTAACGTGGCATGCTGGGTGTTGCTGTGTAATGATCATTGTTTGATCATTTGTGATATGATCATTTGTTTGATCATTTATCTTTGTGATCATTACTTTGATCATTTGTTGACCCAAAGCATGGCTTTGTACCAAAGCGTGACTTTGTGGACGAGACTTCGTCGAACCTCACGACCCGGTATGGTCGAAACAGGAATCGTGGCAGCAAGGTTATTAGGGGATAGCGACCCCTTAGTGTATGTCATTTCCTTCTGGATTATGAGTGGTATCATGGTATGGAGCCCAGATACTTGCTTTGTGGTTGCTGCAAATTTATTACTTGTGGTTGTTGGAATCGAGGATCCTCGGAAAAAGGTCGCAAACGACCGGGGAATGACATATTCGTGTCAGTAGTTGCCCAGCTAAGGGTAACCCGGCCTTGTGTAGCAGAGATCCGGTTAGGATCCGGGAACGTCGCTCCAGAGGCGTTCTATTTTATTTGGGAAGTTCCTTTGCCTGACCATTTGTTGGAAATCCAAACTCCAATACGAACTTTGTACGGTTTTAGTTGTAGAACCTGCCATGGAATGTGGTGGTAACCTGCTATTGAACATGGTAGCTATAGTAGGCATACGTGCGAAATGCCTATGCTGGCTAAGATTTATATTATACTTTCGAAATGATTTTTCTACACTATGCACTAATAATAATATCAAAAAAGGATTTGATTTTTGCGTAGTAAGCATCTTTGACTATCATAAGGAGAAATCTCCTCCGATTCTGCGTTTGCATTATGTGTGCGTGCGGGAGGCCTTATGGTAGTCTCATTTTTCAAAAGCATTGCGAATTGACTTTAAAATTATCCTGTTGTTTGTTTTAAAGATAAATAACTGTTTTAGTTCTCACACCAGTCCCATGACTGACCTAGAGTTTATTGTTTCCTTCCTAAACTCTGGGTGCCCACCAATTTCCACACGGCAGTCTAGAGTTAGGTTATCAGGTTATTCTGGATTTTGGAGTGCTATGGAGCTCAAAGTGACGAGTTGGATGGCGAGACGTACTACTAGTACATGATACTATTTATTCCGCTGTGTATTCTGTATGAGGACAAGTTTTATATAACTGTCCAGTTGTGTTGTGTATTATTGTTGTAAACTCTGATGATGATGTAATGTATAAACTGATATAGTTCTTTTGATTTAAGATTATTCATTTATCTATTATATGTTGTTCCGCTGCGAATGTGAGATTCTGATATCTTTTCTGTTTCTGTGTTTTTTTTCTGTTGTTTCTTCTATCTTTTTCTTCTACCTCTTCTTTCTTAAACCCTAAGAATCCGGTTTTTCGGCATTCGATTACTCGGTAGTTGATACAGTGGACGTATTGATGTCGATTTTCGGAAGTCGAAGAAACGGGTCCTTACAGCAGGATCTACACTTTGGAGATCGTTCCACGCCTTGAACGGGTAGGGACTATCTCTCTTCTTCCTTTCCTTGCATTTCCCTTTCATTCCTAAGTAGACATTCATCTCGGTATAGAGATATTTTATTTGGTACCAAGTAGAATTGCTTGGTTATATCAATAGTACTATATAAGCTAAACACTTAGGATTTTTTTCCTTTTGCACCGTCAATTCTATACTACTTTTACTTACCACGGTTGTCAATTTCTAGCAAATCGGTCCCTACTTTGCAACCATTCACCATCGACTTCTTGTTGCTGCCACCGCCTTCCTCGTATCACCGCCACCATCGAATCTTGGATCCGATTGCTGCAGCTCCTCTTGAAGAGCTCGTCACCAAATCCTCATACTTCTAAATCTAGATCTGAAGTTACAAAGGTTGATGCTTAGTGATGATGGTGCTGTGGTCATATCATGATGGCTGTAGGATCATCATTGGCTTCGCAAGCGGTTGTTCCCAGCCAAAGATTGACTAGGGCTCGATTGGTGATTAGGTGAACTCTAAAACTTTGGCCCTGATAGGGCTTGGGTTGGTATAAAGGACTGAATGGAGATAGCTTGGCGCCTGCTTCATTGTATAAGATTGGTTTTGAACTTTGAGTTGTCTCAATGTATGCTTTGAATCCTTTCTGAGATATTTCCACCTTACCATTGCTTGAGATCAACACATTTCCAAATACTTAGGAAGATTTTTCCATTGGAATTCAGTTGATCACCAATCGTCACCTAAAATTCTGATAAACGGTTTCCTTCTAGGGAACAATTGTGTCGAATGTTTCGTCTTTAGAACGATTCCATTGCATTGTTTCTCTAATTACTACACTTCTTGTGATCCTACAAAAGAAATCTTCACATCGCTACGGACAGTGGTTCTGTTATCGATTATCTAATGATAACAGGTAAGATTCAATGCACAGTTCCATCGTGCGACATGGCCCGTTTTCTAGCACGTGCGGGTTGTCTACATGGAATGGTATGTTCGTCATGTACGGGACACAGGACACACACTGTATAGATTGACACTTCAAATTGCCCTTGTCAACATTAAGAATTTGAAAGGTCAACACACATCAACATATGTTGGATTCGGGGCGCTGGTTACATGGGTTCACATTTTAAATATAATTTCAAAATAAAACATACCTGAGCATGTTAAACATTAAGTTTTCTTGTCCAGAATGGCTTGTCATTCCCTTAGATTCAATGCTGACCTCGAGCCGTCAACCCCTCCTGAAGCCGCATGTAATACCCCACCTCTTTACCCATATTAACCAAGAGTATTATAGAGTAATACTGTCAAATAATACGAAGAATGAGGCTATATAGGGTACACAAGTCCCTTAGATTAAGACTAGTACGTATTAAAACATCAAATAAATAACTCATTTGTATGTACACAGTATCCGTGCAGAACGATGAGCACGTGTTCCTCTAAGATAGAACAATACACAATGCACAGTAGATAACAAAGAACATAGAGTCGGTCGTAGCAATAACATATAATAAATACTATAATAGAGCGATAAGAATACAACACAACTCAAAATGTCAAATATCTCAACATAATATGATAAACAATCAATATATAGCTGTTATCCGACCTTTTTGTCCAGCTATACCCGAACTGACTGGATAAGTTAGACTCGACTGTCATTAAGATCAACACGGAAGATGGACTCAATAGAACGCTCAAAATATTAATATACACGACTCCCTGAAAATGGATCGGGTATGATCCATATTCACCAATTATGGATCGTACCGTATTGATATTACAGTTCAGCTCAGCTAAAAATGATCGATATCTCAAAATCTACAAGTCGAGTACACATGAAACTTGACTTCTTCTAGATCTGGAGACTCCTCTATTGAAATTTTAGGAAGATATTTCATCGTCTTCCCCTATAAATATAGACTTGATTGTTCATTTTATAGATCTTTACGCTATTATTTCCTTTGTACTCCATTATAACTACGGATCATAACTGATCCATCCCTCTGTACTCAACAATTCAAGTGATTAATAAAGTTATTCTCCAAAGTGGACGTAGGTTTTCAATGCCGAACCACTATAAATCGTTGTGTTCTTGTTATTGCTTATCTTTTGTTATTCAATTGCTTGTTTCCTCTATTTTCATTTATTTCCCTACAAAATCTCTATTGTGTGTTTGTGCCAATTTTTGGTGCAAACATCTTACTGCTTTCATTGAGAGACGAATTCTCAGCTTGATTGGATCTCATCATCTACTTGTGGATTCCCATATTCAAGAGATAGATCCAATTTTCTACTGACAAGCTTCCATTTCTATTCAGATTTGCAAAAGTCTAAGGAAAACTATTAATAATGGTTAGGAACTCCAGATCTACTGCTCAAAACGCAAAGGGGAACGAGAACGCCAACATCCAACAAGGAGGCCAGAGCAATCAACCAACATATGTTAATGCTACCAATCCAGTTGATGTACAAAATCCATCTGATTCCATCACAAGAGCTAATTTTCAGAACCTAATGAGAAAGCTCATGGATAGCCATCGATAGTTAAACTAGCAGATTCAAGCCAATATCGATCTAATGAATCAACTCAGGGATCAATAACGAGGGAAACCTAGGAGGGAGCCATCTCCCTATTTTGCATTGAAGAGCTCAACTTCATCAAATGACTATCACAGATTTAAACGTCGTAGAACCGATGGATACCGCGTTCGAAATGTCGACCCACTATCATTCGACTGATCTAGATAGACCGATCACCTTCGGTACCGATCCATCTGAAAGATCGATGCTAATCCCACTTTTGGAGGCAGGTTACAACAGATGATGGGAAGAGTGCACACTAGTGATGCTACGATTGATCTAGATGCTAGAGTTCAAGTTAATGCAGATCAGTTACCTCTCCAGAATGACAAGGATGTGAATACACATCAAGAGAATGTTCAACCAAGAAGGCATGGAACGGGCAGTAGACATCAACCAGACCATTTACATGAGGTGGAGCATGACTACCGCGTGGCTCCAACTATCCAAACGCCAGACTTGTCGGCTATGATCAGACAGTTAGTAAGGGAAAGCCAAGTTTTGACCAATGATGATTGGGAGATCTCAAGAAGCCATACTCCATACACGGACAATATTTTACACATGGAATATCCTAGGAGATTTAGCATGCCATTGATGCTTGCCTATGTGGGAAAAACCAACCCTACATAGCACATCATGATATATGAATGGCTAATGGACTCTGCACGAGTGGATAATGCCACAAAGTGCTGATATTTTCCCATCACTCTTTCTGGCATAGCAACAATCTGGTTCACGAGATTGCCCCTAAGGTCAATCTCTAGATTTGATGAATTAGCAACAAAATTTATGGAGCAGTTCTATATGCATGCAGCTCACCCCAAAGATGTAATGTCCCAATCAAGCGTGATCCAGGCTCCAGGAGAATTGCTGAAAGACTATTTGCAAAGATTTCATACAGCCGTCATAGAAGTCAGTAATCCGAATGACCATTCAATATTGATGGCGGTAATAAGAGGAATTGATCCGGAATCCGACTTTGGCGATTGGTTAGCTAGCAAACCACCTGCAACATTGAAACATTTTTATGCAAATGCTGCTCAGTATTTGAGAAAAGAGGAAGCTAAATGCTTTAGGAAGAAGGATGTTGTCAGACCAAGTGGAGAGGGAGTGCAGAGTAACATAGCAGTAAAGTAGTCTAGGAAGAGTTCGAGGAAAGTTCCAGTGAATGTCGAAAATAAACCGAATCAGCAAAAGAAAGGAGGTGGTAGGAACCGTGAATGAAAGAGGGATTCTGGAAGAGGAAAGTCAAGAATTCGATTTTGGAATACGTACACACCACTGAATACATTTCTATTGAACGTCTACTTGTCTACATGCAATACCATGCGGTATAGGAAGCCACCTCCGAAGGTATCAACGGAGAAACAAAAACAGACTGGAAAATACTACCGATTCCACCAATGCTATGGTTACAACACAAATGAGTGAAGGCATCTTCAGGATGTTATCGAGAAGCTGTTTCAGGAAAGAAAGCTACAGTAGTTTGTTAAAGCCCCATAGGATAGCGGGCTGGGGACATCCAACCCCAACCAAGTAAAAGCACCGCACAAGGCTGAGGAGCCTGAGTGGACTGGTGGAAGATTAGTGATCAATACAATAGTCAGAGGACAACATCCAATTGATAAGAGCTGGCATGAGATGGAGCACTATGCTAGCGCAATCAAGCATATAGATTTTGAGTGTTGTTTAAATATAGAAGATGGGGCTCCGGCCACAACAGCGTACAATGGAAGATGACATTGTATTCAGAAACAGAGATGAAGATAAGGTGGAGGCACCAACGATCAACCTAATGGTCATTTCAACCATGATCGGCCCCGCCTTAGTGAGGAAGATCTTGATTGACTGTGGTAGTTCCAATATTATTTTCGAAAAGGCTTACGATCAAATGAGGATGGAAGCCAAGGACTTGAAACCGTCTAAAGCCCACATTCATGGTTTTAACTTTGCTACGACCAAAGCTGTCGTTTATGTTGAATTGCCCATGGAGTTGGGAGAAACCGACCGCACGAGAGTGCGGATGTTGCTGTTTATTATGCTGAATGTGGACTCTCGAAATAACATTTTTCTGGGTCGACTGACCCTTGCTGAATTTCGGCCAGCTATTGCCCCTTAGTGTCTTACCTTAAAATTCCCAACTGACAATGGCATGGGAGTTGTGCATGGAGATCAGGCGACCAGACGTGCCTGCTATGTGGCTGAGTTGAGGGACGCTCAGCGGAAGGAGAAAGGTAAGGATGTGGACATGTCTCTCTGCATCCAAGCCACTAGAAATTGACAACTAGTGCCTGGGCCTTGGCTCGTGTGCCACAGTCAGTTCTATAAAGATATAGATTCGAGGAATGATGAGGAGGAGCCCAAAGAAGCCAAGCTACACTGGCTGAGCTGACGATTAACATCACGGTCAACCACGACAACCCGTAACGAGTCCTAAAGATCGGATCACAGCTCAGCCCCCCGATGATGAAAGAACTTGCTGGTTTTCTTCGAGCAAATCTTGTTTTGTTTACTTCGACTCATTCTAATATGTGTGGGATATCGCCTGCCATTGCGAGCCACACATTAAATATCGACCCGAGGCATGTCCCGGTGAAATAGAAAAGACACATCATGGATCCAGAAAGATCTGCCGCCCTTAAAGAGGAGGTGGATATATTTAAGAGCAACGGGTTTATCCGCGACGCCCTCTACCCTAAATGGGTATCCAATCCTGTACTTGTGAGAAAGGCGAATGGAAAGTGGTGAATGTGAGTTGACTATTCGGACTTAAACAAGGCATGTATGAAAGATAGTTTTCCCCTTCCAAAGATCGACTAGCTAGTGAACTTAACTGCAATACATGAGTTGCTATCTTTCATTGATGCATACTCTGGATATAATCAAATCCTGATGCACATCCCTGACTAGGAGCACACCAGCTTTATTACCGACGTGGGATTGTATTGCTATGCGATAATGCCATTTGGATTGAAGAATGCCTGAGTAACTTATCTGTGCATAGTCAACTAAATTTTAAAGATCAGATTAGAAAGACGATGGAGGTATATGTGGATGATATGCTCGTGAAGTCACGACGATCAAGCGACCACATTAGAGACTTAGCAGAAATGTTCGATATCCTCTAATATTACAAAATGAAAATCAATCCTCTAAAATGTTCCTTTGGTATTGCATCAGGAAAATTCTTGGGTTTCATTGTCAATGCTCGTGGAATCGAAGCTAATCTCGAGAAGATTCGAGTAATTCGCAACATCCAGGCACCAAAGACTATCAAACAAGTACAGAGCCTAAATGGGATGATTGTCGCCGTAAGCTGGTTTATTTTCAGAGCTACTGATAAATGCATTCCTTTCTTTGACATGATTAGAAAAGGGAAAAGGAACTTTGAATGGACACAGGATTATGAAGACGCGTTCTAAGCTTTGGTGAACGACTTAGAAATGCCTCCCATTTTGTCAAAGCCGATGGATCACGAAGACTTGTATATCTACTTGGCCGTGTCGGTACACGTTATAAGTGCCTGCTTCGCGATGAGAATCGAATCCAGAGACCGGTCTACTATGTTAGCAAATGATTAACAGGAGCTGAAAGGAACTATCCGAACATAGAGAAATTGGCTTACTGTGTTGATTGCTTCACGAAAGCTCAGCTCCTATTATCAGGCTCATCCCATCAACGTTTACACCGATTAGCCGTTACAACAGGTCCTACAACAACCTGAGACGTTTGGAAGGTTATTCAAATGGAACATCAAGTTGAGCCAATTTGACATTACCTATCTCCCTCGGAGAGCCATTTAGGGACAGGCACTGGCGGACTTTATAGCAGAATTCACTGCACATGATGATTTCAAAGAGCAGTGGGGCCCCTACCATTTGATGGAAAATGTATATGGATGGAGCATCCAATGATCGTTTTTCTGGAGCTCAGTCGTGCTAGTAACTCCATAGGATCGATTAATTTGCTACTCTTTGAAGCTTGACCTCCCTGCAACAAACAACGAAGCTGAGTATGAAGCTCTGATTGTCAGACTCAAACTTGCCAGAGAACTAGGAATAAAATCTCTTGAAATCATTTGCGATTTCCAGTTGGTGGTATACCAAGTTAGGGTAGATTACCAGGCTAATGGACAACAACTCGCTCCATACCTTATCCGAGTCCAAGAGTTATTGACTGACTTTGAGTATTATGAGATCATGCATATTCCCCGGGATTAAAACAAAGAGGCCAACTCATTGGAAAAGTTTGCTAGCACCGGGGATGCACAATAAATGGGCTTGGTTCCAGTTGAAGTACTAGATGCTCTGAGCATAAACCAGATGGAAGTCGACTGGGTACTAGAGACGGAGCTTGAGAAAGAGTCATGGATGACTCCATTAAAGATTATTTGCTACAGGGAGTCCTTCCCGAATAGAGGAATGAAAGATGACAAATCCTCTTCAAAGCTTCACTATATTATTCAGGAAGGAGTCATGTATAGAAAGAGATTTTCCATTCCCCTGCTCCGGTGTATTCGCTCATGATGAAATAAAGTGAGTCCTAAGGGAAGTTCATGAAGGGGAATGTGGTGATAGCACCGGGCGGCAAACCCTAGTAAAGAATATACTCCGTTATGGGTATTACTGGCCAACTGTCAACGAGATGCTGCTGATTATACTAAGTGATGCAACAAATGCCAGATATATGCAAAAGTTCCAAGAGCTCCACCGACGGAAATTATACAAATGGTCAGTCTATGGTCATTTCCACATGGGGCATAGATATTATCAGTTCCTTACCGATCTCTAAAGGTGGTGCTAAGTACACCATCGTAGCAGTTGATTACTTCACCAGATAGGTCGAAGCACAACCTTTAACTACGATCATGACGAAGAAAGTAATCAACTTCATTGTTTGGAACATCATTTGTCATTTTGGCCTTCCACGAACCATTATAACGGATAATGGAATCCAATTCGATAGTGCTGAATTCAAATACTTCTGCCATCGGCATCATATTGAAAAGAGATTCGCAGTAGTTGCTCACCCTTAAGCAAATGGACAAGTTGAAGCTGTGAACAAAATCATAAAGTCCATTCCGAAGAAACATTTGGAAAAGGCTAGAAGTAAGTGGGTGGATGAACTCCGAACATCATTATGGGCTTACAGAATAACCTACAAGTCCATGACTGGCCATACTCCATTCGCCCTTGCTTATGGCTCCGAAGCCGTCATTCTTGTTGAACTCAAAGTCCCTTCTCATCTAGTGACCTACTTGGTACTTGGTAGATGAGAAAGTAATCTCTAGACTTGGTAGATGAGAAGCGCGAAGAAGCTGACTTGAGGGCAGCTGCACATCGATATCGAGTCTCCTGATACTACAACGCTAAAGTCCAACCTAGGACCTTTGAAATTGGCGATCTCGTCTTCAAACGGGTTTTTCCTATCCCATCACACATGAATCCTACTTGGGAGGGACCGTACATCATTGACCAGAGGCTTGGCGAAGAAACTTTCAAGATAGCGACTGTTGATGGTGCAACACTCCCAAGGGCGTGGAATAACGAGCATTTACGATTCTATTTAACTTAGTTTATTTCTTTTTCATTCAGTTGTATTTAATTTTCGAATTTTCTTTAGCGTTTGATTTTTCCAGTTATGTAATAAGACAAAATATGTCATTTCTTTCCACTTGGCAAATAAAATTTGAAATTTTCTTCATATCTGTAACTGCTGTAGCATTACATATTAGTTAGGATACCCGACTAACTAATACTGATGTGTCCAAGCAGGTTCCTAGAGTTTGGAGCCAACCGATTACACAGGTTCACGATTAGACTAAACAAAATGAATGTGGTCTAACCCTTCATTCAATGATTCTTGCTTACAACCCAATGGGCAGAGTACCTAACGAGAAATGGATGTGACTTAACCATCCATTAATCAAATTGATCCCACCAAGCAATGGGACGAACATGAATCAAAAAGCAATCGTAACATGACTGATCGCTCTCCAAGTCAATCAATCAAGGAAAATACGGTTCGACTATTTTTCGAAATAACTCTAAATCTCCAAAGCATGGACCAGATTATAAACACAAATGGGGTGCGATCTGACCATCCGCCAAAGAACTCTTATCCCCAGAGTGCGGATATGAGTACAAACAAATAGATGCGTGTGAATAGACCACTCCCTATTCCCATTAACTCCGACCTGAAATCGACAGAAAAGTATAAATTCACTAAGGATGGAATTCGACCATCCGTTATCTAACCCCTTTACCCAAGAACTGGAGGCAGGAGTATAATCACTTAAACCACTGAATCTGACTGCGTTACACTAGGCTTTGAGCCTAATGTCTAGTACAACTTAAGGCTATGACCGTATGGAGGCCTTGGTATAAAATTAACGGATTATCATCTGAATCAATGAGCGACGAATTACAAGTACATTGAATGGAAAATGTAATAGCTCAACTACTTAAGCAAATTCATACAAAAGTTGGACAAAAGTAAGAGAACTTTATTTACATAAGCTTGGAAATTTAAGTACAGGTATTCGCAGCAATAGAATAAAGAAATGGGGGCCGATCCCATACAAATTCAGCCAACAAAACCCAAAAGACTTAGGAGCGTGAGTACACACAAAGAATCACTTCCTCCTTGACTTCCTATTCTTCTTCTTGGAATCGAAAGAGATTTCACTCAAACTATCCCCACTCCTCTTCTCTCCTCTCTTCCCGCTTCCTTAGCCTTTCACCAAAGTAGTCTGAGTTGATCCAGTAGGTGCATCCTGAGTAGGTTCTAGATGAGGACCAGAAGCAAGCATAGTTTCTCCAGGAAAAATGATGGAAATGGGAGGGGGAACAAGCTCCATTTTCTCCTGCTCGACTTTCATTTCAAGAGCAATGTCTGCCTTGAGTTTCTATGCCATTTCTTGCGTAGAGGGGCCTAATAAGGATTGGGAAACTCCAGTAATCACAGCGTCATCATCAACAGAAATCTCTTGACATGGATCGCTTTCTTTCCTCAACAAAGCATCCACCAAGTGATCATAGATCATAAAAGCTTCCTCTTTTGGGACATCTTGGGATGTTGCCGAAGCCGTGACAGTAACAGACTCCGTCGTTGGCACCTGAGGTCCTGGTTAAGATTTTTGAGGAAGAGGAGGAACTGTAGCCTATAGATCTAAAGTCAAGGAAACATAACTAAAGAGATTAGATATATCGACCGGGGACACTCCAGCTTTCTGAAGAGCAGGTGAGTTTAATGAAATACCATCTCTAGATTGGTTCCCCACGTGAGCCGGAGTGCCACCGGAACCTCCTTCCATAATCAGGGAGAGCCCACAAGTTGTTGCAATATGTGGCTTCTCCGAATTATAACCAGGCTCGATAGAAGAATTACGGTGGTGATGGGAATAGCTTGGGTTACCGGATTCTAGTCATTTGCGACATTGTATGACACGGGTCCGAAACTTTCACCAACTTCATGTTCAGAGGTTGTGGCGTGCTCTTTTTGGAGTATAAGCTGGGTTTCATGTAGAACTTTGGGTTCATCACCCAATATAATTTCACCTCCAACCTCATCAAATTGATTTCTTAAGTGCCGAGAGCCTCCTTCTCCTCCTGAACAAGATGCTCCCAAGCACGTGCAAGATGGTAAGGGTAGTCACCCTGGAGCCACTCCAAGTTTCTGTATTCAGGTCATTGGCGTTGTAAAGAATAAGCAGTGGATCTAATTCTTCCATAACCTCCTCCTTGACCTTTTCTCTCGTGGCCTCCACTTCTCGTTTAATGAGGGCATCAATGTCTTTGGCCTTTTCAACAGCCGCATCTCTTTCAAGCCTGACTATAACCAATTCCTCACAAGCATCTTGACCGATTTTATGCTCTTCCTCTTTATCTTTGGATTCGTGCTCAAACTTAATTTTATACTTAGCCGCACTTCTTTGGGCCGCATCCTTTTCTAACACCAGTTTATGGTTCCAAGGGTGAAGCGCTTCAACCTCAGTCAAATGCCTGGCCTTCTCATCCTCAAGTGCCTTGATGGCCATTTCTGCTTTTCTCTCGGCTTCTGCCTGTAAGCTCCTTAAAGATTCTAACTCGTTAGTTAGAGTTTCAATGATCCGCTTGTCCTGGGCCTCTTGGCGTTTAAACTTCTCAATCTCTACCACTCTCTCCCAAGATACTTCATAAATCCTCTCCACCGCTCTCATCCACTCATTATACTGCATATGGATATCATTCACATAATCCATAGTCATTTACTGGACTTTTTTAGGAACTTTATTAAGACTAGGTATAAAGAAAAATCCATTGAGACATATATTTGGAAAATCTGAGTTAAGTTGGGCCATACGAGCGACGAGGTCGACTTGTTGAGCTTTAGTGACAACTTGGGTGTAAGCGCTTTCTTTGCTTAACCTTTGTTGGTGAACATCATGCTCACTATGATGTCGACGATCGCTAGGTCGCTGAGGATGAGATAGAACAATGGACTGTAAAGAAACTGAAGAGGGAGGAGGGCCATGAGAGGTGTCAATAGGAGGAATGTTGTCACGGCTATAGGAAATGCGGATTAGGGATCTTAAGGCAGAATTAACACAAGAGGGGGGGTGAATAGTGTTTAATTAATTTTATGAATCTTTTTGAAATTTCAAATTAAACTTAAAAAGATGCAATTCAAAAACACAGAGATAATCACAGAACCAGACATAAATGCAAATAGTAAATAAAAGCAGTAAAAGAAAGAACACACCAGAATTTTATTCTGGTTCGGAGTTACTCTACATCCAATCCCACACAATTTCTTATGCAGATTTCTTTCCAAATATAATGTCGATATTACAACCTCGATTTCAAGGCCACGAGATACACCCTCTTCTCTCCGAGTCCAGGGAAAACTCTCTTGATTTAACCATGCTACAAGATCACCTAATTGATTTACGGGCTACAATCACACCCAATTGATTTACGAGCCACAATCATACCATTTCCAATCACACTTTGATAGAGAGAGACTCAATACACTTCGATCTTTGATTACAAATGATCCTATAACTCTAAATAGCACTGAGATCTTTGAGAGAGAGTGGCAGAGAATCAAACTAGAGACGATCGAGTTTGATTCACTTAGGATTTCGGCAGAATTTTGTTAAAGCATTTGAAATATAAGAGAATATTTGAGTGGATAAGGAGTGAAGAAACAAAGAAAAACTAACTTAAAATTCGTCGAAACAACTGGTATATATAGGAGAACAACGATCATGTTCATTCGCAAAAGGTTATGATGAATGGACACTTCTTTTGAAAATTTGAAATTTGAAATCTACGGCTACCATGTCAACATGGGTGGTATAGGGATGTCAACATGCCTATGTTATTTTTGAAAATTGATTTTGCTTTAAAATGATTTCTATTCTAAAACTTGTCAAAACAATTTCTAAACTTTGTAAACCATTTTGAATATAGTTTAAACTTATAAAAGAGTTTTAGAAAGTAATCTTAAAATATATAATCTATAATATAAAAGTAATATTAAAAACTAACTATAGACTTCTTTAAAATATATTTTTGAGATTTAAAGCTAAAATATTAAAATCAAAAGTCAATTTAAAAAACAAGAAATGATTTTGAAATTAATATGATTAAATATAGTTTTTGAATTAAGGCTAAAATATTTAAAACGAGAGAGAGATGTCTTTTTAAAAAGATAGTTTTGAAAATATCTAAAAATAAGTCATTTTGAAAATTTCATGGATTCCATTCCATTAGAGAAGGTCGTGGGTTCCATCCCACTAAAGAGGTCGTGGGTTCTATCCCACTAATAAAGCGAGAAGGTGGATTCCATTCCACAATTAAAATCCGAATAAAGATTTTAGTGCTATTATGAAGTTTTAACATAAATCTAGACTCTATTACTTATCTTGATATCTTGAATTCTTGAACTCTTGATAATCTCGATACTCATGAGTCTTCAGTATTGATTTCTACAACCTTGAATTTGTCAGTCTTGAATCTCTTTATTGTACAGTCTTCATTCTCAGTACCTGCATATATATATATATATATATATATCCTGCATATACATATATATCTAGACAAAGATATTAGTATTTATATTTTATAACAAGTCCTATGGTTGTTGTCATCAAAACCATCATCTCAGGAACTAAGAATCTCCCTCTTTTTGATGATGACAACCAATGTTTATAAAATATACTCCACCAAACTCTGATTCTACTTTGACTCCCCCTTATTCCAACAACTCCCCCTTAATCTAAGCCTAACTAACAGCCTAACTATCCTATTTTATAATTCTCCCTCTTTATCATCAACAAAAACTAAGCCTAAACTACCGTGACACCCCGCACCTCTAAGCACCCCGAAAATCGGATATGACTAGAAGCACGGGTGGTCGGGTGAAATAAAAATCCATAACATAGCACGGAGACTAAGGCAACATCATAAAATGATTAAAATATTACAATGGAAGAAAACCTTCACTAATTATAAATTAATAGCAAAATAGCTTCATTAAAAACAACATTATCCCAAATTTATTTCTGAAATCAAAAGTACCAAGTAGTCTCCACCAAAACATAAAACATAACAAAGTTCACAATATAGGTCCCTATATATAAGTACGGAAAAGAGAAACAAAGTACTTGAAACAAAAGCTGAAGATAACAACTCCTCCAATGACCCTCCAAGCTTCAAAGAACTGCAACTAGACCTACGCTCCTGTGATTTAGGGAAAATAGGAATGGGTCAGACATAAAGTCTGGTGAATGAGAAATAAAATGAAGCAGAAAGAATAAAACAATTTAATTCCAGGTCTTCCTCGGATATCGTAGAAGGTGAATAATATAATGCAGTGAATCCTTTTTAGATGCAGTTCCTAGGAAGCCAAAGTCCGTGGTCACTCTACGGAAGTTAACCATGCAGTAATACTAAACGTCAATCATCCCGTCAGACCTGCTGTCCTTACCTATACATGTGCTACAACGTGAAAGTCATACACTTTACCCGTGCACCGTGACTAAATGCCTCTTACGTCTGACCGGCGCCGACTCAAACAACCTCACAGGACCCCGAAGTTGCGCTCAGGCTCCGCCAAACTGGACTCCTATCCTCCTGTCTCCTTGGTCACCAACGTGGACTTGCCCCTATCCAAAGTGTTGGACCTCCGAAAGAGCGCCCGCAGCTGGGTCGGCTGTGCAAAATCCTCCAACGATCTGCCTAAAGAAGCCTACGTCGTAGCACACTTGTCCTGTTTCGTTCACGTCGATCTGCCTGAAGAAGCCTACGATTGCGGATGCTATCTATCCTACGTACTAGCAACCTATGAAGGGTAACAAATGTCCTTAGGAACCTACTTACCCGCTCCTAGTACGTACAACCAAAACTATATTTGGTCTTAACTGCATGAAACACCTATCCAGACCTTTACAAGGTCTGCCTACCAAATCGCTTCCAGATTAATTAATTTTACCGTTACAGTTTACATACTGTTTATTTCCATTAATTTTCTTTAGGCCATTTTTACATCCGATTTGGTTATTTCACAATTTTCCTTTTTCTTACATAAATGGTATTTCAATTTCACGTCCGTTCAGTCTGTATGGTTTGTTTGTAATTTTTATGCCATTTTGTTACAGATTTACACTAGCCTTTAGGGTCCATTTAATTTACATATTTTTCCACCCTAATTTACGTTCTCCTTTTAGAGATTTAATCTGTACAAATTTTTTATCCAATAGCCACAAACCATTTAATTACACAAAATTCCACTTTTACATTTTTAGGCCACATATGAAACAAAAAATTATGCTAATTAGACATCCCAATTTTGTTCCAAAACCATATTCATAATTTTGTAATTATATCAATCAAAACCATAATTTTATTCAAGTAACATATTCTGAATTTATTCAACTAACCTGTTCTACCATTAGAAATTGAATAACAATTCTAATTCAATTTAATTAAACCAATCTTATTTATGCCATGAAACGTGAATAACAATTTGTTTGTTCCAAATTTCAACCCAAACATGAATTAGAATTGAGAAGTGGAAGAAGAAGAAGATACAATAATTTACATAAATTTCAATCTTATTTATGCTATAAAAGGTGAATAGACAATTTATATGTCCCATATTTTAAACCAAACATGAATTAGATTTGAGAAGTGGAAGAAGAAGAAGTTGCAATAATTTACATCTATTCTCAATTAATAATAGAAATTAATTCACATTAACGTGCCAGAAAAGAACTGAAATTGAACTACTTTATTTTTCTATTTCATATTAATTCCTACTCACCTAGCACTTAATCTTGCATAAATTTGAAAAAAGCTTTGCTTTAATCTTTCTCCCTTTGATTCTTCTAAATTCCCCAAATTGCTTGAATTTATATAGATAATTTAATTTGGTAGAGATTTGTTTATTTAGTAGAGAAAAGGAGGAAGAATAATACACACTAATTTTACTGTAGAATTATGGCAATGGCTGAATAAGAGATTAGGTTTAGGTTAGATGGTTTATTTATAGATTATTTGAGTGAATATAATCCATTAGATTATTTTAGATTAAATCTGGTTCTTTCATACACTTAGCCCATACACATCACTCAACCAATAAAATTTAGCTATCTCATCCTATTACATCGCTGGAGCGAATGGGAAGCCGCCATACGTCAGAAACAACGTTGAAATACGTAGGAAAATTGCTGGAAACGAACGAGCAAAAAAACATCGCTCCAGATTTTAGGAGACAACGGGACTTGATCCCTGGTCACTAAGGAAGTCAACATGTGCCTTTACCACTGTACCAAATGCGCTTTTAATTTCTTTTTAATTATATTTCCCGTAAAATATCGGGGTGTTACATTCTCCCCCCTTAAAGGATTTCGTCCCCGAAATCTCCAAAGACGGAAGAACGTAATTAACAACCATTATCCAAGAACTACATCCATCTACTCAAACATCATCCATTTCTACCGTTGTCTTTATTGTTAACTAATGCAATTTATGATTTATGCAAAGTGAAATGCATATGAACTTACCTAATGTGAAAAGGTAGTCGGTCTACTGATTCAGTTGACCTCCTGTAATGCAAGTATGCTTATGCCATGCAACCAAATGTATGCAATTACCCTAGTATAATTGATAATTCTATATGTATGTTTAAATCATTCACCCAAATGCACCATCCATATGCAACATCCATTTATACACACACACACATATACAACCATGTGTAAATGCAATAAATAACGGGCACGCGTATGCAGGTGGGTGTACCTAGTTGGCCGATTATCCAAATAAATATCTATCTAGTGCATACAATGCATCCATTTGCAAACATTGGCATCCACTTGCAATCATTTTCATCCATCAAACATAACATGCCCTAATGGCATGTTTACAACCAAGCTACCATCCATAGGTTTCACATAAAGATTATCGAAAAGACACTAACTAAGGAAAGATCAAAGATAGGATATTTGAAGTGTACCTTCAAATAGAAAAGGATAAGAAGTTCGAATTCTCTCCTCAGATTCCCATGTGCACTCCTTGGGGTCATCTCCCCACTGAACCTTCACTAGACGAACTTCCTTGTTGCGTAATCTCTTGACGCCGTGTTCCAATATACGGGTGGGTATACGACGCACAAGTGATCGCGCTCTACCTCCACTTCCCTTAGCTGATTGGGTTCTACTACTACCGCGGAATCATGTAGACACTTCCTCAGATGCGAAACATGAAAAACATCGTGAACTCCTGCCAACTTATTTGGAAGATCAACTCTGTATGCCACTTTTCCAATCCGTGCGGTAATAAGGAAGGCTCCTACAAATCTCGGTGCCAACTTACCCACTGAGCCAAATCTCATAACGTTTCTTAGAGGAGAACCTTGACAAAAACCATATTTCCAGCCTTAAACTCCAAATATGAACGTCTCATGTCGGCATATGACTTTTGTCTATCTTGTGCAGTCTTCAACCTCTTGCGAATCAAATCCACCTTCTCGGAAGACCAAGTCTGGTCCAAGCAAGATCCTATCGGTGGTATCCCACCAACAGGTTGGTGATCTACATGGTCGGCCATACATGGCCTCGAATGGTGCCATCCCAATGCTTGCTTGATAACTATTATTATACGCGAACTCCACCAAAGGCAGGTGGTCTTCCCAAGAGCCTTCGAAGTCAATGATGCACAATCTAAGCAAATCTTCCAAAACCCTATTTACCCTCTCAGCCTGTCCATCTGTCTGAGGGTGATATGCCATGCTCAGATTCAATTCCCTTCCCAAGGCTTGCTGAAGACTCCTCCAAAACTCGCTGGTGAATAATGGATCTCTGTCGCTCACAATGCTGGCAGGAACTCCATGAAGCCTAACTATCTCCCTTACACAAAGAGTTGCCAAAGAAGATGTCGTCCTATTACTCTTAATGGGTATAAAATGAGCGCTCTTTGTCAGTCTATCCACAATGACCCAAATGCTCGTGTTCCCTCTCCGTGACCTTGGTAATCCATCCACGAAGTCCATAGAGACGCTCTCCCATTTCCATAATGGAATATCCAATGGCTGCAACAGTCCTCCGAGCTTCTTCTGTTCCGCCTTTACCCTTTGGCAAGTGATGCACTTTGATACATACTCCGCCACCCTCTTCTTCATTCTGGGCCAATAGAATACCCACTTCATATCCCGATACATCTTATCACCACCAGGGTGCACTGTCATCCTAAAATGATGTGACTCGACCAACACCGCATCTACTAAATCCTCACTACGGGGAACACAAAGTCTACCATTCCTTCTAAGCCATCCCCTAGTGTCCATGGTATAGCGTATAAGATGTGGTGATGACTCTTCTCTATCAAGCTTATCTAAAATGTCCTTTAACTCTTCGTCCTCAACTTGCCTTGCTCCAATCTGCTCCATTAAAGTAGGCTGGACGTCGAGGGCTGCTAACAATCCCGGAGCTAAATCCGATAGAGGTCTAAAATAAAAAGTAGCAATGTACTCCAAATGCTTCCATTCCAAAAACAAAGGACTTAAAACCACTTTGCATCCACTCAACGCATCTGGTACTACATTACCCTTGCCAGGGGTATAGGAAATCTCAAAGTCATAAGAGGCTAAAAACTACATCCATCTTTGCTGTCTCAAATTCAAGTCTTTCCGAGAGAATAGATACTTCAAAGACTTATGATCCGTGAAAAGCTCAAATCTTTCTCCTAAGAGATAGCGCCTCCAAGACTTGAGAGCAAAAACTATAGCTGCCAACTCAAGATCATGCATCGGGTAGTTCTTCTCATGTGTTTTCAACTGTCTACTCGCATAGCACACTACCCTACCCTCTTGCATCAGTACCGCCCTTAGCCCTGTACCACAAGCATCCGTATAAAGTGAGAAAGTCTTGGTTCCATCCAGTAATACCAATACGGGCGCGGTAGTCAAAGCTTCCTTCTATCGACCAAAGGCATCCTCACACTTGGCATCCCAAACAAAAGCTGAGTTCTTCTTGGTAATGCGGGTAAGTGGAGTTGATATCCTAGCGAAGTCCTTAATGAACTTCCTTTAGTAGCCCGCAAGACCAAGGAATCCCTTTAAAACCTTTAAACTAAGTTAAAACATTTAAAACTAAATTTTATTCAAAACATTTCAAAACTAAATTTCATATTAGTATAATTCAAAATATTCTTATTCATTTACTTAACAAAACAGTTTCAAACTTATTTAAATCATATTACTTCATACTTAAACATACAAAACTAAACTTATATACTTTATCAAATAATTTATACTTTGCGAAATTACTTAGCTTTGAAAATTAAACCTCGATTTGGAAGCGTTTGAACATTCAAAATAGTCGGAGAAATCAAATTTCCAATCCAAGAGTTGGAAATCAGCAACCAATCGGTAAATCAATTTCAAAAGATAGGGTTATACCAAATCAAATCCGAAACTCGAGGACTGAACACCAGCTCACTTCAAATCGTTTCAAATATATATACATATATCTTCCGAATATCAAATCATACTTCAGAATTTGAAATCAAAATTGGTTTCACAAAATCAATCGCATAGCAAAGCTACTAAAATGGCCTCTCCCCCACTCTGAAACTCGAAAATCAATGTCGATGATGCGTGCACTCATCACCGAAATTATTCTCCAGCGACATAAGTGGGTTCTGGACTTCGATTTTCTTTAAAACTTCTTTTAAACTTCTTCGAAATCATTGGAACTCATTTGAAACGTTTCTTATTCGGAAAATACTTTTAAATCGTATTATTATATATTTTTCAAAATCTTAAAACCAATTTCAAAATACTGGAATTCAACCTCTCAAATTTCCAATTTAAAACCCTTCAGTTATAAATCATTTTTATATAAATCAATTTCTTATAAAATTTTCAAAATTTCAAATCCTTTCAAAACTTCAAATCTAGTTTTTAAAAGGTATATAATCCTTATCGAAAACATTTCACTTTTATATATAGAATATAATCATACTTATAAAATAATAATTTCGGTATATAAAACAATTTCTAAAATACAAACAAACATGATTTTTCAAAGGATGATTCAAGAACGGATTTCAAAACAAAGATAGAGATTCAAATTAGAGGAACTCTAATCAAATAGAATTATGATTCGAAGATAGGCTCGAACGAAGATGAGATAATTAAATTACAAAATAGAAGATGGATATACTTATATAAATCGCAGGCGACCTTAACCGGGTCAACCGTGACTTCAGGAATATGATCGATGCATAATTCTAAGGAAAATCGACATTAGATCGCCAGAGATAGAATTCGGCATAGCAAAAGATAGCAGCATCTAAACCGAGGGTATAGAAATCTCCGGTGAATCAATGCCAATTGTAAAGGAGTTTCACCCCGTTACAAAATCATTCAAAGATTGGAGGGATCGCCGATTTTTATAGAGATCATTCGAAGTGGAGTTATGGGATGCTCCAAAATCAAAAGAATACAAATAGGGGAATACAAGAATGGATTTCAAAACAAGTGTGAGCGTTCCAAAATTCAAAGGAAATCGAATCAAAGAGGAAGAGATTCAAGCACGAACGAAAGTAATTCTATGATTAAATCTACTACATATGCTAAGTTTTGCCTAAAACCAGAGCTCTGATACCAACTGTAACGACCCGTTATTTTCAACCATTCGCATCCGCACATGTCGGACTTGAATTGCTCAAAATACCAGATTGTTAATTTAAATTGGGCAAAACTCAGCATATACAGTAAATAAATCAATCACAGAATCACAGACACAGAATTATATAATAATAATGCAGCGGAATAGATAAATAGTAGTTCATGAAGCTACTATATAAACAACGGAGTTTGAAATAAAATACAACAGAATATCTCAAATACCATGAAGTTTCAAATACAAACTGATGACATCTCTGAACAAATCAACTGGAAAAGCTGAAAGCTGAATCGATAGTTGGATCTCCAAGCGAAGCTCCAAACTCAAAAGGTGAGTCTCAATTACTGTATCACTCAGTCTGACTCGAGTGTAAAGCAAACACAAAACACTCGAGTCAGGATTAACATTCTTATATCAATAAATCCAACTCAAGTGAAATATCAACTGAAATACAAGTAACTTAAAGGATGTTTGGGATAACCATCCACTAAGAATCCATGGAACCAACGTCCTTATAACACCGTGGTCATTCCAAAATAATTTATACTTCAAAACCCGAAATACCATTTCCATCTCAAATATATATATTTCCAAATTATAGCACTTTCAAAACTAAATTGATAATTTCATATATATCTTATTTTAACTTCATTATTATTTAGTTTTGAGATATTCACTTAATAGATCCATTATCATTTAAATAACCTAAAATTACATTAAACTAAATATTTCCTTCGATTTATTTACAACTTGAAATATCCATTTAATCACTTTATATCAAAATCAAGTTATAAAATCATATCTTAAAACCCTCAAA
This sequence comes from Allium fistulosum, assembly GCA_030737815.1. Taxonomy (NCBI): domain Eukaryota; kingdom Viridiplantae; phylum Streptophyta; class Magnoliopsida; order Asparagales; family Amaryllidaceae; genus Allium; species Allium fistulosum. The sequence continues at coordinate 48,798,522 of CM060906.1, forward strand.
TTCAATAAGTTTCAAATCGATTTAATTAAAAAAATTCTTAATTAAATACAATTTTTAATAAATTCAAATTTATCTTTCCAACCTTAACTTATAGAATCATTATAAAGATCTATTTTTAAAATATATTTTTTAAATAAATACTTAAACATATTGTATTTTACTTAAATCAAACTTGACTAAATTTAAAGCTTATTATTAAATCCATTTTGTATTAAAACTTATTCATATACATAATATTTTCAAATTTAGATAAAACCATATATATTTCCTTTCAAACCCATAGAAATCATTTTAAAATATTTATATATAGACCAACGGTGTCTGTATAAAATTTTCTATCTTATGGTCAAGTGATATGGATATTTATCATTTCAATCCGTAATTTAAATATATATGGGTTTATATCATTTCAACCCGCAATCCCAAATTCAATTCAATGAAAATCGCTTGGGTTTATCATTTCAACCCGTAATGATTTTCTCCTATTCTACAGATCGTTTGGGTATGTATCATTTCAACCCATAGTGAATTCTATACTAACAGGGAACTTATAGCGTGAGAACATATATGATAATAATTTAATATATCATCAACAGGCATATAATATTTATAATAATAAAATAAAATACAAACAGTGGAATATGGTGTCATATCCCACATGCGAACAATTACAGATAATAGCATCTCATATATAACAATTAAATAATTAAAAGTTAAATTTAGCAGCATATTTCAATTGTTGTTTCAATTGAAATCAAATTTAATAAATATAAGAACGTTAATTGTGAGTGATTGCTCACCTTTTGAGGCTAGAGAGGATAGGCAAAGAAATGAGCTACGAATTCCAAAGCAACGCTAGATGGACACGATTCGATGATCAAGGCTAATAAATAGGAATTGATGAAATCAAGGTAGGAGAAAAGAAAACAACCAGAAAGAACAATGAATTTGGAAACAAAATAAAACAGTTTATTTTAAAACCATATAGAAATTTCAATTTTAAATTAATCAAATTTTTATCCATTTGATTTCACTTAAGTTAAATAAAACTTAACTATTTCTAATTTCATTATCTTATCATCCAATTAATTTAAATTAACAATGTCTAAAATCATGAGTTTAAAAAATCATTTATTATACTCATAATTTATGAAATAAAATTTAATTCTTCTTTATTCCAAATTATTATTTAATTTTATTCCACTTAATATATCTAATCACATATATTAAGTATATTTACACTTATTATAACTACTCCAATTTATTTATAAATTCCTTTAACACCATTTTAAATTGTAAATTATTCAATTAACTTTTATTATGTTTACCTTTATTTATCTTTTATAACTAAAATTTAAGTGTACATTATCCTATATATTTACACTTAAATTTTATTTATAAAAATCCTTTTATATTGTACATTATCCAATTACATTGTTAACTTTTAAATAATTAAGGTAAGTTACATTAGGATGCAATAGAATATTATACAAATAAAATTTTCTAATTCAATTATTCAAGCCTAAATATTTATTCAAATTTTGGCTTCATTTTATAATTGAAATCATCCTTTAAGATAAAATTTAAGAATTAAATTTCCGGTTAACTTCAAACAAATTTTTTTAGAGATAACTAAATATATATACAATATATGTATCAAATCAAACTTGAAATCATATACCAATATATATATTATAAATTAAGTCATATTTTAGAAATTCAAATCAATTAAATTTTCCAAAATAAAACTGTAGCAAGGCTACAGAATGGTCTCTTCGCTTCGAAACTCGAAAATGAATGTCGATGATGCTGCAGTCATCACCGAAATTATTTTCTAGCGACAGAGAAAAGAGCACTGATTTTAACATTTAAAATTTTTTGGAAACAATTTCTACTCGAAAATACTTTAAATAATATATCTTTTTAAAACTTTAAAACCCAAAGTATGAAATCTTCGGAAATTAAATTATCAAATTCTTGATTTAAACCCATTTTAATTTCCAAATTAATTTATAACCATGTTTTAGAGTTCAACTATTTATATATGGTGTCAGTTTGCTCTGTTTAAGTGTTTTGGAGATCCTATCGATAGCGTTGATCAGACGAATCGATCGGAAACCCAAATCAACATCAACAACTCAAACAACACAATATATAATAAAACATTTTAAATATTAGTTTACAAATACACTTAAAGAATGATTTGAAGATAAGTTGGAAACAAAAGACAAGGTGATTAAATAACAAAATAAGGGAATGAATAAGCTTATATAAATCGCGACAACCTTAACCGGATCAACCGTGACTTAAAGAATAAGATCGATGTGGGGTTCTGGGGTAAATCTACATCAGATCTCAAGAGATAGAATTCGGGATAACAAGAGATAGATAGCATTGTAAACCGAGGATATAGAAATCTTCGGTGAATCAATGCTAATTGTAAAGGAGTTTCACCCCTTTACATATCATTCGAAGATTGGCGAGACCGCCAATTTATTATAAAGATCATTCGAAGTGGAGTCATGGGATACTCCATAATCAAAAGAAGACAAATAGGGAGAGACAAGAATGGATTTAGGAACTGCAGGGATGTTCCAAAATTCAAAAGAAATCGAGTCAAAAAGGAAGAGATTCAAGCTCGAACGAAAGTGATTCTGTAAATAAATTTACCATATATGCTAAGTTTTGCCTAGAGCCAAAGCTCTGATACCAACTGTAACGACCCGATATTTTGGACCATTCGCATCCGCACATGTCAGACTTGATTTGCTCAAAATAGCGAATTGTAAATATAAATTTGGCAAAACTCAGAATATACAGTAAATAAATGGCAGATCACAGACACAGAGTAATATAACAATGCAGCGGAAACAAAAGAATAGTAGTTCATGAAGCTACTATGTATATAACAGAGTTAAACAAGATACAACAGAATTTACGAATACAAAGTGGTCTCAATACAATAGTCAAATACAAGATCTAAATACATCACTGGAATCAACTGGATAACTGAAAGCAGAATCAATAGGTGGATCCAAGCGGAACTCCAGCTCCAAAGGTGAGTCTCGAATACTGTATCACTCAGTCTGACCCAAGTGTAAAGAAAAACACAAAACACTCGAGTCAGGACATACATACTTATATAATGTAAACCAACTCAAGTGAACTGTAATATAAAGGTACAAGTAACTTAAAGAATGCTTGGGATCGCCCATTCTTCAAGGATCCGTTAAACTATCTACTATGTAGTAATATTCGCTATTATAATAATGTCTAATAATTAAATAAACTTACTTTTAAATAGCGTTAAGGCTTTACATTTTCCACCTTAACACATAATAGTCCCAGTAGTCTATCCAGTATTAGCATACCCCCAGATCGGGAGCTACCCTCAATACTCCACAGGCTACGACACAAAACCAAACTCGTATAAAGCTCGATATGGTAGGTGATACGGCACAGCTAGGCAATGCCAGGGTAGATATACCAATTACGCATCCGGACTAGTGGTAACGCATAGGAGCCACTACCGCCCACCTCGGAACACACTCCCAAATCAAAATCGTAGGGTGGCCACCAAATCAATCACAAGGTAATAGAATGGTATCGAAGAAATGCATCCGATCAGGGGTGCTACCTCATTGGCCCGTCAATCGCTCCTGTTTTAGCCACCTTATCCCAACTCACGGGAGTTGGGTCCACGTATATACCTCAATAGGAATCGTCACCACCATCCTACTTCATTCTGGAATCTCCACCACATACACGGTTGTCAAAGTGGTTTTCGGTATCGATAGAGAGTATGCCCATATCCGATCCCAGTCTCTTTTCCAACCAATCGTTATTATAACCCATGGATATTTATTCAAAAATCATTTATACTTTAAAATCCAAAATATCATATCCCTTTCAAAACTAAATACTATATTATTTCATTTCATAGCCAAATCAATATATCATTTCCATTTCAAAAACCAAAGCCATAATATCATTTAAATTCAAAAGCCAAATCAATATATATCATTTAAATAAAACCCAAATTTCCTAAATATCATATCCATTTCAAAACAAAATACTATATTATTTCATTTCATAGCCAAATCAATATATCATTTCCATTTCAAAAACCACAGCCATAATATCATTTAAATTCAAAAGCCAAATCAATATATATCATTTAAATAAAACCCAAATTTCCAAATCACTGAATACTTCCTTAAATTTATTAAACTTGAAATATTCCTTTTTAAATCATCTTAACCCAAAACCACTTTATAAAGCCATATTCTTAAATCTTCAATTGCAAATCAATATATTCAAAACAATTCTTAATTAAATACAATTTCAAATAAATTCATTTCTAAAATCATGGTACTTCCAAAGTTATAACAATTTCGACATCAAAACACTTTGAAACCATAATCCTTTGAAATCATAATACTTTTAAAATAAATCTCATTACCAAAGTTGTAGCATTTCAAAGATCATTCATTTAATTATAAAATTTCCAAAACATTGTATTTTCAGCTAACAACAACACTTATAAAGTGTTACAGTAGATATATTAGTAATCTTTCAAAACATTGTCAAATTCAGAAACAGCAGCACTTAGCAAATGCCATCTTAAAACCACAACAATTTATAAATGCTACCAATAAAATTTCAGATTTTATTATAACTTTTTAGAAACATTAAGACTTCAATTTTAGCCATTTTTGACTTATAAAAATCATATTTCATGCTTCAAAAACATTCATTTGGATATCATTTAACTTATGATTTAATAAAATAAAATTTTATAAATAAATATCCAATTTAAACCATAATTCATTTATTAAGTCAAAATACACTATTTACTTGATTTTTATTTTTAACCACTAAACTAACACTTAATTTTAAAATACCCATTTCGTAAATAAAACTAAATCCCCATTTACTTAACTTAACAATTTCATTTTAAACCAAATTTCCAATTATCAAGTTAAGTCGTATTTAAATTACATTTTCCTTCCATTTAAAATCCTAATTATTTATTTTACAAACATATTCATAAATAAATTATCTTACCATTGTTAATATAACAATCAAATTTATTTATAAATATATTCATTTGACATCAAATAACTATGAATTTCAGTTAAACAAATTTTATTGCAAAAGTCCAAGCAAAATTGTATTTTAATTTATCAATTCAAAATACATTCTTTATTATACAAACATGTTCATTTCATAAATAAAATTCATTACAATTACCAGGTTAGATTTAACATCCCATATTAAATCAAAATTTCATTATTAAGTTATTTATCGTAAATAAAATTCTTCAAATTCCATTTTAAACCAATTATTAACTTATGAAATTTAACTTTTAGAAAAACAATACACCCTTATAATTTAAAGCCTTAAATCAAATTTAAGTTAAATTTCATATATTTATAATTTCAAAATACTTAATAATTTTCAGAAAATATTTAAATACTAAATAAATTTTTGGAAAATATTATTAAAAAATATAACCATGGGCCTGTATAATATTTTCTAACCTAGGTCAAGTGATACAGATAATATATCATTTCAATCCGTAATTTAAAAAGAAAAATCCGGGTTCTATCATTTCAAACCCGCAATCCCAAGTAAATTAAATACAATAAAAATCACTCAAGCCTATCATTTCAGCCCATAATGATTTTTCCTTATTCTAAAGTCCGTTGGGGTATGTATCATTTCAACCCATAGTGATAGGGAACTTGCAGTGTGAGATACAGTAAATAAAATGAACAGTATAGCAAATAATATCATATCAGGTGATGTAACAAATATATAAGCAGTATTTAACATCATATAACATATCACAGGCATATATGAATAACATATCAATTTATACAGACTCACTTGTCATCATTTCACAATAATATAAGTATATATGTCTAGAGTGATAAAACTCACCTTCTAAAGCTGGAGAAGATAGACAATGAAATTGAGCTACGAATCCAAGCACGAATTTCAAAGCAAAGCTAGATTGGCACGAATTCGATGGAAAGAGCTAATAACAAAAATTTGCTGAGAACAAATCAAAACTAGTTTTGATATAAACTGAAAAAATATATATTATTATATTATAATTATTTCCTAAACCAATTATTTAATAAGATACATACTTAAAATCTATACACACCTATACGTATTTTAAAGCCAATTGTCCCAATAAAATCATTGATTTGAACCAAACTCAAATATTAAAGTCAAATATATATGTATAAAATAAATTTTGTATCTGTACCTTAGAACTTATCAATTTAACAAATATATTTCTATAACTTATAAAATATATAATCTCAGAACACATATATATACTATATAACAATAGATTAACTTATAATACATACTTCATATATATAACAAGCTCTTCCCTATAGCCTATAACATGTAAATACAACACAAATCATAAACCAGTACACCAATTATCCACGTAAACATATGGACTACCCATTTTAAACAAATATAACTTACATTTATATATAAGAATCGACTCACATATATATAAATACGTGACCTATTTATATATTTTGTCTAACAATACTTTAAAACATATAAACTGACAGTGTATAACAACCAACTTATACAAATTTCATATATAACAAACATATACATTTCGAACAACTTTATATATCTATATATACACACAAATTAACAATCACTATTATATACACAAGTATATTATTTTCCAAAAATCTCGTACAATATATGAAGACAACAATATACATAAAACTTTATTATTATACACACATATATATAATATACTAAACTTATGAACTTTATATAGAACAGAACATATATATATATATATATATATCAACCAAAATTTATATGAAATATATGTATATGTGAAGTCATTCGTTCAAACTATCAAGTGCACGTTATAATATATGTAAGTAATGCATAAAAGAGTTCAGAAAATATACATACGAAACATAAATATGCACGCACGGTTATATAAGCTTATATACAAATATATACAGGCAAATTATATAACCTATATAACTTATATATTATAACAAACCCAACTCAACATTTTATAAACTGTATATATAATAATATATATACTAAACTCACATCTCTTATACAATTTAACACTGCAGGCTTATATATATAAACTAAACCAAATCACTTATACAAATAGATTATAGTATATATATATGTATAACACCATTATATATACAAAGAATAAATTGTCATGTAATTACTTACAATATAGGCTGCGAGCACAAGGGAGGTCCGCACTTGGTCCGAGGCGGAGACAAGGAAGTGGGTGGCCGAGCATCACGTGAGGGACAGGAAAAGTAGTGTACGGGCAGGGACGTTCCGATCTGATGGTGGAAGTGCTGCCGGCATTGTGGGTTCAGAGGCGGTCGCATGGGTCTTTGAAATGGTGGGGTGTTTTGGTTGAGCACGGCGGAGGTGTTGTGGAGAGGGTATCGGTTCAAGAAGGATGGGAAGAGAAGGAGGATCATTGGCTTGCGTGCGTTTTGAAATAGAACGAGAAGACTTCTGTAGAAGGGGTGAGCAGTTTCTAGGAGGAGATGATAGATCTATATATTTTTTCTCAGAGGAGCAGAAATGAAAAAGAGAAGAACTTTATTTCCAGGCAAAAAGAGATGACAACAAGTAAACGTATGAATATTTTTTGCCATATAAATTTTCAAATGAACGGAAGAATCCAAAAGGAGTGGACAGCAATAATTATCAACGGTCAGTAATAGTAAAAGCCACTATTCGTTTTACACCTTGGATAATTGAATGGCTAGGAAAACAAAAAGGTTAAAACGGTTACCGATGCGACAAACCGTTTTGTAGCTCCTGCCGTGTACCAGACTTCAGAACATAGAATTGAACATACCATAGAGATCAGCACAACGAGATGATCAAAATGGTATACAGATGTTAGTGGTACGACTATCCTATCAAAAGTCGATATCGGTACCACAAATGCTGTTATTCCGTACGGAAAAATCCAAACGGAGCTAGAAACTTCTGAAATTTTTGAAACGAATTACACAGTCTTATTCAAAGTGTTCTAAATAAATTTTCTCATGTTGACATATTTAGATTACGGAACACTTTTAATTTCGACTGTTATTAACTGATTTAAATTGAAATAAAATTACGCAAGAAAATAAACTTCCATATTATCAGGCGAAAATTTACCATTTGCTATGCTTAATTAGACGTATTCCAAATATCAAATTTTTATTTCGAAATATTATCATTTAAAATTTCATAAAGATTCAATAAATTAAATAAATAAAACCACTAAAATTTATGTGTCGTTACACTCTCCCCCACTCAAAACTTTTCGTCTCCGAAAAGGAACGAGGTAGGAGAAAAGAAAACAACCAGAAAGAATAATGAATTTGGAAAAAAAATAAAACAGTTTATTTTAAAACCATATAGAAATTTCAATTTTAAATTAATTAAATTTTTATCCATTTGATTTCACTTAAGTTAAATAAAACTTAACTATTTCTAATTCCATTATCTTATCATCCAATTAATTTAAATTAACAATGTCTAAAATCATGAGTTTGAAAAATCATTTGTTATTCTCATAATTTATGCAATAAAATTTAATTCTTCTTTATTCCAAATTATTATTTAATTTTATTCCACTTAATATATCTAATCACATATATTAAGTATATTTACACTTATTATAACTACTCCAATTTATTTATAAATTCCTTTAAGACCATTTTAAATTGTAAATTATTCAATTAACTTTTATTATGTTTACCTTTATTAATCTTTTATAACTAAAATTTAAGTGTACATTATCCAATATATTTACACTTAAATTTTATTTATAAAAATCCTTTTATATTGTACATTATCCAATTACATTTTTTAACTTCTAAATAATTAAGGTAAGTTATATTGGGATGCAATAGAATATTATACAAATAAAATTTTCTAATTCAATTATTCAAGCCTAAATATTTATTTAAATTTTGGCTTCATTTTATAATTGAAATCATCCTTTAAGATAAAATTTAAGAATTAAATTTTCGGTTAACTTCAAACAGTTTTTTTTATAGAGATAACTAAATATATATACAATATATGTATCAAATCAAACTTGAAATCATATACCAATATATATTATAAATCAAGTCATTTTTTAGAAATTCAAATCAATTAAATTTTCCAAAATAAAACTGTAGCAAGGCTACAGAACGGTTTCTTCGCTTCGAAACTCGAAAATGAATGTCGATGATGCTGCAATCATCACCAAAATTATTTTCCAGCGATAGAGAAAAGAGCACTGATTTAAACATTTAAAATTCTTCGGAAACAATTTCTACTCGAAAATATTTTAAATAATATATCTTTTTAAAACTTTAAAACCCAAAGTATGAAATCTTCGGAAATTAAATTCTCAAATTCTTGATTTAAATCCATTTTAATTTCCAAATTAATTTATAACCATGTTTTAGAATTCAGCTATTTATATATGCAACAAAAGCCAATGATTACAAGATATATACAAAGTCAAATATTATATCTAATCAATTCAATTAACTATCAACATTTAGAAAATTATACTTATATAAAATATAATTTTAAATTTTTTTATCCATTTACTAAATTTGAAAACAATATGGTGTTAGTTTGCTCTGTTCAAGTGTTTTGGAGATCCTATCAATAGCGTTGATCAGACGAATCGATCGGAAACCCAAATCAACATCAACAACTCAAACAACACAATATATAATAAAACATTTTAAATATTAGTTTACAAATACACTTCAAGAATGATTTGAAGATAAGTTGGAAACAAAAGACAAGGTGATTAAATAACAGAATAAGGGAATGAATAAGCTTATATAAATCGTGGCAACCTTAACCGGGTCAACCGTGACTTAAAGAATAAGATCGAAGTGGGGTTCTGGGGTAAATCTACATCAGATCCCAAGAGATATAATTCGGGATAACAAGAGATAGATAGCATTATAAACCGAGGATACAGAAATCTTTGGTGAATCAATGCTAATTGTAAAGGAGTTTCACCCCTTTACATATCATTCGAAGATTGGCGGGACCGCCAATTTATTATAAAGATCATTCGAAGTGGAGTCATGGGATACTCCAGAATCAAAAGAAGACAAATAGAGAGAGACAATAATGGATTTTGGAACCGCAGGGATGTTCCAAAATTCAAAAGAAATCGAGTCAAAAAGGAAGAGATTCAAGCTCGAACGAAAGTGATTCTGTAAATAAATTTACCATATATGCTAAGTTTTGCCTAGAGCCAAAGCTCTGATACCAACTGTAACAACCCGATATTTTGGAACATTCGCATCCGCACATGTCGGGCTTGAATTGCTCAAAATACCGGATTGTAAATATAAATTTGGAAAAACTCAGAATATACAGTAAATAAATGGCAGATCACAGACACAGAGTAATATAACAATGCAGCGGAAACAAAAGAATAGTAGTTCATGAAGCTACTATGTATATAACAGAGTTAAACAAGACACAACAGAATTTACGAATACAAAGAGGTCTTAATACAATAGTCAAATACAAGATCTGAATACATCACTGGAATCAACTGGATAACTGAAAGCAGAATCAATAGGTGGATCCAAGAGGAACTCCAACTCCAAAGGTGAGTCTCGAATACTGTATCACTTAGTCTGACCCAAGCGTAAAGCAAAACACAAAACACTCGTGTCAGGACATACATACTTATATAATGTAAACCAACTCAAGTGAACTGTAATATAAAGGTACAAGTAACTTAAAGAATGCTTGGGATCACCCATTCATTAAGGATCCGTTAAACTATCTACTATGTATTAATATTCGCTATTTTAATAATATCATATCAGGTGATTTAAAGAATGCTTGGGATCACTCAATTTCAACCCATAGTGATAGGGAACTTGCAGTGTGAGATACAGTAAATAAAATGAACAGTATAGCAAATAATATCATATCAGGTGATGTAACAAATATATAAGCAGTATTTAACATCATATAACATATCACAGGCATATATGAATAACATATCAATTTATACAGACTCACTTGTCATCATTTCACAATAATATAAGTATATATGTCTAGAGTGATAAAACTCACCTTCTAAAGCTGGAGAAGATAGACAATGAAATTGAGCTACGAATCCAAGCACGAATTTCAAAGCAAAGCTAGATTGGCATGAATTCGATGGAAAGAGCTGATAACAAAAATTTGATGAGAACAAATCAAAACCAGTTTTGATATAAACTAAAAAAATATATATATTATTATATTATAATTATTTCCTAAACCAATTATTTAATAAGATACATACTTAAAATCTATATACACCTATACGTATTTTAAAGCCAATTGTCCCAAATAAAATCATTGATTTGAACTAAACTCAAATATTAAAGTCAAATATATATGTATAAAATAAATTTTGTATCTGTACCTTAGAACTTATCAATTTAACATATATATTTCTATAACTTATAAAATATATAATCTCAGAACACATATATATACTATATAACAATAGATTAACTTATAATACATACTTAATATATATAACAAGCTCTTCCCTATAGCCTATAACATGTATATACAACACAAATCATAAACCAGTACACCAATTATCCACGTAAACATATGGATTACCCATTTTAAACAAATATAACTTACATTTATATATAAGAATCGACTCACATATATATAAATACGTGACCTATTTATATATAATGTCTAACAATACTTTAAAACATATAAACTGACAGTGTATAACAACCAATTTATACAAATTCATATATAACAAACATATACATTTCGAACAACTTTATATATCTATATATATACAAATTAACAATCACTATTATATAAACAAGTATGTTATTTTCCAAAAATCTCGTACAATATATGAAGACAACAATATACATATAAACTTTATTATTATACACATATATATAATATACTAAACTTATGAACTTTATATAGAACAGAATATATATATCAACCAAAATTTATATGAAATATATATATGTGAAGTCATTTGATCAAACTATCAAGTGCACGTTATAATATATGTAAGTAATGCATAAAGGAGTTCAGAAAATATACATACGAAACATAAATATGCACGTACGGTTATATAAGCTTATATACAAATATATACAGGCAAATTATATAACCTATATAACTTATATATTATAACAAACCCAACTCAACATTTTATAAACTGTATATATAATAATATATATACTAAACTCACATCTCTCATACAATTTAATACTGCCGGCTTATATATATAAACTAAACCAAATCACTTATACAAATAGATTATAGTATATATATGTATAACACCATTATATATACAAAGAATAAACTACAGATTATAATATGATGGTTTGTTAACACACACACACACACACATGTATTTATGTGTGTGATTCAGACATGGATATTATAATGTTCCAATCAATAAGCTATAAAATTTTATAGTATTAAGCTACATCATTGATATTATACGATAACATATGCATATTTTTTTGAACTATTTGGTACACCATATTTTTATTATCTTCCCTTATCATTGGAAATACATTGTTATTTGTATTTAATGTATCATTTAGTAAAAACAAGTATAAATAAATGTACATTAGTACACAATTTTGGATCGATAAAAAAAACCTCATCGGGTCTCGGGGCGCGGCGGGTCTACCCTAACCCGTATGGGTTTCGGGTTCGGGGCAAAATTTCGGACCCGCACCGGGTCTACGGGGCGGGTCCGGGGCGGGGTCTAAAAAACCCGGGGCGGGTCTGGGGCACAGAAAACCCGCCCCAACCCGCCCCATTGCCATTCCTAGGGCTGGGGCGGGTCTCCAGACCCCAGCCCGCTTGGGGCTGGGGCGGGCCGTGTTCCCCAGCCCATGCGGGCTGGGGAAGTTGCTTTATTCCCCAGCCCGCATGGGCTGGGGCGGGCCGCAGGTCTTCAGTCCGCGTGGGCTGGGGCGTCCTCAGCCCCGGGCGGGCTGGGCTCTTTAAAAAAAAAAATTTAATTCTTTTTTCAGACTTTTTATCTCTACTTCGCGATGCCGCCACGATCGCATCTGAAGTCGGAATTCGACGTTTTTGGTCTCGTTGGAAAGGTGGAGTTTCGAACTCCATCTCTGGAAAATTTGGACAACATTGGAGTTCGTTTAGTACTTCTAATTTCGTGTCGAAGTTGAACTCTGGTCGCTGTTGGTAAACAGTGTGAATCTTGTTCTGGGTCCAACTTTGAGACGTCGCTGCCACTTCGTCTCAACTCGGAATCCAGAAATTCTTTTTGCATCTTAAAGTAGTGATGTTGGACTACATGCCTGCAAATTTTCATGACATTTGGACACTGTTTGCTGGTCCAAATAAATTTCCGAACTTGGGTTCGCAGCTGTTTTTGAATGTTTACAAACACTTAGAATATTTTTCAGTGATTTTCTGGTTTTATTGATTTCTTTGAGATTTGTCCCTAAATTTCGTACACGGGTTTTATGAATCATTTTCAAAAGATTTTTCACTCCTAAATGGCTTTATAAATTATTATATAATATTATTTTTAATTATTAAATTAATTACTCCATAATAGGAGAGTTTTCAAAAGCCGTTTTAAAGTGATTTAAAAATCAATTATAAATCCGTTTCGCACCATTATTTTCTATAATAAAAATCTCACACTCACTTTTTAGCACGTCGAGCGAAGTGGAAAGGTGCTTAAACGATTAGGAAATCTCTGGCTTATGGAACCGTGTGTATTTTCTTTTCGGTTAATCCCCGACCTATTCGATTGATCGTTTTGACCTTTAGGTCTAGTTTACCGATGATACGAGGTGGACTTTTTATTGTTTGGAGTGTGAGCTTGCTATTGGTTAGTAAACCGTTTAGTGCGAACGTGGGGTATGGGACTCATTGTTAACACTTTACGGGTTCCTCTCCAAGAAGTTAGTGACACATTAGCCTCTGGGCGGCCAGTACTGGACCTCTGGGTCACCACGCCTCTGGGCAACCGTCTCTGGACACCTGCTCTTTGGAGCAGTTTATATTTCGGCATGTGCCTCTGGGCCTTTATCCTTCTGGGAAGGATCTTGCCATCTCGCGCGTTCCGCATCTGTGCGAGTGATCGATCACAACTCTACAGTACTTGGCAACAACGACTCTGGTCGGTGCACGTGCAACATTTGTATTATCTGATGATTTTTATATCCATTCGAGTACCGCTATTCGGTGTTGGTTCTATGGAACCATACGATGTAAGTGCGATTACCTTGTGGATTCACAGTGTCTCTGGACACTGCTTTTCAGTGTTGGATTTCATTGACTTTTCAGTATATCCCCATTGCTCTTTGGAGCATCGATCTTTGCTTGGGCATTGATTACAGACTCTGGTCACTCTTGGGATTATTGCCTATGGGCATCTTTTTATAGCTTTGGCTACGCCGATGATATGAGGCGATTTTATTTATTCTACACTTTGGTGTTGATTTCTCTTTGGAGATTTTTATTGTTTATTGATGATTAGGGATCGTCATTATATTCATGTGGTTCATAATATACTTCTCTTTGGATAAGTACTGTTTTATTTATGTACCGCATTACTATATATCTCAGTTATTACTGATTGTTTAGCTAGCCTGACCCGAGTGTTTTCGCTCGGGTCAGACCGAGTTGTTTCAGGTTAGGTCTCTGGACTTAGCTTCTGTGCTTCCGCTTGGACATTATCTGTTATGCTGATAGATAGCGCTTTTATTTGTCCACTATTCTGCTACTCTGTTATTATTCAGACTTTGATATGTACATATTTTTAACCCACATGTGTGGGCAGTGGCTTTGTACCCACTTATTGTATTTGGATCTGTATTGACGATGTATTGTTCTGGGATTTTATATCTGTTATGTGATTCTGTTCTGTGATGTTTTATCATTTAATATTATGCTTTGTCCTGATAGATCTTTAGCCATTTGTAATTTAGTTATAAGTATTTACTGAATATGTCGAACCACTTGAAAAAAAAATATAGATACCATCCTTTCGACGTATTCAGTAGATAGTTATAACTTGATTACAAATGGTCGCTTCCACTATACTCTATTCTCCGCTTTAACAGACAGTATTACTCCCGTAATACTCTTTGTTACAGTGGGTCTCAGAGTGGGGCGTTACATAAACCTTATCATGTGATTAACTTTGAGCCTTTATGGAACACCTATTCTTAGTTGTATCAATAGACTTTACCTATATCATTCCTTTATCTTTAAAGGAATGTCTCCCTTATGCACTTATATTCCTTTATCTTGTGCTAATACCAAGTTCTATTTAGCCTGACCCGTGTATTTATTACTCGGGTCAGACCGAGTTGCAGGTTAGCTTTTGGACCTATGCTAGCTTTACCTTTTGGGCTTTTCATCGACTTTGGTTATGGCATAGTTTTTGTGTAGTAGTCTTTTGTTTGTGAACCTTATGATGTATCTATTCTTTTGTGGGGATGTATGTATATATTGTGGTTGAATACCACTTATGACGGGTTGTATTACATTTGATGTATGTGTATGTATATATATTCAGTGATGTTGTTCTGTGTCTTGTGATTGTTGTAGTTATTTTTCTTTCTGAATCGATCCTGTAGCCCCCATAGTAGTGTATTGGATAGGAATTAAGTATGTCGAATACTCAAGATGAAATGAAAAAAATAAGTGTCAAAACCGGCATACTTTGCTCTTATCTAATGCAAGACTATGATGGTCGCCCTTAACCAGCCCTATTCTCCGCATTAGCAGACAGAATTACTATGTAATTCTCTTTGTTAATGTGGGTCTCGGGGTGGGGTGTTACAGCTTGGTATCAGAGCTGGATTTAGAACAAAATGTAATAAACGCAGAACAGTATACACGATTAGCATACATCAAGTATAATACAAGTGTAAACATCATCCCCAAATCGTAGTTGAACCCAGCCTTGTGCTTAACCTTTTGAGTTCTTTGGGGGTAGATAGAAAGGAATATGTCTAGGAATGTCAATTTTAAAATCTGTAGGATTCCTTATTCAATGAATTCAAATTGTTAATATCTACCCCTGTGAATAATCCTAGCTTATCTTAACTTTCAGCAAATGGCTGGAAGAGGTAGAGGTCGCACTTTGGAGGCGGGACCGTCCAGTGGTTCTTGTACCGAAGGAGTTTATATGTCGACCGACCAGATTCTTGAGCTTCTTAGGAACACTCAGCCTCCCGCTCCTACTCATTCCTCTCCTCCATGCAAATCCGCATTTGCGCGTATGTGTAGCGACTTCACCCATATCAGAGGCAAGCCATTCCAAGGCTCCGAGATAGTTTTAGAGGTTCAGGCTTGGCTCCAAACATGCGAGCGCATCTTCACTCGCATGGAGATTTCTGATCATCACCATGTTCTTCTGACATTGAGTATGTTGCAAGAACGAGCACTAGACTGGTACGAGCTCCTTATAGCTGAGATAGATGAGTCTACTCTTACATGGCAGCATTTCCGAGATCGTTTTGAGCTTAAGTTCATGCCAGAATCCGAAAAGGCTTTCATTGCCCATCGCTTCCTCGAGTTGAAGTAAGGAAAATCCTCTATGTCAGATTATGTATCCTCCTTCGAGTCTCTATCCAAGTATGGGGTCAAATTCAGTAGTACTCCATACAAGAAGAATCTTAAGTTCGTATTTGTACTTAAGAAATATTTTAAGAAGTCGCTCATGCTTCAGCTTGAGCTCTCGTTTGAGGAGCTTGTGGATTCGGCGCGTCACCTCGAAGCCGTTGAAAAAGAAATGGATAGTAGTGACGAGGCCAAGGTTCGAATGAACCCAAATAAGAAGAAATTTCCCTTTCATAGATCCCAATCATTTCCTCCTAAGAAGAAGAAGCAAGGCAATTCTGGTTCTCATTTTGGTGCAGCACCTCCTTCAGCTAGAGTGTTGGCTTGCTTCAATTGTGGTGCTAGAGACCATTTAGCTAGAGAATGTTCTCAAACCCCCAAGTGCCATTATTGCAAGAAGGAAGGACATATAGTTTCAGCATGTCCTATGAAGGGGAAGGGTTCAGGTTCGAGGAATCTGAATATGGCTCAGGCTTCTGGTAATGCATCTCAGTCGCGAGGTATATCTCCTACTATTTTGGAAGGTTCTATTCTTTTTCATGACTGTTCTATTCGAATACTCTTCGATACGGGTGCTTGCCATTTATCCGTACCGGAGAAATTTGGTAATGCTATTAGATGTTTTGGTCTGGTTACTTACTTGAGGATTGCGAATCCTTTTGAGGGGATCCGCAATACTTGACGTGAGAATTTTGGGATTTGTTCCTCGTAGCTTATCTTTGCGTGTGTATTAGCATGCTATTTTCTATCTTGAGTTTGGAGTAATTTGAGAGGAAGTGGCTTGCATTTTATCAAGCCACATTCTGTGATTTGAAGGGTCCTATATTTAGGTATCCTGATTCAGTTAGTTGGTTAATTCTTATCTTCGGAATATTGATTATGATTTTGAAGTCTCTGTATTCACTCTTGAGTATCGAGATGTTGACGATATATCTCGACTTCCCGTCATTGTGACTCTGTTGATTTCTGTAAATCCGATCGGGTATGACACCCAATCGGGCAATCGAATATTGTATTGACCTCATTCCTGGTTCTTAGCCTTTCGGTCATTCTTCCACGAGGATGCCCACTAAGGAAATGAGGTGATCCTTGGAATTTAGTCGATATTGCCATTCTTACCTCTTTTGAGATAACCTTTTTGGATACTCATTTATAGGCTTAGTAACATTACTTCACCCGAAGTAATGATTTACTGTTTTTGTCTTCTTCTCATTCGAGAAGATATTTTACCCTTACCCTTATATCTCACTGATTTCTTATTCGATCTATTGGTGGTGCTATGAGTTGCGGAGGATAGTGTCCGTTTACCACATTCCGCACTCGTTATGAGTTTCTGAGTAGTTCGTTATACCGTTAGGAATGACGAACACTCCAATCTATTCCCTCAATCTTATGAATCGAGTATATTTAGGGAACATCTCGATGAGTCTCTTTTTGTGTTTTTGATTTTGGGTATATGTAATGATTGTGTTTTCAAATTTTTCAAAAATTGAAGATATATTTCTAAGAGGAATTGGATTTGGTTTTTGGGATAAATAAAGAACATTTTGAGAACTAAATATGAGATACTTCTTTTATAGAAGATGACTTTTGTGTTGGGTTGTCCATCAAGTGCTTTAAGAATTCTGGTCGATATGCCTGATCAACGTTATCGATAGGAATTTCCTAAACGCTGTGATGAGACAATCAGACACGATAAATTGAGTTTTAATGAGACTAAATTTGGTAATAAATTTAAAAGATTTGAGAACTAAATTTTATTCTGGATGACATATGCAGCCATTGAACCATAGTGGGATAAGATGGGTGGCAAGGTGGTTTTGATCATTTGGTCAAAGCTGTAGCTAATCGATAGGGTTATTTATTATAAATCAATGACAAGGCAATGCCATTATGATAATTGAAATGTATGAATTTGAATATAGTTATGTTTTATTGTTGAAATGATGAGATAATACTTTGTTTAAAGAATAAATGTTTATTGAATATTTTAAAATAAGTTATACATGTTAAAGGTTTGTTATGAGAATTTGGGTATTTGAAAATAAAGAGTAGTAAATTTTAAAATTTTATCCTAAAAATTATTGAAATGAAAATATAAAAAATTCTTTCGAAAATTAAATTTTGGAATAAAAAAGGGAATATGAGTTTGGAATTATTTGTCATTTTTATAAGAACTATAGGAAGGAGTTTGGAAAATTTCCAAGTGTTGAAAATTGAGATTTTGAATTTAAAGGAAATGAGGTTTGGAACTTTAAGAAGTTTGATTGTAAACAAAAATTTAGATCATGGTTTTGAAGATAATGAATATCGAACTCTAATAAATTTTGATTGTAAATTAAAATTTATATCTACTGTGTTACTCGTGGTTGTCTTGCCTTGGTGCAATAGTCTAACGACTAGCATTTTGCAGTCGTTTGAGTAGGGTGATCTTTGAAGTAACATCTCTCATCGGGTCTTCTTACCTCAATGGTTGTTATCTTAATATCAGTATGGCTCTTTTCGTAGTGACATACGGAAAATCATCAGTTGTTGTCGGAGTTCGGATAAAGCGATGCTAAATCCCAACTTTATTCGAGAAACTTTTGTGAAATCAATCTCTTTCGATTGATTTTGGGTTGCACTTTTGCTTCTATGTTCTCGTTTCGATGGCGTGATGCCTTCGAAATCATGAAGTGTTGCTCGAAGATATTCCATAGTCCTCTAATCCCGACCTATATATTTGGGTATTCTAGAATTTATTGAGCAATTTTATCTTGGTCTTCTTTCGTCTTGAGTAGAGAGTATGGAATTTTGATCTTGTGCTTGTCTATCCTTCCTTTGAATGAAGAAATAAATGTGTTGGATACAAACTCTTTTCTAGAAATTGCGAGGATGCAATTTTGTTAAGGGGGGAGTCTGTAACAACCCTGGTTTGGAGATTACCTTGGAAATTTTAAATTGTTTATTTGGAATAAACAATGAATTTTGTAAATAAAATGGGAAACAATAAAGTTTGGAACTTTATTTTGTTTAATTAGGAATAAATATGGGATTAAATATTGATTGGATAAGTATTTGGTTTATATAAATTGAAATATTGGGTATTTATTAGTTTGGAGCTAATAAATTAATTAGGTGATGTATTTCAACGTTAAATTGTTGAAATAAATCTAAAGTAATGGGAATAAAGTTTTAAAAGCTTTATTTTGAGAAATTGGAGTGAAAATAATCAATTTGTAATTTTATTTGGGTAAATGCAATAATATTGGAAATTAATGCCAATATTAACCATTTATTGATTTTAAAAAGGGAAAATAAAGTAAATTTGTATTTTATAAATATAAAAGTGTGAAATATTGTTTAAAAATAATATTTTGATGTTTAAATAAAGTTAGAATGGTTTATTGTAATTTATTTGACAAGGAAACAATTTTTGAAAAAGATGTTGTAGTAAAAAAGTGTTTTTGTGATAAAATAATGTAAATTGTGTGATTTGTCAAAAATAAGGTTTTATTGTTAAAAATGACTTTTTATTGTTAAAATAAATTTTATCTTGTTAAAATAACAATTTTATTTGCAAACAAATAGATGTATACATTTTATTTGGCTTTAAAATGAAGAAAAGTATGTATATGTTGATTATATAGGTTAAAATGGTGCATAACTCAATTTTCTCTAAGTATTATAAGGTTTTGGCATTATGGGTTTGGTATTTGGATCCATCTAATACTTCTGGATACTTCTGGTGAGATAGGAAACTAACAGTACTTTAGTTTTCTCATCTCCCTTCTCAAATACAATATACAGTAAGTGGAAATAAGAAAAACAACGGCTACCTTCTACTAAAAATCAATTTCCACTCCAATTTGTTGCAAATTAAAGAAGAAATCCACTTAAATAAGATTATACAAGGTAATCTCTATCCAATCCTAAAAGTTTTCATCAAAAATCCTTGAATCAAGATATGAATTGTCTGTAATTTGTTCTGTTGTTTTGCATGTCTGTTTTCAAGCTTCTACAGGTTCTTAGGGCTTCTATCTTCACCAAAGTTCACTGCTTGCATTCTAAATCACTGTTGCATCATCAAGGTGAGTAAAAACTCACAATTTCTAGCTAGAAAAAAGCTGCCTGTAAAGAAATCGCTCTGTAAAAGTTTATTGTATAAGTTTTCTTTCTGTTAGTTGTTTTATTGAATTCATTGTTTCTAGTTACCACTTTGAGTGGCCATAACCCTTTGATTTTCACTCGAATTGCTGCCGAATCTTTTCTGGAGTGTTTCTTAGATGTTAAACTATATGCATGTCGAATTTCAGTCCATAATTCAATCGTTTGCTATGTCAAATGTTCTTTAGAAAATCAATACGGGGCAGGAAAAACAACCTAGGAAGAGTCCGTAGCCTGGGTCGACAGGCAGGTCGACTCAGCACCTTCCAGGTCGACCAGGCGGTTGACCTGGCAGTCGACCAGGCGGTCGACCTAGCCACCAGGCTGGGTCGACCCCCTGTTTCCCCAAGCACGAGTTGTTGTGGGCATTTGTTCGTTTGCTTTCCATAGTTTATTTCGTGATATTTTGCTTTTGAATTGCAATGATTTTGTCATCTGTTTTGATGCAAATTTTGAGATGATTTTGATAACGATTATAGGCTATGATATCCATCAATGGATTAGCCAAGATTTGGAATTTAAAATTTTGATTTAAATTCAAATTGTATTCGAATATCGATTTGGAGTAATTTCTTCGTTTTTCCTCGATTTCAAGCACTATTTCTTCCAAATAAATTTTGAGAAAATTTCTAAATAATTTGGCTTTTGAAATATTTATATTAAAATATTTTCAAATTATTATTAAATTATTCAAAGTATTTTAATATATTCAATTAGAAAGTTTCAAAATGATTTCAGAAAATTATTTTAAAATTCTGTTTTCTCAAGTAAATTATTTTATAAATAATATACATTATTTTTACACTTTTCGGATGTATGAGAAAGAAAATTAAATGGTTTAGCAAAACACGTGGTATGAGACACATGTGTTTACTTTATCGGTTAATTCCGGACTTGTACGATCGAAACTATTTGGGTTATTGATTTTTGAGTTATTTAGCCTATTTATGGAGAGTTTTTGAGATTATAATTCCTATCTTTAGGAATTTTCTGGGAAGGCCAATATTTGGCGAGTTGTGGTTCGAGATCTCCTATTCCAGGAGTATGATCTAAGAGAACCCGATATAGTGTTTTACTTGTGAGGAATGCGGAATATGGATCTTAAGGCTAGGAATAACACTAGAGGGGGGTGAATAGTGTTTATAAGAAATTACTAAATCTTTTTGAGTTTATGTTAATTTGAACACAAATGAATGCAATATTTAGACACAGATATAATCACAGAAACAAACACAGATGTAGAAATAAAGTAAATGCAGTAAAGGAAATAACACACCGGATTTTATACTGGTTCGGAGTTACTCTACATCCAGTCTCGCACAACTAAGTACAGATTTCCTTTCAAAAGCAATTCAACAATTACAACCCTCGGTTTCAAGGCTACGAGGTACACCCTCCAGAATCACAATCCTCTGGGTAGAGATACTTGATTTCCGGGGCAACAAGTTCACCAAATTGATTTCCAAGGCTACAATCACACCTTTTCTCGCTTGATTGATTTCGAAGGCTTCAATCACACCTTTTCTCGCTAAATAGATTACAAAGAAGCCTATAACTCTGAATAGCACTTGGATCTTGTTTAGATAGTGATAGAGAGTCAAACCAGAGATAATCTAGTCAGATTCAATGTTGATTTTGGCAGAGTGATGATAAGATTTTGAATAAGAAAATGTGGAAGAAGAAGAGAAGTGAAAAACCAGAAAATCTGATATAAAATTCGTTGAAACTAACCCCTATTTATAGAAGAACAACAGTCATGTCCATTCATGAAAGGTTATGACGAATAGACACTTCTTTTGAAATTCAAAATTTTGGTCCTAACTGACACTATGTCGATATGGGGTACTAGGGCATGTCGACATCCCAAAGGAAAATTTGATGTTTTCATTTTCTTTGAAAATAACCTTTATCTTATATTAAAACTATTTTAAACTTTATAAATATACTTGACTATAGATAAAAATACATAGATAAATATAGAGAATAATATATATATAATTTTACTATAAATTTATATTTAAATCTAAGTATAAAGATAGTTTAAAACATACGAAGTTTAAAAACACGAGTTTATTAAAAATAAGAACAAAGAATATTTTAAGGCTAAAATATCATTTTGAAAATCATTTGAAAAGATAATTTTTAAGGCTAAAACATTTTGAATAGCAGTTTTGAAAATCATTCTGAAGTTGTTTTGAAAATCATTTTGATGTAGTTTTGCAAGCTTCTTCCTGTAGAATATCTCATCATGTCAGGACTCGAGAACTTGTACAAAACCAGGATGTTCGTGGGTTTGTAAGCCACTTGTCGTAGGTTTGTAAGCTACTTATCGTGGGTTTGTAAGCCACTAAAAAGGTAGAAATGGATTCCATCCCTAAAGAAAAATGAAGTGAAGATTTCAGTGCTATTATGAAGTTTTAACATAATTCTAGACTCAATACTTATCTTGAAATCTTGAACTCTTGATAATCTTGATATTCTTGATACTCATGAGTCTTCAATCTTGATATCTTGAATCTCTATACTGTACAGTGTTCATTCTTGGTACCTGCATGGTTAAATCCTGCATATACATATATATCTAAACTATAATGTTAGTATTTATATTTTATAATCTTATTCTAAGGTTGTTGTCATCAAAACCATCAACTCATGGACTAATAATCTCCCCTTTTTTGATGATGACAACCTTTGTTTATAAAATATTACTTCTATCCTAATAACTCCCCCTTAATCTATGCCTAACTACCTTATTTTATATTTCTCCCCCTTTGTCATCAACAAAAACAAACTAACTCCAAACTATATTAGTCCCCCTCATTCTTGTACTCAAGTACCTACATTAATAAACTATATAATAGAGTATATAAGAAATAACTATACTTATAGACATGATATTCAATCAACGATTATAAATATATCAATGTATATTTATACAATCATCAAACCACACTAAGTGTTAAACAAATCAATCAAAACAACCAATTTCAATCAAAGCAATCAATTCAAACAAAGTAATTAAATAAAGCAATTAAACGTTACGAGGAACTTCCACCCATCATTCTTCTCTCAAAATAGGGTCTGCTTTGATGGCATCCCAATTTTCATTGTCATTTGTGAGAGAGTCAGGAGGATGTGCTTCGTTATCATCCTTGTGCAGGGAAGAAATCATCCATCGAATTGCCTCGAAATGCCTTTCTTGTTCCTTTATCATCTGCATTTGACTCAATTCTAAGTGTCGCTGGTTACGAAGAATGAAAGAGAGAATATTCTTGAATGAATTAAGAGTTTCTTCAAGATTCTCGGATAAGTTATGAATTGGATTAGCCATTTGTGAGAAGAATGAGAGATAGAATAGATAAGAAATAATATTCAGTAATGAATTCTGGAAGAAATGGGTATATATAAGTGTAGAAATTCGTTTGAAATGAATAGACACATGGTAGTTATTCAAATTTCAAATTCAAAATGAAGTGTCATTTCTGACCAGTACATGTCGACATGGTCAAGGGGGGGATGTCGACATGGTCTAGTGAATTTTGATGACCTTATTGATTTTGTGAATAATTGTGTATATATATATTTCTATAATATACTAACATTTATTCAAGAGATAAGATAAACTAGATAATAGAAAGGAAATTCATTTTCATTGCATAGAAGAGTGATACAATGATTAATCATAAACAACTACATAAACACTCAAATTAAAACAAACTTAAACTAATTCGACATATGAAAATATAGAACTAGTTAGAGGATGATGAAGATGAAGATAATCCAAGTTTCTTGTTGACTTTTGAGAAAAACTTGTTCATCTTGGATGATATTTTGTCCAACTTCTTACTAACGGATCTTTTAAGAACCCGTTGATTCTCAACAATAATCTTTTGATTTTTGAGAAGGGTTTTGTTGGTAGGATTGGAGGGATATTCAATACTTTCTCGGGATGTTTCACCTTCTTCTTCTATTTCCATTTCATCCCTTTCTTCTTCTTCTTCTTCCTCTTCTTCCATTTCTTCATGAGCCAAACGCTCTTCCTTTTCGGCAAGAGTCTCATAAGGTTGAAAAACATATGGGATTTTCATGAGAGAAATGTTTGAGATATTAAAAACTTTTCTTGAAATAAATTCTTATCCTTTGAAATTTACTCCAAAATAGTTGAAAATCCGGGTAAGGTAAATTCCATGATATAAAGTGTTTTCTCCCATTTCAAAATTTTTAGGACGAAGTTCATCCAAAATAACTTGCACCCAATTGATATCTTAATTTCCAAAAATAGCAAAAAGTGCTTTGCACACTTTTGAAGTAGGATTGTTAAAATTTCCCGATCTTGGGGTCAAAGTATGTTGTAAAAGAAGATTGACAATTCTTGCTTTAGGATGAAAGTTTCGATTTTTAAATTCAAAGTTTTCATCTCCTTCAAAAATATGATGAAATGTCTCACGATCATGTTCATCGATTTGAAATCTAGAAAGATCCATTCCCGTGCTTTTGCAATTGAGAATGGTACCCAAAAGATCACAATTTAAAACAATTCTAGTGCCTTTAACACTACTCCAAATTTCATTATTATTTCCTTCATAAAATTCTCGATTGAGATTTGCATAAAAAATTTTAACAAGATTTGGGTAACAAACAAAATCATTTTGAGAAGAATCAAAAAGACTAAGAATTTGATTGTTTGCAAAAAGAGTATCAATTTCATAAGAAGAAAAATCTTGAAAAATAGCAAACTTTCCGGGATGGACTTTTCCATAGATAGCATAATTGATGTATGCTTTTATTGCCTCCGGATTATTGAGGAGTTGCTCTTTCAAGTTTCTGGAAAGTCTCATGGTGGAGGGGTTGCTTGAAGAAGCCATTAAAGTAGAGAGTAGAGAGCTTGAAGTTTTGAAGAGAGAGTTTGAATTTGAAAATGAAAGTGAAAAGTTGTGATAAAAGATAATGAATAAATAGATTTTTGAAAGACATGTTCTCTGGTCAAAAGATGCCTTTTCAGAGTATTGAATGAAGTGAAAAGATGGAGGGAAATTCAAGCATTTGAATTCAAATTTCAAATTATGGTACCTATGTCGACATCATGGTAGGGACCATGTCGACATGTGCCTGAAATATTCTAAGATTTAATTTTCCTAAGTATTCTAATATATATATATACTTATTATTTTAATGTCTATATATATATATATATATCTGGAGTATTATTATAGTATATTCCAGAAAATATTATTATATTATTAAAAAATAATACAAATAAAATAATAATAAAATTATAGTAATAAAATAATAAAAATTTAAAAATCAATCAACACACCAATTCAAAATCAATCAATCAAGCAATCAATCATCTAATTCTAAGCATGCAATTTCAATTAATTGTATTGTAAATGTGTACCTTTTTCTTAGTCCGTTTCCTTGAATTTGTTGAAGTTGTGAACTGCCGTGAAACACAAATTTGAGTTATCTGTCTTCTGATCATCATCGCTTGAGGACGAGTCTGAGTCATCTAGAGTAGCAGTAAATGCACGCTTCCATTTCTTTACTGAATCATTGTTTATAGGAGGATTCTGCCTTTCTGGATACGGACAGTCTCTTTTGATATGGCCTGGTTCATCACAGTTGAAACATTTGACATTGTTTGGCACTACATTCTGATTTCCAGAATTCTTATAGTTGTTTCTCTTGAGATTATTCATCTTTTTGTATTTTATAATCTTATTCTAAGGTTGTTGTCATCAAAACCATCAACTCATGGACTAACATTACTTGCCGATGAGATGAGGCGAGTTTGAGTTTTCCGAGTTTTGAGATTTTATTATGATTTCTGTTTTCTAATGTGGTAATGACTAGCGGTTAGTAAACCGTTAAGTGCGAACGTGTGGTATGGGACGCACGTTAACACTTTTCGGGTTCCTATCTAGGAGTTGTGACACATTCTGGGATTGCCAGTACTATAGACCTTCAGGTCATCTGGAATTACGACTTCGGTCGTCAGGGATTTACGACTTTGGTCGTTTGGGATTTATGACTTCGGTCGTTTGGGAGAGGTACCTAATATATATAGTACTAGTGGGATGACACGTGCAACATCGCTTCGGCATGCAAATGGGATTTGGCCAATCCGGGCAATTTTTATGAGTTTTTTATTTCGATTTCACCAATTTGAGATGATGAATTTACTTATAGCCTTGAGTTAGAAAAAGGCTTATATATATGTTTTATGGTGATTTCGATATTGGGATTATGAACTCTTATCGAGTTTCATGAGTTTTGATTTTGATATTTTAATGATTTCACATATGGCTTATATATTGCTTATGTTCACTTATATTGTATAGCCCTTTGAATGTGAAACATCTATGCCATGTTAAACCTTATCATGTGATTAACTTTGAGCCTTTATGGAACACCTATTCTTAGTTGTATCAATAGACTTTACCTATATCATTCCTTTATCTTTAAAGGAATGTTTCCCTTATGCACTTATATTCCTTTATCTTGTGCTAATACCAAGTTCTAGTTAGCCTGACCCGTGTATTTATTACTCGGGTCAGACCGAGTTGCAATTTAGCTTTTGGACCTATGCTAGCTTTACCTTTTGGGATTTTTCATCGACTTTGGTTATGGCATAGTTTTTGTGTAGTAGTCTTTTGTTTGGGAACCTTATGAAGTATCTATTATTTTGTGGGGATGTATGTATATATTGTGGTTGAATACCACTTGTGACGGGTTGTATTACATTTGATGTATGTGTATGTATATATATTCTGTGATGTTGTTTTGTGTCTTGTGATTGTTGTAGTTATTATATTTTTTTCTGAATCGATCGTATAGCCACCATAGTAGTGTATTGGATAGGAATTAAGTATGTCGAATGCTCGAGATGAAATGGAAAAAAATAAGTGCCAAAACCGACATACTTAGCTCTTATCTAATGCAAGACTATGATGGTCGCCCTTAACCAGCCCTATTCTCCGCATTAGCAGATAGAATTACTATGTAATTCTCTTTGTTAATATTGGTCTAGGGGTGGGGCGTTACAGAGGTTTTACAATCAAAACCGTAAAGGCAACATATTGTAATTGGATTTCCAACATGATAGGAAACTAGTGACCATTCAGACCCGAAAATCTACGTATAACAATCCTAGTTCACACTAGTGCCTTTACACGATTTCCGTCAGCCTTCGAACTATAGTGCTACACTATCATGGAACAGAGTATTACTTAGTGGCTTTACATGATCTTCGTCGGCCTACATACCTTTCCATCCATACAATGAGTAAACAAGTGCCTAGAAGGACATCTTCCGCCAATAATAGCCCAAATTTGTCCTTCAATCCACATAGTATCCCGTATCATTCCAGAGATGTGAGGCTCGTGAGGTTACGTTCCACAAAGCCATGTTCTGCTTTTTGCAAAGCCACGATTTGATCACATCAGGTTCCACTTTGAACATACAACCTCTGAGCTCGTACATCTCGAAGAAGAGTGCTAAGCTAAGAGAAGTTGCCTTCTCAACCACCAAACAGATGTACATTTGTAAAAGTCAACGTTGTGATCTCAGAAATCCAATGTCAGACATTCATCAATACAAGTTTGTTCTTGGACTGAACAAAACCGAAGGTACTTCTTCTACCACATCCTATCGGGAATTATTTCTAGGATTAGTAGTGATTAGTCCTTGTAATCGAAGATTTTCATAACAGAGCACTACTGCCACCCTAAATATATGATATGGTAAATTTCACCTCGAGGGACTAGTGGCAGGTAGCCCTTCACCGTGAAGATTCCCATCTTAAAAAATCATCATCTTCATCACGTCTTCACTTTCGAACATATACATTGGTTCAAAGTGGTTTTCGGATAGGAGTTACCCAATTCTGACCCCAGTTTCTCCAAACCAATCATCGATTAAAAAAATGTTAAGTTCATATGTGATTATCAATCATCATTCAATTTAATTCATCATTTTATTCATTCATAAATATCTCGGTAAGACATATTATTTTAAGTCATTCTATTTATCTTCTTAATAGTATATGGAATCATTAAGCCCCGCTTATCAAATCTTTTTAGTTAATTAAACCTTTTTGAATCTTGGAATAATTCCAAACCTTTTCACCTTTCATTTAGGAAAACATTTCCAAATCATTTATTCAAATCTCATATTGGAAAACATTATTATGTAAAAAGGATCATGGAAATTATACTAATTCTACTCAATATTAATTTTCGTATTCAACTTTTACTTTCCGTCGAATAACGATGAGATCACCTTTTAAATTCTCACGGATAGTATGGATTCCCTCTTTGGAATTTAATACCAAGTATAAGAAGTTTATTTCTATGCAATTCAAGTTGCTTAAATTTGGAAAATTAAATCTTTTATATGATTCGAGTAAATCAAATATATTATCTCCTCCGTCGGGCCAGTCTAGGTGGCTAGGGAGGGCAGGCAAATGGTATCCCAACCCCAAGCCTAGAGACTACCTCTCTGTCACTCATAAGATGGTCAAGTTATTTGATAGACTCTAAATCTTTTAACATACTTAATTAACTTTTAATTATTTTAGAGTATCCGGGCTTTCCCTTTGATCTGTTCCACTCCTCGGTCGGATTTTCTATGACATTCACAAATGGAACAAACGTACAAGTCATTTCCGCATACTCATTTTTAAATCTCTTAATCATCTTTAAATTACTTAATTATTTATTTGAAAAGGTTCACAAAAGCTTCGGGAAAAGAATAATTAAGTTAAAATCATTGTTTGCAAAAGTTATTAAAAAGTGCTGCAAATAGTGTTTTAATAGCTATATTGGTCAAAACAACTATTCTATCTTTCAGAAATTAATTTATATAAATCAAATCACTTTTAGAACATTTTAAAATATTTATAGAATTTAATCCATATTTTTAAAGAAATTAAAAATATCATTTTTAAAGGAATTCCCTTTATGGATTCCGAACTGCAAAACCGCGATTGTTTTGAAAACTTGTT
Organism: Allium fistulosum; assembly: GCA_030737815.1. Lineage (NCBI taxonomy): Eukaryota > Viridiplantae > Streptophyta > Magnoliopsida > Asparagales > Amaryllidaceae > Allium > Allium fistulosum. The sequence continues at coordinate 48,828,343 of CM060906.1, forward strand.
TTGGACTTATTTAAAAATAAACAAGACAAAATCTTGATTTTCTTCCTTCATTTGAAAGCTACGGATATAATAGTTCGGACAATTCTTATCTCGAAGAATTCCTAGCTATATTCCATTTTATATACTCGTTTTACATTTACGGTGCGAAATCGTGGACTACCGTTACGCGACACTTCTAGTTTTGACTTGTTTTTCAATTTCTATTTAAACTTCATGGAAACACTCTTAAATGTTTATAAAACATTTCTAGATCATTTTAAACTCAATTATACAAATGTTTTCCATTCACTTTTAAACCATTTCATAATATTAAATTATTATAATATTCATTTTCAAACTTTTTTATATTTTAAAACCATTAAGAGGTTAAACAAATCCATACACATATTATTTATGGATTAAATTTTCATTTAATTGACTATGGTTAATTACTAACCATTTCTCTTATCATTTATCAAACCAAGTTATCAACCATATCACAACCATATAACTAATCATAATATCAACCAAGTTATCATCCAATATCAACCCATATTCAACATATTAATCTCTAATTTAACATGTATACTATCACTCGAAGTTTTATTTAAATAAAACTAAGATTGAGTACTCTCTATTAGTTCCACTCCTCCAATCTTTTCCGTAGCTTCTCGAATCGATTCTGGCAGCACTTCCACCTCTTTTTCTTACTCCAGCGCTCTTCGAACTCCTTCGTCTTCAAATGGGTTCGGCCTATGCTACGGGGTGCTCGGCCAAGCTCCTTTGAGGTTAGTGTGCTCGGCTATAAGAAGAAGTGGTGGAGCCGTGAGTTTACAAGAGGAAGAGGAGTGGATTGGACTAGTTTTGAAGTGGATTTGACATTGCAAACTAGCATATATATTTTTCTCTTTTATTTGAAATATTTATCCATAACTTCTCTAAGGTAAGAAGTCGTTAGAGTAGCCATTAAATAGCTTGAGTGGAAGGAGAAGATGAAGAAGAATGTGTGTATAATTGTGAGAGAATGGGTGGGTATTTATAGGAAAAGTTTGTGTAAAAATATCTAAATGTGTAATTACATTTCTACCCCTTGCCACATCGCTCCCATCCCATCATTCTACACGTTAGCCCCTTCACTTCCATGCCATGTGCATGTCCTTAGTGTGTAAGATAATTGATTTAAGGAAGCTTAAGAGTACGGTTTTCTAAAATATCTTAGATTTTTTTTCTTATATATGTTTATATATAAATGTATATGTATATTTGTATGTGTATATGTTCTCATGTGTGCATATGTATGTTATATATGTGTACATGACATATAAATAAGGTTGCAACAACTTTTGAACAACTTCTGTTTGTTAAACCGTTGAAAATCGAAAAACCGATTATCGGTCACATTTTCACTTATAATTTAAATTACATATATATGTAAAAAAATTGAAAATAAATTTATAATCATTTTTAATTAATTAAATGATTTCATTTGAATTATAAAATCATATAAATCGATATTAACAATTATTTACAAAATTGCTATTATACCGATAAAGCGATATCAATTTTCTTATATTTTTCAATTCAACATATATCTTCATAAAACTATTATAAATGATTTACTATCACAGTATAATAAACTAAAATGACTTATTATCATTTTAAAACAATTATTAGAGTAATTAAAATAATTATAAAATCATTAAATCTCAATTTCAAAATCATAAATCAATTATTAAATATAATGGCATCACTAATGATGTTATAAATACATTTAATTTCCAAAATTAAAATAAATAATTATATTTCATATTCTTGTTAAATTATAAAAATAAGTATATGTATCTAGCTCTGTGCGTGACGTTTGACGATTATCGAGCTATTTATGGATAAAATTGTTTTCGGTCATTTTATCAATATTTTTTCCAATGTATATATTTTTGTGAATACTTATTACCATTATTATTTATTTTTCAAAACATCATAATCTATTTTAAAAAATATTATATTTGAACATTTTAAAAATAAATATAATTTATCAAATTGATAAATTTGCGGGTCGTTATATACTTCCCCCCTAAAAGAATTTCGTCCCCAAATTACACCAAAACAGAACCCAAAGGTATTTGCCCAAAATATTTATTTTTAAACTTATATTCGTATAGTGTATACAGATCGTCCGGTTTGATCTACTATTTGAATCCACAACTTTACTTCCGAATTAGTATTGATCCTCCGATCCTCTAGTGCGGACTTTGATCATGCTTTCCAATTAGATTTTTTAGTTATCCTTACATAGCTCTCAACTATGATAGAAAACATAACTATCCATACACAAACCCTCATCAATGTTAATCGTCAAGAATCGAGTAATAAATCCTTTTTTGGATCGGTGTAATCACCTCAAACTTCCGTACTCAAATCTTAGATCAAAATCGTGTGACGAAATGATCTACTTACAACTTATTCAACTTTTTCAAATCTTTATAAAAACATCTCATAAAACTTTTAATTTTTATTTAAATACCTTTATAAACCCTTTATTTCCTCAAAATATTTAAACATAAAATATTTCTATCTCTTTTTCAAAAGAACCATTTATCTTTTATTTGGAATATATTATTAAAATTTTTATCTCAGACTTACTTTGAAATTTCTTTGTTAATACGTCTCATTATAAATTTAATTCCAAACTTATTTTATATTACATAACTTTCCCTTTCATACTTTTTCAAATCATTAGGATAGGAGTTCTTAATATTCCTTTTTATTAAAAATATATCATTTACATTTTATTTTGTAAAAGATACCTTAATAAAATATATTCTTAAATAAGTTTCTTAATTTAAACACACGGATATTTCGTTATTAATGGCAACATCAACTTCATTAATCCCGCAGTTTTCCTCTCCAAGCTCGCTTCCATTTCATTCTAAATTTCATCATTCTCAATCTTTTAATGATTGCGGTCCTTCATATCATCATTCATATGCTCAGGTGGTAAAGGAATCCAAATACTATAATCCTCAAGTCTTCATTCAGAAACCTAAATCCAAGAAATGGGTCAATTCTAGAAAAAGGAGGAAATTTTTGCTTTCGCTGTGGAGAATATTCACATATGGCTAAGGAATGTCGCGATCCAATTAGGTGTTTTGGGTGCGGTTTCTTTGGACACAAAAAGTTCAAATGTTCGATGAAATTCGATTCTTATGCAGACATGCATAGTGGTCTCTCAAACCATGATCATGGTTTTCTTTTCGTTTTAAAATGTATGAAATTAAAGAGAATAATGTTAGATCACTTATGGGTTCAAAGGAAGGAAGGAATCGATTTCATGGAATAGTTATTCAATCATTTTGTTGCGATTAATGCGGTTAATATAGGAAAAAATTATATAATGAAATTTGGTGATCCTGAAGAATATTTTGGGAAATATGCCTCTTCTTTGGTAGATGATGATTCAGCTATTGATATGGTGTTAGATTCTAATGGAAATATTGGAGCCTTGAATTTCTTTGAAGGTGTTAAGGAAAGTATAGATTTCTCTGATGCAGTTCAAATGAATGAGTTCTATTTTTTTGATCTGCTGCTATTTGATCATGTTGTTTTATATTGTAAATTGGATACTCATTCTTTGGAAAGCATTGATACAACATATGATTGCATAAATGATGTCTATCCAAAGGGAGATTTTGATTCTTCTTCTCATTTTCGTAATTTGAATAAGGATTTTGTTCATGTTCATAGCAAGAGATCCAGAGCTAATTCATGTGAAGTGGGGAGATTCAAGCTAGTTACTGCTAATCGATTTGAATGTCTTGAGTCGGTAGAGGATTTAAGAGAGAAATCTAAAATGGTGGGGATTATGGTTCTTGAATGTAATAATTCTCCTAATAGTATGTTGGAAGATATTGAGGGTAGAGATGTTAACAAGGTGGATGATGGAAGATTTTCTAAAAGTTAATATAAGGAAGGCTTTAATCAAAGAATTATTTTACTCAACTCTAATGACAAGAACATTACTGATGAGTGTTTGGGAGATGATAATTGTCATTGTGATTCCAGTGTTTTATGTGATGATATGCTCATGGATATTGAAGTGCATAAGGACATTGATGAAATGGTTGAAGTAGCAGTTGTAAATTCCCAATTAAAGAAGTCAACATTGTTGTTGTTCCCTCATCTTTTGAACCACTAGCTTATGATGGCAGTGTGGGGAGTAGGTTTCTTGATTGTAATATTATTTCTGGTAGTGTGTTAGAGGATGATTTGGGTAGATTTGTTTGCAAGGTGGATGATGTGGTATTTACTGAAAGTAATTACAAAGAAGATTCTAACTAGAGCATCGTTTTATATGTCTCCGAGGAATGGAATATTTCAGCTGAGTGTTTGGGTGATGATCGCTGTATTCCCAACATATTATGTATAGATGTGTACAAGAATTTTGATGTGCACGAGAACATGCACATGATTAATGATGTTTGTGAAAATAGTTTGATTAGTTTTGGTGATAGATTTCATGGTGGGGTTAGGGTATTAGATGGAGCAAAGGTAAGTAGAGTGACAAGTTCAGATGATCTGATTGAAGGAGAGGCTCTGTTAGATGGAGATAGGGACGTTATGTTAGATGGAAAGTTCATGTTAGATGGAGATGGAGTTTCGAGTTGTGTTCATGTTGGATATAAAGAAGGAGAAAGGGCTGTTATGTTGGACAGAGAAAATCAGTCTGATGTAGTGGGCAAAGATATCGAGTCCATGAAGGCCTTGCTCGCAGTGGACGCACCATGTTGTGTAATCGACCACAAGTGTAATTTTGTTAACAGTGCATCAACTTCATCGTCTAAGAGAGGCAGGCGTAGGAAATTAGTTGTTGTCAATGGTGCTGTTCGTCGTAGTGCCAGGGTCCGTAACGGTCGTTCTTCGTTTATGGGTGGGTCGCCTGATTCAAGTGCTATGAATGTCACTATGAATTCAGGCTTAGGTATTGATTATGTTTTAGGTAGTACTTATTCTTCCTATGCTCTAGGTAGTTTTTTCACTAGTGAGTATGTTAGTTAGCTAGGGATACCGCTTTTGTATTTACTAATAATGAATTAGATGTTGCCTACATTAGGAGTAGAGAAATATAGAGGGTTAGATCAGCTGGATTATGAGGATTATTAGCTGGAATATTAGGGGTCTGCATGATTTAAATAAATGTGATAAAATTAGAGCTTTTTTCAATGATGACTTTATTGATATTGCTCTTTTACAGGAAACAAAAATAGACTGTCCCGATCTTCGTTATTATAGAAGATTGGGTGGATATCACTTTAGACAGTGGGCTTGTTTACCTTCAATTGGAACTTCGGGGGGTTTACTTAGAGGATGGCGTGATAATTCTTTTAGACTTCTTCAAACTATTACTAAGCAACACTCTTTGCATATAATTCTCATTAACCTTAGCGATAACTCTTTACTAAATATTTCTAACATTTATGGACCAAACTCGAAAATTGGTTGTCGAGTTCTATGGAGCGAAGGTTTAGATTTTGGATCATTCGCTCCTGGATCTTGGATTATGGATGGTGACTTCAATGTTACGCGTTTTTTAGGAGAGCGATCACCCCGAGAAGGTGATATCTCTTCTATGGAAGAATTTGATCAATTTATTATTAATAGTAATCTGATAGAATTGCCACTAACTAATAGAGAATTCACTTGGAGTAATACTAGGGAATTCCCTTCAATGGCTCTTCTAGATAGATTTTTCGTCAGTGATGAAATTAAAGATAAATTTCCTATATGTAGAGTTACTGGATTGTCATATACATATTCTAGCTATTGACCTATCATTCTTACGTGTGATCATCATAAAATTGTGAATAAAACTTTTAAATTTGAAAAATGTGGTTGTTAGGATCTAATTTTCCTAATCTAATTAAAAATAAATGGATATCAATGAATTATTATAATATCAGAAATACGGATAACCCCGCAAAAAAATTTGTTTTAAAACTTAGAGGTCTTAGAAATTTTCTTAAAAATTAGAATAAGAATATATTCGGTAGTATTAAAATTTAAAAAGAAAATTTACTTTCTGAAATGCTTAAAATTAATAAGATAGATGAAACTAGACAACTAAATATTGGAGTACAAGAATGAATGATCTAACTGATTGTTCACAAACCGCTTTCATTAAGGGTAGAAATACCACAGATAGAGTGGCTGCTGTTCAAGAGTACATTAACCACTGTTGTAAGAATTACATTACATGTGCGCTTTTAAAACTAGACTTTGTGATAGCTTTTGACTTGGTAGATTGGGATTTTCTAATTTATATGTTACAGGCTAGAGGTTTTAGTTGCAAATGAATTGGTTGGATTGTGTCTTTGCTTAAAATTGCTAATTTAGTATAATGGTTAACGGAAGTTTAGGTAATAAAATTCAATCAAAACGTGGCTTAAGACATGGTGATCCTTTATCTCCTCTATTGTTTAATTACTTGATAATGTTTTCGCTATGATAATTAAAAAAGCTATTGGTAATGGATCTTTAGGGTGCGTTGGTAGCGAAATTTCATGTTATGGACTCTCTATTCTTCAATGCATGGATGATACCTTATTATTTACTTCTCATTTGCCTAATCATGCCATTACCCTTAAATTTATTTTATACAGCTTTGAACTTCTTTCAGGTCTAAAAATTAATTTTGATAAAAGTTCGGTTTAGTTTTGAATGATGTTGATAAGGTTGAGGTTTTAGTAGCTAATACATTAAATTGTAATACCATGAATTTTCCTATTGATTATCTTGGATTTTTGATTAGACCAACTAAGCTTAAACATGATGACTGGCTAATTATAATAGATAAAATTAAAATAGAATTTCCAATCGGAATGGGAGGTTTTTATCAAGAGCAGGTAGATTAGTTCTCATCAATTCTGTTTTATCTGCACTTCTGATTTATTGGATATCTATGCATCTTTTTCCAGAATGGGTGATCAACAAAATAGATAAAATTAGAAGGGACTTTTTATGGAGTGGTGATAACCCTAATAGTTGTCTAAAATGTTTAGTTAATTGGGAAACTGTTTGTAAATCGAAAAAGGAGGGAGGACTAGGTGTCATTAATTTAGGAAACATGAGTTTGTCTTTATTAGGGAAGTGGTTGTGGAAATTTAATGATATAAATGATAATTCTATTTGGAAAGAAATTGTTTCTAAGTATTATTATAATGGTAGTAATAATTTATACAAAATTATACCTTCGGTTAACAATAAAGTGTCAAATTTTTGGAAATCAATTTTAAAATGTCATGATATTTATAACCTTGGTACTAATACGATTTTTCATTCAGGTAATAATACGTTGAATTTAAAGAACTTTTTGAAATATGTAACTTTAAAAACGCTTTAATTAAAGATGTTTTTTCTCCGGATAATGATCCCCCTTGGAACTTTAGTTTTAATAGAATCTTAGAAGGTACAACTCTTAGATAATTTACTTTATTATGTGCAAGATTGAACATATATAATATTGATAACGAAAATGATATTATTAACCGGGAATGGGATAAAAGTACTTCAAATTCTTTATATAATTTTCTTATTTTCTTGGGAATTACTAATAACACTTTTAACCTTATTTGGAAAGCAAATGTGCCACAAAAAGCTAAGATTCATATGTGGTTAATCATGCATGGGAAGCTAAATACCATTGAGTTTTTAAAAAGAAAGAATTTGCCAACTGATAGTAAATGCACTTTCTGTAAATTGTATTTTGAATATATTAATCATATATATTTCGATTGTATGGATACTTGCTACATTCTTAATAATACTCTTAAATTTTTTAACTTTATTCTTATTGCTAAAGTTACTGATTGTGATTTTTACTGGAATAACTTAAGACTTAAGTTTAAAAAGAGATATAGATTTTTCCTAGATACTTTATTCATTATAATTTGCTGGTACATTTGGTTTGAGAGAAACCAAAGACTTTTTAATAATAACAATAGTTATATTAATAGATTGGTATATACAATAGCGTCTTTTTGTTTCAATTGGATTTCAAATCCAAAATATAGATTGGCTAAAAATAATAGGTTTAATGAATATCTTAACATGGTTAGAAGAAACATGAGTTATTTAAACATAAAAACAATATTTTTAACATTAATAATTATAGTATTAACATTTATTTGTATCTAATGATGATTTTACTGATAATCATAATGTTCTTTTGATCAAAGGAATATAATGTTATTGTCTATTATTTTCTAAAGCTTTATATGTTTGTAAGTACATTTTGTTAATTTCTAAGCCTTTTTGTTTTTCATGATCACTATTTCATAACATAAGTGTAAGTTAAAATGTTTCAAAAAGAGTTTCGAATCTTTTATTAGTTTATCTATTATTTTAGTTTCTTTGTTGTCTTGTAGTTTTACTTTAGTTTTATTACTTTTATTTCATTAATATATATATATATGTATGTATGTATATAAATTTTATTTACATACATATATATGTATTATTATGATATCTTTGTATAGTATCTTCTGGAGGTCAGGTTTAGGCTATCATTGGTGCTAAATTGCTATTTGTAGGGTTTCAGGATTGCTGTCGATAGGATAATACAGGATTGATGATTGTAGGATCATTGGTTGGAGAGCTTTAGATCTGGCTCATCTTGTTATAGCTGTGAGGCATTCATTCTCTGGTGGAGCTGCTTGTTGATATCATTGGCGCGCTTGGATGTATGGTTTTATTGGGTACCTCTAACACTTCATTATCGGGTGGTGGCCTTGCCGGAGTTCGATATTGAGGTGGAATGGGCGGTGGCCTTGCCGGAGCTCATTCAAGAAGTTACCTATTTTTGTTTTCTAAGATTTTTCTGTATTTGAGTTATCACCTGCCAGGCATGTTGGCAGCTCCTTTGTTATTGGTGATATATATATATACACATGTATGCTCTCCTCTACTTTAGAGGATCACACATTTCTCTCAAAAAAAAGTTACTTAATTTAAACACTTTTTAATAAGCCATTTCTAATATTCCTTTAAACTGTAACATCCTGATATTTTCAACCATTCGCATCCGCACATGTCGGACTTGAATTGCTCAAAATATCAGATTGTTAATTTATATTTGGCAAAACTCAGCATATACAGTAAATAAAATAATCACAGGATCACAAACACAGAGTAATAGAACAATAAGCTACGGAAACAAAAGAATAGTAGTTCATGAAGCTACTATATATATATAACATAGTTAAAACAAGATACAACAGAAGTCTCGAATACATAGAAGTCTCAATACAATAGTCAAATACAAGATAAGAATATATTACAGGAGTCAACTAAATAACTGCAAGCTGAATAGATAGATGGATCTCTAAGCGAAGCTCCAACTCCAAAGGTGAGTCTCTAATGTTGTGGCACTCAGTCTGACCCGAGTGTAAAGAAAAACACAAAACACTCGAGTCGGGATTAACATTCTTATATCAATAAATCCAACTCAAGTGAAATATCAACTGAAATACAAGTAACTCAAAGGATGCTTGGGATACCCATCCTCTAAGGATCCGTGGAACTATCTACTATGTAGTACAATACGCTATTATAATATGTCTATAGTAAAGTAAACTATTAAAATAGCGTTAAGGCGTTACCCATATCTCCTTTAACACATTTTTATATATTTCCATAGTCTATACAGTACCGTAACTTCCCGTAAACTGGGCTTATCAGAGGGCACTCCATAGGTATGGTACAAAACAAACTCGTAGTGGTCTCGATAAGGTAGGTGACATGGCACAACTAGGCAATGCCAGGGTAGATATACCAATTACACTTCCGGGCTGGTGGTAATGCATAGCCGCAGCTACCGCCCACCTCGATCCACACTCCCAAATCAAAGGTGCGCACCAAATCAATCACAAAGCAATAGAACGACAATCGAAGAAGTGTGTCCGATCGGAGGAGCTACCTCACTTGGACCGTCGATTGCTCCTGTTTTAGCCACCTTAAGCTAACTCACGGGAGTCAGGTCCACGTATATACCTCAAATAGAACACCATCAACCACCTACTTCATTCTGGAATCTCCACTGCGTACACAGTTGTTAAAGTGGTTTTCGGTATTGGTAGAGAGTATGACAATAACTGATCCCAGTCTCTTTAACAACCAAACGTTATTATAACACCGTGGTCGTTTCAAAATATCATACTTCAAAACCAAAATATCATATCCATTTCAAAACCATATCAATACAATGTCATTTCTCACTTAAAAATAATATTCATTTCCAAAATCATAACACTTTCCAAAATTATAACTCCTTTAAAATTATAAACTTTGAAATCAATAACACTTCCCAAAATTATAACTCTTTCGAAATTATAACACTTTCCTCTTAAACAATTTAGATATTAAAATAGTATATATAATAAAACTGTATATATATAATAAAATAGTTTATATAATAAAATAATTTATATAATAAAATAATTAGTATATTAAAATAGTTATAAGTTAAAATAGTTTATATAAAATAAATAATTAGTATATTAAATAGTTATAACTTAAAATTTTATATATATCAAAATAATTTATATAAGTATAAAATAGTTTATATATTTAAATAATATATATATTGAAATAATTTTCCCCAAATTTCACAAGTCGATTCAAATCAATTAAAATTCCAAAATCCTATTTTAAATCAAATCTCAATTCTTCCATTTCAATTCAAATCTCAATAAACCATTTTATATCGATTTCAAATATAGATATAAACTACAAATTAAACCATTTCAACTTCAAAAGATTTTCAAAGCTTAAATATTCAAACATTTACAAAACAAAATGTGACAATTTCATCTATATATCAAATTCACTTTACTATTATTTAGTTTTGAAATATTTACTTAATCATTCAAATAACATTTAAATAAAGCTTCAATTACAAATTTAAATAAATTAAATATCCTATTTCTATTTATGTAATTTGAAAATATTCATTTAAATCACTTTTAATCAAATCAAATTATAAAATCATATTCTTAAAATCTCAAATTGAATAAGTTTCAAATTAATCTTATTTAAGTATAATTCTTAAATAAATACAATTTCAAACCAATTTCTATTTCTCATTCCAACCTTAATTTATTCAAAATTGATTATAAACTCTATATTTTTGAAAATAAATTTTTAAATAAATACTTAAACATATTACATATTAATTAAATCAAACTTTATTAAATTAAATCTTATTATTAAACTTATTTTATATTAAAACTTAATTTATATATATATATATTTATTTATTTAAATAGTAAAATTATAAGTAAATTCTTAAAATTTATAATTCAAAACCGACTTATAAATTTAAATTTCCCAAAACATATAACTTTCAAAAATCAAGAAATTAAACATATATAAAATAACATATATATATATATATAATATTTTAAAATCAATATTTATATAAAACTATATATATTTCCTTTTCTTTTTTTCTTTTTTTTAAACTATGGAAATCATTTCAATATATATATATATATATATACACACACACACACAGTGTCTGTATATAGTTTTCTATCCTATGGTCAAGTGATACAGATATTTATCATTTTAATCTGCAATTTAAATATCTACGGGTATATATATCTTTTCAACCCGCAATCCCAATTTCAATGTCAAATGAAAATCGATTGGGTTTATCATTTTAACCCATAACGATTTTCTCCTATTCTACAAGATCGTTCGGGTATGTATCATTTCAACCCATAGGGAATTCTAAACTAACAGGGAACTTGTAGAGTGAGAACATATATGAATAATAATATAACATATTGACAACAGGCATATATCATCGGTGATAAAATAAATAACTGATCATGGTGACAGAAGTCACAGGTGAACAGTTACAGATACTGGCATATGTACATATAGCAATTAAATAACTAGCAACAGCATATTTCAATTGTCGTTTCAATTGAAATCAAATCTAATAAATATAAGAATGTTAATCGTGAGTGATTGCTCACCTTTCAAGGCTAGAGAGATTCGACAATGAAATGAGTTACGAATCCAAGCACGAATTCCAAAGAAAAGCTAGATTGGCACGATTTCGATGAACAGAGCTGATAAATAGAAATCGATGAGAACAATCAAATTGCCTTGATATAAACTGAAACTAATATCTATATTATATACATATGTTTACAAAAATAAATTTTAGAAACATATACTTAAAATAAAATCTATGTATAAAATTTCAAATCAACGCATATTATAAAACAACATATCTATCCAAAATCTTATATAAATTACATTTTTTCCAAACTATATTTATTACAGTATATGTATGCAGACCTTATGTGTGATATATATATATAAATCAACTATTTATAAACAAATATAAAATAATATATAAACTGTCCCATATGACTTATATAAACAACACTGTTATAACTGACACATATTAAATTTTGTATACATATATATAAATCTTATAAATAGAAAATGTAAACTAATATATATATATGAACCTTAAACATACTTGTAATTATAATTCAAAATCTATCATAACAAACATATATATACTCATATATATATACACTTATACATTATATAAACAAACTCTAACTTTTTATATACACCAACACATACTGCTGCTACCAAATATGTGTGTGAAAACCACTGTTATATTATATTTATATAATACTTTTAATATAATATATTCAACAAGCAGGATCTATAGCATACACTGTATACATACATATGATCCTACACAATGATATAAAATTATATATATATATAACATACTAACATAATATATATAACTTCTTTTATAAAATAATATAAATATAAAACACTTATATACAACAACCTATAGTAAAATAAATATATACCTTAAACACATATATGCAGACCAAAATATGTACGTGAATCAATATATATACATATCATCATAACCTTTAAACATAAATAAACTATACGGTCGAAACTACCCTTCAAATATATACACTTTATATATATACAGATCCATATAAAATAAAATGATAAAATAAATAGCAGGCAGACCAATATGTATAAAAATATACACCAATACAATACCCAACAGTTTATACAAAACTCATATAACCATATATATATACTTACAACATATAGTACACGAATTTACGTAAACCTTTACATATATAAACAAATTCGTATAACATATATATACTGACCATTTATAAACTGGTATGATATAAAGTGATATAAACTGACACATACATCTCTGTTATGATATATATAATAATACTTTTAACATAAATATGCATATATACCTTATAATATATACAGACACGGTCCCGGCAAGGAGGAAGAAGGTGGCTGCGACCTTGGTTGACCTCGGTGAAGAAAGGAGGTCTGCCGCACAGTGATGGCACGACGGAGGTTGTGATCTGGGTTCATGGGTCGAAGCTTAGCTAAGATTTGGAGTCGCGTGCTCGTTGGAACAGGGATGTCGGCCGATCTCGGCTGCTGTGGCGTTGGCTGTAGTTGGTGAGCCATGGGTCGATGAGAAAGTAGAGGGGAGGTGTGATATTTATGATTGGCAGTAGAGGGAAGGTGAAAAAAAATTGACAAGCACGAAGATGAAATAAATGCACATGACCCATATATTATATATAAATGTATTATTGTAGAAACAAAAGGTAGAGCGAATGAACGGAGGAGAGCCGGAACTAAAAATGAAATAGCAGAATAAATTGAAACGGTGGAATGGTGAAGGTCAAAGCTGAAAATATTAAATTCAGATGTCTATTGATCATCACGTGGATAACACAAGGGCAAGGAACCCAAATGGACATAGAACGGTTACCGATATGAAATCGTTTATTCGGATTCAGCTGCGTACCGGACTTCAAAACACAGAATTGAATATACCGAAGAGATCAGCACGACGAGACAATCAAAACGGTACACAAATATCAGTGGTACGATCATCCTATCAAAAGTCGATAATCAGTACCGGAAATGCTGCTAAAACGCCGAAAGTAAGATAAACGGAGCAATAGCAGTTCAAATTTGAAGAAACGAAATATGACGTCTCACTCAGAAGATGATTTACAAATTTATTGTATAAAAATATTCAAGTGTCGAAAATAATTTATTATCATCAAATTTTTTTAACTGGTTTAAATTATATAAAATTACATAATAAAATAAACTTCCATATTATCAGATGAAAATTTACCATTTGCTATGTTTATATAGACGTATTGGAAATATCAAATTTTTATTTCCAAATTCAAATATTTAAAATTTCACAAAATTTCAGTTAAATACGTTAATAAAATTATTAAAATTTACGGGTCATTACACTCTCCCCCACTCAAAACTTTTCGTCCCCGGAAAGGAACGAGGTAGGAGAATAGAAACAACCAGAAAGAAAAATAGATTGAAAGGAAAGATAAAACAATTAATTTAACCCATATAAATTTCAATTTAAATTAATTAATATTCAATAATTGATTTTAAATCATTTGATTTCACTTATAATTCAACTTTAACTATTTGTAAATTCATATTTATCTACTCATTATCTTATTATTCTATTTATCTATATTAACATTTTTATAAATAAGTATATTGACACTCTCAAATTTATTAATAAATTTCATTAATATCATTTTAAATTGTATATTATTCAATTACATATTCAACTTCTTAAAAATTTTGGTAAGTTATATATATATATATATTGTAATGTAATTGAGTATTATACAAATAAAAATTTTCAATTCAATTATTTCAAGTTTAAATACTTATTTTAAAATTTTGGCTTCATTCATACTGAAATCATCCTTTAACAAAAATTTAAGAATTAAATTTCCAGTTTACTTCAAACCATTTAGAGATAAATGTATATATATATATATATCATATATATATATCAAATCAAGTCTATAATCATATACCTATATATATTATAAATCAAGTCATACTTAAGAAATTCAAATCCAATTTTATTTTTAGAACAAAAGTGTAGCAAAGCTACTTATGGTCTCTCCACTCTGAAACTCGAAAATGAATGTCGATGATACTACAGTCATCACCGAAATTATTTTCCAATGACAAAAGAGGAGAGCACTTATTTAAAACTTTAAAAATTCTTTGGAAACGATTTCTATTCGAAAATATTTCAAAATAATATACTCTAAGATTTAAAACCAAATTTTCTAAAATACCGGAAATTTAATTCTTAATTCCTTAATTTAAAGTTGTTTCAATTCCAAAACAATTTTTTTAAACCATGTGTTAAAATTTCATTTATTTATTTTGTGGAAATAATGAATGATAATCAAATATCATCATTTCTACAACCAATTCAGTTAACTTTTTAAATTTCAGGAAAATTATACTTATATATATATAATATTATCATATAAAATTTTCAATTTACCAAATTTGAAAACAATAATGTGTCAGTTAGTTCTGTTCAAGTGTTTTGAAATTCCTATCGATATCGTTGATCAGACGAGTCGATTGAAACTCCAAATCAACCTTAACAACTCAAACAACACACTATAAAATATTTTTTTATTAACTACAAATACACTCCCTCACTCGATGATTCCAGAATATATTCTAGAACAAAGATAGAGATCCAAATTAAGAGGGACCCTAATCGAAGAAAATCTAACAAGAAGATAAGCTAAATACGAAGATATGATGATTAAATTACAAAATAGGAAGATGGATTTACTGATATAAATCGCGAGTGACTTTAACCGGGTCAACCGTGACTTCAAGAATAAGATCGATACAGAATTCTGAGGCAAATAGACATTCTATCGCAAGAGATAGAATTTGAGCACAGCAAGAGATAGCAGCATCTAAACCGAGGATACAGAAATCTCCGGTGAATTAATGCCTGTTGTAAAGAAGTTTCACCCCTTTACAAATCATTCTAGGATTGGTGGGACCGCCGATTCATTATAGAAATCAACCAAAGTGGAGTTATAAGATACTCCAAAATCAAAAAGAATATGAAAAGGGAGAGACAAGAATGGATTTCAGAACAAAGGGGAGAGTTCCAATATTCAAAGGAAACCGAGTAAAAGAGGAGAACTCAAACTCGAACGAAGGTGATTCCGTAATTAAATTTACTTTAAATGCTAAGTTTTTGCCTAAAACCAGAGCTCTGATACCAACTGTAACATCCTGATATTTTCTACCATTCGCATCTGCACATGTTGGACTTGAATTGCTCAAAATATCAGATTGTTAATTTATATTTGGCAAAACTCGGCATATATAAATAAAATAATCACAGAATCACAGACATAGAGTAATATAATAATAAGCAGCAGAAACAAATGAATAGTAGTTCATGAAGCTACTATATATATATATAACAGAGTTAAAACAAGATACAACAGAAGTCTCAAATACATAGAAGTCTCAATACAATAGTCAAATACAAGATAAGAATATATCACAGGAGTTAACTGAATAACTACAAGCTGAATAGATGGATGGATCTCCAAGCGAAGCTCCAACTCCAAAGGTGAGTCTCTAATGCTGTGGCACTCAGTCTGACCCGAGCGTAAAGCAAAACACAAAACACTCAAGTCAGGATTAACATTCTTATATCAATAAATCCAACTCAAGTGAAATATCAACTGAAATACAAGTAACTCAAAGGATGCTTGGGATACCCATCCTCTAAGGATCCGTGGAACTATCTACTATGCAGTACAATACGCTATTATAATATGTCTATAGTAAAGCAAACTATTAAAATAGCGTTAAGGCGTTATCCATATCCCTCTTAACACATTTTTATATATTCCCATAGTCTATACAGTACCGTAACTTCCCGTAAACTGGGTTTATCAGAGGGCACTCCATAGGTATGGTACAAAACAAACTCGTAGTGGTCTCGATAAGGTAGGTGACACGGCACAACTAGGCAATGCCAGGGTAGATATACCAATTACACGTCCGGGCTGGTGGTAACGCATAACCGCAGCTGCCGCCCACCTCGATCCACACTCCCAAATCAAAGGTGCGCACCAAATCAATCACAAAGTAATAGAATGGCAATCGAAGAAGTGTGTCCGATCGGAGGAGCTACCTCACTTGGCCCGTCGATTGCTCTTGTTTTAGCCAACTTAAGCTAACTCACGGGAGTCAGGTCCACGTATATACCTCAAATAGAATGCCATCAACCACCTACTTCATTCTAGAATCTCCACCGCGTACACAGTTGTTAAAGTGGTTTTTGGTATTGGCAGAGAGTATGACAATAACCGATCCCGGTCTCTTTAACAACCAAACGTTATTATAACACCGTGATCGTTTCAAAATATCATACTTCAAAACCAAAATATCATATCCATTTCAAAACCATATCAATACAATGTCATTTCTCACTTAAAAATAATATTCATTTCCAAAATCTTAACACTTTCCAAAATTATAACTCTTTCGAAATTATAAACTTTGAAATCAATAACACTTCCCAAAATTATAACTCTTTCGAAATTATAACACTTTCCTCTTAAACAATTTAGATATTAAAATAGTATATATATAATAAAATTGTATATATATAATAAAATAGTTTATATAATAAAATAATTTATATAATAAAATAATTAGTATATTAAAATAGTTATAAGTGAAAATAGTTTATATTAAATAAATAATTAGTATATTAAATAGTTATAACTAAAATTTTATATATATCCAAATAATTTATATAAGTATAAAATAGTTTATATATTTAAATAATATCTATATTGAAATAATTTTCCCCAAATTTCACAAGTCGATTCAAATCAATTCAAATTCCAAAATCCCATTTTAAATCAAATCTCAATTCTTCCATTTCAATTCAAATCTCAATAAACCATTTTATATCGATTTCAAATATAGAAATAAACTATAAATTAAACCATTTCAACTTCAATAGATTTTCAAAGCTTAAATATTCAAACATTTACAAAACAAAGTTTGATAATTTCATCTATATATCAAATTCACTTTACTAATATTTAGTTTTGAAATATTTACTTAATCATTCAAATAACATTTAAATAAAACTTCAATTACAAATTTAAATAAATTAAATATCCCATTTCAATTTATGTAAATTTGAAAATATTCATTTAAATCACTTTTAATCAAATCAAGTTATAAAATCATATTCTTAAAATCTCAAATTCAATAAGTTTCAAATTAATCTTATTTATGTATAATTCTTAAATAAATACAATTTCAAACCAAATTCTATTTCTCTTTCCAACCTTAATTTATTCAAAATTTATTATAAACTCTATATTTTTGAAAATAAATTTTTAAATAAATACTTAAACATATTACATATTAATTAAATCAAACTTTATTACATTAAATCTTATTATTAAACTTATTTTATATTAAAACTTAATTTATATATATATATTTTAAAATAGTAAAATTATAAGTAAATTATTAAAATTTATAATTCAAAACTGACTCATAAATTTAAATTTCCCAAAACATATAACTTTCAAAAATCAAGAATTTAAACATATATAAAATAACATATACATATATATAATATCTTAAAATCAATATTTATATAAAACTATATATATTTCCTTTTCTTTTTTTTCTTTTTTTTCTTTTTTTAAACTATGGAAATCATTTCAAAATATATATATATATATACACACACGGTGTCTGTATATAGTTTTCTATCCTATGGTCAAGTGATACGGATATTTATCATTTTAATCCGCAATTTAAATATCTACGGGTATATATATCTTTTCAACCCGCAATCCCAATTTCAATGTCAAATGAAAATCGATTGGGTTTATCATTTTAACCCATAACGATTTTCTCCTATTCTACAAGATCGTTCGGGTATGTATCATTTCAACCCATAGGGAATTCTAAACTAACAGGGAACTTGTAGAGTGAGAACATATATGAATAATAATATAACATATTGACAATAGGCATATATCATTAGTGATAAAATAAATAACAGATCACGGTGTTAGATGTCACAGGTGAACAGTTATGGATACTGGCATATATATATATATATAGCAACTAAATAACTAGCAACAGCATATTTCAATTGTCGTTTCAATTGAAATAAAATCTAATAAATATAAAAATGTTAATCGTGAGTGATTGCTCATCTTTTGAGGCTAGAGAGATTCGACAATGAAATGAGTTACGAATCCAAGCACGAAGTCCAAAGTAAAGCTAGATTGACACGATTTCGACGAACAGAGCTGATAAATAGAAATCGATGAGAACAATCAAATTGCCTTGATATAAACTGAAACTAATATCTATATTATATACATATGTTTACAAAAATAAATTTTAGAAACATATACTTATTATAAAATCTATGTATAAAATTTCAAATCAACCCATATTTTAAAACAACATATCTATCCAAAATCTTATATAAATTACATTTTTTCCAAACTATATTTATTACAGTATATGTATGCAGACCTTATGTATGATATATATAAATCAACTATTTATAAACAAATATAAAATAATATATAAACTATCCCATATGACTTATATAAACAACACTGTTATAACTGACACATATTAAATTTTGTATACATATATATAAATCTTATAAACAGAAAATGTAAACTAATATATATATGAACCTTAAACATACTTGTAATTATACTTCAAAATCTATCATAACAAATATATATATACTCATATGTATATACACTTATACATTATATAAAAAAAACTCTAACTTATTGTATACACCAACACATACTGCTGCTACCAAATATGTATATGAAAACCACTGTTATATTATATTTATATAATACTTTTAATATAATATATTCAACAAGAAGGATCTATAGCATACACTGTATACATACATATGATCCTACACAATGATATAAAATTATATATATAACATACTAACATAATATATATAACTTCTTTCATAAAATAATATATATATATATAACACTTATATACAGCAACCTATAGTAAAATAAATATATACCTTAAACACATATATGCAGACCAAAATATGTACGTGAATCAATATATATACATATCATCATAACCATTAAACACAAATAAACTATACGGCCGAAACTACCCTTCAAATATATACACTTTATATATATATACAGATCCATATAAAATAAAATGATAAAATAAATAGCAGGTAGACCAATATGTATAAATATATACACCAATACAATACCCAACAGTTTATACAAAACTCATATAACCATATATATATACTTACAACATATAGTATACGAATTTACGTAAACCGTTACATATATAAACAAAGTCATATAACATATATATACTGACCATTTATAAACTGGTATGGTATAAATTGATATAAACTGACATATACATCTCTGTTATGATATATATAATAATACTTTTAACATAAATATGCATATATACCTTATAATATATACAGATTACAGACACGGTCCCGGCAAGTAGGAAGAAGGTGGCTGCGACTTTGGTTGACCTTGGCAAAGAAAGGAGGGCTGCCGCACAGTGATGGCATGGTGGAGGTTGGGATCTGGGTTCATGGGTCGAAGCTTAGCTAAGATTTGGAGTCGCGTGCTCGTTGGAACAGGGATGTCGGCCGATCTCGACTGTTGTGGCATTGGCTGCGGTTGTTGAGCCATGGTGTAACGCCCCACCTCTATGCTCATAATAACAAAGAGTATTAAAAGAAATACTGTCTATTATTACGAAGAATAAGGCTGGATAGGAGCGACCATCCGTAATTGGCCTTACACTAATATTGGTTATCTCGATAGGAGTGGTATATACTTTTTTTCATCTTATTTATTTACTCCCATCGACACACCCAATTATCAGTATAAAACAAACTACGATGGTTCATAATAGTTTAGGACATTAGATATAACAATAACACAGATAATATAATTGCGGAACACAGATAAAAACAAAAGTCTCATATATATATAACTGATGTCAGTTAATACATAGTTGACACAATACATATGATACAACTACAACTGTCGACTCTAGAAGTTATATATACAAGTACATTATCGACTAATATACATGAATACATATCGTTCTATACAATGACACGACTACTACAAAATGACACTGACAACTTCAGAAGATGTGAAAAGTCTTCATATCCTGAACAGCCACTCAAAGAAGAAAATCTACAACCTGAAATAACTCGGGTCTGACCCGAGTATTAAATTCAAAAATAAATAATACACGGGTCAGTCTAATTCAAACTCAGTTATTAATGCACAGAAGCAATAATAATCAAATATCAAATAGACGACAGTCACAGAAATCTCGTATACCCAACTTCTCGATAAGAGAACCGGATAACGGCAGATATAACACTAAATAGTGTTAATCCACAAAATAGTAAATCCAAATCGATACCACTTCAAAATATGGGATTGAACCCACGAAACAATTCAACATCGAAACTTCAATTAAAATCTGTCAAATCTAATAGGGCTGCAGTACACGCACGCGTGTACTGCCTCGCCACTATCGCACGAAATACACAAAAGCTCGGTGAGAGTCACAAATGAACACAAGGTCCAACCCCGAAATCGGGTTCAACTCAAGTGTGATAACAACCCAAATGAAATTAGATTATATATGAACCAGAACTCAATCCAGCCCAAACAAGTAAAAGAAGTACAATAAAAATGCACAAAGAACATATACCAGATATACGTGCGCGCACACGTAAGTACTCCAAGTCAAGACTACAGGAGCCAGAACCAGAGAACAAAACAGCAGCCGTATGCTACATTAAACAGAATCAAACACAGCAATACCCAAAAACCAAGGCAAAGTACACAATAGTGGCACGTCACTAAAGACTGCATATACAACCAAATGAAAACAGCATGTACAACTGAAATGCCAACTATATCAAAAGTGATACAGTGACATTTGGATGTAACAGATGTATGGCACAATGAAACCAGACTCCATAAACACACCTATATACATACATAAATGTAAGTATGTATGTATACAAGTGGAGATGACCCTGCAGCAAGCCCAAAGGCAATAAAAATGTCAACTGATTCGAATGAATGATCATAACTCAATAAAATTCCAAAGTTCTCAAATCTACAAAGTAAACGAGAATACACGTATAACATGAAACAGCAATTATAGAAGGGTACAAGTCGGGATGCAACAAACATGAACATGTATATGCAATCAATCCTACAACAGCAGCTCGAATCAAGACAGTGCCACCCCAAAATACCCTCATATAATTAACATAATCAATTCAAGCGACCAAAGACAACGAACAATGTAAAACAGAAATCAAAACTGAAGCACAGAGAAGTAATCGGACCAAATTCCATCAAGCACAGTGCAAAAGAGTTCAACAAAAATGGATCAGTGGAACCACCAAATATCAGTTCATAGGCTAACAGTTCAGTGAACAAGAAAAACGAAAGTGAACTTCCAGCCTTATACAATACCACAAGGAACAACAACCGAGCTCAATAAATTCAAGAGCAAGTAGTGCGAATTCGAATGCACATATATACATATCAAATAATGTATATACATACATGAATACATAAGTAATGACACTACAACGTGACCAAAGCAAAAACATCTAGTGACCGAAGTCACCAGAAATTCACAACCCAAACTGTAGAACCCAAAAAAAATCACGAAATATATGAATTCGAACACCGCCCAACTAAACAAAATCGGAACGAGACAGAACTCCGAACAACGAAATCGAACCCACACCATTAGATAAAAATCGACGAAGCCAACAAAGAAATCGAACCTACCAAATCAAGTGAAGCCAAAATCACCACATATACGAATTTACACAGTCAATAAACCAATATCGAAACAAAGATGACCACGAAAACAAAAACGAACGAAATCTCATATTTTGAGTGAATTAGATGTGAGAAAGTCTCACCTTTAATCGGTCGCGATTCGAAGAATCGTGAAGCCCTAGTTTCGAACGACGATCGATGTTAAACCAGAATGAAGCCAAGACGAACAAATGAAGGAAACTCCGTGGCCACCATTATTTCTTTCGTTCGACCTAGGTTTTTGAAAAGAGGGAAAACGAATTGGGGAAACGGGTTATTTTCTTTAGAAAATTGTCACGGCAAAGTTTTTAATTGGGCCACCATTAAAATTTTTAAAGCCTACTCAACGAAACAAATTATCAAAAGAATTTCTCCCCATTTTAAAAACCCAAACAGCATTTAACAAAATTTTTATTAGAGAATTTTACAACCTAAAGAGAATATCAAATTGACTTTAATTCCAATAACAGTAATCAAACGGATTAATTCGTCATTTTGACGATAATTAAAGATTACAAAATGCCGGGTTGTTACAGACTTCCCTCCTTATAAAAATTGCGTCCCCGCAATTTTCATAATTAAAGTCGTCATTAACAATAAATTTTCTAACATAAATTGGTTAAGCTAGAAAAATAAAGGTAGAGAATTCAAACATCAAAGAAATCTTTTAATTTCATAAAAGAAATTCACAATTCTTAACAAAATATAACTATCAAATAGATAATCAGAAATCAACAAAACTGAATGAACGCAATTATCAGCAATGTCCAATTATCAATTAGACAATTAGAATTCAAAAATCACAAAACAGAAATATCTAATTATCAATACGATAATTAGAAAACAACAAAATCTAATTATCAACAAAGATAATTATGAAACCCAAATCACAATTCGCAAAGCTGTCAATATCTAGTTATTCAACAATTAACTAGAAAACACAAACTCCATATCAGCAAACTCTAACTATCAACAAAGATAGAAAGAAAACAGCAATTCAATAAAAATCAGCATAATCTAGATTCAATTAGAGACTAGAAAATCTCGTATCAATAAAATCAGCAAACATCCAATTATCTAAACGATAGTCAGAAAACAAATCAACAATTATCAAATTATCAATTATCTACTTATCAAAAAAACGACAACAAATATTCAATTATCAAAAACGATAATCAAATTTCAATTCACAAATATTCGATTATCAAAACGATAATCAAATCTCAATTCAACAAATATTTGATTATCAAAAACGATAATCACATTTCAAATTCAACAAATATTCGATTATCATAAACGATAATCAAATTTCAAATTCAACAAATATTCGATTATCACAAACGATAATCAAATTTCAAATCAACTAATATTCGATTATCAAAAGCGACAATCAAATCTTAAATCAGCAAATATTTAATTATCAAAAGCGATAATTAAATCTCAAATCAGCAAATATTTAATTATCAAAAGCGATAATTACAAGCAACAATTATCCGATTATCAAAAATGATAATCAGAACTCATATCAACAAATATCTAATTATCACAAGCGATAATTAGAAACAACAAATATCTGATTATCAAAAACGATAATCAGAACTCATATCAACAAATATCTAATTATCACAAGCGATAATTAGAAACAACAAATATCTGATTATCAAAAACGATAATCAAATCTCAATTCAACAAATATTCGATTATCAAAAACGATAATCACATTTCAAATTCAACAAATATTCGATTATCATAAATGATAATCAAATTTCAAATCAACTAATATTCGATTATCAAAAGCGACAATCAAATCTTAAATCAGCAAATATTTAATTATCAAAAGCGATAATTAAATCTCAAATCAGCAAATATTTAATTATCAAAAGCAATAATTACAAGCAACAATTATCCGATTATCAAAAATGATAATCTTAACTCATATCAACAAATATCTAATTATCACAAGCGATAATTAGAAACAACAAATATCTGATTATCAAAAACGATAATCAGAACTCATATCAACAAATATCCAATTATCACAAGCGATAATTAGAAACAACAAATATCTGATTATCAAAAACGATAATCAGAACTCATATCAACAAATATCTAATTATCACAAGCGATAATTAGAAACAACAAATATCTGATTATCAAAAACGATAATCAGAACTCATATCAACAAATATCTAATTATCACAAGCGATAATTAGAAACAACAAATATCTGATTATCAAAAACGATAATCAGAACTCATATCAACAAATATCTAATTATCACAAGCGATAATTAGAAACAACAAATATCTGATTATCAAAAACGATAATCAGAACTCATATCAACAAATATCCAATTACCTGCAGATAATTGGAAACAACAAATATCTAGAAATCAATTAAGAAGACTAGAAAATCAACATAAAAGCTTGGATCGATCCCATCAGATGGCGAGTTTTTAATTCGCCGCACGTGCATCTCAGAGTGGCCGAAGCCTACCAAGTACTCAACATAATTTTGGCGCCCATCAGATTGACCCGAAGGTCCGCAGAGTGACCCGAAGGTCTAGTACTGGTATTTGACCCGAAGGTCCGCAGAGTGGTCCGAAAGCCCAACAAATGACCCGAAGGTCCGCAGAGTGGCCCGAAAGCCCAACAAATGACCCGAAGGTCCTCATAGTGGCTCGAAAGCACACGAAAGCATCAAAATGTTTCAATTAACGAGTCCGGAATTAACCGAAATAGCAAACGCACATGTCCCATACCACGTGTTTTACTAAATCGTTTGATTCTCTTCATCGTTTCCTTGAAAGTGTAAAATTCATCAAAATCATCAAAACAACAGATGTTCAATTAACGAGTCCGGAATTAACCGAAAAAGTAAAAGTGTGGTTCCATACCCCGCACTTTTGCTAAATCGTTTAAATCTCTTCATCGTTTCCTTGAAAGTGCAAAATTGTGTATTTTGTAAAAATACACTTTACATTCTCAAACGAACAAGTCCGGAATTAAGCGAATCAGTAAAAGAAAGGGGTCATAGTCCTCGATTTTGCTGAAACGTTTAAATCGCTTCCTCATTCTTTTGAAAGCGTAAACTGTTAAATTTCTGAAAACAATTTTATTTATTTTGTAAAAATAACAATTCACCTTCTCAACTGAACAAGTCCGGAGTTAAGCGAAATAGTAAAAGAAAGGGGTCATAATCCTCGATTTTGCTGAATCGTTTAAGTCGCTTTCTCATTCTTTTGAAAACGCAAACTGTTACAATTTTATAAAACAATTTTCATTTTAAAACAATTTTCCAATCACGTGATTAAAACAGCAAATCAGTAACAATTTCGATAAGAAAATTGTTCTTCTCAAAATACCGTAAAAACGGTTACAAATCAGCATTGCGGAATAACCGCTTGAAAATCCACTTTTAAAATTTGACGGTTACGGAAGCCAAAGCGACAGTAGTTTTAAAACGTCAAAATCACATCAAAACAATCTACATCAAAATGTAATGTCAGTGAATTCTCATTCATCAAAATGCCACAAAACACCGTACTTCAAAATATAGCATTGGTGTAAAATTCCGTTGTAAAAATAACGGCAACAAAATACGTTTCATAACCAAGCATCGGTTCAACGTAAAATAAATGCAATAACGTGTAATTTAAATTTTTGCACGTACTACAAAATGAACAAAGAATCATTCAAATGTATCTTCAATGAAGATAATTTAAAACAGCAAAAATCTAATCAATAGATGATTAGTACAAAAGAAAGCCAGCGGAAATTTCAACAAAAATCACATATCTGCAATTTCTTCGAATCCTCAATTCGGATTCGAAGTTCTCAAAGAAATAAAATAATTACAGCTA
This sequence comes from Allium fistulosum, assembly GCA_030737815.1. Lineage (NCBI taxonomy): Eukaryota > Viridiplantae > Streptophyta > Magnoliopsida > Asparagales > Amaryllidaceae > Allium > Allium fistulosum. The sequence continues at coordinate 48,855,060 of CM060906.1, forward strand.
TGTAAACAACAAATGAAATTCATATTAATTTCGTATTTTGATTTTTAAATCAAGAAGATTATCAGTTGTATTCAGCGAAGACAGTTTCACTATTTTCGCTGCGCACTCTGATAAATAGAACACAATCAATCAAATCATCGGAACACAATTTCATCAAAACAACAAAACACAATTCCACTTTTATTTTTAAATAAAGATATTTAAATATTTCATCAAAATTCCAAAACTTTAGTTTTGACTCAAATCACAGATAAAACATCGACCAATAGTTGTAACATATGTTCCATCCAAGTTATGTTTTATATTATGTCCATAAACCCCAAGCTCTGATACCAACTGTAACGCCCCACCTCTATGCTCATAATAACAAAGAGTATTAAAAGAAATACTGTCTATTATTACGAAGAATAAGGCTGGATAGGAGCGACCATCCGTAATTGGCCTTACACTAATATTGGTTATCTCGATAGGAGTGGTATATACTTTTTTTTCATCTTATTTATTTACTCCCATCGACACACCCAATTATCAGTATAAAACAAACTACGATGGTTCATAATAGTTTAGGACATTAGATATAACAATAACACAGATAATATAATTGCGGAACATAGATAAAAACAAAAGTCTCATATATATATAACTGATGTCAGTTAATACATAGTTGACACAATACATATGATACAACTACAACTGTCGACTCTAGAAGTTATATATACAAGTACATTATCGACTAATATACATGAATACATATCGTTCTATACAATGACACGACTACTACAAAATGACACTGACAACTTCAGAAGATGTGAAAAGTCTTCATATCCTGAACAGCAACTCAAAGAAGAAAATCTACAACCTGAAATAACTCGGGTCTGACCCGAGTATTAAATTCAAAAATAAATAATACACGGGTCAGTCTAATTCAAACTCAGTTATTAATGCACAGAAGCAATAATAATCAAATATCAAATAGACGACAGTCACAGAAATCTCGTATACCCAACTTCTCGATAAGAGAACCGGATAACGGCAGATATAACACTAAATAGTGTTAATCCACAAAATAGTAAATCCAAATCGATACCACTTCAAAATATGGGATTGAACCCACGAAACAATTCAACATCGAAACTTCAATTAAAATCTGTCAAATCTAATAGGGCTGCAGTACACGCACGCGTGTACTGCCTCGCCACTATCGCACGAAATACACAAAAGCTCGGTGAGAGTCACAAATGAACACAAGGTCCAACCCCGAAATCGGGTTCAACTCAAGTGTGATAACAACCCAAATGAAATTAGATTATATATGAACCAGAACTCAATCCAGCCCAAACAAGTAAAAGAAGTACAATAAAAATGCACAAAGCACATATACCAGATATACGTGCGCGCACACGTAAGTACTCCAAGTCAAGACTACAGGAGCCAGAACCAGAGAACAAAACAGCAGCCGTATGCTACATTAAACAGAATCAAACACAGCAATACCCAAAAACCAAGGCAAAGTACACAATAGTGGCACGTCACTAAAGACTGCATATACAACCAAATGAAAACAGCATGTACAACTGAAATGCCAACTATATCAAAAGTGATACAGTGACATTTGGATGTAACAGATGTATGGCACAATGAAACCAGACTCCATAAACACACCTATATACATACATAAATGTAAGTATGTATGTATACAAGTGGAGATGACCCTGCAGCAAGCCCAAAGGCAATAAAAATGTCAACTGATTCGAATGAATGATCATAACTCAATAAAATTCCAAAGTTCTCAAATCTACAAAGTAAACGAGAATACACGTATAACATGAAACAACAATTATAGAAGGGTACAAGTCGGGATGCAACAAACATGAACATGTATATGCAATCAATCCTACAACAGCAGCTCGAATCAAGACAGTGCCACCCCAAAATACCCTCATATAATTAACATAATCAATTCAAGCGACCAAAGACAACGAACAATGTAAAACAGAAATCAAAACTGAAGCACAGAGAAGTAATCGGACCAAATTCCATCAAGCACAGTGCAAAAGAGTTCAACAAAAATGGATCAGTGGAACCACCAAATATCAGTTCATAGGCTAACAGTTCAGTGAACAAGAAAAACGAAAGTGAACTTCCATCCTTATACAATACCACAAGGAACAACAACCGAGCTCAATAAATTCAAGAGCAAGTAGTGCGAATTTGAATGCACATATATACATATCAAATAATGTATATACATACATGAATACATAAGTAATGACACTGCAACGTGACCAAAGCAAAAACATCTAGTGACCGAAGTCACCAGAAATTCACAACCCAAACTGTAGAACCCAAAAAAAATCACGAAATATATGAATTCGAACACCGCCCAACTAAACAAAATCGGAACGAGACAGAACTCCGAACAACGAAATCGAACCCACACCATTAGATAAAAATCGACGAAGCCAACAAAGAAATCGAACCTACCAAATCAAGTGAAGCCAAAATCACCACATATACGAATTTACACAGTCAATAAATCAATATCGAAACAAAGATGACCACGAAAACAAAAACGAATGAAATCTCATATTTTGAGTGAATTAGATGTGAGAAAGTCTCACCTTTAATCGGTCGCGATTCGAAGAATCGTGAAGCCCTAGTTTCGAACGACGATCGATGTTAAACCAGAATGAAGCCAAGACGAACGAATGAAGGAAACTCCGTGGCCACCATTATTTCTTTCGTTCGACCTAGGTTTTTGAAAAGAGGGAAAACGAATTGGGGAAACGGGTTATTTTCTTTAGAAAATTGTCACGGCAAAGTTTTTAATTGGGCCACCATTAAAATTTTTAAAGCCTACTCAACTAAACAAATTATCAAAAGAATTTCTCCCCATTTTAAAAACCCAAACAGCATTTAACAAAATTTTTATTAGAGAATTTTACAACCTAAAGAGAATATCAAATTGACTTTAATTCCAATAACAGTAATCAAACGGATTAATTCGTCATTTTGACGATAATTAAAGATTACAAAATGCCGGGTTGTTACACATGGGTCGATGAGAAAGTAGAGGGGAGGTGTGATATTTTTGATCGGCAGTAGAGGGAAGGTGAAGAAAAATTGACAAGCAGGAAGAAGAAATAAATGCACGCGGCCCATATATTATATATAAATGTATTATTGTAGAAACGAAAGGCAGAACGAACGAACAGAGGTGAGCCGGAACTAAAAATGAAATAGCAGAATAAACTGAAACGGTGGAATGGTGAAGGTCAAAGCTGAAAATATTAATTTCAGATGTCTATTGATCTTCACGTGGATAACACAAGGGCAAGGAACCCAAAAGGACACAGAATGGTTACCGATACGAAATCGTTTACTTGGATTCCGCTACGTACCGGACTTCAAAACACAGAATTGAATATACCGTAGAGATCAGCACGACGAGACGATCAAAATGGTACACAGATATCAGTGGTACGATCATCCTATCAAAAGTCGATAATCGGTACCGGAAATGCTGCTAAAACACCGAAAGTAAGATAAACGGAGCAATAGCAGTCCAAATTTGAAGAAATGAAATATGACGTCTCACTAAGAAGATGATTTACAAATTTATTGTATAAAAATATTCAAGTTTCGAAAATAATTTATTATCATCAAATTTTTTTAACTGATTTAAATTATATAAAATTACATAATAAAATAAACTTCCATATTATCAGATGAAAATTTACCATTTGCTATGTTTATATAGACGCATTGCAAATATCAAATTTTTATTTCCAAATTCAAATATTTAAAATTTCAGTTAAATACGTTAATAAAATTATTAAAATTTACGGGTCGTTACATAAACTTTTTATTTCTTAATATCTTATTAAATTGATTTAATGGAAGATAGAAGAAATGCTCAGAGAGAATGTTCAAAAGAGATTTATTATTTAACATTATATTTATACATTCATTACAAACCCTAGCCTGTGTTACAAAATTTTAGGGTTAACACCTAAGGAATACAACCTATCATACATCACCATCTTATATATAGGTATTTGAACTGCTATATATACTACTCTTGGATCCCTTTTGAGGTAGACGGTGCTTTATCTTTGAGGCCTAAGTCAACCACCCTCATTTTTGGACAGTCCTTCATTAAGTGTTTCCCTTGGAAGCACCTAATGCAAGTTCAGGAACATTCTTTGGTTATATGTCTAGTCCTTTGCCACGGTAGCAACACTTTGGTTTCCCTGACCGAATTATGGGTTTCTTTTTTGTTTTAGGGCATTCACGTAGAAAATGCCCTTGCCTTTTACAGTTGAAACCTAATATATCAACCCTAAAAGATTTTTCTTTCTTCTTTTTCTCTACTTTCCTTTTATCCCTTTCCTTTACTTTCCTATCCTTACACAGAACTACATATTGCCCTTCTTTACCACATCTGTAATAAAAGATGCCAGCATAAGATCCTAGTTTTAATTTCTCTTCTGCCTCTTCTTGTGCACACACTCTTCATGCTTACTTTGGATTAGACCAATACTCATCTCCCGGCATAAAATAAGACATCCTGACCTAAATGATATACTAAGTTATTATCAGAAGTTTCATACAATTAATTTCTTAACTTATCCAAATTACTTGATTCATACGTGTTCAGATTCGAACTTGCCTTGATTGTACAATGATAAGAAGAATAATTTACCAAGTGTTCAATACCATTCGCCCAAGCCAACATATGTTCGATACTTAGAAGATTATTCCCACCATCACCAAACAGATCAAAACCTTATTCTTCGAACTTTCCAATGGGATAGCATCTTATAAAATTTTCAAATCACACAAATATTTACACTTTTGTATATATAAAATATACTCTTATTAAAACGGTGTGTCGATTCTCCTTGTTTAAGTATTTAGGAATCCCTATAGATTACATTGAGCTCTTCATGCACTGACCAGAATTCATAAACCACTCAACAGATTAATCACCAAAAAACACTTTTATATCAAATAACAAATACGAGCTCATATATATAATACTCTCAAACTCATTCTAGGGTATCACTAACCCTATCTCTAATGAGTCACTTATTCTAGGGTATTACTAACCCTATATATAATGTGACTTACCCCAACAAAGCCTAGGTGTTCGCTAAACCTAAGCTTTGATACCAAATGTGACAATCATATTTTCGACCCTCGAAAATCGACACTAATATACCCTCGGTATTTATGTACCACAAATCCGAGTGCCAGAAAGCTCGATTGTTGTGGAAAAAGAAAATAAAGATAGAACAGAATCTCACATGAATGGAATAATATATATTATTTCAACAATACTCTTTATAGCGGAAAATTTGAATATAATATCAGAGTCGAACCTAGATTCAGCTTGGACAGTTATAAACCCTCTGTCCTTAAAAATGCTAAAAATAAAAACAAATGTAATAGATGCAGCGGATAATAGAATACATCCATGTGTAGATGAAGATCTCCAGCTCTTCTCTGCAAACTCCAAGCGTCTTCAACTAAACCTGAAACTACTTGGACCTGTCCCGAGTATTAAAAATACCCGGATCAGGCTTGATAAACTAGCGTGAGATACTCGAACGTTTTCTTAATGTATAGATCGTGCTGATGTCAATCAAAACCTTTGAAAAGCGGGGTATTTCATAAGACTATGCCCACAAATAAATACGTATGGGTTTTTACCTTATGATAACCAAACACTTTTGTACCAAAATAATTTGATATTATTTCTATTGACATTCCTTTGAAAACGCTTTTCAAATAATCAATCAAAATAGCCGAAATTGTTACATTGATTAAATTTGACGGCTTACTAGCTACTTTTTAAAAGTAGGTTCTACAATCAAAACTATAATGGCAATGTATTGGAATTGGATTTCTAACATGATAGGGAACTAGTGACCATTCAGACCGAAAAATCCACGTATAACAATCCTAGTTCACACCAGTGGCTTTACACAATCTCAGTCAGCCTCCGAACTATAGTGCTACACTACCATGGAACAGAGTATTACTCAGTGGCTTTACACAATCTCCGTCAGCCTCCATACCTTTCCATCCATACAATAAGCTAATAAGTACCTAGAGGGATATCTTCCCCCAATAATAGCCCGAAATTAGTCCTTTAAACCACATAGTATCCCGTATCATTCCTATGATGTGAGGCTCGTGAGGTTATGTTCCACAAAGCTACGTTTTGCTTTTCACAAAGCCGCGCTTTGATCATATCAAGTTCCACTTTGAATGCCACATTTCCATTCCTTTGATCACTATTAACTTTCACGAACATACAACCTCTAAGCTCATACGTCTCAGAGAAAGGTGGTAAGCTAAGAGAAGTTGCCTTCTCCGCCATCAAATAGATGTACTTATGTAAAAGTCAACATTGTGATGTCAGAAATGCAATGTCAGACATTCGTCCATACAAGTTCATTCTGGGACTGAATGAAACCGAAGGCACTCCTCCTACCACATCCTGTCTGGAATTGTCCTTAGGATTAGTAGCGATTAGTCCTTGTAATCGAAGATTTTCATAATAGAGCACTACTACCACCACAAATATATGATATTGTAAATTTCACCCCGATGGACTAGGGGCAAGTAGCCCTTCATCACAAAGATCCCCATCATAAAAAATCATCGTCTTTATCATGTCTTCACTTTTGAATATATACATTGGTTCGAAGTGGTTTTTGAATAGGAGTTATCTAATTCCGAACCTGGTTCCTCCGAACCTGGTTCCTCTGAACCAATCATTGATGAAAAAGATGTTTTCATATGTGATTATCAATCATCATTTAATTTAATTCATCTTTTTATTCATTCACAAATATCTCAATGAGACATTTTATTTTAAATTATTCCATTTATCTTCTTAATAGTATATGGAATCATTAAGCCTCACTTATCAAATCCTTTTGATTAATTAAACCTTTTTGAATCTTGGAATAATTCCAAATCTTTTCACCTTTTATTTAGAAAACATTTCCAAATCATTTATTTAAATTTCATATTGGAAAACATTATTGAGTAAAAATGATCATGGAAATTATACTAATTCTACTCAATATCAATTTTCGTATTCAACCTTTACCATCCATCGAATAACGGTGAGATCACCTTTTAAATTCTCATGGATAGTATGGATTCCCTCTTTGGAATTTAAAACCAAGTATAAGAAGATTATTTCTATGCAATCCAAGTTGTTTAAATTTGGAAAATTATATCTTTTGTACTTTAAAAAATTTTGATCCAAGTAAATCAAATTTACTATCCCCTCTATTGGGCCAATCCAGGTAGCTAAGGAGGGCAGACAAATAGTAACGACCCTGAATTTTTGACATTTGAAATCAGGATATTTAATTGATTTTAAATATCTGGAAGATAGTTTAATTTGAAATTCAAATATCAGAATGAATTTGGCAATTTAATTATTGAATTTAATTTATTGAAGTTGGGTAAATTATTGAATCTTCAGTTTTAAGCCTATTAAAAATATTTAAAAGGCTTAGAAAATTCATATTTATGATACTGAAGGTAATGGAACTTTCAAAATTGAATTTGAAACTGTTTTGTTCAGTTTTGAATTTTATCGTTTAAATTGAATTTGAAAATAGCCTTTCGAGGCACAGTCTCGGAATTCGACGAAACCAGTTCCATTGGGTCCATAATATTGTATTATTATCGAATTTCAATTTTCGTAATGTTTGGAGTGATCGTTTGGCCGTACGATAAGCAAACGCGCTGAAATTAAATCGAAAATTTATATTATAACTGGTCCAAAAAGCTATCTTTTTCATACGATCGAATTTGGACTCAAAACCTTTTCCATTGTGTTCGAAATAGGCGTATAACATTATGAACGCCTAGCGGCACGCCTCGATAGGATATCGAAATTTTGAGTTGCAAATTCATGACGATTTAAATTTGAATTTGAAATTATATATTTATATTCTGGTCAAACTATTTCTACATCAGCCCACTTTCTTTCACCATCGCAGTTTTTTCCTTTCCTTTCAAAATACTGTAGCTTGTTCATTTTGGCACGCAACCATTTCATCCTTATCCACGAACTTCAGTTCTGAAGAAAAATCTAGAGCCAATCTTCTTTTAATCTCCAGTTCGAACGAAGAAAAAAAATGGCCGACACTTCAAATAAATCCCTCTTTCCTTCAGAATTTAAAAATCGAAATTAGAAAAAGGTGAACGCCTGTAGTCCCCATCTTCTCAAATGAATTTTCATTCCTCCTCTTCAAATCAAAGTGCGAGATTCATTCGCGATTTTCTTCTCTTTTTCTTCGATTTCCATTCTGTTCGATTTCGTGAAAAAAATAATCGATGGATTCAAAATCGTGATATGGGCAAGATCGCGTGCGCGCATCTATGGCAGAGTTCGAAATCGTGATGCGAGGTTCGTTCGAGCTAGTGTACGCGATCGAAATCGCGACGTGATGATGAGGTTAAGGCAATTTGGAAAATCAAAGTGGGGATTCTAGGCTAATGGAGGTCGTGATTTTCGGAGGTGACTTCGGGCAATGTCGATCGAGTTGGTGATGGCTCAGGAGGAGGATTCGAGTGTGCTACGATCATTTTGGGGGTATGGCCTCTTCTTTGTGTGTTTGCAGTTTGGTTTCAATTTATATACAGCAAAGTAAACTATAGTATAAAAATAAATATGTATATATATATACACTCACATTTTAATATATATAAGAGAAACAGAATAATTATTATTTCAGTTTAAAGGTTTATATATCTGTATATGTATATAGGTAAGGTTTGAAAAGATAGGATTTGTATAAAAGTTTGGATTTTTTTTATCTATGCAGTTATTTTTACAAGTATATGTGTTTTCAATATATATATATATAATAACAATAAATAGGTATATGCACATTTTAAACTTACCAGATTATTTTAAATAGCGTACTATGGTGATAAATTTGTTCAATAAACTTATTTAATTATTTTAGTTGGTACAAATATTTTATTAAAAAAAGAAATTGGTTCAAAATTAAATTATTAGTTTAAAACCAAAGTGTTAGTTAAGTTAAATATAATTTATTCGATTATTTCGAATATTAATAAAATGTATAAAATTGTTTATACAAGGTTAAAATTGCAAAGAGAACAAGCTGGAATGGAAATGGATTGCAAAATAAAAGCAAAGGTGAGATCTTCTCACTCAAATTAAAATAATTGAAATTTCAGTTATTGATTGATTGCCTGATTGTGATAGTATATATAGTAGTATATATATATATATTTGGTGATTGATTTCCCACATTATATAGCGGATGAGACCCTATGTGCCGCATAATAACGGATGATATTTTATAAATCCCATATACCGCGATATTCCACCTCGAAGTGGAATGGGTATTTAATTGTTATGCTAACATCTGTGGATGCAGCGAAACAGGTTGGAAGGATCCAACTGGATTCCTCAAATTGTATGAATTTGTTTCATATGTTGTGTGATGATTTATTTATAATCTGTGAATGATTATATCGATGATTAAATTTGTTGAAGGCTATAATTTAGCCGAATGTATTTTTGGTATCGCTGTATACTAGAAATAAATAGAATTGGATTTTTGAAATTAAAGTTGGAAATTTTAAGTAAATCTTTTTTTTTGAAAGAATTGGGTGAATTTAAAAGAAGGAATTTAAAAGTATAAAGTTGATTTTTGAAATCTTATCGAATTAATTCCAAAATATGGGAAATGACTTTAATAAATGGATTTTGAATAGTATTATTCGATAGTTGAAGAATTTATTTAAATACGGAATTTAAATAATTTGGAAAGAATAAAGGGATTTATTTAAAAGGTGAAAAATTTGTTTGAAATCCAATTGATAATTGATTTGGTATTGGAAAATAAATCTTTGGGAAATTAATAAGATAATTGATTTGGTGTTTGAATGAAAATTTAATTTGTGCTGAAATAAACTTAGAAATCAATCTATAAATGCTTTGTTATTTGAAATAAACTTAGAAGTCAATTTGTAATTGATTTAATGTTAAAATAAATCTGAAATCAATTTGGAATTTGATTTGGTGTTTGAAATGTAAATTTGAAATCAATTTGGAATTTGATTTGGGGTTTGAAATGAAATTGAGAAATCAATTTTGAATTTGATTTGGTGTTTGGAAGTGCAAAATTGGAAATCGATTTGAAAATCATATATTAGTGAAAATTTGGGAATTTAAATTCATAGTGGAAATAAATAATGTCGGGAATTTTTATCTGCGAGTGAAAAGAAATTTGAAATTGGTTTTCAAAGTGATGAAGTGTGGAAAATATATATCTTGTGAAGATATTTTGAAATTTAATAAGTTGGAAAAATTATTTAAATTGGTTGATTGTTGTGAATGTTGTTGATAGTTACACAACCGACTATCAATATTTGCCTTTGAAATGGCACTTGAATTTGTTTTTAAAAACAAGCGCTCATTATTCGGTTTAGCCGGGAGAAGACTTTGTGTCATATAACCCATTCCGAATAATGGTACGACGTTATGGATTGCAATTGAAGACCGGATTTGCAAAGGCTTCTTCCTTTATTGGACGAAGTGCCTTCGGTTCTGTTCGAACCCGGAACAGACTTATATGGTCGTATGTCTGACACTACACTTTGAGATATAAAGCAGATTTCTTTCAAATACATTTCTGTTTGGTGGCGGAGAATTTATTCTCTTAGCTTAACACCCTTCTCTGAGACGTACGAGCTTAGAGGTTATGTAGTTGAAGGTTATCAGTGATATACTCCCAATTTGGTAGTGTGGCATGCTAAGTGTTGCTGTGTGTTGATGATAATATTAAAAAGATTTTGCGTATCAAGCATGTTTGACTATCATAAGGAGAAATCTCCCTCATGTGTGCGATTGCATTGTGTGTGTGCCGGGAGGCCTTATGGTAGTTTCATTTTCCAAAAGCATTGCGAATTTCTTTTATTTTCTTTGTGAAAATAACTGTTTTTAAGACCTCACACCAGTCCCACAACTGACCTGGAGTTTATTGTTTCCTTTCTAAACTATGGGTGCCCAAAATTTTCCACACGGGCAGCCTAGAGTCAAGTTATCAGTTGGATCTGGATGGATTGCTGTGGAGATCTGGAGGCGAGCTGGATGGCGAGACGTATCACTTATATTATGTATTATTCCACTGTGTATTGTGTTATGTGGACAAGTTGATATAACTTTCCAGTGTTGTTGTAACTCTGATGATGTATGTATAAGTTGATATAGTTCTTTGTGATAAAGATTATTCATTCACCTATTATATATTGTTCCGCTGCGAATGTGAGATTCTGCTATTGTTTCTGTTTCCTTTTCTTCTGTCTTCTTCTACCTCTTCTTTTCAACCCTAAAGATTCGCACTTTTGTTCCACTTTGAGTTGAATTGTTGTGGAATTTTGTCGGCTCAAAGGGGTATGGATTTACGAGCCTTTACACAAATGGTATTCCAAACCCAAGCCTAGAGACTACCTCTCTGTCACCCTTAAGGTGGTCAAGTTATTTGATCGACTCTAAATCTTTTAACATACTTAATTAATTTTTAGTTATTTTAGAGTATCTGGGATTTCCCTTCGATCTGTTCCATTCCTCGGTCAGATTTTCTATGACACTCACAAATGGAACAAACGTGTAACAACCCTAAGTTAGATTACTTATAATTAAATTAAAAGAATAATTTAATTAAGTGATTTGGGGATTTTTGTTATTAATTAAATTGGAGTGTATAATCTTTTTAAAAGATTAATGATGATTTCTTAAGTGTTATAACTTATTAATAAGGATTTAATAAGTTATAGAAAGTGTTAAATTACAAAATAGTGTTTTCTCCTTAATATTGAGATTTAGTGAAAATATTGTTAAAATGGGTCTTAATGTGACTTCATTGATATAAGACATGCATAAAAATTTAGTTAATGCTTTCTAAATAGTTCATGATTTTTGTTTGGAAGAAAATAGGATTTTTGATGTTAAAATGAATTTATATAGCATGTTTTCTTGTTTCTGCAAAAGCTGAAAAGTATCTTTTTCAATAATAAAAACAAGGATTTAAATGATCATTAAATCTATGTTTTATTGGCTAATTGCAAAGATTAGGCAACATACTTAATTTTAGTGTATTCATTTCAATTTTTATGAGTTGTTATCAAGGAGAAATTTATTTTTAAAGTTAGTGAAAAACTTGTTTTTGAGTAATGTTTTAATTCATGCTTATTTTATTTAAAAAGGAGTTTTTGGGCTTAGGTGAAAATTTCAGCTTATTTAAACACTTAGAGTAATTTCTCTAAGCTCTAGAACAAAGATATAGTATGTACCTTCTTCTTAAAACAACATAAATATTTCTCAACCTAAACGCTTCAGACTAAAAACCTATAAAGAGAGCAAAGTGAGGTTCTAAAATCAAAACAATTCAAATAAATTTTCAAAAATTCTAAAATTTGGATATGATGTTTCTGCCATGTTCCAGCACCTCTCCTTCAAATTTCATGTGATTTGGTTGGATTTTGATGGGTTAAAGATTGTCAATTTGCCAGTTAATTTCGAGTAGATCTGGGCTGAAAAACGAAGGTCAGTGTAAAAAACATCATTAATTCTAGAAAAATCAATAAAATCTGAAATTTGGATATGTTGTTCTCTCTCATGAATGCACCTCATGTAAAAATTTCATATGAAAATGTTGAAATTTGCTATGCCAAACTCTACCTGCACTTAGGACGAAAAAGCATATTTTCCATGTTTTGAGTGTGTGTTGATCCAATCAATTTTGAGAAATTATGGAATGTCAAGGTGAGTTGTTAAAACTTATGAATTCTATATTTAATTGTGTGAAAATTTTTGATTGTTAACGGTTGAATTGGATGAGATATGCTTGCATGCTTATGGTTGATTGATTATATGATGATTGTGTATTTTTTTTGTGGCCGGAGTTGTCGGAAAGCAACTCGGGTTGTTAAATAATTCCATAGTATGGAATTATATTTTAGAGCGATGTTGGCTCTAGATATTAAATTTTTGATGGACTTATGGTTTGAATTGTTTAAATATTTCAAAAGATTCTCAAAATGAGATTTTATCCAGTTTGACCCGTATTAGAATTTAGTTTATAGAATATAGTTAAATTATATTTATTTCTTATTTCAAAATTTATATTCAAAGCTTTTAAAAATGTGTAATATTTAATTATAAAACCTTTTTAAATTTACTATTTCAAGTATAAAATTTTGGAAATGTTTTAATGGCAAAAGATAAAATATAGTATTATTTTATAAAAGTGGTGATGAAAGTAATAATTTTTAATTTTAAGTGAATTTAGTTATAAAAGAGGTTTAACTGATTTTGAAAGAGTTTCAAAAGGTTTTGTAAATAAGTAACTCTTCTTTAAAATGAGTTTATGGATTTAAAAGTGATTTAAAAATTATGTCTTTTATATATAAAAAATTAATTTAAAACTCTTTTATTTTATTTATTATGGATTTGAGATTTTAATGAGATTTCGTGCTTTTCTATAAAACAAAGAATTTTAATAAACAATTGAATTGTCGGATTGGTATGTGACTTTTCATACAATTCTTTAGTTTATTACTATAATTTGTTAAACAAAGTTTGAGTGAAAATTACTAGCTTTTGTAAATACTTGAATTTACTATCTAGTATGGGACAGTTAGTTAAATTATAGTGATTACTGGAGTGATAGTGATTAACACTTTAGAGTTGTATTATCTTGTGGTATTCATATTTTATTTGAGACTAATAGATCCCCAAGAGATGATGACTCATTTTTCATCGACCTGAGAGTCGATTCATCTTTTAGATTTGGGTAAGCAGACCTATTTCTTGGGGTTAGGTCTGTTCTGGTATAACATAACTATCCTTTTTGTTGTTTGGACAGATGTTATATTGCAGCCCTATCAGTTTATTGACAGTGGACCATGTTTACCTATTTCTTGGGGTTAGGTAAATTCACATAGCCGGTCTATTTCTTAGGGTTAGATTGTATCTTATTTCTTGTGGTTAGGTATGTGGCCGGGTCTATTTCTTGGTTTAGACTCCGTTTTGCACTATTTTATACTGATAGTTGACGACAATTATTATTTCATTAGTGATCATTATTTCTTTGAAGATTTAGGGATAGATATTTAGTATCTTTTGGCTCTGGAGAAATTTTGAATTGTTATCACCGTATTTTTGATGATAGTCTGTCTAAGACTTGATATGGATTTGTGAAATGGTGATTTGGATTTGATATGCCTTTTTCTGATTTTGGTTTTTGGCATATTTTTATTTATGTCTTATTATTATTGTTAAGTCATAAAACTATGACATCACTATTTCATCTGTCTATTAGATATAGTCTGACCCGTTTATTTTTAAAATACTCGGGTCAGGCTGAGACTCTACAGGTACTAGGACTCGTTGACCTCTACATCTTGGGCTAGCATTGAAGTAGACTGTTTTGACTGTTTTAGTTTACTTCATACTTATATATATCGACATTAGGAGGTTATGTCATGTATATTATCTAGTAGTCATTGTGCACCTGATACAGTACTTTTGGACATGATGTATATATATTACGTGGGTCTAATACTGATATTTGTAGACTCACATTCTATTATGTATATGATGTATATTATTCCGCTGTGATCTTTGACTCTGATTCTATTTTATCTATATTATATACTGTTCTGAATCTTTTTAAATCGGTGTGTTTATTGCTTTGTAATAATACTATACATGTCAAAAAATTTAGTTTAGATCCTCTAAAGGTAATAAAGATGTGTCAGTGTTAGTACTCACATTCGATCACCCTTAATCAGCTGTATTCTCTATGTCATTAGATGACATTACTTGTAATGTTCTTTAATAATATGGGTATATCGGTGGGGTTGTTATAGCTTGGTATCAGAGCCAAGTTCGAAATAATTTACTATGTTAAGGACGAGAATCTTATCCTAGGTGTATCTTAGAGACTGTCCCTTATAGTTCTTTGGATAGTTACTAGGACTTCTTCTTCCTAGAGATAAGTTATATCTTAGAAAATCGTGGGATGTATTTTGCCTATTCTTCCGTACACATTAATTCGCATCTTGAAGTGATCCTTCCTTTGAACTAATGTTTGGCTCCAACCTTATAAAGCTTCAAAATGAACTGTGTGCCTTGTCCTTAGTAACCAGAGTTGCACGGTGGAGGCAGATGAACTGTTTCCACTGGGCACCTTAAAATTTGATGCCTTTATATTTTTAGTTGGTTGTGAATGTTTGCTTGTTTTAAGTAAAAACTTAGTGACCATTAAAGGTTGTCATTAAGCAGGAATTTTTCCTTTAATAACTTAAAGACCTACTCACTATTAAGTAGACCTTGTGGTATCTTTGATGGAGTAAGATTATCATTTATATAAAATGTAAAGATTGCTAAAGATATTTTAAAAAAAATCTTTTTCTGTGTTAATTTGCCCGTTGAGTGTTTTAAGAAATCTGGTTGATGCGCCTGATCAACGCTATCGTTAGGGATCTCCTAAACTCTTAGACGAGACAGTAGAACACAATATTTGAGTTATAATATGGTAAAATATTATAAATAAATGAAAATGTATTGAAAATGATATGTAATGAGAAGATAAAATTTTAAGTAAGTTAAATCTTATTTAAAATGAGATAAATGTTTTGGAAAACATATTTGTACATATATAAGGAATTTTAGAAGTAAAAAGATATTTTTGTAAAGAGATTTTGTGACATAGTAAGTATACATGTATATACAAATGTGTTAATATTAAAAACAAGCATTTAGAGGAATAATGGTATTTTAATAGAAATTTTTTTGAATTATATGATTACATGTAAAGGAAGTATTATTGAAATTTTGGTAATTTAGAATATTTTAAATAAAAAGTATTTGAATACATGATACATATTGATTTTTGATGACATGTTCAACCACTGAGCCTTAGCAATAGCAGAGGTTAATGATGAGGAAATGTTGATTGCATGATCAACATCGCAACCATTTGACAAAGCGATTTGCTATATATAGGTGGTAAGACATCGTCATTATATTGCTAGATGATGTGAAATTGAATATAATGCTTTTAAATTATGGTGTGTATATTCTAACATGGTTTGCTTGAATGTTGAAATTTTATTTATGAATTCTAAATTTTTGAGAAGGTTATGATATAACAAGAAGTTGTAAAGAAGACTTGAATTTAAGAAGTAATTTCACGTTAATGGGATACATTGTTTTTTGAAAATGGCAACAAATGATGTTTAGATTAATATGGATATTTTTATTTTTGTTACATGCTTGTTAATTACCTTTATGAAAATTAAAAAGTGTTTAACTACTCTTTTTAGAGCATAAAAGGAAGATTAAGAGAATGTTTTGGGATATAAAAGAGTTGAAATTGTTTGGTGTGTTTTATGAAGTAATAAAAACCTTCTAGCTATGTTCCAAAATCTAAATTTTTTTTTGAATTTTGGGGCTTAAGAAAGATTTAAGTAGTTATGAAAAATTAATTTGGGTGTTTTAGTCATTCATTTTATAATGAGTGTTAAATGTCAATTTAAACCTTTGAGTAAATTTCATAATGCTAACTTTGGACTTCTATATTAGCATGACTTAAAATGAGATTAGAGTACACCAAATTTTTTAGTTAAATATATTCTTCAAGTAATAAATGTCTAATGAAACAAGAAGTTGCTAGTTTTGGATCTAAATCGACAAATTTAGACTCTAAATTGGGTTTTGTAATAAGTTATGATTTCGTATTAAAATTTATAACTATTATGTTATAATAACTTTTGAGTAAAGAAGTAACGAAGTATATTTTGTGAAAAATGGAATCTAGACTAGTTGACTTAAATTTCTTAATATTAAGTCAATGAAATGATATATGAAGTTAGTGTAAAGAATTTCACATTTGTGAAATTACTTTATAAAATTAGGTTTTAAAGTGAAACTTTTTTGTGTAAAGCATGTGTTTAAAAATCTTTAAAAGGTTAAAATGTGTTAGTTGTGAAATTATGAAATCTAATTACATCAAGAAGTTAATTGCGGTTACCAATTTTATTCATTTATAGATGATAAGGAATTAAAGGTTTAATTTTTGTTAAGAGAAAAAGGAATAATTAAATGATTCATTAATTATATTGAGAGATTAAGTAATCATAAATGGAAAAGAATAACCAGATTAAGTTATTTAATTGTGAGGGTGATTTAAGAATCGATGTGTATTTCCAAAATTTATTTTGGTTTAATTTATTACGGTGATGTGACGATCCACCTTTTAGACGGTTTAAATCGACAATAACTCACACATGTCTAACTCAAACCATTCAAAAGGGAGGATTGTCAATGGGGTAAATAAGAAAATAAGAGAAAATAAGGAAAACAAAACATAGGATCTCGCAGCGGAATTGACAAAATATAATAATCAAATAAACAGTTTATAAAGATGTTTTACAATATACATTTGATTACACAATTTTTACAACAAAATCAGAGTACAATCAACATACATACCAAAATGATGCAGCGAAATAATACTAATAATTATATACCAAACTCCATCTTCGTCCTCCAGAAATAAAATGTTTTCAAATACTAAAATGCTCAAGCTGACCCGAGCGTAATGAAAAGACAAAACACTCAAGTCGGAACTAAAAGTTCTTATGTAAGCTAAATCAACAACAATTAAATATGAGTGTGATAGCTTCATAGATGTTTACGGGATTTTACATCTCATATCCAGTGTATAATGTGAGTGCAATAACTTAAGAGATGTTATGTGATTTTCCATCTCCTAAGGATCCGTTAAACTATCTATATGTAGTAAGATATGCTATATATGTAGTGTCTATCAGTAAAGTAAAGTATTAAAATAGCGTTAAGGCTTTACATTGATCCCCCTTAACACATTTTTAAGCATTGCCCTACAGTTTTCCTTAGTAGCATCACCAGTAATGTCGGTAGGCAAGGAGGCGCCGTGATAAGACAACACTAAAACAAAGTCATAGTGGTCGCTTATAAGGATAAAAGTATGACAAGGCACATGAGGCAATGCCCAAGGTAGGATACTACCAGCTCGGGTCGCAGGGCTGGTGGTAACGCATTGTAGATACAACCACCCACCACGTCTAACACCCCCAAAATCAAATCAAATCAAGGTGCACCGATCAACCCAACATCAATATAGTAATACGAAGAGGTGTGTCCGCTAGGGGTAGCTAGCCCACTTGGCCCTGACAAGCCGTCCTGTTTTAGTCATTTCAAATTGGAATAAGTGCCGGGGTCATCCATCATCGTTCTCTTTCTTCAAATCCAGCAAACGTTTACCAAATCCAACCACTTCATTTTGGATCATCCACCACATACACAGTTGTTGAAGTGGTTCCAATATTGACAGAGGGTATGCCAATAAGAGGCCCCGGTCTCTTTAACAACCAAACATCATTTTTCACATCGGTTGGTTCTTTTACATTTCAAAACCGATTCATATTTGATATCAAAATATCATATTCAATTCAAAATATCACTTCATTTCAAAATACCATATTTACTCAAAATATGTCATTTTCACTTAAAAGTATCATTTCAAATTCCAACTTAGGTTGTAACCTCATTTAACCACATTCGCATTTAAATCAACAATTTAAATATAAACATTCCAACTTTGCACAGTTTGAGATTTTAGAAAATAGTTTGAATAGTTTAAATAGTTTAAAATAGTTTAAATAGTTTAGAGATTTAAAATAGTTTAATATAAGTGGTTTGAGTATTGAAAATGGTTTATATAGTAAAATAGTCTGGAAAATCTAAATAATTTGAATATTAAAAAGATAGATTTTAAACAGTTTATATTAAAATAATTTATTTTGAAAATAGTATCAAATCAAACTGTTTCCTTCTATTTTAACAAATCTAGACCCATGTCCAAATTTCAAGTCAATAAACTCAATTTCCAATCTTTCAATTCAATTGACTCAATTTCGATTTAGTTTCAAATCAACTTAACTTCAATTTCAATTCGAATTAACTTCAATTTCCCAAACGTTCATTTTTAACTTCAAATTCAATCCAACAATTTAATTCAATGATTTAAATTTCAATCCAATTCTTATTTTAAACCATTTCAATTTATATCCATTTCAAGTCCAAATTTAATTTACTGATTTAAAACACTTAAATCAAATTAAACCTCATTGTTCAATTTAAGTTTCGAATACTTAAAATAATTAAATTTCCAAAATTAAAGCCATATTTCGATTATATTTCACATTTCAATTTTAATTCTTTAAAACAATTTCCTTTTAACCAATTTCAGTTCCAACATTTCAAAGCTTGAATTAGAAAAAATCCAGTTCATATAAATCCACGATTTATTTCCTTTAAAACAATGTCATTTAATCAAAATCCAAATTCAAGATTTTAAAACCATTTAATTTAACCAATCCGGTGTCCGTATATAATTTTCTACCCTATGGCCAAGTGATCGGTTATTTCAAATTTAATTACAGGTATGGATATATATCATTTCAATCCAAATCAAAGTGTCATAGGTATATATCATTTCAACCTATTTCTTAATTCATTTCTAATGGTTCAAATTATAATATAAATGATGTCAATAAATAAATAGGTAATAAAAGGAATATGTCAAATAAATAAACAACCATACATCCATCACCAATCATTAGGCATACAATAGCAATTAGCATCCAAATCAACCAATGTATCACAACAATTACTGATTATCCATTGTCGGTGTTGACAAGTAATTAAATTCAATATAAAATTCAAATTAATTTAAATGTCAATTAAACTACCAAACAACAGCTAATAAAATTCTTATCACAGCATAAATTTAATTCAACTAACATAAGAAGATTCATTATTGCGTGAGTGCGTTAAATCACTCACATTTGATTTATAGCCTATTAAAAATCCAATAAAAGCCCAAAATTTCACAGTCTCCAAATTCAACCAAACCGGTTTCATGTTGTTTGGAATTTCGATACGAACCCAACGGAAGATGTAACAACCCGTATTTTTAACTATTTAGAAATGTTAAATTTAATATAATTGTTGATTAAAATGGTTAGAAATAAAGGTTTTATGATTTATTAATGTAAAAAAATTTAGGATATAGAACATGATCTTAAATAAATGCTAAAACAACTAATTTTAATAAGGTAGAGGGTTGTAATCCATATTAGAATATAATTTAATGATATTGATTTGAATACGATTTATTTAATAATTGTTTGAATATAAGTTCCACTGATTGTAATAATAGATGTTAATATAAGAATGGAATAATTTAACAAGTAAACGTTGGAAAATAGGAAATGAACATAAAACGGTTGTGGTATAATGAGAATTCCAGTTTTAGTATGATGAGAATTCATTGAAACCTAATATTGAATATAAACTGCAATAAGAGATGTTGAAATCCTTTAACTGAAAAGAAAAGACTAGTGCATTGTAATTAATAAGTTCAGCGTAAGAACTTACATTTTAAATTAAATTAAAATGAACATTTGAATGAAATTATGCCTTGACTTGAAAAGAATAAAATGAATGTTTATCTCTAACTGGAATTTAATTGTAAAGTTTAATTTGAATATAATTGTAAGGTTTAATTTGGATATAATTGTAAAGTTTAATAAGGAATAAAATAAATGAATGTATCCATTTTTGAAAATAGTTATAAATTATATAGATAGAAAGATTGAATTTTAAATAAATTTGTCTTGTCATTAAATAATAGAAATTTGAATAACAAATGTTAAATTTAAATAAAGAATTGAGTGAATGTTTTAATAAAAGAATAACATAAGTTGTTATTTGAAATGTATCTTGGAGAAGTTGATTTTCAATAAGATAAAACGTTTAATCTGTAAATAGTGTATGAATTTTGTTGTATACGAAATTTTATAAAACATGTTTGAATTAGTATAAATGAAAAGAAAACAATGTTTTATAATTAGAATTCATTTGAAATTAGTAATGAAATTAATTGGAATTAGATTAATTGAAATGTTTCGATTAAAAGGAAACATGAATGAAATTGTAATGAATGAGTTAATATAGGAACTTGCATTTTTGTGTCAAAATGTAATGAAATTTTAATTAAGATAATTGCATGTTTTGAGACGTGTAAAAAAAATTTCATTTTGAATAAGTATGATTTTGTAAGAAGAAAAATTAAAGTATGGAGTAATATATATAAACACACTTATTGGTATTCAAATTTAAAATATATTAGAGGTTCATGGTTGTGTAAATGTTGTGAAATCAATTAGAAATTACCTTGTATTAACAATTGTACATTAATTACACATGTTCACATACATTTATTTTTCCATTTTATATATGGTTAAAACTTGTAAATTGGTTGCATTAATGTGACTGTTACAGTAATTAAAAAAGTAAAGTAAATCATTTTTATAATGCATAATAGATATATATTCATGAATTAATAAATTTGGTTTGAATAACATAAATAAATATATAAATTGATTGGTTGATTAATTGATTGATTGATTATTAATTGATTGATTGAGTTAATGGAATGTGCACATACATTAACATAAAATGAATGGTTTACTATTCTCCATTTCTAAAGTTCATTTTTCTTATGCATTATAAGTTCTTGCAGCTTCCTTTCATTGGCAATTCATTCTCCTGGAGCTTCATATTTAAAAAAGGAAAATTTATTTTATCTTCATCCATATATTTATTCCTGTACTTCACCTCTTTCAATACTACCATTTTTTAAGGCTGTTCATATTTTTACTTTATTTCAATTCCTAGTTTGTTTATATATACTTTATTAGCTTTTCATTTGTTTCCATCTTCATTCATGTAGTCTCATTTCATTTTCAAATCTCATCTTCTGTAGCTTCATTTTTCCTAAACAAAACTTCCATCTTATTTTTTTCTCTCTTCACCTTCCTCCTTCCTTTTTCATTGTTCTTCTTCAAATCTACTTTTTTTTTCAAAGCTTCCTTTTTTTTTCAAAGCTTCCTTTTTTATCTTTATTCTTCAAATCTTCTTCTTCTTTTTTAAAGCTTCGTTTTCTTTTTCAATTCTTCTTCTTCTTTAAATTTTCTTCTTCTTTTTCAAACCTTCTTCTTCTTTCCAATTATTTTTCTTCAAATCCAGATCTATACAAACTTCTCTGTCTCTTCCAAAACTTTCTACAAAAAAGATTAAGATAACAAGGAAGCAAAACAAAAGGAGAATGTAGTAGCGGATCCAAATCTGACTAGAAAAGGGAAAAGCAAAAGGTGAGTGTTTAAACTCACTCCCAAAATACAGAAATTTTATTGCAAGTTAAACCAAGTCGTATAGTGATACAATTATTGATTGTTGGTTGGGACTTTTAATTGACATTTAATTTGAATACCTAAACTCCAATATGTGATAACTAATAATTATTATGACATGTTATTAAATTGGTTGATTATTTGAATTGGTTGATTTGAATGTTGATTGTATGTTGTGATGGATGCTATTGTGACTGAATGTGTGTTTGTTCATTTATTTTGATATATCCCTATTATCACCCTTTAGTTTATTGTAATCATGTAAATTTTTATATTGATTATTTACTGAATAAGAATACAAAACCCTTGGATTTCATATATATTGACATGTGAAAAAAATGAGTATGTTTAGATTTACTGTTTGAACCATAAAAATGATTTTTATAAATAAACCGTCGTTGCCTTATTTGAAAGTTTTTAAATTTAAATTTGAAACCCTGGGAAGTTTTCATAAATTGAATTTTAAAACTTTGGAAAATTTTCATAAATCATATCCCTTGAACTCTGAAATTTAATTTGGAATTTTTCTGTAAATTTGTAAGTTATTAGAATGGATCTATTATGAAATCTGTTGTATTTTGAATATGAAAATAATAACTTTTCTGGAAAATTTGAAAAGGTAGTTATCTGCATTCCATATTTCATCTGATTTTGATTTAATTTGCATAAGAATTTTAGTTCTGACTCGAGTGTATTATTTTTCTTTACGCTCGGGTCAGCCTGAGTATTTCAGTCTTTCGAAGATATTATTTCTTGAAGATGAAGATGGAGTTTGTAGACCGTATTTATTAATATTATTCTGCTGCATTACTTTATTATATCCGTTAAATGCATAACTCTAATGATATTGTAAAGTGAATTTATTGTATATTGTTAAACAGCTTCATGAACTGTTTATGTAATTATTATATTTTTGTCATTCCGCTGCGAGATTCTGCACATTTATTCTTCTGTATCTTATTTCTTTAGAATAAAACCCAGTGATAATCTGTTCTTTTGGGCTGTTTGAGTCAGACATGTGTGGTTTATTGTCAACTTGAATCATCCAAAAAGGTGGGTCGTCACAGAAGAAACCTCGCGTCAATCGGAGCTTGTATGCAAAAGTTATTCATGTTACAATAAATATTATTAAAATATTCATTGGTACACATTTAATATTAAAATAATCATACATAAAGACTTGCCCAGATCCACACATAGCCAACATCACGTAGCAGCAACTTCGACCATCGATTTCTCCTAGCTCTGTCCACCCGAAGCCACGCCACCACTTGCAATTGGAAGATCATCATCTCCTCCACTAACGTTTACCAACGTCGCCGTGTAACTCGATGCCAATCACTGGAATTTGTGCCTCAAAATTGACGTAGACGTGACCTTTCGGGGCCAATTCCCACTGCATCGCTGCTCCGATCATCAAATTGAAACCAGATCTAGAATCCCCTCATCAAGCTCTATCGTTTTGCCTCCTCAATTGCACCAAATGGTCCCCAAATCAAAAAGCCCCAATTTGGACCTAGGCTTCCACCGATTTTACAACTTTGACCGTAAATTCTGGTTGACTCGGGCCTCTATTCCAAAAACGAACGCAAGACGCTGACTTCATTCGTCGAGAGCTTCGCGACGATATATTATATAATAGGGTTTGAGTAGTTTGAATTTTGGAGTTTGATCTGGAACTGTAATTTAAGGTTTGGGTTATTCACCATTGAGGAGGAGCGGATAAGAACAGAAATTTTATGTAGAGACAATAGAATAAAAGACTGCTAAGGTTTATAACAGCCTATATACAGATACAAAATTGAATAGAAATGGATGGAATAGATCGATTGGGTGAAGCGATAAAAAAGACCCGAACAGCCCGTTTTGTCCCTGAAACGAAAATAGGTCATCCAATATATCGAAATATTGGTTTTTAATATTTTTAAACTCAATGGAACTAACTTCAAAAACCAATTCTATTGTATATAGAATTTAGCTTTTAAAATCAAATTATATTCATTTAAATTCCTTAAATTGATTTCTACGCGTTTCGGGCTCGCACGATCAAACGATAAGTCCGATCGCTACGAAACTTGAAATCCTATAAAAATTTACTATTGCGGATCAGATGAAATTGGTTTCGTCGAAATCCGAGACAGTGGCCAAAAAGACTAATTTTACACATTAATTAAAACAATCTATTTTAAAAAATCAATTTAATCACTTTTAAATTACCAATTAAAAGTTAACCATTTTATCATTCTTGATTACACAGAAATTTATTGATCTTTTTAAAATTAATTTTTCCATGTTAAATCTAATATTTAAATATTAAATTAATTTTGATGTTAAATTACAACAGTAATAAAACTCGTTCATTTTATATTTAAATTTCAAACAAATTCTTTTATTTTGATTTACATTCTTATTATTAAATCAACAAATACCTTATGTGTTCATTAAACATAAGCTTTCATATATTACGCTCATTACTCCACAATTAATTTCTTTTCTTCTATTAACAACAATAATTGAATTACATTAAATTTCGTTGATTTCCAAATTAAATATTCACAACGGATTAATTAATGAGATGAGAAATAAATTAATTATTACAACTTAGTAATTCATATCTATTAATTTATTGTTTACACCAAGGATTATAAATTACTTACCGAAAACTGATTTCATATTCTATATTAAAACCACTTCTAGAAATTACATATAATTTCATAATTAATACAGCATTTAATCTATTCCTTATTAACCTTTATTATTACCAATAATTGGAATTACATTAAACAGTTGTCAATTTCATTAAATCAAGATTATTAAATTATATTCTAATAAGTTTTTTTTTCATTTATAATAATAAATTTTAATTTTTCATAATATTAAATTCCAAATTTTTTATTTAATTTTAATATTTCTAATTATAAAAAATAAGAGTCGTTATAATCTCCCCCACTCAAAACTTTTCGTCCCGAGAAGGAACAAGAAGGAATCAAGGAATTTGATTTAATTTTATTCAAAATGATCAATTTATAAACAATTAACTTTTATAATTAAGTTTAACAAAAATTTGAAAATAGCTCAACTTCTACAAAAAAATTTCCAAGTCCCAAATTTACGAAAAATTTCGGCAAAGTCTCATTTGCGCGGATAGGACCGAAAAATAATAATATCGATAATTTCAATATATATATATATATCATATTTCAATAATAAAACATCCCAAACCATGGGAAAAACAATAAAACACCGTTTCAAAAACCGTAAACCGAAAACGTACCTATTTGTCGGGCAAACAAACTTTATTTATGAAACCAAAAGCAACAGCTATTGCTTCCATAAACCTGTATTTTACTTACATAATCCAAAAGAGTGTTAAACTATGTAAAAGTCCAATATATATTAGTTGTTTCAATTAATAGCACAAACAACATACAACATACAACATATAATAATCACATGCAAACAAAAGCAGTACGACCATTACATGCAACAAAAGAATCAATCACACATCCATAGCAATCAAAACTAATGGTTTGCCCAGGTTCAGAAACCTTTCATCGTACAAGGGTGATAAAATAAACTGCCAAGTGTACCTTACGCTCAACAGCCTTAGATGATTACTTAGTAGATTATTCATACAACCTTAAATAATTTGATGTATCATTTCCCAAACTTTTCATCAGCCAAACAACAAATAATTTAAACATTATTTAAGTTTATTCTATTGGTTTCTTTAACACATCATTTACTTTCCATTTATTTTTCAATCCTCATTCATTCATACAAGATTATCTTTTATTAATTTACATTCATTTACTTACATTGATTATTTCTCATTCAATATTTAAAATCATCAATGAGTCCATTATTAAAGTATTACATAGATTTCATTGCAGTTTAATTCACATTTATTATTATATAATTTATATACTTAATTTCCATTAAATATTAAT
Source organism: Allium fistulosum (assembly GCA_030737815.1). Classification (NCBI taxonomy): domain Eukaryota; kingdom Viridiplantae; phylum Streptophyta; class Magnoliopsida; order Asparagales; family Amaryllidaceae; genus Allium; species Allium fistulosum. The sequence continues at coordinate 48,881,390 of CM060906.1, forward strand.
ATTCATTAATGAATCATTTTATACTTAAGTTTCTCTATTCTTTGATTCCCATTTATTTCTTCATATATGGCATCTTTTAATAATAAACTTATTTATGAATCATTTCAGTCATTTTCTTAAGTTTATAATCATTTACTTAAATAATATCGACTTTTAAATATTCAAGTTAATTATTAGCATTTCAAAACATTAACTTATGTTTATACATTCCTTGTACTCTTAATTCTTCATTTATAAATATATGTTCATTTTGAAGCATTTTTGTTATTAAGATTTTACTTGTATAATATTCTATTACATATTCATCCTCTTTGAAACATGAAAATAAACTTTTGAAAACCAAAACAAAGTTTTAAACTTGAAAAAATTTCACTTTAAAACAAAAATCAAATTTTCAACAAAAAGCGGATTTCTACGTCGCTTTTGGGTAGCAAATCGCTACCTTTATGTCATGAACCCACATACAAAAAATACAACATTCCAACATAATATCACATCATAACAATATAGCACCATCATAAACAAAGTATTACTTCACAATACTAACTTTTCCAATATTCAAGTTATAATCTTTATCGCCTTCTCAAATTTCGGCATAAGCAATCAACATCAAATCAACATATATGCATGCATACACAACATATAACATTACCACATATATAAGCAACATTTTAACTCATCAATTTTACAATTTAAAAATGTTAGTAACTGGAGGTTTAAAAACATAAACTTTATTCGCCAAATTTTCACTAAATCAAGGCAAACTTCTACCGAACTTGAATACAAGCTAGTACTTTGCAAAAATGAAGTCGTTGGATGCCTACGCATCCAAAATGGGATTGGCCTTGGACAATTTAGGCTCGACCATGGATGTTTTAGGGTGGATGGGCTTGCAACTTGGAAGATAAGAGGTTGTGGTATATGTAAAAGTGGTTTAGTGGACTAAAGAGGAGATTTTGAGTAAAAAGAAGTAATTTTCTTATTTTAAAATTTACGAAGATAAGCCATGGATATATATTTTCAAGCTTTTAGGAATTTGAAAGTTGAGAAGAGGATTGTAAAATGAAAATTATGAAACGGAAGGAGTATTTATAGACTTAGGAATATATTTTTAAAATATAAAGTGCATATAATTAAATATACACATGCATGCACTCCATACCTCCCTCCCATCACTTGTACATGTTCTCCCCCCTTTTCATGCCTTGAATCATGCTAGAGCTTCCATGTGTGTGTACTAAGGAATGGAGGTGATTTGTATTCATATAAGTGTGTTTATATGTATATATATGCCTTTTATAACATATTTGTCACATCCATGCTTATGTATAAATATATATAATTTAATATACATAAGTATGCTTAATTAATACTAATCCTAACATGTATAAATGTGTGCATGTTGCACCAAGTGTGCACATCGTTCCCGACGATTTTCAGGTGTCGAAAAGTCAAAATTTTGGAAAACATTCTTCTGTCACATTTTCTATTTTTATTGAACTATCTTTATTGGTAAACAAAATTTAAAACTATTTTATCATTATCATTAAATCATTAAAATAGGTTTATTTGCTAATAAAAATCCAATTATATAAAATATATTTTAAATAGCCTATTTCAAAGTGGCAAAATCCTAGGTCATTACAAATCTATTTTACCATTATTTGTTATTATTTAAAAGAGTTAATTATAAAACCTATTATTTGAATATTTAAAATTTATTAAATATTCGCAAATCAATGTGGTAAAATTCCGGTTCGTTACAGAAAATAAATTTCTAATCATTTTTAATTAATAAAATGATCTCATTTGAATTATAAAATCATATGAATCAATATTAATAATTACTTACAAAAATTACTATTTTACCGATAAAGCGATATCAATTTTATTATATTTTTCAACTCAATATATATCTTCATAAAACTATTATAAATGATTTACTAACACTATGTAATAAACTAAAATGACTTTTTATCATTTTAAAACAATTATTAGAATAATTAAAATAATTATTAAATCATTAAATCTCAATTTTAAAATCATAAATCAGTTATTAAATATAATGGCATCACTAATGATGTCATAAATACATTTAATTTTCAAAAATAAAATAAATAATTTTATTTCATATTTTTGTTCAATTATAAAAATAAGTGTATGTATCCAGCTCCGTGTGCGATGTTTGACGATTATAGAGCTGTTTATCGATAATATGGTTTTCGGTCGTTTTATCACTATTTTTTCCAAAGTATATATTTTTGTAAATACTTATTACCATTAATATTTATTGTTCAAAACATAAAATCTTATATTTGAATATTTTCAAAATAAATATTATTTATCAAATTGATAAATTTGCAGGTTGTTACATATATAGACATGATCATCATCATCATAATGTCTTAAATGATTTTCCTATGGTTTAACAAAAAAATATGATGATGATCATGTTTATATATTTCAAAACATAAGTATGTATATTTGAAAAGGAAGGTTCAATGACACTCCTCTTTTGGAGCACCCCTTTAACATCCTTATCATATTTTGAGTTAAAAGTTTTTTAATGCTATAAATTTTGTAGATGTTTAATGTAGATTATGCCAATTATCTCTACAAAATATGAGATCGTTTTGAAATTTCTAACCTCATCAAAATAATAAATCAATATTTACTGTTATACGTTGGTTTGAAACATCAAGTGTATTATGTTATGAAATGCGCAAAATTTTTGTAGAGACGATCTTAAATATGATATGAACATATCCATAAAATTTCATAACATTTAAAATCGTGGAACTCTAAATATAATAATGGTGCTAAAGGGATGCTCCAAAAAGGGGTACCACTGAACCGTCCACATAATTAAAACATATACACATTTATATATTTAATCTATAAATTTATGTATGTATATATTATATTATATTTAATTTTAACAATAAAAAACCAATTTTTAATATATATATATATATATATATAGCGCGCACACATATGTAATTAAAACTAATTTATTTTTGGTTATATATATATATAATTATAATGCTTATTTGTTGCTGCAAATAATATATATGTATATATACCTGTATATATGTAGATACACACACACATATACATATATATATATATATATATATATATATATATATATGTATGTATATATATGTATGTATGTATGTATATAAATTAAACACGATTACAACCGTTGATTGAAAACGATCATTTGTTTTTGTCATAAACGACAAATAGAAAAACGACAAATAGAAAAACGTTTAGGTCTTAAACGCTCTTCTAAAAACCCATTTATGAGCTAAACGACTTTTAATTTTCCATTTAGAGGGCAGATTGTTATTAATTTTCATGCACATGCTGCAACATCTTGAATAATAGACATCACTATAGGTCAGTGCTATCAACACACGAAACATTATATAGAAAATTTCAAGGCGTCACATCTCTACATAACCAAATATCAAGACACCATCAAACTTATATCGCAACAGCAACACATACATGATAATTCCACTGTAAAATCCAGAGATACATAACCAATCCTATCAATAACCCAACTACATACTCAAATATTGACATATCCTCGATACCTTTTGAATTTCTTCGATTTGCTGCTCTTGCTTCCCTTTCAAAAAGACATAATGTTGATAACTAATCAGAAGCTCTTTTGTTTCCCTTTATCCACGACATTACCTTGACTCAAACCTATAAAAATCCAATCAATAAACATGTTAATTTAATAAACAATAGTATGAAATAAGTGAAGGACTATCCAAATAACATTGTTACCCTAGTGGTGGTAGAGGAGGTAGGCGGAATAAATCTAACACTATATATATTAGTACACTCATTTTCTTTCGTTCATTAACTCGTCTTCATCATTACAATCTACATTGTCATCGTCAGCATCATTGATGTTTTTTGCATCCTTATCATCATCCATCCTCATCACCGTCACCCTCTATGTCATCTTCTTCCTCCTCATCATATGATTGTATGTGGTATACTGTTTTCCTTTTCTTATGCGTCTTTGAACAAATAGTGGCCTTTGTGTGTAAACTCAAAGCTGGTTTACTACAGTTCTGCATTTTTTGCAAAAATGAAACAATTAAATTTATCACAGTGAACATAGGAAGAGTTAGGAATAAGAAGATTTAGAACTAGGAAGAGTTACAGTACCTTACGAAGTCATTAGCCACAACATTTTTTTAATCAAATCTTCCTCATAATACTCTGATTCTTCCAGAACTAAATGATGCATCCTTTTGTTCATCTCCTATAAATTTCGCTAGTGTACTGGAATAGAACTGCGAATGTGTTGGTCAAATGAGGGATAAGTATATGATCTCTCCGAGTCCACTACAAATATTAATTTGGATCCAATGCCCATGTTGTCCGTTGAGGAGGAGAGGATAAAACTGGGACACATACTTCGTCTCGAAAGACAAGCTGTTGAGAGCTTAAATACCAAATTCATAGTAGGAGGACCAAAAAAATCATGTTTTCGATTCAAACTGTAGCATTTGGCAAAAGACCCACATCTTTATCCATTATTTTCCAATATATTTTGTAACACATATCTTGTGCTTGGTAATTGTACTACTAGCAGTCATCTTAGTATAACTCGTTGTGCATATCTACCTAAGTACCATATGTCATTCGATAGGCCATATGTCGGGATGGATCCATAAGAATAACTATAAGCCTTATCAACTACCGCGTACACCACTCTCCTAGAAATTCACGGGAGTCAATCAAAAGAAGTCTCTTCATGGGAAAATTATGGGCAACCACCACTCCACTTTAATCATATGCTATAAGTGTATTCCACGGATTCTAATTAATATGATTAACATGCCTATGATCGGCATAGTAGCGTGTGCTGGAGAATAGATGAGTAGATGTGTTGTTTTTTCTATATTTCTCTTTTCCCAAGCTTTAAATTGAGAGTATGATGTTAGGTTAACGTATCTTTAACAGTATAACTGCAAACGGTCATATACTTGCAAAAACAGTATTGCAAATAAAAAAAATGTTAGATAAGCAAATAATTAGTTCAATATGATATAGAATTACAATTTAACATGAGAATGTATGTACAACAAATCTATAAAACTCATAATATGACCTCCTTTGGTCACAACTACATCTAAACTTCGGTATAGATAACCAAGAATAGCTGAACCCCAATCATAGCGTTGAGCTGCATCCAAGCTAAATACTAACTCCAAATACCCTAGTCTAATAGTATCATTTATTGTACTGGAAAAAAGTACCCATCATATACAATAAAATAACCCCAACAATCTGGTCAAAATCCTCTGAATTTTGCTTTATATAATTCTCATTGAAATATTTAACAAGATGAGAAATACAACATTTCCAACCTTGTATAAGACTCGGCTAGTAGCGGGAGAAACAAATGGGTATTATTATGATGAGTCCAACTCCCATCATAGCGTATAATTAGTTCAAGCCAATGGATATATATTTCAACACTGTTGTAAAAGCTCTATGACATCTCTTTTTATTGTGATTCTAATTAAAATACAATTATAACATAAATGAGTATTTTTCTAAGACAAATTATCAATAACTAGTATATTCTAACAAAAAAAGGATGTACCATAAACACTTTTTCATTCAAAAACATGTGTTGTATCACTACCTGTAGCATGGTGACAAATCAAAATAGGAATGTCGATGAACATTTGGAATACCAACTCCATAGCCATCATCTACCCCAAAAGCTTTTTTGTTCTTCCTTGATGTTTTCCACCTACGAACTTGAGCGGAACTAGAACCTTCTTATACATCATCCTTTTGCTTAAAACTTTTATTTTTCTGATTTTTTCAAAACATCAAGTAGTGTTTGGTTTGAAAACGAGTTTTGTGTTTTGGGGTTGTTAAGACATAGTTTAAAATACACAAAAGAGGGGAAGGGGTGGGAAATGAGATCGATTTGAAATTGTTTTAACGTATAAAATTGGAAATTAATTATTCTTGTTTTCCATCTTATGAGATATACTATAAATTATCTTCTCTTTCTCCTTTTTGTTGGAATGGCTAGAATTTTGTAACCCCTCCTTCTCTCCCACATCATTTGACATATATATTGAAAATACAAAACACAAAAATCATTTTCAAGCCAAACGCTACTTTAGAATTAGGGATTAACTAGTAAATTGTTAGAAGAGATAGGAGAGAAGCTAAGATCCTCCAACATAATCAATTAGAAATGTATTTTTTTTAATCAAGTTTAGTGGAAATTTAAAAAATTGTGAAAAGGTAAACTTTAGGTCATTGCTGTTTTTTTAGGGGTGTGCATTTAACCGGCCGAACCGACTTAACCGATCGAACCGACCTTAATCGAACCGCTTTAACCGAAAAATTCGGTTAACCGAACATTCGGTTAACCGACCGACATTAACCGATCAAAATCGGTTCGGTTAATGGTTAACCGCGGTTATTTATCGGTTAACCGTTAACCGAAACCATTTTTTAAATTATTGGAAAAACCCAAAACTATTCGCAACCCGACCCAACAATTTTTACGTAACCCTAATTGAGAGAGGCTCCAGCCGCTATTCACTATCTTCATACTTCGAATTCGTTTCCAAAAATAAAATAGTTATCTACTTATCTATTTCATTTTCCTCTGTTCTATAATCGAATCGTGAATCCATGATAATCGAATTTGAATCCGTGATAATCGAATCGATCCTCTGCCGCCTTGCTCTTCAGTCTTTATTATCCAGATCGTCAATTTTAGCAATGGTGAATACTAGCAGGAAGAGGAAAAACATGAGTTTGATTTATTTTTTACAAATGATTTTTCTGATTTGTTAGTTGTTACATTGGAATGGTTAAGCTTGGTTTATTTTCTGATTTTACAAATTAGCCATTCATGTGTATTAATATCGTGTGTTTCTATTTTCACTTTTCATCTAACTTTCATTTGTTTACCTTTGGGCTGAGAGACTTGGAGAATGGAGACCGAGTCACCGAAGTTGTAACGCTGGTTGATGGCTGCTGTAGTTTACGAAATTATTGTAGTTGTAATGTTTGTAATGTGCGGCATGTATGAACTATGAAATATGAATGCTTTAGCTTTGTAATGCTGTCTGTTGTGGTTATAAACTTGTAATGGTCTATGCAAGGTTTCAATGTTTGTAGATGTAGACTTTCAATGTAGATGTAGACTTGTAGTTGTATTTCTATGGTTACATTTGTCTTTTTCTATTCAATGCTTGGAATTTCAGTGCTATGGTGACTAGTTGTAATGTTGTTGTGGCCCGCCTGTGACTAGTTGTAATGCTTGTAATTTTTAACTTTGAATTTCTATGCATAGTTGCAAACAGTTAATCGGTTAACCGCTGTAACTTGGCCGGTTAACCGATTAACCGTTTAACCGTGAAAAATAATCGGTTAACCGTTCTATTCGAATGGTTAACCGCGGTTTAAAAGTTGCGGTTTGGTCGATACAGCTGACCATGATTAACCGAATATCGGTTAACCGAACCGCTTATTAGTTTAGGTTAACCGCAAAAATTAACCGATTTGAGCGGTTAACCGACCGCGCCCACCCCTAGTTTTTTTGATATGAGAAGTTGAAAAGGGGAAGACTAAAATGCTGTGATTGTCAGTTGTTATGCGTAAATAACAATTTATTCTAAAATCGGTTTTCAGAAAAACTAAATGCTTAGGTCATTATTATTTTTTCATATGAGAAGTTGAAAAAGGAAGACTAAATGTTGTGATGGTCTGTTGTTATGTGTAAAAAAACAACCTATGCTAATTCTATTCATACACTAACAATTTCTAAACGTCACAACAAAAATATAATAAACTACTACACATTAAATCAAATGTTACTTTATATACACTATGTGTTTTACAAAATTACCCTTATTTTCATCTTCTTTATCTTCCTTCTTTCAAAGTTAAAACCTATTTACACAAAACTAGAAATTCCTTACGCTAAATTAAGTTAAAATTCAACAAAATGAACTTTAGTTTTTGCACTAATATTGTAGCTTTTTTATTTTTTCAAAAATTTCTCAATTTCAACAAAATCAACTTTAATTAAAAAAATAACACTTTAAAATTACAGCAATTAGTTGTGAATGTTGTCTTAATTGAAATTTTAGGTTTCACGATAAAATAAGTTATTAACTTTTTCATCAAAATATATTGATTGGAACAAATTTCATTAATTTTAAGGTTAATTTGATGGATTATACGAAAAAGATTTAAAAATACAATTTAAAAAAAAGGTATTTTAAAAATATATTTCTATAGAAAAATAACTGTGCATTTTAAGTAATTTTTGGTGTATAAATAGAATTTGCCAGACAATCAATTTTAAAAACAATTTTCAGAAAGGGGGAATTAATTTAAAGGACAAAAATTTATATATTTTTAACCTCAAGGACACAACATCAATATTTTAACCACAAGAACAAACATTCTTCGAAAAGTTATTCATAAGGACAAACATTTTTTCAAAATTATTCATAAGGACAAACATTCTTCCAAAACTGGTACCAAACTAAAAACCGATACCGATAACTACAAACTGATACCTAAAACTGCTATCAATAACTAAAAACTGATACCTAAAGAAAGTTGTCATTCAGGCTAAAATAGTAAAGATATGTCATTGAAGCTAAAATGCTGAGAAATTTTGTGTTTGACAATAATTTCCTGTTTTAGAAATTCATTTATAAACCAATCAGCAAAAAACAGTTGAGTAATTACCATATTTTTGTTTCCACCCATTCTCTAAATCCCACTCTCTAACTAAATAGAATAACGGTGGGTTCACCGTAAAAGAGGCACAAATAATTTGAACTCTTAACGGAAAGACTGTGAACGAGTTTCCAATCAATTCAAATCCAACTCAAATAAAGCAGGGTCCAGCAGTAAACAAGCTTTAGAAAGGAAAAAAGCAAAACAGATGCTAAGACGACCTCAAACATTTATAAATCCAGTGCAGAACTTCAAGTTTCTGGTGATACATGCAACACTGCAAGAGTTGAAGCCTTGCTCAGTTGGGTACTCTTCTACTCCCTCGAATTCATATTATTTTGAAAATGAACACGAGTTGTTGGATGAATTGCCTCATAGATATAATTCTTTTTCTCGTTATTTTAATCTCTTAAAAATGTCCCCTTATGATTCAGCTCTCATTGCACGCACACATTGTCTGTCCCTTAAAACAAATTATATTGCGGATATATCCATTAGAACTTCTTTCATTACCGCTTATGCACGAATTTGTTATATAGATTCTTCTTTTCTGCTCTTTAATGAGGCACATAACACTCGTGACATTATATCTTGGAACGCTATGATTAGTGCTTGTGTCTTGAATTCAAAATTGGAAATGTCCATTAACACATTTCAAGAAATGCTTAATGTGTTTGGCACATTTGATTCTACTACTGTAGTGATCGTGCTATCTGCTTTGTCCCGTACTCACAATTTGAAGTATGGTTTGATTCTACATTGTGTGAGTATAAAGAAAGGATTTATATTCGATTTGCATGTTTGCAACACACTGATTGATCTGTATGCAAAGTGTAGAAAATTAAGTTTGTCCGAGTCTATCTTTGAAGAAATGGAAGTCAAGGATGCTACTAGTTGGAATTCAATTATGAATGGGTATTTATATAACGACTTTCCAATTAGAGCAGCTTTGTTTTATCAGAAAATTTGCAATTCAAACGTTAGGCCAGATCAAATTAGTCTATCTTGTGTGATATCTGCATGCACCAACTCTGAAGTTCTTTCTGAATTTGGAGAATCAGTTCATGCTTGTGTGGTAAAGTTAGGATATGAAGGAGTTAACGGTTCTTCAGTTGATAATTCTTTGATATCGTTCTATTCATCACATGAATATATAGTAGCAGCAGAGAAAGTATTTCGAGGAATTTCTACCAAGAATGAAATATCATATAACTCTATGATCAAATGTTATATTGACAACGAACTCATAGATGACGCTGTTCATCTTTTGCATGAAATGCAATTGAAATCGGAGGTTAATCATGATTCAATTACTTTACTTACAATTACACCACTTTGTGCTGAGTATAAACTACTTCTTGAAGGCAAATCAATTCATGGTTTTTTCTTAAGAAGATATATGTCAAATATATCAGTTACTAACAGCTTACTTGAAATGTACATGAGTTGTGATGAATTAAACTACGCTGAGCAACTGTTCAGTAGCTTGCAAACTAAAGACATAGTTACATGGAACACACTGATCTCTGGATATTCAGCCAGTGACTTCTTTAAGCTCAAGTCTAAAAGTTTATTCCAAGATTTACTTCAGGAAAGTTATGATTGTAGTGTCGAAACTCTCTTAGCAATACTACCATCTTGCAATTGCCCTGAAGATCTCAGTTTTGGTAAGGCAGTTCATTGTTGGGGAATAAAATACGGATTGTATAACGCTGTTATTATAGCTACAAATGCGATTATGCTCATGTATATTAATTGTGGAGACTTAAAATCTGCCTCCATGATACTGAATACTACCGAACCCATGTCTGATATTGTTACTTGGAATACAATCATATCAGGGTTTGTCAAGAATGAAAATTACAGAGGTGCGGTATGCCTTTATAAATATATGCGTGAAAATCTGTGTTTAGACCCTGACCCTATAACAATGGTAAGTGTTTTATCTGCATATGGGAACCTTAATCTGATATTACATGGAAAATCATTGCATGGATTAGTGTTAAAAAGTCCTACTGGACTAGATGTTCGAGTAAAGAATGCATTGATTACAATGTATTCTAGATGTGGAGACACAAATAGTGCTGAGTTAGTGTTTAAAGCCGAAGGAAATCGAAATTTGTGTTCATGGGTTTCTATGATCAACGGGTTTTCTCAAAATAAATATGGTGAAGATGCAATAAAGTACTTTGGATGTATGAGAGAGTCAGGTTTCGAGTCCAATGAGATATCAATTGTTGGTCTGTTATGTGCATGCACTCATTTAGGAAACCTTAGACTTGGTAATGAAGTTCATGGCTATATAACACATTGCGATCTTAGTAACAACGCGTTCATTTCATCGGCACTGGTAGATATGTATAGCAAATGTGGAAGACTTGATATTGCTGCCCGAGTATTTGAAGAAACTAGAGAGAAATCAGTAGCATCGTGGAATTCTATGATTTCAGCATACGGATGTCATGGACATGGTAGAAAAGCTTTAGAATTGTTCTCTAAAATGCTTGATACCGATGTTAAAATAACTAAAAGCACTTTCATCTCAATTTTATCGGCATGCAGCCATAATGGGCTTATTGATGAAGGATTGAGATATTACAAACTAATGACAGAAGAATTTGGAATTCAAAGAAGTGTGGAACATCATGTATTAGTAGTAGATATGCTTGGTAAGGCTGGAATGATACAGGAGGCTTATGATTTTGTTGAAGAAATCGGAAATGAAGCAGGACCCGATGTATGGGGAGCTTTGTTGAGTGCTTGCAATGATCATGGTGATCTTGAGATGGGTAGATTAATTTGGGAGCAGTTGTATGAATTGGAGTTTGAAAATTCAGGTTATTATGTTACACTTTCAAATTTGTATATATGTCATGGAAAGTGGAGTTATGCACAACATATCAGGAGCATGATTAGAGATAGAAGATTAACGAAGATTCCTGGTATTAGTTCAGCTAATTCTGTCAGTAAAGTCACGCTACCATAACTTTGTGTGCATCATTTTCTCGATAAACCAAGAGTGGTGAACTAAGACTGTAAGAACTCATCCGCTTGTTGCAGCATCATTGGAGTGCAAAAGTTTGGCGTGTCAAACAAGTTGTGTCAAGCCACCTCCCTAAACTTCTTACACTCGTCAATATATGATGTTTAGTTACATTTTGACATGAGAACTTTGGAACATAGCAAATCAAACGTTACTCCTGCTTTTGTTACTCGAAAAATGGTTAAAAAACAAATATCTCTAAATTGCCTTTTCTTTCAGATCTCTTTGTCCATTGTTTATTTTATCCCAACTAAAAAGTTGAAAAATAAATAAAAATAATTTTTTTAAAAGTAATGATCAAATTGAAGTTTAATGTAAAGCAGATTCAATTACACTGTACAAAACGCAATTCAATCTTTATAGGGAATTAGATTGCATTGTACAAAATGCAACCGGATCCTAATACAAAATTGGATTGCACTACAGAATGTAACTCAATTTCTATATATAAAAAAAAGATTTCACTGTGCATAATGCAATCCAATCATGATAAAAGAGCTATACAAAATGATTTGTACTATGTAAAATGCAAGCCAATCATTATAAAAATATATAAAATATGACTTACATCATGTATAATGCAACCTTAACTTGTCCAACTAAATTAGAAATTGAATTGCACCGTACATTATGCAAGTTAATACTAATAAAATGCCATAAATATGGACTTGCATTGTAATAAATTTCACTTGCATTGTATTCAAAAATAGGTTACAACATAAAAACTAGATTGCATTACAAGTAATTACATCAAAATTCTAATATACTCTTCATTTTTGATTAGACATTCTTACAAACATTTTATCTACATCAATGCAAACGATAACTTACGCTATGTGCCAACATCTTGAATGAATGAATATGAAAAATCCAATATCCTTAGGTTTGCAAAATCATAACCTCCAACATTATTCTCCCTCCTTTTTCGATACTTTTGAATTTCATTTTCACTCAAGTGAGCAATAGAAGCCGTCTCAACATAAAATTTATTCCTAAATAGTGACAATCCAACTAAATTAACAATAATACACACAAAAAATGTCTCCTTCATTACCAATGACTTGTTTTTTTTCTTCATAATCAATTATTGAGATCGCGATAATAGGAAGAGTCGTTTGATCGTATGGATTGTTGACTAAGGTTTGTGATTGCTTTAATTTCTTATTTTGTAATGGTTGAACGGACTTACATGGAAAAACATCACTAAATGATCTTGTGTTGAAAAACCTCCCGACAGAATTCATTAGTTTATCAACGAAACAAAATGGAGTATATCGTCTTTTTTCGAAGGCTTACAAAATAAGTAAGATAAAACAAATGCTCTCGTAAGCACAAAAAAGTACATATTAAAGATGTCTACATCCCAAACATGCGTTAACCAAAAGACGGTCCGTGAGCGAACTCCCATATGAAGACCTTGGGAGCCTGTTAAAACAAATGGCCAACAACAACAACATGCATGCCAAAAGTAATAAAGCAAGATGGATGCATGTATAAAGTGTGTATGTAGGGTGAGCCTGTTAAAACAAATGGCCAACAACAACAACATGCATGCCAAAAGTAATAAAGCAAGATGGATGCATGTATAAAGTGTGTATGTAGGGTGTGACGGTGGAGCGGTGGGAGATATAAAGTCACAATTAAGTATGGGAAATACAGAAATCTATGATGAAGGGGTCAATAAACCTACTCCAGTCCCCAAGTAGGGCTTAACCTTAAACGCAAACTTGATGTCTTTATGGACAAGTCTAATGATCTATTCAGAGTGAGTCACTTTTTGTCAAAGACGAACTATCTCCCAACACACCAGATTCTGTTAGAGATATAACAAGGTATATTGTAGATGTAAGAGACTATAAACAAATTTGCCCTTGACACGAGACCATCAAAAAATGAAATGAGGTCGGATGTTGGTATGAATGGAGCGCATGCCCATAAGTCCCTCAAAGTGGTTCCACACCTTCATGGCGGTTTCACTAGCTATGGACATATGAGGTATGGATTCGGTGCTATTGACCGAGCAATATCCGTATTTCACGGCAAGGGGGAGCCTCACAAGGTTATAGTAAAGGGGAAGTCCATTGCGAAGGATTTTCCATATGAGTAGGGAGATTTTTAGTTGAATGCCAGTTTCCCAAATCACGATGAAGGGGGAAGCTAATGTTTGATAGGCTGGATTGGTCTCTAAGCATTTTTAGAAAAACTGCTTTCGAAGCATTTGCAATCGCATTTGAAGAAGGGTAGGAATGAAATAAATAAGAATAAAAATTCTACTTTGATCCTTGAGTAGGATTCATTTTATATTACTAAATGTATAACGGATGCATAAAAGACTTAAATAATAAAGAAGGACCCTATCCTTATTTTCACTTTTGATGTTCCTATTATAGAAATAAATAAGAAACAGGAGAAAAAGAGACTATGATTTACTCGCTCCCGTTACTTAACCTACCACAAAATAAGAATGGAGATTTTTTATTGTTGTTGTTAATGTATGTTAAAAAGGGATGCATAAAGGTCTACCCAAAGATTTGGGTTGTTTAAGAATAACAGTAACAATTTCTATCGGTTGTCCAATTTAGTTTATTTTCGTACAATTGTAGAAAAAAAATATCATAAGAAAAATATGAAATTCAAAATATTGTAAATATAATATTGATCACAAAATATAATCAGTTAGAGTCATCTAATTTAATATTAAGAAATATAAACGTGAACGTATAATATTATATTCCCAACACACCAATCATCTTTAATGAAAAAAATTCTTATTATAGTTCTAAATCAATATAATGAAGTTGTATGACGACAAACACCATTGTTCAAGTGGTTAAGTGATTCGGCTTTGGTGCGAGAGGTCACAAGTTCGAAACTTGCATAGCGTGATTCCAACGTTTGTTGACATATGATATGTTGTCCCAGTGACATGTTGTATATAAAGTACCATTTCAAAATGAAAGAAATGGTTCATTATTTGGAGCTACATATTAAGCTATTTGGAGGTTTGAAGTTGTAATGATTTTGTGTGCATCGCACACAGAAGTAGTTAGTCCAGATGAGATACCATAGATCGACCTCTTAGAACCCCACTGGTCGGTCGCTTTTTGGTGGCCTTAAAATGATTTCCAGCCTTGGAACACAACTAATAGGTTGACCGCTAGACCCCTCAGTGACCCACTGCTCTATGCTCGAAATGAGAGTATTGTGGAATTGTTTGTGATAATTTGAAGACCATCGCTTCTATTTTGATGGTGGATCTTTCGTAGGCTATATCTAATAGTTAAGACTTGTTAGAGCTCCATAATATCACCTTAGCCTCCATCCATCTTCCCAATGAGAGTTTCCACCGTCGTACCCTTTTGTGCGAATCTGAATTTCTAGAAGAAAATCAAATTGAGTTTTCTAAGTGAAAATCGACTTTCGATGAAATTGATCATTTAGTTTGTTATTATAGATTTGTATCCTTAATTATCTATAATTTTATAATCCCTCTATTGTACTCTATTTGGAAGGAATAATAAAGTATAATTGTTGGAGTAATGGACACGCACAATTTTTCGAACCATGTAAAATATATGTTCCCTATACTACCCTGATGTTCTTCCCGTAGAACATCACTTTAACTCGTATATCATATACATGAGTTATGCCATCGAACCACCCAGTTTGGAATTACTTCCTAAATCTCACTCCTTTAAGGCTAAATATGTTCTGATTCCTGATTTACTCCAACATTGCTCTAATACCAGGCTATAGCGCCCTAGCCCAATGACAAAGCTACCGGAGAGTAATAACCGTCCAGTAGCCTATATCAAAGATAGGAACGATCTCTCGTATACGTTACTTTTGGTCAATACAGAAATGTTACAATACCTGAATACATGTGAAATAATATGTATCTCCTCTAGACATAAAACAACATACAAGTTACCAAGACTGAGTTAATCACATCAGAACATATATAGAAGAAATAACCTAGAAAATAAAATATAGATATCAGAGAAATATATCACAGCGGAATGGCCTAAATATATTGTATGCATCAAAGCTATCTAGTACATGGATGTCTCAATATACATCAATATATACATGACCTACTATATACAAAACCGTCCAAAAAATGATATCCATGCATATACTACTAGAGTCACTGACACGACATCAAACATCATAGTTAGACCAAAAAAGTGGATGCAACTGCAGACCACTATCTCATGTTAATATCCAAGACATGCAAAAATAGTGACACTACGAAAATAGTAAACCATAATCATCACCTGCTCCACCCTCTGAATGCAACGCACTATAGACAAGCGCAGGAAGTAATCATCCTGTAGAACAACCTCAGTCTGATCCAAGATTGTTAAATACATAACAAAACCTTGAATGAGATTAGAAACTAGCCGTGAGTACAATAGTGCACATAAATAATCTGTATGTGATGGCGAGTTTGCATGTGATATGTCAAGTGAGTAAAATATGTTACACACTCTATAAACTTGCTCACATTTCATCAACAAAAATACTGTAAATACCCATGTCATGACGCTATTTAAAGTGACACACCGCTGCAACTCTAATGAAGTGGGATATCAAATTTTATCCTTGTTATAAGTTGCAATTTATAGTTATCAATAACATTGTTTCAATCAGTGGTTAACAAGGTCTAAAAACATATAACTAGTGATTCTGCCTCAACACCAAGATACCATGACTCGTTTCACGGTATATCCCTCGACCAAAAGTTCTTGTATTGTAATGACCTGCAAATTTATCGATTTGATAAATTATATTTATCTTTACATATTCAAATATAAGCTTTTTAAAACATAGATTATGATGTTTCGAATAAAAATAATGGCAATCTTATTTTGAATAAATATTTACAGAAATATATACTTTGAAAAAATATCGATAAAATGGTCGAAATCCGTTTTATCAATAAACGGTTTTATAATTATCAAAAGTCGCGCACGGAGCTGGATACAGACACTTATTTATCCGTGTAAATAAGAATATGAAATAAAATTATTTATTTTATTTTCGGAAATAAAATGAATTTATGACATCAGCAATAATGGCATCATATTTAATAATTGATTTATGAATTTAAATTGAGATTTAATGATTTGATAATTATTATAATTATTCAAATAATTATTTTTAAAATGATAATAATTCATTTTTATTAGTTATGAAGTGATAATAAATCATTTACACTAGTTTTATAAAGATATATATATTTGATTTGATATTATAAAGAAAATTGATATCGCTTTATGATATAACAATACTTTTTGTAAACAATTGGTTAATATTAATTTATATGGTTAATCAAATATGATCATTTAATTGATTAATAACGATGAGAGATTAGTTTTCAAATTTTGTTTACATTTATACGTAATTTAATTTATAAGTGAAAATGTGACCGGAATCTGCTTCCCGATTTTCAACGGTTTAACAAACGGAAGTTATTCAAAATTGTTGCAACCTTATTTATATGTCTTGTGCACATATATAACATACACATGCACACCCTAACATATACATGAACACATATATACATGCAAATATACATATACACTTATATATATACATAATATTATAAAAGATCTAAGATATTTACACACTTAAAAAGCAAACTTCACTTCACTCTTACACACATCAACTCACATACATGGCTACACACATGGAGGGGGGGGGGGGGTTCGGCCGTGCATAATGATGTAGGAGGAGTGTGTGGTGGTGGTGAAATGGTGATGTATATGCACATAAATATCATGATATTTTAGTTCATATTTTTTTCTATAAATACCACCCTCCATTTTCACTTCATTTGTTCATATATTCCAAAGCTTCTTCACCTCCTTTTACTCCTCTTTAATGGCTTCCTACCTTAGGAAAATTATGAAGAAAAATTAGAACAAAAGAAAATAAATTTATACAAGTGTGTGTGTGTGTGTGTGTATATATATATATATATATTAGCAACCCACTTCAAAACAAAGCTCAAACCACTCCTTCCTCCACTCAAAACCCACGGCCACCACCTCCTACCACCCAAGGCCGAGCCCATCTCCACTTGTAAGCTTAGGTCAAGCCGATTCAAAGGTCTAAGGCTCGATTCCATAGGCTTTGATTCGATCGTAGCGAAGCTATAGTGAATTTTCTTAAAGTTAGAAACCAATGAAGGTGAGAAACTCTATTTATATTATGATATTTTGGATGATATATATGTTTGGGTATGCTTGGTTATGATGACTGTGAACCATGTTTGAATATGATAAATGTTTGTTTGGATGTGTAAAACGATTCACGTTTAATACACGTCGAAAATCACAAATGAAATTACTTTTCTTTAATAAATGAAATGGTGTATAATAGATTGTTAAACCTTTTTAAAATGGTTTAAATGGTTTATAAATGTTTATAAACACTAAAACCGAATTTGGTGAAGTTTGGACAAGTTTTGAAAATTGAGTCAAAATAGGCGCGTCGCGTAACGATAGTTTGCGATTTTGCATCGTAGAAAGTTAAATCCATTTATACGATGTATTCAGAGTCGGAATTCATTGTAATAAGAATTTTTCGAACTCTTATAATCATAGTTTTCAAACAAAAGAAAAAGATCGAGATTTCGTTTATTAGATTTTGAAATATGAGCAAATCAAGTTTTCAAAATGGTCACGGTTTGGCAGTTTAGAAACCAAAGCGATAAATTCTTTAAAATTGCTATTTTTAATTCTTTAAAAATATGGTATGAATTCTATAAATGTTTTAAAAGAGATTTGAGTTATAAAAATGAATTTCTAAATGATCAAAAAGTCATTATGATCAAATAAGCCTTAAAAGCACTATTTGTAGCACTTTTAATAACTTTTTAAATATGGCTTTAAACTTAAGTATTATTTTCCAAATCTTTTATAAATGTTTACAGATAAATAATTAAGTATTTTAAAGATAATGTGGAGGTTTTATAATTTATTTTAAAGAGTTTAAATAAATGATTTAAAGAAAAGCTGTTATAATTAAGTGGTTAAATCTTGGCTCTAAAAGCCGATGAGTAGATTGGATTTTTCTACGTGAGATCCGAATGTGGGACGCTTAAACTAAGGAGATGTCAGGAGCAACCAGTGCCTTGGCTCACCTGGCCTCTTTGTTGGATGAGGAATAGATAAGGTCGAAATGTCGGAAACGAGGCACGTATAAAAGATTTAATTTTTCCAAATTTAATACAACTTGGATTGTATAGAAATATTCTTCTTATACTTGGTATTAAATTCAGAGGAGGGAACCCATGCTATCTGTGTGAATTTAAAATTTGATTTCGCCGTTATTCGACGGATAGCAAAGGTTGAATATAGAAATTGATGTTGAGTAGAATTGGTATAATTTCTATCGACCATTTTTAACTCAATAATGTTTTTCAATATGACTTATGAAAACGATTTGGTATTTCCAAAGTTAAAGAGAGGTTTAATGATTCCGTATATACCAAAAAGAATGTTTTAAATATATGTATCTCTAGAAGATATTTTTGATAAAGAGAAAGTAATTAATCAAATGATAAGCACTTATTTACTTAACATCTTTTTATCGATGATTGGTTCGAAGGAACTGGGATCGGATTTGGGTGATTCCTATCCAAAGACCACTTCGAACCAATTTGCGCATTCGAAGGTGAAGACATGGAATGATAACAAATGGAATGAAGGGCTGCTTGTCACTGACCCTGGGGGGGAAATTTCCACATCATATATATGTGGTAGTAGTAACTTCATTTGATCTTTGATGCAAGGGCTGCTCGCTACTAATCATAGGGATGATTCCCGACAGGATGTAATGGGAGAGTTCGTTCGGTTTGTTCTATTTTTGGATAACTTGTATGGACGGATATCTGACATTGCATTTCTAAAATACACATACATTGATTTTTACAAACGTAAATCTGTTTGGTGGTGTGGGAAGTAACTCTCTTACACTAAACACCCTTCTCTGAGACGTACGAGCTCAGAGGTTGTACATTTGTGGAAATAAATAGTGTGTGATGGAATTGGCAATGTAGCATTCAAAGTGGAATGTGCTATGTGAAAGGTAATCGTTACCTCGGGCCTCATCACCCGGAAATGGCTTAAACAGGGCATGTTGAAAGGCTATGTGGTTTGCAACCATTAGGGTATGGTCATCACCTTTCTAGATTACCCTTTATACATCGGGTATGTTGTGTATGCTAAGAGAGCTCTTGGATAGGTCGGGAACGACTAGGGTGATGTCATATTCGATTCTATCCGCCACTAGATGGGTCTACGGGTAGAAATCAGTCTTGCCAGGTGCAGAGGTTTCAAAGGTGTTGATCCTCGGTACATCCCTCTAGAGATTTACTGTACGGAAGATAGTTCCTTACCTGCCATTGTGTGGAAATCTATCCTCCAATAAGTGCCTTCGGACTTGATTGTAGAGCCTAGTATGCTGGAATTTAATAATGTAACAATTTTAGCTAAGATTATATAAATTTAAATGAAAAGTGTTTTCAAAAGAATGTCATTAAAAATAATATTCCCAGATTTTGCGTACCATATGTTTTGGTTATCATAAGGTAAAAACTCGTTCCGTGTTTATGTGCGGCATGGTCTTATGAGATACCATTTATTTTCAAACATCCGTATTTTGAGTTTCTCAAACCAGTTCCATGACTGATCCGAAGTTTATTTTTCTTTTCCCTTAAACTCTGGGTGCCCTATTTTTTTCGGGCAGCCAAGTAGTCAGGTTTAACTTGGAACATTATGATAGAGCTTGAAGTCTGGAGCTGAAGATGTTCCTGTAGATAATTCTCCATTTCCATTCCCGCTGCATTAGTTTACTGATTGTATTCATCATTTATAAGGACACAGATTTATAACTGTCCAGGCTGATTTATAAGATAGATTCCGATAAATGTATTTAAAATTTCCATTGTAAAGATATAAATTGAAATAATATGTGTTATTCCATTCTTGTAAGATTCTGTTCTGTCTTTATTTTCTTTTATTCATGATAATCTGCCTCTCCGACACTTGGATTGTGGCACATGAATACCGGGAATGTATAAGTGTCGATTCCCGAGGGTCGAGGAGGCTGGTTGTCACACGTATTCACCCTAGAAGACTCTGTCTCAACATCAAGATATCATAGACCGTTTCCTCCGTATATCCCTCGACCAGAAGTTATCATATTCATTCCACTAGACTCTTCCTCGACACTAAGATACCACGGTTGTTTCATCTGTATATCTCTTGACTAGAAGTTATGGGTGCACACACATGATCTATTTGTTGCACAATCATCTCTCGTCCTCTATTGGCTTACCTCGATATATATATATATATATATATATATATATATATCATTCATCTTATTTCCATCATTATTACTACAATAATTCTTTTCGCACAATGCCCCCTGTGTCCATGCAACAAATTGTTTGGATAAATAGTGAAGATGAATCAGTTTGCCACGAGTCATGCAGCGTCCCTAAATCTGTCCGATTAGGATGGATAGCTAGCTTGTCTAGCAACCTCACCTCATATCGTTTACATTTATCTCATATTCTATACATTTAAGGATATTTGATCTCACTAACATCATTTAATCCTAAAACAGCATTTATACCATGTCCATGTCACATACATGTCATTTATACATAATATAGCAACAACTTGTATAATAGTATCCATAAACACGACATAATAACATATTAATCATAATTCATATAACATATCATGGGATGTAGTAACTTTTCGATTCAAACTCTTTTGACTCATTATTTATCATAAATGAGACTTCACAACTTACATCAATGCATAGCAATAATGAGACCATTCAAATATGATTATCCATTTTATAACAACCTAGCATCGCTAAGTATAGTTCAACGTATCCGATGATATATTACCATAATGCATCATAATGGAGTCAATTCATTCATCACAACATACACGACATAATGACATAATGACACAATGCATAACATAAGATGGCAACCATCTTGTTTATTAACTCATGAGTAAACTTAGGTATTTCATTCATGTTGATACTGTAACGACCCGTAAATTTTAACGGTTTTATAACATAATTAACTAAAATTTTGCTTGAAATTAAATAATTAAATTTAGCAATGAAAATTTGATATTTGGTATGCGTCTATTGAAACATAACAAATGACAGATTTTCATCTGGAAATATGAAAGTTGATTCTGTTGTGTAATTTTCAATTTCAATTTAAAATCAGTTAATTTGATGAAAATAAAATGTTTCGAAATCTGAATATTTTTATATAATAAAAATGTAGATCATATTCTGAGTGAGATGTCAGATTTTGTTTCACAGAATTTGGACTGCAATAGTCCCGTTTATCTTAGTTTCGGCATTTTAGCAGCATTTTCGGCACCGAAAATCGATTTTTGATAGGAAGGTCATATCGCTGATATCTGTGTACCATTTTGTTTGTCTCGTTGCATTGATCTCCGCAGTATATTCATTTGTGCATGTCGGCGTCCCGTACGTGGCGAAATCTGTGAAACGATTAGCCGTATCGTTTCCGCATTTGAGTCTTTTGGGCTTTCTGTGACCTTCCGTTTGTTCATCTGTAAAGCTAACAGCCACTAGCTTTAATTATTTCCTGAATTTAATTCGTGACTTTTCTATTCCCTATATCCAATATTATATGTTGGTCAATATGATGGTTCGTTTTCTTATTCTCTCTAGTTTCATTTGGAAATAAAATAATATAAGTTTATATTTATAAAAGCCTGTTCACTTTCTCTGCAAACCTTCTGTTCGTTCCCCTCCCTACCTCTCTTTCATTCTGAAGAAAATATTAATATATATGAAGTTTTATATAGAAGTTTATATAACAGAGAAAACTACTCTCGTTCTTTGATGCTCCTCACCGTCCTCCTTCGTTTTGAAATTCATCACGCTCGTAGCCCCTTTGTGTTGCCATGACTCTTAGCCACCACCTACCACTAAATGTCGTGCGGACTACACCTTTGCCGACGACTCCACGAGACCTGCAGTTAATTGCTTTGATTTGTTGCTTATCCGTGTGCTTGTCCTGTTCCCTCTAGCCTCGAAAGGTGGGCCATCACTCACGATTAACATTCTTATATTTAGTAAATTTAATTCACATGAAATGACGATTGAAATACGCTGTTAAATTTGAATTGTTAAGTTATTTAATTGTTAAATATGATATGTCATTATCTGAAATTGTTCAGCTATGAGATATGACACCATAACCCTATTGTATATTTTATATTTAAATCTATTGCTGATGATATCTGCTTGTTGTTGATCTATTATATTTTTATCATTTTTGTTCTCACTCTGCAAGTTCCCTATGAGTTTAGAATTCCATATGGGTTGAAATGATACATACCCGAACAATCTTGTGGATTAAGGAAAAATCCTTATGGGTTGAAATGATAAACCCAATCGATTTTTATTGATTTTGAAATTTTGGGATTGCAGGTTGAAATAATATATACCCGTAGATATTAAATTATTGCGGATTGAAATGATAAATATCTGTATCACTTGACCATAGGATAGAAAATTATATACGGAAACTGTTGGTCTATTTTAGAAAAAATTATTGCCGAAGTTTGAAAGGAAATATATGGATTTTATTAAATATTGATTTTAAATTATAATATAAAGAATTTATTTTAATATATGTGTAAAATTTATATTTTAAAATTTTATGTTTTGGAAATCTTAAATTTATAAGTTAGTTTTGAAAATATAAATTTTAAGATTTTTTTCTTATAACTTTATTATTTTAAATATATATATATATATAATATTTAATTTAATAAAATTTAATTTAATTAATATATACATAATTTTTAAGTATTTATATAAGAAAAAAAATATAAGAATTGAAATTTATTGAATTTGAGATTTTAAAGATAGGATTTTATAACTTGATTTTGATAAAAGGGGACGAAATGAATATTTTCAAATTTTAAATAATTTAAAATTTTAATATTTAGTTTGACTTAAAGGTGTAATTGGAGATTTTATTTAATTGTTATTAAAATGATTAAGTGAATAATTTCCAATTTGAATAAAATTAAAGTTAAATGTTGAAATATAAATGAAACTTATATTGAAAATGTTTGAATATTTAACTTTGAATCTTATTGGACTTGAAATGATAGTTCAAACCATGATTTGAAATCGATAAAAATTGAAATGGTTTATTGAGAATTTGAATTGAATCTTTAACCTTTTAAATTGAAAGTGTTGAACATGTATTGATTTAAATTAAATTTTTGGAATTTAAGTTGATTTAAATCGATTTGTGGAATTGGATGAAACAATTCTAATTGGGAAACTATTTCAGTATAATCTCTTTAAATAAATATAAAATAAATATAAACTATTTTAATTTATAACTATTTTAATATATAAATTAATTTAATATATAAACTATTTTAATTTATAACTATTTTAATATATATACTATTTTCAATATCTAAACTAACTGTTATGATTACGGAAGTGTTATGATTTCAAAAGTGTTATTATCTCAAAAGTGTTATGATTTCGAAAGTGTTATAATTTTGAAAGTGTTACGATTCTGGAAATGAATATTATTTAAAGTGAATAATGATATCGAATTGATATGGTTTTGAAATGAATATGATATTTTGATATGAAGTATGAACTATTTAAAATGAAATGACCACGGTGTGAAATAAGCGTTTGGTTGTTAAAGAGACGGGGATCAGATATTGTCATACTATCTGCCAATACTGAAACCCACTTTAACAACTATGTACGTGGTGGAGATTCCAGAACGAAGTAGGATGGTTTGGCGACGATTCTATATGAGGTTTCAGCGCAGCCCTGGCTCCCGTGAGTCAGCTTGATGTGGCTAAAACATGAGCCACACCTGGCCAAGTGAGGTCATTCCTCCTATCGGGCATATTTCTTCGATACCATTCTATTACTTTATGATTTGATTGGGTGCACCTTTGATTTGGGAGTGTGTCTCAAGGTGGGCGGTAGTAGCTGCTATGCGTTACCACCAGTCCGGATCCGCAAATGGTAGTATCCTGTAGGATCGATTTCACCCTAGAGGGGGAGGGGGGTGAATAGGGTGATACTATTAATTATAAAAATTTAATGCGGAAGTATAAAATTATTTCAACACAGATATAGCAGAATAACAGCAGCACAGATAATAGCAGAATAATAATAGCATAAAATAGAACACACATATTTACCCAGCTTCGGCAAAACCCTGCCTACGTGCTGCCCCCAAGGTTTCTACTAGAAATTAAGTAGTCGAACGCTTACACACATAAACTCGCGACACCCGTTATCGACTAACCTAACTCTACGCTCAAAACCCTACCACAACTCAGCCACTGAGTTGCGAATTCTCGAACTACACCACTGTAGTTCGTCTCCTAGTCACACGATTAGACTTTACAATAGTTTAAAAATAAATTACAAATTAAAAAGACAATTTAAACAACAAACCCCTAATTTTTAAAAGATAGAAGCCCAAAGATTGTCGGCCCAAAAAAATAAGTAGGTGATAAACAAAATCCCTTTCTCCTTTTATTTATGTCGGCCCGTTCTCTTCTTTATTTGTGAAAATGGCTTCTTGCTCGTTCTTTCCTCTATGCGAAAACTAGGACTTGTGATAAATTGATGAAGCCGACTAATTTTTTGTCGATTACAATTGATATTCCTCTGATTTTCTTTGGCAATCGATTGTTTCTTCGATTCGAACATGGCTCCTTCAATTTGATCGAGTTCGGCTATGAATTGGTATGTAATTTGTTACTTTTGCTTTACTGTTTAGCTTGCTTGAACTCGATGCTTTTTACGGCCGATGATGATTGGGTTTTATAGGATTCGAATTCCTATATTTTCGTTTGTATAAATTCATTTGAATTCGTCAATAATTTTGTTCGGCCAATTGATTATGTTTGAATGCTTGAGATGATTTCTGACTTCTTCAATTTCGTATAATTTGACGATGGCTTGCTCATCACGGCTTCGAATTGCTTTGGGAATTTTTTCTTGCTCACCACGGTTTTGATTTTCTGCCATTCAAATTTGACTTTGATTTGAAATCCCCTATGACCTTATTTTTGGTTCGAACTTCTGCATCACTGTATCCTGTACTTGTACATTGCATTTTTCACTGTGACTTCGATACTTTGATTTTGTGATGATATTTTGACTTTGTTTGAAACTCTATGTCCAGTAGCTTGGTTCTCTAGTCTCTGTAGCATATATATGTTACTTGTTAGCATTGTCCACAGTTTTATATGTGTACATCGGTGTCATCTCTATGATCTTGTCTGGTCTATATGCATTGCTGTCACATTGGCTTGTTCCTTCGAGTCTTTGCTGTTGAGACCTGATTGCATATGAAATTTTGTTGTTTGTTGCCATTCACTTGTGTACTTCATTTGCTCCTCTGGTCACTTGCTGTTCACTGGTCTATCTGGTTCATGCTAGCCGAGTTGTCCTATTGCACTCATGTTTGAATCTTCAGTCTGTCTTGGAGCATTTTGTTTTCTGACTTGTATTCAGTTGGTGTTGATTTAAGCTTTGTTGTTGAGCTTTTACTGTGTTTCACTTGAATTTGTACCTGGTTTTGTTTACATGTGCACAGCTTGGTCTTGCAGTCTTCATTTGCACACTGCTGTGTTTTCACTGGGTCAATGTATGATCTGCACTTCCACATTGCTATGTTGTATTGTGTTGTGTCTGATCTTCGACATTTCATTCGACTGCACAGTGCACTTTGTTTCAGTCTACTTTGTTGTATTGTATATTCATTCTTATCCAGTCTGCATTTGCTTGTATACTTCACTGTATCCATATTGTTGGCATTGTTTATATATATATATATATATATATGAGTTCATCCATACTTCTGTTTAGTACTGGTGCACTTGATATCTTCACCTCATTGTACATTTCCTTGAGTCAGGTTCCAATGTGTATGCACACATGTCTGTTAAATATGTATACATGTAATTTTGCTTGCATGATGGACTCTGGTAATTACATTGTTGTTTGGGTTCATATGCACTTGATTCATATTATTGCTGTATATATCTCATTTTGAAATTGCTTCACCATTGGCCGTTGACATGTGCTCATGTACATTTGGGCTTGGTCTTGTTTCTCTTGACCGTTTTATTGAACTTGCACCTGTGTTGAATCCAGCTTATAGCTCGGGTTTGACCTTGTGCTCGTATCGTGACTTTATTTATATTGCACTTGAGTTGATCCCGGCTTTTAATTGGGTTTGACCTTGTGCTCACCTGTCCCTGTAAATTTATCAAGTGTATATTGGTGTGCATGGCCTTGTGGCATGTACAGTGATACACTGTGCATGTCACAAGCTGTTCGTTTATGATGAATTCAAAATTAAATGTTGACGAACAACCCAAATAACTGAGGCAAATAATATTTTTTAAAATCATTTTATTTTACACTGCAAAATATTTTCTTTTCAATTTTACTGCGTTAGTGTTTATTTTGCAGATTGCTCAGAAGCTGGATTCAATCTGGAATAGAGTTGAAGATAAATACGAGTGAATGAGTGATATATAGTGAGGTGCATTTGTAAATGAAATTTTTTGATGTGATTGAAATTGTAATGTATTTGAAATTTGTATATATATAGTGAGAGCTCAAATTTGTACTATTCAAAATTGTAATAAATATTTGTTTGAATAAAATATTCATTTGAATTTAAATTCTGTGTTATTTATTTTATGCAGCAAATATTTATTTAATTATGTGAAAAATAAAATAGTACATTAACAAATACATTTAAATGAATATATATATGTTTATTATCATCAAACAAAAATCATATAGTCGCATATTCAACAATCTCCCCCTTTTGATGATAACAAACATATATGTAAGATTTTGAATTTATTAAATGTATTTGATTATTCAATTTGCTCCCCCTATTTGAATGCTCCCTCTCTACACAAAGCTCCCCCTTCATATATGCATGAAAATAAATATTCAAATGAGCCTAGATGCAAATAGAAAATATTTGACCTTTATTTGCCAAAATCTTAGCTTTTCTCTCCTCCTTTTGTTATTAGCAAAAGAGTAACAGTGTTAGAAAAATAGAGATAAAGTGATAGAAATTAATACAACATTAATACTCAATCAGGTATAAATATTAAATTTCAATAAAAATCAAACAAAAATCATAAATACTCTGTTTGACGTATATTCCATTTTAGAATGATATGGATGATGTCATTATATAAAACCATATAGTTGTGTCTATTTGTGGTATATTTATATCAGTAATTTGAATATCTACTAACCATGCATAACCGTTAGGGCTTTTAAATGAGATTATTAGTATTCCATATTTTAAAAAAATAAATGAATTCAAGTATCTTCTAACCACGCATAACCGTGAGGACTTTAAACGAGATTAGAATCAACTTGTCTATTAATCAATCAATTTTGATATGCGTTCCATACATGCATAACCGTGAGGACTTTTAAATGAGCATGGAAGCACATAATCAAAAATTCCAAGTAGTTCACCCATGCATAACCGTGGGGACTTTTAAATGAGAGTGAATACTTTGGATGTTTTTATTGCTAAAAATATAATAAAATGAAAAACGAATGATTTCTCGTTAAAATACCACATCTTGACATACTATATTGGATTTTGATGAGTGATAGTCGATAGAAATATGATAGAAATAGAAATGGTCATGGAATTTTTACCAATAGAAAGTTTTTATAACTCTTGTTTGAATTTCTAAAGAAATTTACTAAATATACAGTCTCAAGTTATAATATATGATTAATATCAACACTCATCACTTTTTCAATCACTATTTATCTTTTCGATAATTAGTAGGGGGTCAGAATAGTTAATGTAGTCATTTAAAATCAAATCCAAAAATAATTATAAAATCAAATTTCCTAAAATGACTAATCTGAAATAAGGTCAACAAAAATGATTTTCTAGAAGGGGTTTTATAAAAAAAATGTCTGCAATTTGAAAATTATTTGAAATGAAAAATATGCAAATATTTTCTTTGAAAAACGATGCAGCTACTGAATGTCTCAACATAAATCACGTTCCATTAGTAATTTTTCTATCAACTAGATTACCAGTGTAATCTGCATCTGAATTTCTTG
The DNA here is from genome assembly GCA_030737815.1 of Allium fistulosum. Classification (NCBI taxonomy): domain Eukaryota; kingdom Viridiplantae; phylum Streptophyta; class Magnoliopsida; order Asparagales; family Amaryllidaceae; genus Allium; species Allium fistulosum. The sequence continues at coordinate 48,910,407 of CM060906.1, forward strand.
TTGACTCAAATTTATCATTAGTTGAATGTCATAAACCAGACTGTGAATTTGCAATAATTCCTTGAAATCCCTTTTACAACTTTTAAATGAAATTCTTTTGGATTTTAATTGAAGCCGTGCCAAAAAAATGTGAATATAGAGTCAGCCGAAAAATAAATATATCCACTTGTATCATAAGTAATCAGTAATCAATAAAACACCATCATTAGTTCAAACAAATCTACATGAACTAGTTCAAAGACTCTCGATGAACTTATAGTGTTCTCGGCATAAAAATGTAATTAGCCAACAAATTTGAAAAAATCAGAATCAAAATCAACATTTATTTTATTATCACATAACTGGCTGATTTAATTCAGATTATGGTGCAGATTATCACATTTAATAAATCGTTCAACATAAATATACCATTACCTATTTTACCTTTACCGATAATATTTCGTCGTTGCCCATTGTGATTCTGCCACCTTTATACTGGGCTAAGGAACTTTGATTTTTCGCCCGTTGTGTACCTGGAACAGCCAGAATCCAGATAACATTGTTGTTGTTCCTTAGCCTGCCACCACACCTACACGAGAAAAGATTTTTGTGACCTATTTGTTTTTATAGGTCCATGGTTGTTAGTGGCAAATGATTTTGAAAAATAAGTTTGCGGAGACCCAAAACTATTTATATATGTTCCTTTCGGCACCCGGATTTGCTTGACTTTAAGGAATTTTGTATTCGTGCCTTTCGGAACCCAAATTGGAATTGTTTTCACGTGTTTGGGTCTATACCAACAAATATTTTGACTGTGTCCAATTTTTCAACAAATTGTGCACTCGGATTTGACTTGATTAATTTTGCTTTTAACAGGTTCAGATTGATTATACCCAAGTCCTTGTCTATCTGTATTAGCAGTTTGTTTTCCTATTAGCATATTTAGTGATCTTTCACTTTTGGAAAATTTTCGTAAAGTTGTACTCAATTGTTGGACTTGTGTTTTGAGAGATTCGTTTTCGTTCAATAATTGTGTGCACCTTTTATTAGAATTTTCTCTTCTAGTATTTTCACTTTCTTTCAAAATCAGAATTTCATTTTCAAGCGATTTAATTTTAATTTCTGATTTTTTAATTTCTTCTTTGAATGTTGGACACTTATCACACTTAGGGCTCTTACTTTGGTAGTTTTTAACCAATTGATCAAGCTGTTTATTTAAATCTATCAAAGTATCTCTTTGTGATTCAAGTTTAGCATATTTCTCCCTAAGTCGTTCGAAACAGCCATTTACTTCGTGGAAATATATAAGTAATTCTGAGTGAGTGAGTTTTAATACCTCGCTAGGCTCGTCATCATCGCTATCAGTTATATCACCTTGAAGGTGCAGATCTGCATTTTCACTCTCACTGCTAGTACTTTTATTATCTTCATCACTTGTATTCCACGTGGCTGCAAAACTTCTTCTTTTTTATCTCTTTTCTTGGTCGTGTCGATTCTGAGGACAATTGGGCTTGATGTGGCCAGGTTTATTGCACTTGTGACAAATGATCTCCCGTTCTTCTGAGTCGTCTAGTGCTTTGGCTATTTTGCTTTTCAAATTTTGATTTAGAGCTGGATTTCCGTACTTGTGATTCCATCTTTTGAATTTCTTTATTAATAGTGCCAGCTCAGCTGCTCCATCATCATCGTCATCACTTTCTGTTGTTCCTTTGAGAGCTATTGATTTCTTTCGAGTATCACCACCTTCACGCTCTTCCTTGAATTTCATTTCTAGCTCGTAAGTGGTGAGATTTCCGATGAGTTCTTTAATTTTGATCTGCTTCAAATCCTTTGATTCTTGAATAGCTGTGACTTTTGCTTCAAAACTTCATGGAAGAACTCTGAGGATTTTTCGGACTATCTCCAACTCTGTGTATGATTTTCCGAGAGCTTTTGATTTGTATACAATATTGGAAAGTCATCCGTACATCTCTTTGACATTTTCTTCCTTGCCCATTGTAAAATTCTCGTATTTGCTACTCAGCATGGCAAGGCGAGATTCCTTGACTTGAGATGTTCCTTCGTGAGTCACTTCTAGTGTGTGCCAGATTTCCTGCGCAGTTAGACAATGTGAGACACGATTAAATTCGATTTGATCCAATGAACAAATAATAGAATTCATAGCTTTGGCATTTGCATTCTGTAATTTATTTTCTAGATCTGTCCATTGATCCATCGGTTTATCTATTTCTTGATTATCTACCATTATAGTTGGTGATCTATACCTGTCTCAACTATATTCCAAGCATCAATGGTTTTCAGAAAAAAATTTCATTCTATTTTTCTAGTAAGCATATTCACCATTGAACATTGGTGGTCTAACTATGGACTGACCCTCAGCAAAAGCATTATTAAAAGAAGCCATTTTAAAATTTTAAATTTTTAAAACAAAATTGGTTTTTGAAAAATCGGATTTTTAAAACAAAAATTGACTTCTGTTCCTTGCTCTGATATCACTTGTAGGATCGATTTCACCCTATAGGGGGGGTGAATATGGTGATACTATTAATTATAAAAATTTAACGCGGAAGTATAAAATTATTTCAACATAGATATAGCAGAATAACAGCAGCACAAATAATAGCAGAATAATAAAAGCAGAAAATAGAACACACAGATTTACCCACCTTCGGCAAAACCCTGCCTACGTGCTGCCCCTAAGGTTTCTACTAGAAATTAAGTAGTCAGACGCTTACACACGTAAACTCGCGACACCCGCTATCGACTAACCTAACTCTACGCTCAAAACCCTGCCACAACTCATCCATTGAGTTGCGAATTCTCTAACTACACCACCGTAGTTCGTCCCCTAGTCACACGACTAGACTTTACAATAGTTTAAAAATAAATTACAAATTAAAAAGACAATTTAAACAACGAAACCCTAATTTTTAAAAGATAGAAGCCCAAAGATTGCCGGCCCAAAAAAATAAGTAGGTGATAAAAAAAATCCCTTTCTCCTTTTATTTATGTCGGCCCGTTCTCTTCTTTGTTTATGAAAATGGCTTCTTGCTCGTTCTTTCCTCTGTGCGAAAACTAGGGCTTGTGATAAATTGATGAAGCCAACTAATTTTTTGTCGATTACAATTGCTATCCAACCCTGGGCATTGCCTCGTGTGCCTTGTCACATGCCTTATCGCGCCTTCTACGAGTTTGTTTTGTACCGTACCTATGGGGTGTCCTCTGGGTAAACCACCGGTTTGGTGGAGCTTACGGCATTGTATAGACTACGAGAATATATAAAATGTGTTAAGGGGGACATGGGTAACGGCTTAACGCTATTTTAATACCTTACTTTAGTGGTAGACATATTATAATAGCGTATATTACTACATAGTAGATAGTTCCAAGGATCCTTAGAGGATGTAAATCCCAAACATCCTTTAAGTTATTTTGTATTTTAGTTGACATTTCACTGTAGTTGAATTTACTGGTATAAGAATGTTAATCCTGACTCGAGTGTTTTGCGTTATGCTCGGGCCAGACTGAGTGTCACATCTTTTGAGACCCACCTTTGGAATTTGGAGCTTTGCTTGAAGATCTGCCTTTATCTATTCTACTTCCAATTATTTCCAGCTGTTTATGTTCAGTCTTGTTAGTTACTTTTGTATTTGAGACTACTCTGTATTTGGATATCTATAGTATTTTGTTTTAAACTCTGATGCTTATATAGTTGCTTCATGAACTGCTATTTATCTATTCCACTGCTTATTGTTATATAAGTCTGTGTCTGTGATTCTGTGATTGATTTTATTTACTGTATATGTTAAGTTTTGCCAAATATAAATTAACAATCTGTTGTTTTGAGCAATTCAAGTCTAACATGAGTGGATGATTGTCAATTTGAACGGTCCGAAATGCCAGGTCGTTACAGTTGGTATCAGAGCTCTGGTTTAGGCAAAACTTAACATATGGAGTAAAAAAAATTAATTACAGAATCATCTTCGTTCGAGCTTGAAATTTGTTCGTTAGGGTCCTTCTGGATTATGTTTTCTTTCGAATTTTGGAACTTTCCTCTTAGTTCTGAAATCCATTCTTGTCCTTTCCTATTCGTGTTCTTTGATATTGGAGCATCCCATAGCTCTATTTCTGTTGATCTCTGCAACTCCATACTTATGTGTGACTAATCCCATCGGCGGTCCCGCCAACCTTAGTAGGATTTGTAAAGGGGTGGAACTCATTTACAACAAGTGTCGATCCACCGAAGATTTGTACGTCCTTGGTTTCAATGTTGTTATTTCTTGCAAAGCCCGAACCGTTTCTCTAGTAGACTACCCGAGTAATTCTCTTGGGATCGAATGTCGATTGCCTCAGGGTTTTTCAGGTAGCTTTATCTTTTCGCTTGAATCTCAGCCTAGTGATCTTGACTCTACACCGACAGTTAGGGATTATCCCGATGTTTGGTAAAGTCACTTCCCTTACTCCCAAGCCGTAAATTGAATTTCGTATCGATCTTATTCCTGGAATTCGACCAGTCGTCTTACTCCCAAACGAATGGTTTCTATGAATGGTTAGTCATGCCTTTGGATTAACCGATGCTCCTGCCTTCTTCGTCGATCTTGTGAATCATGTTTTCCGCGATGTTTCCAACTAATTTGACCTGGTTTTTGTTGATAATATTTTCTAAGTCTCGGTTGACCCGGTAAAGGTCGCCGCGGTTTATATAAGTCTATCCATCTTTCCTCTTCTTGATTTAATTACCTTATCTTCCTTTCGAGCCTATTTTCTTAGTTAGAATTCTCTTTGATTAGGGACCCTCTAAATTTGAATCTCTATCCTTGTTCTATAATCCATTCTTGAATCATCGTGTGAGGGAGTGTATTTGTAATTAAAATAAAAATGTTTTATATTGTGTTGTCTGAGTTGTTAAGTTTGATTTTGGGTTTCAATCGATCCGTCTAGCCAACGTTATCGATGGGAATTTCAAAACACTTGAACAGAGCAAACTGACACAATATTGTTTTCAAATTTGGTAAATGAAATAAATTTTGTATGATTATATTTTATATATATATATAAGTATGATTTTCTAAAATTTTATAGTTAAATGAATTGGTTGTTTGAAGTGATAATACTAGATTATCATTTATTATTTGGTCAACATCCCTAAAACCATTGACTATTATTGTATATAAAAAGATGAAATGTATAAACATGGTCTATAAATATGATTTGCAAAATGAAATGAATTTAAATTAAAGATTTGAGAATTTAATTTTCGGTACTATAAAAAAAATTTGGTTTTTATAGTTTTGGAATATATTATTTGAAAGTATTTTCGCATGAAAATTGTTTTCAAAGTATTTTAAAATAAGAAAATCAATACTCTCCTCTTTTGTTGCTGGAAATAATTTTGGTGATGACTGCAGCATCATCGACATTCATTTTTGAGTCTCAAAGTGGAGAGACCGCTTAGTAGCTTGGCTGCACTTTTGTTTTGAAGATGGATTTGATTGGAATTTCTTGAGTATGATTTGATTTATAAAATATATATGTATATGTATATATTTATTTCAAAATGGTGGGAAGTGAAACCGGAAATTTAATTCTTAAATTCTGTGTTAAGTTAGGGTTTTTAATTATTGAAATGAATCAAAAATTTTGAAATATTTGAAGTGTTTAAAATTTAAATTGAAATTTAAAACACCTTGAAACAGTTGAAATAGGATAAAATTTATTTGTATAATACTTAATTTCTTTCTAATACAGATAACTTACCTAAAATATTCAAAAAAGTTAAAATGTTAAGGTGAGTATATAATTAAGGGTTATACAAGAGAAAACTTAAGTAATAAATTGTTCAAACTAAAATCTTGCTTAATAAAAATGTTGTATATAAAAGGTAAATTTTTACAGTGTTCAATTATATTCAAAAACATAATTAAAACTTACCTGGAAGAGTTTTGAATGTAATTGAATAATATACAATAATAAATAAGACGTCCAAATGAATTTTGTTAGGGAATTTAAAAAAAAAGGTGATTATAATAAATGTTATACACTTAACCTATATTGCAAGATATGTCAGTGAAATAAATTGAATAATAAAAGTGAAATGCTATCTAAATAAATAAATATGAACTTAAGAATAGTTGAAGTTGAATGTTGTGGTGGAATTAACTATAGTTGATCAAATAGATTTAATAAATGAGTTAAATAAGAAAAATTTTGTTGTGAAAATTTGGTAATAAATGTTAATAAATTTAAAACAAATCAATTGAATGAAAATACGTTAATTTGAAATCAACCAAATGTGAATACACTGAATATTTATAGAGTGAATAAAATGAATTGAAACCAAATTAGTAATGTATAATCAATTTAAAAACTAATGAAATTTATATGGTTTTGGATTAATTATTGTATCTGGTTCTTTGTATTTCGAATCTATCTTTCCTTTCTGTTGCTTCTATTCTCCTATCTCATTCCTTTTCGGGGACGAAAAGTTTTGAGTGGAGAAGAGTGTAACGACCCGTAAATTTTAACGGTTTTATAACGTAATTAACTGAAATTTTGCTTGAAATTAAATAATTAAATTTAGCAATGAAAATTTGATATTTGGTATGCATCTATTGAAACATAACACATGGCACAATTTCATCTGGAAATATGAAAGTTTATTATGTTGTGTAATTTTCAATTTCAATTTAAAATCAGTTAATTTGATGAAAATAAAATGTTTCGAAATCTGAATATTTTTATATAATAAAAATGTAGATCATTTTCTGAGTGAGACGTTATATTTTGTTTCGTAGAATTTGGACTGTAATAGTCCCGTTTGTCTTAGTTTCGGCATTTTAGCACCATTTTCGCCACCGAAAATCGACTTTTGATAATAAGGTCATATCGCTGATATTTGTGTACCATTTTGTTCGTCTCATCGCGCTGATCTCCGCAGTATATTATTTGTGCATGTCGGCGTCCGGTACGCGACGAAATCTGCGAAACAATTAACCGTATCGTTTTCGCATTTGAGTCTTTTGGGCTTTCTGTGACCTTTCGTTCGTCCATTTGTAAAGCTAACAGCCACTAGCTTTAATTATTTCCTGAATTTAATTCGTGACTTTTCTATTCCCTATATCCAATATTGTATGCTGGTCAATATGATGGTTCGTTTTCTTACTTTCTCTATATGATGGTTCGTTTTCTTTCTCTCTCTGGTTTCATTTGGAAATAAAATAATATAAGTTTATATTTATAAAAGCCTGTTCACTTTCTCTGCAAACCTTATGTTCGTTCCCCTCCCTACCTCTCTTTCATTCTGAAGAAAATATTAATATATATATGAAGTTTTATATAGAAGTTTATATAATAGAGAAAACTGCTCTCGTTCTTTGATGCTCCTCACCGTCCTCCATCGTTTCGAAATTCATCACGCTCGTAGCCCCTTTGTGTTGCCATGACTTTTATCCACCGCCTACCACTAAATGTCGTGCAGAGCCAGACCATTGCCGACAACCCCACGAGGCCTGCAGTCCTCTCCACGTGAGCCAACCCACGTCCAAACCCGTTTCCCCCTCCAGATCTGACGCCCACCTCAATCGAACAGCCCTCCCCATCTAGTCACCTTCGTTTACTTGGCCTGCCACCGCCAGAAAATCCACCACCATACGCCATACTCCATAACCCATCACCACTCGCGGCCACAAGCTGCAGCACCTGACACCTTCTCTCCCCTCTCTTGCCGAACCCATCAACCATCGAGCCACCCGAGCTTCACCCGCCATGCAAGCTTCTCCTCTACAATAGCTAAACCTCCCATTACAGCCACCAAACCCAGCCTCACTTCCACCCATGCCCCTCTCTCTATCAGTTGCATGTTTTTCTCTCGAAGTAAATTATATGAAGTTGTATATATATATCGTTTGTTTGTTTATATGAAAGGTTCTAAATATAATACTATATCTATAGCTTGTATATTAGGTTCTGAAGCATAATCTGTTCATTACTTTTTTTACAATTTTCTAGAGCCTGCTTCACGTCTTCCTCAAAAAAAATTCAAAAGCTTATTGCATACGTATATATATTGGTTTCTTCAATCAATATTATCTATATATAATGTTTAAAGAACTTATTAAAAATTTATGTTAATGTTTTGAAGTAAAATTTTGTAACAATTTATATGTATATATATAATATGTTAAATATGTTAGATATTTATTTGAATTTATGTTATTATTTTAAAAAAGGTTTTGTAATAATTAGATATTATGTATTTATATTATGATAAAATATTTATTTAAGGATTTGAAACGAAAATATATGTACTTTAATAAATATTTATTTTCAATATAATATGAAGATGTTTTATGTTAATACGTGTTTAATAAATATAAATATAAATTTTATTTTTGATATGTGCTGCTAATTAAATATTGATAATATGATATATATTTTCCATTTATATCCAACTAATTTTGATTTTGAATTCATCGATTCGGGTCCGTCGTGCTTTGTTTTTGGTTCCGCCGCTGTCCAAAATTGATCGCAGCAGTTAGTTGCTTTGATTTGTTGCTTATCCTTGTGCTTGTCCTGTTCCCTCTAACCTCGAAAGGCGAGTCATCACTCACGATTAACATTCTTATATTTAGTAAATTTAATTCACATGAAATGACGATTAAAATTTGCTATTAAATTTGAATTGTTAAGTTATTTAATTGTTAAATCTGATATGCCATTATCTGAAATTGTTCACCTATGAGATATGACACCATAACCCTGTTGTATATTTTATATTTAAATCTGTTGCTGATGATATCTGCCTGTTGTTGATCTGTTATATTTTTATCATTTTTGTTCTCACTCTGCAAGTTCCCTGTGAGTCGAGAATTCCCTATGGGTTGAAATGATACATACCCGAACAATCTTGTAAATTAAGGAAAAATCGTTATGGGTTGAAATGATAAACCCAAGCGATTTTTATTGATTTTGAAATTTTGGGATTGCGGGTTGAAATGGTATACACCCGTAGATAATAAATTATTGCGGATTGAAATGATAAATATCTGTATCACTTGACCATAGGATAGAAAATTATATACAGACACCGTTGGTCTATTTTAGAAAAAATGATTGCCGAAGTTTGAAAGGAAATATATGGATTTTATTAAATATTGATTTTTAAATTATAATATAAAGAATTTATTTTAATATATGTGTAAAATTTAGATTTTAAAATTTTATGTTTTGGAAATCTTAAATTTATAAGTTAGTTTTGAAAATATAAATTTTAAGATTTTTTCTTATAACTTTATTATTTTATATATATATATAATAAGATTTAATTTAATAAAATTTAATTTAATTAATCTATACATTATTTTTAAGTATTTATATAAGAAAAAAAAGAATTGAAACTTATTGAATTTGAGATTTTAAAGATAGGATTTTATAACTTGATTTTGATAAAAGGTGACGAAATGAATATTTTCAAATTTAAAATAATTTAAAATTTTAATATTTAGTTTGACTTAAAGGTGTAATTGGAGATTTTATTTAATTTTTATTAAAATGATTAAGTGAATAATTTAAAATTTGAATAAAATTAAAGTTAAATGTTGAAATATAAATGAAACTTATATTGAAAATGTTTGAATATTTAACTTTGAATCTTATTGGACTTGAAATGATAGTTCAAACCTGAATTTGAAATCGATAAAAATTGAAATGGTGTATTGAGATTTTGAATTGAATTTTAACCTTTTAAATTGAAAGTGTTGAACAGGGATTGATTTAAATTGAATTTTTGGAATTTAAGTTGATTTGAATCGATTTGTGGAATTGGATGAAACAATTCTAATTGGGAAACTATTTCAGTATAATCTCTTTAAATAAATATAAACTATTTTAATACATAAATTATTTTAATATATAAACTATTTTAATTTATAACTATTTTAATATATATACTATTTTCAATATCTAAACTGTTTAAGTTGGAACTGTATGATTACGGAAGCGTTATGATTTCAAAAGTGTTATGATTTCAAAAGTGTTATGATCTCGAAAGTGTTATGATTTCGAAAGTGTTATAATTTTGAAAGTGTTACGATTCTGGAAATGAATATTATTTAAAGTGAATAATGATATCGAATTGATATGGTTTTGAAATGAATATGATATTTTGATATGAAGTATGAAGTATGAACTATTTAAAATGAAATGACCATGGTGTGAAATAAGCGTTTGGTTGTTAAAGAGACCGGGATCAGATATTGTCATACTCTCTGCCAATATCGAAACCCACTTTAACAACTGTGTACGTGGTGGAAATTCCAGAAAGAAGTAGGATGGTTTGGCGATGATTCTATATGAGGTTTTAGCGCAGCCCTAACTCCCATGAGTCAGCTTGATGTGGCTAAAACATGAGCCACGCCGGGCCAAGTGAGGTCATGCCTCCTATCGGGCACATTTCTTCGATACCATTCTATTACTTTGTGATTTGATTGGGTGCACCGTTGATTTGGGAGTGTGTCTCAAGGTGGGCGGTAGTAGCTGCTATGCGTTACCACCAGTCCGGATCTACAAACGGTAGTATCCTACCTTGGGCATTGACTCGCATGCCTTGTCACATGCCTTATCGCGCCTTCTACGAGTTTGTTTTGTACCGTACCTATGGGGCGTCCTCTGGGTAAACCACCGATTTGGTGGAGCTTACGGCATTGTATAGACTACGGGAATATATAAAATGTGTTAAGGGGGATATGGGTAGCGCCTTAACGCTATTAATACCTTACTTTAGTGAAAGACATATTATAATAGCGTATATTACTACATAGTAGATAGTTCCACGGATCCTTAGAGGATGGAAATCCCAAACATCCTTTAAGTTATTTTGTATTTTAGTTGACATTTCACTTGAGTTGAATTTACTGGTATAAGAATGTTAATCCTGACTCGAGTGTTTTGTGTTTTGCTTTATGCTCGGGTCAGACTGAGTGTCACGGCTTTTGAGACTTACCTTTGGAGTTTGGAGCTTTGCTTGAAGATCTGTCTTTATCTATTCAACTTCCAGTTATTTCCAGTTGTTTATGTTCAGTCTTGTCAGTTACTTTTGTATTTGAGACTACTCTGTATTTGGATATCTGTAGTATTTTGTTTTATACTCTGATGCTTATATAGTTGCTTCATGAACTGCTATTTATCTATTCCGCTGCTTATTGTTATATAAGTCTGTGTTTGTGATTGATTTTATTTACTGTATATGCTAAGTTTTGCCAAATATAAATTAACAATCTGTTGTTTTGAGCAATTCAAGTTTGACATGAGTGGATGATTGTCGATTTGAACGGTCCGAAATTCCATGTCGTTATAGATGCACTCAATTCCTTCTCATAACAAGGCATTAAAACATCCATTAATGCATTACTTCACTTCATCGCTTATCATTCATCTACACATGCTCATCAAATTTAAAGGTATTGCTTTGGAAAATAAATTCATCATTCATTTACATAGCTTTCAGATTATATGCAGTAAATTACTTCAAAATTATTTGTATATTTCTTCATTTTTGAAATCGATATATGTGTATAAATCAGTTTGTAATTATATCACCACTTCATGGAAATTCTTGTATAAATTCAAAATATGATTTTAAAAATAAAATTTACACTTTAAATAATTTTTATAAATATTTTCAGAAGTGAAGCAATGGTCAAAATCAATTTTGGAAAACCAAAAAATCAAATCACTTTGGCCTTATTGCTTGTGTTGGAACTAGGCCAGCCCACAGTGAAAGAATTGGGTGAATCTCAAACTTTTTACCATTTTGGGTCTTTATTGAGCCGATGAAGTCTAATTCATTCAAAACATTTTGAAATTTCTTTGAAATAAAATCACTATTTTATTCAAAATTTATAATATAGTTTCATTGTAACATTATGTTATTATTATATTATAAATATTTATGTATCATATACACATATATGTGTGTGCGCGCGCATATGCAACTTATCAATCCGTGTAAGGTTTCACATGCCCATATATAAGTGTTGGGATTTACACCGCAACGGATATTTTAGCCCCTGTAGTAATCTATGCGCTGTCTAAATGAATATATCTATATGCGTAAAATAACATATATGTGTGTATGTGAGATAGGATCCGCAGCCCTCCTTATTTAGCACCGTCACATAGCCCTCTGATTTCAACTACAAGTTTATAATTAAATAATTGGCATTTCTCTCTCCTATCTCATGGGCATATTATTAAATATAAACATGTGATTGAAATAAGGGGGCTTGGTGATTGTGCTAAATAAAAGGGGCTAGGGATCCTATAAAAAGGCACACACATAAAATTTAACCATATTTGTGTATTTATGTGGAAATAATAATTACAATAATTTATATAAATTATTTAAAATATATTTGTACAAATATTTATTTATATTAAATTACAAAATCATTAATAATTAATATGAAATAATTTAATAATAATACTTTTGCCGCTGCAAAACTGAAATTATAATCGAGAAAAATAATCATTTTTAAGTATAATTATTTATAAATATACAAAAACTTATTTAAATACATAAATATACATAATATACATCAATATATAAATAATAAATTTTATAAAATTAGTGCAAGCCTACAAGAAGCTCATGGCATTAGGAAAAATTAAAACTTTTTTAACTTATAAAATAATTTTAAACAAACAATTAAAATTAATTTAAAAATTAATTTAAATTTATAAATAAAAATATTTGTAAAATTAGTGCAAGCATACTTCAAACTCTCGGCATCAAGAAAAATATAATCCTTTTTTGTGTTTAAAATTAAATTTAAATAAACAATTATAAAATAAAATTAGAAACTGATTTAAATAATTTTTTAAATTATTTAAAAATCATTTTCGAAATTTGAAACTTATGTAATATTATTATATAAAATTTCATACTTAATTTCGTGTTATTATATATTTATATAATTGATTTGTAGTTAAATAAATAGTTATATTAATATTTCAATATATATAATATATATATATATATATGTGTGTGTGTGTGTGTGTATTAATAAATTTTTCTGTGCTGCTGAATTATTATTATTTAAAAACAAAATTTTATAAATTTTAAAATGTTTATTATATGATTTTAAACTTTTGAATATAATTAATTAACTAATTAAATCATATATAATTTTATTTAATTTTAAAAAAATGTTTTTTTATCATTTGGCCATGAGCTTTAACACCAACAAGCAAACAAATTTATTTTTTATAATCATATATATAAATGCACCAATAAATATTCGGCCATTTAATATGCGACATAGCATCAATATCCTAGATTCGTTATCTATCGATCTAAACATCATATAATATTAATTTATCTTTGTAAATTAGAGACATAACTTCAACACGGCCTATTGATTACATGTTGAAACGATAATACGAGCTCTTTTTAATCGTGTTCCAATCTAGAAGGTGCTAGCTCCGAATTGTTGACCATCAACTATCAACTAATTTTTAATTTATTTGATTTTGAGCTTGAAAAATGGAGGAGATGGGATAAATTTTGGCCAGCAATAGAGAGGGTGTAGGCTTCCAAAATGTTAGAAGAATGAGAGTTATGATCTATTTATAAAGGAGAGAGTAGAGAGAAAAAGTAGGATCAAGTTCTATTTTTTTCTCTTGCCCATTCTCTACCTCTTATCCTATCAAAACTCAACCCAGTCTCCCACTTCATAGCCACCCTCTACCTGGTCTAACCGTAGCCAAATTCCCCTTTCCCATATGGGCTTCAAACCCATTTCGAGCCCGAACAATTTTTATCACATTTAAATCCAGTTTAATCGCGTATCAATATTGTGTATCGATTAATATATTTATAACTATTATAAACATATTTAATATTGTCAAACACATGAAATAAAAATTTTATAATTAATATTTCATAAATATTAATTAATTTTAATAAATTTTTAACAATTACAGATTAATTAAATTATTTAGTCAAATGAGTATTCAACATTTCGGTTGTGACTCTTTAGGTATAAATTTAGTCAGCGATTAATATCAAACTACTTGAATATTAATGTTTGCATGTCACTTAGAAGATGGTATGACATTTTGGCGAAATTCATCGCTTAACTGGTTTTGGAAATATCCAATTTTACTTTGTTAAGCGTTTCTTGATTATGATAATTATTTACACGAATTCTCTTTATCAAAACTATATCACTTTGGACTTATGAAATTTAGTAATGGTCAAAATTCCAATATCATCCATTTTCAACTTTATAGTCTAAACACGAAGTCATTGGTTCAATAATAATAATTATCGTTAATCGAAATGCTCTAGCCAGAGATTTTGACTTTAAGTTGACTTCAGTTGACCGTGAGACCAACCTCATATAACTGTGGAGACGAATTCTCTCTTGAATAGTATTTCACTTCTAATGCTTCCACTCGACCCAACTATAGTTGTTCGATGGACGGCGTGCCATGATTTAACTATAACCAAAACGGAGCTTCCATATAGAAGATCAACAGTATTATCAAGTCAAGAGAACTGTGTAATTTTGTTACATCGATATTTTCTGTTTGGAGTGTAACAACCCGAAAATTTTAACGGTTTTTATAACGTTATTAAATGAAATTTTGCTTGAAATTTAATAATTAGATTTAGCAATGAAAAATTTGGTATTTGGTATGCGTCTATTCAAACATAACAAATGGCAGATTTTCGTTGATAAATATTGAAGTTAGTTTTGTTGTGTAATTTCAATTTCAACTTAAATCGGTTAATATTTGATGGAAATAAAATATTTACGAAATCTGAATATTTTTGCATAATAAAAATGTAAACCAATTTCTGAGTGAAATGTCATATTTCGTTTCGTCAAATTTGGACTTCTCTAGGTCTGTTTACCTTATTTTCGCCGTTTTAGCAGCATATTTGGCAGCGAATATCGAGTTTTGATAGGATGGTCATATCACTCATATCTATGTGCAGTTCTGTTCGTCTCGTTGTGCTGATCTTCGTAGTATATTCATTTGTGTATTTCGACGTCCGATGCACGGCGAAATCTGCGAAACTGTTAGCAGTATCGATACCCGTTTTGAGCCTTTTTGGTTTCCATATGGCCATTCGTTTACCCATCAGTTGAAATGAATAGCCTATCGCTTTTAATATTTCCAAAATTCTTCCTGACTTTGTATTTTCCACTACTTCAGCATATTTATTTGGTTAGTTCCTTCACGTTCAATCTCTTTTCATTTCTGTTCTCCTTGGACAAAAAAATAAAATATATAAACGTTTGCATTCTTATATTTGATAACCTGACCATATTCTTGTACCGTGGGACCCTTCATTCGCTATGCTTTGCTTTATAAAAATATGTATATATATATAAGGTTGTTGATGTATTTGACTGTTCATTGTTTTGAAATTAACATAACCGTTCAAATTTGCTTTAATAACTGTTCATTTTCATTTGCTTTAATAACTTCAGATTTTTTTCCATTTCATTTCTTTTCAAATGCAAAGCTTCTTGTGTTCAGGGCTGCAAGCTAACATTTACTTCGCCCATTGTTTGAAAGGAAAAAATATATAATATATAATAAATTTTCGTATATGGTTGTTGCATGGGAACTCTTCCTTCGCTTGTGCTTTGATTCAAATCCCAACTTCCCTTCACATGCGACTTTCTCCACCAACCATCAGCCTACCCGCTCCTCCCCTCTCGCCATCAAGCCCGCCTCATCATAGCGCCATCACCCTTAGCACGCAACCTTTCACCTACCGCCACCATTTCCATGCAGCATCCATCTCCACGTAACCCCCTTCAATTGCCGCAAGCCTTCCCAACACCATAACAGCCATGACCCGATCAACCATTTGTCGACCATTTCCTCCGGCACACCAACTTTTTCCGAACATTCCACCACCAGTTGAACCTCTGATAGCCCACAAACCCGACATCACCCCTCCATGACAGCCAGCAACCATCCCAGCCTCTCCGACTGTTCTCCCTCCGCATTTTCCCTCTGCATCGCCACACGGCCAACCACCTGAGCTCGCTCCTCCGAACGCGGCAGCCACGCATCACCCATTCCTCCTCAACCTTCGACCTGCCTGCACATAGCCAGCCGAGAGCAGCCCGCGTATATGCATGCTTACGTGTATATGTATAGGATATTTTGAAGGTAAAATATTTGTTATTATATTGTTTTATATTGTATATATAAAAAAATATAAAGTCGTTCATGTGGTGTAGGTTATACTAGTTGGATATCAGATTTGTATTTATAATACATAGGTTATATATATATATATTGATTAAAGAATTTGTTTAAAATTTATGTTAATATATATATATATATTTATAGGATTAAACAGTGAAATCTTTGTGCTTCATATATTATAAAGCTACATGCCTACGTACTTCAATGTACATGCATATGCTTTATAAGAGTTGTATATAATCTGTTGTTTATATTTATGAGACCATACAAAACTTGTTTGTTTATATATATGAGTTTCTATAAGTTTATATATGATCTGTGGTGTCATATATGTATTACAATAAAGTAAATTTGTATTGTTTCTATAATAAATATTGACTTTAAATTATAATAGGTATGTAAGTTTATAAATATAAATATATTTATATATTTGTTTATATATACAAGTATATGAGTTTGGTTTCCAAAAGAAAATTATATATAGAGTGGTTTTATTTTATATGTGTTTGAATTTAATGTTGATTTGAAAATATTTGTTTTAAATTGATTTTTGAAACAAATATATATATATATATAACATATATTTCGTTTCATCGATCTCTAGTCCATCTGAACTTACCTTCTCAATATCAAATTTATCGCAGCAATTCCTAGCTTGTCGTTGTCCCGCTAGTCGTATCTGTATCTGTATCCATATGCGTGTTTGTGTCATCTTCTTGTTTCTCTAGCCTCGGAAGGTGAGTGATCACTCATGATTAACATTCTTATATTTAGTGAAATTTAATTCACATGAAATGACGATTGAAATATGCTGTTAAATTTTAATTATTAAGTTTTTAAATTGTTAAATATGATATGTCATTATCTGAAATTGTTTACCTATGATCTATGACACCATAACCTATTGTATATATTATATTTAAATTGTTACTGATGATATAAGCCTGTTGTTGATATGTTATTATCATATTTGTTCTCACTCTGCAAGTTCCCTGTTAGTTTAGAATTCACTATGGGTTGAAATGATACATACCCGAACGATCTTGTAGATTAAGGGAAAATCGTTATGGGTTGAAATGGTAAACCCAAGCGATTTTCATTGAATTCAAATTTTGAGATTGCAGGTTGAAATGATATATACCCGTAAATATTTAATTTGTGGATTGAAATGATAAATATCTGTATCACTTGTCCATAGGATAGAAAATTATATACGGACACCGTTGGTCTATATTTTGAAATGATTTTCAAAGTTTGAAAAGAAACATATGGGTTTTAATAAATATTGATTTTTTTAATATACAATATAAATGCTATTTTTATATGTGTATAAAATTTAGATTTTAAAATAATATGTTTTGGAAATATTAATTTATAGGTTAGTCTTGAAAAATAGAAATTTTAAGATTTTTCTTATAATTTTATTATTTTAATATATATATAATAAGATTTAATACAAAATACATTTAATAATAAGATTTAATTTAATAAAATTTAATTTAATTGGTTTATAATATGTTTAAGTATTATTTAAAATTTATATTAGTATGTTAAAAATAGATGTTTTATAACTTTAATAATAAAGGTTGGAAAGATAAATTAATGTTGACTTGGAATTTAAGTTGGTTAATAATTGAATTTAAATAAGAATTGATTTGAGCTATCGATTTGGAGATTTTTAAAGATACGATTTATAACTTGATTTGATAAAAAAGTGATTAAATGAATATTCTCGATAAAAAAAAAATTGAGACTGAATATTTAATATTGATTTAAATGTATAAATTGAGATTCTATTTTAACTGTTATTACAATCATTAAGTGAATATTTTCCAATTTGAACAAAATTAAAGTTAAATGTTGAAATCTAAATGAAACTTATATTGAAATGTTTGGATATTTAAACTGTGAATCTTATTGGAATTGAAGGGATAGTTCAAACCCGGATTTGAAATCGATATAAATTAAAATAGTTTAATGAGAATTTGAATTGATTGTGAAATTTGAAGAAACAATTCTAATTGTAAATTACTTTTGATATATAAATTATTTTAACATATATACACCATTTTTAATATATAACTATTTTAATTTATAACTAATATATATAAACTATTTTCAATATTTAAACTGTTTCGGTTGGAAAGTGTTATGATTTCGAAAGTGCTATGATTTCGAAAGTGCTATGATTTTGGAAGTGTTATGATTTTTGAAATGAATATGATATTTTGATATAAAGTATGAATTATTTGAAATGAAATGACCATGGTGTGAAATAAGCGTTTGGTTATTAAAGAGACCGGGATTAGATATTGTCATACTCTCTATCAATACTGAAAACCACTTTAACAACTGTGCACGTGGTGGAGATTCCAGAACGAAGTAGGATGGTTAGGCGACGATTCTGTATGAGGTATTAACGTAACCCTGACTCCCTCGAGTCAGCTTGATGTGGCTAAAACAGGAGCCACGCCGGGCTAAGTGAGGTCATTCCTCCTATCGGACACATTTCTTCGATACCATTCTATTACTTTGTGATTTGATTGGGTGCACCTTTGATTTGGGAGTGTGTCTCGAGGTGGGTGGTAGTAGCTGCTATGCTTTACCACTAGTCCGGATATGCAAATGATATATCTACCCGGGGCATTGCCTCGTGTGCCTTGTCGCATGCCTTACGCGCCTTCTACGAGTTTGGTTTGTGTCGTACCTATGGAGTGCTCACCAATAGCCCACATACAGGTGGAGTTGACAGTATCTGTATAGACTACGACATTATATAAAATGTGTTAAGGGGGATATAGGTAACGCCTTAACGTTATTTTAATACTTTACTTTACTGATAGACATATTATAATAGCGTATATTACTACATAGTAGATAGTTCCACGGATCCTTAGAGGATGGAAATCCCAAACATCCTTTAAGTTACTTGTATTTCAGTTGACATTTCACTTGAGTTAAATTTACTGTTATAAGAATGTTAATCCTGACTCGAGTGTTTTGTGTTTTGCTTTATGCTCGGGGCAGGCTGAGTGTCACAACATTTGAGACTCACCTTTGGAGCTTGGAGTTTTGCTTGAAGATATATCTCTATCTATTCAGATTCTCATTTTGTTCCAGTTGTTTTATTCAGACTTATCACTGACTTTTGTATTGACACTCATATGTATTTGATATCTCTGTTGTATTTTGTTTCAAACTCTGTTGTTTTATATAGTAGCTTCATGAAATACAATTTATCTATTCTGCTGCTTATTGTTGTATTACTCTGTGTCCGTCATTGATTTATTTACCGTATATGCTGAGTTTTGCCAATTATAAATTAACAATCTGTTGTTTTGAGCAGTTCAAGTCCGACATGTGTGGATGCGAATCGTTCGAAATACCAGGTCGTTACAAGTGGTATCAGAGCTCTGGTTTAGGCAAAACTTAGCATATGCAGTAAAAATTAATTACAGAATCACCTTCGTTCGAGCCTGAATTTCTCCTCTTTGATTCGGATTTCCTTTGAATTTTGGAACTTTCCCATTCGTTCTGAAAATTCATTCTTGTCTTTTCCTGTTCGTGCCCTTCTTAATTTAGGAGCATCCTATAGCTCCACTTCGGTTGATCTCTATAATGAATTTGAGAACATCTTGCCACCTCAATTGGCAATTTCATTCTTTTGTGTGACTAATCCATCGGCAGTCCCACCAATCTGGTGTGATTTGTAAAGGGGGTGAAACTCCTTTAGAACAAGCATCGATTCACCGGAGATCTCTACGTCCTCGGTCATGGTGCTATTATCTCTTGCCAAGCTCGAACCGTTTCTCTTGTCGATCACCAAGGTAATTCTTTTGTGATCGAATGTAGATTTCATCGGGATTTTGCAGGCAGTTTATCATTTCGCTTGATGTTCAGCCTTAAGATCTTGACTTTCTCCGCTAGTCAGGGATTATCCTTATTGTTTTGGTAAAGTCACTTCTCTTCCCTTCAAGCAGGAAATTGAATATCCACATCGATCTTATTCCTGGAGTCTCGGCTGACCGGTAAAGGTCGCCGTGATTTAATATAGGTCCATCCATCTTTTCTCTTTTGTAATTCAATTATCTTATCTTCCTTTGAGCCTATCTTCATAATTAGAATTCTTTGTGACTAGAGTCTCTCTAAATTTGAATATCTATCCTTGTTTAAAAATTCATTCCTGAATCATCGTGTAACGACCCGCTATTTTGTACCATTCGCATCCGCACATGTCAGACTTGAATTGTTCAAAAAACAAATTGTTAATTTTATATTTGGCAAAACTCAGCATATACAGTAAATAAATCAATCATAGAATCACAGACACAGAATTATATAACAATAAGTAGCGGAAAAGATAAACAGTAGTTCATGAAGCTACTATACAAACAACAGAGTTTGAAATAAAATACAACAGAATATCTCAAGTACAAATGAAGTCTCGAATACAAACAGATGACTTCTCTGAATAAATCAACTGGAAAAGCTGAATAGATAAGACAGATATTCAAGCAAAGCTCCAATCTCCAAAGGTGAGTCTCAAATGCTGTGACACTCAGTCTGACCCGAGCGTAAAGAAAAACACAAAACACTCGAGTCGGGATTAATATTATTATATTAATAAATTCAACTCAAGTGAAATGTCAACTGAAATACAAGTAACTTAAAGGATGTTTGGGATTTCCATCCTCTAAGGATCCGTGGAACTATCTACTATGTAGTAATATACACTATTATAATATGTCTATAGTAAAGTAAACTATTAAAATAGTGTTAAGGCGTTACCCATATCCCCCTTAACACATTTTTATAATGCCGTAGTCTATACAGATATCGTAAACTCCACTCGCAAGTGGGCTATCAGGGAGCACTTCATAGGTACAACACAAAAAAACTCGTAGAAGGCACGATAGGGCATGCGACAAGGCACTCGAGGCAATGCTAGGGTAGATATACCATTTGCGTATCCGGACTGGTGGTAACGCATAACAGCTACTACCGCCCACCTCGTGACACACTCCCAAATCAAAGGATGCACCCAATCAAATCACAAAAGCAATAGAATGGTATCGAAGAAATGTGTCCGATAGGAGGAATGACCTCACTTGGCCCGACGTGGCTCCTGTTTTAGCCACATCAAGCTGACTCACGGGAGTCAGGGCTACGTAAATACCATACATAATCGTCACCAAACCATCCTACTTCATTCTGGAATCTCCACCACGTACACAGTTGTTAAAGTAGTTTTCGGTATTGGTAGAGAGTCTGACAATATATGATCCCGGTCTCTTTAACAACCAAGCGTTATTATAACACCGTGGTCATTTCATTTCAAATAGTTCATGATTTATATCAAAATATTATATCATTTCAAACCATGTCAATTTGGTATCATTATACACTTTAAATCATACATTTCCAAAATCGTAACACTTTCAAAATCGTAACACTTTCGAAATCGTAACACTTTCGAAATCGTAACACTTTTGAAATCATAACATTTGGAAATCATAACACTTTGGAAATCATAGCACTTTTGAAATTATAGCATTTTGGGAATCATAACACTTTCGACTTAAACAGCTTAGATATTGAAAATAGTATATGTATATTAAAGTAGTTATATTAAAATGGTTTATATATTAAAATAGTTTATATATATTAAAATACTTTATATAACAAAAATAGTTTTTCTCCAATTTCGCAAGTCAATTCAAATCATCTTAAATCCCAAAATTCAACTTAAATTAATTTCAATTCAACCATTTCAATTTAAAGTTCAAAGATTCAAGTTTAAATATTCAAACATTTACAATATAAATTTCATTTTTATTTCAACATTTAATTCCAATTTTTATTCAAATTGGAAAATATTCACTTAATCATTTTAATAACAATTAAATAAAATCTCAATTTACAAATTTAAATCCATATTAAATATTCGGTCTCAATTCTATTTAAAATTGAGAATATTCATTAAATCACTTTTATCAAATCAAGTTATCAATCATGTCTTTCAAAATCTCAAAATCAATAATTTCAAATCAATTCCTATCTAAATTCACTTATTAACCAATTTTAAATTCCAAGCCAACATTAATTTTCTCCTCCCAAACTTTATTATTAAAGTTATAAAATCTATGTTAAATATTAATATAAGTTTAAATAAATACTTAAACATATTATATACTAATTAAATTAATTTTTTATTAAATTAAATCTTATGATTAAATTTATTTTATATTAAATTTATTTATTAAAATAGTAAAACTATAAGTAAAATCTTAAAAATTATAATTTCAAAACTAACTTATAACTTTAAAATTTCCGAAACATATAATTTTAAAAATCTAAAATTTTAACATATATAGAAATAACATTTATATATTATATTTTAAAAATCAATATTTATTAAAACATATATATTTCTTTTCAAAACCTTGGAAATCATTTTCAAAATATATAGACCTACGGTGTCTGGATATAATTCTCTATCCTATGGTCAAGTGATACAGATATTTATTATTTCAATCCGCAATTTAAATATCAATGGGTATATATCATTTCAACCCGCAATCCCAAAATCAAAGTCAACGAAAATCGCTTGGGTTTATCATTTCTACCCATAACGATTTTCCCCTATTCTACAAAATCGTTCGGGTATGTATCATTTCAACCCATAAGGAATTCTAAACTAACAGGGAACTTGTAGAGTGAGAACAAATATGATAAAATATAATATATCAATAATATGCATATATCATCAGTGATAAATTAAACAAAATATATACAACATGATATAGTGTCATATATCATAGGTGAATAATTACAGATAATAGCATATCATATATAACAGTTATATAAATAACAGTTAAATCTAGCAGCATACTTCAATTGTCGTTTCAAGTGAAATCAAATTTAATTAATATAAGAATGTTAATCGTGAGTGATTACTCAACTTTCAAGGCTAGAGAGATTCAACAATGAAAAGAGTTACGAATCCAAGCACGAATTCCAAAGCAAAGCAAGATTGGCACGAATTTGACGAATAAAGCTGATAATAAGGAATTAATGAAACAAATCAGAATCTGCTTGATATAGAATGAAACGAAATATGTTTTATATACATATATATTTCAAAATTAATTTTAACATATAAATATGAAAACCAAACTCATATCTACATATCTACAAAACCCAAAATATAAACATAGGTATAAACTTACTTACTTACTAAAAAGAAAAGAAAAGAAAAGAAATAAATATAATTTATATGTAGATCTTAAATATCACATTGTATGCATACTGACCTCTAATATAAGTACTTTAAAACATATTATACTAAAATCATACTTTTAATATATCGTTAATTTAAAGTCAGACCTTAAATATCAATATATAATAACAAGCTACCTATGTATATAAAACTTTTACAAACATTATATATATAAAACAAGATAGATATAAACTTTTATATACAACAACATGTTATGTAGTACTAATATAAACTTATATACACTTTTATGTATACTATAACTTTTATAAACTCATATATACAACATAAAACAACAAACTTATATAACTCATATATCAATATATAACTTAAGACAAACCTATTATGAACTTATATTTTCAACTAACCGATCATATGACTTCATATATAAATATATACATATATAACAGAAAGATGATAAATTTATAAACTTTCGTACATATATATATATACATTATATAGAACATTACTACTGAAACCAATATGTAAATATTGACATATATTTCAAAAATAAAATATCCATGTATAAAATAATTTAAGACAATTTGGGATAAGAGAAGGTGATAAGTTTTGACATGCAAACATATATAATATTTTTAAAATCAACTCAAGTATAATTATATATAAACTGATATATACATATAACTTACGTACATATATATATATATATATATATATATATATATATATATCTACCTTTATATATAAGAGAGGAGAAGGTAGGCGAAGGCTGTGGATTGATGGATCCGCGAGGAAGCAGGTGATGGTAGGCTGCCGTGAGGCTTAGAAGGAGGCCTGGGTTGTTCGGCCGAGGCATAGGTTGCGTGAGCAAATGAAGAGGTGGCGGTGGACGTGGGGTTTAATCGGAGAGGTAGGGTGCTAGTGTGGCGCGGCTGCATGTCGTAGGGGAGGCGAAAGGTGTTGTAGCGTGGATAAAGGGGAAGCTCGGCCTGAATGCTTGGCGTAGGCGAGATGTGCTGTTGCGCCAGCGAAAAGGGAGGGGAGAAGTGTTGTTTGGGTTTCCAAAGGAGGGAAGGAGCACGGTTTGGATCTGGGGCGTGGGTGTCTGGACGTTGGCGGTGGCTCGAGGCTGGAAGGAAGCGGCCTATGCGGTGTTTGCGAACGAGTGGAAGGCTGTGGTTGTGTTCGGCAAATTGGAAGGGCAGGCGGCCGTGGAAACAAGCAGGGAGGAGGAGATAAACTAGAAGGTGATAGCAAAATATATGAAGTTTTGCATTATAAAAGAAATGGAGTGAAAAACGAAGTTATAAAGGCAAACAAAAAATGAACCGTTGCCAAATAAATGAATACAAAACGCATACAAATTTTATACGTTTTTTATTTTCGAAACGATGGAAATAAAGAAAGAGGTTGGAAAAATGGGATATAGAGGATGGCAACAGTCAACGGCTGAATTTTAGCAAATAATAAAATTTAATGTCCATTTGTTTCAACCTATGGACCATTGAATGCACAGAGAACCCAAAAGATTTAAATACGGATCCGATACGGTCAGTTGTTTCGCGATCTTCGTCGCGTACCGAACACCGAGACACACAAATGAATATACCATGGAGATCAGCACGACGAGACGAACAAAATGGTACATAGATATGATACGGTCATTGTAACGACCCATAAAATTTTAGTGGTTTTATTTATTTAATTAATTGAATTTTTGTGAAATGTTAAATAATAAAATTTGGAAATAAAAATTTGATAATTGGAATACGTCTATTTAAACATAGCAGAGGGTAAATTTTCAGCTGATAATATGGAAGTTTATTTCATTGTGTAATTTTATTTCAATTTAAAATTAGTGAATATTTGATGGTAATAAAATGTTTTCCAAACCTGAATATTTTTATACAATAAATTTGTAAATCATCTTCTGAGTCAGACGTCATATTTCGTTTCGTCAAATTTGGAATGCTATTGCTCTGTTTATTTTATTTTCGGCGTTTTAGCAGCATTTTTGGTATCGAATGTCGACTTCTGATAGGAAGGTCATATCGCTAATATCTGTGTACCATTTTGATCATCTCTTCATGTTGATCTCTGCAGTATATTTTATGTCACATTTTGAAGTCCGATACGCGACGAATCGACGTAACGGTTCGTCGTACCGGTTCCGTATCTGGACCCTTTGGGCTTTGTTGTGTCTATTCAGTTATTCACCGGTTAAAATCAATGTGACATTTGCTTTTATTTATTCCTAGATTCGTGTGGCTTTCACTGTTCCTGACCGTTGATATTTATTGCTATCCACTCCTCCTTTCGTTTCATTTGAAATAAATTATAAAGCAAATTAATATTGGCGATATTAGCTGTCATTTCTTTTGCCTAGCCAAAACTCACACACGTCCTCTTCTTCATTCTCCCCAAACCCATATCCGCATTTTCCACTTCCATTTCTTCTTTCCCACTAGCCAACCTCACACGCAACTCAACTCCTCCCACTCGTCCCATAGCCACCCTCGGCTTCTCTTCCACCATCTCAGTCCCTCAAAACCCATACACGTCTTGCTAATCTTCCCCCTTCTTTCCTCCTCATTACACTTGACCTGCGCATGGCCTCTGTCCCACTCCTCACCATCCCTGCCTTGCCGAAGTGCACCGAACCCCACCGTGGCCTTCCTCTCCACCGCCACGATCTAGCACCGGCCAAGTTTCACCTCCACGCGCCCCATGCCAACCGGTCATCACTAGCCTAGCATCCTTCTTTCTGTTGAGGTATATATATTAGGTGGTTAGAGTTTTATATATATTGGTTTATATTATAATACGTTTAAACTTAGCTATGTTGATCTGTATATATGTCGGTTATAATATAGTCTGTTATATTTTAATAAGTATAATATGTATGTTATATGTTTAAAAATATATTAGTTGTTGTCTCATTTCATATAATAGTACTGCATATATATAAAGGTTATATATATATATAAAAGTTCTGTTAAGTTATTAGGCTTTAGGAAAGAATGTCAGAGAAGGATTTGTTGGTTATATTTAAAGTATATAATATACATATTGTTTAAAGTATAGAATACTGTTTTGATTTCTAAGGATACAATATTTATAGTACTTATATATTATTATGTAGTAGCTTTTGTTAGTGGATATATATATTAATATATAAATGCTTATATATAATGAGTATACACTATATATTAGTTTAATACATATG
This sequence comes from Allium fistulosum, assembly GCA_030737815.1. Taxonomy (NCBI): domain Eukaryota; kingdom Viridiplantae; phylum Streptophyta; class Magnoliopsida; order Asparagales; family Amaryllidaceae; genus Allium; species Allium fistulosum. The sequence goes on from CM060906.1 coordinate 48,937,082, forward strand.
TCTATGGTCTACAGTTTACCCATTAGTTAAGTATATATGTATATAAGCTTATAATAATATTGATCTGTTATATATATTTTATTATGTAAGTTCGGTACGTATATATTCATCTTTCTATATATATTGTTATTAGTAAAATTTGATGTACATGTTTACAACCTTAACATAATAATATTTAGTAATATATGAAATATAGTATACAGTTATAGTTATACTGTTGATTTCATAGTATACATGTGTATCGGTTTACAGTAATTTTTACTTTTCATTGTCAGTGTATATATATATATATTTTTGTTAGCTATATATAGAGTTACCTGTTAGTTTTATAGGTATGCATAGGTACTGTTATATATTAGTTTACACATGGCGGTCATGCGCATATTATATATATTATGTTCATGTAAAATTTAGTTTTTTGATTTTTTTTGATAAGTATGCATGGGTGCAAGTTATATAATTGTAGATATAAATCTTTTGTTCGGCTATAGTCTATATACTTGTTGGATTGTTTAAGTTTAGTTTCTATAATTGTACAGTACCGTACATTCTATTATATATATATGTTTATATTAAAGTGTGTTTATATGTATATGAGTTTGTTTATAGATAAAGCTGTTTATATAGATATATACAATGTATAAAATGTTTATAAAGTATATAAGTCTATATATTTATGTATGTGTAATACAATAATATAGCTGTGCGCATATCGAGCTGCTGCCTCCACTTTGATTTTGCAATATGAGTTTGAACAAATATTTATTTACTTTTAAAAACATTAGTTTTAAGTGTACATATATATAAATATATATTGTGTTTGTCTATATATAGTAATAAGATCTGCCTATATATATATATATATATATATAATTTTATATAAGTGATACATAAGTTGTCGTTATGTATGCGTGGTTAGATAAGCTTATGTATGGCCGTTTGGGTTTATATATGTATTACTATAAAATATGTTTATATTAATTGTTAAATTAATAGATATTGATATTTGGATTCTTTAGAAATATGTATATATATGTATTTGGATCCTATTTTATGTGTGGGTATTATTATATAAAGTGATAGTTTATATATATAGAAATAAAGCAAATTCATTTTATTTTTTTATTTTAGGGGTATATAGATATAATATTATAGTAATGTATATATTTTCAGTTTATATCAAAACTGATTTTTGATTTTTTTCATCGATCCCTCTATCACCTTTGTCTATCAAATTCATACTAATCTAGCTTTGCTTTGGGAAGTCGTGCTTGCAATTCGTAACTCAATTTCATTGTCTATCCTCGCTAGCCTCGAAAGGTGAGCAATCACTCACGATTAACGTTCTTATATTTATTAAATTTGATTTCAATTGGAACGACAATTGAAATATGCTGTTGTTGGTTATTTACATTGCTATATATATATGATGTTATCAGTATCTGTTCACCTGTGACATCTGACACCATTACCTATTATTTATATTGATGATATATGCTTGTTGCTGGTTATTACGTTATATTATCATATCTGTTATCACTCTGCAAGTTCCCTGTTAGTATAGAATTCCCAATGGGTTGAAATGATACATATCTGAACGATCTGTAGGATAGGAGGAAATCGTTATGGGTTGAAATGATAAACCCAAGCGATTTTCATTGAATTGAATTTTGGGATTGCGGGTTGAAAAGATATATACCCGTATATATTAAAATTGCAGATTTAAATGATAAATATCTGTATCACTTGACCATAGGATAGAAAATTATATATAGGCACCTTGGGTCTATATATATATATATATTGAAAAATGATTTCCAAGGCTTTGAAAAGAAATATATGTGATTTTTATAAATATTGATTTTAAGATATTATATCATTAGTATAGATTTGATGATAATTTTAAATAAATTGAGTTGGACAAAGAAATGGAGATTTATGTGAAATTTATTTTAATTTTTCGTAAATAAAACCGATTTGAAACTTATTAAATTTGAGATCTTATAGATATGATTTATAACTTGATTTTTGATTTAAAGTGAAGAAATGAATATTTCAAGTAAATAAATTGAAGGGAATATTTAGTTTATATAAATTGTAATTTAAAGTTTTATTTAAATAATATTGAATCGACTAAGTGAATTTTTCAATATAAAATAATTAATGGTAAATTTGAATTTGAAATATAAATGAAATTAAGCTTTGAAATCTATTGAAATTGAAATTGTTTAAATTGTGGTTTATATATGTATTCTGATGCAGCAGCGGAATAACAAAATGATGATTCTGTGAAAGTAGCAATCGATGGAATGAAAGATACTGAATGGCCCAAATTCGTTGATCCGAAGATACCGAATTCTAGCTATCTTCGTCACGTTGATCGCGCACGATACCGTGAAAGAAGATCTGCAATTCTTCAGACGTTGATCAAGCGCACTTGATACCGTGAATTGGCTTCTACGATCGTTGATCCGAGCGCACTCGAATGCCGAAAGAGGAGATAGGAGATTACACTCAACTACCAATTTAATGAAAGCACAAAGCTATCAAACAAAAGTTTTTATTCAAATCAACTAAACTATTACAAATGACACTACCCCGCTATTTATAGAAAATACAACTCAACACGACTCAAAATATTACAACACTTAGGCCGGCACCGACCTAACATATTTACAGCACAACACATACGAGTTAAAAGCCTAACGACTTAAGTATACAACCCACACGACATGAGCTTCAGTAACATAAGAAGAATCAGCTTCCGGACCATCTTGTGCGACCTATAGAATGAGCGATCCAAGGAACTGAGCGAACCAGGCTCAAACGACCTAAGATTGATGTGGTTTAAGCCCTTGAGCGACCTATAGGATGAGCGATCCAAGGAACTGAGCGACTTAGGCTTGAGCGACTTAACATGAAGCGGTATTGGTGAGCGACCTAGTATAGGTCGTAGCTCGCTCGTACGTGCTGAGCGACCTAATGTTTCTCGCATATGTGAACGACCTAGCATAGGTCGTAGTCTTTTAGGTCGTGACTTTTTAGATCGCAGCTTGCAGTTAGGATTAGGTCGTAATTCATGAGGTTGTGACTCGTTAGGTCGTTGGCGACCTACTCTCGAGCGACCTAAGGCCTCGCGACCTAAGGACACACTTTCTTCACGCGACCTAACTAGGTCGTAGGTCGTTGAAGTTTGGTCGTGGCGACCTAACGGCTCGTTTCTACTGCATAGCCTTGGTACCTCGTTAGGTCGTTCCATATAGGTCGTTCGCGACCTAAACTGCTGCGACTTACTGAACAATGCACTAAGTATTTGTTGCATCCCACCCTCCTTCTCGTTAGGTCGCTCGCGACCTAAGCTTACGTTCATTTGTACTTGCAAGCGGCCTCTTTTAGGTCGGAACTCTTTACTTTGTGTCTCGTTAGGTTGTGAATGACTCAAGAATTGGATAGGTCGCTCGCGACCTATCACTTCACCATTCTGGGCTGCATCATATTCGAAATCGATATAAATTTTAAATGGTTTTGAACTGAATTGAGGTTGGTGAATTGAGATTAAATTTAAATTAAATTTTGGGAATTCAAATTGATCTGAATCGATTTGTGAAATTTGAGGAAACTATTTTTATTTTATATAAACTATTTTAATATATAAAAATATTTTACTTTATGAATATATTTCATTTTAAACTATTTTAATATAAAACTATTTTAATATAATAATTATTTTAATATAAACTATTTTTAATTTATAACTATTTTATTATATAAACTATTTTATTATATAAACTATTTTATTTTAAAAATCTATTTTATTACATATACTATTTCCTATGACTAAACTGTTGAGTGGAAAGTGTTATGATTTCAAAGTGTTATGATTTCAATGTGTTATAATTTCCAAAGTGTTATGATTTCTAAAATGCTATGATTTCAAAAGTGTTATGATTTCGAAATGGTTATAAATTTTGAAAGTGTTACGATTCTGGAAATGAATATTATTTAAAATGAATAATGATATCGAATTTGATATGGTTTTGAAATGAATATGATATTTTGAAATGACCATGGTATTATAATAACGTTTGGTTGTTAAAGAGACCGAGATCGGATATTGTCATACTCTCTACCAATACCGAAAACCACTTTAACAACTGTGTACGTGGTGGAGATTCCAAAAATGAAGTATGATGGTTTGGCGACGATTCTATATGGTATGACGTGACCCTGACTCCCGTGAGTCAGCTTAGATATGACTAAAATTAGGAGCTATACCAGGCCAAGTGAGGTCATTCCTCCTATCGGGCATATTTCTTCGATACCATTCTATTGCTTTTGTGATTTGATTTGGCGGCCACCCTCGATTTTGATTTTGGGAGTGTGTCTGAGGTGGGCGGTAGTAGCTGTTATGCGTTACCACCAATCCGGGAGTGCAATTGGTATACCTACCCTGGCATCTCCTCGTGTGCCATGTTCATATGCCCTAGCGTGCCTTCTACGAGTTTGTTTTGTACTGTACCTATGTGATGTACTCTGGGTAAACCTCCAATTTACGGAGGAGCGTACGGCATTGTATAGACTACGAGAATATATAAAATGTGTTAAGGGGGATATGGGTAACGCCTTAACGCTATTTTAATATTTCTACTTTACTATAGAAATATTATAATAGCGTATATTACTACATAGCAGATAGTTCCACGGATCCTTAGAGGATGGAGATCCCAACTATCCTTTAAGTTACTTGTATTTCATTTGATATTTCACTTGAGTTGGATTTATTGATATAAGAATGTTAATCCTAACTCGAGTGTTTTGTGTTTTGCTTTACGCTCGGGTCAGACTGAGTGATACAGCACTTGAGACTCACCTTTGGAGTTAGAGCTTCACTTGGAGATCCAACTATCTATCCAGCTTGTAGTTATTCAGTTGATTTCAGTGTTGCATTCTGATCTTGAATTTGACTATTGTATTTGAGATATTATGTTGTATTTATTTCAAACTCTGATGTTTATATAGTAGCTTCATGAACTACTATTTATCTATTTCCGCTGCTTATTATTGTAATACTCTGTGTCTGTGATTGTTTTATTTACTGTATATGCTGAGTTTTGCCAAATATAAATTAACAATATGGTATTTTGAGCAATTCAAATCTGACATGTGCGGATGCGAATGGTGGAAAATACTAGGTCGTTATAATCATCCTATCAAAAGTCGATATTCGGTGCAAACGGCTACAAACCTGCCAAAAATAAGATAAACGGGACTATAGTAGTCCAAATTTGGCGAAATGAAATATGACGACTCACTCAAAAATTGATAAACATTTTTATTATATAAAAATATTCAGGTTTCAAAAACATTTTATTTACATCAATTTTTAACTGATTTATAATTTAAATAAAATTACACAATAAAATAAACTTTCATATTTCAGATGAAAATTTACCGTTTGCTATGTTTATATAGACGTATTCCAAATATCAAATTTTCATTTCCCAATTCAATTATTTAAAATTTCATAAAAATTCAGTTAATTACGTTATTAAAACCATTAAAATTTACGGGTCATTACACATCGTGTGAGGGAGTGTATTTGTTATTAATATAAAATATTTATATTGTGTTGTTTGAGTTATTAAGTTTGAATTTTGGGTTTTGATCTATTCGTCTGACCAACGATATGGATAGGAATTCCGAAACACTTGAACAGAGCAAACTGACATAGTATTGTTTTCAAAATTGGTAAATGAAATAATTTTATATGATTATAGTTTGTATATAAAGTATAATTTTCTGAAATCAGATAGTTAATGAATTGGTTGTTAGAAATGATAATACTAGATTATCATTTATTATTTTGTCAACATTTCTGAACTATTAACTATTAGTGTATGTTATAAGAAGTTGAAATTTTATAAACCTGATTTGTAAAACTGATATGTAAATGAAATAAATTTAAAATTAAGGATATGAGGATTTAATTTTTGGTATTTTCAAAAATTTGGTTTTCAAAGTTTGAAATTATATTATTTGAAATATTTTCGGATAGAAATTGCTTCCAAAGAACTTTAAAAAGAAGTAAGTCAGTACTCTCCTCTCTTGTCGCTGGAAAATAATTTTGGTGATGAGTGCATCATCATCGACATTCATCTTCGGGTTTCAAAGTAGAGAGACCACCTAGTAGCTTTGCTACATTTTTGTTTTTGAAAATGGATTTGATTTGAATTTCTTAAATATGATTTGATGTATAAATTATATATATTTTTATTTTTATTTCATAATGGTTTGAAGAAACTGGAAATTTAATTCTTAAATTCTGTGCTAAGTAATGGCTTTCAATTATTGAAATAGAGCAAAAATTTTGAATAATGGGAGTGTCTAAATTAAGAAATAAAATTTAAACAACTTAAAACAGTTGAAATGAGATAAAATTTATTTGTATAATAATCAATTGCATTTTAATATATATAACTTACCTAAATTATTCAAAAAGTTAAAATGTTAGGGTGAATATAATTGAAGGTTGTACAAGAGAAAACTTAAGTAATAAATTATTCAAACTAAAATCTTACTTAATAAAAGTGTTGTAAATAAAAGGTAAATTTGTATAGTATTCAATTATATTCAAAGACATTAATAAAACTTACCTGGAAGGGTTTGAATGTAATTGAATAATATACAATAATAGATAAGATGTCCAAAAATGAATTTTGTTAGGGGATTTATAAATAAAAATTTGGGTAATTATAATAAAAGTTATACACTTAACCTATATTGCAAGATATGTCAGTGAAATAAATTGAATAATAAAAGGGAAATGCTATCTAAATAAATAAATATGAACTAAAGAATAGTTGAAGTTGAATGTTGAGGTTGAATTTACTATAGTTTGATCAAATAGATTTAATAAATAATATAAAAAATTTGGTTATGGAAATTTCGAAAAAAATATTAATAAATTGAAAACAAACCAATTGAATGAAAATATATTGAATTGAAATAAATCAAATGTGAACGCAATAAATTTTATTGATTACATAAAATGGATTGAAACCAAACTAGTTGAATATAAGTCAATTTAAATGGATTTAGATTAATAGTTGTATTTTGTTTCTCAATCTATAGTTTCTTTCTGGTTGTTTATAATCTCTATCTCGTTCCTTTTCGGGGACGAAAAGTTTTGAGTGGGGGAGAGTGTAACGACCTGGAAATTTTAACAGTTTTTATAACGTAATTAACTGAAATTTTTCTTGAAATTTAATAATTAAATTTAGCAATGAAAAATTTGGTATTTGGTATGCGTCTATTCAAACATAACAAATGACAGATTTTTGTTGATAAATATGAAAGTTAGTTTTGTCGTGTAATTTCAGTTTCAACTTAAATCAGTTAATATTTGATGGAAATAAAATATTTTCGAAATCTGAATATTTTTGCATAATAAAAATGTAAACCAATTTCTGAGTGAGACGTCATATTTCGTTTCGTCAAATTTGGACTTTCTAGCTCCGTTTACCTTATTTTCGGCGTTTTAGCAGCATATTTGGCAGCGAATATCGAGTTTTGATAGGATGGTCATATCACTCATATCTGTGTGCAGTTCTATTTGTCTCATTGTGTTGATCTCTGTAGTATATTCATTTGTGTATTTCGGCGTCCGGTGCACGACCAAATCTGCGAAACAGTTAGCAGTATTGGTACTAGTTTTGAGCCTTTTTGGTTTCCATATGGCCATTCGTTTACCCACCGGTTGAAATGAATAGCCTATTGCTTTTAATATTTCCGAAATTCTTCCTGACTTTGTATTTTCCACTACTTCAGCATATTTATTTCGTTAGTCCCATCATGTTCAATCTCTTTTCATTTTTGTTCTCCTTGGACAAAAAAATAAAATATATAAATGTTTGCATTCTTATATTTGATAACCTGACCATATTCTTGTACTGTGGAACCCTTCATCTGTTGTGCTTTGCTTTATAAAATATACATACATACATATATATATAAGGTTGTTGATGTATTTGATTGTTCATTGTTTTGAAATTAACATAACTGTTCAAATTTGCTTTAATAACTGTTCATTTTCATTTGCTTTAATAACTTCATTTTTTTTGTCATTTCGTTTCTTTTCAAATGCAAAGCTTCTCGTGTTCAGGGATGCAAGCTAACATTCTCTTCGCCCATTGTTTGAAAGGAAAAATATATAATATATACTAAATTTTCGTATATTGTTGTTGCATGGGAACTCTTCCTTCGCCTGTGCTTTGATTCAAATCCAAACTTCCCTTCACATGCGACTTTCTCCACAAACCATCAGCCTACCCGCTCCTCCCCTCTCGCCATCAAGCCCGTTTCATCATAGTGCCATCACCCTTAGCACGCAACCTTTCACCTACCACCACCATTTCCGTGCAGCATCCATCTCCACGTAACCCCCTTCAATTGCCGCAAGCCTTCCCAACACCCTAGTAGCCATGACCCGATCCACCATTTGTCGACCATTTCCTCCACCACACCAACTTTTGCCTAACATTCCACCACTAGTTGAACCTCCGACAGCCTACAAACCCGACAGCACCCCTCCGTGACAGCCAGCAACCATCGCAACCTCTCCAACCGTTCTCCCTCTGCATTTTCCCTCTGCATCGCCACACGACCAGCCGCCTGAGCTCGCTCCTCCGAACGCGGCAGCCACGCATCACCCATTCCTCCTCAGCCTCCGACATGCATGCACCTAGCTAGCCGAGAGTAGCCCGCGTATATGCATGCTTACGTGTATATGTATAGGAAACTTTAAAGGTAAAATATTTGTTATTAATATTGTTTTATATTGTGTGTGTATATATATATATAAAGTCGTTTATGTGGTTTAGGTTCTACTAGTTGGATATCAGATCTGTGTTTACAATACATAGGTTATATATATATATATATATATATATATATATTGATTAAAGAATTTGTTTAAAATTTATGTTTATATATATAGGATTAAACAGTGAAATCTTTATGCTTCATATATTATAAAGCTACATGCGTATGTACTTCAATGTACATGCATATGCTTTATAAGAGTTGTATATAATCTGTTGTTTATATTTATGAAACCATACAAAACTTGTTTGTTTATATATATGAGTTTCTATAAGTTTAAATATGATCTGTGGTGTCATATATGTATTACAATAAAGTAAGTTTGTATTGTTTCTATAATAAATATTGACTTTAAATTATAATAGGTATGTAAGTTTATAAATATATATATGTTTATATATTTGTTTATATATACAAGTATATGAGTTTGGTTTCCAAAAGAAAATTATATGTAGAGAGGTTTTGTTTTATATGTGTTTGAACTTAATGTTGATTTGAAAATATATGATTTAAATTGATTTTTGAATCAAATATATATATAACATATATTTCGTTTCAGCGATCTCTAGTCCATCTGAACTTACCTTCTCAATATCGAATTTATCGCAGCAATTCCTAGCTTGTCGCTGTCCCGCTAGTCGTATCTGTATCCGTATCCATGTGCGTGTCTGTGTCATCTTCTTATTTCTCTAGCCTCGGAAGGTGAGCGATCACTCACGATTAACATTCTTATATTTAGTGAAATTTAATTCACATGAAATGACGATTGAAATATGCTGTTAAATTTGAATTATTAAGTTATTTAAATGTTAAATATTATATGTCATTATCTGAAATTGTTTACCTATGATATATGACACCATAACATATTGTATATATTATATTTAAATTGTTACTGATGATATATGCCTGTTGTTGATATGTTATTATCATATTTGTTCTCACTCTGCAAGTTCCCTGTTAGTTTAGAATTCACTATGGGTTGAAATGATACATAACCGAACGATCTTATAGATTAAGGGAAAATCGTTATGGGTTGAAATGATAAACCCAAGTGATTTTCATTGAATTCAAATTTTGGGATTGAAGGTTGAAATGATATATACCCGTAAATATTTAATTTGCGGATTGAAATGATAAATATCTGTATCACTTGTCCATAGGATAGAAAATTATATACGGACACCGCTGGTCTATATTTTGAAATGATTTTCAAAGTTTGAAAAGAAACATAAGGGTTTTAATAAATATTGATTTTTTTAAAATACAATATAAATGCTATTTTTATATGTGTATAAAATTTAGATTTTAAAATAATATGTTTTGGAAATATTAATTTATAGGTTAGTCTTGAAAAATAGAAATTTTAAGATTTTTCTTATAATTTTATTATTTTGAAATATATATAAAATAAGATTTAATACACAATACATTTAATAATAAGATTTAATTTAATAAAATTTAATTTCATTGGTTTATAATATGTTTAAGTATCTATTCAAAATTTATATTAGTATTTTAAAAATAGATGTTTTATAACTTTAATAATAAAGGTTGGAAAGATAAATTAATGTTGACTTAGAATTTAAGTTGGTTAATAATTGAATTTAAATAAGAATCGATTTGAACTATCGATTTGGAGATTTTGAAAGATATGATTTATAACTTGATTTGATAAAAAAGTGATTGAATGAATATTCTCAATTAAAAAAATTAAGATTGAATATTTAATATTGATTTAAATGTATAAATTGAGATTCTATTTAACTGTTATTAAAATGATTAAGTGAACATTTTCCAATTTAAACAAAATGAAAGTTAAATGTTGAAATCTAAATGAAACTTATATGAAATGTTTGGATATTTAAACTGTGAATCTTATTGGAATTGGAGGGATAGTTCAAACACGGATTTGAAATCGATATAAATTAAAATAGTTTAATGAGAATTTGAATTAATTGTGAAATTTGAATAAATAATTCTAATTGTAAATTACTTTTGATATATAAATTATTTTAACATATATACACTATTTTTAATATAACTTTTTTAATTTATAACTATTTCAATATATATAAACTATTTTCAATATTTACTGTTTGGGTTGGAAACTGTTATGATTTGGAAAGTGTTATGATTTGGAAAGTGTTATGATTTCGAAAGTGCTATGATTTCGAAACTGCTATGATTTTGGAAGTGTTATGATTTTTGAAATGAATATGAAATTTTGATATGAAGTATGAACTATTTGAAATGAAATGAACATGGTATGAAATAAGCATTTGGTTGTTAAAGTGACCGGGATCGGATATTGTCATACTCTCTGCCAATACCAAAAACCACTTTAACAACTGTGCACGTGGTGGAGATTCTAGAACGAAGTAGGATGGTTTGGCGATGATTCTGTATGAGGTATTAACATAGCCCTGACTCGCTGAAGTCAACTTGATGTGGCTAAATCAGGAGCCACGCCGAGCCAAGTGAGGTCATTCCTCCTATCGGACACAATTCTTCGATACCATTCTATTACTTTGTGATTTGATTGGGTGCACCTTTGATTTGGGAGTATGTCTCGAGGTGGGCGGTAGTAGTTGCTTTGCGTTACCACCAGTCCGGATATGCAAACGATATATCTACCCTTGGCATTTGCCCGTGTGCCTTGTCGCATGCCTTATCGCGCCTTTTATGAGTTTGGTTTGTGTCGTACCTATGGAGTGCTCCCTGATAGCCCACCTGCGAGTGGAGTTTACAGTATTTGTATAGACTACGACATTATATAAAATGTGTTAAGGGGGATATGGGTAATGCCTTAACGCTATTTTAATACTTTACTTTACTGATAGACATATTATAATAGCGTATATTACTACATAGTAGATAGTTCCATGGATCCATAGAGGATGGAAATCCCAAACATCCTTTAAGTTACTTGTATTTCAGTTGACATTTCACTTGAGTTAAATTTACTGGTATAAGAATATTAATCCTGACTCGAGTGTTTTGTGTTTTGCTTTATGCTCGGGTCAGACTGAGTGTCACAGCATTTGAGACTCACCTTTGGAGCTTGGAGTTTTGCTTAAAGATATATCTCTATCTATTCAGATTTTCAGTTTGTTCCAGTTGTTTTATTCAAATCTATCACTGACTTTTGTATTGACACTCATATGTATTTGATATCTCTATTGTATTTTGTTTCAAACTCTATTGTTTTATATAGTAGCTTCATGAACTACTATTTATCTATTCCGCTGCTTATTGTTGTATTACTCTATGTCTGTGATTGATTTATTTACCGTATATGCTGCCAGTTATAAATTAACAATATGTTGTTTTGAGCAATTTAAGTCCGACATGTGTGGATGCGAATGGTTCGAAATACCAGGTCGTTACACCTTAGTATATTTCCCGATAGAAAACTATCAAGTGAGTCATTCTATAGTTATCCAATAACTATCAGTACGTAGCACCTTGGTGCCCCCAACAGTCATGAGTAATATACTGCCCAACTTTGAAGAGCGTTATACTCTAGTCTCAATGGACGTATTAATATATAGTCTCAATACATCTTGAATAGGAATATTTAAAACGGTATGTTTATTTTATTATGATAAATCACTCATGATTACAATGCATTGTAACTATTATCACAAAACATAACATTTATGAATTTTATATTAATTATACTTTTGATTAAATTAATTAATACAACATGTTATATCAAGTATATAATAGTAGGAAAACACCTTTTATTTCAAACAAAATTGGCTATCGAGTTAGATATATGTAACAAATTACATAATTGCCCCTAGGGCATACCTATAAATTTATCAACCCCCCATTTGCACTTGGGGTTATGGAATCTCTATCCCATCCCTTCGATCAATTTGATGAGACTATCGACTTAGACCCTTTATGAATGGATCTGCTATGTTGTTTAATTAACTACTCTATCAATCAGCTCTCTTCGATGTTAATCAACTACCTTTATCATGTGGAACTATTCAGAGTATGTTTCTCGACTTCTAGTGAGCTCTTATTATTACATTGTTATCATATAACAACGATGAAGTATTCCTAAAACTTGGAATCACCCCAAGCTCAGTTATAAATTTATGCATTTATATTTATATACATTGCTTTTATTGCGGCGCTATTCAAGATGATGTACTTAGTCTTTCATTGAATCAGCTGCAACTTCTCATTTTGAACATTTCAAACTTAAAGCTTCTTAATTAAGGTTTGAACTTGAATTTACTATTGACATATTATACTCGATAGCACTTATGAAGTTCGAGTCCGAACACTCTTTCTTAAAGAGTTCGTTTATGTAAACATTTTTCTAGTATTTTATAAATACTCAAGAGCACTCTAAACTACTATTTAGTGATCTTAATTCAGATTTGGTATTTGCTTCATGCATCAAATACATAAAAAAATTACAATATTGTAGATAATTCAACATGTATGATAATTCCCATTGTCCAGACAAAAGGAATCTTACATGTTTCATATTAAACATTTTAATATGTTGCATGTCATTTGGGACATTCGCAACATTCTTTGTACTTATTATAAAAGATATAGTTTAAAATCCAATATCGAGTATTAAATAACCAAACTATTACTGATTTTAACATAAGTACATCGTTAACAATCAAAAGTATGTTGTTTATTTATACTCTAGAAATATCTATGTGCCTTTTAGAGGTTCTTTCTTATGGACACACGCTTCCTCTACATTTTGACTGAAAATCAAACTATTTGATATTTCTATCAAACTACTTATTCAATTCCGATGCTTGTGAAACGATACTTTTGCATCATTTCTTGGATCATATCCAAAAATCCACAAACTCAATATCGCTCCCATAGACCTCGAGACACTTTGTTTGTTATATGCAAATGGTGTGTTATAAATTATTTTTAATAATTGTCCATAACACATATGTACCATAAACAAAGTCATAAAAAGTGCTAATTTTATGAGTAAAAATTCAAATCTACTTGAGCACATTAAATGATGGATTTGTTACGCTAATTGAACGATTGAAATTTATGATTTTATTCTTATCAATGTTGCTCATTATATTCCAACTGCATTAGTCTTACTCTTGAAGACTCATTTGTGTCCGATGGATCATATCCCTTCGAGTACAACTACCAAAATCATATTTTGAAAACGTACTTAGAATCCATTTTGAATTTGTGCATTATACCATATCATAGAGGTAATACTCCTAATGGCTTAATAGACAACTGAGGATTATCTATTCTCGACATTGATAAGAAACTCATAATTTCTTTTCAATGTGTGAGAAGACTTATTAGACACTCTAATGCGATGTGTTCATTTAGATTAGGTTAATTTCATTTCATTTCATCCCAAGTAATCAGTTTCATCTTTGGATCATGTACAAATCTATTTTACCACCAATAATTTCTTAAAAAAATCCCTTCCCTATGAAGTTGTTATTTCTTAAAACAACAATTGTTTCTTAGTGCAACGGAATAGTTATTCATAAACACTGTATGAATTGTCTTATATATAAAAGTGATTTTTTTTAGTTTACAATACTTATATTCAAATCATAACTTGTTCATCCAATGACTATTGTTCCCAAATTCCTTTTGGGGTGATCCATATAAGATCCCTTACATACAATTATCCCGTGTAATCTTTCGACTTGCACAGCATGTCAACTCCTTGACTTAGGATAAGTTTGGGTTTCTTATAAATTGTTATCTTGTATGACTTTGTAAACTATTATTTAGATGAAATTAATTTTAACCTTGTGTAGTACACGAACTTAAAGAAAGAAGTTAACTCAACTTTACTTATAATTAATCGTACTTAGTCCAACAAAGTTCGATCACTTCTTATCGATGCATCATTATGTATCATAGGGAGGAGTGACTTTTGAGAATGAATTTTCATTCATTTTTAGTATGTATGAAACTTTTTCGGTAAATACAATGAAGTACTGTAACTGTTTTGGAATCAATAGACTTTTGATTGCATACATCTATATGTATCAAGTTAAAGAGTTCATCAGCTCCTATCACGCCCCCATTGAATTGGTGCTTTGCTCTTAATTGTTTGGGATATAATGAACTAGTATTATATGATTCATAAACATATAATCAAATTAATTTTCAAAACTACACCATAGTTTATAATTCCGAAATAATTGCAAATAAATTTAGATACTTCTGTATTTTCCAATTATTTGTTTTATTTTATAACGAATATTCATAATATTCATATTAAAATAAAACAATGTCTGTTTTTCAATCAATACTAAAAAAATAGTTATTATTTCATAAATATTGTTTGGTATGTTTTACGAAAACAAATTTCATAACTTGATGCGACAGATAAGTGCTATATGGCAAGTTCCTACTATTTCCGCCATTAGTATTATAGCGTACGAATACGGAGGTCCATTTAACAATTTAATGTAGGCTATTTATTCCATCCATTATAACCAGTTTTACAGTCAAAATTTTTCAGATTAAATATCTTAAACTCAGAAGAATAAATCTTATAGAAAACAATTTTCTATATGAAAATACATTTGGAATAGAAATCATATTTCAATATTAGTAATTAACTATTATTTTATAGCTTTCATCTTCGATGTTTCTTTATAAAGCAGAAGTGGCCATTCACTCTCTTCATCGAACTGTGCCTTAGGTTACATTCACTCTTATACATTTGATTTCCTTTCTAAATGGTCGAACCATACAAAGAAAAGCCTTACTACAATATCATAATGAACTCTTTACAAAAGTGCATTTTGTTTTCCTTAATTTTTAAGGACGTCAAATAAATTGCATGAAATCGATCATACAGACACTTCAACAATCGAATTCTTAGATTTATCTTGTAGTCTTTGGTCTAGTGTTACATTTAATACAATAAGATCATGATTGTAATTAATCATATTGAATACACGATCCAACACCATGATCTATTTGCTTATTTCGACTAAACCAATTTCATCGAGGTTTCGTACATTATGAATTGCGGCTGTTCACCATATAACATTTATATTTGATCGAATGCAGATCAGCCATCCTTACCGAAGTATTGTTTCAAGAGTTCGAAAATCATAAAAGACAATACATAATCTTGGGCAAATAAACATGTAAATGACCAATTACCAATGTATTTAGTAGTTGTAAAATTTAGCGCTTGCGTGGGTATTGAAACAATATTATGCAAAAATATTATTGGTAAGTATATTTTATATTTCTATTTGTCAATATTAATTCAGTTCATTTATACATTTTAATTGATAAACATTTTATCAATTATATTTATTACACAAATTTATCAATGTAGATTGTTATAACTTTATATTGCAGGTGATCTTACAATATTAGAAAGGTTTTACCATTTTATTTTTCTAATAAGGCTCCCACTAGTCTTTTATGTTTCTCCAAACCCTAAAACGAAGCATATAAGTTTTTCGACTTCACTAGTGGGTGTTAGGACTTATCTGTCTTAGGACTTTAACCTTGAGTTTGCTCAACAAGTCATAGCCCCACAAAAGATGGATAAGTCCTTATCGGTTGTATCATATACAACTCCTAACCCATGGTTCCTTTCCTAATCTCATTTTTACTTTGAGTTTGCTTAACAAATCGAAAGAGATTATTCATTCGTACCTACGATTTCGCGATGGCTTGAGTATAGTATATGTACCTTGAGTTTTCTAAACAAATACTTAGAGTTATCTTACCTCGTCTAGTCAAAATATTAATAATACTACACAACATCTTTAGCTTGAGTTTGCTCAATAACTAGAGAGTATACAAGTAATTTATTAATATATAAATGGTAGAGGACACCGCTTATATTAAAGATTCATAATCTTCAATATATTAAATTGAGTGATATTGACTTATGGAATAATGTATTTCTTACGAAATACCCTCGTGATTCAAGTGTCGGACACATCAGAAATCACGGTATACATACTTTTACGCATGTATTTATTCCTTAAGTTTAATTGGGTTTCTTCCAGTTCCATCTTTAGTTTGTACTTTTACATTTTATAAGTTTTATTATTATATATAAGTTTTATACTTTATTTAACTTATATAATATTTTATGTATAACATTATATTAATTAAATCTTATTTAATTAATTAACACTTTAATTGATTATTATATTATTCAATTATAACATATTATATTGAACATATATACTATAACTTTTATAGTAATACACATATATCTTATATATATGTATTTTAATTAATTAATTAATATAATTAAACAATTTTAATTTAATTTTATTAAGTTCAAAAGTTCTTTTATACACACATGTATGCTCATATTGTCTTAAACAATTCAAGACAACATAACTTATATCATTATATATATTATACATGTATATATATTTAATTAATTAACTTATTTAATTAATTCATTTATTTTATTAATCTTATTAATAGAAATATTTTCAAATTTAATTTTATAAAATTTTCAAATATTTTGAAAATTTATATTATAACTTTTATAATATGTATTTTATTATAAATTTAATTTTTAAATTTAAAACTTTCATTTTAATTTTCAAAACAATTCGAAAATCTATATTATAACATTTATAATATTTTTCTTATTTTAAATTTAACTTTTACATTTAAAACTTTTGATTTTAATTTCAAAATAATTTTGGAATTAGCCCAAGAGCTAATTCAAATTGAGCATTTTCTATTAGGGCAACCTTTGGGCTCATATAACTATTCGGGCCAAGCCGGTAACCAAGTAGGACATGGTACTTGATTTCCCAACAATCCAGCCTAGACACTACCTTTTTTAGATACCATACTAACTAGGTTGTAAACTTAATTAGTTAGCCCTAATATGACTAATTTAGATGACACAGGCTATTAAGCTCTGATACCGTTGTTGGAACTGAGCTAGCCCGCAACGAAAGAAATGGGTGAATTTCAATTTTTTTACCATTTTGGTTTGTTGGGCCTACAAAGTCTAATTTTAGAACATTTCTAAATTTCTTTTAAATAAAATCATTATTTTATTAAATTTATAATATATTTTCATTTTAACATTATGTTATTATTATGTTATAAATATACGTGTATCACATACACATATATGTGTGTGCATATATAACATATCAATCCATGTAAAGTTTGACATGCCTGTATATAAATGTTGGGATTTACACTGCAATCGACATGTTAATTCCTCTAGTATTCTATGCACTGTCTAAATGAATATATCTATGTGCATCAAATAATATATATATATATATATATATGCATATGTAAAATTTAATTTAATTGTATATCTTATGTTAGCAATGAAATTCAGGGATAAAACAATATCTTACCATCCTAAGTGTACCCATCAACAATTATCCTCCCTTTTTTTGCTGATGATATTGTGATATTTACAAAGCCAAATGAACGTTCTATAGGTGACATCTTGCAGTGTCTTCACTCATTTTTTCTAGCTACTGGTCTTAAGATAAATCATTCAAAATCTCATATTCTTTTTTCTAGAATTAGTATGAGTGAAAAAGAGCGGCTCTTGTCTTTTTCTGGTCTGCAGTCAATGGATAATACAATGACATATCTTGGTCTTCCTCTTTGTACTTCAAGAGTTACCCAGGCTCACTGCATTACACTGTATAACAAAATCACCTCTAAGCTTAATTCTTGGACTTCCAGGTTGTTATCCATGGCTGGTAGATTGGTTTTAGTTAAGTCTGTTTGTTTTTCCATAACTGTGTATTGGGCAAGAACTTTCATTCTTCCCACTCAACTTCTCGCAATGATAAGAAATGCCATGCTTAGATTCCTCTGGACTGGATCAAATCATAATAGGAAGATTATTCCAATGTCTTTCTCTTCCATAGAAAAGCCACTTATCTTTGGTGGTCTAGGTGTCATCAATATCTCATCTTGGAATAAGGCAGCGGTCAGTGCTCACCTGGATGCGTTGATGAACAAGAAGGATAGTCTCTGGGTGAAATGGGTCTGGAGATATCGTATAAAGACTGAGAACTTCTGGTCTATGAAAGTTGCCCAAAATTCGAGTTGGATATGGAGGAAATTACTTGGTATCAGAGGATCTCTTCTACCTTTTGCTAGGTATTCGATTTCCCCTGGTTGTAATGTAAAATTTTGGATGGATCCTTGGATTGATGATGGTTTGGTGCTTACTTCAAAATTGAGTCATCATGATCGTCTGCAGTCCCAAATTCATGGGAATGCTAGTGCAGTGGGGTACATTGTTGATGGGAAGCTGTCAACTCCCATTTCAAGTAATCAGTTTGTCAATGCATTATGGAGGAGCTTTCGTGATTATGTGATCCCTACCGGTCACGTCTCTGCTTTGCAATGGAAGGGAAGACCACACAGTATTGGATGGGTTTACAATCTTCTACAACATACTGATTCTCTTCCTATTTTTCTTTGGAAAAGGGTCTGTTGGAACACTATTTCTATGCCAAAAGATAATTTTATGTTTTGGCGAATAATACACAAGGCTGTTCTTACCAGAGACAAGTTAACTTCAGTTGGAATGGTAATTGATAATCGTTGCTTATTCTATAGCATGCTTCCTGAAACTGTTGATCACCTATTTTTTGAGTGTTTTTTCTTTTCTGGAATGGTGAGTACTCTATTCTATAAGATTGGCATGGCAAGCTATGCTGGTACCTCTATAGATTTATGGGATGAATTAAAGACTGCTGCGAGAAGTAGGAATGGGAAAAGAGATATTACTTTCTTTGTGCTTAAAATTTACTTCAGAACAGTTTGGCTAGAACGCAATGCTAGATGTTTCAACTCTATTGCTGCTACTGCTCCTAAACTTTGGTTCAAAATTATGACTAAGATTGAGACATGATAGGCTTCTCATGTCATGGTTTCTCCCCGCATAGTCGTGGTTTTTGGAATTGACTTGGAAGCGTTTTGGTATTGTTTTCTTCAGTATTCATGTGGCGGCTTCGTTTCGTTTGCTTGGTAGATTTTTCTCTCTTCTTTGAGTTTCTTTAGTGTGTTTTTGCCTTCTTTTGTAATTACCACATTCTGGATATGTGCTGTGACAAAAGTTTGTTTTTGTCACCTTTCTCTGTACTTTTCTTTTTTAATAAACACTGGTAGGGGTCCAGTTAACCTCGCTTGCATTTCACAAAAAAAATTAATTGTATATGTATATATATGTTAAAATAATAATTTTAATAATTTATATAAAATATTTAAAATATAGTTATAGAAATATTTATTTATACTAAATTACAAAATCATTTAATAATTAATATAAAATAATTTAATAATAACTTTTTTACCATAGAAAAACAGAAATTATAATAGACAAAATAATTTTATTTATTTATAATTATTTATAAATATACAAATATTTGTTTATATACATAAAATATATAATATATATAAATAATAATTTTATAAAATTAGTGCAAGCCTACAAGATGCTTACGACATCGGGAATTTTTTTTATTTATAAAATAATTTTAAATAAACAGTTAAAACAAATTTATATATGTATAAATATATAAATAATAAATTTTATTAAATTAGTGCAAGCATACTGAAAACTCGTGGCATCAAGAAAAAAATAATTTTTTTTTAGTCTAAAATTTATTTTAAATAAAAAATTATAAAATAAATTTAAAAACCAATTTAAATAATTGTTAAAATTATTAAAATATCATCTTCAAACTCTGAAAATTATGTATTGTTATTATATAGAATTTATACTTAATTTTATATTATTATTATATATATAATCTATTTATATTTAAATTAATAGTTATATTATTATTTAAATGTATAATAATTAAAAATATATATTAAAATAAAGTTTTCCATGCTGCCGAATTATTATTATGTAAAAAATAAACTTTATAAATTTTAAAATGTTTATTATATGATTTTTAATCTTTAGGATATAATTAATTAACTTATTAAATCATATATAACATTGTTGAATTAAAAAAATTATTATTTTTATTTAGCCATGTGCTTTAATAGCAGCAAGCATACAAATATATAATTTTTTTATAATCATATGTATAAACACACCAATATATATATTCAACCATCTAATATGTGACAGAGCATTAATATACTATATTTATCACCTATCGATCTAAACATCATATAATATTAATTTATATTTGTAAATCATAGACATACCTTCACCCTCTTCTCTATGGCCTATTGAATACATGTTGAAACGAGAATACAAGCTTCTTTGAATCCAATTTCAATCCCGAAGGTGCTAACTTCGACTGTTGGCCACTGGCTATCGAATACCTTTTAATTTATTTGATTTGAGCTTGAAAAATAGAGGAGAGGAGGGGATGAATTTCGGCCAGCAATAGAGGGAGTGGAGGCTATAACGACCTGGTGTTTCGAACCATTCGTAGACACACATGTCAGACTTGAATTGCTTAAAACAACAGCTTGTTAATTTATATTTAGCAAAGCTTAGCATATACAGTAAATAAAATCAATCATAGGATCACAAACACAGAGTAATATAACAATAAGCAGTGGAAAAGATAAATAGAAGTTCATGAAGCTACTATAAAACACTAGAGTCTGAAACAAAATACAATAGAATCTCAAATACAAATGAATCTCTAATACGTAAGCAACTGACGAGTCTGAACATAAATGACTGGAATAAACTGAAATAACTGAAAGCTAGATAGATAGATGGATCTTCAAGCAAGGCTCCGAACTCCAAAGGCGAGTCTCAAATGCTATGTCACTTAGTCTGACCCGAGCATAAAGCAAAACACAAAACACTCGAGTCAGGATTAACATTCTTAAATTAATAAATTCAACTCAAGTGAAATGTCAACTGAAATACAAGTAACTTAAAGGATGTTTGGGATTTCCACCCTCTAAGGATCCGTGGAACTATCTACTATGTAGTAATATATGCTATTATAATATGCCTATAGTAAAACAAACTATTAAAATAGCGTTAAGGCGTTACCCATATCCCCCTTAACACATTTTATATATTCCCATAGTCTATACAATGTCGTATGCTCCACCAAACTGGTGGTTTGCCCAGAGGACACCACATAGGTATGGTACAAAACTAACTCGTAGAAGGCGTGATAAGGCATGCGACACGGCACTCAAGGCAATGCCATGGTAGATATACCGTTTGCGAATCCGGACTGTTGGTAACGCATAGCAGCTACTACCGCCCACCTCGTGACACACTCCCAAATCAAAGACACACCCAATCAAATCACAAAGTAATAGAATGGTATCGAAGAAATGTGTCCGATAGGAGGAATGACCTCACTTGGCCCGGCATGGCTCCTGTTTTAGCCACATCAAGCTGACTCACGGGAGTCAGGGCTACGTAAATTGTTTGCGCCAAAATTGGTCACAAACACCCAATTGTCGTTGAAAGCACCAGTTCGCAATCACAGATCATGGATATCAAATATGTAGAAAAATGAGTATGCAAATCACTCAGAAAACTCAATAAAAACGATAAATGACACAGGATTTATAGTGGTTCAGCGATCTTGCCTACGTCCACTCTGAAGATGATAACTTTATTGATATTCACTTGATGATTACAACTGATTATAGCAGGTTGCAGTGGATTAATGCTCTGAAATTCGAATACAACAGTGGTGATGAAGTGTAGGATTGAATCCGGCAGAGTCTGGATGCTGAATGGTCAAAGACCCCTTTTTCTGTTGGCTTCAGGGGGCTATTTATAGGCGTAGTAGGCTGAGATCGCACTCAAACTTCAGGAGACTTCTTCTGGCACGTGAGTGGGCCCACGCGCCCGGTCCCACCAAGTTTCGACTCAATCTGTGATCGATTCGAAACAACTTCGTATCGATCAAAAAATGCTCCAATCGAGCTGAAATTTGGTGAGGACATTCTTCAACATGTACGTAAGCTTCTATGAAAATTTCATAGCATTTAGGCTTATGGATCTCGAGATATAGTCGATTCGGGCTAATGATCTTCGGAATGCTGTCTGGTTCGAATCCATGGTTTCGAATCGATCCTCTCTTGTGGCTTTGTGATGATGCAGCGCGCACTCCTCGCTTCGATCCTCCTTTTGCGCCGAGCTGATTGAGTCACTCCGGATACTTTGCTGCGTTCGCATCCAAGATTTAACACGTCATCTCTGGCTCGTTTGACTCGATAGTATAGACATACAAGGATTCAAACATTGGGTCTCGTTCGTATCGATCATATGTACTCCGGTCGATCGATACGAAAGTGTCATAGCAAGATGGATTCGAAGCAGCATCCCTTGATGGATACGAATGATGATGGTCCAATCGATACGAAGACTGGCTAACTGATGGATATGGGTTGAGGATGGCTGATCGATGCGAATCGAGGCCAACTGCTGATGGATTCGAACAGGGAGACGTTGGTGGATTCGAACAGAGGTGTTGCCTATGGATTCGAATAAGGGTATTCTCCTTCATTTTACATCGATCATAACTTGAGCACACGAACTCGGATTGACTTGAAATCTGGAGTGTTGGCTTTCATGAATTTGCTTGCCGTGTCCTATTAATTGTAGCCTGATCCGGGCTCAGACAAAATTCATCGACATCCATGGTGAAACAGTGTATAACGAACTTTTACGATGAACTGTCTTTAGTTTTCCATTCAACTTTTTGGTGTCACGGCCTTGCCAAAAGGCGGGATAACATTTGCCCCCCCAAAACATGCCTTGCCATAGGAAGGTGTGTTTTGTAGTTTCCATAAGCTGGATGTTCATATCCTATCATCGACCTATAAAGAACTTGATAGTCTTTCCTCACCACGAATGACGATCGTTCGTGACCGTATGTCACTTGAGGTAATATGGGACCTCTCGAGGTCGGATGCCGTTCGCGGCAGATAGCGAAATGGGACCGTTCGTGGTCGGATGGCATTCACGGCGAACAAAGGAAGGGGACCGTTCACGATCGGATGTCGTTCGCGGCAAATAAAAGAATGGGGCTGTTCGCGGTCGGATGCCGTTCACGGCAAACAAAGAAATGGGGATCGTTCACGGTCGGATCCCGTTCGTGGCAAATAAAGAAATGGGACCGTTCGCGGTCGGATGTCGTTCTAGACGAGCTATGATGGATTGTGACCGTTCGCGGTCGTATGGTGCACGAGATAAAATGTGATCGTTCGCGATCGGATGCCGCACGAGGCAGAATGTGATCGTTCGCGATCGAGTGTCATACTGGGTGAATTGTGACCGTTCGTGGTCGGGTGCCGCACGAGACAGAGTGTGATCGTTCGCGATCGAATGTTATACTAGATGAAGCGTAACCATTCGCGGTCGGGTGCCGTACGAGGCAAATGAGTGTGCCCGGGGGGGACTTAGTTGTTATCGATGTCAGGTTCACGTTCGGGTAAATTTTTGAATCAACGATCGTGGCGGTTCATCGCCATACAAGGTGTGCTTGTGGACCGTTTGCGATCCAAAGCATACGCGAGCAACTTCTTCTACAGAATTGCAAATATCAAATTAACGTTCATATGAATTCCATAACAAAAATGTCCAAACACACAAAGCCTAAATGTCCAAATCAACATGAAACAAAAGCAAAGCAAGGATGTCAAAGTGTAAATTCTCACTACGAGACGGTCAATAATCATTCAGAGCATGCATGTGGATCGTTCGCGATCTCATACATGTGTAAATGGTTTGATGGTGTTAGCGAGAAGTTTATGACTCATTCATCATTATTTAAATCAATTGATAACCATACGGTGCCCCGGCTCGGGGTCACCCCTAGCTGATGTAGACGGTGGTCGCTCTGGTTCCATCGTTGGAGCTCGCCTCCTCACATACTGAAGTAGCCTACCGTTCCTGATATGCCCTTCTACCTCATCCTTCAGGTGTCTACAGTCATTTGTGCTATGACCATTCAGCTCATGGAATAAGCAATATTTGTCTGACTTTCTCTCGTTGATAGTCGGATCCCTTCGCATTGGTCTACGATAGGCAACTTGCTCTCGGGTGTCTTGGTAGATTTGCTCCAAACCCTCGTTCAGTTCTGTATAGGCGGTAAATCGCGGCTCCCTCCGTTGCCGTTTTGACCTGTCATCATTTTCTTCAGCCTTTCGCTTCCCTTTACCAGTCTCTGCACCTTTTCCGGGTGAATTACCGCCTCTAACTGTGTAAGTATCGATTTCTTCTTCTCTCTCCGTATGAGCATCCTCTAATCGCAAAAACTTTTCGGCTTCGTGATAAAACTCTCCCAGGTCCATAGGGGGATCCTTAGTTAGTGAATTCTTGAACTTCGTGCCATTAGATATTCCAGATACAGCTGCCATCATGACCATAGATGGATCTAGTCGATCCACTGATGTTGCTGCCGCATTAAATCGCGTCAGATAACTCCTCAAAGATTCCCTGGCCTTTTGTTTTAGAGTTGCCAAACTCATCACGTTCTTGGGTCTCGAAATATAAGCCCTGAATTGTCTCATAAACCTTTCTGTCAAATCTATCCAAGTTCCAATGGAGCCACTTTCCAGTTGTCTAAACCATAACGCTGCAATGTACGTCAAATACAATGGAAAGCACCGGGCCATGACTTCCTGTGATGCCTCCAGCACTTCCATGTGCCTCGTATACTTCGTTAGATGGACCGCTGGATCCGTCCGCCCATCATACATTTCCACCGATGGTAGCTTGAAGTCTGGTGGATTCCTGGCCTGCCTGATTGTAGGAGTAAAGGGACTCTTATGTACATCCTCCAGACCTCTATTGACTAGTCCACGTCTCATGGCCCGTCTGACCATCTCTGCCAACCTGTCGTTATCGTCAGGCTGTGATCTTTGAGTGTTACCTTCGTTCTGCCCCCCTAGCTGAGCGTTCATCCCTCTATTGCCACCAGGTTGCTCGGATGTCCCTGAATCTCTTCCCGGGATCGGATCAACATGCTCTGAGTGTGTGCCCCCCAGCTTTGGTGCTGCGCCAGATGATCCTGCTCCGTTCTGGATTCTGGTTGCTCCTTGATTGTGCGCTCCAAGTTGTCCAATTTGTTGAAGCAAATTCTGGATCATTTCCTCCTGTCTCTTCATCATTGTCTCCATCTCATCCCTGGTGATGAAGATCGATGCTTGGTTTGCCCCTGAGAAAGCATCTTGACACCCTTCATGCTGACTTTGCTCTGGCCTTTGTCTTTTACTAGTTTGCCTTGTCATATCTTCTCAGATCTGAACTCTTAAGTCTTCAAATTCAACTTCTAAATGATAGAACTCCTGAATTAGCCTTCTCGGTGAAAGCACCAAAATGTTTGCGCCAAAATTGGTCACAAACATCCAATTGTCGTTGAAAGCACCAGTTCGCAATCACAGATCATGGATATCAAATATGTAGAAAAATGAGTATGCAAATCACTCAGAAAACTCAATAAAAACGGTAAATGACACAGGATTTATAGTGGTTCGGCGATCTTGCCTACGTCCACTCAGAAGATGATAATTTTATTGATATTCACTTGATGATTACAACTGATTATAGCAGGTTGCAGTGGATTAATGCTCTGAAATTCGAATACAACAGTGGTGATGAAGTGTAGGATTGAATCCGGCAGAGTCTGGATGCTGAATGGTCAAAGACCCCTTTTTCTGTTGGCTTCAGGGGGCTATTTATAGGCGTAGGAGGCTGAGATCGCGCTCAAACTTCGGGAGACTTCTTCTGGCACGTGAGTGGGCCCACACGCCCGGTCCCACCAAGTTTCAACCCAATCTGTGATCGATTCGAAACAACTTCGTATCGATCAAAAAATGCTCCAATCGAGCTGAAATTTGGTGAGGACATTCTTCAACATGTACGTAAGCTTCTGTGAAAATTTCATAGCATTTAGGCTTATGGATCTCGAGATATAGTCAATTCGGCCTAATGATCTTCGTAATGCTGTCTGGTTCAAATCCATGGTTTCGAATCGATCTCTTCGAATCAATCCTCTCTCGTAGCTTTGTGATGATGCGGCGCGCACTCCTCACTTCGATCCTCCTTTTGCGCCGAGCTGATTGAGTCACTCCGGATACTTTGCCGCGTTCGCATCCAAGATTTAACACATCATCTCTGGCTCGTTTGACTCAATAGTATAGACATACATGGATTCGAACATTGGGTCTCGTTCGTATCGATCGTATGTACTCTGGTCGATTGATACGAAAGTGTCATAGCAAGATGGATTCAAAGCAGCATCCCTAGATGGATACGAATGATGATGGTCCAATTGATACGAAGACTGGCTAACTGATGGATGTGGGTTGAGGATGGTTGATCGATGCGAATCGAGGCCAACTGCTGATGGATTCGAACAGGGAGACGCTGGTGGATTCGAACAGAGGTGTTGCCTATGGATTCGAATAAGGGTATTCTCCTTCATTTTGCATCGATCATAACTTGAGTACACGAACTCGGATTGACTTGAAATCTGGAGTGCTGGCTTTCATGAATTTTCTTGCCGTGTCCTATCAATTGTAGCCTGATCCGGGCTTAGACAAAATTCATCGACATCCATGGTGAAACAGTGTATAACGAACTTTTACGATGAACTGTCTTTAGTTTTCCATTCAACTTTTTGGTGTCACGGCCTTGCCAAAAGGCGGGATAACATAAATACCATATAAAATCATCATTAAACCATCCTACTTCATTCTGGAATCTCCACCACGTACACAGTTGTTAAAGTGGTTTTCGGTATTGGCAGAGAGTATGACAATATCCGATCCCGGTCTCTTTAACAACCACACGCTTATTTCACACCATGGTCATTTCATTTCAAATAGTTCATACTTCATATCAAAGTATCATATTCATTTCAAAACCATATCAATTCGATATCATTATTCACTTTATATAATATTCCTTTCCAGAATAGGAACACTTTCAAAATCATAACCCTTTTGAAATCATAACACTTTTGAAATCATAACACTTTGGAAATCATAACACTTTTGGAAATCATAACACTTCTGGGATCATAACACTTCTAACTTACACAGTTTAGATATTGAAAATAGTATATATATATTAAAATAGTTATAAATTAAAATAGTTTATATATTAAAATAGTTTTTATATATTAAAATACTTTATATAATAAAATAGCTTCCTCCCATTTCACAAATCGATTCAAATCATCTTTGATTCCCAAAATTCAATATAAATTATTCCATGTTCAACACTTTCAATTTTAAAAGGTTAAAGGTTCAATTCAAATACTCAATAAACCATTTTAATTTTTATCGATTTCAAATCCAGGTTTTAACTATCATTTCAACTCCAATAAGATTCAAGGTTAAAAAAACAATTTCAATATAAGTTTCATTTATATTTCAACACTTAACTTTAATTTTATTCAAACTGGAGAAAACACTTAACTTAAAGATTTTAATAACAATTAAATAAAATCTCAATTTACAAATTTAAATCCATATTAAATATTCAGTCTTAATTTTATTTAATATTGAGAATATTCATTCAATCACTTTTTATCAAACCAAGTTATCAAATCATATCTTTCAAAGTCTCAAAATCACAAAGTTCAAATCATTTCTTATTTAAATTCAATATTAACCAATTTAAATTCCAAGTCAACATTAATTTATCTTCCCATCCTTTATTATTATAGTTAAAAATATATATTTTTAAGATATTAATATAAATCTAAATGAATACCTAAACATATTATAAACCAATTATATTAAATTTTATTAAATTAAATCTTATTATTAAATGTATTTTGTATTAAATCTTATTTTTATATATGTCTTTAAAACAATAAAATTGTAAGAAAAATCTTAAAATTTATATATTCCAAAACTAACTTATAAATTAAAATTCCAAACATATTATTTTTAAAATCTAATTTTTTTATACATATATAAAAATAGCATTCAAAAATCAATATTCATTAAACCCATATATTTCCTTTCAAACTTTGGAAATCATTTTCAAAGTAGACCAACGGTGTCCGTATATAATTTTATATCCTATAGTCAAGTGATACATATATTTATCATTTCAATCCGCAATTTAAATATCTACGGATATATATCATTTCAACCCGCAATCCCAAAATTTCGTATAAATGAAAATCGCTTGGGTTTATCATTCCAACCCATAACGACTTTCCCTTAATCTATAAGATCGTTCGGGTATGTATCATTTCAACCCATAGGAAATTTCTAAACTAATAGTGAAATGGAGAGTGAGAACAAATATGATAATATAATATATCAACAACATGCATATCTCATCTGTAACAAATTAAATAAAATATATACAACAGGATGTGGTGTCATATCATAGGTGAACAATAGCAGATAATAACATATCATATTTAACAATTAAATAACTAGCTATCAAATTTTGTAGCATATTTCAATTGTCGTTTCAAGCGAATTAAATTTACTAAATATAAGAATGTCAATCATGAGTGATTGCTCACCTTTCGAGGATAGAGAAACATTTAGAATGGGAAGCACATACACGGATACGCTCGAACCAGCTAGAGTTGCGAAAATAATCCACGTACAGCAACGGAAACAAGCAAAGCAAGGAGGACTAGGGATCGATGAAAAACAATATATATATTATTCTTTTAAAATCAATATTCAATTTAAAAACCAATATTTAAAATAAAATTCTTCATATATATATATATATTACATTTTAAAACTCTATATATATTTTGAAAATCAAAACATCAATACATGTATACGGTATATAATAAAACCCATTGATATTTATATTTCAAAATCAATATATATCTATAAAATCAATACTTCTTGAAACACCTATCAAAAGCATAATGTATTATATTTCAGGCCATCATATTTACCAACATGAAGTTTTATAACACATATATAAATAAAATCTCTATTTATTATGTTTTAAAGGAGATCAATATATATGCAGACTTTAAACAATATGCAAACTATACTTATACCCAATTATATAAAATCTGACTATGATCAAATATGCAGACTATACTTATAACCAAATATATGTAATCCAACTATAAACAATTTTATAAGCAAAACAATGTATATATATATATAAATCAGACCGTACCCCAATATATGCAGACTAATATATATACATGCAGACACAATATATAATTACAGCTAAATGTATATATGCATGCTAGTATAAATATGCAAACATAATATATGATTACAGCTAAATGTATATATTCAGGCTACACTAACTATGCAACAATGTATACATGCTACAAAATCAAATATACATGCTATAGGAAGTGAAAAAAAACTCAATATACATACATACATATATATATGCAGGCTTTCACAATTATATATATATAGGCTCACATATATATTGAAGTCGATAATATTTGTAAATTATATAAATATCTATAAACAAAATTAATATATATGACATACAGTCTGAAATATACATACAATTATATAAAGAAAATAGATTCTATACTTATATAACATATCTATATATAAATGAACGGGTTATAAACTAAGATGGTCGGGCTGCTATGGGTGAAGAGGCATTGGAAGGCTGTGAGTTCGAAGGAAAGCTGCGGCCATGGGGTGAGCTGCATCTGTTGTGTGGCTGCTGCGCGGAGGAGGAGGGGATGGATTCGGGTTGTGGTCGGTCAGGGTTTGGGCTGTGGAGATGAGATGGCGAAGGAAGTTGAGGAGTAGTTCGGTAGGGTAGGCTCAGTGTTTGGAGGGTGGGCCCGGCTGGCATGGTAGTGCAGGCACCGCTGCTATGGATGTTGCGTTGCCGTGTGGTGGTATGGGCGGGTGAAGGAGGGAAGTGGCGGGTTGAGGTCACGGCTGATGGGGATGCTGTCGTGTGGTGGTCGTTTACATGTAGGATAAGAAGGAAAAGGTCGTGTCACGGCTTCGGTAGTTTGCGTGGGGAAGGGAGCACGGGTTGTCGAGGTGGAAAATGGCGGAGAGTCAGCTGTCGACACGGAGGGATGGAAGTGTGGCGGCTATTAGGGAGGTTGGTCGGAGTGGGGTGATGGGCGAGTTTGAGGGGGTGGTGGCGTAGGTTCGGAGATGGGGAAAAAAGAACAGGTTTAGGAAGAAGGTGAGTATAATTGAAAGAAGCAGGTAAAGCAAAAATAAAAGCACGAATACCCATGTATATATAAAGTAGGATGAATATAAACCTTAGTCATATTGTTTAAAAAATTTATTAGTAGAGAGGAAGATAAAGGGGAGAGGGTGAGATGCTAATGGGAATGGACAGGCGAGCTTCTCGATTTTGACAACAAGGATTACATAACTTTATTATATAATTTTTTTTTTCAAATGGAAATGGGAGAAAGAAGAGGAGTGATAATGAGAAGGGCACGCAAGATATAACAAAATCAAAGGAATATAAAAAGTCAAGCGTGAATTCAGGTTAAATGATTAAAAGCAAGTGACTATTTGTTTCAGCCGTTTGATAGAATGGGCATAGAAACTCAAAGGACCCAAATGTGGAACCGACACGGCAAGTCGTTTCGCTGAATTCATCGTGTACCAAACTCCGAAGCACACAAATGAATGTACTGTGGAAATCAGCATGACGGGACGAATAGAAAGGTACACAAATATGAGTGATACGATCATCCTATCAAAAGTCGATATTCGCTGCCGAAAAATGCTGCTAAAACGCCAAAAATAAGATAGACGGAGCAATAGCAGTCCAAATTTGGCGAAACGAAATACGACGTCTCATTCAAAAAATGGTTTACATTTTTATTATATAAATATATTCAGGTTTTGAAAATATTTTATTTATATCAATTTTAACTGATTTAAATTGAAATTGAAATTACACAACAAAACTAACTTCCATATTTTTCGATGAAAATCTGACATTTGCTATGTTTAAATAAGCGTATCTCAAATATCAAATTTTCATTATCAAATTTAATTATTTATTTTCATGAAAAATTTAGTTAAATACATAAATAAAACCGTTAAAAATTACGGGTCGTTACACTCTCCCCTACTCAAAACTTTTCGTCCCGGAAAAGGAAGGAGGTAGGAGAAAAGCAGTAACAGAAAGGAAAATTAGTATTATCGGATACACAATAAATTCAAAACCATATAAATTTCATTAGTTTAAATTGATTAATATTCAGCAATTTTTGTTTTAATCTATTTTATATAATCAATAACTATTCATTGTATTGTTGGTTACAATTAATTGTATTTTCATTAAATTGATTTGCTTTCAAAATTTATTATAATTTATTAACATTTATTAGAAAATTTCCTTTCAAAACAAAATTTATTTTATTCAGCTTATTTATTTATTCCATTTGATTTCACTTAAGTTAATTCCTCATATAATTAAATTTCAACTATTCTTTATAATTTACCATTTATTTATAAAGATATGAATTGTTTTATTACCTGTTTAGTTGCTTAAGTTTACATTTATTTACTCATTCTCTATTTATTATTCAATTTGTTTCAATTTACATTTCTTATGACATAAATTAAATGTATAACATTTATTATAACAACACAATTCTTATTTATAAATTCCCTTATCAAAATTTATTTTTTGAACATTTTATTTCTTACATTTTATATTGTATACTGTTCAACTACATATTCTTATTACATTTTAAATTTTTGAATATTTCAGGTAAGTTTTTTTAATGTTTCATATGTAATTGAGCACTATACCAATTTACTTGTTATTTATAATATTTTTATTAAGCAACAATTAATTTGAACAATTTGTTGCCTAAGTATTCTCTTATATAACCTTCAATTGCAAATTCATCTTAACATTTCAACCTTTTGAATATTCACGTAAGTTATATATGTTATAAAATGAACTGAGTATTATACAAATTAAATTTTTTCCTAGTTTAACTTTTTCAAGTTGTTTCAAATTAAATTTCTTATTTTAGACACTCCAATTTATTCAAAAAAAAATTTATTCAAATAATTGAAAACCATCATTTAACATTGAATTTTAGAATTTAATTCTCGATTTCACTTCAAACCATTTGAAATAAATATATATACATATATTTATATATATATATATATATATATATATATATATCAAATCACACTTAAGAAATTCAAATCAAATCCATTTTTCCTAAAACAAAAGTGTAGCAAAGCTACAAAGTGGTCTCTCCACTCCGAAGCTCGAAAATGAATGTCGATGATGCTGCAGTCATCACCGAAATTATTTTCTAGCGACAAAATAGGAGAGCTCAGACTTACTTCGTTTTTTAAAAATTATGGAAAAATAATTTCCACTCGAAAATACTTACAAATAATATATTTCAAACTTTGAAAACCAAACTTGGAAAAGCACCAAAAATTTAATTCTCAAATCATTAATTTAAAGTTATTTCATTTGCAAATTAGATTTATAAACCATGTTTATAAAATTTCAACACCTTATAACATATAACAATAGAAAATGATTCAATAATGTTGACAAAAGAACAAATGATAATCTAGTATTATCATTTCTAACAACTAATTCAATTAACTATCTGATTTCAGAAAATTATACTTTTATACATAAAATATAACCATACATAAAATTATATCATTTACCAATTTCAAAAATAGTATTGTGTCAGTTTGCTCTGTTCAAGTTTTTTAGAATTTCCATCGATAGCGTTGGCCAAACAAATCGATCGAAACCCCAAATCAAACTTAACAACTCAAACAACACAATATAAAATATTTTTATATTAATTACAAATACACTCACTCACAGGATGATTCAAGAATGGATTACAGAACAAGGATAGAGATTCAAACTTAGAGGGATAATTACAGAGAATTCTAACAAGGAAGATAGGCTCTAGACGAAGATGAGATAATTTAATTACAAAAGAGAAAGGTGGATAGACTAATATTAATCGCGAGTAACCTTAACCGGGTCAACCGAGATTCCAAGAATAAGATCGATACGGAAATTCAATTTCCAGCTTGAAGGGAAGAGAGGTGACTTTAACAAAACATTAGGATAATCCCTGACTATAGGGGTGGAGTCAAGATCATTAGGCTGAACATTAGATGAAAAGGTAGAACTACCTACTTAATCCAGAGGCATTTGATATTCGATCACGAGAGGATTACCCAGGTTATCTACTAGAGAAACATACGGGCATTACAAGAGATAACAGCATCAACCCGAGGATATAGAAATCTCTAGTGAATCGATGCTTGTTGTAAAGGAGTTTCACCCCTTTACAAATCATACTAAGGTTGGCAGACCGCCGATGGGATTAGTTACCAAGATCAACAGAAATGGAACTATGGGATGCTCCATTATCAAAAGGACACAAACAAGATGAGACAAGAATGGATTTCAGAATGAAGGAACGTTCCAAAATTCAAAAAGAAATCCAAATCAAGGAGAATTCAAACGAAGGATTTCAAGCTCGAATGAAGATGATTCTGTAATTAAATTTACTCTATATGCTAAGTTTGCCTAAACCAGTGCTTTGATACCAACTGTAACGACCTGGTATTTCGAACCATTCGCAGACACACATGTCAGACTTGAATTGTTCAAAACAATAGATTGTTAATTTATATTTGGAAAAACTTAGCATATATAGTAAATAAAATCAATCACAGAATCAAAAACCCAGAGTAATATAACAATAAGCAGCGGAATAGATAAATAGTAGTTCATGAAGCTAGTATTAAACACCAGAGTCTGAAACAAAATACAATAGAATCTCATATACAAATGAATCTTTAATACATAAGCAACTGACGAGTCTGAACATAAATGACCGGAATAAACAGAAATAACTGAAAGCTGGATAGATAGATGGATCTTCAAGCCAGGCTCCGAACTCCAAAGGTGAGTCTCAAATGTTGTGTCACTCAATCTGACTCGGGCATAAAGAAAAACACAAAACACTCGAGTCAGGATTAACATTCTTATATTAATAAATTCAACTCAAGTGAAATGTCAACTGAAATACAAGTAACTTAAAGGAAGTTTAGGATTTCCACCCTTTAAGGATCCGTGGAACTATCTACTATGTAGTAATATACGCTATTATAATATGTCTATAGTAAAGTAAACTATTAAAATAGCGTTAAGGCGTTACCCAATCCCCCTTAACATGTTTAATACATTCCCTTAGTCTATACAATGCCATACGCTCTACCAAACTGATGGTTTGCCCAGAGGACACCACATGGGTATGGTACAAAACAAACTCGTAGAAGGCACGATAGGGCATGCGACAAGGCACTCGAGGCAATGCCAGGGTAGATATACCGTTTGCGGATTCGGACTAGTGGTAACGCATAGCAGCTACTACCGCCCACCCGTGACACACTCCCAAATCAAAGGTGCACCCAATCAAATCACAAAGTAATAGAATGGTATCGAAGAAATGTGTCTAATAGAAGGAATGACTTCACTTGGCCCAGCATGGCTCCTGTTTTAGCCACATCAAGCTGACTTACGGGAGTCAGGGCTACGTAAATACCATATAGAATCGTCGCTAAACCATCCTACATCGTTCTGAAATTTCCACCACGTACATAGTTGTTAAAGTGGTTTTCGGTATTGGCAGAGAGTATGACAATATCCGATCTCCGTCTCTTTAACAACCAAACGCATATTTCACACCGTGGACATTTCATTTCAAATAGTCCATACTTCATATCAAAATATCATATTCATTTCGAAACCATATCAATTCGATATCATTATTCACTTTATGTAATATTCCTTTCTAGAATAGTAACACTTTCAAAATTATAACCCTTTCGAAATCATAACACTTTTGAAATCATAACACTTTGGAAATCATAACACTTTTGGAAATCATAACACTTTTGGGATCATAACACTTCTAACTTACATAGTTTAGATATTGAAAATAGTATATATATATTAAAATAATTAAAAATTAAAATAGTTTATATATTAAAATAGTTTTTATATATTAAAATACTTTATATAATAAAATAGCTTCCTCCCATTTCACAAATCAATTCAAATCATCTTTGATTCCCAAAATTCAATTCAAATTAATCCTTGTTCAACACTTTCAATTTTAAAAGATTAAAGGTTCAATTCAGATACTCAATAAACCATTTCAATTTTTATCGATTTCAAATCCAGGTTTTAACTATCATTACAACTCCAATAAGGTTCAAGGTAAAAAAACAATTTCAATATAAGTTTCATTCATATTTCAACACTTAACTTTAATTTTATTCAAACTGGAAAAACACTTCACTGAAACATTTTAATAACAATTAAATAAAATCTCAATTTACAAATTTAAATCCATATTAAATATTCAGTCTTAATTTTATTTAATATTGAAATATTCATTTAATCACTTTTTATCAAATCAAGTTATCAAATCATATCTTTCAAAATCACTAAGTTCAACTCATTTCTTATTTAAATTCAATTATTAACCAATTTAAATTCTAAGTCAACATTAATTTATCTTCCCAACCTTTATTATTATAGTTTAAAAAAATCTATTTTTAAGATATTAATATAAATATAAATAAATACCTAAACATATTATAAACCAATTATATTAAATTTTATTAAATTAAATCTTATTATTAAATGATTTTGTATTAAATCTTATTTTTATATATATCTTTAAAACAATAAAATTATAAGAAAAAATTTAAAATTTATATTTTCCAAAACTAACTTATAAATTAAAATTCCCAAACATGTTATTTTAAAAATCTAATTTTTTTATACATATATAAAAATAGCATTCAAAAGTCAATATTCATTAAACCCATATATTTCCTTTCAAACTTTGGTAATCATTTTCAAAATAGACCAACGGTGTCCATACATAATTTTCTATCCTATGGTCAAGTGATACGGATATTTATCATTTCAATCCGAAATTTAAATATCTACGGATATATATCATTTCTACTCGCAATCCCAAAATTTCAAATAAATGAAAATCGCTTGGGTTTATCATTTCAGCCGATAACGATTTTCCCTTAATCTATAAGATCGTTCAGGTATGTATTATTTCAACCCATAGGGAATTTCTAAACTAACAGGGAACTGTAGGGTGAGAACAAATATGGTAATATAATATATCAACAACATGCATATATCATCAGTAACAAATTAAATAAAATATATACAATAGGATGTGGTGTCATATCACAGGTGAACAATAGCAGATAATGACATATCATATTTAACAATTAAATAACTAGCAATTAAATTTTGCAGCATATTTCAATTGTCGTTTCAAGTGAATTAAATTTAATAAATATAAGATTGTCAATCGTGAGTGATTGCTCACCTGTCGAGGATAGAGAAACATTTATAATGGGAAGCACGGACACGGATGCGCACGAACCAGCTAGAGTTGCGGAAATAATCTCCGTACAGCAATGGAAATATGCAAAGCAAGGAGGACTAGAGAACGATGAAAAACAATATATACATATTATTTCTTTTAAAATCAATATTCAATTTAAAAACCCATATTTAAAATAAAGTTCTTCATATACATATACATATATATATATATATTACTTGTTAAAACTCTATATATATTTTGAAAATCAAAACATCAATACATGTATATGGTATATAATAAAACCCATCGATATTTATATTTCAAAATCAATATATATCTATAAAATCAATACTTCTTGAAACACCTATCAAAATCATAATGTATTATATTTCAGGCCATCATATTTAACCAACATGAAGTTTTATAACACATATATAAATAAAATCTCTATTTAGTATGTTTTAAAGGAGATCAATATATATGCAGACTTTAAACAAATATGCAAACTATACTTATACCCAATTATATAAAATCAGACTATGATCAAGTATGCAGACTATACTTATAACCAAATATATGTAATCCAACTATAAACAATTTTATATGCAAAACAGTGTGTATATATATAAATCAGACCGTACCCCAATATATAATATATATATATATATATATACATGCAGACACAATATATAATTACAGCTAAATGTATATTTGCAGGCTAGTATAAATATGCAGACACAATATATGATTACAGCTAAATGTATATATTCAGGCTACACTAACACCAGACTATATATGCAACAATGTATACATGCTACAAAATCAAATATACATGTTATAGGAAGTGAAAGCGAACTCAATATACATATATATATATATATGTAGGATTTCACAATTATATATATATATATATATATATGCTCACATATATATTGAAGTCGATATATTTGTAAATTATATAAAAATATCTATAAACAAAATCAATATATATGAAATAAAGGCTTAAATATACATACAATTATATAAAGAAAACATATTCTATACTTATATAACATATATATATATACATATATATAAATGAACGGGTTATAAACTAAGATGCTCGTGCTGCAATGGGCAAAGTGGCACTGGAAGGCTTTGAGTTCGAAGGAAAGCTGCGGCCATAGGGTGAGCTGCATCTGTTGTGTGGCTGCTGCGCAGAGGAGGAGGGGATGGCTTCGGGCTGTGGTCGGTCAGGGTTTGGGCCATGGAGATGAGATGGCGGAGGAAGTTGAGGAGCAGTTCGGCAGGGTAGGCTCGGTGTTTGGAGGGTGGGCCCCGCTGGCATGGTAGTGCAGGCACCGCTGTTATGGGTGTTGCTTT
This sequence comes from Allium fistulosum, assembly GCA_030737815.1. NCBI lineage: Eukaryota > Viridiplantae > Streptophyta > Magnoliopsida > Asparagales > Amaryllidaceae > Allium > Allium fistulosum. The sequence goes on from CM060906.1 coordinate 48,975,655, forward strand.
GTCGCGTGGTGGTATGGGCGGATAAAGGAGGGAAGTGGCAGGTCGAGGTCATGACTGATGGGGATGCTGTCGTGTGGTGGTCGTTTACATGTAGGATAGAAGGGAAAAGGTCGTGTCACGTCTTCGGTAGTTTGCGTGGGGAAGGGTGCACAGGCTGTCGAGGCAGAAAATAGCGGAGAGTCAGTTGTCGACATAAAGGGATGGAAGTGGGGCGGCTGTTAGGGAGGTTGGTCGGAGTGGGGTGATGGGCGAGTTTGAGGGGGTGGTGGCATAGGTCCGAAGATGGGAAAAGAAGAACAGGTTTAGGAAGAAGGTGAGTATAATTGAAAGAAGCAGGTAAAGTAAAAATAAAAGCACGAATACCCATGTTTATATAAAGCTAGGATGAATATAAACCTTAGTTATATTGTTTAAAAATTTTATTAGCAGAGAGGAAGATAAAAGTGAGAGGGTGGGATGCTAATGGGAATGGACAGGTGAGCTTCTCGATTTTGACAACAAGGATTACATAACTTTATTATATAATTTTTTTTCAAATGGAAATTGCAGAAAGAAGAGGAGTGATAATGAAATGGACACGCAAGATATAACAAAATCAAAGGAATATAAAAAGTCAAGCATGAATTCAGGTAAAAAGATTAAAAGCAAGTGGCTGTTTGTTTCAGCCGTTGGATATTGAATGGGCATAGAAACTCAAAGGACCCAAATGCGGAACCGACACGGCAAGTCGTTTCGCCGAATTCGCCGTGTACCGGACTCCGAAACACACAAATGAATATACTGCAGAAATCATCACGACGAGATGAATAGAATGGTACACAAATATGAGTGATACGATCATCCTATTAAAAGTCGATATTCACTGTCGAAAAATGCTGCTAAAACGCCGAAAATAAGATAGACGGAGCAATAGCAGTCTAAATTTGGCGAAAGGAAATACGGCGTCTCACTCAGAAAATGGTTTACATTTTTACTATATAAAAATATTCAGGTTTCGAAAATAATCTATTTATATCAATTTTAACTGATTTAAATTGAAATTGAAATTACACAATAAAACTAACTTCCATATTTTTTGATGAAATCTAACATTTGCTACATTTAAATTAGCGTATCTCAAATATCAAATTTTCATTGTCAAATTTAATTGTTTATTTTTCATGAAAAATTTAATTAAATACGTAAATAAAACCGTTAAAAATTGCGGGTTGTTATTCCAAAACTTTGTTAGAAGAATGAGGGTTATGATCTATTTATAGAGGAGAGAGTAGAGAGAAAAAGTATCAAGGTCCACTCTTTTCCCTTACCCATTCTCTACCTCTTATTTATTAAAGCCCAACCCATTCTCCCACATCATAGCCGCCCTCTACCTGGACTCACCATGGCCAAATTCCACTTGTCCATCTAGGTTTAAAATTCATTTCGAGCTCAAACAATTTTTATCGAATTAAATTCAATTTATACGCATATCGATATCGTATATCAAGTAATATATTTAAATCTATTGTAGACATATTTAATATTGTTCAACACATCAAACAAATTTTTTATAGTTAATGTTTCATAAATATTAATTAATTTTAATAAATTTATAACAATTACAAATTACTTAAATTATTTGGTTAAAGGAGTATTAAAGGTTTTGATTGTGCGACTCTTTAGGTGTGAATTCGGTTAGCGATTAATATCGAACTATTCGAATATCAATGTTTATACGTCACTTAGCAAGTGATGTGACAATTTGGCTAAATTTATTGCTTATTGGTTTTGGTAAAATCTAATTTTACTTTGCTAAGCGTTACTTGATTATGGAAATTATTTACACTAATTCCCTTTGTCAAAAATATATTACTTTGGACTTGTGAAATTTGGTAAATGTCAAAATTCTAATATCATCTGTATTCGACTCTATAGTTTAAACACAAAATTCTTGGTTAAATAATAACAATTATTATTAACCAAAATGCTTTAGAGACTGACTTTGAGTTGACTTCAGTTGACCGTGATACCAACCTCATGTAACTAAGGAAACGAATCCTCTGTTGAATAGTGTTTCACTTCCAATGCTTCCACTCGATCCAATTATAGTCGTCTGATGGATGTCGTGCCACGATTTAACTAGAATCAAAGCGGAGCTTCCACATTGAAGATCAACATTATTCTCAAACCAAGAGAACTATGTAATTTTGTAACATCGATATTTTCTGTTAGACCTTAGTTATATTAACCAACAAAAAACTATCGAGTGAGTCATTCCATAATTATCCAAAGTACGTAATCCCTTGATGCCCCCATCACGCATGAGTAATGCACTGTCCAATATTTGGAGAGCGTTACGTACTCTAGTCTCAATGGATGCATCGACGTCCGGTCTCGATACATCTTGATTAGGAATATATAAAACGGTATGTTTATTTTACTGTGATAAATCACTCTCGGTTACAATGCATTGTAACTACTATCAAAATATATGGTTTATTGATTCTCTATTAATTATACTTTTTATTAAATTAATTAATTAATATACCATATTAAATCAAGTATATAATAGAAAGAAAACACCTTTTATTTTGAACATAATTGGTTATCGAGCTAGATATATGTAACACAATATAATTGCCTCTATGGCATACTCCTAACTCTATCGGCTTGGAGCTTAATGCTCTAGGAATTCACTGATTGATCGGTCGATCAATGTTCAACCGGTCGACCAGTCAGTCTGAATTTCAGTGAATTTTTCTCCATGAAAAAACCTAGCCCTAACACTATTTCCGACGAACTCTGGCATGGATAGACCTGCTCTTAGGTCCTCTATACACTAGTGCATATATCCATACCTAACTCCGTACATAAGTGAAGTAAATGATGGTTTTATATAAGATTTTTCATAGTTTAAATTTTGATTACCAAGCCATGTTCTCAATTTGAACATAATGATCAATGATGCAGCCGTTTCTACACACATATACATCTAATACCAACCATTTCAACAACCTATGATCACATATCATATAAAATAAAAAGGGAACGCTACTCCAACCTTAAATTCAAAATGAGCTTGAAAACCTTTAGTTCATGATTTACACACACAGAAGCAACCACAAATACTTGCAGATCTGAGGTTTGAGATGATATATACTTTAAGATTCAAAATAAAACTCACTACAATGATATTAAGTGAATAAATAGGGTTAGGTGCTTGCTTACTTTGATTTTCCATTGAATATAGCCTGAGAATGACTATTTTTGATCAAACCCTAGAAGCAAGAGGCCATTACATTGTTTTGGGAAGCTTAGGTTTTTAAAATATGGATAAGGATGAAAATAAAGTATTTTGCTTGGCTGGTTATAACATTTAAGAGACGTATTTAGGCTTTTAAAGGGTCAATAAGCCCAAAAAGATAATAGAAAATGACATTTCTTTTTTTATATAAACTTACTAACTCATATTTAATCATTTTAAATGATTTTAACATATGAGAATTTTCCAAGCCAATACAAAATTTTCTCATACTTTATTTGATCCGAAATAATTTTTTGATAACTAAAGTACCACTTTTAGCCCTTAAACATAATTTAAAATGTGTATTTATTTATTAAAATAATTTTTAACCTAAAATATATTTTATTTCCAAAATATAAATTTTAAATGGCTTTTTGATTAACATAACACATTTCATACTCCATAATTTAATTTTAATCAAAATTTATTCCAAAATCAACCCAAAATGGTATTTATAAATTTTAATTCAATTAGAACTTACATTTTAATCACATTTATCAATTATTTCATACCTTTATTTATTTAAAACATTTTCCATGACTCAAAACCATTTTTGAATCCCAATTTCTCTTTTTAATTTTTTTCTGAAAAATGCCCTTTTCCATCCAAAAATCCAAATTTAAATCCAAAAGTATACTTTATTGTATTTATTTTATTATGCTCTTGATTGGGATGTAATACCAGGCATATGGATTTTTGGGCAAAACGTCTAAAATCAGGGTCAAACGTTTAAATCCCATATCTTGATGTCTAAACTATTATAGAATTGGCAGTGAAGTTCTGTGTTTTGTGGAATTGTGATTTTGGAGTTTGGGTTCGTTTAGAGGTCGACATGATGCTCAAAAGGTCCGAATTGACTATAAAGCGATATGCCGAGTTTGAGGATGGCATGCAATGTCTTGGGTAATGTGTGGTTGATGTTGGATGATATAAAGACTATGATGATAGTCTGAGACGTGATTTGATTCGTGTAGAGATTTTGTAGAGTCGTTTGTTGGCTTCAAGACGACAAATATGGATTTGTAATATACAATTCCGTATGATGTTGCATATACGAAATATGTTACCCCCCACCTTTATACCTATACTAACAAATAGTATAACAAAGTAATATTGTTTGGTAATACAGAGAATGATTCTTGTGAGGAGAGACTGAATGTGAATATTCCCTTGATCTAACACCAATACGTATTCTCATCCCAAACAATTCACAAATATATGTACTCGATTTCGGCACAAAGTAATAAACACATTGCTTTACCAAGACAGAACAATACGTAACATAATAAGATCACAAAGTCAAAAATCATAATGGAAAATATAATACATTATATATATATAAGATGAGACTGCAAAAAAATATACACATCGATACGAGTCAAATATAGTATATACATCACAAGTATCATCATAAGAATACATGCATGGAGATAACAAATATATATATACACATAATAGAGCAACAAAATATATATCATAGTCTAAACTGCCTCCTCTAAAAGCCCAACATCCAAAATCAATGTCCTTGTACCTAGAAATGTCTTGGACAAACCAGAATATTATATAAATAGAAAACAGATCAGACTATGCCTAGATCACTTATATAAATCCCAATATGAAATCTTGTAAGGATTTCCTTAATGACGTGTTCTTTACTAGTGTTTTTGGACTTTGTAGATGGTCTTCCTCGATCCAGGAATAACCCTAATATCATTTGGTAGTTGTTAATCGATTGACTAAATCGATGCACTTCATACCAATGAAGTCAAGTAGAACTACTTCATATTTTTCCAAGCTTTATTTGAAGGTGGTGGTGAGACTTCATGGTGTTCCCAATGCCACTGTGTAATCACGATCCATTACTCACCAGTGGTTTCTGGAAGAGTCTTCAGACAGTTTTGGGTACGAAGCTGAACTTCAGTACTACATATCATCCGCGGACTGATGGTCAGACAGAATGGGTTAATCTGGTGTTAGAGGATTTCCTTTGTTCTTATGTTCTTGGTTTGGGTGGTAGTTGGGAGGATCATACCTATCTGGTTGAGTTTGCTTACAACAAAAGCTACCAATCCAGCATCGACATGGCTCCGTTTGAGGCTCTATACGATAGACTGTGCCATTCAACATCTTGTTGGCTCGAGATAGGAGACGAGTTTGTTCTTGGTCCAGATTCTATCGGAGAGGCTTCTGAGAAGATAGTTGATCAGACAGAGGCTGAAGGAAGCCTAAGATCCACAGAAGTCCTATGCAGACCATAGGAGGAAGGATATCGAGTTTGAGGTTGATGATCTAGTCTTTATGAAGATATCTCCTCTGAAGGGTGTTATGTGGTGTAGTAAGTTAGGAAAGCTTGCACCTCGCTTTTTTGGTCCTTTCCTGACTTATGTGCGGCATCTAATTCGTATAGTTGACTCAAAGGTCCGAAAACTTAGAAGCAAGAGTGTCCGTTAGTGAAGGTGTTATGGTTCAACAACCCATTGGATTGGACCAGGGAGAGTAGAGAGCGTATGGCACAGACCTATCATGAGCTATTTCCTAATGCTCACAAGTCTGGTATGTTTTGTTTGCTTGTTTTTTTTGCTTGATTATTTGTTTTAGTAGTTAATGGTGTAGTTAAGCTAGAAGTTATTAGCTTAGTTAAAGATTTCCCTAAGGAGAAATTGCGAGGATGCAATTTTCTTAAGGGGGAGTCTGTAACAACCCGTAGTTGATAAGGCATTAATTGGGATTGATAATAATGGATTAAATAATTAAAAAGGGGTTTAAACCTAAAAATGTGGATAAATGGAAGTAACTTGGGAATTATATGGTAAAATATTTTATAAAGTATGGAAATAAATTATTATAGTAAATTTTGATTTTTATACATAAGTTTGGTTATTCTTAAAGGGAAAATGATTTTCAAAATATATTAAGAGTGCTTGAATAATTTTATAAAGTTAAATATTAAAAAAAATAAGATTAGGAATTTATTTCGAAAGAAGAAGAATTTTATTTCACTTGTAAAGTGAGTTTATAAATCTAATTTTGAAATTGGATTGAAAATAGTAAATATGGAAATAATTATTAAATGGGGTCAAATTATGAAAAATAATTATTGTAAATCCAAATTATGGAATGACAGCTAAATACATATGGAAAATAAATATGAATTTATTTGGAGATCTGAGCCAATAGGAATTGGAAGGAAAATATATTTGTAAAGAAAAGGAAGAGGAAGAAATAAATAGAAGTGTGAAAAATGAGCCTATTTGGCCCATCACTACATTGAGAATAATCTCCCTCCCTTCATTATTCTTGAGTTGTCTACAAATCTAAATATTACTTGCAAATCTCCATCCCATAATTACTTTTGGATCCTCCTATAGCTTCAAAGTTTTCAACCAAAGTTTTTAAAACTCTAGCTCCACAGTAAAAATAAAAATAAAATAGAAATAAATTCCCAAAAATCCCAAAATTAAAGTATAATCTCTCAACTTCCCACTACACCACTATGTAGCTTTATTATTCTTGAGTTGTATATAAATCCAAATATTACTTGCAAATCTCCATCCCGTAATTACTTTTGCGTCCTCCTATAGCTTAAATGTTTTCAAACCAAAATTTTTAAAACCCTAGCTCCACATTAAAAATAAATATAAAATAGAAATAAATTCTCAAAAATCCCAAAATTAAAGTATAATCTCTCATCTTCCCACTACACCACTATGTAGGAAGAAGTTGACATTTTTCTCAACTTTTATGTGCATTGGAAATTTAAAACAAGAGGTGAAAGGGAGGAAGAAGGAGTTCCAACTTTTTAGTGCTTAGTGTCTATTGTCTACTTTAGATGAGTGAATTTACACTCACGTCACTATGTCTAAAATGCAATATGATTGACGATGCATTTGTAGTAGTATGGTGGTGTAGAATTATTTAATAATGGTGATGCTCTCCCTTGTAAATTAGTGGAACCCATTGTTGTCAATGCCTTGCCTTCTCAGTGCTTGGATTTCTTTCTGTTTGTTTTGTGATTTGTCTATGGATTGATGCTTTGGATGAGTGCATGAAGTTGCGCATGAACGGAGGGGAGGAAATGGTGGTCTACGACATGCATTGGTTGACCTAAAGGCAACACCCAGGTCTGTCACTAAGTAGTCAACTACTTAACAAACCTAGAGTGTTAGCTCCAAGTTTCGGTATCATGTATTATTGTTTAAAATAAAAAAATTTAAAAATTAGTTTATGTAACGACCCACCTTTTTAGACGGTTTAAATCGACAATAAACCACACACGTCATACTCAAACCATTCAAAAGGGAGGATTGTTATGGGGTAAAAAAGAAAAAGTAGAGAAAGGAAGAAAAACAAATGTAGAATCTCACAGCGAAATGACAAAATATAATAATCAAATAAACAGTTCATGAAGCTGTTTACAAATAACATTTGATTATACTTTTACAATACAGATCAGAGTTACATACAACATGAATAAATAAATAAATAAATGCAGCGGAACAACATGATGCAATGGAATAAATATAATAAATAATAATAGTACAAAATCTTCGTCTTCATCCTCCAGAAAGCAATCTTCGGTAAACTAAAAAGCTCAGACTGACCCGAGCGAATTGAAAAGACAAAACACTCGAGTCGGAATTAAAAGATCTTATGTAAGTTAAACAACGGTAAATAAGTATGAGTGTAACGGCGTCAGAGATGTTTACGGGTTTGACATCTCCTATCCAGTGTCTAACGTGAGTGCAATAACTAAAGAGATGTTCGGGATTTCCATCCCTTAAGGATGCATTAAACTATCTACATACATAGTACAATACGCTATTATAATAGTGTCTACAGTAAAGTAAAGTATTAAAATAGCGTTAAGGCGTTACCCATATCCCCCTTAACACATTTATATATTCCCATAGTCTATATAGTACCGTACGCTCCTTCGTAAACTGGAGGTTTACCCAGAGGGCACTCCATAGGTATGATACAAAACAAACTTGTAGAAGGCATGATAGGACATGTGAACACGGCACGCGAGGCAATTCCAGGGTGGATATACTGTTTGCGGATCCGGACTAGTGGTAATGCATAGCAGCTACTACCGCTCAACTCGGAACACACTCCCATAATCAAAATCAAGGGTGGCCACAAAATCATCACAAAGTCATAATATGGTATCGAAGAAATATGTCTGATCAGAGGAATGACCTCACTTGGCCCTGCATGGCTCCTGCTTTAGTCACATCTAAGCTGACTCACGGGAGTTAGGATTATGTAAATACCTCATACAGAAATCGTTCGTCAAACCATCCTACTTCATTTTTGGAATCTCCACCACGTACACAGTTGTTAAAGTGGTTTTCGGTATTGGCAGAGAGTATGACAATATCCGATCCTGGTCTCTTTAACAACAAAACGCTTATTTCACACCGAATGGTTCTTTTACATTTCCAAAACCGGTTCATAATTGATATCAAAATATCATATTCTCAAAACCATATCACTTTCGAATCATATTTACTTTCGAAATCATATTCATTTTCGAAGTCATATCACCTTTGAAATCATATTTTCAAATCATCATATTTACTCAAATATGTCATTTCACTAGAAAATATCATTTCAAATCCTAACTTAGGTTATAACATCATTTAATCATATTTGCTTTTAAATCAAGATTTAAATATAAACATTTCCATTTTACACAGTCTGAAATTAGAAAATAGTTTAGATAGTTATAAATATTTTAAATAGCTAAGCATGGTTTAAAATAAATTTTTAAATAGTTAAAATACTCCAAAATAATTTATAAATAGATTAAAATAGTTGAAATGGATTTAAGACAATTTTAAATTAGATTTAAAATAGATTAAATATATTAATATACTTTAAATAAATTTAAAATAAATTAAAATAGATAAAATAGTTTAAATAGTTTAAATAGATTTAAAATAGATTAAAATACACTAAATAGATTAAAATGGGTTAACTAGTTTAAAATAGGTTAAATTAGATTAAATTGGATTAATTAGGTTGGAATAGATTAAAATAAAAGTAGAGTAGTTTAAATTGATCAAATTGGTTTAGAATAGTTTAAAATAGATTAACTTAGTTTAATAATTTAAAATTTTGAATAACATTTTTAACAGTTTATAATAACACAATAAATTTGAAATTAACATCAAATTTAACTATTTCTTTCATTTTGATAAATCCTGAACCATATCTAGATTTCAACTCAAAACCCAATTTCAAATCTTAAAATATCAATTTTAAGCTATTCCAATTTCAATAGATTTCAAAAGTTGCAAATTTCAAACATTTCAAGGACTCAATTTCGATAAGTTTCGTTTATACTTCAAAATTCAACTTTAAATTTTAAATTAAACCAATTTCAAATTCCAACATTTAAAGCTTGAATTTTCAAAAATAATTCAATTTATATAAATCAAATTTTATTACAAAATTTCATTTAATTGACTTCAAATTTCAAGGCTTTCAAATCATTTTAATTTAACCAATCCGATGTCCGTATATAATTTTCTACCCTATGGTCAAGTGATACGGATGTTTATCATTTTAATCCGCAATTATTTTATATTTACGGATATATATCATTTCAACCCGCAATTCCGAATTTAATTACAAATCCATGAAATTGCTTGAGTCTATCATTTCTACTCATAACGATTTTTCCTAATCTATCAGATCGTTTGGGTGTGTATCATTTCAACCCATAGGGAACTTGCAGAGTTATAACAATACAAGAATATAACATCTAGTCATCAATCATTCAAACATCCATCACAATCATCGTCCAAATCAACCAATAAATAACAATAATTGACGGATCATCAATAACGGGTATTAACAGGCAATTTAAAATTCAATATTAAATTAAATAGCAATTAAATTCAACAAAAGTCAGATTTAACTATAATGACCATTTAAACATATCAAACAGCAATCAATCAACTTCTAATCACATCATAAATTCAATTTAACTAACATAAGACAATTTAGTAGTTGCGAGTGGATTAAAACACTCACCTTTGATTTCAAATCGATTTGAAATCCAAAATGAGGCCCAAAATTCAACAGTTTCAGAATTTGTCCAAACTAGTTCCATAATGTCCAGAATTTTGATAGGATCGCAGTGGAGAAAACTGCACGTGAATCCAAGCTCGTGTGAAAAAGTTATGCTAGTTAGAACGATTGAAAAATTAAAATTAAAATTATATAATAAAACAAAGAAATTGAGACACATCACCTCATCCATTACCTCATTCAACATGCACAAACCCTTTCATGTTCGCATCTATACAGCAGCCGACGCCTACATCGATCACGATCGCACGCACCAAAGGCCTTCCATCACCAGATCTGGTCGCTCCGACCCCTTGACCACCTCTGGCCGCTCTCACATGCCGACGCGCGACTGTCCTGGTGGCTTTACGGAGCTCCACTGCTACTAGCAATGATGATCATATTCTGGCCGTATCTCTCGACTATGAGACAAACGAAAACCAAAGATGGATGCCGCACGACGCCCTCTACCATCCTGTACCTCCTGATCGTCGTATAGACGAAGATCCACTGTTGGATCGATAAACCCCAATATGGATGGTCGAGGTTCTTCCTCGATTTCTGATCAAACGACACATCAAATTGAAAAATGAATTGTTGCAGTAGGTTGCGCTCGTCGAGAGCTTCGAATCGGTATATAATATGTTAAGGTTTTGAGAAGTTTGATTTTCGATTTGAATCTGAAATTGGATTTAGGGTTTGAATTTGGAATTTGTTTCTGCCATTGAAGAAAGGAGAAGACAGAAATTGATGTACGTATAGGAATAAGAAATAGAAAGACTGCTAGGGCTAGAACAGAACAATTTATATGAACAAGGTCCGATAAAAAAAATAAACACAATCGAATTGGTACAAATGACAATTGCGACCCAAAAAGCCCGTTCTGCCTCCGAAACAAAAGCGGGTCAACCCATATATCAAAATAGATGTTTTCGATAGTTTTAAACTCAATGGAATAGGTTTCAAGTCCTAATTCCATCGTATGAAGAAGTTAGCTTTAAAATCAGCTTATTTCAAATTGATTTCAATAAATTGATTTCTACGGGTTTCGAGCCCGTCGATCAAACGACAAGTCCGATCGCTACGAAACTTGAAATCCCATAATAATTCACCATTACGGATCCGGTGAAACTAGTTTTGTCAAAATTCGAGACAGTGACCAAAATGACTACTTTCACGTTAATTAAATAAATTAATATTAAATTAATTAATTCACTTTTCAATTCAATATTTATAAACTAACAAATTTCATCATTTTTGATTACTAAGACATTTACAATAATTTAAAACAAATTTACATATCAATTCAGTGTTAAATATTACATTAATTACAGTGTTCAATTTTAATTGCAATAAATTCATTAATTATAGATTAAACTCAAATAAATAAATTAAACTTGATTTCAATTCTTTTTATTCAATCAATCATTACACTATGGGCATAGTTAACATTGGTTTATATCTTATTACATTAATATTCTCCAATTTCATCTTAATTTCCATTAACGTAATATTTAGTTACATTCAATTGCAAATTGATTTCCAATTTAGTTTAACAGACTAAATAAATAGGTAACATATAATAATTGTCACCATTAACTTTTAATCACATTTATAAGTTTATTATTTTTAAACAAATGTTATAACAACTCACAACACTAATTTTACCCAATTAAAATTAATTACATACTATTTCATTAATTAATACAACCTTTAAATTATCAATTACTCCTTTAATCCAATTATCAATTAATACATGTTATTACAATTAATTTACAATCTATAACCAATTATAACTTTTTAATCATTTCAATTAATTGAAATTACATTAAAATAGTAATCAATTGCCTTAAATTAACATTACTACATTTCATTATAGTTATTTTCTCATTAATAAATCATAAATTTAATTTCTTCCAATATTAAATGACAAAATCTTATTAAATTCAATATTTTAATTATCGGGAAAATGTGGGTCGTCACAGTTTAAAATTGGAAATAAGGTCTTTTCTAAATGTGAAGTTGTTGCACTATTGATATTCATTACATGATTTTAAATGTTAAATTGTTGTGCTATCGATTTACTTAATTATTTCTAAATCGATATTCATTTATGTGATGTTGTTGTAGATGATATTGTTGTAGCACATAGTTTCGGTTATTATCCTATGCTTGAGATTGATCGTCACTTTAGGAAATATATGTTATACTATCACTATCACTATCACATATTGACATTTAATTTTAAACATAGTCTGACCCATGGGTTATTTTATAGTACTCGGGTCGGTCCGAGATATTTTAGGTCCAGGTATGAAGTAGCTAGCTTGACTTGTAGGACACTTTTTGGAGGTTAGTATAAATTATAAGATTATAGTTTCCCTTTTGTGTTTATTGTATTCATGATGTTCTATTTATTTGACTATGATATGCATATTTAATGGCAGTGGGTATTAGACTTGCATTTTGTTGCTCACCATGGATGTGTAATTTGATGTATTAAATTTTATCACTATGTTCTAACAATGTGATCTCTGTTATATTTATTCTATATTTTGTATTGTTCTATCCTAGAAGCCACACATGTTTATTGTTTTGTGTCGATTACATAATGGTAAGCATCATATGATTTGAGATATGTACCGATGTTAGTCCAAGGAAATATTCACGTATATAAGCCCCTTATAGCCTTACTCCATGTATTCGGATGGTATTACCTAGTAACATTCTTTGGTAATATGAATATAAAGGTAGGGTTTTACAATGTAAGTAATATATTAATAAATAAATGGTGGAGGAAAATAATATAAATTAAGGATTCATAATATTTAATATATATGTTTTGAGTTATATCGATTCAAGTAACATGTATCTCTTTTGAAATACCCTCGTAATTCAAGTGTTAAACACAGGTGAAATAACAATATATGAATAATATGTATGTGCTTTTTCCTTAAACCTAAATTGGATTCTTTTAGTTCCATTTATATCATACATTCATACTTTATAAGTTTAAAATATTTTTATGTCAAACTTCTAAAAGAAATTATTACTCATCTTAAACTATTTAAGATAGCCAAAAAACTATAACATTTATAGTTTATTTTTGTGTACATATCAATATATGTATATATTTTAATTAATTTATTTAATAATAAATTTTATTTAATTAAACAATTTAATTAAATAATTTTAATTAATTTGCAATTTCAATTTAATTTATCATAAACAATTTTAAGATCAATGAATAACCACAACAATTATAGTTATATAATATATCAATATATGTTTTAATTAATTAAATTTTAATTAATTATTTAATTTGATTAATCATACTAATTAAATTTTAAATTTCAAAATTAATTATTTAGTTTCTTAAAACAATTTTGAAGAATTCAAATGCATTTCATAACTTTTTGTAAAATTCTACTTTTATATTTTAAACTTAACATTTAAATTTAAAATATATTTCAAATTTTCAAATTGAATTTGAAAATTAGCCCAAGGCCTAAAATAATTTAAGCCTTTATATTGGGGATAACCTTTGGGCTTACATCATCCTTCGAGCCGGTTAGTAACTAGGTAGGGCAGAGTACTTGATTACCAAAATCCAACCTTATACACCACCTTTCCAAACACCATACTTAATGGGTAAGCTTTAATCAATTAACCATAACACAGCTAATTAAGACCGCATAGGCTATTAGATTCTAATACGAGTGAAGGAACCGGACTGGACCACAGCGGGTTAAATGGATGGATTTGAATTTTTTTCCATTTTTAGATCTTTGTTGGACTTATAAAGTCTAAATTGGTGTTAGATCCAATCTAAAATATTTTATGTAAAAATTTTATTATATTTGTTTGTACAAAAGTTATTTTTATAAGTGTAAGCAATACACTTATATGTGTATAGTGCACATGCTATAAATATGAAGTGTACATAGCTAATATGTGTAGGAAACGTTGTAGTACTATTGTGAATGGGTCTTAATGCTACTTTAACACTAAAGGGGGAGGGGTGAATAGTGTTTTATAATTTATATGGAATTTTTCTAAATTATTTCAAGATTTAAATTCAAACATAGATAATCTATTACGGATATATATTAACAGACAGTCACAGATATATAAATGCAGTAAAAGTAAAAGAGATGACACCAGGAGTTTTTATACTGGTTTGGATTAACTAATCCTATGTCCAGTCCTTTATAATGTATGTACAGATTTCTTTTCTAATGCCTACTTCAAATAGGTAACAAGCAAACTAGAATACAATCTCGATTTCAAGGCAATGAGATATACCCTCTTGACTTATGAGTTCAGGGTAGACTCTCTTGATTTAATCGGGCAACAAGATCACCTACTTGATTTTACCGGGCAACAATCATACCCACTTGATTTGAACGGGCAACAAGCACACCCAAACAAATAATACTAGAGAGTTGATTCCAAATACAAATAGTTGTACTTTGGATACAGAATATCCTATAACCCTTTTGGTAGCACTTTGATCTTTGAATTGATGAGGGAATACTTTCAAATCAGTAAGGAGATTGTAGAGAATGAATGTAGTAAAGTAGAGATTGAATGAATGAATTCTAAGATTATAGAAAGTGGATTTTGTGAAATATAATGAGAATTTAAAGTAAGAAGAAAGTAGAGAAAGTAGTTAATAAAATTCTTTTTCCAGTCCCCTTTATGTGGTGTTTGAAGGCATGTGTTTATTCGGGAAGCATTGAAACCAAAAATCACAACTATTCAAAATTCAAAAGGTCTCTATCCAGTTGTCTATATGTCAACATACTTAGGTAGGGTATGTTGACATACCCTTGTTAATTTTGAAAATCAATAATTCTTTTAAAGTGTTTATAAAATTCTAATAATTTGTAAAACTATTAAACATAGTTTTAAATAGTTTTAATATATAAAACTCATTATATAATATTTGTAAAATTATACTTTAACAAATATAATATATATAAAGTAAATAATTTGATAAGATAGTATTCAAAGAACAGATGGTTACTATCCAAGGACTTTAAATTATTCTATTGTTTATTCCTATGATCTATAGTTTTGAACTCTTTGTGTCTTTGTCTTTAAACTCATGAGTCCTCAAATAACTTGATCATCTTTGAATCTCGATCTCTAGTCTTTTTACCGATTAGTCTTCAAACTCGATTATCCTATACTTGTATATGTTGAAACTGGGCCAGCCCGCAATGGAAGTTTTTGATGAATTTCGAAAAATCTCCCTTATTGGATCTATATTGGGCCTATGAAGTCTAATTTATTTAGAACATTTCTAAATTTTATATAAATAAAATATCTTATTTTATTTAAATTTATATAGTTTTAATTAATTTATATATTAATACATATAAAAATACACATATATATCTTATACATATATGTATATGTGTGCACGTGTAACATGATATCTCATGCAAGGTATAACATGCCCGTGTATAAATGTTGAGATTTACGTCGCAACAGACACATTAACTCTTCCGATGTGTATTGTATGTTATCCAAATATATGTATGTATTTAAACTGGTTACTTATATAAATATTACATATATATATATGTATGTATTTGTTAATTTTGTTCAAATAATTTGTGTAAATGAATATATATATACAAATATGAAATTTGTAAAATGTATATAAAATATTAATAATATATATTTATGTATGCATATTATTATAATAAATATATATATGTATGTATATATGTATATAAATTTTTTTATGAATAATGTTTGAACCAATATATATATATATATATATAATGACAAAATAATATGTATTTTGTATTTTTTGAAAATTGGTTCCTCTTATTTTCGTAAAGAACCCTAGATTGGTTTGGCTCCTTAAAAACCCCTACCATAGTAGTAAGAAAAATGAGTGCGACATCATCTAGTCCATTATTGCATACCATAAACAAAAACAAAAATACAGTACTAGCTAAATAAAAACAACTAAAATATGAGCCCGGCCCAAATAACCCTTATCCCTCCAAACCCTAAACAGAATGGGCCACTTTAGTATTTCACCTTGCTTCTTCATTTCCTAGTAAATCAGCCTGCATCATTTAGATCGATTCCCCATCTCTCTAGAATTTGCATGTTTCTTGCAATATGTCTATTTTTGGTTTTGGATTTTCCCATCAGATAAGTGAAAAAATAATATTTTTAAATAATAATATTCATAAATATATTTATAATATCCAAATGTATATGTATTATTACCTTTTTATTAAGATTATAATTACTTTTTATGTATTTTAGTACATAAAATGATTGTCATTAACTATTTTATCTTGGTAAAAGAATTAATATGTATATAAAAATAATTTTTTACTGTTTAAAATTATTTTTCTTAGTGTATTTATTACTTTTTACAATATTAGTACTAAAATGGATTTATAATAAGTCAAAATTTTCTATTTATTTGTTTAGATTTATTAGACCGGTCAAAGAATATCTGATATTCGTCCGCATCCGCAGATACAGATATCTGATATCCGAAAATGATTTTGGATACGGATATGGCACTACCCGTATCCGAAAGTATCCATTTACAGGCCTATATGCACCATTTTTCAAATACATTACTTATATAATTTACAGTCATGTTTGTGTAAACAATGAAGTAAATAAAAGGTGCATTCAGGCCTAAAAGATACCTTTACTCTGTAACAAACAAGATACATATGTTTGTTGAAGTTTGGAAAAAAGTCTAACATACATGGTTTTCCTAGGGGCATGATGACTATTAGCATAATAACCATGTACATGCGTTGAAACCAAACTTAATTTCTAATATCCTTTGGTATTTATTGCTATTCATTTTTGGTAGCATTATGAAACCATGTACTTGCAGAAAGAATCACATGACATAATCTTCACACTTACTACATTCACCGAAGATTAGTATTATTTCTTTAATGTGTGTTGTCCTTGTTGGTCATTATTCTCAAATTTATACTCTCATGAATATACAATTTTCTTGCCAGGCTTACTATTGAGAATTACTATTCTATACAATGAAAGACTCTAATACCACTCATTCCCCATCTTATGAATTCTTAGACTGAGTAGACTATTTTATAAGTTAGTTATTTAACATGTCAAAAAAATCACATCGTTTTTATTTCCCAAGTATGATGTATATTTCTTTTATGTGCATTTAAGTGGATTGGATAATCATATTATATACAACAATAGGATCTAGAAACATATGTTATTAAGATTTAACAATTTTATTCATAGTATTATAAGCATTTGATTAACAAAGAAACAATATCCAAAAGCTAGACGTGCCTACCATCAACTTAAGGTCAAGATAAATAGTTGGTCTGGTGTTGCTATTACTACAGTACATCAGCTTTACGGTGGTAGTAACCATCAACACGTCCATCATGCTATGATTGGTATTTCAAGCAATCCTTCTATGTTGCTCTACATAAATAATGTTTTGTGGGAACAATGTTTACAAAAATTTATTGTTTGTTTCAAATTTGGTAAGATATATGTTCTACACATTTGTATATGTTCTAACAAATAAAATGATAATGTATTTTCGTAGAGCATATCTGATAAACTACAGGAATGCTTTCAACCTTCAATATTTGATTAACTGTTCCATCCATTTGATCAATTCTCCTGTTGGTTCAAAGGGTATTTATTATTTGGTTTAAATTTCTATTTGTGTTTTTTAACAACAGTTCATTTTTCAACTCACTAACACAATGTATTCCCACTTTATTAAATAATTTGTCTTACTCCAACGTACGTTAAGAGTGCTTGAACAATTTATGTTGCTTCCCTTAAGTGTGCTTGATTAGTGATTGGTCCACAAAATCTAAATTTTAGATATTCATACTGTATCCTTAATGCCATATAAGTGCATGTTTGTAGTTGTACTAAGTTTCAGATATATATTACCAACTATTCCCGCAAGTGAGCAATAGGAAATTTTTTACAGCAATGTTTTAGTAATCGAGATTTGTAGACATTCGTGATTAGTAATATATATAATGCTGTGTGTATAAGGCAACAGTTCACTCTTGACACCTTACGAACAACAATATAACAGTTAGTTTTTTGGTCGAAAATGTCATAATATTCAACGGTTAATTTTTTTGTTGAAAGAGGAGGACTACAGCAGCAACAGTGGTGCTCAAACAAGAAAAAATCACCCAAGAACAAGCCCTTTCTCCATTCTTGATGCTTCTTTCCCAAATGAAACCTATAATTTAACTGAAAACTGTAGTACAACCAATCATAAGTTCAAAATAATAGACAGTCATCGCGTTTAATTATACTGAATACTTATTTGCGTTTTAATTACCTGATAGGAATAACACCAAGTTCATCTTCCATTCAAGCACAAAATAACAATGCTTCCGGCTCATTAACAAAATTCAGAAACCAAGACAGAGCTATCAGACTCTACCACATTCATAGTAACAGAGTTATCACATCCATCAGAATCAAGCTACAATAATGTCTACTGTATGACTTTGGGCTGCATAAAAATCTAAAAGACAATAATGGGTTAACTAAAACTAAAGGAAAGAAGTTATAGAGCCTATCTTCCAAGTTGAAAATATCAACGGTGGATATCATTAAAAGAATATAAATTGTATATTTACAAAAAAATGATTTTGTAAATGCTTAACCGCCTACTTTACCCATCATCTTTGCAACCATTTAAAAAAATAGTTGCAACAGTTTTGTTAGGGTAGCATTTGCAAACAAATTTATGTATCCCTACTGCTGATGCATTATATATTTTATGGAAATTAAAATAATTTGTATTTTAAACAGAGAATAATGAATATTGGTTAAATTCTTGAGACTAAATGATGTTGAAGCACGGTTTGGTAGTTATACATCAAATCAAAATGAATTAGAACGATGAGATTTTGTAAGATTCTTTATTAAAATTCATCAATGGAAAAATAATAAAAGTAAATCTAACGATGAATGAGTAAACTGCATAAACTAAGGTCTTCATGAAATTTTGAGTCACAGAACTATATTTTTATCATTTAAGGATATTGTTTATTTCGATAAAGCAACTAGGCCTGTTAATGGATATTTTCGGATGCGGATAGTGTCATATCTGCATCCACATCCTAAATCATTTTCGGATATCGGGTATCCGCATCCTAAAAATTATATTATTAATTTTTATTATTTCAATATATATATATATGTATAATAATTGAATGTTCTTTTGAAAATACATAAAATATTAATTAAAAATTATTTTGAAACATTTTTCCAAATTTTAAATTTTTAGTAAATCATATATGATATTTTAAAGTTTAAAATATTTTTTCATAATTTTTCTCGGTCGATTTATATTTTTTTATTATTTTATTGATTTTCAATCGATTATTATGATAATTTTTAAAAATAGCAAAATTAATTTATAATTTTTTATTTTCTAGTCTAGAGCGTATCTTATGATAAAATAATTAAAAATAATTAAAAAAATAATTTTAAAAACATATCATATAAAATTATTTAGATAGTATATTGATTTAAATAATACTAAATTATTATTATTTTGTTGTCGTCGAAAATTATTATTGTTATAAAAATACATCCTTAATAATAGCTGTAATACCTTTGGTGTCACACTTTTTTTAATGTAAGTGTGAAATACCAAAAATGCACATCTTTTAATAATAGTTGTAATATATTTGGTATCACACTCTTTTGGTGTAAGCGTGAACTACCAAAAATGCCCCTCTATATGTATTATCAAATCTTAATATAACTTAAAAATAAGATCTAATAAATAAACTTCTTTACCAATTCAAAATGCTCCCTTATAAACCGAGCCCTAGTAGCTACACTTTAGCAGCTTGTTAATTGTGGAGGCATGTAATAATCCATTAAATGAGTGAAACTCTCAAGATCAAAAAGTTCCTCTGTGAGAGCCAGGCTTAAACGGGGATCGGTAGGGGCAGGCCTATTGAATTACCTAGCTCTACTCTTCGGAGTAGGTTTTTTTTATATTTAAAACTGAAATAAAAAATATCACCAAATCTTACTATCACTTAAATATAGAATCTAATAAATAAACTTTCTTTACAAATTCAAAACCCCAGTCTACAAATATTATCAAATCTTAATATCACTTAAAAAATAGGATCTAACAAATAAACTTCTTTTACAAATTCGATCTTTATTAATTAATAATAGAAATAAAAATTCAGACTAACAAAAAAATTAGATGTTGTAGCATTGAATATAAATTCTAACTAATCGCACATGATTTCATCACAAAAATATGGCTAAATATTTGGGTAAATCATTCGTATTAGATGTGTTAAACATATATAATTTGTAGAAAAATATTTCATGCGCAAAGCGCGTGCCGTAACACTCGTGTTTAAAATTATATTATCAAATTTAACCATTGAAATATATTATATAAATATAAACCATATATGTATAATTAAATGATATATGTATATATTAATAAAATAATAATTAGTTATATCCAAAATATGCGGCTGTACAGATCTATGTTGCATATAAAAAATTGTTTTTTTAAATGAATTTATACATATAACGAATCTAGCTTGTGACACAACATTAATACATATCAAAATCATCACCTAACTAAAAATATAATACACACATGAGACTTTTTGACACGTGCAAAGCACGTGCGTATAAAACTGCTATATAAAATTATTAAATTTACAATTTAGATGTAGTTTTGATAAAAACAAATTGAAAACTATAAAAAAAAATGTGTAATTTTTTTTGAAATAGGGTTTCAAAATTGTAATCTTATTTACATTCAAAATTTCAATTTAAAAATAAATGTTAATTTTTGTTCTCTGTGGGATTCAAACTCCTAAGCTTGTTTGCGTATAAAGGTATTTTGGAACTTTGCAGTCGGATCAAAAGATTGTGCTTTTTTTTAATATACTCTAGGAGAACCCGATGGACTGATAAACTCCTAAGGGGAATTAAGTTGTGTATGTCCACTTCACTTCATGGTACAATCCCTGGGTACTAATTTTTTGCAAGGAATGTGTGCAAGACAGGGCTCGATCCTGGCTCTGTTACCAGACCTAGGCACCCATTTCCATTGTGTCACGCCTACGGACTAAGATTAGGTGTAACGACCTTCTATTTCGAGCCATTCAAATCGACAATAATCCACACATGTCGGACTTGAATTGCTCAAAATAACAGATAGTTAATGTATTTATTTGGCATAACGTAGGATATACAGCAAATAAATCAATCACAGAATCACAGACACAGAGTTACAAAAAAAACAACGGAAAGATAAATAGTAGTTCATAAATCTACTACAGAAATAACATAGTCTGAAATAGAATACTTTAGAAATCCTAGTACACAGAAGTCTCTAGTACAAAGAAAATGACAAGTCTGAACATACAACTGGAAATAACAGAAATAAGCTAAAAGCTGAAATAGATAAGCTAGATCTTCCAACGAACTCTAGCTCCAAAGGATGAATCTCAAACTGTACACACTCAAGCTAACCCGAGCGTAAAGCAAAACAAAATACTCGAATCAGGATTAACATTTTTATGCAGATAAATCGAGTCTAAGCAAAATGCCAAGTAAATGCAATATAACTTAAAGGAATGTTGGGATTCCACCCTTCAAGGATCCGATAAACTATCTATATACATAGTATAATACGCTACATGTATAATGTTTACAGCAAAGTAAAAAAATCAAAATAACGTTAAGGCGTTATCCATACCCCCCTTAACACATTTTTATATATTCCCATAGTCTATACAGTACCGTAATTCCTCCGTAAACTGGAGGGCTAATAGAGGGCACTCCATAGGTATGGTACAAACCAAACTCGTAGAAGGCGCGATAAGGCATGTGACAAGGCACACGAGGTAATGCCAGGGTAGATATACCGTTTGCGGATCTGGACTAGCGGTAACGCATAGCAGGTACTACCGCCCACCTCGAGACACACTCCAAATCAAAGGTGTGCACACCAAAATCAAATCACAAAAGCAATAGATATGGTTTCGAAGAAATGTGCCCGATAGGAGGAATGACCTCACTTGGCCCGGCATGGCTCCTGTTTTAGCCACATCAAGCTGGCTCAGGGGAGTCAAGGCTATGTAAATACCATATAGAATCATTCGCCAAACCATCCTTCTTCATTCTGGAATCTCCACCACGTACACAGCTGTTTAAAGTGGTTTTCGGTATTGGCAGAGAGTATGACAATATCTGATCCCGGTCTCTTTAACAACCAAACGCTTATTTCACACCGTGGTCATTTGTAAAATTACTTTATAAATATTTAAATAAAATCTCAAATACAAAATTTATGTTGAACGAAATTTAATTCTATTTACATTTAAAGTATCCATTTCATCACCTTTTATTAAAACAAGTTATAAATCATTTCCAAAAATCATTAAGTTCTGATTGAATCTTTATTTAAATTCAGTTAATAACAAGTTTAAGTTGTAGGATCGATTTCACCATAGAGGGGGGTGAATAGGGTGATACTATCAATTATAAAAGAATATTGTGGAAGTATATAAAATAATTTCAACACAGATCACAACGGAATAATATCAGCACAGATAATAGCAGAATAGTGAATGCAGAAAATAGAACACACAAATTTACCCAGCTTCGACAAAACCCTGCCTACGTGTTTCCCCCAAGGTTTCTACTAGAAATTAGATAGTCAGACGCTTACACACGTAAACTCGCGACACCCGCTATCGACTAATCCTAACTCTACGCTCAAAACTCTACCACAACTCAGCCACTGAGTTGCGAATTCTCAAACTACGCCACGTAGTTTGTCCCCTAGTCACACGACTAGAATTTACAACGAAGTTTAAAAGGAAAATACAGATTAAATACAAAATAAAACAAAACCCTAATTTTAAATATACTAAAGCCTTATATAATTAATTAAACAATTAAACAAGACTGGCCCACAAACGTCCCTCTTTATTTCTTTAACTATGTCGGCCCGTTCCTTGTTTGTGATAATGGTGCTTTGATCTCGTTCCTCTTTTGCTTTGAAATTAGGGCTTTGACGAATTGAGGCGCCGCTTGATTGTAAGTCGATTACAATGGGTATTACTTTGATTTGCGTCGGCAATCGACGTTTCTTCGATACGATTTCACGGCAGCTTCAATTTGAGTTGAGTTTATCTATTGCAAAAATTGGTACGTTCATTCCCTTTTTGATTTATACTATACTTGACTTTGATTCGAGTTGTTTGATTATTCTTTGTTGCTTGAACTCGAATGAACTTCACTGCCGATGATGTTAAACATTTATATAGGGTTCGAACCCCTTTATTTTCATTCGTCTGAATTTATTTGAATTCGTCAACTATTTTGTTCGGTCGTTCGATTATGCTTGAATTATGGTGATTTTTTTTGACTTGTTCAAAATCGTATATTTTGTGTTAGCTTGACTCCCACGGCTTTGAATTGTTTGTGATTGATTCCTTGGCCACCACGGTTTCAATTTCTGGGATTTGACGATTTCATTTTGACTTTGGCCACTTTGATTCTTATCGCCTGCCTTTGACGTGTGTGTTAATTCCTGTAGTGTAGCAGTTTGGTCTGCATTGCACTATCTACTGCTATGTATTTCAATATGCATTGTTCAATTCATGAATTTGAATATCTGGTGTTTTGAATTTATGTTGACTCGTTCGACTTGTGCACTACTGTTACATGACTTGATAAATTTAGTTTGAACTGGCCTTGACTATGATTGTTCGATCACTTTCCTTGACTCTCTTCATATTGAAGTCTTCTTGCTTCACTTTGGTATTTGCAGTTACACTTCATGTATTTTGATATTGCATATGAGCTTGTACATGCTCTGGTTCAGGTTGAAGTTGCACTGGGTTTGAATTTTGTCTTGGTTTCTGGTCTATGTGAGTCTGTTGGATTTCTGTAACAACCCGATATTTTCAACCATTCGCATCCGCACATGTAGGACTTGAATTGCTCAAAATACCGCGTTGTAAATAAAATTTGGCAAATCTCAGAATATACAGTAAATAAATATAATCACAGATCACAGACACAGAGTAAAATAATACAGCGGAAGTAAAAGAAATAGTAGTTCATGAAGCTACTATGTAAATATATCAGAGTTACATAAGATATAACAGAAGAAATAAAATACAATAGAAGTATCAATATGATAACCAAGTACAAGCTGAACAGAACAACAGAACTGAAATAGATAGGACAAGACAAGCAGATAATCTCCAGCGATTCAAATCTCCAAGAGAGCGGAAATCCAAATCTGTGAATAACTCAGGCTGACCCGAGCGTAAATAAAATACAAACACTCGAGTCAGGACGTACATACTTATACAATGTAAACCAACTCAAGTGAACTGTAATAAAGGTACAAGTAACTTAGAAGATGCTTGGGACCGCTCATCCTCTAAGGATCCGTTAAACTATTTACTATATAGTAATATACGCTATATACAGTAGTGTTTAATCAGTAAAGTATAATCATATAGAAAATAGTGTTAAGGGGATGGTGAACCTTAACGCGGTCGGATCTTTAAACCAAAATCGTAGTGGGCTCGACATGGTAGGTGACACGGCACACAAGGCAATGCCAGGGTAGATATAACAATTACGCATCCGGACTGGTGGTGACGCATAGCAGCCACTACCGCCTACCTCGAACAACACTCCCAAATCAAGGGTGCGTACCAAATCAATCACAAGTAATAGAATGGTATCGAAGAAGTGTGTCCGATCAGAGGTGCTACCTCCTTGGTCCGTCGATCGCTCCTGTTTTAGCCACCTTATGCCAACTCACGGGAGTTGGGTCCACGTATATACCTTAGGATCATCGCCACCATCCTACTTCATTCTAGAAACTCCACCGCGTACACAGTTGTCAAAGTGGTTTTCGGTATCGACAGAGAGTATGTCCATATTCGATCCCGGTCTCTTTAACAACCAATCGTTATAATAACCCGTGGTTATAATTTAAAAATAGTTTATACTTCAAAATAGAATATCATTTCAAATCCAAATCTTTATCAAAATAAAGATTAAATCAATTCCAAACCATTTATTTCAATATATTTAAAATATCGTATCATTTCAAAACTTCATTTCAAATCATTTCAATATATCAAAATATCATATCTTTCCAAAAGTTCATTTCAAATCATTTTAATATATCAAAATATCATATCCATTCAAACTTCAGTTCAAATCATTTTAATATACCAAAATATCATTTGAGTTCAAATCTAAATATTCAACTTTAAATACTTTTAAAATTTAAAGATATCATTTATTTATTATCATTTCAAGTCACCTTTTAAATAGTTTATATTTCAATCAAAATAATTCATTTAAACCATTTAAAAGTGTAATTATTATACTTTCAAATCAAGTATTAAAATTTCCAAAGTTTCAATTTAATTCAATCATTTATTTCAATTAAATTTCCATAGACCATTTCAAATCTTACAAATTTCAAATATAGATTAAATCCACAAAATAACTATTCAAATTATAAAATAAATTCCAAAGCTTTATTATCCTATATTTCATAAGTCCAATATCTTTTAAATAGATTCAAATTACAAGTAAACCAAATATTTTTCATACTAATATAAACTTCAATTATTCATTCCAAGATTTAATATCATTTATTTAATTTAAATTTAAATACCATTTAATCACATTTCAAAATAGTTGTATTTCCCAAGTCAACTATTCCATTTAAATCACTTAAAGTCAATTCATTATATTTAATAATTAAATATTTAATTTCCAAAATTTAATCCTTTTCAAAGATCATTTATTCATTTAAGTTTATTAAAACAATGAAAATTCAACTTTCGCAACACTTAGGAAATGCTACGAAATGTTATGTTTTAAAACAGTTCATTTACAAAAGACGGCATTTAAAATGCTGTAATATCTTAATTTAGTTTCAATTAAAATTTTAGTTAAATTTAACAACTATAGCACTAACAAAGTGCTATAATAACCCTTAGTTCAAATTTACTATTTGGTTCATTTAAAACAACTATAGCATTTTCCAATGCTGTAATATCTTTACATTAAATCTCAAAAATGCTGTCAAATTAGATTCAGAGTTTTATTTACCATTTCACACATAATTAACTTTTAATATAAATCATTTTAACTTGTAAAATCATATATTTTCACATTTAAAAATAATCATTTAAATACCTTTATTTCTATGATTTTATAAAGTCAAATTTCCATACAAAAAAATCAAGTTAAATAACAATTTAAATTTTCATTTCTTTAATTAAATTCTTAACTTAACAACTAAGTTAAAATTTCCAAAATATAACTTATTTCCATTTATTTTACTTAATTAAAATTTCACTTTTAACAAAATTCACAATTTCCCAATTTAAGTTATATTTCAAAAATTCAACTTAAACATTCATTTATTCCATATTTTAATTTATACAAAATCATTAACACTTTTAAAACATTATTATTACTTAATAAAATCATTAAATTCATCTTTTAAATCAAATTTGTCATATATTCTTACTTTACATAAATTCCATTTATAAACAAAATCATAAATTTCAAAATTAACTTATATTTCAAATTATACTTCACTATTTACTTAATTCACTTATTTAATTTGTAGAAAATCACTAATATTTTATAGAAATCATTTTAAATAAAATTTAAATCAAAATATCATAATATTTACATTTTTAAAATATTTTAAACATTTCAGAAAAATATATAAACCACGGGTCTGTATATAAATTTTCTAGCATAGGTCAAGTGATACGGATATGTATCATTTCAATCCGCAGTTTACAAAGAAAACCCGGGTTTTATCATATAGACTTGTAAAACAGAATAAATTTTGGAAAATTCATATGTACTTGTAAAACAGAATAAATTTTGGAAAATTCATATGGACTTGTAAAACATTTATAAACAAATATAATAATATAAAATAAAAATGCATTCACAAAATGAATAAATAAATTTTAATTAAATATAATTTAATTGAAGAAAATAGCAGAAAAATAGAAACTAGCCTTTAAAAATAGAAAATAAATTCAATACGCTTTGGAAAAATTATATAATCACTTTAAATTATTTAAAAGACAAAATTATACATAAAATGAAATATTAACACATATTAGAACAAAATATGACAAATAAAATATAATTTAAAATAGACAATATTGCTAAATACATCAGTTTACACACAATATTGAAATATACATAACTTTCACAATTTAACTCCGTTTCCAACGAAACGAAAAGCTGTATTCAAGTTATTAAATCTATTTTCATAATAAAAGATAAAATTTAAGATTTTATATAATTTAAATTTGAAGTTTAAAAGTCACAGATTGAACAGTTTCACCAGAATTTCACTTTTCAGTGAAATATCCAATTTATACTAGTTTGAAGTTATAGTTCACATAATAATTAACATATATTTTTAAAAATGAAATGTTTGAAATCAAACAAGTTTAAAATAGTTTCAAAATAAAAATAAAGTCAAATTTTAAAATACAAGCCAAAATCTAGGGTTGTTACACTCTCCCCCACTCAAAACTTTTCGTCCCCGAAAAGGAATGAAGTACGGGAAAGCACAGAAAAGAGGAGTGAAATAGGATTAAGACAAGATGACAAGGAGATTGAGATTATACCTGATAATTATTGTTATAGGTAAGTTTAAAAAGGTGGTGATCTTTCCAAGATTCTCTAGAATCAGGAACACAAGCACGAAAAGATCCTCAAAAATCTGATTCACTCTTTCCGCTTGACCGACGGTCTGTGGATGAAAGCTATGCCCAGATTCAAAATGAGTAGCAAAGATTATAGATAGATTTATAAACAGAAAGATTATAGGAAGAGGCCTATACCAGTCTGTTTCATGATAAGGAAAAATAAGAACAACCAAAAGATAGTTTGAAAAACAAAATTAGGTAATAAGTTTGAAAAACAAATAAGATAATAGGTTTGAAATTTCTATGGTTTTAGCTTAAACTGATAATTAATTTTACACAAGTTAAATAAATCTTAACTACCTCTAATTACATTATCTCATCATCTATTTTTCTTAAATTAACAATCTCTAAAATCATGGATTTGATTAAAATTAAGTGTATAACATTCAATAAATTTAATTCTTCTTTATTCCTAATTATAATTAAATTTATCCCTCCCAATATTTTATCACCTATGTTAAATATACTTACACTTATTATAACTGTTTTTAATTTATTTTTAATTCCCTTAACATCATTTATATTGTAAATTATTCAATTAACCTTTTAGTCTATTTACCTCTGTTAATCTTTTCATAACTAAAATTTAAGTGTATAATATTTATTATAACCACTCAAATTTTATTTATAAACCTTTTTATATTGTATATTATCCAATTACATTGTTAACCTCTAAAAATTGAGGTAAGTTATATTGGAATGCAATTGAGAATTATACAAATAAAACTTTCTAAAATTAATATACAATATAAACATTCTAATTCAATCATTTCAAGCTTGAATATTTATTCAAAATTTTGATTTTCTTTTTATACTTGAAGTTATTATTTAAGATAGAATTTAAGAATAAAATTTCTGATTCCTCTCAAACCATTTAGAGATAAATAAATGTATGTACATAATTTGTCAAATCAAATTTAAATCATATATCTATATATTTTATAATCAAATCATATTTTAGAAATTCATATCAATCAAGTTTCCCAAAACAAAGCTGTAGCAAGACTACATAATGGTTTCTTCACTTCGAAACTCGAAAATGAACGTCGATGATGCTGTAGTCATCACCGAAATTATTTTCCAGCGACAAAGAGAAGAGCACTGATTTTTAAACTTTAAAATTCTTTGGAAACAAATTTCTATTCAAAAATACTTTAAATAATATATCCTTTTAAAGCTTTAAACACAAAGTTTGGAACCATCGGAAATTAAATTCTCAAATTCTTGATTTAAATTCATTTTAGTTCCCAAATCAAATTTATAAACAACTATTTATAAATTCATTTATAGAATGATAAATCAAGTATTATCATTTCAAATAATCAATCTAAATCAATTTATTAAGTTCCATAAATTTACTTATATCAAAATTTATTTCATTAACCAAATTTTAAAATAATATAGTGTCAGTTTGTTCTGTCAAAGTGTTTTAGAAATCCTATCGATAGCGTTGATCAGACGAATCGATCGGAAGCCCAAATCAACATCAACAACTCAAACAACACAATATATAAAACAAACATAGATTTACAAGTACAATTCAAAATGTTGGAGATAGTTTAGAAACAAAAGACAAGATGGTTAAACAGAGTAGAGAGATGGGTAAGCTTAGATAAATCGCGGACAACCTTAACCGGGTCACCGTGACTTAATGAATAAGATCAAATGTGGATTGTCTGGAAATCTACATTCGATCTCAAGAGATAGAGTTTGGAGTAATAAAAGATATTAGCATCTAAACCAAGGATAAATATAAATCTCTGGTGAATCAATGCTAATTGTAAAGGAGTTCCCCCCTTTTACAAGTCATTAGAATATTGGCGAGACCGCCAATTCACTATAAAGCTCATTCAAAGTGGAGTCATGGGATACTCCAAAATCAAAAGAAGATGGATAGTGAGGGACAAGAATGAATTTTGGAACCGCATGGAACGTTCCAAAATCCAAAGGAAATCAAATAAAATGAAGAGATTCAAGCTCGAACGAAAGTGATTCTGTAAATAAATCTACTCCATATGCTGAGTTTTGCCTCAAAGCCAAAGCTCTGATACCAACTGTAACGACCCGATATTTTCAACCATTCGCATCCGCACATGTCGGACTTGAATTGCTCAAAATACCGCGTTGTAAATAAAATTTGGCAAATCTCAGAATATACAGTAAATAAATATAATCACAGATCACAGACACAGAGTAAAATAATGCAGCGGAAGTAAAAGAAATAGTAGTTCATGAAGCTACTATGTAAATATATCAGAGTTACATAAGATATAACAGAAGAAATAAAATACAATAGAAGTATCAATATGATAACCAAGTACAAGCTGAACAGAACAACAGAACTGAAATAGATAGGACAAGACAAGCAGATAATCTCCAGCGATTCAAATCTCCAAGAGAGCGGAAATCCAAATCTGTGAATAACTCAGGCTGACCCGAGCGTAAATAAAATGCAAACACTCGAGTCAGGACATACATACTTATACAATGTAAACCAACTCAAGTGAACTGTAATAAAGGTACAAGTAACTTAGAAGATGCTTGGGATCGCCCATCCTCTAAGGATCCGTTAAACTATTTACTATATAGTAATATACGCTATATACAGTAGTGTCTAATCAGTAAAGTATAATCATATAGAAAATAGCGTTAAGGGGATGGTGAACCTTAACGCAGTCGGATCTTTAAACCAAAATCGTAGTGGGCTCGATATGGTAGGTGACACGGCACACAAGGCAATGCTAGGGTAGATATAACAATTACGCATCCGGACTGGTGGTGACGCATAGCAGCCACTACCGCACACCTCGAACAACACTCCCAAATCAAGGGTGCGCACCAAATCAATCACAAGTAATAGAATGGTATCGAAGAAGTGTGTCCGATCAGAGGTGCTACCTCCTTGGCCCGTCGATCGCTCCTGTTTTAGCCACCTTATGCCAACTCACGGGAGTTGGGTCCACGTATATACCTTAGGATCGTCGCCACCATCCTACTTCATTCTGGAAACTCCACCGCGTACACAGTTGTCAAAGTGGTTTTCGGTATCGACAGAGAGTATGTTCATATCTGATCCCGGTCTCTTTAACAATCAATCGTTATTATAACCCGTGGTTATAATTTAAAAACAGTTTATACTTCAAAATAGAATATCATTTCAAATCCAAATCTTTATCAAAATAAAGATTAAATCAATTCCAAACCATTTTAATATATTTAAAATATCATATCATTTCAAAACTTCATTTCAAATCATTTCAATATATCAAAATATCATATCTTTCCAAAACTTCATTTCAAATCATTTTAATATATCAAAATATCATATCCTTTCAAACTTCATTTCAAATAATTTTAATATACCAAAATATCATTTGAGTTCAAATCTAAATATTCAACTTTAAATACTTTTAAAATTTAAAGATATCGTTCATTTATTATCATTTCAAGTCACCTTTTAAATAGTTTATATTTCAATCAAAATAATTCATTTAAACCATTTAAAAGTGTAATTATTATACTTTCAAATCAAGTATTAAAATTTCCAAAGTTTCAATTTAATTCAATCATTTATTTCAATTAAATTTCCATAGACCATTTCAAATCTTACAAATTTCAAATATAGATTAAATCCACAAAATAACTATTCAAATTATAAAATAAATTCCAAAGCTTTATTATCCTATATTTCATAAGTCCAATATCTTTAAAATAGATTCAAATTACAAGTAAACCAAATATTTTTCATACTAATATAAACTTCAATTATTCATTCCAAGATTTAATATCATTTATTTAATTTAAATTTAAATACCATTTAATCACATTTCAAAATAGTTGTATTTCCCAAGTCAACTATTCCATTTATATCACTTAAAGTCAATTCATTATATTTAATAATTAAATATTTAATTTCCAAAATTTAATCCTTTTCAAAGATCATTTATTCATTTAAGTTTATTAAAACAATGAAAATTCAACTTTCGCAGCACTTAGGAAATGCTACGAAATGTTATGTTTTAAAACAGTTCATTTACAAAAGACGGCATTTAAAATGCTGTAATATCTTAATTTAGTTTCAATTAAAATTTTAGTTAAATTTAACAACTATAGCACTAACAAAGTGCTATAATAACCCTTAGTTCAAATTTACTATTTGGTTCATTTAAAACTACTGCAGCATTTTCCAATGCTGTAATATCTTTACATTAAATCTCAAAAATGCTGTCAAATTAGATTCAGAGTTTTATTTACCATTTCACACATAATTAACTTTTAATATAAATCATTTTAACTTGTAAAATCATATATTTTCACATTTAAAAATAATCATTTAAATACCTTTATTTCTATGATTTTATAAAGTCAAATTTCCATACAAAAAATCAAGTTAAATAACAATTTAAATTTTCATTTCTTTAATTAAATTCTTAACTTAACAACTAAGTTTAAATTTCCAAAATATAACTTATTTCCATTTATTTTACTTAATTAAAATTTCACTTTCAACAAAATTCACAATTTCCCAATTTAAGTTATATTTCAAAAATTCAACTTAAACATTCATTTATTCCATATTTTAATTTATACAAAATCATTAACACTTTTAAAACATTATTATTACTTAATAAAATCATTAAATTCATCTTTTAAATCAAATTTGTCATATATTCTTACTTTACATAAATTCCATTTATAAACAAAATCATAAATTTCAAAATTAACTTATATTTTAAATTATACTTCACCATTTACTTAATTCACTTATTTAATTTGTAGAAAATCACTAATATTTTATAGAAATCATTTTAAATAAAATTTAAATCAAAATATCATAATATTTACATTTTTAAAATATTTTAAAAATTTCAGAAAAATATATAAACCACGGGTCTGTATATAAATTTTCTAGCATAGGTCAAGTGATACAGATATGTATCATTTCAATCCGCAGTTTACAAAGAAAAACCGGGTTTTATCATTTCAAACCTGCAATCCCAAGTAATATAAATAAATAAATAAAAAGTCGCTCAGGCTTATCATTTCAGCCCATAACAATCTTTCCCTATTCTAAAGTCCGTTCGGGTATGTATCATTTCAATCCATAGTGAACCTAATCTACAGGGAACTTGCAGTGTGATAAACTGATATAAATAAACAGTATACAATATATAACAGTAACAGATGATATAGCATGTGTATAAACAGGGATGAACATCATATAATCATAATATAACAGTTATAACAGGATGATATAAATTTACAGATTCAAGTGATGTTAGTTTATCAACTATATAAGTATATATTAGTCTGGTGAGATTTACTCACTTGTATAAGCTGGAGATGACGACCACGAACACACAACAAGGATCTTTGAAGGCACGAGAGCACGAATTTGATTTGAGATTGGAACAGCCAAAACTAATTGCCTTGATAACATTTAAACAAAACAATACAATATATATAAGTTTCAAAACCAAATAAACACTAAACAATGCTAGAAATCAATGCCCAAAACCAAATCAAATGTATTGCACTTGTTCTCAACTTCACATGGATCAGCAAGGGATGGATTTAGCACGGCCATGGCATGCACTAAGGGCTGGGTTTGGTTCAAACAGGGTCGGCCTACTAGGTTTGAATGGTGATGAGGTATATGTGTGCAACAATTTACATAACAAGGCAAATACCAACATTCCTATGCTATAAATTGGTTCGGCCAGAGGCTATATGGTCAGGTCCAGATGTCCAGGTGGTGGTGGATGATGTGGCAGAGGGTGGTGGTCAGGTCTGAGGTGGTGGTGGTGGAGGAAGGGGTGGCTAGAGGTTGATTGAAGGTGGTGGAGCAAAACTAGGTCATCTAGTGTACATAGGAATGGTTTTGGTGCAATTTTGTGATGATCGCATGCCATGGTGTGGTCGACCTGGTGGGGTGATGGTCTGGAGGTGGTGATGATCAGCATACGTGGTGGTGGAGGTCGGCCAAGGGCTGGTGTAGGAGGAGCTGATCAAAATAGTGGAGAACAAATGCAAAGATCAAGTAGAAATATAGGAAAAACAAAGAAAAAGAGAAGAGATTACCTAACTTTTGATCAAACAAATGAGGGTAGCTGTATATTTTTGTTTAAGGAATGATAAGTTCACGTGAAAGAGAAAAGAAAATAAGGAGGTACGACTGAAAATGAGAAACAAAGGCACGGCCAAGCAATTAAGAAAGGAGTTTGGAAAGTGAAAGGTCGGAAATGCAAAGAGACTTTGGAATTTCAAAAGTTTAAAACTCTTCGAATTTCCTCTATTTTCTTTTTATAAGTTTAAATATCTAAAAATACATATAATTTCAGTTAAAATTCGAAAATGTAACAAAAATATAAAATATAAATAAATAATTATTAATTATATATGATAAAATAAGAAAATAGCATGCACAGAAAATGAAACTAGTCTAGAAAATTTGAAAATAAACAGAATAAATTTTGGAAAATTCATATGGACTTGTAAAACATTTATAAACAACGATAATAACATAAAATAAAAATGCATTCGCAAAATGAAGAAATAAATTTTAATTAAATATAATTTAATTGAAGAAAATAGCAGAAAAATAGAAACTAGCCTTTAAAAATAGAAAATAAATTCAATACGCTTTGGAAAAATTATATAATCACTTTAAATTATTTAAAAGACAAAATTATACATAAAATGAAATATTAACACATATTAGAACAAAATATGACAAATAAAATATAATTTAAAATAGACAATATTGCTAAATACATCAGTTTACACACAATATTGAAATATACATAACTTTCACAATTTAACTCTGTTTCCAACGAAATGAAAAGCTGTATTCAAGTTATTAAATCTATTTTCATAATAAAAGATAAAATTTAAGATTTTATATAATTTAAATTTGAAGTTTAAAAGTCAAAGATTGAACAGTTTGACCAGAATTTCACTTTTCAGTGAAATATCAAATTTATACTAGTTTGAAGTTATAGTTCACATAATAATTAACATATATTTTTAAAAATGAAATGTTTGAAATCAAACAAGTTTAAAATAGTTTCAAAATAAAAATAAAGTCAAATTTTAAAATACAGGCCAAAATCTAGGGTTGTTACAATTTCACTGCACTTATGCATTGCATTTGTATACAGTTGAGTTTCTTTTTGAACTGGTCGACACTTTGATGCCAGACTTGTTCTTGTTTTGGTATGCCACTGTTTTATGTACTATGGGTTCTGGTTCACTGTATTCGATCCTGTATTTGATAGCTTGCATGTATATATGTATACATGTGTGTTCACTCATGTATATATGTATATTTATGAGTATTGAGTAATAATGAATGCTGCACTGTTTCGTTTATCTGATGGCATTTGGTCTTGCATATTTGTACATTGATGTCACCTCTGCCCTTTTAGCATGTATTATGTATTGTGCATTCTTGTAGTCTTCATGTATGCTTGTTCTTGAGTCATATTCATGTCAATGGTATCACTGTTTCATTTGTGTTGGGCATTGTTGCATCCATTCTTCACTTTGATATTGCAGTCTTCATGTTGTATTTGTATCATGTTGGAAGGCTTAAGTTTTGCCTATCAGGTTCACTTAAGTCTTGATACATTGTTTTATACTTGTTTGCTGCCTGGTCGACACTTGCAGTTCACTGGTCTTGGCCTTGGTTCCTGTGCATAGCATATTGAACTGGTCGAGTTGTTTTGTTGCACTGCCTTTTTTGTTTACTGCTACTAGAAGTGGTCTTGGTCGAGTCTGGTGCTGTTTTGGTTTCTGTATACTTTGTAATTGTAGTCTGGTCTTGGTCGAGGCTTTGTAGTCTTTTGAAACTGTCATTGAGTAGTTGAGCCACTTGGTTTGTGTCTGCATGAACTTGTTTTCGTTTGTGACTTCGGTATTGCTTTGAATTGCAGTTGTCTTTGACTTGTATACTTCACTTTGCATTACACTTGTACTTGACAATTTGTATTTCACCTGCATTGAATCCAGCTTATAGCACGGGTTTGACCTTGTGTTGATATCGTGACTTAATATTTGTTTCACTTGAGTTGAACCCGGCTTTTGATTTGGGTTTGACCTTGTGCTCACCTATCCCTGTAAATTTATCAAGTGTATATTGGTGTGCACGGCCTTGTGGCATGTACAGTGATACACTGTGCATGTCACAAGCTGTTCGTGTATGATGAATTCAAAATTAAATGATGACGAACAACCCAAATAACTGAGGTAAATAAAATTTTCAAAATCACATTTTATTTTATACTGCAAAAAATATTTCTTTTTCAATTTTACTACGTCAGTGTGTATTTTTGCAGATTGTTCAGATGTTGGATTCAATCTGGAATAGAGTTGAAGATAACTACGAGTGAACGAGCGATATGTAGTGAGGACAGTTATGTAAATTGAAATGTATTGTAATTGCAAATTGTATATATATAGTGAGAGCTTGAATTTGTATTATTCAAAATTGTAATAAATATTTGTTTGAACAAAATATCCGTTTGAATTTAAATTCTGTGTTATTTATTTTATTCAGCAAATATTTATTTAATTATGTGAAAAATAAAATAGTACATTAACAAATACATTTAAATGAATATATATATGTTTATTATCATCAAACAAAAATCATATAGTCGCATATTCAACATAAGTTACCAATCAAATTCCAATGTTCCTTTCCAACCTTTTTATTTATTAAAGTTATAAAAATCTATTTTTAAATATAAAGTAAATGAACCCTTTTAAAAATATTATATATTAAATAAAAACTAATTTTATATAATTTAAAATAAATTAAACTTTTTATTTGTCTATTTAAAATCTTATTTTATACATTTTAGAAAATAAAACTATAAGTAAAATTTACAAATTACCTTTAAATTAAACTCATACTTTTATATCCCCAAAATCAACATTTAAGGTAAAAAAAATTCAAAAATAAAATATAATACTTATTGCATTTCAAAATCAAACTCATATATTTCCATTCAAATATTTGGAAATCATTTTTCAAAAATAGACCAACGGTGTCCGTATATAATTTTTATCCTATGGTCAAGTGATACGGATATTTGTTATTTCAATCCGTAATAGTTTAAATTTACGGGTTTATATTATTAAAACCGCAATCCCAAAATTTCAATAATAGCTGAAAATCGCTTGGGTTTATCATTTCAACCCATAACAAATTTTCTCCTATTCTAAAGTCCATTCGGGTATATATCATTTCTACCCATAGTGATATCTAAGACTAAGAGAACTTGCAGAGTGAGAACATTAAATAACATAGCATAACAATTACTGACATATATGATCGAAAATAATAACAATTATACAAAATAATCAATTTACATATAACGGTGTCAAATTTACCTAAGTGATCAATTTAAATAGCAACTTATCATTTTTAACGATTAACAACTAGCAGTTCAAATTTTTTTTCAGTATATTTAAATTGTCATTTCCTATGAAATCAATTTAATGAGCATAAGAATATTAATCGTGAGTGATTGCTCACCTTTCATGACTAGAGACGATGGAAACAACAACGATAAAGAACAATGCAACGGACACTAGCACGAATCAGGCACGACAAGTTAATTTGCTGCGATAAACACGAAACAGATTTAGCACGAAAATTCGATGAAACAAATATAAATACAGTGCGCAATATATAAACACACGCTTGTTTTATAGATGCGAAAGAACAATTACATATATATATATATATATATGTATATGTATACAACATATAAAATTTCCGTCGTCAAATTCGAAGCGACCCATATACAACTTGCCGCTAACACATATATGCATGTGCTGTATAAATAACAAAGATCGGTTTAGATATAGAACACATACACCCGTGCCAATATGTTTTTTTTTGGGCAGCCGTAGCTTATGTAGACCTATATAATACTGACACAGCACGCAACACATATAGCCTATATGCGATTCATATAATACTAACAGAGCCAATACATTATTCCTATAATACTAACAGCCAATATATGATTCATACTAGCAGAGCCAATATATTATTCTTATAATACTAACAGAGCCAATATATGATTCATACTAACAGAGCCAATATATGATTCAAATAATACTAACAGATATAGCCCATATCCATGCAACATACATTATATTACAGCTAGGCACAGAGGAGTACTCATCAAAGACAAAACACAGAGGAGCAAGGGGACAATATAAATATATATTTATATTTACGCAACATCATCTGAAATATATAAACTTTCAACAAAGAACACAATAGTGTTTACAAGGTGATATTGATGTCTCGGCTATAGGGCTCAGGTGAAGTGGAGAGGGAAGTGAAGGGGCAGTGGCCCGGTTGCTAGCGGCCAAGTTAGTGGGTGGGTCCGGGTTCGGCGATTGGAGGTCCACCGGCGGTGGTCGCGGCCTGCGTGGCGTGGAGGTGCAGGCGACTGGGTTGAACGTTGGGATGGTTTTTTTTTGGGTCAAGGCCTGGGGGATGGACACGGAGTTGGGTGGTGATGTGCGGAGGCCGAGTGGGTGGGGTTTGCTTTGGCGAAGGCATGCTGTTCTTTTTTTTTCGGTTTGGCTTTGGGAAAATGGTGGATATGTATGGGTAAGACTTGGGTAAAATGGAGGGGAGTTGGACCAGAGAAAAGGAGAGAAAGAAGAAAAAAAATGGAAAGGGAGAGCTCGGCAAAATAGTTTGGAAGAGGAAAGGAAACACCAGAGGAGAAAAGAACCAGAGAAATATGGACGTACCTTTGGAGATGAAGAGAAAAAGTGGAAAGGCACAAATATAAATAGAATAAATGAATGGCAACGATCACCCTAAGATTTAGCTGAAAAATTAAAGCGATTTATTTTTGTTTGGGCTGCAAGTTTCAAATTTTAAAAGCAAATGAAAGTGAACAGTCACAAAGACGGTACGATATGACGAAATGTACTATCGTTACCATCGCATACTGGTCCTCAAAATACATAAATAAATATACTATGGAGATTAGCACGAAGAGGCGAACAGAATGGTACACAGATATCAGTGATACGATCAAGTTATAAAACTCGAATTTCTGCTACTGAAAATGTGCAAAAACGCAGAAAATAAGATAAACGGAGCTAAAGAAATCCGAATTTGACGAAACGAATTACGATGACTTTCGCAGAAAATGATTTACATTTTTATTATATAAAAATATTCAGATTTCGAAAATATTATTTTCAACAAATAAACTGATAGAATTTATATTGGAAATTCCACAAATAAATTAACTTTCATATTTTTCAATAAAATTTTACCAATCACTATAATTAAGTAGACGCCTTCCAATTATCAAATTTTTATTTCAAAATTTTATTATTTACATTCCAAGAGATTTTAGTTGTTTACGTTATAAAACAGTTAAAATTTCTCCGGTCGTTACATTAGGCTTTTTTTAATACACTTTAGGAGAATCCGACAGACCAGTAAACTTCTGAGGGGAATTAAGTTATGCATGTCCGCTTCAATTCATAGCACCTATAAGGGTATTTTTGGAACTTTACAGTCGGACCAAAAGATTGTGCTTCTATTCTAATTATTAATAAAGATATAATGGAACATTATTCAGAAAATTATAAACTATAATTCAGTGTAAAACATAACTAAGAACCAATGCCTTGAAACATACCTTGAAATGAAAAACTCTCTACTTTGAATGCTTTTCGATTCGACAGATTGCTAGTCCTTGAACCTTTGGCGTTTGTCTATCGGATAGTGATCGATTTTGAATTGATTTAAGCTTAATATGATGGAGCCTCTATGGAGTGATTTTGGCCAGAGATGGAATGAAGGATTGGTTGCCAAAATATATTTACAATTAGGGTTAGAGATGTTTAAGTAATGGATAAAAGAGAGAAAATAGCGGATCGCATCTCATACCAGTTCTCTCCCAATCTGAGCCATCCAAAAATTAACCATTCTACCCTAATTTAAGCCACTCCTTATTCCCATATTGTAGTCAAAATTCTCACCATTATGATGGGCCAAAATCCCATTTAAGCCCAAAGAAAATATTATTTAATTAAATTCAATTTAATCGCTTATCGATATCGTATATCAACCGATATATTTATAACTATTGTAAATATATTTAGCAATATATATTCCTCAAATCATAATCAAAATTTTATAATTAATATTTCATAAATATTAATTAATTTATAACAATTATAAACTAATTAAATCGTTTAGTCAAAAGAGAATTCATCATTTTAGTTATGTGACTTATAAGATGTAAATTTGGTCAATGATTAATATTGAACTATTCGAATATTAACGTTCACACCTCACTTAGCAGGTGGTGTGACATTTTGGCCAAATTTATCACTTACTTGGTTTTGGTAAAATCCGATTTCACTTTATTAAGCGTTACCCGGTTATGACTTTTATTTACACCATTTCTTTCCATCAAAACTATGACACTTTGGACTTATGGAATTTGGTAATGGTCAAAATTTCAATATCTTCCATATTCAACTCTATTATTCAAACAAAAAGTCCTTGGTTCAATAATAACAATTATTATTAACCAAAATGCTCTGGCTAGAGACTTTGATTTTGATTTGACTTCAATTGACCGTGATATTGACCCCATATAACTGAGGAGATGAAACCTCTCTAGTATAGTGCTTCACATCAAATAATTCCACTCGACCCAACTATAGTCACTTGATGGACGTCGTGCCATGATTTGACTATAATCAAAATGGAGCTTTCATATTGAAGATCGACAGTATTCTCAAGTCGAGAGAACTGTGTAAATCGGTCACATCGATATTTTCTATTTAACCTTAGTTATATTAACTAATAAAAAACTATCGAGTGAGTCGTTCCATAGTTGTCCAATACTATCAATACGTAACCTCTTGGTACCTTCAGTAGCCATGAGTAATACACTACCTAACATTTGGAGAGTATTACGTACTCTAGTCTCAATAGATACATTAATATCCAGTCTCAATACATCTTGACTAGAAACATTTAAAATGATATAATTGTTTTCATTGTGATAAATTACTCATGGTTAGAACACTTTGTTACTACTGTCACAAAATGTATGATTTATGAATTTTCTATTAAATATACTTTTAATTAAATTAATTAATTAATATAACACATTATATCAAGTATATTATAGAAAGAAAACACCTTTTATGTCGAACAAGATTGGCTATTGAGTTAGATATATGGAATAGATTACATAATTGCCCCTTAGTTATACCCCTTACTCTATCAGTATAAACCTGTACAATATCCTGCAAAATATTCTATACAATTTGAAAAATCAATAATACCTATATTTATATTGTTTTTGTCATCAAAATCAATATCCTTGGTATTAACAACACGATCATATATAGGTGCTGAGATTTACACCGCAACGGACACATTTGTCCTTTTATATGTGCTTTTGTTGTCTAGTTTTTTAATTATAAAATTAACAATTGTAAACATATTGTTGACTCAAAAAATGGACCAACACCCTGGTTTGGATTTGAAAGCACCAGCCCTGTTTTTATAGAGCAATATAATAGATCATAGATATAGGAGAGAAGCAGTAAAAGAAAATAGACAGAAGATTTTTATAGTTGTTCGGCTATTAACGAAACCTACGTCCACTTTATAGTTTTATTATAAGCTGACTGCTATTATGAAGGCTGTTTGATTACAAAGCTTTGGCTAATTTCTAGCTGAATTGGATCTTTAGAGTTAGAATCCACTGGAGAATCACGGTGTATTTCTTCTGAGATTGTTGTGAGGGAGGCTAGAAGTGAAGAATAATCTCAGTAGAGCTTCAGTAATCAGCTTCCCAAAGATCCTCTTTATGTTGCCGGAGGTATGCTATTTATAGAGGTTGGAGGGTTCCTGGGCCAGGCCTATCACAATCAGCTCTCAGA
Source organism: Allium fistulosum (assembly GCA_030737815.1). Lineage (NCBI taxonomy): Eukaryota > Viridiplantae > Streptophyta > Magnoliopsida > Asparagales > Amaryllidaceae > Allium > Allium fistulosum. The sequence continues at coordinate 49,017,793 of CM060906.1, forward strand.
TGATGCACAGGCGACCTAGGGGATCCGGTGGACAAAAATTGACAAACTCCATGGGTTGCTGGCGACCCATGGGCCTAGTCTATTTCGCCCACCGATTCTTCCTCCTTTAATCGTATTTCATAACTTGTTTGCCTGCAGTTTTGAAGAAATGCATGGGTTGCTAACGATCCGACCATAGAGGACTATCCTGGATTCCGAAATTGGAGATGTCTTCTTCGGTATTCATCGTTGTCGTCGCATGCTGGTGGCAAGTCACTGGCTGCTTATACTCAAACACTTGTTAGTTCGTAGGGATGCTAGTCTCTTAGCTTCGTTGACTCATGTCATCACCTTAACCATGTAGCTTGGTCCTTGTCGAACTCTAATCGTAACATCTTCGGTTAGTTCTTGAATCATCTTGCCGGTTAAGGTTGCCTAGCTTTCTGTTAGTATCTGCTGGGTTGAAAACCCGGATAACATTTTCCCCCCAGAGTATGTCTTCGTTGCAAACAAGGCGTGCTCTGGAATTTATCGTTTTCCGTATCCATTCGCTAACTTTCAAGTGGTTGCATCAGAGCTCTATGCATACAATAGCCCACGTTATTGGTTATTCTCCTTTGGTTTTAGCTATTGTTGCTTTCCTCAACCTGTCATGTTTTCGCTTGCAGTTTCCCGGCATGTCTTGGAGTGACGAACAGTCACGATTGACCGAATTTAAAGTAGCTGGATGAAGCTTTCTTTTTCAAGCATACAAATGTAAAAGGTATGCAAATCTCTATTATATATATATATATAATTTGATGGGTCGCTAGCGACCCATGTGAGATGGATAGCTAGCGACCTATGTCTTAAAAAAATTCCTAGGTCGATGCCAAGTGGGGTCGCCTGCGACCCATGATATGTCGGGTCGCATGCGACCCGAATACTTAGAAATTTTTTTTGTTTCTTTTTCTCTGCCCATTTATATCCTCTAGCTGACCTTAGCTATTCACTTGACCCGATTCATTTTCCTTCCTTCAGGCGATCACTTCCATTCCTTCAGGCGATTAAGTATTCCAGGGTTTCAGCCACTGATTCAACTCAAGTGCGCCAGTGATTTAGCAGCTCTGTTTGATCCATTCGCCGTCGCCGACCTACTATTTCATTTGAGACTAACCTAGTCGACCCACATTGTTTGGGTTTAAGGTATAGCCGATCCATTGTTTCATTGTACATAAGCCAATCCTTAACTAGCTCGCCCACGACCTAGTTTGTAGCTCGCCAAGTTCAATTCGTGACTCCTCTTGTTCCATCAAGCTGATTTGAGGAGGGTTCGCTCGGTTAAGTTGTTAATTGCCATGTTGGTGTGATGGTTTAACGCCCAGCCTTAGCTTGTGACGTTGACTGCAAAATTTCGTTCTGATTGTGGTAATTTGGAGAAAGATAGGAAATCGAGTCTTGAGTCATTTCTTGGAATGACACTCGGGCTTGGGCCCGAGGCTGGACGCGTTTTGCTATCTTCGTCTATCGAACCAGGATCAGCTTGTTACCAATCTGCGAACGTCACTTGCATAACGCTGCATCAGTTGACCTTGATTCTTCTAAGGACTCGGGCTTATCTTGTTTTACCTATCATATGCTTAGTGTCCCTGTAATGAGAAGAGTTTTCCGTGTCACTTTGGACGATGGATCCGTTATCGATCATAGACCGATAACGGGTAAGCATGCAAACAGTATAACTAGAAGTTGAAAGCAAATTTTATGGCAATTTCTTCTCTCCTTCCACTGCAAGCGAACTATCTACATAGGATAGGCCATTTGCGGCAGTTTGGACACCGAATTTACCTCATATAGATAGCACAATGCACTTGCCCCAGTTCATACTTGAAATACGACGCGCTAATCTCAAGTTAATGTTGCGTCGGAGTTCAAGTGTGATAGGGAAAAATCATAAAAGTAGGATAAATTTGCCAATAGAATTACCTAACCTTTTACGAACGCGAGTTCTGTCATATAGAATGAAACAACCATCCACACGCCGTAAGCCGAGTGGATGAAGTCCGGCGCTTTCTGAAGCTGAATCGTCATCTACCTCGCAAGCCAAGTTTGGTCAACTAGTTTCGATTGGGCCGATCGTGGATCGCACGCCTCCCAACTTTCGAGTCCTACTCGACCCGCTTGAAAAAGCCCCATCGGTGATCTCCACCAAGGTTCTCCATAACATACGTTTACAGCACGGGATTCCCAAAGAGGATGTGCGCCTTCCGTAGAATGATGAGTTCGCTCACATGCCTCCCCCTGGGTTCACAGCTTGCCATTGGTTCATGTGTTTGAATGGAGTCGTGCCCCCCTTTAATGATTTTCTTCTCGAAACATTATCGAACTTGGGGATTGCCCCATTCCAGCTTCACCCGAACGGTTATGCCATCCTCACTTGCTTGCACATCCTTTTTATGCGGATGTTCCATCATGCTCCGAGTTTCGACGAATTGCGGTACTTCTTAGCTTTCAAGAGGACAGATGATTGCCCTTTCTTGATCATAATCGAGGCCCAACGGAATCGGAAGATCATTTTGCATCTGCGAAGATACTTATTGCAATTTAAGACGCAGTACTTCTTCGTTAGGTACCCCGAGGGATTTAATCGTCGATGGACGACATGGGTAAGTTTCCTTATTCTCCGTTTGCCGAGCTTTAAAGTGGTGTGATAGATTTTCTAACTGATTGCTTGCTTTTCGCAGTTATCCCAAGGCCACATAGAGACATGGCTCTTAGTGAAACTTGTCAAACTCTAAAAGCTATTGACGCCAAGGAGCAAAGTGCTAGAGTCTTGCTCTGTAACGACCCGGAATTTCGGTTGTTAATTTTGGTCGTTAATTTTGGACAATTAATTCATTTTAAATGTTGAATGTGAATTATAAATTGATTTTTGAATATGAAGACTTTGGTTGAATTAGAAAAATGAGTTATAATTTCGAATATAACGATTTAATTAGATTTGGATAAATAGTAATTTAATAATTGGAAATGGGGATGATACGGGAATCTGAGAATAAATGGGGGTGTAAAGTAATTTCTAAAATTGATTTAAATTCTATTTGGATTAGAATTAGAATATTGGACTTTGAAATAAAAGTAAAAGTCGATAAGTTAAAGTTGGGAATTTATATATAAAATTAATAATGGAAATTAATATATAGTAATAATGTAAATAGTTAAACTTTGATTTAAAATGAATCTGAATAATCTTTAATATGGATATAAATTCTATATGAATTATATTGGAGTTAGTAAGTTTTAAAAATCGAAATTTTAAATGATTTTGACGATTTTAAAAATCGTTCGATTTAATCGAAGAGTTAAAATAGCCTTCTGGGACAGTCTTGGAATTCGACAAAACCAGTTCCATTGGATCCGAAATAGTGTATTATTATCGGATTTCAAATTTCACAGCGTTTGGAGTTACCGTTTGTTCGTACGGGCAAGAAACGCGTTGAAATTAAAATCGAAAATTTAATATTTTAAATCAATTCAAAAGGCTATCTTCCATATATGATCAAATTAGCCTCCGAAACATGTTCCATTGTGTTCGAAATAGGGGTAAAACATTATAAACGCCAGGCAGCACGTGTTGTTTGGAGTTCGTTTGAAAAAGCTTGTAATTTTGGTAAATAATATTAAAATAATTGGTTTATACGTGTGTATATATATATATGCTTGCTACAGAAAACCCTAGCCGAACGTTCATAGCCACTATAGTAAACTTCAATGGCCGAAAACCAATGATCTTCTCCCTCTTTTATCTCTCCATCCACTCGATAATTTCCAAAACTTTTTAAACGAAAGTCGAAGGGCTCGGAAATCTCTACATGATGAACAGTGGAGATTGGAAGCGACGAAGTGGTTCGATGGCTACAGGATCATGAACACGGCAGGTTCATGCACATTTTTCTGTGCAGTGGGGGTACCGGGCTTTGCCATTTATTGGTCGATGGTGGAGGACATGGAGGCGCTTCGTTTGGCGGCGGGCGATCGACCCCTAGGTGATCGGAGGAGGTGCGATAATCAAGGGCTGATGGCGACATTGGGTTCGATCTCTTCCTGTACAAGCACGTTAGAGAAGAACTTGTTAGCGGCCAAAACGTTTCCATTCGAAACGTACGGTTGTGATATGTTTAAAAAAGAGAGAATTTATTTATATTAATATATATTTAAACTTTAAAACCTTGTATCTTCTCCATACGAGGTCGGAATTTGTCGAAACTGGTGGTGCCGGAATCGCAGCGACGAGATCTACACTGCAGTGCAGATCTGGAGATGTTTGGAGCTCGTTAAAATTTTAGGTTAAATCGAACGTGCTCGATTTAATTTAAAATTGGAATGTTTGGCAATGTAAACTCAAGGTGAGTTAATCTCACTCAACTTTGGACTACCAGTATTAATTTTAAACAGTTAAAATTAATAAATGATTGATTGGTTAAATTGACGCAATTTGTATCAATTGGATGTGATATTATATATAGTAGTATATATTGGAGTGATTGATATTCCCGCATTTATATAGCGGATGAGACCCTATGCGCCCCGCATAATAGCGGATGACCCTATATACCGCGATATTCCATCTCGAAGTGGAATTGGTATTTTTATGTTATGCTAACATCTGTGGATGTAGGGAAACAGGTTGGAGGGATCCAACTGGATTCCTAAAAAATATTGAATTTAATTGCATATATAGTGATATATGTTTTATTGAATAAATTGTGATAGGGTATCGTGTGATCTAAATTGGTTGAATGTTATGGCAGTTAACCTGGGTTTTGGTGTTTTTAAGTACCAATTAAAAATACGGTTTAAATTGGTAAAGGATTGTAAATAGGAATTTTTGGAAATTATAAACGAGGTTTATCATATAAAGTGAAGTAAAAATATCAGTGGACATTTGAGATTTTAAATTCACAATGGGAATTTACAAGGAGATGGTAAATTGTTTTAAAAGTAAATGGTGGTTTATTTTTAGGAAAGGTGAGAAAGAAATTTACGGAGTTGGTACGTAAATTTAAACTGGAAATAAATCGAGTAGGATTTATAAATGATTAGACAGGCTATATTGGAGTGGAAAGTGTATTTTCCTAAAAAGCTAAGTATATTTTCAAAGAAAGTTTTTAACTGTAAATCGGAAGTTTTAAGGATGTTTTAAAAGAATGTTTTTAGAAAAAATTATTATTTAATTATTTTAAAAGTATTAAAGTAAATAGTAATTAAGTTAATTATTTTTAAAGGTTAAATTAGTATTATGATTTAAAGGATAATTATTAAATATTTATATTTTATATAATAGTTTTATTTTAAAAAAAGTAGTTTTGGGCTAAAGTTTTTACATGGAGAATTATTATAGAATTTCATAAGTATTATTTTGAATAAAGAATTTGAGTAGCTTATTTTAAATATTTTAAACGTATAGTTTGGATAAAGTGATTTAATTTATTTAAAATCTGAATTTAATAAAACTTGGTGTTTTCAGTGAAAATAAAATATTTGGCTGAATGATTGTTTATTTGATAGTTAAATAACTGACTATCAAATCCGGACCCAAATAAACTTTGGAAATATCTAGAAGAAGTACAGGAATTATAAGGTACAGTTACCGTTCGAGGTGCTATACTTTACGTATAAACTCATTCGTTCTTCTAGGATGTTTATAAGGAAATCTGTCCACTAACGGTTAGGAGGTGATCTCTGATCTTATTTTCGTCTGTTTATTTCCTAAAGAACTGGGGTTGAGTTTACCAGGAAATAGCGAACGTTGTTTCGAAGAGACCGGGATCAGATTTGTGATCCGAAAACCACTTCGATCCAACGAGTGCGTTTTCATAAGGAAGACAAGAGCTTGGAGTCGAAGATGGAGCAGTGAAGTGCAATAGCTAATTTCTACTAATCCTGAGGGTGATTCCAAATGGATGTAGTAGGAGTAGTGCCTTTGGTTCCGTTCGAACTGGGAACGGACTTATATGGATGAATGCTATCAGTACATTGTCATTTGAGGACAATGAGCATTCTAAGTGAATATTCCTAAAAAAGTAACGCTTAGCCTCGAGCCTCGTCAACCGGGAATGACTGAAAATCAGGGGATATGCAGCAAGGCTAAGTGGGTAGCTTCCAATTAGGGTAAGATTCCTCTGTCTAGGGTCCCTTTATTTCGGCTATGTGGCGGTTGCTGATCCCAACCGCGAGGTGATCTTATTCGGGCTATCCAGTAAGGGGTAGTCCGGTCTTGTGTTGTAGGGGATTGGGAGTGGTCCTTGGTATACTGATCTAGACCAAGTACCGTGACAGGAGGTACCCCAGTGCCTAGTCATTCAGTTGGAAATCCATTCTCCCTACGTGCCTTTACGGTTTTGGTTGTAGAGCCTAGTATGCTGGAATTTAATTAATGTAACAATTTCGGCTATTTAATTTAAGTATGTGTACTTAGACACTACTATAATATCATAGGATTTTGATATAAAATATTTTGGTTATCGTAAGGTAAAAACCCAACATGTTTATTTGTGGCGCGGTCTTACGAGATACCTTTGATTTTCAAAGGGTTTTGAAACTTTAATAATTCAATTGAGTGTATTTTTCTCACGCTGTTTTTCCAGACCGACTCGGGTGTTATTTTATTATAATGCTCGGGTCAGACCGAGTATTTCAGGTTAGGATGCTATGGAGCACAGGAGAGGAGTTGGATGGCGAAGACGTATTACCCGTACTTGTTTATTTCCGCTGTAGTGTTTGTTTGAAATTGTCAGCAAATTGTGAGGGCATGTTGTTATAACTGCCCAGGCTGGTAATTATTGGCTTGTGTACTCGGATGTAAAATATGTACGATATAGTTTTGATTTGTGTAAAGAGCTATTGATATTATAGATTGTTCTGTCCGCTATGAGATTCTGATTTTGTTTTAGTTTTCTTCTTCTTCTACCTACTTTCTTTTCCCTCAACAATCTGTCTTTCCGGTACTCGATCGTTCAACATGGTTTATGTTGAGCATATTTATGTCGATTCTCGAGGGTCGTGAAGGGCGGGTCGTCACATGCTCACTGACAAGAACTTGCACCAATTCGGACTATTAACTCCAGGCAGAACCATTGCTCAGATTGAAGCTCCCACTCCCGGCCGAGCCAAAGCTCTTACAAGGCCTTCTTCTTCTTCACAGGATTCTAATGAGGGTCGTGAAATCGGCGGCCCCTCCGAAAGTCCGCCCGACAAGACTCATGAGGAGGGAATCATGGCTGGTCTAAGTGGTTCCACTAGAATGTCCCCGATCCAGGAGGAATCGAAAATCGAGCCCGTGCAGAGAGAAGGGAAAGCCACGATGGACTCGAAGAAGGAGGAGGGGGAGTTCGAAAGTACTAGTGATGAAACCACAACCAGTGATTATTTTTTGTTGGAGTAAGAAGGTGAAGATTCAGAGTCATGTGACGAGACACCGGGCATGAGTCCCGTTCTTCCGGATTCACCTCCTTTCGATACTGATGATAAAGACAAGGCCCCGGAGGACGGCAAACATCAAGATTCTCCCGGTAAGGCTGTCGGGGTAGACTTGGGAGATATCGGCGATGTATTCTTCGAATTTGATGCCCTTATGAAAGACGACTTCAAATTTGATGTAACGCCATCCTGTTCTGGCGATATCGCGCCATCCATCAGTCCGACTCCGCTCGCGACAACCGAAATCAGCCTTATTCCCCCTCCTACAATCGTCCGCCCTGGTATGTGACGACGTCTTAGGTCCATTTTAGGAATGCATAACACGACACATTAGGATTGCACTTATATTTATTTTTCATTCTCTCGTATGTTTGCGCAATTCTTTATGTGTTTCTGAAGTTTTCATGTATCCTTTATTTCAGGTATGATAAGAGAACGTGGTCTTTACGATGACTTCGAGGATTACACCGATTCACAACGGTACTCAAAGTGTTCTTTCAGTCGTCACCAAGTCCGTGAGTCGGAAGAAGAATATAGGCGGAGGAAAGAACTTGAGGCAGAAGCCCACCGTCAGGAGGAAAAAGATAAGTTTCACTCACACAGAGGCGGTTACGAGAAAAGACGGTCTCATGATGAAAGGGAAGAGTCGTCGAAGAAGTCGAAGCTTGATCACCGCTTCCATCCCTCCGAGCTCGTTCTAAAGCATACATCAGTAGGACAAGAGGTCACCATTTCTTCTGCCCTCATTCCGCCTTCAATGCATATTTCATCTTCTTCTGTTGTTGCTACTGCCCCTGTCCCTTCTCATCCCCGCCGGAGACCGGCCTTCATTCTTCCCGCAGGCCCGCCTAAGCTTGAGGCGGCTCTTCCGGGCTGGTTCCTAAAAGGCGTTAAGTTTGATATGGACATTCATCCCATTCGAAGAGACTCTTATATGTCGTGCCTTCAAGGCATTCAAGATGATTTGGAGCTGGGTGAGAAGTGGGAGAGGCTCTGCAAACAACTAGCATACACTAACAGGAATAACTACCTAGAGATCCTCTCCTTCGAAGCTGAAAAAGATGATTTTGAAAAGGCGTTAACCGACCAGGATGCTAAAATTAAACAATTGGAGGAGGAGAAAGAGGCAGCTGGGATAGTAAGAGGACCGCCAGCTTAATGCAGGAGACGAAAAATGCACACGAGAGAGCTGAAATCGTTTGGAGAGACGAAATCAAGAAGACTCATGCGGAAGAAGCCAAGTTGAAGGGAGATGAGGCCGCTTGCAACACTATTATTGAAACTCAAAAGAAGACAATTTTCGACCATAATCTGATCGTGGAGGGGAATAACAAAACAATTTCCGATCAAGCCAAGAAAATTGAGGAGTTGCAGGGGACAATTGCAGAATTACAAGCTCAGGTCGCATAACTTAGTGCCGATAAAACTGCAGTTGAGAAGGAGAAGGCTGCGATGACAGCAAATTATTTAGAGCTCCAGCATACTTTTGACTGGAAGATGGAAAAACTAGACTCGACAATCCTGAATTTCTACATCAATTATATACTGCATCAGGGGAGTCTTTCTTATCTTGGCCCGAAGTTCCCACGTACTCTTGCCCTTGTTTGGGAGGAAATCCTATCTCTTTTGCCGAGAACGGTGACGTATATACAGATCAAGAGATGTGGGATGCCTATCTCAATGAGCAATCCAAGAAGGCGTTGCTTGAAGGTCAAGAAATTCTTCGAGTTGAACGGGAGATGGAAACTACCGAAGCGGCTCTGATGGTTGCCACAGATATGCCTACCAAGCCTTTAATCTTCGATGTGGGTGAATCTTTAGGGCAGCTTCATGATCAGCCGATGAGCTCGGGGCTCGATGTTGTTCCTCATATGGCGGAGCCCTCCAAAGAAGATGAAGGAAATGAGTTCGAGGTTGCCGTCCGCGATCCTTCTTCCGGTGCAAGTAACGATCATGCCTCCCTCAAATTCGGGGGAATCCATCTTATGCTACAAGAGCAAGAGGAGTTTAATGCTTTTCTTTTTGATCTTATAGGTCCATCAACTCTTCATGTCGACGCGCCAGTTACTTTGGCGCTTGTGCACGCTGTTATCTTTACATCCTTTAAAATCGAATATATTTCTGTTCCTACCCCTACATCTACACCTATCTCACAACTGAGACCGGAGGCTGAGAAGATTGACGCGATTCATGGCTTGGACGATCGTTCGGCATCCCTTGAAGGTGACATGACTACCGCTGGGGCCAAGGAGCAGGAGACACCGACGGAGCAGCCACAAAAGACTTCGCACGACTTAGTTGCTATTAAGAAGGAGAAAGTGAAGGCAGTCAAGGCCTCAAAGAGTTCCCAGAAGTGGAGAAAGTGTAAAGGGACGGAAATCTCTACTGGAAAGCATTAGGAGGAGGAGGAGATCGCTACAAAAATACAGGTTGACATTACTGGCAGCGATGCCTCTCCAGAAAAGAAGCAGAAGTTGCCAACCAGAGGTAGGAAAGGGAGTGGTGGCAAAAAGCGTTGACTGGCCCGTTCGAGGACGGATTGTGTTTTGTCAAATAGCTTGTGGAAAGCTTGACTTGTTGTGTGTCTTTTTGAGTTCTTATGCCGAAGTGTCGAGTCTGTACTTTGGGTCTTGGTTGTGGGGTATGTAATTTTCCTTTGTTGGCCGCTATTGTGTGGGTACGGCCCCGACCTTTTGATTGTGTTCATAAGATTACAAACGATACAATGGTATTTTGACTTTATTTTTGTCTATCTTCTCATATATACTCTGTGTGCACATGTACGTTTCATTTCATACTTTGCTAGTCTCACGGTCATGGCCGAAGTCCCTCGTTCAAAGTGATAGAACTGTAATGGAACTTTAAAGACTAACAACACGTAGAGGAATTTTGTTCAGCAGTTCATAAAACTTTAATTTTGTTTATAAATCCATAAAACTTCAACAATTTTGAAAAGTTGGAAATTTTCCGTAGGAAGCTAAACTTTTTTCCTTAGGAAGCTAAACTTTTGCTTAGGATTCCCGTTAACTTTTTGAGATAGAACTCATGAGTTTATTGTCGTTTGGGGTGACAGGGCTTGTGAACTCTTTGCATTCAAGTGATTCTACCTTTATGCAGGTATATGCCCCCCAACTCACAGGGTTGTTCACTCCAAACGAACTTCAAGTATTCAGTGTCACCGAGTAGGCAAGAAGTTTTAGCTCGGGTGCGCGGAATCTGTGGTTTTCCTATCTTTGGGTAGCGTGAGGAGTTGGAGTTTCTTCGGGGTTGCCTATCTCCAGGCAACATGAGAAACTTGCGTCTGGAGTTCCTCGACGTCGCCTATCTCGGGCGATGTAAGAAACTTGAATCTGGGACTTCTCGGCATTGCCTATCTCCGGGCAGCGCGAAAAACTTACGTCTTGAGTTCCTCTGCGTCGCATATCTCCGAGTGATGCGAGAAACTTAAATCTGGGGCTTCTCGGCATTGCCTATCTCCGGGCAGCGCGAGAAACTTGTGTCTTGAGTTCCTCCACGTCGCCTATCTCCGGGCGATGCGAGAAACTTGAATCTGGGGCTTCTCGGCGTTGCCTATCTCCGGGCAATGCGAGAAACTTGCGTCTTGAGTTCCTCGGCTTCGCCTATTTCCGGGCGATGCGAGAAACTTGAATCTGGGGTTCCTCGGCGTTGCATATCTCTGGGCAACGTGAGAAACTTAATTTTGAAGTTTTTCGGCGTCGCCTATCTCCGGGCGACGTGAAAAACTTGAACTTGTGGCCCTCCTGATGTAGCTGCAGCGGCATCATTTTTCAGAGGGCTAGGATCGGGTTCCGTCGATCCAACGGTTTGAGTCGGTTTACTTCCGCCGGCTCGTCGGGTAATTATTATGCACACAATTTGTATGCTTCAAAAAGCAAACTTTATTAAGAAAAGCATGGTAGATTCTTTGCCTATTTACAACGCCACCGGTATTTCCATAATGGCTTATTTGCTGAAAATAAGAAAATACATAAAGTTGCTTTTAAATGAAATATCGGCGGAGCGATTCGCTATTTCAAGCTCTGGGAATTGCGATCCCGTCGACGGTCGTCAGCTTGAATGTCCCATTGCCAAGCTTTTGGTTCGAAGGCTCCTGGGACGGGGTAAACTTGCTTGAGCACGAGATCGCCGACTTCGAAGGTTTGACTGTGAACTTTGGAGTTGAAGTATCGTGCGACCCTTTTTTGGTGGGCGGCGATTCTCAACTCTGATTCCTCTCTCTTTTCATCGACCATGTCTAGTGCTTCGAGTAGGAGTTGCTCGTTTTGTTTTTAGTTGAAATTCAGCCTTCGGTGAGAGGGGACTTCTAGTTCGACATGAATCATCGCCTCTGAGCCATACACCAATGCGAACGAGGTGTGGCTGGTTGCAGCTTTGTGTGTCGTTCTGTAAGCCCATATTGCGAGTGGAAGCTCATCAACCCAGTTTCCTTTTGCTTTTGTCAATTGCTTTTTGATGGTGGATTTGATGATCTTGTTTATTGCCTCCACTTGCCCGTTTTCCTGCGGATGAGCCTCTATAGCATATTTGGCTCCTCCTTTTGCCATAGGAAGGACGCCAATCAAATCGATCCCACATATCGTAAATGGCCACGGGCTGGTTATTTGTGTCAGTTCTATTGATGGAGTTCTCTTGATCCTACTGAATCTCTGACAGCGATCGCATCTCCTGGCGTGATCTGCGGCGTCGCAGTTTACTGTTGGCCAGAAGTACCCATACCGAAGAACTTTCTTTGCCAGCGTCTGCCCCTCGGTGTGTTCTCCGCACTCGCCTTCGTGCACTTCTTCCAGGATTCGCTGCGCTTCATCATCAGTCTCACACCTGAGAAGAGGGGTCGAGAATCCCCTTCGATGGAGTATTCCATCCTGTATCATGAACCGTGGCGCCTTCCTGAGTAATTTCTTTCACTGATTTTGGTCTGCTGGAAGAGTTCCTGCCAGAAGATAATCTTTTATTGGTGTCATCTAAGTATTTGGTTCCACAGCGGTCTCGAGAATCCATTCTACATCCATTTCTTTAATGCTCGGATTGGTTAGAGTTTCGACTGGGACAACCCCCAGCGACTGGGCTTCTTCGGAGCTTGCCAACTTGGACAAAAAGTCTACCTTGGTGTTTTGCTCCCGTGGTATGTGGGTTATGGTGTAGTGTTCAATGTTGTTCAATAGCTCTTGCACTTTGGAGAGATAAAGGGCCAGATTCACACCGCGAGCCTGATACTCTCCTTTCACCTAACACACAACCAGCTCGGAGTCACTATATATATGAACGAACTTTATTTTGAGTTCCTTCACAATTTTCAGTCCTTCGATCAGTGCTTCGTATTCCGCCTCGTTATTCGTAGCTGGGAATTCCAAACGTAGAGCATAGCTAATGGCTCATCCCTTGGGGGTTTCAAGCACTACCCCTACGCCCGAACAAAAGTAGTTCGATGCTCCATCAATGAAAAGCTTCCATTGTGTGTCCGCTTACGACTGAACTTCCTCTTCTTCATCTCTTATTGTGAATTCAACAATGAAATCGGCCAGTGCTTGCCCATTGATCACCTTCCTTGGGTGGTAAGTGATATCATATTGACTCAATTCTATGTTCCACTTAATTAATCGTCCAGATGTCTCTGGTCGGTATAAAACTTGTTTTAATGGCTGGTCGGTCAATACTTTAATTGGATTAGCCTGCAAGTACGATCGCAATTTTTGGGATGCGATCAAAAGGCAATACGCCAGCTTCTAGTTTTGGGTAATTCTTCTCGGCTCCGGTGAATCGCTTGCTAATGTAGTACATAGGTCGTTGGATCCTGGCTTCTTCCCATACGAGAGCTGCGCTCAATGCATGTGGGGAAATTGCTAAGTAAAGGAATAGGTCTTCTCCATTGACTGGTTTCGATAATACCAGAGGAGTTTCCATGTATTGCAGTAGTTCCTCGAAGGCCGTTTGACAAGCTTTGCTCTATTCAAAGTTTTTCTTTCCCTTCTTTAACGTGTCGAAGAATGGTATACACTTGTCTGTAGCTTTTGAGATAAAACGGCTTAGTGTTGCAACTTTTCCATTCAAACTTTGAAGTTCTCTCTTATTCTTAGGGCTTGGACTTCATGCAACGCTGTTATTTATTCCGAATTTGCTTCGATGCCCCGGGCACTCACTATGAACCCCAAGAACTTCCCGGAAGCCACCCCGAAATGACATTTAGGTGGGTTGAGCTTCATTCCGTACTTACGGAGTATCTCAAACATTTCAGCAAGATTATACAGATGGTTAGTGGCTACTCGGGATTTGACTAATATGCCGTCCACATAAACTTCCATAGTTTTCCCGATCTGGCGCTTGAACATAGTATTCACTAGTCTTTGATACGTGGCCCCCGCGTTCTTCAAACCCAACGACATTAGTTTATAGCAGTATAATCCTAAGTCAGTGATGAAGCTGGTATTTTCTTGATCTAGTTCATGCATTAGGATCTGGTTATAGCCCGAGTACGCGTCCATAAATGAGAGCAATTCATGTCTCGCTGTTCCATCCACCAGTTGATCAATTCGGGAGAGCGGGAAACTATCCTTTGGACATGCTTTGTTGAGGTCTGAAAAATCAATACAGGTTCGCCATTTTCCATTAGACTTCTTGACTAGTACCGGGTTTGATGCCCATTCGGGGTAGATTGCATCCCAGATGAAGCTATTGGCCATTAGTTTATCCACCTCTTCTCTCAATGCCTTGGATCGTTAAGAGCCCAAGCTGCGCCTTTTTTGCTTGACTCGAGTGAATTTGGGGTCAATGTTAAGGGCATGACAGGCAATTTCGGGCGACACTCCACACATATCGGCATGCATCTAGGAAAATACGTCCAAGTTGGCGCGGAGGAATATGGTTAACTCCAACTGCATCTTATTTCCAAGCTACGACCCGATTCTCAAGACCCGCGTGGGGTCATCCATACTAACTGGGATAGACACCGTCAGTTCAGCTAGTGCCACCCAATCCTCCCCTGAACTCTTCTTCCTAGGGTCCAAAGCCTTGTCGAATCGGCTATGGTCCTTGAGCCAAGGGCGGTTCTGTAGTTGCTATTAAGAGGTTTCGCGGATGTGGAGAGATTTCCCCACATCCTTTCCTTTTTCTTTCTTTTAGATTCACACATTCTGCAATATAACACTCTTGAGCAACGCTTTGGTCTCCTTTCACAATCCCGACTCCGTGCTCGGTAGGGAATTTCATCGTGGGGCACCATTAAGCCAGTGCTATCTTGAAGTCGGCTAATACAAGCCTTTCCAGAAATGCATTATATGCTAACATCTCATCTACAATCACAAAAGTCTGAATGAGGGTGACTTGTCGTTCCCCCTCTCCGAGTTCTACGGGTAGGTCAATGGTTCCCACCGACTGCTTAGTTTCTCCGGTAAATCCCTGGATCTTCGTTTGGCACGCAGATACACTTTTCATACCTATCTTCATCTAATCGAAAGTGCGCTTGAAAAGTATATTAACCGAGCTTCCACTATCAACCAATACTCATTGGAAAACCGCGGGCCCGATTCCTAGTATTATCACCATTGGATCAAGAGTTGGTGCCTTAACTCCTTCGGTGTCACGATCATGAAATACTATATCATTGCTCAGCACCTTCTGCTGCTTGACCGGGGTTTCACCATCTATTGTCAAACACAACCCCCTCGGGGAATGCTTTAGCGAGCTTGCGTACCTCTCCATCTCCCCCAACTTCTTTGTGCAGGATGCGGTCCCTAGGATATTGTTCCGATAATGAGCCTTTGGTCAGTTCATTTCGACCCTTGATCACTGGTTCCAGCTTGATTTCCTTGCTCCCTAGGTGGTTGAGGGATTATAGCATGGCTGGGTTTTCACGGCCCTTTTACATATTGCTGAAGCTTGTTGTTGCGGATCAATCCTTCAATGAGGTCCTTGAGGTGGCGACATTCATTTGTGTTGTGCCCATGTGTCTCATGGAAGTGGCAGAATTTCCCTGAGCGCTTCTGCTATTCCATTGCCTCCTTCTTGAGGGGTTTCCTATACTCTTCAGTTTCTTGCATTGCGAGATAAATATTTTCTGGGGTATCATTCAGGGGGTATAATCTCCTGGTCCAAACTCTCTAAACCTTTTGTTGCAGCCACCACCATTTTTCTTGTCAGAGTTCTGATTTCCTCTCTTTTGGTTTCCATTCTTCCCTGCAGCCCTTGGCTATTCTCGGTGTTGCGTGTGTTTTGACTAGAAGTCGTGCCATTCTATTTGGTGTTCGCTTGTTGTATTCCAACAGCCTATCTTTCCAGCTCCTGTGCTTCCTCCACTCTCAAGTATTGGCTTGCTTTGCAATTGAAACCTTTCCTGTTGGTGGGTCGCTTCATCTTGATCCATTTCCCGAACTCCGTCTTAGGATGAATAGCATGGACTAGGGCCATAAAAATCATGTCTTCATTAGGATTACTCACCTCTGTTACCGCTGTATTGAATCTGCTCATAAACGATCTCAATGACTCGTTATGCCCTTAAACCAGTCCTGATAGAGACTTGATGTCCTTCGGTTGTGCGGCATGAAGTCTGAACTGGTCAAGGAATTTTGTTGCAAGTTGATCAAAAGTAGAGATAAATCTTGGGGGAAGTCTGGTAAACCACATGGATGCAACACCTTCTATAAAGATGGGAAAACATCGGTAGCATACAACTTCTGGAGCATTAGCTCCGTCCATATACCAACTATATTTGTACAAATAGGGTTTTGGATCCTTAGTCCCTTCATAGGAGGGGATGGTTGGCATGGTGAACTTATCTGGGTATCTTTCATTTAAGATCTCATCAGTGAAAGGGGTTCGACTTGGGGCAGATCCCCACTCATCGTCCTTCTGACTCTTACTCTCGTCCATCGGTCGCTTGACCATGTCTGTTATGTATGCCTCTGATGTCCGATGGTCCTGGGGGTGGCAGTCAGTCACTGCGCTAAGTGTTTGATTCAGCAAACGATCTTAGGGTTTGAGTTGATGCTTAGGTTCTCCTATCTTCGGGAGAGCCATTCCCATAGGACCCCGTTGGCTTGCATTTGGCCTAACTGGGGCGGTCCGGATGTTTCTAACGTTATAAGATGCATTGGCATCCTCCTCTACCTGGTCACCCTGCTCTTCGCCTTTCGAATCAGAGAGGTTCACAGCCACATCCTCTAGTGGGGTATTAGCCCCTTGGTTTAAATTCACATTCGGCTGTCTTGCGTCAAGTGGGGTATTCTTATTCTCCTCCAAGTTATACCCCATTATTACCCTTCTCAAGGCTGCTTTCCGTTTCTCCCATGCAAGCCGAAAATGGAGGAGTTTTCCTGTTCCATGGTAGTAGCTGGTTTAGGGATGGTTCTTTGAGCGGGGTTTGCTTGAAGAGTTATCAGGGCATTGAGCTTCTCCATTAGAGCCTTTTGACTATCTTCCATTCTTTGGTTGATTTCTTCAACCATCTTATTTAACTCATCTCTGGTAACAACTTCATGCTGACTAGAGGACCCTGGTGCTTGATTCCCTAAGCCAACAGCATTTACTTCATCCTGTCGGATACTAACACCTACCGCGACTATCGCTGTTCCTTTGGACCTTCCAGAGGCTGTCTTTTTCCTTCCGAGAGCCATTGACTTTTTAAAACAGTAAGAGCTCAAAGATTGGAGACCTAACTTCTGAATCTATGCAATCCAAAGTAGATAGCTGGATCTGGATTCTGGGTTGAAAGTGGAGACCTAACTTCTGGATCTATGCAATCCAAAGTAGATAGCTAGATCTGGATCCTGGGTTGCAGTTCTCAATGAAAGCACCAAAATGTTGACCCAAAAAATGGACCAACACTTTGGTTTGGATTTGAAAGCACCAGCCCTATCTTTACAGAGCAATATAACAGATCATGGATGTAGGAGAGAAGCGGTAAAAGAGAATAGACAGTATTTTTATAGTGGTTCAGCTGTTAATGAAGCCTACGTCCACTTTATAGTTTTATTATAAGTTGACTGCTATTACAAAGGCTTTTTGATTACAAAACTTTGGCTAATTCCTAGCTGAATTGGATCTCTAGAGTTAGAATCCACTGGAGAATCACGGTGTATTCCTTCTGAGATCGTTGTGAGGGAGGCTAGAAGTGAAGAATAATCCCAATAGAGCTTCAGCAACGAGCTTCCCGAAGATCCTCTTTATGTTGATGGAGGTATGTTATTTATAGAGGTTGGAGGGTTCCTGGGCCAGGCCCATCACAATCAGCTCTCAGATGAAGCACAGGCAACCTAGGGGATCCGGTGGACAAAAATTGACAAACTCCATGGGTCGCTAGCGACCCATGGTCTACGGGTCATTAGCGACCCATAGACTTAGTCTATTTCGCCCACCAAATTCTTCCTCCTTTAATCATATTTCATAACTTGTATGCCCGCAGTTTTGAAGAAATGCATGTGTTGCTGATGATACGGCCACAAAGGACTATCCTGGATTCCGAAATTGGAGATGTCTTCTCCGGCATTCATCGTTGTCGTAACATGCTGGTGGCAAGTCGTTGGCTGCTTATACTCAAACACTTGTTGGTCCATAGGGATGCTGGTCTCTTGGCTTCGTTGACTAATGTCGTCACCTTAACCGTGTAGCTTGGTCCTTGTCGAACTCTAATCGTAACATGTCCGGTTAGTTCTTGAATCATCTTGCCACTTAAGGTTGCCTAGCTTTCTGTTGGTATCTACTGGGTTGAAAATTCGGATAACACATATGTGTAATAAAAATTACACACACTCATATATACACATACATACATATCTCTATGTATGTGCGTGTGTTAATGTTACTTTAACTATTTTATACGTTTTGAATTCTAGAATTAAATTTTTTAAATCTATTTTAACTTAGGAAGGATTTAAAATTAAATTTATGATTTTACCCAAAAGTACCTTTTATAAACTTTAAACTGAGATAACATACATATATGTATATTTGTATAAATAATTCCAAACAATGTTTTAAATTCAAACCAACGTAAATTTATAAAATTTGTAGATTTACATATTTTAAAACTTAAAGTTAGTAAATAGGAAACAAGTCTTAACTTATGAAGGATTCAGGATAGGTTTATGATATTTCGCACAAAAGTCCACTTATGAATTTGAATTGAAATAACTTAAAAATTTGTAAACAACAACCAAATATACTTACATACAAAACAAACAACATACCAAAGATGTATTCATTCTTTAAAATGATTTCAAGTGATCAACACTTGTAGCTAGCTTATGTTTTTGTATATGATAAGTTATAAAATTATATCAATTAATCAAATTAGTTTCCAAATCAAAATGGTTTTCTTAATTTAAAATTAATATTCAAATAAGTAATAAAATAAAGTTGGACAACCAAGGCATATATAAATTTATTGTATAATGGTTGGAATCTATGCTATATATATAGAAGATGGGCATGAAATCAAAAGGAAGTAGCATATGAGGATTTAAACTGTATTAACATCATGTATTAATCAAATAAATTAGAGAATTACCTTGAGATGAAACCAAAAAACACACCTTCAATGAAGAATAAGCACCTAGATTGATAGAATCAACCTCTATATTTTGGAGGATCTAGAGAAAAACACCACCATGAATATATTTTTATTTTAGTTGAATTTTTTTAGAAATTTTTTATGCCATGGAGTCCATGGATTTTCGGTAGAGAGAGGAAGAAGAGAGAGGAGAGCATGAGAAAAATGAATTATTAGGAAGAAAATTTATGAATGAATGAAAAGAATTTTGTTTTAAAGGAACATTTAAACCTTTCCAATTCCTTCCTAAAATACTTTCACCCTTTAATTCTTCATTAAATCAATCAAATACCCTTCCGGTATCATGTACTTTCGGCACAAAATATGATGGAGAAGAGTAGTGGAAACAAATAAATGAATTTTAACAAAGAGAATTAAAGGATAGAGATCATTCACTGTCCTTTAATTACTCTACCTTTTCAAATTAAATTTGACTCTTTTCCTCTTCCTGCTTTGGCTGGCAATAAATGAGGCAAGATGAGCCTCAAAAAATTCCATAATCTATTTAGTAATTAATCTATTTAAACCCAATTTAAATATTATATCAATATCACATATTTATATGCGCATATATAACATTTACATACACATTTCATTAAAAAACAATGACATTCAAAAAAATCAAACAAATATTAATAATTAATGTTTCAAAAATATGAATTAATTTAATTAATTTACAATGATTATAAATATTTCAAAAATATGAATTAATTTAAATAATTTACAATGATTATAAATTAATTAAATTGTATGGTTCTTTTTGGAGTATTCATCATTACGGTTGTCTGATTCAAATGTGTAAATTCAGTCAATGATTAACATTGAACAATTCGAATATTAATATTCACATATCACCTTAGATAGTGGTGTGACATTATGGCTGAATTTATTGCTTACACATCTTTTCGGTAAAATCCAATTTTACCATTATAAGTGATACTTAGTAGAAATGATTATTTACACTAATTCTCTTCATCAAAACTATATCACTTTAGGACTTATGAAATTTGATTTTGGTCCAAATTCCAATATTGTCCACATACAGACTGATTAATCCAAACACAAAGTCCTTATTCAATAATAACAATTATTATTAACTGCACTGCTCTAGCCTAAACTTTGACTTCTAGTTGACTACAGTTGACTATAATACTAACCTCATATAACTGAGGAGACGAATTCTCTATCGAATAGTGTTTCACTTTCAATGCTTCAACTCTGACCTAACTATAGTTGTTCGGTGGACGGCATGCCATGATTTAACTATGTTAAAGTTGAGTGTCCATATTGAAGTTCAAGAGTATTATTAAGTCGAGAGAACTATGTAATATCACCACTTCAAGATTCTCTGTTTGACCTTGATTATATTGACCAATGAAAAACTATTGAGTGAGTCATTCCATAGTTGTCCAATAACTATCAATACATAACCCCTAGGTGCCCCAGCATCCATGAACAATATATTGCCCAACATTTGAAAAGCATTACTACTCTAATCCCAATGGATGAATCTGTATCCTTTCTCAAAACACCTTGACTATAAATATTTAAAAAAATATGTTATTTTTTCAATGTGATAAATTCTCATGATTACAACATATTGTAATTACTATCGCATAACGTATCATTTAAGGATTTTCTATTTAATATATTTAAATTAATTATATCATAATATAACAAAGTACATAATAGAAATCAAACACCTTTATATGAACAAGATTGGTTATCGAGTTACATATATGTAATAAACAACATTATTTTCCCTAGGGTATACCCATTGCTCTATTAAGGGCCCCTACTACTTCCAGCCATATATGGGTCACTGCAAATGGACAAGATTTCTATGTTGATTGTGGCAACATTGTTTCCATTCACGGTTCACCCATTGAGGCAGGGCAGGGAGAGCTTGTCACTCAACTCTTTAGTCTACTTATTGTTTGACATATTGTATAAGTACACCATTGCAGATAAACCAATCTATCTTATCTTTCAGTTGGAGACACTCATTGGTGGCGTGGTCATTTAGTTATTGGACCTTGTAGTATTTCCCATTACCACAAGGATCCTCCTTTCATCCTGAATGGCCAAAAGGAGTCCGGTGGTACGAGACGTAGTTTTTAATCGCGAGATAGATGGTTTACTTGTTGTAGTATAAAAAGGAATAGTTTTCAAGCCCAACTTTGAATTAGGGCCATCACCAGAGCATTTTCTATTGTGCTCCTAACAACCATTTCTTCTAAGCTACCCTTGCAGTTTGAATTGTGCTTATCTCCTCCCCTTTCCTCCTTGTTGTTGTCGGACAAGTTGCTTCCTATAACCTCATTATGGCATTGGCCCTATGAAATAAATAGGTTAATACGAGGCAGGTTGTTTCTATAATTCTTTCCATATCTGTGAGTAACATCTTACCTTAGAACAAAAGGCGACTACAAAGCTATACTTGTTCACCCACTTCACGCATGCCTACTCCTTGTTTAAGTAGCTTATATAGAAGTGGAGCAACTCAGTTGTTCCTTGTCGGATGTTTCAAAGCTTGCTAGTCATCAAGGCCATGTTTAGGAGATGAGGAAGTGAGTTTTGAAATCGATGCATAGATGGGCCTAAGCGTGAATGCTACCTACTTGTAGGTTTATGAACCAAGGAAAGGCCAATTCAGGGAAATATGAGGTATTTGGCATTGCTTTAGAGATAGGTGACTCCAATGGTTGAGTTGAAGGTCGTGATAAGATTAGATAGGTCAATACTTCAATCTTATTTTTCAATTGGAGGAAAAGCATACCAATACTGAATTTAGGTGTTAAATATCTTCTCTAAGAACGGTTCCCTTTTTTATTATCAGAGAAGTCCTCAACCCTTGGTTTCGATTTTGGATTCTGAGCATTTGCTCCTCGAGTAGTACCGCCTCTTCTCTGTGACCCACATCCACGCTCCATAGGCAGTGCACGACCTTTGCTAGGGAGAGTGTCCTTCTTTGCCTTGCGAGGGTAGATGACCTTCTGTTTATATTCATGGAAGGAGATCTAGAGTAGTGGACTTGTCTCTCGTAGGAGCGAGGTCTTAGGAATTCCTGTTGAGATTTTTAGTGAATGGATAATTTCTTGGGTTCGTCATTTCTTGGTCATCCTTCATGTAACAACCCAAGATTTTTGCAAATATGTTTAAAATAGATTTTTATTTCAAATTTTATTTTTAAAACATTTTAAAAGTGTAGTTGTAATTTTCAAATATTAGTTGTATTTTATTTACAATTTTTAATTCTAGTTTCCATAAAATAAACTATTTTCTTTATTTATTTTCCTATTTTCCTAAGAATAATTATTTATTTTCATTTGTACATTTTTTTGTTTTAACTTTTATTTTATTTATTTGATTTTGATTGGTTTATTTTGAATAAAAGAAAGTGGAAATTCAAAGAGACAAAAAGCTTTAACTTGTGACTCTTCCTTTCCTTGGCTTTTCACTTGCTTTGGCCGTTCTTTTCTTCTTGTAGCCGTACATTTCTTATTGATAATTCACGTGAAAAACTTCCCATCATCCTCATTCTCACGGCTATTCTCATTTCTGAAAAAAATATGTAAGTTAATGGCTTCCTTTTCCTACTTTTTCTCTTCATTTTTCATTGATTTTGCCTTGTTCTTTTCTAGCTTTGCTCAGCCACAACCCCTCCACTCCTTCACCGACCACCACCATCATCTCCTCCCCATCATTCACGGCCTACAACCTCCTCTTCCTCTGTAACAACCCGCATATTTTACGAATTGTATGTTTAAATGTTTTATTTAAATAGAGAATCGTTAATCAGATTAAAGTCCGAAAAGCTACTTTTTGTAAACAGTCAAATTCGAGACTACCTCCATTGAGTCCAAAATGACGTTTACAACTTTTTTGAGTATAAATATCAATATGTTTGGAGTAAGTTGAATTTTGCTATTTTCTATCGGGCTTTGGGTTTGGGTTTCAGCTCACTAACCCATCTTAACACTCTAGCTCAGTCCACCTCTCCTCTTCACTTCATTCTTATTTTCCTAACATTCAAGCTTCAATAAAAATGGATAGAGGAATGAGAGATTAAAATTCAAAGCCCCAATCTTCTTTGCAAATACAAATTCTTGCTCCAAATTCAAAGAGAAGCTTTGGTAAGTATCTCCTTCTTCTTCTCCATCTCATTCTCTCTTTAATTTCAGAAATTTCCTAAACCTAACTTAGGAAATATTCTTCTTTTGAGCTTAGATTCAAGCTTCTAGAGTTGAAGTTGAAGAGTAGTTGATCTTCCTTTGCTTTCAAGCTTCTCCTTCATCGTTTTTGGATTTAAAGGTGAGATTTTTATCTCACATCTATGTCTATAACTATCTTTGATGTTAGGTATGAATTCCTAACACTTATTCATGATCATTTGCTTTTGATTTGAATTGATTTGGTGAACGTTTCACTTTTTGGTGTTTTGGAGTCAAAAACTCTAAAAATCATAGCTTTGATGTTTGATCATACTTTTGGTGGTGTATCGAAGAGCCTATAGGGCTGGGTTGTCGATTGGCATAAACCCCTAGCGCCCATTGTTCGTCCGATCGCAATTTGGAAGAGTTTTCTCTTCATTTGGATAGGTTGAAAAACCTTCCCAGTGCCAGTCAGTCGACTGACCTCTGAAGTCAGTCGACTGGTTGTAGAAACCAGGCGAATCTGGGACTGTCTGCAGAAACAGAGAGTCTCTGTTTTCTGCAGTCAGTCGACTGGTCTCTACAGTCAGTCAACTGACTACATGAAATGAAATTTTCTAGTTTCTGGTTTAGTCGACTGATTGTAGAAGGCCAGTCGACTAACCTGCTTGTTTTTGCCTATTTTGCTTGAGATTCCAATTTTTATCGATCCGTGATTATCCGATTTATTGTTATCATTTATAATTGACTTTGATGACTTCTTTTTCGGGATTTTTGAGAATATCCATTTTGATGGATTCGGTACCGATTTCTTTGGATTTGATTCACGTCATCGAACATGGATTTTGGTGATTGATTGTTTCTACAATCATTTTTGTGATTTGTCACTTTAAAATATAAAGGTTTTCTATACTAGTAGTAAATATTCAAACTCTTTTTCAAAGATGATTTCAACTCTATTTTTAAATAAAAAGCTTGTTTTCAAAACCGTTTTCCAATCTATTAGTATATACAAACCTTTATCTCATTCGTATGAGAAAATACAATTAAACGGATTAGCAAAACTAGTGGTATGAAACGCTTGCGTTTACTTCGTCGATTAATTTTTGGACTTGTTCGATTAAAACTCTTGTGACAATTTTTGAGTGGAAATCTACAATTTGTTCGTAAATATTTAAGTTAAGCTAGTGGTTATGGGACATGAAGCTAAACTCATATATTTACTAGCTTAGTGTAATTCACACTTTTAGTAATCAATGATGATCATTTTGTGATTTAGACTAGCGATGTGCGATGTCTATTTGTCTGCGAGGGAGACTAAACCCTGTTTCTATGGAACTTCGCTTCAATTTTGGCGGGGTAGCGACCCGTGGTCTTCGGGCCGTTTATGGAGCTTCGGCTCAAAATTTATGGTTAGCGACCATGGAATAGCGTTCCGTTTGTGATACACGTGTTGGTGAGTTTTCATGCTCCCGTTTGTGATAGGCCTCCCCCTTTGTGATTTCTGGATTTCTAATTGATGATTTCTGGAATTTGTGTTTCACCTCTTTTTGTGATTGACAATTATATGTTTGTTAATATTTGGCGTTTGGTGAATAAAATAAAGAATAAGACATTCTTTTTGGTGCTTTGAGATTCTTGAGATATTGTATGATTTTGTTGATGTTTAAAGTATACTTGTCACTGTATGACAATTTTGTTATCATACGTTTTTGGACATATCTCTTATCCTATCTCATTTTTATCTGATATTTATAGCTAGACTGGTCCATTTATTATTTTCTTATTAAATAATACTTGGGTCAGACTGGGATGTTACAGGTGCTTCTGCTTGACTCCTTATTTGGGATCATCTTCTGACTTTTGTCTAACTACATTACATTTGTAGTTTTTGTTGTTATACATTTGAGATATAGACTCCATGATGTATACTTATTCTTTTGTCTAACATATGTATCTATTCTTTTGAGATATTGTGTATCTTATTTGACCACTAATCTGATGTACACTTTCATGTGTTATATTCATATCTGTTTCCGCCTTTGAGATATGAACATCTGTGACTGAATTATGTTATGTTTATTTCTATATTTATTTCCGAAGGTCCACTTAGCCACTGTGTGGTAGCTTTGAGTTTGTATCGGTATGTCGGATTTCCTCTTGAAATGAAATGCATGTTATACTATCTGACATATCGGTACTCGCACAAGGCAATTACACAGATGGTCGCTCCTCAACAGCCTTATTCTTCACGCTAGTTGATGGCATTACTTCGTAGTGTCCTTGGATAGCGTGACCATAGAGGTGGGGTATCATAGCTTGGTATCAGAACCAGGTTTTGGAACAGTATAGAATAATCTAACAAGGATCATTGTCCTAAGCCTTTCTTAGGAATCATGTTATAGGATTTAATTCGAGTCTTCGTACCATTCTATCCTATTTTTTTGTGATGCCTTGTTTGATTAATCAAGTTTGATTGATATTCATTTTGTGAATAACCTTTTTCCTCTTTCTTTCTTTCTTAAGGAAGAGAAATGGTTAGACTTGGTCGTCCCAATGCCGGTCCATCCAGTGCTACTCCCTAAGATGGAGTATTTATGACTGCTCAACAACTTTTAGATCTTGTGAACAATGCCCGAGCTGTCGGACCCGATCCAGCACCTATTCACCCTAAATCTGGGTTTGCACGCTTAAGCAGTGATTATACCGCTTTGGGTGGAAAGCCTTTCAAGGGTTCCGAGAGCGTTATAGAAGTCCAGGCTTGGCTTTGAACATGCGACCGCATCTTTTCTCGCATGAATCTTATTAATCTTCATCGAGTCCAAGTGGCTTCTAGTATGCTCCGAGAAAGAGCATTAGACGGGTACGAGCTTTTGATTTCTGAAATTATCGAAGCGGACCTTACTTGGGAGCAATTCCGTGAAAGGTTCGAATTGAAGTTTGTGCCGGAAGCTGAAAAAGTAACTTTAGCTCGGCGCTTTATTGATCTTGTTCAAGGTGAATCTTCTATGACAGACTATGTCGCTTCTTTCGAATCTCTATCCAAATATGGGGTTGAGTATATTAATACCCCATTGAAGAAAAATCAGAGATTTGTTTATGGGTTGAACAAGAACTTCAAGAAACCATTACTTCTGAAATTAGAAGTTTCTTTTGACCAACTTGTTGATATTGCTCTTCGACTCGAAGAGGCTGATAAAGATAGTGATGCCGAGGTCAAACAAAGCATCAACAAGAAGAGACCTTTTAAATTCAAGCCTAATCCCAACAAAAAGGGGAAGCAAAAAAATTCGGTAGAAAATACTCCTAACTCCCGTCATGGAGAATGTTACAATTGCGGTTCTAAGGACCATTATGCAAACAAGTGCCCGAAGCCTCTTTTCTTCCGCTATTGCAAGAGTTCGGGTCAAACTATATCTTTGTGTCCCAAACTTCAAAGCAAGAAGGAAGGCAAGCTAAATGTTGTACAAGTCCCTTCTAACACTTTTCGTGGTCAAGGTATTTCTCATTCTACCCTTGATGACAATATTATATTTCGTGATCTTCCTATTCGAGTTCTTTTTGATACGGGTGCATCTCACTCTTTTATATCAAAAGAACTTGTTGATGCTTTGTCTTTGAGTGTTATTGGCTTGATGACTTCATTGAGAATTGCGAATCCGGTTGGTGGATCCGCAACACTCAGTTTATTGTGTAAAGATGTCGAAATGATTTTATGTGATTATGCTTTCCGAGCCAATTTGCATGTTATGCATTACCTTGGTTTGGGAATGATTTTGGGAATGGATTGGCTTAACCATTATGAAGCCCATAGCCTATGTCCTGAGCGGACTATATATCTTCGACATCTTCAATCTGTTAAGCAGATTTCTCTTGTTCTGAAAGATTCGGATTCCAATTCGAATGCATCCTTGTATTCTCTAAATCCTCATGATGACGATAATGATGATGAGGAAGATGTCATTTCTCTCATTCACATTGTTCGAGAATTTCCCGACATATTTGAGCCTGTTTTAGGATTACCACCTAAGCGAGCAATTGAGTTCAGAATTAATCTAATCCCTGGAGCTCTACCTATAACTCATCCTCCTTATCGTATGTCCAATAAGGAAAATGAGGAGATGCGTAAACAATTATCCGAATTGGAAGCGAAGCAATTTATTCAATCTAGTTCCTCTCCATGGGGAGCTTCGGCTATTTTTGTGAAGAAATCCGATGGTACACTTAGGCTTTGCGTTGACTACTGCAAACTTAATGATCCCACCATCAAGAATAAATATCCCTTGCCTCGGATTGATGATCTATTCGATCAGCTTAGTGGTGCTAAAGTCTTTTCACAGTTAGACTTAGCAACCGGTTTTCATCATCTCCGTATTGCAGAGGATAACATTCCTTTGACATCGTTCCGTACTCGTTATGGATCTTATGAATGGCTTGTTATGCCATTTGGTTTGACGAATGCTCCATCTTATTTCGTGGACCTTATGAATCGAGTTTTCAAAGACTTCCTTGATCGATTTGTTCTCATCTTTATAGATGATATCCTTATTTATTCTAAAACCGAGGAGGAACATGAAAAATATCTTCGGATTGTGTTGGAAACTCTTAGGAGAAACCAATTGAAAGCAAAATTTTCTAAATGCCACTTTTGGCAATCTCGTGTGAAATTTTTGGGACATATCATTTATGAATCCGGAATTTCCGTAGATCCTTCAAAGGTTGAAGCGATTCAAAATTGGAAGAGACCGGAGAGTGTGATAGAAATTCGTAGCTTCCTTGGATTGGCGGGCTATTACCATCGGTTCATAAAAGACTTTTTTAAAATTTCCGTACCTCTTACTAATTTGACAAAAAAGGGAGTTAAATACATTTGGTCTAACAAATGTGAAGCTGCTTTTCAGAAACTTAAAGAACTCCTTTCCGTGGCCCCTATTCTTGTGATTCCCGAAGGGAACCAAGATTTTATTGTTTACACCGATGCTAGTCGTGTCGGTTTGGGAGCCGTTCTCATGCAAAGGGAACGTGTTATTGCTTATGCTTCTAGACAATTAAAGCCTGCCGAGACTAGATATGCCACTCATGATTTAGAGCTCGTAGCTATTGTATTCGCCTTTAGAATTTGGCATCATTATCTTTTGGGAGAGAAATTTGTTCTCTACACCGATCATAAACCTTTGAAGTATTTATTTTCTCAAAAAGAACTTAATTTGCGTCGGCAACGTTGGCTCGAGTTCCTTGCATCTTATGATCTTGATATTCTCTATACTCCCGAAAAAGGAAACCGTGTTGCCGATGCCCTTAGCCGTAAGCAACAAGTGGTTGTTTCCATGATGGTATCCTAATGGAATGATCTTGAGACTTTATCCACTTGTGAGATTCGAGATCGTGAATCCAATTCCTGTTCATCTCTTGTTCTATGTAGCCTCGAGGCTCATCCTTCTCTTTTAGACCGCATTCTTGAAGCTCAAAAGCATGATCCCGAATTGGTTCTTCTTAGCCAAAGTTGTAGGGATAAAATTGATATTGAAGGTTTGAAAGACTTTGATATTGATGTTCGTGGCGGTATTCGAAAATTTGGTAGACTTATTGTGCCAAATATTTGTGATCTTCGTAAAGACATTTTAGAAGATTCTCATCGTTCTAAATTTACCATTCATCCCGGTAGTAGTAAAATGTACGCTGACATGAAGCGACTTTATTATTGGGAGGGAATGAAATCTGATATTGCTAACTTTGTTAAGCATTGCATGACTTGCCAACTCATAAAGGCCGAGCATCAAAGGCCCGGTGGGTTATTGCAACCTTTGGAAATTCCAATATGGAAGTGGGATCAAATTTCTATGGACTTTATTGACGGTCTTCCCCGTTCTCGTTCGGGTCATGATAGCCTATGGGTGATAGTTGATAGACTTACAAAGTCCGCCCATTTTATTCCCGTTCGGTCCAATCGGACCGTACCTATTTTGGCTAAACTCTTTGTCAAGGAAATTGTTAAATTGCATGGAGTTCCTACTTCTATTGTTAGCAATCGTGATCCATTGTTTACTAGTGGATTTTGGAAAGGTCTTCAAAAAGCTGTGGGAACAAAGCTTAATTTTAGCACTGCTTATCATCCTTAGTCCGATGGACAAACCGAGCGTGTGAATCAAACTCTTGAAGATCTTCTTCGTGCATGTGTTCTAGATTTTGGTGGAAGTTGGGAAGATCATATTTCTCTTGTTGAGTTTTCCTATAATAATAGCTTCCAATTTAGTATTGGTATGGCACCTTTCGAGGCACTATACGAAAGGCCATGCCGATCTCCTTCGTGTTGGCTTGAAGCCGGTGAGAAGCCGGTTTTAGGTCCAGATTTTATTCGTGATGCCACATAAAAGATTGATCTTATTCGTTATAGGATGAAAGAAGCTCAAAGTAGACAAAAATCCTATGCCGATAATCGAAGAAGAAAATTAGAATTTTCTATGGGAGATTTTGTATTTATTCGTGTTTCACCTATGAAGGGTGTTGTGTGTTTCAGTCGATTGGGAAAATTAGCACCTCGATATATTGGGCCATTTCCCATCACCGAACGCATTGGTTCTGTTGCTTATCGCCTTTTATTACCGGCTCAATTTTCTGCTATTCATGACGTGTTCCACGTCTCTCAACTACGGAAATGTCTTCGAGATTCCGATTCTGTTCTTGAGCCCGGTGTTATTGAAGAAATTGAAGTTTCGCCTAATTTGACTTATGAGCAACATCCTATCTGTATCATTGCCTCGGAGGTTAAACGCCTTCGAAATAAAGAAGTTTCTCTTGTGAAAGTTCAATGGTCCTCAAATCCTAAGGATTGCTCTTGGGAATCCAGAGAATTCATTGAGCGAACACATCCGGACTTGCTCTCTCGTGCTCCTTAAGGTGAACTTTTTATTTCAAATTTCTTCTTTTGTATCGATATGCTTTTATAGTTGTTACTTCTTCTTTATTTCTTAAAGATTGCGAGGATGCAATTTCTTTAAGGAGGGGAGTCTGTAACAACCCGCATATTTTACGAATTGTATGTTTAAATGTTTTATTTAAATAGAGAGTCGTTAATCAGATTAAAGTCCGAAAAGTTACTTTTTGTAAACAGTCGAATTCGAGACCACCTCCATTGAGTCCAAAATGGCGTTTACAACTTTTTTGAGTATAAATATCGATATGTTTGGAGTTAGTTGAATTTTGTTATTTTCTGTCGGGCTTTGGGTTTGGGTTTCAGTCCACTAACCCATCTTAACACTCTAGCTTAGTCCACCTCTCCTCTTCACTTCATTCTTATTTTCCTAACATTCAAGCTTCAATAAAAATGGGGAGAGGAATGGGAGATTAAAATTCAAAACCCTAATCTTCTTTGCAAATACAAATTCTTGCTCCAAATTCAAAGAGAAGCTTTGGTAAGTATCTCCTTCTTCTTCTCCAACTCATTCTCTCTTTAATTTCAAAAATTTCCTAAACCTAACTTAGGAAAAGTTATTCTTTTGAGCTTAGATTCAAGTTTCTAGAGTTGAAGTTGAAGAGTAGTTGATCTTCCTTTGCTTTCAAGCTTCTCCTTCATCATTTTTGGGTTTAAAGGTGAGATTTTTATCTCACATCTATGTCTATAACTATCTTTGATGTTAGGTATGAATTCCTAACACTTATTCATGATCATTTGCTTTTGATTTGAATAGATTTGGTGAATGTTTCACTTTTTGGTGTTTTGGAGTCAAAAACTCTAAAAATCATAGCTTTGATGTTTGATCATGCTTTTGGTGGTGTATCGAAGAGCCTATAGGGCTGGGTTGTCGATTGGCATAAACCCCTAGCATCCATTGCTCGTCCGATCGCAATTTGGAAGAGTTTGCTCTTCATTTGGATAGGTTGAAAAACCTTCTCAGTGCCAGTCAGTCGACTGACCTCTGAAGTCAGTCGACTGGCTGTAGAAACCAGGCGAATCTGGGACTGTCTGCAGAAACAAAGAGTCTCTGTTTTCTGCAATCAGTCGACTGGTCTCTGCAGTCAGTCGACTGACTGCATGAAATGAAATTTTCGAGTTTCTGGTTCAGTCGACTAACTACAAAAGGCCAGTCGACTGACCTGCTTGTTTTTGCCTATTTTGCCTATTTTGCTTGAGATTCCAATTATTATCGATCCGTGATTATCCGATTTATTGTTATCATTTATAATTGACTTTTATGACTTCTTTTTCGGGATTTTTGAGAATATCAATTTTGATGGATTCGGTACCGATTTCTTTGGATTTGATTCACGTCTTCGAACGTGGATTTTGGTGATTGATTGTTTCTACAATCATTTCTGTGATTTGTCACTTTAAAATATAAAGGTTTTCTATACTAGTAGTAAATATTCAAACTCTTTTTCAAAGATGATTTCAACTCTATTTTTAAATAAAAAGCTTATTTTCAAAACCGTTTTCCAATCTATTAGTATATACAAACCTTTATCTCATTCGTATGAGAAAATACAATTAAACGGCTTAGCAAAACAAGTGGTATGAAACGCTTGCGTTTACTTCGTCGATTAATTTTTGGACTTGTTTGATTGAAACTCTTGTGACAATTTTCGAGTGGAAATCTACAATTTGTTCGTAAATATTTAAGTTAAGCTAGTGGTTATGGGACATGAAGCTAAACTCATATATTTACTAGCTTAGTGTAATTCACACTTTTTAGTGATCGATGATGATCATTTTGTGATTTAGACTAGCGATGTGCGATGTCTATTTGTCTGCGAGGGAGACTAAACCCCGTTTCTGTGGAATTTTGGTTCAATTTGGCAGGGTAGCGACCCGTGGTCTTCGGGCCGTTTATGGAGCTTCGGCTCAAAATTTATGGTTAGCGACCATGGAATAGAGTTCCATTTGTGATACACGTGTTGGTGAGTTTTCATGCTCCCGTTTGTGATATGCCTCCCACTTTGTGATTTCTGGATTTCTAATTGATGATTTCTGAAATTTGTGTTTCACCTCTTTTTGTGATTGGCAATTATATGTTTGTCAATATTTGGCGTTTGGTGAATAAAATAAAGAATAAGACATTCTTTTTGGTGCTTTGAGATTCTTGAGATATTGTATGATTTTGTTGATGCTTAAAGTATACTTGTCACTGTATGACATTTTTGTTATCATACGTTTTTGGACATATCTCTTATCTTATCTCATTTTTTTCTGATATTTATAGCTAGACTGATCTGTTTATTATTTTCTTATTAAATAATACTCGGGTCAGACCGAGATGTTACAAGTGCTTCTGCTTGACTCCTTATTTGGGATCATCTTCTGACTTTTGTCTAACTACATTACATTTGTAGATTTTGTTGCTATACATTTGAGATATAGAGTCCATGATGTATACTTATTCTTTTGTCTAGCACATGTATCTATTCTTTTGAGATATTGTGTATCTTATTTGATCACTACTCTGATGTACACTTTCATGTGTTATATTCATATCTGTTTCCGCCTTTGAGATATGAACATCTGTGACTTATTTATGTTATGTTTATTTCTATATTTGTTTCCGAAGGTCCACTTAGCCACTGTATGGTAGCTTTGAGGTTGTATCGGTATGTCGGATTTCCTCTTGAAATGAAATGCATGTTATACTCATATCAGTACTCGCACAAGGCAATTACACAGATGGTCGCTCCTCAACAGCCTTATTTTTCGCGCTAGTTGACGACATTACTCCGTAGTGTCCTTGGCTAGCGTGACCATAGAGGTGGGGCGTCACATCCTCTGCCTAGACCAGGCCGTGACCACCAAGTTGAGTAATCACCACAAAACCTTTGCAAAATTGCATAGCCGAGCCTTTATCCCATCACCATCCCATAGTTTGCCTTGGCCACCACCCTTAGCTCCACCACGAGCACGTGACATGACCTCTGACCATCACACCACACCTGACCTGACCTGAAGTGAACCAGGGCCGAGCCAAACTTGACATAGGCCGAGCCTATGTTGCACCAAAAACTCCTCTTTTATGCCTTGACCTTTGACCTTCCTTGCTTTGTAACTCCAACCCCTTCAAATTCTTATGCTAGCCGTGCCTATGTGATGCAAACCCGAGCCTTGTTGCCTCAAATTAGAGCCATGGCCGAGCAAAAATAGAGGACCGAGCCTATGTTCCATCAAGATCAAGCACTTTTGTGCTAAAAGCTTAGCGATGTCATTTGTTAACTCTAATTTCCATTTTTGGTTCAAATTAATTATTGTGTTGAATATATATTTATATTGCTTTGTTTATTTGTTGTATACAAGATTAATATCTTGGCTCTCTCTCCACTTGAATCCAAAGTCGTGCTATATCGTGCTTTCTGGATTTATTTGTGTGTTTTGATTTGCGAACTCCAGCTTAAAGACGTGAGTTATTCACGCTTGACATTCATACTTATAGAATTGTGAAACGATAACAAGTGAATGTGTAGAACTGTTATATCATGTTATACCTGCCCGTGATATGTATTATATGATATTTAACCCTATTATAAACCTGTCACATCATCTGCTATGTTATATTCTGTTATTTTGTTTATTTTATTCCGTTTCTCACACTGCAAGTTCCTTGTAGAATAAAATCACTACGGGTTGAAATGATACATACCCGAACGGATTTTAGAATAGGAAAAAACCGTTATGGGCTGAAATGATAGGCCTGAGCGATTTTATTTATTTTTATTTAACTTGGGATTGCGGGTTTGAAATGATAGAACTTGGATTTTTCTTTGTAAATTACGGATTGAAATGATATATTATCCATATCACTTGACCTAGGTTAGAAAATATTATACAGACCCGTGGTTATTTTATATATTTTTCTGGAAAATTTTAAGTATTTTAAAATGTAAAAATATGATAATTTGATTTAAATTGAATTTAAAATGATTTAATAAAGGGTTAGTGATTTTTCTGTAAGTTAAAATGTTAAATAAATAAATGATAAAATTGTGATTTGAAACATAACTTAATTTGGAGATTTGTGATTTGATTTTTAAATGGAAGTTTAAGTTAATCAAATAAAAATGAAAATTAAGTTTTATTTATGAAATGGAAATTTAAATTTAAGTGTTAAAGTAAATTGTTAAAAATGCAAAGAATGGGAAAATGGTACACTTGAATTTAATAAGTGAAATTATTAGAAAATTTGATTTTATTGTAAAAAAAATTTCTTTATAAAATCATAAGTTAAAGGGTATTTAAATGAACATTTTTGAAGTGGAAAAATATGATTTTTATAAGTTAAAATGGTTAAAATTGAAGTTTATTTGTTTCTGAAATTTTATTATAAATCTGGAAATTGAATTAGTAGCACTTCAGAAATGCTATCATTTCTGAAATTAACTTAAAATCTGAAGTAAATGATACTGCAGCACTTTGTAAGTGCTGTAGTTAATGCAAATGAACTAAAGGCTAAATTAACTAAGGGCTACTGCAGCACTTGGTAAGTGATGTGGTTGCAGAAAGAAAGTTAAAATCTGAAACTAATAAAAGGGCTACAGTAGCATTTGATAAGTGCTGCAGTTGGCTGAAATGAAGATTTTCAAATGTAATTGAACTACCGTAGCAGTTTTGTAAATGCTGTCTTTGCTGAATTGGACTAATTTTTCAAATTGGACCCTGAACTACTGCAGTAGTTAATAAATGTTGTCTTTGCTGAATTTAACTTGTTTTCAAATGAAACTGAACTACTACAGCAGTTTATAAATGCTGTCTTTGCTGAAATGAATTATTTTCAAATATAACTTACCGCAGCATTTTCTAAGTGCTGCGAAAGCTGAAATTTTCAATGTTTTAAAGTATTTAACTGAATAAATGAGCTCAGAAACGGCTAAATTTTGGGAATTGAATATTTGATTTGTAAGTATAATGACTTTACTTTTAAATGGTTTAAATGATGTATTTTGATTTGAAATATAAACCAATTTGAAATGTATAACCACGGGTTATAATAACGATTGGTTGTTATAGAGACCAGGATCGAATATGGACATACTCTCTGTCGATACCGAAAACCACTTTAATAACTGTGTACGCGGTGGAGATTCCAGAATGAATTAGGATGGTGGGGATGATCCTATTGAGGTATGAACGTAGACCCGACTCCCGTGAGTTGGCTTAAGGTGGCTAAAACAGGAGCGATCTCGGGCCAAGTGAGGTCATTCCTCCGATTGGGCACATTCCTTCGATATTATACTCTTACCTTATGATTGATTTGATGGCCATCTTCGATTTTGATTTGGGAGTGTGTTCTGAGGTGGGCGGTAGTGGCTGCTACGCGTTTCCACCAGCCCGTGTGCGTAATTGGTATATCTACCCTAGCATTGCCTTGTGTGCCGTGTCACCTACCATAGCGAGCTTTACTACGAGTTTGGTTTTCTCCCGTAGCCCATCGAGTATTTAGGGTAGCCTCCCGATCTGGAGGTATGCTGATACTGGATGGACTACTGGGACTATTACGTGTTAAGGTGGAAAATGTAAAGCCTTAATGCTATTTAAAAGTATGTTTATTTTACTATTAGACATTATGATAATAGCGAATATTACTACATAGTAAATAGTTTAACGGATCCTCAGAGGATGGGCGGTCCCAAGCATCCTTTAAGTTACTTGTACATTTATTGCAGTTCACTTGAGTTGGTTTACATTGTATAAGTATGTATGTCCTGACTCGAGTATTTGTGTTTTTATTTATGCTCGGGTCAGCCTGAGTATTCACAGGTTTGGATTTCACTTTCTGGAGCTAGGAATCGTTGGAGATTTTGCTTATCTAGTTATTTATCTATTTCAGTTTCAGTTGTTCTATTTCAGCTCTTGTATTAGTGGACTTCTATGTATTTGGGATTTCTATTGTATTTGTTTTCAGACTGATATTTTGTAATTTGTTTTGAGACTTTGTTACAGTAGCTTCATGATCTACTATGGTATTTTATCTTATGCTGCAAGTTATTCTGATATTTCTGTGTCTGTGATTGACTTTATTTGGTCCATTTACAATCTGTTATTTTGAATTATTCAAATCTAACATGTGTGGATTATTGTCAATTTGAATGGTCCAAAATAGTGGGTCGTTATACTTCATTGCTTAAGCAAAGAAGCGCAAATCTTATCTTCCATCCACCATCCTAAGTCGTTCAAAGGCAAATTTTCTTTCAAGGGAGGGAGAATGATGAGCAGCATAAGTCTGAGGTAATGAGACTTGTTCAGGCATAGGAGTTTTATGAGCAAAATCATGAGTGGACATGGCATGTGTATCCCTGCCTCGAACATGAATTTATGTAACATGGGTCTCGAGTGTGGCCCTCTCCTTAGCGTCGTGCATGATGTTGAAAGTGCTAAGAACTATAAGCGAAAGATCGGTCTTGTCCATAATAGCTAGGACATTGGACCATAGTTAATCGTTTTAGGGGCTTCCACCCAAGCACAAAGATCATTCATATCATTAGCCATATACCAATTGTTGGGATCCCATTAATAAGGCCGAGCCATATGTCATTACTCTTGCTTGGAATGAGGTTGTTGACACTAGCTCCAATGTCGTTATTGGTGTTATGGCCATTTGAGTTATTGGCGTATGCTTCACTATTGTTAGGTTGCATGGTGAATGCTTTTTGAGGAGAATAGGTTTTTTGAAGTGATGAAAAATGAGAGCTTTTTAGCGGTGACCCTCCTTCTAAAGCTAAATGTCGACTAGATTACTAGCTAATCACCGAGTGATAATTAAAGATGTATTTTAGTAAAGGTAACTCACTAAAATCATTACTTAAAAATGTAAAATGAGTGGTGAATGATGTAATAGAATGTAATGCAAGCAAAGTAAATAACACAAGAAGTAGAGTGGTTCAATCTAGAAGAGATCTAAGTGTACTTTGGTTGCTTTTCATTATTACTTTAAGCTTTTGGTTACAAGAGGAATGTTAACGGCTATTACGAGAGCTTTAAACTATTAATAATATCATTTTTGAGAGTGGAAAAATTGATCTTGACCAAGTGTACGAGGATCCTTATTCATTGCTATACAGATCATGCTTTCAAGGGCCGAGATCAATGTCTTAGATGCTAAGTTTCATGATAACCATTAATTGCAATCAACGGTCCAGTTGCGACCAACTTAGATTCCACGTGGATGGAGTGGTTTAGATGCATGCCACTTGGTCAGCTGTATTTTGGGTCCAATATCGAAGGGAAAGCATGGGATACAGAGGGATTGTTGTACAGTGACACTTTAGTTTGGTAGACAGTGAAGTACAAAGAGTGGCTGTGGCACAATGGCGCTTTTGTCATTTGAATAGTGATGTTATTGTGCTTTGGTTAGAAGAACTATGCAGGGTCGCCGTCTCTTTTTGCAGAGGTTACCAGATGCTTTTTTCAAAGACTTAGCTAGTTGTGATAAAATGAAGTGGACAATGATGCTGGTCGGCAATGAGACTTGACGACTAGAAAAGGTATGAACACAAACCATGGATGGTCATGCGGTCTCAGGATTTGATGTTTTCTTATCCTAACTTGGTCTTTTAAGAGCGGATGAGGAGATGTATAGATTTTGATTGGTAGATGTTTCCCTCGAGGCTTGAGGCTCTTCATTGTTCTTGGAAAAAATGACAAACAAGGTTCTGAACAAGGAAGAA
Organism: Allium fistulosum; assembly: GCA_030737815.1. Lineage (NCBI taxonomy): Eukaryota > Viridiplantae > Streptophyta > Magnoliopsida > Asparagales > Amaryllidaceae > Allium > Allium fistulosum. The sequence continues at coordinate 49,055,581 of CM060906.1, forward strand.
CATGCCCAGTGGGTTAAGATATGTTAAGCAGACCAACTATTGAGTCGGAAGAGTTCCTAGTCGACACATGCTACGCGGGCTTTTGTTGTTGGGTTTTGGATATGATGTGTTCGTGTATACTTTTGCGAGAAAAACAAGCAATGTTTTCGCATCGTGAGTTTAATGAGAGATGTTAAAGAATATTTATATTTCCCGTTATTTTTTTCTATTATGTGTTTTCCTATTATAAGATATGATCAAATTAGCCTTTTGTTGAGACCTATAAATAACAGTTTATGATTAGGTTTAACTAATTGTATTCTTTTTGATCAAATATAACCTAACCTCCATGTTTTTTTTAATTTATCTTTTTTTTTATAAAAAAAGTCAATTTTGTGTATAATAGTTATTAAATGAGATAATCCAAACTACTTTTGAAACTCGGTATAAGTAAGATGACCAACTATTTCTTCTTTTGGGTGAACAACGGGATACTATTACAAAGTTGCAGGTAAAAGTCTTTTTTATTTTTTCAAGTGCTTTGTCCAATTACCACAGATGAAAAAGTGAGCTAACTTGTGATTTGCTCTCCGGTACACGTGGTCTTATTTATATATATGTTCTCCAATCTAGCGCCGTGATTAAATTGTTTATTTAAAATTGACTTGATAAGTAATGAACCGATCAAGAATCAATTTGTAAACCATTTTATTCTTCCATTGGCAAAACTTGCCGACTAGATATTAAACGTTGATTGTTTTATTAATCTACAACTATAAAATAAGAATGTTGGCAATCTTTTAATAACTTGCAAGACATAACTAAATTTTTAAATAAAGAAAATATGATAATTTTATTGAGTACGTTTGCAATCAAGAAAACCTTTGTATGTTCATGTCAATAATAATCGTACTTAGCCTTGAATAAAATATCTGACCTATGGAGTTAGCTTAAAGTAAAAATGAAGATGCACACTTTTTTGTTTCAAAATTGATATCATTACATTTATTTTATCCATATAGTATTTCACATCATTTTCTTCACTGATTAGGCTTAATTTGAATTTCTACTGATATCAGCGATGGCATCATTAGTGATGTTAACTGCATCTTCAGAGATGCCATTAAGTGCCCTCCCTATGAATACTGTGCACAACACAGTCCATTCTTTCCTTTCCAATGATTTGGAAAGTCTTGCTTTGACTTGTCCATGCCATTTATGAGGAAATCATCATCCTATAAGGCAAAAATGATTGCTTGGTAAAGTTGGATATGGCAATCTGCACAGGGAGAAGATCACGTATTACTATAAATAGTTTTCGATATGAAAAATGATTGTTGTTACAGTTAAGTTGTTCTAAAATTATCATTTCGAAATTGTTAAATTGGCATTAACACTAGAAATTAAACTAAGACATAAATATCAAGAGACACAACTAAGACCTAGCAGCAACTTTCACCCATAAACGATCGACTGATTATTGTTGCTAACTGAAATGAGCATCGCAATCCCGCAAAGTGCTAAAGTCTCTAGGAATTGGAGTATCAAATTCATCAACCAACCGATGATAATTTTTTAGCTGATTTCCGTAACCTATATGATTACATGTTCATCTTCGATAATTATGTTGTGTGTTATATGTGTGCACTTGACATTGACTATGACTTTAATGTGATGAAATATGGCTAAATTACTGATAGGATGAGAACAACCTTCTAAAACACCAAAATCCTGCTCTAGCATTTTCTTTCACTTCAACAATATGTTGTGAAATGTTAGTCTTTGTTGGATACTGAATATTTTACTGCTTAAATAACTGTTATCCATTTCGGATATACATCATTAGTTAGATAATAACTAATGTCATGTTTGTGTCCATCAATTTGTACTTGCAGGGTGTTGTGGTGCCATTTGCAGGACTGGAGATCATTCAAGATTAAACACTTTAAGACCATTTTCCAAACTTAGTACACCCAAAAAAAGTATGTTAGTAAACAAATCATCCATGCCATACACTCTCCAAAAAATGGTAGTCGATTCTCTTTTTTATGGTCGATATACTGTCCTTGTCAAGCATACAGATAAATTTACTTTTCCAGTGCATACAATTTATACTTCAAAGCATTCCCAGAAAGACAACCTTTTTCTCATAAGCAAGCAGCTTCGCAACATCTGTTTCATTAAGCCTTCTAAGGTACTGTTTCCCGAAGACATTGCAAACTTTTTCACTAAACTAATTTCAATGTTTCAGTTGCAATAGACTAACCAATTTGAATAAAACAATTGTGTAAATACACCATAGCACCATAACATGACATTCATATAGGATCCACTATCTTTTGTAAAGATGAAAGTCCAACCTAGCAATAAACATTTGGTCGTCGCATGAAGTCATGAACACAAAATGTTTAAGCTATAACGTTATCATTTTTTTTATGGGACAAATTTTAGTTTTAGGCTCCCGAAAAAAAAAATCATTTCAAATTTATGCTCCGTTTCAAATTCATTATGAAAATATACATATTTTTTGCTATTCAAGCATATGCGCACTTTGAAAATGCACAAGTACAATTTATTTTTAAATATACTTGCTTACTTTGAAATTGCGCATATATAATATACATGCACATTTTCAAAATGAGCATGTACAAAAGGCTGAATATGGAAAAATAAAAATATTTTCATAATAAGTTTGAACAAAGTCTAAAATTTAAATAAGTTATTTTTGGAAGTCTAAAACTAAACTTTTTCTTTTTTTATATTCTTTTGGAAATTTTAAAGCAAGGACAAAATTTTCCAAACCGTACGTTGAATCCTCACAGAAATAATTGGTTGAGACTTGAGACCCTGTTCTCACCTAATTTCTACTTACTAAATATTGACATTTTGTCGAGACGAAATTTCATTTCCAAATTAATCTTTATTTCAATTTATTTGTCGTCGTCCTCGCACCATTATAGAAATCTTATTGTTATTGACATTTTGAGAACAAATGTAGATTTTTAAAATTGATGCATAGAGAGGAGTCGTTGTCTTGATATGTAATCAGTTGTTGTGTTAGGGAAACAAGAGGATGCTCTTACAAATTTGCAGGTAGAAGCAATCTTTTTTAGTTTCTTTTTTATGTGCTTTTGTCCAATTAGTATAGAGTCTATCAGGGCCGGCCCAGGGGCAAGCCCACCAAGCCCCTGGGATGGGGCAGCCCACTGAGCCGGGCAACAGAAAAAATCTGTTTACTTCAAAGTTACAGCTCAATAGCAATCTCCATGTTTGCGATGCTTGAACCCAAAAAACTAGGGTTTCAAAAATCAACGCCTTCTAAATAATCATCGTTGCATACTCGGCTATTCCATCAGCCATCGTCGGCTCATCCTTGCCTCCTACGCGATATTTTCTACTGCTGATTTGAAGTCCTGCTACAGTCTCTTTATACTGCCACTCGATCTCGCCTGCCTTCAATTCGCCTGCTCCTGTCCCTGCCGTCGACCTTGCCTGCTGTCGACGCTTCTCAGCCTTCTGCCGCCAGTCAACCTCGAGCTTCTCAGTGGTTTGTATTTTCTTTAATCTTTAATTTTAATTTATTTATGTTTATAATTTAGTACTATTAAAACAGATTTGTGTTAAATTTGTTTGAAATTTTATAACTGATTTGTTTAAAACTTCACAATTAATTTTGTTTTTTTATAAATTTAAAAAATAAATAGAACTGATCCGATTTGTAATGTTAATGTTTAAAATTTGCTTAAAATTAAATATTTTAAATAAAACATTTTATTTTGAAAATAATTTGAAGTTTAAAGTTTGTTTTTTACGTAACATTTTTATTATGAAAATTTTATTATGAAGTAATTTAAAAAAATTTAAATTAAAATGTTTAAACTGATTTGAAGTAAATCTTTTTGGAAAAATTAAAAGTTTAAACAAATTCGATCAGTTTTAACAAATCTGATTTGATTGAAACAACAACAACTACTAAGTCATTATTCTCAAACAAGTTAGCAAACCCTTAACCAAACCCTAATTTCAAGTTAGCAAAATTTTGTCATCTCTTTACAACGAAATAACAACTACCTTGGCAAATTTACTTCAGATTTGAATTAGCTATAAAATGTCTGAACCAAAACCAGACAAAACCGAAAAGGAAGTGGAGCTTCCTAAAATCAATAAGATGAAGACGAAGAAGGGGAAAAAGCGGCCAAGGGATGAAGCTTCAGTGAAGCGTGGCGTTTGTTATTTGAGCAGGATTCCTCCCCGTATGGATCCTTCAAATGTTCGTCAAATGCTCGGTAACTTTGGAGATATTGAAAGGATTTACTTGGTTCCTGAAGGTTTTCTTCTATACTTTGTTGTTGATATTTGCTGTACTTCTAATTAGTTTCAGACTTTCAGTGTATTATTGGTTGGTGCTAGTTTACAAAATTAGTGTACGATGTGGTACATCATTACATGTATAAGTTGATGGTCCATATAGTGAGGTTTGGGTACAGGTGTAATTGATGATAATGTAAGGTGATTCATTTGCAATCATTTTAGATGTACTAGTTCCTTTATCCTTTATTAGTTGCAAAAAAACTGAAGGAAGATGGAAGAGGAGATAGTTCTGTGAACTATACTATTTAAAATTTGCACCTAGGCTTATTCTTTTGGCATCTCAATAATTGCCTTAGCCATTTTGTTATTTCACAAAAAATCATCATACCCCGTTTATTTCTTCCCAACCCTTGCAAATCCCAACTGTACCCTTCTTCCCACTATATGCCAACTATTTTACCATCATTTCTAATTCGTGTTATGCATAGTGAATTCAGTGCAATTGCCTTGATAGAAAGAAGAGATCCAGACCAAAATCAGATAATCAAATCCTCGATTTGTTTAAATATCTATGGTTTCTTAGCGATTAAAAATGTAATTTAGGGTTTTGAATTCTTTTAATTAGTGCTATCGAGTTATTCAATTGCGCAGTCTGATTCGAAACCACACCAAAGAGAAGAGATGTTTAAAGAAAAACTATCTGAGGGGGTTCACTTGATTGATTGAGAGACCATGTTTAGAGTAAGCAACTTATTAATTGATATTGAACAGTAAACCAAGAACGGTATTTTTGTACTAGCACCACCACCACCACCACTATGCGGCGTTTAATACAGCTCGAAACTATGTTAATAAGACCACAACTTCACATGGAGTGAAAAAGAATAGATGTAGCGCCTATCAACTGTAAATGCATATACTATTTAGTATAAGATAGTAGTTACAAATTGCATACGCTCACATGGTACTTTTAATGATATATCACATACATGGCATCCTATACCCCGAGTGCATTTATGATCATCATGGTTTTTTTTTTTAACTGGCGAGCCTTTTATAATTTAAGGCTTATTCATGGCTTTCTTAAAATTATAATGGCTGACCTAATAGACTATGGAATTAGACTTTTTATTAGCTGGAACCATCCCTAGTTATATTTAGTGTAATGTGGTGTTACAGGGATTTGAGTGAGTTATTCATATACTTATCAAGGATATCAGAAGAAGTTCTCTTGGAGTTCAAGGGATTTTTGACATCATTTATACCATCAATTGATGCCTTAAATGTTTAAATGATATAAGAGTTGGTGTGGCTAGTAGATTGGTTCATGAACATTTTGTTTTTGTTTTTTAAATGGCTTTATGGACAGTTGATTGCTTTGCTGTTGAACAAGTTGCTGATTTCATTTTCTTTAATCCAGTCATTCTTAACATTAAGGCTCTTAATCCTGATTGTTTGCTTGTTTATATATCATTATACAGTATATGGTTGGATAACCATCTTCATAATCCTTGATTTTTCTATGCCTTCTATATTGAATGTTACGGACTTAACGAACTGTGTTGAGGGGACCAATAGGGATATTGGGATAGCATATATGGCTAGACTAAGTTACAAAAGCATACAACAAACTGGTTAAGTGTTTAAATTTCAGGAAAGTACCCTTAAAAAAGAGAGGCTTGGAGATCAACCAAGTGGCAAACAAGTAGATACAACATGAACCATATTTGACATATATATTTAACCAAGTGGCGTGGTTGAATTGAGTATGCATGCATGCACAAACAACGGTAATTATATGTGACTGAGGTGAAACTCAAACTCTAAACAAATTGTGATCAGGAAAATTTATTTTGTGTTTTCCTCCCTATTTTGCATTTCATTAACCATTAACCAATGCTATCTTCTGAGCATTTAGACATGGTCTTTTTACATTATAACGATGGTTAAATTTGTGCATTGCAGGTGCTGCTGCTCAAGGGAAACAACACAAACAATCAGGTGGATTTCAAAGACAGAATTTTTCAGAAGGGTATATTTTTTCTTTGTGTTTTTATGATGTTAATGAACATATTTCAAGAGATCATGTACATGACTCAATTACACTACCAGTTTGAACACATTGGTGTGCTTTTCCTGCTATGTCCAACCCATCTACAAAATGTTAATCAGTAGAATGCATATGTTTCTCTTCAGAATGATAGCTCGTAAGTACGCTGTTCTTTGAAAAAGTATGTGTGATCATTGTTTATCAAAAATCTTAAAATCTTACGATTTAAATCCCGTTTTGGATCGGATCCCTCTCCTTCCGATTCGATTTATATTCCGATTCAACCTCATTTAAAACCGCAGTTGAGAAAAATCATTCAATACATATTTATATATTCAATATGCTTATTTGAACCCACAATTCTAATTCTAGTGTTTTCTAAACAAAACAAAAATGAAACAAAAGAAAAAACTAATTTTTAAGTTTAGATGTAAAAATTTAAACATCATAATCAATTCCAAAGTATGTACGAACTTTAAAATATGTACCTGCAATATTATTTGAAGATGGAAATTGTTCTTTCTATTGAATATCCTGCTTTATGATTAATAATCAGACGTATGTTTTATAATGTCACTGTTGCAGGTGGGTCGAGTTTACAAAAAAGAGCGATGCGAAGAGGGTAGCAAATATGCTGAATGGTGAAAAAATAGGTACTTTTGTTTTGTTAATAGCTATAATTTGAGTTTACCATTTAGTATGCTACTTCCTATACCTTTCCTTTTAAAAATATGTCGAATGCTCTACCCAATTTCCTTTTTAATTGCATGTTGTTAGAGTACCGTAAGTACAGGAAAATCAAGATTGTTAATGGCTACCAACAGTTGTCTCCCTAAGTCTCACATGTAGTTTGGAACAATAAATGCTGAGAAAAGTAGTGTAGTTGGAACTATGCTTGCAATGGGTGAAGTTTCAAGTACATATTTTGGAATTTCGGATGCAGTCAATGGATAATAACAGAATTTGTGTTGCAACTAGTCCGAGTTGTTCAAAATATGTAGTCGAGCCTACCTAAACCTCAAAAGGCGTTGATGTTTTGGAGATGGAAATTTTTTAGTTAGAACCAAGAACCAGCTGTTCTCATTTGAGAAATTAGTAGGAACACACTTCAATGCAGATACAAACCAATGGGAACACATTGTTGTTGTGAAGGAAAGTGATTCAGTAACATGATGAAAATTCTGAAGGACAATTCTTCAAGGAAGTCCAGAGTTTTTTTTTTGATAACATGTTTGTCTGCTGATTGTTGACCAACTCAGAAACACAAACAAGTTTCAACAAGGTTTTTCACAACGAGATTTAAATCGGAAATTGTGAAGTTCAAATTTTAAACAGAAACTAGATTAGATAATACTTGTATATGCTAGAAACTTCAATCCATGTAAATTATCAAATGACAGCTATGTAGGTAAAAGCATCGACTTTTCATTTCAGCATAATAATATATATAGTTGAATCTCTTTCATTTCTCCAAAGATCTTCTCCGAGATATCGTTTCACACTTGGATAAGACGGGACATCAAATCCCGTTCATATCTTGTTTGATATCCATCGTCCAAAATATTTGAATCTGAACAATATATTAATCCAAGATCTCATTCGAAATCATGTAATTTTTCTTTCACAGAACATTTACTTCTCATATGAGCCTAAAAGAATCTACACAATCAAATTACTATTTACTAATCTCCTGATCATATATTTTCATTTTTATGATGGTGACTTTAATTTTTTTCAATATTCAAATAAGCGGACTACCAAATTAATCGAGCTAATTGAACTACCACTCCTCTAAAAACCATTTATTTCAAATCTTTCTTCTATGCAAATAAGTTTGTTATAATTTTTATTTATTATTTTTAGATAACAATTATTAAAACAATACCAAAACATCAATTTTTGATACATAGGTCACTCCGGGATAATTTGGAGATATACCGTAAGATCTGAGATGTTCACCCGAAATACACTTGTCTCGTTCTAGATCTCATTTGATACAAGATATCTTGTTTGCAAAGCCATACATGAAACATGACTGAAATCCAAGATTTGAAACCATGTTTGTTTTAGCATGGATCGAATGATTTTTATAAATTGCGATTTTGACCTACTTATGAATTGGTACGAGTCGTAACCGGCAAGATTCAATTTGAAACGAGATATAAATTGTAGGATTTTAAGATTTTTGACAACACTATTTCAACATATTATTCGAACTTTTGTTGTCCAATCTGTTTGTGCAATACTCTTTTGACTTCAAGAGAAATATAGCTTATGAATTTCTAGTGAAGTGGCTGTCTTGATTTTATCTTGGTTTGTTTTGTATCATTCATCGATGGAGAATTTTCCTTCGCACATCATACAAGTATCATATATGATGGTTGTGTTTGTTATATCTAGTTTACAACATCCGCTGTTAGATACCATCATTAACCAATTTAAGCTTCAACACGAAAAAAAAATGAATATGTTGAGTATGTTAGGTTTTCGGTTTGCTTGTAAGAAGCAATTAAGCTGCTTTAATCTTAGGATACAGATAATATATTTGTGCATCACTGTAATTTCTTTAATTTTTTCATTTTACAGCGATGGCTGATTCAGCTGTTCAGCTTTGCCTTTATGGATTAACACACTAGAACAAAGTTTCATGCGACTCAAATGTACATTATATCTAATTTTCAAATTTTGGAATTAAAAATGGACTAATTCTGTTACATATTATACATACCATGTAATTTAATTTCCTAATCTCCTTGATATCCTGTAACAACAGTAAGAAACACAATCATGTATCTTAAGCATCTTATTTCCATTAAAAATGGCATTTTTCTTGTTTAAAATGTATGATTCATGATAACTGTTAGTTTATCGTCAAATTGAACTATTGGATTAGTACCGGTTTTCTAATGTCGAACGACAGCCTAAATGTTTTCAAAATTATTAGATACTTGGGTTTAGTAATTTGACATATATTCAAAAACGATGCGTAGCCATGCATATGTTTTTCCAAACGTGCACACTATTTGATCATGAATGTTATTGCCTATGGCATCGATCCATTTTCTCTTATTTGATTCAACATCCTTTGTAAAGTATTGTATCAAAAATAATATTTGTCTATGTTATTTGAACAATATGGCTAATTGTAGGTGGGAAGAAAAGGTCGGCATTTTATCATGACATTTGGAATATCAAGTACTTGAGTAAATTCAAATGGGATGATTTGATTGAGGAAAAAGGTAAACATATATTCATATACACTATATTCAATTAGCATGGTGTCTACTTGGATAACGTGTGATGTATATCTACTAATTAGCCTAAGTTGCTTAGATGACACAGGGCTAACAAATTTTATCATTCCTTGCTTCACCAATTTAAAACGTCGAATGAATTAGTTACACTGTTCCACCTTAGTAGTACCTTCCAAGCAATTCTTTCTATGGGTAGCTCGATGTACATTCTTCATTCATATGATTTTATTTTTATGTATACTAAAGTGGTTGATTTGGAACACTGCTAATGTAGTTGAAAAAAGTCACTCCCGGGAACAAAAGATGAATTTGGAGCTATCTGCAGCTAAGAGGGAAAGTGAACATTACTTATCAAAAATTGATAAATCTAAGGCTTTGAACTTCATTCATCAACGCATGCAAAAGGTTGGAATACATACCTATCTAATTCATTTAACCGAGCATTCCTCTGTTTTTTTTTATTAATTGTCTTTTTAGATATTCGAGGATACAAGAATATGGTTTTGCTATGGAGATTATTATGGATCGACTAACTTGATTACTCCTCTAAACTGGGATATTTTATAACTAGGAAAATATGAGTAGTTAAATGGACGCATTTCCCTTTTTAGTTCGATTTTTTATATCTTCTTTTGGATTACGGCATTTGTTTTAGTTATGTATATCTTGGGGGATTTGATGTTGATATAGAATCCTAAATAATGCAATGGCCGCAGATAGTGGAGTAATTAATTGATGATAATTAAACTAAGCATCATTGTATTCGTACACACAGCTGGTAAAACAGTAGTAATGCCCATGGAGTGAGAGAAAAACATTCACTTAAAACATGATTCCATTAGTACATAAAGTAACCCAAGTTTCTTTGTTATCTGAGTGTATGATCTGCTTTTAAGAATTTTTTTTTGCACTGCATTGCTGATCGTCACATGGTTATTCATTTCTAAAGGGATGAAAGTTATTCTGTTATCTCATTCAAATAATACTGTATTTTAGTTGAATTTCTGGCATCTTTTAGTTGAGTTTTGAGTTAGAAAGCATGCAACTAGTAAGCTGCATTCATTCAATTACTCTACTTATATGCATAGTTCTTATACAATTTTATACTGTATTTTACCCTTCTTTTTTTTAATTTGCATACAGAAACAAAAGATTGAAGCTGCAGCATCAAATGAAACTTCCCACGAGGTCGAAAAGCGCAAAATTATCCGAAAATTCCCTCAAACTAAGCCAGTTAGCGAAAATAAAACGGAGCTCTCACAAGATTTTTTGGAAGAGGTATTTTTCTGTGCCTTATCTACTGTTGATGCACAGTATTGTATATGTTTGAATAGTTTTCATATTCTATTGAACAATTTTAAAATTTCCCTGATTTTTGCAGATATTTAATGCTGGTTCATAAGAATATTTATGCTGTGGAAATTATAAAATAGCTATGAAGCTGCTGACAAGGCACATGTATGGAGGTGCTCAGTTTTCTAATGATTTTTTTACTGTTCTATTTCATATTATATGGCATGTCATTGATTGAGAAACAGTGCTAGAGCAAACTTATTCTAGAAATATGCATGTTTTTTACATACTATAGCCGATTGATATTTTATATTATCTCTTCTATTATAATACCTGTTTCGTTCTCTTTGCTTGTGGTCCTAATTATTTGACCAACAATTAAGCTAACAACAAGCAGGGGCTAGCGTGTAAACTTAAGCCAAACGTAAATGGCAATCCAACATAAACATTCATCCTTATCTGGTAGTCCCTTCTAAAAAGTTAAAAACCTCCACTGTTTCCTTCTAGAAGCTGCTAATGTGGCATGTTTATTTTTGAAACAAATATCAATTCAAATCATACCCTTACAACCAAATTAAACACGTATCATGCATTTGCATGTATGATCGTGACTATATATATATATATTTAGATGCATGCCCATAGTTTCCACATAAAACCACAAGGAAACTTAAAAGTATATATAAAGTATACATCATCCATGGACGGTAGGCGATCTTACCATCTTCCACTTAGCCAAACCATTGAAGACTCCAAGTTTAAGCTACTAATGGAACTCGAAGCTGAAAACACAATTCGTCTTTCATCGCTTGATGATTTCAAAAGCAATTATGCAAAAGAAATAGGAAGTGGGAAACCAAAAGAGAAGGCCAAGGTGTATTCAAAGTGTGAACAAATGGAAGGCAAGGTTATGGAGCCAAGGGTTGAGTTTCACAACAATCATTTGAAAGATAGGAAAGAAAAAGATAGATTATTTTGGGAAATGTGTTTAGCGTCTGGGTACTAGATTCTTATCAATGGTACTGGAAAAAAAAAGTAGAAGGTTAGTAATATGCGTGTGTAGTTGTCAAGTAAAAGATATTTGTAGTTTCTTAAAAAGCAAGTAAATGATATTGAGTCTAGGTGGATAATAGAGATCTTGCTGTACTACTAAGCCCGTCTGTTTAAATCAATAGTGCCTTTTTGTGTGTGTGTGTGAATGTTTGGCTGCTTAATGCAGTTTACTTCCCCTTTTTGTTCGAAGTTACAAATGAAGTGCAAAAGGATCGTTAATAATTTAATAAATTATTTAGAACTAGATCGCTACATTTTATCCATTCATTAAATTATTCTGACTATAAATTTAAAATGAATGGATATGAATAGACTACCTTGGCTATTTATTTCTCATGCAATCTTTCCTCTAAATTACCTTTAACACGACTTTGGTAGATTACTTGCCAAAACGAATGAATAATATGGAATTTTTTATCATTGAAGCAGCAAATTTTCTACTCGTTCTTTTGGTTTTTTTTTTAAAAAAAGCTTGTTACATTGTCCTTGGCAGTCATTGGCTTTCTTGCATCAGTCTATAGACACATGAAATCTTTTTTTTTTTTTTCATATTCTCATATATCCAAATAAATCTCAATCGGTGATTAAATAATATGATTATTACGATGGAATCCACCGAATTATATCAAACAATACAATGATGATGCAAAAAAAAAAAAAATCAAAATCTGATAGAGGGTTGGGTACATGTGAACATGCAGTTTGTACCCAGGAGTTAAGCTATGAGATAAATTAGTTTAAGTAGCAATTTTATGAATTATTATTTTACTAACCCTTAGCCAACTTGTGATTTGCTCTTGTACCAGCGGTCTTATTTTTATATATATTCTCAAATCTAGGGCTATCATTAAATTATTTATTGCTAATTGACTTTATAAGTAATGAATTGATCCAGAATCCATTTGTAATTCTTTTATTCTTCCATTGGCAAGGCTTGCCGACTAGGTATTAAACATTGATTGTTCAGTTAGTTTATAGCATCATAACTTGCTGCTATATAACAAAGAATTCTGAGAATCTTTTGATAACTTGCATTATGCCATATGAAATTTTTTGAAGTAGAGAAGATATAATAATTTTATTCAGTACACTTGCAAAAGACAACCTATCTATTCATGTCAATAATAATTGTTGTAATTAATTAGCCTTGAATAAAATAATTTACCTATGGAGTTGGCTTAAAAATATAAAATAATGCACACACTTTTGTCTCAAACTTGATATCATTACATCTATTTTATTCATACAGTATTTCACATCATTTTCTTCACTGATTAGGCTAAATTTGAATTTTTACTGATATCATTAGCGATTTTAACTGCATCTTCAGAAATGCCATTAAGTCCCCTCCTCACGAGTCCAGCACAATAGAGTCCATTCTTTCCTTTCCAGTGATTGGGAAAGGCTTGCTTTGCCATGCCCATGTCATTTATGAGGAAATCATCGTCCTATAAGGCAAAAATGATCGCTTGGTTAAGTTACATAAAAATTTGCACAGGGAAGATCAAGCAAGTATTACTATAACTGATCTTGGGCAATATACCATAATAAAGATAAATTTATTGTGTTATATAATAAAACTATCGATATTTTTACATTCCAGTTGTGATCTAGCAGTACACTGATCGATGTTACAAATTCTTATTAGACTTTTTTTGTTATTATATCACTTTCTTTATCACTTTTTGCCTTCGAGTTTCAGCAATAACTTGCATCAATATAATCATGTTGTAAAGAAAGTAGCTTCAACTAGACTTCATTAATGATATTCATGCGGTTGTACTTGTCATTTTAATCATTCTCCAGTTTACTTAAGTTGAGTAACATTAAACACCTTGCACACAATGTCTGCGATGATTAACTAGTGTTATTAAAAGCGTTCTTTAGTATCATTGATTTGAAAATGTACCTTAAGCCAGTTCTTAATGTTGCTTTTGTACCCGGTTGCCAAAACTATGGCATCAAAATGATGAACTTTTCCATCAGAAAAAGTTGCACTATTGCCTTTTATGCTTTCCAGAGAAGGTAAAACCTGCATTTTGATGAACTCATAAGCATTGACGTTATGGTACATTCTTCAAGTATGAATATAATATGATTCTAAGCTATTAACATAAGATAGAAGAAGAATTGAGAGGAGAGAAGAGAGACCGGAAGAAAGGAAACAAGAACAGAGAAGATAATTTGCAAATTCAGCCTATCTTTTTCATTCATCCACTAGCAAATATAAAGATGCTACAACCATACAAATTTGGACAAGTGGCATCTAAGAAGCTTACATAATTGCTATGATTTGTTATAGCCACTATTGTGTAACAGAAATGATACTAAAGTAAAGAAAATTGTTATAAACTTTTAGTGCTCCTATTTCTCTTACTGCGCACACGAACAACATGATGGCATATCCATTCTGTGCACATAATTCTTCTGTATACGTGCATATTAATTCTTGCATATAACAGGCAACTTGATATTGTTGCTGCTTCAGGTAGCTCCATAGGGCTGATTGCATCATTGTCTTATGACCATATCAGAATATTTGATTAATAACAGTATGCATAAAATTTTAAGGAAACCTGGATTTCTCCTGTCTTTATTTTCTGAAAAGTTCCAGCGTCCATAACAGGATAAACCGGATTGTTTTCTTCAAGATGAAATAGTCCATGGACAGGTCTTCGAATACCAAACTTTGATGTATCTCCGTACATCAAGTAACAAAGAAAAAGTAGAATCTTATCAATAGTCTCCAGCGAAAAATACTTCATGAGCCTCAAGTAAACCAACCATATGTATCTCGACACTATATGCATCTGCGTTCACAAAACAGACGTCAACTCTTGGCAATTAATCGCAGATAATTAAAGAAATAACTAGCAAGACTTATATGTGTTCAGCTTACAGGACTTCGAATGACAATGGAAGTTTTGGCACCGAAAGAGCAAAGATCATAAGCAATCTCCATACCTGAGTTACCACTTCCAACTACCAAAACGTTCTTCCCTTCGTACTCCGATCCAGATTTATACTCACTCGAATGCACCACCTTACCTGTAAGGACTTTTTGCAGTTTAGATCACTTCTGAAAACGTACGTCATATTTGAATAATTTGAAAAGTATTACAGAGTCTGCTACCATTTTGAACTGGACCTATTTCATAGTAAGTGACATGTTTTTTTTTGATACAATTTAATACCTATGAACTTGTCGATGTCATCGATATGAGGAACGTAGGGCACATCGTTTTCTCCAGTAGCAATAACAACATACTCGGCTTCATAGTTGTCGTCCTTGGTTAAGATGTTCCACTTTGCCGACACGCTGTCATAGGATAAAGATTTTACCTCTTGATTGAAGAGAGGTTGTAGGGTAAACTTGTGACTATAGTCTTCGATGTAGAGAAGGAATTGGTGCTTGGAGATGAAAGTAGGGTGGGTTGTAGGGTAGGAAAGGAGGGGCAGCTGGCAGAAGTCCTTGGAGAGATGGAGATGAAGGCGATCGTAGGTGCGGTTACGCCAGAGAGGGGCAATGCAGTCTTCTCTTTCGAGGATAAGTGATGGGATTGAAAGGTTTGAAAGGCATGCTGCAGTTGCTAACCCTGCTGGCCCAGCTCCTATAATTATTACTTGAGTTTCTTGCTTCATTTTTTTAAATATTCCAACGCAGTTGTTGGTTTGGGTTGGTTCCTCTTATATAGATAGGGACATCTACTGTTGTGGTTTTTATCCAGAATGGTGAATGTTTTAAAGACGGAACCGTAAATCAAACCACGATGATTCAAGGTTTAAGGCTCGGACGGCTCGGCCGGTCGAACCATCGGAACCGTGCATTTTTTCTTTTTGGAAATTTACAATATCACAAGTGCAAATGAAAATATCACAATTAGTGTATAATATATCATTCTAATCAAAACCCACCATAAGATTTTCACATAAATAACACATGGGAAACTTATATCAATAAATGGCTTATGATATAAACATTAGTATGTGATAGAACAATAAAAACCAGAAATGCATAAAAACTAGCTCACAGATCACCTCACTCTAACACAAATACATAGTAAGCGAAATAAACAACGGTTACACTAACAAAAATATCATCACGTTTTTACACAGAAGTGGCAAAACAATATAATAAGTCACATATGGGAAATAACCATGAACTTGCTGCAACATTAATTAAACAACACTAAGCAGCAGTAAACATAAATGGGCATTAGGCAGTAGCAACTTCACATTACTTCCCATTTCATAGACTTCACGGAATAGAATCTTTCACTATTTTTAATGAATCTAGTACTAAAATTGTTTAATTCATGATGCAACAGCGGAATAACAAAATTGATGATTCTTTGAAAGTAGCAATCGATGAAATGAAGAATACTGAATGACCCAAATTCGTTGATCCGAAGATATCGAATTCTAGTTATCTTCGTCACGTTGATCGCGCACGATACCGTGAAAGAAGATCTGCAATTCTTCAGACGTTGATCAAGCGCACTTGATACCGTGAATTGGTTTATACGATCGTTGATTCGAGCGCACTCGAATGCCGAAAGAGAAGATAGGAGATTACACTCAACTACCAATTTAATTGAAAGCACAAAGCTAACAAACAAAAGTTTTCATTCAAATCAACTAAACTATTACAAATGGCACCACGGGCCTATTTATAGAGTTTTACAACACACGACTCAAAATGACCAACACTTAGGTCGTCTACGACCTACACAGGCACGACTTACGACCTACGACTTAAAACAGTCACGACTTAAAAACAGACGACCTAAAAATGAAACAAACAAATACAATACAACATGTACAAGATACAACACATAGGTCGTCAGCGACCTACCACTTCTCACGAGTTATAAAAGAAATGACTTAACATGCAGTCGACCTAATACCCTTCAGCGACCTAAGAGATAACCAGCTTCATGCGACCTAACTGAGATGGAGCGACTTACGACTTATCATAGGTCGGCAGCGACTTAAAAACCAGCTTCAGAACTTCTTTATGCGACCTAGCTTAGGTCGTAGCTCGGCAGCGACCTATCACTTGAACAACCCAAAGAAAACAGCCTGTGTATGTTAGGTCGTTCGCGACTTAAGGAAACGTCTGAGTTAGGTCGTTCGCACTCTTCTTTAGCGACCTTGGAGTTAGGTCGTTCACGATCTAAGCCTTCGTCATGTTGCACTGCAAATTTAGGTCATTGGAATATCTGATGTGCTAGCCCGCTAACTCGCAAGCGATCTTCACTAGGTCGCGCCCGTCCTAAATCCCCACTAGGTCGCACCCGACCTAAATCATGCTCGTTAACTCGTAGGTCGCTAGGTTGTTCGCGACCTATCACTTCCTTAGGTCGTACGCGACCTAAGACTTCAAACTGGGCTGCATCATCCTCCCCTGGTTGGGAAAAATTCGTCATCGAATTTGCATTCACCTTTTCCATAACAAGCTCATCTCCATGATACGGTATAAGATGTTTAACATTAAACACATCAGAAGTATACACATCCTCCGGCAGCTTCAACTTATAAGCGTTTTCATTGATCCGTTTCACAATCGTTACAGGACCAATTTTTCGAGCTTTAAGCTTATTGTATGCTCCCACTGGAAAACGATCTTTCGTTAGTACAACATATACTAAATCTCCTTCATTAAATTCAACGCTTCTTCGCTTCAAATTCGCAGATCGTTTATACTTTTCATTTGCTTTCTCCAATCGCTCCTAAACGATTTTATGACATTCTGCCAATCCATCAACAAAATCAACAGCCCGTTTAACGGTTCCCTTTGGTTGTGGTACTATCGTCAAATCCAACGGCCCCTTTGGTAAACTTGAATACACTATCTGAAATGGACTAAACCCTGTACTACGGCTTATAGCATGATTATGAGCAAACTCCGCTTGACATAATTTCATATCCCAACTCTTCAGATTATCCTTCACCAGGCACCGCAACAAATTTCCCAAAGACCTGTTAACAACTTCAGTCTGACCATCGGACTGCGGATGATAAGCACTACTGAAGTTTAGCTTTGTTCCCACCATCTTCCACAAACTCAGCCAAAAATGACTTAGAAATCTAGTATCCCGATCGGAAACAATGGATTCTGGTAAACCATGTAAGCGATATACGTCTTTAAAGAATAACTCAGCAACACGGACGACATCAGCTGTCTTCTTACAAGCGATGAAATGTGCCATCTTTGAAAACCTGTCCACGACAACATATATCGAATCATTCCCCCTTTGAGTTCTCGGTAATCCCAAAACAAAATCCATACTGATATCAATCCATGGTTTAATAGGCACAGATAATGGCATATACAATCCCGCATTTGTCGCTGTTCCCTTCGAAACTTGACAGATATGACATCTCTCCACCAATCTTTCAACTTCTCTTCTTATAGTAGGCCAGAAATATGATTGTGAAACCAATTGTAATGTACGGTCTCTCCCCACATGACCTTCCTCATGCAACTCCTTCACAATCTTCATTCGTAAGCTGCACTCTGGTATACATAATCGATTTCCTTTAAAAAGATAACCATCCACCATTACAAACTCATCCGTCTTTCCCTCCTTGACTTCATCAACAAACTTCGCAAAGTAAGGATCATTGACAAATAATTCTAGCAACACATCAAACCTTGTCACTTCAACCTTCATTGTAGTCAACACATGATTCCTTCTGCTCAATGCATCTGTCACTCTGTTCGTAATTCCCGATTTATGCTTCACCACAAATGTAAATTGTTGTAAGTATGCAATCCACGAAGCATGCCTTGCCGCAATCTTGTCCTGTCCCTGCATATGCTTCAATGCCTCATGATCAGTATATAACACAAATTCTTTATGAAACAAATAATGTCTCCAATGTTTGATAGCTTGCACGATAGCATAAAATTCCATATCATATGTACTATATCTCATCTTCGCTCCTGATAACTTTTCACTGAAATATGCAATAGGACGTCCCTTCTAACTTAACACCCCTCCAATTCCAACCTTCGATGCATCAGTATGCAACTCAAACAACAACTGAAAATCGGGCAACACTAGGATTGGTGCTGTCGTCAAAAGTTCCTTGATTCTCTCAAAAGCAAATCCTGCTTCCTCCGACCATGAAAATTGTTTCCCCTTCATACAATCAGTAACTGGAGCCATCACGCTACTGAAGTGTGGAATAAACCTTCGGTAGAATGATGCCAAACCATGAAAGCTTCTAACTTCTGTTATCGTCCTGGGTTGTGGCCAATTTCTGATTGCTTCAACTTTATTCTGATCCACCTGTATACCTCCTCCTGATATAACATACCCCAAAAATAAAACACTGCATCATGAACACACATTTCTTCGTTGCAGCATAAAATTGTTTCTGTCGCAATACCATCAACACTTCTCTCAGATGTTGCAAGTGTTCTTCTGGATTTCCACTATATATCAATATATCATCAAAATACACCACCACAAACTTCCCAATGAATGGTCTAAAGATTTGATTCATCACCCGCATGAATGTACTAGGTGCATTCGAAAGCCCAAACGGCATAACCAGCCATTCGTATAACCCCTCACGTGTCTTGAATGCTGTTTTCCATTCATCCCCTGGTCTGATTCGAATTTGATGATAACTGCTTTTCAAATCAATCTTCGAAAATATAGTAGCTCCACTAAGCTGATCCAACAAGTCATCCAGTCTAGGCATAGGAAATCTGTATCTCACTGTAATCTTATTCAACGCTCGACTATCAGTGCACATCCTCCACGTCCCATCCTTCTTCGGTACTAACAATGCTGGCACAACACATGGACTTAGACTTTCGTGCACACGCCCCTGTTCAAGCAATTCTTCCACTTGCCTTCTCAACTCCTCATGTTCTTTTGGACTCATTCTGTAGTGTGGTCTATGTGGCAACACAGCACCTGGAACAAGATCATTTTGATGTTGAATGTCTCTCAACGGCGGTAACTCCGTTGGTAGTTCCTCAGGGAATACATCGTCAAACTCTCCCAGCACTGGTTTCACTTCCTCAGGGATCTCAACCCCTTCATGACTCTCACGTCCAATCAACAAGAATACTTCAGGCTCCTCTTCAACTTCTTTAACAAACTCCTTCAAAGATAACAAAGTTTTCAGCTCTTCAATCTCTTCCAACTTGTTTTCTTCCTGTTGTCACTTCTTAGGAATTAAAGTAATCTTTGTACCCTCAAACATGAAACTGTAACTGTTAGTACGTCCATCATGTTGCACAGCTCTATCATACTGCCACGGTCTCCCCAACAACAGATGGCATACATCCATGTCAACAACATCACACCAAATCTCATCCTTGTATTTCTTCCCAATTGAAAAATTAACACAAGCCCTTCGTCCAACTTTCACCTCCCCATCTTTCCTCAACCAAGCTAACTTGTAAGGTTTCAGATGCTTCTCTGTCTTCAATGATAACTTCTTCACAGCTTCTGTAGAGATAATATTGTCGCAACTTCCTGCATCAATAACAAACTTGCAAACCCTTTCCAAGATAGTACATGTTGATTGAAAGATGTTACACCTCAACCAGCTAGTTTCCTCCTCTTGTTTTGGTGTTAAACATGACCTCTTCATCATCAATGAATACCCTTCATCTCCCGACACATTCTCTTCCTCCTCATCATGTAGTGAATTAGAACAGTCAGCCTCTACATCATCTTCTTCTGCCTCAGCAATCATAGTTCTCTTCTTTGGTTTTGGACATTCGCTGCTCTTGTGACCCACTTCTTGACAATTATAGCATTTGAAATTAGTGTTGACCTTTGGTTTAGCCACTTCCTGAACAACAGGCTTATTCGATGCCTTAGGAATATTAGAACTACTACCCGCTCCTTTGTTATGTCCTGTAAAACTTGGAAACACACCTCCCCCACGTCTTCCTTGTTTCTCCCAAGCCAACGCCTTTTGATGTGCTTCTTCCACAGTTCTAGGGTCGAACATGTTCACCATATCCTGGATCTGTGTTCTAAGTCCCCCAACAAACCTCGCGGTCAATTGTTCTTCTCTCTCCATGATATCATTTCGAGCAATTAATTGGTAGAACTCATCAGCATAATCAGCAACCGTCTTCGTTCCTTGCCTCAAGTTCTGTAATCTCTGATACATTAGTGATTGGTAATTATAGGGCAAGAACGTAGCCTTCATCAATTTCTTCATCTTTTTCCAAGCAACAATCTTTGACTTTCTCATTCGTTCTCTAGTAAGTTTGGTTTGCTGCCACCATGCCATAGCTCTCCTCCTCAACCTAGTAGCAACCAACTTCACTTTACGATCCTCCAGAACCTCCTTGAAGTCAAATATTTCCTCAACATAAGCTATCCAATCAAGAAATTCCTCGGCTTGCATACCTCTCTTGAATTCCGGTATTTCAGTCTTCATCCCAGACTCCCACTTGTGATCATATTCCGACTGATTTCTTCCTTGTCCTCGTCCATGAACACTACCACCATCAAACTCTTCCTCGAAATCTGATGTATAGCGATGTCGATCCTGACCACCAACATCTCTACTACCATCCCGTCTTCCACCAACATCCCTTCTATCTACATTCCTCCGATCACGATTATTCACATTCCTATCACGTCTTCGATCATCGTCACTTCTATAACAATCTCGACTCACACTTCTATGATCATTATCAGCACTTCTCTCCCGATTGGAATGTGGTGAAACTCTACTTCCCCCATGGTTAGATTCAGGTGAAACCCTTCTCCGATTCTGATTCATCTCTAACATCATCTTCTCTAATCGACCAATCCCTTCATTAAGCTTCTCACTAAAGTTTTCGTTTATTCTTTGCTCCATTTCATCAGCTTCTTCTCTTCTATACAAAGCTTCAACATTATGATGGCGATTAGCTCTTCTCGGCGGCATGTTTGATTCTTCAAAACTTTAACTTTCGGCCTTGAACAAACAAATGATCAAATGATACCAAATGATGCACCTCACACTTCACTTCAAACTCTCGACTCCAACTCCAAATTTCAAACACCTTTCAAACTTAGATCCAAAATGAGACGGATCGAAATCTTCAAACTTGTTGCAACTTGCGATGAACACGACTTGAACTCTTCGAATAAAAATTGGCTCCAAGACTCGGCTTAGCTATGATTGGCTAAGTCTAGCTCTGATACCAAATGATGCAGCAACGGAATAACAAAATTGATGATTCTGTGAAAGTAGCAATCGATGGAATGAAGAATACTGAATGGCCCAAATTCGTTGATCCGAAGATACCGAATTCTAGCTATCTTCGTCACGTTGATCGTGCATGATACCGTGAAAGAAGATATGCAATTCTTCAGACGTTGATCAAGCGCACTTGATACCGTGAATTGGCTTCTACGATGGTTGGTTCGAGCGCACTCGAATGCCGAAAGAGGAGATAGGAGATTACACTCAACTACCAATTTAATTGAAAGCACAAAGCTAACAAACAAAAGTTTTCATTCAAATCAACTAAACTATTACAAATGGCATCACGGGCCTATTTATAGAGTTTTACAACACACGACTCAAAACGACCAACACTTAGATCGTCTATGACCTACACAGGCACGACTTACGACCTACGACTTAAAACAGTCACGACCTAAAAACAGACGACCTAAAAATGAAACAAACAAATACAATACAACATGTACAAGATACAACACATAGGTCGTCAGCGACCTACCACTTCTCACGAGTTATAAAAGAAACGACTTAACATGCAGTCGACCTAATACCCTTCAGCGACCTAAGAGATAACCAGCTTCATGCGACCTAACTGAGATGGAGCGACTTACGACTTATCATAGGTCGGCAACGACTTAAAAACCAGCTTCAGAACTTCTTTATGTGACCTAGCTTAGGTCGTAGCTCGGCAGCGACCTATCACTTGAACAACCCAAAGAAAACAGCCTATGTATGTTAGGTCGTTCGCGACTTAAGGAAACGTCTGAGTTAGGTCGTTCGCACTCTTCTTTAGCGACCTTGGAGTTAGGTCGTTCACGATCTAAGCCTTCGTCATGTTGCACTGCAAATTTAGGTCGTTGGAATATCTGATGTGCTAGCCCGCTAACTCGCAAGCGATCTTCACTAGGTCGCGCCCGTCCTAAATCCCCACTAGGTCGCACCCGACCTAAATCATGCTCGTTAACTTGTAGGTCGCTATGTTGTTCGCGACCTATCACTTCCTTAGGTCGTACGCGACCTAAGACTTCAAACTGGGCTGCATCAATTCAATAGAAAGGTAAATTAATCTGAAGTATATACTGTTATAGTAACATCCTAATATTTGATTCCAATAAAACTGTACCTGTAATTAAGCTACATATATCAAAATCTAATAATGTAACATAAACACCTAGAAACCACATGGATCCAACAAGAACTTATTAACTTGTTCACATGCTAATTAAGCTAATAATTCATATTTCAGTTCCAAGCACAAGTACACGTATTAAGTTTCAATTTGGATGGCTACTTTAGAATCAGAAAACCATCAATAAAATTAAATACTTCAGTCAAACCAAATTCAAACAGTATAAAATAATGCTTTTTTTTAAAAAGAAATTTAGTGCTAAAACTTTATAAAAAAACAAATACTGATGATTTTGCTGCAGCGAGAGATTATCCGGCCGTGCTTTCAATGACAGCGCTTGTTGTAGAGGTGGCGGCGTTTGCGGCAGTGGTGGTGGAATGTAACAACCTGGTGTTGAGAAGCAATTAATCAAAATTAATAATAGTGATTCAATTAGTTAATTAAAATGGGTTTTAAAGATCTAATGTGAATGATTTTGGAGTTTGGTAATAAATCATTTTGAAGTAAATAATTTAAAGTTGTGAATTATTGATAATGATGAATTTAATTATTTTGGAAATATTGATATTTTAAAATTTTAAATATATTAAAAGCATTAAAAGTGGTTAAAAGATTTTATAAGGTTTAATATTTTAACAAATAAGACTTGAAGCTTATTTAATAAAGAAAAAGGTATTTTTATTTCCTTATAATGAAAAGTTTTTGAATTTATTTTATAATGTGTTTAAAAATATAGTTCAGAAATGATTTAAAGTAAAAGAAGTTAAAATATGGAAATATTTTTTATAAAAATTATAAAATTAATGAGAAAAGAATATTTGAGTTAATAATAATTTTTAAGTGAAAATTTAAATTTACTTTGGGTTAATAAATGAATTTAATTAAAGTAGGTTAAAAATACTAAATATGATATAACTAATTAATTTAAAAGAATTTATGGAAAATCAGTTCAACAAAATTTATAAAGTTGTGCAATCATATGGGTAATGAATATACGATTTCTATTGGTATTATGTAGTCATCCTTTCTTTCTAGCTTTAGGAAATCAAAAAGGAGAAAAATTTATGAAACCCTCTACTCTTCTAAAATTAAAAACAAATAGAAATAAAATCCAATAAATTACCAAATTTATATATGTTGCTCTCAACATCAAAGAACCCCATTAGTCATGAAGTATTTGGATCATGTTTGAGTGCTTGGAAAATTAACAAAGAAGAGGAAAGCTAGAGATATAGGAGCTAAGAAAGGAAAAGCAAAGTAATATACACCACTTCTTCTTCTAGGTGAGTACCTTTACTCACGACTCTATGTCTAAATCTTGCAATTCAATTTATTTATGTGCTTTCTAGATTGGTGTATGGTTGAATATTATTGCTTATCATCAAAATTATATAAGGCTGATATTTGGATTGAAGCAAAATGATCAATTTTTGCATTAGAATTGTGAGACTGGTAGGGCAACCGGTCGACCGCTGGGGTCGAACGCTTGTACCACCGATCGCTGTCCATGTAAAATAAATACTTCAATACATGTTGACCGTTGCCTAATGACCGATCGACCACTACATGTCGACCGGTGGTGCAACCGATTACACAAAAAGAAGAGTGGTACGATGGTTTGTGCTCTTCTGCCAAACCACTTAGATTTGAGTCCTACATTACCCCATTTTGTAAATGCATATTTTAAATAGTAAATACATTATATTTGTACTTAAAATAAATGTGAGAAAATTTTAAATTATTTAAAGTAAATATATAATTTTATGAAGAAAGGTTTTATTTAATATTAATTATTAATCATTTAATTTAGAAATAGGTTATTTCATGAAAATTTGGTTCCTAATTTTCATAAAACTATAAATACCCTGTAAAATTCTAGAAAAATATTAAATGGTTTGTAATTATCATTTTATACTTTTCAAAAGTATATTTCATGAAATTTGAATATAATATAAAGTTTTAAAATTATATTTTATGGATTTCGGATTAAAGATATTGATCGGATGTTGTAAAATTTATTTAAAAATTGTATTTAATTATAGAAAAATATGAAATGATTGTTGTAAGTAATATTTAATTCTACAAGCTATTTTTAAGGTTTTAAAGAATGTAAATGGGTTCTAAAAGGTTATTTGTGAATATCAAATTATTATTTAAATTTATAAAAGGATGAGAAATTAGTATTTTAGCTATTTAAAATCTATAAACACTTTTACTACAATAGATTTGGTTTTATAATTTAATACACTTATCTCTTTCTATATAAATATGTGAACTTTATTTGTATTAATCTGTGTAATGAGAAATGTGAATAAACAGATTAGTAATACGGTATAGTATGAGACTTTCGGTAATACTTTTTCGTTTATTCTTTGGACTCGTTATATAGAGTAATAAAGAAGTGAGTGTGATATGTGAGCGCTAAATAAACGAACCAGTAAATTGTGGTGGTATGAGACGCCGTTATGATATTTATTCAGTTATTCTTTGCTCGTGAATGACAATCATACGGGATACGTCGTGTGTGGCTCACTACGGTGAGCAATATTTACACATATAGCCATGTGTCAGCATATGTATAGAGCCGTGTGTCGGCATATGTATTAGGCTATGTGTTGGTCTTTATATATATATACTATGTATATGTCTATCATTGTACGACTCCCTTTATGGCTCGGGAGTGAACCAGATTGGTTAGTATCCATTTTAGCGGTCTGATTGTGGTGGTCGCACCCTGGATCCGTGACATGTTTTCTTATTTAGTTATGTGCTATCGCTATGTGCGTCCACCCCTTGTGTCACCTACACTGGTAGTCTGTTACCATTAGGGGCATGTGTAGGGTCATGATCAAGTCCCTAGGTTGATCAACACAATGATGGATATGAGTTGTAACGACCCGAAATTTAGGACACTTCGTATTTAAATATCTGAATTATTTAAAAATTTGAATCTTATTTTAAATTTTATTAAATTGATTTAATAACCTTGTTAATCCCTTATAAATCATAAGTACTGATGGTAACCTTGTTTTTGAAATTTGTTTACAAAAATATATTCTTCGAAGAAAAATCGATAATGTGATCGAAAATCGGTTTATCGATAAATAGATTTTTATTCAATATAAGTAGTCGAACTCTTGTGCACTTGTCTAATGATCAAGTGAACACATTAGGGACTAATTAACATACTTTGATTCATAAAGCAAATGGAAGGTTCTAGAAACTTCCAAATGGATTAGAGATATTTAAAAAGTAAGGGTATTAAAGGAATTAGCTAAAAGAAAGAGATGTAAAGAAGAAGTGATAGGCTTGTGGGGGGGGGGGTGAGCCTTCCATGACATAAGCGGGGGGTGAGAGAAAGCTTAGGCAACGCCATATGAAGCCTATATAAGGAGATGCATACCATTGAGTTATAATTACAAATTTACAAAAGAAAAGGCTAGCTCCTTTCATATCTTCCTCTTCACAAAATTTCTAAAGGAAATAATTTCATATATACTCCAAATCAACTCAAACTTTTCCACAAGCCTTAGGACAACATTACAAAGAACCTTCTACCAAGTTAGATTTTGAAGAACCAAAGCAGAATTCTCCCCACATCCAATGGCCTGAGAAAAGTTCAAGGAGGAGAGGGCAAAAAGCAAGTGAAAAGTGAAAGAAGGAGAAGGAATAAGGTGGTTGCAAGGTTGGGGTTGGACTTGTTTGATTGTG
Source organism: Allium fistulosum (assembly GCA_030737815.1). Lineage (NCBI taxonomy): Eukaryota > Viridiplantae > Streptophyta > Magnoliopsida > Asparagales > Amaryllidaceae > Allium > Allium fistulosum. The sequence goes on from CM060906.1 coordinate 49,082,582, forward strand.
CTTGAGCATGTATTTGGCTTGGATCTAAGTGTTTTATCCCACTATCTTGTGTGCTTGGAATATAATGTTAAAGTAACATTAACTAAGTAAATCTATAAACTTTGGACCCCTCTTGCTTTTGAAAGCAAATGACAACTTTACATTGTATAATATCACTTATATTACCCTTTTGAACATGTGGCACTGCCTTGACTTGATGCTTAAATTATTGTTTGATTGTATATTGAATTGAAGTAGGTTTCAAAGTGTCTGAAGTGAGAATAGTCGCTATAAGTGCATTTCGATATCCCTTAACTTTAACTTTTGTAAATGGAAGATTTATGGTCTTAACTTAGGATAATTTTTTTGGTTGTTCTCCACATATATTTTGCTCTATGTGACAGTAAAGAAATGGTTTGGAAAAGTTATATAAATTATGAAACAAAGTTGCAAAAAGTTATAGTGAGAAGAAGGTCGCTATGTGAGCACTTTGAAATATCCTTGTTCTTGGGAATTTTTTAAAATAAACTAGAAGATATTCTTTGGGGTTTCTTTTCATGATTTTCAAGTATCCTAAGAGTAGTACTTACTGTAAAAAATTTAGGTCTTAAATCAATTGTTTAAGTAGTTAAAACTAGTCACAAACATTGAGCTTTTTAATGTTGTTCTTTAACAAGGACTTCTAACTGCATTTATAAACGCTGTAGTAAGTCTCTTATGGTTTTAAGTTTTTAAAAATGGTATTTAAATTTGTTATTTTCTTCTATATTTTTAGAAATGTTTTCAAACACATTTTTCAGTATTTTAAAGTTGGTTTAAAGTTTAAATATATAATTTTAATAATTATATATGTATTTTCAAAGTGGAGAGGTTTTATAATATAAAACATATTTTCCATCAAATTATAATTTAGTTATTTTCAAGTAATATTTTACATCGATATTTAAGACCTATTTAAAAGCATTTTTAAAGTATTTATATATATATATATAAGTTTCAGAAAAGTAAAGAACAATGTTAACACTAAAAGCCAATGATGTAGACTTCTCTATTTGTAAGAGTTAAGATTGATGTTTGAGTAGGGATATGAGCAATAGAGCTCTAACCTACTGGCTTCGCTCTTGATCGAGGAATAGTTAACTTGGAATATCGAAAACGTGTTAATCTTGTTGCTTACTTATTTGCTTGAAAAGTAATTAACTTTGCTTAATGCTAAAAGCCGACGAAGTAGGCTTATCTATTTGTGAGAGTTAAGGTTGGTGTTCGAGTAGGAATATGAGCAATAAAGCTCTAACCTACTGGCTTCCCTCTTGACCGAGTAGTAGTTAAGTCGGGAATGTTGAAAATATGTTAATCATGTTGATTTATTACTCGTTTATGAAAGTCATTAATATTATACCTAACACTAAAAGCCGACGAGGTAGACTTATCTGTTGGTGAGATTCAAGAATGAAGTGTCTAGGCAAGACTTTGATATGCAACTAGTGCTCTAACTTTCTTAGCTTCACGCTTGGATGAGGAATAGTTAAGTTGGAATGTCGGAAACGAGTTAAGTATACAAACCGTGATTTCTATAAGCGATCGTTTTAACTGGATAGTCGATTAGTCAACCATCGAACTTAACCAAATATTATCTTAGATCTTTAAAAGAATGTTTTTAAAGATAATATAAGTATGAAATGATTTTGGGTTTGTTGTGAAAATGTGTTAATAGCATTCGTCCTAACCCTTTTTAATTAAACGTATGAAGCTAAATAGATCTTTAAAAGAATGTTTTAAAGATAAGCATAAGTGAAATGGTTTTGGATTTGTAGTGACAATGTTTAAGTAACATTAGTCTTAAACCTTTTTGAATGGATTTGTGAAAGTACTTGGATCCTAAAAATGGATATTTGAAAAGAAATTATAAGTAAGGAATCTTTTGGAAAAAGATAGAAAAAGTAAAGGTTTTAAGTAAGAAATCCTATTAATGATTTGTGAATATACTTATACCATATGAGATAAGTATATGAATATGTTTTGAAGTACTGAAAAGAGTACAAATGAATAGTAGAAATTGATAGAAGATGTTTTATTAGATAAAGAATTTTTATTAATAATAGAGGTTTTAATTAATAAAAGATTAATTAAACAAAAATGGGATTAGAAGTCGCTTAGGTGACTTAATCATGCTTTGTACGACTTTATATTGCTTTGTTTGTTTGGTCGTTTATGGAAAACATTTAGTCGTATACTTAGAACTAAAAGCCGATGAAGTAGGCTTATCTATCTGTGAGAGCTAAGACTGATATTCGAGCGGGGACAAAAGTAATAGTGCTCTAACCTACCGACTTCACTCTTGACCGATGGATAGCGTGAGATGAAAATATCAAAAATGTGATAAGTACATGAAACTTGGTTTCCATATGCGATCATTCTCATTATTATTGAATGACCAAATTCGTTGATTCAGTTATGAAGAGACCGGGATCGGTAAGTGTTACTTATCGAAAACCACTTCAAGACTAAAATACATATTCTATCGGTTGGAAGTAGATTCATTCAAGATGTCGGAATCCATGTGTGGTTTCAAGATCTGTTCGAGATATGGGAATCCAATTGGGGATTCATGTTCCGTTTGAATGATGAAGACTCGTGGGAAAGATGCCAAACGTGACTTCGACATCGAAAATAGCAAAAAACAGAGTAAGAGTAAAACTTGGGGTTTTGCTAAACCCCGACAGGGTATTATCACCCCGTATCTAGAGTATGCTTATCAATGCTGCGTGCGGGAGAGATGGTATTGGGAATCATGTGTTTTAGACGTGGACTGGTTATATTTACTTTATGGTATATTCTATCTAGAGATATATGGGGCTCGGAGGTAGTTTATGACCCTTGTGCATGGAGATTGGATTTTGGATTGACAGAAGGGATCTCCATGGGAAATTCATTATGCGAACGTTTCTTATCGGTTTTGATTGTACCCTCTAATATGATGTTAAATGCAACCAATGTAACCATTCCAATTATGTTATATGTTCATATTCTTCACCCTAGACATTATCTACTATATCACATTATGTACTTATTAAACGGTGGTTCTTTTGAAGGGAGAGATGTTTGCACCAAAATTCGGTCACAAACACCCAGGGATAGATTTATGTAGAGAAGTAAATAAAGAAGTAAAATTAAAACTGAGGAATATATTAGATTAACGACAAATAGAAAGCACTAATCAGAAACATAGAGATTTATAGTGGTTCGACATTGTGGGCCAACGTCCACTTTGAAAATTCACTTTATTGATCACTTTGGAATCTGATTACAACAGCGAGGAATAGAGAAAACTTGATTACAATAAAGACTAAAGTAACCAGCTGCGTAAAGATCCTCAGAATGACCCATGAGGCCTGTATTTATTGGGAGAGATGATGAGATATTTTGCTAAGATTTCGGCAGAAGGCTCTCTAGGTCCATAGGGGCCCACCATAACGATCGGTGGACTTAACTCAAAAAATCAGGAACGATTGGCTAAATTTTTACAGATCCCTTTTCTTACTTCCAATTCTAGTGCGATCGTTTTTGGGGGTTCCACATGCCTCTTGACATTGTCCCTAAATTATGGAATTATTTTGACTTGTAACTTGGGAGATATGGATCAATCTTTGATGAACTTGGATCATGCACTGAAGTATGCCTATCATTTTATGGCTTGGAAAAAATGATCGGCCAACTTATAACTTCAACTTTATGACCTGCGATCATTTTTGTAGGCTTCGATCTTCATTTTGTTGATGCCTTAAAAGTCTTAAATGAATTGGCCTTATAGACCTTGAGATATTGACCGTTCTTCGATTAATTGAGCTATTTTATGGATCGTTCTCGATTAATCCATGCAAATCTTTGCTTTGTCTGTAACTCGAGCATCCAAACTCCGATCGACTCCAAATTTGGAATATAACTTCAAGTGGCTATGCCAGTCACTTCAGGATGATTGCACCTCGATTGGGACTCGGTCCGAATCTGCCCGACCATCGTCTATAGTATTTGTATGTAATTGACTCCTAATGCTAATGACCATTTGTTCCTAGCCAAGTCGATGATGTCATGGCTTTGCCAAAAGGCAGGATAACATTTTCCCTTGAAGTCTGAAAGAAACCCATCTGGTTCATCGAATAGTCGTTATCCTTTCATTGAACTGTTTCCTTGTCGAAGGTTGTACTTTCCTTATTCGTCGTGATGATTGGTCGATTCCTAATGGCATAAATATAGGATCACTACTTGTTAGCGATCATCTTTTTTTGACTCCAGCAATTTCAAGCTTCAACAATTAGCTTTAGTTTTCCTCTGGTTGACTCCAAGTGATCATTTAGTTTTTTGTTGACTATAGAAAATTAAATTTTGAAAATTATGCTTATACGTATACGTGTATGCACCTGACTTCTGATCATTATTACACGTTCACGAGTGGTCGTCAAGTTTAAGGAAATAACTTTCTATAAACAGTTTCCACCAGTCGTCATTCTTTCATGCATGTTCTCTTCCTCTCTTCTTTTTTTACCATATATTTTTTATATATATCCATAATCCTCCCTTCCTTAGAAAATAAATTTCAAATCGCTCATGATTATGTAACGATCGGCATATGCTAGGTTATGGAATGATCGGCGTATGGTTTGGATAAAGAATGATCGGCATGGAGCTTGGAGGTGGATCGATCGACATAAAGCTGGGATGTGGATCGATCGGCATAAATCTTGGATGGGGATCGATCGACATATGACATGGTTATAGGATGATCAGCATAATCTTTGGGACCGATAACGATCAGCATACACCTTTTCTATATCAGCTTTGACACTTAGCCACTTTCTTTCACTTACTTCGTATCATTCCATTCTGAAGCAAAGTGAAATGAGTTTCCTTTTCTTCTTGCCGATCCAAACAATGATCAACAAAAAATCATCATCCTCCTTCAGATTTTGCTTCGAGTCGATTTTGAATCTTCCTCCTTTCCCAGATTTCAAACTTAGGTATAACGAATCTTTCATTTGCTTTATAATTTTGAGAACGAGGCTTTGAACTTCATTAGTATTATGATAACCGATTCATTTGGTGGATGCTTTTATCTTTTCCCATTCTTACGATCGTATGCAAAGGAAATGTAGCGACTTGTCTTGATGAGGGATGGTTGAATTGTAGCCTTAGCCGATCGTTTGCTGAGGAAGATGGTGCAGTGGATATGAAGAAGTTGTATGATCGATCCTTTATGATCGTTCTTGGACAATAGGTGAAGCCCTAGGACGTTGGAGCTTGAAATCGCTTACAAACGATCGGCAATGCTTTGGAGTTGGAGGCTCATAAGAACGATCGATGGAAGTAGCCACTGCGAACGATCGGATGATGCTGTCTAGGGAAACAATCGCCTTGTCTGCATTCACGAACGATCATACTTGTTTACATTCACGAACGATCGGCCTTGTTTGCAAATGAACTTTTTTTCAAAAAATGGAACTTGAATAAGCAAACTTGAACTAAATGATGAGCTTTGGCCTTGCATACATGAACATACATTAGGACTTGCATATGGCTAGCATACGATTTGAACTGCATATTTGGTAACAAATGGCTTTAGAACCATGTCACGAACTAATGCCATTGACTATTATTTTGAAGCTCATCGGTAACTTAGATAGAAACCAAACTCTTGTTGGCTGACGATCGATCGTGAAACTCAAGCTGCATCATTTCCCGATGACAAACAGAAACAGTTGAGATGGTCAAGAATGAAGGTCTCTCTGGTTAAACCTTAAAGTCTTGTCGTCTTTTTTGTCTTTAGTTTTGCATATCTTATTACTGTACTATATAGCACTTTACCGCACCACACTGGCACTCACTATACACTGGGAGCACAAGTTACTTTATCTAACCATAATTTTTACTAAGTTTAATAGCAATAGGTTCTAGACGCTCTGGGCGCCTCGCAGCTATGCGAACTGGATCATCTTCCTAAAGGGATAACTCTGATGTGAGCATCGAGGGATCAGAATCTCCCACCAGAATTGGCACTGAGATTCCTACTTCTAGAGGAGAAGTTACACCAATGAGCAAGGCTCTTGCTCCTGGTTTATCGAGGGGTAAACAAGGACACTTTCACACACTTGCATCCCTCAATATTGCATAATACTTGATGTTATGCTCTTTAATGCTTAAAGTTGACTGATCACTATTTTTCTTTGCAGAAACGATGGTAAGGAAGAGGAACATGTTAGATTCCCTTTGGGATATACACCACCAATCATCAGGTTCATGCTTTGGTTCTTACTGTGGTAGTCGAAATTATTACGATTCCAGCTATCGCCCCAGTTGGGATCGAGGTCATCAAGATAGAGGTGATAGGGATAAGCCGTTCCAAGACAAACATCGATCGAGATCAATGTCTCCTCCTTCAAAGCATCCTGAAAAGCCAGCTGATCGCAGGGACCCGCCTAACGATCGTTCTCATGGTCCTTCTATTACTTTAGTGCCTCTTCAGCCTTTAGTTCCCTCTCATCCTCAGTGCCCGAGTGATCATCGTCGCCATGGCGAACAAGCTACTGTCTATATGCCCAGCAAAGAAAGTACTGAATTTGAAGCTGCTACTGGGGATTCTACGAACAATCCAACTGCTCATATGGCACAGCTCCATGAAGAATTTCCAAACTTATGTTTTGAAGGGTTCTACTTTCCTCCTAACTTAAAAAGGGTTCCGAACTATGTTTAAAAGATAACTATTGAATGTGTCATCGACATCCACTTGCAGTATCGCGAATGGATGAAGGAAGAAGAAAAAATGTCGAAAGTCTCCTTCGAGCATGCAACGGAGATTGAAAAACTAAAACGCCAGGAAGCTCAAGATAAAAGAATCATTGACACTTTGACAAATGACCTAGAAGCCTCTAGAACCTCATTAGCGGAAGCCAAAGGAAAAGTTAATGCCTCTGTGAAATCCATGGAAGAGATGAAATCTAGCCATCTTGATATGGTTCAAGTTTTGCATCATCGAAACCAGGAGATAGCGCTTGAGCGGGATACAACTCATAATAATGAATCCGCATCCTTGAAGGAGACAACGGATCTCAAGGCCAAGCTTGAGTATGCAAATAAAGAAAAAGATGATGCCTAGAAGATCGCTCAAGATACTTGCGATGAGCTGGTAAACGTCAGACTTGAAAGGGACATGGTTGTCGAAAAGGCCAAAAATGTCGATGCACTTATACAACGTGAAGTGGAAGCTACCAAGGACAAAGTCAGGGAGGAGATAACGAATGAGCTTGACCTTCTTCTCATTCTTTACAATGCTAACGTTCTCAAGCATAGGAATTTGACATGGCATGGTGAAGATTATCCCTACCAGGAATTTCTCGTTGCGGAAGAGGGAAAACATTCTTAACTCAGAGGATATCGATCTATCTTGGCTTGAAAATGAAATGCTATTGGGCAATGAACCCAAACATTGCATGATATTCAGCTCTCACTCTAGAAGGAGTCTGCCGTTGTCTCTTCACATGAAGTGGGTGAAGGATCCGGGTCAGCGCAACCCGATATTATGAATGAATTGACCCCGGCACCCCAGGTCATCTCTAGCTCAGCAACAGGCTCTTCAACCATTCTCGGGTATGACCCAAAAAAGCCACAACTTTCTCCAATTCCCGAGCGTAGTTCTGGGAATGCTTCGACTCAACTTGGAAGCCATACCAAGGAAGGTATTTCGTTGACTTTTCCCGTCTTTCACAAAGTTGGGATGTTATCAGTTGATATTTTTAATCTTTTCGCATATTTTTTCTCAGCTTTGTACCTATCAGGAGTTGCTCCTCTTCCTTCTCAAGAGCCTCAGTTGAAGTCACAAGTGGCCGCAATAGAATCCATTAAAGTTACAACTTCAACCGCTACTCAAGGTGCTCAAGAAGAAGCCTTTGTTATTGATGATCAATTCATGGAGGCATTATTCAAGGAGGGAAGAGACCTACACCATGAAATTCCTTTTAATGAAGATGTCATGATCACAGGTTCTTCCGGCCCCACTGGGGAGCTTAGCATCAATGAGCGTATTGAGAAAGAAGAGCCGTTGAAAAAGAAGGTGAAAAATAAGCCAGATGATTCGGGCTTTGATGAACCGATTCATGTCCCGCTCTAGATGATCCCTCATGGCGGGACGATTCCCCGAGATGATATCCCCCTTGTTTGTAGTGCTGAGAGTGCCTCCATCCCTCCTGATTCCAAAGATGATACCGCCTCGATTCGTACAACTGAGGATACTTCTTCGAAGAGAAGTCGAGGCGGAAAAAGGTCGAAGAGAGGGTCTAGCGGTAGTTCGGAAGGTGCCACTCCAAACAAGCAAAGGAAAGACAGAAAGTCCAAGATATAATCTTTGGATTAGGGCGATATGTAGATAGCTTAGATGATTATATTTCCTTCCGTTGGTTGTGCTTGTTTGGGCACGACCCTCCAATTTTGTCTTGCATTTTGGAAAAACTTGTATAATGTACAACAAGTTTAGTGTAAATAAGAATTCTGTTTTTCTTGTGTATGATTCTTGTATTCACTTGATCAAATGTTCGAGCTATTATGTTTTTCATTTTATGTGCTTGTGATTGATTGCTCCTCGGATCGGATTTCGATCTGATTCATCCATCCCAAGGCCTCCCTGAGGTCATTGGCCTCGAGTGGTATTAAACACTAGGCTAGAGCCTTAGTGTTACGCCGTTGAATTCAGCGGTTTTTTGAGTAACTATACTCATGCCCCCGGTTTTAGGTTAGCGGGATTAGATGTTGGATGGTCGAATTACATCCTTAGCGAGTTTATATTCCTCCCATCGATTTCAGGCCAGAGTTCGTAGAATAGCAAATGGTCGAACTCCACTCATCTATTCATTCATGTTTGTATCCGCACTCTGGGAATAAGGTTTAGTTGATGGGTGGTCGAATCGCACCCAGTCCATGTTTATACTCTAGCCATACTCTAGGGACTCAGAGTTATCTTGCGAGCAATCGATTCACGCCCGGTTTACGTTTATACTCCAGTCGCACTCTGGGGATTTAGAATTATTTCACAAGTGGTCGGTTCACACCCGATTTATGTTTATACTCTAGTCCGCACTTCGGGGACTTAGAGTTATTTTGCAGGTGGTCGGTTCACACCCGATTTATGTTTATACTCTAATCCGAACTCCGGGGACTCAGAGTTATTTTGCGGGTGGTCGGTTCACACCCGATTTATGTTTATACCCTACTCCGCACTCTGGGGACTTAGAGTTATTTTGGAGGGCAGAGGGATTGTAATCTCTTTGATTGATTAATTTTCCCCTCAGGATTTGGGGTCTGATTTAACGAGCGATCGGTCGTGTCATGGTCGCTCTGATTTTATCTCAGTTCCACATTTGGGCAGGAGTTATTCGATCATTAGATTGTCAACCACATTCATTCCTTATTATGTATCTCATCCTTTGGATCGTGAATGAGAGTTGTTAAATGAAAAGTAGACTGAGCTCATCTTGTTTAATCCCATTGGGAGTAAGCATGATTGATTGATTTCAAACTTTGGGAGCCTACTCATACATATCGACATCAATCAGTTTTACTATGTAATTAGCATACAATGCAATAACAAACATAAATATTAAGGAAGCCTGAAACTTTATCCATTAAATGGAAAGGAATGACATAAACTGTCTTATTAAACATTTGGAAAATCAAATTCTATAGCAAATTCTGAAAGTAAATGCAATTGGAATGTAAATGAAATAAACTAAGTGAAATAGCGTCGAAGATATTCGCTATTCCATGCCCTTGGAAATGTAATATTATCAATAGTCGCTAGCTTGAAAGTTCTTCTCCAAGCCTTTGTTCGATGACATATGGTCCTTCCCAAATTGGATTCATGTGTGACGGGGTAGGAAACACCCGTTTTAGGATGAGATCGCCAATTTCGAAGGTTCTAGGTCAAACTTTTGTGTTGTAATATCGGACGACTCGATGTTGATGCGCAGCTGCCCTTAGATCGGCTTCTTCGCGCTTCTCATCTATAAAGTCAAGAGATTCTAGGAGGAGATCTTTATTTGTTTTGGGATCGTTGTAAGTTATTCGATGAGAAAGAACCTCAAGCTTAGCAATAATAACGGCTTCGAAACCATAAGTGAGGGCGAATGGACTATGGCCAATCGTGCACTTATGGGTGGTTTTGTAAGCCTACAGTGCTATAGGGAGTTGATCAGCTACCCACCGGCCTCTAGCCTTCTCCAAACACTTCTTTAGGATGGACTTTATGGTCTTATTTATAGCTTCAACCTATCCATTTTCCTGAGGATGAGGGACCACTACAAACCTCTTTTCAATTCGATATCTTCGACAAAAGTCTTTGAATTCTACACTGTCGAATTGAGTCCCATTATCCATTACAATAGCTCGCAGAAGACCGAAGTAGCATATGATGTTTCGGACGATAAAGTTGATTACTTTCTTGGTTGTGATGGCTAAAGGTTCTGCTTCGGCCCATTTGGTGAAGTAATCAACCACAATGATAGCGTACTTTGCACCACCCTTAGAGATCGGTAAGGATCTGATAATGTCTATACCTCATATGGCGAATGTCCATGGGCTAACCATTTTTGCGATTTCTATTGGCGGAGCTCTTAGGACCTTTGCATATATCTGGCATTTATCACATCCTCTCGCATATTCAATGGTGTCCCGATTTATGGTTGGCCAATAATATCCATAACGGAGTATTTTCTTCGCCAGAGTTTGCCCCCCAGTGTGATCGCCGCATTCACCTTCATGAACTTCTCTTAGAACATGTTTTATCTCATCATGAGGGACAAACCAGAGTAGGGGGACTGAGAAACCTTTCTTGTATATAATTACTTCTTGCATAATATATCGTGAAGCTTTGCGAAGGACTTGTCGCGTTTCGTTTCTTTTCTGGTAGGACTCCATGCAGTAAATAGTCTTTGATTGGTGTCATCCACGATTCCCTTTTAGGCTCCACTTCCAGTGTCTGATCAATTTTCATCATGTTTATACTTGAGGTATTTAATACTTCGACTGGAACTAAGCTCATCTTCTATGCATCGCCGGTACGATCAAACTTTGCCAATGAATCAGCCTCTCTGTTTCGATCTTGTGGAACATCCGAAATGTCATAGTATTAAAATTCTGCGAACAGCTCTTGGACTTGGGTAAGCTATGGGGAAAGCCGTTGTCCCTTGGCCCGATAATCTCCCCTGACTTGATACACTACCAACTATGAATTGCAAAGGAATTCGAGAGATTTCAATCCAAGTTCTCTAGTGAGTTTAAGTCCAGCAATCAGGGCTTCATACTCAGCTTCGTTGTTTGTTGCTGGGAAATCAAGCTTAACAGATTGACCGATTTTTAGGAGTTATGAGCACAATCCTAGCTCCGGACCAATGATCGTTGGATGCTTTATCGGTGTACAATTTCCATCGTATCGTAGGGATTTCGCTGCCTTTGTAGAATCATCCTGCACGGTAAACTATGTTATAAAGTCTGCCAACGCTTGACCCTGGATAGCCCTCCATGGGAGGTAATTAATATCGAATTGACTGAGCTCAATATTCTACTTAAGTAACCTTTCAAACATCTCAGGTCACTTTAGGACCTATTGTAATGGCTGGTCGGTGTAAACATTGATCGGATGTGCCTGAAAGTATGGACGGAGCTTCCGTGATGCAGTTAGTAAGCAGTATGCCAATTTCTCTATCTTCATATAGTTCCTTTCAGCTCCTGTTAACCATTTTCTGATGCAATACACCGGTATCTGGATCTGATTCTCCTCACGAAGCAATGCGGCGCTTATAGCATGTGCCGATATGGCCAAATAAATCTACAACCTCTCATGATCCACTGGCTTTGACAAGATACAGGGTCTCTCCAAATGATTCGCCAAGGCTTGAAATGCGTCTTTACAATCCTGCGTCCTTTCAAAGTTTTTTTCCTTTCCTAATCAAATCGAAGAAAGGAATGATTTTGTCGGTAGCTCTGGAGATAAATCGGCTTAAGGTAGCAACTTTTCTATTCAGACTCTGCACCTGTTTAATAGATCTTGGCTCTTGGATATCGCGAATAACCCGAATCTTCTCGGGATTAGCCTCTATCCCACGAGCATTAACAACAAAGCCTAAGAATTTTCCTGATGCAACACCAAAAGAACACTTCGAAGGATTGATTTTCATCTTGTAATATCGAAGGATGTCAAACATTTCTGCCAAGTCTTTTAATATGGTTGCTTGATCGTCGCGATTTCACGAGCATATCATCCACATAAACCTCCATTTTTTTCGATCTGGTCTTTAAACATCCTATTAACTAAGCGCTAATAAGTCGCTCCTACATTTTTTAATCCAAATGGCATTACTACATAGCAATATAGCCCAAATCGGTAATGAAACTGGTGTGCTCCTGATCATGGATATGCATCGAGATTTGGTTATATCCCGAGTAGGCAACCATGAAAGATAGCAATTCCTGTCCTGCGGTTGAATCTACCAACTGGTCAATCCTCGGAAGGTGAATACTGTCTTTTGGACACGCCTTGTTCAAATCTGAATAATCAATGCACGTTCTCCATTTCCCATTCTCCTTCTTCATAAGCACAGGATTAGATACCCATTCAGGGTAGAGGGCGTCGTGGATATACCTATTGACTTTTAGTTTATCCACCTCCTCTTTGAGAGCAGCAGATCTCTCCAGATCCATACTGCATCTTTTTTGCTTCACCGGGCCATACCTCAAGTCAATATTCAATGCATGGCTTGCAATGGCAGGCGAGATTCCACATATGTCCAAGTGAGTCTAAGCGAATACATCTAGATTCGCTCGGAGAAAACTAATAAGTTCCTTCATCATTGGAGGGCTGAGCTGTGATCTAACCATTAGGACTCGTGATGGGTCATCATGGCTGACTGTGATATCAATCGTCAGCTCAGCCGGTGCAGCCTTTGTCCCTTTGGGCTCTTCTTCTTCATCTCTCGAATCTATATCTCTATAGAATCGACTGTGGCGCCCGAGCCAAGGCTCAGGCGCTAGTTGTCAATCTTCGGTAGCTTGGATGCAGACGATTTTGTCCACACCCTTACCTTTTGCTTTACGTTGAGCTTCCCTCAACTCAGCTACATAACAGGAACGTCCAGTCGCCTGATCGCAATGAACAACTCCTACACCATTATCTGTCGGAAATTTCAAAGTCAACCACCATATGGCAAGAGTTGCTTGGAATTCAGATAGGGCCGGTCGACCCAGAAAAACATTGTATGGAGAGTCAACATCCTAAACAGTAAACGACATGATCCGCATCCACCTTCGTTCACCTTCTCTCAATTCAACAGGTAATTCCACATAACTAATAGCCCCAATTGCAATGCCATTAAAACCATGTATATGAGATTTAGATGGTTTTAAATCTTTGGCTTCCATCCTTATCTGATCATAAGCTTTTTTGAAGATTATATTTACCGAACTTCCACAATCAATAAAAATCATCCTCACCAAAGCCGGACCAATCATGGCTGAAATTACCATTGGGTTAATTGTCAGAGCCTCCACCTTATTTGCATCTCTATTCCTAAACATAATATCTTCCTCCATAGTACGTTGCTGTTTCACCAGAGCTCCATCTTCCGTATTCGAACAGCATTCAAAATCCACATGTCTAATCGCGTTAGCATAGCGCTCCATCTCTTGCCAACTCCTATCCACCGGGTGCAGTCCTCCAACTATTGTATTTATCACTAGTCTTCCACCAGTCCACGCAAGCTCCTCAGCCCTACGCGGAGTCTGTCCTCAATTGAGGTCAGATGTCCCCTGCCCGCCATCCTGTGGGATTTTCACCAACTGTTGTAACTTCTTTTCTCGAATCAGTTTTTCTATAACATCCTGGAGGTGACTGCATTCATTTGTATTGTGCCCATAACACTCGTGAAACTGACAATATTTCCCGGTTTACTTCTTCTTCTCTATTGACTCTTTTAGAGGCGGATTTCTATACTGCAATGTATTGCAAGTAGACAAATAGATATGCTCCAGGAACGTATTCAACGGCGTGTAATTATCATACATTGAATCATAGGCTTCAGCCTTCTAGCATCCCTTTTTCGTTCTTGGTTCTTATCTCCGCCTCTCTTTTGTTAATTTGGTTTATTCTGAACATTCACTTGGACTATCCCAGAACTTTCATCGGACTATTTTATTGCAATGTTACATGTATTACTTCCCCACTTAGTCCCACAACGTTCTTTTTTCTGGTGGACCTGGCTTCCTCCTTTCTCAAAAACTAAGCCGCCTTTACGTAAAAGCGCTCCAATGTTGTGGGTGGCTTACCAGCTAGCCAATCGCCAAAATCAGACTCTGGGTTAATCCCTCTTGTCATGGCCATGAGTATCACATGATCGTTTGGATTATTGACCTCCATAATAGTTGTATGAAATCTCTCCAAATAATCTTTCAATGATTCTCCCGGAGCCTGAATCATGTTGGAAAGGGACATCACGTCTTTTGAACGAGTCGACTGCATTCGAAATTGTGCCATAAACTTGGTTGCAAATCTTCAAATCTGGAAATTGATCGCGAGGGTAGTCTTGTGAACCACATCGTCGCTATTCCAGAGAGAGTTGTGGGAAAGCATTTGCACTTGGTCGCATCATCAGCTCACGCAAAATCCATCAAACAATCATATCTCATGATATGCTGCCTGGGGTCGGTTTTTCCCTCATAGGCAGGCATCGATGGCATGTTGAACCTCCTCGTGTATTCTTCATGTTAAACATTATTAGTGAATGGGGTATGGCTTCTCAAGATTTCCTGGTCATCAATAGTCAAGCCCTAGTTCTCCCTTACTAATTGTCTGACCATTACCGATAAGTCAGGTGTTTGATGGTTGGTGCCAAGCGGTAGTCGTGTTCCACCTCATGTGAATGGTCCGATCGATGTCTGCGAGCCGTGTCATGCCTTCTTGGCTCACCATCTTCATGTGTGCATCTTGTACATTCATTTCACCATCATTCTGGGGAAGAACCTAGTTAGCATTCAATCAGGCTCCATCATCCAAACTAACCGTAGCAGCTCCAGTTTGAATCCCAACTGCATAGGTCTATTCTACGATGCTTATGTCTGTGGTGCCCATCCGATGAACTAGAGCTTTTCGATGTTGAGTAAGGGTTGGGATCCCTCATAGTTTTGCCCCGTTGCTGCTGATTGATTTGGTTTATTAAGTCGATATTGGTCTGAATATGCTGATTTAGCCGTCGACGGCTCTCCATCGACTCTCTTATTAAATTATGAAATATAGATCTACTAATAGAATTTGTGGGATTCTAAATTTCAACCGGATCAGCATTCACATTAGCTGGTTGATTGCTTGGGTCTCCTTGTTGAATGCTAGAAGTCTCATCTCCATCCACGTTCTGAAAGTAGATCTAGTATGTCTCACCATTATCAATCTCCTTACTTAGATTTTAGAAAATCTGAGTAGTATAAGCAACTTTATGAAGATAACCATGGATCTCCTTCGGGGGGTTTATCCAATCTAGTAGCAACAAAGGGGATCCTAGCAAGCTGAGTATCGGGTTCTCAGTGAAAGCACCAAAATGTTTGCACCAAAATTTAGTCAAAAACATCCAAGGATAGATTTATGTAGAGAAGTAAATGAAGAAAGTAAAATTAAAACCGAGGAATAGATTAGATTAACGGCAAATAAAAAGCAATAATAAAAAACATAGAGATTTATAGTGGTTCAGCATTGCAGGCCTATGTCCACTTTGAAGATTCACTTTATTGATCACTTAGGAATCTGACTACAATAGCAAGGAATAGATAAAACTTAATTACAACAAAGACTAAAGTAACCAGCAACGTAAAGATCATCAAAATGACTCATAAGGCCTGTATTTATAGGGAGAGATGATGAGATATTTCGCTAAGATTTCGGTAGAAGGCTCTTAGGTCCATAGGGGCCCACCATAATGATCAGTGGACTTAACTCAACAATCAGGGATGATCGGCTAAATGTTCACCGATTCTTTTTCTTGCTTTCAATTCTAGTGCGATCGTTTTTGAGGGACCCACATGCCTCTTGACATTGTCCCTAAAATATAGAATCATTCTGACTTGTAACTTGGGAGATATGGATCGATCTTTGATGAACTTGGATCATACACTAAAGTATGCCGATCGTTTTTATGGCTCAGAAAAAATGATCGGCCAACCTATAACTTCAACTTTATGACCTGCGATCATTTTTGCAGGCTTTTATCTTTATTTGTTGATGCGCTGAAAGTCTCAAATGAATTGGCCTTGTAGATCTTGAGATATTGATCGTGCTATGATGATTTGAGATATTTTATGGATCGTTCTCCATCAATCCATGCAAATCTTTGTTTCGTCCGTAACTCAAGCATCCGAACTTTGATCGACTCCAAATTTGGAATATAACTTCACGGGGCTATGCCAGTCACTTCATGCCGATTGTACCTCGATTGGGACCCGATCCAAATCTGCCCGACCTTCTTCTATAGTATTGTATGTAATCGATTCCTAAGGCTGATGACCATCCGTTCCTAGCAAAGTCGATGATGTCACGGGTTTGCCAAAAGGCGGATAACAAGAGCCATTATGGCCTTCCATGCGGTCTCAAAGGTACTATTATACATTGATTATATATTTCTTGAGTTTCTCGTACCAGACTTATGTCTAAAGCGTGGTTTTTTTTCCTAAATTCCCCGTGTGCTCTTTCGAGTAGTCTGAAAAATGCAAGTTTTCGTTGATGTTCTTTGGAGCTCGAGAAGATGAGTTGGATGTTTCACCTGCCGTAGCATTCTTATTTCCTCTGCATTACTATATTGTACATATCGGCATTTGTTAGAACAAGCAATTATAATTGTCCAGACTGATGGTAGTACTATGGTTTTGTAACTTTGAAATTTCTGTATTGGAATAACCCTTTGTTCTTTTCTTTTGATATCATATATTATCATTCCGCTGTGAGATTCTGATATTTTGTTCTCTTCCTTTTGGTTCTATTTATTTTATTATTATTTAACCCTAAAAATTTGTCTTTCCGGCACTTGGGTACTCGACACATTAATGCCGTGAATGTACTAGTGTCGACATTCGAGGATCGAAAAGACGAGTCATTACATGAGTCACGATAGCCGTCGAGGTAACTAAGACTGTAGGAACCGTGTCAGAAGGAATGTGTAAGTCTCCTGGAGCAAGTGTGTCCTATTAGTCTCCCATTAGTTTTGGGGTGTGCGATATATAAACATATTACTAATACTTCTATTTGAGATGGTGAGTAATTATATTTGAGACTGTGTCTAGTGTATGTATCCTTCTTAGGTCTCGTGTCACTGAATATCTTTTTCACTGGTGTGTGTCGCCAACTACTATTCATTGGCTTGTGTTGCCAACTATCTTTCTTAGGCATTTGTTGTCGACTATACTTTATAGGTATGTGTCGCCCTCCTTTTCTTTATAGGCGTGTGCCGCCAATTGTTGGTTTGGATTTATGTTTACTATTTATTCCATTTTATGAGTATGACAGACCCGAGAAATTCAATTTAATTACTATTTAAGAGTGATACCTGGGCATTGCTTTGTGCTAGCCCAATTATACATGACGATTATTCTTGTATTAATGATGTTTGTATATTTGGATATTTCACCTAGGGGACACTATTTTACATGACACATATTTTGAATATATTTACTTAGGTGATGATATGTGTATGGCATTAGATAGGTTGTTATATAATGCTAGTAGTTATTGTATTATGACATCTTCATTTTAGACATAGTCTGACCCGCGTGTTATTTATATAATACTCAATCGGTCCTAGACATTTCAAGTTCAGAGACAAGATGATCAGTTTATGGATATTAGGCATAGGTGGAGGCTAGGATATTATTATATAATGCTATCACACACTTTTGAGATGTATTTTGGATTCAGATATTGGATGCTTCGAGGATAGTAGATATTTGATGTAGAAATTGAATCATGTATATTTTTCTATTATAAATTTTGTTACGTTAACTGATTTTGTGTTCTCTTAGTTATTACTTATATATTATGTATTGTTCTATCTGTACCACATATATTTAGTACTTTGACTAAGACTGCACACATTTATGATGAGTTGTATATGATGTATGTTATGTACCATTGTTAGTCCAAGTGAATATTCATGTGTATACCCCATATTGCCTTTGTTATAGTCTCTCTAATTGGGTTTTTATGACTACAATTATACAATCATATCATAGAATATGTCAACTACTTTAAAGGTATATGATGGGTAAATCAAAAGCGCTCTAGACATCCTAAGATCAATAAAAGCTGAAAAGAAGAATAATCACAAAGATCAATATGAAGAAATTTCATAGTAAAGTCATATACTTGTGCCTGTATCTTAGATTACTTTATACAATCTCCCTTGAGTTAGATGAGCAAACACAATGCACACTCAATTTATATTGCTTTCAAAACAAGTTTGAAAACCTATTTTTCAACTACTCAGGAAGTCAGACGTTTGGGGACATGTTCTCAAACGTCTGGCAATATAGTTTTTTGAACTATATCTTCTTTGTTTTCCATACAATAACAAATAGACGGGTGAGTATTATGTTTGGATCCCTGACTATATGAATTTCACATTTGAATATTCCATTTTTAAATTTTCTACATACAGACGTTTGGTTAACAAAAACATATGTCTGGTTATAAGTGTTTTTAAACTGTTTTTCTCTGTTTCAAATATGTTTACAACCAAACATCTGACAATGATTTTCAGATGTTTGATTTTCTACAACAATCAAATTTTTAAAAGAATACCTCTCTTCTCCTTCACCGGTTGCAACCCCTTCTCTAATGGCGCAACTATTCATTAATGGATATTCTCTGAATGGAAACTACTATTAGAAGAAACCTTTAAACGTTTATAAATACATCCAAGATTGGAGTCTAGAATAAACTTTTCTTACTTCTTTGTTTCTATCTAACCCTCTAAACTCTAAGCACTCTCATGGATTTCAAACTCTCATTCAATATCACTTGGTGATTAAACATCCTGCAAATCCACGCACCTACACTCAAGCGGAGATTATAGGAAGATTTGTTTTACCAGTCAAATCTGTGTTGAAAGAACATAATCTTGTCAAGTTAGAAACATTGATGTATTGCATGTTCCTCTTGGCAAAGTTAGGGTATTAGGTCAAAAGAAATTCCAAGGGGGAGCTACGAGTCTAGACGTAGGACGGAAGGTCTGAACCAGTATAAAAATGATGGTATGATTACTTTTGTTTACTTTACATTACTTTACAATACTCTACTAGATAGTATTGCTTAGTTTAGACTATTTACATATAAGCTATATTATGCAAGATCCATGTGCACTTTATATGGTATCGGAGTGGGACTTTTCAACTACCATAACATGGTATTTAAATAATCATCATAATTTCAAGAGGGTCAGTCGACTGCACATCCACCACTGTTCACTAGATCTAACTATGCCTATTGGTCCATACGTATGAGAATATTTATGGAAGCTAACGGTCTTGAAATCTGGCAAGCTATTCAAACTAAATATGAAGCTCCTGCTACTGAAATGAGTACTTTGACAGACGTTCAAAAGACCACAACGACCAATAATGTTAAAGGTATGAATGTATTATTTTATTCACTTGATAATAATGAGTTCTCAAGAGTTATGCTTTGTAAAACTGCTTATGACATCTATCATAAATTGCAAGTCACTCATAAAAGCACGAATAAAGTAAAACAAACCAAAATATATATTTTAAGTATTAGTTCTCGTCATTTAAAATGAAAGCAAATGAGAATATTATTGATATGTATGCTAGAGTTCACGTATTTGCAAAGCCAGTATGTTATCTAATGTAACATATATCGATGGAGGTACCGCAACATTTTGAGACAGTTCGAAGGGATTCATGGTGGGAATTGGAGACGTCATCAATGTCGGTATATCTACCTCTCCCATTATTTCTAACGTATCATTAGTAGAAAATTTAAAAAAACAATGTCTTTAGTATACGCCAGCTGTGTGATAAAGATTTTCAAATTAATTTTGAAAAGGATAAGTGCACCATTTTTGAGAGAAATGTGCGACCCTCTCAAGTAGAGGAGAGCACACATATACGTGCAACATTTTCTTAATTGGACTTTATTTTTAAAATATAAAATTGATACTTTTGAAATGTTTAAAATATTTGCAAAAAGAATTCAAAATTTAAGAAATTTAAAAATAAAATATATAAGAAGTGATCATGGAGGGTAGTTTGAAAATGAATTATTTGAAGAATTTTGCAACAAGAAAGTTAATAGTCACAAATATTCTTTTACACGAACACCACAACAAAACAATGTAGTTGAATGGAAAAATAGTACTTTACAAGGATGTGCACGAACATTGCTAAGTACTAGTAAATTACCAAAGAAATTTTTGGCTGAACCTGTTGCTACTGCTTGCTATGTGCTTAATCGTGTATCATTAAGACCTTTGACTAAACATACCTCTTATGAAATGTTTTTTTGGAAAGAAACCTAGTGTCTTATTTTTCGAATTTTTGTTTCAAAATATTTTATATTTAATACTAAATATCAATTAGGCAAATTTGATCCGAAAGTCGATAAAGGAATTTTTATTAGATATTCAGAATGAACCAAAGCCTATAGAATTTTTAATAAATGAACCAATACTATTGAAGAAAGTTTACGCATTTTTTTCGATGAAGATCTTAAAAATAAAAATGATAATGAAGATGAAGAGATATTGAAAATAAATCAAACTCTTGTTCCAGAATATAATATCAATAATCAGAATGAAAATATAAATATAAATATTATTAATAATGACAATAATGCTTTGATATCACCCCTAGAATTTTAAACGGCCGTCCAATAGACATTGTAATAGGTGATGTAAAAATTAAAGTTTCAACTAGAAGTCAATTAAATCAAATGAGTCATGTAGCATTTATTTCTAATATTGAACCATAAAATTATAAAGTTTGGATATTAGAAACGCAAGAGGAATTAAACCAATTTAAACGTATTAAAGTTTGGGAAATTGTACCAAGACCTGATGATCAATCATTATTGGAACAAAGTGGGTATTTATAAACAAAGCTGATGAAAATTGAAATATAATTCATAATAAAGCTAAATTAGTAGCTCAAGGGTATAATTAAGAAAAAGGAATTGACTATGAAGAGACATTTGTTCCTATAGCTTGATTAGAAGCTATGCGAACTTTACTTAATTTTGCATGCCACCATAATTTCAAATTATTTTTAATGGATGTCAAATGTGCATTTTTAAATGATTTTATTAAAGAAAATGTATATGTGGAACCACCACCACTATTTGTTCAATTAAATATTCGAATCATGTTTTCAAACTTATAAAGGCATTATATGGTCTAAAACAAGCAATTTGTGCTTGGTACAATAGACATCAAAATCATTTATTAAATTCTAGTTTTCAAATTGGTAAAATAGACACTACATTATTTATTAAAAAGGAAAATGATTATATGTTAGTTATTCAAATCTATGTAGATGATATAGTATTTGGATCAACATATGAAAATTTATGTAATGATTTTTCAAATATTATGAAAAATGAGTTTGAAATGTCACATATGGGAGAATTAACATTCTTTTTAGGTCTACAATTAAAATAATTGGAAAATGGAATCTTTATCTATCAAGAAAAAAACTGTAAAGAGTCGTTAAAATGTTTTGGAATGGATAACACATCGAGTAAACCAACTCCAATGGGTACCAGCTTGCATTTAGGTAAAGATGAGAGCGGAAAAGATTTCGATCAAAAATTGTATCTAGTATAATAGAATCACTACTGTATCTTACTGCTAGTAGACCAGACATTATGATGAGCGTTTGTTTATGTGCTAAATTTCAAGCATTGCCTAAGGAATCAAATCATCGAGCTATTAAAACAAATTGCGTTACTTAACCAATACCGAAGATTACAGGCCCTTTTACCCGAAAGGTAGTACTTCTGAATTAGTCTCATATAGTGATGTTGATTTCAGAGGATGCAAAATGGATCGAAAGAGCATGAGTGGCACTTGTCACTTTATCAGTCAATCTCTCGTTTCGTGGTTCAGTAAGAAACAAAATTATGTTTCACTATCGAATTGTAAAGCTGAGTATATTTCAGCTGCCTTAGCATTTGCACAAGTGATATACATGCAACAAACTCTTAGGGATTTGGAAAAATAATTACTAACTCTCCTATATTTTGTGATAATATGAGTGCGATCAATTTATCAAAAAATCCTATTATTCACTCTCGAACTAAATATATTTATATTCGCCATCATTTTCTTCGAGCTATGTAGAAAAAGGCACTATTTCTCTAAAATTCGTTAATACCGAAAATAAAATTGCCTAATAGAGTTATGGGTATGCCCTAGGGCCAATTATGTAATTTGTTACATATGTCTAACTCATCGACCAATCTCGTTGAAATAAAGGTGTTTTCTTTCTGTTATATACTTGATATAATGTGGTTATATTAATTGATTAATTTAATTAAAAGTATATTTAATAGAAAATCCATAAATGGTATATTTTGTGATAGTAATTACAAAGTGTTGTAACCGTGAGTAATTTATCACAATAAAATTAAATAAACCATTTTAAATGTTCCTAATCAAAATGCGTCGAGACTGGATATCGATATATCCGTTGAAACTAGAGTACATAACGCTCTCCAAATGTTGGGCAGTGTATTACTCATGACTGCTGGTGGCATCTAAAGGTTACGTACAAATAGTTATTGGATAACCATGGAATGACTCATTTGATAGTTTTCTTTGGTTAATATAACTAAGGTTAAACAGAAAATATCGATGTGAATAGCTTACACAGTTCTTTCGACTTGAGAATACTGTGAATCTTCAATATGAAAGCTCCACTTTTAATATAGACAAATCGTCCATCGAGTGACTATAGTTAGGTCGAGTGGAAGTATTGGACGTGAAGCACTATTCAAGAGAAGATTCGTCTCCTAGTTATATGGGATTAGTATCACAACCAACTCAAGTCAACCCAAAGTCAAAATCTCTGGCAAGAGTAGTTCGGTTAATGATAATTGTTATTATTGAACCAAGAACTTTGTGTTTAGAGTATGGAGTTGAATGTGGATGATGTTGAAATTTTGACCATTACCAAATTCAATAAGTTCAAAGTGATAAAGTTTTGACAAAGAGAATTGGTGTAAATAATTATCACAACTAGGTAACGCTTATTAAATCAAAATGAGATTTTTCCGATAATGAGTAAGTGATAAATTTGGCCCATATTATCACACCACCTACTAAGTGAAGTGTGAACGTTAATGTTTGACTAGTCCGACGTTAATCGCTGATCGAACTTACACCCAAGAGTCATACAACCGAAACGATGACTTCACTTTAGACCAAATGATTTAATTAGTTAATAATTATTATAAATTAATTAAATAAATTAATATTTATGAAATATTAGTTGTGAAATTTAAATGTAATCTGAGAAATAAAAGTATTGCATATATTTATAAAAGTTATGAATATATTGATCGATATGAGATATTGATAACAAAATATGATTGTACATATTTAATTTGGGTTAAATGAGCTCACAAACCATGATTTTTGGAGCTAATAGGCATTAGTTTGGAGAAATATAGGAGGCAGCTATAACATGTGTGATTAGGTTTTGAGATGTGTGGTTGAGATCATTATTTGCTCTCTTGTCCTATCCAAATAAAAGCCAATCTCAGAAACCTAATTACAAGCTAATTGAATTTTGAGCCGCCACTTCCTTCTTCTTCTTCTTCTTCCTCATTTTAATTGCAGCAACTATCCTCTAAAATTATTCCCAAAATTCTGAAATCCAATTCAAAAAAAATACTTATTTGTAGATGAAGGTCTCCAATCCCGGATTAGCAACCTAATATGGATTGGGAATTATTCTAAGAAGAGAAATCATTATTCAATATGGACTCAAAGCTTCATTAGGAGGTGAACTTTCATTTATTATTATTGTTTCAATTTCAAGTTTATCATATAAAAGTTGGTTTACATCCAAATCATCTATTTGTATTCAAATCTGTTTATTGTTTGGAATGGTGAGATTTTGTGGTTACGTGTGTTTGTTACAATTGGATTGGTTATGTGCTTGTTGAAATATATTTTTTATTGATTTATTGTTGAATTAATTTTCTAAAAAAATAATAATTTTGATATATATATATATATTAAATATATATAGATCTGCAAATTGTCAATATGTATAATTGTATATATGATTATATATCGTATATATATAATCTTAAAATTTTCTTATGATGATTTATACCTATTATGAATCATAAAATATAAAAATATTTTATTAAATATGTATATACATATTTTATTATTATTTAATGATTTTGTGTGTTTATTGTGTATAAAATAATTAATGGTTCAAAATTTCAAATTTATATTTTTGATATTTGCTTCACCATGTAAGAAGCTTGCTACAAAATTTTAAGCTTTTTTAAATTTAGTTTAATATTTTTAAAAACTAAATTACTTTCGGCCTGCAATCAATTATTTAATTAAAATATAATTTCAATTGAGAAAATTTGAGAAATTTTTCTTAGGCCTTAAATATGTCTCTGGTACGTTTAGAAAAAATTTAAATTTTTTATAACTTAATTTAATGTGTTTTTTTAATTAATTTATTTTTGACCAGCAATTAATTATTAAATTCAAAATATAATTTCAATTGAGAAAATTCCAGAAATTTTTCCTAAGTCCAAAATATGCTTCAAGTACCTTCAAAAAAAGTTATAGAAATTTTCAACTTGATTTCAAAGTTTTAAGAAAAAATTTGATTATGGGCAATTATCAATTATTTAATAACAAATATTATTTTAATTGAGAAAATTCCATTAATTAATCTTACGCCCAAAATGTGTTTCCATATTTTCAAAATTATAAAACTTGTATTTTTATCATATAATTATTTAACATTAATTCGTTATGGCAGAAATTGTTTTATTTGATTATATATATATATATATTAATATCTTTTTTTGACATATTATACAAGCACATATTTGGACAAATTACAATACACACAAAATGAGCTAATGTGTCCGTTGCGATGTAAATCCCAACATCTATATACGGGCACATTATATCATTCACGGATTATGATGTTACACATGCACACACACATACAAATATATATATATATATATATATATGATACATATACATATATTTATGATACATATACATATATATATATATATATATATATATGATACATATATATAATACACACACACACATATATATATATACTTATATAAATAAATAAATGTAAATAAATAAAACAAAAATTAAATAAATCTTAAACTACAAGTTGTACAGTTAGAATACATATGGACATAGTAATAAATCTTGCCATGAATAAATTATTAATTAACGACATTTAATGAACTAATCAATTCAAATTAAAGAGAGAAATGAAAGGTTCATCTCTCCATTTAATGAAATTAATGCTTTCAATTAATTGCTTCTTTTAGGGAAAGAAATGAAAAGTTTCCTTCCCTATATATATTAACTCTTATTAATAAATGTTAGGTGTATTTGATACACTATAAATTTGAAATTAAATTTATTTAAACTTCCTTTTAACTAATTTAAATAAAATACATGATCTTATTTAAAAACAATTTAGAATGTTCTAATTAAATTAGGTTTCATAGGCTCAGCTAAGATCCAATATGGTAAAGTTTTTTGAAATTCACAAATTTCTTCCGCTGCGGCCTGGCCCAGTTCCTTCATTACCGATATATTTACTAAGCCTCTCTGTGAATCTACCTTTATAAAATTGCGTAGAGATCTAAGGATTTGTTCACTAAACAAATTAAATTTGTAATAATCTTATTACCATGACTTCCTAAGTGTAAAGTAAATTGACTATAATATAAAAAGTTGTTTAAAGATCTGGTTGTAACATAATGGGTAACAAATGTTTATAATCCTTAAATTCATTTGTATGAAATTAACTTGTTTATATAATTGGTATCAGTAACTTTTATGTTAAAAATTAACGAATGATAGAAAATTAAATTGGCAACTAACTGTTATATGAATTTTAAAAATATGTTTTTCTATTGTTTTCTAAAAAAAATCTTTGGTTTTTAACAATTTTTTCTATTTTTAGTAAACTAGTAAGATATTGAGTGGTTAAACATCTACCTGATTAAACAACCATCTCTCCTAACTTAGTATTTTTTTTCTCTATTTAATCTTTGTCTTAAGAAACTTTACCATCAAAACTAGTTTAAATTTTAATAAAGACTATTCTTCCAACGATGTTGACTTCGGATAATACATCATCGTACATCAGAATTACCTCATCTCCCTCAGAACATACCAGCTACTCTCCAAAAGGAAAGAAGGTGAAGCAATCGATTAAGTTTGAAAAACAAATAACTATGACACAAGATGAGCGTATTGATAAAATAGCTCTAGATCAGGGAGAATCTATATGGTTGCAAAAAGAATTGTATTGGGAACAACGCCATCAGGGAGAATGTTTAAGTTTTATAGAAAAATCTATAATACATTTTTGTGGAAATCACCAACAAAGCAATGCTTTTATCCACTAGAAGCCCCTTCAAATAGCTTACTCCTTGAAGATAGCCTACCTTATCAAAGCAGCTTATTAGTCCCTTGAAATCACCATCAATCCCGATAAAAATATATGAACCATATCTTGAACTCGTGGGAAACTGATCCATTCGAAGAAATATCGAGTCCGTCAATGTATTAAGATTGATATTGAGTCTTCTCACAATTAACATTATTAAAGTATGTATACGCAAAAGGTTCGTATATATATACACATATAGTATATGTGTATATGCTTTTTAAATATAAATATTTAATATATGTAATATGTGTTTATATGTAATATATGTGCATATGAAAAAGAATTCAATAACAATTTTTTATTCAACATTTATAAATAATAGACATCTGTGTCTAATTATTAGATGTCTGAAAACATTAAATATTTTAACTATTTAGGCTCGGATCTTTTTTTCTCTAGCAACAGACATTTGGTGCTCAAATTCAGATGTTTGAATATATGTACCATCATCTTTAACAGACTCATTTTCAAATGTATATTTTTTGAAATAAGACATTTGAGCCAACCATTTTTTAGACTATTTCCTTTCTAGTTTGTTGACCATCTAACTCAGACATCTAACCCAGTAAAACAAACGTCTGAGCAGTTGTCTGTTTGTTTTTTATATAACGATTCGGTCATTCATCCTCAAATTTTCACTCAAATTTCCAAATTAGCCTCAAAATTGTCAAGCCTCCAAAACCCTAATCTTCAAGATATGTAAAAATTGGACCAAAACCTTACTCAATAAAAGAAAAAAAGAATCAATCTTCCTCATCTACACCAGCCTCCTATGCTATGAATGAAAAATATTATGATTTGGTTGCGTGAAAGTTCAATTGCCGAAGAGCGGTTTTATGATCTTAAAAAGAAATGAATTCATGAAGGTCCATTCTATCGCTTGACTAATTTCGAAGAATGTCAACTTCAAGGATCACCGATCCCGCTGAAATCACTTCCTTGATCGAATATGACCAAAATCAGGTAATAATCGATCCACTTGCGATTTCTCTTTTCTATTCAAACTTGGGTAATACAAATATTTGGAAACCACACAATGAGGAAGGATGGTTGTGGACTAGTGTGTACGAAAAAACAATAAAAAAATAATGTAAATCACCTTCATATAGCTCTTGGTTGTGGGCAAGACGAGGTTGGGTTAGAACAATTAGCGGATTATAGGAATTTTCCAATAAATGCCATTACACTTGAAATTTGGGAAGATAGAATGCAAGAATGGAAAACTAGTTTCCTTCGACCCTGTGTAGATTAATAAATAGAATGTTGATCAACACCATATTGCCTTGACTGGGAAGGCACGAGCAAATATATGAAAATGACCATAAAATATTTTTATGCAATATTTGGGTGGATAAAGGTCAATTGGGCAAAATTTATTCATGATGAGATAAATAATTTCGGGGTCTGTCGACATCCAACTATTATTTATGCCCCTTACATAATGAGGCTTCATCAATTTTCTAAATTCAATGCCATCCCATTAAACTTTGAACCAATTCCAACCAAATATAGTGGTCGATAATTTTTTAATTTGATGCGTCTCCCTGAAACCTTGCCTTGTCATATGAGTTTTGATGAGTGGAAGGAACAACAAAATCTACATAGGCAAGGCATTTCGTAACCACCAGTTCAAACCCCACCTCCATCACAAGCTTCGCTTCCTACCAAACAAGACACGTGCTACCATTCCGAATCCAATATTTATGAGGCCTGGCTTCATCCTAATCCAAATGAGTCTTTCGTGGATTTGACTATTCAAAATCAAAAAGTGATAACTGAGAATCAAATAACTTTGGAAAAGAAGGTCAAAGGTCTAGAAAGATTGTTTTCAATGAGAATAAGAAAAATGGAACGATCTGTGGAGAAGATTACGTCTTCGCTCCCTAGAATTATGAGAAAAGTTAGAGGTCAACTCAGCTATACTTCAACGACCTCTCCTTCTCATAGCCCGCCTCCTTCTTACGCTCATGCCACACCTTCAAGAGCGTCCGAGCACAGTGCGGAGTCTTCTCACCATGATAAATGTAAAAATATAGTACAAGAACACAATGCGGAAGAAGAAGATTCAATTTCTTGGCTAGACACACCTGCGAAACAAACTCTATATGCTCCATTTCAAGGTCAATCGATAGAGGAAGGAGTGGAAGAAGAAAATGTAAGAAACCAGTGGCTTGGAGAGTATCAGTATGATCCTTCTACTTATTATGGATACGAACTATGGAGGATTTTTAGATAACCACTATGAGTAATTCCTTATTTGTTTCTTTTTTGCATTAGTATGTTTCATACATTGTGTTTTCATCTCGTTTAGTTTGGGTATTTCTAATGATCTGCCTTTTTTACACCTAAAGACGACACTTAATACATCATCGGTATTCGTGTGCCGATCATTTAAGTGTCTGAAAGATAGGTCATTTGGGGTAAAGAAAGAAAAGACATAATAGAATCTCACAAAACGTGACGAATAATATAGAATATGGATAAGTCTTTACAAAAAGAAATCATCTTTATTATACACAACATCAAAGTACACTATCTTATTTTCAGTTTGGATAGCTATAACAGCCTGTCCTTACAATTGTTGATATATACAACAAACAAACATCAAGGACAACTAATAGCGAAAGAATATAAGACACGTGAATACGTCTTGGAAAATCCAATTCGTCTCCTGAAAGCTTCAAAGTGTCCAGCTAAATCTAGAAAACATGCTTGGGTTGACCCGAGCATTATAATAAAAATAACGGCCGGACCAGTTTTGTAAAACCAACATGAGAAACACATATCACAAGGAATTTTATTTATTATAACTTGTAAAATCCTTTAAAATCAAAGGTATCTTGTAAGATCACACCACACATGAATACAAATGGGTTTTTACCTTACGATAGTCAAAACATTTTCTATAGAAAATCCAATGATATTATAACAATGTCTAGGATATAAATACATATTAATCATAGTCAAAATTGTTACATTATTAAATTCTAGCATAATAGGTATACAATTAAATCCGAAGGTTCGTACTGGAAAATAGATTCCAACTATGAAAGGGTAAGGGTCTACCCACCAAATCTGTACACCTCTAGATAAAATGTATGGGAGACTACAACATGTTGCACCTCTGCTACTCAAGACTGATCCTACCCCTTACTAGATAGCGCCGAATATGCTCACCCCTTTGTTGCGATTGAACAACCATAATTGGTCCTGAAGCATACATAGAGATGTAGATAATAGATCTTGGGATGATCATACCCTAACGGGAGCCACCCATATAGCCCTGCCGCATGTCACAGCTTTAGTCATTTCCCTAGTTGATAAGGTTTGAGGCTATGATTACCCTTTTATAGAGCAAACCATCTTGGAATGCTAACACTGCTCTCCAGACAGCAATGCAGTGTCACCATTCATCTATACAAGTTCGTTCTAGGTTTAAATGAAATCGAAGGTACTACCTCTACTACATCCATTTTGGAATCACCCTCAGGATTAGTAGAAAGTAGCCCTTGCACTTCAAAAGCTCTATCTTTAATCAACTTCAAGATATCTTCAGTTCGAAACGCTTGAGTTGGATCGAAGTGGTTTTCCGATAATTTATATTTATCTAATCCCGGTCTTTTCGAAACAATATTCGATAGTTTCGGTAAATGCAACCCTAGTTCTTTCAAAAATAATCTGACACTACATAGGAGCCGGGATCACTCCTTAACCGTTTAAGTGGACTCTCCCTATCATTTATCCTAGGAGAACAAAACGAGATTTGTATGCAGAGTACAACATCATCGAACATGACTGTGCTATAAACTCACATGTTTCTCCTAGATATTTGCGGAGTTATACTTTGATCCAGATTTGATAGTCGGTTATTTAACTACCAAATAAACAAACAACAACAAATTCAGAGATTTAATTACCCATAGCAACCCTAAGCCTTAAACTAAATTATTTATTCATTAAAACTCTTTTCAAAAGTGTTTATCAAAAACATTCATATACTTATCTCGCTGACATAAGTATATTCACAAAACATTTATGACAGATTTCTCATTTCCAAATCATATCAAAGGATCAAAACAAAATGTTATTTAAATTATAGATAAAGATAACCTAAAACAATATTCGTTCGGTGTTAAGTGTGGAATGAATGTCCATTCCACCAGAATTAAGAAGGTCAATTAAAGGAAATCCAATCTCAAATTCTTTTATAAATTTCCTTCTATAAATCCTCTTAATAAATCTCTTTTATTTATGCTTAAATTCCAAACCCATTTACAACAGTCTTTATAAACCACCAAGTTAATTTACAAAACTGTTTTATAAGTATCCAAATCATTTATAAAAACTCTTTTATAAATTATCCTTATTTTGAACAAGACTTCTTTAATACACTTAGTCAATAAAGTTCCTTTGATAAAATCAATAATTTAAAACACCTTGAAATAACCAAGATATTATTTAAACATTCTCCATTAAATTATTCTTTAAATAACATTAACACAATAATGATTTTAAACAATCATTTAAAAAGTATTAAATTAACTTCGACCATTTCTACTAAAATAATCGCTTGATGATCTTTAAATATCATATTTAAAAATAATAATAAACATTTAACCATTTTCGAAAGGGATAAAAATTAAATCTTTGACTTCACAAGTTCGAAAAGAGGCTTAGTGACTATAACGATTCACATTTAATTAAGTTTAACTTTTCGAGTTATAACATGGGTATTTACATAACAAGTAGATATGTATAAAGGAATCAGCCAATGATATTCAATCATATAAGTAAATGTCCAAGTTACCAAAATAGCAGACGAGGATTTGTTCTGCTAAACACATGTCTAAGTTAATATAATGGCAAAATAAGTTTTATTTTGTCTCATAGATGTCAGCATAATCTACTTGGTGAACTATGGTAGAATGGTGATTTATTCTACTAAACAGATATCAAATACAAGTTAATAAGCATAACAGTGATTTATTCTGTTAAGCAGATGTCATTGGGTTTCATACTTAATTAGGGTTACTTAAGAGTAATCGACAAGAAATCCCTGGGATTAAAATTTTCTTTTAAAAGAGAGTTGCTTTTAAAAAAAACCGATCTTTAGAAATAATGTAGTTAAAACTTTTAAACCTTTATTTGAAAATTAAATAAAATTTTAAACTCTTTATTTTAATGATAATTAAACAATAGTTAACTATTCAATAGATAATTAAATAATAATTATCCTTAAATAAATAATTAAATAATAGTTAACTTTTAAATAAATAATTAAACCATTAATTAATCTTTAATTAATAATTAAATAATAATTTAGACTTTTAAATAATAAATAAATATTATTTAATTTCAATTAATTAATTTATTCTTAATTAAAACTTAAATAATAAATTAAACCTTCATTTAAAATAATTAAATCACAATTAAGTTTTAATTAAATCTTAACTTAAATTTAACTTGATTAGTAATTAAATAATAATTAAACCCTTTCTTAAGTAAATAATTTAATTGAAAATTTATCTTTAATAATTAATTAAATAATCAATTAAAAATATAATTAACCTTTTATTAATTAACTGATCAAAATTAACTTAATTAATACTTAAGTATTAGTTACCTTATTAACTAATGATTAAGTACCAATTACCTTATTAAATTAATTAACTAAATAGTTATCAAATAATTAATTAAATAATAATTACTTTTTATTACTTATAATATGTTTTGAAAATACTTTTCAAAAATATATTTAAGTGAAAAACACTTTTAATTTGCAAAAAGAGTTCGTCTCACGAACTGCATTTATAGCGATTATCGCTACATAACCTGTAATTTCAAAACTTGATTTATATTCTAAATCACTTCCAAAAACACTATCTTTTTATATTTAAACTACTTTATAAACTTTGAATGAAGTTTTAGAAAACAAAGGTAAGGTTTCTATATCTTTTATATAACATTTCTAAAATTAAAGTTAGAAAACAAGTTTAACCAAAGGATCTCGATGTCGTTTTAACAAGTCAAAATGCTAACTTTCTTAGCACATACAACACATACATAAGCTCATACATCACATGCCATAACAACATACACAAGCAACAACTATAAACCAAAATCATAGCTTGCAAATTAACTTCAACATTAAATTTCATTTTAAGTCCAACTTCCAATCACATACAACAACATACAACATTGTCTAAAACAAACATCCAATATACTTAAACAACCAAATAACAATATTTATTATCAAAGTAAGCATCATATTTAAATTTCAAAACATTTAAGAAAAAGGTGAGCTTTTTCTCACTTAAAGCTACCCAAAACACTTTAAACTTCCATTAGAACTTTAGATCAACCTAGATCCTAGTTTTGACTTTGTAAGAACAAGATTTGGTGGCCTTATGGTGGATTTAAGGTTCGATCGAGGTATGTTTTAAGAGTTCGGCCATGATGTATTTTTCTCGGCTATGGAAGGTAGAGGGGGTTCGGATTATCATTGAATTCACAAAAATCGAACCCGAAAATGGTTCATCTTCCAACTGATTTTAGGATAAGATACACATTGAATTTGGAAAAGTTTCCAAACAAAAAGTTCTTGGAAATTATTTTCCCTACAAATTAAAATAAAGAATCACTCAAATTGGATATGTTTTGAGGGAGATATGGTCAAAAGAAGAAGTGATATTTTCAAACTTGAAAATCTGGGTCCAAAAATGAGTCTGAAAGAAATGAGATTTGGACATAGCTAAGCTAGAAATTTTAAGAAGTGGTACACATGAAAGTTGTAGGCACTGGAATATGGTTTGGAAAAAAGAAAACATCTATTTTGTTAAGATATGAGAAAGATATGTTAGAAGAAATAGGAAGAAAAATTGAAGAAGTGAAAGGAGTATTTATAAGCGAGGAACATTGTAAATTACCTTAATGCCCTTAGTCCTTTACCCTCCACCTCCTCTTGCCACATCACTATGCCACCTCACCTTCGTGTCCCTCAACTCACAAGCTTGTCCCTCCTTCCATTTTCTTAGCCAACATGTTTTTAATGCCTAAGTACTTATGTCTCTTAATGCATCTTTTATGTTTAATTATACTTATGTTATTTTGTTTTTCATAAAATGTTACATCCATTCATATACTAACTTAAGTGTGTGTGTGTCAATGTATGTATGTATGTATGTATACCATAATATAAACTAACTTATTTGTAAATGAACGTATATATGTTATCGCTAGAGTTCACAATGTTTCCGACAACTTTTATTCGATGAAAAGTCGGAAATTCGGAAAGCGAATTCTGGTCACATTTTCGATTTTTCTTCGAACTATATATTTTTCTAAACACATTTGAAAAAATATTTCACCATCATTATTTATTATTTAAAAGAGTTTTATTTTAATTATAAAATCTATTATTTTAATAGTTAAAATTAATTAAATATTCGCAAATCAAAGTGGTGAAATTCTGGATTGCTACAGTATTTGTATTGAACTATTGTTGTGATGTTGTGATTGTTTGTAAACATCTATTATTGTTTGTTATTGCACTAATATTTTTGCATCTACTATGCGTTATTGATGTATGTTATATTATCAGTTGTTACTATGTGTTGTTTGTGACAAGATTAATGCATATCATACTTCTTGTCATTTGTTATCTCTCTATACAACTCTTTTTGATAATGACAAAGGGGAAGAAAAATAAATGTGTGCATATTCATAGGGGAGATATCATATTCAAGTGGAGCATTGTTCATACTAATTCTGTGCATTTATTTGAAAAAGGTTGTATAGTTGTCATTATCCAAAAGGGAGGGAATGTTAGAATCTCCCGTATTTGGTTTTTATGACAACAACTATACAATCAGATCGTAGAATATTTCAACTAATTTACAGGTATATAAGGGGAAAATCAAAAGTGCTTTGGACATCCAAAGTTCAATTAAAGATGAAATGTAGAATATCACAAAGATCGACATGAAGAAATTTCATAATAAGGTCATACACTTGTGTCTGTATCTTAAATTACTTTGTACAATCTCCCTTGAGTTAGATGAGCAAACACAATGCACACTCAATTTATATTGCTTTCAAAACAAGTTCAAAAACTTATTTTTCAACTACTTAGGAAGTCAGACATCTAGGGACATTTTCTCAGGCGTCTGGCAACATATTTTTTTGACTATATCTTCTCTGTTTTCCATACAACAACAAATAGACGGTTGAGTGTTATTTTCAAACGTCTAACTACATGAATTTCACATTTGAACTTTCTATTTTTAATTTTTCTTTATATAGAGATGTCTGAGTATATGATCAGATGTTTGGTTAACAAAAACAGACGTTTGGTTACAAGTGTTTTTAAACTGGTTTTTCTCTATCAAATTTTTGAAAGGACACTTCTCTTCTCCTTCATCAGTTGCAACCCCTTCTCTAATGGCTGCACCTATTCATCAATGGATATTCCCTGAATAGAAACAACTGTTAGAAGAAACCTTTAAATATCTATAAATATATATAAGATTTGAGTCTAGAATAATCTTTTTTTACTTATCTTTCTATCTAACTTTCTAAACTCTAAGCACTCTTATTGATTTCAAAATCTCATTCAATATCACTTAGTCATTAAACTTCCTGCAAATCCACACACCTACACTCATTACACTCATGAGGAGATCATCAGAAGATATATTTGTACTGCCAGTCAAAATTTGTGTTGAAAGAACACAAGCTTGTCGAGTTAGAAACACTATCGTATTGGTTGTTCCTTCAAGAAAAGTGAGGGAATTTGTTTAATGGAAATTTCGAAGGGGAGCTTCAGGACTAGATATAGGACGGGAGGTCTAAACCAGTATAAAATCCTAGTGTGACTACTTTTATTTACTTTACTTTATAATACTCTACTAGATAGTACTGCTTAGTTTAGACTATATACATATAAGCCTTCTTATAAAAGATCCGTATGCAATTTCAGCCTTATTCTTTGTATTATCTAACTGTATTACTCTAAAACGCTCTTAGATAGCATTTGTATAGAGGTAAGGTATTTCAATTTGGTACCGGAGAAAGTTCAAAATAATGCATTGTATGTATAATACACAAGTCATTGGGCTAGATGAGACTTAGAGTCCCCGTACCTCAGGTGTGTTGGGCAGTTATCCTGTAGTAAGGGATAATAGGAGTATGTATACAAATTACTTATTATACAATAATTATTGGGGTAATCGTCAGAGGATGTATTTGTATTTTTCATACTATATATATACCACTTCCACATTTATGAGTGTAAATCTCAGTATGAGATACGGAGTAGTTCATAAGGGTATGAAGGTAGAAGTTCTCGATTCGACTTGTAGTGTCAGCTTAAAAAATATTAGACCTCGGTATGGCTTTAAATAATGTAATCTATTTCGTAAGGATTAGAGTGTGCTGTAGAATTTCATGAATCACTTTTCGTTGAGCTATTAGGTTATTTGGTTTTATTGATTGACTTGATGGATGTTCAATTTCCTTGTATGATTGCATTGATTGATGGATGTTTTATATAGGGATCCATCTTGAGTATGGTGTTTGATAGGAACCATCACTCAAGGCGAGAATCTGCTTAAATTTTGACATTTGGAACCTGGTGGTGTTTTCGATCGTGAAATTACTACAAGAGGTAATCTTAACTCGTTTTACATAAGATAAACTATATGTTTTTATATAAAAATTTAAAGTGCAATTAGAAAGAAGTAAATGATTTTCGTGTTTACTTTATAGATGGTTGGTTAGTGATGATTGAATTTTGTAAATAAATTGTTTTTGATTATATTATTAGAAAGTTAACTATAAGTATTTAATACAAGCAAGCATATGTTTTGATTGTAGTCTTTTTGGTTATAGTCTATATATATATGGTTTGGAAAATGTTTATTAAAAGCAAGCATATTTAGTAGTTATAACCTTTTCAATTAAAGTTATATTTTATATGATATTAGTGAAATGTTTAATTTTCGCAAATAGGTTATTTAATATGGAAAATATCATCAAGTATATAAACATATTTATTTGATGAAATTTTTGAAATTAATTTTGTGTTAATTTGTCTACTGAGTGCTTTAAGAATACTGGTCGATGCGTCTGATCAACGTTATCGGTAGGGATTCCTAAACACTAGAACGAGACATATGGACATAAAATTTTGGAAAGTTTTGGAAAATTTTGAAATGTTTAGAAAGTTCTGAGAAGTTTTGAAATGGTTGGTAAAGTTTTGTAAAGAAGCGAAATATTTTGAAAGGAAGTAAAATATTCTAAAATATAAAGTAAAGTTAATATGTTGTAAAATATTTCGAAGAAAGTAAAATTTGATGTTTTGAAATTTTTTAAATGATATGAAGGATATTTTAAAATCAGGATTATATTTTAGAAAATGTAGAATTATTATTTTGAATGAAGTAAGTAATTTGGGGAAAGTATAAAAAAATTTCTAAGAAAAAAGATTTTGGAAAGGGAAATAATATTTTATTGAAATGGGTGAGCTATATTTTGAAAAGGATATAAGTAAAGGATTAAGAAGTGATAAAAAATATTTTGATAAGGGTAATATTGTTTTGAAATAGAGTTTTAATAAAGTTTGTGATATGAAGATATGTTTGAAATTTTGAAGGTCTTGAAATTGTTTTGACTTGAAATTTATATATAAGTATGTGTAATATTATGGTATAGTTAAGAATTATTTTGGAAATAGTAAAAATATATTTTCATATGTATATATTTTATATGACGATTGTAGCCATCGAGCATTAGTGGATGTTGAAGTCGATGGTGAGGCATGTAAAAACCATAATCATGGTGTTTTGATTATAACAACCATACGACAATCCTATAACGCTTTTATCAAGAAATTACAGGATTTAATAGCTTGATGGAGATGATATATGGAGATAAGACGAAGATGAAAAAAACGATGAAGACAAGATGAGGATGACAAACAGTTACGTTAGTCATAGTATTTTTTGTCTAGTAGTATATAAATGTTAAAATCTCTTCAAAGTAGTATACACGCAAAATCATCAAACTTGCATTTCCATTTAAAAAAAGAAATACACAAAACCTATCGGCTAAAACCACTCAACAAGTCGACTAATACAATATCAGTCTACTTGTCAAACTTGTTTAGTCCATCTATATACTTATGCATTTTATTTTTTATAAGACAACATATCCAATCGACTAAAACCATAGAAAAAGTTGACTAATAATTCAACCAGTCGACTGGTTCCACAGTTTCAGTCGACTAAAAAGAAGGAAAAATGAAATGTTTTCTTTCTATTTGAAAACTCATTTTTTTACTATAACCAATTGACTAACTGGTACACTACCAATCGACTAGTTACTTATAACTACCAATTTTTTAATTTTCCAAAGAGTCTTCTTCCTTAAGCATAATGACATTTCCTTCCATGAAGAGTTGTGCTTATCTCTGATAGTAGCTACTTCTCATGAATGCATACAACCCCTCATTCACTATGTATATCACTTTGATTCAAGAAACAACATAAAATTTCCATTGATTTTCTCTCAAAATCTCTTGAAATGTGTTCTTGCATTCTGTCTTTCATTTACATAATTAATCCCTTGAACATTCAAAGAATATCATTTAAGTGATCGTTTACTTCCATTCTTCCATATATACATGATATAGCACTTACGAATAAGATTATAGGAAGGGTGTACTCTATTGACTCATTCGTGTAATTTAGAACACATGAAGTCACCTTTTTTTATTACTTTTATTGTTGAAGACATGTTGGAGATCATTGGCACAAAGTCCTGTTCGACAGCTCAGGCGGTTTTGTAAGATACATGTTCTTCCGGGTTAAGTGAGGGTTATTGTTTAAATCTAGAAGGAGTTAAGGACTGGATGTAGAATTGGAGATCTGAACCATCATAAAATCGACTATGTGATTTACAATTTCCACTGTTATTACATTTTATTGTTGCTGCGGTAATTATTGTGCTTCAATGTTATTTTTATTACTATTGACCATCAACGATCCTATGCATAGCGACTAACAAATGGTATCAGAGCCTGGAATTCTAAAGATCGTAACACAATCTTAGAATAATGGCCAGAAGAAGAAGATCTAGTTAGAGCTCAAAGGCAATCGAGAAGAAGCAAATTAGCTATGGCAAGAAATAGTCGGAAGAATCTTCAAGCGCGTGCTTTATGGCTAAACTCAGATTGTAATTGGTACACTCAGATTCTTTATATCACGACATTTTAATATCACATGAGGATTTTTTGAAAGATTCTAAAGTTATAAATAAGGTTAATAAAATTGCATTATCTAAATTAAATGATTGTGAGGGTAAAAATAATATTTTAAATGAAGAAAATGATTGTCTAGTAAAACAAACTAAATTTTTTGAAGAATCATTGGAAGAACTTGTTTTGTAAAAAGATTTCGTATTAAAAGAAATGAGCAATTAAATGATAAAAATATTGATCTTTAAAGAAAATCGAAGAATTGAATAATAAAAATATATTTTTGGAAAATTCTTTAGACGATTCTAATTCTAAACTTTTGTCTCTTGATAGAGAGAGTAGTGCTTTAAATGATAGGAATCTTAAAAAAGAATGTGAATTTTAAAGGATAATAATATTATTTTGCAAAAGGAATTTGTGATTCTAAAGCTGATTTTGATAAATTAA
The DNA here is from genome assembly GCA_030737815.1 of Allium fistulosum. Lineage (NCBI taxonomy): Eukaryota > Viridiplantae > Streptophyta > Magnoliopsida > Asparagales > Amaryllidaceae > Allium > Allium fistulosum. Next base: position 49,122,042 of record CM060906.1, read on the forward strand.
ATAATAAAATCACAAATTTTAATAAAGGAAAAGTTGACTAAACAAAATAAACAACGATAAAACTGGTTTAGGCTATAAACAACATAAATGTAGTAATAATACTAGATATGCTTTCATGTATACACATTTTAATGCTAGTACTAAACATCAAGATAGTCCTAAAACCACTCTATGTCATGAAAGTACTCCATTTAGAAATAGAAACCATTTTTAAGTACAAATCAGATGACATGTGTTTTAAAATATGGGTTCCTACTAATTCAAGCAAGAATGATAAACAACAATATATTAATGACTATTTTGACTCGATTATAAATAATGGAAATTATATCTTTAATGGATCAAACACATTCACTTGGATATGGTTCTCTAAGCCATGGACCTTAGATTTTTTAAAATATGAGTATCATTGTGCCTGCAATATATTAATATATTAGTGTGACGACTCACACCCGATGCCCTTTGAATCCGACACTAAACCACACATGTCCGACCCAAAGTGCACCGATTGGATATAATCATGAGAAAGAAAGAAGAGAGAAGAAGAGAAGAGAAGAAAGAGAGAAAAAGAAAACCAAACAGAACAATAACAACAAAGAATCTCACATCGTAGTGGAATAACATATAATATAATATTAATGATCTTTACAAAAGAGACACTGTAATATCATACATCAATTATATTAGAGTACATGAAAAAAAATCGTCAGTTGGATAATTATAACAATCTGTCCTCACAAATGCTGATAACATAAACAATAATGCAGCTGAATATAGACATATACGGGAATACGACCTGAAGACTTCCACCTCGTCTACTGAAGCTCCAATGCATTAAATATAAACCTGAAAATATACTCGGTCTGACCCGAGCATTGCAAGGGAAGAACACCCCGATCAGTCTAGTAAACCAGCGTGAGAAAACACATCTCTACTGAATTTATAAAATTACCAAAACTTTTCTTTTCAAAACAAAAGTTATCTCGTAAGACCACGTCCAGACATAAACACGGACAGGTTTTTACCTTACAATAACCAAAACACTTTATATCAAATCATGCTATATTATAATAGTGTCTATTTCACAAATAATATCAAATATCCAAAATGGTTACCCATATAGCATTTCGAACCTAATCAATTAAGGCTCTACAAAATAAAATGGCAGGCATGTATTGGAATTGGATTTCCATCATGATAGGGAACTAGTGGAAAGATCAATCTGTATCTATGGCTAACATCCAAGAATCAAACGCCGCTATACATCCACATATATGGCTAAAAAAGGATACCCTCTGCGAATAACATCTAAGGTCTCAGACATTGTTGTATCTCTGCCATAAGGCCCAGAACATTTGGTCACCTATATAAACCTCGATCGAAAATATGCATACACCTGACCACATAGTATCCCAAAACCGGGGAGTGAGGCTTGTGAGGTTACGATTACCTTTCTCATATCACATATCACATCTTTGAATGCCACATTGTCATTCCACGTCACATGACTGATTTCTAGAAAAGTATAACTTCCTGAGCTCATATGTCTCGGGAAAGGGTGTTAAGCTAAGAGAAGTTGCCCTCTCTTCCACCGACTGATATACATTTATAGAAACCACTCAAATGTGATTTAGAATACACTGTCAGACAGACATCCATACAAGTTTTTTCTAGGACTGAACGAAACCGAAGGCACTCTCCTACTACCACTAGTAGCGAGTAGTCCTTGCAATCCAAAAATTTCCACAACGAGGAGAACAATGTTATAAATATCTCTATAATGGGAGCAACCCAGAGAATGTCAACAAGAAGTTCTCACGCTATGAAGATCCTCTATCATCATAAATCATCATCAATAATCTGCACTTCCGAACGCATACATTGGTCCAGAGTGGTTTTCGAATAAATCCGATCCCGGTCTCTCCATACTAATACGAAAAGTGGCTCTTAATCTCATACAGAAACCAAGTCTCGTAGACTTACCATGGTTCCAACTTTCAACTTGCTATCCTTCGGCTAAGAAGGAAGCTCGGTAGATTGGAGTAATAAACTCACTCCGCACTACACGAATCAACATTCTCAACACAACCGATTATCAAGCCTACACGGTTGGCCACATCCTAAGTGCACGACTAATCATTTTCCACATCAAGTCAAGGAACCGAAACTTTGCCAATAGGCATAATCTAGTACTAAAGCAATTATTATGCCCTTTTTATAATTCCTTATAAATCAAATCACTTCCCAAATATGTATACTCCAGAATATCTTTAAAAAGATACATACTCAAAACTAATTCAACTATTCAATAACTGGAAAACATTTCCATATACTAGATATATATTCAAAACTTCTCAAATATTCGATAATTGGAAAATATTTCCATATACTTATCTTAACAGAATAAGCATATTCACAAATCATTTCATTTTCAACGCTTAGAAATTAACATCATATACTTAAATCAAAAATAAGTATATACACAACCCATTTTAGGAAAGCTACAACATCTTCAAAACAATTTTAACTTCATTTTTGAAAATATCATTTCAAAACTATCTCCTTAAATATTATTCATTTCAAATCATGAATATACTTACTATATAAAAACCATACTTACTTATCAAAATAAATCGTTTACATTTACAAACAATGTTTATAACTTCCAATTCTCCAAAGTCCATGTATAAAACCATTTCTAAATATCAATTTGCAAATCGCATATTTTTACAACTTGTTCGGTTATAAATCCATTTATTTAAATATTTACAAAACTTCTTTTATATAAAATTCTTTTGTTTACAAAGTTTCATTTATAAACCTATTCTTTTAAAATCTCATTATTTACCAAAATCCATTTATAAAACCATTTATAAATTTATTGATGTTAAATCCAATTATAAAACCATCCTTAAAATATCAATAGAAAATCCGATTTATAACTAACTTATAAAACCATTTCTATACACATCCCTTTTATAAATCCATTATATAAAACGGTTTACACAAATATTGATTTCAAATCCATTTCTAATACTTATAAAATTCCATTTAGAAATCCCTTACTTATTCACAAAACGTTACTTATGAATCTTATATACAAAAACTATTCCAAAACTTGATTTGAAAACATTCGTAAAACGGAATATTTAAAATAACAAAACCCCATACTTCCACTTTAATTTTAAATAAACTATTTTTCATACTTCAAAAATAATTATAAACAAAAATACTTCGAAATCACTTGAAATCACTTTTAAACAAAATCACTTTTAAAACATTTCAAAAATACCGAAAACATGGCCCAATGCTACTTAAGCACTAAACAAGGGGATAAACATCCAATTCACAAACATGGGATCCAAACATATCATATATCACATATATATGAAAAATAATCAACAATAATGAGGAATCCAGTTGGATCCCTCTAATATGTTTCCCTGCATCACAAATCACATGTTACGACATATAATAAATATGTGTAAATAAGTAACCAACAATGGTGAGGAATCCCTTTGGATCCCTCTAACCTGTAACCTGCAACAAATACAACATATGAGAAAAAAATGTACAATGTCTGCTTCGAGGCAGACACACGTACAAAGGGTCATCCGCTTATACATAGAAATGTATAGGGTCTCATCCACTAAAATATATGGAAATATATCGAACAAACCAATATATATATATATATATATATATATATATATATATATATATATATATATATAATATACATCCTTGTTAAGCACTAAACAAGGGGATAAACATCCAATTCACAAACATGGCATCCAAGCATATCATATATCACATATATATGAAAAATAATCAACAATAATGAGGAATCCAGTTGGATCCCTCCAATCTATTTCCCTGCATCATAAATCACATGTTAAGACATATAATAAATATGCATAAATAAATAACCAACAATGGTGAGGAATCATGTTGGATCCCTCCAACCTATAACCTGCAACAAATACAGCATATGAGAAAAAAATGTACAATGTCTGCTTCGAGGCAGACACACGTACAAAGGGTCATCTGCTTATACATAGAAACGTATAGGGTCTCATCCGCTAAAATATACGGAAATATATCCAAAAAACCAATATATATATATATCATATACATCCAAACAGTCGTCAAAATAGCATAATAAAAATATTCCCACTTATATAAAATATAAGCGGGCCAGAGAGTGTGAGTTTTACTCACTTTGGTCGTAGTCGTTGTTGCAGTGTTTTATTTCGATAAAAAATGAACAAGCATTCGAATTTAACCAAAATTCTTGGGAGCTCCAAACTAGTCCAATCCAACTCCATCACGTAGTATTCGCGAATATGAACCAAACACAATTAGTTTCGTGCGAAACAGACCTCGTACGAAAGAGTTATAACATTTATAAGTTTAACGTGTTATCCCGCCTTTTGGCAAGGCCGTGACACTAAGAACTTGACTAGAAACCAGTGACAGTTCGTCTCGGAGATCGGGTACACATAGGCTCACTATGGATATCGATGAATTTTATCCAGGTCCGGATAAAGCTACGATAGATAAGATATGTCGAGCAAAGCCGTGAAAGCCAACATTCCGAATTTCAAGTTAATCCGAGTTCGTATGCTCAGGATATCACCAACAAAAAATGGAGTAGACAGTCCTAAGTTCGAATCCATAGGCGAAGCGTATGTTCGAATCCATCAGGTGGCCGAGCTTCGTATCCATCGGCCAAATCCTTTGTTCGAATCCATCGGCCAAGCTCTAGTTCGAATCCATGGGACAACCTTTGTTCGACTCCATCGAACTTCCTCTACTTCGAATCCATTGAACTTCCTCTACTTCGAATCCATCAAAGGGAAGGCCTTCAGATCCATGTAGTTGAAGAACTTCGACTCCATCCCACGGCTATCTTCGAATCCATTCAGCTGAGAAGCCTTCGTATCGATCAACTATGGCCTACCTTGATCGATACGAAGGAAACATCCATTCAATCGATTCGAAGGAGCATACTTTTGAATCCGTTACCTCGAATCCACCAAGTCAAAGCGGCTAAAACCATGGATTCGACCCAGTAAACTCGGAGAAAAAGACGAATCAACCCGAGAAGCACGCGCGCCACATCACCACGCACATGCATCGAGCATCAATTCGACCCTATCGATTCGAAGGGGATCGATTCGAACCAGGCTGGTACACCGGAAATGCAACCTTGAATCGATCATAACTCGAGATCTACAGTTCCAAATGCTATGAAATTTTCACAGAAGCTTGCACACATGTTGAAGAATGTCCACACCAAATTTCAGCTCGATTGGATGATTTCTTGATCGATTCGAATGGACTTCGAATCGATCCCAAAGTGGGCCCGGATTTCCTGAGAGCGGGCATGTGGGCCCCCTCACGCGCCAGAACTGGTCTCCCTTCAATTTAGGCGAAATATCAGCCTCCTACACCTATAAATAGAGCCCCTGGTCATTCAGAAAAGGGGTCGGATAATTCTAAGAGCTAAAAAGCGCCCAGACTCTGCCAGATTTACTCAAAATCACCACGGTTGCCTTAGATTCAGACTTAGCCCATAAAGTCAGTTGTATTACATTATAAGAAATTGTAATCTTCAAGTATCGAGTAATAAAATCATTAAACTTCATAGTGGACGTAGGCAAAACGTCGAACCACTCTAAATCACTTGTCTTTGCACTTTACATTTCTGTTATTTGGAGTTTTTGTTAGATAATCCTCAGTTTTAATTTTCTTTCTTCACGTTTATCTCTTCAAAAATCTTCCGAAGAGTGTTGTGCCCATATTTGGTACAAACACTTTGGTGCTTCCACTGAGAAAAAACTAGCTTTTTCTCCTGCTCCTTGGATCTATCATCGATACCGGATTGCATAAATCCAAGAGGAAGATCCATATCTCTACTCCAGAATCCTTCCACTCTATTTAGATTTGCATAAAATCTAGGAAAGGAATTCACTACTCAAGATGGTTAGTACAAGAATACCTCTACGGCTGCTGATCAAGAAGGTCGGGATAGACAGAATCCTACACAGCAGCTACAATCCAATCAAGACAACACTACTCACTCAGATCCGTCTGGGCCAGTCACCAGACAAGAGTTCCATGTGTTGCTCCAGGAATTGACTCAAAGTCGGCAACAGTTGGCCGAACAGTTGCGTACTAATATTGAATTAGCCAATCAACTAAACCGCCGAAGGCGTAGGAGGACTAGGAGAGATGATGCTTCCCACTCATCCACTGAAAGTTCCGCTTCATCTGACTATCACGACAGATCCACACGTCCCCGATTGGACGCAACCCACACACAAGCTACCGGATATCAACCTGCCTTGACTGTAGGACGATTAAGGGTTGGACTGTCAACTAGCTTCCAGACCGGGCCCTCGTCACAAGGAGGTGTTGTTCCACAATATACCGTGGACAATCGCACTGCCACCGCCGCGGTAGAAACAATGGTTGACACCCGAAATTTGTCAGATCCGAATAATCAACAACGCGGACGTACTCCTGAACCATACGTCCCAGAAGATGTCGAGCCAAGGAGGCGAGACATAGGCCGTCGACAGCGTCCGGTCCAAACTCGCGCTGTGGAACCCGACCACACCTTAGCTCAACATGCACAGAATATGGCTATGCCCGATATTTCAACCATGATACGTCAGATGATCCGCGAGAACCAAGGCCTTACCAATGACGATTGGGGAATTTCTCGTAGTCATACTCCTTTCACAGACGAGATATTATACGCTGATCCTCCTCGACGATTCAGAATGCCAACTCTCCCTATGTACGAAGGAAATACTGATCCCAATCAACACATTTTGAAATATGAGTGGTCAATGAGCGCCGCAAGGGCTGATGATGCAGTGAAATGCCGAAGTTTTCCCATCTCTTCGGGAGAGATCGCAACAATGTGTATCTGCAAACTTGCAACACTGTGTAATATAATAAACCTGCTCCGAAGCAATCATCGGAGAGGCAGATTCAAATAGGGAAGTTTTGTAGATTTCACGAGAGTTATGGCCACGATACCAATGAGTGTCGACATTTGCAGGACCTCATCGAAATGTTGATCAGGGAGAGAAAGTTAGACCAGTTTGTGCGGGCGCCACAGTCTGGTGGTGCAGGCCCTTCAAATCAGAATCGTGCACAAAATCAGGAAAGATAGGAGGAACCCGCTCATACGGGCGAAGGGCTAGTTATCAACACGATAAGTGGTGGTCGCCACCCAACCGACAGAAGCTGGGAGGAAATGGAGTCGTATGCTAGCTCGATCAGGCATGCGGACTTCGAATGTTGCAGTAATTGTGAGGATGGAACTCCGGCTAAACAACAAAAGATAATGTCTGATGATATCGTATTCAGGAGCCGAGACGTTGATAAAGTCGAAGCCCCTACAATCGACCCACTAGTCATATCTGCCCAGGTAGGTCCTGCTTGGATGAAGAGGATCCTAGTTGACAGTGGGAGCTCTGTGAATATCTTGCTTAAATGGGCTTACGATTTAATGAAGATGGAAGCAAAGGATTTAAAACCCTGCCAATCCTGAATCCACGGTTTCAACGGGAGTGCTACGATACCCATTGGAGTAACAGAACTACCGGTGGAATTGGGAGTGGGAGAACGCCGAAGAGTCCGGATGTTGCAGTTTGTCATCATAGATATTGATTCACCATACAATGCGTTTTTGGGCCGACCGGCCCTTGCTGAGTTCAGGGCAGCCATTGCCCCATGGTGTCTAACTCTAAAGTTCCCTACTGATCATGGAATTGGAGTCATTCAAGGAGACCAGGCAGCAGGAAGAGCCTGTTATGTTGCTGAACTGTGCGGGGCGCAGAGAAAAGAGAAAGGAAAGGGCGTAGAGGAATCTCTCTGCGTCCGTTTTGCTGATGATTGACAATTAGTGCCTGGGCCCCGGCCCGGGCACCACGACCAATTCCTTAAAGATCTTGACCCTAGAGACAACGAAGATAAAGACGAATCTAAAGAGAATCAAGCTTCCCCAGCCGAACTGACAGTAGACGTCCCAGTCAGTGAAGATGACGATTCAAAAGTACTAAAAGTTGGATCTCAACTGGGAAAACAGACACAACAGGAATTGGTTGAATTTCTCCGAGCGAATCTCGACGTTTTCGCCTGGACACACTCTGACATGTGCGGAATTTCACCAGACATCGCGAGTCACTCCCTGAATATTGATCCGCGACATGTTCCGGTCAAGCAGAAAAGGCGTGGTATGGATCCAGAGAGATCTGCTGCCCTTAAAGAAGAAGTTGATAAGTTGCAATCGAATGGATTCATCCGAGATGCTTTGTATCCGGAATGGGTGTCAAATCTTGTACTGGTTCGAAAACCGAATGGAAAATGGAGAACTTGCATCGACTATTCTGACTTAAACAAGGCTTGTCCCAAGGATAGTTTTCCACTTCCTCGAATCGACCAGCTCGTAGATTCAACGGCTGGGCATGAGTTATTATCTTTCATGGATGCTTATTCTGGCTACAATCAAATACCTATGCATTTACCTGATCAAGAACATACCAGTTTCGTGACTGATCTGGGACTCTATTGCTACAGAGTCATGCCTTTTGGTCTAAAAAATGCCGGAGCAACATACCAACGCTTGGTCAACTGGATGTTCGCCGACCAGATCGGGAAGACCATGGAGGTTTATGTGGATGACATGCTAGTAAAGTCCCGATTTTCCACAGATCACGTCAGAGATTTAGATGCGATGTTCCGCATTCTTCGAAAATATGGAATGAAGCTCAACCCATTAAAGTGTCATTTCGGTGTCGCCTCCGGAAAGTTCCTCGGGTTTATCGTTAATGCTCGAGGGATAGAAGCAAACCCCGAAAAGATCTGGGCAATAAGGAACCTACAAACTCCAAGAACCATAAAACAAGTCCAGAGTCTCAACGGGAAGGTAGCAGCACTAAGTAGGTTCATTTCAAAATCCACTGATAAATGCATTCCTTTCTTTGATCTAATCCGGAAAGGAAAGCGAAACTTTGAATGGACCCTGGAATGTGAAGACGCATTCCGATCGCTAGTTCAACATCTTTCCACACCACCGATCCTGTCAAAGCCGGTTGACCATGAACAATTATACCTTTATCTGGCAGTATCAGAGCATGCAATCAGCGCCGCTTTGGTTTGGGAAGAAGACCGAGTGCAGAAACCGGTCTACTATGTTAGTAAACGGCTAACAATAGCCGAGAGGAATTACCCCAGATTAGATAAACTGGCTTACTGCCTGGTCATTGCCTCGAGAAAGCTTCGCCCTTATTTCCAAGCTCATCCTCTTACGGTGTATACCGATCAGCCATTACGACAGGTCCTCACGTGGCCTGAGACGTCTAGTAGGTTGCTCAAGTGGAACATTGAACTAAGTCAATTCGACATCACCTATGCTCCGCGGCGAGCCATTCAAGGACAAGTCCTAGCCGATTTCATAGCCGAATTTACTGTCCCAAAGGACTTACCCGAAACCAGTGAATCCTCCGAATACATCTGGAAGCTGTATACTGACGGTGCGTCAAACGACCGATGTTCGGGCGCTGGTGTTGTGCTTGGAACTCCCGAAGGCCGATCTATATGTTATGCTTTGAAGTTTGGTTTTCGTGTAACCAATAATGAAGCTGAATATGAAGCCCTCTTAGCTGGACTAAGACTTGCCAGAGATTTGAGAATCATCGCCGTGGAAATTTATTGTGATTCACAATTAGTCGTGTGTCAAGTACGGGGAGAGTATCAAGCGAGAGATCGAAGGCTGGCTGCTTACTTAGCTCGGGTTCAGGAAGTACTGAATCAGTTTGATTATTATGCTATTTATTATATACCTCGAGAACGCAATCAAAAAGCCGATTCATTGGCAAAGTTAGCCAGCACAGGTGAAGCACAGCAAGTGGGACTTGTCCCCGTTGAAACGTTATCCTTCCCAAGCATCGATCAAATAGAGACGAGTTTTGTGTTTGAAACCGCTCCCAATAGAGAATCGTGAATGACTCCATATCGAAACTACATCGAGAATGGGACATTGCCTGAGCACAGAAATGAGAAGAGACAAATTCTACGAAAAGCTTCACGGTTCGTCATTCAAAACAGAGTTATGTATAGAAGGGGTTATTCTGTTCCTCTCCTACGGTGTATCACGCACGATGAAATTAAACGAGTGTTACATGACGTGCACGAAGGAGAGTGTGGCGATCACACCGGTGGGCAAGCTCTCGCCAAGAAAATACTCCGATATGGATACTACTGGCCGACAGTAAACCGAGATGCAGCAAACTATGCCAGAAAGTGTGATAGATGCCAGAAACACGCCCGAATTCCGAGAGCCCCACCTACCGAGATAACTCAAATGGTCAGTCCCTGGCCATTCGCGATGTGGGGCATCGATATCATCGGCGCTCTACCTCTGGCAAAAGGTGGTGCAAAGTACACCATCGTCACCGTCGACTACTTTACAAAATGGGCTGAAGCCGAAGCTCTCGCAACGATTACGACAAAGAAAGTAATAAATTTCGTAGTTCGCAGTATCATCTGTCGATTTGGACTCCCACATACCATCATCACCGATAATGGAGCCCAATTCGAAAGTGTAGAGTTTAAGAATTTCTGTCAACGGTTTCATATTCATAAAAAATTCTCGGCAGCTGCACATCCTCAGGCAAACGGTCAGGTTGAAGCTGTCAATAAAGTTATAAAATCCATTTTGAAAAAGCGATTGGAAAAGGCCAGGGGCAAATGGGTTGATGAACTCCCTATGGCATTATGGGCTTATCGAACGACTCACAAGACCGCAACCGGACACACCCTGTTTTCCTTATGTTATGGCTCAGAAGCCGTTATTCCAGTCGAGACAGAAGTTTTTTCCCATCGCGTGACTTATTATGATCCGAAAACAAACACTATATTGCTTGCTGAATCTTTGGATCTACTAGATGAGAAGCGGGAAGAGGCCGATTTGAGAGCGGCCGCACATCGGGGTCGAGTCGCCCGACTGTACAATGCCAAAGTTCGACCTCGAACTTTTGAACTCGGCGATCTCGTTCTCAAGAGAATCTATCCGGTTCCTTCACACATGAAACCAAATTGGGAAGGACCATATGCGATTACACAAAGACTCAGAGATGGCACATTCAAACTATCGACCGTTGACGGTCTTGATTTGCCAAGAGCCTGGAACAGCGAGAGTCTCCGTCGCTATTACACATAACAGGCTCTATTTATTTCATTATATTTTTTCCATTTAGCAATTTGCTTTTGTATTTCGAAATTAGAATTTGTAATAAGGCAACTGACTTTGCCATATTTTCTTATTTCAGCAATAAAATGCCATCTCTTCGAGCCAGAGCTATGATTCATTAAATGCAATGTACAACATCACGATGCACGAAGAGCTAAATTCCATCACGCAATGGGATTTATTCAAGAAAGGAGTGGCTGTGATACGACCGGCCACTCGCTAAGTGAAACCCGAGCTCGGGGGCAAGCCATCACATCAAGGCTAGAAATGGGTTGATACACGACAATCCCTCACTCAACTCCGTACTCCCAGAGTGCGAGACGGAGTATAAACATTACTTAACTCCGTACTCCCAGAGTGTGAGATGGAGTATAAACATTCCTTAACTCCGTACTCCCAGAGTGCGAGACGGAGTATAAACATTCCTCAACTCCGTACTCCCAGAGTGCGAGACAGAGTATAAACATTCCTCAACTCCGTACTCCTAGAGTGCGAGACAGAGTATAAACATTCCTCAACTCCGTACTCCCAGAGTGCGAGACGGAGTATAAACATTCCTTAACTCCGTACTCCCAAAGTGCGAGACGGAGTATAAACATTCCTTGACTCCGTACTCCCAGAGTGCGAGACGGAGTATAAACATTCCTTGACTCCGTACTCCCAGAGTGCGAGATGGAGTATAAACATTCCTTAACTCCGTACACCCAGAGTGCAAGACGGAGTATAAACATTCATTAACTCCTTACTCCCAGAGTGCGAGACGGAGTATGAACATTCCTTAACTCCGTACTCCCAGAGTGCGAGACGGAGTATGAACATTCCTTAACTCCGTACTCCCAGAGTGCGAGACGGAGTATGAACATTCCTTAACTCCGTACTCCCAGAGTGCGAGACAGAGTATGAACATTCCTTAACTCCGTACTACCAGAGTGCAAGACGGAGTATAAACATTCCTTAACTCCGTACTCCCAGAGTGCGAGACGGAGTATGAACATTCCTTAACTCCGTACTCCCAAAGTGCGAGACGGAGTATGAACATTCCTTAACTCCGTACTCCCAGAGTGCGAGACGGAGTATAAACATTCCTTAACTCCGTACTCCCAAAGTGCGAGATGGAGTATAAGCATTCCTTAACTCCGTACTCCCAGAGTGAGAGACGGAGTATAAACATTAATCAACTCCGTACTCCCAGAGTGCGAGGCGGAGTATAAACATACATCAACTCCATACTCATCCCCAAGACTGGGGGCAGAACCAAAGAAAAGCACGCTAGTTGAACATTTGTCTAAGAGAAGATTGCAACGAAACGAATGAAAGACGACTGTCAAGCAATTGACTGAACGGGTATATTCAGCATGAAAGACTGCAGTTTTTCAAAGCACGTCATGTTTACACAAGACGTACTTTGGCGGGCAAATGTTATCCCGCCTTTTGGCAAGGCCGTGACACCAAGAACTTGACTAGAAACCTGTGACAGTTCGTCTTGGAGATCGGGTACACACAGGCTCACTATGGATATCGATGAATTTTATCCAGGTCCGGATAAAGCTACGATTGATAAGATATGTCGAGCAAAGCCGTGAAATCCAACATTCCGAATTTCAAGTCAATCCGAGTTTGTATGCTCAGGATATCACCAACGAAAAATGGAGTAGACAGTCCTAAGTTCGAATCCATAGGCAAAGCATATGTTCGAATCCATCAGGTGGTCGAGCTTCGTATCCATCGGCCAAATCCTTTGTTCGAATCCATCAGCCAAGCTCTAGTTCGAATCCATGGGACAGCCTTTGTTCGACTCCATCGAACTTCCTCTGCTTCGAATCCATTGAACTTCCTCTACTTCGAATCCATCAAAGGGAAGGCCTTAGGATCCATGTAATTGAAGAACTTCGACTCCATCCCACGACTATCTTCGAATCCATTCAGCTGAGAAGCCTTTGTATCGATCAACTATGGCCTACCTTGATCGATACGAAGGAAACATCCATTCGATCGATTCGAAGGAGCATACTTTCGAATCTGTTACCTCGAATCCACCAAGTCAAAGCGGCTAAAACCATGGATTCGACCCAGTAAACTCGGAGAAAAAGATGAATCAACCCGAGAAGCACACGCGCCACATCACCACGCACATGCACCGAGCATCGATTCGACCCTATCGATTCGAAGGGGATCGATTCGAACCAGGCTGGTACACCGGAAATGCAACCTTGAATCGATCATAACTCGAGATCTACAGTTCCAAATGCTATGAAATTTTCACAGAAGCTTGCACACATGTTGAAGAATGTCCACACTAAATTTCAGCTCGATTGGATGATTTCTTGATCGATTCGAATGACCTTCGAATCGATCCCAAAGTGGGCCCGAATTTCCTGAGAGCGGGCATGTGGGCCCCCTCACGCGCCAGAACTGGTCTCCCTTCAATTTAGGCGAAATATCAGCCTCCTACACCTATAAATAGAGCCCCTGGTCATTCAGAAAAGGGGTCAGATAATTCTAAGAGCTAAAAAGCGCCTAGACTCTTCCAGATTTACTCAAAATCACCACGGTTGCCTTAGATTCAGACTTAGCCCTTAAAGTCAGTTGTATTACATTATAAGAAATTGTAATCTTCAAGTATCGAGCAATAAAATCATCAAACTTCATAGTGGACGTAGGAAAAACGCCGAACCACTCTAAATCGCTTGTCTTTGCACTTTACATTTCTGTTATTTGGAGTTTTTGTTAGATAATCCTCAGTTTTAATTTTCTTTCTTCACGTTTATCTCTTCAAAAACTTCCGAAGAGTGTTGTGCCCATTTTTGGTACAAACATAACGATTTATAATTTATAATTTTTTATTTATTTATTTAACCTTTAGATCTGGACCGTCCATTTCGAAACAGAGAAATCTAGGCTGTGAATTTTCTTTCTCCCCTTCGTTCATACAGATCGTCGAAACCTATCAACGTCGCTCCCTTTCTTTGATCGCCTGAGCCTCCACGTTCACCTAGAGATTGATCATCCACACGAAAGCCCTAGCTTTGCCCCACCATCGACAGAAAACCGGTCGCCTGTAGTTCATCCATCGTCGAGAATTTTAAGGTTGAATGACACGACTTTGATTGACAATTCTGGTCGCCTCGTCACGATCCAAGCGATCATCGCCGTTGAAGTTGCTCGTTTCGTTGTGCTCTACAACATTCATGTTAGGAGTTTTTGGCATAGGTGCGTGGATCATCAGAAAATCGAGGAGGAAGTTTGGTGAATTTCGGCCGTGCAAGTATAAGTGGTGGCTGGCCCTAATTTAGAGGCTATGGTTTGCAAGTTAGGGTCCTTATATACACAAGTTTTCGACACTATTCACCCCCAAAATTTCCGAACTCCAAACGAAGAGTGCCGCCTGGCGTTCCTAATGTTTTAACCTTATTCCTAACACAATGGTATATACATCGAAGGTCTATTTCATCATATACAGAAGATAGCTTGCCGAAATCGAATTATTTTAATTAAATTCCCTTTAATTAATTTCTATGCATTTCGAACTCGCACGATCAAACAGTAAGTCCAATCAACACGAAATTCGACAGCATACTATAAGTCACTATTATGGATCCAATAAAACTGGTTTCGTCGAAATTCGAGACAATGTCAAAAATGACTATTTTTACCCGTTAATTAAATAAAGTAAATTCCAATTTCTATTTATTCACTTTCAAATCAAATTTAAAAGTTTACTAACTCCATTCTAATTCAAATAGATTTTAAAACAACTTTGTAAATCATTTTCATTCATATTAAATTCAAAATTCAATTATTTAACAATTTCAAATATTAAATTAAACAATTTAATTATCAGATAAATCATTATATTTGAAATATAAGTTATTCAACTCATAAAATTAACTTTTGAATATTTAAAATCAATTAAATATTTCAAATTCGGATGACTGAAAAATTTGGTCATTACAATTAGACACTCGTTGCTTTGTTATACAATCAATACTGCATGTTAATACTATTTATTATTGATTTATCTATGATATTCCATATTTTGTATATTTTTCATACTTTGTGTTAACTACAAAGGGGGAGAAATAATGATCATATAGATAGGGGGAGTACGTAGTTATAATTTAAAGGGAAGCATTATATTAGAGGGACCATATAATATACACGGTAAGCTACACATTTCTCTATATATGCATACGTTATTATCTCTTTTTGTTGGTGATAAAGGGGAGAAAAACTAGTAGATCTCATGTTCTTGTATTGGTAATATGTATAGATTAAAACATAGCATATGTTTAAGGGGAGCCATTTATGTTTTTACAAGTTGTGTAGTTGGCATCGTCGAAAAAGGAAGAGAATGTAAAAACCATAAATATGGTGCTTTGATGATAACAACCAAATAGCAATGCTACTAATGCTTTTATCAAGAAATTACAGGATTTAGTAGCTATGATGGAGATAATATATAAAGACAAGAGTAAAATGACAAAAATGACGAAAACAAGACAAAGATGATAAACAAAGTTACATTGGTCATAGTATTTTGTGTCTTGTAGTATATGATTGTTAAAATCTCTTCAAAGTGATATACACACACACAAACCATCGAAGTTGTATTTCCATTTCAAAAATACACAGAATGAGTCGACTAAAACGTCTCAACAAGTTGACTAATACAATATCAGTTGACTAGTCAAACTTGTTTAGTCGACTGATATACTTATGCATTTTATTTTTATAAGACAACATAACCAAGCGATAAAAACCATAGAAACAGTCAACTAATGACTCAACTAATCGACTAAAATTCCACGGTTTCAGTTGATTAAAATGGGGAAAAGATGAACTGTTTCTTTCTCTTTGAAAACTCACTTTTTTAACTATAACTAGTCGACTAGTTACTTATAATTGTCATATTTTTATCAAATTTTTGAAGAGTCTTCTTCCTCAAGCCAAAGGACATTTCCTTCATGAAGAGTTTCACTTATCTCTTACAGTAGCTACTTCTCATGAATGCATACAACTCATTTATTATATATAGCACTTTGATTTAAGAAACAACATAGAATTTTCATTGCTTTTCCCTAAAAATAACTTGAAATCTGTTCTTGCATTCAAAGACTTTCATTTACATCATTAATCACTTGAACATTTAATAAATATTTTTTAAGTTATTTTTTACTTCCTTTCTTCCACACATACACGATATACCACTTATAAAGAAGAAAATAGGATGGGTGTACCATATCGACTCATCTGTGTTTTTTAAAGCACACAAAGTCAATTTTTTACTACTTTTATAGTTGAAGACCTGTTGGAAATCTTTAGACACAAATTCCTATTCGGCAACTCGAGTGGTTTTGTAAGATACATGTTCCTTCGGGTTAAGTGAGGGTTATTTTTTAAATCTAGAAGGAGTCTAGAACTGGATGTATGATTGGAGATCCAAACCAGTATAAATCGACTATGTGATTTAAATTTTCCACTGCTATTATATTTTTTCATTTTTGTTGTAATTATTACGCTTCAACATAATATTCTATTACTATTGGCCATTAACCATCCTATGCATAGCGACTAACAAGGAAATGTTGATCACACGGTATACACTACAACCAAGTGGCAAAGTGAGTTACAAGAAATGTAACGACCCGCAAATTTATCAATTTGATAAATTATTTATTTTTAAATATTCAAATATAAGCTTTTTAAGACATAGATTATGATGTTTTGAACAATAATGATGTAATCTTATTTTGAATAAATATTTACAAAAATATACACTTTGGAAAATATCGATAAAATGACCAAAAATCATTTTATCGATAAACAGCTCTTAGACCCTCCGACATCGTGCAAGGAGTTGGATACATACTCTCATTTATCTATATGAGTGAGAATATGTAATAAAATTATTTATTTTATTTTTGATAATAAGATGTTTTTATGACATCATTAACGATATAACTATTTTGGAATAATTTAATTTTTAATTTAAATGGAGTTTAAATGATTTAATAATTATTTTAAATATCAAATGAAGCCCTTTTAATTATTATATAATGATAGAAATATTATTTTCAAACTTTGTTTACAAATTTATGTATATTGACTAAGAATTTAAAATATGACCGAAAATCGAAATCATAATTCGTAACGGTTCAGCGTAGAGAAGTGTGCAACGTTGTGGATCGTTTGTGACATACATATGCACATATACTTGTACATATACATGAACACATGCACATTCACATGCACATGTATGTATATATATATATATGCACACACTAAAAAATTAATAATAAAGGATAAAAGAAAATATCATGATATTATTTATATATATCATGATATTTCTTTAAACCAAAGTCAACCTCTTGCACACAAGTACAAGCACATGGAGTAGCCACATTGGGGGGAGGGTACTTTGATAGAAATGGTGACGAAGGAGGAGGGTGCGGTGGTGATGAAATGATGATGTGTTTGCACTTAAATATCATGATATTTTATCACTTCCATTTGCCTATAAATACCTAGCATCCATCTTCACTTCCATTCACATTTTCCTCTTCATTTTCCTAAGCTTTCTTCACCTTCTTCTCTCCACTTTAATGGCCTCTTACCTAAAGAAAATAATGGAAAAATTTATTGCAAACATAAACTAAAATTTATATAGTACATATACATTATCAAACACCTCAAAACCAAAGCCAAACTCCTCCTTTCCTCCTTGCAAACCCACGACCACATGCCCCACCATCCACAGCCTAGCCTTCCACACCTTTGCAAGCCAAGGCTGTGCCCTCTAGGAAGCAGTAGTGCAAGCTTCGTGAGCTTCAATTTCGAGATAGCGACGCTATAGTCGTTTTAATGTTAGAACGATCGAATTCAAGTGGGAAAACTCAATTTATATTATGATATGGATGATGATATGATATGTTTGAAATGATTGATTGTTATGTTTTTATCATCTTGTTTTGGTTGTGAAAAATATGGTTGTTTGGATGTGTAAACAGTTCACGTTTAATACACGTCGAAATTACACAACGGAAATCACTTTCCGAAATGAATTATAAAAGTGTTATGAGAAGATTAAAACTCTTTAAATTGGTTTATAAATGGTTTATAATCACTAAAACTCAGTTTGGTGAAACTTTTGAAAAAAAATTGAAATTTGTGTCAAAATAGGCGCGTCGCGTAACGGCAGTTCGCGAGTTCGCGAGTTCGCGCCATAATAGTTTAAATTCATTTATACGATGGAATCGGAGTCGGAATTCTTTGGAATAAGAATTTTCCGAGTTCTTATAATCATAATTTTAAAACAAAAGAAAAGGATAGAGATTTCATTTGGTAGATTTTGAAATATGAGAAAAACAAGTTTTCAAGATAGTCGTGGTTTAGCAGTTCGGAATCCAGAAAGGAAATTTCTTTGAAATGATATTTTGAAATCTTTAAAAATATGGAATAAATTATATAAATATATCGAAATGTTTTAAAAATGGTATGAGTTATAAAAATAGACTTTCAAATGATAGAAAAGTTGTTTTGATCAAATAAGCTTTGAAAACACTGTTTGCAGCACTTTTCGTAGCAGTTTTAATAACTTATACAAATTACAGTTTTAACTTAACTATTCTTTCCCAAATCTTTTATAAATGTTTTCATGGATGCCTTATAATTATTTTAATAAGATTTTAAATAAATGATTTAAAGAAAAGCCGTTATAAAAAAATGATTAAATCTTGGCTCTAAAAGTTGATTTGTAGACCCGATTCTTCTATTCGTGAGATCCGAATGTGGGGTGCTTAAACTAAGGAGATGTTCAGGAGAACCTATTGCCTGGCTCAACTGGACTTTCCCTGGGTGAGGATAGATAAGGTCGAAATGTCGGATATGAGACAAGTGTAAAAGATTTACTTTCCATAACTAATTCCTTAACTTGGGTTGTATAGAAATAATCTTCTTATACTTAGCGTTAAATTCCAAGGAGGGAACTCGTACTATTCATGTGAATTTACAAGGTAATCTCACCGTTATTCGACGAATAGTACTTGTTGAATATGGAAATTAATATTGAGTAAAATTAGTATAATTTCTATAAATCCTTTTTACTCAATAATGTTTTATCGACATGATTTATGAGAAATGATTTGGTGTTTTCCAAAGTTAAAGAGTGGTTTAATAATCTCATGTATACTGGAAAAGGAATGATATATCTCTAAAAGGCATTTTATTGATAATTAGTTCGGAGATACCAGGATCAGATTTGGATAATTCCTATCCGGAAACCACTTCGAACCAATGTACGTTCGAAAGTAAAAACATGATAAAGGCAATGATTTTAAAGACGAAAATCTGCATTATGAAAGGATACTTTCCACTAGCCCTTCAATTTCCATATTATATACAAATGGTGGCAGTAGTACTAAATTTTGAAAATCTTCGATGCAAGGACTTCTCGCTACTAATCCTAGGGGTGATTCCCAAAGTAGGATGTAGTAGGAGAGTGCTTACGGTTTGTCCTGTTCTTGGACAACTTGTATGGAAAAATGTCCAACATTTCACTTTTAAAAGACAAGTACATTGTTTTCTACAAACATACATCTGTTTGGTGGTGTAGGAGGTAACCTCTCTTACACTTAACACCCTTCTCCGAGACGTACGAGCTCAGAAATTGTACATTTGTGGAATCAATAGTGTGTGATGGAAATGATAATATGGCATTCTAAGAAGGAATTTGGATGATTCTATGCAAGGTACGTGACCTTAAGCCTCGCACCTGGGAAATGCAAATACAGGGTAGATGCGGTAGGGCTACATGGGTTGCACCCATTAGGATATGTCATCACCTTTCTCGATTACCCTCTATATGTCGGGTATGTTGTGTATGCTTTAGGATCCCGGTAAAGGTCAATAACGACCGGGGTGATGTCATATTCGGTACTATCTACGGTAAAGGTAGGCCATTCTGTGTTGGTGGAGGACCATTTGTTAGTGCCTCGGTGCATTTTTCTAAAGATGTACCGTCGGAAGGTAGTCGCTTAACTTGTCATTGTATGGAATCCAGTCTTCAATATGAACTTTTTTAAGTTTTTAGTTGTAAACCTATTATGGTGTCGAATTTAACAAATGTAACAATTCCAGCTATGATTAATATGTTATTTGAAAGGATTTTCAAAGAATGTCATTAAAGATAATATCACTGATTTTGCGTAGCAAATATTTTGGTTATCATAAGGTAAAAACCCGTCCCGTGTTTATGTGTGTCGTGGTCTTATGAGGTAACATTTGTTTTCCAATAATCGTATTTTTGAGTTTCTCACACCAGTCCCATGACTCACCCGAAGTTTGTTTTCTTTTCCCTCAAACTCTGGGTGCCCTAATTTTCTGAGCAACCAAGTGGTTAGGTTTCACTTGGAGCATTGTGATGGAGCTTGAAGTCTGGAGCTAAAGATGTTCTTGCAGATAGTTCTCTATTTCTATTTCCACTGCACTAGTTTACTGATTGTATTCAACATTTATAAGGACAAAGATTCATAACTGTCCAAGCTAATTTATAAGATAGACTCTAATAAATGTATTTAAAATTTCCACTGTAAAGATCATATATTTAAAATAGTATATGTTATTCCATTCATGTAAGATTCTATTCTGTCTTTATTTTCTTTTTACCCTTTACTATCCATCCTTCCGCAATTTGGTTCTGTGGTATGTGAATACCGATAATGTATTAGTGTCGATTTCTGAGGATCGAAAGGGCGGGTTATCATAAGAAATTTGTGGCGAGGCATCGTCATTGTTAACCCGCATTTTGGCAAGGGAACGTACAAGCGGATTTAACCCAATCGATCGTGCAGCTTTCGAAGCTGGATTGACACAGACTTGGTTCAGACAAATGGATGGATAGTCGATCATAGATAATAAACATGATCATGAGGACAAGATATAGCATAGTCGATGGACAAACAACACGACATACTTGGAGTATAGGTTTTGGAAAGAATGGGCTGCTTGGAGTTTGCTTCGAGTCACCTTCCTGTTTACTTCGGGTTTTCAGGAGGATTGCTTCAGGTTAGAGAAGGGCTTGCTTTGGGTCTTTGAGGGATTAACATATTTAAAAGGGCTCCACAATCACTTTGGGTCGCCTCAGCATTTGCTTCGAGTTACTGGAGGGTTTACTTCATGTCAAGGAAGCCGCTATTTAGGGCAGATTCATGGATCAATCAATATCCATCTACTTCGTACCCATCAACTTCGTGTTCATCCGGTTCTTATACATCACTCTACATCCATCCCCTTCGTATCCATCAAACAACGACCTCGATTTTAATCCATCTACTTAACTGCTGCCCACTTCGTATTGATCACAATTCCATCCATTTTATATTGATCAACCAGGCATCGATATGGAACCAACAACTAGCGATCGATACGAAGGAAGGACTTCGACATCGATACGAAGCAACACATATGAAGTATCGATACGAAGGCGGGGATATGGTATCGATACGAAGAGAAATACACAGGATCAATATAAAGAAGGCATAGTCAACCAAGGGAAGCGGTCTACTGGCATGGAAAGTTGATCTCCACGTAATTATCGCTCCACGTCATCGATACAGGATCGATCGATACAAAATCGATCGATACGCATGGATCGATATGCAGCCATCAGCCAACCTATAAATCGAATCTTGGATCGATCATAACTCAAAATCTACAAGTCCAAATGCCATGAAATTTCCATAGGAGCTTTCTTATTCGCTCAAGAATGTCTAAGATCGATCGCAGCTCCATCTGGCCTTTCTCTAATCAATATGAAGTACATAGGGATCGATCGAAGATCGATCCTAAACAAGCCCTGATCGATCTGGTGGACCCACCCACTTATGAGAAAGAGTATTCCGAGTTTAAAGGCAGATATTTCCAGATCTACACCCTATAAATAGAGCCCCTACGCCTACAGAAAAAGGGCTTTTGGCTCTTCTATGCCGTTACTTTGCTGAAACTCCATTGTAACTTGAGTGCTATTGATTGTACTGTTGTAAATCAATTGAGAATAAGCAATAAACAACAACTCTTCAAAGTGGACATAGGCTACAACGCCAAACCGCTATAAATCTCATCTTTTTACTGCTCTCTTTTTTAATTTTTGTTGTTCTTCATATTTATATCCTCTTTATATATTCTATCTGTGATCTATGACTGTGAGTTGGTGCTTTTATTTGCGATTGGGTGTTTGTGACCAATTTTGGTGCAAACATTTTGGTGCTTTCACTAAGAAAGCTAACGCTCAGGAATTAAGAAGCTTGGATTTTGAATTTGAAGGATTAGGAACTTGGATCTGGGAAGCCATGGCTAAGAAATCAACAAGGAGACAGAGAACAGAGAGTATACATCATGAAAGAAGTCAAGAGGCTTCCTCAGGAGCTAATCAGACCTCAATCTTCATCACCAGAGATGAGATGGAGATTATGATGGGTGCTATGCAGGAAGAGATGCTGGAAAGGCAGGAGGAAATGATGCAGAACCTACTCCGAAAGTTTGGACAAGCTAAAGTGCAAAATCAAGAGAACGTAGCTTCAGGGAATGCTGGAAATGTGGATCGCAAAGACGGAGCAGCAGGAGCAGAGGAAGTCCAGAACCAGAGTCGTGGGAACGGAATAACCAGGATACGGGATAGAGTAGGGCCATCGGGAACAGCCCCTAAACTAGGGGGCACACCCCCGGATCATGTTGGCTCAATTCTAGGCAGGATACCAGGCGCTGCTGTGCAATTTGGCGTCGATAGAGAAATGAATGCTCGTCCAGGAGGGTAGATTTCAGGAATCCCTCGAGAAGTCGGGGTGCAAGTCGGAGGCAATGAAAAAAGACTACCGCTTGGTGACAATGATAGATTGGAAGAAATGGTCAGATGGGCCACGAGAGGAGGATTGGTGAATAAAGATTTAGAGGATGTGAATAGGAGCCCCTTCGCTCCCACAATTATGCAGGCTAGGAATCCACCTGAATTCAAGCTACCAAAACTGGAGACATATGATGTAAGGATGGATCCCGCTGTTCATCTGACAAGATATATGAGGCACATGGAAGTACTGAGGGCATCAGAGGAGGTCATAGCATGGTGTTTCCCTTTGTATTTGACATATATAGCAGCATTGTGGTTCAGGCAATTGGAAAGCGGCTTTGTTGGAATGTGGAATGAATTGATTGAAAGGTTTATGAGGCAGTTTAGAGTTCACATCTCGAGACCCAACCATGTGATGAGTTTGACAACATTGAAATAAAGGACTAGAGAGTCTCTGAGGAATTTCTTAACACGATTTAATGCTGCATCAGCATTAGTGGATCGTTCAGATCCGTCCATGGTTTTGATGGCAGCTGTATCTAGCATAGTTGATGGCACGGAGTTCAAGAATTCATTGACAAGGGATCCACCAATGGATCTAGGAGAGTTTTACCATGAGGCAGAAAGGTTTCTGTGATAGGAGGATGCTAAGGCTGAAAGAGAGGAAGGCAAGGAAGTTGATGTTTATGCGGTTAAAGGCGGGGATCTGCCTGGGAAAGATTCAAACAAGGATAAAGGGAGGCGAAAACAGAGGATGGCTCTGATGAACTGAAGCGGCCATGAAAGAAACCAAGATTCACCTCTTATACAGAGTTGAGTGAGACTTTAGAACGAATATACCAAGACACTAGGGGGTAGGTTCCTTACCGAAGGCCAATTAGGAGGGAGCCAACCAATAATGAAAGGAAATCAGGCAAATATTGCCTATTCCATGATCTTGGCAAACATAGTACAAATGATTGCAAGCACTTGAGGGATGTAAATAAAGGACATATCCGGAATGACATTCTATTACAGTACGTGAAGAGGCGAACAATGACGGTGGAAAAAGGAGCGACCACCATCCGCATCAAATGAAGACGGCCCTGGATCAAGGCGTCAGCTTATCATCAACTGATTGGGATAATGAAGAATAACTAATAAACTCCACAATAAAACGGTTAAGTCGCTTACACATGTACGGGATCACGAACGGTCCTTAGGCATGCTCTGAGATGACTATAAACCGCAATAGTGGAGATGCTAGCACTTTGATGTTTCTGTTTTGCTTTTGTTTTCTCTTTTTTGCATCTGAACTTGATTTAGTTGGACATTTTTTATTGCAAGACTAATTTGAATGTAAATCTGATGTGTATAATTCCAAAATCTGACCTCAAACGGTCACAATTCGCCACGAATGGCATCCGACCTCGAATGGTCACATCTTGCTTCGAATGGCATCCGAACTCGAACGGTCACAATTCGCCTCGAACGGCATCCGACCTCGAACGGTTATAATTCGCCTTGAACAACATCCGACCTCGAATGGTCACATCTCGCCTTGAACGGCACCCGACCTCGAACGGTCACAATTCGCCTCGAACGACATCCGACCTCGAACGGTCATAATTCGCCTCGAACGACATCCGACCTCGAACGGTCGCATCTCGCCTCGAACGGCACCGGACCTCGAATGGTCTCATATCGCCTCAAACGGCATACGATCTCGAACAATTGCTATCCACAATCAAGTAAGATTATCGATCTCTTTACAGGTCATCAACAGGATACGAACATCAAGCTTATAGCGCTACAAAACACACCTTCCAATCGCAAGGCATGTTTTGGAGGGCAAAGAGTTAACCCGCCTTTTGGCAATGCAACATACAGGCGGATTTAACCCAATCGACTGTGCAGCTATCGAAGCTGGATTGACTCGGATTTGGTTCAGACAAATGGATGGACAATCGATCACGAATAATAAACATGATCATGAGGCCAGGATATATCATAGTCGATGGACAAATAACGCGACATACCAGTCGTTCTCTTTGCTTGTGGTCCTAATTATTTGACCAACAATTAAGCCAACAACAAGCAGGGGCTAGCGTGTAAACTTAAGCCAAACGTAAATGGCAATCCAACATAAACATTCATCCTTATCTGGTAGTACCTTCTAAAAAGTTAAAAACCTCCACTGTTTCCTTCTAGAAGCTGCTAATGTGGTATGTTTATTTTTGAAACAAATATCAATTCAAATCATACACTTACAACCAAATTAAACACGTATCATGCATTTGCGTGACTATATATATATATATTTAGATGCATGCCCATAGTTTCCACATAAAACCACAAGGAAACTTAAAAGTATATATAAAGTATACATCATCCATGGACGGTAGTCGATCTTACCATCTTCCACTTAGCCAAACCATTGAAGACTCCAAGTTTAAGCTACTAATGGAACTCGAAGCTGAAAACACAGTTCGTCTTTCATCGCTTGATGATTTCAAAAGAAATTATGCAAAAGAAATAGGAAGTGGGAAACCAAAAGAGAAGGCCAAGGTGTATTCAAAGTGTGAACAAATGGAAGGCAAGGTTATGGAGCCAAGGGTTGAGTTTCATAACGATCATTTGAAAGATAGGAAAGAAAAAGATAGATTATTTTGGGAAATGTGTTTAGCGTCTGGGTACTAGATTCTTATCAATGGTACTGGAAAAAAAAGTAGAAGGTTAGTAATATGCATGTGTAGTTGTCAAGTAAAACATATTTGTTGTTTCTTAAAAAGCAAGTAAATGATATTGAGTCTAGGTGGGGTAATTTTGCTGTACTCTATAATTTGTGGATAATAGAAATCTGGTTGTACTACTAAGCCCTTATTGTTTAAATCAATAGTGCCTTTTTGTGTGTGAATGTTTGGCTGCTTAATGCAGTTTACTTCCCCTTTTTGTTCGAAGTTACAAATGAAGTGCAAAAGGATCGTTAATAATTTAATAAATTATTTAGAACTAGATCGCTACATTTTATCCATTCATTAAATTATTCTGACTATAAATTTAAAATGAATGGATATGAATAGACTACCTTGGCTATTTATTTCTCATGCAATCTTTCCTCTAAATTACCTTTAACACGACTTTGGTAGATTACTTGCCAAAACGAATGAATAATATGGAATTTTTTATCATTGAAGCAGCAAATTTTCTACTCGTTCTTTTGGTTTTTTTTTTTAAAAAAAGCTTGTTACATTGTCCTTGGCAGTCATTGGCTTTCTTGCATCAGTCTATAGACACATGAAATCTTTTTTTTTTCTTTTTTCATATTCTCATATATCCAAATAAATCTCAATCGGTGATTAAATAATATGATTATTACGATGGGATCCACCGAATTATATCAAACAATACAATGATGATGCAAAAAAAAAAAAATCAAAATCTGATAGAGGGTGGGTAGTGGGTACATGTGAACATGCAGTTTGTACTCAGGAGTTAAGCTATGAGATAAATTAGTTTAAGTAGCAATTTTATGAATTATTATTTTACTAACCCTTAGCCAACTTGTGATTTGCTCTTGTACCAGCGGTCTTATTTTTATATATATTCTCAAATCTAGGGCTATCATTAAATTATTTATTGCTAATTGACTTTATAAGTAATGAATTGATCCAGAATCAATTTGTAATTCTTTTATTCTTCCATTGGCAAGGCTTGCCGACTAGGTATTAAACATTGATTGTTCAGTTAGTTTATAGCATCATAACTTGCTGCTATATAACAAAGAATTCTGAGAATCTTTTGATAACTTGCATTATGCCATATGAAATTTTTTGAAGTAGAGAAGATATAATAATTTTATTCAGTACACTTGCAAAAGACAACCTATCTATTCATGTCAATAATAATTGTTGTAATTAATTAGCCTTGAATAAAATAATTTACCTATGGAGTTGGCTTAAAAGTATAAAATAATGCACACACTTTTGTCTCAAACTTGATATCATTACATCTATTTTATTCATACAGTATTTCACATCATTTTCTTCACTGATTAGGCTAAATTTGAATTTTTACTGATATCATTAGCGATTTTAACTGCATCTTCAGAGATGCCATTAAGTCCCCTCCTCACGAGTCCAGCACAATAGAGTCCATTCTTTCCTTTCCAGTGATTGGGAAAGGCTTGCTTTGCCATGCCCATGTCATTTATGAGGAAATCATCGTCCTATAAGGCAAAAATGATTGCTTGGTTAAGTTACACATAACAATTTGCACAGGGAAGATCAAGCAAGTATTACTATAACTGATCTTGGGCAATATACCATAATAAAGATAAATTTATTGTGTTATATAACAAAACTATCGATATTTTTACATTCCCGTTGTGATCTAGCGGTACATTGATCGATGTTACAAATTCTTATTAGACTTTTTTTGTTATTATATCACTTTCTTTATCACTTTTTGCCTTCGAGTTTCAGCAATAACTTGCATCAATATAATCATGTTGTAAAGAAAGTAGCTTCAACTAGACTTCATTAATGATATTCACGCGGTTGTACTTGTCATTTTAATCATTCTCCAGTTTACTTCAGTTGAGTAACATTAAACACCTTGCACACAATGTCTGCTATGATTAACTAGTGTTATTAAAAGCGTACTTTAGTATCATTGATTTGAAAATGTACCTTAAGCCAGTTCTTAATGTTGCTTTTGTACCCGGTTGCCAAAACTATGGCATCAAAATGATGAACTTTTCCATCAGAAAAAGTTGCACTATTGCCTTTTATGCTTTCCAGAGAAGGTAAAACCTGCATTTTGATGAACTCATAAGCATTGACGTTATGGTACATTCTTCAAGTATGAATATAATATGATTCTAAGCTAGATCTGAGTTTGAGTGTGGGTTGAAGTTTGAATGATGCAGTTTGAGTTAAGTGGCAGTGGTTTGTAAGAAGTTGTTATGAATGGCAGTGATAGATGATGGAAGATGGTTTGATGTTGGAGTAATTTTGGAAGTGTGATGGTTGAAGTGGCGGGGAGGCTATCAGTTGCAAGCACATTGTTGGTACTGTGGTAGTAGATGGATGTTGATGCAAGGCAGTAGTGTATGTGCAATGCACTGATGTGCACAGTGTAGTGTTTGCACAGAGATGGGAGAAATGCACAGTGACAGTCACAGTCAAGTGAGGTAAGGCGGATGGTTGTAAGCAAATAGTAACAGTGAAAGTGTAATAAACAGTAAATGCAATGGCAATAGAAAATGTATGAAAAATGTATAATGAAAAATCTAAAATGTGAATGGCAATGGAAATTTTTTCTTTTTGAAATGAAATTGTGTATATATTTAAAAAAAAAATATAAACGCAAATGCAAATTTAAATAGAACAACAACAAACAAGCATAACAAATCAAATCGCACAACAAACATACACATAATATAATTTTTTTTAAAAATGCAATTCAACACACAAAACAAACACACTAAAAAAATCAAACGAAAATAATTCGAACAATGGAAAATAAAATAAAATCAATTTCCCGGCAACGGCGCCAAAAACTTGTTTAATGACGAATTTTCTATTGAATTAGAAAACCGTCGAAAAATTTCAAATTAAAATAACCGCAAGCACACGACGTACAAAAGTTAGTACGTGGCGAGTACGGATCGATCTGCAGGAAATTGCTAGATTTTAAAAATCTATTCAATCAAATTAACCAAGATTAGAGAGTGTGTCTAAACTAGAAAATGAGAAAACTAACAAACTAGCAAATTAAAAGTGATAAAAATATGAAAGTAGAAAAATAATTTAGAGATAAATCCACTCTCTATATCACATAGTTCAATAAATTATGAAATTATGATCTCTCTTTTTTAGTCATTTGTGAATTTAAATGATGTGTTTATCATAAGTATGGCTTATTTATGCTATTAATTAGCTCAACATAAGCCATCAAATTATAACACACCCCTTAAACCACTATTTAATTCTCATGAAAAATGACAGTGAAGTTGAAAATAAAATCTATTTTAAGCATGGCTTATTAACTATTGATTAGAAATATAGACCATCAAATTTTTATTTTAAAATCACTTCATTACCATAATCATATGTAAATGAAGAGGTAACTTTTTGTTTGTGATTGTTTAAGCATAGCCTATTTGTTATGAACAACATAGACTATCCAATTCAACATGAAACAATAAATCACATCAACATTCATTTTCCACTAAGCACAAAATGAGAATAATAATTATCAAAGTGTTGAAACTACATAATTAGAGAGCTTCATTACCCCTAAATTGAAGGGGTTTAGCCTCTCATATTTGTTATCAAATAAAAAAATGTAGTTTGCAACAAGAATAAAACAAGAGGAAAAGGAGAGCAAAATGAAAGGAAAAACTAATCTACTTGCATGAAATGTAAATCTACACTACTAACATGAAAGTAAATAAGCATGTAAAGGAAATGAACGTGTATTAAAGTTGCATAAAAAAATTACATGAAATAAAAAATGGCTAAGTAGCCATGAAAAGAAAGAGAGATCTCATTTTATTTTTGATCTAAACTAACTAAGAAAAGAGAGCCTAGGAGAGTCTAAAAGAAGAGAGACTAAAGAAGAGGAGAGGACATGAAACATAAGGGGTATTTATACATGTATGAAACCCTAATTCATATTTTTGGGGAATGACCCAAATTGCCCTTGAGGTAGTGTGACCACCAAGGAATCATTAGCATGTGTTAATTCTCCACTTAAATGTGCATGAATCTTTAATGGCCTTTTAGCATGTGCATTAGCTCCTCATTGAAAATCAAGGTAAGTGGGTAGGTAGGGTCCTCCATGTTCATGTGTTTGAATTATTTTCATCTTCATTTGCTTTGTTTCCTTTTATGCATGCATATCTTCATGAAACCACTTGTAATTTCCATCCAATTCTCCTACAAAATAATATAGAAATTTCCAATTAAATTTTCTCAGATTAATATGTGAAAAAAATGACCATTTTGCCCCTATATGAAGATGAATATGTGACGTTTTGAAATAATTTGAATTTTGGTTTAAACAAGTTAAAATACCCAATATGATCATTTATTGAATTTAAATAAATTAAATATGGTGGTAAAAATATGCACATTTACATGCACATCACTTTCTCAGGGATCGCCACGATGTGGTTCACAAGATTTCCCCCACGATCAATCTCAAGATTCGTTGAACTGGTAACAAGGTTTATGGAGCAGTTTCGGATCCACGCCACTCGCCTTAAAGATGTGATGTCATTATCGAGTTTAATCCAGGATTTGGGGGAATCACTGAAGGACTATTTGCAGAGATTTCATGTTGCGGCCACTAAAATCAGTAACCCAAATGATCACACGATACTCATGGCTGTGACGAGAGGGGTCGATCCGGAATCTGAATTCGGTGACTGGCTAGCTGGAAAACCGCCGGTCACGCTGGAACGTTTCTATTCAAAGGCAACCCAGTTTATGAGAAAAGAGAAAGCCAGGTTATCTAGGAAGAGTAATGCCCTAGGGCCCAGTTGTGAAGCAGTGCAAAGCAACATCACGATAAAGCAGTCTGACAAGAGTTTTTGGGATGATGGAGGTTAATGTTCAAAACAAGCCGAATCAGGAGAAAAGAAGTGGTGAAGGGAATCGAGACTGGAAAAGGGAACCTGGAAGGCCGAAGTCTAGGTTTCCTATATATGACAGCTATACACCTTTGAATGCATCCCTGGAGAACATTTACCTGTCCACCTACGATACTTTTCAATATAAGAAGACGTGTCCGAAAGAGTCAACAGAGACACAGAAGCAAACCGGAAAGTATTGCCGGTTTCATGAATGTTACAGGCACAATACGAACGAGTGTAGGCATCTCCAGGATGTCATTGAGAAATTGATTCGGGAGAAAATGTTGCAGCGGTTTGTGAAAAATCCGTAGGATGGCGGACATGGGACGTCTGACCTCAATCGAGGGCAGGCTCCTCATAGTGCCGAGGAGCCTGCACGGACCGATGGAAGGCTAGTAATAAACACAATAGTTGGTGGACCGCATCCTAGGGACAGTAGTTGGCAGGAAATGCAGCGCTATGCTAGTTCAATGAGACATGTGGATTTTGAATGCTGTTCGAAAACGGAAGATGGAACTCCGGCCAAGCAACAGCGTACAATAATGGATGATATAACATCCAGAAGCAGGGATGCCGATAGAGTCGAGGCTCCTACCATCGATCCAATGGTTATCTCAGCCATGATTGGCCCTGCTCTCGTGAGAAGAAATTTGATTGATTGTGGAAGTTCTATGAACATTATCTTTAAAAAGGCATATGACCAAATGAGGATGGAGGCTAAGGATTTAAAACTGTCTAAAGCTCGAATACCCAGTTTTAACGGTTTAGCGACTGAGGCAAATGGTTATGTCAGATTGCCAATTGAGTTGTGAGAAGGTGAACGTAGAAGGATGCGGATCCAACCGTTCATTTTTTGGATTTTGGGAAGTTGTCTCAACTGATTAGTTTGAGAAAGTTAATGGGTTTTGGACTATTCTTCTTACCTTGGCAATTTCGGGGACGAAATTCTTTTAAGGCGGGAGGAATGTAACGACCCAGAATTTTGGTTGTTTCAAAATTGGAATATTTAATTGTTTTAAAATATTTAAAAGTTAATTTTTAACTTGGATTTCAAATATAACGATTTAGTGGATAATTTAATTATTGAGTTTAATAATTGAAAATTGGTTAAAATATTGAATCTTGAGTTTTTAGCTTGTTAAAAATAATTTAAAGGCTTATTAAATTTATATTAATAAGAATGAAGGTAATAGAGCTTTTAAAATTGAATTTAAAAGTGATTTTTTCTATTTTAAAAATAGCTCATTTAAATTGACGAGTAAAATAGCCTTCCGAGGCACAGTCTCGGATTTCGACAAAACCAGTCCCATTGGATCCATAATAGTGTATTATAATCGAATTTCAAATTTCGTAGTGTTTGAAGTTATTGTTTGGTCGTACAGAATAGAAACGCATTGAATTTTATATCGAAAATTCAATATAATAATTGGGTTCAAAAAACTATCTTCTCTATACGATCAAATTAGGACTTGAAACATTTACATTGCATTCAGAATAGGGGTATAACATTATAAATGCCTAGCGGTACGCCTCGATAGGGGTTCGAGATTTTAAGCTACGTAATCGAGACGATTTGAAATTTTAAATAATATATATATATATATATGTGTGTGTGTGTGTGTGTGTGTGTGTGTAATTTTTTGACTTTGACAAGGCTGTCACACTCCCTCCCATCAGCCCATTCTTTCACTCAATCACTGTACCCTTCCTTTTCAAATACGTTTTCTCCCTCCTTCTTCATTTCAGTATAGTCGAGCATTCAAAAAAATCAGAGAAAAACATTAAGAAAATTTATACGTTCCTCCTCCTTCCTTTTATAACCACGCCAAATCCAACGTCCCTTATCACGCTGGACCACCAAAGGCCATATTAGGAGTCAAGCTCAACTAGGGAAGTGGGTTCGGTGACGTGATGTAGGCAACCAACGGTGGAGATGGATGTTGGTGGTATGTGGAGGCGGGAAAGTCGAGTTGAACGGTAGAAACATTTTTGCTGATTTTGGTGATTTCATTGATTTGTGGGCAATGGGACCAGAAGGAAGATTGAAGAGGTTGGCGAGGGCTGTCGACTGGTAGAGTTTGGTATCGACTGGTTGATCGAGGCAGTAGAAATTGGTAGATGAACGGGAATGTGTTTTTGGGTTCGTACGCGGTGTTCTGGCGACGTTAGCGATTGTGGTCCGCGACGTTGGGCAGTTGGGAGGAGGGGCTATCGACGACGATGGTATGGCGGGGTCTGGTCGACTCAGGTGGCGGTGCGACGTGAAAATGCGAGGCGGCCTAGTTGTGTTCGAAGTCAAGAGAAGAAGCATCGGCATAATTCTTTTTTTAAATTGGTAATCAAGATTGTTAAGTGTAATTAAGGAATTATTTTAATATTTTATTTGATATTCTTATAAATGTGATAACTTACTCGATTTAGGTCAGATTCGAACAAAACGAGTTTCCTTAGGATCGTATCGTCGAATACTACGAAATGGAATCGGTTCGGTTGAATTTGGAGCTTGTTACACTTTTGGGTTATAATTGAATGCCAGTTCAATTTTAATTCAAAGGAAAAACGTTTGGATGACAATAAAAATCGATGTGAGTTAATCTCACTCATTTTTGGATTACTAGTTTAATTTTAAATAGTTAAAATTAATTATTGGATGATTGGTTGAATTGATAAATTATTATCAGTTGAATGTGATAATATATATATAGTAGTATATATTAGTAGTTGGATTGATTATGCCCGCCAATTGGAGTGGATGAGACCCTATGCACCCCGCATAATAGCGGATGACCCTATATACGACGATATCCCCCTCGAAGTGGGATTGGTATTTTTATGTTGTATTAACACTTGTGGATGCAGGGAAATAGGTTGGAGGGATCCAACTAGATTTGTAACGACCCGTAAATTTTAACCGTTTTAATAACGTAATTAGTTGAAATTTTGTGAAATTTAAATGATAAAATTTTGAAATAAAAATTTAATATTTGAAACGCGTCCAGTAAAACATAGCAACTGGTAAATTTTCATCCAAAAATATGGAAGTTTATTTCGTGTGTAATTCTATTTCAATTTAATCGGTTAGGAATTGATGTAAATAAAATGTTTTCGAAACCCAAATATTTTTATATAGAAAAATTCTAAACCATCTTCTAAGCAAGACGTCATTTTTCGTTTTTCCAAATTCAGAATTCTTTAGCTCCGTTGATCTTATTTTGTTGCATTTTTCTTGCATTTTCCACCAGTAGAAAAATTCGAATTTTATAATTCAATCGTACCGCTAATATTTGTATACCATTTTGATCGTCTCGTCACACTGATCTCTATGGTATATTCAAGTTCTATGTTTCGATGGCTGGTGCACGACCGAATCTGTGAAAGGTACTCGTTTCGGTTCGTATCTTTGGTCTCCTTGTCCATTCATGTTCCACCATAAATCCAATAGCCGGTTAATATTTCCTGAATTCAAATTTTGTGACTTTTGCTATTCGAACGGTATTAAATTCAGTCAGCGTTCATTTATTTGGCTTTGAAGCGTTGTCTAGATTTAAGTAAAATAATAAATGATCGTAGTTGCTTTTAGCCTTTTATTTTCATTCTCTGATGCTTCTCCTCCTCTATTCTTGTCTGCCCAAAGAAAAATTTAGCTATTCCATTTTCTTCCCTTTGTTCTCTTCTTTTTCCTTATTTTTTTGATTCAACTTTTGAATTTTTTTTATATAATATAAGTAGGGAAGCTTGTTTATAGTGCAAGCTGTTCATCTCCGTGCCTTGTAAAACCAACCCCCTCTTATATCCACCACACAAACACACGCCAGTTCCTCCCTGTCACTCAAGCATCCACGCAATACGACCATGGTCCGACCTCTGCCACCTAATCACCAGCTTCGCCGGCTATCATTCCTCCACCCAATCCTCGCCCGAGCACAGCCACTAACCCCACCAAATACCGCGCTCCTCCTCCTCAGTCGAGAGACTGCAGCTGCTTTTCCGCCACATCACTGCCACCGACCTCCACCCTCCTTGCATCTCACATAGCCACACACGACCAGTCCCCCTCCATTGCAATCCAGTCTTCACCACGACCTCTACCTCCCGGCGCTGAATCCCACAATGGCTCACAAACTTCCTCTTTCCTCATCTCATTGTGCCAAGCATTACCCTTTGGCCAGAAATCAGCACCGACCCCCTCCTTCAGCCGCCACTTCCACTAACGGCGCCGACACCTCCGGTCCCTTCCACGCTTCTCCTTCCTTCCAGTTGCACCACCGTATCAGCCCCTCCGCCACATCATCACTGCTCCTCCCTCCTCCCTGCCGCCTGTCCCATCATCGAGCTGCTGTGCCAAAACCCGAATCACCTCATCCCTCCTCGTCTTCTAGTAGCAACAACTCTCTCGTATAAATAAAAATATAAGAGGTATATTCATATTTATATATTAGTTATGTATAATATAACTATGTTTTGATTTTATATTGATATGTATAAACAGAGACAGGTTATAGTGGTTTATATATAAGCCTACTTTATATATCTAGTTATATATACAATAGTGGCCTTGCTTTTGCTGAGAAAAGTTGTAGTTATATATATATATATATATATATATATATAGAGGCTATGTTCTGCTCCTAGTCCATATTTTTCGTTCTATAATGTTTTCAATCAAACATTTCATATTATATAATATTTGTTATATAGCGGACCGGTTGGACTGTAGTGTGTGTGTTTACATTTTGTTATAAACAAACGGTTTTGCATATGTAAGCTTATATATTTTGTCAGTTTATGTATATGTATTTTATAGATTATTTTATATGACTAACTCATGTGTTATAGCCAAATATGTTTCTTTTCAGTTTATAAATAAGGGAAAATATGTTGAAATCTGTTAGTTATATATGTAGGTTTAAAGTAGTTTATATATGTGCCCTAAATGGATATGGATTTTCAGTAAATTCACCTCCACCGACCCCGTTCTGATTTGTTCCATCTAATTCTTTTATCAGCTTTGATTGTTGAATTCGGGCCGATGTTGCTTTGCTACGATTCGTCATTAAAATTTCAGTGTCCGTATCAGTGTGCGTATCCGTATCACCTTCTGAATTCTCTAGCCTCGAAAGGTGAGCAATCACTCACGATTAACGTTCTTTTATTTATTAAATTTGATTTCAATTGAAACGACAATTGAAATATGCTGCTGTTAGTTATTTACACTGTTATATATGTTATTACCTGTAACAGTTCACCTGTGACATCTGACACCCTTATTTGTTATTTATACAATGATAATCCAGTTTGGTTGATAAATGATTGATTGTTTGATGTTTGACATTGGATGTTAAATTGTTAATGTTGAAGTGATTGATAATATGTAATTGAATTTGACGTAGGATAGTTAGATTTGATATATGTGTTAAATCTGATTAGATGACATTTGCATAATATGACCCCTTTAAATGTTAAACAAACTGACACGTAGAAATAGTGTTAACTACACCTTGGACCATTGAATGTATGTTGTATAAAATTGATATAGTATAAATTGAATAATGAATATCAAGTGAAGAACCATTTAGGTAAATGTAATAATCTTTAATCTACATGAAATGATAGTGTAGATTCTAGAAATAATTATATTAATTTGCACAAACAACAAATGTGAATTAATACGATTATTTCGGGATTATTCGAATTGATTATTTGATTGTTATTGATTGTTGTTATTGCTTGTTTATTTACTTTGACACCATCCCAGTTATCACACTACAAGTTCCCTTTGTTATGCTTTGATTTTTGAATTGAATTGGAATCGGGTTGAAATGATAAATACCCAAATTAAACTTTGACCGAGGATAGAGAATTAAATAAAACCCGATTGGTCAATAATTTGATTTAAAAATGAAATAAAGATTTTATTTGAATAAATACTAAGGTTCTAAAATGAAGTTGGAATTTAATTTTTTATGAAAGGAAAATGTTAATATGTAATAATCCGAAACAAAATATTAACATAGTAGTTGATGAAAGGATGTTGTTTAAAATTTAATTATTAAGTTTGAAATTATTTAATGATTAAGTTTTTGAAATTATTTAATAATTAAATAAGATTGAATTATTTAATAATTAAATGAAATTGAATTCTTGATATATGAAATTGAATTTCGTAATAAGTAAAATTGAATTTCTTTATTAAGTAAAGTTGAGTTATGAAATAATTAAGTTTTGAAATGTGTAACTGAGTAAATAAATAAGTGAAATTGAATTTTCTTTAACAAGAAATAAAAATGTGATTTATTGAAATTAATGTAAGACTTGTAATTGAAAGAATTGATTTGATGAATTTAATTTAATTCAAATTGTAAGTTTTGATTTAATGAAGTTGAACTTAAGTAATTGATTTAATGAACTGGAAATTAAATAGAAATTGTTTTGAAGGATCATTTACTCAACGAATATTGAATAAAATCGATAAATGAACTTAAATTGATTGAATGTAGATTAAATCATTTTAAATGATTTCGGAATGAAACTTATATACGAATTTAAATGAATATTGGAATGGTTTTATATAAAAATTGAAATTGTATTATAAGATTTTGAAATGGTATTTTGGATGTTTTGAACGTAAATTTTTGGGAAATTGGTTTAGAAAGACAAATGAAATGTTGATTTACAAATTCTAATTGAAATTGTAATTGATTTGGTTTTTGAAATATATAAACGACCAATCAGTGTAATAATTACGAAAGTTATTAAAGAGACCGGAATCGGTTAGGGACATACTCACTGTCTAAACCGAAAACCACTTTAATAACTACACGCGGAGTGTGATCCAGAATGAAGTGGTTGGAATGATGTACGTGATGACTGAAGAAAGATAACGATAATGGATAGCCTTGACCCTTGTGTCAAATTGGAAATGACTAAAACAGGAGCCGTGCCGGGCCAAATGGGGTCAGCTACCTCGAGCGAACACACTTCTTCGAAAACTACTCATTACTTGTTGTCGATTGGTGCACCCTTGATTTGGGAGTGTTGTTTCACGGTGTTGCGATCGCTGCGGCGATGCGTTCTCACCAGTCCGGATCAGGCAAACGGTAGTTTCACTACCTTGGGTATTGCCTCATGTGCCTTGTCATACTTGTATCCCTATATACGCGACCACTACGATTTGTTTTGTGTTATACCTATGAAGTAGTCCCTGATAGCCCACTAGTTTACGGTGGAGTTTACAGTGCTATATAGACTATAATGCTTATATAAAATGTGTTAAGGGGGGTAATGGTAACGCCTTAACACTATTTTGATACTTTATATTATTTATAGACGTTATCTACTTATCGTACACTACTATATAGTAGATAGTTTAACGGATCCTTAAAGGATGGTTATTCCAAACATCCTTTGAGTTACTTGTATTTCAGTTGCTATTTCACTTGAGTTGGATTTATTGATATAAGAATGTTAATCCTGACTCGAGTGTTTTGTGTTTTACTTTACGCTCGGGTCAGACTGAGTGTACCAGTATTCGAGACTCACCTTTGGAGTTGGAGCTTCGCTTGGAGATCCAGCTATCTATCCAGCTTTCAGATATTCAGTTGATTCCAGTGATTGTATTCGAGACTCCTATTGTACCTTATTTTACTCTGATATGTATATAGTAGCTTCATGAACTACTATCTTTTGTTTCCGTTGCATTTATTACTCTGTGTCTATGATCTGTGATTATTTTATTTACTGTATATGCTTAGTTTTTCCAAATATAAATTAACAATTCGGTATTTTGAATCATTCAAGTTTGACATGTGCAGATGCGAATGGTCCAAAATAGCGGGTCGTTACAGTTGCTATCAGAGCTTTGGTAGCTCTAGGCAAAACTTAGCATATAGGGTAAATGTATTTACAGAATCACTCTCATTCGAGTTTCAATCTCTTCCTTTTGACTCGATTCCTTTGAATTTTGGAACGTTCCCTACGGTTCCAAATTTCATTCGTGTCCCTCACTATACGTCTTCTTTCAATTCTGGAGTATCACATAACTCCACTTCGAATGATCTTTATAATGAGTTGGCGGTCCCGTCAATCTCAAATTGATTTGTAAAGGGGTAAAACTCTTTCACGATAGCATCGATTCACCGGAGATTTATATATCCTCGGTTTAGATGCTAACATCTTTGGTTATGCCGAATTCTATCTCTTGAGATCAATGTCGATTTGCCTCGGAATTCTACATTGATCTTATTTTTGAAGTCACGGTCGACCTGGTTATGGTTACCCGCGATTTATATATGATTATCTATTTCCTTATTCGGTTAAATAATCATCTTATCTTTCGTTCCAACTTAGTCTCAAATCAAAATTTTCTCTGATTGAATTAATCAAATTTGAATCTTTGTCCTTGCTTTGAAAATGTATTCTTGTATAGGGTATTTGTAAATCTATATTTAAATGTTTTAACATATGCTATGTTATTTGAGTTGTTGATGCTGATTTGGGTTTCCGATCGATTCGTCTGATCAACGCTATCGATAGGATTTCCAAAACACTTGAGCAGAGCAAACTCTCACAATATTGTTTTCAAAATTTGGTAAATAAAATAATCTTGTATGATTATATTATATATAAGTATAAATTTTCTGAAATTGAATTGTTAACTGAATTGGTTGTCAGAAAGGTAATATTTGATTTTCACAATTTGTTTTGTAAATCATTGATTATTCCAACATAAAAATAAATGGAATTATAAAAGTTGGTTTATAGATTTATTTAGAAATTTAAATGAATTTAAAGTAAGAATTTGAGAATTTAATTTCCTAAAATTTCAAGCTTTGGTTTTAAATTTTTAAAATGTATATTATTGAAGTGCTCTTCTTTGTCGCTGGAAAATAATTTCGGTGTTGGCGGCCGCATCATCGACATTCATTTTCGAGTTTCGAAGTAGAGAAACCATTCTGTAGCTTTGCCTCGGTTTTATTTGTGAAATATTTTAGTTTGAATTTCTTAAGTATGACTTGATTTATATATATACATAATTATTAACTCTTAAGGTAATTTAATTTGATTTAATATATATAGTATATACATAATTATCTCTTAAGGGTTTGAAATTAAACGGAAATTTAATTCTAAAAAACTATGTTAAAGAATGTTTTCAATTATAAATAAAGCTAAATTTTGAATAAATATTTAAACTTCAAATAATTGAATTTGAAAATTTTATTTGTATAGTACTAAATTGCATTTCAATATAACTTACCAAAATTATTCAGAAGTTAAAATGTAATTGGATAATATACAATATAAAATGATTTTATAAATAAAATTTGAGTGTTTATAAAAAAATGTGATACACTTAGATTTTAATTATATAAAAAATGCTAATAAGGATGATAGAATAATAAGTTAATTGAATAAGATGAATATAATAAATTTTGTTCTGAAAGAATTAACAAATTGAAATTAGATCAACTTATGGAAATACCTTAAATTTAAACCAATTATTGAATATAAATTAATTTAAATTGAAATTTATATGGTTTAAATTAATTTATATGGTTTAAATATATGTAATAGGATATATTAAGTGGAATAAACTTAATAATAATTTGGAATAAAAAATTTAAATTTGTGGAATAAAATAATGAGTACAAAAAAATGATTATACAAATTGATGATTTAGAAATTGTTAATTGAGGATGACTAGATAATAAGATAATGAATTTAGAAATAGATAGATTGATTTAACTTAAGTAAACTCAAAGGGATTTAACCAAATTGTTAAATATTAAAATCGAAAATTTAATTCTTAAATTTATTTTAAAAGATGTTTTCAATTATAAAATGAAGTCGAAAATTTTGAATAAATATGTAAAGTTGAAATAATTGAATTAGAAATTTTAAATGTAAATTATTCAATTTAATTGAATACACTTGACTTTTATTTATAAAATGTTAATAGAGGTAAATAGAATAATAATAAGTTGAATGAATGGTAAATGGGTCAAATTAAATAAAATTTTGTTTTGAAGAAATCTTTTGGTATCAAATATTAAAAAATTGAAATTTAATCAACTTATTGAAATACCTTGAATTTATATCAAATATTGAGTATTAATTAAGGTAAATTGAATTTATATGGTTTGAACTAATTGTTTTGCTTTGTTTCAATCTATTTTCTTTCTGGTTGTTTCCATTCCCCTACCTTCTTCCTTTTCGGGGACGAAAAGTTTTGAGTGGGGGAGAGTGTAACGACCCGTAAATTTTAACCATTTTAATAACGTAATTAGTTGAAATTTTGTGAAATTTTAAACGATAAAATTTTGAAATAAAAATTTAATATTTGAAACACGTCTAGTTAAACATAGCAACTGGTAAATTTTCATCCAAAAATATGGAAGTTTATTTCGTGTGTAATTTTATTTCAATTTAATCGGTTAGGAATTGATGTAAATAAAATGTTTTCAAAACCCAAATATTTTTATATAGAAAAATTCTAAACCATCTTCTGAGCAAGACGTCATTTTTCGTTTTTCCAAATTCAGAATTCTTTAGCTCCGTCGATCTTATTTTGTTGCGTTTTTCTTGCATTTTCCGCCAGTAGAAAAATTCGAATTTTATAATTCAATCGTACTGCTAATATCTGCATAACATTTTGATCGTCTCGTCACACTAATCTCTATGGTATATTCAAGTTCTATGTTTCGATGGCTGGTGCACGACCGAATCTGTGAAAGGTACTCGTTTCGGTTCGTATCTTTGGTCTCCTTCTCCATTCGTGTTCCACCATAAATCCACTAGCCGGTTAATATTTCCTGAATTCAAATTTTGTGACTTTTGCTATTCGAACAGTATAAAATTCAGTCAGCGTTCATTTATTTGCTTTGAAGCGTTGTCTAGATTTAAGTAAAATAATAAATGATCGTAGTTGCTTTTAGCCTTTTATTTTCATTCTCTAATGCTTCTCCTCCTCTATTCTTGTCTGCCCAAAGAAAAATTTAGCTATTCCATTTTCTTCCCTTCGTTCTCTTCTTTTTCCTTATTTTTCTGATTCAACTTTTGAAAAAAATTTATATAATATAAGTAGGGAAGCTTGTTTATAGTGCAAGCTGTTCATCTCTGTACCTTGTAAAACCAACCCCCTCTTATATCCACCACACAAACACACGCCAGTTCCTCCCTGTCACTCAAGCATCCACGCAATACGACCATGGTCCGACCTCTACCACCTAATCACCAGCTTCGCCGGCTATCATTCCTCCACCCAATCCTCGCCCGAGCACGGCCACTAACCCCACCAAATACCCCGCTCCTCCTCAGTCAAGAGACCGCCACTGCTTTTCCGCCACGTCACTGCCACCGACCTCCACCCTCCTTGCTTCACACATAGCCACACACGACCAGTCCCCCTCCATTGCAACCCAGTCTTCACCACGACCTCTACCTCCCGGCGTTGAATCCCACAACGGCTCACAAACTTCCTCTTTCCTCATCTCGTTGTGCCGAGCATTACCCTTCGGCCAGAAATCAGCGCCGACCCCCTCCTTCAGCCGCCACTTCCACTAACGGCGCCGACACCTCTGGTCCCTTCCACGCTTCTCCTTCCTTCCAGTTACACCACCGTATCAGCCCCTCTGCCACATCATCACTGCTCCTCCCTCCTCCCTGCCGCCTGTCCCATCATCGAGCTGCTGTGCCAAAACCCGAATCATCTCGTCCCTCCTCGTCTTCTAGTAGCAGCAACTCTCTCGTATAAATAAAAATATAAGAGGTATATTCATATTTATATATTAGTTATGTATAATATAATATAACTATGTTTCGATTTTATATTGATATGTATAAACAGAGACAGGTTATAGTGGTTTATATATAAGCCTACTTTATATATCTGGTTATATATACAGTAAGGGCCTTGCTTTTGCTGATAAAAGTTGTAGTTATATATATATAGAGGCTATGTTCTACTCCTAGTCCATATTTTT
Source organism: Allium fistulosum (assembly GCA_030737815.1). NCBI lineage: Eukaryota > Viridiplantae > Streptophyta > Magnoliopsida > Asparagales > Amaryllidaceae > Allium > Allium fistulosum. The sequence continues at coordinate 49,164,755 of CM060906.1, forward strand.
CGTTCTATAATGTTTTCAATCAAACATTTCATATTATATAATATTTGTTATATAGTGGACCAGTTGGACTGTAGTGTGTGTGTTTACATTTTGTTATAAACAAACGGTTTTGCATATGTAAGCTTATATATTTTGTCAGTTTATGTATATGTATTTTATAGATTATTTTATATGACTAACTCATGTGTTATAGCCAAATATGTTTCTTTTCAATTAATAAAGAAGGGAAAATATGTTGAAATCTGTTAGTAATATATGTAGGTATAAAGTAGTTTATATATATATATATGCCCTAAATGGATATGGATTTTCAGTAAATTCACCTCCACCGACCCCGTTCTGATTTGTTCCATCTAATTCTTTTATCAGCTTTGATTGTTGAATTCGGGCCGATGTTGCTTTTCTACGATTCGTCATTAAAATTTCAGTGTCCGTATCAGTGTGCGTATCCGTATCACCTTCTGAATTCTCTAGCCTCGAAAGATGAGCAATCACTCACGATTAACGTTCTTTTATTTATTAAATTTGATTTCAATTGAAACGACAATTGAAATATGCTGCTGTTAGTTATTTACACTGTTATATATGTTATTACCTGTAACATTTCACATGTGACATCTAACACCCTTATTTGTTATTTATACAATGATAATCCAGTTTGGTTGATAAATGATTGATTGTTTGATGTTTGACATTGGATGTTAAATTGTTAATGTTGAAGTGATAGATAATATGTAATTGAATTTGACGTAGGATAGTTAGATTTGATATATGTGTTAAATCTGATTAGATGACATTTGCATAATATGACCCCTTTAAATGTTAAATAAACTGACACATAGAAATAGTGTTAACTACACCTTGGACCATTGAATGTATGTTGTATAAAATTGATGTAGTATAAATTGAATAATGAATATCAAGTGAAGAACCATATAGATAAATGTAATAATCTTTAATCTACATGAAATGATAGTGTAGATTGTAGAAATAATTATATTAATTTGCACAAACAACAAATGTGAATTAATACGATTATTTCGGGATTATTCAAATTGATTATTTGGTTGTTATTGATTGTTGTTATTGCTTGTTTATTTACTTTCACACCATCCCAGTTATCACACTGCAAGTTCCCTTAGTTATGCTTTGATTTTTGAATTGAATTGGAATCGGGTTGAAATGATAAATACCCAAATTAAACTTTGACCTAGGATAGAGAATTAAATAAAACCCGATTGGTCAATAATTTGATTTAAAAATGAAATAAATATTTTATTTGAATAAATACTTAGGTTTTAAAATGAAGTTGGAATTTAAATTTTTATGAAAGGAAAATGTTAATATGTAATAATCCGAAACAAAATATTAACATAGTAGTTGATGAAAGGATGTTGTTTAAAATTTAATTATTAAGTTTGAAATTATTTAATGATTAAGTTTTTGAAATTATTTAATAATTAAATAAGATTGAATTATTTAATAATTAAATGAAATTGAATTCTTGATATATTAAATTGAATTTCGTAATAAGTAAAATTGAATTTCTTTATTAAGTAAAGTTGAGTTATGAAATAATTAAGTTTTGAAATGTGTAACTGAGTAAATAAATAAGTGAAATTGAATTTTCTTTAACAAGAAATAAAAATGTGATTTATTGAAATTAATGTAAGACTTGTAATTGAAAGAATTGATTTGACGAATTTAATTTAATTCAAATTGTAAGTTTTGATTTAATGAAGTTGAACTTAAGTAATTGATTTAATGAATTGGAAATTAAATAGAAATTGTTTTAAAGGATTATTTACTTAACGAATATTGAATAAAATCGATAAATGAACTTAAATTGATTGAATGTAGATTAAATCATTTTAAATGATTTCGGAATGAAACTTATATACGAATTTTAATGAATATTGGAATGGTTTTAAATAAAAATTGAAATTGTATTATAAGATTTTGAAATGGTAATTTGGAGGTTTTGAAACGTAAATTTTTGGGAAACTGGTTTAGAAAGACAAATGAAATGTTGATTTACAAATTCTAATTGAAATTGTAATTGATTTGGTTTTTGAAATATATAAACGACCAATCGGTGTAATAATTACGAAAGTTATAAAAGAGACCGGAATCGGTTAGGGACATACTCACTATCTAAACTGAAAACCACTTTAATAACTACACGCGGAGTGTGATCTAGAATGAAGTGGTTGGAATGATGTACGTGATGACTGAAGAAAGAGAACGATAATGGATAGCCTTGACACTTGTGTCAAATTGGAAATGACTAAAACAGGAGCCGTGCCGGGCCAAATGGGGTCAGCTACCTCGAGCGAACACACTTCTTCGAAAACTTCTCATTACTTGTTGTCGATTGGTGCACCCTTGATTTGGGAGTGTTGTTTCGCGGTGTTGCGATCGCTGCGGCGATGCGTTCTCACCAGTCCGGATCAGGCAAATGGTAGTTTCACTACCTTGGGTATTGCCTCATATGCCTTGTCATACTTGTATCCCTATATACACGACCACTACGATTTGTTTTGTGTTATACCTATGGAGTACTCCCTAATAGCCCACTAGTTTACGGTGGAGTTTACAGTGCTGTATAGACTATAATGCTTATATAAAATGTGTTAAGGGGGATAATGGTAACGCCTTAACACTATTTTGATACTTTATATTACTGATAGGCATTATCTACTTATCGTACACTACTACATAGTAGATAGTTTAACGGATCCTTAAAGGTTGGTTATTCCAAACATACTTTGAGTTACTTGTATTTCAGTTGCTATTTCACTTGAGTTGGATTTATTGATATAAGAATGTTAATCCTGACTCGAGTGTTTTGTGTTTTGCTTTACGCTCGGGTCAGACTGAGTGTACCAGTATTCGAGACTCACCTTTGGAGTTGGAGCTTCGCTTGGAGATCCAGCTATCTATCCAGCTTTCAGATATTCAGTTGATTCCAGTGATTGTATTCTGATTCTTGTATTTGACCATTGTATTCGAGACTCCTATTGTACCTTATTTTACTCTAATATGTATATAGTAGCTTCATGAACTACTATCTTTTGTTTCCACTGCATTTATTACTCTGTGTCTGTGATCTGTGATTATTTTATTTACTGTATATGCTCAGTTTTGCCAAATATAAATTAACAATTCGGTATTTTGAATCATTCAAGTTCGACATGTGCGGATGCGAATGGTCCAAAATAGTGGGTCGTTACAGGATTCCTCAAAAATGTTGAATTTAATTTCATATATATTGATATATGATCTGTTTGAATAATTTGTGGCAGATTATGGTGTGATTTGAATTTATGGGATGCTATATTAGTTTTGGCCTAGATTTTGGTATTTTTAAATACCAATAATATATATTTTTAATTTGGAAAGAAATTAAAAAGAAATTTGGAAGTGAAATATTTATAACGAATTTTGGATTAATCAAAAGAAATGAATTTGGATAAAATAAATAGTTTGACTTTAAAATTTGTACTTAACTATTTTGGAATATTGTAAACAGAGATTTTTGGAATAATGTATATAAAGGAATTTTAATAATAATTCTTAAGTGTTACTTGTTGAATATAAAAGGTTTTAAAAATCGAGATTTGGTTGTTTTGGGAATATAGTTGGGTTATTTAAGGAGTTAATTTATAAATGGAATTCAATTTAAGAAATTGATTTATAAATGGAATGTAATGTGGAAATCAAATTATAATGGATTTAAGTGATGTGAATAAACTGGAATTGAAAACTGTGAGATTTATAAACAGTGTTTATAAATAAAGTGAAGTGATTATCAGTTGATAAATTGGAATTATAAATTCACGGTGAGGTTTTATAATGAGATGGGTAAATCAGTTTAATAATAAATGATAGATTTAATTTTAGAAATGTGAAAAGGGGGGATTACGAAATTGGGACGTAAAATCAATTGGTGATAAATCGAGATGGATTTATAAATGTTAGACTAGTGATATTGGAATTGGAAAAATATATTTTATCGAGAAGTTAAGTTTGTTTTAAAAAGAGGATTTTAAATTATTAAACTAGGTAATTTAAAAGTGTTAAAAATATTTCAGAAAATTAGTTATTTAAATATTTTAAATTGTCAAAATGGATTATAAGTTTATAAATAAGTCTTGTAAATCGATTAGAATTTTATTAATAAATCAAAAATTAATTATTGTTCCAAAATTATGTAATTATTTTAAATTGTTTAAAGTTTATTATTAATTAAGTTAGTTATAATGAGTTGATATTTAGTTAATTATTATTAAGAATTAATTAGTGTTATTATTTTAAAGGATAAATTATTCAATAATAATATTATTTTATATAATAACTTTTATAGAAGGGTATTTTCCTAATTAAATTTGGAAAGTTATTATAGAAACTTTATAAGTATTGTTTTGAGAAAATTATTAAATAAGGTTTTCAGAAAGTGATGGTATACTTTCATGGCAAAATTGGGGGCAGAGATTGCCTGCAGTTAAGTTTGGATTTCTCTGGGATAGAGACGTAATCATTGAGCTGTGAATCCATGGTGGATACCACGTAGTGTTTTCCATATTTATTTCAAAAAGGTTTCAAATATTTTTGAAAAGAATGGTTAGTGAACGCACTTACTCCGATAAGATAAGTACATACCTTTTGATAAAGAAATTTAATTTATTGAAATTAAATTAAATGAGACTTAGTGTTTTCAGTGGAAAATGAACTCTTTGGCTGAATGATTGTTTATTTGATAGTTAAATAACTGATTATCAAAATCTTGACACAAAACATAACTTTGGGAATATCTAGGAGAAACACGGGAATTATATGGTACAGTTACCATTGGAAGGTGCTATACTATACGTATAAACTTGTTTTGTTCTTCTAGGACGATGATAAGGAAATCCGTCCACTAACGGTTAGGAGATGATCTCCGATCTTATTTTCGTCTATTTATTTCCTAAAGAACCGGGGTTGAGTTTACAGGAAATATCGAACGTTGTTTCGAAGAGACCGAGATCGGATGAGTCATCCGAATACCACTTCGATCCATCAAATACGTTTTCGAAGTGAAGATAAGAGCATGGAATAGAAGATGGAGCATTGAAGTGTAGGGGTTATCGCTACTAATCCTGAGGATGATTCCAAAACGAATGTAGTAGGAATAGCTCATTCGGTTTCGTTCAGACCCAGAATAGACTTGTATGTATGAATTCTATCAGTACATTGTCATAGGAGGACAATGAGCATTCCAAGTGTAAATTCCTCAAAAAGGTAATCGTAGCCTCAAGCCTCATCAACCGGGAATGACTGAAAATCAGGGGAGATGCAGCAAGGCTAAGTGGGTCGCACCCAATTAGGGTATGTTTATCACCTTTCTAGATACCCTTGGATTTTATTACTACGGTGCGCGAAAGAACTCGGTAAGGGTGAGAACACCCGGGGTGATAGCATATTCAGTCTATCCAGGTTAGGGGTAGTACGGTCTTATGTTGCATGGGATCCCGACGAGATCCTCGGTACATTTTTCAAGATGTGTATTATGATAGGTGGTACCCCAATGCCTAGTCATTTGTATGGAATCCATTCTCCAATACGTGCCTTTACGGTTTTGGTTGTAGAGCCTAGTATGCTGGAATTTAATTAATGTAACAATTTTGGCTATTTGAATAAGTATTTGTACGTAGACACTATTATAATATAAGATGATTTTGATATAAAATGTTTTGGTTATCGTAAGGTAAAAACCCGTCCTGTTTATGTGTGACGCGGTCTTACGAGATACCTTTGTTTTTGAAAGGATTTTGATAACTTTAATAATTCAAATTGAATGTGTTTTCTCACGCTGGTTTTCCAGACTGACTCGGGTGTTATTTTATTATAATGCTCGGGTCAGGCCGAGTATTACAGATACAGGATAGGATGCTATGGAGCTCAGGAGACGAGCTGGATGATGAAGACGTATCACACGTACTTGATTATATTCCGCTGTGTATTGTATGATGTATATTCAGTATTTGTGAGGACAAGTTATTATAACTGTTCGGTATTGAGTTGTTGATTTATTGTACTCTGATGATGTAATGTATAAGTAACAGTTATGGTTCTTTTTGTATAAAGGCATGTTAATATCTATTATATGTTGTTCCGCTGTGATTGTGAGATTTTGTGTTGTTGTTTTTGTTTCTTCTTCTACCTCTTTCTTCTTTTCCTCTAACGATCTAGTATTTCCAGCACTCGATTGCTTGGCATGTAATACAATGGACGTATTGATGTCAATTTTCGAGCATCGAAAATTCCGGTCATGACATGTACGGAGGGGAGGAACTTCAGTCGATCAAAGTAGATTTTTGGAAAAGTAGCTTTGAGTTTTGCCAACTTTTCCGCTGTGGTAGGATCATGAGCAGGAACCGGCGGAAGCAGATCAGAAGTAGCAAGCGGGTGCTTGCCGGAACGGTGCTCGCGTGATTGCCTTAAACTTGACGACCCGAAAATTTGGTCGTGAGGCGCAGCAGCTTGAGAACCCCGGCATAAGGACTTATCTCCGCTATGAGTAGGAAGGTGGATTGATCATCATGGCGAGGTGCATGTGGTTGATACTTCCGTCTGGATGAAGACGAAGACTCTCGAGAATAATAGTCTTTGTCTCGCCCATCATCTTTCTCTCGCCCATCATCTTTCTCTCTGCGTCTTTCGGATTCGGAATCTCGACCCAAGCGATAATAAGTGGAAGAACTACGGAGACTGTCAAAAGCGTGAGAGTATGACATTGCACCTGTAAAAGAGCCAAACAGGAGCATATTAGAAGTTGTAACATGAAGAATTAATCATGAGTGTATGGTGGAGTGCAAGTGTCTGTGTGTGTCCTATTGTTTCCCCCCGACATAACAGTGACGTTGGCTTTACTCATTGGAGTTTCCTCCCCTCTGTTGGAAGGTTGAACGCCTTCGCCGCTTCTCGCAGGAGAGTTGGACATCAATGTTAGCAAAGTTTTAATTTAATATGTCATCCAGAATCGGAATGTCAGAGAGTCCCTTTAGTAAACTTTCCATTTGCTGGGAAGACGACACCTTTTCGAGTGGGGTTATGGCGAATTCCGAATTTACCCCAGCCTTACTCTTTCGCAGCTTGTACACCAACCTTTTTCTCCTCTTCGAGGGAGTTTGCATTTGGCTGGTCTGTAGTGCTTCGACTATCGGTGCTTTCCCAGGGCCTACACCTTCGCTTCTCGGCCCCGCATCTTGAGATTCTGTTATCTCTCCCTCTTCAATGTCTTCCTGGGTTCCTTCAACAGGGGGCACCATGGGGTTGCTTGCTTCTACCGTTCTTTCGACAAAAATTTTCAAGACAACTTTACTACCGGGAAGTCCAATTTTGCGGTCGTCTTCCGATAGCCCAAATAATGAGAGCAGCTCATCAGTGACAAGAAGTTTGATGTCTCAATCCTCAACGGGAGTAGCACGAATGGTTGCAACGGCCCTAGAATACTCGACGCCTTCGGGTCGAGGGCGGATACTTGAAAGAACTGGAGATATTAGTATGTTTAAGAAAGAAGTTGCGATGTGAATCTTTGAACTAAAGACGAAGACATGAGTAGCACTTACATCCTTCCAACTATCTCCTTGCGAAGCCGGGAGGACACTGTACATAAAACCACTTGTGTTTGAATAGAGAGAACTTGTTCCATGCGCTAGTTAAGACTTGGCATTTGGGCGAGGGTTCAGAAAGATATATGAAGGACTCCATGTCCGTCTTTTGAAATTATAGATGTATCCAATGACTTCAGGAGTTGGCGGACGGAAAAGAACGTTCATAAAGAGAAGGAAGGTTCCATGAATGAAGGCATAATTGTTAGGGTGCAACTGAGTAGGGGCGATCTCCAAGTACCTCAGCATTTCCCGAATGAAGGAGTTGAAAGGTGGCATACATCCAGCCCAGCACATAAACTTGTTGCAAGAGGTATATCCATTTGGGGGCAAATGTGGTATGTCTTTCCTTGATGGAACTAAAACGTCTTCAAACGGAATTCCGTGGATGGAGCACATTCGACGAAGAGCGGCTTCGTCGATTCTAGATGCTTGTAAATCAATAGGATTGTTTAGGATGATGGCACCCTCAATAGCATCAGGAGCCGGACTAACAGCTTCCGCTGGAAGGACTGGAATGTCAGAAAAAAGATTTAGTTGCGAGTCAGACGCCTCTACTTATTCTTTATGGTGACCCGGAGAAGGTTTATCAGACAAGGTGGTAGAGCTTGACCTTGCCACAGAACTACTGTGTTTTGCAGCGGACTCGGAAGACATTTTGTCGGAGCATGTTGTGCAACTTGAGATTTATGTCAGCTATAATCAGTAGACAGTCAATGTTAGAAATAATAACCTGTTCCCCTCGTGTCCTGTATGAACTAATGCAGTGCAGTATGAAACAAGCATAGACCATTCGAAATCGAGAAAATGAAAATATAATGTCAAGGCATGGAGATTTCATCCAGAGAGACCATCATCGCTGACCGTCTCAATCGACGAGAAAGTTGATCGGCAACCAAAGCTTTAGGATCGGATGTTGACATTCTGAATTATGAAGTCCATTTTCAAGTTCGTTAGCCAGTTTTTTACTTAGTTCATATTGAGCAGTCTGGAAGTTTATTTGTTCAAGCTTAAGGCCGACAGACTGTGACGCCCCACCTCTATGCTCATAATAACAAAGAGTATTAAAAGAAATACTGTCTATTATTATGAAGAATAAGGCTTGATAGGAGCGGCCATCCATAGTTGGCCTTACGCTAATATTGGTTACCTCGATAGGAGTGGTATATACTTTTCATTTTTCATCTTATTTATTTACTCCCATCGACATACCCAATTATCAGTATAAAACAAACTACGATGGTTCATAATAGTTTAGGACATTAGATATAACAATAACACAGATAATATAAATGCGGAACACAGATAAAAACAAAAGTCTCATATATATATATATAACTGATGTCAGTTACAACATAGTTGACACAATACATATGATACAACTATAACTGTCGACTCTGGAAGTTATATATACAAGTACATTATCAACTAATATACATGAATACATATCATCCTATACAATGACACGACTTCTAAAAAATGACAAAGACAACTTCAGAAGATGTGAAAAGTCTTCAAAGCCCGAACAACAACTCAAAGAAGGAAATCTACAACCTGAAATAACTCGGGTCTGACACGAGTATTAAATTCAAAGAAAATAATACACGGGTCAGTCTAATTCAAACTCAGTTATTAGTGCATAGAAGCAATAATAATCAACATCAAATAGACGACAGTCACAGAAATCTCGTATATCCGACTCCTCGGCAAAGAATCAGATAACGGCAGATATAACACTAAATAGTGTTAAACAACAAATCAGCAATCCAAAGCAATTTAAACAATTGAAATGTCAATTTAAAACCATCAAATCTGATAGGGCTACAGTACACGCACACGTGTACTGCCTCGCCACTATCGCATGAGATACACAAGAACTCAGTGAAAGTCACAACTGAACACAAAGTCAACCCAAAAATCGGATTCAACTCAAGTGAAATTTCAACAATCAACGGGAAATGATCAAGAACCAACAAAGTAGATCCAAATCAATACATGCATCCACACATACATAGGTTTGTACAGATATGGATACACATACGTGATAGTAGTGCAAACCAACAAAGGCAATAACACAAGCAAGACCAGAACCAAACAAAGGCCAGAAGTATAAAATGGCCAAGCAAGTGCACCACTAAACCAACAAACAAGATCAAAGGCAAATCAGTGAAAAGAAATAACAATAGAGGCAAGTGCTGCACTGATAACAAGATGGATGAGGTGCAGCCACACATGCATATAGTCGAACAACCGTTCAGATATGAAGCAATGCCAAAGTCAACAAGCTCGAAGCCAGAGCAAAAATCGAAGTAGTCGAGGACAACAAAGTTCAATGCAACAAAGTGGCAACCATGCAAATACGTAGTGTAGACAACTGAAGTGATAAACAACATAACCAAAACCAAGTCAATACTTCAAGAACAAGCAATGCAATTTCGACATACGTATATACATATCAATTGATGTATATACATACATGAATGCATACATATATATGGAGACTAAAATGCAACTGTATGCAAACAGCCTCAAAACATGATTGTACAAATTTCAAAAACAGAATGTCACAGAGATGGACAGAGAGTACAAGTACACGGTGTTGCATAAAAAAGATTCAAGTCGAAGTCGAGATGACCAGAACCAGAAACAAATCAAAGCCGTAGGCAATGGACAGAGAACAAATCAACAACTTCGTAACGAGTGAACAAACCCAAAAGGGCTACTGCTTTAAACTGCATATATACATATATAAGAGCCCGAAGCAGTATAAGTGATCAATGTCACAAAAATCAAATTCAACAAAATTCAAGTGTCCATCAGACAGCATGACGAACCAATCAGAGTACGAGACGGTGAGACAGTGGCTCAACGTCGATATACAAGAAAAACTGTAAGTGTAGACTCGACGATACATGCATACACACATAAAATGGTATATATGCACCTATATGAAGTCACATCTAATTAGTTAAGCAGTTTCAAATTTACAGTTTGCTCAAAGTGAAAATACAATTGCATCATGAACAATGACCATAAAAATCAAAACTGCTCGGGGACGAATACAAAAATAATCAAGTATAGCTAATAACAGTAGTTTTTACAAAATCAAACAAGGTCAGTACAATAATGACTAAAATCGATTAAGGCAAAACAACATACAAATTTAAACCAAGTCAAGGCCAATATCACTGTAAAAGGACCGAAGTCATAAAAGCATATCGAAGTCAACGAGAAATTCTCGATTTCAAAATGACCGAAAACAATGTATAAACAGGTCGTAAATCATTAACAACAAACCAAGTCGAACGACATAGCACACTAGGAATTCTTATAACAACCTCGCTTATCAACATCGAATGAAAACCAATGGCCAAGATAGACAGTATTCGAATCAAAAATCACATTGCAGAAGTACCATAACCAGAAAGAATTAGATGTGAGAATTACTCACCTATTTCCTACGAACTCGACTTAAGTAGAAGCGGTCGAAAGCACCTCCGAGGCGAGCTTCTCAAAAGCAGGGAGATCGAGTTGTTGGATCTGGCGCCTTCGATTACACGAAACTCTAGTTTGAGGGACGCGGGAGAAGGGCGAAGCGGCCACCATTTTGTGAAGCCCTAGTTGAAGACGAACTAGAAGACAGAGCCACCATTTATTTTCGTTCGTTTTCTTGTTTGATTTAGGGTTTGAAATTCAACTGAGAGAGGGGATCGGGTCAGAATAATAAAAGAAAGGGGGTCGGGCTGGAATGAATAAAAGGAAGGGGGATGGCCAATGTTAAAAGGGCCAGCGAAAAAAAATAAAGGAAATATATTTATTTAAAGCCCAAATCAATTTCTCAACCATTTTTATAAAATAATTTCAAATTGATTTTAAATTTCAATAGCAATTATAATCATCTAATTTCGATAATCACAAAGTGCAAAATATTGGGTTGTTACAGACTTCCCTCCTTAAAGAAATTGCGTCCTCGCAATCATAAGGAATAAATGGACAAAAGGTAACAACCATAAGAGCATGGCAATGTCGAATGCATAAGCAAAGCAAATGTCAATAGGGAAGTATTGAAATCATGGAAGTATCAGATATAAAATCAAAAGGTTCGACTGCTTCACATCAAAAGAATCAACATCGTGGGGATCAAGGAATCAAAATCAGACGACTATATAAACAACCCCAAACATCATCATCGACTAACAAAAGCAAGAACAATCGAGTTCCAGCAATTAAAAGAAAAGGAATTAGAGCAGAAATCACATACTGAGCACGAATTGAATGTGAGTAAACCAAATTACTCACCTGAATCGCCGGAGAAAAAGACGAAGCTCAAATCTCAAAATCGCAAATATTCAATCATAAAAAACGATAATCGAATCTCAAATATCTAATTATCACAAGCGATAATCAGAAACATCAAACATCAATTATTCAATTATCAAAAACGATAATCAAATTTCAAATCAACAAATATTCGATTATCACAAACGATAATCAGATTTCAAATTCAACAAATATTCAATTATCACAAACGATAATCAAATTTCAAATTCAACAAATATTCGATTATCAAAAACGATAATCAAATCTCAAATCAACAAATATTCGATTATCACAAACGATAATCAAATTTCAAATCAACATTATTCGATTATCAAAAACGATAATCAAATCTCAAATCAGCAAATATTTAATTATCTAAAGCGATAATTAAATCTCAAATCAGCAAATATTTGATTATCAAAGACGATAATCAAATTTCAAATCAACAAATATTCGATTATCTAAAGCGATAATCAAATTTCAAATCAACAATTATTCGATTATCAAAAACGATAATCAAATCTCAAATCAACAAATATTTAATTATCTAAAGCGATAATTAAATCTCAAATCAGCAAATATTTGATTATCAAAGACGATAATCAAATCTCAAATCAACAAATATTCGATTATCACAAACGATAATCAAATTTCAAATCAACATTATTCGATTATCAAAAATGATAATCAAATCTCAAATCAACAAATTTTAATTATCTAAAGCGATAATTAAATCTCAAATCAGCAAATATTTGATTATCAAAGACGATAATCAAATTTCAAATCAACAAATATTCGATTATCTAAAGCGATAATCAAATTTCAAATCAACAATTATTCGATTATCAAAAACGATAATCAAATCTCAAATCAGCAAATATTTAATTATCTAAAGCGATAATTAAATTTCAAATCAACAATTATTCGATTATCAAAAACGATAATCAAATCTCAAATCAGCAAATATTTAATTATCTCAATTGATAATCAAATCAACAAATATCTAATTATCACAAGCGATAATTAGAAACAACAAATATCCGATTATCAAAAACGATAATCAGAACTCATATCAACAAATATCTAATTATCACAAGCGATAATTAGAAACAACAAATATCCGATTATCAAAAACGATAATCAGAACTCATATCAACAAATATCCAATTACCTGCAGATAATTGGAAACAACAAATATCTAGAAATCAATTAAGAAGACTAGAGAATCAACATAAAAGCTTGGATCGATCCCATCAGATGGCGAGTTTTTAATTCGCCGCACGTGCATCAACAAATGGCCGAAGCCTACCAAGTACTCAACATAATTTTGGCGCCCAACAAATGACCCGAAGGTCCAACAAATGACCCGAAGGTCTAGTACTGGTATTGACCCGGAGGTCCAACAAATGACCCGAAGGTCCAACAAAGTGGCTCGAAAGCACACGAAATCATCAAATATTTCAATTAACGAGTCCGGAATTAACCGAAATAGCAAACGCACATGTCCCATACCACGTGTTTTACTAAATCATTTGATTCACTTCATCGTTTCCTTGAAAGTGCAAAATTCATCAAAATCATCAATACAACAGATATTCAATTAACGAGTCCGGAATTAACCGAAATAGTAAAAGTGTGGTTCTATACTCCGCACTTTTGCTAAATCGTTTAAATCTCTTCATCATTTCCTTGAAAGTGCAAAATTGTGTATTTTGTAAAAATACACTTTACATTCTCAAACGGACAAGTCCGGAATTAAACGAATCAGTAAAAGAAAGGGGTCATAGTCCTCGATTTTGCTGAAACGTTTAAATCGCTTCCTCATTCTTTTGAAAGCGCAAACTGTAAAATTTCTGAAAACAATTTTTTTATTTATTTTATAAAAATAACAATTCACATTCTCAACTGGACAAGTCCGGAGTTAAGCGAAACAGTAAAAGAAAGGGGTTATAATCCTCGATTTTGCTGAATCGTTTAAGTCGCTTTCTCATTCTTTTGAAAACGGAAACTGTTAAAAATTTATAAAACAATTTTCATTTTAAAACGATTTTCCAATCACGTGATTAAAGCAGCAATATTAGTAACAATTTCAAAAAGGAAATTGTACTTCTCCAGAACATCGTAAAACAAATCTCAGAATCAGCATTGCGGAATAACCGCTTGAAAATCCACTTTTAAAAATTTGACTGTTACTGAAGTCAAAGCGACAGTAATTTTTAAACGTCAAAATCTCATCAAAAGAATTTACATCAAAATGTAATACCAGTGAACTTTCATTCATCAAAATGCTAACAAAACACCGTGCCTCAAAATTTAGCATCGATGTAAAAATCCCGTTATAAAAATAATGGCAACAAAATACGTTTCATAACCAAGCATCGGTTCAACGTAAAATAAATGCAGTAATGTGCAATTCATATTTGCTCGCACATTACAATATAAACAAAGAAATCATTTGAATGTATCTTCAATGAAGACAATTCAAAACAGCACAATCTAATCAATAGTTGATTAGTACAAAAGAAAGCCAACGGAAATTTCAACAAAAATCACATATCTGCAATTCCTTCGAATCCTCAATTCGGATTCGAAATTCTCAAAGAAACAAAATAATTACAGCTATGTAAACAGTAAATGAAACTCATTTCAATTTCATATTTCAATTTTTAAATCAAATAGATTATCAGTTGCACTCAGCGAAGACAGTTTCACTACTTCCGCTGCGCACTCTAATAAACGGTACACAATTTAATCAAATCATCAGAATACAAATTCACTTTTTATTTTTTTGAAATAAAGATACTTAAAAATTTTCATCATAATTTCAAAACTTTAGTTTTGACTCGCACAAATAAAACATCGACCGATAGTTGTAACATATGTTCCATCTAAGTTATGTTTTATATTATGTCCATAAACCCCCAAGCTCTGATACCAACTGTGATGCCCCACCTCTATGCTCATAATAACAAAGAGTATTAAAAGAAATACTGTCTATTATTACGAAGAATAAGGCTGGATAGGAGCGGCCATCCGTAGTTGGCCTTACGCTAATATTGGTTACCTCGATAGGAGTGGTATATACTTTTCATTTTTCATCTTATTTATTTACTCCCATCGACATACCCAATTATCAGTATAAAACAAACTACGATGGTTCATAATAGTTTAGGACATTAGATATAACAATAACACAGATAATATAAATGCGGAACACAGATAAAAACAAAAGTCTCATATATATATATAACTGATGTCAGTTACAACATAGTTGACACAATACATATGATACAACTATAACTGTCGACTCTGGAAGTTATATATACAAGTACATTATCAACTAATATACATGAATACATATCATCCTATACAATGACACGACTTCTAAAAAATGACAAAGACAACTTCAGAAGATGTGAAAAGTCTTCAAAGCCCGAACAGCAACTCAAAGAAGGAAATCTACAACTTGAAATAACTCGGGTCTGACCCGAGTATTAAATTCAAAAGAAAATAATACACGGGTCAGTCTAATTCAAACTCAGTTATTAGTGCATAAAAGCAATAATAATCAACATCAAATAGACGACAGTCACAGAAATCTCGTATATCCGACTCCTCGGCAAAGAATCGGATAACGGCAGATATAACACTAAATAGTGTTAAACAACAAATCAGCAATCCAAAGCAATTTAAACAATTGAAATGTCAATTTAAAACCGTCAAATCTGATAGGGCTGCAGTACACGCACGCGTGTACTGCCTCGCCACTATCGCATGAGATACACAAGAACTCAGTGAAAGTCACAACTGAACACAAAGTCAACCCAAAAATCAGATTTAACTCAAGTGAAATTTCAACAATCAACGGGAAATGATCAAGAACCAACAAAGTAGATCCAAATCAATACATGCATCCACACATACATAGGTTTGTACAGATATGGATACACATACGTGACAGTAGTGCAAACCAACAAAGGCAATAACACAAGCAAGACCAGAACCAAACACAGGCCAGAAGTATAAAATGGCCAAGCAAGTGCACCACTAAACCAACAAACAAGATCAAAGGCAAATCAGTGAAAAGAAATAACAATAGAGGCAAGTGCTGCACTGATAACAAGATGGATGAGGTGCAGCCACACATGCATATAGTCGAACAACCGTTCAGATATGAAGCAATGCCAAAGTCAACAAGCTCGAAGCCAGAGCAAAAATCGAAGTAGTCGAGGACAACAAAGTTCAATGCAACAAAGTGGCAACCATGCAAATACGTAGTGTAGACAACTGAAGTGATAAACATCATAACCAAAACCAAGTCAATACTTCAAGAACAAGCAATGCAATTTCGACATACGTATATACATATCAATTGATGTATATACATACATGAATGCATACATATATATGGAGACTAAATGCAACTGTATGCAAATAGCCTTAAAACATGATTGTACAAATTTCTAAAACAGAATGTCACAGAGATGGACAGAGAGTACAAGTACACGGTGTTGCATAAAAAAGATTCAAGTCGAAGTCGAGATGACCAGAACCAGAAACAAATCAAAGCCGTAGGCAATGGACAGAGAACAAATCAACAACTTCGTAACGAGTGAACAAACCCAAAAGGGCTACTGCTTTAAACTGCATATATACATATATAAGAGCCCGAAGCAGTATCAGTGATTAATGTCACAAAAATCAAATTCGACAAAATTCAAGTGTCCATCAGACAGCATGACGAACCAATCAGAGTACGAGACGGTGAGGCAGTGGCTCAACGTCGATATACAAGAAAAACTGTAAGTGTAGACTCGACGATACATGCATACACACATAAAATGGTATATATGCACCTATATGAAGTCACATCTAATTAGTTAAGCAGTTTCAAATTTACAGTTTGCTCAAAGTGAAAATACAATTGCATCATGAACAATGACCATAAAAATCAAAACTGCTCGGGGACGAATACAAAAATAATCAAGTATAGCTAATAACAGCAGTTTTTACAAAATCAAACAAGGTCAGTACAATAATGACTAAAATCGATTAAGGCAAAACAACATACAAATTTAAACCAAGTCAAGGCCAATATCACTGTAAAAGGACCGAAGTCATAAAAGCATATCGAAGTCAACGAGAAATTCTCGATTTCAAAATGACCGAAAACAATGTATAAACAGGTCGTAAATCATTAACAACAAACCAAGTCGAACGACATAGCACACTAGGAATTCTTATAACAACCTCGCTTATCAACATCGAACGAAAACCAATGGCCAAGATAGACAATATTCGAATCAAAAATCACATTGCAGAAGTACCATAACCAGAACGAATTAGATGTGAGAATTACTCACCTATTTCCTACGAACTCGACTTAAGTAGAAGCGGTCGAAAGCACCTTCGAGGCGAGCTTCTTAAAAGCAAGGAGATCGAGTTGTTGGATCTGGGGCCTTCGATTACATGAAACTCTAGTTTGAGGGACGCGGGAGAAGGGCGAAGCGGCCACCATTTTGTGAAGCCTAAGTTGAAGACGAACTAGAAGACAGAGCCACCATTTATTTTTGTTCGTTTTCTTGTTTGATTTAGGGTTTGAAATTCAACTGAGAGAGGGGATCGGGTCAGAATAATAAAAGAAAGGGGGTCGGGTTGGAACGAATAAAAGGAAGGGGGATGGCCAATGTTAAAAGGGCCAGCGAAAAAAAATAAAGGAAATATATTTATTTAAAGCCCAAATCAATTTCTCAACCATTTTTATAAAATAATTTCAAATTGATTTTAAATTTCAATAGCAATTATAATCATCTAATTTCGATAATCACAAAGTGCAAAATACTGGGTTGTTACAGTCCAAGTATGCATGTTGCATTGTTTTCAGTCATTTTATGATCGAGCAAGGCAATATGCAGTTAAGCGTTTGAGTGACGAGTTAAATTAGTTTTTATAGTCAACACCAATCCCTTCACCATATGCCGATCCCTTTACCCCAGTCTCTATACCAATCCCTACATTCCAGCCTTTATACCTATCCCTACATTCCAGCCTCTATACCGATCCCTAAATTTCAGGTACAATTATTGATCCCTCCACTTAAGTTGCTAACACCGATCCCACACCAATACAACAGTATACCAACCTCTCGCCAAACCAGTTCGAACAAAACCTTTTCCTCTCAATTCCTCACCGATCCCTCTATAGCTCAACCTTTTTCCATGCCATCTCCCCCGAACCCTCTTTTCTCTTCAACCTTTTCTCCATCTCCTCCTTCTTCTCTTCCTTATCCTAATATCCCGACACTATTCACTAAGCTATGCACCTAGGAAACAATTGAACCCATCCAAACTCGAGATTCACAACCCAATAATGCAAACAAAGGAAAGTTCTTACCTATATAAATGTATGTCAGGGTAAATTAAAAGGGGCGAGAGTTCGGACTTGAGAATCAATGATTGTGGAGGAGCGACTGTGAAGGAATTGTTCAAATTCGTGCTTGATGCTAAGGTTTTGAGTTGGAGGAACGTTGTTGGGATCTGCGATGGTAGGGGTTTGGTGAAAGGGGAACTTGAAAGTGTAAAGGTAAACAAAGACAGTGAAATGTCAAAGTAAAGTTTAGGAGCAATATTATGAAGAGAAGCTAATAAGAGAGAAGGAGAAATGAGGTTATATACAGGTATGTGTGGAAGGAAGTGGAGCTGGTCATCTCGGGTGACTCGGCCACGAGATTAGAAAGGGATCGGCCTCAGAACTCGCCAATCCCTATCCACGCGGACTTAGCAAGGGATCGACATACCGAATGTCGATCCCTCCTAAAAAAAGAGAAAAAAAGAAAAATAAATAAATAAATTTTTATATATATATAAAGAAAAGGGATTGAGAGGCAAAAGGAGATGATGATGAGAATGAGTGAAATGAAGAAAGGAAGTAAAGGAAAATGGCAGACAACTAAAAACCAAATGGCGACCGATATCATGAAGGTTAGACTGCAAACGTAGGTGTACAGAGTAAAAAGCTTGGCAATGACCTACGGACGTCCGAACACGTCCAGGAGCCGACAACAGAAACGTGTATGTGAATGTACTTGGAAACGATTCAAGAATTCAACCTTTTAAAATCAACTGGTCATGCCTGAAACAGTCAAGTTCGAGAACGATTTAAATGGACGAAAACCTATGGACCCTGCATGATTGAGTTTGTATATGCTAACCAAATACGACAACAGAATTGCATCATTAAAAATCGATAAAGGAACAGAAATCAACCAGAAAGTTAGATAGACTTCTTTCTAGCAGCTTAGGCTTTTTTCAATTCAAACCACGTCATGTTACTCACAAGACATACTTTGGAGTCAAGTGTTACCTGGTGCCTTGACCCGGCTATATTGGGCTGATCACGCAGGCTAGACTCGATTGCCGGTGAGAAGGACGATCATAAGGCAACGACTGCATGACAAAGATATAAAGTTCGGACAGTTGTGCGGAGCCCAGATTGGATGGAGTTAATAGATAGACAATGCAGTATGTTGGAACTATGGAGATTAGTTTGGTTGGAATAGGGATCAGCATGGTCATTGGTCAACTTGGATAAGATAGTGAAGGAATCGATATGCACTTAAGATGATAAGGGGCGGCATGGTTACTTGGCAGGATGGTCAGTTTGAATGGGAATATAGAGGGATCGGTATGAGTTATAAAGCTAGAGGGATTAGCATGATGCATTCATGAGAGAGGGATCGACATGATGCATTCGTGAGAGAGGGTTTGACATGATGCATTCGTGAGAGAGGGATTGGCATGATATGGTCTGTGTGATATGGATCGGCATGGCATGGCTTGTGGGGGATGGATCGACATACAATGGAGAACTAGGAGAGATCGATATTTCCTTTACCAAGTTAAGATTCGAACCAAAGTACTACAAGAATAGGAGCTCCAAACCTCCATCCATCTTGATATTTGAAGCACCCATATGTTATGTCATAAGAGAGCTACCATAGGGATCGCTAGCCCAAACTCGACTCATGGAGGGTCAGTACCGATCCCTAACCATTGAGAGTTGGGCCTAGCCCTCCCTATGGTGTGCCCATGTGGTTGGGGAGGTCCTATTGCCAAAGTTTCAGTCAGATCGGAGGTCACCTTCATCTGTAAATACAAGCACATGGGGATATTCTAGGGACACTTACGCTATTAGTTAAACTCCACCATTATTGTAACTAACTTCCTCCATTCTTTTCTGATCTCTTGCTATTTCTTGCTATTTGTAGTTGTAATCAAGTGAATTAAGAAGCAATAAAGAGAATATTCAAAGTGGACGTAGGCAATCAAAGCCGAGCCACTATAAATCTTATTTTTTTTCTTTCTGCTGTGTTTTCTTTGATATTTTGTGATTCTCCTCTGTTTTCTTTATTTTCTCTATTTATTTCGCTACTTAAATCTATTCTTGGGTGTTTGTGGCCAATTTGGTTGCAAACAATAACAGTGATTTAGTTAATTAAAATGAGTTTTGAAGATTTAGTGTGAATGATTTTGGATTTTAGTAATAAATGATTTTTAGGTAAATAATTTAAAATTTTGGATTATTGATAAATGATGAATTTAATTATTTTGAAAAATATTGATCTTTTAAAATTTTAAATTATATTAAATGTATTAAAAATGGTTAAAAGATTTTATAAAGTATAATATTTGAAACAAATAAGATTTAAAGCTCATTTCATAAAGAAAAACGGATTATTAGTTTTTTACAATGAAATGTTTTGGAATACATTTTATAATGATTTTAAAAATATAATTAAGAAAAGATTTAAAGTAAAATAAGTTAAAATATGGAATTTATTTTAAATTATATAATAAATTAGAAATGAAGATTTGAGTTAATAATAATTTTTTAGTAGAAATTTAAAGTAATTTTAGGTTAATAAATAAATTTAATTAAAGTGGGTTCAAAATAGTAAATATGATATGATTAATTAATTTAAAATAATTTTTAGAAAACCAATTCTATGAAATTTATAAAGTTGTGCAATCGCATGGGTAATGGATATATGATTTCTAGTGGTATTATTTTGTATTATGAAAAATACTAGATGTATAAAATAGGAGAAGGAATAGGAAATGGGTTGAAATTTGTGTAAGGCCTAAAACCCAAACTTTAGTTTTATTACACTAAATCTAGACTCTTCTTTGGTCTAGAAAGCTCTTCCTTATACATGAAACAATTCACGTTTTGTCCCATTGTCATATTTCTTATTTGCTTTAGGAATTGAAAATGGAGAAAAATCTATGAAACCCTCTTCTCTTCAAAAATAAAAAAAAAACAGAAATACAATTCAATTGTTATCTAGCCTTTTGACTAGACGGTATACGTGCGAACTTAACAAATCAGACTAGGAAGTTATCAAGGCACGCAGCGTGGAGAGATAGCCCTAGAGTCTAGAAACCATGTACGAACATAGCCATTAGGTAAAGTCCAAACAACTCCAAGAGATAGGGATTCAAAATCCACCCAAGTAGTGGATCGGTACTAATCCAAAACTTTTCATCCAATCCAGCCCCAACTCCTACTTATAAGTGATGATTCCAGAAGCCTATATCAAATTCCATTTCATCGATCCCATGCAAATCTATATTGATCTCTACTAGAAACTGAAGTCTGCAACTCCATTCGTTCATCGATCCATCATTTGGACTCAGAAACAAGCTAATAATGATGCAAACAAGATGGAAATCACGTAGCTGAACACGAATCAAGCCAGGACAAAGCATCTAGAGTGATCCATATGGAGATCCTATGGATCAGTATCGATCCAGGCCCATGGATCTAATCCTATCCACTAATATTGATGAGGTGTCCACCATTTTTCTCAGGATAACTAGTCTGGGCATGGAAAACAATGTGGAGATCGTGGGGGTGAGTTTTCAAGCAACCTACAACTATAAATAAGAGGACAGAGGCTCATTTTAGAGGATATTTCTTCTTCGTTGTGATCCTTTTTCACATCTCTACAACTTTTCTATAATTCTCTTGTACATCCACTGCTCCATACCGATCCATAACAACAGAAATGTAAATGGCACTATAAACCATCATCAAAGTTAAGTGGACGTAGGCAACGATTTGACGAACCACTATAAAACTTTGGTGTCTTTTTTGTGTGTTAGTTTCTTCACTCTTTTCTCTACTACACTCATTTGGGTGTTTCTTCCATTTTTGGTTCAAACATTTTGGTGCTTTCACTGAGTACCACTTGAATTCACTGGTTTGAGGTTTGAAAAAGTTCAAAACGATGAGACAATCTAGTAGGAAGACCACTAGTGGTGGAAATCAACAAGGAGGCACCCAAGAGGCATCCTCAGGAGCTAACCCACATTCATCTACATAACTTGGGATGAAAGAAAACCATGATGAATACAATGTAGGAAAAGATAATGGCATGTCGGGAAGAGATGATGGAGATTTTCTTCAGAACTAAAGGCCAGGAGCTCCCGAGGACCAAAGGCCAGGAGCTGGAGTCGTTGCAAACCAGAACCAAATGCCAGGAGCTGGAGCAAATGCTCTTGGGAGCCGAGTAGATCAAATCTATACAAACCCCTGAACAAGTCATACGGGTCGATACCGATCCATAGGTACAGATCGGTACTGAACCACAAGAATATGGTGGCATGTCCAATGTTGAGGTTGGTGGAAAAGATGCATGTCCAGAAGATAAGGCGGAGCATTTGAATATGAATCAGAATGCAGAAGCACGACTAGAGAAGTTCATGCCGGAATTCCCTCATGGAAATAGGGGCGGGTTGAGAATGCAAACTTGAGATTTCCTTTAGACAACAATGACATATTTACTGAGTTGGACATGAAACGAACGAGTGCCAACACCTTCATTGTTTAATAGAAGAACTGATTCGGGGCAACCAGCTGCAACAGTACGTAAGGAACCAAACAGTAATGGTGTGGCCGAAGCAACCACCATTTACGGAGAATATATCAAAAAACAACAAGGGATCTGGTTTGAGACTCGAAATCCCATGATTGAGATAGATGGGAGTCGAATTCGATTCATGCACTTTGCATTTTCATTTCTTTTCTTGCATTTAACTTTTCATATTAAGCAATAAAGACAATAATAACATCAGGCTGCTTACACGTGTACGAGATCCCGAATGATCCCTATGCATGCTCTAAGTTGGATGCTTGAGACGACTACTTAGGATGATAATAACCTCGGACCGCTTACACATGTACGAGACCTAGATTGATCTCTAGGCACGCCCCGAGTTGGATGTCTAGGATGAACACTTAGGATTTTTGCTTGTTTGTTCTGATTTGATTTCAATATTTGAATTTTGGAAAAACCACATTGAATGTGCTGATGTTAATTGCTTTAAGTCCCAACCGGAGAATAGGGACCAAAGTGCAAGAAGTAAGTCACTTCACCAGAGCGTGAGTAGATGGGCTTGCTTGTCGCTGAGTACCCTTACCAGAGAGTGAGCGGATTGGGCTCAGCAAGGGTTCGGAGAGACCATGGGTTTGATTATCAACCCTGAATGGTCATGGACTTGATTGACGATCCAAAGAGACCATGGATTTAATTATCGGTCCTGAATGGTGATATATTTGGTTAATGATCCGAAGAGATCATTTAGTAAACTATCGACCTTGAATGGCCAGGCATTAATTTAACGATCAAGAGAGATTGATCTTTAGATTAACGATTCAGAGTGATCACCGATTTAACTATTAGCTCTGAACGACCATAGATTTAATTAACGATCCGGAGAGATCGTGGGTTTGATTATCGGTTCGGTGAGGCCAAGGATTTCACTAACGATCCGGAGAGACCGAGATTTCAACATATGACTGCTAGCCTCCAAATGAACATAGGATGATCCTCATTAGTGATACAGTCCACGGCTTACCGATTCTGGGAGAACATGGAATCATTGTCTATGACCGACACTCAAACAAGGACTCGAATCCATAGCCATCACGGTCTGGAATGATCCATGATTTACAGGTGAATCCAAAGGAACATGATGATTCACAACAGCTTGATTGGCTGATAATCAAAAAATTCTACTATTAATGTCCTATCGACTTTGATGCTTGCTCTTGAGCAAAGCATATCTTCCATTCACAAGGAGCGCTTTGTGGGGGTAAGTGTTATCTAGCCTTTTGACCAGGCAATAAACGGGCGAATTTAATGAATCAGACTTGGAAGTTATCAAGGTAGATAGCCTAGAGAGATAGCCCTAGAGTCCAGAAACCATGTACGAACAGAGCCATAAGGTAAAGACCAAGCCACTCCAAGAGACAAGGATTCAAAATCCACCCAAGTGGTGGATCGATATTGATCCAACAACATGGATCGGTACCGACCCACAGCTCTTCATCCAGTCCATCCTAACTCCTCCTACTTGTAAGTGATGAATCCAAAAGCCTATTTCAAGTTCTATTTTATTGATCCCATGCAATTCTCAATCGATCTCCATGAGCACTTAAAGTCAGGAACTCCATTCTTCCATCGATCCATCATTTGGACTCAAAAACAAGCTAATAATGATGCAAACAAGATGGAAACCACGAATCGAGCCAGGACAAAGCATTCAGAGTGATCCATATGGAGATCTTATGGATCAGTACCGATCCAAGCCTATAAATCGGTACCGATCCACGAATATTGATGTATCCACCATTTTTCTTGGGAGAACTAGCTTGGACGTGGAAAAAAAATGGAGATCATAAGGGTGAGTTTTCGGGCAACCTACAACAATAAATAGAGGGGCAAGGGCTCATTTTTGAAGATTCTTCCGCTTTCTTGTGATCTTTTTCACCTCTCTACAACTTTTCTATTATTTCTTATACTCCAACGGATCCATACAGATCCATAAGAAAAAAAGTGTAAATAGCACTATAAACTATCAACAAAGTTAAGTGGACGTAGGCAACAATTAGCTGAATCGCTATAAAACTCTGGTGTCTTGTTTTTGTGTTTTTTTATTTAGTTTCTTCACTCATTTCTCTACTATACTTATTTGGGTATTTTTTCCATTTTTGGTTCAAACATTAATAAATTATCAAATCTATATATGTTGCTCTCAACACCAAACAACCTCATTAGTCATGAAGTAGATTGATTTTGGATCATGTTTGAATGCTTCGAAAATTAACAAAGAAGAGGAAAACTAGAGATATATGAGCTACAAAAGGAAAAGCAAAGTAATATACAACACTGCTTCTTCTTCTAAATGTGCACCTTACTCAAAAATCTATGTCTAAGTCTTGTAATTCTATTCATTTATGCGCTTGTTGGATTAGAGTATGGTTGAATATGTTTCTTATCATCCAAATTATAAAAGACTGATATTTGGATTGAAGCAAAACAGTCAATTTTGCTTCAGAATCGTGCGACCGGTAGGGCAACTGGTCGACTGGCCGGTCAACCGCTGGTGTCGTCGGTCGTTGTCCAGGTAAAAAAATACTTAGAATACATGTCAACCGCTGCCTAATGACCGAAAAGTTTTATTTAATATTGATTATTTAATTTAGAAATAGGTTATTTAATGAAAATTAGGTTTTTGGTTTTCAATAAATATATGAATTACCTATAAAATTCTAGAAAAAAAAAGAAATGGTTTCTAATTATATAATTTTCAAAAGTATATTTCATGAATTTTGAATATAATATAAAGTTTTAAAATGTATTTTATGGATTTAGGATTAAAGAAATTGATTTGGATGTTATAAACTTTATTTAAAAATAATATTTAATTATAGAAAATTATGAAATGATTGTTGTGTGTGATATTTAATTTTATAAGCTATTTTTAAGGTTTTAAAGAATGGAAATGAGTTCTCAAAGGTTATGTGTGAATTTTAAATTATTGTTTAATTTAATAAATGGTTTATTAATTAGTATTTTAGCTATTTAAAAATTTGTGAACACTTTTACTATAATAGGTATGGTTTATAATTTAATACATTTATCTCCTTCAAATTATATATGTGAATTTTAGTTGTACTAATTCTATGTAAGGAGAAATCTGAATAAACGGATTAGTAATACAGTCTGGTATGGACTTTCGGTAATACTTTTTCCGTTATTCTTTGGACTCGCTATATAGAATACTGAAGGAGAGAGAGTGATATGTGAGCACCGAATAAACAAACTAGTAACATGAGATGGTATGGGACGATGTTATGATATTTACTTGGTTGTTCATTGCTTGTGGATGACACTTATATGGGGATATGTCATGTGTGGCTCGCTACGAGCAATATTTAGACATATAGCTACGTGTCAACATATGTATAGAGCCATGTGTTAGCATATGTATTAGGTTATGTGTTGGCCATTATATATATACTGTGTATATGTCTATCACTATCCAACTCCATTTATGGCACAATGTAACAATTTAAGTTTTCTACCCTCGAATGTCGAAGCTAATACATCCATAGTATTTGTGTGCCGAGCACTCAAGAATCGAAAAGATGGGTTGTTATGGTAAAATAAAAAGAAAATGAAACAGAGCAAGAAGGAAGAACACAATATCAGAATCTCATGGCGGAACGATAACACATAATATCAAGAGACAGTGCAAACTATCAATCTAAGATACACAGTATTTTAGAGTTATCGTCCAAAATACCATCACCAGCCTGGATAGTTATAACTTCCTGTCCTTACAATGCTGATACATACATAATAGCAGTGCAACGGAAATAAGAATACTACTGTAGGCGAAAGCATCTGACTCGTCTCCTCGAGCTCCAAAAAAATATCAATAAAAACCTGCCTTCCTCAGACTACTTGAAAGAGCACCCGTGGAAATGAGGGAAATATTAAACCATGAGTCAGGCATAAGTCTGGTTTGAGAAACTCGTGAAATATGTGATCATCATATAATAGTACTTTTGAGACCGACTGAATCACCGGAATGGTTATCCCCTAAAAGAACGAAACCTATTTAATAAGTATATAATGTGATATAATAAATAATATCTTGGGTGTAGAATATAAATCTGTGCTGCTTGCATTAGACAACACAACAATTTTTGAAGTACAACAAAAACTGCTAAGGTACGTTCACATACTGGATTTCTATGAAGACCCCTCAGTAAACAAATGCAGATATCCTACACAGATGTTAGAAACTACCTTCCGAAACCACACATATCTCTAGAAAAAACATGTCACAAAGGAAAACATAGTTGGTCCACACCTGAACATATTGTTGGACTTCAATATTTTGATTCATGACAAGGAGCTCAAAACTTATCAAACATTCGACAAAATAGAGTTTAAAGTTGGTATAGTTTTAGTATTCATTGTTAAAATCTTTCCTCAAGTTCAAACCTGCATATTTTGAATAACACATAGATTTAGTCGACTAAATCCCCATATTCAGTCGACTAAATATGTGTTATAATTTTTTTTAAATAACATGATTTAGTCAACTAAGTCCAATAGTTAGTCGACTAAATACTGCATTTTCGAACTATTAAATTTCTATTTTAACTTAGTCGTATAAATGATTATATTCAGTCAACTAAACATGTTCAAACTGTCATATTTTTCAAATTTTCTAAAGAGATGTCTCTTCTTCCTGAAGAGGAATCTCTTCCAGGAAGAGTTGTGACCATTTCCAATTCAACAAAACTCTTTGCAAATAGTTGTAACTCTTTAGTCATTATATATATATGCATTTCATTCAAGATCAAATCACTTAATTTTCTACTCTCTACTATCTGAATCCAGTTATTGAATTTGCAAAATCAAGTTTAAAATTCCTTTTCTAAGGAAATATATACTGACTTTATCTTCACAAGCATATATATATATATGTACATATCATACTTAAGGAAAAGATTATAGGAAGGGTGTACTTCATTTGACAAATCTGTGTTGTAACAAGAACACGCAAAGTCAAGAAAACATTTCATTTGTATCAAAGTCTTATTCGGTTGCTAAGGCAGGAAAATCCTATTCAGTTGCTTAGGTGGTCAAAGTCTTGTTTGGTTGCTCAGGCGGTGTAAATCTATTCTTCCCGGTTAAGTGAGGGTTGCTTGTAACGACCTGGTATTTCGAACCATTCAAATCGACAATCATCCACACATGTCCGATTTAAATTGCTCAAAACAACAAATTGTTAATTTATATTTGGAAAAACTTAGCATATATAGTAAATAAATCAATCACTATATATTTGGAATAGATAAATAGTTTTCATGAAGCTACTATATAAACATCAGAGTCTGAAACAAATAGAACTTAAAATCTCAAGTACAGTAGTCTCAAATACATAAGCAGATGAGAACTCTCAACACAAACAACTGAAATAACTGAAAAGCGGAATAGATAAGATAGATCTTCAAGCAAAAATTCAAGCTTCGAAGGTGAGTCTCAAATGTTGTGACACTCAGTCTGACCCAAGCATAAAGCAAAATACAAACCACTCGAGTGAGGATTAACATTCTTATACAAGTAAATCAACTCAAGTGAAATGTCCAAATGAAATACAAATAACTTAAAGGATGTTTGGATTCCCATCCTTTAAGGATCCTTTAAACTATCTACATACATAGTACAATACGCTACATAGATAATGTCTATAGTAAAGTAAACTATTAAAATAGCGTTAAGGCGTTACCCATATCCCCCTTAACACATTTTTATATATTCCCGTATTCTATACAGTAACGTAATTCCTCTATAAACTGGAGGGCTATCAGAGACCACTCCATAGGTACGGTACAAACCAAAATTGATGAGGGCGCGATAACGCATGTGACAAGGCACGCGAGGCAATGCCTAGGGTAGGATTCTACCGTTTTGCAGAACCGGTCTGGTGGTAACGCATAGCAGCCACTACCGCCCACCTGGAGACACATTTCCAAAATCAACAGTGCACCCAATCAAATCACAAAGTAATAGAATGGTATCGAAGAAGCATACTCGATCGGAGGTGCGACCTTACTTGGCCCAGGTATAGCTCCTGTTTTAGTCATATCAAGCTAACTCATGGGAGTCAGGGCTACGTTAATACCTCATATAGAATCGTCGCCAAACCATCCTACTTTGTTCTGGAATCTCCACTACGTATACAATTGTTAAAGTGGTTTTCGATATTGGCAGAGAGTATGATAATATCTGATCCCGGACTCTTTAACAACCAATCGCTTATTTCACACCGTGGTCATTTATAAAACAGTTATACTTCATATTAAAATATTATATTCATTTCAAAATCATACCACTTTCACAATCATATTCATTTTCGAAATCATATCACTTTCGGAATCATAACCACAAAATAGTTTAAACCATCATACCAAAATATTCGCATTTAAATCCATTAAATCTAAATCATAATAGTTCCAACTTAAATAGTTTAAATATTGAAAATATTTTATATATATTGAAATAGTTATATATTAAAAATAGTTTATATTTAAAAAAATAGGTTATAGATTAAAATAGTATATATATTAAAAATAGTTTATATCGAAAATAGTTTCAAATTAGAATTGTTTCTTCCACTTTCACAAATCAATTTAAATCAACTTCAGTTCCAAAACTCAATTTAAATCAATCACAGTTTGACAATTTCAATTAAAAAGGTCAAAAGCTTGTTTCAAATTCTCATTAACCATTTTCAATTTATATCGATTTCAAAGCTAGGTTGGACCTATCACTTCAAATTCAATAAGTTTCCAAGTTTAAATATTCAAACATCTGCAATATAAATTTCATTTATATTTCAACATTCTCTTTAATTTTATTCAAATTTGAAAATATTCCCTTAATCATTTTTAATAACATTTAAATAAAATCTCAAATTACAAATTTTAATAAAATCTCAATTACAAATTTAAATAAAAAACAAATAATCAATTTTATTTAAATTTGAAAATATTCATTTAATCACCTTTATTTAAATCAAGTTATAAAATCATATCTTTAAAATCTCAAATTCAATAAGTTTCAAATCAATTTTATTTAAATATAATTCTTAAACAAAGACAATTTTAAATCAATTTCAATTTATCTTCTCAACCTTAATTTATTAAAGTTATTACAAAATCTATTTTTAAAATAAAATTTTAAATAAAACTTAAACATTATATATATATTAATTAAATTAAACTTTATTAAATTAAATCTTATTGTTAAATATATTTTATATTAAATCTTATTTTATATATAATTAAAATAATAAAATTATAAGTAAAATCTTAAAATTTATAATTTCAAAACTAACTTATAAATTTAAAGTTTACAAACATATAATTTTAAAATCTAAATTTTACATATATATAAAAAAATAAAATTTATATATCATATTTTTTTTAAAATCAATATTTATTATAACCCATATATTTCCTTTCAAAACCTTGAAAATCATTTTTCAAAAATAGACCAATAGTGTCCGTATATAATTTTCTATCATATAGTCAAGTGATACGGATATTTATCATATCAATCCGCAATTATTTAAATTTACGTGTATATATCATTTCATCCCGCAATCCTAAAATATCACAATCAATGAAAATCGCTTGGGTTTATCGTTTCAACCCATAACGATTTTCCCCTAATCTATAAGATCGTTCAGCTATGTATCATTTCAACCCATAGGTATTCCTAAACTATCAGCGAATTTGCAGAGCGAGAACAAATACGATAATAACATAACATATCAACAACATGCATATATCATTAGTAACAAATTTAAATATAATATATATAACAGGTTATGGTGTCATATGTCATAAGTGAACAATTGCAAATAATGGCATATCATATTTAACAATTCAAATTTAACAGCATATTTCAATCCTCATTTCATGTGAATTAAATTTACTATATATAAGAATGTTAATCGTAGTGATTGCTCACCTTTCGAGGCTAGAGAAATGACAAGAACAAGATGCCATGATCCAAGCACAAATTCCAAAGCACGACACGATGAACACAGATTCGACGAGCAAGGTTGATAGTTTGGAATCAATGAAACAAATCAAACTAGCTTGATATAAACTAAACAAAATATATGTTATATATATAATTTTTTTTTTCAAAAACAAATTTTAAAAACATATATTTAAAATAAAATCAATATACATATTTTTTCAAATCAATATTTAACTTAAACACCTATGAAATAAAATCTATATATATATATATATATATATATATTTGGAAATGTATACTTGTATATATAAACTAATATATAAACATATATATATATATATAAACATACATACATATTATATTTTAAAATCAATATTTATTATAAAATCAATATAAACTTACTTTATTGTAATATATATATAACTCAACAGATCATATATAAACTTATAGAAACTTATATATACAAACAAACAGGTTATATATAAACTTATATATATAAACAACAGATTATATACAACTCTTATAAACTTTTATATATAAACTACAGATTATATACAACAGTTGCTATATTATAAAAGCACAGAGAAAAATAAACATATACTATATATATTCTTTAAGCAAAATATATTAACACAAATGTGTATAACCGAATTACTTTTGAAAACATATGTGTATAACCGAATTTATTATAATTATTATAAATTACTATTATAAACATATGTATATATATAAAACAAGACGCAGAGGTTGCTTGGTGAGGAGATGTTGCGCGGAGCTAGGCTATGGACTGTGCTGAACTGGGAGGCGATGGGGTGAACAAGTGGCAGAGGGTGTTGAACTTGGTCGGAGCAGCTATCGGTGGTGATGCATTTGAGAAAGTGGGGCGAGGCATGGGGTCGCATGGGTGATGAGGCCATGGCCGATCTGGAGAGAGGGAATAGGCTATGAAGTTGCCGATCTGGGTGCTTGCCCGGGTGGTGGTTGTCAGGCTAGCTTCAGTGAATGGGGTGGGGATGCTCGGCAATGGAGTATGTGCTTGGTTGGAGGGGATGGAGTGGAAAGGTGGCGGATCTGATGGTTGTTGAATGGTCAAGGGGGGCTAAGGGTCGGCTGGTGGCTGAGAATGGAGGGTGGGCTGAAGGAGAAGCTGCACGTGGAGATTTGTGGATGAGGTGGAGAAATGGCGGCGAGGTTGCGAGTAGGGGAGAGGAAAGTGCAGTTGCAAAGGTCAGGCTATAAGCATGAGGACGATGAACACGTACCTCTCAAGTAAAATGAATACAAACCCCAATATATATATATATATATATAATTTTTTCTTTTAAATGGATGCAATGGGTTCAGACGATAGGAATGGCGGTGGAGAGATTTGATCGAAGGGAGGCAAGCAAATGTAAGGTTGGACGAGCATATCAACGGAGGAGAGCAACAGGTTCTTGCTATATATGAATGCTTGATATATATATATATATATATATATATATATATATATATATATATTCTTCTTAGAGAACACGAGAAGAAGGGAATAAAAAAATGAACGAACTAATGAATTTATTCAAAACAGTGGAATATTGAAAGTCGGCAATAATTCTTGGAATTATAAAAGATTGTGACCATTCATTATCTCACGTCTGGACAATTGAAAGGACGCAGAACATCAAAAGACTCAACGGGTACCGATACGGTTAATTGTTTTTGTCGATTATGCCACGTACCGGACGCTGAAATGCACGAATGAATATACTGCGGAGATCAGCACGACGAGATGAACAGAATGGTACGCAAATATCAACGATACGATTATTCTATCAAAACTCGATATTCGGTGCCGAAAATGCTGCTAAAACTTCGAAAATAAGATAAACGTAGCTAGAGCAGTCTAAGTTTGGCAAAACGAAATATGACGTCTCACTCATAAAATAATTGACATTTTTATTATATAAAAATATTCAGGTTTCAAAAATATTTTATTTTCTTCAATTTTTAACTGATTTAAATTGAAATTGAAAATTTCACAACAAAACTAACTTTCAAATTTTCTGATAAAAATTTACCATTTGCTATGTTTAAATAAATGTATTCCAAACATCAAATTATCATTTCAAGATTTTATTGTTTATTTTTC
This sequence comes from Allium fistulosum, assembly GCA_030737815.1. NCBI lineage: Eukaryota > Viridiplantae > Streptophyta > Magnoliopsida > Asparagales > Amaryllidaceae > Allium > Allium fistulosum. Next base: position 49,197,774 of record CM060906.1, read on the forward strand.
AAGAAAAATTTAGTTAATTACGTTATAAAAACCGTTAAAATTTATGGGTAGTTACATTGCTAGTTTAAATCTAAAAGGAGTCTGGGACTGGACGTAGAACGAGAGTCCGAACTAGTATAAAAATATCTAGTGTCATTTTATTTTACCGCTTTTTACTTACTTTATATTCCGCACAAGTAGTTTAAATAATATCCATATTACACGATCCTACAGTCATTTTCATTTGGTATCAGATCAAGGTCATCTTATAACCGTAACACGGTTATCTTATATATTAGTAATATGGAAAACAACACTGGCACAACTTTTACTAAAGGTCAATCTACTGCACGACCACCACTAATTAACGGGTTGAACTATAACTATTGGTCTACTAGAATTAGAATTTATATGCAAGCCATTGGTTATGAGACCTGGAATATTACCCAAGCAGAATTTAACATACCTACTACTGAATATTCACAATGGTCTAACACACAAAAATTAGATGCTACTGCCAATGCCAAAGCTGTGAATATGTTATTTTGTGCATCAGACAAAAATGAGTTTAACAGAGTTAGCATGTGTACTACTGCTTATGAAATCTGGCGTACACCTAAAGTTACACATGAAGGTACTAACAAAGTAAAGAAGAGTAAGATATCTATGCTCAAGGATTAGTTCTAGAATTTCAAAATGAAACAATAAATGAAATGTGCTCTAGGTTTCAAGACATATATCATTCTCTCTTAGCATTTTGAGAAAAATATTCAGACTTCGATATTGTTTCAAAAATCCTCAACTCTTTAATGAATGAGTGGGAACGAAAATTCTTAGCGATCGAAGAAGCTAACGACATTTCAACCATTAAACCAGAAGAGTTGATAGGAAATCTAATGTCTTATGAAGTCAATCTCCAGGCAAAACGAGTACAGGCGCAAGGTAAGAAGAATATAACATTCGAAGTAGAAAAGGATGAATCAGATTCAGATGAAGAAGATATGGCGTTTATTGCTAAGAACTTCAAAAAGTTTTTAAAATTCAGAAAGAGCAACAAATTCAGAAACAACAAGAATAGCTTTAGCGGTAATAACAACAACAATAAGCCATCGTCTTCTACTCTTGAATGTTACGAATGTCACAAGAAATGTCACATCAAGAAAGACTGTCCAGATAGAAAGAGAGACAAATTTAAGAATAAGAAAGACAGATTAAAAAAGAAAGCCTTCTCTATTACGTGGGATGATTCAAAATTATCTTCATCATCAGACAGTGACATAGATAACGATTTTGAACAAGCCAACGTTTGTTTTATAGCTGCAAATGATGAGGTGAGTGATTTAACTTTTGATGATTTAGTGGATATAAATTCAGAATTACTTGATAAGCTAAGAAACATCAAAAGAAAATATAAAGAAACTGTTTAAAAATTGAATAGGACTAAAACTGAGGTAGGTATGTTCAGAAATGAGAAAGAAATTTTAGAAGAAGAACTTGAAACTTCTCAAGAATCTTGTTCTAATACAACTTCTCAACTGTCTATGTTAAGTTAAGAAATTGAAACTAAAAAAGAATGATGCTCTTTTAGTTGAAAATCATGATTTGAAAGCTAATATTAAAATATTGGAATTAGATATTTCTAGTCTTAAAACAAAATTAGATGATATTACTAAAAATGTCTCTAGTTTTAACAAAGGAAGAGAAAATCTTTCTAAAATTATAGAAAATTCTCAGACAGATTCAAATAAAAGGGGACTAGGATATAAGCAAGTTTCAAAAATTATTCCAAAGAAAAAGAATTCTTTATATAATAATTTAAAAAGGAACAATGATATTATTGTAAAATCAATTTCAAAAGTTCCAAATTATTCTAAATGAATTAAGATTTGGGTTCCTAAAACTAACAATTCTTTGATTAGAAACAAATACATATAATCATTTATAAAAACTATTCACAAAAATAATAAATTTATTTTCAAAAGGAATTCTGAACCCTCTTGGGTTTGGTTTTCAAAGACCTAACTCTTATGACCCTAACAAAAGGTGGGTACCAATGTTAGTTCTATATTTTTTGCAGGTACCACTTAAAAAGAGAGGAAAATAGATTTTGGATAGTGGTTGCTCAAAACACTTGACATGAAACAAAGAGATGTTAACAAACATTATCTACTCAGATGGAGATTCTGTCACTTTTGGAGACAATTCCAAAGGATACATCATCGACAAAGGCGATGTGAGCAATAACGGTCCATCCAATTTACCTCTTATTAGAAATGTTTTACTTGTTAAAAATTTAAAACACAATTTACTTAACATCACTCAGCAGTGTGACAAAGGATTCAATATATCTTAATCTAAAGATAAGTCTAGCATTTTTGGTCAAAATGAAAATCTTATTTTTGAAGTTTTTAGAGATAAAAATTATATGTATTAAATATGAATATAAATCACAACACAAATATGTGTCTAATAGCCAAAGAAAATGATCCTTGGTTATGGCACAAAAGATTTTGTCATATAAATTTCAAAGCTATAAAAAAATTATGTAAAAATGAATTAGTAAAAGGTTTACCAAGAATGAATTTTAAAGTAAACAATATTTGTGATGCTTGTCAATTAGGTAAATTATCAAAATCATCTTTTAAATCAAAGAAAAATATTTCTACATTACAACCAATTGAACTATTGCATTTGGACCCTTTTAGCCCAACTCAAGTTCAATCCATAAACCACAGCAAATAGGTGTTTGTAATATTTGATGACTTTTCAAGATATACTTGGACTAATTTTATGAAAAATAAAAGTGATACTTTTGAAAATTTCAAAATTTTTGCTAAAAGAATTCAAAATTTCTAAAATTTAAAAATTAAAAACATTTGAAGTAATCATGGAGGTGAATTCGAAAATGAAGCTTTTGAACATTTTTGTAATAAAAAGGGAATTTACCATAATTTTTCTTTTCCTAGAACACCACAACAAAATGGAGTTGTAGAAAGGAAAAATAGAACTTACAAGAATGTGCAAGAACTTTATTAAATGGAAGCACTCTACCAAAATTTTTTTAAGCAGAAGCTGTAGCAACTGCTTGTTATGTTCTGAATCGTGTTCCATCTGGATACTAACAAAACACACCCCATATGAACTTTTTCATGAAAGGAAATCAAATATTTCATATTTTTAAGTTTTTGGTTCAAAATGTTTTATTTTGAACACAAAAGATCAGCTTGGAAAATTCGATCCAAAATCTGATGAAGGAATTTTCATAAGATACTCGGAACGAAGTAAGGCTTATCGAATTTTCAATAAAAGAACTAAAACAATTAAAGAAACACTTCATGTCTCCTTCGATGAGAATTTTAACTTTAATAAAAATCTTCAGGATGATGAGATAATGACTAAGACAATCACAAATACGGTTACTCAAAATAATTTTGAAGAAGATGAAAACATTGTTCATAATTTTAAAGAAGATGAAAACATTTTTCATAATTTTGAAGAAGATGAAAACATTGTTCATAATGAAAATGGATTAAGATCTCCTCCTAGAATTTTATGAGATCACCCAGTAGAAAATGTTCTTGGAGAAATCAATTCACATGTCAGAACTAAAAATCAACTTAATCAAATGGGCCATGTAGCATTCCTTTCTAACATTGATTCTAAAAATGCTAAAGAAGCCTTTATTGATGAATATTGGATTATAGCTATGCAATAAGAGGTAAACCAATTCGAACAAAATGAAGTTTGGGACTTAGTTCCTAGACCGAGTCATCAAACAATCATTGGTACTAAGTGGGTTTTCAAAAATAAAGCTGATGAACAAGGAAATATTATTAGGAATAAAGCTATAATAGTTGCACAAGGATATAATCAAGAAGAAGGAATTTACTATGAAGAAACGTTTGCTCTAGTCCAATGACTAGAAGCAATACATATTTTACTAGCATTTGCATGTTTCCATAATTTTAAACTTTGTCAAATGGATGTTAAAAGTGCCTTTTAAATGGATATATAAAAGAAAATGTTTATGTCGAACAATCTCCTCTATTTTTACATGAAAATTTTCCAGGTCATGTCTATAAACTTAAGAAAGCTTTATACGGTCTAAAACAAGCACCTCGTGCTTGGTATGAACGTCTTAAAAGCTATCTTATAGACTCGGGTTTTGAAATTGGGAAGGTTGATCAAACTCTTTTTGTTAAACGTACTAAAAAGGATATTTTAATTATTCAAATTTATGTTGATGATATAATTTTTGGTTCCACAAATGATAAATTATGTTAGGAATTTTCTAACTTAATGACCAAAAAATTTGAAATGTCACATATGAGTAAATTATGATATTTTCTTAGATTACAAATTAAACAATTAGATAATGGAATTTTTATTAATCAAGAAAAATATTATAATAATCTAATTAAACGCTTTGGTATGGAAAACACTTCTGCCAAACCAACTCCAATGAGTACAATAATCCATCTCGATCGAGATGAAGATGGCAAAAGTGTTGACCAAAAATTATATCAAAGTATATAATTGGATCATTACTTTATCTAACAGCTAGTGAACTTGACATAATGATGAGTGTTTGTTTATGTGCTCGATTTCAAGAAAATCCTCAAGAATCACATATGCGAGCGGTGAAACGCATATTACGTTATCTAAGCAAAACCAAAAATTTCGGACTTTTTTATCCGAAAGAATGTCCTTTCGAGTTAGCGTTATACAGTGATGCTGACTTTGGAGGATGTAGGACAGATCGAAAAAGTAGGAGTGGGACTTGTCACTTTATTGGACAATCCTTAGTATCTTTGTTTAGCAAGAAACAAAATTGTGTCTCACTCTCGACTTGTGAAGTAGATTATATTTTAGCTGCTTTAGCATGTGTTCAAGTCATTTACATGCAACAAACACTTCAAGATTTTGGAACTAATTTGTAAACTTCAACTATTTTCTGTGATAACACAAGTGTTATAAACTTATCTAAAAACCCTGTCAATCAATCACGAACAAAACATATTGACATTCATCATCATTTTCTTCGTGATAATATTGAAAAGAGGATAGTCAGATTAGAATTTGTATCTTTTGAAACCAACTGACTATTATGTTAGTCCATGAGATGATGAGATGATGGTTTTGATGACAACAACCTTAGAATAGATTATAAAATATAAATACTAACATTACAAGTTCAGATATATATGTATATGCAGGATCTAACCATGCACATATCAAGAATGAAGACTGTACAGTATAGAGATTCAAGATATAGAGATAGAAGACTCATGAGTATCAAGAATTTCAAGAGTTCAAGTTTCCAAGATAAGTTATATAGTTAGGAATATTGTTAAAACTCATAGAAAGGCACTGACATCTTAATATCTATTTTATTCGTGGAATGGAATCCACTTCGTGCTCGTTAAAGGGATGGAACCCTAAGTAGGATGGAACCTACGAAAATCTAGTGGGACATTGTTTTGTATCCACTAATTTTAATTCAAATGATTTTAAAAAATTATCTTATTTTCAAAATGATTTCAAAACTTTCCTTTTAAAAGATTCAAAACTCTCTATCCTGATTTTAAATAATTTTAGCCTCAAAAACATCTTTATTTTCAGAGTCAAAATTACTCTTGATTTTAAACTATCTTTTCAAATAATATATTTAACTTTTAAATTATTTATACTTTGATTTAAATTATAGTTAAATAATATGTATATATTGGTCTTTATATTTACTTATGTATTTTAACTATAGTTAAGTATATTTATAAAGTTTAAAATAATTTTAATATAAGATAGAGGTTATTTTCAAAGAAAATCAAAACACCAAAAATCCCTTTGGGATGTCGACATGCCCAAGTACCCTATGTCGACATAGTGTCAGTTGATTTCAAAATTCAAATTTCAAAAGAAGTGTCTATTCTCCATAACTCTTCATGAATGGTCATGGCTGTTGTTCTTCTATAAATAGGGGTCAGTTTCAACGAATTTTTAATCATTTTTTTTCTGGTTTTCACTCCTCTTCTTCTTCCACATTTCTTAATACAAAATCATACCATTACTCTGTCGAAATCAACATCGAATCATACTCGATTACTTCTAGTGTGATTCTCCATCACTATCTCTACAAGATCCAAGTGTTAATCTGAGTTATAGACTTTTTGTAATCAATCGAGCGAGAGAAGGTGTGATTGTAGCCCTGGAAATCAATTGGGTGAACTTGTTGCCCCGGAAATCAAGTATCTCTACCCAGAGGATTGTTATTCTGGAGGGTGTACCTCGTAGCCTTAAAACCGAGGGTTGTAATTGTTGAATTGAGTTTGAAAGAAAATCCGTACTTAGTATTGCGGGACTGGATGTAGGGTAACTCCAAACTAGTATAAAATCCGGTGTGTTCTTTCCTTTACTGCTTTTACTTTATATTTGCATCTGTGTTTGATTCTGTGTTCATATCTGTGTCTGATTAGTGCATACATTGTTAACAAATTAAGATAAACTCAAAAAGATTAACAAATTTCTTAAAACACTATTCACCCCCCCTTTATTGTTAATTCTAGCCTTAAGATCCTTAATCCGCATTTCTCACATTTGGTATCAGAGCCTTGTTTTCAAAAGTTTCATTATCTGAATTTTGAAAAATTTCAAAATGGCTACTAACACTAGTACTGCTATTACCACCAACACTAGTTCATTTGTAGAAGGTCAGTCTACTGCCAGATCACCACTTTTTAATGGCAGTAACTATGCATATTGGGCATGTAGGATGAAAATATATTTACAATCTGTAGGATTAGAAACTTGGAATATCACACAAACTGAATATTCTGAACCCACAACTAATTTTGCACAGTGGACCACTGAGCAAAAGACTATTGCACAAAATAATTCTAAAGCAATGAATATTTTGTTTTGTTCACTTGAAATAAATGAATTTAATAGAGTGTCAGTTTGTAAGTCCGCATATGAAATCTAGAAAACTTTGTAAGTAACTCACGAAGGAACAAGCAAAGTTAAACAGACCAAAATTTCCATGCTCACAAATCAGTTTCAGTTATTTAAAATGAATACTAATGAGTCTATTTCAGATATGTATAGTCGATTTAGAGATATTGTGCATTCTTTAATATCTTTAGGAAAGGAATTTTCGGAAGAAGATCAAGTCAGAAATTTTTTGAATTCTCTCACTCCAGAATGGGATCAAAAGACACTTGCAATTGAAGAGGCAAATGACATTAGTACTTTAAAGATAGGAGAATTGATTGGAAATCTAATGTCGTTTGAAGTTCAAATGATCGGGAGAAGAGAAAGCAAAGCATCTGAAAACAAAATCAATGGCATTCAATGCATTAACCGATGGATCAGATTCAAACAGTGATAATGATGAAGAGATAGCATTTATGACCAAGAATTTTCGGAAATTTCTGAAATACAGAAAGATGAATAATCTCAAGAGAAACAACTTTAAAAATTCCGATAATCAGACTACAGTACCAAACTTTATCAAATGCTTCAATTGTGACGAACCAGGTCATATCAAAAGAGACTGTCCGCATCCTGATAAGAAAAAGTCTTCTACAAACAATGATTCTACAAAGAAACGAAAACGTGCATTCACTGCTACTCTAGATGACTCTGACTCATCCTTCAGCGACGATGAACAGAAGAAAGATAATTCAAATCTGTGTTTCACAGCAATTCTCGATTTAGTCGATACCAAAGACACGGACTCTGAAAAAGGTACACATTTACAATACATTGGCTGAAATTGCATGCTTGAATTGATTGATTGATTGGTTGTTTTTGAATTGATTGATTGATTGATTTTGAATTGATATGTTGTTTGAATTTTAAAATTTATTTTCTATTTTTTACTATTATTTTATTATTATTTTTATTATTCTTGACACATTCTGAAATATATTGTAAGTACAATAATATTTCAGAAATATAGACATTAATAATAATATTTATATATATATGTATATTAGATAATTTAGGAAAAATCATGTCATGAAAATTCAAAGCCACATGTCGACATGGCCCCTACCATGATGTCGACATGCCTACATGAATTTGAATTTCAAATTTTGACTTCAAATGTTTGAATTTCCCTCACCTTTTCACTTCATTTATTTCTCTGAAAAGATACCTTTTGGCCAGAGAATATGTCCTTTGAAAGTCTATTTATTCACTATCTTTTATCATATCTTTTCACTTTCATTTTCAAATTCAAACTCTCTCTTCATATCTTCAAGACCTCTACTCTCTACTCTAATGGCTTCTTCAAGCAACCCCTCAACCATGAGAATTTCCAGAAAAATCAAAGAGCAATTATTCAATAATCCGGAGGCAATTATGCTAATTATGCCAAGTTCATCCCGGAAAATTTGCTATTTTTCAAGAGTTTTCTTCTTATGAAATTGATTCTCTTTTTGCAAACAATGGTGTTTTAAGTCTTATTGACTCTTCTCAAAATGATTTTGTTTGCTATCCTAATCTTGTCAAAATCTTCTATGCTAATTTAAACCGTGGTTTTTATATTGGAAATGAGAATGAAATTTGGAGTAATGTCAAAGGCACTCACATTGTTTTGAATTGTGACCTTTTGGGTACCATTCTCAATTGAAAAAGCACGGGAATGGATCTTTCTAGTTTTCAAATCGATGAACATGATCGTGAGACATTTCATCATATTTTTGAAGGAGATGAAAACTTTGAATTTAAGAATCGAAACTTTCGTCCTAAAGAAAGAATTGTCAATCTTCTTTTACAACATACTTTGACCCCAAGATCGGGAAATTTTAACAATCCTACTTCAAAAGTGTGCAAAGCACTTTCTGCTATTTTCAGAAATTATGATATCAATTGGGCGCAAGTTATTTTGGATGAACTTCGTCCTAAAAATTTTGAAATGGGAGAAAACAATTTATATCATGGAATTTACCTTGCTCGGATTTTCAACTATTTTGGAGTAAATTTCAAAGGAGAAGAATTTATTTCAAGAAATTTTTTTAATATCTCAAACATTTCTCTCATGAAAATCCCATATGTTTTTCAACCTTATGAAACCCTACCGAAAAGGAAGAGCGTTTGGCTCATGAGGAAATGGAAGAAGAGGAAGAGGAAGAAAGAGAAGAAGGGGATGAAATGGAAATAAAAGAAGAAGAAGAAGGTAAAACATCTCTAGAAAGCATCGAATATCCTTCCAATCCATCCAACAAAACCCTTCTCAAAAACCAAAAGATAATTGTGGAGAATCAACGGATTTTAAAACGATCCGTTAGTAAGAAGTTGGATAACATTTCTTCAAAGATGAACAAGTTCTTTTCAAAAGTCACCAAGAAACTTGGACTATCTTCATCATCTTCATCATCTAACTAGTTTAATCTTTTAGTATCTTATTGTAGTTGTCTTGGTTTGTTTTTTTTGAATGTTCATGTAGTTCATTATGCTTAATCTTTGTATTATCGTAATGAAATTGAATTTCCTTTCTGTTATCTAGCTTATCTTATCTCCTGAATAAATGTTAGTATATTATATAAATTTATATATACACACAATTATTCACAAAATCAAAGTTGTCATAAATTTTTACTAACCCATGTCGACATCCCCTAGAAGACCATGTCGACATGTACTGGTCAGAAGTGATTATTGATTTTGAATTTGAAAATTGAATAACTACCAAATGTCTATTCATTTCAAACGAATTTCTACACCTATATATACCTTTTTCTTCCAGAAATCTTCACTGAAATTTATTTCTCATTATCTATATCCTTCATTTCTTTCTCTAATTCAATTATGGCCAATCCTATTCACAATCTATCTGAAAATCTTGAAGAAACACTCAATGCATTCAAGAATCTTCTCTCTTTTATTCTACAAAACCAGCGTCACTTGGAGTTGAATCAAATGCAGATGATTAAGAAGCAAGAAAGGAATTTCGATGCAATTCGATGGATGATCTCCTCTCTATACAAGGATGATAATGAAGCACATCCTCCTGTCTCTCTCACCAATGACAATGAGAATTGGGATGCAATTAAAGCAGACCCTATATTTGGAGAAGATGGATGGGTAGATATTCCTCGAAACATTTAATTTTCTTTCTTTGTTTGATTTGTTTGAATTAATGTGTTTGATTTAATTTCGTTTGATTTGATACTTTGTGTGGATTGATTTTATTTGGTTTGAAGTTTGGTGTGTGAAACATATATATATATATACACTGAAATGAATATAGTCTTTAATTAAGTTATTATGCTCATAAGTATCATTATTTCTTAATCAATATATTATATATTCCATTGTATAGTTTATCAATGCAGGTACTGAAGTCCAAGAATAAGGGGGAGTAGGTTTTTATTGATGACAAAGGGGGAGAAATATAAAATAGGGTAGTTAGGCATAGATTAAGGGACAGTTGTTAGTTTTAGGGGGAGTTATTAGGATAGAAGGAATATTTTATAAACAAAGGTTGTCATCATCAAAAAGGGGGAGATTGTTAGTCCATGAGATGATGAGATGATGGTTTTGATGACAACAACCTTAGAATAGATTATAAAATATAAATACTAACATTACAAGTTTAGATATATATGTATATGTAGGATCTAACCTGCAGGTATCAAGAATGAAGATTGTACAGTATAAAGATTCAAGATATAGAGATAGAAGACTCATGAGTATCCAGAATTTCAAGAGTTCAAGTTTCCAAGATAAGTTATATAGTTAGGAATATTGTTAAAACTCATAGAAAGGCACTGACATCTTAATATCTATTTTATTCGTGGAATGGAATCCACTTCATGCTCGTTAAAGGGATGGAACCCTAAGTAGGATGGAACGTACGAAAATCTAGTGGGACATTGTTTTGTATCCACTAATTTTAATTCAAATGATTTTAAAAAATTATCTTATTTTCAAAATGATTTCAAAACTTTCCTTTTAAAAGATTCAAAACTCTCTATCCTGATTTTAAATAATTTTAGCCTCAAAAACATCTTTATTTTCAGAGTCAAAATTACTCCTGATTTTAAACTATCTTTTCAAATAATATATTTAACTTTTAAATTATTTATACTTTGATTTAAATTATAGTTAAATAATATGTATATATTGGTCTTTATATTTACTTATGTATTTTAACTATAGTTAAGTATATTTATAAAGTTTAAAATAATTTTAATATAAAATAGAGGTTATTTTCAAAGAAAATCAAAACACCAAACCAGTAAGTAGGGTAACTCCAAACCAGTATAAAATCCGGTGTGTTCTTTCCTTTACTGCTTTTACTTTATATTTGCATCTGTGTTTGATTCTGTGTTCATATCTGTGTTTGATTAGTGCATACATTGTTAACAAATTAAGATAAACTCAAAAAGATTAACAAATTTCTTAAAACACTATTCACCCCCCCTTTATTGTTAATTCTAGCCTTAAGATCCTTAATCTGCATTTCTCACATATTAGTTTTACGAAACCGCTAAATGAAAATAGTTTTATAAAATAAAGAAGACAATTAGGAATTTTATCATTAAAAGTTTTATAAAATCTTGAAATATATTTTAATTGAAATTTTTTTGAGGCTACTAGGACTTGATCTCTTGTCTCATGGCTAGGAAGTTAATGCTTTTCAATTTTTTTTAGTTCTAACAGGATAAAATTTATCTTATCTTTATATTTTTAACTTTTTTATCCATTCAATCTTTTTAGAAAATTGATTAGTTCCATTGGTTTTTTTTCCTGGTTTAAACTTCCTCTCCATTACACCTTTCACCTATTTTTGACCATGTAATTCAACTATAAAAACCTTGGCCTTTTACATTATATATATATATATATCAAATAAGTTTAATTTTTCAACTATCAAATCATCATGTCTTCTCAAGAAAGCTTCCAATACTCTTCCATCGATTTTAGCTCTCCATCATCAAATACATCAAAATTTTCTACTTCGACTCTGATATATGAACCTGTACCTATCATACCGCCCTCGAATTATTATACCGGATACACACCGGAAGCTAAGCAAGGATGGAAACTGCATTTTAGTTCACCTTCTGTCAATGACAAGATTGATGCTACCCACCACTATCAAACGGAAACTCTCAGCCTGCAATGAGACATGTACTACGAACAAAAGGTTCATGCTCAGAGACTCGGCTTTCTAGAAAAATGTGCATTAAAATTCTATGGTGCTTCACCCCCTCGAACACTGATGTTCATGCTCCATCACATAAGAGGCCTCCATACTCTCCAAATTCTTGGGAATGCTCAACCATTCAACCAGCTCGAGAACATACTAAGATTGAGCCGGAAGAATGTGAGACTCCAAAGAAATCCACTTCCTCCTCTTAGATTTTTTGTTTTTATTTTTTATCTATGTTTCAATATATATATATATATATATGTATATAATATATGTCATGAATGTACAATTGTTTTTTGTCAATAAATTCTTCATTTATTTTATTTTTTTGGCTTCAGTCGACTAACCTAGAAAATTCAATCGACTTCATACCTATTTGCAAAAAATTTATGCTATATAGTCGACTTAATAACCCATTTAGTCGAATAAATCTTTGCAAAAATGAACTAAAAAGTTTCTGTACCCAACCAGTCGAATAAATTATTCAAGTTAGTCGACTAAAACATTCATCTGAAACACTTTTTGCTCAAACTTAATATTTAGTCAACTAACATAGTTCAAACAGTCGACTAAATACCTTTTTTTTAAATATTTTTTTTTTTCAATTCAGTCGACTAAACCTTCCCCTCAGTCGACTGAATTGCTCTCAATTTGAACTAAAAATTGTCTGGATATAACCAGTTGACTAAATCCATATGTTTATACGACTAAACCTTTGTTTTGAGAAATATTTTTGCCTCGACCCTTCATGTAGTCGACTAACCTATTACTTTCAGTCGACTAAATATGAATAAACAGGTTTTTTAAAATAAAAAGGCAGCATCTTTTCAATCTACCTATTCATTTTTACATCTCAACTTTTCACTAAACCTTCATTATCATTCTCTCCTTCAAAATTCTTCTTCAATTTAATCCAAAGCTCCTTCATTTTTCATTGCTCTTGCTTCCCAAAACCCTAAACTACAATGCCACCCAAAAGATCTAGACCATCCTCCTCTTCAGCCGGTCCATCTGAATCTCAAATTCGAAGTTGGTTGTACAACGATAGGGCCATTCAGAGGTTTCATAAGATGAAGAAATCAAGAATCTTTGAAGGTTCATTTGTTAGGTTTCTAGATTTTGCTTCTCATGGGTTTCAAGATTTAGCAAGACGAAGTGGTTTAGAATCTTTGCTAGATTTTAATGTCAATAACCTGAAGATAAATCATCTCTTGATCAAGCTATTCTATGCCAATCTCAACTTAGATCATCACACAATTCATGATCCTGATGATTGTGTATGGACACTTATATGTGGTGTCAAAATGTTCTTACCCATCTCTCGAATTAGATTAATTCTACAATGTTTTTCGGAAGGTGAAAGTTTAGACGAGATTGAAGTCGACATGGATCATCGTGATAGAGTAAGCCATCTCTTTCTTTCCGATGATTTAAAAGGACTCAAGGCAATAGGGCTCCGTCCAAAAGCAAGGCTTATGCATCGTACCCTTACACACTCCATTAATCCTCGTACTAGAAGTTACAAAAAAATCTATAAGCAAGATTTCCAATCTCTCTATGCTATATGGGGTCAACGCTCCGTGAATTGGGCAAAGGTCCTTCTCGATGAATTTCAAACCTTCAACCAAGGTCGCATTAAGATCATACACTATGGAGCTTATATAATGAGACTTATTTGTCATTTTCAAATACCTCTCCCGGACTCAGACTTTACCGCGGTTGGCTCCTTCAACACAAGGACTTTAAGCCTTATGTGTCTTCCCAAGAACTTCCAAAGCCATACCATCATCACTTTTGAACATTGGAAAGAGATTAAAGCCGCAGGACAATCTCAACCTTCTTCACATCAACAAATTTCTACTGAAACTAGTTCTTCTACTCAAGCTCCTCGATAAGTAACTGAGATTGAAGAAATTGGGCCGAATACTCAATCACGCCAAGCGTATACAATTATCTCAAGAAACCAAAAAAATTCTAGATATGCGACTATCTCGAGTTGAAAGTACCGTCACCAAATTGGATTCAAAGCTCGATCGTATTAAAGGTTTCTTGAACAACATATGAGATGTCATAAATTATGGCCCATCCTCTTCGACATCGGTCCATGTTCCAACCGATCTGGGGAAACTTGTGCCATCCTGCTTCCAAAGGCTCAAAACTAACTACTACGGATGCTGTAGTCATCCATAAGTGTTATTTATGAGTGACCGAAATTGGAATCTTGAAAATATTGGCAACACAGAAACACAAGAATATGAAAAAATTTAAACTTCAACAAAACATAATTTCTCATTTCATATGAATTTCAATTTAAGATTTAATTACATAATCCCAGACGTTAACCACGTTCGGATCACATATACATGTACAAAATACGATAAGAGCGACATATGAAGATGTCCCCTTATAATGATCAAAGAACTAATGAATATGAACTTTACAATTCTTAGTACATCACAGCAGAATACAAAAAATAGGTCTTATATAGCTAATACTGCCTCATGCACATCTCCGGAAGCTTATTTGTCCAAAATCCTGAAAGTATCCCACCCTTAGACTACTCAAATTAATTTTGAGTACCCGAGAGTTTGTGGAGAAACACAAACTTCGAGTCACACAATAAGTCTGGTATAAATAATCCCCTATCATCTCTTATCACAAATAGATAGCTAGTGAGACCACACTGCTTAGCGGAATGGGTTTTCCCCTCACTAGTATCCAAAACGAAACATGCAAATCATTTACTATGCCCTTGCACCCAAAATGATTAGTATTAACATAATATGAAATAAAGCCATAAATCATATGTATTGGATATCCCATCCACCCATTTATTAGATATCCCATCTAAAAGAAATTTATTAAAGTTCCCCTCTAAAATCTTTAAAATGACTATCCGTCATAGTTTAAATAGGACTATCCATCCCAAATCCATTCAAAATAAATGCAGATTATCTATCGTACATTGTTTTATAAAGGTTGGTGTGGGCTATCCACCGCACACTTAATAGTTTTCCTAGGATGACTATGAACCCTTGGGTGCCACATCCCAAGGTTAACCACCTCTGGCAAAACATTCTTTACTTTAGAAATTTGATGTGGGCTATCCACCACACATTCCATGGTTTTCCTAGGTTAACCAAGAACCCATCACTTGGCCAATTAGATTATCATGATCCCGATGATTATTTATAAAAATTCATGATCCCCATGATTAATTATTTTCCCCAGGTATACCACCTATTTAACCTATTCCCATTAGTAGCCCCAATTAGGTTAAATTAAATAATAACACATTGATAGCTCCAATGTATATTTTCGAAAGCATATTTCTGTTCGTAACACCAAACTATGTAACGAAAACATTAAACCCACCCCGGTGTCTCCAAGGTTTTATAACATTCATTTTATATAAGGATCCCCCTTACATATTCAAATAAAGATAAGTATTTTATGCTATAACCCTTCGAGGTAGCCCCTTCGAATTAGCAAAACTTTACTCAAGAAAAATGGCTAAAAACAGCCCTTTAAAACCCTTCGAATGAAGTCCCGTTAGAAGCAAATAAACATCCAAAGTTAGCCCCTTCAAAAACCTTTCGAAATCATTGAAGATAACCCCTTCAAAACCTTTCGAAATCAAACCTTTCGAAGTCAAACCTTTCGAAATCAAAATCTTTCGCAATCATTGAAGATAACCCCTTTAGAACCTTTCGAAATCAAACCTTTTGAAATCAAAACCTTTCGCAATTATTGAAGATAACCCCTTCAAAACCATTCGAAATCAAACCTTTCAAAGTCAAACCTTTCGAAATTAAAACCATTCGCAATCATTTAAAAACAATGAAGTGTTGGTGTTGGAACCAACCCTTCGAAAGCATACTTCCAATCATGTTAGAAGGTTAACCCTTCAGCTTGCCGAAAGGTTTTAAAACACCTTTTCAGAGAACATTTTAAAACAGTACTCTTGAAGGTTTAAGCTTTCAAAGATCCCCTTCGAAACCCTTCTTGAATACAAAAATTTTAGTCTTTTATAAAATGATAGAGTCAAAGGACCCCCCTTCAACTTATTCGAAAACAATTTTCATTTCTATCCGAAAGCAAAAGAAGAAGCCTCCCCATCCCTTCGCCCTTCTCTTCCCTTCGGCTCCGTGCCTACCATTCGACTTGGGCGGAAGGAAATGGTTTACCTTCCGTCTTAAGCGAAAGGTACCTTTCGACTTCATCAAAAGGGTAAACGCGGGCTTGTTGGAGTCGAAGGCAGAACTAGGCCCACTAAAGTGATGTTTTTATCTTGTTTGTCTAATTTTGATTGGCTGAGGAACCTTCTCCTATACTTCCAAATAGTAAAAAGTATACAAAAGTCAACCTTTTTCTCAAAACACTGTACTTCTTCCTCAATTATTTCCAAAAGCAATTTCCTTCCAAATTTAAGTAATTTCGGAAGCAAATTTTTAGTTTATCCCTTGGGCTTAAATAATTTAATTACCTTAGTAAATCACTAAGGAAAATTTCCCAAAAATCACCAAAAATCAGATAAATCATATACTTCAACATATTAAAATTTCAAAGCATATAAAGATCAAAATAATTCGGAAATTAACCAAAACCATATGAAAACGTATTAATTATCCCATTAACATTTTAAAAAAAAAAATTTATCCAAACAAAGGTTTAAATGGTTATACCCTAACCAAAATCACGAACATGAATCAGGTATAACCCATAACCGATCCAAACACATAAAAATGAGATGATAAACATGATTATTCACCTTGATTAGTTGATTGGAGAATGAGATAATTTCCTAGCTTAATTCCTTAGCTTATTCTTCAATTTAAACTCTTCCTAATGGCCGATCGAAATATGTAGGAGTTAAGAATGAGAAAGTGGAAGTTTATTCATGTGGAGGAAGAGATATATACAAAGAAATGGAGCCCCATTTCCAAGTTTACCCCTTAGGAAATTCATCCTTCTTAATTTAGTTAAGTCTTATTTTAGTTCATTCATTAAGACACAGCCATTGGATTTATTAATCTCTTCTCCCTAATTTTTCACATTACTCTATTTAATTTATCCAATTAAATAACCCGAGTAATGTTAATTAAAATTCAGGGTCATTACAAAAATGACCGCAACCACATTTCACATGGTCATCCTCCAGCGAAGAAGAAGAAGAAGGCGATGAAGAAGAAGAATCGGGAGGTGATGATGAGGAAGAAGAAGAATAAACCTCAAGTGGTAATGGGGAAGAGTACGTTATTCTCTATCTTTTATTAACTAATAGGGTCTTTGTTTAAAAGCATGTTCTATTTCTTTAGTTAATTGTGCTACTTTGTTTCCTTGTCTATACTACTTCGCTGTGTTGTTAAGTGCTACATTGTGTTCTTAAGTACTTCATTGTTTTGTTAATTATTGTTGTTTATTATGTGTTGTTGTTGTTTAAATTATTTGTCTATAACTGTTTATGTGTTGTATGGATTGTCTTTGTTGATATTATAAGTTATCATATGTGTGTGTATGTTCCCATATATCTCTCTCCGTTTTATCGATGACAAAGGGGGAGAAGAAGTATCGCAATGCACTAACAAATTTTTCAGGATTACACGATACCAGCAAAAATTCAGGGGGAGTTATAGTCTACATATTTGTTTGTCGAAATTTATCTCGTATGAAGCTGTCATCAATCAAAAAGGGGGAGAATGTTGGACTTTAAGATTTTGATTCATGACAAGGAGCTCAAGACTTATCAAACATTCGACAAAATAGAGTCTAAAGTTGGTATAGTTTTAGTATTCATTGTTAAAATCTTTCCTCAAGTTCAAACCTACATATTTTGAATCACACATAGATTTAGTCGACTAAATCCCGATATTCAGTCGACTAAACCTGTGTTATAATATTTTTTTATATAACATGATTTAGTCGACTAAATACTACATTTTCGAACTATTAAAATTTTGTTTCAACTTAGTCGACTAAATGTTTATATTCAGTCGACTAAACATGTTCAAACTATCATATTTTCAAATTTTCTAAAGAGATGTCTCTTCATCCTGAAGAGGAATCTCTTCTAGGAAGAGTTGTGACCATTTCTAATTCAATAGAGCTCTTTGCAAACAGTTGTAACTCTTCAATCATTATATATATGCACTTCATTCAAGATCAAATCACTTAATTTTCTACTCTCTGCTATCTTGAATATCCATTTGTTGAATTTGTGAAATCAAGTTTAAAATTCCTTTTCTAAGGCAATATATACTTCCTTTATCTTCACAAGCATACAAATATATACATATTATACTTGAGGAAAAGATTATAGGAAGGATGTACTTCATTTGACAAATCTGTGTTGTAAAAAGAACATGCAAAGTCAAGAAAACATTTCATTTGTATCAAAGTCCTGTTCGGTTGCTCAAGCGGGAAAATCCTATTCAGTTGCTCATGTGGTCAAAGTCATGTTCGAGTTCTCAGGTGGTGTAAACCTATTCCTCCGTGTTAAGTGAGGGTTGCTAGTTTAAATCCAGAAGGAGTCTGGGACTGGACATAGAACGGGAGTTCGAACCAGTATAAAAATATCTGGTGTCATTTTATTTTACTGCTTTTTACCTACATAATATTCCGCACAAGTAGTTTAAATAATATCCATATTACACGATCCTACAGTCACTTTCACGTATGATATTGAATACCAACAACTCCCGCGTGCAACATCTGTAAGCATCTCAAGATATTTGGAATTGATGTACCCTTTTGGGTTAGCTAAACCCACTAGTTATGCCCCTACTATGTTTTCTATCATTACTGATGGTGAAGTCATGTTTAACATCTCAACACAGAAGCCTTCATCGCTCGAATAGATCTCGAACCTCTCTCTAGATTCCAGCATCTCGAACAGTTCACGAATATCCCCATAGATCCCAACATAAGCCATCCAAGGAATGCTAACTCTATCCTCTCTATTGGAATAAACCTCAAGATAGACAGTACAACATGATAGCATCGTTTTAAATTTTAACGTCAACCTCTCCCTTGGACTTAGCCTTAGGATAGATATAATAGTTCACCTCACAACCACTTCCAAAACAAAGAACTTGTATATCTATTTTGAAGTGGTTTTTGGTAAGTAAAACACTTATCTGTTTTCGGTCTGTGTAAAACTAAATCAATGTATTTCCGATTAACTCAATTTAGGTTCTTTAAGAAGTAAACAAATGATATAAAGGAGTCCTCCCAGGAGGATCTTGTATATATACATTCTTAAAGCAAGAGACGATTCATACGAATGAGTCATCCCTAGGGGATCTCAAACCATATCAATATGTGATGCTTAGACATACTTCCAAAGTTAATTTGGTAAATTCGATGGTCAACTAATCATTTATCAAGTACAAATAGAAACAATCATGTTAACTGGGTTTTTGACCAAGCTGATTTCAATCGGAAGTTAAAATAGCAAAATGAAGATAAAATGATTCAAGGACTTTGGAAACATAATAAAGGGCAAGAAGGAAATATCAAAAAATGAGTAGAAAAAGTTGACTTGAGTTTTTTAACTTGGTGCTTAGGGTCGGGCCCGAGTCATACCTGAGCTGAACATAGGAAAATGAAGGAAAACCTGCATTATGAATTTTCTCGGGTTAAACTCACAAAACTCTCAGATTAGACTCCAAGCAATATAGCTCGACACCGAGTTATGGTAATTCTCGAGCCCAACTCACAAAACCCTTGGGTCAGACTCCAAGCAATATAGCTCGGCACCGAGCTACCGTTTTTCTTAGGTCCGACTCACAAAACTCTTGGGTCGGACTCCAAGCAATATTGCTCGGCATCGAGCAATGATTTTTCTCGGGTCCGACTCACAAAACATTCAAGTCGAACTCCAAACAATCATTGCCAAGCAGAACTCAGGTCAGACACACAAAACTCTCAGGTCGGACCCCAAATCAGGTCAACCCTGGTCCGAAGCTCATGATTTTCACCGACGTCAAGACTCAAATGAAGTCAAAGATGAAATGACCCAAAATCTTGGAAACGGGCTTAGGAGGAACAAAGAAACACCTCTTGGAAGTTTGAGAAAGATTGGACCACAAGGCATAGATCTGTACCGAGCTACCTATAGGTCGATACCGACCTATAGTTCTCCCCATATTCACCTCCCAAACTCCATACTTCTCATATACATTTAAGTGGTTTTTTAGAGTATGGACGACCAGTTCCAAAGTCGATGAGAAGAAAGCCAAGAAAGCAGGGAAACTCAAGCGATAGATGAAAGATTATAAGAATCAACTTGAAATCAATAGAAAATGGGTTAAAGCACACCAACTAGAATATATAAGAGCAAACAAGGATCGAAGTTAGATTCACGCCGACATTTATAGTTCGGTATCGACCTATCTCTTTATGTCGTAAGGCTCTGATTTCTTTTGTACAATTTCGGGCCTTTATCTAGATTCCAGTGCAAGCATGCTTCTGACTCACTACCTCTGTTTCTCTATAAATACAAACTATAGTGCAACCAAAACAAGATCTTCTCTCCACTTTGATCTGACGCTCTACTTCTTGTTCACCTCTCCTTCACTAAAGTCACATAGGAAGCTACTATTTGGTGTTCTAGGAATTATATCAGCAAATCCTTAGCACTAGTGACTCCCAAACACTCTAGGAACTCCATAGTAAATCTATGATCTACTGGATTATGGTCAGATCTAATATAACTAGTTGTAATCTCAAATAAACCATCTCAGATCCATAATCAATAAAACTATAAAGTGGACGTTGGCCAGAGATTGCCGAACCACTATAAAAATCTTCTTTTTTTTTTGCTATTTTCATTACTATCTGCTAGATCTAGGTCCTACAAGTTCCCTACAACTCAAATCTTTAGTGTTGATCCATTTTTGACGTTATAATTTTGGTGTTTTTACTGAGAAAACTGAATCTAGGCTTAGATCTAGCTTGTTGTTGTGGATTTAGAGAGATCTAGTGGTTTGATCCAAAAAACATGCTCTAGGAAGTTTGAGAACTTGCCATTAAAGATCAATGGCACCAAGAAAAGGAAGATCTACTTTTAGAAGATCCATAGGAGCGGTGGCTAACGGTGATAAAGAAAACACTCACAAAACGGAAGTTAATAATGTAAGTGCAATATAAGAATCCTCTACTCAACAAGAAGTTGTTACTAGAGGAGAGCTTAACAAGAAGATTCAAGAAGTTAGCCAGAAGATGGGAGATAGCCAAAAAGATCTCATAGACAAGATGAACGCTTTGCTCAATCTACAACCCTGAACCACTAGGAGAACTAGAAGGGAAACTTCACCCGTGATAGAACAGGAAAACTCCTCTGTTTCTGGCAAAAATAAAAGAGACGGGACGCAAAAACATAAGATATGAATCACTGGAACTGTTGGTGGAATTGCAGAAGGAAGCTGGAGCTCTCCTCCCATAAGAAAACCGACCGAAACAGAGAGGATTTCTCTCAGTAATGAGAGAAATGTAGAAGTGAATAATGGGAAGGAAGCCGATGAATGGTCCTCTCTGATGAGGAAGATGACTTGCAGCTTGATAATGATGACTTTAAGCTTGATGATAGTACCAATGGAGTTAAAGTAGCTAAAACTAATCCAATCCCAAGTTAACGGAATTCCACGGGAGTGGTTCTTCCAGAGACTAGAGAAGCTAAACTGCAGTCTGCAAAGGGACATCGTTTGTGGAACCAAACACTCGATGTAGCCCCTGCCAGTCATCCTACGGAATAATGTGCCAGTGAAGAATTCATAACCGACATGGTAAAGCGGCTGGTTTAAGAAAGCAATGGAAGGAAGAATGAGGATTAGGGTTCTGCTCTGAGCAGAACTCCTTTCACAGAGAACATCTTAAGAGAAGATTATCCTCTTAAATTCGCAATGTCGACTATGATGTCATATACCGGGACGACTGACCCTAGAAAACACTTGTTTAAGTACGAATGGCATATGGATAGAGCGAGAGCTATGAATGTCGTTCGCCATAGGTGTTTTCGAATCTTTCTTGAAGGAGTCTCTTCCATGTGGTTTACTAGGTTAGCATCGAAGTCTATTTTTACTTTTGACAAATTAGCTAAGAAGTTCCTAGAGTAGTTTAGGCTCTATGTTGCCTAACCAAATGACGTGATGTCCCTATCTAGCTTGTCTCAAGGACCTAAGGAGTCTCTAAAAGCCTTCTTGAATCGATTCAACATCGTTGTTATGGAAGTTAACAATCCAAAGGAGGATCTTGTATTTATGGCCTTGGTCCATGACATTCACCCAAATACGGATTTTGGTAGATGGTTAAAGATGAAGCAGCCCACTACTATGGAAGAATTTCACCGAAAGGCAAATCTGTTCCTGTGGTTGGAAGAAGCAGGACCGGTCGAAAGAAAGGTTGGTGATGAACAGCTGAAGGAAGTAATCCAGAGTAACATTATAGTATACGTTGAAAACTCTAGTAATCAGAAGAAAAGAAGTTATAAATCTAGTAATGAGCATAACATGAATGCGAAACATACGAAGAACTTTGGATTGGAAGATTACTTGCCCTTGAATGACACACCGGATAATATATATCTTGCCACTGAAGGAACTGAGCAATATATAAAGCCGATAAGGTGGGAAGGACGGAGCAAGATAAACGTTTTAGGAAGTACCGTCTCTTCCACAAAACCCATAGCAAAAATACTATGAATGCTGACATTTAAGAAATTTGATAGAGGAGTTGATAAGTAAAAATTAGCACTAGCAGTATGTTAAGGAATCACAGAAAGGCGAAAAAACTGCAAGACCCCGGGGTCTACTTACTCAAGGAAAATTGCCTAGACCAAGCGGAGAGGGGCCCAGGTGAGTTGACAAAAGATTGGCCATCAAATAATCTTCAAGCTAGCCGATCACCTAGGAATGAAGCAGCAACCTAAAACAATATTGTTTCATTCGTCCTTGTCCAATTTCCTCTCGCAAATAAGGCTCCCGAGGAATCTGGGGACGTTGTAATTAGGCAGGACTTGCCATTTCTTCTACTCATTAATAAAATCTGCTTTTTGAACCAATGGAAATGTGTTCTAGCAATCAAAACTCCCGTACCGTGCAACCGGCAGCACATTTGATAAAATGCTCCTCTACCCTTGAATGATGGATAGAGAGTGCAGTCTAACCAAACACTGGATCGATGGGTCGTATCGATCCTCAACCTTCTATGAATCAGCATTGTCCCAACATTGACAACGTCGGGAAGGTCTAAACCACCGGAATGATGGGTTGTATCGATCCTTAACCTTTTGAGAATCAGCGTTTTCCCAAGGCCAGCAACGTCTGGAAGGTCTAAACTACCGGATCGATGGGTCGTATCGATCCTCAAACTTCTAAGAACGGACGTTTCCCAAGACTGGCAACATCAAGTAAGTCTAAACCGTCGGATCAACAGCTAGTATCGATCCTCAACCTTCCGAGAGCCAGTGTTGTCCCTACACTGGAAAGGTCGAAAAGGTCTAAACCGCTGGATCAACAGGTCTTATTGATCCTCGACCTTCTGAGTACCGGTGTTGTCCCAAGATTGGCAACATCGGGAATGTCTAAACCACCGAATCGATGAGTTGTATCGATCCTCAACCTTCTGAGAACTGGCATTATCCCAAGACCAGCAACCTCGGGAAGGTCTAAACCACCGGGTCGACAGGTCGCATCGATCCTCAACCCTCTAAGAACCGGCATTGTCCTATGACTGGCAACATCGAAAAGGTCAAAATCGCCGAATCGACAGGTCATATCAACCCTCATCCTTTTAAGAAACAGCGTTGTCCTAAGACTATCAATGTCAGGAAGCCCCAAACCACTAAGTTGATGAGGAAAATCGACTCAAACCGTTGAGTTGATGGAGAAAATCCACTCAAACCGCCGAGTCGATATGAAAAATCGACTCAAATTGCCGGATCGATCCCTATTTTATGAGAATCGACGTTGCTCTAGCAACGTCAAGAAGGCCTAAATCCACCGAGTTGATGTGGAAAATCGACTCAAACTGTCGGATCAATGGGGAAAATTGACCCCTACCATCTAAGAACCGATGTTGCTCCAGTAACATCGGGAAGGCCCAAAACCATCCAAAATCGCTGGGTCAATGGTGAAAATCGACCCCCAAACTTCCAAAAACCAGCGTGGCCTCAAGACTAGCAACGTCGGGAAGACAATAACCACCGGGTTGATGGTCACATCGACCCCTCGCCTTCTGAGAAACGGCTTTTCTCCGATAATGTCGGGAAGGTCCAAACCGATGGATCGACGGTCACATCGATCCCTTATTTTTTGAGAACCGACGTTGCCTCGGCAACAACAAAAAGAAAAACCAACTTCTAGGAAATCTTTTCTGCTTTGAGACTAGTAGGAGCATATCATCGCCTAGAGATAAGAGATGACGGAAGGCATTTCCAGGATCAAATCGTCGATGCACTAGTTTCCAAAGAAGAGGCAGGTGCTCGATTGAGTTTTCAACTTTAACTTGTAGGAATTAGTAGTTGCCCAAAGATAGGCAATGCTAAGGAAGAACCCATAGAATTGAATCGCTTATATGCCAGTTTCCAATGATAAAAAATGAAACACGACTGGATCGTCATCCCTGAACAATGGAAGAATTTCTTTTGACGAAAGATGACGATTCAGGGTGGGTGAAGATATCAACTTGGAAGAATTTGATCGCAGCCCAAAGATTGGCAGCATCGATAATAAAATGCTTAGAATCAGGCAACAAAAGTACTAGTTCCCGAAGATAGGAACCCTATTGTAGGTAATCCTTCAGAGGTAACACTAGCAGCCAAATGAGACACGCACGACTGAATATGAGCAAGGAAAGTCACGGAAAATTAGGAATCTAACCATAACAATTACACTATCTCAAAGCAGGGTTGGGAATCAGACCTGCGGCAATCAGACGAATTACTCAAGATATCCGGTCTCCCGTAAATGACCTAACCTTCCAAACAATGACATTGCTCGAACACCGGCAACGTCAAGAAGATCTTAACCATCAAGGCCAATAGGTAAAATTGGCCTCTAACCTTTCGAATACCGGCGTTGTCCCGACAACATTGGGAAGGTCAAACTGCCATGAGGATAGGAAAATCAACCCCAAACCTTTCAGAATTCGACGTTGCACAAAAACAGGTACTATCGAGGAGAAACCAATTTCTCTCCTTCAGGAATTTGGCATTTCTCGTAGAAATCCGATGCCAGGGAGTAAAATCCCGAACACCCAGGAATCTACCATTGCCCAAAATAGGCGATGACCGGGGAAAAAGTCATTAGTGTTCAGGAATTCGCCGTTGTCGGAAGATTGGCGACGATGAGAAGGTCCGACAACTTACTGAAGGACCAATCGAATAATTCGATCCTAGTTTACAGGAACGTATCATCGCCCAAAGATTGGCAATGCTAAAGAGGGACCCTCGAAATGGAACCATCGATGCACTGGCTTTTGGAGACTAAAGTCGAAGCTTGATCGAATCATCAACCCCAACTTTAGGAATCTATCGCTGACTGAAGACAAGAAGCACTAGGAAGGTACCGAATTCTAACCTTTAGGAATCTAGCAATACCCCAAGATAGGCGACGTTGGGAAGGTACAAACCCAATTCTTCAAGGATCTGGAGTTACCGGAGATAGGCAACTTCAGGATGGGATAATTGTAAAACCTTCAGGAATCTGATATTGCCCGGAGACTGGCGACATCAACAAGAAGTATTCTCTTTCGAGCCGATCGAGTCATTCGACTATAACCTACAAATATCAGCTATTTCCCAGAGATAGGCAACAACAAGGATGAATCTTCAGAATTGAATAACTAGTGTGCTAGTTTCCGGAGACAAAAAATAGTGCATGGCTTGATTTCGACCCCGAACTTTAGGAACCCGACATTACACAAAGACTAGAAGCGTCCGGATGGAGCCGTAAGAATTGAACCATTAGAATGCTAGCTTTCGGAGATCAAAACTAGAACACGACTAGAGTGTCGTCCATAATCATCAGAAATTTTACTATTTCATGGAAATAGACAACTTCAAGAAATGATAATCAAAATTGGATAATTCTTGCGCTAGTTTCTGAAGATTGAAGCTAGTGCCTGACCAGACTTTAACAACAGCACTAGCGACCAAGCGGGATACGCTTGATCAAGGATAGACGAGGATAGTCATGGAAAGTTAAAGACAAATACTATCAGGCTTTTCCGATCCAAGACCATGACTGGGGAAGCGCGATAGGACTGGAGGCAATCAGATAATTTGCCCCGTATGTTTAACTCAAACTAATGCCCAAATTAGCTGCAGAATACTTTTTGAACATGACTTAGTTCACAATGGAAACATATGAATAAGGGGGTAAATATTACAAACAATGTTCCACGACGATAGGGAGCAATGCAAAATTTTGACTATTTGCAATGAAAGTCGACCAAGGGAAACTCAACCCAATTCATTGAGGACTTGTCGTCGCCCGGAGATAGCGATGACAGGAAAGAATAACCACAAGGGATCGATGGGATTATTCGACCTCGACTTACATGAATCAACCGTTGCCAAAAGGTAAGTAACATCAAGAAGGTTGCTCGGAATAGAACAACTCACGCACTAGTTTCTGGAGATCGAAACAAGTGCACGATTAAACTCCCACGATAATGCTAGTGGCTAACCGGGACACGCTTGGTCGAGAAAAAGCAAGATACTCATAAAGAAATTTAAAGCTGGTATCGTTAGGTTTTCCCGATCTAGGATTAAGATAGAAAAAATACACTTAGACTAGGGGCAATTGGATAATTTTCCCCACAACATTCATCTACCACTAGTGCACAGAGTCAAGCATTTTGAAAAACAAGTTCCATGAACACGATTTAGTTCACGGCAAAGATCATATAAAGAGAGAATGAACATCTCAAATGCTTTCTGAGACAGCTAGGGATTGCATGAAAACAGAGTTATCCATGACTAACAATTGGTTGAAAGGCACATGACCAAACACAAGCAGAAATGGCTATGGAGTTGATTAAATGACGATCCTGTTTCTCCAAGCAGAGCACTTTGGCAACTATATGCAGTTCCAAATAAAGGAACATAACCAAAGCAATTGTTGGGATTTTTTTATATGCACACGATTATGAGATAGTAGAGGTCGCTCCCACATAAGCACAACTAAAAAGAAGAATGATAGGCTAGCAGGCTTCAGGGGATCCCTACTTACTCTTCCCTCTTCGTCCAAGACTCGTAAGGTCATATACTCATTTAGATGAGGAGGAGGATTTAGTAACAGCTCTATAAGAGCAACTGTGCCTTGTAATTTAGCCATGATCAATTGCTCCGGCATAACAAGAATAAAAGGTGAAGCCTAAGCTGTGAACGATCCAACTTCAGTAGGAGTAGACGTACCGTCATCGGGCTTGAAGCATAGCGATCAGCGAGTCACTCTAAATAAGAAAATTTGGCATTCAACTCGATTAGGTATGTTTTATTTTGAAAATTAAAACCCGTGTGACCAATGCCCGGAGTCCAAAGAAAGTCGACATATGTCGACCAATCGAATTCCAAGCATCGACCGAAGCAACTAAGAAGTGTCCATCTATTCAGTATGAGTCATATGTCTCATATGCGATGAACAGACCTTCCTGTGTAGATAGCTCGCTCATGCTAGAAAAATGAGTCACGTCGTGCAATGATACTACATGTCAGAAGTTACCCATTATCAATAAATAATCGATAATGGAGCCGCTGTTTGGAGTAATGCAAAAAATTTCTTTCCAGTAGCACGCGAAATGAAGAAAAAGGAAGATCATAGTGCTGGAATCATCCAACAGGGCCATTCCTAAAGTGAACCATGTTATTGGGATGCAAGCGGCAATATAAGAATGGCCATGCATTGATAGAAGTTAGCCGAAGACTGAGAGTCGGACATGTCTCCAAAGCGGTGTGTATACGAGCTAAGACAAGCTTGAGATCTTTGATAGTTCAAGCGCAACCCAAACTTCAACTATCTCCACTAAGAAGCAGTCGGCTCCACCACCACCACTAAATCCATTGCTACAGTGATCGCCATTTCCTCCGACTTTGGATAAATTTCACCAATGGCAAGGGCAAAAAGCTCTAACGGGGGCATCAGAAAAGAAAAAGTGAAGACAATACACATCGAAGAAAGAGCATGCTCGTCTAAGGCATGGAATAATCTCCAGAGTGTAGTTCTTTTCCTTAGCATGAAGAATGAAGAATGGAATGCTAACTATTGAAAATAGTCGAAGAAATGTCTACCGGACAAAAGCAATGCTTTGAAGCAGTTTCTGAACGACTATCCAAAATCAATGGGTAACAAATCAAAACTTATCTTAACCTAGAGCACGATTTGTTTTCAACAAAAGCTTACTCTGGGGCAAGTGTTAACCGAGTTTTTGACTATGTTGATTTCAACAGGAAGTTATAATGTCAAAATGAAGAGAAAAATGATTCAAAGACTTTGGAAACATAATAAAAGGCAAGAAGAAGGGGATATCAAAAGATAATCCAAAAAAGTTGATTTGATTTTTTCAACTTGGCGCTTGGGGTCGGGTCCGAGTTGTACCTGAGCGGAACCTAGGAAAAATGAAGGAAAACCTCGGTTATGAATTTTCTCAGGTCGGACTCTAAGCAATCGTTACCGAGTAGAACTCAGGTAGGACACAATAAATTCTCTAGTCGGACCGCAAGTCAGGTCAACCTCGAACCAAAGCTCTTAATTTTCACCGACGTCAAGACTAAGATGAAGGCAAAGTTGAAACGACTTGAAATCTTGGAAGCGCACTTAGAAGGAATAAAGAAACAACTTCGGTAAGTTTGAGAGGGATTGAAGTACAAGGA
Source organism: Allium fistulosum (assembly GCA_030737815.1). Classification (NCBI taxonomy): domain Eukaryota; kingdom Viridiplantae; phylum Streptophyta; class Magnoliopsida; order Asparagales; family Amaryllidaceae; genus Allium; species Allium fistulosum. The sequence goes on from CM060906.1 coordinate 49,226,786, forward strand.
TAGCTCGGTACCAAGTTATCCATAGGTTGGCACCGACCTATAGTTCTCCATCTATTCACCTCCCAAACTCCGTACTTCTCGTATACATCCCTAATAGTTATCCATAGGTTGGAACTGACCTATAATTCTCCATCTATTCACCTACCCGTTTACTACCTCGGTCTATCTCGTGTTTTGATTAGTTGGCCACAAAATTAGTTGGCCACAAAATTTGTTGAACAGTTCCGCATGCATGTCACAAGGCCGAAAGATGTTAACACCTTGTCCAGCGTCACTCAAGCTCCTGGAGAGACACTTAGACGTTATTTGGAGAGGTTTCACGCTGCATGCGCTGAGATTAGTAATCCCAATGATAACTCGATTCTGATGGCATTAATTAAGGGGATTGATCCCGATTCCGAATTTGGCAGCTGGCTGGTCGGAAAACCCCCTGCGTAATTGGACCGTTTCTATTCCAAGGCAGCCCAGTTCTTGAGAAGGGATGATGCGAAACAATCTAGGAAAAAGGATGACGCAGGGCCCAGTGTGGAAGGAATCCAGAGCAATGTTGCTGTTAAACAAACCGGAGAGAGCTCGGGAAAGGTGCAATTAAATATACAGAATAAACAAAACCAACAGAAAGGCAATGGAAATAAAAACAGGAAATAGGATTAGAATCATGGGCGGCGACGTAGGGCTCCTATGTTCGATAATTATACCCCTTTGAATACGTCGCTGGAGAATGTGTACTTGCAGACCTGCAATACTATTCAATATAAGAAACCTGCTCCGAAGCAATCATCGGAAAAATAGATTCAAACAGGAAAGTTTTGTAGATTTCACGATAGCTATGGCCATAATACAAATGAATGCCATCATTAAAGGATATTATTGAAAAGTTAATACGAGAGAGAAAGTTGGAGCAGTTTGTGCGGGCGCCGCAGTTTGGAGGTGTGGGCCTATCAAATTAGAACCAGATACCAAATCAGGCAAGACCGGAGAGGTTAGTGGTTAATACTGTTAGTGGTGGTCCACATCCAGCAGATCGAAGCTGGAGGGAAATGGAGTCGTATGCCAGCTCTATCAGGCATATGGATTTCGAATGTTATAGTAATTTGGAAGATGAGGCTCCGGCCAAACAACAGAAAATGATGACTGACGACATCGTGTTTCGAGACAGGGATGCTGACAGGGTCAAAGCCCCAACCATCGATTCGCTTGTCATTTCAGCTCAAATAGGTCCTGCTTGGATGTAGAGGATCCTAGTGGACAGTGGAAGCTCGGTGAATATATTGTTTAAGCGAGCTTATGATCAGATGAAAATGGAAGCAAAAGATCTGAGGCCTTGTCAGTTCCGCATCCATGGCTTCAATGGAAGTGTGACTATACCCACTGGGATGGTGGAGCTACCAGTGGAATTGGGAATTGGAGAACGCCGGAGAGTCCGGATATTACAGTTTGTTGTATTGGACATAGACTCGCCATACAATGCTTTTTTGGGCCGACCGGCCCTAGCTGAGTTCAGAGCTGCTATTGCCCCTTGGTGTCTGACTTTAAAATTCCCTACCGACAATGGAGTCGGAGTTGTTCAGGGAGACCGGGCTGCTGGACAAGCCTATTATGTTGCCGAGCTGCGAAAGGCGCAGCGAAAGGAAAATGGAAAGGGCGTAGAGGAATCTCTCTGCGTCTGCTTTGCAAAAAATTGACAACTAACGTCTGGGCCTAAGCCCGGGCACCCCAACCAATTTCCAAGGGATCTTCACCCGAGAGATACTGAAAGTGAAGATGAAAGTAAAGACAGTCAAGCTTCCCCGGCCGAGCTGACGATCAATGTTTCAATCGACGATAGTGACGATTCTAAAATGATAAAGATTGGATCTCAGCTAAGCCGACAGATGCAGGAGGAATTGGTTTAATTTCTCTGGGTAAACCTCGACGTGTTCGCTTGGACGCACTCTGACATGTGTGGAATCTCGCCAGACATTGCGAGCCACACATTGAATATTGACCCGCGACACGTCCCGGACAAGCAAAAAAGGCATGGTATGGATCCATAGAGATCTGCCACCCTTAAGGAAGAGGTAGATAAACTCAAGTCGAATGGGTTTATCCAAGATGCACTATACCCAGAATGGGTGTCAAATCCTGTACTTGTCGAAAAGCCAAACGGGGAAATGGAGAACATGCGCTAATTACTCAGACTTGAATAAAGCTTGCCCTATAGATAGTTTTCCTCTCCCCCGGATCGATCAGCTCGTAGACTCAATGGCTGGACATGAACTTGTATCCTTCATGGATGCGTATTCTGGCTACAATCAGATACCCATGCACTTACCTGCCCAGGAGCATACCAGCTTTGTAACCGATATGGGACTCTACTGCTACAAAGTTATGCCTTTCAAACTCAAGAACGCCGGGGTAACTTATCAACGGTTAGTTAATCGAATGTTCGCTAACCAGATCGGAAAAACCATGGAGGTATATGTGGATGACATGTTAGTGAAGTCGCGATTCTCTACTGATCATATCAAAAACCTAGAATCAATGTTTAACATCCTCTGAGAATATAGAATGAAGCTTAACCCATTGAAAGGTCACTTTGGGGTCGCCGGAAAATTCCTGGAGTTTATCGTCAACGCTCAAGGAATCGAAGCAAATCTTGAAAAGATCTGGGCAATCAGAAATCTTGAGACCCCAATAACTATAAAGCAGGTCCAGAGCCTCAACGGGAAAGTAGCAGCACTGAGCAGGTTCATTTCAAAACCATTGACAAATGCATTCCCTTCTTCGATCTGATCAGAAAAGGGAAACATAACTTTAAATGGACTACAGAATGTGAGGGCGCATTTCGAGCACCGGTTCAACATCTCTCTACACCACCCATTTTATCAAAGCCTATTGATCATGAGAGACTGTACATCTACTTGGCGGTGTCAGAAAATGCAATCAGTGCTGCCCTAATTCGGGAGGAAGACCGGATACAACGCCCAGTCTATTACATTAGCAAGCGACTTACCGGGGCAGAGAGAAATTATCCAAAGCTGGAAAAGTTGGCTTATTGCCTCATCATTTCCTCAAGGAAGCTCCGTCCGTATTTCCAGGCTCATCCTATCACCGTTTACACCGACCAGCCATTACGACAGGTCCTTACGCGGCCTGAGACATCTGGTAGGTTACTCAAGTGGAATATCGAGCTGAGTCAGTTCGACATCACCTACACACCAAGGCGAGCCATTCAAGGACAAGTCCTAGCAGATTTCATAGCTGAATTCACTATCCCGGAGGACTTGCCTGAAACCAGTGAATCTCCCAAGTATATCTGGAAGCTACATACTGATGGTGCATCAAACGACCGCAGTTTAGGCGCCGGAGTTGTGCTTGAAACCCCTGAAGGCCGATCTATATGCTATGCTTTAAACTTCAATTTTCGTGCAACCAACAACGAAGCCGAATATGAAGCCCTGCTTGCCGGATTGAGGCTTGCCAGAGATTTAAGAATCATTGCTGTGGAGATTTATTGTGACTCGCAGTTGGTCATGTTTCAAGTTCGGGGGGAGTACCATGCCAAAGACCGAAGACTGGCTGCTTACCTAGCTCGGGTGCAGGAGATATTGAATCAGCTCGATTATTATGCCATTTATTGCATACCCCGAGATAACAATTAGAAAGCCGATTCATTAACAAAGTTAGCCGGTACAGGTGGTGCACAGTAAATGGGAATCGTTCCCGTGGAAACATTATCTTCCCCGAGCATCGATCAGATGGAAACAAATTAGGTATTTGAGGTCATTCCCGATAAGGAGTCATGGATGACTCCGTTCAGAAACTATCTTGAGCATGGGACCTTGCTGGAGCGCATGAGTGAAAAGAGACATGTTCTTCAAAAAGCTTCACGGTTCACTATTCAGAATGGAGTCATGTATAGAAGAGGGTACTCTGTTCCTTTACTCTGTGTATCGCTCATGATGAAATCAAACGAGTATTGCATGATGTGCATGAAGGAGAATGTGGCGATCACACTGGGGGGCAACCTCTTTCCAAGAAAGTGCTCCGATATGGATACTATTGGCCGACCGTAAATCGCGATGCATCAAATTACGCCAAAAAATGTGACAAATGTCAAAACATGCTCGAATTCCTAGAGCCCCACCTACCGAAATAAATTAGATGGTCAGTCCATGGCCGTTTGCAGTATCGGGCATTAATATTATTGGTTCTCTACCTCTAGCCAAGGGTGGTGCGAAGTACGCCATCGTTGTGGTTGATTACTTTACCAAGTGGGCGGAAGCTGAACACCCCTTGCTACCATCACAACGAAAAAAGTGATCAACTTTGTTGTACGCAACATTATCTATCGATTTGGTCTCCCATATACCATCATCACCGATAATGGAACCCAATTCGGTAGTGTTGAATTTAAGAACTTCTGTCAATGATTCCACATCCAAAAGAAGTTCTCCGCAGTTGCACACCCTCAAGCGAATGGACAGGTTGAAGCTGTTAATAAAGTTATAAAGTCTATTCTGAAGAAACGACTGGAAAAGGCCGGGGGCAAATGGGTCGATGAACTTCCTATGGCCCTATGGACTTATCAGACAACCCACAAATCCGCAACCGACCACACTCCATTCTCTCTTTCCTACGGTTCAGAAGCCGTTATTCCAGTTGAGATGGAAGTACCTTCTCATCATGTGGCATATTATGATCCGAAGACAAATGTTATATTACTTGCCGAATCTCTGGATTTATTGGATGAGAAGCGTGAAGAGGCTGATTTGAGGGCAGCCACATACCGAAGTCGAGTCGCCTGGTTATACAATGCCAAGGTCTGACCCTGAACCTTTGAACTCGGCGATCTCGTCCTTAAGAGAATTTACCTGATTCCTTCCATATGAAACCAACGCGGGAGGGGCCATATGTCATTGAACGAAAGCTCGGAGATGGCACATTCAAATTATCGACCGTTGACGGTCTCCTTCTGCCAAGAGCCTGGAACAGTGAAAGTCTACGTCGCTACTATACATAATAGGCTATATTTATTTATTCAGTCTATTTTTCATTTGCAATTTGTTTATGCATTTCGAAATTTGAATTTGTAATAAGGCAACTAAATTTGTCGTATTTTCTTATTTCAGCAATAAAATGCAATCTCTTCGAGCCGAAGCTGTGATTTATTTGAAATGCGTCATATGACCATCACTATGCACGGAGAGCTAAGTTCCACCGTATGGTGGGATTTATTCAAATAGGGAGTGACTGTGATACGACCGGTCACTCACTAAGTGAAACCCGAGCTCGGGGACAAGCCATCACACTGAAGCCAAAAAAGGATTGATACACGACAATCCTCAAACTAACTCCAGATTCCCAGAGTGCGAATTGGAGTATAAACTTATAAATGTGGTTTCGAAGAGAATGGATCCGTCCACCTAACGACTTCGCCCGTACTCAAACCAAGTTCGAGGAGGTTGGACCCATCCATCTAACGACCTCACTTGTTAACTCAGGGTGGATGTGAGTCGACCATCCACGATCCTGATAGATCCGTCATTCCCGGAGTGCGAACAAAATCCTAAGGCCTAAACAGATGTGACTGACCATTTGTCGGCCAATTCCAGATTCCCGGGGTGCGAGCTGGAGTATAAACATAAATACCAAATGGGTGTGATTGACCACACATCAACTAACTCCGGATTCCCCGAATGCGAACCGAAGTATAAACATCAACTAACTTCAGGTTCCCAAAGTGTGAACTGGAGTATAAACATCGACTAACTCTAAATCCCCAGAGCGCGGATTGGAGTATAAACCCAAGCCGGGTGTAAAACGACCACCCACGAATCAATCTAAGTCCCTAGAGTGCAGGCGAAGTTCTAAACATCAAATGAGCATGACTGATCGCTTATAAAATAACTCTAGTTCCCGGAGCGTGGATGTATATCTAAATCTCAAGCAGGCATAATCGACCGTCGATCTACAAGTACAATCCCTAGAGCGTGGATGCGATCACCAATTAATGAGCAAGTGTGATTCGACCACCTGAACTCGTCTTGTTTCAGTCCTGCTTCAGCGAAGTTAAGTTCTACGTATTAAAGGCAAATAACGATTGTTAACCAATCTTTTCAACTTATCCCCGGAACTAGGGGCAGAACTTAAGCACCAACCACTGGTTGAAACAGTGCAATATTGAGATTCGACTTAACGCTCGATCCGAAGCCGTAGCTCCGAAATTTAGCAACTAAACCCTGGTCCAATTCAAAGACTAAAACTTCACAAGTGTATTGAATAGAAATTCGAACGGTGAAACACTTAAGCGAATAAAAACAAGCTAAGCTAAAGACAAAATGGAATTTTATTTCAACTATACTTCGGAAAAGAAGGATAAGTACAAAATTATTCCAAAAATCCTACTAGCAGGGGCTGAACCCGCATCTGTACACGGCCTACAAAAAGCAAAAGTAGATTCTTGTATATCTACCAAAAATGAGCCGAAAGATATATCTATTCTTTCTTTTTTCTCGGCTTCTTCTTCGGCGTTGACCCGCTGGATTTGCCGCTTGGTTTTCTCTTCGAGCCCTTGCCTTTGGGCGGCTGATCTCCAGTCGAGGGCATATGTTAACTTCCTCCTCCGAACTCATGTGGATTGGAATGCTTCCTGAAGGTGGAGTCGGAGGGATAGGATCGATGTTAGTAGGCGGAGGAGGCACACTTGTGTCGACAACCGTGCCACTAGGGGAAATCATTCGTAAAGAGGCTGGACCAGGGCCTGCCATCCCACCTCCAAAGCTACTAGCCCACTCAGTTTCTTCCATCTCAGCATTAATTTCAACTATTATCTCCTCTATGTGAATTGTCTGAGCTTCGTCGGGAATGCTAGCAGTTGGGCCCGAGGAGCCAGTCACAAGTGCGCCTCCACTCAAGACAGATGGCAGATCAGCAAAGGGGTCACTGTGATGACCGAGAAGTTCCTCCATCATCTGTTCATCGAAAGTAAGTGTGCTCCCTTGTACCCCATTCGTAGGTGTAGTAGCCATTGTTGTTGTCACTTCTGTTATGATAGCCTCCTGCTCGTGATGCAACTCTTGGGTTGCAGGAGGTGTGTCTGACGAATCTCCTATCACTGAATAGAGACAAAGAAAAAGTTATTAGTGATTGCTCCAAGTAACGCTTCCCACTCTGAATGAGCACAAGGAATGTTTAGAATACCTTCCTCAGTTTAGCTCGCGGGTGGCGGAGCAGCTTTAGAGACATACTCGTGAACCGGAGATAACAGCGGTTGATCATGATTATATGCAGGAACAGACTTAGGATCAACCGTAGATGTAGATTCAGGCTGAGTTGGCGCAAGAATTTCAGAACCCGCATTGTGGTGCTCAACTCCAGAACCCTCTCCAACTTCCGAATGCTGAGTGCCAAGTTTCTCCTTTTCATATGTGATCGTGATATCATGGAGAACTTTTCTTTCATCTTCATTCAACATCCGGTTTACAAGCTCGAACTCATCGACTGATTCCGCTTGTCGTTCAGCCTTTTCATCTTCCACCAATCGGCCCTAAGCGTTCTACAAGTGAGAGGGTAACTGTCGAGCCAGGTCAGGTTACGGTGTTTCAAGACATTAGCATTATATGTGACAAGAAGATCTTCGATATCGTCCTCCAACCTGGACTCTACCATCTTCACTTCATTTTCAATCCTGGCTTCGGCCTCCTGAATCTTAAGTGTTGCCACGTCTCTCTCGTCCTGGAGCGCTACAGCTTGTTCACACGCGTCCTGGGTGGCTTTGTTCGCGCCATCTTTTTCCTTGATGATTTTGGAAAATTTGGCCTTAAGATCCTCAAGCTCTTTCAGTGCGGCATCCCTTTCGGCCGTAACAATTGTGTTTCGATGGCCCATCTCCTCAACTAAAGCAAAATGCGTCTATCGCATCCTTTCCATTGACAAATTTGCCTAATCGGCTTTTTAGTGGCCTCTATTTCCGACTTCCTGGAAGATTCGGCCTCATTATTAAACACTTGTATTATGAGATCCTTCTGAGCGAGATCATCTTCTAATTTTTTGATTACTTTTGCCTGCTCAAAGGCCACCGCTGATGCTTTATTTGCAATCTTCATCCACTCCCTATATTGGTTGTAAACATCGTGGATATAATCATGCATAGTTTGTTCTGCTTCAACTGGGATTCTCTTTAAATGCGGAGGGAAGATGAAGCCGTCAAAGTAGATGTTTGGAAGTCTTTTTTCAACTGAGTGATTCTGATTGCTCCTTCTCCAGTGGGCTCGATGACAGCTTGTTCAATGATAGTGGGAGTTTTAGCCTCGGTTCTATGGCACCGCGAATTAGACCTGGGAGCTTGAGAAGACGGTTTTTGGCGTGTAAGCTCTAAGGGTTGTTTCCCATGACCGGAGGGTAGTGTTGGAGCTCGAGGAGGTGGAGAACATGATCGGGATTGATGTCTGTATTCTCTATCTCTATCCCTCTCCCTCTTATAACATTCCTAGCTAGAATAACTATGATCGCGGTCTCTATCAGCTTCCCTTCTACGTGACTCATAGTACGAACTAGATGACTGGCGTGCCGAGCGAAGGCTTCCTAGCATAGATTCTCGCCTAGTCATCGTATCTGTAAAATAGAAAGAAAAGCAAAATCAGTAATCTCCAGAAATGAATAACTCATGATTGGAAATCGTGTAGTGTCGTGAAGTGTATGTATGCATGTGTTAACCCCCCCACCAACCGGATATATCGTCCACACTTGTAGGAAGTGACTCGCTTAAATCTAAGGCACTTTGAAGCCCTTCCAATCTGTTGTCGTGTTGGAGCGACACATAGTCCGGAATTGGAATGTCGGCAAGCCCTTCAAAAGGATTCTCTATTTGCAAGGGAGGAGCCTCCGAAATTATAACACCGAAGGCTGGCAGGGACACCACCACAGATTTCCATCTCAAAGACTTATGATGCTTATGTGTTGCGGCCTTGCCTTTCCTCCTTCCCTCTATATCCTGAAAACTGTCAGGAGGCCCGGCTACGGGTTCGTTGTCAGTGGGTGTATTTTCTTCATTGCCCTCCTCAACTATTACAACCCCGAGTGCTTTATGCTTGACCTGCCTCATCGGGGCTGCCCTAAGCAGTCCCTCTAGTCTTATGCTCTGATTTTGATCGATTAGCCCAACAATTATCTAGTTTCTATTGGTAAGCACCGAGTCAATTTCTCTCATCTTGCCCGACACTTCCTGAAGAATCCGTACTATTTCTTTAAAGTGAGCACCTTTAGGATGCGGAATTGCGGCTGTAAAGGAATTAAGATATTAGTTTCAATGTCTGTTATGACTATCTCATTAGCTACTAGGAAAATTGTAGCACTTACGTCTGACTAACCACCGACTGGAAAACCCTGAAGGGCATCGGACATGGAACCACTCCATCTTAAAGTAGCTAAGCCTGGTCCAGGATCCCGTTACCACTTGGTAATTCCTAACTGCCTCTAAAAATGTGAATGAAGGATTGTCTCCCCGACTCTTGACATTAAACAAGTATCTGACTTCCTCTAGAGTCAGGGGTCGAAAGAGATGTTCCATGAAAACAATGAATAGACTGTTCACCGGTGCATATCCATTTGGATGTAATTATGACAGAGCGATTCTAAAGAAAGCCAAAACTTCTCGAATATACTAGTTGAATGGAGGAAGTGTTCCTGCTGTGCACGAATGTTGATTAAAGGCTGTGAATCCTTCTGGGGAGCGTGTGGCATGTCATTTGGTCTAGGAAGTAGAACGTCGTCTAATGGTAGACCATGTCTTAGGCATATTCGCCCCAACATATCTTCGGAGATATTGGATGGCATAGAATCTTGTGGATTCCCAAAAAAAGTTGCTCATGGCAGCTCATCCGGAGGTGGACCTATTACTTCGGCTGCAATGGCCGGGATCTCTATTATCGGAGAAGATGAACTTTGAGTTTCCTGCTGCTGAGAACTCCCAGGTTCCATAACTAATCAACTCAGTAAAAACGTTCATTAGATGATAATAAGCCCGTGTGTTCCCCAGTGTGAAGTGCGTGAATGTGTTATGCAGTGCAGTGCTACATAATACTTAAAAGATTCAATAGAATTTGAGAAATTTTCAAACGACAAGACTTCAGAATTCAACTGGAGTGACCGTCATCGCTGACCGTCATAACCGTGCCATCCAGACTTTAGAGACCGATCCAAGTTAAAGTTTGTTAAATTCAATCAAGTTACAGTTCCATCGACGAGCTTCGAAAGGCAGTCGAATGTGAAGTGAAACTGTTAAGTTCAATTATGCAAGGCTAAAGCTTGTCGGAGTTAAGTGTTCAATTATTCAAAATTTTCGTATCCATCAAGGTCAAGACTTGGATCGATCACTGGAGGATCCATTCGTATCGATCAAGGAGAAAGGGATTTCGCATCGATCTCACAAAATTCCAGTTCGTATCGATCAGGAAGCTTTTCATCTTCGTATCGATCAACCGGGCCGCTGCTTCGTATCGATCATACGACTAGCTTTTCGTATCGATCACTCTGGATCGATGCAAACTCCCACCATCTTCTATCGATACAAAGTTGCTCTCCCCTTTTTCGATACGAATCTCCACTATTGTTGATCGGTACGAACTCCAGTTATTCTTAGATCGACATGGATCACTTTTCCTTGAACAACACGAACACCTCCTTCGTATCCATCTACCCTCCTTCTTCCCCAAGCTGCTTGAACGACATTACTTCTTTCTCAACCTTGCTCCGGCACAACTTTGGTATCAACATCACCGAACTCGGCCGTCAATACGAGTGAAATGGCGTTGAAACTCGAGTCTCGTCATTTTTTACGTGGATTTATTCATTAGTTACCTAAATCGAAATATGGATTCGAGAGATTGAACTGTTATATTGATTTGGGGGCAAAGGCAATTTCCAATTCTCGTTTCTTCTATCGATACGAATGCGAAAGAAAAGTAAAAGCAAATGAAATTTTTCTAAGTCCCAAAACTTTTATATTAGTTTGTACCCAAGAAAAAAAACGCTTAGTATCCCTGTTGTTATACCGAGATAACCGGTTACCTCTATCGACACGGAAGAAGATTTTCATATCCAACTGATTCGTATCCATCCATGCATCGATACGAAAAGAACAGCGGGGTTGCACTAGAACCGCATGACTACCATCCATATGAGGAAGCTTATTAGTATCCATGTCCATCGGTGACCGATCTCCAACTCCATCGATGCGAAATGATAATTTCGTATCCATCCATTCAAAGACCACGAGAATTCGTGCCCATTGATGCGAAAAATTTCAAAAAGGCTAATGAATTCGTATCGATCACCATTGATACGAATTCAAATTTTCAACTCCTCGAATCAATCCAGGAGAGGATTGATACGAAGGAATACACCAAAACAACCACCAAGCGTTGTTATAACTCAAATTTCACATCGATTCAGGAGAGGATCAATACGGAATTCGATAAGAGAAAACTGACGATGACTCATGAGCGTGCGAACGTTAACGAGAGTCAGGTTAACATACGTACATGTATGATAGACTAACATCCAAATTTTTAAAGAATTCACAGGAATTGAATGCTCACCTGATGACAATTATGACAACAAACAACAGTTTTCCATCATTCAACACTCAGTTACAACAGTGCGCAGTACAACAATTGGCAGTCAAAAATTCATTATTTGTGTTACTGAAGGTCAGTCAAATGTTATATCTTTCGAGGAAAAGACAACAACCGTTCAACAATTCAGATAGAACTTTTCAGAATGAAGATTGCAGCTTTTCAAAGCACGTCATGTTCCCATAAGACGTACTTTGGAGGGAAAATGTTATCCCGCCTTTTGGTAAGGCGTGATACAAAGGAATCGACTAGAGATAAAAGGCAGTTCATCCCGAAAAGTGGTTAAACACAAGTTCGCTATGGATGCTAGTAAATTTTGCCTGAGTCCGAATCAAGCTACAATTAACATGACATGACGAACAAAGCTATAAAAGCCAATGTTCCAAATTTCAAGTCAATCCGAGTTCATATGCTCAAGATATGATCGATGCAAGCCAAGAAAATAAACTCGTTTGTATCCATCAATTAATCCTTTTCGCATCGGTTTCGTTCGAATCTGTCAACAGCGGCTTCCTTTGTATCCATCGGAATTGACCCACTTCGTTTCCATTCACAACCACCCATTTCGTATCCATCAGCAGTGGAATGGTAGTCCATTGCGTATTGATCCAAGTTCAAGCATGCTTCGTATCGATCGGCCACAGATTGATACGAAATTATCACCTCCCATCAATACGAAACCAAATACTCGATGATCGATATGAAGTGGAGCACAGGGCATCGATACGAAGTGGAGCATAGGACATCGATACGAAGTGGAGTGCAACAGAAGTGATACGAAGTGAAATGCACAAGATCGGTACGAAGAAAACACATTCAAGTGGAAGACTCAGTCACTCGGCATAAAAAGTGGATCGATCCAAAAAGTTAGCGCCACGTCAACAGACGTCATGTGTCCAGAAGCGATGCGAATTCAACAGCCTTCGAAAAATCCAAACTTGCATCGATCATAACTCAAAATCTACAAGTCCAAATGCCACCAAATTTTCACAGGAGCTTGCATACATCTTCAGGAATGTTCATGATAGATCCCGACTCGATTGGACTAAATCCTAATCGATACAAATTGCATTCGTATCGATCACGGATCGACTCCAAATGGTTAGGGATCGATCCCGTGGGCCCACCCACGTGAGAGAAGAGATCTTCTGAGATCTGAGCGGGATATTTGCAACCTGCGCCTATAAATAGCAACCCAGGACCTATTGAAAAAGGACTTTTGGCTCTCCTACGTCTAACCTCTACTGAAATCATCATTGTACTCGAATTTTACTGTTGTAACTCGTTGTAACCAGCAAGCAAAAATCAATAAAGTCAACCATATCATAGTGGACATAGGCCATACGCAGAACCACTCTAAATCTGTGTGTTTTTGTGCATTTTTCTTGCTTATTATTGGTGTATTTGTTAGATTTTCCTCTTTTTCCATTTATATACTTCATTGTATCTCTTCAAACACATCCGAAGAGCGTTGTGCCCAATTTTGGTACAAACAGAAATAAATCAGTTTTCATAATAATTACGATAATGCCATGCCATTACATCGTCGCCGCGCCTATAGAAGCGCCGCCCCTTTGAATGTCGACATCGATATGGAGGGAAGCTTAGGATAGCTACTTCGGTAGCTATGGAATGATTCTAACCGTGTCGAAGTCAACAAAGGGGGCATCCCATACATTTTGGTATCATGATATCGTGATTCATCTATTTAAAGCTGCATCTCTTCATGTATGTTTTAACTTCGTACTTATACATTTGGCAGCATCATAGCTGAAGTAACCTAAGTATAAAAGTTTTATAGTGACGTCGATAGGGTTGATGCCCTTATGCATCAGTGTCGACGACCTTATATAACAAAGTCTTATATTGTATGGGGTTGGTAATGGTGCAACACGGCATTGACACTGCATTTCTTCCTTTAACGCTGGCGAGGCTCATTTCTATGTAAATAAAATAAAATTAAAAAAGGCAATATAGCCTAGATTCAAGAGGGTCGATAACCCTATGTTTTCAGCAGTTAGGCATTTACTTTAAAATATCATAAAGCTTAGTTTTGAAAGGTGGATAACCTATATCCTATGAAAGTCGACAACTTTGTCTCCGACGTAGGGTTTTATACTTAAGCAGATTTAAGTTTTGTTTTTCTAACCTTGGGTAGAGGATTGATGTTATATAGTGCGATGTGTATGTTGCATATCTTCTTTATTAAGGGAAAAGAGCCTTAAGTCTTCTTCTTCACCGTTGTTATTGGGGATACCAATGTCATTTTAATTATAAATTTCGACACTGTCATTGGAGACACCAATGTAGATTATCTTCAACATGTTATATGTTTAATGACTTTGACTTTTATCATTGGGGACACCAATGTATTTTACTTTATGGATTTTGACACTAATCATTGGGGTACCAATGTAAAATTTTCTTTAATAAGTTTGACATAGTTCATTGGGGATACCAATGCATGTCATTTGTGATGTTTTAACTTTTAAGGGTATATAACCTAATTATGGAAACCAATAGACATATATTGAGCATGTAGATTTAACATGAATTAAATTAGTGAATGATGGGTTCATAGTCATCCTAGGAAAACTATGGGATGTGAGATCAACAGTCCACATCAAGTTGGAGATGGATAGTCTCTACGAGGTTAATAAGGATTCTTAGTTATCCTAGGAAAACTATAGGATGTGTGATGGATACTCCACATCATTTTAAATGAGTGAAATATGTGTGACGGATAGTCCACATAATTTAAATAGCTAAACCATGTGTGATGGGTAGTCCATATGGTAAGGGATGGGTAATCCAAGTAATAATCACATATGAGATGGATAGTCCACATAAATTTGTTAATGAAACTATGTGTGATGGGTAGTCAACATGGTAAGGGATGGGTAATCCAAAGAATTAATATATGTGAAATGGGTAGTCCACTTAAGAATAAGACAGATAGTCAATGAAAATTTAGAAGGGCAGTCTAATAACTTATGGTGGGTGATCTAGTATATATTGCATGTTTTCATATAAGTATATTATTATGTTATAACGATTGTAGAAGAATGAGCATGGTATATGGTTGAGATATTCTAGTTTTGATACTAGTGAGGGGGAAACTAATTTCTCTTAGCAGCGTGCTCTCAGTAGATATCTATTTGGTTTGAGATGGTAGGTTATTATTCATATCAGACTGTCGTCTGACCCAAAGTTTTTTTTCCCTTTAAACTCTGGGGTACTCATTTGAGTATTTCAAGAGTAAGGATTTTCAGGTTTCTAGTTAGGCGTATAAGTTTCCAAAGATGTGTAGGAGGCAATCTAACTATTTAGGATTACCTATCGAATCTACTGTGTTGTTTGGTTTTGTCTGTATGGATGTAATGGTAAGTTATATAATTGCCAAGTGTTAGACTCTGATCAACTAAAGGGGCATCTTCATATGTCACCCTTGGAGTATTTTGTAATAATAATAATTTCTCTGAATGTGGGTTTGCGAATGGGATTATATAATGAATATGAAATATCACTTATGAAATGAAATGTGAAAATTTGTTAAGAAAAATTGTTTTTAATATTTTTTATATTCATGTGTTTCTGGTATTATCAAAATGATCAACATAGCCGCATTTTATCATCGAAAATTAATACTATGGATAACTATAGCATCTGTAGCGCTTAGTTTTGGGCCTCAAAATGGAGGATGTTACAAGTTGGTATTAGAGCATAGATTTATGTAAGACTTAAAAGAAATTTAAACCTGGAGAGTTTTGAAAGCATAATCCAGTGAATCGGAGAAGAAGACTGGGGTATGGGATAATGCTATAGTAACATGCTTTTATTTGCTATATATAAGTATATATTATCCCATCTCTCTTGAAATGTTCTTCTGTATCCTACTAAGGCTTATATGTAGATTTAATAGAAAGAAAGATATGGAAGTAGGAAACGGAAGAGTTAATCTAGGTGGTGCAAGCACCACAACCAACGGAAATGCTCGGCACAACACCAGAAGGAATCTAGGTCGATAGGCAAGTGCTAATCAAAATGCAAATGCTAATGTAGGTGTTGCGATCCCACTAGTAGATATGGGGACTATGTATCAGTTCTTCATCAATCTGATGCAAGCTCGAGTAGCTGCAGGAGTTGTTGGAGTAAATGTTGTTAATGTGGGAGGAGCTAGTCCTGTGGCATTGGTTTGCAATATCTATGCCAAGTGGAGCTGAGATTACATCAGTTTGAGTGGAAAGCCTTTTCTGGGGACTGAGGATGCAATAGAAGTGGAGAACTGGCCGTTGCATTGTGAAAGGACTTTTTGTTGATTTGGGTTTGAATGATGAGTAGAAAAGGAGGTTGGCTTCGAACCAGTTGCAAGGAGCTGCTCTTTTCTGGTGGAACGGGGTGACCGTAGGAGTACCAAAGAAGGAATTGACTTAGGCAGAATTTCAAAGGATATTCAAGGAAAGGATTTTGTCTAAAGTAGCCAAGTCAGCCTTTCTTAGGAAGTTTATTGACTTGGAGCAGAGGGGAAGTCATTGTTGGAATACTCTGCTAAGTTTGATGAGCTGTCTAGATACGGGTATGCCACTATTGACACTTTATCAAGAGGAACGAGAATTTTATTTGGGGGTCGGGACCGGAGATTGCTAGGGCGACCATGCAACATCTCCAAAATCCATTGAATGTAGTAGTGGAGATGGCAATCAAGAACGAGGAGATGCTTTCTACTTTCGAAAAGGAAAAGCTAGTTGGAACCTAGAGTTTCCAGAATAAGAAGAGGAAGTTCTTTAAGGGAAAGGGAGCGCAGAAGGGTGGAGCTGCTAAGAAAGGGAAGGCAGATATCATTTGTTATAAGTGTGATAAGAAGGGGGACTATGCTAATGAGTGCCGATCAGGTGATGGAAAGATGGTTGTGGGCAAGAAGAACGTGAAGTGCTTTAACTACGACCAAGTGGGGCATTATAAGAACAATTGTCCAGAAGCGACCAAGGCTAATAAAGGAAAGGTGTTTGCTTTGGAGCCATCTGCATCAAGAACGATAGCAACTGAGAAGGAAAAGTCGGTGATGGAAGGTACGATTTGATTCATAGCATACCAGTTAGGGTACTGTTTGATACTGGAGCATCGCATTCATTTATTTGTCAGTGTTTGGTAGATAAGTTATCTTTAGAACCATCATACCTTGTTACTTCCTTAAGGGTAGATAATCCAATAGGAGGGTACGCAACTAGGGATGAGATGTGACCGTCTAGAGTTTAAGTTACTAGGTTATACGTTTGCTTGCAGTTTATATATGTTTGATTTTGCGGGTATTGGGATTATTTTGAGAATGGATAGGTTGAGCATGAAGCTATGATAGGAAAATGTCAGTTAGACACCCTGATAGTAGTGATCTAATTATATACTTAGTAGATAACTCGAGTGTGGATATTATTAATTTATTAGGATTGATGGAAGTGGAAGACGAAGTGAATCAAGTTTTTGTTGCAAGGGAATTTGCAGATGATTTTGAGCCGGTTATAGGACTATCATTGAAAGGAGCTATTGGGTTTCGAATAGATCTTGTACCTTGAACTGAACCCGTAAGTGGACCACCTAGCAGGATGACACGTATCGAGGTGAAGGAGTTAAAGGTGCAGCTAGTGAACTTAAAAGAAAAGAGTTTTATTAGACAAAGCAGTTCACCTTGAGGAGCAGTCGCGATATTCGTAAAGAAACCGGATGGGTCGTTAAGATTGTATATCGATTACCGTAAGTTGAATGAAATGACGATAAAGAAAAGATAACCTTTATCGAGAATCGTGATTATTTGATTAGTTAAGTGGAGCCAAAGCAATTTCCAAGTTGGATTTGGCAACAGTGTTCCATCAATTAAGGGTGGCAGAGGATAGTAATCCTTTAATGGCGTTTCAAACGAGATATGTTTCGTACGAGTGGTTCGTGATGCCATTCGAATTGACTAATGCATCAGCATTCTTTATAGAACTGATGAACCCAATTTTCCGAGAGAACTTGGATAGGTTCGTTTTGGTATTCATTGGTGACATTCTGATATATTCTAAGGATGAAAGAGTTCATGAGATTCATCTTAGAATAGCGCTAGAGATGTTGAGGCAGCATCAACTGAAAGTGAATTTTTCGAAGTGTCATTTCTGAAGAAAGAAGTGAAGTTTCTTGGCTATATAGTTTCAAAGAAAGGGTTGTCCGCAGATCTAGCCAAGATTGAGGCTATAAATAGTTGGAAAAGACCCAAGACGATGACCGTGACAAGGAGTTTTCTTGGACTAGCTAGCTATTACTGGAGATTTATCAAAGATTTCTCGTGGATAGCAGCACCCTTGACTAAACTAACTAGGAAGGATGTAAAGTTTATTTGGTCTAATAAATGCGAGGAAGCATTCATTGAGTTAAAGCAATTATTGACCAATGCACCTGTGTTAGTTGTTCCAGACGGGAATCAAGATTTGGTGGTGCATATGGGTGTGTATGGAGCAGGATTAGGAGCTGTATTGATGTAGAGGGGTAAACCAATTGCCTACACTTCTCGATAGCTCAAACCGCATGAAGTTAGATATCCGACTCATGATTTGGAGTTGGCAGTGGTGATTTTCGCGTTGAAAGTATGGAGACACTACCTCTTAGGATAAAGATTCGAGTTGTATACTGATCATAAGTCTTTGAGGTATTTATTCTCTCAGAAAGAGTTGAATAAGAGATAGCAAGGGTGGTTGGAGTTTTTAGCAGCTTATGGTTTTGGTATTGAGTATACCCTGGGGAAAGTAAATAAAGTTGCGGATACACTTAGTAAGAAACATCAGAGAATGGTGTTATCTATGTTGGCCGAATGAAAGGATTTGGACATGTTAACTACTTGTAGTGTGCAGTTAAGGTCGACTGCTAGTTCTAGTCAAAGTACTGTCATGTTGTCTTGCTTGGAAGTTAGACTAGTATTGATCGTCCTAAGCAAAGAAATGATCCACTATTAGCCAAAAAGATTAAAAGGTTGGAAGTGGAACCGAGATCGATGATTTGAAAGATTTTAGTCTTGACCAAAGAGGATGGTTAAGGAAGAAGAGACGGTTATGTGTTCTAGATGTTGGTAACCTAAGAAAGAAAGTTCTTAGGGAGTGTCATCGATCGAAGTTTACTATACACCCTAGAGGACATAAGATGTATCAGGATATGAAGAGAAGTTTCTTCTGGGAAGGTATGAAAAGGGATGTAGGCTTGTGGGTGATGCAATGTGTAAATTGCAGCAAGTAAAAGCTTTGAAAGTCGAGTGGTTTGCTTCAACCTTTAGATATATCAGTTTAGAAATGGGATTCTATATCCATGGATTTTATTGACAGGCTGCCAAGGTCAAACAAGGGAAACGAAAGTATTTGGGTCATAGTGGATAGACTGACCAAGAGTGCACATTTCATTCCTGTTAAGTCAACCAGGATGACAATTGTATTGGCTAAGTTGTTTATAAGAAACATCGTTAAACTACATGGAATTCCTAGTAGTATAGTCAGTGACAGAGATGATTTGTTAACTAGTGAATTCTGAAAGAGTCTACATGAGATATTAGGTACCAAGCTTAAGATGGGTAACGCTTATCATCCTCAAACAGACGGGCGGACATAGAGAATTAATAAGGTACTCGAGGATTTACTGAGAGCTTGTGTACTAGATTTTGGTGGGTCGTAGGAAGACCATTTACACTTGGTTGAATTTTCCTATAATAATAGTGATCAGACTAGAATAGGAATGATGCCTTTCGAAGCTTTGTATGGAATGGCGTGCAAATCACCAACATGTTGGTTAAAGACCGGAGACAGATTGGTCCTTGGTTCAGATATGGTAAGAGAAGTTATAGAGAAGATTTAGTTAATCCGGGATTGGATGAGAGAACTATGTCTAGGCATAAAAGTTACGTAGATTAAAGACATAAAGATGTCAAGTTCTCAGTTGGAGATCGTGTTTTCATCAAAGTATCACCAATGAAGGGTGTGGTACGATTTGGAAAGTCAGGGAAACTGGCATCGAGATATGTTGGACCGTTCCCAATTATAGAGAGGATCAGAAAACTCACATATCGAGTAGAGTTACCGAGCAGTTTGGCAGGTGTCCATAATATGATTCATGTTTCTCATCTTAGGAAGTATGTGCATGATATAGGGACTACTATTGCTCCGACTGCATTGGAAGATTTAGTAGTAGAACCAGATCTGACTTTTGTGAAACAACCAGTTCGAGTTGTAGCGAGAGATGAGAAGTTAAGGAACAAGACAGTCAGATTAGTAAAAGTCTAATGGAGTGACAACGAGAAAGACTTGGGAGATAGAGGACAAGATTAGGGATACTTATCCTGAGCTGTTATGATGATATATTCTATATTTGTTGTATATAGAATTTATAGCTGGTAGGATATGCTAGCATTGTTTGCGCGTTTGATATGCTTATCCTTACTGAATTTCGAGGGCGAAATTCTTTAAGGAGGCAAGCTTGTAACACCCCTAATTTTAGTTTAACATTATTCATGATATTTAATTTGATATATTAAATAGAATAATGAAAATGGTTAAAGTGAATGAGAATTGGTTATTAACAGAGGTCGTGCCTTTGTAAAATTGAGTAATGAGATTGTTTAAAATCCTAACATATAAGAGAATAAATGATAGAGGCAAAATATGTAGATCTATCTTTTAAATACTTAAACCCTCCCCCTTATATCATTCTCATTTTTCACAAAACATAAACAATCAAGAGGAAGAAAAGAGGCTAGCCATTAATCAAGCTAGGAAGCACGAAATCAAGGGAATTCAAAGACAAGGGGCTTAAGGAAAACAAAAGCAATATCAAATCTCAAACTCCATATGAGCCATCTCTTTTGGTTGCTTTTCAATCGGCTGTGTTTAGTATCCGAATCCTTTTAATGATTTTTGCTAAGTTATGGTTATTCAATCATTGTTTGGATAGAATAATGATTTTAGGAATTTTTATGAAATTATTTAAGTGGGGTTTAAGGGTAACCTCAGTTTTTAATCTCTACTCGTTTTGATTTTCTGGTTTGTTGAGTAAAATATTATTTTGAGATGATTTTTTAATTTCATAATTTTTTGAGTTAAAATAAATATTCTATGAATTTCAAAAGGTGGTAATTGGGTTAATTTAGGGTTTTAATTACTAAAAATAATTAAATATAGTTTTTGGCCCTGAAATTTTTATACAGTGAATAATATGGTATTTTCCAATATTTAGAATTTTTGGGGAATTTCCCCAAATGATTTCGAATTATTATGAATTTATTATGCAAGATAAGCATTTAAATGGATAATTAATTAAATGTATTAATTAATTAGTTTGATCAATGTTTTGGGCCTTTGAAAACTGAGTGCGGTAAGTTTCTGAAAAAGATTTGGGTAAAAAAAATTATTATCCAATAAGAATTTGACAAAGAGTAAGATTTGGTGAAAAGTATTTACTTTTAGTTGAAATAAATCAGTTTATATGATAATTATGATAATGTCATGCCATTACATCGTCACCGTGCCTACAGAAGCGCCACACCTATTTAAGTCGACGTCGATATGGAGGGAAGCTAAGGATAGCTACTTTGGTACTAATGGTAGGATTTCAACCGTGTCTAAGTTGACAAAGGTGTCAACCTATACTTGTTGGCATTGTACTATCGTGATTCATCTATGTGAAGCTGTATCTCTTCAACTATGTTTTAACTTCGCACTTATACATTTCGCGTCATAATAGCCGAAGTAACATATGTATAAAAGTTTTACAGTGACTATGATAGCGTTGAAGCCACAATGCATCAGTGTCGGCAACCTTATATACCAAAGTTTTATACTGTATGGGGTTGGCAACAATGCAGCACGGCATTGACGCCGCATTTCTTCCTTTAACGCCGACGAGGCTTGTTTCTATGTAAATTTAAAATGTTTTAAAGAGGTGATATAACCTAGGTATGAGAGGGTCGATAACCCTATGTTTTCGGCAGTTAGCCATTTAATTTATAATATCCTAAATCTTAGTTTTGAAAGGTGGATATCCTATATCTTATGAAATTCAATAATTTTGTCTCCGACATGTGGTTTTATACTTAAACTGATTTAAGTTTTGTTTTTCTTACCTTGGGAGGAGGCTCGACATTATATAGTGCGATGTGTATGTCGTCTACCTTCTTTATTAAGGGCGAAGAGCCTTAAGCTGTAACATCCTGTATCTGGAGGCCAAAAGCTAAGCGCTACAAATGCTGCAGTCATCCATAGTATTAACTTTTGGTGACAAAATACAGTAATGATAATGGCATCCACAATATTAGAAGCACATGAATATGAACAAAATCACAGATTTCAAAAAAACAACATTTTGCTGATTACATTTCAAAACAATAATCCATATCCATGTTACATAATCCCTTAACGTTCCATAGGCAATGATTAAATATATCATTACAAAAATATGCCAAGAGCGACATATGACGATGCCCGCTTGGTTGATCAAAGCAATATAGTCATATCTAACTTATATACACAACGAAATCAAAACAAAATGAAATGACAAATCCTAATTAGTTATCCGTCAGCCACCTGCTCGTCTTCGGATGCTTTATTCGCTAAAGGACAAAAACATGAAAACCTCAACCGTCTGCCTACTCAATTAATTTTGAGTACTCGAGAGTTTAAGGGGAAACAAAAAACTACGAGTCAGATATAAAGCCTGGTGTGAATAATTCAGTTACATCTCGATTTACTGATATTAAGTGAGACTACGCCGCTTAGTAGAACGGGTTTCCCCTCACTTATATCCTCTTCAAAACATATATTTTGCAAATCCTTTCCTGCAACCAAACTGGTTAATCAACTGATTATATCAAAATAGCAATATCCTTTATGCTAATAAATGGACTATCTGTCCGTAAAACAAGTAATATGTGAGCTATTTGCTCACACATAATAGCAAGGTCCTTTATGCTACAAAGGGACAATCTGTCCACACAACTGGGCTGACTGCCCACAAACTGGACTAATTGTCCAAAATCTAGGCTGACTACCTACAAAATGGACTAACTGTCCGAATCACTTTCTTAGGGTTAACTACCCTTTAAATTTTCCTTGGAAACCTTTTCAAAATGATTTAGTCCTTCAAATCATATATATATATATATATATATATACAAGGAAAATATATATTTAGCTTTACTCTAAGCCATTTTGCCATGTTATATATACTCTACTCAAAACAATGTTGATGAGATTGAAGGAGGATTAACTATCCTTCCAAAACAAGTTGAAACCCTTTCTAACTTGAAAATACTTCGGCTATATTGCCTGTTCAATACATTCAAAACCTTTGTTTAAAACCTTTAAACAACCCTTTCGAAACCATTGAAGGTATCCCCTCCGAAACCATTAAACATTACCTTTCGAAAACATTGGAAAAACCTTTCCTTTCATTTCTCCGAAAGCTTTAAAACATATGACATCCTCCTTTAAAACCTTTAAATATTGCCTTTCGAAAACATAGGGAAAAACCTTTCCTTTCAACCCTTTCGAAACCCTTGGGAACCACCCCTTTTGAAACCATTCTTTAAACCTTTCGAAACAGTCAAAACTCAATCCCTTCAAAAGCACTTTGGGTTTAATTTAAAACATGTGGAAACTTTCGAAACCATTCAAAATTCCATTCCTTCATAACCATTGAAAAATGTCTCGGTCGAAACCATTTGGATTATGCCTTCAAGTAGAGCAAAAGGATCAGAAACCCATTATAGTCGAAAGCCTCTGTTTCGAAACCTTTTAAAATTATCTCTTTCGAAACCATTTGGGTTTTACTTTACTTATAGAAAAAGGGTTGTAAAACATTTAAGTCGAAAGCAATTGCTTCGAAACCATTTCCTAAGTAATGAAGCGATAGTGTTGAAACCATCCCTTCGAAAGCATTGGAGAGGTGGCCAAGTTTTTAGAATACAAAACAAATCTTTCGAAACCATCTAGGTCGAAAGGTAAAAAGGCGGCAACAAAAAGGTTTCAACTTAGTCGAAAACAATTACTTAAAAATAGAGGCGCAACCCAATCGAAACCATTTCCTTTAAATCATTTGACCTGGTCGAAAGCTACTTAGTCGAAAACCATTTAATCGGAAGCAAGCAGGCGCATTTTCAATTTAAAAACAAAGTACTGCCTCAACAACTTCAAAACCCCTGGTTTCGATCGTATACCTTTCGCCCACGTCCAATTCATTATGTACCTGTAGCCTGATACCATATGCATTGGTTTCGACTGTGTCGAAAGCGATAGTATGGAGGCGGAACCATGTGCCGAAGGAGACGAAACAGTGGAAAATATGTAGCAAATAGTTCTTTTCTCCTAGCCCGCTTCACGTGTCTAATTGTGATTGGTTGCCTCTTTCTTTACCAATAAAAAGTACCGCACTTTGTCAAAAGGGCTGCTGACTTCCCAAATTTAATAATTTAAGATATTTTGCAAAAAGCCTCTTCTCCTCTTTAAATTATATAAACATTTAAGCCCCATACCTTAAATAATTTTATATAACCCTTAAAACACTTAGGAAAAATCTAGAAAAATTCCAGAAAATCACATTATATATATTTTCAAACATATAAAAATTTCAGACCCAAAAAATTAATTATTTATCCATAATTAATTTATAAACCAAAGTATCATTTTCTTTACTAGAAAATTCATATTAATTCCACGAAAATTCAGAAAAATCTGAAAATTGAAACCCATCTCCAAAATAATATTTTATGATCTTTATAAAAATTCGCAAGGCATTTGGATGTCATTATAGGGTTTTCACCTTAAAACATATCATAAATTCAATATGAATAACCATAATTCATCAACAAGTATATATATTCATTCCATCATTCAAAAACATGGCAAATCATTGAAAAATATTTTGAATTCATATTAAAACCGAAAACACAATCAAAAATGAGTTGTAAACATTATTCACCTTAGCTTTAAAGATTAAAGAGATTGGGATATGAATTGATTTGATTTGAATTAGCTTCTTCCTAGCTTTTCGTTTTCTCTTCCTTGTTAATGGTGGCCGACCTCTTTTAAAAAAAATTGAAAATGAAATGAACATGTAAAATTTTACACGGCCAGGGTTTGGAGGATATAGGAATGGCCTCTTTCCTATTTTACCCCTCCTCTATTCCAAGTTAACTCTTATTTTAATTCATGGTTAAACGGCACGACTACATCTTAATTAAAATCAAATCTCAATCTCCTAATCAACACATTATTTTATTTAATTTAACTAATTAAATATCCTAAATAATGTTACCATAAATCTAGGGTGTTACAGACTCCACTCCTTTAAGAATTTCGTCCCTGAAATTACGATAAGGTGCACAGCAAATCAAACAAAAAGATAAAACATACCATCGAACAAGTCAGGATAAGTATTTCTAACCCTGCTCTCAATCTCCCAAGTACTGTCTCTGTCATTGTCGCTCCATTGGACTTTGACTAATCTGACCATCTTGGTTCTATGCCTCTTCTCAACTCTCGCAACTATGCGAACTGGCTTCCTTACTATAGTCAAATCCGGTTCTACTACTAAGTCATCTAGCACAGTCGGTGCAATAGTAGTCTCCGGGTCTCTAACACATTTTCTGAGATGAGAAACATGAAAAACATCATGGACTCCTACCAAATTGCTCGGTAACTCAACTCCATATGTGAGTTTCCAGATCCTCTCAACAATAGGAAAAGGTCCAACAAATCTTGATGCTAACTTCCCCGATTTTCCAAACCTAATCACAACCTTCATCGGTGATACTTTGACGAAAACTTAGTCTCCAACTGAGAAGGCTAGATCTTTCCATCTCTTATCTGCATAACTCTTCTGCCTAGACTGAGCCTCCTTCATTCTAGCTCGAATGACCTTAATCTTTTCTGCAGCTTTTCTGACTAAATATGGACTGAGAACCAACCTATCCCCAGTCTCTAGCCAATATATGGGTGATTTGCATGGCCTTCCATATAAACCTTCAAACGGTGCCATTCCAATACTAGCCTGATAACTATTGTTATACGAAAACTCGACTAAATGCAGATGATCTTCCCATGATCCCCCGAAATCCAGAATAGAAGCTCCTAACAAATCTTTCAAGATCTTGTTAACTCTTTTTGTTTGCCCTCCGTCTACGGATTGTAAGCGGTACTCATCTTGAGCTTGGTTCCCAAAACTTCTTGCAGACTCTTCAAGAACACGCTAGTGAACAAAGGATCTCTATCACTAACTATGCTACTAGAAACTCCATGCAGTCTAACTACATTCTTCGGGAATAACCTCGCCAAAACAGGTGCCATTCTGGTTGACCTAACTGGAATAAAATGAGCACTCTTGGTCAATCTGTCCACTATGACCCATATACTATCATTTCCTCTATTCGACCTTGGCAACCCGTCAATAAATCCATGGAGATAGAATCCCACTTCCATACTGGAATATCTAATGGTTGAAGCAACCCACTTGGTTTCTTGTGTTCGGCCTTTGCCTACTGCCAAATCATACACTGCTTCACACACAACCCAATATCCCGCTTCATACCTTCCCAGAAGAAACTCCTCTTCATATCCTGATACATCTTAGTACCTCCTGGTTGAATAGAGAACTTTGAACGATGCCATTCCTTAAGACTTCTTTCCTTATGTTTCCTATACCCGGAACACATAATCTCCTTTCTTTTTCAACCTCTCGTTCTGTTCAAGACTAAAATCTTTCAAGTCATCGCTCTCAGTTCCATCTCTTAACTTCTTGATCCATTCAACTAATATCGGATCCTCTTCTTATTTAGAAGAAATCCTTTCGATCATCACTGGTCGAACTTCCAAACAAGATAATACAGCTGTATCTCCACTAGACCCAGCCTCGGATCTCCACTGCACTTTGCAATTTGCTAATGCTTCTAAATCCTTCCACTCAGCAATTATCGCTAATACTGCATTCTGATGTTTCCTGCTAAGCGCATCTATAACTTTGTTGCATTTCCCTGGTGTATACTAAATCCCAAAATCATAAGCAACGATAAACTTTAACCACCTCTGCTGTCTTATATTCAACTCCTTCCGAGAGAGCAAATACTTCAGCGAATTATGATCTGTATATAGCTTAAACCTCTCTCCCAAAAGGTAATGTCTCCACACCTTCAAAGCAAAAATCACCGCAGCCAATTCCAAATTGCGCATCGGATATCTGACCTCATGCGGTCTAAGCTGTCTAAAAGCATAAGCAATCACTTTACCTCTCTACATCAGCACAGCTCCTAGTCATGTTCCACATGCATCGGTATAAACCACCAAATCCTGATTCCCTTCCGGAACAACCAAAATCGGTGCATGGGCAATAAGTATTTCAAACTCTGGAATTCTACCTCACACTTATCGGTCCATACAAAATTCACATTCCTTCTTGTCAGCTTGGTCATCGGTGCCGCTATCCGCGAAAAATCTTTAAAGAGCCTCCGATAATAACCAGCCAACCCAAGGAAACTCTTTATCTCCGTCACTGTCTTGGGTCTCTTCCAACTGTTCACTGCTTCAATCTTAGTCGGATCCACTGAAAACCCTTCCTCTGAGACTACATGACCAAGAAATTTCACTTCCTTCTTCCAGAAATGAAACTTCGAAAAGTTCGCCTTCAACTAATGCTACCTCAGCGTCTCAAGCACCACACTAAGATGAACCTCATGCTCTCTTTCATTCTTAGAGTAAATCAAGATATCATCTATGAAAACCAATACGAACCTATCCAAGTGCTCTTGGAAAACTTGATTCATCAAATCCATAGAGAAAGCTGGCGCATTAGTCAATCTGAATGGCATAACCAACCATTCGTACGAGCCATACCTAGTCCTAAACGCCGTCGAAGGTATACTATCCTCTGCTATCCTGAGCTGATGGAAACCTGTCGCTAAATCCAACTGCGAGAATACCTTGGCTGCACTCAACTGGTCGAATAAATCGTCAATCTTCGACAATGGATATCGATTCTTTATCATTTTCTCATTCGATAATCAATACATAGCCTTAACGATACATCCGGCTTCTTAGAAAACACTGCAGCCGCTCCCCATGGCGAACTACTCAGCCTGATAAATTTTTTGCCTTTAAATCCACCAACTGCACCTTTAACTCCCTCATCTTTGAAGGGGTCATCTTGATTGGCGATCTACTCACTGGTTCTGCTCCCGGAACTAAATCTATTTGAAGCTCAATGGCTCGTTTTGGCGGTAATCCAACTACAGGCTCAAAAACATCAATGAATTCTCTAACTACAAAAACTCAACTTAACTCATCATCCAATTCTATAGCACCCAACAAAGTATTAACTTCACCGCTAGAACCTTCTACGGTATAAACTATCTGAGCACTACAATCTAGGTGTCTAAGTGATATTTTCCTATCTTGGCAAAATTTCCTAGCATCATACTCACTTAACCAATCATCCCAAGAATAATCCTGAACCCAACAAAATCAAACACATGCAAACTGCAAACAAAAGTATGACCTAATAGGTTAAACTCTAACTGGTCACACCTCAACCCTGGAGTTGCATATCCTCCTATTGGATTCGCAACCCATAAAAAAGTAACTAAATAAGTTGGTTCTAGGTTAAACTTATCTATCAAACATCTAGATATAGAAGAATGCGATGCACCAGTATCAAATAGAATGCTAACCGTTATACTGCCTTTCCTTTTTCCAGAGCAGTTGGCTTAGAAGCAGTAGGCTCTAATGCATACAACTTGCCCTTTCCATCCCTAGCGGGCTCCTTGCACTGGCTTTTATAATGGCCAATCTGGTCAAAGTTGTAGCACCTGACATTCTTCCTCACTGCCACTTCCTTAGCCTTCTCGACATGACACTCATTAGCATAGTTCCCCTTATTATCACACTTGAAAAAGACAATCTTAGACTTCCCCTTCTTAGCTAGTCCACCCTTTTGAACCTTTCTTTGGATCAAACTTCCGCTTCCGATTCTGC
Source organism: Allium fistulosum (assembly GCA_030737815.1). Taxonomy (NCBI): domain Eukaryota; kingdom Viridiplantae; phylum Streptophyta; class Magnoliopsida; order Asparagales; family Amaryllidaceae; genus Allium; species Allium fistulosum. Next base: position 49,255,428 of record CM060906.1, read on the forward strand.
TCGACCTGGACTTCTTTAGTCTTACTCTTCTCTACAGAATCAAGAAACTCCTCATGCCTTAAGGCCATCTCTACAATAAAGTCAGAAGGATCTCTAATATGAGGTAATGTGGCCCTAGCTAACTCAGGCTTCAACCCCTTGATGAACTTCTCGTTCCTCTTCATGACTGTGTCTACTGAAGCATACCCATATCGGGCCAAATCCTCAAACTTCCTTGCATATTCCAGAACTGACAACTTGCCCTGGTCTAATTCAGCAAACTTCCTGATCAGAGCTGACTGGGCTATTGCTGAAATAAACCTCTCTAACAACCATCCCTTTGAAATCTTCCCAGGTAATGGATTCCTTATCCACCATCCCAGTCATACTATTCCACTAGAACAGAGCTACTCCCTGAAGTTGCCAAGATGCCAACCTCCTCTTCTGCTCATCATTGAGCCCTAGATCTGCAAAAATCCTTTCGTAATGCAACAACCAATTCTCTACCTCAATGACATCTTCCGTTCCAATAAACGGCTTCCCTCTAAGCTTGGTGTAATCCCCAGTCAGCTTTGCATAATGGTTGACTACCAGAACTTCCGAAATCCCTACTCCTATAGTGTTTCCTCCTAACACTCCGGCTGCAACTCCCGCCTGCACCCTATTCCGGAAAAACTGATATATAACTTCCATTCCAACCTGCGGGACTTCAGCATCCACATTCTCTGCTTGTGCCTGACTTTGACCTCATCTCACATTAGGCCTGGCATTCCCTTCGGTGCCCTCCCCTCCTTGGTTAACCCTTCCTCTTCTACCTTCCATATATGTATTCAAACCTTATGAGATGCAGAAAAATATCCTAACAAAGATAGGAGACTGGAGATAAAGCGTATACTTATATATAGCAAATACAAGTACGTTACTATAGCGCTATCCCATACCCCAAACTTACTATAATTCCTTATGATTATGTTTAAAAAATCATTATTAGTTTAAAGTTTTTCATAAACCAAGCTCTGATACCAAGTTGTAACATCCCGTATTTGGAGGCCAAAAGCTAAGCGCTACAGATGCTGCAGCCATCCATAGTATTGACTTCTGGTGATAAAATACGGTAGTGATAATGGCATCCACAATATCAGAAGCACGTGAATATGAAAAAAATCACAGATTTAAAAAAAACAACATTTTGTTGATTACATTTCAAAACAATAATTCATATCCATGTTACATAATCCCTTAATGTTTCCCAGGTAATCATTAAATACATCATTACAAAAATACGCCAAGAGCAACATATGACGATGCCCCCTTGGTTAATCAAAGCAATATAGTCATATCTGACTTATATACATAGCGGAATCAAAACAAAATGAAACGGCAAATCCTACTTAGCTATCCGTCAGCCACATGCTCGTCTTCGGGTGCTTTATTCGTCAAAAGACAAAAACATGAAAACCTCAACCCTTAGCCTACTCAAATTAATTTTAAGTACCCGAGAGTTTAAGGGGAAACAAAAAAATTCGAGTCAAACATAAAGCCTTGTGTGAATAATTCTGTTGCATTGCGGTTTACTGATATTAAGTGAGACCACGCCGCTTTGCGGAATGGGTTTCCCCTCACTTATATCCTCTTTAAAACATATATTTTGCAAATCCTTTCCTGCAACCAAACTGGTTAATCAACTGATTATATCAAAATAGATATATCCTTTATGCTAATAAATGGACTATCTGTACGTAAAACAAGTAATATGTGAGCTATCTGCTCACACATAGTAGCAAGGTCCGTTATGCTTCAAATGGACTATCTGTCTATATAACTAGGCTGACTGCCCGCAAACTGGACTTACTGTCCGAAATATAGGCTGACTGCCAACAAAATGGACTAACCGTCCGAATTTCTTAGGGTCAACTACCCTTTAAATTTTCCTTAGAAACCTTTACAAATTGATTTGGTCCTTCAAATCATATATATATGTACAAGGAAAATATATTTTTAGCTTTACTCTAAGCCATTTTACCATGTTATATATACTCTACTCAAAATAATGTGTATGAGATTTAAGGAGGATTAACTATCCTTCCAAAACAAGTTGAAACCCTTTCTAACTTGAAAATACTTAGGCAATATTGCTTATTCAATACATTCGAAACCTTTTTTTAAAATCTTTAAACAACCCTTTCGAAACCATTGAAGGTAACCCCTCCAAAACCATTGGAAGACCCTTTCGAAACCATTAAACATTGTCTTTCAAAAACATTGGAAAAACCTTTCCTTTCTTTTCTCTAAAAGCTTCGAAACATCTGACATCCTCCTTTAAAACCTTTAAATAATGCTTCTCGAAAACATAGGGAAAAACTATTCCTTTCAACCCTTTCGAAACCCTGGGGAACCACCCATTTCGAAACCATTCTTAAAACCTTTCGAAACAGTCAAAACTCAATCCTTTCGAAAGCACTTTGGGTTCAATTTAAAACATATGGAAACCTTTCGAAACCATTCAAAATTCCATTCCTTCGTCACCATTGAAAAATGTCTCAGTCGAAACCATTTGGATTCTACCTTCAAGTAGAGCAAAAGGATCAAAAACCCATTATAGTCGAAAGCATCTGTTTCAAAACCTTTTAAAATTATCTCTTTTGAAACCATTTGGGTTTTCCTTTACTTATTGAAAAAGGGTCTTAAAACATTTAAGTCAAAAGCAACTACTTCGAAACCATTTCATAAGTAATGAAGTGATGGTGTTGAAACCATCCATTCGAAAGCATTGGAGAGGTGGCCAAGTTTTTAGAAAACAAAACAACACTTTCGAAACCATCTAGGTCGAATGGTAAAAAGGCGGCAGCAAAAAGGTTTCGACTTAGTCGAAAGTAATTACTTAAAAATAGGGGCGTAGCCCAATTGAAACCATTTCCTTCAAATCATTTGACCTAGTCGAAAGCTACTTAGTCGAAAACCATTTAGTCGAAAGCAAGCAGGCACATTTTTGATTTATAAACAAAGTACTGCCTCAACCCCTTCGAAACCCCTGGTTTCGACCCTATACCTTTCGCCCACGTCCAATTAATTATGTACCAGTTGCCTGATACCATATGCATTGGTTTCAACTGTGTCGAAGGGGATAGTATGGAGGTGGAACCATGTGTCAAAGGAGTCGAAACACTGGAAAATATGTAGCAAATAGTTTTTTCCACCTAACCCGCTTTATGTGTCTAATTGTGATTGGTTGCCTCTTTCTTTACCAATAAAAAGTACCGCACTTTGTCAAAAAGGCTGCCGACATTCCCGATTTAATAATTTAAGTTATTTTGCAAAAAGCCCCTTCTCCTCTTTAAATTATATAAACATTTAAGTCCCATACCTTAAATAAATTTATATGACTCTTAAAACACTTAGGAAAAATCTAGAAAAATTCCAGAAAATCACATTATATATGTTTTCTAACATATAAAAATTGCAGACCCAAATAATTAATTATTTACCCGTAATTAATTTATAACCCAAAATACCATTTTCTTTACTAGAAAATTCATATTAATTCCACGAAAATTCAGAAAAATCCGAAAATTGAAACCCATCTCCAAAATAATATTTATGATCTTCATAAAAATTCATAGGCATTTGGATGTCATTTTATAGGGTTTTCACCTTAAAACATATCATAAATTCAATATGAATAACCATAATTCATCAACAAGTATATATATTCATTCCATCATTCAAAAACATGGCAAATCATTGCAAAATATTCGAAATTCATATTTAAACCGAAAACACAATCAAAAATGAGATGTAAACATTATTCACCTTAGCTTTAGAGATTATAGATATTGAGATATGAATTGATTTGATTTGAATTAGCTTCTTCCTAGCTTTTCTTCCTCTCTTCCTTGTTAGTGGTGGCCGGCCTCTTTTAAAAAAACATTTGAAAATGAAATGAACGTGTAAAATTTTACACGGCCAAGGTTTGGAGGATATAGGAATAGCCTCTTTCCTATTTTACCCCCCCTATTCCAAGTTAACTCTTATTTTAATTCATGGTTAAACGGCACGGCTACACCTTAATTAAAATCAAATCTCAATCCCCTAATCAACACATTATTTTATTTAATTTAACTAATTAAATATCCTAAATAATGTTACCAAAAATCTAGGATGTTACATAAGTCTTCTTCTTCATCGTTGTTATTTGGAATTCCAATGTCATTTTAATTATAAATTTTGGCGCTATCATTGGGGACACCGATGTAGATTAGCTTTGACATGCTATATGTTTAATGACATCGACTTTTATCATTGGGGATACAAATGTATTTTACCTTATGGATTTCAACACTAATCATTGGGGATACCAATGCATGTCATTTGTGATGTTATAACTTTTAAGGGTATACAACCAATTAGGGACACCAATAGACATAGGTTGAACACGTAGATTTAACAAGAACTAAATTGATGAATGAAGGGTTGATAGTCATCTAGGAAAACTATGGGATGTGAGATGGATAATCCACATCATGCTGGAGATGGATAGTCTAGACGTGGTTAATGAATGGTTCATAGTTATCCTAGAAAAACTATGAGATGTGTAATGGATAGTCCACATCATTTTCAATGAATGAAATATGTGTGATGGATAGTCCATATAATTTAAATAGCTAAACCATGTGCGTTGGGTAATTCATATGATAAGGGATGGGTAATCCAAGTAGTAAGTACATATGAGATGGATAGTCCACATAATTTTGTTAATGAAACCATGTGTGATGGGTTGTCAATTTGGTAGGGGATGGTTAGTCCAAAGAATTAATATATGTGAGATGAGTAGTCCACATAAGTATAAGACGGATAGTCAATGAAATTTAAATGGGTAGTTTAATAACTTGCAATGGGTGATCTAGTTTTTATTGCATGTTAGCGTATTAGTATATTATTATGTTATAACCATTCTGGATGCAGGAGCACAATATATGGTTGAGATATCTTAGTTTATACTAGTAAGTGGAAAACCCGTCTCGGTCAGCGGCGTGATCTCACTAGATATTTATTTGGTTCAAGATGGTCGGTTATTATTCACACCAGACTGTTGTCCGACCCGAAGTTTTTTTTCCCTTAAACTCTTGAGTACTCATTTGAGTTGGTTGGGCGTAAGGGTTTTCAAGTTTCCAAATAGACGAATAAGCTTCTAGAGACCTGCAGGAGGAAATCTAGCTATTTAGGAGTACTTATCTAATCCACTGTGTTTTTTGGTTTTGTCTGTATGGATGTAATGGCAATTTGTATAATTGCCAAGTGTTAGACTCTGATCAACCAAGGGGGCATCTTCATATATTGCTCTTGGAGTATTTTGTAATAATTAAAATTTCTTTGAACATAGGTTTGCGAATGAGATTATGTAATGAATATGAAATATCATATGTGAAATGAAATGTGAAAATTTGTTAAGCAAAATTATGTTTAATATTTTTAATATTCATGCATTTCTGGTATTATAAAAATGATTAACATAGCCACATTTTTTCATTAGAAATTAATACCATAGATGACTACAACATCTGTAGCGCTTAGTTTCGGGCCTCAAAATGGGGATGTTACAGTAGGGCAACTCAGGTGAAAGAGGATAGATTGCTAGAATCAACAAGAAATAAATGGAAAAGGGTTAAAACAGACCAAATAGAAGGTAGAAGTGTAGAGCACAAATTCGAGTTGGATTCACACCAACATTTATAGCTCGGTACCGAGCTATGATAGCTTAGTACCGACCTATCTCCTTAGGTCGTAGGGCTCTGATTTCTTTTGTACAACTTCGGGCCTTCATCTAGACTCTAGGCAAGCAGGCTTCTGACCCGCTACCTCTATTTCCATATAAATACGAACCACGAAACAACCAAAACAGGATCTCCTCTCCACTTTGGATCTGAGACTTTGCTTCTTCTTCACCTCTAACCTCTCCTCCATTAAAGTCACTTAGAAAGCTACTATTTACTATTCTAAAACTGAGATCAACAAATCATTAGTACTGGTGACTCCCAAACACTTTAGAAACTCCATAGTAAATCTGAGATCCACTTGATTGTGGTAAGATCTGATATAACTAGTTGTAATCTCAAACAAACCATCTCAGATCTATAAATATAAAGTGGACATATGCAAGAGAATGCCGAACCACTATAAAAATCCTATGTCTCTTTCTTATATTTCTGCTATTTTCATTACTATCTGCTAGATCTAGGTCCTACAGGTTCCCTACAACTCAAATCTTGGGTGTTGATCCATTTTTGGCATCGACATATCGCATATGGAAACCAAGTAGTGTATGCTTATCATGTTTTCGACTTTATCAATTTATACCATCGCTCGGTCAGGAGTGAAGCCAGTAGGTTGAAGCACTATTGCTTTTAAACCATACTCGAACATCATTCTTAACCCTCACAACTAGAATAAATCTACTTTATCAGCTTTTAGTGCTAAGTACCTGACTAAATACTTTCCATAAACAAGTAAACATACAAAGCACGATTAAGTCACGCAAAACATGATTAAGTCATACAAAGCACGATTAAGCCACATAAGCGACTTCTAATCCCTTTTCATTTAGTTAATCCTTTTATTAATTAAAACCACTTTGTAAATACTTCTATATATAATTAAAATACCTTTACCAAAGATATATACATGTATACTACTATTTCACTATTCATTTCTACTCTTTTCACTTTTCATTTTTACTCTTTTCAACACTTAGAATTTTATTCTTATCCCAAATAAGAATGGTATAAGAATATTCACAATTCTTAAATAAGATTTCACATTTCTAGAAGTATAATTAAATAGGTTAAAAACAAATGTTATTAAAACAATATTACTATAAACCCAAAACTATTCCATTTAAATTTATCTTCAAAACAATCTTTTAAAGATCTAATTATATTCATAAACATAATTAAAAAGGGTTAAAAACCTAATGTTGCTTAAACATTATTTACTACAAACCCTAAACCATTCCATTTATAATTATCTTTAAAACTATCTTTTAAAGATCTAATTATATTCATAAGTATAATAAAAAAGAGGTTAAAAACGAATGTTGCTTAAACATTGTTTATTACAAACCCAAAACCACTTTATACTTCTAATTATCTTTAAAAATTATCATTTTAAAGATCTAAGTATATCTACACTTATTAAACAAGGTAATATACTTTTAACAAACTTTACAAAAACATTTATTATAACATAAGTAATGTAATCCAAAACTACCTTTTATTCATTTATAAAATACTTAACTTACTTTTCCAAACTTATATATTTACTAAAATCCTTTAAAAATGATATATATATATATATTTGTGTGTGTACTAATTTATTTAAAAGCTAATATAATTAATAAAATTCTAAAAATAATATAGAAGGCATTTATATTACATAAGATTTTTAATAATTTATTAAAATAATTAACCACTTTTCGAAAAATTATATATAAACTGTTAACCATAAAATCCACTTAAGAGCAAGGGTGTGAAAGAAGACTAATGAAATTCCAGGCTCTACTGAAATTACAGGCACGAGTTTTGACATGATCATGGAAGAATGTTTCGAAGGCATTAAGAAGGCTTTTGAAGGAGTCGCAAGCACCAGGCGCCCTCACAAAAGATAAACAGTGGAATAGCTTTCGAAAAAGATGAAAAATAAAGTGGGGCTCCCCTTCCGCCTCATTCAAGCCTTTCGATAGAGATAGGCTCGTGTATATAGTAAAAAGAAAGGATGGGCTCGGAACCCCTTTCGAAGGCAATGAATAATAATCTTTCATATGCGTGCCAAACCTTTCAAAACCATAGGTTTCGCCTTTATTCAAATTACTCAAAACAACCCTTTCGAAAGCATAACCAAGCCTTTCAAACCGGTCGAAGCCAATAACACCAGGAGAAGGTTCTGCATCAATCCACAAGCATGCATTCGAAACCTACCTACATCATCAAAACCATTGATACTTCAACATCTTCGAAGATCTAGTAAGCTACCTATCAACAAAATCGAAAGCTCTTATAATTACTTATGATGACAACAATGCAACATGAAAAGAAAAGTGCATTTGTGGCCCTTTCGATGACGTCGAAAGCAATTCAGGGAAAATTAGAGAGAAAGAACGCTTAAAACTTGACGACAGTGAAAGGTGGACAAAGGATCCTTTCGAAAAGGTCAAAGGGTCTGGAATGAGAAGAAGAGAAGCATAAGGATGAGTTAGAGGACTCAAAAGAGAAGCCTTTCGACTGCATCGAAGGCAGGCGAGGCCTTTCGACCGTGTTGAAAGAAATGACGTGGAAGATAAAAGGACCTTTTGACTAGGTCGAAAGCATTGATGTGGAAGGGGGCTGACCTACATCTATAAATAAGACCTAAGGGGTCCGATTTTGGGGATTGGATATTGGAATCCAAAGCTCAATTATTTTACTTCTACTTCTTTGCAACCCTAAATCAATTTGGGGAAAAGCTCTCAAAATTGTAACTCATTTTGGATTAATGATAAAGCAAAAATGCGTGGATTTAATAAGAATTTCGATGGTGAGGAAGATCATTACGATCATTAGCTGGACTAATGATCAATTGCACATTATGCTATCTTATTCTCTTAATTTCTTTTTTTCTATGCAAATCAATAGGATCGACTTTGATAACATCTAGGCGAAACACATCATCATTGTGACAAACACCATATAATGACAAATAAGGAAGGTGATGACATTTCGACACTGATGAGTTCGCGGAACTTATAAATATCTAAGATGAATATTGCCTATACTAAACGAATCTTGAGCAATTGCAAATTAGATCAGTTTCGAAAGGAAAAAATCCCTTTCGACCTGGTCGAAAGGGATGTCATGAAGAATCTGGTTTACAATTGGCTAGCAATCATGAATGGTAGAGTTCTTTCGAAAGGGACCTACACCCAATTACATCAGCAACCCTTTCGAAGGGGTTTCCCCATAGAAGAGGCGAAATCCAAGAAGTCGAAAGCAGTTATTTCTATTCGAAAGGCCGAACATACCTTCTGACATAGTCGAAAGGAATAAAAAGGACCTTTTGACATAGTTGAAAGGGACGAGTATTTAGCGTGAATAGCCGTTTAAACTCATACGAAAGTGGGTTCGAATAAGATGCTTCCTCCTTTACCTTCATCTTGATGAGGTCAATTTGGTTAATGATTCACTAACAATATATCAATTGTCCTCCAAACGTGATTCAATCAAGTCAACTTGATCGAAAGAGAGGTTTCGAAGGAAGTGATCTCTTTTCAATCTTCTTAGCTACACAAATAATCCTATTTGTCATAGCTTTGGGGATGTTGGCAAATTTTCTTGTTAACATTTTTGGCACTAGTTGGTGGACTTGAACCTCCGACCTTGTTACTATCTTTTAGACTAATTATGGATCGTTTGACTTGACTTAGGAAAATGAAATCAAAGAGACTCAGTAGACTGGATAAAGAGGCCATCCATACTACAACCCTCGAGAACATAACTCCAACCTTCAACGTGGATGGGTTTGTTCAAGGGAAACCTTTAGCATCAGCTCAGCAGGACAATAACACCGCCAAAATCAAGCACTTAGAGCAGCAACTACAGGAAATGCAGGAACTTCTCAAAATGGCGTTATGTCAAATGTCCTCAAAAACAGCGAGGCCAACGCAGGGGGATAAGGTGGTCTCACCAAGAAGGAACTTGAAGGCTCATTCATATGAAAACAAGAGCAAGATTGATCTTACATCATTAAAAAAGAAGGAACGTCTTCAAACTAAAGCTAATCATTAAGGAAGGGTGCTGGATAAATCACTTGAATAGTCTGGTAGCTCAACGTCAAAAGAATACCATCTAGATCAGAAAAACTATCATGACGTCGAAGCATATCTGAAGGATGTAGCGGAGAAAGCAATTAAAGATGTGTTGAATGCAAAGGGAAAGAGGACCATGGACGAGAATGTAAAAGACAATGAGCGAGTGTCGCCTTTCATAGATGAAATTATGGCCACAACTATTTCGTCTTATGTGAAGATTCTGACTATGAAAATCATGGAATCACATATCCAGATGACCACTTAATGGATTTCGATAGCTATATGGGTCCATATAACGCATCAGGGGCAGTCCGATGCAGATTATTTCCTATCACTCTCCAAGGGGCTGCAACTAAATGGTATAGACAGTATCGAGAAAAGACCATCTACTCGTGGAAGCAATTTTCTTACGAATTCTCTGCTCAGTTCTGCATATGCCAAGATCCAACCATTGATTACACAGTCTTGGCTAACATAAAACAGAGGCAAGGAGAGTCCTTGGGAGGCAATCTTAAAAGGTTCAACACCGAGGCGCTAAAAGCTAAGGACAAGAATGAATGAGATAAGCTCATAGCAGTACACTCTGGGTTAATAGAAAATACTTCAGTCTGGAAGCAACTTTTTGTTAATGGATGCAAAGGTCTGCAAGATTTCCATTTTAAATCTGACAAGTTCATTCGAATGGATGAGCAGTATCACGCAAAAAGAAAGGCAATGCCTAAAAAGAAAGGAGGAAGATTTGGACTAGATCGAGGGCATAAAAAAGCGAGATGGGAAGAACCTATTGCTAATTCAATCGCTTTGAACAAGCCATTGTCTTACGTCTACACTGTGGTAAAGGAAAGAGTTAATTTCCCAACTTCCTTCAAGGCTAAGAACTACCCAGAGGAAAGAAAGGGAGACGACTACTATGCATACCACAAAGCAAACCGTCACAAGACCGATGATTGCAGAGTCTTAGCAGGAATCATCCAAAAGCTTATTCATGAGGGTTATTTAAAAGAATTCATTCAAGACAAGCAGAAAGCCCCATGAACGGGAGATGGTCAACAAAAGCTTCCTAATAATGTTGTTAATATTCTGGAAGAAGAAGACCCTTTGAGCTTAAGCCCACCGCTGAACATAATCGATGTAATTCATGGTGGACCACATCCGACAGGAACCAGCAAAGGGGTAAGAAACATATATATTAAAAAGGCTAGAGAGGGTGTGTTCACAGTCCAGGAAGAGCCCCCATTGAAGAATCTATGAATCAATATCCCAATGCCAAATCCTATCACCACCCCTCAAGAAATGAAGAAGGGAGTTCATCATCCACACAACGATCCCTTGATGATCACAGCTTAAACCTCTCTCCCAAAAGGTAATGTCTCCACACCTTCAAAGCAAAAATAACTCCAGCACATTCTAAATCATGCGTCGCATATCAGACCTCATACGGTCTAAGCTGTCTAGAAGCGTAGGCAATCACTTTACCCCTTTGCATTAGCACAACTCTTAATCTTATTCCACATGCATCGATGAAAACCACCAAATCCCGATTCCCTTCCGGAACAATCAAAACAGGTGCATGAGTCAGTAAGTGTTTCAAACTCTGGAATGCTTCCTCACACTTATCGGTCCATACAAACATCACATCCTTTCTTGTTAGCTTGGTCATCGGTGCCGCTATCCACGAAAAATCCTTAATGAACCTCCGATAATAACCAGCCAACCCAAGGAAACTCTTTATCTCCATCGCTGTCTCGGGTCTTTTCCAACTATTCACCGCTTCAATCTTAGTTGAATCTACTTACAAGTCTTCCTCTGAGACTACATGACCAAGAAACTTCACTTCCTTCTTCCAGAAATGACACTTTGAAATCTTCGCCTTCAGCTGATGCTGCCTCAGCGTCTCAAGAACCTCTCTTAGATGAACTTTATGCTCTTTTTCATCCTTAGAGTATATCAAGATACCATCTATGAAAACCAATACGAACCTATCCAAGTGCTCTTGAAAAACTTGGTTCAAATCTACAAAGAAATCTGGTGCGTTAGTCAGTCCAAACGGCATAACTAGCCATTCGTACGACCCATATCTGGTCCTAAACGCCGTCAAAGGTATATTATCCTCTGCTACTCTGAGCTGATGGAAACCTATCGCCAAATCCATCCGCGAGAATACTTGGATCCACTCAACTGGTCGAACAAATCATCAATCGTCGGTAATGGATATTGATTCTTTATCATCCTCGCATTCAACTTACGTTAATCGATAGATAGCCTTAACGATCCCTCTAGCTTCTTAGCAAATACTGCGGCTACTCCCTAAGGCGAACTACTCGGCCTGATAAGGCTCTTGCCTTCTAGATCAATAAACTGCACCTTCAACTCCCTCATCCCTGTAGGGGTCATCCTTCTCGACGACCTACTCACTGGTTCTGCTCCCGGAACCAAATCTATCAGAAAATCAATGGCTTTTTTCGGTAGCAATCCAACTACAGGCTCAAAAACATCTGCGAATTCTCTAACTACGAAAACTCGGCTCAACTCATCTTCTGATTCCATAGCACCTAACAAGGCATTCATCTCATCGCAAGAACCTTCTACGGTATAAACAATCCTATCGCTACAATTTGGGTGTCTAAGCGATATTTTCCTATCCTAGAAAAATATCCTAGCATCGTACTCACTTAACCAATCCATACCAAGAATAATTCCCCACAAAATCAAATACATTCAAAATGCAAACAAAAGTATGACCTAACAGGTCAAACTCTAACTGGTCACATCTCAACCCTAGAGTTGCATACCCTCCTATTGGATTCGCAACCCGTAAGAAAGTAACTAAATATGTGGCTTCTAGGTTAAACTTATCTATCAAACATCTAGATATAAAAGAATGCGATGAAACAGTATCAAATAGAACGCTAACAGACATACCATGAATCTGAAGCGTACCTCCCAAAACTGCCTTTCCTTTTTCCTGAGTTGTGGGCTTAGAAGCAGCAGTTTCCAATGCATACACCTTGACCTTTCCATCCTTAGCGGGCTCCTTGCACTGGCTCTTATAATGGCCAATATGGTCACAGTTGAAGCACGTGACATTCTTCGAGCTACATCTTTTGCCTTTCCAGCACAACACTCATTATCAAAGTGCCCCTTCTTGTCGCACTTGAAGCAAACAATCTCAGACTTCCCTTTCTTTGTTGCTCCACCCTTCTGAGCGCCTTTCTTAGGAAAGAACTTCCTCTTCTAATTCTGCCTAACCTGGACTTCTTTAGCCTTACCCTTCTCTAGAGAATCAAGCAACTACTCATTCCTTAAGGCCATCTCTACTACAAAGTCAGAAGGCTCTCTAATATGAGGTAATGTGACCCTAGCTAACTCAGGCTTCAACCCCCTAATAAACTTCTCATTCCTCTTCATCACAGTATCCACTAAAACATACCCGTATCTAGCCAACTCCTAGAACTTTCTAGCATACTCCAGGACAGACATCTCCCTCTGCTCTAATTCAGCAAACTTTCTAATCAGACCTGACTGTATCATTGCTGACATGAACCTCTCCTAGAACCTCCCCTTGAAATCATCCTAGGTCATAGTCTCCTCGTCCATTGCCATAGTCACACTATTCTACCAGAACAAAGCTGCTCCCAGAAGCTATCTAGATTCCAACCTCCTCTTATGCTCATCATTGAGCCCCAAGTCTGCAAAGATTCTCTCACAGTGCAGCAACCAATTCTCTACATCAATGGCATCTTCCATTCCACCAAACAGCTTCCCTCCAAGTTTGGTGTAATCTCCACTCAGCTTAGCATAATGGTTAACTACCGGAACTTCCAGAATCCCTGCACCTACAGCATTTCCTCCTAACACTCCAGCTGCAACTCCCGCTTGTACCATCTTCCTGAAAAACTAATACATAGCTTCCATTCCAACTTGCGGGACTTCAATACCTACCTTCCCTACTTGTGTCTGACCTTAACCACTCCTCGCATTAGGTCTGGCATTCCTATCCGTGCCTTCCCCCTGGGTTAACCCTTCCTCTTCTACCTTCCATATCAGTATTCAAATCTCATGAGATACGGAAAAATACCCAAACAAAGATAGGAGACAAGAGATAAAGCGTATGCTTATATATAGAAAATACAAGTACATTACTATAGCATTATCCTATACCCCAATCTTACTCAAATTCCTTAGGATTATGTTTTTAAAAACCATACTTTTAGTTTAAAGTTTTTCATAAACCATGCTCTGATACCAAGTTGTAACATCTCGTATCTAGAGGCCAAAAGCTAAGCGCTACAGATGCTGCAGTCATCTATAGTATTAACTTCTAGTGACAAAATACGGCAATGCTAATGGTATCCATAAAATTAGAAGAACATGAATATGAACAAAATCTCATATTTCAAAACAATATTTTACTGATTACATTTCAAAACAATAATTCATATCCATGTTACGTAATCCCATATCGTTTCCCAAGTAAATATTAATTATATTCATTACAAATATACGCCAAGAGCGACATATGACAATGCTCCCTTTGGTTGATCAGAGATAATATAGTAAAATCTGACTTAATATACACAGCGGAATCAAAATAAAACAATATGTAACTCCTAATTTTCTATCCATCAACCATCTGCTCGTCTCCAGAAGCTTTATTCACCAAAATTTCTAAACCCGAAAACCTCAACCCTCAGCCTACTCAAATCAATTTTGAGTACCCAAGAGTTTAAGGGGAAACAAAAACTTCGAGTCAGACATAAAGGATGGTGTGAATAATTATGTTACATCTCGGTTTACTGATATGAAGTGAGACTATGCCGCTTAGAGGAACGAGTTTCCGCTCACTAATATCCTTTTCAAGACATATATTTTGCAATCCTTTCCTGCAACCAAACTGGTTAATCAAACTGATTATATCAAAATAGCAATATCCTTTATGTTAATAAATGGACTATCTATCCGTAAAACAGGTAATATGTGAACTATCTGTCCACAACATAGTAGCATGGTCCGTTATGCTACAAATGGACTATCTATCCGTGAAACTGGGCTGACTACCCGCAAACTGGACTAACTGTCCGGGTCAAAATGGACTAACTGTCCGAATCATTTTCTTAGGGTTAACTATCCTTTATATTTTTCCTTGAAAACCTTTTCAAAATGATTTAACCCTTTAAATCATACTTATACAAGAAAAAAATATTTTTAGCTTTACTCTAAGCTATTTGCCATGATATATGTACTTTACTCAAAATAATTTTGTTGAATTTTAATGAGGATTAGCTATCCTTCCAAAACAAGTTAAAACCCTTTTTAACTTGAAAATACATAGGCTATATTGCCTATTTAATATATTCGAAACCTTTGTTAAAAACCTTTAAACAACCTTTTCGAAACCATTGAAGGTAACTCCTTCAAAAACATAGAAAGACCTTTTCGAAACCATTAAATATTTCCTTTCGAAAACATTGGAAAAACCTTTCCTTTCTTTTCTCCGAAAGCTTCAAAACATTTGACATCCTCCTTTAAAACCTTTAAATATTGCCTTTCGAAAACATAGGAAAAACCTTTCCTTTCTACCTTTTTGAAACCCTGGCAAACCACCCCTTTGGAAACCATTCATTAATACCTTTCGAAGCAGTCAAAACTCGATCCTTTCGAAAGCACTTTGGGTTCAATTTAAAACATGTGGAAACCTTTCGAAACCATTTAAAAATTCACCCCTTCGAAACCTTTGAAAATCGTCTCGGTCGAAACCATTTGGATTCTGCCTTCAAGTAGAGCAAAAGGATCAGAAACCCATTAAAGTCGAAAGCATCTACTTCGAAACCATTTAAAACTCTCTTTCGAAACCAATTTGGATTTTACTTCAATCATAGAAAAAGGGTCTTTAAAACATTTAAGTCGAAAGCATCTGTTTTGAAACCATTTCCTATGTAATGAAGTGATGGTGTCGAAACCATCCCTTCGAAAGCATTGTAGAGGTAGCCAGGTTTTAAGAAAACAAAACAACCCTTTCGAAACCATTTGGATCAAAAGGTAGGAAGCGGCGGCTAAAGGCTTCGACTCAGTCGAAAGCTGTTATTTAAAACAAAAATGCAACCCAATTGAAACAATTTCTTTTAAAACCATTCAACCCAGTCGAAAGAATCTTAGTCGAAAGTAAGCAGGCGCATTTTTAATTTAAAAACAAAGCAATGCCTCAACCCCTTCGGAACCCCTGGTTTTGATTCCCTACCTTCTGCCTTCATCCAATTCACTACGTACCAGTTCCCTGATACCATGTGCATTGGTTTCGACTGTGTCTGAAGCGAAGATGAGGAGGCAGAACCTGGTGCCGACGGTGTCGAAACAGTGAAAAACATGTAGCAAATAGTTCTTTCCACCTAACCTGCCTTACGTGTCTAATTGTGATTGGTTGCCTCTTCCTTTACCAATAAAAAGTACTGTAATTTTTCAAAAGTGCTGTCAGCTTTCAGAATTAACAAATTTAAATTAATTTACAAAAAGCCCCTTCTCCTTTCTTAATTATATAAAACATTTAAGTCCCATACCTTAAATAATTTTATATAACCATTAAAATACTAAGGAAAATTATACAAAAATTCTATAAAATCTCTTTTAATATGTTTTCCAACATATAAAAATTTCAGACCCAAGTCTTTTATTATTTTACCGTAAATAATTATTAACCCAAATTAACCCTTTATTTACTAGAGAATTCATATAAATTCCACAAATATTCAGAAAATTCAGAAAATTGAAACCCATTTCCAAAAAAATATTTATGATCTTTATAAAAATTCATAAGGCATTTAGATGTCATTTTATAGGGTTTTCACCTTAAAACATATCATAAATTCAATACTAATAACCATAATTCATCAAGAAGTATATATATTCATTCCATCATTCAAAAATACGGCAAATCATTGCAAAATATTCATAATTCATCTTAAAACCGAAAACACTATCAAAAATGAGATGTAAACATTATTCACCTTAACTATAGAGATTAAAGACATTGAGATATGAATGAATTTGATTTGAATTAGCTTCTTCTTTAGCTTTTCTCTATCTTCTTCCTCTTTCTCTTGTTAATGGTGACCGGCCTTAGTTTAAAATTTTTGATAAAATGAAAACAAACGTGCATGGGGGGTACATGGCCAAGTTTAAGGGAATAGGAATGGCCTCTTTCCTACTCTATTTCAGTTTAACTCTTATTTTAATTTACTGTTTAAATGGCACGGCCACACCTTAATTAAAATCAAATCTCAATCCCCTAATCAACACATTATTTTATTTTATTTAGCTAATTAAAAAATAATGTTACCAAAAATCTAGGGTGTTACAATTTGGAAAAGCCACCGATAATTTCTAGTCCCGAGAATATCTTATACTTTTACATGGCAGTTTCAGAACATGCGGTCAGTTCAGTATTGATTGGAGAAGGAAGTGGAGCTCAACTTTCTATGTATTATGTAAGCAGACAATTGAAGGATGCAGAAGTTCGATACCCAGTGATAAAAAAGCTAGCTTATTATTTGATCCTCGCAGCATGAAAACTTAGAGCATACTTTTAAGCACATCCAATCAGCTTATTCACCAATTTCCCACTTAAACAAGTTTTCAGTAAGCCGGAAATGTCGGGAAGGTTGGTAAAATGGGGAATTGAGCTTAGCCAATATGATATAGAGTTTCAGCCATGAGTCGCAATCAAAGGGAAAGCATTGGCAGATTCTATTAACTAATGCACTAATTTCATTAAAGAGCAATCAGAAAAAGAAAGGGATCAGAAACCTATGTGGCAATTATTTGTCGATAGGGCATCAAATGAACAAGGAGATGGTGCAGTATATGTGATAATAACACCAGATGGACACCGCTTAAATTATGCCATGAAGTTAGGATTTCCCACAAGGAACAAAGTGGCTGAATATGAATCGATGGTGGCAGGGTTAACTTTGGCATTAGAGCTCAAAATCCCACGGATTCAGATCTTCGGCGACTCCCAACTAATGGTGTTATCACGCCTTTTGGCAAGGCCGTGACACCAAGGACTTGACTAGAGACTGAAGAGAATCTACTCTGGGAATCAGTTATCTACATGTTCACGATGGATACAGGCAAACTTGGTCTGAGTCCAAATCGATCCATAATTAGCCTGGTATGACAAGCGAAGCTATGAAAGGCAACATTCCAAATTTAGGGTCAATCGGAGTTCGTATGCTCAAGTTATGAATCGATCAAGATCTACGTGAAATATGCCCATTTCGTATCCATCGCCCCGTATCCGTCCATCTCTCATCCATCAGTTAGCCTCCATCATTCGTATCCATCATTTCGTCTCGATCGGCATCGATACGAAACAGACATGACTCAAACACTCGTCGCCCATCATTTGTATCCATGGGATTCGAGCCAATATCAATGGACTTCAACACTCCCTGGATCGATCACACTTCATTCAACTAACAGCTGCATGTTTCATATCGATCGCCTATCTGATCGACACGAAAACAAAGGCAGAGCATCGATACAAGAGGCAAAGTATGGGATGGAATGAAAGAAGCGTTCAACCCAAAGGAAGTGGCCACTATGCACGAATGTAGGATCTTCACGAAGCATGCGCGCCACGTCATCGATACGAACTGATGGATACGAATACATCGATACGAAGCCTTCAGCCTCACTGGCAAACTCAATCTTAGATCGATCATATCTCTCAAACCACAAAACCAAATACGATGAAATTTTCACAGATGGTTGCATATCATCTCAAAAATGCCCATGATCGATCGCATCCCAATTGAAGCCATTCTCAATTGATACGAAGGTAACCTAGATCGATCCCAAACAATTCCAGATCGATTGTGTGGGCCCACCTACGCATGAGAAAGGGTACTCCAAGATTCAAGGCAGATATTTCCAGCTTGATGCCTATAAATAGCACCTCCACTACAACTAAAAAAGGACTTGGATGCTGCTGCTCTGCTTAAACTCCATTGTAACTCGAGTGTTAGCCATTGTACTGTTGTAATTCAGTTTATAATAAGTAATAAACATCAAATCCTTCAAAGTGGATGTAGGTCATAATGTTGAACCACTATAAATTCTTGCCTTCTTTTACTACTGCTTATTTTTCTTGGTGCAATTGTTAGATTAGCCTCATTTTCCATTCTATTTCTCCATTCTAATCTCTTCAATTACATCTAAAGATTCTGTGGATCCCCTGCCGTTTTCGAATTGCTAAAATCTAAAAAGGAGATCCGGATCTGTCTTCCAATGGTTCCTTCTATCTAATTCAGATTGTTTCAGATCTAAGAAGAACTACATCTAACATGGTGCACAATACCAGAACTGCTTCCAATGCTGCTGATCCGAAAGGAAGGGATAGGCAAAATCCCACATAGTTGACCACCGCAGGCCAAACATCAGCTGGAGTTCCAGATCCACTTAGTCCAGTAACTAGAGAGGAATTCCAGACCCTTATGCAGGAGCTCACTCAAAGCCGTCAAGAGCTCACTCATCAGATCCCTGCCAACATGGAACTCACGAACCGGCTGAATGAAGAAAGGCGACGAAGATCTAGAAGGGAGCATGCCTCTTATTCTTTGACTGAAAGCTCGGCGTCATCTAACTTCAATCATAGATCTACACATCGCCGATCAGATGGGAATTACGCGGAAGCCGCCGGGCACCCGTATGCTGCAAATTCCAGATAAGCCAGAATAGGTCCTTCCATAGGGCATCAAGCTGTACCTTCCTCCCGAGGAGGGACACTTCCTTACAACACTACCCATGACCACACACCAGCTGCTGTTATAGCTCTGGATGCCAAGATCCAGAACCAACCAGATCCAGCCCCTCGTCACCACATTCATGCTTAGGATCCTCACTTCCTTAAAGCCCAAGAGCCAAGGAGGCATGAAATGGGCCGTAGATAGCAAACGGATCATTCTCGTGACATTGAACCCGACCGTGCCTTGGCCTCGAATATCCAGATGCTCGATATTCCAACTATGATACGCCAAATGATAAGAGAAAGTCAAGGCCTTACAAATGATGATTAGGGGATTTCTAGAAGTCACACCCTATTCATCAATGATATCTTACATGCGGAACCGCCCCGCCGATTCCAGATGCCGACCTTGCTTGTATATGAAGGAAATTCGGATCCCAACCAACACATTCTGAAATATGAATGGCTCATGAACGCCGCTCGAGCCGACAATGCGGTTAAGTGTAAAAGCTTCCCTATCTCCTTGGGAGGCATTGCGACTATGTGGTTCACCCATCTACCACCAAGATCTATTTCATGTTTCGACTAGTTGGCTATTAAGTTTGTCGAGTAGTTTTGTATGCATGCTATAAGGCCGAAGGACGTTAATACCTTATCTAGTGTTACTCAAGCCCTAGGAGAGACTCTAAAGCATTATCTGGAAAGGTTCCACGCTGGTTGTGACGAAGTAGTAATCCCAACGACAACTCTATTCTGATGGCATTGACTAAAGGGATCGACCCCGATTCCGAGTTTAGTGATTGGTTGGCTGGAAAACCCCCCACTTAGTTGGACCGTTTCTATGCAAAGGCAGCCCAGTATTTGAGGAGGGAAGACGCTAGACGTTCTAGAAAGCCGTACGTCGTGCCGCCCAGTAGTAAAGGAATCCAGAGTAATGTTGCAGTGAAGTAGACCGAGGAGAGCTCCGATAAAGTACAATTAAATATTCAAAATAAGCAAAGTCAATAGAAGGGTGATGGAGGTCAAGGAAAGAAGAGAGACCCTCGTCGTGGGAGACCTAGGGCTCCTATGTTCGATCGATATACTCCCTTGAACACGTCGCTAGAGAATGGTTATCTTCAAACCTGCTATACAGGGCAGCACGAGAAGCTAGCTCCGAAACCATCATCAGAAAGGTAGATTCAGACCAGAAAGTTCTGTAGATTCCATGACTGTTATGACCATAACACTAATGAATGTCGTCATCTGTAGGATATTATTGAAAAGTTGATTAAAGAAAGAAAGTTAGAGCAGTTTGTCCGGGCTCCGCAGGATGGCAGAGCGGGCCCTCTAACCCCAATCAGGGCCAAGGCTAAGCTAGGCCTGAAGAACCTGCACGTATTGGTGGGAGGCTGGTGATTAATACTCTGAGTGGTGGTCCTCATCCAACTGATCGGAGTTGGAAGGAAATGGAGTCATATGCTAGTTCGATTAGGCATGTGGACTTCGAATGTTGTAGTGGTACTGACGAAGGGGCCCTGGCAAAACAACGGAGGACGATGATAGATGGCATCGTTTTTAGAAACCATGATGCCAACAGAGTCGAGGCCCCCACTATTGATCCATTGGTTATTTCTGCCTAGATAGGTCCTGCTTGGATGAAGAGGATCTTAGTTGAGTGAAAGTTTTGTGAACATAGTTTTCAAACGTGCTTACGACCAAATGTTGATGGAAGTAAAGGATCTGAAACCGTGTCAGTCACGTATACATGGTTTCAATGGTAGTGCAACCATATCGTCTGGGATGGTGGAATTACCTGTTGAATTGGGTATCGGTAATCGCCGGAGAGTCCGGATGTTGCAGTTTGTTGTGTTGGATATTCATTCTCCTTATAATGCTTTCCTGGGCCGACCGGCCCTTGCAAAGTTCAGGGCAGCAATTACCCCTTGGTGTTTGACTCTGAAATTCCCCACTGATAATGGAGTTGGGGTAGTACATGGTGATCAGGCAGCTGGACGTGCCTGTTATATTGCGGAACTGCGAGATGCGCAGCGAAAGGAGAAAGGTAAGGGTGTGGAGGTATCTCTCTGTGTCTGCTCCATGGAGAATTGACAACTAATGCCTGAGCCGAGGCTCGGGTGCCACGACCAGTTTCCTAAAGATCTTGATCCCAGAGACAATGAAGGGGAAGTCAGAGACTACCAGGCTTCCCCGGCAGAGTTGACAATTAAAGTCCTGGTCAACGATGACGATGATCCTAGAGTGGTAAAGACCGGATCTCAGCTCAGCCCCCGGATAGGACAGGAACTGGTTGATTTTCTCTAGGCAAACCTCGATGTGTTTACCTGTACTCATTCAGACATGTGTGGGATCTTGCTGAATATCGCGAGCCATGCATTAAATATCGACCCGCGGCACGCCCCGGCGAAATAAAAAAGGCGCGGTATGGATCCAGAGAGATCTGCCGCCTTAAAGGAAGAAGTGGATAAAGTCAAGGTAAATGGGTTTATTCGTGATGCTTTATACTCGGAATGGGTATCTAATCCGGTACTTGTCAGAAAGTCGAATGGAAAGTGGCGGACATGTGTAGACTACTCAGATCTGAACAAAGCCTGCCCCAAAGACAGTTTCCCGCTTCCCAAAATCGATCAATTGGTGGATTCAACAGCCGGACATGAGCTCTTATCTTTCATGGACGCATACTCCGGCTATAATCAAATCCCGATGCACCTTCCTAACTAGGAGCAAACTAGCTTTATAACTAATCTGGGACTTTATTGCTACAAGGTGATGTCGTTTGGACTCAAAAATGCTGGAGCAACCTATCGAAGGCTCGTAAACCAAATGTTTGCAAACCAGATGGGGAAGACTATGGAGGTGTACGTAGACGATATGCTCGTGCAATCGCGGTTATCCAGCGACCACATCAGCGATTTGGAGGCGATGTTCGACGTGCTTCGACAGTACAGAATGAAGCTAAATCCATTGAAGTGTCATTTTGGAGTCGCATCTGGAAAGTTCTTTGGTTTATTGTCAACGCGATAGGAATTTAAGCCAATCTTGAAAAGATCTGGGCGATTCAGAATCTCGAAACTCCCATAACCATAAAGTAGGTGCAAAGTCTTAATGGGAAGGTGGCAACTTTGAGCAGGTTCATTTCCTAATCCACGGACAAGTGCATTCCCTTCTTAAATCCGATCAGAAAAGGAAAACAGAATTTTGAGTGGATAGAGGAGTGCGAGGGTGCATTCTGGGCACTAGTACAACATTTGACAACACCTCCCATCTTGTCGAAGCCAGTTGATCAAAAGAAGTTGTATGTCTGTCTGGTGGTTTCGGCAAACTCAATCAGTGTCGCACTAATTCGCGAAGAGGATCGGATCCAACAACCAGTTTATTATATCAGCAAAAGATTGACGGGGGCAGAAAGAAACTACCCGAAGATAGAGAAGCTGGCTTATTGTCTTGTTGTAGCCCCGAGAAAGCTCCGCCCATATTTCCAAGCTCATCCGATCATTGTTTACACCGATCAGCCGTTACGACATATCCTGACACGACCTGAGACGTCTGGTAGGTTGCTCAAGTGGAATATCGAGCTGAGTCAATTTGATATCACTAATGCCCAAAGGCGAGCTATTCAAGGACAAGTTATGGCGGATTTCATAGCTGAGTTCACCATACCAGAGGACTTGCCCGAAACCAGTGAACCTCCCAACCATATATGGAAGGTATACACCAATGGCGCATCAAATGACCAGTGCTTAGGCGCTGGAGTGGTGCTTGAA
This sequence comes from Allium fistulosum, assembly GCA_030737815.1. Taxonomy (NCBI): domain Eukaryota; kingdom Viridiplantae; phylum Streptophyta; class Magnoliopsida; order Asparagales; family Amaryllidaceae; genus Allium; species Allium fistulosum. The sequence goes on from CM060906.1 coordinate 49,278,748, forward strand.
ACCTCAAAAGGGAGATCTGTATGCTGTGCTTTGAAATTTGACTTTCATGCAACTAACAACGAAGCTGAGTATGAAGCCCTACTTGCTAGACTAAGGCTTGCCAAGGATTTGGGAGTCATCGCTATGGAAATTTACTACGGTTCATGACTGGTGGTGTGTCGGGTCCAAGGAGAGTACCAAACCAGAGACCAAAGGTTGGCCTCTTACCTTATGTAGGTCTAGGAAGTGTTGAACCAGTTTGACTATTACGCTATCCACTGTATACCCCGAGAGCAAAATCAAAAGGCCGATTTTTTAGCAAAACTGGCCAGCACTGGCGAAGCACAGCGGATGGGACTCATCCCCGTAGAGAGATTTACTGCTCCAAGTATTGATCAGGTGAAGACAAATTGGGTTCATGAGGCAACGCCCGAGAGGGAGTCATGGATTACTCCAATCAGAAACTATCTTGAGCACGGAACGTTACCCGAGCGCAGCAGCGAGAAAAGACAAGTTCTCCGAAAGGCTTCGCGATTTGTCATCCAGGATGGAGTCCTATATAGAAGGGGATATTATGTTCCTTTAATCCAGTGTATCACCCACGATGAGATCAAACGAGTATTGCATGATGTACACGAGGGAGAGTGTGGCGATCACATTGGGGGGCAAGCCCTTGTGAAAAAGATACTCAGGTATGGGTATTTCTGGCCAACCGTAAACCGAGATGCATCAGATTATGCAAAGAGATGCGACAGGTGCCAGAAACATGCTAGAATTCCAAGAGCCCGCCAACCGAAATTACTCAGATGATCATACCATGGTCGTTTGTCACATGAGGCATTGATATAATAGGATCTTTGCTTCTAGCCAAAGCTGGTGCGAAGTACGCCATTGTTGCAGTTGACTACTTTACTAAATGGGTGGAAGATGAGCCCCTTGCTACTATCACAATGAAGAAAGTAATAAATTTTGTTGTGCTCAACATCATCTATCGTTTTGGCCTCCCACAAACAATTGTAACTGACAACGGAGCCCAATTTGATAGTGCCGAGTTTAAGAATTTCTGCCAACGCTATCGCATCCAGAAGAAATTCTCGGCAGTAGCTCACCCTCAAGTGGATGGGCAAGTCAAAGCTGTCAACAAAGTCATCAAGTCCATTTTGAAGAAATGGCTGGAGAAGGCTGAAGGTAACTGGGTCGATGAGCTCCCCATGGCCTTATAGGCATATCGAACTACCCACAAGTCCACGATCGGCCATACTCCATTCGCACTTTCCAATGGCTTTGAAGCCGTTATTCTAGTTGAGCTAGAGGTACCTTCTCACTGTGTAACTTATTATGATCCAAAGATAAACGCCATCCTACTTGCAGAACCTCTGGATTTGTTAGATGAGAAGCGTGAAAAGGCTGATTTGAGGGCAGCAACACATTGCAACTGAGTCGCCCGATTATACAATGCTAAGGTCCGACCTAGAACCTTTGAAATGGGCGATCTCATACTCAAGTAGGTCTATCTGGTCCCTTCTCACATGAAACCGACATGGGAAGGACCGTATGTCATCAAAAAGTGGCTTGGAGATGACACATTTAAGCTATCAACTATTGATGGTCTCACACTACCGAGAGCATGGAACAGCGAAAGTCTCCGTCACTATTACATATGATTGGATTTCATTCATTTAGTCTGCTTTCCTTTTCAAGTTTGTTTCTACAATTCAAGAATTTGTATGTGTAATAAGGCAACTGATTTTGCTATGATTTCTTATTTCAGCAATAAAGCGCAAACTCATAAAGCGAAATTAATGATTCCTAAATGCATCACGCGACCGCCATGATGTAAGAAGAGCTGAGTTCCATCTTACGATTGGACTCGTTCAAATAGAAAGTGACCGTGATCCGACCGGTCAGTCGCTAGATGAAACCCCAAGCTCGGGGGGCAGACAACAACCAATTAAAAGTGAATTGAAACATGACGATTCTCCAACCAACTCCAGCTCCCAGAGTGCGAGCTGAAGTGCAAACTCTAAAATTAAGACATGAATCGACCGTCCAACTCAAGGAGGATGGATCCATCCATCCACGACCTCGCTTATTTTCAAAATCTCAAGGAGGATGGATCTATCCATCCACGACCTCGCTTATTTCTAAAGCTCGAGGAGGATGGATCTGTCCATCTACGACCTCGCTTATTTCCAAAGCTCGAGGAGGAGGGATCCGTCCATCCATGACCTCGCTTCATTAAAAGCTCGGAGAAGATGGATCCATCCATCTACGACTTCGCATGACGGATCAAGGGGGATGTGATCCGACCATCCACAACCTTGATCAACTCCTGATACCCAGAGTGTGCATAAGCGGGTATGACCGACCATCGGCATACAAGTCTAAATCCCAAGAGTGTGGATGCAAATAGTAGCAAGCGAGCGATTGTGATCTTACCGCTCAAACTCGTGTCACTTTAACTTTGTTCCGACTAAGTTAAATCAAAGTTGGTGAAGGCGGAGGACGACCGCCAACTAACTACTTCAATTCTCCCCAGAACTGGGGGCATAACTCAAGTTCCAGCCACTGACTGAGACAGTGCAACGTTAGGACTCGACTCAACGTCTGATTATGACCCGAGGCCGTGACTTCAGAACTTAAAGACCAAACTCATGTTGGACTCAGAGACTAAAGCTTCACGAGTACATTGAATGTGCTAAAGTACTTAGACAAATAAACACAGAGTTATGCTAAATACAAAGAAGAAATTTTATTCACGCTATTCTTTGAGAAAGTAAGTACAAAATCTGTTCAAAGATTTCCTATAAGCAGGGGCCAAACCCGCGTCTATACATGGCGGAAAGCAATTAAGAAGCTTATTCTAGCCATCTACAAAAGAGGAAGTAGAAAAGCAAATCTACGCCTTCGGTTTCTTCTTGACTTTCTTTGGCGTAGATCCGCTCGATCTACTGTCCGGACGTCTCTTTGAGCCCTTGTCTCCCCGGCACGCTGCAGCTGGCTTGTCTCCAACCGAGAAAATCGACGCGGTCTCTTCTTGAGAGCTCACAGGGATTGAAGTGTCCTCTGTGTGTGGAATCGGTGGAATGGTGGCACTCTCGATGCTAGAAGAATGAGGCACGCTGGTCTTAATAATGGTGCCACCCGGAGAATCCACAATAATAGGGATCAGACCGGGACCCGCCATGCCTCCGCCGGCTCTACAAGCCTGCTCAGCCTGCTCAATCTCGGCTTTGATTTCTTCCATTATCTATTCCTCTCGGTCCACACGCTCACCCATCGAAATGCTATCGGTCGGACCCGAGGAACCCGTGATAATTACCTCTTCATGTACATTGAAAGGCACTTCAATACTCGGATCGCTTTGATGGCTGAGGAGCGCTTCCATAATTTGATCATCAAGCACATAGCTTCCATTATGTGTCTCCCTAGCCGAAGAAGTAATTGACACAGTTGTGGCCTCCGTAGTTAATGCCTCCTACTCATGGTGGATTTCTTGAGTTGCAGGAGGGTCGGTCAGTGCAGAATCTAAGACTGAATGAAGATAAGATAATATATTAGTAATATCTTTCGATAGTGTTCCTACATTTTGAGGAATAGGAGAAGTGTCCAGAATACCTTCCTCGAGTTGGCTCCAATGTTGAGCCGACGTGCCTTCCAGGCCGTGCTTGATAATCAGAGAGAGATGTGGTCTATTAGGATCATACCCTGGGACGACAGGGGGATCGACAGAGGATGTAGGTTCAGTTTGAGATGTTGGAGGCACTTCGGAACCAACTTCGCGATGTTCACTCCCCGATCCTTCTCCAGCTTTCGGATACTTAGTAGCCAGGTTTTCTTTTTGAAGCGTGATGGTTGTCTCATGGAGTACTTTAGGCTCATCTCCGATCAGCACTTGAGTTTCTAATTCAAACTCATCGACAATTGCACCATTGCGGATCGCCTTTTCGTCCTCAAGCAAGTTGTTCCAGGCCTTATATAATTGGAAAGGATAGTCCTCGCTGAGCTAGTTTAGGTTGCGATTTCTCAGGACATCAGCATTGTAGGTGACCAGAATATCTTCAAATTCGCTTTCCATCTTGGCCTCTACAGCTTTTATTTCCCTTCCACCCTGGCGTCGGCTTCTTCTGCCTTTTTATTCGCAGAATCCCTCCCTTTCCTAAGTCTCACCGCCTCCTCGCACGCCTCCTAGGCCACTTTGTTAGCTTCGTCTTTCTTTTTAAGGGCCTCAATCAGCTTCGCCGTTAATTCAGTGTCTTCTTTCAATGCGGCATCCCTTTCTTGCATAATAACAGTATTGCGATGCCCCAATTCCTGCACCAAACCCATGTGCGTTTTCTTCATCTACTCCATAGACTTCATGGCTTCCTCGGCACTTTGGCTGGTCTCAATCTCGGATTTTCTCGAAGACTCAATTTCACTGGTAAGCACTTCTATTATTCTGTCCTTATGAGAGAGATCGCCTTCTAGTTTCTCGATAGCCTTGACACGCTCAAAAGACACAGTCGAAACCAGTTCTTCCGTCTTAACCCATTCACGATATTGGTTGTACGCGTCATGCACATAGTGGTGCACTAATTTCTCTATGTCATATGGGATTCTTTTCAAGTTGGGAGGAAAGTTGAAGCCATCAAAACATATGTTTGAAAAATCTTTCTTCAGTTTGGCGATGCGAATGGCTCCCTCCCCCGTTGGCTCTATGGTAGTTTGCTATACGACGGCAGGAGTTTCTGTTTTGATTCTACAGTGTTGATCATCGGATTTTGGAGTGTGAGACGACACCATTTGATGAGCAGATTCAGAAGAAGACCTACCGGAGCCAGAGGGTTTAGAGGTTCCTTTTGGTGGTGGAGATCGCGACCTAGAACGACACATGCTTTGATATGATCTCTCTTTTTCTCTATCGTGGCGCTCGCGTTCCTGATTGGAATGATAGCAACGACCATAGTCTCTCCTGCTCTCGTGGCGATGTGATTCAGAGTGCAATCCAGAAGAATGTCACGAAGAGCAAAGTTTGCTAAGCATGGAGCCTTGCTTCACCATCGTGTTTGTAAAACAAAAAGAGGAATAAATTAGCCATCGCCATAGATTAAAAATCATGTGATGAGATGTCGTGTGGTGTCGTGAAGTGTATGTATGCATGTGCAAACCCCCCAACCGACCGATTGTGGTAGCTTTGCTTATTGGAGTTGGCTCCCCTATATCTATTGAAGGTAGGCATGCACCAATTCTTGATGGGGAGTCAAGCCCCTCTAGCCTAGGATGAGGGAATGACGATATTTCATATGGGATAGGAATGTCTAATAACCCTTTCAATGAACTTTCCATCTACGGGGAAGAGGTCTACGGACCTATAGAAGTTACAAAGAGTTGAGTTGCTTCGGTGGTCTTTTTCCTTTTGCTTTTATGGATAGGAGTTTTGCCTTTTCTCTTCAACTTAGATGACTGAGAGCCCTGCGGAGGCGCAACCACGGGTTCCTGACCAGCTTCTGTACCCTCATCATCGCGAGGTTCGATAATTATTACACCAGGCACACTCTGAGCTCCCTCAACTAGGAGGCACGACCAGAGCCCGTCTTCCGCTTTGTCTTACCAAGGCCACTCTGGGAACCCCTGTCAGCCCTATACTCTGACCTCTTTCTATAAGCCTGACGACAGTCAAGTTGTCATCAATAAGGACTTTGTCGATTTCCCTCAGTTCGGCAGGCACCGCCTGACGTGTCATCACTATCTCTTTGAAATGTGCTCCTTTAGGCCATGGAATAGGAGTTGTGAAAGAAGTACAATAATGGATTCAACATCAATTTATATTACCCAGTTAATCGATGAACAAGTGAAAGTACTTACGTCTAACCAACCATCATCTTGCAAACCCCGGTGGGCATCTCATGTAGAACCACTCTGTTTTGAAATAGCTCAACTTACTCCACGTACCTGCCACCACTGGGTAGTTCCTGATAGCTTCCAGGAAAGTGAATGACGGATTATCTCCCCGACTCTTAACATTAAATAAGTATCTGATCTCGTCGACAGTCAGGGGACGAAGGAGATGCTCCATGAATATAATGAACAAGCTATTGAGTAGTGCATATCTGTTAGGATGGAGCTGAGAAGGCGTGACCCTCAAGAAAAATAGCACGTCCCAAATAAACTGATTGAATGGGGGCAATGTTCCAGCCACGCATATGAATTTATTGCATGCGGTGAACTATTTCGGGGGATTATGTGCTCTATCTTCTGGCCCTGGTAATCGAACTTCCTCCAAGGACAGTCCGTGTCTAAGACAAATTATGCTTAGCATTTCTTCTAAAATATTAGACCGGACGGAATCTTCTGGATTCATAATCACAACTACATCCGGCAGTTCATCCGGAGCAGGATATATTGTATCTGCCGCGACATCCGGCACATCGATTCTAGGAAACAGAGGACTTTGAACTTCTTGTTGCTCTAAGCTTCCAGGATCCATAGCTATTGAACTCAGTAAAAACTGTTATTAGATGGAAAGAAATCCATGTTCCCCCCAGTGTAAAGTGAATGATCGTGTTGTGTAGTGAAGTGCTATGCAATACTCTAAATTTTTGCAAGGTTAAAAAATGATAAAGAGACAAGACTTCGAGATTCGACCGGAGTGACCGTCATCGCTGACTGTCTCAACTGTGCCATCCTGACTTCAAAGAATGATCCATGTTAAAATTGATTATGTTTATCAAGTTACAGTTCCATCGACGAGCTTTGGAGGATAGTCATATATGTAGTTTTTCGATCAAGTCCGAATATGCAAGGCTAAATCTTGTCGGAGTTAAGTGTTCGAATTTGCAAAAAGCGATGGAGTTTGTATCCATAGTATTTCATTTTGAATCGTTCCCCTGAAACCATCATTTCGTATCGATCAGATATATGGACCGATAACTTTTTTGTATTGATCGCCCGTTCGTATCAATCACTCCGTGTATCAACCGCTTCGTATCAATCAGAGGAGTTTGGTTTCGGATCGATCGCACCATGCCTCTTCCATCGATACGAAATGCTCCGCACTTCTCGAATCGATCATGAAAGCGGCCTTCAACCATATATAATGTATTCTGATCGATCCACCTCGCATCGATACAAGTTCGAGATAGACTCCAAGTCCATCGGCTCCTTCCAGTTGCTCTCCTCTTTCTACTTCTCCAAATCGCCATTAAACACACCCTCAACCTCACCCTAGTCATGCTCCGACACCAACGACGCTGGAAATGACCGTTGCCATGAACGAAATGGCATGAAAACTCGAGTCTCGTCACTCTAATAATGGTTTTATCAATCGATTACCTAGCTCGAAGAATCTGGACTTAAGGTTAAAGATTGGTTGTTCGAAGGCAAGAATTCTACAATTTCTTTTCTCTTCAGATCGATACGAAGTAATAATAGAAGCAAGTGAGAAAATATTCTAAGTATGAAAAGTAATTGCACTTCTTCGTATGGACTTTAAGGACGTTTCGTATCCCAGTCACAAAAACCATTTGAAACGGTCAACATGCCAATCGATATGAAGTGCATCTGAACTTCAAAGCTTCATATCCATCAACACGAGACAATCCGGAGCCTAGCATCTCGTATCCATCAGTGTGAAGCCTATCAATTCGTCCATCATGTGAATCGATCTGAGGCCCAATATTTCGTATTCATCGATACGAAGCTTTCCCACGAATTAACAGTTGTATATCTCGTACCCATCGATGCGAAGAGCACTACTTGATTATGTCTGGATCGTTCACATCCATCGACACGCAACATGATTTTCATATCCATCGATCTGAATCAATATCTCGTATCCATCAATATGAAACGATCCAGATAGGTGTTGCATGAATCTCAGTATTACATACCAGATCGATCCAGGAGAGGATCGATGCAAAGAAAGGGATCCAAACAACCGTCGACCGTTGTTCCAACTCGGATTTCACATCGATTCAGGAAAGGGCGATACGAAACTCGATAAAAAAACTTGACAACGACCCGTGAACGTGCAAGCATAAATGGGAGTCAAGTTAAAATATGTGCATGTATGCCATATTAACATTTGATTTTCAAAGTTAACAGGAATTGGATGCTTACCTGGTGACAGCCAGGACAATAAACAACGAATTGCTAGCACTCGATCTTCGGTTACAACAAAAACTGCATGATCATTGACAGTCTACAACTCAACATTATTACTACTGGAAATTAACCAAGGGACATATCTCTTGACAAAAGGACAAAAACTGTTAAATAAATCAGATAGAACCTTTTCAGAATGAAGATTGAAGCTTTTCAAAGCACATCATGTTCACACAACACGTACTTTAGGGGGCAAATGTTATCCCGCCTTTTGGCAAGGCCATGACACCAAGGACTTGACTAGAGACTGAAGAGAATCCACTCCGGGAATCAATTATCTACAAGTTCATGATGGATACAGGCAAACCTAGTCTGTAACAACCTGGGAGTTTGTAATTTTGAATCATCGTCAAAATGACGATTTAAATTGTTTGACAATTGCAGTTGGAAAATTATTCGGAGTTGAAGTTCTTTTATGATTTGGTAGGAGATGTGGGCTTTAAAGTTTTATATAGTAGTCCATAATTGCTTTTGTTATTGTGTAGTGATAAATATTCAAAGTGATGGTCGTTCCTTTCTCATACTAATAACCCGACTCGATCTCCCCCTTTCATTCTTTTTCGTTCGAAACTAAGACAAAAACAAACCCTAAAAACCAAATTGAACGAGAATAAAATAATGGCAGCTTCAAATTCCTTCGTTCGATCGTTCGTTTCAAAAATTAGGGCTGATGGAACTCGATCGCGCTCGTCTTCTTGAGGGCCACGGCATCGACCCTTCTCCAATTCGAACGCTGCTTCTCGATATATCGAGCCGCCTTCGCTTCGATCGCTAAGGATTTAGCTTCACGGCCTCGTCGAGAAATGGTGAGTAAAACTCACATCTAATTCAATCGACAGTTTTTATATGACTTGAGATCTTGATTTCGTTTATATGGAGTAGAAACCCCTGATTTTTCGTTCGTAAAATTATTGGAATTGTCTATTGATTTTCGGGTTCACTTGTTTCTTTTTGAATTTCTGGCAATTGATTTTTGTTTCTTTGTTGACTTTGACATTGCTGGACCTCGAACTGTTGAGCTTTGTTCGAACCTACCACCACCGTTGCATTGATATTGCTGTGCCCATCTATGTGTTTATATCTGTAGGATTTTCGACTTGTCTTCCGTTTGATTTTGACCTTCGGGGTTAAAACTTGCTACTGTTGATTTCCTTGTGACATCTTTGTTGAGTCTGGGTATTCTTGTTTTTCCAGACTTGATACTCTTGCCCATTTCACCGCTTTCCTGTGTGTACTTGCTATCATGTTTACCTTTGCATTGTATACATACATTCATGTATGTATATAACTGTATGACCATTCAAAGATTGACATGTTCACTTGTAGTTCATGGGTATTGTAGCTTTGATTATATTTGATGATGATTTCTGGCATTCGACCTCGGCCATATTTGTAGTACTTGAACTAGTTCGCTTCAGAGATTTATAGTGTTATGTTGTTTAATTACAGTACAATGGTTGTTGAACTTTGAGTATGTTCGTACCTGACTTGTTCGAATTTGCACTGTTCTTCCACTTCACTCGATGTTAACTGCATTCACTTCTGTTACCCTATTTGGTTGCATATACATTGCAATGTGCATCCAAGTTGATATTGGTACCTCACTGTTCTGTCTGCATTTATTTGAGATGCATTGTGTTCATGCTGGTGTTTTGAGTTTCACTGTGGCACTTCTCTTTGCAGTGAGCTCTGTTGTGGTTTCTTTGTTGTTGGTAGTTGTCATGTGAGATAGCTGTTTTGATTCATTCCATTTCATCTATACTTTGTAGTTGTATATATTGACACATTCGCTTGTAGTCTGTTTGGATATTGATCTACATTTATGTACTGCATGTTTGCAGTTTTTAGTTTGCATTCATGTTCTGCTCACTTGACCATTTGTATACATACATTCATGCATGTATACAGATGTATATTCACTGTTACACATTCATGTGCTTGCTGTCTTGTATACTGGCACCATGGTTGTATTGGAACTTGCATATGCATTTGTTGAGTTGTTCACTGATGCAATACTTGTCGCCATTCACCAAATAGTAGTAGCATTCCTGTATATGCTCCGAGTCATTGTAGCAGTGACTTGAACCTTTTAGCTTCTGGTTTCACGTACTTCATTGAGTCTCATTGGTATTATTTGTGTACCTTGTTATCAGCAGTTACCTAGTCTACCTGAAATCACATAGTTTTGAATGTGATCATAATTGTCTGCACTTGCATGGTCTTTGTAGTTTCACTTGGTTTGAATTTGTGGTCTTGCTAGCATGTCTGCACTGCCTGTTATTTTGATCAGTGGCTTTTGAGTTACTTGTTATATACATGTTGGCTTTGGTATCACCCTGTTTCACTGGTACATGTGCCTTTGTGGTCTTCACTTTTGTATAATCTGCACATGTTACTTGTATCCTTCGTCCTGCCTTCACCCATATGTTCCTTTGGTACATTGTCCTTGTTAGAACCTTGGCCTTTGTGCATTCATTTTGTTGCAGTTTGCCCCTTTATTCAGTTGTGACTGCAGTTGGTTTTATATGCAGTTTTGTTCTTGTTGTTTTGCATTGCATTAATGCATTTGGGTCTGTTTTCAAATTTACTTGAGTTGAACCCGACTTCGGGGTTTGACCTTGTGATCATTTGTGACTTTCACTGAGCTTTTGTGTACCTCTTGCGATAGTGGCGAGGCAGTACACGCGTGCGTGTACTGCAGCCCTATCAGTTTTGGCAGTTTTAAATTGATGTTTCGATTTGTTGAATTGTTTCGCTGGTTAATTTCACTATTTTGGGAGTTGTATTCCGATTTGGATTATTGATTTATCGTTTAACACTATTTAGTGTTATATTTGCCGTTATCCAATTCTCGTATCGAGAGTTGGATATACGAGATTTCTGTGATTGTCGTCTATTGACTATCTGATATTATTGCTTCTATTCACTAATAACTGAGTTTGAATTAGACTGACCCGTGTATTATTTTCTTTTGAATTTAATACTCGGGTCAGACCCGAGTTATTTCAGATTGTAGATTCTTACTTTGAGTTGCTGTTCGGGATATGAAGACTTTTTATATCTTCTGGAGTAGTTTTCGTCATTTTTAGAAGTCGTGTCAAATTGTATAGGTTGATATGTATTCATGTATATTAGTTGATAATGTACGTGTGTATATAACTTCCAGAGTCGACAGTTGTAGTTGTATCATATGTATTGTGTCAACTATGTTGTAACTGACATCAGTTATATATATATGAGACTTTTGTTTTTATCTGTGTTCCATATTTATATTATCTGTGTTATTGTTATATCTAATGTCCTAAACTATTTTGAACCATTGTAGTTTGTTTTATACTGATAATTGGGTATGTCGATGGGAGTAAATAAATAATAGATGAAAAATAAAAAGTATATACCACTCCTACCGAGATAACCAATATTAGTGTAAGGCCAACTACGGATGGTCGCTCCTATCCAGCCTTATTCTTCGTAATAATAGACAGTATTTCATTTAATACTCTTTGTTATTATGAGCATAGAGGTGGGGCGTCACAGTTGGTATCAGAGCTTGGGGTTTATGGACATAATATAAAATATAACTTGGATGGAACATATGTTACAACTATTAGTCGACGTTTTATCTGTGATTTGAGTCAAAACTAAAGTTTTGAAATTTTGATGAAATTTTTAAATATCGTTATTTAAAAATAAAAGTGGAATTGTGTTTTGTTGTTTAGATGAAATTGTGTTCTGATGATTTGATTGATTTGTGTTCTATTTATCAGAGTGCGCAGCGGAAACAGTGAAACTGTCTTCGCTGAGTACAACTGATAATCTTTTTGATTTAAAAATCGAAATACGAAATTGATATGAATTTCATTTGTTGTTTACGTAGCTGTATTTATTTTGTTTCTTTGAGAATTTCGAATCCGAATTGAGGATTCGAAGAAATTGCAGATATGTGATTTTTGTTGAAATTTCCGCTGGCTTTCTTTTGAGCTAATCATATATTGATTAGATTTTTGGCTGTTTTGAATTATTCTCGTTGAAGAGATATTTGAATGATTTCTTTGTTTATATTGTAATGAACGTGCAAAATTTGAGTTGCACGTCATTGCATTTATTTTACGTTGAACCGATGCTTGGTTATGATACGTATTTTGTTGCCGTTATTTTTATAACGGGATTTTTACACCAATGCTGAATTTTTGAGGCACGGTGTTTTGTTGACAATTTTAATGAATAAAAATTCACTGATGTCACATTTTGATGTGAATTCTTTTGATGAGATATTTGATGTTTTAAAATTACTGTCGATTTGACTTCAGTAACAGTCAAATTTTAAAAAAGTGGATTTTCAAGCGGTTATTCCGCAATACTGATGTGTAACCGTTTTTACGGTATTTTGAGAAGTACAATTTCCTTATCGAAATTGTTACTGATTTGCTGTTTTAATCACGTGATTGGAAAATCGTTTTAAAAATGAAAATTGTTTTATAAATTTTTAACAGTTTGCGTTTTCAAAAGAATGAGAAAGTGACTTAAACGATTCAACAAAATCGAGGATTATGACCCCTTTCTTTTACTGTTTCGCTTAACTCCGGACTTGTCCAGTTGAGAATGTGAATTGTTATTTTTACAAAATAAATAAAAATTGTTTTCAGAAATTTTACAGTTTGCGATTTCAAAAGAATGAGAAAGCGATTTAAACGTTTCAGCAAAATCGAGGATTATGACCCCTTTCTTTTACTGATTCGCTTAATTCCGGACTTGTCCGTTTGAGAATGTAAAGTGTATTTTTACAAAATACACAATTTTGCACTTTCAAGGAAACGATGAAGTGATTTAAACGATTTAGCAAAAGTGCGGAGTATGGAACCACACTTTTACTATTTCGGTTAATTCCAGACTCGTTAATTGAATATCTGTTGTTTTGATGATTCTACACTTTCAAGGAAACGATGAAGAGAATTAAACAATTTAGTAAAACTCGTGGTTATGGGACATGTGCGTTTACTATTTTGGTTAATTCCGGACTTGTTAATTGAAATATTTGATGCTTTCGTGTGCTTTCGAGCCACTATGTTGGACCTTCGGGTCATATGTTGGACCTTCGGGTCAAATACCAGTACTAGACCTTCGGGTCATATGTTGGACCTTCGGGTCATTTGTTGGGCGCCAAAATTATGTTGAGTACTTGGTAGGCTTCGGCCACTCTGAGATGCACGTGCGGCGAATTAAAAACTCGCCATCTGATGGGATCGATCCAAGCTTTTATGTTGATTTTCTAGTCTTCTTAATTGATTTCTAGATATTTGTTGTTTCCAATTATCTGCAGGTAATTGGATATTTGTTGTTTCTAATTATCGCTTGTGATAATTAGATATTTGTTGATATGAGTTCTGATTATCGTTTTTGATAATCGGATATTTGTTGTTTCTAATTATCGTTTGTGATAATTAGATATTTGTTGATATGAGTTCTGATTATCGTTTTTGATAATCGGATATTTGCTGTTTCTAATTATCGCTTGTGATAATTAGATATTTGTTGATATGAGTTCTGATTATCGTTTTTGATAATCGGATATTTGTTATTTTCTAATTATCGCTTGTGATAATTAGATATTTGTTGATATGAGATTTGATTATCGTTTTTGATAATCGAATATTTGCTGATTTGAAATTTGATTATCGCCTTTGATAATCAAATATTTGTTGATTTGAGATTTAATTATCGCTCTAGATAATTAAATATTTGCTGATTTCGAATTTAATTATCGCTTTAGATAATTAAATATTTGTTGATTTTAGATTTAATTATCGCTTGAGATAATTAAATAATTGTTGATTTGATATTTAATTATCGCTCTAGATAATTAAATATTTGCTGATTTCGAATTTAATTATCGCTTTAGATAATTAAATATTTGTTGATTTTAGATTTAATTATCGCCTGAGATAATTAAATAATTGTTGATTTGAGATTTAATTATCGCTTTAGATAATTAAATATTTTCTAATTTGGAATTTAATTATCGCTCTAGATAATTAAATATTTGCTGATTTCGAATTTAATTATCGCTTTAGATAATTAAATATTTGTTGATTTTAGATTTAATTATCGCCTGAGATAATTAAATAATTGTTGATTTGAGATTTAATTATCGCTTTAGATAATTAAATATTTTCTGATTTGGAATTTAATTATCGCTCTAGATAATTAAATATTTGCTGATTTCGAATTTAATTATCGCTCTAGATAATTAAATATTTGTTGATTTCGAATTTAATTATCGCTTTAGATAATTAAATATTTGTTGATTTTAGATTTAATTATCGCCAGAGATAATTAAATAATTGTTGATTTGAGATTTAATTATCGCTCTAGATAATTAAATATTTGCTGATTTCGAATTTAATTATCGCTTTAGATAATTAAATATTTGTTGATTTTAGATTTAATTATCGCTTGAGATGATTAAATATTTGTTGATTTTAGATTTAATTATCGCTTGAGATGATTAAATATTTGTTGATTTGAAATTTAATTATCGCTTTAGATAATTAAATATCGATTGAATTTGAAATTTGATTATCGCTTGTGATAATCGAATATTTGTTGATTTGAGAAATTTGATTATCGTTTTTGATAATTGAATATTTGTTTTCTGACTATCGTTTGAGATAATCAGATATTTGATCTGTCTTCTGATTATCGTTTGAGATAAGTAAATATTTGCGATTTGAAAAATTCAATTATCATTTTTGATGATTGAATATTTGCGATTTTTGAAATTTGAGCTTCGCCTTTTTTTTTCTCTGGCGATTCAGGTGAGTAAATTTGATTTACTCGCATTCAATTCGTGCTCTGTATGTGATCTCTGCTCTGTTTTTCCTTCTCTTTTAGTTGCTGGAACTCGATTGTTCTTGCTTTTGTTAGTCGTCTGATTTTGATCCCTGATTCCCACGATGTTGATTCTTTTGATTTGAAGCAGTCGAACCTTTTGATTTCTTATCTAATACTTCCCCGCTGACACTTGCTTTGCTTATACATTCGACATTGCCATGCTCTTTTGGTTGTTACCTTTTATCCATTTATTTCCTATGATTGCGTGGACGCAATTTTTATAAGGAGGGGAGTCTGTAACAACCTGGGAGTTTGTAATTTTGAATCATCGTCAAAATGACGATTTAAATTGTTTGACAATTGCAGTTGGAAAATTATTCGGAGTTGAAGTTCTTTTATGATTTGGTAGGAGATGTGGGCTTTAAAGTTTTATATAGTAGTCCATAATTGCTTTTGTTATTGTGTAGTGATAAATATTCAAAGTGATGGTCGTTCCTTTCTCATACTAATAACCCGACTCGATCTCCCCCTTTCATTCTTTTTCGTTCGAAACTAAGACAAAAACAAACCCTAAAAACCAAATTGAACGAGAATAAAATAATGGCGGCTTCAAATTCCTTCGTTCGATCGTTCGTTTCAAAAATTAGGGCTGATGGAACTCGATCGCGCTCGTCTTCTTGAGGGCCACGGCATCGACCCTTCTCCAATTCGAACGCTGCTCCTCGATATATCGAGCCGCCTTTGCTTCGATCGCTAAGGATTTAGCTTCACGGCCTCGTCGAGAAATGGTGAGTAAAACTCACATCTAATTCAATCGACAGTTTTTATATGACTTGAGATCTTGATTTCGTTTATATGGAGTAGAAACCCCTGATTTTTCGTTCGTATAATTATTGGAATTGTCTATTGATTTTCGGGTTCACTTGTTTCTTTTTGAATTTCTGGCAATTGATTTTTGTTTCTTTGTTGACTTTGACATTGCTGGACCTCGAACTGTTGAGCTTTGTTCGAACCTACCACCACCGTTGCATTGATATTGCTGTGCCCATCTATGTGTTTATATCTGTAGGATTTTCGACTTGTCTTCCGTTTGATTTTGACCTTCGGGGTTAAAACTTGCTACTGTTGATTTCCTTGTGACATCTTTATTGAGTCTGGGTATTCTTGTTTTTCCAGACTTGATACTCTTACCCATTTCACCGCTTTCCTGTGTGTACTTGCTATCATGTTTACCTTTGCATTGTATACATACATTCATGTATGTATATAACTGTATGACCATTCAAAGATTGACATGTTCACTTGTAGTTCATGGGTATTGTAGCTTTGATTATATTATGATTTCTGGCATTCGACCTCGGCCATATTTGTAGTACTTGAACTAGTTCGCTTCAGAGATTTATAGTGTTATGTTGTTTAATTACAGTACAATGGTTGTTGAACTTTGAGTATGTTCGTACCTGACTTGTTCGAATTTGCACTGTTCTTCCACTTCACTCGATGTTAACTGCATTCACTTCTGTTACCCTATTTGGTTGCATATACATTGCAATGTGCATCCAAGTTGATATTGGTACCTCACTGTTCTGTCTGCATTTATTTGAGATGCATTGTGTTCATGCTGGTGTTTTGAGTTTCACTGTGGCACTTCTCTTTGCAGTGAGCTCTGTTGTGGTTTCTTTGTTGTTGGTAGTTGTCATGTGAGATAGCTGTTTTGATTCATTCCATTTCATCTATACTTTGTAGTTGTATATATTGACACATTCGCTTGTAGTCTGTTTGGATATTGATCTGCATTTATGTACTACATGTTTGCAGTTTTTAGTTTGCATTCATGTTCTGCTCACTTGACCATTTGTATACATACATTCATGCATGTATACAGATGTATATTCACTGTTACACATTCATGTGCTTGCTGTCTTGTATACTGGCACCATGGTTGTATTGGAACTTGCATATGCATTTGTTGAGTTGTTCACTGATGCAATACTTGTCGCCATTCACCAAATAGTAGTAGCATTCCTGTATATGCTCCGAGTCATTGTAGCAGTGACTTGAACCTTTTAGCTTCTGGTTTCACGTACTTCATTGAGTCTCATTGGTATTATTTGTGTACCTTGTTATCAGCAGTTACCTAGTCTACCTGAAATCACATAGTTTTGAATGTGATCATAATTGTCTGCACTTGCATGGTCTTTGTAGTTTCACTTGGTTTGAATTTGTGGTCTTGCTAGCATGTCTGCACTGCCTGTTATTTTGATCAGTGGCTTTTGAGTTACTTGTTATATACATGTTGGCTTTGGTATCACCCTGTTTCACTGGTACATGTGCCTTTGTGGTCTTCACTTTTGTATAATCTGCACATGTTACTTGTATCCTTCGTCCTGCCTTCACCCATATGTTCCTTTGGTACATTGTCCTTGTTAGAACCTTGGCCTTTGTGCATTCATTTTGTTGCAGTTTGCCCCTTTATTCAGTTGTGACTGCAGTTGGTTTTATATGCAGTTTTGTTCTTGTTGTTTTGCATTGCATTAATGCATTTGGGTCTGTTTTCAAATTTACTTGAGTTGAACCCGACTTCGGGGTTTGACCTTGTGATCATTTGTGACTTTCACTGAGCTTTTGTGTACCTCTTGCGATAGTGGCGAGGCAGTACATGCGTGCGTGTACTGCAGCCCTATCAGTTTTGGCAGTTTTAAATTGATGTTTCGATTTGTTGAATTGTTTCGCTGGTTAATTTCACTGTTTTGGGAGTTGTATTCCGATTTGGATTATTGATTTATCGTTTAACACTATTTAGTGTTATATTTGCCGTTATCCAATTCTCGTATCGAGAGTTGGATATACGAGATTTCTGTGATTGTCGTCTATTGACTATCTGATATTATTGCTTCTATTCACTAATAACTGAGTTTGAATTAGACTGACCCGTGTATTATTTTCTTTTGAATTTAATACTCGGGTCAGACCCGAGTTATTTCAGGTTGTAGATTCTTGCTTTGAGTTGCTGTTCGGGATATGAAGACTTTTTATATCTTCTGGAGTAGTTTTCGTCATTTTTAGAAGTCGTGTCAAATTGTATAGGTTGATATGTATTCATGTATATTAGTTGATAATGTACGTGTGTATATAACTTCCAGAGTCGACAGTTGTAGTTGTATCATATGTATTGTGTCAACTATGTTGTAACTGACATCAGTTATATATATATGAGACTTTTGTTTTTATCTGTGTTCCGTATTTATATTATCTGTGTTATTGTTATATCTAATGTCCTAAACTATTTTGAACCATTGTAGTTTGTTTTATACTGATAATTGGGTATGTCGATGGGAGTAAATAAATAATAGATGAAAAATAAAAAGTATATACCACTCCTACCGAGATAACCAATATTAGTGTAAGGCCAACTACGGATGGTCGCTCCTATCCAGCCTTATTCTTCGTAATAATAGACAGTATTTCATTTAATACTCTTTGTTATTATGAGCATAGAGGTGGGGCGTCACATAGTCCGAGTCCGGATCGAGCCCAATTAGCATGGTATGACAAACGAAGGTATGAAAGACAACTTTGTTAAGTTAAATCATATTCAAATTAGAAATGAGTGGTAAATTTAAAAGTGATGTTTCAAATGCATATGTTAATGACAATTAAGTCATCAATAAAGATAATGTTATACCTTAAGGTTAATTAAGATTTAATGATTTGAGATTAATAAAATTAATAAGGTAATTAAAGAGTAATCAATTAATTTAATTTATTAATGATAAAGGATTAATATAGGAGCTAATTAATTAAGGTTAGTAATTACAGATGGTTAATTACTGTTTATGATTAATTAAGGTTGATTTATGGAAGTAATTAATTAAGGATCATTAATTACTAGAACTGATTAAAGATCATTAATGAATGTCATTAATTAATTAAAGATTAATTAATGTAAATGGTTAAGAATAATTAATCTATGTGATTAATCAAAGATTGATTACTTAATGCAATTAAAGAATAATTAATCAAGGAGGATTAATTGAGATGGATGATTATTGTATGATAAATTAATTGGTTTGTAATTAATTAAATAAGCAGGATTTAAAGGTAATTAAAGTAATTGATTTAATTCAATTGTGGTTAATTAAATTAATTAGAGATGGTATGGTTGATTAACCTTGCTTATGAATGATTGAATGATATTGTGTGCCTTAGATTAGTTGATATCTCTGGTATGTGATGGGTGATGCTATGTGGTATAATATATTGGGTTAAAACAGTGATATCATGTATTTAAAGTTTGAATTGTATTTCATTTGAATAACTTGGGTTAAGATGACATGGATTCGAAGAGACCGGAGTCGGGTATTTGTAAATACCCGAAACCACTTCGATTAGAAATTTGCAATAATTCATTATATGTGATATCTACAGGCTAGAATGGAATGATTTAAGTGAATTGGACCATTTAATCTAAGTTTTGGTACTTAGAAATTGATGTGTGAAATAAGTGATGTCTCTAACAAATTGTGAATTTGTAAATTGACACGAGTTACCCCGGGTTTTATGTAAGTTTTATGCTGTTGTATTAGATGTTAGATGGGTTACTCATGCTGGTTTCTAGCCTGACCCAGGTGTTACTTTGATGTAATGCTCAGGTCAGACCGAGTATTACTGATTTTCAGGTAAGTACGTCCTGGAGCTTAGGAGGCAGCTGGACGGCAGGAACGTATGTAGTGTTTCCGCTGTGATATTATTTCTGTTTATCTGAGACATGCGATTTGTATATGTCCAGTGTTTGTGTATGAGTGTAACTCTGATGTAAAAATATAATTGACAGATACAGGTATTCTTTTGTAAACTATTATTATTTGATATTATATTTTGATCCGCTACGATTTGTGAGAATCAGTGTTGTGTTTCTGTTTCTTCTTCTTCTATCTCTTTCTTCTTTTCCAAACTATCTGAAATTTTCACGATCGAAAATTTCGGGTCGTTACAATTGGTATCAGAGCGAAGGTTAAGCGAGAACCTTGGCTCTTGTGGATTTACTCATCAGGGATAGGGTTAGTTTTACCCTAGGATGAGTTGAGTGTGTGTGTGTGTGTGTGTGTGTGTATATAAGAGCGTACTTGTGATTTTCTTATATAAAGGTTTTAAAAATGGTTTTAAAACTGGATGATTTTATAAAAGCTTATATCATATTTATAAAGCAATAATTGGTTATTAAATAAGAAATTAAGTAACATATATATACATATCCAAATAAGGATTGGATAAAATGAACTATACAAATGAGATGAATTAAAATGGTTTCAAACCAGAAATAGAGTGGTTATTGAGTTTAAATAGGATGATTGTTTTCCAATAAACAAATAAATGTTTTAAGGAAGTAACGATTAGATGTGAATAACTTCTAAATTAAAAAGGATGTAAATTATAAAGTTTTGAAATTGTTTCAAATGTTAATAGAAATAATAAAAAGTATTATTCAGAATATTTTGAAGGTGATCTTAATTTAAAATAAGAGTTGTTTGAAAGCATTAAAGAAAACTGTTTTGAACTAAAACCAAAGGTAATTTAAAATTTAAGGATAACTTAGTGTGTAAAGGAAATAATATGTATGTATGAGGAATATTCATAATATCAAAGATGGTTTGAAATAAACTCTAATGTTGAGTTTTAAATTTGGAATGAGATGTGAAACCCAAGGTGATAAGTTTTTGAACTTATAAGATTATTAATGTGAAGTTTAAAATTTGAAACAGGAATTCAAATTGGGTAAGGTTAATGAAATTAAATTGAATTTAACTTTGGGAAAGTTAAATAAGTTAACAAGCAACCTGAATTGGAAATTTCAAGATGAAACTGAGATTTAACTTGGAAAGTTAAATGGTTGATTTTAAATTGGGAGTTTGAGTGATCTCAAATGGGTTTGAGATCTGGAAATTGAAAATGGATGTTTTAAATAATTTGGATAATATTATCCTATTGTTATTAATAATCTTTAGATTGTGAATTGGATTTGTTTAAATAAATGAGGAATGAAGAGGGGTAATATATCCATTATTGAGATAAAAGGGGAATTAAACTTTAATTTGAAATTAAGGATATGGAATTACTTTGAACTGAAAATTTGAATAATTGAATTTGTAAATTAAAATTTGTTTAAGAACTGGTTTCAAAACTGGAAGATAAAGTTGGGTAATAAATTGAATTTTTAAGATAAAATTGTTTTGAACTCTTATTTGAACTTTGAAATAAGTTTAGTAAAGATAATTTAAAATGGAATTTTGAGAATTGGACTCAGAATTAAATTATTTAAAGATTTGGATTATTGATTTAAAAATAAAGGTTAATTTGATTTAAGGGGTTAAATAACCATTTGAAAATTTAACTCGAATTTATATAATTCGAGATAGTTTAAAGTTGAGATTCAGATTTCATTAGTTCAAATTGAATTTAGTTTGAATTAACTAGAATTGAAGATGGATAAGTATAAAATTCAAATGGAAAATTTGAATTGGATTAATTTGAAATAAAATTGAAGATTGAATGAGTTCAAATTCAAATGGGAATTGGGATTAATTCATATAGAAATTGAAATGATTTGAGATTAAAGTGGATTCAATTTGAAATTAGTCTAAATTAATTTGAATAATTTGAAATTGTAATTAAAGTGAATATGTTTAAAATTAAATGGAATTTGATTTGAATTTGGAAAGAAATTGAGGTTAATTCAACTTGAATTGGGAATAAATCAAGTTCAAGGGAAATTGAAGTTATTCAAATTAGAAGTGAGTCAATTTAAATGGAAGTGGAAATGTAAATTGAATTGATGGGGAATTGAACAGTTTGACTCTGGACTATTTTAAAAATAAATTGTTTTAATATAAATCTATTTTTCCAAACTATTTACTATACAACTTTTCTTTTTAAACCTAAAACTATCTTAAGCTTGTTTTATAATTACTTTTGGAACTATTTAACAATTTTACAACTGATTTATAAACTAATTACTGTTTTTCAATTGTTTTATAGATAATTACTATATTTCAACTATTTATAATTACTTAACTGTTTTACAGATATTTTACAAACTAATAATTATTTTCAACTACTTATCTATTTTTAAAAATTTCAAGCTATTTTCTAAATATAAGCTGGACAGAGTTCAAACTGTTATTGATTAAATACCCAACTGAGATAAGAATTGAAGTGATAATCCAAATGGGGATTAAGGCAAATGTGAATAAGTGAATAAAATCAAAGTGAGGATGAATAGAAAGGAAATTGATTTAACTGATAATTAATGAAGATAAAAACGTAGGATGTACGTATATTATTCTATTCGCATAGTGATTTGATCCAGATTCGAGCACATAATTTCGAGATAGTATTATCAATCCGAGTTGGGATTTTTCG
This sequence comes from Allium fistulosum, assembly GCA_030737815.1. Lineage (NCBI taxonomy): Eukaryota > Viridiplantae > Streptophyta > Magnoliopsida > Asparagales > Amaryllidaceae > Allium > Allium fistulosum. Next base: position 49,301,122 of record CM060906.1, read on the forward strand.
CTCAATTTTCGACGTCGAACCTAGATATGGATTTTTGATTGGTTTTGGATATTCTCTATCATAGTTGTGACTATGCAAGGAGAATGACAGTTTCTGATCAAGAAACCAGATCTGAATCCGCACTAGGAAGTCGGGTGGACAATACTAGTTTGGAAGTGAAATTGTGTGATCGAGTGAGCGATCAGATTGATATAGCGTACGGATGATATGTGTACATCGTATGGGTTTTGAATGAAATTGATATTGAAAATTTATGGATAAGAATTGTAAAATGGTCTTTGAAATGAAAAGTATATTTTGTGGAATATATGATGAGGTAAAATGAAAATTGGAAATTTCTATGATTAAAGATTCACTTCATGAAGAAAAGTAATGTGGTTAATAACTTTATAAAAGAGTAATTAAATTTGAATATTTGATTTGGAATAAACAAAGTTATATATCTTTGTTATATATGGTAAACTCCCCTTGTTGAATCTAGCCAGAATAAAAAAGGTTTTTGAAAGTATTTGAAGTATAAAAGGGAATTTATACAAGTATGAAGTGATTCAAAAATTTCCCAAGGTTATTATATATATATGTATATGTATATATAAAGGATTTTGTGAAAACGATTTTGAGGAAAGTTTTGGGAACCTTTGAATTTGGAAAGGCTTTGATTTTTGGGGAAAATCAAATTTGGAATTTGGAAAGCCTAGTTTGTGAATTATCGATTTTGGGATAATCGAGTTTGAGAAAGGAGATTTATATGAGATTCATACTTGGTGTATGATTTGGAAATACTATATATATATATATATATATATATATTATAAAGTGTTTTGAAGTGGCTCTGGGGAAAAAGGCGCTCCCTTGGAATGAACTTCTCAGGAGTGCCACGGAGTGGTACTGCCTTGAGCCTCAAAGAGGGGGAGGCTCTAAAGTTGATCCTGTGAGGAGTCCGGACAAACTAGTTCCTGAGGATTGTTGGGTAGCGAAAGTCGAGGGCGCTGATGCCTACAGGGGCATTTGGGTTATGCTGTGACGAAAGTGTAACTCGATGTCGCTGCGATCTACTATGTGGACCATAGCGAAAATCGTGTGGAGGATGAGTGCCAACCGTCTACACTTGATTTTGCCGGGATGGAAATGTAACATCGGTAGACTGCGATCTATGGTCGAGTGGAGAATTTTCATTCTTTTGGCAGAGAAATTCGAGGGCGTTGATGCCTACAGTTTTATGGGTTTTTGCTGTGATAGCAACGTAAAGCCCGGGTATAACTGCGATCTGTAACGGGTTCCTTGGCGTAATCGAGGGGCGCGGAGGCCTACGGTTATCTATGGATTTTGCCGGGATGACAACGTAACCATCGGGTTAACTGCGACCAGGGATGGGGGTGATGATTTTCAGAGCATTTTCACCAAGTTATTTCCTCTATTTTCAAAATTGTTTTCGATATTTTCAATAAAATTATTTTTCAAGTATTTTCACTAGGTGTTGAAATGGGTCTGCTAAGTACTTATAGATTTTCAGTCCTATGCCTGATCAACGTATGACCGAATTTCTATGAGAACAAGGATGGACTTGTCGAAACAACGAGTTATAAAAGTATTTTTATAAAAACTATTTTAGTAATATTATATAGATATTAAAAAGTGTTTTAAAAATGATCAAAATATATATATATATTTGATTTTAAGCATTTTCATAAATTCTGGTTTCGTTCCTTTTCGAGGACGAAAAGTTCTAAAGGGGGGAGGAATGTGACGACCCGGATTTTTAACATCTATTAATTGGGTAAATTAACTGAATTAAATCATTTGAATACTGATTTTATAAGTCAAATAAATGAAAATTATGATAATTTAAAAATATCCGAATATATATATTGGGATAAAAACTATATCAAATGTTGGAGTATGAATTCCTGCATATGATGAATTCTATAGAAAATATTATATACTTCACCATTTAAATTCAAGATAAAATATCCATAACTATATATAGATAAATATATACAAGCTTTATGACGTTGATAATATATATAAGTATATAAACGTATTTTTACGTGTAGATGCTATATAAAGGAACATAGGGGGGTTGTACAAATGTGAACATGTATATAATGATAGAATATACAAAATAAATGTGTAGGGAAATATGTACAAATGTAAATGTAGGAATAAGGTAACAAATACAGGCAATGTAAATGTGTATGTACATATGTTAAATGTAGTAGTAGATAGGTAAAAAATACATATTTAAAGAGCGAATAAAATTTACATAAGTGGCTTATATTGTTGTAAACTTATACAAGTAATATTGATAAGTATTTATGTATATGTATAGGTGGATAAGAAAAACAAGTCAAACCATAATCGTATACTTATGTATGAAGTATGTATATGTGCAAATGAATAATACATGTGTAAACACAAGAGGGAACACACATTAAATACACATTCCCTCAAGCACATAAAACATCAAATCCAAGCACACAAAAACAACGAATCAAAATCAGGTCAAACTTTTTATGAAATCAAATCAAAATCTCTTCATCTCTAAAATAAGAAGTTGCTGTACACAAGAAGCCACAATCCCTCTTCTTTATAAACAGGCTCTGCCTTGATCATATTGGTGCATTCAAACAAGATAACAATAGGAATATATATATATATACAAACTGCCATTAGACAAAGCAAAGGAGGATCAAGAAATAAAGCCTGAGAGCAAGAAAACAAAACAAACACTGTCTAAGGAAGAAAAGTGAGTAACTAAACCTCTTTATACTAATCTATGAGTATGCGTGAATATAAGAATAGCAGTGTTGATAAGTATGTTTGGACAGGAATACACATATATATAGATGTGGAAGTATACCAAAGGGTTATAGCATTTTGTTACTGCTTTGTTCAAAGGTGAGTAACATTTCTTTTAAAAAAAACTTAATTAGGAATCTGGATTGCATGCTAATTTCTGGAATGAATATGTTTTGTGTGAATATATATAAGTGAGTTTTAGTGTATATATATATATATATATATATGAATGTATGGATATGTGTGTATGCTGATGTATTTGTGTATCTCTGTTCTTAGTTTCTAGGCTCAAGATTTATTCAAAAATCATTATCTCTTGATCCAATATCTGTTAGGACTTAGGTTCTAAACAAAATTTGTTTGTTTAATCATAGAGTAAGTTTTAAAATTATATTTAAGGTAAAATAAATTTGAAATTTCTCTGGAATCCAAGTAGAACAGTGCAAGCTGGAGTTATGTAAAATTCAAACATCTTAATTCATTAATCCAGGCATATAAAATGAATCCTTATCTAAAAGCATGATTTTTAAAAATGAAATCACAATTTTTAGTTTTAGGTTGAACGAGCAGTTCGAGTCTGTTTAGAATTTGTGTTTTGGGTGGTTTCTGATGATCAAGATGCTCGGGGAGGTTGGGGTCTTCACTGGAGGAAGAGGGATGATCGGTGAGCTTGGCAAAAATGTCAGATGGGTGAGGAAATCACTGTGGTAGCGTCGGTGGGTCGGAAATGTTTGTAACCCTAGTTTATGTGATGGTCGGGAATTTGTTTCCCACGGTGCCTCTGGTGGATCGAGTTCCACCAGACTCTGGGAATTGGTAGCGGAGGAGTTGTAGAAGGCGTGGCTGGAAGCTCAGGGGCTCCGCTGGTTGGAGGAATGGGTTCGAAGAGATTTTGGTGAGGTGGTTTGTTCCAGGTTTGAGCAGAGTTGCTCGAATTCGATTTCGAGTTAGTTTTGATGTTCTGATGGTCGGGATCTAGTATAGGGAGGATTTTTGACATGCGAGAGGAGTCGTGGATGGTCGGAGACGGCTAGATCGCCGGTGCATGTGCACGGCAGCGTGGTTGTGTCAGAAGTTTTGGAGTTGGGGTGTTTTCTCGAAGGAAGGCTCGTGTTTGTGGGAAGGTGACTCGGGTGAAATCTCGGGTCGTTTGAGAGTGTATCTCATTCCAGATTTTAAACTTTATGATTTAAACAAATTTTGAAAAAAAAGAAAAGAAGGGATTTCTCGGGTCAATGCTCGAGTAGCCTTCGGGTTGAACCCGAAGCACATTTTAAAACAGATTTTAAAGGTTTTAAAAAAAAGCTAGGTTTAGAATTTAAATAAATTTGGTTTAAAACTCTTATAAATTTATTTTATTTAAGATAAGTGTTTCTTTAACATTTGTTTAAGAGGTTTGTAAATTGTTTTAAACTTTGTTAAGTTAAATCATATTCAAATTAGAAGTGAGTGGTAAATTTAAAAGTGATGTTTCAAATGCATATGTTAATGACAATTAAGTCATTAATAAAGATAATGTTATACCTTAAGGTTAACTAAGATTTAATGATTTGAGATTAATAAAATTAATAAGGTAATTAAAGAGTAATTAATTAATTTAATTTATTAATGATAAAGGATTAATATAGGAGTTAATTAATTAAGGTAAGTAATTATAGAATGGTTAATTACTGTTTATGATTAATTAAGGTTGATTTATGGAAGTAATTAATTAAGGATCATTAATTACTAGAAGTGATTAAAGATCATTAATGAATGTCATTAATTAATTAAAGATTAATTAATGTGAATGGTTAAGAATAATTAATCTATGTGATTAATTAAAGATTGATTACTTAATGCAATTAAAGAATAATTAATCAAGGAGGATTAAATGAGATGGATGATTATTGTATGATAAATTAATTGGTTTGTAATTAATTAAATAAGCAAGATTTAAAGGTAATTAAAGTAAATGATTTAATTTAATTGTGGTTAATTAAATTAATTAGAGATGGTATGGTTGATTAACCTTGCTTATGAATGATTGAATGATATTGTGTGCTTTAGATTAGTTGATATCTCTGGTATGTGATGTGTGATGCTATGTGGTATAATATATTGGGTTAAAATAGTGATATCCTGTATTTAAAGTTTGAATTGTATTTCATTTGAATAACTTGGGTTAAGATGGCATGGATTCGAAGAGACTGGAGTCGGGTATTTGTAAATACCCGAAACCACTTTGATTAGAAATTTGCAATAATTCTTTATATGTGATATCAACAGGCTGGAATGGAATGATTTAAGTGAATTGGACCATTTAATCTAAGTTTTGGTACTTAGAAATTGATGTGTGAAATAAGTGACGTCTCTAACAAATTGTGAATTTGTAAATTGACACGAGTTACCCCGGGTTTTATGTAAGTTTTATGCTGTTGTATTAGATGTTAGATGGGTTACTCACGCTGGTTTCCAGCCTGACCCGGGTGTTACTTTGATGTAATGCTCGGGTCAGACCGAGTATTTCAGATTTTTAGGTAAGGACGTCCTGGAGCTCAGGAGGCGAGCTGGACGGCAGGAACGTATGGAGTGTTTCTGCTGTGATACTATTTCTGTTTATCTGAGACATGCGATTTGTATATGTCCAGTGTTTGTGTATGAGTGTAACTCTGATGTAAAAATATAATTGATAGATACAGGTATTCTTTTGTAAATTATTATTATTTGATATTATATTTTGATCCACTGCGATTTGTGAGAATCAATGCTGTGTTTCTGTTTCTTCTTCTTCTATCTCTTTCTTCTTTTTCTAACTATCTGGAATTTTCGCGATCAAAAATTTCAGGTCGTTACACACAGTGTAACATTTTACGACAATTAATTAAAAAGAAACTAACTAATGAATGATAATTGTTAGAATGGCTACAAAACTTGCATCGTTGGGTTCGTGGAGATTTTCTGATCAATTTTCATATATAATTTTTCGATTCAAGTTCAAATGAAAAGGTTATTAACGTTTTAAGTTTTTGAATTGGAAATAATTATATATGTAATTATGGTAATAAAAGTTAATTACTAATGTCAATGGAAGCTTAGACATTAAGAAATGTTAATGTTAAATCAAATCTTAGGAAATGTATAAAAATGAAAACAAATAAAAGTGATCGGCTAAATAAGTAATTGAACTAAAAAAAATCAACAAAGCTAATTAATCGCCATTTAAACAAAGGACGGGTCGACCAAGGAGGCACCCAGGTCAATTAGTAGTGTTCGACCCTAGGTCTACAACATCCAACCCTTGCCTTTGTTAAAAGGCACTAAATTATGGCCAATACGGCCTAGATTTAATAAATCTTTTAGTAATGGATAGGATTGATTCTAGAACTTATAAATATAGGCCTAGTTTCTCACTTCTCTTATCATATTTTCTAGGTTAAAGAGCGAAGCTTTGCCATTTTCTTTCTCTACAATCTCTAGAACCCTAAAAGTAGTAAAACTATTATATATAAGTAGAGAAAAACAGAGAATAAGAGAAGAGAATAATAGGATCGATTAAGAACACAGAAACAAAGGTAAGTCGTGAATCAAACTCAAATCCAAATTTAATTCAATCCTCTCTCCAGATCTGTAATTCTAATAGGTTTATACCCTTTTTATATTTTTATATTTCCAATTCTAATATGTAATTTAAAGTAAGAGGGAATAATATTTTAGATTTTAAAAGGGAATGGATCAAAATCTCGAGAATTGGAAAACTAAAGCATGGTTAGTGGGAAATTACATATTTGTAATAATATTAGATTTATACCGTTGTAGATCAATTTCATTTATGCTTAGACATAAATCACGATTTGGATATTTAATTTTATATGCATAAGAAATTGATATAAATCACGAATGGGGTATGGGATATTTAATTGTATATATGTAATGATTATGGAAAATAAGCCTACATGTTATGGAAAATCCTAAACTTGATAGATATTGTATACGTTTGAATTTGGAAATTTAGGGATACAAATAGTCCATAGATTTGTAAATAACTTGTTAATGAAATCATATTGGTATTTTAGATTTGGTTCGAAAGTCGGCTAAATCCATGGTATTAGAATGCCGAACATCCAAGTGCTGAAAAGGCAGATTATTAAGGTAAATTAAAAAGAAAAAGAACAGGTGAAATAGAATCTCATAGCGGAATGCTCACATATAATATAAAAAATATAGCAAAAGTTGTCACTTTAAAATACACGGTATATCAGAGTAAAAGAAAACAAACCTCAACACCCTAGATAGTTATAACTTCCTGACCTTACAAATACTGATGGGTATAGATAAATATACAATGGAGAAACAAAAATACTACGGCAGGTTAACATCCATCTCTTCTCCATGAGCTTCATGTCCCACCAACGACAACCTAGAAAAATACTCGGTCAGACCCGAGCATTATAATAAAATAACACCCGGATCAGTTTGGAAAACCAGCATAGGTAAACTCAAGAAATATGATAAACATATAAAAATATGTTAGACCATGCCATCAAACACGGAATCCGTTTTACCTCATAAGAACAACATCCATAGATGAAAGAATGGAAACAAGTCGGCATAATATCAGACTTGAAAGAATGGGCACAATTAAGATAAAAATCTAATCTTAAAGAATGGACAAAAATAATTAAACATAGAGGAGAGCATAAGGCACTTCTCGATGCAATTAAGAAAAAATTAATTCCAAGGTTCGAATCGAAATAAGGAGAATGAATTTATCCAACATGACTAGGAGGGTGAACCCCCCTACACCGAAAGTATACCTCTAGATAAAATATACTTGAAAGCCCATGCCAAACATGCAACACTCCCGAGAACTTCCAAGCTAGACCCTAAATTTTTGTGGGCATCTGAATATACTCACATTACCGCATGCATGCTGCCAACAAATCTCTAGATAAATGTGAATATACCCTAATGGGTGCGACCCGCATGGCTTGGCTCTCACTTGCTCTTTGGTTTTAGTCATCCATGGTGTTGGATTCCAAATCCCAAAATGAGCTACAAATCGTCTTAGATTGACGAAGAACAAATAAGGATATTAGAATCAATAGTCGATAAATCAACTATCGAAAAAAAACTAGTACTACCCCAACGAAAACAAAGAAGCCGGACAAGTTATGACAGTGTTGCTTCCTATCTTAACTCGACAGCATTCTTAACTTTAAGAATAGCAAGAGTCTAAATGCCCTAAACGAGCAATAAAATCATCTTTAATCGACGATTACAAAGAAGATAGCAGGATCGATAGTCAATAATCCACTATCGAGAATAACGAAATGATTGTATAGGAAAATCAAATCTCTCACTTATCAAAACTCGTCGATCCCGAATTAACACTACTCTGGGGAAAACAATAAAGCAAGACAAGTAAGGGCAGCCTTGCATTCTACCTTGTCACGACAACATTCCTAACTTTGAGAATAGCAAGAGTTCCTTTAATGTTTAGTGCTAAGTGTAAGAATTAATATTTTCTATAAACGAATCAAACTTTTAAAACATTTGACTCACACTTGTTTGATTGTCGCATCATAAATATTTATAAAACACTTTAAAAAAACACTCTTTAAAATATTCGTTTAAAGTGCTAATTATATTTCTAAGTGTGTTAAAAAGAAGGGACAAAAAAAATGTCATCTAAAACATTGTTTACTATAAACCTAAACAATTTACACTTAGCTTTATTTTTAAACATTCCTTCTTAAAGATTTTCTCATTTATAAACTATCATTTATAAAACAACTTATCATTTTCTTTAAAACAAGACTCCTTCAATGACGATTTCCAATATAATTTAAATCATCCATTTCAAATATTACATGGAAAGTCTAAAGTATATTAAAATCCCAAAACCATTTCCTTTCCTTATTTCAAAATAAAACTTCTTCTTCAATAATTTAGCAGTGAAGAAGACACATTAAGTTTAAAACCATATTAATTATCCCGAAAGATAATTTAGCAAATTTATAATATTTTTATAAATTTAAATCAACATTAATTATCTTAAAAGATTATTAATCGAATTCATAACTCCTTTTATGAATTTTACACAACACTTATCCTTTATTTCAAAATTCCCAAAAATACTTGAAAATATAGTTTAAACAACTTTCAAAATGCAAAAACGAGACCAAACATTTATTTTGTAAGAATACAAGTCCAAGTTCAACAAACATAAAGGTTTAAAGAGATTATATTTCATAAGTGGCGGTATATCAATTATCGCTAAAACGGAAATTACACAAATAAAATAGTATGTCACAAATATTTCAATCAAACATCAATATAAGCAACATAAGAACATAAGTTAATCAATATTGGCAAGAAACCTCTTAGAGTCTCTCTACAAAAGCGCCTCGTAAATCACACATGTGTATGTGTATTTTGAAGTGTTCCATAGCAACCTATTCGCTATGTACACTTCGACTTTCTCTTGCTTTTATTTAACTGCAAATCAACGGTTATTTATATCATCTACTTCCAAGCAGAAATCAAATCCAAAAAACAATCATACAATGATATATAAACTATCATCTAAGCATTCAATAATAATCTATAGCAACATAGATATCATATAGTTTATTTAGAGGTAAGTTAACTCATCAAAATTCCAGTTGATGCTTTCACGTTCTGGTTTGATCTAAAATCGAACGACATTCGATTTTAGCTGAAAATTCTACTAGCTCCAAATTCAATAAATCCAGCTCCAAGTGGAGATAACACCGATACGAATTCAAGATAAAAGACCACATCCAAATCCGACCTCTTATGAGTGAGATATTGAATTTATAAGATTTGGTATACATTAAATTAACTAGTTACTTAATTAATATAATTGTCACCTTAATCATATTTAAAACCTTCTTCCCCAAAACAAAATCAAATCAAGGCTGCCCGATGATACGGAGATCAGATCGATACGGAGATCGGATACACAATGATACGGAGATCGGATCGATGAAATCTAACGCCATCTTTACCGTCGAGCTTCATTTCGCGAGTGATACACCATGGCCACCAAAAACTAGAGCTCGATCACCTCTACAAGGTCGCGACCTAGAGCCGTCTTTCATTGTTCAAGGACGTTACGATTTGCTATAGGCTGCCACACCACCTGAAACTTCTTCCACCACTTCGCATTGCAAAGAGAAACACGCTCCCACTCACCAATTTGTGTCTTGCCTCACCAAACTCGACTAAACATAAACCCTAGGTCACTGAATGAAACATCGATTATCACCAAACGTCATACACTTCACCACACATATGGATTTAAAGCTCTTGCCATATAAGTTCAATAAATCCAATTTCATGATTTATTGTTGAGGGTAGCTTTTGATTTTAATTTTTGAAAAATGGAGGCTAGGTTAAAAATGTTTTACTGGAAATTGGAAAATGAGAAGAGAGAGAGAAGAGGGAAAATGTAAAGAATGAAGAAAAGTCTTAGTTTGGAGTTTAGTTTATTTTACGATTTCCAGCACTTTGCTACATAGAATTTCATTTGCGTACGAACCGTGAACGATAGAAATAAAAATATGATCATGCATAAAAATGTGACACAATCTCAATACAATAATAGAATACACTAGTTATCTTATTCTGTGAAATTTCAAAAATACCAACGTTTTCCACAAAATACATTAAATAATGATTTAAATATTTTCCGAACTAAAAATTATGGAAAAAACCCTATATATTCAGTTAAAAATACATCATCAAAAATCAAGTCATTTTATTAATAATTGATTTTCTTATTATTTATTCAAACTATTTATTATTGTAAATAAATTTACAAAATGATTTCACCATTATTATTTATTAATTAAAAAGAGTTAAATAAGGCTACTAAATCCATTTAATTAATATTTAATTGACAATTCAAATATTTAAATAATCCCTATATTTGAATATAAATTATTAATATTTTTCTAGGATGTTACATTCTCCCCACTTAAAAGAATTTTGTCCCTGAAATTCCCAATGGAAGAAAATGTCCTCTTACCCTTAGGTTTTTAATGTTCTTTATGCTACGGAAAATTTCAGCAGCACCTCCTTTACATGGCTAGATCGAGAAAAACTACAACTCACCACAATTGATCCAAATCAACTAAAGAATCAAAAGGCCCAAAGTGGCCTCCCATATCCGGGGAATAAAATCTTCAACCAATCACCATCTCTAAATCTACTATATTCTTCTTTTGCGTTTGATTTTTGGCAAGCAACTAACTATCTCGATTTGAATGCAGGTGCATAAGAAATCAAATAGTAATCTCTTACTTCCCTGTACCTATCTTGTACTTGCATAATTTAAAAGAAATTTATGCTGACAAAAGAGCAATACACTAGCTATTTCTATCATAAGCACAAGCAATATAAACAATATAACAATCATACGCGACAAGGCAATATGATGCAACTAATAATAATGAGGCAAATCCACATATTAAAAACTGGCATGATATAAATCTACATGCAACTCTAGTGTAACATAAAGCCATATGAAAACAAAAGCAATATAACAACTATATGCAACAAAAGTACAAATAATACTCTGTAATAAAATGCTAAGCATCCAATCTTTTCAAAAGATAAATTTTAAAACTAAATGCCTGGATTTTTATATTCAAAATATATTTTCAAATTCCTTCAAAGAGAAATATATAAAAACCAAATCAATTATGACAAGGAGGGGGCTCCTCCTATTGAAGCATGGTATAACTCTAGAATCAAAACAACACGGAGCATCCAGTGGTATTCCGGTTCCTTCTAAAACAATAACCAGACTTACAAATATACCTGGCAAATCTTCCAAATTCGAAACTCCTAATCACTCAATTTTAGTCATAACAAAATATTTGAAAAACCACTTCACAAAAACTCCTTTCAAATATCCTGAAAGAATAATACTTCATCAAAGTTTTAAAAATAATAATAATATTATTTCTTTCACAAATTCTTTCAAAATCGCTTTTCAAAAGCATCGGGATTTAAGTCCTAATAAAAAACAACTTTTAAATCCTTTGTTTATAAATCTTACTTTATAAACCATAGGATATAAAATCACACTATCAATCAAATCAAATTCCATAAAGGAATATACTAACACTTAATCATTATTTAAAATGTTAAATTACTATCAAACAAGATTTAGAATTCTTCTTATGTTTACAACTTTCTCGATGGTCCAAAGATATAGATAATTTCCTAAGCCTACCATTACGCTTATCAACCTTTCGTTATTGCTTAGATGATTATCTAAGCTCCCCCAAACAAAATTGAAAGTCACTCCTCAAACTTTTCTAAGCCATACAATAAAGCATACAAATATCCTTAAGCCTATATAATATACATAAATCATATGTATGCAATATCTGATTCAACCACTTGCTCGGATACATAGAGTTTACTTCTGAACTAGTATTGCTCACTCGACCTCCCTTGTGCGGACTCTGATTAGGTTCCTTGATAATAAACCTCTACTCTCCTTGCATAGCCATATACTATGATAGAAACCCTTAGAATTATATCAAGAATCTGAATCAAGTGTTCGCTGTCAAGAATCAACTGAGAAATCCCTTTTCGGACTGGTGGGCATCACCTTGAAGTTATGTACTCGAATCCTAGATCAAGAACCATGAAAATAAAATGATCTATGTATAGCTTATGTACATAATCTTATTGGTTTCTTAACTACACCAGTCTTTTTCTAAATCACTTTCATTCTCATTTATAGTATTTCATTCAACACTAAAATTATTTATGAATTACTTCATAAACTTTCACCTAAGTTTATAAACATTTTATTAGGACGCATCTTTATAAAACATTAAATTAAAAACTTACTCCACTCTTATTTACTTGTATAATGCTCTTCTACATCCCTAGAGTATATATATATATATATACAAAATATCAATTGTTTCATTTTTCTTCTCAAAATTCAAATATGGGACCAAACAAAATATGGGTCTTAAAACTGAGTCGACTTCTCCGACTTCTATACCTATCCGGTCCGGTAATTAGCTACAAAGAGTAGGATGTAGTATCCAAACTCAATCCTAGAGTCTACTTTCCTTAGACATCCCTAAGGTAAAGATGTTTACTAGTCGGCCTAATAACATTAAATAGTTTATATGGCTTAGATAATTTAAGAAAAAATATGATTTTAAAAAAAATGCTTATTTAAACCTCCTTATCCAATTTAACCCATTTAAAAACTTGTGTTAAATTATCTCTTCTCTATCCAAGAGTAAAAAATTTCATTTATCAAAACATTCTTTTATGGAAATACCTTTAATTTTAAATCAGTTTCCTTTAAGGAAACTTAAGAACTGTTTTTATTTCAAAACCCTATTTGAAATCATATTACATATATTTCTAGATATAAAATAACTTTAACAATTTATTTATTAACACTCACTTTGGGTTCATTCGGATTCAAACTCATTTCGATCGCATAATGATAAAGAGAATAATTTAATAAGTGCATTACAACGTTCGCCTAACCAATATTCGATCGTCACTTAAAAGATTATTCAAATTACCACAAAACTAATCGATATGTTTTCCCTGAACTAAATGTATCTTTCTTTAAAATTATCCTTGAAATATTTATTTTCATACATACTTCTAAGTAATACCACTATTACTTTTTTCAAAATCATTTTGAAATCATTTCAAGCAATTCTGAGATTTAAATTCTCAAAAAACTTTTTACTTATAAAACACCTTTTATAAACCATATAAATCATTTTATATGTACCATACTCATATAAGATGTACCTTTAAAATCACCTTATATATTAATTACTTTCCTGTATTATAATAAACTTCTCACAATTATTTATCCTCAAAATGTCTTATATTTTCATTTAGATTAATTTAATCAATTTTATTAATAGATGACTTTTAATTTAACATTTTCTCCGAACACCTTATAGTTAAATTATGAAACTCAATTCACAAGAGGTTTGTTTTAATGTACCCACAATTATCAAAACAATAAATGCCCATAAACTGGTCGAGCATAAATCAACAAGCGACAAATAATAGTCGATGCTCCTAAACTATCTGAGCATGACAAACCAAACAACAATGATAATAAAGAAATATTATCATTAACAAACAAACACCATAAATAACTATATAAATTCAAAAATTATTCCTTTATATATATATATAATATATAATCCTAGGTAAAATATTTCATTTACCAAATTTTCAAAACTCAATATTATGTCTGTTTGCCTTGTTCGAGTGCTTAGAAATCCCCATCAACAATGTGGTGTTCCACATCTCGATCAGAATTCATAAACCACTCCATAAACCAATTAACACAATACGTTTTTATAGCAATAACAAACATGCTCTCTTATTGTACTCTCAACTCATCCTAAGGTGTCACTTATCCTATCTCAAATGAGTTTACCCTACCAAATCCAAGGTTCTCGCTTAACCTTCAGCTCTGATACCTATCTGTAACGACCACCTTTTCGACCCTCAAAAGTCGGCACTTAATACATCCACATTATTAGAATGTCAAGCATCCAAATGTCGGAAAAGCAGAATGTCAAGGTAAATTAAAAAGAAAAAGAATATGGGAAGCAGAATCTCACAGCGGAACGATCGCATATAATATAAGAAAGAAGTAAAAGTTGTCACTCTAAAATACATGGTATATCAGAGTAAAAAAAACAAACCTCATAAGCTTGGACAGTTATAGCTTCTTGACCTTACATATGCTAAGGAATACATAATGATACAACGAAAAAATAAAAATACTATAGTATGTGAACATCTAGCTCTTCTCCATGAGCTTAATGTCCCACCAACGACAACCTGGAAAAATACTCGGTCTAACCTGAGCATTTTGAAAAAATAACACCCGGATCAGTCTGAAAAACCAGCGTGAGAAAAATAAAGAAATATGATGAACATATAAAAATATGTGAGACCATGCCGCTAAGCATGGATTGGGTTTTACCCCACAAGAACAACATTCATAGATGAAAGAATGGAAATAAGTTAAAACAACATCAAACTTGAAAGAATGGGCATAATTAAGATAAAAATCTAATCTTAAAGAATGGACAAAAATAATTGAACATAGAGGAGAGAAAAAGGCACTTCTCGATGCAATTAAGAAAAGAATAACTCCATGGTTCGAATCAAAACAAGGAGAATTAATTTATCCAACATGATAAGGAGGGTACGCCCCTACACCGAAAGTATACCTCTAAATAAAATATACTTGAAAACCTATACCAAACACGCATCACTCCCGAGAACTTCCAAGTTGGACCTCCTAAAACTTTGCGGGCTCCGAATTTATTCACATCACCACATGCATGCTACAAACAAATCTCTAGATAAATCTGAATATACCCTAATGGGTGATACCCATATGGCTTAGCTTCCACTCATTCTTTGGTTTTAGTTACCCATGTTGTTGAATGCCAAATATCAAAATGAGCTAAAAATTGTCTTAGATTTACGAAGAAAAAAGAGGGATATTAGAATCGATAGTTGACAAATCAACTATCAAAAGCAAACTAGTACTACCACAGGGGTAACAATGAAGTCGGACAAGTTAGGGCAGTGTTGCTTCCTATCTTGACTCGACAGCACTCTTAATATTAAGAATAGCAAGAGTTTAAATGTAACAACCCGCATATTTTACGATTGTATATTTAAATGTTTATTTAAATATAGCATCGTTAGTCGGATTAAAGTTCGAAAAGCTATTTTTTGTAAACAGTCGAATTGGGACTCGAGACCACATCCATTGAGTCCAAAATGGCGTTTACAATTTTTTTGAGTATAAACATCGATATGTTTGGAGTTGAGTAGAATTTGCTATTTTTCTACTTGGGCTTTGGGTTTGGGTTTTAGCCCACTAACCCATCTTAATACCCTAACTCAGCCCCTCTTCTTCATTTCATTCTCATTTTCCTAATACATTCAAGCCTAAGTAAAAATGGGGAGAGGAATGGGAAATTAGAAATTCCAAGCCCTAAATTCCTTTGCAAATTCAAGTTCTAACTCCAAAATCAAAGAGAAGCTTAGGTAAGCATCATCTTCTTCTTCTCCATCTCAATCTCTCTCCAATTTCGGAAATTTCCTATGACCTAACTTAGGAAACATTCGTTGTTATCTTAGATTGGAGCTTCTAGATTTGAAGTTGAAGTGTGGTTGATCTTTCTTTCGATTTCAAAGCTTCTCATTTGTTGTTATGGGTTGAAAAGGTGAGTTTTTTAACTCACATCTACATCTATAGCTATTATTGTTGTTAGGTATGAATTCCTAACATTTGTGCATATTCATTTGCTTTTGATTTGAATTGGTTTTGTAAATTTTCCAAATTTTGGTATTTTGGTCCAATTTTATGAAAGTCCTACTATGGATGTTTGGACATTGATATTTAGGGTGTATCGAAGAGCCTTTAAGTCTGGGTTGTCGCTTGGCGTAAATCCTTTATCATCGTTGCTCGTCCGATCGCTGCCGATTCGTTTTGGCCACTTTGGCCTAGGCAAATTGTTGCCCAGCCCAGGCATCCAGACGTCTGAAATATAGGTTCAAACGTCTGGTTTTGCAATCTAGAGGAAAAAAAGAAACGGCAGAAAAATTAAAATGGCAGTAACTAATTTCAGACGTCTGAATTAAAGTTTCAGACGTCTGAAAGGGGGTCAGACGTCTGATTTGAGATTTCAGACGTTTGGTTGGTTTTCTGGAATATTTCCAGAGACCAAATCCAGACGTCTGGATTAACCCCTCAAACGTCTGGAAATGCACAGTTTTGCCTATCTGCCTATTTCTTGATTGAATTTCCATTGTTTATCGATTTTAGTTGCTCCGATTAGTTGTTATCACTTTTATCGACCTTGATGACTTCTTTTTCGTGATTTTTGGGAATATCCATTTTGATCGATTTGGTATTGATTTCTTTGGATTTGATTCACGTCTTTGTATGTGAATTTTTGCTGATTGATTGTTTCTACAATCAATTCTGTGATTTGTCACTTTAAAATACAAAGGTTTCTATACTAGTAGTAAATACACAAACTCTTTCACAACCACGATTTCAACACTACTTTTAAATACAAAGCTCGTTTATAAAATAGTTTTCCAATCTATTAGTATATACAAACCTTTACCTCATTCGTATGAGAAATCTAATTAAACGGCTTAGTAAAACAAGTGGTATAAAACGCTTGCGTTTACTTCGTCGGTTAATTCTTGGACTTGTCTGATTGAACTCTTGTGACAATTTTCGAGTGGAGATTTACAATTGGTTCGTAAATATTTAAGTTAAGCCAGTGGTTATGAGACATGAAGCTAAACTCATTTATTTACTAGCTTAGTGTAATTGACACTTCTTATTGATCAATGATGATCATTTTATGGTTTAGACTAGCGATGTGCGATGTCTCTTTATCCGCGTGCAGGACTATACCCCGAACGGTTGAGCTCCGGCTCATTTGGAGGAGCTTCGGCTCATTTGGAGGAGTTTCGACTCATAGTCCGCAATGGGGGACTATACCTTGTTTGGAGGAGTTTCGGCTCATTTGGAGGATTTTCGACTCATAGTCCGCAATGGGGGACTATACCCTATTTGGAGGAGCTTCGGCTCATTTGGAGGAGTTTCGACTCATAGTCCGCAATGGGGGACTATACCCTGTTTGGAGGAGCTTCGGCTCATTTGGAGGAGTTTCGACTCATAGTTGCAATGGGGGACTATACCCTATTTGGAGGAGTTCCGGCTCATTTTATGGAATAGCGTTCCATTTGCGTTTCTGGATTTCTAGTTGATGATTTCTAGAATTTGTGTTTCACCAATTTTCGTGGATTGGCATTGTTATGTTTGGTCAATATTTGTGTTTTGGTGAATAATTTAAAGAATGTGATTCTTTCTGGTGTTTTGAGATTCTTGAGATATTGTATGATTTTTGTTGTGATTTGATGTATACTTGTCGCAGTATGGCATCATTGTTATCATACATTTTAGTTATATCTCTTATCCTATCTCATTTTATCTGATATTTATAGCTAGACTGATCCGTTTATTATTTTCTTCTTAAATAATACTCGGGTCAGACCGAGATATTTCAGGTGCTTCTGCTTGACTTCTTATCAGGGTCCGTCACCTGACTTTTGGCTAATTACTTTAGATTAGTAGTTTTTACTTATTATACATTTGAGATGGAGACTCCTTGATGTATAATTATTCTTTTGTCTAGCACATGTATCTAAACTTTTGTGATGTAGTGGATCTTCTATGACCACTATTTTGATGTACACTTTTATGGGATATATTCATATCTGATTCCGCCTTTGTGATATGTTTATTTCTATATTTGTTTCCGAAGGCCACTTAGCCATTGTGTGGTAGCTTTGAGTTTGTATTTGATATGTCGGATTTCCTATTGAAACGAAATGTAAGTTATATCATCTGACATATCGGTACTCGCACAAAGCAATTACACAGACGGTCGCTCCTCAAAAGCCTTATTCTTCGTGCTAGTCGACGGCATTACCCAGTAGTGTCCTTGGCTAGTGTGAGTATAGAGGTGGGGCGTCACAGCTTGGTATCAGAGCCAAACTTCGGAACAATATAGAATAATCTAGCAAGGATCATTGTCCTAAGTCTTTCTTACGTGCCATAGGATTTAATTCGAGTCTTCGTACCGTTCTATCCTATTTTCTTTGGTGATGCCTTATTTTATCAATCAAGTTTGTTTGATATTCACTTTGTGAATAACCTTTTTTCTCTTCTTTCTTTCTTTCATAAAGAAGAGAAATGGTTAGACCTGGCCGTCCCAGCGCCGGTCAATCTAGTGCTACTCCTCAAGATGGAGTATTTATGTCAGCTCAACAACTTTTAGATCTTGTGAACAATGCCCAAGCTACCGGACCCGTTCCAGCACCTACTCAACCTAAATCCGGGTTTGCACGCTTGTGCAAAGATTATACCGCTTTGGGAGGAAGGCCATTCAAGGGATCCGAAAGTGTTATAGAAATCCAAGCTTGGCTTAGATCATGCGATCGCATCTTTTCCCGCATGGATCTTATTGATTCACTTCGAGTCCAAGTGGCTTCTAGTATGCTCCAAGAATGATCATTAGATTGGTATGAGCTTTTGATTTCGGAAATTATTGAAGCGGATCTTACTTGGGAGCAATTCCGGGAAAGGTCTGAATTGAAGTTTGTGCCGGAGGCTGAAAAAGTAACTTTAGCCCGACGCTTTATTGACCTTGTTCAAGGTGAATCTTCTGTGGCAGATTATGTCGCATCTTTTAAATCTCTCTCTAAATATGGGGTCGAATATATTAATACCCCATTGAAGAAAAATCAGAGATTTGTCTATGGGTTGAATAAGAACCTCAAAAAGCCTTTACTTCTAAAACTAGAAGTTTCTTTCGATCAGCTTGTAGATATCGCTCTTCGACTTGAAGAGACCGATAGAGAAAGTGATGTTGAAGTTGTGCGTGCCAAACAGAACTTCAACAATAACATGAAGAGGCCTATTAAGTTCAAAGGCCCCAATCCCAATCCTAACAAGAAAGGGAAGCAAGAAAATTTGGTAGCAAAGACTCCTACCTCTAGTCGTGGACAATGCTACAATTGTGGTTCTATGGACCACTATGCAAGCGAGTGTCCGAAACCCCTTTATTATCGCTATTGCAAAAGTTTGAGTCATCATATATCTGTGTGTCCCATACTTCAAGCAAGAAGGAGGGAAAGCTGAAGGTTGTGCAAGCCTCTACTAGCACTTCTCTAGGTCAAGGTATTTCTCACTCTATCCTTGATGACATTAATTTGTTTTGTGATTATCCTATTCGAGTTCTTTTTGATATAGGTTCATCTCATTATTTTATATCAAAAGAACTTGTTGATTCTTTTTCTTTAAATATTATGGGCTTGATGACTTCACTGAGAATTGCGAATCCAGTTGGTGGATCCGCAACACTCAGTTTGCTTTGTGAAAAATGTCGAGATTATTTTATGTAATTATTCTTTTCGAGCCGATTTGCATGTTATGCGTTACTTAGGCTTCGAAATTGATTTTTGGGAAAGGATTGGCTTGATTATTATGAAGCCCACATCCTATGTCCTGAGCGGACTATTTATCTTCGACATTATCAATCTGTTAAGCATATTTCTATTGTTTTCAAAGATTTTGATTTCCAAATTTGGTGGCAACATTTTTATTCTTTAAACCCACTTGATGAGGAAGATGTTATTTCTCTCATTCAAGTAGTTTGTAAATTTTCCGATATATTTGAGCTTGTCTTAGGATTATCACCTGAACAATCTATTGAATGGTGCTAAGGTCTTTTCAGCTCGACCTTACCATCGGTTTTCATCGGCTACGAGTTGCAGAGGGTAGCATTCCACTTACCGCATTTCGCACTCGTTATGATTCTTGTGAGTGGTTCGTTATGTCATTCGATTTGACGAACCTTCTACATTATTTCATCCATCTTATGAATCGAGTATTCTACGAATATCTCGATGAGTTTATCCTTGTATTTATTGATTATGGATGAAAACAACAATTTAAAATTTGCAAATCTTTTTTATAAGATATTTATAAGTATGATTGGATTTTGTTCTTAAAACGAGCAAAGAATATTTGTAAATTTTATAAGAGGCATGTTTATCATATAGAAGATGATTTTGTGTTATTTTTCCCATTGAGTGCTTTAAGAATTCTGGTCAATGCGCTTGATCAACGTTATTGATAGGAATCTTCTAAACGCTATGATGAGACAGTCAGACACAGTAAATTAATGTAACGACCCGGAATTTTGGACCATTCGCATCCATTATAAGTGTATAGGTAGACACTCATGCCAGAATTGAATTGCTCAAAATACCGCGTTGTTAATTTAAATTTGGCAAAACTGAACATATACAGTAAATAAATAATCACAGATCACAGACACAGAGTAATAAGTGCAGCGGAAATAAAAGAGATAGTAGTTCATGAAGCTACTATATGAATATATGAGATACATCAGAGTTTACAACAGAAGAGTAATACGATACATCAGAGTTAAACTAGATACAATGGAAGAGTAACAGATACAGATCGGAATACATCACTGGAATCATCGAATATCTGAAAGCTGGATAGATAGCTGAATCTCCAAGCGAAGCTCCAACTCCAAAGGTGAGTCTCGAAAGCTGAACCACTCAGTCTGACCCGAGCGTAAAGCAAAAACACAAGACACTCGAGTCAGGATTAACATTCTTATATTAATAAATCCAACTCAAGTGAAATAGCAATTGAAATACAAGTAACTCAAAGGATGTTTGGAATAACCATCCTTTAAGGATCCGTTAAACTATCTACTAGGTAGTAATATACGCTAAGTAGATAATGTCTATCAGTAATATAAAGATATCAAAATAGCGTTAAGTCATGGCCCATTCCACCCTTAACACATTTTTATTCCCACAAGCATATACAAGACCGTAGTTTCCCCAAAACCGGAAGTCACCAGAGGGCAATCCATATACTCAAGGTACAAATCAAATTCGTAGTGGTCGCGCATAAATGGAATACAAGTATGACAAGGCACATGAGGCTATACCCAAGGTAGTGATACTACCGTTCGCCTGATCCGGGCTGGTGAGAACGCAACGCCGCAGCGCCCGCAACACCGTGAGACAACACTCCCAAAATCAAGGGTGCACCAATCGACAACAAGTATAAGTAGTTCGAAGAAGTGTGTCCACTTGAGGTATCAATCCTCCATTGGCCCGGCACAGCTCCTGTTTTAGTCATTTCCAATTTGACACAAGTGTCAAGGCTATCCATTATCGTTCACTTTCTTCAGTCATCACGTACATCATTCCAACCACTTCATTCTGGATCATCACTCCGCGCATAGTTATTAAAGTGGTTTTCGGTTTAGATAGAGAGTATACCCATAACCGAATTCCGGTCTCTTTAATAACTTTCGTAATTATTACACCGATTGGTCGTTTATATATTTCAAAACCAAATCAATTTCAATTTCAAATAGAATTCGTAAACCAACATTTCATTTGTCTTTCAAAACCGATTTCCAAAATTTACGTTTCAACTACCAAATTCATTTCAAAATCCTATAATTCAAATTCAATTTCTACTTAAACAATCCAAATATTAACTCAAGTTCGAATATAAGTTTCATTTCGAAAACATTTAAATTAATTTAATTGACATTTAAATCAATTTAAATTCATTTATCAATTTCATTCAATATCGTTAAATTAATTTATCATTCAAAACAATTTCTATTAAACTTCCAATTCATTAAATCCATTATTTAAATTCAACTTCATTATATCAAAACTTACAAATTTAATTAAATTAAATTCATCAAACCAAATTCTTTAAATTTCAAGTCTTACATTAATTCCAATAAATCTTGTTTTATTTCTTATTAAAGAAATTCAATTTCACTTATTTACTTACTTAAATACTTTCCCAAACTTAATTAAATAAGAACTCCATTTCAATTATTACGAAGTAAAATTCACTTATTCCAAAATTCAATTTTCTTATTAAAGAATTTCAATTCAATTTAATCATTAAATAATTCAATCTTATTTAATTATTAAATAATTCAAAACTTAATTATTAAATAATTTCAATGTTTAATAATTTCAAACTTAATTATAATTTCAAACTTAATTATTAAATCATTTCAAAGTTTAATAATTTCAAACTTAATTATAATTTCAAACTTAATTATTAAATCATTTCAAATTTAATTTTACATTCAACTTAATTCAATAATTTCTCAAATTAAACACATTCTTTCATCAATTTCTTTATAAATATTTCATTTCAGATTATTAAATATTCACATTTAAATTTCATTAAAATTCAATTTCCAACTTCATTTCAAAACCATATTATTTATTCAAATAAAATCTTCGTTTTATTTTAAATCAAATTTTTGACCAATCGGGTTTTATTTAATTTCCTATCCTAGGTCAAAGTTCAATTTTGGGTATTTATCATTTCAACCCGATTCCAATTCAATTCAAGATCATAGCATAACAAAGGGAACTTGCAGTGTGATAACAGGGATGGTGTCAAAGTAAATAAACAAGCAATAACAACAATCAATATCAATCCAAAAATCAATTTAAATAATCCCGAAATAACCGTATTAATTCGCATTGTTATTTGTACGAATTAATATACTTATTTCTAGAATCTACACTATCATTTCATGTAGATTAAAGATTATTACATTACAGTTTTCACCTGTCATCTATTTACAATTTCATACATCATCAATTTAACATCATACATTCAGTGGTTCAAAGTATAATTAAACAAATCCTACGTGTCAATAAATTCAACAGTTAAAGGGGTCATATTATACAAATGTCAGTTAATCAAATTTAACACTCAATTATCCTATATCAAGTTCAATTTCATACTATTTATCATTTTAACATTAACAATTTAACGTCCAATATAAACATCAACAATCAATCAATTATCAGCCAAACTGTATTATCATCGCATAAATAATTAACAGATAATGGTGTCAGGTGTCACAGGTAAACTGATACAGGTAATAGCATATAACAGTGTAATCAACTAACAGCAGTATATTTCAATTGTCGTTTCAATTGAAATCAAATCTAATAAATAAAAGAACGTTAATCGTGAGTGAGTGCTCACCTTTCGAGGCTAGAGAGGTGAACGAGAGGCTAGAGATGAGTTACGAGTTCAAGCACAGATTCCAAAGCAAAGCTAGATCGAACGCGAATCCGACGGATAAACTGATAGATAAGAAATTGATGCAATAAATCAAAATCATCAAGATAGAACATAATCTATATATATATATATATATATATATATATTTTAAAATCGATATTAATTTTAAACACATATTCAATATATTATACCCAAAATCTTTATAAAAATATATATAAAAAAAAACTTACTTTGCTAAAATAAATATATTAGCTTAAAGCAGATCATATAAACTCATATAATATGCATATATATCACTATACATATATATATATATATTTCATGTACTTGTTATATTCTAAAAGTCAGTTTTAACATATACAAATTACATTTTAAGCAGGTACATATAACTCACATATTATATATATAACTGGCCTTTAAATCAATATGCAAATATACACGCTTACCTTATTAAAAAGAAATTATATCAACAGATCATATCTACGACTAAACTTATACAGATACATGCTGTCTACAATATGTACTTAGATATTTATATTCGACTAAACTTTATAAACTTATACTAAAACCCCAACCGTTCATGTATATATATAAAACTATTATCTCTATGTACATTTATGAAAACTGTCACAATATTCAACTTATACTCAGAAACAGTTAATATATATGAAAGCTTATAACTAGATATATATATATATGCACCTTCAGTAAACAGGTAAAACAAATAATATATACATACTAACATTTATATATATAACTTCTCTTATAAAATAATATGTATAAAACACTTATATATAGCAACTTATAGTAAAATGAATATACCCTAAACACATACATGCCGATAATATATATAATACAGTAGAACTGTATGTATAAATATAAACAAATCTTATATCACCTTATAAGCAAAGCCTACAACCCAACCCCATACGAGAATACAAATGTATTACCATTTAAATTTTTTTTATATTACAGATAAAATGTGTAACATTTATAATATAAACATAACTATATATTAACAGATTTAAAGTATAGCTATGCAATACCATAAAGATGATGCTGCAAAGGTAGAAGCTCGGCGGAGGACGGGTAGCGGAACGCGGAAAATGAAGAGGCGGTGATGGGCGAAGGCTGCATCGTGCGGAGGGGTAGGAGGGTTAAGGTTGTGAAGCCGAGGCGGAGACTCGGACGATGGTCGAGTTCTGCAGTAGGCGACGGAGACCGGATGGTCGGGAAGTACGACTGGAAGGTGTTGGGAATTGGCGCATGGTCAATGACGGCAGCTGAGTGGGAGCCGGTGCGGTGTTGGGTGAGGCCTGGGTTGGTGTTGCGGTGGCGAATCGGAGGGTGGGGCCATGTCATTACGTGAAGTAAACTAGGGTGGTGACGCGAGCGGTTTCACGCGGAGGCGGGAAAAGCAGGGGAGGTTGAGGCCTGGTGGGTTGTGAGGGTGGTTTGAGGTGGCTCTCAGCCTAGGGACGTGGCGAGAGGGTTAGGGATCGGAGGGGTGGAAGGCTGGTCGTCACGGCAGGTTGACAAGGCAGTTCGGCCATGGAGGAAGGCGAAGGAAGGTCGAGATGGTTGTACGTGCCGAGGATGGTCGGTGGACGTGGGTAGGGCGAGGAGATGGGTTCGAAGGTTTTAGGCTTGAGCTCGGTTTCGCGTCCGCGTGCATGGGATTTGCGTGCTCGGACTTGGGGAGAATATGCAAAGGCTATGGTTACAAGCTTTTACATTTTATAACTTTCAAAAATGAAGACATAAAGAAATGGTACAGGAAGAATGGGTAGGCCAAATGAGAGAGCGAGAGGAGGGGATGGCTTTAGGACTAAATGAAGCAGTTATACTTTATATATTATACATTTCTTTTTATATAAACAGGGAATAGGAAAAGTACCAATAGGAGGAAAGAAAACAAAGAGAGAGAACAAAAAGAAGGCCAACAGCAGACATGAGATTTATGAACTGTATACATAATATTAATGTTTTATCAAAAGCAACGTTAGAGCCGAGAAAATGGAAGATAACGAACGGACCCAAAATAAATAATTGAAACGTTGGAAATGGTACAACTGGCCATTGAATTCTGGAAATAATAAATGTCAGTGGTCGTTTGCTTCTTTTTTTTTGGAATTATTAATATCAAGCGACTATTTGATTTCAGCTGGTAGAAAATGAAAGGCCACGTGGAACAAATGACACAAGTATGGTACCATACGACGGACCGTTACGTAAATTTCGCCACGTAACGATTTACTGAAATATCGAAACGAATATACTACGGGAATCAGCATGACGAGACGATCAAAACGGTACATAGAAATCAGTGGTACGATCATCCGATAAAAATCGATATCGGTACCAGAATACTGCTATTTTGCAGAAAATAAGAACGACGGAGCCAAAGATGTCCGAATTTGGAAAAACGACAAACTGAAATCTTGCTCAGAAGATGGTTTAGAATTTTTCTATGTAAAAATATTTAGATTTCGAAAACATTTTATTTTCAACGCTTTTTAACTGATTAAATTGAAGTGAATTTACGCGCGAAATAAACTTTCACATTTTCGGACGAAAATTTACCAGTTGCTATGTTTAACTAGACATATTCCAAATATAAAATTTTTATTTCAAATTTTTATCGTTTAAAATTTCACAAAATTTCAACTAATTACGTTATTAAAACGGTTGAAATTTACGGGTCGTTACATTCTCCCCCACTCAAAACTTTTCGTCCCCGAAAAGGAACGAGGTAGGAGAATAGAAACAACCAGAAAGAAAACAGATTTGAAATACAAAATAACAATTAATTTAAACCATATAAATTCAAATTTAAATTAATTGATATTCAATAATTGATTTAATCCATTTGATTTTACTTAAGTGAATCAATCTCAATTATTTCTAAATTCATTTTCTTATTATCCAATTATCTTAAATTTACAATTTCTAAAACCATAAATTTGAATAGTCTTTTATTATAATCATATTTTTCATCAATTTTAAATTCTTCTTTGTTCCAAATTACTGTTAAATTTATCCTACTTAATATATCTACTCACATATATTTAATCCATATAAATTAATTTAAAACATAAAAGTTTCGATTTAAATTAATTTACATCTATTAATTTCTTTTAAATTCAAGGTGTTTTCATATGTTGATCAAATTTCACTTTATTAATTAACCCTAACAAAATTTATTTTTCAATTATCTTATTATTCTATTTACCTCTATTAACATTTTATAATTAAAATTCAAGTGTATCACACTTATTATAACCACTCAAATTTTATTTATAAATTCAATTTATCTTATATATTATCCAATTACATATTCAACTTCTGAATGATTTAGGTAAGTTGTATTAGAATGCAGTTGAACAATATACAAATAAAAATTTCCCAATTCAGTTATTCAAGTTTAAATATTTATTCCAAATTTTGGTTTTATTTATAATTAAAATCATCCTTTAACAAAATTGAAGAATTAGATTTCCGATTAACTTTAAACAATTTAGAGATATATATAATATATTTATATCCAATCAAATTAAATTTTTAAAATAAGATACCTATATATATATAAATCAAAATATACTGATGAAATTCAAATCAAAATATTTTTCAAAACAAAACCGTAGGAAAGCTACAGAATAGTATCTCCACTTCGAAACTCGAAAATGAACGTCGATGATGCGGCCGCCATCACCGAGATTATTTTCCAGCGACAAAGAGAAGAGCACTGATTTCAACATTTTAAAAGTTCTTTGAAAACGATTTCTATTCAAAAATACGTCCAATAATATATACTTTAAAATTTTAAAACCAAAATTCGAAATCACTGGAAACTAAATTCTCAAATTCTGAATTAAATTCATTTCAAATTCCAAATCAATTTATAAACTGTATTTATAAATTTATTTAGAACAATAAATGATAATCAAATATTATCATTTCAAACAAACAATTTAATTTACCTATTAAATTTCAGAAAATTTTACTTATATTTCACAATATAATCAAACAATTTATTTCATTTTCCAAATTTGAAAATAATATTGTGTCGGTTTGCTCTGTTCAAGTGTTTTGGAAATCCTATCGATAGCGTTGATCAGACGAATCGATCGAAAACCCAAATCAACATCAACAACTCAAACAACACAATATATTTACATTTTAATATTAATTTACAAATATACTTCCTCGCTCGACTATACAAGAATGAATTTCAAAGCGAGGATAGAGATTCAAATTTGATAGACTCAAATCCAAGAGAATTTTGATTCGAAAATAAGTTTGAAACAGAAGATAAGATAATTCAATTACCACAATCGGGAGATGGATGAGTTTATTTAATTCACGGGCAACCTTAACCGAGTCGTCCGTAACTTCAAGAATAAGATTGATGTAGAATTCCGAGGTAAATCGACATTCGATCTCAAGAGATAGAATTCAGGTATAGCAGAAGATAGATAACATCGTAAACCGAGGATACAGAATTCTCCGGTAAATCGATGTCTATTATAAAGGAGTTTTGCTCCTTTACGAATCATTCGAATATTGGCGAGACCGCCGATCTATTATAGATAACATTCAGAATGGAGTTATGGGGTGCTCCATGATTGAAAGAAGACGAATAGTGAAGGACACGAATGAATTCCGGAACCGAGGGGAATGTTCCAAAATTCAAAGGAAGAGATTGAAACTCGAATGAGAGTGATTCTGTAAATACATTTACCCTATATGTTGAGTTTTGCCTAGAGCTACCAAAGCTCTGATACCAACTGTAACGACCCGGAATTTTGGACCATTCGCATCCATTATAAGTGTATAGGTAGACACTCATGCCAGAATTGAATTGCTCAAAATACCGCGTTGTTAATTTAAATTTGGCAAAACTGAACATATACAGTAAATAAATAATCACAGATCACAGACACAGAGTAATAAGTGCAGCGGAAATAAAAGAGATAGTAGTTCATGAAGCTACTATATGAATATATGAGATACATCAGAGTTTACAACAGAAGAGTAATACGATACATCAGAGTTAAACTAGATACAATGGAAGAGTAACATATACAGATCGGAATACATCACTGGAATCATCGAATATCTGAAAGCTGGATAGATAGCTGAATCTCCAAGCGAAGCTCCAACTCCAAAGGTGAGTCTCGAAAGCTGAACCACTCAGTCTGACCCGAGCGTAAAGCAAAAACACAAGACACTCGAGTCAGGATTAACATTCTTATATTAATAAATCCAACTCAAGTGAAATAGCAATTGAAATACAAGTAACTCAAAGGATGTTTGGAATAACCATCCTTTAAGGATCCGTTAAACTATCTACTAGGTAGTAATATACGCTAAGTAGATAATGTCTATCAGTAATATAAAGATATCAAAATAGCGTTAAGTCATGGCCCATTCCACCCTTAACACATTTTTATTCCCACAAGCATATACAAGACCGTAGTTTCCCCAAAACCGGAAGTCACCAGAGGGCAATCCATATACTCAAGGTACAAATCAAATTCGTAGTGGTCGCGCATAAATGGAATACAAGTATGACAAGGCACATGAGGCTATACCCAAGGTAGTGATACTACCGTTCGCCTGATCCGGGCTGGTGAGAACGCAACGCCGCAGCGCCCGCAACACCGTGAGACAACACTCCCAAAATCAAGGGTGCACCAATCGACAACAAGTATAAGTAGTTCGAAGAAGTGTGTCCACTTGAGGTATCAATCCTCCATTGGCCCGGCACAGCTCCTGTTTTAGTCATTTCCAATTTGACACAAGTGTCAAGGCTATCCATTATCGTTCACTTTCTTCAGTCATCACGTACATCATTCCAACCACTTCATTCTGGATCATCACTCCGCGCATAGTTATTAAAGTGGTTTTCGGTTTAGATAGAGAGTATACCCATAACCGAATTCCGGTCTCTTTAATAACTTTCGTAATTATTACACCGATTGGTCGTTTATATATTTCAAAACCAAATCAATTTCAATTTCAAATAGAATTCGTAAACCAACATTTCATTTGTCTTTCAAAACCGATTTCCAAAATTTACGTTTCAACTACCAAATTCATTTCAAAATCCTATAATTCAAATTCAATTTCTACTTAAACAATCCAAATATTAACTCAAGTTCGAATATAAGTTTCATTTCGAAAACATTTAAATTAATTTAATTGACATTTAAATCAATTTAAATTCATTTATCAATTTCATTCAATATCGTTAAATTAATTTATCATTCAAAACAATTTCTATTAAACTTCCAATTCATTAAATCCATTATTTAAATTCAACTTCATTATATCAAAACTTACAAATTTAATTAAATTAAATTCATCAAACCAAATTCTTTAAATTTCAAGTCTTACATTAATTCCAATAAATCTCGTTTTATTTCTTATTAAAGAAATTCAATTTCACTTATTTACTTACTTAAATACTTTCCCAAACTTAATTAAATAAGAACTCCATTTCAATTATTACGAAGTAAAATTCACTTATTCCAAAATTCAATTTTCTTATTAAAGAATTTCAATTCAATTTAATCATTAAATAATTCAATCTTATTTAATTATTAAATAATTCAAAACTTAATTATTAAATAATTTCAATGTTTAATAATTTCAAACTTAATTATAATTTCAAACTTAATTATTAAATCATTTCAAAGTTTAATAATTTCAAACTTAATTATAATTTCAAACTTAATTATTAAATCATTTCAAATTTAATTTTACATTCAACTTAATTCAATAATTTCTCAAATTAAACACATTCTTTCATCAATTTCTTTATAAATATTTCATTTCAGATTATTAAATATTCACATTTAAATTTCATTAAAATTCAATTTCCAACTTCATTTCAAAACCATATTATTTATTCAAATAAAATCTTCGTTTTATTTTAAATCAAATTTTTGACCAATCGGGTTTTATTTAATTTCCTATCCTAGGTCAAAGTTCAATTTTGGGTATTTATCATTTCAACCCGATTCCAATTCAATTCAAGATCATAGCATAACAAAGGGAACTTGCAGTGTGATAACAGGGATGGTGTCAAAGTAAATAAACAAGCAATAACAACAATCAATATCAATCCAAAAATCAATTTAAATAATCCCGAAATAACCGTATTAATTCGCATTGTTATTTGTACGAATTAATATACTTATTTCTAGAATCTACACTATCATTTCATGTAGATTAAAGATTATTACATTACAGTTTTCACCTGTCATCTATTTACAATTTCATACATCATCAATTTAACATCATACATTCAGTGGTTCAAAGTATAATTAAACAAATCCTACGTGTCAATAAATTCAACAGTTAAAGGGGTCATATTATACAAATGTCAGTTAATCAAATTTAACATTCAATTATCCTATATCAAGTTCAATTTCATACTATTTATCATTTTAACATTAACAATTTAACGTCCAATATAAACATCAACAATCAATCAATTATCAGCCAAACTGTATTATCATCGCATAAATAATTAACAGATAATGGTGTCAGGTGTCACAGGTAAACTGATACAGGTAATAGCATATAACAGTGTAATCAACTAACAGCAGTATATTTCAATTGTCGTTTCAATTGAAATCAAATCTAATAAATAAAAGAACGTTAATCGTGAGTGAGTGCTCACCTTTCGAGGCTAGAGAGGTGAACGAGAGGCTAGAGATGAGTTACGAGTTCAAGCACAGATTCCAAAGCAAAGCTAGATCGAACGCGAATCCGACGGATAAACTGATAGATAAGAAATTGATGCAATAAATCAAAATCATCAAGATAGAACATAATCTATATATATATATATATATATATATTTTAAAATCGATATTAATTTTAAACACATATTCAATATATTATACCCAAAATCTTTATAAAAATATATATAAAAAAAAACTTACTTTGCTAAAATAAATATATTAGCTTAAAGCAGATCATATAAACTCATATAATATGCATATATATCACTATACATATATATATATATATTTCATGTACTTGTTATATTCTAAAAGTCAGTTTTAACATATACAAATTACATTTTAAGCAGGTACATATAACTCACATATTATATATATAACTGGCCTTTAAATCAATATGCAAATATACACGCTTACCTTATTAAAAAGAAATTATATCAACAGATCATATCTACGACTAAACTTATACAGATACATGCTGTCTACAATATGTACTTAGATATTTATATTCGACTAAACTTTATAAACTTATACTAAAACCCCAACCGTTCATGTATATATATAAAACTATTATCTCTATGTACATTTATGAAAACTGTCACAATATTCAACTTATACTCAGAAACAGTTAATATATATGAAAGCTTATAACTAGATATATATATATGCACCTTCAGTAAACAGGTAAAACAAATAATATATACATACTAACATTTATATATATAACTTCTCTTATAAAATAATATGTATAAAACACTTATATATAGCAACTTATAGTAAAATGAATATACCCTAAACACATACATGCCGATAATATATATAATACAGTAGAACTGTATGTATAAATATAAACAAATCTTATATCACCTTATAAGCAAAGCCTACAACCCAACCCCATACGAGAATACAAATGTATTACCATTTAAATTTTTTTTATATTACAGATAAAATGTGTAACATTTATAATATAAACATAACTATATATTAACAGATTTAAAGTATAGCTATGCAATACCATAAAGATGATGCTGCAAAGGTAGAAGCTCGACGGAGGACGGGTAGCGGAACGCGGAAAATGAAGAGGCGGTGATGGGCGAAGGCTGCATCGTGCGGAGGGGTAGGAGGGTTAAGGTTGTGAAGCCGAGGCGGAGACTCGGACGATGGTCGAGTTCTGCAGTAGGCGACGGAGACCGGATGGTCGGGAAGTACGACTGGAAGGTGTTGGGAATTGGCGCATGGTCAATGACGGCAGCTGAGTGGGAGCCGGTGCGGTGTTGGGTGAGGCCTGGGTTGGTGTTGCGGTGGCGAATCGGAGGGTGGGGCCATGTCATTACGTGAAGTAAACTAGGGTGGTGACGCGAGCGGTTTCACGCGGAGGCGGGAAAAGCAGGGGAGGTTGAGGCCTGGTGGGTTGTGAGGGTGGTTTGAGGTGGCTCTCAGCCTAGGGACGTGGCGAGAGGGTTAGGGATCGGAGGGGTGGAAGGCTGGTCGTCACGGCAGGTTGACAAGGCAGTTCGGCCATGGAGGAAGGCGAAGGAAGGTCGAGATGGTTGTACGTGCCGAGGATGGTCGGTGGACGTGGGTAGGGCGAGGAGATGGGTTCGAAGGTTTTAGGCTTGAGCTCGGTTTCGCGTCCGCGTGCATGGGATTTGCGTGCTCGGACTTGGGGAGAATATGCAAAGGCTATGGTTACAAGCTTTTACATTTTATAACTTTCAAAAATGAAGACATAAAGAAATGGTACAGGAAGAATGGGTAGGCCAAATGAGAGAGCGAGAGGAGGGGATGGCTTTAGGACTAAATGAAGCAGTTATACTTTATATATTATACATTTCTTTTTATATAAACAGGGAATAGGAAAAGTACCAATAGGAGGAAAGAAAACAAAGAGAGAGAACAAAAAGAAGGCCAACAGCAGACATGAGATTTATGAACTGTATACATAATATTAATGTTTTATCAAAAGCAACGTTAGAGCCGAGAAAATGGAAGATAACGAACGGACCCAAAATAAATAATTGAAACGTTGGAAATGGTACAACTGGCCATTGAATTCTGGAAATAATAAATGTCAGTGGTCGTTTGCTTCTTTTTTTTTGGAATTATTAATATCAAGCGACTATTTGATTTCAGCTGGTAGAAAATGAAAGGCCACGTGGAACAAATGACACAAGTATGGTACCATACGACGGACCGTTACGTAAATTTCGCCACGTAACGATTTACTGAAATATCGAAACGAATATACTACGGGAATCAGCATGACGAGACGATCAAAACGGTACATAGAAATCAGTGGTACGATCATCCGATAAAAATCGATATCGGTACCAGAATACTGCTATTTTGCAGAAAATAAGAACGACGGAGCCAAAGATGTCCGAATTTGGAAAAACGACAAACTGAAATCTTGCTCAGAAGATGGTTTAGAATTTTTCTATGTAAAAATATTTAGATTTCGAAAACATTTTATTTTCAACGCTTTTTAACTGATTAAATTGAAGTGAATTTACGCGCGAAATAAACTTTCACATTTTCGGACGAAAATTTACCAGTTGCTATGTTTAACTAGACATATTCCAAATATAAAATTTTTATTTCAAATTTTTATCGTTTAAAATTTCACAAAATTTCAACTAATTACGTTATTAAAACGGTTGAAATTTACGGGTCGTTACAATTGACTTGTAATAAGTAAATTTTTCTAAAAAGATGATTACATAAAGTTAATGGTAATTTTGAATGTCTTAACTTTTCGAGAAAGAGGATAAGAACTCTTTTCCGATGCTTTTATTCTTGCGATTCCCGAAGGGAACCAATACTTCAATATTTGTACCGATGCTAGTCGTATTGGTTTGGGTACCATTCTCTTGCAAAAGGGAATGTGTTGTCACATATGCTTCTTGACAATTAAAGCTTGTCGAGACTAGATATGTCATTCATGGTCTGGTGCTCACGGCTATTGTTTTCGCCCTTAGAATTTGACGACATTATCTTTTGGGAGAGAAATTTGTTCTCTACACTGATCATAAATCTTTGAAGTGTTTATTTCCTCAAAGGGAACTTAATTTGCGTCAACAACGTTGGCTCGAGTTCCTTGCATCTTATGATCTTGATATTCTTTGTACTCCGGAAAAGGGTAATCGTGTTGCCGATGCCCTTAGCCGAAAGCAACAAGCAGTTGTTCCATGATGATATCTGAATGGAGTGATCTTGAGACTTTGTCCACTTGTGAGATTTGAGATCGTGAATCCGATTCATGTTCATCTCTTGTTTTGTGTAGCCTTGAGGCTCATCCTTCTCTTTTGGACCGTACCTCTTTTGGCTAAACTCTATGTCAAATTTAAATTGCATGGAGTTCCTACTTCTATTGTTAGCGAACGTGATCCATTATTTTACTAGTGGATTTTGGTAAGGTCTTCAAAAGCTTTGGGAACAAAGCTTAATTTTAGCACCTCTTATCATCCTCAGTCCGATGGGCAAACCGAGCGTGTGAATTAGACTCTTGAAGATCTTCTTCGTGCATGTGTTATTGATTTTGATGGAAGTTGGGAAGGTCATATTTCTCTTCTTGAGTTTTCTTCCTATAATAGCTTCCAATCTAGTATTGGTATGGTACCTTTCGAGCCACTTTACGGAAGGCTATGCCGATTTCCTTCGTGTTGGCTTGAAGCCGGTGAGAAGCTGGTTTTATGTCCAGATTTTATTGGTATTCATTTGTGTTTCACCTATGAGGGGTGTTGTGCGTTTCAGTCGATCAGGAAAGTTAGCACCTCGATATATTGGTCCATTTCCCATCACCGAACATATTGGTTCCATGGCTTATCACTTTTTATTACCGGCTCAATTTTCTGCTATTCATGACGTTTTCCACGTCTTTCAACTACGGAAATACCTTAGGGGTTCCGATTCTATTCTTGAGCCCGATGTAATTGGAGAAATTGAAGTTTCACCAAATTTGACTTATGAGCAACATTCTATTCGTACCATTGCTTCGGAGGTTAAACGCCTTCGAAATAAAGATGTTTTTTTTTGTGAAAGTTCAATGGTCCTCAAATCCTAAGGATTGCTCTTGGGAATCTTGAGAATTCATCGAGCATACACATCTGGACTTACTCTTTCGTGCTCTTTATGGTAAACTTATTTCAAATTTTCTTTTGTGTTGATATGCTTTTATGGTTGTTACTCTTTATTTTCCTCTTAATTATTGCGAGGACGCAATTTCTTTAAGGAGGGGAGTCTGTAACAACCCGCATATTTTACGATTATATATTTAAATGTTTATTTAAATATAGCATCGTTAGTCGGATTAAAGTCCGAAAAGCTAATTTTTGCAAACAGTCGAATTGGGACTCGAGACCACTTCCATTGAGTCCAAAATGGCATTTACAACTTTTTTGAGTATAAACATCGATATGTTTGGAGTTGAGTAGAATTTGCTATTTTTCTACTTGGGCTTTGGGTTTGGGTTTTAGCCCACTAACCCATCTTAATACCCTAACTCAGCACCTCTTCTTCATTTCATTCTCATTTTCCTAATACATTCAAGCTTAAGTAAAAATGGGGAGAGGAATGGGAAATTAGAAATTCCAAGCCCTAGTTTCCTTTGCAAATTCAAGTTCTAACTCCAAAATCAAAGAGAAGCTTAGGTAAGCATCCTCTTCATCTTCTCCATCTCAATCTCTCTCCAATTTCAGAAATTTCCTATGACCTAACTTTGGATATATTCGTTGTAATCTTAGATTGGAGCTTCTAGAGTTGAAGTTGAAGTGTGGTTGATCTTTCTTTTGATTTCAAAGCTTCTCATTTGTTGTTTTGGGTTGAAAAGGTGAGTTTTTTAACTGACATCTACGTCTATAGCTATCATTGTTGTTAGGTATGAATTCCTAACATTTGTGCATATTCATTTGCTTTTGATTTGAATTGGGTTTGTGAATTTTCCAAATTTTGGTATTTTGATCCAATTTTATGAAAATCCTACTATGGATGTTTGGACATTGATATTTGGGGTGTATCGAAGAGCCTTTAAGGTTGGGTTGTCGCTTAGCGTAAATCCTTAGTCATTGTTGCTCGTCCGATCGCTCCCGATTCGTTTTGGCCACTTTGGCCTAGGAAAATTGTTGCCCAGCCCAGGCATCCAGACGTCTGAAATATAGGTTCAGACGTCTGGTTTTGCAATCTGGAGAAAAAAAAAGAAACGGCAGAAAAATTAAAATGGCAGTAACTAATTTCAGACGTCTGAATTAAAGTTTCAGACGTCTAAAAGGGGGTCAGACATATGATTTGAGATTTCAGACGTCTGGTTGGTTTTCTGGAATATTTCCAAAGACCAAATCCAAACGTCTGGATTAACCCCTCAGATGTTTGGAAATGCACAATTTTGCCTATTTGCCTATTTCTTGATTGAATTTCCATTGTTTATCGATTTTAGTTGCTCCGATTAGTTGTTATCACTTTTATCGACCTTGATGACTTCTTTTTCGCGATTTTTGGGAATATCCATTTTGATGGATTTGGTATCGATTTCTTTGGATTTGATTCACGTCTTTGTATGTGAATTTTTGCTGATTGATTGTTTCTACAATCATTTCTGTGATTTGTCACTTTAAAATACAAAGGTTTCTATACTAGTAGTAAATACACAAACTCTTTCACAACCACGATTTCAACACTACTTTTAAATACAAAGCTCGTTTATAAAATCGTTTTCCAATCTATTAGTATATACAAACCTTTACCTCATTCATACGAGAAATCTAATTAAACGGCTTAGTAAAACAAGTGGTATGAAACGCTTGCGTTTACTTCGTCGGTTAATTCTTGGACTTGTCCGATTGAACTCTTGTGAAAATTTTCGAGTGGAGATCTACAATTGGTTCGTAAATATTTAAGGTAAGCCAGTGGTTATGGGACATGAAGCTAAACTCATCTATTTACTAGCTTAGTGTAATTGACACTTCTTATTGATCAATGATGATCATTTTATGGTTTAGACTAGCGATGTGCGATGTCTCTTTGTCCGCGTGGGGGACTATACCCCGTACTGTTGAGCTTCGGCTCATTTGGAGGAGCTTCGGCTCATTTGGAGGAGTTTCGAATCATAGTCCGCAATGGGGGACTATACCCTGTTTGGAGGAGTTTCGACTCATAGTCCGCAATGGGGGACTATACCCTGTTTGGAGGAGCTTCGGCTCATTTGGAGGAGTCTCGACTCATAGTCCGCAATGGGGGACTATACCCTGTTTGGAGGAGCTTCGGCTCATTTGGAGGAGTTTCGACTCATAGTCCGCAATGGGGGACTATACCCTGTTTGGAGGAGTTCCGGCTTATTTTATGGAATAGCGTTCCATTTGTGTTTCTGGATTTCTAGTTGATGATTTCTAGAATTTGTGTTTCACCAATTTTCGTGGATTGGCATTGTTATGTTTGGTCAATATTTGTGTTTTGGTGAATAATTTAAAGAATGTGATTCTTTTTGGTGTTTTGAGATTCTTGAGATATTGTATGATTTTTATGTTGATTTGATGTATACTTGTCGCAGTATGGCATCATTGTTATCATACGTTTTAGTTATATCTCTTATCCTATCTCATTTTATCTGATATTTATAGCTAGACTGATCCGTTTATTATTTTCTTCTTAAATAATACTCGAGTCAGACCGAGATATTTCAGGTGCTTCTGCTTGACTTCTTATCAGGGTCCGTCACCTGACTTTTGGCTAACTACTTTAGATTAGTAGTTTTTACTTATTATACATTTGAGATGGAGACTCCTTGATGTATAATTATTCTTTTGTCTAGCACATGTATCTATTCTTTTGTGATGTAGTGGATCTTTTATGACCAATATTTTGATGTACACTTTTATGGGAGATATTCATATCTGATTCCGCCTTTGTGATATGAATGTCTATGTCTGATTTGTGTTATGTTTATTTCTATATTTGTTTCCGAAGGCCACTTAGCCACTGTGTGGTAGCTTTGAGTTTGTATTTGATATGTCGGATTTCCTCTTGAAACGAAATGTAAGTTATATCATCTGACATATCGGTACTCGCACAAAGCAATTACACAAATGGTCGCTCCTCAACAGCCTTATTCTTTGTGCTAGTCGACGGCATTACC
Source organism: Allium fistulosum (assembly GCA_030737815.1). Lineage (NCBI taxonomy): Eukaryota > Viridiplantae > Streptophyta > Magnoliopsida > Asparagales > Amaryllidaceae > Allium > Allium fistulosum. The sequence goes on from CM060906.1 coordinate 49,339,565, forward strand.
CAGTAGTGTCCTTGGTTGGTGTGAGTATAGAGGTGGTTCGTCACATTAAATGTCCCAAATGTGCAACAAAATTGTCTTGAATCAACAAATACAAAGAAGATAACAGGATCGATAGTTAATAATTCAACTATCAAAAATAACACAATGATCGTATATGAAAATTAAATCTCGTACACTTACCACAACTCGATGATCCCGAACTAACACTAAACCGGGGAAAACAATGAAGCCAGACAAGTAAGAGCAGTGTTGCTTTCTACCTTGTCACCACAACATTCTTGACTTTATGAATTGCAAGAGTTCCTTCAACGTTTAGTGTTAAGTGTAAAACTGAATATTTCCTACAAACAAATCAAACTTTTAAAACATTTGACTCACACTTGTACTTGATTGTCACATCATAAATATTTATAAATTACTTTAAAAACTCTCTTTAAAATATTCATTTAAAGAGCTAATTGTATTTCTAAGTTTATTAAAAAGAACGGGTCGAAAAACAAAGGTCATTTACACCATTGTTTATTATAAACTCAAAACAATTTACACTTAGCATTATTTTTAAAATTCCTTGTTAAAAAATTTCTCATTTATAAAATAGCTTATCATTTTCTTTAAAACAAAACTCCTCCAAAGATTTAAGAATATCAACATTTATTAAGTCAACTAACAAGTTTTCTTAATAACTTTACGAAATCATTTATTATAACAAAAGTGTTATAATCCTTGAATTCTTTTCTCAATTCCTAGAAAACATTTATTACAGCAACGATATTGTAATCCATGCTTTCTTTTCACTTTTCAATAAACTAAAAAATACTTGAAATATAATTCAAATCATTCATTTCAAATATTACTTTGGAAATATCAAGTCTAAAATATATAAAAATCCGAAAACCATTTCGTTTCGTTATTTAGAATAAAACTTCTTCTTCAATAATTTAAGATTAAAGAAGAAAAATCAAGTTCAAAACCCTATTAATTATCTCGGAAGATAATAAAGCAAATTTATAATCTTTTTATCAATATAATACAATATTAATTATCCAAAAAGACAATTAATCGAATTTATTACTCCTTTTATGAATTTTAACAACACTTATTCTTTATTTCAAAACTCCTAAAAATACTTGAAAATATAGTTTAAACAACTTTCAAAGTGCAAAAACGAGACAAAACATTTATTTTGTAAGAATACAAGCAGAAGCTTAACATACACAAAGGTTTAAGGAGATGATATTTCATAAGTAACTATATAGCGATAATCGTTATAACGACACTTACTCAAACCAAATAATACATCATAAATATTTTAACCAAACATCAATATAAGCAACATAAGAATATAAGTAAATCAATATTGGCGAGAAACCCCTTAGGGTCTCTCAAAACTGGATATTAATACCTACACGGTATTCATGTGCCGAGCATCTGAATGTCGAAAAGACGAACTGTTGGGGGAAAAGAAAAGATAAAACTAATCTCACATCATGATGAGTAATATATAATATCCAAGTGAACTATATAAACGAAGACCTTAATATAAACACTAAAATCAGAGTAAACTAACCTATCATTAGCCTGGACAGTTGTAACGTCATGTCCTCACAAATTCTGATAAATACAAAATAAAAAATACCATGGAAAATAAAATACATGAATAGGTTTTGGAGGCATCCTACTCGTTTCCTGAAGCTCCAAAGCTTCCACCACTAAATCTGGAAAAATACTCGGATCTAACCCAAGCATTATAAGAAAATGATACTTAGATCAGTGTGGTAAACCAACATGACAAACTCGAATCGTATGGATATTTGATGTTATAAAACCTTTCAAAAATGAAGGTATCTCGTAAGAGCACACCGCATATACACATGGATGAGTTTTTATCTTATGATAACCAAACCATTTTATTAAAAAATACAGAGATATTATAATAATGTCTAGGGTTTAAAATAAATATTTAATATAGCTGGAATGGTTACATTAATTACATTCAACAATATATAGGACACAACTAAGTCTGTAAGGCACGTTTTGGAGAATGGATTCCATCATTGACAAGGCTACTAGGGTATCGCTTGTCACAGTACATCTCTGGATAAAATGTACCGAGAGCCACACGTGGACCCCCTACATGGAAAGATCGGCCTATCCCTTCTTGGATAGTACTAAATATGTAATCACCCTGGTTGTCCTTAACAAACCGTTTTCGAGCCCACAACATACATAATCCATAAATATCGATCTTGATACAAGTGATGACCATATCCTAATGGTAGCGAACCACATAGCCTTGCGACATATCCCATGTTTTAGCCATTACCAGGTGTATGGCTTGAGGCTACGTTTTACCTTTTTAGCAAATCCTACTTAGAATGCTAACACTGCCCTCCAGGCAATAAGGCAATGCCATCATTCATACATACAAGTTGTTTAGGATATGATCAAACCGAAGACACTACTTCTACTATATCATTTTTTGAATCACCCTCGGGATTAGTAGCAAGTACCCCTTGCACTTCAAAGAACTTCATCTTCGATTTCCATCATCTTCAAGATGTTCCCAATTAAAACGCTTATGCCTATTCGAAATGGTTTTCAGATAACTCATGCTTATCTGATCCCAATCTCTATGAACCAATAATCGATAGTTTCAAAATAGGCCAAGATTTGATAGTCGGTTATTTAACTATCAAATAAGCAAACAATTCAATCAGAGATTTAATTTCATATGGAAACCCAAGCATGATTAAGGACATAAGCAACCACTAAGCCTCTTTAATTAATCATTTTCATTAACTAAAAATCACTTTGTAAATACTTGTATTAAAGTACCTTTACAAAAGATATACATATGTATACTACTCGTTCACCATTCATTTACACTCTCCCAATGCTTGGAAAAATTATTCATATACTTATCTCATTGATATAAGTATATTCGCAAAACACTACACTTTCAATATTTAGAAAATATAACCATATACTTATCTCAAGGGTACAACTATATTCACAAAACATTTATGAAAGATTTCATTTCCAAAAACATACTTAGTTGGGTTAAAACAAATGTCAATTAAAAACATTAATAATAAAAATTGCAAAACACTTTTGGTGTAAGTAAATGGATCATACAGAAATTTGACCAAATACATTTACTTTTCGATTTCAAACTTGTATTATCCCTTGATTAACAATGTAGTCGGAAAAGTTAGCATACTATCCTTGTCCCGACGTACATTCTTAAACTCTCATAGATAGAGACGAGTTTCCTTACCTTGCAATATTGTGTTAAGTATGAATAGAATACTTACCATACCACCAAAAATTATAATGATCATTTATAGAAATCAAATTTCCTGTTTTTATCACGTTACCGATATTTCAACTTACTCTATCCCTCGCCCAGAAACGAAGTCAAGTAAGTCAGGGCACTGATTGCTCCTAGCCTTGCCTTAGTTAAAACACTATGATTCTAGATCTCATAGATAGAGGATCAATCTACTCATCGGCTTTTAGTGCCAAGTATAGGACTACTTAATTTCCGTAAGTAAACGAATTTGTATACGAAAATAATACTCATATACTTAACATCAATCTTCGATTTCAACTTAAACTATCCTTTTGTTAATAATGAAACCGTTCAAGTTAGGGTATTATTACCTCTCAAACCATGACTTGATAACATTCTTATCTTTCAGGATAGGTAGAAGTTTTCCTACCTTGAAGTTTAATGTCAAGTATAAGATTTCAAAGGTTTTGTATACTATTTAAAATAAACAGTGTTATAAACCGAACTCCTTTTCCATTTTCCAAAACCTTATTTAAATCTCAAACCTCCATTTTACATACTTTCCAAAAGACTTTAAAACAAAATTTAAACTTCCATCCAAATAATAACTTAAAAGCCATCACCTTTGAAAGAGAACTCAACTTTGAAAAGTAAATAGATTCCCTTTAAATAATTCACTTGTTTAAATATCCCAAATTAAATCTTTTAAATCTCAAATCCTTTTTAAACGCTTTACTAAATACATTTTTAAATACTTAAAATATAGTTCAAAACTCTTATACAAACCCTCCCTTGAAGATCATCATTCAAAACCAAACTTGATTTAAAAGATAAGGTTTTTCCTTATATAAAATTTAAATCTATTACTTAAATAACTCAAATAAATTCTTTAAAATATATTTAAAACTTCAAACTCCTTTTTAAATACTTATACAACTTTTGTAAAATACATTTGAAAATAATTTACAAAATATCTAAAGTAGAAAAACTTTTATATTTTACCAAAATCATAGATTTTCAAAGTGCATCCATAGTCACTATCGGTATACGGACGGTATTTTTTAAACCTTGTTTTTAAAATCAAATAGTTTTAAACTCCATTTCTTTCTATATTTTAAACTACTATAAGTATAAAAAATGATTTGCTTCAAAATATCCATAAGTTATAACTTTTCAAATAATTGAAAGAGGCTTAGCGATTACTCTAGCACATATCAAGTGCAAATTAAATGTTCATAAAAAAGAAGTCATAGCAAAGTTTACAAGCGATATGGTCGTGCTACCAACCTTCCAGCATACAAGCATTTCACATACACATATGTAATGAAATTAAAAATAAATGGGGCGAGGAATCCTTTTGGATCATCTACAAATTTTCTATTTTTCGAAGTGTTTTCATCGCAACCTATTCGCTCCGAAATACACTTTGACTTCCATTCACTTTTGCTAGTCCCTTAAGTGTTATATTTGAGGCCATACACAAAAGTGTGTAATAAAGTCCCCTGCAAATTAAAGTGTCATATGCCTCTGCTTCCAAGCAGGAATAAATTTCTAAACACAACACAAGCAAATCATGTACATATATACACAATAATTATTTTTACAACATACAATTTATTTTATGGTGAGTAACTCACTTTTAAATAAGTCTAAACCCAATCTAAAGTTATTAACTTCCTTCATCGACCTAGCAACCACCCTCACTCCCTCCTTCCTTGTATTGCTTGCACTTATCCCCTCCTCTTCTTCCCATTTGCTCATGCCCATGGCCCCCTCCTCATCAATTGATGACGGCTATGGGCCATTTTGGGAAATGTTCTCCACTTCTTCATGTTTTAATAGCTAGAAGGTGTTTCCATATTGTTTTAAGAACTATATTTGATCATGGAGATGATTGAAGAAGTTTTGATATGTTTTGACCTATGAAACTTAAGTGAAAAAGAAAATGGCAGAAGTGAAGGAAAAAAAGTGTAACAGCAAAATGAAAGCAAGCACCCACTTTTATAAACTTTACAAAAATGTAGTGAATTACCCTTAACCCCTTTACCAAATGACACAACTAATCTTCCTCACCCTTCCATGACAAGATTCCTCCATGTGTCAACACATGTGCCAAAGTACATGCCATAATGCTTAAAGTACAAGTCATCAAATCTCCATCCATTTGTGTAATGCTTAGTACTTTATTGCTTAAAATAATGAAGAAAGGTCCTTTATTACTCTTTAATTACTTTATAGAATGTGATTTAAGTTAACCCTTAATTAATAAAAACTATTTTCTTATTTTTATATGTGTGAGCACATATGTACACTAGTGTGTACAAAAAGTTTCGACAACCTTTGTACGACGAAAAGTCGAAAAATGATTTTGGTCATATTTTCAATTTTTCTCCGAACTATTTATTTTTATAAACAAATTCCAATAATAAGTTCACCATCATTATTTATTACTTAAAAAAGGGTTATTTGGTTATTAAAATGCATTAATGGAACATTCAAAATTAGTTAAATATTCACAAATTAAAGCGGTAAAATTTCGAGTCGTTACGAACTATATTTTGAGCTAAGAATTTTAGTTGGTGCAAAGTCAATAATTATCAATGTAGTGATAATTTACTTAAGTACTTAATTCAACGTTTAGGCAAGAACATAAGTTTTATGTTTATTTATGAAATTTAAAACATTGTAATTTTGTTACTTAAATATGTCAGTTTTTACATATAAGAGAGAATCAAGTGATATTATGGGATAATACATGTAACTATTAGTATTTGTTAAACATGTTAGGGAAATTTTATTCCATGTAAAGATGATATATTTTTAATGCTTTCTTTAGTTATTGCTATTTTGACTTTTCTCCATACGTTTGAAATAACCTTAAACCCTTAGTTATTGCATATAATAATATTTTAATTCTTGATTTATACAAAATTATGTGTGTCAAATCTTTTTAAAAGAGTTACCATGCGATATGAGCTTATTAATATTGATAGCAATTGTACTATTTTGATATAATAGTTAATATGTAAAATAATAATAATTAATATGTAATATTTTGACTGGTAAACCCATTTTAGTAATAAAAGTTCATTATCATCATAACTGACCATTTGTCACAGCCATCACACATGATCCAGCTTTCACATCTACTATTGGTACCGCATTTTATTTAAATTTCGTTGTATATTAATTATTTGATGACAACGTGAAACTCATCCTATTGTCGTTTGCATATGGAATCAACACTCTTTCTTAATAATTTTTGTATACAAGTGTCTGACAACTTAGAAACTTGGACTTTATGTGTGTATATGTTTGAGAAAGCAAGCTATAAGCGTTTGGAAATTTAAGACCCTTACCTTTCAAATGAATGAGTATTATGTTATAGTTATTTATTTATTTATTTTTATTGTTAAAGAGACTCCATACTTGAATAAAAATGGGTATCGAGCAGAAGTCATTGAATTTTAGGACTGCATTTGTCTGAAGATGGCCGAATTGGATATAATTTTTTTTTTCTTGGTGGGGATTGGCCGAATTTTTTGATCATGTCTTGTCCAATTGTGAAATCCTTTTATCAATCATTATTTTTTTCAACCACTTTATTCCTGGTCTCATTTATGTGTAATTCTAATTGGGTATGTAGTTTACTGGGCTTGACAACAACATATGCGATAACTAAATATGTAAAACAATGATGTTAAACTACAAAATGACATAAGTGATGTATGGCATTTGAACTACATCCAGTGCATTTCTGAAAAGGTAAGAGCGTAATTTGTCCTAATATCTACGTTACTTCTATCATGTAGTACTTTTTTTGTGTCAGAAACCTTTTTTCTTTAGTGATTTTCAAAAGCTAAATAAGCTATCTATTATTAGGAAAGAAAATTCTTAAAAAACAATCCACTGTACCTTTTTGAACTTTGGAATAAAACTAGAACTGCTCTCGAAGCAGATCTGTAAAGATGGTGCCATCTCCATCATCGTCACTTTCCAACCATCTCTGCTGGTTCGCATCGCCAGCTCCACTGTTGCCTCTCATAGGCATGATCCGGCTATACCTATCACCAGCGTCAGCCTTAAGTATTTTCAAAAATTAAGCCTTTTCCTTTGATTCTTAAAAATTATTTGAAGATCTGGTACCATCAGTCTTGCTGCCTATAGACGTTGTCGCTCTCTTTGCTAACACCAAATCACTCTTCAACCCTTTGGCTGCCATGCCATCACCGCCGTTCATGACTTTAATCTGAAAAGTGAATTAAGGTTCCAGTAGCTCTTTCTTTACATAATAGATTGTGAACTTTGATCTGAAATTTTACACATATATAAGCCTAACATCTGTTTGTAATATTATTATTTTCATTTCTTTCAACTATATTTCTAACATCTGTTCGAAACTTTCAGAGCTTTCCTGTCGGGCAAATAAAATCATAGAGATTGCGTCTAGCTAAATTAGCTTAAACTCTTATTGAGAATGGTAGTTGTACAACGTTGAATGAGGAGTGGCTGAAGTGGCCAAGACTCATCAAGAGCTGAATGTTAGTGGTAGACGGTCCGAAACTGCCCTCATCGTTCCCCGTACTTCAACCCCCGTCCGAACTCATCCAATCCTTTCGACGAAAATGTGTGATTGGAAATAAGGAAAACAAAGGATAAAACAATGACCAAGACATTCTCTCGTACGCCGGGTGAAAGGGCTGCAGTCAAATTCAGTGAACTTGGACAGCCTATCGGTCCAAATTCGAAGCATTTGTCTTCTTATCTTTGGACTTTAGCAAGGAAGATGATTCTTGTGAACGTAAGTCCTCGGAAGAAAGTCGAAGATAAGCCGAAGGATGATTTATGGACATGTATTCAGGTGTGATAAGTTATTCACACGAACCGTGTTATTGTAATTTTGGACCATACTTTTGTGCATTATTTCAAATATTGATCATATTACTTAGATTTATGCCATGCCGCTGTCATACATACTCATTTGAATGCTTTTATTTGCAAAAATTAATGTACAGAAGAATAGAATAAACAATTGCATTTGCAATTATGTGAAAACTAGGCTATGAATGTGATAACCGCATCATAATAGGTTTGAATTTTGACTAAATCAAAATCCAAGTCCAATAAGATATGGATCGTTGATGTTGGCAACCTGAAATAAACATAAGTATCTCAAAAAGCTATCCACATAAACTCATAGTGGAATAGAAAAATATAATATGATATATATATAGACTAAGGCTACTGCCTTAGAATCAATATTATTCTTTGAATATCTAGTTGTCTTGTCTATACCGAGCATTAATGAAAAGACTTCCCAATCTACTGTTTCATTCTTGCATCAATAGCATGTCCCTTTAAATTTATCATGTGAATTGCAAGGACGAGGGTGCCAGAACAACGTTTTGATGATTGAAAAATTACGTACTTTATCCATAACACTAGTATATGCCAATAGATTTCTATTTAAGCGTTATGTCTATTATTCACAGCTTATCCATTTAATTTCATATGCACGTATGATATATCCAACCTTCTCTAAGGTATAACTATATATACATACACATATAACGTTATACTATCCAGAGAAAACCTCGCCGCTTAATACTTCTTGAATATGGAGGAAGTAGACCCAACGGCTAATTAATACCTCAATCCCGTAGCAAGCCCCTCGTAACGTAATCACTAGTCAATCGGCCCGTAGGTATGAAGGCCGATGACCCCAGATATGGCTTTATAATTTAATTAGCCGTATTAATAACATAACTCAAAGACTTATCTAAGGGTTAACTAGCAACCTACGATAGAGCAACAGCAAACTAAACTTTGTGGTCTTTGTGTATTCCATACAGATTCTACACTAGTAGGAAGCAAATCCATCAATGCATAATCCAAGTCTTTGCTAAAGACTACTCAGGACCGTTGTTGTAACACCTTGCAAAATTTATGTTAATAATATAATAATTAATTCGCTTCAAAAATGGAATTTGAGCAAACGATGGAATTTGATCGTGAAACTTACACCATCGCGTTCATGGCGATTTTTTAAGCAACTTTCATATTTGGAGTTTCACGATCGAAGTTCAATTGAAGAAGTTATGGATGTTTAAGAAACCAAAAAGAAAATAATTAAATAACAGAATTGGTAATAAATATATAATTAAATCGCGACCCCACTAGTCAACCCCTGCCCTATGAGCGGTCCAGGCGACCCTCGCTCATAGGGGAGCGGTCGACCGATCGAGACATTTTGGCAGCGATTTGAACCTCGGCCAAATGCCCAGATTTAATAATTATAATTTAACGGATACCATTGATTCGGGAGCCTATAAATATAGTCCCAACCCCTTCCTTCTCTTCTCATATTTTCTGATCTAGGGCAGCAAAGCTCTGCCATTTCCTCTTCTCCACTATTTCTCATGACTTTAAAATAGTTTATATTTATACAAATCGGAGAAGAGCATAAAATGAATAAAAGAAGAGAAGGAGTGGATAAGCGTTATGCAAATAAAAGGGTAGATTCAATATTATAAATCTATATGTGTTTATACTTTATACATATTTCTTAGAATTAGAAAGGAAATGGAGTTGATTCAAAGAATCAAATTTAGATCTGGAAATTCAGAAAGCTTTCAGAGGTGAGTGAGAAATTACGTAATTTACTTATAAGACTGGAATTTATTTCCTTGGAATTTTATTTGATGTTTATGCCTAAATAAAGGTCTAAAGAGTTGTAGGCTTGGATTAAGCATATAAAACACCGTTTACATATTCAATAAGTGAATAAGAATATTGCTTACATCCAAATCTGGAAAATCCGTCCCCAAGTAATTAAAGGTTGAATATGGATGAAGATGTAGAATTTGTTTCAGATCTACAATTGGGTTGTAAAAATATTAGTGTAATTTTGCTCTGATTCTATGTAGAATGTGAGTTTTGTATTTTGATTTGTTGGAAGTACTATCCGTTTAACCTTCATGGATTTGTCTAATATTTTAATTTCATAGAGAAAGTGCAACGTTTGATTTGATAAGGAATACACATTAAAAAAAGATGTGTATAGTATGGATTTCCATTTCAAAGTTTACACTGTTTCTTTCAATAAAGAGGAAATAAAAAATTCCTTGTAATTTCAGTCTAAGAAAATCTCTTAATTTAGGTTAATTCATGAAATGTTATAATGGGAACCTTTTTGGAACGATAATTCTAAAAGATTAAAATATAGAATGAAATATCCTAGTTAAAGGATTAATAACAGGAAACGTAATAATAATTTTATGATATATACAACCAAGCTAAACATTCAAAACAAAAATATAATAAACACAGTGTATTATACGTTTGACGTCCCACCTTTCTAACCCTTGAGAACAACACTTAAAACATCCACGGTATTCGTGTGTCGTTACCCAAGCATTCGAAAGATGAGTTGTCATGGAGTAAAATAGAAGAACAAAATAGAAATCTCACAACGGAATGGTTAAATATAATATAATAATAAGATAGTACATAAGGTTACTCCTTAACATTGAGTTATCAGAGTTACAACAAAAGTACCACTATCAGTCTAGGCAGTTATAATAACCAGCCTTTAAACTTGCTTATACAAAATACACAATTAAACAAACATCTCATAACAGCGGAAATAGATAGCTAGATAGATAAGGAGCCTCCTACTTGTCCACCATCTTCAAAAGAGTCCAAAGAAACATGTCGCTCTCGGACTACTCAAATATAAATGAGTCCCCAAGAGTTTAGGAAAAACAAACAACTCGAGTCAGGTAATAAGTTTGGTATAATTAAACTTCAAATAAAAGTGGAACACACAAAATAACATATGAGACCACACCGCGAAACACAAAACGGGTTTTTCTTCATAAGAACAACATCCAAACATAAAAGGATGGACATAAATAATTAAACATCCCGAAGTGCACAAGACGCTTCCCGATGCAATTAAGAAATAATCAATTCAATGATTTGAATCAAAAACAAGAAGAAAATTTCCAACAATTACTAGAAGGGTGCACCCCCTTACCAAAAGTATACCTCTTGAAAATATACTTGAGAACTACGATTGCTCTCGGAAACCTCCAAGCCTTACCACACCAATCTTACCAAGTATCCGAGTATTTCACATCTCTATGCGCACACAACCAAAACAAATCTAGAGTAAATGTGAAAATAACCTAACAGAAGTAACCCCACATAGCTTGGCCTCAATCGCTCTTTATTTAGTCATTTTCGATAAAGGATATCAATGTTGTAAACAAGCAACAACTCATCTTAGATTGATGAAACACAAAGAAGGGTACTGAAATCGACAGTCAAGAAATTAACTATCAGGGATACAAAAATGATCGTATATGAAAATTAAATCTCATACTCTTACCATCACTCGTCAATTTCAAACTTGTACTATCCCTCGGTTAACAATGAAGCCGAACATGTTAAGGTAGTGTGACCTCTAAGCCTTGCCTCGATGTACATTCCTAACATTCAAGATAGAGACAAGTTTCCATACCTCGATGCTTAGTGCTAAGTATATGCCTAAATCCTTTCCATGTAAGTGATATCGCTTTTGGAAACTAAATTGCTTACCTTATTATCAAACTTTGATTTCTGATTCATACTATCCCTCGCTTAAAATTAGAGCTAGGTAAGTTAGGGCACTAGTTTCTCCTAGCCTTGCCTAGACACTCCCGTTTTTAAATCTCATAGATAGTAATGAATCTATCTTCTCGATGTTTGGTACTAAGGTTAGGACGAAATTCTTTCCATAATCGAATCATACTTTTGAACTTTTAAAACCGAATTTGTGCTTGGTTTTCACATCACAAACATTTGTAAAATACATTTAAATTCCTTGGAAATAACTTTAAAATATTCGTATTTAATATCATGAAGAGAAAAATAAGTTAGAACCATTTTTATAAAAGTTAGAAATACGCTATAAAAAGTGTTGCTAAATAGTATTGAAAATTTCTTTAAATCAATCCCTTTTATATGTGAATTTATTCGAAATTTTACAAAGTATGGATACTCTATTTTATTTTTAAAACAACATTCTATGAATCTAGTATGCATTCACAAAAACTTAGAGAGTTTGAAATCAAATAAAAAAATTACAAAATTCTATAAAAACTTGACTTTTTACGAAATCGATAAAGAAAATCCACTTCTAACTTTTGAAGACTTTAGTTTTAGGGGTTTTAACTTTTTCCAAGCCATCACACTTTTGCACTAAAAGTGCAAAAATGTGACCAAAGCACGAGATCAATACAAAGAATTTCAAGAAAGATTATATTCCCAAAGTGTCAGTATAGCGATAACCGCTATAACGATACATCCATAAAACATGATATATGTCATATATATATATATATATATATTCATTCATTTCACAAACAAACAAAAATATGAAAGTGAATCAACATTGGCAAAAAACCCCTCAGGAACTCTCTAGAAAATCCTCTGTAAATCTCATATATGTATATGCATTTCAAAGTGTTCCATAGCGACCTATTCGCTACGAAGGCACTTTGACTTCCTCTTTCCATCCCCTGCAAAACAATGGTTGCTTATGTTATCCGCTCCCAAGCGGAAATCAAATCCAAACAAGCAAATATACACAAGTATAAACAATATAAACAATAATTTATATTTTACAACAATTTGTCAACTTTCCAAACATTTTAAAGCGAGTTTAAACCCTTTTCAAGCAAGCTAAGACCAAACCAAAGCAACACAAGCCTTCATTGACCTAACCAGTACTACAAGACATGACCTTTCTTGCTCGACTTCAACTCAAAGTCCCGGGAATCTCCCCCTTTGCTCATGCAAATGACAAATATGAGGAGTTTGGGCTTTAAAATTTGCAACTTTGGAATGGTAATGATGAAGACTATATTATCTCAAGTTTATTTAGAATTTGGAAGGAGAAAGAGTTTGTTTTTCTATAGCTTTTGCTTAAGAAAATATATGTGGATAAGAATGAAGAAGATGGAGAAAAGGGAACAAAAAAGAGAAATGGAAATGTAAAGATGGGAATGAAGTAAGGAGGTCCTTATATAGACTTTGGCAAAAGTGGCTAATTACCTTCATCTTCCTTTGCCAAATTACCATTTAACCCTTGTCATTTCAACCACCTCATTATACACCCATGTGTCATCCATGTGGCCTTAAGTACTTGCGATCAAATCACATAAAAAGGTGAAAAATATTACCAAAAGTCTTTCCTCTTTAATTACCTTCTAGAAAATGGTTTTAAATTAACATTTTAAATTAGTTAATTAATCTTTTCAATATGTTATGTGTAGATTATTTGTGTGCTAGTGTGTGTGCAACAAGTTACAACAACTTTTGTTCGATAAAAAGTCGAAAATCCGAAAAACGATTTTCGCTCACATTTTTATTTTTCTTTGAACTATTTGTTTTTGTAAACAAATTTAAAAAACAAGTTTTTAACTAATATTTATTACACAAAACATGTTTATTTGTTTTATAAAATACATTATTTAAATATTTAAAAACATAATAAATATTCAAATTCAAAGTGATTAAATTACGGGTCGTTATATCCTTCCCCCCTTAAAGGAAATTTCATCCCCAAAATTAATCACATACATAAACACAAAATATCAAAAGAAATCCAAATGATATAATATATATCACAAATATATATAAGAAAAGTGACCCCACTACTACCGTTGAGTGCACTAAAAAGATACAACAAAATACAAACAACCACAACAACTCGAGATAAAAATCCCTAATATAGTCCTTGGTTTCCCGAGTAATCTCTATCATCTCCACTCTAATGAACCTTCATAATATTTACAACCTTCATCCTTAATCGCTTTATATCTTGAGTGATGATTCTAATAGGCTGCCTAAGGATGGTTAAGTTAGGCTGAACCTCCAAATCAACTTGTTGTGCTGGTTATACTATCATCGAAGGGTCATGTACATACTTACGTAGATGAGATACGTGAAATATGTTATGCACTTATGATAGTCTATCTGGTAACTCCGCTTTATATGCGGGTCTATCAATTCGGTCTAGTATGGGAAAAGAGCCAATATATCGAGGGGCTAACTTCCCTGTCTTCCCAAACCTAACACTTCTCAGAGGAGAGACTTTTACAAACACCAATTCTCTGACTGATAAATCTAGATCCTTGTGCCTTCGATCTGCATAATACTTTTTCTGATCTTGTGCTTCCTTCTTCTTTCTTCTAATATCAGCTACTTTCTCATTGGCTTCTAAGATCATGTCGGGTCAAAGAACAAGTCTATCTCCAGTCTCAACCCAACATGAAGGAGAATGACATGGATGGCCACAAAGAGCTTCAAAAAGGGCCATATAAATGCTTGTTTGATAGCTACTGTTGTAACTAAATTTGACTAAAGATAATGACCTTCCCAATAACCCCCAAAGTCTAGAATACATGCTCACAATAAATATTCCATAATCTGGTTCAATCTCTACGTTTGCTCATATATCTGAGGATGGTAAGTTGTACTAAGACTTAGCTTTGTCTCTAAAGCAGTTTTTAGTCCCTCCCAGAACATGCTAGTGAATATCGGGTCTCGGTCATTTAAAATATTACAAGAAATCCCATAGAGTCTCACAATCTCCTTAACATACAAAGTCATCGGACTCATAGCAGTCCTAATCGGCTTAACAGGAATGAAATGGACACTCTTAGGAGGCTATAACCCAAATGCCTTCATTACATTTTCTCGACCGGGGAAGCCCATCAATAAAGTACATAGAGATCTGCTCTCACTTCTACTTTGGAATCTCTAGTGGCTGAAGCAGTCCAGCTATCTTCTGTTGGTCACTCTTAATTTGCTGGCAATTTGCCCAACCACTCACAAAGATTGAAATATCTCACTTCGTCCCCTTGCACTAGAATACCCTCTTTATATCCATGAACATCTCAGTTACTCCTGGATGAAAAGATAACTTTGAATGGTGGCATTCGGCTAACACTTATTACCTAAGTCCATCAATGTCTGGAACACAAATACGCCCGTTCATTTTTAGTATGCACCGGGGATCAATCTCAAAGCTAAAAACAACACCTTCTTCCACATCCTTCTTAAGTCAAGCTAAAATAAGATCCACCTCCTAAGTAGATGCAATCCTCCCCAACAATACTTGCTTAAGTTCTAGGTTTCCAACAATTGCTATATTCTTGCTTAGTGCGTCTGCAAAAACATTTTCTTTCTCAGGGGTATAAAGAATCTCCGGATCATAAAAAGAGAAACTCCAGCCAACTCCGTTGCCTCAAATTCAAATCTTTTTGGGTAAAGAGGTATTTTAAGGATTTGTGGTCCATGTATAGCTCGATCCTTTCACCTAGAGGATAATGCCTCCATATCTTTAGTGTGAAGACAACAACCAAAAGATCCAAATCGCATGTAGCATAAATTTCTCATGCGGTTTTAGTTGTCGACTCGCATAGGCAATAACTTTCCTATGCTTCATCAGAACCGCTCCTAATCTGCTTCCATAAGCATCCGTATACACAACTAAACCTTTACTCCCATTTGGAATGGTTAAAATAGGAGCACTAGTCAACTTCTCCTTCAATTCATTTAATGCTTGATCACACTTAGAAGTCCAAATGAACTTAACATCTTTCTTTGTTAATGTCGTCAGATGTGAAGCAATCTTTGAGAAGTCTTTAATAAACCTGCAGTAAAAACCTGCAATCTCAAGAAAATTTTAACTTCTGTTGCACTTTCGGACTTCTTCCAGTCTTTAACTACAACAAATTTAGCTGGTTCTATTGATATGCCTTCCCCCGAAACAACATGCCTATAAACCTAACTTCGGATTTTTAGAAATAACACTTAGAAAACTTAACTTTCACCACATGGCTTCTTAAGGTATCGAGTACGACAAAGAGATGATATTTGCGCTCCTCCTCCATCTTTGAATAGATACGAATGCCATCAATAAAAACAAGAAAAAATTAATTAAGGATATCTTGAAATACTCAATTCATCAAGTCCACAAAATAAGTAGGTGCATTAGTCAGCCAAATAGCATAACTAACCACTTATAGAAATATTTTGGAGTTCGAAAAGCTGTTAAGGGCACACTCTCTTCAGCTACACTTAATTGGCGGAAACCGATGGCAAGATCCAATTGAGAAAATATTCGAGCGTCGTGGAGTTGGTCAAACATATCTTCGATCCTTGGTAATGGATATTTATTCTTGATAGTCCTTTTATTCAACTCCTGGTAGTCTATACATAAACTTAGAGAACCTTCCTCCTTTGTAAAAAAGATGACTGGTGATCCCTAACTCGAGGTACTGCGTCGGATCAAGCCCTTCTTCAACAAGTCAAATGTCTGCCCTTCTAAGTCCCTCTTCTCTTTCGAAGCCATCTTTTGTATGGGTTATACAATAGGTCTGGTTCTTGAAACCAAATCAATACATAACTCCACTTCATGGTGAGGAGGTAAACCGTACACCTCATCAAAAATATCAATGAGATGCCGAACAATCGGTACATCTCCTAGCTCTGCTTTAGCCACTTCAAGTGAATAGAGAAAACTGCTCATTAACATGCTAGGCTCTTTAAAACGTATATCAACACCAATATCTCCAGCATCACTAACTCTGACGAGCCTTCTATCACAATCCAAGACCGCTCTATGTTTTGATAACTAATCCATTCCCAGCAACACCTGAAAACCCATGAACCTAAAAACAAAAAGTCAAAAGAAAAAAGATGTTTTCGACAAGAAATAGGCACATTTAGATACATAGTGTCAAGATTTGTCGGACCCCCAATTGGGTTCGATACAAAAAGAGAATTACTCACAAGGATGGGTTTAAGGTTAAGTTTATCAACCAAATCAATAGAAATTGGGAGGCATTGGTATCAAATAACAACCTTATAGGAATATCATAGATGAATAATATGCCCTGTAACACTTCCCCATCTGATCCGTAGAAGTGGATGATATCTCTTCAATGGTAAAAGCATGTCCTTGAGACACCTTCTTCAGAAAAGGGCACTCATTCTTCATGTGTCCTTGCTTGTTGCAGTTGAAACAGGTGGCAATTGGGCAATGATTTGCAAAGTGGCCCATCTTGTTGCACTTGAAACAAAGAATGTTGGCCAAGTTGGGCTACTTCTTCTATGCTGGGGCCCCATCACCGGGTTTCTTTCTCGCCCAATGCTTCTTTCCCTTAAACTTACGTTTGAAGTTTGGCTTACATCAAACTGGTATAACTGATAAAGGCTTGGCACTCACTGCTAGAACTACACCCTTTTGGACTCCCTTTTTAATATCCAGAGCTTCAAACCTCAAAGTCATGTTGATAATATTGGTGAATGTATCCATAAGATGATTGGTCATTTCACGATGGAACTCTGGCTATAATCCATTCATACGCATTTCATTTTTCTTAAGCGGTGTGTCTATTAATCCAAGTCCAAAACGGGAAAAATCATTGAACTTATGCTCATACTGCAACACCATCATATCACCTTGCTTTAAATCAATGAAACTCTTAAAAAACTGAGTTCTCTCGGCCGTTGGAATAAACTTTGCTTCAAAAACTTCGTTGAATCGGGCGAATGAATACTCCTCCTTTGGAGTATTAGTTATTACTGAATCTTACCATTCCATCACCGACTTTTAGAGTTATCGCAATTTTAACAGCCGTTTCTCCGCATCCTCCAATCGAAGATCTCTAAATATTCTCTTACAAGACTGGAGCCAAATCTGCACTCCTAGAATATCTTCAGTCCTATATAATGATTTTGTGCTCAAAGTAGTAAAATCCTTAAACAACGTCTCAAAACTCATAGGGGGTTGAAATTAGTCCATCGCTTCCTCCATCGAATCTATAGCCGACACATTTCTAGCTGCCCTACCATTGGTAGTCGTGCTAGTTCCAGATCCTCTCCTTCCTCCTTTTCTTGTATTCATTTTTTATTACCTAAACACTAATATGTATCTTTAGAATACAAAGACAGGATCAAAATGTTTTAAAAAAACAACACCAAAGGATCTAAAATGAGATTTTAGAGGATAAATATTATTATTATTATAAAATTTACTAATCCACTCTCTCAAGATTAACTCATTCTAGGGCATCACTTATCCTATCTCTAATGAGTTGTACCCCAATCAGGCTAAGGTATTCGCTAAACCAAATATTATATTGATATTATATGTTATCGTTCCACTGTGAGATTCAAATATTGTGTTCTTCCTTCTTGTTCTGTTTCCTTTCCTTTTATTTTACCCTAACAATTTGTCATTCCGGCACTTGGGTGCTCAGCACACGAATGGCATGGATGTATTAGTATCAACATTCGTGGGTTGAAAAAACCAGTCGTTACAGCTGGTAGTCAAAGCCTATATGCCAACCCTATTTCTAAATATCGGTTTACCAATAACACTAACATAGCTCGGTGACCCCCACAGCTTAAATCCCATTTAGACTTGCGTAATATAAGTTAAGGAAAATGCCCACTCTAGTTACATAATACCTCTTGTTTTGAAATGAAGCAGACCCCATTTCCCTATTAGGCACCGTCGTAGGTTATTTAAGCTTATTATATAGAGAGGAGGCAGACCCAACGGCCATTTAATACCTTCTACTCTGAAGTAAACCCCTAAATATATATAATGTTACTGAGCCATTTAATACTTCAAAGCTAGCGCAAACCCTTGGTGTATTTTCCCACACCTATAAGCGAACGTATATCCCTTCACCACGGATCCTATAGTTGCAGATGTCCCACATCAGTACTACATATACATAGTTGATGGTAGCCTTTAGGTGAAGGGTGGACTTTTGTTGTGTAACTCTACTGACCTCACATTCCAACCCATAGTAAACCAAGCCATTTGTCCTAAACCTAAATATTGGGCTAGGCCTACTAATTTATGCTCCTCTTAAATGTATTATTAAGGCCTTATAATTTCTAATAAGGCAATTATATTGCCTCGTAAGTTTATTTATTATTATTAAATTACTTATTTGCTGCGAACCAATTCCTTTCTAATGGGCTTGTTTCCTATATTCTTCATTTCCTTCTTATGTCTTATAAATGTCAATTGTCTGTAATAAATGGTTATTATTATTCAAATTGGACAATCACTAATGTTATTTATTTATTCGTTTCAAATTCAATTTACTATGCCTATTCTATTTTTCCATAAATGTCATTATAAATTCTGCAATCAATCCCATTAATTGCATTTATGTCCCTATTTAATTTCTGCTTATTTCCCACAAGATTTGAAATCATTTTTCATAATTTTTAGAGTTACTACCTTTTTTCCATTGCAACCTCCCAATCCTATGATTTTACTACACTATTAATATTTAGTCATCTTAATTGTAACTAATATGAGTACCGATGTATATTTATTTATCACACTTTATTCGCTACCCTATATATATATATCAATATTTTTAATTAGAAGGTGCGGTTATACATGTGTATGTATACATATACATACATACATACATACATATATATATATATATCCTACGTTTGGTAATTTTAGAATATACACTTATATGTACATTATACAAAGAACATTCATTTACACATTTTAATATACTGGAGCTATCTTTCCTAAAAAGGATTACCGTTATAACTTTCCATAAACTACCTAAAGGGAGACTTTTGTTCCGTTTGGAATTACAAGGAATTATCTCTTCTCTTTTATTGAAATAGACAGCCACTACTAGAATTTTTTCATAGACATCACATCTTTTACATCAGGTAGAAAAACACATGATGTTAAAAATCAACCTAACATCGTTATTTTTATTATCGATGTTGTATAAAACACACACATCACATTGATTTTCAGGGTGATGTTAAAAATCTTTTTATTATCTTTATAACATCATTCTTTTACAATGATTTTCAGGGCGATGTTAAAATGTAAATTCCAAATTTGTAAAAAAGCATGGAAAAACTAAGTGTAAATATTTGATAGAAAATATGGAATACACCCAAATTAAACTCCCTCTGAAAAACTAATCCGCTCTCCAAACCTGCATAAATCAACCCAATCACACCAAACTGGTTTCCCAATCTCCTCCCTTCATGTCCAGTTGAGTTCAATATTATATTCTCCCTCATCTTCATCGTATCCATCGATTCTTCGGATCTGAGGCCACGGTGGAATCCGAGGGTAGCGCTGCCTATGGTACAATTGTTATTTTTTATGGGGCATTATCATTTTGGAGGCACTGCGCTGCGGCATGGGCTTGGATTGGTACAATCATAAATTGGTCGTTTTTTTCTCATAATTTTTTTTTCACAATCCGCACATTAAGAACCATCCAACTAGCTTCAGCCATGTCATAAAATCACATAGCTCCCTCCAAAGCTTTTTTCCAAAAATCCTCCAGCTCCCTCTAAAATTATTTCACTTTCCTTCGAATCGTCACTTAGTTTCTCCTTAACTTTTATTCAATGTAGAAAATAATAAAGTTAGGGGTATGCCCTAGAGGCAATTATGTAATTTGTTACATATATCTAACTCGTTGACCAATCTTTTTCGAAATAAAAGGTATTTTCTTCCTATTATATACTTGATATAATGTGATTATATTAATTAATTAACTTAATTAAAAGTATATTTAATAGAAAAATCCATAAATGGTATATTTTGTGATAGTAGTTACAAAGTGTTGTAACTCTGAGTAATTTATCAGAATGAAACAAATATACCATTTTAAATGTTCCTAGTCAAGATGTATCGAGATTGGATATCGATGTATCCGTTGAGATTGAAGTACGTGACGCTCTCCTAGGGGTTACGTACTAATAGTTATTGGATAACTATGGAACAACTCACTTGATAGTTTTCTGTTGGTTAATATAACTTAATATAACTAAGGTCAAACAGAAAATATCGATGTGATTGATTTACACAGTTCTCTCGACTTGAGAATACTGTGGATCTTCAATATGGAAGCTCAACTTTGATTATAGCCAAATCATGGCATGGCGTCTGTCGAGTGACTATAGTTGGATCGAGTGGAAGTATTGCAAGTGAAGCACTATTCAAGAGAGGATTCGTCTCCTCGGTTATATGCGATTAGTATCACAGTCAACTCAAAGTCAAAGTCTCTGGCCAGAGCATTTCGGTTAATAATAATTGTTATTATTGAACCAAGGACTTTGTATTTGGACTATAAAGTTGAATGTGGATGAGGTTGGAATTTTAACCATTACCAAATTCCATAAGTCCAAAGTGATATAGTTTTGACGAAGAGAATTGGTGTAAATAAATGTCACAACCGGGTAACGCTTATTAAACTAAAATTGGATTTTTACCGAAAATGATTAAGCGATAAATTTGGCCATAATGTCACACTACCTGCTAAGTGACGTGTGAACGTTAACATTAGAATAGTTTGATGTTAATCGCTGACCAAATTTACACCTAAGAGTTACACAACCGAAATGATGAATTCCCTTAAGAGTGAATGATTTAATTAGTTTATAATTGTTATAAATTAATTAATATTTATGAAATATTAATTATAAAATTTGAATATGATTTGAAAAATAAATAATGTTATATATATATTTATAACAGTTATAAATATATCGATCGATATACAATATCGAAAAGTGATTTAATTAGATTTAATTGCATAATATTTTGGCTTGGGCTTAGATGGGTTTAAGGCCCATCATTAGGGCTGTAAAATTTCGATTTTGGGAAGGTGTAAGGGTGGCTATAACATAGGGGATTGGCTTGGAGATAATGGGTTGAGATCAACTGAGAATGGGTAAAAAGGTTTTCCTCGTTTCTCTCTAATACAACCCTATGTGTGTATGTGTGTGTGTGTGTGTCTCTCTAAAAATAAAAATAAAAACCTTTTTCTTGGCCGCCGTTATCTTCTACATTTCTGGTTAAAAAAGAGCTCTTAATCCACTCCAAAATTCTCAAATATATTTCAAACTAAATAATACTATTCGATAGTTAGAGGTCGGTGATTCCGGACTTGCAATCTGATGAATCAAGAACAGTAAAAGGAAGGGAAGTCATTGCTTCAATGTGGATTCAAAGGCATCATTAAATTAGTAATTTTAATTCATATTACAGTAATTAAATTATATTCTATGATCCTATAATGAGCAATTTCATATTTGTTTAAATATATTGCTACTATATGTTTAGTTAGGTGAGATTTTTTAAGTAGATGTAGTTGTCACAGATCATTTTGATTATATGCATAATTTGTTTATTACACTATTAGATTTATGTATAGAAAAATGTTGTTTACTGTACAAAATCAATTTATTTCATTAATAATTGTTTTATCTATATTTATTAATAAATTCATATATATATATATATATTAGTGTATATTTCTCTCTAATAATAGCCTATATGCATACATAAGATATATATATGATTTAAAAATTTCAGTACATTATTTATATATAATATGAATTTACAAATTCAAAAATTAATTATCATACATATATTCATATTTTTAAATTAACATTTATCGAATTTTTGAATTTTTTTATTATATATAAAAAATAATTATTACATTATAAATTCAATTTTATATTTTTAAAAAATATTATATATTTTTAGAAACGTATAGAAAAAATTTAGGAATTTTCAATAAATTTTATTATTTTTAATAACTAATATTATTTTGGAAAAACTGTTTATGATTTATTAAAAATAATAATTTAATTGAAAATTTCTTCAAAATTTTTTGTAACCTTTCATTCATGATCTTAGAATTTATAAAATTTTAAAATTTAAATTTTTAATAATATACTATTTTATATTAAATATTTATTTCCAAAATCAATGTATTTATTTTAAAAAATAATATTTCAACTTTGAAAAATCTCTAGATTTTTTCTAAGCTCTATTTTATGATCCTAGATTTTTGAAAATTGTAAAATTTGAATTTTTGTCAATAGATTATTTTATGTTAATTATTTATGGATGAAAACATTATTTTATTCATAATATATACAAATTAATATACTAAAATTATTATGTTTGCAAAACTAAGTTAATTTTGAATTATAAATAATTTTTAATAATTGTTCTCTCTTTTTCAATATACATAAATGTTTTATGTTTATATATTATATATAATATATTTATACATACATGTGTGTGTGTATTTTGTAACACATATACATGCTCATATCTGGACAACATACATGACATACAAAATGAGCTAATATGTATGTTGCGATATAAATCCCAACATCTACATATGGGCATATTATACCTTTTAGGGATTATTATGTTACACATGCACTCACACATATATGTTGTAACAACCCTGGTTTTGGAGATTACCTGTTAATATTAGTTATAATTTAATATTAATAGGTAATCTTCAAAACCTAGGTTGTTACATATGTATATGATACATTTATGTATAAACTAAATCAAATAAAATTAATTTCATATCTTAATATATTTGAATTTAAATAAAATAAATGATTTTATTTAAATGAAATTTAGAAATGTTCTAATTCAGTTAGACTTTATAGGCCCAATAAAGATCCAATTGGGTAAATTTTTTGAAATTCACCTATAACTTCCACTGCGGGCTTGTCCAGTTCCAACAGAAAATATGATACGTTCCTCCTCAAAATATTCACCATCTCCCAAAATCAAAATTCAGCCTTCTGGTTTAACTAAATTGGTTTGTCCAAGTTTTTATTTGAAAGTCCACAAATACCATGTACCAAGATTTTGCACCTACATCAATAAGGGTTTCATCCAAAATAGGGTTCTTGAAATTCGCACCATGAACATCAGTATCTTCAATCGGATCAACATTCATAGTCGATTTCAACCTGTTTCCAGTCTCAAATTCAGCTTTTTCTGAATTAAGAGAAAGTTGGGAATTCCAAGGTTTCTCGCCTGAATTTCGAATTCATCAGTTGGGTTTTTCTGAAGTAAGAGGAAAGCTTTTTCTAAATTGGTTTGTCTGCGTTGGATCTTCGATAACTTCAGTTGAAGTAGCTTTGAACTCGAATGTATTCTCCTTGCTTATGTTCCTTCTGGTCAGAATACTTGGTATTTGTGAGTTCTCTGTTTTTTCATTGCTTGTTCTGTTTCATTTATTTTGCCTGTGACTGCATCATTTTTAACTTCAGTATTACTTTTTCTTTTTAGGTGTTCTTTCTACTTTTATTGGTTGAGCTAGGAGATGATTTGATGAAGTTATTGCATTCTATAATGTTCTAGTTGATGCATTAGTGCTATCTATAGTCGTAGCAACATTTTATGTCATAGTATCTTCTCCCTGTAGATATTTGTGTAATGTTGTGATCTATTTTTCTGTCAGTATTTTGTATGATGTCAGTCATGTTGAAGCTATGTACATGTCTCGAGTATAAATAAGCATGTATTAGTGTTGCAGTATATGTTGTAGACATGAATAGGTGGAGTGTTTGTAAGCTAGAAAGAGTCATATGCAAATATTGTAGAATACAATAGCCTATTATTTTTGTTTGATGATAATAAACATATATATATTCGTTTAAATGTATTTATTATTATACTATTTCATTTTTCCACATAATTAAATAAATATTTGTTGAATATAAATAACTCAGAATTCATATTTAAACAAATATTTTATTCAAACAAATACTTTATTACAAATTTGAGCTCTCACTACATTTACACATTTTCAATTACAATACAATTTCAAATTACAACACAATTTTCAATTTACAATGTCACCTCACTACATATTCAATCAACACTCATATTTGATCTTCAACTCTGTTCCAGTTTGTATCCAACATCTAAATTATCTGCAAAATAAACACTGACGCAATAAAATTAAAAAGGAGGTATTTTTGCAGTGTACAATGAAGTGTGTGTTTTGAAATTGTTATTTGCCTCAGTTATTTGGGTTGTTTGTCATTTATTTTCTTTTGAATTCATCTTACACGAACAGCTTGTAACATGTATAGTGTATCACTATATATGTCACAAGGCCGTGCACACCGATATACACTTGCTTGATAAAATTGCAGGGACAGGTGAGCACAAGGTCAAACCCAAGCCAAAGGCTGGATTCAGCTCAAGTGTATATGAGTCTCGACCGAATCAACTTAACCAAACTCGAAGAAATCCAAATCAAAAGTCAACACTGTGGTAACATGAAATGCCTCAAACAAGAACAGACTAGCAACTACAACAAGACTCGAGTGAACCAGACCAGAGGCAAACACAAACACTCACAACATCAAAAGCAACCAGGACCATAACAACATAACAAAGTTCTCATGCAACAATGACTCAAATAACAAAGTCAGTGGGACACATATAGAAGCAGACCACAATGAACAAGAATAACAAGATTCGAGAAATCAGGCTCAACCAAATATAAGCAGTAATGACCACATACAAATCAGGCCTTCCAATGTTATGAAGTCATGAACACAAGACAAATGCAAGACTAACTGGGCAACCAAACTGCACTGTAGAACTCGAACTGATATAGGTCCAACCAAACAGAGTTCACTTCAGACCAAACCAGACATAATGTAATACAAACAACATAGCCTCAACACTCAAGTGCACAAGAATAGCAGAAAGCACATGGAACCAAGTGCAGACTTATTTATGAATGACCACACCAGTTCAAAACATGCAATGGACACAACAGTTCTGAAGTGAACTAGACAACTAGACTACAATGCAAACATGAAACCAGAACCAGTAATGCGACCAGACACATAACAGTTACAACATGAATACAAGGAACAAGAACACATGCATACAACATGAAGATCAACTCAAAGCATACACATGAACTCAACAAAGCTTCAGATCAAACATCAATGCTCAAGACTGCAACAAGACCATCACACATGAAAACTCACCATGCCAGCAAATATGGAACAGTGAAGCAACATGTATATACATATGCAACATGGAGAGCAGATAACAGTTAAATACGTTCATTTAAAGCATACAACTCACCCGATCTTATATAGGCATAATAATTAAATAAAATTTAATGATATAAATTTCAACGTTATATATAAATAATATAATTTTCCACTCACCTTTCTAGCTTTCCAAATCTCCCAGATTTGAATCCATCCTTTTAACTGAGCATTTTCCCTTTTGAATATGTATATATATAACAATATGTACATACCTATTAGAATTATAGATTTGAGAAGAGATTTGCACTAAGTGGAATATAGATTTATAACTATAGAATTTACCTTTTTCATAGAATTGATTCACTCCTTCTTTTCTTCTCTTTTATTTTCCTCCATTCTTTGATTTATATACACACAC
This sequence comes from Allium fistulosum, assembly GCA_030737815.1. Classification (NCBI taxonomy): domain Eukaryota; kingdom Viridiplantae; phylum Streptophyta; class Magnoliopsida; order Asparagales; family Amaryllidaceae; genus Allium; species Allium fistulosum. The sequence continues at coordinate 49,366,192 of CM060906.1, forward strand.
ATAATATTTTCATAATTTTTAAAAATAGTGGAGAAGGGAAAATAGATGAGCTCCGTGCTTTAATTAGTAAATATAAGAAGAAAAGTGAAGGGCTAGACCTGTATTTATAGATATTGGAATCAACTCTATCAATTTGATTAATATTAATTAAATTAGGGCCGTTAGGCCGAGGATCAACTCTAGATGCGACCACTTTAATGGATCGACCGCTCCTCATAGAGGGTCGACTACTAGTGGTCGACCGGTCCAAGCAGAGGGTCGATGTAACAACCTACCTTAAAAATGCCTAAATTCCAACCTAGAAAAGACCCATCGAAACTTAGACTTATTCCAAAATTGACTGTTGGTTGGTATAATATACAACAAACAAAGTTATTTATCTACACATTCAAAAACTCATAGCGAAAGGATAAAATATAATATTAGAACAACACCCATTTTATTTAAAATTCAAATATCATAAAAACATAATATAATACCATAAACAATCGCCAACTATCCATAGTACAGTATTATAAAGTTATAATATCATTTAATGGGTACATCAGAAATAAAGGAAATAACACAAGTAGATAAATAGGATGTAACGACCCGATTTTTAGGGGTAATTCATAATAAATATTTAATCAGCTAAATATGGAATCAAGCATTTTAAAATGAATGTCTTGAGTTTATTCTAAGATAGTGGAATTTTATAGTAAGATAATTAGTGATGAAAAAAACGATAAGGAATATTTTAGTATAATAGTGTTTACTTTGTTTAATAATTCATTTATTGAATTAACTATTTGGAATTTGAAAATATATGATTGAAGTGTTTTGGAAATAATGATAAATTAGAATGTTGTAAAAATTAAGTTTAATTTTGATAAGTGAATAAATTTAATTATTAATAAGGTTTGGAAATTAATTGGTAATGATTTGAATAAAATGATAAATTAATTAAATGAAATTATAGAAAAGAACTTTCTAAAAACAAACGATGTTATAAACTATTAGAAAGTAGTTTCATATAAAAGTAATTATGTATTTAGGCTTGGATATAAATTGTTGCATGAACTAATCGAAAGAAAGGGAACAAAGAAATACGTATATCCTTTTCTTTTCAATATTTACAAAAGCCCAAATATAAGAAAATAAAGCCCAACAACTCAAAAAAGAAATTCAAAAATCAAGTTTACTGAGTTCATTTCTCCAGAGATTTTGATTTCCAGATCATTCAATTCCTTTTATAAATACACCTTCACCAGTTCGTGCAAAGAAGGAAGAGGGAATTCCAAAATCTAGCCATCTTCTATTATTTAAAAAAATTAATTAGATTAAAAATCAAATAAATAATTAGAAATTCTCAAATACAACTATGTGATACTAGGCATCATTATACTATCGCAATATATTTGAGGGATGAAGATTTGATCAACAGAGTTGTTTTTGCTTAAGGAAAATGGACCTTCACTATGAAAAATAATTGCTTCCAATATGCAAGGAATTAAATGATGTCGTCTGTGGTGTTAGATTCTTAGGGCGAAGAAGAATTTTTGGTGGGAAACTGGGAGTGTACGATGTGGGTCAAATTGGAAGGTCCCAAATTAGGTTTAGACATTGGCGGAGGTACAGGTAATGGGAGGTCGGACTGGCGGCGTAAAAGAGTTTTGAAACTCTGCTATGTTTCTTGATTTAATGTTGATAGAGAAGAAATGAAAACAGAATTGTTTTGTTTGTAATTTCACTGAATGGAATACAAGCATAAAGATGCTACAGATTTTATAATATAGTTTTGTACAAAATGGGCTTCGGCCCATAGACCATAAACAAAATAGTAATGTTATCTAAGGCTGGGATTGGAAGCTTAAGATCATACGGTTCACAATCGATGATCACTTCATATATACGATCTGGTGAAGGGTTTCTCACTTCAATATCCCCCCGCAAACCCTTCAGCATCTAGGGTTCGGCGAATCCCCAAATCATGTCAATACTGATAAATCTCGAATCTTGCTTAGAATAATTTGAGATTCTTGAAGAAGATTTAATTATCCTCAGTCAAGCAACTCTCAACAACCAATTTTGTTGCAGTATCATCTGAGTGTAGCTTTTCTCGATTGTATGTTGGTTGAGACTTGAGGTTGTTTGATTCTGGATTTTGTTGGGATTCAGTGAGAATTGCATTACAGAATTGAGCTTGAGCCTTCTCAGTTAAATGATGTTTCAAGTTTGAGATTCTGGAAGCATCTTGTGCTTGAGTCTTCTGAGTTGAATGGCCTCTGAAGTTTGATATTCTGTTATCCTGAGACTTATCAGGTGCTGTTGTGGTAGAACTTGTCTCGAGGCTGTCTTTGATTGAAGACTTGAGCATGATTTGTTGCGACTTCTGTGAGTTGTTTACCTTCAGCTTGTCTCTGAAGTTCATAAAATTAGCCTTCGACAGTGACTTGGTTAAAATATCAGCTATTTGGTAAGTGGAAGGTACGAGATTGATGTTTAATTTTCCTCTTGCTACTTGCTCTCGAACAAAGTACAAATCGAGTTCCATGTGCTTTGTTCTAGAGTGTAGGATGGGATTTACAGTAAGATGAACTGTACTTAAATTGTCGCACCATATTGTTGCTTTGCTGTCTATTTTAAACTGTATTTCATCGAGTAGTGACTGTATCCACATTACTTCGGCTGTTGCATTAGCAACACTCCTGTATTCTGCTTCAGTACTAGATCTTGACACAGTTGGCTGTTTTTTTGAACACCAAGATATAGGACTATTGCCCAAAAATATACAATAGCCACTTGTGGATCTTCTATCGTCATGATCACTAACCCAGTCAGCATCTGCATATCCTGTGATATTGATGTATTTACTTGAACTTAAAGTCAAACCAAAGTCTAGAGTCCCTTTGAGATATCTTAATATTCTTTTCACAATTTTCCAGTGTTCAGTGGTCGGTCTTTGCATAAATTGACTGACTTTGTTAACGCTGTAGGCAATGTCTGATCTTGTAATTGTTTCATATTGAAGAGCACCAACAATACTTCTATATTGTTTCTCATTTAATATTGCATCACCTTTAAACTTTGAAATGTGCAAATTACTGACCGTGGGTGTTGAGATAGGATTGGCTTGACTCATCTTTGCTCTATTCAGTATTTCATGAATGTAGTTCTGTTGGCTTAACTATAAGGATGAACCTGACAATCTCTTGACTTCAATGCCGAGAAAATAATTTAAATTCCCAAGATCTTTAACACTGAATTTTTGATTAAGCTGATGTATAAGTGCATTGATTTCTTCAGCATTGTTACCTGTAATAATAAAATCATCCACATATATTAGTACATACATTATTGTGGTTTTAATGAATTTTGTAAATAGAGAGTTGTCAGATTTTGTAGATTTGTAGCCTAGCCCAATGAGAGTATTCTTGAGCTCCTCAAACCATACTCTTTGGGCCTGTTTAAGACCATAGATGGCTTTATTCAATTTGCAAACCAGATTCTCTTTTTCCTTTTGCACAAAACCATGTGGCTGTTCCATGTAGACCTCCTCCTATAAAACACCATTCAAGAAAGCATTATTAATGTCTATTTGTTTGATGGTCCAATTCCTGTATAAGGCAATTGTGATTACTATTCTTATAGTAGTGGGTTTTACAATAGGTGAGAAAGTCTCATTAAAATCAAAGCCAATCTGTTGTGAAAAACCCTTAGCTACTAGCCTTGCCTTATACTTAGAAATTGTACCATCAGCATTCTTCTTTAATCTGAAAGTCCACTTGCACCCAACAATATTTTTATTTTTTGGTAAGGGGACAAGACTCCATGTCTTGTTCTTTATAAGTGCATTGTATTCATCTGACATGGCTGATTTCCCGTTTTGATTTTCCATAGCTTGACAATAGTCACTTGGCTCTTCAGTATCCAAAGTGATATTATAAATTTTGGGTTTAAAAATACCACCTTTTGACCTTGTGATCATATGATGACCTGTTCTAGTGTTTTGTTGTTGAGGAACACTTTCACTTGACTGGAGTTGTTCATTGTGATGCATTGTTTCCTCTGGAACTTGTTGTGAAACATACTGTTCACTAACTCTTTGCTGAGGTGTTTGAGCAGGTGTATCTAGATCGGTTACCTCATGACCTGGTCCACAACTGGACACTGTGTGTTGTGAGTTGGTACTGACTCCTGTCAGATCTCTATGGGCTTGCATAACTTCCTCAGGTAAAACAGGTATATAAGGCAGTGTTTCCTTTGAGTTGTATACCTTTTTGGATGTTTTGATTTCTGAATCTTTAAAAGGAAACACCCTTTCATTGAAAACAACATGCCTGGATATAACTATTTTTCTAGTACTGTCTAAGCATTTATATCCACTCTGATTAGTTGCATAACCAAGAAAAGTACATGGTGCTGATCTAAAATTTAACTTGTGAGAGTTATATGGCCTAAGATAGGGAAAACATAAGCAACCAAAGACTCTTAGATTTAAATAGTCAGGTTTGACATTATATAACATTTCCAAAGGACTTTTAAGCTTCAAGACCTTTGTTGGTAGTCTGTTAATTAGATAGACAGTTGTGGAAAAGGCATCAGGCCAAAATTTTAAAGGCATAGCTGCCTGAGCTAATAATGTGAGACCAGTCTCAACAATTTGCCTATGTCTTCTTTCAATTATTCCATTTTGTTCAAAAGTGTAGGGGCATGTAGTTCTATGAACTATGCCTCTTTTCTAAAAATAAGATTTCAGTGGCATGTATTCTGTTCCTCCATCAGATTGAGTTACTTCGACCTGACAATTGGTTTGTTTTTCAGCCTGAGTAATAAACTGTAACACATCATTATGAGTTTCACTTTTTGATTTCAAAAAATATATCCAAACATACCTGGAAAATGCATCTATGAATGATATGTAATATTTATACGTACCCATAATCACTATGAATAGGTGCAAGTCCCCATAAGTCTGTAGCAACTAATTCAAGTGGTTTACTATAGATAGTTTCTGGATTCAGAAAGGATAGTTTATGTGCTTTACCCATTTGACATAATGTACATATATATGGCATAGAAACATCTTCATAAGAAATATTATTATTACTCAATATGTGTCTTACAATTGTAGCATTTGGATGTCCTAATTTATAATGCCACATATCAAATGCCTTACAATTTTCTTCTTGTTTGAACTCAGAATTATTACACCAATTTCTTATAGTTTCTACATTTCCTGAATTAGCCACTTTGAACTTGTATAGCCCTTTATGTTCACTACCCCGCAAGAGAATTTCTTTAGTTAGGATATCCTTAACTAGACAGTATCGTGGGTAGAACTCAAAATACACACTGTTATCCTTAGCAAATTGTGACACACTTAGAAGATTTTTCTTAATTAATGGTACTCTAAGCAAGTTATTTAAATATAACTGCCTTTTTCCCATAATGTATGATCTGCCAACGTGAGTGATAGCAATTGACTTACCATTACCTACATGTATGGAATTCGTACCTTTGTACTCCCTGTTTCCAAGATTCAACTTGCTTAAATTGTTTGCAATGTGGTTGGTTGCTCCAGAATCTGGATACTAATCTTCATCATATATGTGTTCTGACTTAGCTGTTTCTGTTGGCTGATAATCTTTACTATCTGATTGATTGCTTGAATTGTTTTGAACTTGAGCAACATTTGCACTAAGATTTTGATTTCTTTGATTATTGGAATTTTGTCCCGGATCATAATTCAGATTCAATCTGAAGTAACACTTAGCAGCAGTATGGCCAAGCTTTTCACATATCTGGCATCTTGGTCTGTTGTTGTTCCATCTACCTCTGCCCCTGGTTCTGTTTGAATATGCACCTCTTTGTACTGCTTGATCATTTCTTTTGTTGCCTTGATTTTTGCTTTTGTTGTTTGCTGCATAGTTAACTGTAAAATCTGAGTCTTGAATTTTCTTGTTGTCAATTCTTGCTTCATGAGCAAGTAGTACAGAGTGAACATCATCAATGGTTGGCAGATCCTTTTGGGATGATATGACAGCTACCATAGCTTCATATTCATCATTTAATCCATTTAGAACTGTCATAATTTGTTCTGAATCACTGACTTTATGACCTGCTGCCTCGAGTAGATCACAAGTGGTTTTGATTTTAGAGAGATACTCTCTCATATTCAGATTGTCTTTCTTTGTATTGTGCAGCTGTCTTTTGTAAAACATAACTTTAGCTGCTGATTGTGTGTTGAAAACCTTGTCGATGGTTACCCAGATTTCATTGGCTGTTTTGCATCCAATAACATGTGACAACAGATTTACATTAATCAAGGACAATAACGAAGAACATATGAGTCTATCTTGTCTATGATACTTGATGTATTCTTCATTGCTGTCAATCTTGTTTTCTTTGTCTGTGATGTTTACAGGAGGAATTTGAATTGTTCCCTGAATATAGCTTTCAAGTCCATATCCTTGAATGGCTGTTTCGACTTGAAGCTTCCACAGAAGATAATTATCTTCATTTAAATTCACTGTAACCAATTGGCCTTGAGGACTAACTACAGTCTTGATTAAATTCTCAACAGAAGTAGCATGTTGAAAGGAATTGGCCGCAGATGATGCCTCTAAACTGCCTTCATCAGCCATGATGATGATTATATATTTGTCTGATCAGAATGACAGACTAAAGAAACATACAGTCAAGTTGGATTAGAATTCAAGAATATAGAAAAGATGCAAAAATGGGCAAGTGCAACCAAAGAAATTCTTAAATGATGAATGTGATGAATTTTTTCTGATGAGATTTCTTTCTGGATGGCACTTCTCTGTTTCTTGTGTTGTGTTCTTGACTTCTTGATCTGATTTTCTGAGAATTTTGAATGAAATCTTCACAATTCAGTGAGGAAATCTTGTTGCAGCCTGTTAATGACTGGCGAGGCACAGGATCGAGCTGAATCAATCCTTCAAATGATGATTTCTGATGAAGAATAATACTCAGACGATGAGATTATCCTATGATGAGTTTCTTTCTCTCCTTTTTTAAATTTGCTGTTAAGCAATTGAAGAGCTCTGATACCATAAAAGAGTTTTGAAACTCTGCTATGTTTCTTGATTTAATGTTGATAGAGAAGAAATGAAAACAGAATTGTTTTGTTTGTAATTTCACTGAATGGAATACAAGTATAAAGATGCTACAGATTTTATAATACAGTTTTGTACAAAATGGGCTTCGGCCCATAGACCATAAACAAAAGAGTAATGTTATCTAAGGCTGGGATTGGAAGCTTACGGCGGCGATGGATTCGTGATTGAATGGAGCATCCTCAGAATGAAAATGGGCATGTGCGATTGAAATTTTGGTCGCATTAGTTTCTCCTGTAGCCTTGATAGGCACACAACGCATTTTCATTTGAAAGGCTGGAGGCGTTGGCGACGGCGTGGACAAGTCGAGTAGGAGAAGAGAGCACCGTTGGCGAAGTCGAGAGGCGATTCCGTGGTTCGTAGCTCCGTATCCTTATATGGCCGTGCACAATAAATTGTGCTCTATGCACCCGTATATGAGGTAGGAGAAGAAGATGAATAGGAACAGGTATTTATTTTCCTCTTTTCCCATTTTATTCCCAGACGCGTTTGATATATTGTTTAAGTTTATTTACCTTACATAGGGCTGTAATGGTAATGGTAATGATTACCGTTACCATTTTGTAAATACCGTTACCGTATCGTTTTTACAGATAAACTAAAATTATTTACCGTTACCGATTGACTGGTATACCGATGACTGATATACTGATAAACTAATAACCGTTACACTGTTAATGATAAATTACCGTTTGTCTAAAAAAAAAATAAGTTGATTTAATTTTACACTGAACGATGATTCATTGTATATCTCATTGGGTCATTTAATAAAGGACATAGAAACAAGTATATTTATCATCATTTGAGTTGAATTACTGAAATAAATTGAATTGTTTTCTTGCTTCTAAATGCCCATAATACAACAGCTTACATGAATACCAATGTATTATGAATGGACTAGTGAATTACCGTTACCGTTGGTTTAGAAAAAATATTACCGATGTTTTACCGTAAAAGATGGTAAATTTACCGTTACCGTACCGATTATGCTGGTATACCGACTTTTTTTAAAATGGTAACTAATTGACGGGTAATGTTAAATTTACCGTTACCATATCAGCCCTAACCTTACCTATACATGTTTTCTCTAGGCTGTTGATAATGATCAGAGGTCAGCAGACAGAATTATACTCTACTTTAGTACGATATATGAAAGTATCCATTCTTGCTTCACTTATAAAGGTGAAACATGTCACAGTGTTCTTCTATGTTCAACTGTAATTCTTCTTTAGTTGATATTGATAACTTTTCATTTATCGAAACTTATAAAGGAGTATGAACAAAAGAGGATTGAAACATATATGTATTTATTTCCTATTGTGAAGTGTTAGAGCATCTCCAACAGTTTGGAGTGCGGATTTGAGAATTTCCGCACTCCAAAATGTTGGAGCCCTCATTTCTACAACAGAAATGAGGGCGGGCGCCTGTTGAACAGGCGCCTGATGTCCAGGCGCCTGTTCAAAGGCGCCTGGTAAATGCGCCTATATCAGGCGCATTTTGCCCCATTTCCTCTCATTCCACACTCTTCCCATCCCCCATTTTCTAACCAGCTTCGCGTCCAAATGCCGCCCCGTCCGGTCAAAACCGGTAGACGCACCGTTCGATATACGACTGATGCAAATATCGGACCTGCTCATATCCCTCCCGATGCTACCGTGACTCAAGCCGATCTTCGATCTTTGCACGACTTGCCTCCTACTGTTTCGCATCGACTTACTGCAGCTATAGCGACGCCACAGGTATACGTTATTTATTTATTGCTTAATAAACGACCATGTAAATATAAATGTATAATAATTCCTTATTTACCTTAACATTAAATAATCATATATTTAGGTTCGTCACGTAGCGATGAGAGGTAGTTGGTATAGGTGTATGTCTGAATATTTTGATCAGTTACCGGAGCCGATTTTGGATAGGCTACATGCATCACCTTTTGGTGAATTTCTTGCTTTACCTAGATTTGCACATGTAGATCGTTGTCTAGTAGAGGCCCTTACCGAGAGATGGTGGCCGACCACTCACACATTTCATTTTCCTGATTTTGAGTTAGGACTGACTCCCCTAGATTTTTATATGCTCACTGGCATAGAGGTTGGTCGACCTGACCGTCTCCCTGTTCCATTTGATAGTTCATTCGAGGAGTTCGAGTCATATTCAGCTTATTTACCGACTATGGCCGATGAGGAGGTTAGAGGAGGAGCTGTTACTCTACCTTGTTTGCAGCGTTATATAGTAGAGTACATGGCCGTTGAGGATATGCACACTCCCGTTATCCGTGCATTCATACTATACCTTTTTGGGTCTACATTTTTTAGTAACAATAAGGGTACTATTAGACTTGGTTTTCTGGCTGGGTTAGTGATGTGGATGGACTCCATATATATGATTATGGTACTGCTATTATTGGTTATTTGTACGTAGCATTAGATACATATGCGCTACAGCAGTCCAGACAGATGTATGGCTTTTGGTACATTCTTCCATTTTGGTACTACGAGTATACCGCCAATATGCACCCTCGACTTGTTGTAGAGGCGAATGCCACACCTTATATTTACTTTCCCAGATTGCGTCGTTGGGGTCCTCCTATGCATTTGTCCCGTGTTGCACAAGGGGTGCACAATGAGTTGATGGAGGCTAGACAGCAGATGGATATGAGGCGGCGTGGTAACATTATCATTCGTCCATGGGATCAGTACTTACAGTTCCTAGAGCCCGGTCCTGACCATCCACTCACTTTTCATGTATCCATGTCGCGACGTAGGATCTGCTTTCAGGTTGCTACATGTCCTTTCATATGGTATTTAGGGGATCGGTGTTGGCTACAGTTGTATGGTATAGTTCGCATTCCATCAGATCCGCTACCATGGGATGATATGTACGGTGATATTCGGGTTGGACCAGCTTATATTCATGCGATGAGGGGTGCGGGTTGGGTGGATGGTGAGCCATTTACAGTTTTGGGAGACTTTGATTCATATTGGGCTCGAGTAGCCCCACGTGCTTACGCTTTACCTGATTATATTCGGGGTTTGAACTCCGATCATATTGGGCCGCGTACCTCTTCTGGTAGAGTTCCACTACCGCCTTCCACCTTTGAGCCTACATCATCTCAGTACACACAACCTCCAACTTTCGACCCACCACCCCATTCGTTTAGAGCGTATGATGTACACGGTCAGGTTATGGAGTATCCCTTGCAGTATCCTACAGACGACGCTATTACGGGTATACCATCCGCCGGATTGTACCAGCCTCATCAGGTCTGTATTAGTTTTTAATTTTCCTTAATTTACTTGTCAATATATTACTTGTCATTATATTATCCACTTGTGTATAATTTTTCGTGTGTGCATATCAGTTTTCTCAGTACATGGATTATGATAGACGGATGATTGCTGCATTTGAGCGTATGACGCTCGATTATACAGGGATGATGTATCAGAGTTACCAGACCGCGGTCCAACAACAGCAGACTCAATATGATGCTCAGATACAGGGATTACAGACCCAGATTCAGCAGCTTCAGGAGCAGCTCCATGCGGGACCTCAGCCGCAAGACTTTGATGACGTCAACGACGATAGTGACGATGATGAGGAGATTGATAGCGGTTCTGATCACATAGACTGATGTGCTCCATTTAGATGTTTTAGACTGTGTTATTATGTGACTGTTATTATGTGACTGTATATATGGTGGTGATGATGCTAATTTATGCTTGGTTATTATTAAGCTTATATGTACTAGAATTGTGAAGATGTTGATGTAACAAACACATTTGTGTTTGTTTGGCAATCAGTTTATGGATGTTTGACACGTGGTCTTTAATCTCATGCTTCATTTTATTGTACGCGGATCACGACTTGTTTATTTAAGCGAAAGTTTTGTACTCATATTACACAGCATTTAAAAGTTCGGTAAATTCAATCAATGAGTAACATAATATTTTCGGCTACTGAATTGAAACATTTAGTAAATGTTTTTATACAAACTGATCAGATGTGCGACGATGAAGAGATAATGGCAACTCAGTTTTGGGACACCATTGCTGAACTATACAATAACAATGTTGAGTGTAGAACCAGACGTACGAAGGTAGAGTTGAGGACTACGTATGGGAACTTCTGCAACGCCTGTACGTGGTACAGTACAGTTATCAATGAAGTTATATTTGAAAATGTATTCGAACCAACCCGTTCCACCTTTGAAGGTCGTTACTTTCTCAAATATCACAGCACGTTCACTGGCCATGAGGCTTATATCGTACGTCAAAATTGGCTAGAACGATTTGGATATCCTTAAGTTGAGTGTATTCTCGTTGAGTTTGTTACTTGTTGGTTGTAGTGGTTTTTTTTGGTTGGTTGTATTACTGTTGGCTGTTTCAGTAACAATGGCTTGTTCATTTCTGTATTATTGCGTTAAGAAAATGGCTACAGTTGAATGATGTGATGATACAGGTGAATGATGGGATGGCTACAGTTGTATGATAAGATAAAGTAATATTGCTACAGTAGTACGATAAGAACCATTCAACACTGCTCCTACATACAGTAGCTGCTTAAACATGGGATGGCTACAGTTGTTTGATGGGATGGCTACAGTTGTATGCTGGGATGGCTACAGTTGTATGAAGGGATGGGAACAGTACCGGGAATTAAGCTATAAAAGGCTTGCTAGATGTTGAGAAGTATTATTGCTCAGTCTTAATTCATACAATTTCAAATATAACAAATGTCGGCCGAAGATTATATATTTTTTGATGATAGCGACGACGAATTTGATGAAATGATGGAAGATCATTTTCGCCGCGAAAAGGAACTACTAAGTATGGCTGCGCTACAGGTTGGTCAATCTAGCAGGCAACACGGTGGATCAGTTGTTGGTCGTCGGTATAAAAATCGTAGGCATTCATGGCACAACGACAGACTGATGGAAGACTACTTTGTTCCGAATCCTACTTACACAGATGTCGATTTTAGAAGAAGATTCCGCATGCGGCGTCCTCTATTTCTTAGAATCCTCCAATGTATCAAGCAGCATGACAAATACTTTATCTTCAAACCCAATGCATCTCGTACAATGGGTTTGACAGGAATTCAAAAAATGACAGCTGCACTCAGAATGCTTGCATATGCAGGACCGGCGGACGCACTTGACGAAAATTTGAAAGTGGCGGAAAGCACGGTATTAGAGTGTTTGGAACATTTCTGTCAAGCTATCGTGGACATTTACGGTGATCAATACTTACGCCGACCGAACGAGGCCGATATAATCCTGTGCTAACGATAGAAGATTGTACATGTTCTTGCAGAATTTTTCGTGCAACTTTCCCAACGTACAACTCAATCGATTTGGTAACAGCAGAAAACATAACTTCAACATCCTCATCATCTGAAAGTGTTATTGCTTTTGAACCCGAATCCGTAGGCCAGTTAACGACTAACTCAATATCAAATTCGATTGCGTTTATTTTTTTCGCTTTGTAAACAGATTCTTTCAACTCAAATAGTGTGCAACATTTGCGTACTCTCCCTAGTTTACAAAAACCGCCGACATACTTTTCGTTTTTCTGTTCGTTGACGATCAGTTCACCGTCGTAGTAGCAAAGTGTGGGAATGAGATTTCTAGCCATTCTACAAACAAATAGTTTTTATTTGACCAACCACATTCTGTCCATTCATATGGAAATATTTTAATGGATGTAACAAAGCTAGGGTTTGTAATTTTCTTACAAATTTCTATGCAGGGATATAGTGAAGACGTTTGCGTAGACCAGAAAGGACTCTATGGCAACAATCAACAGATTATAGAAAGAAATTGAGCCTTGGTGTTTGGGAATGTAAGTTGAAAGAAAATGGGTTCTTAAGATCTGGAAAAAACTTGGGGTATGTTATGAGGAGGTGAGTGCTTAAGCTGACTAGATATAAAGAAGTTTATGAATATGCGACTTTTCAAAAGTCGCCTTTGTTCGAATTTACAGAAGTCGCCTGAAGGCGAGATTTGAAAATTCGCCCAAAGGCGACTTTTCGAAAGTCGTCAATTAAAAAACACCCTAAAACACGATATAAAACAGATTATTAGGCGACATTCATATTTCAACTACTTGATACCTCTCAACAGAAAATACAGGACGGATAGACGATAAAAAGCAAGTATATACAAACAACAACCACCGGATACTACTGTACTACCAATACATCAAAACATACAGTCAATCACATGGTAACCGGTAGCACCCTGCAAGCATTTCATTGCGAATTGCAATATTCAACCTCTCCAAGCGACTAACCTTAGCTTGCATCTCAAGCATGTATTGGACCCCCCTTTCTGTTAGTGAAGGATCGAACCATTCAAAAAATTTACGACTATGCACCCCCTGATGCGTCCGTGCATCGATATACGCTTTACAGCCGTAAAATCGACGTCCTGCATTTCTATGACTTTTGAAAACAACTACGTTACATTCAACTCCGCAACAGCAAAGTACTGAACTTCCCATGATGCTAGAACTTGATCTATCAGGGTTTTGATGAGCAAGTACAGTCATCAGTCTGGAATTAAATGATTTTGGAACCGGTTGGGGAAGCGGATATGTGAGTGTATTCCCCTAGAATGCAAAACAGTGAATAAAAGCAAATAGGTCTGTAGCTAAATATGGAGTTCTACTTATATGTATACAGTGTAATGTGCATGTATACATGGTGGAGAAGCAAGTGCAGGTGCGTGTTTTGTTGAGTATTCGGGTGTGTGAAAGTGTGGCAAGGCATGCGTGAGTGTGAATATGTGTGGGGGCACGTGTGTTGTTTTGAACTTTGTTGGTGAGTTTAATCTGAGCATGCTTGGATAAGAAAATAGGGAACTATGATGAAATGAAAAATTATATAACAAGGAAGTTTTATCATGTAATCATATACTTATTTAATTATTTGTGGAACTGAGTGTGGACATCAATTTATACTGAGAGCATGTCACGTATTACTGGGAAAAGCAAAACATTTACTTAAATGAAATATTACAATGTAAAGCAACCTTTTCACCTATATATATTGTGTGCTTTGTTGAAGTTTTATGTATGCATTAGTAAATATGTATATGAGTAGATGTTGCTGTGAATTAAATAAGCACTGACGATATAGCTGCTAGTACATGTGAGGTTTGTGCGGCCCAGTATAATGTTTTTATACGAAGCCCGTTCATAAGATAGGCCAAGAAATAGTAAATGTTATCCGCTTCGGGTCGAGCCTACTTTACAATATCAATGGAAATAGGAAAATTTGCAAACTTAGACTTGTTTTGGTAAACAATAACACAAATAACCTGATTTTGATAATAATTACAAACATAGGTCTGTTTTTGCCAGGTAGACGACGACGAATTTTCAAAATGCACCTTCGGGCGAACTTTCAAAATGCGCCAAAATGCGACTTTCGAAAATTCGCCCAAAGGCGCATTTTGAAAATTCGCCTTCGCAAAAACCCTGCATATAAACAAGACAGTAGGCAGAGAGTTTATCGAATCTAACAATCACATACATATATAATTTCTTATCTAGCAACTTTCGTAGATATCAGCTTGCAAATCTAACAATTGCGAAGTTCATTTAAGTTCGATACATAACTAGTTAGTTTGATACATAGAAATTACATTCGTTTAAAATTGAATACACAAAAATCTTAATTCGTTACGCAGTCATACATTTGATAATGGAAGTTTAGGTCGCTGCAGTACATCGCTTTCTGCTATGGCCCTGTGATCCACATTTGCTGCACCTGTTTGTTTTAGGCGTTTGATGCTCGTCCATAACGTTTTTTATCCTCGTAGATTTAGGTCGCCAAGGTTGTCTTTTTGTAGGTGGAGACAATATATGTGGACCAGTGTATGGTCTCCAGTATCTCTTATCACACACGGGATGAAACTCTGCCTGATATGAAGCTTGGTAACTTCGAACAGAGTACCACTCTGATGCGAACTTATGATGTGCTCTGTTAGCACCGTAATCCTGTGTCGAACAAGCCGTCATTACATGGGCACATGGTATTTTTTGCAGTAGGGGGATGTTGCATGTACATGAGCAGTCAGGACCATCAATTAACACTTTAAATTCATCGCCGTAGCAATGAATAACTTGCCATTCTGTTCGACTAAAGCGAACTAGTTTACAACGACGTGCTTCAATAGCTCGATCTACTATTTTAGCTTTCCATTTTGGAGTCAAACATGTTGTGATAGCATCCGCCGTCTCTCGTCTCTTACAAAAATATTCAACCGATCGAAAGAAGGTTCGTGCAACCAACGTCTTTATAGGTAATGATCGAGCATCTTTCAGCACACCATTAAAATTTCAGATGCATTGGTGGTCATAACATGAAAGCGTCCTCCATCGTCTTTGCATAGGGCTCAATTTTCTTTAAAATTCCCTAAGCTTCTTTCAATCCATTCATGAGCACGTGAATTTGTAGCTTTAATTTCTTCTTTGATTTTGTTGTACTCAACTACTTCTGAAGCACATGCAGCTGAATAAAATAAAGCTGTAAGTCGGTTATCCCTAAAACCCGCTGTTTGAAAATTAGCTTTAAGATGTCGTGCACAGAACCTATGTTTGTGTGGTTCTCGCCACTTCTCCTGTAAAGCCATCGAAATTCCTTTCATCCGATCCGATATGAAAGTAATACGACGATTGCAAACACTGTGAATGAATTCACGCATGCAAGAAATAAACCAACCCCAACTATCATATGACTCGGATTCGACAACTGCATAAGCTAATGGAAACAGACAGTCATCCGCATCTACAACAGTAGCAACAAGCAACGTCCCTTTGTATTTACCATACAAATGTGTCTCGTCAATACAAAGCAATGGCCGGCAGTGTAGAAAACCTGTAATGCAAGGGCCAAATGCCCAAAACGCACGATCAAATACACCAACTTCATCGTGGGTCACATGTCCAACAGTCCCCGGATTACTTATCTTTATTTCCGCGAAATATTGAGGCAAAGTCGCATACGATTTGGCCCAGTCACCATAAATTCTTTCTATTGTTTTGTTTAATGCTCGCCAAGCTTTCATGTAACTAATTTTGATGAACAGTTGGTCGTCGACAAGCACTTGGACTGTACCTGCTGCGATATCCAAATTGGCCTTGACAAATGACATGATTTTTGACATAAGAAAATTAGAAGTGGCTTGCTTGTGGTTAGAATTAATTGTAGGATTGACACAGGTATGTTCGCTAGGCAACTTTCTAATTTTCCACCAGCCAGACTGCGATTTCTTTGAGACTATTGCATATATTCTCCATGGACAGTTAGTGTCAACATTACAGATAGCAGTGTATATAGTTTTATTCGATTTGATCGGCTTGTACGAAACTCCATGTAGAATTGACCATTCGGTTAATTGGTGTAGAATATTTTGCTTACTTTTAAATACCATTCCAACAGCAAATCCATTTTGTATGCACGCGGTTGAAAATTTTTCCCCAGCAAATTGCAGGTTAGCAACGACCGATCTTGCAATCATTTGTGCAGTACATAGATCATCATCCAACGGTAATTCCATTTGAGCTTCTTCACCATCACCTTCAACATCATCTACGTTCGGAAAATCGTAGTTTAATGATTCATTGTTCACCTGCATTCGTTCTACCCAACACACATCATTATTAGTCGTCGCAACAGCCATACTATCAATTTGAGGAACATGTCCGGTGTCTCTATCTATATTAACATCCATATCAGTGTCAATATTGGAATCATGTGAGTGTTGTGATGGTCCAACACCACATTCTGCAGCACTATCCTCAAGACTTGTACATCTGTTTACAACCGTATTTTAGTACGAAGCTAGAGTAGATAGGAAACATTACCCAAATAAATTGCTAAACAAACCTTTGACTTATAACATACATTTGTGATGGAGTAGGATATACCGGTTGCGACAAATGAATATTTTGTTTTCAGCACGGACATTTTGTAGATGCATTTGTTGTTGGAAGCTGAATGTGTTAGAATAAAGTATTAGGCAATTGTAATTTAAAAAGGTACACGCAAAATACCAATGTTAACAACGATACCTTGGATGCATCGTAGGTGGTGTATAGTATGGAAAGTACTGTTCTGGAGTTGGTTGCGACATCATGTAATGCATGAAACCATAGTTTATGGAAGGAGGACCATGACCCCCAGCATGTACATATGGATTACTGTAAGTAGGAGAACCTAAGCTTGCTGAAGGAATATCAGTTTCCAACATTTTTGTAAAATGCCATAATCCTGTGCTAACGATAGAAGATTGTACATGTTCTTGCAGATTTTCTTTTGCAACTTTCCCATCGTACAACTCAATCGATTTGGTAACAGCAGAAAACATAACTTCAACATCCTCATCATCTGAAAGTGTTATTGCTTTTGAACCCGAATCCGTAGGCCAGTTAACGACTAACTCAATATCAAATTCGATTGCGTTTATTTTTTTCGCTTTGTAAACAGATTCTTTCAACTCAAATAGTGTGCAACATTTGCGTACTCTCCCTGGTTTACAAAAACCGCCGACATACTTTTTGTTTTTCTGTTCGTTGACGATCAGTTCACCGTCGTAGTAGCAAAGTGTGGGAATGAGATTTCTAGCCATTCTACAAACAAATAGTTTTTATTTGACCAACCACATTCTGTCCATTCATATGGAAATATTTTAATGGATGTAACAAAGCTAGGGTTTGTAATTTTCTTACAAATTTCTATGCAGGGATATAGTGAAGACGTTTGCGTAGACCAGAAAGGACTCTATGGCAACAATCAACAGATTATAGAAAGAAATTGAGCCTTGGTGTTTGGGAATGTAAGTTGAAAGAAAATGGGTTCTTCAGATCTGGAAAAAACTTGGGGTATGTTATGAGGAGGTGAGTGCTTAAGCTGACTAGATATAAAGAAGTTTATGAATATGCGACTTTTCAAAAGTCGCCTTTGTTCGAATTTACAGAAGTCGCCTGAAGGCGAGATTTGAAAATTCGCCCAAAGGCGACTTTTCGAAAGTCGTCAATTAAAAAACACCCTAAAACACGATATAAAACAGATTATTAGGCGACATTCATATTTGAACTACTTGATACCTCTCAACAGAAAATACAGGACGGATAGACGATAAAAAGCAAGTATATACAAACAACAACCACCGGATACTACTGTACTACCAATACATCAAAACATACAGTCAATCACATGGTAACCGGTAGCACCCTGCAAGCATTTCAGTGCGAATTGCAATATTCAACCTCTCCAAGCGACTAACCTTAGCTTGCATCTCAAGCGTGTATTGGACCCCCCTTTCTGTTAGTGAAGGATTGAACCATTCAAAAAATTTACGACTATGCACCCCCTGATGCGTCTGTGCATCGATATACGCTTTACAGCCGTAAAATCGACGTCCTGCATTTCTATGACTTTTGAAAACAACTACGTTACATTCAACTCCGCAACAGCAAAGTACTGAACTTCCCATGATGCTAGAACTTGATCTATCAGGGTTTTGATGAGCAAGTACAGTCATCAGTCTGGAATTAAATGATTTTGGAACCAGTTGGGGATTCTCGAGTAAGACATTTGCCTGCGTATCACAAACAAGTTCGGTCTCTACTTCTTCATTTGTCTCTGTAGCATCCACTGTTGGTAGATCTTCCACTTGGGTCTCCGGAACAAAATCGACCTCATCGTCTGCGCCCTTGTTCCGCTCGTAATCGTCATATATTTCCATCATCGTTTGATCATCGATCTCCCAATCATCCATTTTCGCCTAGAAGAAAAGTTGAATAAAATACCCAAATTAGTCAAACTTGCAACCATGGTTAGGGTCTATTTACTTTCCGATTTGAACAAAATTGAAGAATGGCGTACTATACATCTACAACTGTGAGAATAGAGGAAAAAATTGGACAAAATACCAACCTTAATGACTTCTGCGAATGATTCTGCACAGATTTAGGTTTTTGGTTCGACCTTAAAGCAAAAAAGAAATAAAAAAGGAAGAAGGGGCTAACTGGTTATAACAGTGCAGGTTTCTATTGGAGAATTTTAAAGATTCGCCTTTGGACGAATTTTAGGAATCCGCCCATTGGCGAATTTTGAAAATTTGCCCATAGAAACCTGCTGCTGCAAACAGAGCAGCAATTTCAATCCCCGACTATAGCATATTACAAAACACAGCCACATAAATTTAACAACATTTTACAAAACATAGCCACACAAATTTAACAACATTTTGCAAATCGAAACAACATTAGTTTGTACATTACATATCACTTTCCATATCACCTCTAACTATTCGCATCAAACAACATTATCGATTTAGTCGTGAAGCTCATGAAATTCGCGCGGGCTTCTTCTTTGCCGACGCGTTACCAATGCTCTCGAACTGCTACTGCTGCTGCTGCTACTCCGTTCTCTGTGGGCAGTGGACGACGAAGGTAATGCGGCCGTTGGTTGAGATGGGCCAGGAACAAATTCTTCATGTACCGGTGCAGCTTGTGACGAGGTGCCTTGTG
Organism: Allium fistulosum; assembly: GCA_030737815.1. Classification (NCBI taxonomy): domain Eukaryota; kingdom Viridiplantae; phylum Streptophyta; class Magnoliopsida; order Asparagales; family Amaryllidaceae; genus Allium; species Allium fistulosum. Next base: position 49,385,855 of record CM060906.1, read on the forward strand.
ACGATGAACCCGCACCTCCTCTAGGACGACGTCGTGTGTACACAAGCGCTGGAGGTGGAGATGGAGCTCTCGGCCTATCAAGTTTATTCCTGCATAACACAACATCTAGAATCCTTTGGATGTTAGTGCACATCCTTCTACCCTCCTCGTCGGTATGTCATTTGCGAAGATTTTCTGCTTCTTTCCAAGCCCTACTTATACCAGCTGCCTGTAAAGTTGAATGAAAATTAGAAAAAGACAAAACTATCATAAGTAATTGATATACTACTTACAACATCAACTTACCACGTTCCTCTCAAGTGGTGCTCTGGGAACGTATGGACTTCTATACACTGCCTCCACTGGCGCCGTAAGAACATATCGCCGTGTTATGTTCCAGTACCACCTTTTGTACCGCTTTAGCGTGATGGTGGGCTCCCTCTCAATCTGGGTAGCTGTATGACGCTCATTCCACAACTGAATGTAGGTTCCATACTCCTCTGCATTGTACGTAGACGTGCAGGGTGGCGCATCATCCGGTATATGCTGCATCATGCCAAACTGTCTCATAACCATGTCGGGTAAGTGAAATGCAGTCTGGGTGTAAGATATGAGTGGTACTCTCGCAGTCCACAAGTATCTAGCAGCTGTACACATGGCTGGAAGCTGTGCTAGCACATCCTGTGTGTATGGTGTCCATGTCACCTTGTCATCCTCCAGCACATCTAACTCGTTGCGGTAGAACTTCACACTCCGTCTTGGGGTTTGGTGCGGTTTTTTTGGTCCTACCCACCTGTTATAAGATGTTAACAATTGAATATTACACATGAAAATTGCATTGTTTAATTAATTTAAAAGGATAAAAAATATACCGAGACCCAAGTGGCATTGACTGATCGACAACAACATTTGTTACTAACAATCTTCCGATCGGAAGATAAGTCCACGACCAAAGCTGCATTTATAAGAAAAAATTACGACAAAAAATGAGACAAATCATGTAAAACAGTAAACTATTGAAGTTTGTTTCAAACCTGTACTAGTGTCAGACATCCACCAATAGATTTATTCTCCAAAAGAGAGAGTCTAGATAACTCCATATATGTATAAGATAACACAGCACTGCCCCAAGAAAACTTACCACACTCCCCTAAATCAGCAATATACGGTAGCCATTTCAGATCTACCCGAGTCTTTGTATGGTCGCACATCAATCGGGAAACAATGATGTGCAAAATAATAGCACGTGCTCGCTGCTGAATCTGAGCCTCTGTAGCATCAGCAGGAATATCGTGTGACAATTGACGTCTATACCACATGACTTCCACGAACTCATTGCCCCTTGTTTGTTCGGGGGGTGGGTCAAGACCAGGTAAATCATGACACAATTGCATATAGTCATATGCCACTTCTCCATAAGCCACTGCATTGCCTTCAATAGGCAAACCTAACAACACGGCTACATCTCCTAATATAATCGTCATCTCACCAACAGGGAAATGAAAAGTGGAGGTCTCCGGTCGCCATTTGTCTACCAAAGCAGTGATAAGATAGTGGTCAAGCTGGATGTATCCTAACTTCATTATGTGTAAAAAAACCAGCCCTCTCAATCTCAGCCAATACTCCTGGATGGTTTGAAGTCACTTTCTTCACCGACGTGGAGTGATCTATAGTTGTATCTGGATCATCACGCTGATCAAATGATAAATACAATTAAAAAACAGGAATTATACCAACTGACACAAAATTATATTTTTTAAAAAACCACCTGCATCCATATGTCGTTAGAAGTACGATGCTGTGCTTAAAGAAATAATACCCTTCCATCAACGGGTCCGGGCTCCATCTCAACATACTCTACAAAATACAAATATTAAAAATCAATTTATTTCGATAAAAATTATACACTAACTAAAAATTGACAACCTCCTAACCCACAAAGTAGTATGAATGCACATAAACTCCTTGTCGTTCATATAGATTGCTTATAACAATAATCTTAAGTTGCTTTTAAGAACCTTTTTTAATATGGTTTTTATAAACTACTTCTAACTTAGTTCAAAATCTAAGACTAAAATATGTACAAATACTTGTAATGATAGTGTTGTAAATGCTTTATCAACGGTGATATTAAAATGATTTACTTTACAAGCACAATTTTTTTTCATGAAGTAAGATTGCAAAAAATTCATGCCCTAAATTAGAAACAACAAATTATGGGTATAGATTCATACCTATTTCTTGTTCTATACCTGACGTGCTTGCCATTGACTAATTTGTGAAAGAATTTGAATAAAAATTGAAGAAATGGAAATGGAGGAAGGTTTTGAGGAATTTGTGCCTTTTGGGTTTTGGTTGGGAGAGTTGGGAGAGAGTGGAAATGAAGAAGGGGGCTGCTGTTTGGTTAATATGTGTGCATGGTTTTTGCGAAGGCGAATTTTCAAAATACGCCTTTAGGCGAATTTTCGAAAGTCGCCTTTTGGCGCATTTTGAATGTTCGCCCGAAGGCGCGTTTTGAAAATTCGTCGTCGTCTACCTGGAAAAAACAAACCTATGTTTGTAATTATTATCAAAACCGGGTTATTTGTGTTATTGTTTACCAAAACAAGTCTAAGTTTGCAAATTTTCCGTGGAAATATGATTTTGTTTTGCTGTGTTTATTTTCCATGTTTTTGGGCCTTAATATATCGATCAATCTGCTGTTATAATACTACTTTTATAGTATAACTTGTTAGTCTTGATGTGACTTATTAGATGTTATATGTATGTGTCTATATATGTATGTGTGTACATACATACATACATACATACAATGCGAATAGTGGAAATTAGCCACAAGGGCCTCTTTAGCAAGTGAAATTAGTTTCTAGGACACACAACTGAAATAATTACTTTCAAGGACAAAACGTAAAATAATTAGTTTCTAGGGCCTAAAAACCTATGAAATTATGTCCTTGAAAGTAATTGAACTGCTGACTTTGGCCTTGAAAGTAATTTCTTTGAATGTGTGTCCTAGAAACTAATTGAACTGCAAAGTTTGTCCTTCTGGTGAAATTCCCCATGCAAATACTTGGAAACTGAAGTCTTTTTAGATTTGCCAAAACTACCATTTTCTCATCTAAAATCAAAAATTTGTATTATCAGGTCAGACTAGTATTTTCCATATACAACACGTACTCTATCCATTTCTTTTCCACGTTTTCAATCCATTTTTTCCATTATCATTCCCAGATCTATCTTTTCGTCTCCACAATCGCTCATCCCTAAGTAATCCATAATAAATACTTGCGCATCCGGATCATTAAGCAGCAAAGCTTCAACATCACTGGAAAGCTCTCTTCAACACAAACTCCACTGGAAGTGCGATTTAACTTCATAACCCCAATAGCGGCAGCTGACCTTACGTGCCCATTTCTATCTGTCCACCCCTATATCAATGGCCGAAGTAGATATTCCACTGATCCCTCTACCCTCAACCCACATAAACTGCTCAATACCAAATCCCTTATCATATGATCCTCATCCTTACTGAACGCGGAGGACATGTCAATCCCAATCGTTATGAAGGATGTGACTTTCTTGAAGAGGTTGCGTTTGACAGAGTTTGCGCTCGTAGTTAGGGTTCCGACGAGCTGGCGAAGCTGGAGTCTAAGATCGGCGATTTCGGGTTTGCCGTGAAGGTTTAAAGTGGAAACTTTTAGCAGTTGAGGGGGCTCTGAAAGAGTTGACCTTCATTCTTGCTAACCTTAACCCCCAAGAATAAAACCAGCTACACATTTGATTTTTGAAATGCCTCCAAAATAAGCGAAATTCTGTGGCTAAGTCCAAAGAATGAGACAGAATGAGCAGCTTCGAAACTTGATACGATTTGTCCGTCATCACCTTTTCTCCCGATGGTCGCGTCTTCCATATAGAGTATGCTGCCAAGGCCGTCGACATCAAATGCAAAGATGGGATAGTTTTGGCAAGTTCTTCGTCTTACACCTTTGCTTTTGTGGGTTTTACAAATTTTCGTAATTAGGGGTTCGTTATTATTACAGGGAGTGGAGAAGCTGATTACTTCAAAGATGATGTTGTCTGAATCTAATCGGACGATTCATTCGGTTCACCATGAAAGGGGTGTATGGTACTTTACCCGATTTTAGCTTGGCTATTATTGAAACATCAAAATATGAAAATTAAATTAAAATTAAGATGACCTCAGATGTAACTTTCAGAAGAAATAAAAAATAAAGGTATTTTGCCCGCTATTGGGAGATGGCTGAATATATATTATGTTGCGTGCAAACTAACCACAACCGTAGATGATGACAAAAGAAAACTAATAACTAAATTGAAATTTACAGCTTTACCATGTTTCTAATGTTCAGTGCATCGTTATTAGTACTAATGTGAAGGAATGCTTTTCCTTTTGCAGATTCACTCAACTAAGGGTTCTAATAGAGTTAAGACAAAAAAAAATAGGTTCAACATGAATGCAGACATCATGCAGTTTACAAGCAGGCAACATATAGTTTGCGTATGGAATTTTTCAATTGACTAAGTTAAAGTATGATAGTAGGTGGTTTAGGTATGGCTTCTTTTCTCCTTTGCATTAATTTCAAATATAGTCTTTTTTCTTCAATTTGTAACCAAAATATGTGGATTTGCTTTTATATTATTGTTGATTTGCATGCTCATGATGTTGTTCCTTTGTATTTTCTTATATTTACATGATACAGAGATGTAGAAAGCTTGGATTTATGCATGGCTGTAGAGGGTTTGGGTAAGTGCTATTTGATGCTTTAGCAAAGAAGGCATGGATGATGATTAGTTCATATCAACGGAAGTAATCCTTTAAATGTTTTGATTAAAGTTATTTAGCTACACAGAAATTGGTATTCGCAAGGTTGGATCAGTGGACGGGAAAAGTCTTCGATTATGGAACATGATCTGGTATTCTAGGAATTGCAGCACTAAAGGTTTAAATTGAATTGAAATGAGATTTTTTTTAAAAAGATTTATGTTTTATATTCAAGCTTATCAACTATACATATACAGCAAGCTGAACATGTACTTTTTTTTAGCTGTACCTTTGTGTCATATTCCAAGTTTCATATACCGTCTTAGGCTATAAAATTCGATTCAAGAAAATACAAGGTCACTTTTACCAAATTCGCTACGAATACATATGGTATAGAATAGAGTTTAGATAGACTCATTTTCCTCTTAATTAAAATTAAACATTTTTTTTAAATCAACCTAACAAAACCTTTTGCATTGATAGATGGTGTACAATGTAAATGATGATTATTCTATTGTTTTCCACTCTATTGATGACCACTATAAAAGGTGATCATTGTAAAATCCAGTTATACATGTATATTTTGAATTGCCCACTCATAATTGCCACGTTTATTATGCATAGTAGGATGGCTTTGAAATAATATTCGGGGTTCATATAAGCAAGGTTGTCAGTTTGAGATTTAAATCGTAAATCTTAAAGATAAAAAATTAAATCGAATCGGGATTTAAATTGTAAATCGTAGATCTAAAGATTTTATTTTAGGCATATATATGTTAGTTAAAAATTCATATCTATCTAATTTTTTTTATACATTTACCAAAAGTTAATTCTTATTCTTATTTATCTTACATGTTTCATCGTCAAAAATCGGGATCACTTCAAAGCAATGACTGAGGATCCGGCCGAAACCACGAGATTCCGACCACCTCGTATCGGTTCCGGCCATCACCGGGACGGGATTAGGGAAAAATCTCGTCCTGTTCAAAGTGCGATAAAAAAAAGCAATTTGTGAAATGGATAAAAGAGCAACAACCGACACCAAATTGCAGTAAAATCCAAATTCAAAAAAGCAAAACAAAAAGAGAATCATCCCGTGCTTGCACAGTTAAAGCATAAAATTTTTGCTTATAAATAAACGACTGCGAATGTAAATTACCACAATTAGTGCTTCAGCAGTCCTCCCAATTCGAGCAAGAAGAATCGCACGTTTGCCCAAATTCGAGAAAGCTTCGACATCGCGGCGTTGTTCTTCGAGTTGGCAGGAGGAGAACCGAGCTTTGATTCGCGATTTTTGATTTCCGTCTTCAGCCTTAGCTTTCAAAGGAAGGTGAATTATTTTGCCCATTTTCGTTTTCTGTCTTCTGCCCTAGCTTTCGTTCGATTTTTTTTTTGAGTGCGTCTGTGTTTGGTCGTGAAGTGGGAGGAGGAGGAAAAAAAATACGTGAATGTAAATAATCGGCCTTTGTTTTTTTTTGCCTTGTTTTTTTAGCCTTGGCGTTGACATATGCATTGTTTTTATTTTTTTAAGCCTTGGCCTTTTCCTATTATATGTTGAACATGGACATTGTTTGATATTGCATATGCAAACGGCCTTGAATATGTTGAACCGACTTAAATAAGTCGACTGACCTGAATATGCTGTACTGACACGAATATTGGACTTGAATATGCTGATTTGAATATGGACTTGAATGTTGAACTTGAATATGTTAGCCTGGAATATGGACTTGAATATTGGACATGGACATTGAACTTGACTCGAAATGTTGAACTTGAACAATGAATTCTGACGACTTCGTTGAATGTTATTTATGCATTTGTATTTTATTTTTGATTTGATTTGGAATATTAAATTGCTTAGCATTGACTTTTGTTTAATTATGTGTATATTGTATCGTTTATTTATAATCGTAGGTAAATTATGTCAAATCCAAATGAAATTGGTGGGAATTATGGTACTGCGATCGACGACAATTTTTGAAAAACAAAATGTAATTTTTGCAATAAACTAATTAATGGCGGTGGTGTGACACGTTTGAAAGAACATCTGGCAGGAGTAGACGGCGATGTATCAACATGTCTAATTGTCCCTAAAGAAGTTAAACAACTTGTACGACCACATATCATTCAAAAGAGAAATGAACGAAGCAAAGAACAACTGGACAAACAACGCTTACAAGAGGAATTAATGAGCAGACCGCACCAACTATCAGACAATGAAAATGAAGATGATGAAGAACTTCAACATGTCATGCGGTAAAGCAGAGATGCATTTAGAGATGAAGAGCTGCGTATATCTCATACTGTTTGACGATCGGGTGGTGGTTCAAGTCAAACATTGCACAGTTCTCATACTGTTGGAAAATCTATTAGAGTAGATGACGATTTTGACAATAATGTTGTTGGATGAATCGACTCATACATGCAAAAACGAGGAGGTAGAACTCAACCTTCAATTAAATATGCAATGAAAGGTATTAAAGATGCCAAAAAACATATAGGTCGAGCAATTTCTAAGTTCTTTTTTTCAACCATATTCTGCATAACGTTGCTAATAGTCCATATTATACAACAATTATAACAGCCCGCCCCTCACTTAACGCAGAAATTGTCCCCAACTTAGTCACCTCCGCCTCATGGGCCAAACCAAGGTGTGGGGTTTTGTTCCTCAAAAGGCATCGACGTTGTTATGAGGTGAAGGCTTTGGTATATAAGCACCCACTTCATAGTGTTATCCACGATGTGGGACTATCATTACCATTTTGAAGGGGTGTTACAACAATGGTTGACGCGATTGCAGAATGCGGTCATGGAATTGATCCACCAACTGCATATGATATATCACACTCGTACCTTGAAATGGAAATAGAAGAAATTGGACAATATATTAAAACATTGCACAATTTCTAGGATGAATGTGGTTGCACACTAATGTGTGATGGTTGGAGTACACAGAATCGACGAAAAATAATAAATTTTCTCGTGTACTCTACCCATGGAACGGTATTTATCAAATCTGTGGATGCCACAAATGAATTCCAAAGTGGAGAATATATTTGTGGATTAATGGATGATGTCGTCGAAACAATCGGTGAAAATAGAATAGTGCAAGTTGTTACAGATAACGGAGCAAGCTACAAAACTACCGGTCAATTATTGATGCAGAAAAGAAGGCATTTATATTGGACACCATGTGCAACACACTGCATTGATTTGATTTTGGAAGATATTTCCAAGGAGTCAGAGGTAACAACTATTATCATAAATTGTCAATTAATGAAATTTATATACAATCATGGTTGGTTACTTTCCATCATGGGAAAAGAGACCAATAATAAAGAATTGATTAGACATGCAGTAACACGGTTTGCAACACATTTCATCACACTAGACTCTATTCATAAACATAAAGATGATATGAGAAGGATGATTGCTTTGAGAGAGTGGACATCAAGAGTTCCTAGACCCAATACTAAAGATAAAAGAACAGTAAATATTGTCTCCACACTAATTTACAACAATGCTTTTTGGACTGGTGCTGCTTCCATCATTTTTATTTTTTAGCCACTTGTGAAAGTTTTACTAATGGTAGATAGTGATAATAAAGCAGATATGAGATATCTTTATAAGGCGATGGATCAAGCAAAAGAATCGATAAGAAAAAATATTGGTGGAAGACAATGTTAAAAATGGTGAGATATGATAGACAAAAGATGGGAAAGACAATTACATCGACCTCTTCACGCGACAGGTAATTTGTTTTATCTTATCATCATACAAACAGTTAAATACATAACATTTCAATAATATGTTACACTTTTCCCATGTAGGTTATTTTCTTAATCTCATCATTCAATATGGGGATGCAACAAACGATGAAGAAGTATTAAATGGATTTAATAACGTCGTTGAAAGAATGGTGCTGGATATTGTAACACAAATTGAAATTGGAAAAGAGGTAAAACTAACATATATAATAATTATGACAAACATTTAACATTTAAGACAAAATATTTAACCTATACATCAACAGGTAGAAAAATATAGAATGAAAATTGGTAGATTTGGTTCTGCAAAAGCGTACGCAGCCGTAAAGACATGTTTTCCCGCTCAATGGTGGTCAATAATTGGAAGAGAAGATGCTTCAAATTTAACACATTTAGCAATGCATATTTTAAGCCAAACAGTTTCATCTTCAAATCGCGAAAGAAACTGGACTACATTTTCAATGATTCATACAAAATTACGAAATAGAATAAAAATAAAAAATCTAGAAAAATTGGTATATGTGCATTACAATATGAGACTAACAGAAAAAAATTCAAGACGCCGCGACACTGAAATTCAGTTGATCGATCTGGACTATATATTCCATGAAGAGAATCAATTAGCAGAATGAACTACTAAATTGAACCACTCTTGTTGGACAACGATCCTTGGATGACCAATACACTGAATGATGCAGTCGCTGCTGTTGATGGTATACCTGCACGAGCAACAAAGAGTCAAAGCAATGAAAATAATAGCAGCTCATCAAATGATGATCATGGTAATGCAGGTGGAAGTGGCATTGGTTTAACAAGTAATTATGGTATTGGTTCTAGTGATGGTGGTGAATTATATAGACCAACTCAAACATATTCAAGAAGAAGGGGTGCGAGCGGTAATCCTAACCGAAGAGATAGTAATGTAAATGTTGAATCCGGACATCAACATGATTACGAGCACCACAATTCATATACTTCAACTGATCCACCAACCTATAGGTATTCTACTCCTGACTATACATGTGGTAACTCATATTATGGAACAAACGAAACATATAGTGATATCTCGAGTGATCAAAATAGTCAAGCTACATATACAACACAAAATGATGAACCATCGTCTTTTGGTAATATGATGGCGACATTTATGGGCCCAGGATAAATGCAATATGGTTATCCATCATATCATACAACACAGGACGATAAAGAAAATTATGAAATTAATCCATATGCAGCTTCGAGAAATAGTTTCTGGATGTAGCAGTGTTGTATGTAGCATTATTATTTTATTGTATGTTATATTTCTATATGAATTTGAATCGGTTATTGTTACGTTTTCATTAAAAATGCAAAAATCCAATATTAGGACCGAAACAAACGTAATTTTCGAAATTGACCGAAACCAACAAAATTTCAAATGACCAAAACCGAGACCGAAACCGAGTATCTCGAACCTTGCTTCAAAGTAGTTGTCAATTCGGGAAATGGTTTACATATTTTACTTACAAGAAGGAAGAAAGAACTTACAAGAAGAAAGAAAAAGCTGCACTTATTTGATTCATTAATGTACTTGCAATCGAGCATCAAATTTGTGATGGAAATAGCAGTAAAGAGGAAAAAGGCGTTGTGGTATGAGTTTCAAATTTTTGCAACATCTACAATTGTTTCTACATTCAAAAATCATAGCTTTACTAAAATAAGGTAATTTTTTTATTCTATTGATCTTATTAGAATATGTTGTTAAATATAGATATTGTATTTTCTGTTTGTTCTTCTGTGTTTGCTGTTTTGGGTTGTTTGTACATATATACCTTGACGTCTTATTTTGCAAACAGTTTTTTGTGAGATATTTTTTATCTTTCTAAGCTCCATTTTCATGGTATCAGAGCTACTCCATTAAGATGAATTTCTTCTTTTAATTTTTCGTTTTCAGAGATGGATGATAAACAGATCCACTCAGATAATTCAACTTCTTCCGAAAATATTCTTTCTCAACCGATTAATTATGAGGATCCTTATTTTCTTTCTCATGGTGATTCTTCAAATAGTCGGCTTGGTCAGATTATTTTCAATGGCGGTAATTATCTCAATTGGAGTCGCAGTGTTATGCTAGCACTCGGAGCGAAGAACAAGGTCTATTTTGTTGATGGATCTCTTCCTCGTCCTGCCGATAATTCATCAGATCTGCAAAAATGGATACGAAATGATTACATGGTTACATGTTGGATTTTATATTCAATGGAAAAATCAATTTCTGAGACTTTTATTTTTTGTTCTTCTGCTAGAAATCTTTGGTTGGAAATCCAAGAACGTTATGGTCAATCTAATGCACCTCTTTTATATGAATATCATAAAGAATTGTTGTATGTTCAACAAAATGACGATTCAATTGCTGTGTATTATGGCAAATTGAAGAAGGTATGGCATAAATTGCAGGCATATGAACCATTTCCTGATTGTTCTTGTGGTGCGATGTCAAAGTGTTCTTGTGGTTTGTTCAAGAAACTTATGGAGGCTGATCAACTTAAGAAACTTATTCAATTAATTGCTGGTTTGAATAAATCTTATGATCATGTTAAAACAAATATTTTAAGTATGGATCCTTTACCTTTTGTAAACAAGGCTTATCAAATTCTTCAACAAATTGAGAAACAGAATTCTCTCAGTATTTCTAGTATTCCATATGAAATAAGTGCTCTTATTTCTATGAAGAATTCAACTGGTTTCAAATCTCAATTTCCTTCTAAAAAGGAATACAAGGATTATAAGAAGTTGAAATATGAAAGGATTTGTGATCATTTCAAGCAAAAAGGACATACTAAAGATCAGTGTTTCAAATTGGTGGGTTATCCAGAGTGGTATACGGATTTAAAGGAAAGAAAATCTCAAAGTTCTTCTTCAAAAATTGCTGCTGCTGTTCATGATTCTTCTGGAGTTTTAGGGAGTTCTCCTATTAATACTCCTTTGGATACTGACAATGGTTCTTCTTCAAATCAATCATCTCAAATTATGGATACTCAGATGATATCTGCTGTTTGCAAAGAAATTTTCAAGATGATGCAAAATAATAGCTCGGAATATCATCTATCAATTAATTTTGCAGGTATCGTATCTGCTTCTAATGTTCTTTCATCTAATAAGCATGATAATAATGCTTGGATAATAGATACCGGTGCAAGTGATCATATGACATCTAATTTTAAGATGTTTGTTAACACACGCATGCTGAACAAACCAATTCATATTGCTTTACCTGATGGAAGCTTGAAAACTGTTGATACTATATGCAAAATTTGAGAAAAATTTATGTACATTCCAGGACCTCAAAACTGATAAGGTCATGGGAATTGGTACAAGACATGGGGATCTTTACAGGTTTCAAAACAATGAAATCTCATCCTCTTTAAATAATTCTTTTGTTTCAGATTCTATTGTTTTTCATTCTTCTGTGCAAAATCCTAGTATTTCTGTTTTACATGCTCGACTTGGTCATGTATCTATAAATAAATTGAAACATCTTCCTTTTCATGTACATTCTGAATCTTTTGATTGTGAAGCATGTGTGTTAGCAAAACATCATAAATTGCCATTTAATATCTCAAGTTCAATTGCTGGTTCTTGTTTTGAACTTGTGCACATGGATCTTTGGGGTCCATATAAAATTCCTAGTTTATCAGGAGCTAGGTATTTTTTTACCATCTTGGATGATCATTCTAGAACTACTTGGACTCATTTAGTTCATGATAAAACTCAAGTTTCTCAGATAATTAAAGCTTTTCTAGCATATGTTGAAACTCAATTTCAGACTAATGTGAAAGTGATTAGAAGTGACAATGGTACTGAAATTGTTCAAGAGTTTTATAAAATTCTTTTTCTGTTAAAAGGTATTATTCATCAGAAAAGTCTACCTGGAGTTCCTCAACAAAATGGTAGAGTTGAGAGAAAGCATAGACATTTACTTGAAACTGCAAGGGCTCTTAAAATTCATGCGAATTTACCAAATTTTTTTTAGAGAGATGCACTTCTTACAGCAACATACTTGATAAATATTATGCCTTCATCTATTTTATCCTAGAAAACACCCTATGAAGTACTGATGAAAAGGGTTCCTGATTATACTCATTTAAGAGTAATTGACTGTCTTTGTTATCCTCTCATCAAAACTTCTGATAAGTTGGAACCGAGAGCCAAAAATTGTGTTTTTATTGGATATCCATATGCTTCAAAAGGTTATAAAGTGTATGATTTGGAAGATAAGAAAGTTATTCTTAGCAGAGATGTAATTTTTAAGGAGCATATATTTCCATTTTCTTCTGATAGCAAGAATTTGTCATATTCCTTTGATGACACAAATCTTTCATCTCCTATTTTTCCTTTAGTTAATCCTACTTATGCTCCATCTACTTCATCATCAAAAATGCAGAATATTTCTTCTCCAATTCCAGTTAATATTCCACCTTTTCCTATTCAACAACATTCAGATTCTAATTTTGATTCATCTTTATCCTCTCCACAAAATTCACAACAAATTTCTTCTCATTCTCAACCAGATAACATTCCTTCTCCTCTTGAAAATATTTGTAATACTGAACCAGAAGTTCCTATTAGAAGGTCTTCTGGACAAATTCAACTTCCAAAGAAGCTAGAAGATTATATTCTTCCAAATAAATTTAACTCATCCATTCATTTTTAATTTGCTTATAATATTCTTTTGGATCCTGAACTTTCTTTTTTGGGTGATGATTTTTTGGCTAGCCTAGCAAATGTTCTTTCTGTTAATGAACCTACTTCTTATGATCAAGCTAAAGATCAAAAGGAGTGGGTGAATGCTATGAATCAAGAGTTAGAAGCTTTGGAGAAAAATAATACATGGGAGGTGACTGATTTACCCCCTGGTAAAAAAGCAATTGGAATGGGTATATAAAGCAAAAATGAAACCTGATGGCAATCTTGAAAGATGCAAAGCTAGAGTTGTAGCAAGGGGAGACAAGCAAATCAAAGATAAAGATTTTAAACACACATTTAGTCCTGTTGCAAAGTTTACAACTGTCAGAGTTCTAATAGCTTTGGCAGCTGCAAAAGGATGGTTTTTGCATCAATTGGATATAAATAATGCTTTTCTTCATGGTTATATGGAAGAAGAAATTTATATGTATCCTCCTCCAGGGTATAAGAAAGAAAAACATGGTCAAGTATGCAAGTTAAAAAGGTCTCTATATGATCTGAAACAGGCAGCTAGACAGTGGAACATTGAGTTATGTAAGCATTTGCAGGGAATGGGTTATGTTCAGTCTAAACATGATTATTCTTTGTTTGTAAAGAAGATGGATAATGGAAATTTTACTGCAGTTGTGGCTTATGTAGATGATCTTTTGGTCACTGGAAATTGTCTATCTGAAGTTGAAAATTTGAAGAAGTCTTTAGATGTTGCATTTATTGTGAGATATTTTTTTCTTCTTGAGCTCCATTTTCAGATCTTACGTTAAGTGAAGCCGAAGAATTGATTTGTTATTAATCCAATTTGTTATATTATTGATATAATTTGACAGAGTAAAAATATAGGGTTCGAATCCTCCTTATCAGTCATCCTTCGCCGCCTCTCAATCTTAGTCGCTATTTAGGTATGATTTTCTTTTGGGTTTGTAAATATTTTTCATTTAATTGACTGTTAAATTGTGTATTGTTACCTATTAATTCATTTGATGATTTAATGGTATTACTACTATACTTATGGTATTATTAGAGAGTGTAATGTCTAATCAAGTTCCTATCCCGGTTGGTGATGAGACATACATTTGGTCTAGTGCAAGACCCAAAAGAACGTTGCGTATACCCAGAAGGCTATTGGACTAATGGCAAGACTGCATGATATTATAAAAAACGTGTTGCATTATGTTATTTTTCTTTTGTTTTCTTTAGTGAATTCTGTTAGAACTTTTACTGTCAATTACTAAAGTAGTGGTCCATGAAATGCCACATAGGCAGGTTGTCAGAGGTTGTTAGCAGCAGGCAGTATTATATATGTATGCACTACGGTTAGAAATGCAAGCAAAAATTCAAAAAGATTCCCTCTTCTTCTTCCTTCTCTTCTTATTTTCTTCTTTCAATGGCTTCCCATATTTAGCTCCATATCAATTTGGTGCTTTCACTCTTGTTCTCACCTCCTTCGTCTATATCTCATCTCCTTCGTCATTTCACTAATGGACTCCATGGCCAAAACCATCAGCAACAACCACGCCGTTAGCATATCCATTCAACAACTCCATGATGAAAGTCTATATGAGTGGATCGTCTAGATTATATGCAAGTATAGACAGTTAGCTATATAATATAATACTATAAAGTATAGTAACAAAGTAAATAAAACTAATCACACCGGTATTTTATACTGGTTCGGACCTCCCGTCCTACGTCCAGTCCCGAAGCTCCTCTTCGGAATTTCCTTTCAACTAACCCTCGCTTAACCCGGAGGAACAGGTTTACAATAGAAGAGTTTCTTTGTCAAGAATGTGTTCTGTAACACGGATGTTGACTATTGAGTACAAGAATGCTTCCAATATATATTTATCTAGAGAATATCTGAATGAGGAGTTCTATATATATGGAAGAGTTGATTACAAGTAGTTGATTGCTTGTAGATCAGGAATAAACAGAGTACAAGAGATAAGAGAGTAAGTAAGTCAGATTGTTATCTTCTCTTTAATTCCTGATGTTATTTATAGTGATGAAGAGTTTTCTTGTATAGTTGCATCTGTTGTAATCTTCGTAAAGTCGCTTCTGATGATGATGAAGAGTTGCGACAAAGAGAAGTAGATGTGTCTTTTCGAATGTGACAGTGGAGCTTTGAAAATGCACAGTCGAGTCTTGAATCAGACGTCTGGAAAGTTACCTCAGACGTCTGGTCTTCATATCTGTTATAAGCCTGGATACTTTTCAGACGTCTGATGTTGGTAACCAGACGTCTGGTTGCTTCTGAATTATGAACCAGAGGAATCATTCAGACGTCTGATGTTGGTAACCAGACGTCTGGTTGCTTCTGAATTATGAACCAGAGGAATCATTCAGACGTCTGGCTTGTGCTCTCAGACGTCTGAAAGTGTGCATGTTGCTTTATCTTGTGCATGTCATATTTCTCTTCAATCTCTTCTGATTTAACGTCTTTTGATTCTTGTCTTGAGTGTTGCTTTAGTCTCTTTGGTGACGTTACTCTATCAACTATCTGTAAATGTAGATATATGTACATTCGATTTCCATTGTATAGTTGTTATCATCGAAACCATAGAATTGATTTTCTAACAATCTCCCCCTTTTTGATGATGACAACTATTCAATGTACTTATATATATATTTCAAATCTCCCCCTGAATATGTGCTTAGTTTTGTTGATATGATTTTATATATATTTCTCCCCCTTTGACATTATCAAAAAGAATTTGTAAACGATCAAGTCAAAAAGAAATTTTCATTAAAGCTGGAGATATATGAGGGAGATATCAAAGCTTAGACAAGATCTTGAAGTGAACAAATTCCTAAACTTCGTCTGAGTTTTATGAAAGTTTGTTCGTTCAATGGTTTTGTAAATATGTCGGCTACTTGATTTTCGGTACTTACATATTCTAAAGATATAGTTCCTTTTTCAACATGGTCTCGTAAGAAATGATGTCGAATATCTATATGTTTTGTGCGTGAGTGATTTACAGGATTTTATGACAAATTTATAGCACTTGTGTTGTCACAATATATTGGAGAATTTTTTATGATTTTACCAAAATCCATTAGTGTTTGTTGCATGTATATTACTTGTGCACATGCTAGAGCTGCAGAGATGTATTCAGCTTCACAAGTAGATAAAGAAACACAATTTTTCTTTTTACTAAACCACGAAACTAACGATTGGCCGATAAAATGACAAGTTCCACTAGTACTCTTACGGTCTGTTCTACAACCACCAAAATCCGCATCGCTATATGAAACAAGTTCAAAAGGTGATCCTTTAGGATAAAACAACCCATAATCTTTAGTACTAGATAAATAACGTAAAATGCGCTTAACAGACCGTAGATGAGATTCTTTTGGTTTGGCTTGAAATCGGGCACAAAGACATACACTCATCATAATATCTGGTCGACTAGCCGTTAAATACAATAAAAAACCAATCATACTTCGATATACCCTTTCATCAAAATCTTTTCCATTTTCATCTTTTTCTAAGTGAATAGTGGTACTCATTGGTGTTGGTTTGCTTGAAGTTTTATCCATTTTAAATCGATGTAATAAATCGTTACAATATTTTTCTTGATGAATAAAAATTCCATTTTCTAGTTGTTTTATTTGTAATCCTAAGAAAAAATTTAATTCTCCCATGTGTGACATTTCAAATTCATTTGTCATAATTTTTGAAAAATCATTACATAGTTTTTCGTTGGTCGAGCCAAAGATGATATCATCAACATAAATTTGTACAACTAAAACATCGTCATCTTCTCTTTTTATAAATAAAGTTGTATCTATTTTTCCTATATGGAAACCAGATGTTATTAGGTGATTTTTAAGACGTTCGTACCATGCACGAGGTGCTTGTTTTAATCCATATAGTGCTTTATGTAATTTAAAAACATGATCGGGATAATTCTCATGAACAAAAAGGGGTGGTTGTTCAACATATACATTTTCTTCGATAAAACCATTCAAAAAGGCACTTTTGACATCCATTTGAAATAGTTTAAAATTGTTATGAGTTGCAAAGGAGAGTAAAGTACGAATGGCTTCTAATCTTGCAACCGGTGCAAAAGTTTCATCATAGTCTATGCCTTCTTCTTGATTGTAACCCTGAGCAACTAGTCGTGCTTTATTTCTAACAATATTTCCATTTTCGTCCGCCTTGTTTTTAAATTCCCATTTTGTTCCTATTACTAATTGATCTTTAGGTCTTGGTACTAATTCCCATACATTATTACGTTCAAATTGATGTAGTTCCTCTTGCATAGCCATTATCCAAAAATTATCATTTGAGGCTTCTTTATAATTCTTTGGTTCAAAGTTTGATACAAACGCTATATGGCTTATTTGATTTGGTTGATTTCTAGTAACTCTTGAATTAAGATCTCCAATAATATTATCTATTGGATGATCTTTAAGGATCCTAGGAGATGATAAAATAGTGTTATTTTGTATATTGGCTTTTTTATTAATAGAATTTGTTGAGTTTGTTGGTAGAATAATTTCTTCTTCATCATTAGTTTGTTGTTTGAAAGGATTTTCGTCAAACGAGACATGTAGACTATCTTCTATAGTATTATTCTTTTTATTAAAGATTCTATATGCCTTGCTACGATCTGAATATCCAACAAAGATATCTTCATCGGCTTTTGGATCAAATTTTCCTAATTTGTCTTTTGTATTTAATATAAAACATTTTGAGCCAAACGTTTTAAAGTATGATACTTTAGGTTTTTTACCAAATTTTTTTTCAAAACAAGTTTGTTTAGTCATTGGGCGAATAGTTACTTGATTCAATACATAACAGGATGTAGCAATAGCTTCGGCCCAAAAGTGTTTTGGTAATCCGCTACTATTTAATAATGTTCGTGCGCATTCTTGTAATGTACGATATTTTCTTTCTACGACACCATTTTGTTGGGGTGTACGAGGAAAAGAAAAATTATGAGTTATTCCCTTTTTATTGCAAAAATTTGAAAAAAGATCGTTTTCGAATTCTCCTCCATGATCGCTTCTAATATTTTTAATTTTTAAATTCATTTGAGTTTTAATCCGTTTTGCAAATATTTTAAACATACCAAAAGCATCACTTTTATGTTTTAGAAATAAAGTCCATGTATATCTTGAGAAATCATCGACTATTACAAAAACATATTTGTTATGATTAATAGATCTTACTTGTGTTGGACCAAATAAATCTAAATGTAATAATTCTAACGGTTGTTTTGTAGAAATATTATTTTTAGATTTAAAAGTGCTTTTCTTTAATTTACCAATTTGACAATCATCGCATAAATTTTCTACTTTGTAACTCATTTTAGGTAACCCTCTTACTAACTCATATTTAGCTAACTTATTAATGTTCTTAAAATTAATATGACAAAATCGTTTATGCCATAACCATGGATCATCATGTTTGGCAGTTAAGCATAAGCTTGAATCTTTATTAATATTCATGTTTAATATATAAATATTTTTGTTTCTAAAACCTTCAAAAATGAGTTGTTTGTTATTATCTAAAATATTACATCTATCTTTTTCAAAATTTATTTGAAAACCTTTATCACATAATTGACTAATGCTTAATAAGTTGTGTTTTAAATTTTCTACTAGTAAAACATTTGTAATAACAGGAGAGTTAGATATACCAGTGTTGATGACTTCTCCAATGCCTATGACAAATCCCTTTGAATTGTCCCCAAATGTTACCGTTCCACCATCGATGTATGTTATATTCGATAACATTTTGAATTTCCAGTCATATGTTTGGAGCATCCGCTATCTAGTATCCATTTCTCCTTATTTTTTTTTATTTTGGGTACCTACAAGATAAAAAATTTAATTGGTACCCACATATTTGATTAGGGTCCTAATTGTTAGAGAGAGGTAGCCATACCCAAGATGATTTGGTACCTTTATACATATAATTCTTATTATAAACTATATTTTTTAAGTAATTATTGATATACTTTTGTCTAATCAATTTATTATTTGTTTTAGGAACCCAAATTTTCATATTTTTGGTATTCAATTTTTGTTTAGATAAACTTCTAGTTTTTATATAGCTAATATTTTTAGCATTATTTTCTTTTTGTTTAGAACATTTTTCAAATCCTATTCCATTTCTATTACTTGATGGTTTTGAAGCTTTGATAAGATTTTCCAAATCTTGTTTTCCTTTGTTGAATTTTTACACATTATTGGTAATTCTATCTAATTTTTCTTTTAATTCTCTTTTTTCTGTTTTCAATAATTCAATATCCTTTTTAAAATCAACATTTTCTTTTAGCAAATTCTCTTTTTCTAGAGTAATGTTCTCACTTTCTATCACAATATTTCTTAATTTTTCTTGAGATATTTCAAGTTCTTCTTCTAAAATAGTTTTTTCATCTTTCAACATTCCTACTTCAAGTTCTAATCTATTTACTTTTACTATATATTCTTTGTTTAATTTTTTTATTTGTCTAAATTTATCATCTAATTCTATGCTAAGTTCAAGTAATTCTTCATAGTTAAGTTCTGGACATACCTCATCTTTTTGTGCCATAAAACACACATTAGCTTGTTCTCCATCGCTATCACTATCACTTTCTGAAGATGAAGACTCGAAGTCATCCCACGTTACCTTGAAAGCTTTCTTCTTTTTGAGTTTTTCAAATTTGCTCTTCTTTTTATCATTGTTAAGTTTTGGGCAATCCTTCTTCATGTGTCCGTATTGATCACATTCATAGCACTTGATTTGAGATAGATTTGTTGAATTGGTTTTTCCTTCTTTTTGAAACTTGGTCATCTTTCTAAATTTCTTGAATCTATTATAGTTTTTGGCAATGAATACTATCTCATTGTCATCTAAATCTGAGTCATCATTCTTTATTGATGGAAATGCTATGTTCTTCGTCTCTGAATTTAATTCTTTACGTGCCTGCAAATTAGCTTTATAGGACATCAAATTTCCTACCAACTCTTCAACTTTGAGAGTAGAGAGATCATTAGCTTCTTCAATAGCTAATACTTTTCTTTCCCAATCAGGTGTTAAAGAGTTGAGTATTCGTGATACTAAATATAAATCAGTAAACTTAACTCCTAATGCCATAAGATCATGTTGAATAGTTTGAAATCTTGAATACATGTCTACTATAGTTTCATTTTGTTTCATTTTAAATGATGAAAATTGATTTTGAAAAATTGAAATTTTAGTTTGTTTGACCTTTGTTGTACCTTCATGTGTGATTTGTAAGGTACGCCAAATATCAAATGCAGTAGTGCATAACATGACACGTGAAAATTCATTTTTGTCAAGTGAGCAAAACAGGACATTCATAGCTTTAGCATTATTTGATGCTAAGGTTTTTTGTGCATCGGTCCATGTGTTCATAGTAGTAGTTGGAGCTTCATATTTATCTTGAGTGGCTGACCAAATTTCTAAACCATTAGCTTCCATAAAAATTCTCATACGTGTAGACCAATATGAATAATTAGATCCATTAAAAAGTGGGGGTCGTGCTGTGGATTGTCCTTCTTAAAAAATACTTGCCATATTATAATGATTTAAAAAACGTGTTACTGTTTTTCTAAACGAACCTTGCTCTGATACAAATTGAAAGTCTATATGAGTGGATCGTCTAGATTATATGCAAGTATAGACAGTTAGCTATATAATATAATACTATAAAGTATAGTAACAAAGTAAATAAAACTAATCACACCGGTATTTTATACTGGTTCGGACCTCCCGTCCTACGTCCAGTCCCGAAGCTCCTCTTCGGAATTTCCTTTCAACTAACCCTCGCTTAACCCGGAGGAACAGGTTTACAATAGAAGAGTTTCTTTGTCAAGAATGTGTTCTGTAACACGGATGTTGACTATTGAGTACAAGAGTGCTTCCAATATATATTTATCAAGAGAATATCTGAATGAGGAGTTCTATATATATGGAAGAGTTGATTACAGGTAGTTGATTGCTTGTAGATCAGGAATAAACAGAGTACAAGAGATAAGAGAGTAAGTAAGTCAGATTGTTATCTTCTCTTGAATTCCTGATGTTATTTATAGTGATGAAGAGTTTTCTTGTATAGTTGCATCTGTTGTAATCTTCGTAAAGTCGCTTCTGATGATGATGAAGAGTTGCGACAAAGAGAAGTAGATGTGTCTTTTCGAATGTGACAGTGGAGCTTTGAAAATGCACAGTCGAGTCTTGAATCAGACGTCTGGAAAGTTACCTCAGACGTCTGGTCTTCATATCTGTTATAAGCCTGGATACTTTTCAGACGTCTGATGTTGGTAACCAGACGTCTGGTTGCTTCTGAATTATGAACCAGAGGAATCATTCAGACGTCTGATGTTGGTAACCAGACGTCTGGTTGCTTCTGAATTATGAACCAGAGGAATCATTCAGACGTCTGGCTTGTGCTCTCAGACGTCTGAAAGTGTGCATGTTGCTTTATCTTGTGCATGTCATATTTCTCTTCAATCTCTTCTGATTTAACGTCTTTTGATTCTTGTCTTGAGTGTTGCTTTAGTCTCTTTGGTGACGTTACTCTATCAACTATCTGTAAATGTAGATATATGTACATTCGATTTCCATTGTATAGTTGTTATCATCGAAACCATAGAATTGATTTCCTAACACATGACACCACCATCCGACATCAAATCGCCATCAACTGATCAACACCATTCAAGCCACCCTTAAAACTCAACAACAAGACATCGCCGACATCAAAACCGCCATCGTCGACATCTGAACCTCCATTAACCATATCATTCACGCCGTGTCCGAGATCACCACAAAACTTGGCCTCCAAATCACATTACCACCACCTCTCCCTCTATCTACGACTCCCCCAACCTTGCTGCCTGCCACCGTTGCGGGTTCTACGACGACAGCCCCTCCATCTCCTAAGTCCCCGGCTGCCTCAGCCTCTGCTGCTCCTTTCCTCCATCAGCCTTCACTCTCAACCTTGGCTCCTTCCTCTCCCATTAAGAAATACGACCCCACCGACCAACTTCTTAAGTCTTTCTCCGGCTTCCACATCGAGTTCCTTGTCAGCAGCCCCAACACCCTCCATACCATATCCTGGAAACAACTCAAAGTTGCATTGAATTTTTTTGACCAATGCAGGTTTTTTGGCACACAAATACATGTAGAATGCATAGCATTGTTTGGGAAAAAATATAGGAAGGATGAGGCTCCAGCAAGCATAAAAATATTAAGCGAAAATAAAATTTTCGTCTTCGATCCCGGTGGTATATTCAATGTAAAATGCATTTGCGAGGTAAGATCCAAATATGATGATGCTCATCTTATGACCTTGAGGACAAGGTCGGTTTCCTAGCGGGTGGTAATGATGCAACATACATTTGGCCTAGTGCAAGACCCAAAAGAACGTTGCGTATACCCAGAAGGCTATTGGACTGATGGCAAGACTGCATGATATTATAAAAAACGTGTTGCATTCTGTTATTTTTCTTTTGTTTTCTTTAGTGAATTCTGTTAGCACTTTTACTGTCAATTACTAAAGTAGTGGTCCATGAAATGCCACATAGGCAGGTTGTCAGAGGTTGTTAGCAGCAGACAGTATTATATATGTATGCACTACGGTTAGAAATGCAAGCAAAAATTTAGAAAGATTCCCTCTTCTTCTTCCTTCTCTTCTTATTTTCTTTTTCTAATGGCTGCCCATACCAAGCTGTGACGCCCCACCCCGAGACCCACTCAAGTGAGGACTCATCAACCTCAGAAATCAGAAGATCATACCAATGAAGGGCTCGTTCTTGCAACATACTAGATGCTACAAGAACCCGATGGCGGCTAGAAATCTCCATACGGGTAAAGATACGCTCACAAGAACTGAGCCAAGCCTCGACCTCAATAACAGACTCGGTGCCTTTGAAGGGCTTGCCACCGAGATGAGTAAAGTCACTGCACATACATGCGAAGGCAAGTGGGCAGCCATTGGAAGAAGAAAATAAGAAGAGAAGGAAGAAGAAGAGGAAATCTTTCTGAATTTTTGCTTGCATTTCTAACCGTAGTGCATACATATATAATACTGCCTACTGCTAACAACCTCTGACAACCTGCCTATGTGGCATTTCATGGACCACTACTTTAGTAATTTGCAGTAAAAGTGCTAACAGAATTCACTAAAGAAAACAAAAGAAAAATAACAGAATGCAACACGTTTTTTATAATATCATGCAGTCTTGCCATCAGTCCAATAGCCTTTTGGGTATACGCAACGTTCTTTTGGGTCTTGCACTAGGCCAAATGTATGCTGCATCAGTTGGTGGCTAGATAGAAAACATGATCGAAACAGTAGTTATGCAAGTGACGAAGATATCAAGACAATTATATGAAAATAGTGATGATTGATTATCTAATAGGTAATTTACCAAATACCTTTAGAATATCTATTTGTTTAGAATATTTTTCATTTAATTGACTGTTAAATAGTTATCCTTTATAATTTTGCACAGAATTGTTGGATGACATATATATTCTAAGATGTAATGAACGATTCTCATTACGGCTCGATAGTGATAGGCATAAATGTAATCATGCAAGTTTTTGTATTGCATAATGCAACACTGTCTTGATGATAGGTTAGATTTGAAATTTAGAATCAAGCCATATATATTGTGAGTGAATATTTATACCCACAATGAAATTTTCACTTTTAAACTTATAATTTTCATAAATTTTATATATGTGCCTGTGGTTGAGGTATTAAGACGAAAGGCTTTCCATTTTGAGAAAGATCCTCATGATTGTGGTTTAGTTAAGGCATGTTAATATTGAAGCATAATTTTCAAACTTTTGAGTCTTTTGCTAAATTGTCATTTACTGTAGACTAGATGTATCATTAATAATATATGTATCTAATCTTCATTAACTTTGTATTTAATAAACTTATGCATATATGAAGGCGTGCACTTATTCAGACTGATTTTTTGACAGTTGTATTGATTACTGCAAGTATCCACCCAAGTTACTCAAAAATCCTAATGTTTGTGACATGTATGGTTCCTTTATTTCTTTCCTTCAGGTTTTTCGTGCAACCGACCATATTCCGCTAAACTAGGGTGGCATGGTTTTTATACAGTAAAATATATCTATATTATATAACATATTACACGTTTAGAAATACATGAAAGGAATGATTATGTAATGCCCATTGAAGCATGTTTTGTTATTCATTTTTTGATTACGTAAAATAAACTGATCAACAAATAATGTTATTTAACTTAAATATAGCAATTTTGATTAAAATACTTAGAATAAGACAATGTTCTATTCTTTAAGTTTTAATTTGATGTAAGAAATCTGTCAAACTGTTATGTTATGTGACTAAAATATTAATCTTGGCTTACTATAATTTGCTTAGGATGAAGTTTCGTTTTACTTGAAGAGTAAAATCAAAAACGTAAGGACTTTGGCAACAATAGATAAGAGCTTGACTGTGTGCAATCAATTAGAGGTGATTGTTACGCCACCCATGTCATCTTCAACTTATAGCATTTCATATATCTTTTCCACTGGCTATTCGTTTGTTTGAAGAGATTTGTATGCATTTAACTATAGATTAGATGAGTCAATGTTATTAACTATTTGATTGAATTTAAGATGCAATATTTTGGTTATCACTTCAAAAATATTTTGGTTATAACACTATAATTATGAGCTTGGGATAGTTAGACCTGTAAATACAAAGTCTAGTTGGATATTGTGCAAAACTTACAATGCAAAATGAAAGACAGAAACATTATAATGGTAGGAACAATGGTATACAACGTATGTTAAGTATACAATTTGTATAATAAATTTTTTAAGATTAGTGAATTCATTGTTGCAAAACGTGGACACAAGCATAAGTTAATCAAAAACATTATTATTTTTCTTATCAAGAAGTCTCATTTTCTTTGAGCAATGCTATCAAGATGACATACATTTTTTTTCTTCTTTATGGCAACACATCAAAGGGCACTGCTGCATACAGAAAGGTACAAAGAGTTGAAATCACACGGTTTCATAGTTTTGTGTCCAGCCAATAAAAGCTCAAGAAATATTTTCAAGAAGTGTAAGAGTCTTTGTGTAAAATTTACTAAACTTTTATTGGTCGGGCATTGTTGGAAACAATGGCTATCTTCGGCTGAGTCGTGGACAAGTCACTCTCTTGAAGACGTTTCGGTGATCTGCTCAATGGTGCAAGCAGTTCGTCTCAATCACCGCCGCCTCTAGGATAAAACAGCCTCTCGAAAGTTTTGTGGTATCGGTTCGTTTGCACGGACGAAGCGATTCTGGTTGCACTCAAAAAACTTGTTGCTCGATTATTTTTTGTAAAAAAAATGTTGTTCTTTTTATTTTCGTCTTCGTATCAATTAAGAAGACGGAAGAGCAAAAGAGCGTTACTGAATGGGGGGATACGTGGTCTTGAAAAACGGATCTGAGAAATACCGGGTCAAAAAATAAATAAACGTTGCGTAACGTTCTTCAATACGGGTTTCTTACCGTTCTAGCCCGGTCAGAAAACGGTAAATAAATTTGTACCAAAAATATAAGTATTACACCACTACAAGCCCGAACCCGAACCCGAGCCCGGCCCGGGTCGGGTCGGGTCGGGTCGAGTCGAGTCGGTCGATCGCGCGCGCGCGCGTGTGGTGGTCAAGCATGGTCTCCCTCCTCACAAAAGAGCATCATTGGGTGCCCAAAGGGCCCAACTTAGCTTCAAAGAATCAAGTATAAATACTTGATTCTTTTATATAATCCCACAATGTGGGACTATTCATATTCCCATAGGAGCCATTTCATACTTAGTCAAATTTTTAAGAATTCATTCATTTTTAAAACCATTTCCAACAATCCCCCACTTGAATTTTTAAAACTTATTTCGAGCAATTTCTGAAAACCATAAGATTGTGCATAAACAAAGGTGTCTTTCGACTTGAACCTTTGCATAGTGGATAAGATTCAGTTTTTACTAGAGTGACACGTGGTCTTGAACTCTATTCCTGACATCAGACCACACACAATCTTTCTAGAGTGCAATCAAGTAAGCCCGTGCTTTTTATGGCCATGCACGTCTATCCCAGTTTAGTGAATGCTCTAGGAGTTTTGCCCAAAACTCCATAGGAAACGGCCAAATTTCCACATTCACACAGGTGAGTCTATCAAGAGTACTCCTGAAGGTAGGTACTCCACTCCAAATGGAATATAGATCTCATTAAGAGTTTCTATTAACTCAACCTCTAATCACTTCAGGAATATATGCTTCTATATATATGAAAAATAGCATATTCAACTCATATCACTACACAACTTGTTCTTACCCATTGAACCTAGTTCTTGGGATCTCCAGTCAGTAGGTCGGGTTACCATTGTGCGTGACTCAACAATCTAAGGGCAATAGTCCCATTTTTCTAGAAGTTGTAAAGACTTTCTCTCTGGCCAGTCCTTTCGTCAAAGGATCTGCCAAATTCTCCTCACTGCGTATGTGATCCACTCTAACAGCTCCTGAAGAGAGTAGCTCTCTAACAGTGCTGTGCTTACGACGTATCTGTCGTCTCTTACCGTTATAATAACGGTTCTGTACTTTTGCAATAGCCGCGGTACTATCGCAATGAATCAACACAGCTGGTATCGGTTTTTCCCATAAGGGAATCTCAGCTAGCAGATTTCTTAAATACTCTGCTTCTTCACTAGCTGTAGCTAGTGCTATCATCTCAGACTCCATAGTAGACTGAGCCAAAATAGTCTGTTTCTTGGATTTCCAAGAAACAGCTCCTCCAGCAATGCTAAATATATAGCCACTGGTTGCTTTTGAATCATCAGATAAAGTATTCCAGTCTGCGTCGGTGTAACCTTCAAGGACAGCTGGAAACTTTTCATAATGTAACCCTAGGTTCATGGTTCGTTTTAGGTCTCATGACCCTCTCAATAGCATGCCAATGCTCTATACCAGGTCTACTAGTAAACCTGCATAATAATCCCACGACATAGGCAATGTCGGGTCTAGTACAATCAGTGGCATACCTAAGGCTGCCAATGATGCTCGCATAATCAGACTGTCTTACACCTTCACCAGTGTTCTTGAATAGCTTTACACTAGGATCATATGGTGTACATGCAGGTTTACAGTCAAAGTAATTGTATTTCTTTAAGATCTTCTCAATATAATGAGATTGATCCAAAGAAAGTCCCTTATTAGACCTAGTAATCTTAATACCAAGGATTACACTTGCTTCACCTAGATCTTTCATATCAAAATTGGCACTTAACAGAGATTTAACAGAGTTTATGGCATGCATGTTTGATCCAAAAATAAGTAGATCATCTACATACAAACATATTATGGTGCAAATGTCATTTTCAGATTTATAATAAATGCATTTGTCACTTTCATTAACTTTGAAACCATTTGAGATTATTAAGTTATCAAATTTTTCATGCCATTGTTTAGGTGCTTGTTTTAAACCATATAAAGATTTATCTAATTTGCAAACTTTATGTTCTTGACCATGAATTACAAAACCTTCCGGTTGGTCCATATAAATTTCCTCTTCTAATTCACCATTTAAAAAAGCAGTTTTAACATCCATTTGGTGTATAATTAAATTATGAATAGATGCTAATGAAATCAATACTCGAATGGATGTGATTCTAGTTACAGGTGAATAAGCATCAAAAAAGTCTACATTTTCTCTTTGCCTAAAACCTTTAGCTACCAAACGGGCTTTATATTTATCAACTGTGCCATCAGGTTTTAGTTTCTTTTTAAGTACCCATTTACAGCCTATAGACTTACAACCAGGTGGTAAATCTACTAAGTGCCAAGTCTTATTGGATTCCAAGGAATCCATCTCATCATTTATAGCCTCTTGCCAAAAATCGGCATCTAATGAAGATAAGGCTTCTTGGAGGTTTGTGGGATCCTCCTCTATAGTAAAAATGCAAAAGTCTGAGCCAAAGTCTTTATCAACTCTTGCTCTTTTACTTCTTCTAGGTTCAATTTCAGATGATTCATTAAGTTCGGTTCTAATAGGCACGGTGTTATTTGACGTGCCCCCACTATTCCTTAATTTAAAAGGAAACTTAGTTTCAAAAAAATCAGCATCATTAGATTCTACTATATTATGTGTATTCAGGTTATAAAATCTATATGCTTTGCTGTTAACAGCATAGCCAATAAATACACATTCATATGCTCTACTAGCTAATTTTATTCTCTTAGGGTCAGGTATACGAACATATGCCAAACATCCCCAAGTTCTAAAGTAAGATACATTTGGTTTATAATTTCTTAAAATTTCAAAAGGTGAAATCTTACTTTTTGATTTAGGGATTCTATTCAATACATAGCATACAGTCAATAAAATATCCGCCCACCAATGTTTTGCTGCACCAGAATTTAATAAAATAGCTACAACTAATTCGGTAAAGGTCCTATTTTTCCTTTCAGCTTTACCGTTCATTTCAAGTGAATAAGGTGCAGTTCTCTCATGAATTATACCATGCAATTTATAAAAATCAAGAAAAGGACTAGACTCATATTCAGTTCCTCTATCACTACGAAGTCTCTTAATTTTCTTATTAGATTGATTCTCGAGTTCAGTTTTAAATAATTTGAACATATCAAATGCATCACTTTTATTTTTCATAAGATATACATAAGTAAAATCAGAGCCATCATCAATGAAAGTGATAAAGTAACGGTGTCCGTGTCTAGTCAAAGTGCCATCAAGCTCACATATGTCAGAATGAATTAAATCTAAAGGTTCAGAGATTCTATCAACTGATTTATGGGGTTTCTTAGTGATTTTTGCTTGACTACAGAATTCACACTTATCAAAATCAGATTGTGTCATTTTAGGAATCAAATCTAAGATGCTCATATTATGAATAATGCGTTTGTTAACATGACATAATCGAGAGTGCCAGATATTAAAATCACATAACATATAAGCAGAACTGGTTACTTTATTAGATTCAACATTCAGTTTAAACATACCCTCACAAGCATAACCCTTCCCTACAAACATCCCCTTATAAGTCAAAGTGTACAAATCAGCCCCAATAACTTGAGTAAAACCAGCCTTATTAAGGAGAAAACCAGAAACCAAATTCTTTCTCATCTCTGGAGTATGCATTACATCTTTCAAAATAACTGTCTTTCCAGAGGTAAACTTTATTTCCACATTTCCAATGCCAGCAACTGTAGTGGTGTGAGAATCTCCCAGTAGCACTTTCTGATCATCAGCAGCCGTGTATGTGCTAAACATAGCACGATCATAGCAGACATGGCGGGATGCACCAGTATCTACAAACCAACCCTCTGATCCACCAACTAGGTGAATCTCAGAAATCATAGCCGTAAGAGGCTCCTCAGTCAGGTTAGCCTGCGGTGCAGGGCCTGGTCTGTTCCTACACTTGCGTGCCATATGACCTGGTTTTCCACAGTTGTAACACAGAAACAACTGTCCAGAATCATTCTTTTGGGTCGGTTTTTGCTGTGCCTTTTGGTTCCCTTGCGGGTTCCAATTCTGTTTGTTGCGGTTGCGGTTCTGATTCTTAAAGTTTTTCGGATTCGGTTTCAGAACCGCAGGCTTGGACCTTTTAGTGTTGTTGTTTGTGACAACAAGCACTTCCTCTTTTTGGTCCTGCTTACGAGCCTCCTCCTCAATACGGAGACGAGTAATCAAGCTCTCTAAGGAAAATTCCTTAGTCTTGTGCCTAAGCACATTCTTAAAATCTTTCCAACCTGGGGGCAATTTATCAATAATAACAGCAATCTGAAACTGTTCATCCAAAGTCATACCTTCGGAGATGATCTCATGAGCAATTTTCTGTAGCTCATGAGATTGCATCTCTACTGACCTGTCATCTGGTATTTGAGGTAGCGGCTGACTGCATACTTCTTTGCTCCAGCCTCCTCAGTGTCATACTTCTTTTGTAGCGCTTCCCAGATCTCCTTGGCTGACTTGTAGTAGTCGTACAGGTCATCACTGAGGCCGTTGAGTATGTAGTTTCGGCACATGTAATCTTGTTCTGTCCAGGTGTGCAACTCCTTTGATTTTTCTGTCCAGGCTCGCATCTGATCAGCGTCTGGTCTATCGGGTAAGTGCGGTTTGTCGGTTGTTAGCACAGCCACCACTTTTCTGGTTGTTAGGAAGAACTCCATCTTCTGTCTCCAGCGTTTGAAGTGGAGGCCCTCGAATCTGAATGGGGACCTGGAAGAACGAAGCGGGAGCAGTAGGATCTAGATCTGCAGCAGAAGCCATTGATGTCGGCACGTCTTCAAATTTTTATCCTTCAAGTATTACACCACTACAAGCCCGAACCCGAACCCGGCCCGGCCCGGGTCGGGTCGGGTCGGTCGCGCGCGCGCGCGTGTGTGGTGGTCAAGCATGGTCTCCCTCCTCACAAAAGAGCATCATTGGGTGCCCAAAGGGCCCAACTTAGCTTCAAAGAATCAAGTATAAATACTTGATTCTTTTATATAATCCCACAATGTGGGACTATTCATATTCCCATAGGAGCCATTTCATACTTAGTCAAATTTTTAAGAATTCATTCATTTTTAAAACCATTTCCAACAGGCATAGCTTGATAACTTTGGGAATAGATGATTCTCACCTGATAGGAACGCATCAGGATTAATGGTAACTTAGTTTGCCATGCATGTTTTTTATGCTCTGGTGCATTAGAGGAAGAAACCTGAACGCATGTGAGAAAAAAAAGGAGGACTTGCATTCTTTTGTTGATTTCGTCAGCTTGATCTATAACATTTTTAGATGTCATCCACTTCTAGGTATGTATGCTATGTGCTTTTTTTAATAATCTGTTCAATTAAAATTTAAGGCGGTAAATTTTAAATTATAGGATTTTGAGTTGATTTGGGTTATTGAAAGAAACCGATTTGTATCCTAGAAACTGCATTATCAAATTTTTTTATTTTGAGATTAGGATATCCTTTTCGGCCTCTTTAACATTCAAAGTCATGTATATCCATGGATTATTGTTGGTGATGAAAAATCATATTTGAATACCACAACACTTTTCAATACGCTATGTGGCATCAACATGTTATTTTAAGCTTAGAAGCTTACTCATAGTGGTACAGACCATAATAAAATTGCAGTTATTGAATTAATGTGAACCCAAATAATTTTTTTCTTACGCTTCTTAATATGTATTTTTGGTAACATATTGAGTTAGGAGCTTCATTCCTATCTATTTTACAATATGGACTATTCGGCTTATCATCTATATGTGTTTTACTCAATATACACTAACCCAATCATGTCAAATCAATTGTGTATGGTATTCAACATAATTTTTACGTCATATTCAGCTTAACTTGACTACTTGATCTTCACTATTTTTATTTTGTATTTGATGCATATGCATGTTATATTTTAAGAGGGTACACTAAAACATGTAAAAAGTCACTTACAGGTCGTGCGTATATATTTTGAATGTCTATATATTTTGTGATGTATTTAGTTTAATCTCATTAATAACTATTGTTACCAAACTTGACACATGAGAACAACTTCTATAATAGTCTTTATTTGCAATAAAATAATAAAACTAAAAATTTCTTATACTAATTACTTTTCAGGCTTGCTTAGAGGATCTCAAACAATTTATTCTACTTACCAATACCACAAAATATATTTATCATTGTTGTGAAAAGTGCAAGCATATCTTCTTCTTCTGCCACTGGACATGTGATTATTAAAAAACGTTTTGGTTGAAGCTCAGAACCTTCTGCTGCTTTGGCTCGAGGCCTAAGGCAGTACCAATGATGATCATTTTCAGAGGCAAGTCAGCAACTAACATGAAATAAGTTATTTATTCATTTCATTCTAATCCAAAGTTGACTTTTGTTTGGTCTGCCATTAATCGCTAAACAGATACCCTTATGGTCACAGCTAAGCTGCTACATGTAAAGATGTAAACTAGGTAAGGAATTAACATAGTGGTATGTATATTTTAGAAAATCCATCAAAGTATTATATTCGAATAGAAGTTGTCGAAATGCTGAGTTATATTCGAATGATTTGGAAACAAACAAGTGGTTTACTTAGGTTTGTTGATTTCAATTTGTCAATTTTTCTATCATTTTTATTGTTATTTTTAATAATGTCTACTAATTCGTTCATTTAATAGAATTTGCTCGTTATATTTTGGTCATTTTGTGACATCAAATTGTTAGAAACATATTACTGTATCTTCAATTAATAATGCCAAATTACTTTTCCATTTTCTTCTGGATATAAGTAATGGTTAAATTTGTAATTACTAAAAATACAAAGTAAACAATCTTAAATGAATGGCAGTGGTACTTCTTTGGAAGGATAAGGAGATTCACATCTCAGGAAGACAAAATGGCAGATGAAATGACAATAGGGCATAACAGTAGTGATAGAATAAATTTTGTTAGTGATTGCAATATGATAAGCCATGTTGAGTGTTAGTAAAGTCTTATTATTCTTACGAGTAAGTTGGCACGTGTGATGCACGTATGTAGAAAGAATTGGTATTAAAAAACGATGTTTGGAAGTTCTTATAATTGTTACTAAATTACTTTTTTCCTTGAAGCAAATATTGGCTGCTTATGGATATGATATTGGAAATGCAGTTCCATTTGCTCATTGAGATGGCTTTCTTGCTTCGAAGATGACTATCTTGATATTTATGTTTCATTCTATGCATAGTTTAATTCCTCTGTCTGAATTTCGTGAATCACATTTCATGAATGTTTCTGCTATTTCTTTTATCGACTACAAATATTTTATGGAATAAAATCATGATAATTTTGTGGCTTTATTACAGTAATTGAGTTTGTATGTGCAGTTGTAATTTGATTATGCATTTATAGGGTGTAAACAACATTGTCATTTTAAAATATTTTAATATAAATATATTATAATTTATGTGGATTGGCTCATGTAGTCTCATTATTGCACATGAAATCGCCTGCAGATGCATATAATAACAGAAGTAAATGTGTGGGTTTGTATATAAGATCATAAGCTGTTAGGTGTATCGGCCAAATACGTTGGTTAGAGAAGCTGATAGTGTTTATTACCGGGCATTTGGAAGTACTGATTTTCTTTATACAAAAACTATTATCATCGAAAGTTAGATTATTTGTTTTGCTGGATGATCTATGTTATATCACTCATATTTGTAGGTGTAACTATTGGAACATTTTCAGAGCTACATCATAGGTAGATACGTCTTGGCCAAAGATTAAGTTGAAACATACCCAACGGTATTAGTTAACTTGGTAAAACCCACAGTCGATTGTGACATTGATTAGAGAAAAGTCGTTGATTTAAATTAACGAAGTTCAAATAGGGAAAATGCATATTGTAGATCACTGAATTATAAAAGGTACTTGTAAATGACAGAATTGTTGTAGATATTCGTGGGCAGAATAAAATCTAGTAAAGCAAGGAAAATGAACATATGTTTTATTAACGTGGAGTAGAATCAGTTGTGAGAACGCTCCGCAAGAAACCGCTCAACAGCTCTATCGCATGGTTGAATCTGTAGGAGAAAAAAGTTATTGAAAGTGTAATATATATGTAATTGTTGGACACGAAAAGATACAAATCATACGGAAAAAATCCATACATTTTCAGTCTAATAAGTCAGTTGGGTTTTAGTCTTTAGGTTTTTATATAGATAAAAAAGGAAATTGCTTTATCGTCTGCAGTTTTTTATATGGTAATCTAGAAATAAAGTGAATGTGGCTATTTCTTCATGAAGAAAGTGTAGGAAAAGATGCAAAAAGCTAGTAGTATATAGCCTGTCATTTCCAGTAGCATCGTAGTGTACTATAGTTGAAGAAATTAGTAGACGTTGTTTTCCACTTTTAGGTAATAGGTAAAATATTCGAACTGTACATAGTCATGGTTAACAGTGATTCAAAGATCATTATAATCAATTCTACTGGGACATTTTTTGTTTGGTGATCCGAAATACCAACTAATACAAAAATAAAGGGAACAGATAATAGATGTGGCTATGATGTTCATTTAAGTAAGAAATTAAAAAAATAGCACATAGTTTGCACACAAACATATGTATATGGATAACAAAGTTAATCAGATATATACGTATAACAGTAAAAAGAATAAAAGTACATCTTATATGGGGTTCAGAAACCATTAATTGATGGTATTACTATTGAAATTTCATCTTGAAATTGGTTAAACCTACAAAATTTGTTAAGGTATTCATCCTAATTAAGGGTTGGTTGCATAAGTTAATCAGTTTATAAATGGCTCATCTTATTCTCCCTTGGTTTAACCTTAATTTCTCATCCAAATTTAGTGAACAAAGTGTAATTGATTTATTGGGAGACTGTTGACCAAAGAGTAAAAAATTTGCGAGGATTAGTATAGCAGATATCAGGAAATTAAAATATCCAAAGGATTTTCAATGAGAATAAAAAGAGTCAACAGAAAGCACTGATGTAAAGTGCATATCTCCTTTGTTGAACAGTATTAGTTTGATGTGTAGAATAATAGAGATATCAGTAAACCTCCTGTATTAGCTCAGACAGACACAAAATGACGACAGGCAGCAACACACTTTTTATCCACTACTTCAGCTTGTTACTACATTGTTCAAATTCACGTAGCACCAAGTTAGTATCCCTTGGAGAAAATTTGAAGTAGAAAAGAAAAACCCAAAATAAAGAAAAAGAAATTTTAATAACTGTTAATTTACTAATAATATAGAGTAAGGTTACAGAAAAAAAGAAAAAAGCTATATTTTCTAACAGAAAAAAGTTTAAATTGTTTGATAGTTGCATTTATTCCGGTCTCAAATAATGACAGATATCCTGTATTTCTACTAATTTATAATAATATTGCTGTTGTGAAATGCCAATCATCTTTCAGCATTATTTACCTTGCTTGCATGACTAAATAGTAAATGCTGACAAAGGAAACATGAGTCTTAAGGATCAGCCAAACTGTGCAGCTCTTCAAAATTATAGATTCTAGTCAGTACAGGCCTACCATACCATATATTTCAGTAATTCATGTTCAATCTCTTTAGGCCATAATTGGGAAATTGGGTGCCCGTGGCTCATGGTAAAAACTTGTCATACTGAATTGTACATCTAGGCTCTGTACTTTCATTATTATGTCCTCTTAATGAACAATTCATCGTATTGACACTATTGTAACAAATTAAGCATGTAAAGAAATTATGGCCTATAGGTCAAATACATAAATCCAGTGGTATATATTAGCAGTTTGATCAGAAATTTTGAACATAATACAATGATATTATTTGTCAAGTTTAGTTCCATAAAGCTTTCTTGTTAGCATGAATTAAAAAGCAATGCATTTAATGTCTTTATGACTACATTTGTAAATCATGTATCTAAAATCATCCTTTAACAACTATCCCCACAACTGTTACGTTGCAAGTTTATTATTTCATTAATCATGCATAGAAGTTGAGATTTAAGCTTTCAGCACCGGTTCGGAGTTATATTTTATTTCCCTCTTTAGTGTATCAAAGAATTATTTATGTCAAGTATGATAAAACATAGTAAGAAAGTACTTGTGAACTGAGTGAGTTTTCAATCAAAATGATACTAACCTTTTTGGACTAAGTATGTGTATGTTAAGCAAGTATAGCTGCATGTACCATTTAATAAATAATAAAATATTGAATAAAAAAATATGCTGGACGAGCAATACAGTGACCTAAATTATTACGCATAACTTATTACGCATCTTAATTACATGCCTAAATGACATTACTGAGAGGATTAAGTCATTATGGAAGTAAATGTTTAAAGGAATATGAAATGCTTAAGCATGAAAAAAAAATATAAAGAGAAAACATAAATACTTCGTATCAAATGCTCTTAAGACAAACTATACGTATGGATAAAAGAAAACACATTGACAGTTGAAAGAACCGCGTTCAACACATAAACATGAGGGTCGGCTAATCACTTAAGATAAGAAAGCAGTTATCTAGGTCCCGAGAAACAAAAAGTGTCCATAAACATGCAATTATTCAACTTCCTATCATATTGTTATAGTTTAACCCAAATATAAAATTTATCATGACTAAAAAGACTTGGGATGATTTAAATTTGGCACATGATATTTAAATTAACAATAGCATGAAAAGCTAATACAACAACAAAATTGATTATAGCTCTTTCTATAGATGATATTCACATCATTCGGTTGTTGGTGAGTGATATTAAAATGGACATCATTCAATTGTTGCGGAATGATATTCAAAGGGACATCATATATTTAAAGTACATTAGATCAAAATATAGCTCATTCCAAGTAATATTCACAACCACAAATTCAACAACAAAATTAATTCAGCGACAAACATGCATACCACATGAAAAGTAACATACATAATCATAATGATATAAAAAACGAGTTTCCCAACCAAGAAAAAAAAACAAAAAAAACTTAAAATTCCCTCGAATGAAGTTCCTCTAATTAATTAAATTGCATAACTGAATATGATTTTTCATCTACGTCCCTTCTTAAACATTCATATGCTTCATTGTCATGTTATTCAGCTTACCAAGCCGTATTCTATGACTATAGCTAGCAGTTGTGACAACATTCAATTGTTGTTGAGTGATAGATGGCTTTAGGAGGAAAAGAATAACACGGAAGAAGTATTACTCATTGTAGCTCACGCAAATTGTACAATCCAAGTTCTGTCATAATTTAAACCTAAAATTTACTGATATGTATCTCTAAGAAATATATGGAGCAAAATATACAAAAACATCTCTAAGAAGAGTTGATTTCTCTGTTAAGGTAATTCACAGACATTCTTTTTGCTTTATCTGAATCCAAAGGAGGAGGAGCACCACTGAGACTGTATTGATTTGTCAATTTTATAAAAGTCTGTCTTAAACTTCGTAGCTCAGGTGATCTAATAGGCCTTTTTATATTTATGTGCATTGTTGTTAAGGCTTCAAGTGGTTCCAAAATGTATCATAGTAACATATGATAATGCTCAATAAAATAACAAAATGAATAGAATTTGGGTTATTAACAAGGAGGTTATGAAAAATTCTTTGATATAGTTTTATGTGCAGTTCACTGGCAAAGTATTTATAAGGATGACTTAATAATGTATTAAGGTAGAAGACTTGGAAAACAATAATAAGGATATAGAAGGCAAGTTTTGGCCAAGAGAAATTTCGTTTAAGCTTCTTCCAAGACCGAGAAATTATGCTTCTATAATGGCACTTATCACTTCTTAGAAACAGGAAATGCATTATCCACTGAGCATGCTAACTGATAAAGTAACATTTATGCTAGATAGGTTACCTGTGTAGCTCTATCCATTTGGTATAAGCTATTTGCCTCTCCATTTTGTGCCTGCACAAATAATTTGGCAAAACAATTATATATATCAAGACTTTGTCAACAAACTGAACAAAAAACTTTGTCAATGAATCTTCCATAACCTCCTGATTATTAAAAGGATGCCATCCTAGTACACTAAAATAGTAATATCGATATGTATGTATGTGTAAGTATGTGTGTATGCAGGTGCGTTATTATTATCTTGCACAAATATACATTAAAAGACTTGTGGAATTCAAGGATTTGAATTTGTAATGCACTTGGAAACAATTTAAGATAATTTAGACTGATTTTAATACGTTTTATGTCAATGATTCAGGTTTTCTTCCATTCAAGGAGCAATTGGTTTATGAAAAGTTCTTTACTTTTTTTTGAAAGTGAAAGTTCTTTACTTTTGATAAAGTAAGAGACCTGTAGTTGCATGAATTATTTTTGTAGAGTAACATGCTTTGAATTTTGAAAGGATAAACATCTGACGGTTGCTGTTATCTTTATTCTGACAGGCAAAAAGTCGTAGGAGAATAATATACAGGGAGGAAAAGGGGCAGAAGGATAGTTCATGGTCACATGTTTTTTTTCCTCTTTTATTTATAACTTCTAAAAAAGCACCTAGCGTGGCTCTTTTTTAACTTCCAAATATAATTGTACACTGAGCAGTAGTTTATTGATGTGCAGTACCTCTAACAATACTTGTTAACATATGATATATGATACACGAATGATCACAAACAACAACTCAACGAATGATATGAGAAAGAAACAGTCTATGGTAGAAAAGATTAGAACAAAGAATAGAAATTAACAGGCAAAAGAGAGCCAAAAATGAACATCTAAACTACATTAAATGGGATGTTATGGTCACTATTAATTAACCGATACCATACCATTTCCAAGCTATCCGTTACTACCATTAAATTTAACTGATATATCATCGCTCTTCGTAAAATATACCAATGTCAACTATAGATGTGGTGATAACAGAACACGATAGATGTGGAAAAGATAGATTCGTCCCCAAAATAGATGGAGTAGAAGAAGAGGAATCGTCTCAAACCAAAAATCACAGAACAAGATCGTAAATCAACAAATGGCAGTATATTATTAGACACCCAACTCTCTTTGCAAACCGAGGTTGATAAAATATGACCTTATTTTACTTTTTCTTGATTATGAAAAACTGGAAAAAAATTATACAACAAAATCACATCGGTGTGAACATTTTTTTAATCAAACTGAGCAACAAATTCAAGCAAACACATCAAGCATCAAACTTGAAATTGTGGAAAAGGTTCAACAGCAAGCACCAAAGTAATTTAGGTATTGCACAGTCCATGGGATAATTAACAACAGTCCATTGAGTGATAATAACAAAGCATATATATATATATATCAATATAGCTCATTTCAAACAGTATAAAAAGTCGGTCTATGATGAAATATAAATTACAGAAATTACAGAAGAAAAATACCTAAAATTGGTCGAAGCATGGTATCAAAGGAGCGGTTGTTGAGGAATCGGAGCAGAATAAATCAATTAAATGGAGGAATCGGAGCACAGTCAGTTAACCCTAGTCTACAAATTTGGTCGAATGCAAATGCCACTCGTTCCTTTGGAAACCAGGATGGTGTAATAGCTGAAATTTCCAGAGGTTGATGGCGTCGGTAATCATGAGACCGCGGATGATTAGCATGGACAGTGGATTATCAACGATGATGACATTAATGTTTGGGTGGTTAGGTTTTTCAATGTAGTGATTGAAGATTGGATATGTGAGAGGGAGTGAAACGCAAAAGGGTACGACAATAGATAAAAGGGCATTTTTGGAATTTCCAAAAGACGCGGTTGAAAATAGTTGAATGATTTATTATTAGTAGTAGCAAAGATAAAGATTTAAACCCTGTTTTTATTGATCCACTTTGATGTGTGTATGTTTATACGCAATTGATTGTACTATTTAATTTTTTTAATATGTTTGTGCCCTTCAGGAATCATTCATGACTATAACCAAGAGTGCGGTAGCAATGACCAAAAGCATTGCTCAAAACACGGTGAAGGATTAGAGAAAGATGCTA
The DNA here is from genome assembly GCA_030737815.1 of Allium fistulosum. Lineage (NCBI taxonomy): Eukaryota > Viridiplantae > Streptophyta > Magnoliopsida > Asparagales > Amaryllidaceae > Allium > Allium fistulosum. The sequence goes on from CM060906.1 coordinate 49,425,569, forward strand.
CTGGAATGGGGATGACAAACCAGCCTTCAATCTATAAGCACAGGGAAAATAAAAAAAATTATAAAGTAGAGAATCTTAGAACTCAACTACCATCTCACTTATGCATTTAGCTTATTTGTTTGTTTACTCTTTTGGCTAGATCTTAGATCGTTGCTTTTGGAATTGTAAGTTATTTCATAAAATTGCTGAGCATTCTCATAAATACAGTGCATATATAAATGTCATGGCAAATGCATTGCAACAGTTTTTCCTTCATTACAGGTTTTTTTCCTCTGAATAGGACAGTTTGATAATGGTTGATTTACTCTTTTACCCGATTAACTATTAAAAATGCTAATTTTAATATTTATTACATTTCTCTGCATATTAATATAATGGTTGATTTACTCTTTTACCCGATTAATTATTTCCTAAAATAACTTAGCTTCTTTCAAGTTTTGATAAATGTTTTATTTGTGCATGTATGCATATAGAAAATGCAACATTTTATACACATCAAGTCATTTCGTAAGATTAAACAAATCTTACAAACATTGTTTTATAACACCAATTTCTTCTGTGCACGTGCATATATTTACTACTAATAATGAAAGTTCCGCAAACTAATTTCAACCGCGTCTTTTTGAAAAGACAAAAATACCCTTATACGTTCTTATGTCCGCACTCAAGTACTCATCCCTCCCAACGCATTCGTTCCTTCTGTTCCCATTCTCCCTCAACCAATTTGTGTTCCTCCCTAAATTCAACTACGGTCTTGAATTCATCCAATCCCCAAAAATCAGTTTCTCCCGCTTGCGACTCACTGATGCCAACATCCCCAGGGATATTGCATCCGCGTCTAGCGATTTGATGGCCGCCAGTGATATCTTATCACTGTCTTCTTTGAATTGAAGGTATATTTCTTTATTTTTGGTTTTCCTTGATCTGTGATGTGAATGGTGAACATACATTAATTTTTATTCTACTCTGATTTATGAATCTACAACGTTGATTTTTGATTCACCTGATTTTTTATTATTAAATCGTTACACTGCGATTAGGGTTAGCTTATTAAACTGCGATTCCACATCTGCTTCGATTTTCAATTTTCGATTATCGACTGAGATTAGTGTTTTGATGTTGCATTGCTCAGCTTTTGAGATATAACTACCCAGAAAAATTATGAACATAAGTTAATGTCTATTTTCGATTCCATATCTGCTACGACTACTAATCTGTTCTTATCTCAAAATTCGACCGTCGATTAACCATAGAACTAACCTGCATTTCCTTTGGATTTTTTATTTCCTAATATATTGATATTTTCTATTGACGATTCGAACTCAGTTCACTAATCCGATGCACTCATTTTGTTCGTAGAATACAATACACTTTTGTTGTTCGTATGGTTTTTTGCAAATTTAACTAAAGTCTGTTTTACACCTGATTTTATATTCCACTGTACTCTAATTATTTTAATTGTTGGGATCACTTTGATACTGCTACGATTACATTTATCACCCAATAGACCGTTGCTGATTACCTCATGGAATTTATGATGCCTAAATCCCTTTGTTGCTTGCTGCCGAACATTTTTCCTCAATTAAATGTTTGACACCTTGATTTTTTGCTTTGCATTTTGTTGCTCAGTTTAATTAAAATCAATAAATATGTTAATGCCTAAGAGATATTGCTGAATTAATCCCCAGTATGACCATCGATGCTTTTTTCAATATATAAAATTTCCCAGTTTATCCTAATCAACAAAAATTATACTAATCTCATATTTTCTCAACCTTAGTTTGGAAAGAAAGTAAGAAACAGTGTTTGGTGGGATGCTATTGTCTATCCATTTACGATTGTGTACCATGGTTTTGGTTTGAGGTGATTCTCCTTCTCCTCCGTCTGCTTTAGGAACGATTCTATCTTTTTTTACTGTCTTCTTTTCTACTTTGGATGATAATTCTTCTGTTTTTTGGCTATTATTTTGATGTTGCATCGCTCAGCTTTTGAGATATAACTACCCAGAAAAATTATGAACATAAGTTAATGTCTGTTTTCGTAGTGTTAAATACAGTCATGCACATAATAATGCGGCAAATTTCGTACGATGTTATTTAAGAACTTGGCATATGGATTTCAAAAGTAAGTTAAATCCAGCTGACACTATGAAATATGACAGGTTATGCACAATTATGAATTCTTGGATTATTGATAATTTTGTTTTAAGCATGAGTTTTTCAGATCAAATATTTTTAGATACTAGAGCTAATTGGGAATGAATGTACCTCCATCTGTTTGTACATTTTCCTCAACTCTTACACTACCATGGTACTGAGTGCATTCTTAGAATAATAATCAAAGCATCTCTATTCATATACTTTAAACCTAACATTAGTTATTACTTAAGAATTAAATATGTGAAAAGAGAGTTTGGTAGGACAACAAAATTTCTACTCAGCATACTAACCCTATCTAAACTATTGTCTTTTATTTTACGATTATTCAAATCTGGGGTGTAATTTTTTGACTAAAAAGGTAATTAAGGGTTGTAGTTGAAAGTTATGGTTGCGTATTTCCACTGAATTTGGATTTATTGGTCAAGTATTCTAATGAGCGATAAAGAAATAAAAGTTATTCATATTTTAACAAGGACAAACAAGATTCGTCCGTCTAAACAAATTTCAAAATTTTTATTGTTCATTCGTTTTCATTGAGATGTATATAGTCAGAGGAATACATAACAATCTGATATGAGTCTATAAAATTTTGTTTTATTGAGAGAAAATATGGATTTAATAGTAGCATTCCTTGAAGAAAACTCATACATATTTGGCAAGTATGCATTATACATTTCCATACAAGATTACTAGATATCTTCAATTAAGAAGTACAATACGATCACCAGATATCTAATGTACAATCCTCTCCAAATATTACTGGATAAAAAACAAGGGGTATTCCAGGTGAGATAACTGGGCTGCATCAAAAGTTCATGCTGCTCAACCATTAGTGTATGTATATTTATCCTTAGTATTCCCATTATCGTTTATTTTGTGTCCTATAGGAAATGTCTTTCACTAACTTTTTTTATGTTGCTACAACTATTTCCCACATGTGTTTGGCTAATTTGAATCTACTTTGTGTTAACTATTTCCCGTAGATTGTTGGACACCTGCTTTCTTCCTTTTTTTGACATAAGAGTGGAATTTCATCAAGCTGTAGGCTTGGGTGAGTGGAGCACCGATCATTTGGTTAATTAACAGCATCATTATACTATAGCTAATTTGAACCTTGGAAACCAATCCAAGTATGCTATACTGTACAATATAACTCATTTCAGTTTGAATTATGTGAAAAGCTGTATGGTTACCATTAAAGAATACTTTTACCCCTGTTTGACTAATTGAATGTGTAAATCAACTTTAATCTGTATGACATATTGGATGTACCTATATATTTGTGTATAACACAGTTCAACTATATGCATTTTTACCAAGGACGTCGTTAGACCTAACTAATTCGAATTAAATTTTTGTTGTTACCTCTACACTACAGTTTATATAACATCTGAATGACCAATTCACTGTTACATTGTTTTTGCTTTATTTTAGATTTTTCACAGGATTGCTATGCATGACTTAATTTTAGAAATATTGTTGGCGTTGTGTAGCTATTCCCATACATAAAGTATTATTTATACCGACTATAATGAGCCATAAAATAAATATTATAATGTTACTACTCAAGCTTCAAATGTTTATCTATCGATATAAAGGGAGCTAACTTTAAACTAACTAATCATTTATATTTCTACATCACCAGAGGATTTTTTAATGACATTATCTCTCAAAAATAAATTTCAGGGTTCAGCATGGTGTAAATTAAAATAAATAAAAATCATTGGGTTTTTTTAGCATGGGGTAATAGATATCAGGATTGCAAATTACCATTAATAACTTGATATAGTTCTTTGTTGCTGTTAATGGGAAATACTTTGTTGCTGTAGTGAAGCCAAAAAAGTTGCAAGGAAATTCCCAGAGGATACTATTCTTGACAGAAATGAAAGTATTACTAACAATGAACTCATGCTGATTCAGGTATTAGTGTACTTGCAATTTTATCTAACATTTCAAATTTAAGATTGTTATTGTTGTTTTATGAGTTTGTATTTTGTCTCGCTAGAAAGCTTGCTTCCATTGTGTATTACTATGTGTGGTAGCACCATGACTGTTAAATTGGTAATAATCATCATCGGATTTTGGATGGAAATTTTTTTAAAAAATAAATCTTGCATTCACCTACTGGTATATATATATATATATATATATATAAAAAAGATAATACTCCTTAATCAATGATATTATAAGAAATTGCAAAGAACACATAAAATTGCATTTGGTTAAATTAGGAAATAAATATAATTTTTATTTGAAAATAAACTTTAAATACTATTTTAAAAAATACAACAACAAATTAAAGTCTTTAGTCCCAAAAGGCTTTAATTTATTTTAGAAAATACAACAACAACACACCCCTTGGATGCAAAGTTATGCGTACAAGAGAAAGAAGTGAAGTGCTGTCGAAATTAAAGCATTTAGTCCCAAAATGTTTTAGTTTGTTTTAGACAGAAGTGAGGTGTTGTACACATTTTTACAAAGGTGTTTGGACATCAACAAAAAAGGCAACCAAATATCTTTCATTCATCGAAAATAGCTACACTCGACTATATAACACATGAGTTGGGATTAAAAACTGTAGGATAGTACTTACATTTGATACATCTACTGATACATGCATTAAAAAGGATATTTATTTGTAATTGAAAACAAAAAAAAAATATTTACAAACTTACGCATGGATTATTAGCTTAAATTTTTTTTCCACATAAATATATAATCACTACAATACTTTACGTAAAAAGACAACATTTTGTTCAATAACACACTAATTGGAATAAAAACTTTTGAACTGAACATAAATGGTATTATTTGTAGAATAGCTTGAAATTTGAGAGATATTAAGGATATTTTTCTACGCCAATTTTAACTACTATTGTATGCTAAAAAATTGAAAATACTTTAAAGTAGGATCTATAAACATTATTATATATAAATATAAACATTATTATATATAAATATATTTTCTTACCAGGAATGGTTATGTTATTATTTCAAATTTAGTAAATACCATAGTTTACTTAACAATTAAGTATTTTTTTGATCATTTTTGTACATACATTAGTTTTTACACAATAATGGTTTATAATATTTACTTCTTCCAAAATTAAACAAAGTAAATGTTCTATTTTTAGGGTCAAACAATTTCAATCTTGAATCTGTGCATTTCACTATCAAACTATGGAAGTTAATCAACTTTCCGAATCAAAACCACGTAGAAGTCCTAGAATAATTGAAAAAGCTCAACTTCAAGCAATGGAAGCCGACGAAGTTGTTCACTCACAAAGGACAACGAATACCAATAGAATTCAACACAATCCAATGGAATCAAACTACAGTTATCATTTACCACCCCGTAGAAGTCCAAGAATCCTTGAAAGAAACCAACGTCAAGCAGGAACATCTAATCAATCACCATCTTTGATACTTCGTAGAAGCCCTAGAATCATTGAGAAAGCTAAAAAACAAGCAATATTAGATGCTCAAATCAAGGCAGAAAGAAAAAAGACAACGTCGATCTGAATTAAATGCAGAACAAAGGGCTCAACAATTAGAGCGTCGTAACAATTATGATAGAACGAAAAGAAATTCAATGGCAGAAGCTGAAAAAGAAGCAAAAAGAAAGCAAGTTCGCTCTAATTATAATATTAGAAAATCCAGAAGACGTGAAGAAAATATCAATGATTACGAATCACAAACAAGCACAGATAGTTCCTTTTCTTTACCTTGCACTCGAAATATAGAAGGTATTACTAAGAAAACCATTTACTATAATTATTTATTATATATTATATAATATATATATATATATTAAATATAATAAAAAATATATTTGAATTTCATGTTAATAAATACTTATAAATTTTATTTATCAATAATTTGTGTAGATCAACCTATCGACGGGTCAGTGAACAATGAAGATGAACAAAACATTAATACACCATCTTTTGAACAAAGAGACAACATAAATAGAAACACGATACATAGAGTTACTCAACCATGTCGAAGTGCTACAGCAAGACATAATTGTGCAAGAAACTTTATAGATCATTCTGGTTTTCAAAGATTCTATTTGCCACAATCAAGAATATATAGACATTGTCAAGCAAAACTCTTTCATCGAGAATCAAATAACTTCTGCTGTCTAAATGGAAAAATCAATTTACAATCAATTTCTTCACCCAATGAGATCTTCAATTTGTACAATAACCAATCAAATGAAGGAAAAGAATTCAGAAAAAACATACGAGCTTATCACCACATGTTTGCATTTACATTAATGGGAGTTCATGTTGACGAGAACTTGGCTACCGGTAAAGATGGAGTATACACATTTCGAGCTCAAGGAAGTATCTATCATAAAATAGGCAGTTTGGTACCTACATCTGATAATCATCCAAGATTGCTACAACTTTATATTTATGATACAGAGAACGAAATTGATAACTGATTGGCTGAAAATAATACTTTGAGTCGAGATATCGTAGAGAAATTACAAAAAACTCTTAGTACACACAATAGATTTGCAGTTGTATTTCGACAACTTGGACAAAAACTGTAATAACCCTGGATTTAGAAATTTTTATTTATCATCAAAATGACGATTAATATTGTGCTAGTTAATTGCTAATTGAAGTTTTCAATCGAGTTGAAATTCTTTTGTAATTTGTTGAAAGGTTTTACGGGCTTTAAAAATTTAACTTGTGGCCCACGTCTCTTTTATTGTTTGGGCCGTGATATTTATCAAGGCAAAAGGCCCGTTCCCTTTCTGTTGAGTTAATGGCAAACCCGTTCCTCCATTTATCTTTTTCGTTCGTTAAAAACCCTAAAGCAACGAAAAAGAAGAAAGGGGCGGCTTCAAATCTCGTACCCGTTCGTTCCTCCACCCCATTCATTCACTCCTCTTCACAAGCCCTAGTCGAACAAGAAAGAAAAATAATGGTGGCCTCGTGTTATTTGTTCGATCTCGTTCCTTGCCGACAGTTGAGATGCTCGCGACTGCTTGGTTTAGCTCGCCTTCGCTCGATTCAGGTGAGTGATTATATCACTCACTTCTAATTCAGATTAGTTGAATTTCCTCTTTGATTTTTGTAAATGGCTTTACTGAGATGATGATTTCCTGGTTCACCTGTTTTGAATTTCTGGAAATTGGTTTATGTTGACTTCGATACTAGTTTTGTTCATCTCGACTTCGATTCTGTGATTTCCTAGCATTGTCTTGATCACCACGTTGTTTATACTTTCCGTTTTACGCTTTGATAATTTAGGAAATTTCTTTGTATACACGGCTTTGATTATGTGCCGTTTGATTCTTTTGATTTGATACGGTCAAAACTACCTTCTGACTGTTTCAATGTCTTTAAAACTTGATTATAAACTAAAAAAAATTACGGCCTTGAGTTTGTGATTTTATCTGGTTTTTTGTCTTCCTGTTCCTTCCTACTTTGACTTGAATTTTGATATTGCGATATTATCACTTCTCTGACTTTTGACCACTGCCTTGACTTGTTTAACATCTGCATTTGTTATTCTTCGTCTGGTTTGCGTCTGCATTGAATTCGAACTTGTTTACTTCTTGGTTTTTTTGACTTCGAGCTTATGATGTTGTTGATTTTACTTCTCTGTTGGCATTGGAGTTGCTTCGACATAAATGCTTTACTTGTTCATTGTTGTGCATTCGACATTGCCATGCTATCTCGACTTTGCAAACACCTTGCTTGTACTTGGATACATCACTGTAGTCACTCGGGCTTGAAACTGATTCATCTTTGTTCATTGGTTGTTGTTACTGTCTGGTTGCATTCACTTCAAAAATGTTGATACTGGGTTGTTTATTCTTGCATACTGCACTTGTATATATTTTCACTTGCTCTTTGACAACACTGACTGTTTCATTGAGCTTGATTTTAGCTGTATTGCTTGAAGTCTTCATACTAGTGGTCTTTTGTAGCATTGAGTTGCATTGTTCTTCGAGTTGCAGTGCTTCATGTTGTATTCACCCCCGTAGTATAACCTGTTGCACTGTGGTTTCATGTCTTATGTTAGATTAGGATAGTTGTATTCCATTTGTGTTTGCTGTCATCTTGTATCATTTGGTTCATGAATTTGTAGCTTGTATATTTGTTGTTTGCATCATGTCTCATTTCCATACCGAGGTTCACTGTTTGGTTGCATACACATATATGTTTTTCATATTTGTGAACATATAGGTGCATGCATATTGGTGCATTCATACCCCTGTCTAATTAGTTCAGATTTGTACTGAACTAGTTTTTGTGTCTCACTTCCACTTTTCATCTGATTAGAGAGTTGTATTTATGAACTTTGGCGAGTCTGATTTTTCTGGAATGCTACTGTTTCAAGTATTGTGGTCTTCCTGTATGTTTGTCTGCATTCACTACTTCATTTTTGTATTTGTTTTGAACCATGCTTGCTTTGTTTGTTTTATTTGTTGAAGCTTTGCATCCACATACTTGAGTCTTGAGTCTTCGCCTGTGCATATCTTTGATGGTTCAGTGGTGCACTGGTTTGGTCATTTTGAACTTCTGGATGCACTTGTCTGATTGTCTGGACAATTGTTTTATCAGTTGAGCTTTGATGCTGTTTCATTTGTGACCTGTCATGCTTCAGTTTCTTTTTGCCTTGTGTTGAACCCGACTTTTTCTTGGGTTTGACCTTGTGCTCGTCTGTGGATTTTTGTTGATCTTTTGTGTATTTAATATGGCGAGGCAGTACACACACGCGTGTACTGCAGCCCTACCAGGTTTATGTTCAGTTGATATTTTCAATTGCTGGAATGGTTGTGTTGTCAATTCAATATTTTGAAGTTGAATTTGGAAATGGTTTATTTTGATTTGTGTTGGATCCGTTGCTTTTGGATTCATTGATCTTCTGAGTATTTCATAGGATGTATTGGCGAGGCAGTGCACGTTAGCGTGTACTGCAGCCAATCAGCATTGATGTTTTTAAATTGACATTTCAATTGTTTAAAATTGATTTGGATTGCTGATTTGTTGTTTAACACTGTTTAGTGTTATATCTGCCGTTATCCGATTCTTTTATCGAGGAGTCGGATATACGAGATTTCTGTGACTGTCGTCTATTTGATATTTGATTATTATTGCTTCTGTGCACTAATAAACTGAGTTTGAATTAGACTGACCCGTGTATTATCTTCTTTTGAATGTAATACTCGGGTCAGACCCGAGTTATTTCAGGTTGTAGATTTCCTGCTTTGAGTTGCTGTTTGAGCTATGAAGACTTTTCACATCTTTTGAAGTGGTCTTCGTCATTTTGTATTAGTCGTGCCATTGTATAGGATGATATGTATTCATGTATATTAGTTGATAATGTACTTGTATATATAAATTCCAGAGTCGACAGTTGTAGTTGTATCATATGTATTGTGTCAACTATATTGTAATTGACATCAGTTATATATATACGAGACTTTTGTTTTATCTGTGTTCCGCATTTATATTATCTATGTTATTATTATATCTAATGTCCTAAACTATTATGAACCATCGTAATTTGTTTTATACTGGTAATTGGGTATGTCGATGGGAGTAAATAAATAAGATGAAAAAAATGAAAAGTATATACCACTCCTATCGAGGTAACCAATATTAGTGTAAGGCCAACTATGGATGGCCGCTCCTATCCAGCCTTATTCTTCGTAATAATAGACAGTATTTCTTTTAATACTCTTTGTTATTATGAGCATAGAGGTGGGGCGTCACAGTTGGTATCAGAGCTTGGGGTTTATGGACATAATATAAAACATAACTTGGATGGAACATATGTTACAACTATTGGTCGATGTTTTATTGTGCTTTGAGTCAAAACTAAAGTTTTGAAATTTGGATGAAATTTTTAAATATTTTATTTAAAAATAAATGTGAAACTATGTTTTGTTGATTTGGTTGATTTGGGTACTGTTTATCAGAGTGCGCAGCGGAAACAGTAAAACTGTCTTCGTTGAGTGCAACTGGTAATCTTTTTTATTTAAAAATTGAAATATGAAATTGAAATAGATTTCAATTGTTGTTTACATAGCTGCATTTATTTTGTTTCTTTGAGAATTTCGAATCCGAATTGAGGATTCGAAACGATTGCAGTTATGTGATTTGGTTGAGATCCTTTCTGGTTTTCTTTTATGCTAATCACATGTTGATTATATTTTTGCTGTTTTAGATTATCTTTATTGAAGATAATAGAGTAATTTTATTGTTTATATTGTAGTGTGCGTGAAAATATAAATTGCACGTTACTGCATTAATTTTACGTTGAACCGATGCTTGGTTATGAAACGTATTTTGTTGCCGTTATCTATAACGGGACTTTTACACCAATGCTAAATTTTTGAAGCACGGTGTTTTGTGGCATTTTGATGAATGAAGATTCACTGATATTACATTTTGATGTAAATTATTTTGATGAGATTTTGACGTTTAAAAAATTACTGCAGCTTTGGCTTCAGTAACCGTCAAGTTTTAAAAGTGGATTTTCAAGCGGTTATTCCGCAATGCTGATTTGTGACCGTTTTTACGGTATTTTGAGAAGTACAAATTTCCTTATCGAAATTGTTACTGATTTGCTGTTTTAATCACGTGATTGGAAAATCGTTTTAAAATTTAAAATTGCTTTATAAATTTTTTAATAGTTTGCGCTTTCAAAAGGATGAGAAAGCGATTTAAACGTTTCAGCAAAATCGAGGACTATGACCCCTTTCTTTTACTGATTCGCTTAACTCTGGACTTGTTCAGTTGAGAATGTGAATTGTTATTCTATAAAATAAATAAAATTGTTTTCAGGAATTTTACAGTTTGCGCTTTCAAAAGAATGAGGAAGCGATTTAAACGTTTCAGCAAAATCGAGGACTATGACCCCTTTCTTTTACTGATTCGCTTAATTCCGGACTTGTTCGTTTGAGAATGTAAAGTGTATTTTTACAAAATACACAATTTTGCACTTTCAAGGAAACGATGAAGAGAATCAAACGATTTAGTAAAACACGTGGTATGGGACATGTGCGTTTGCTATTTCGGTTAATTCCGGACTCGTTAATTGAAATATTTGATGATTTCGTGTGCTTTCGAGCCACTATGAGGACCTTCGGGTCATTTGTTGGACCTTCGGGTCATTTGTTGGGATTTTGGGCCACTCTGATGGACCTTCGGGTCAAATACCAGTACTAGACCTTCGGGTCACTCTGCGGACCTTCGGGTCAATCTGATGGGCGCCAAAATTATGTTGAGTACTTGGTAGGCTTTGGCCATTTGTTGATGCACGTGCGGCGAATTAAAAACTCGCCATCTGATGGAATCGATCCAAGCTTTTATGTTGATTTTCTAGTCTTCTTAATTGATTTCTAGATATTTTTTGTTTCTAATTATCTGCAGGTAATTAGATATCTGATGTTATGAGATTTAATTATCGTATCGGTAATTAAATATATGTTGCTTCTAATTATCGCTTGTGATAATTAGATATTTGTTGATATGAGTTCTGATTATCGTTTTTGATAATCGGATATTTGTTGCTTCTAATTATCGCTTGTGATAATTAGATATTTGTTGATATGAGTTCTGATTATCGTTTTAATAATCGGATAATTGTTGTTTCTAATTATCGCTTGTGATAATTAGATATTTGAGATTTAATGATCGCTTTTGATAATTAAATATTTGCTGATTTGAGATTTAATTATCGCTTTTGATAATTAAATATTTGCTGATTTGAGATTTAATTATCGCATTTGATAATTAAATATTTATTGATTTGAGATTTAATTATCGCTTTTGATAATTAAATATTTGCTGCTTTGAGATTTAATTATCGCTTTTGATAATTAAATATTTGTTGCTTTGAGATTTAATTATCGCTTTTGATAATTAAATATTTGCTGCTTTGAGATTTAATTATCGCTTTTGATAATTAAATATTTGCTGATTTGAGATTTAATTATCGCTTTTGATAATCGAATATTTATTGATTTGAAATTTGATTATCGTTTTTGATAATCGAATAATTATTGATTTGAAATTTGATTATCGTTTTTGATAATCGAATATTTGTGATTTGAAATTTGATTATCGATTTTGATAATCGAATATTTGTTGATTTGAAATTTGATTATCGTTTTGATAATCGAATATGTATGATTTGAAATTTGATTATCGTTTTTGATAATCGAATATGTGTGATTTGAAATTTGATTATCATTTTTGATAATTGAATATTTGTTGTCGTTTTGATAAGTAGATAATTGATAATTTGATAATTGTTGATTTGTTTTCTGACTATCGTTTAGATAATTGGTTGATTGCTGATTTTATTGATATGAGAATTTCTAATCTCTACTTGAGCCTAGAGTATGCTGATTTCATTGAATTGCTGTTTTCTATCTATCTCAGTTGATAGTAAGAGTTTGTTAATTATGGAGTTGTGTTTTCTAGTTATTTGTTGGATAACTAGATATTTGTAGTTTTGCGAATTGTGATTGTGCTTTCTAATCATGTTGATAATTAGATTTTGCTGTTTTCTAATTATCGTATTAATAATTAGATATTGCTGTTTTATGATTTTCTGTATCCTAATTATCTGATTGAAAATTTAATATGGCTGGTGATTGCATTTATTCAGTTTTGCTGCTTTCTGACTATCTATTGATAGTTAAATTTTGTTGAAAATTTGTGAATTTCTTTTATGGAATTAAAAGATTTCTTTTGGAGTTTGTGTTCTTGACAATTTATTTTTCTAGCTTAACTAGTTTATGTTAGAAAAATAATAATGATAGACAGCTTTAATTATGAAAATTGCGGGGACGCAATTTTTATAAGGAGGGGAGTTTGTAACAACCCGGGATTTAGAAATTTTTATTTATCATCAAAATGACGATTAATATTGTGCTAGTTAATTGCTAATTGAAGTTTTCAATCGAGTTGAAATTCTTTTGTAATTTGTTGAAAGGTTTTACGGGCTTTAAAAATTTAATTTGTGGCCCACGTCTCTTTTATTGTTTGGGTCGTGATATTTATCAAGGCAAAAGGCCCGTTCCCTTTCTGTTGAGTTAATGGCAAACCCGTTCCTCTATTTATCTTTTTCGTTCGTTAAAAACCCTAAAGCAACGAAAAAGAAGAAAGGGGCGGCTTCAAATCTCGTACCCGTTCGTTCCTCCACCCCATTCATTCACTCCTCTTCACAAGCCCTAGTCGAACAAGAAAGAAAAATAATGGCGGCCTCGTGTTATTTGTTCGATCTCGTTCCTTGCCGATAGTTGAGATGCTCGCGGCTGCTTGGTTTAGCTCGCCTTCGCTCGATTCAGGTGAGTGATTATATCTCACTCACTTCTAATTCAGATTAGTTGAATTTCCTCTTTGATTTTTGTAAATGGCTTTACTGAGATGATGATTTCCTGGTTCACCTGTTTCGAATTTCTGGAAATTGGTTTATGTTGACTTCGATACTAGTTTTGTTCATCTCGACTTCGATTCTGTGATTTCCTGGCATTGTCTTGATCACCACGTTGTTTATACTTTCCGTTTTACGCTTTGATATTTTGGTAAATTTCTTTGTATACACGGCTTTGATTATGTGCCGTTTGATACTTTTGATTTGATACAGTCAAAACTACCTTCTGACTGTTTCAATGTCTTTAAAACTTGATTATAAACTAAAAAAAATTACGGCCTTGAGTTTGTGATTTTATCTGGTTTTTTGTCTTCCTGTTCCTTCCTACTTTGACTTGAATTTTGATATTGCGATATTATCACTTCTCTGACTTTTGACCACTGCCTTGACTTGTTTAACATCTGCATTTGTTATTCTTCGTCTGGTTTGCGTCTGCATTGAATTCGAACTTGTTTACTTCTTGGTTTTTTTGACTTCGAGCTTATGATGTTGTTGATTTTACTTCTCTGTTGGCATTGGAGTTGCTTCGACATAAATGCTTTACTTGTTCATTGTTGTGCATTCGACATTGCCATGCTATCTCGACTTTGCAAACACCTTGCTTGTACTTGGATACATCACTGTAGTCACTCGGGCTTGAAATTGATTCATCTTTGTTCATTGGTTGTTGTTACTGTCTGGTTGCATTCACTTCAAAAATGTTGATATTGGGTTGTTTATTCTTGCATACTGCACTTGTATATATTTTCACTTGCTCTTTGACAACACTGACTGTTTCATTGAGCTTGATTTTAGCTGTATTGCTTGAAGTCTTCATACTAGTGGTCTTTTGTAGCATTGAGTTGCACTGTTCTTCGAGTTGCAGTGCTTCATGTTGTATTCACCCCCGTAGTATAACCTGTTGCACTTTGGTTTCATGTCTTATGTTAGATTAGGATAGTTGTATTCCATTTGTGTTTGCTGTCATCTTGTATCATCTGGTTCATGAATTTGTAGCTTGTATATTTGTTGTTTGCATCATGTCTCATTTCCATACTGAGGTTCACTATTTGGTTGCATACACATATATGTTTTTCATATTTGTGAACATATAGGTGCATGCATATTGGTGCATTCATACCCCTGTCTAATTAGTTCATATTTGTACTGAACTAGTTTTTGTGTCTCACTTCCACTTTTCATCTGATTAGAGAGTTGTATTTATGAACTTTGGCGAGTCTGATTTTTCTAGAATGCTACTGTTTCAAGTATTGTGGTCTTCATGTATGTTTGTCTGCATTCACTACTTCATTTTTGTATTTGTTTTGAACCATGCTTGCTTTGTTTGTTTTATTTATTGAAGCTTTGCATCCACATACTTGAGTCTTGAGTCTTCGCCTGTGCATATCTTTGATGATTTAGTGGTGCACTGGTTTAGTCATTTTGAACTTCTGGATGCACTTATCTGATTGTCTGGACAATTGTTTTATCACTTGAGCTTTGATGCTGTTTCATTTGTGACCTGTCATGCTTCAGTTTCTTTTTGCCTTGTGTTGAACCCGACTTTTTCTTGAGTTTGACCTTGTGCTCGTCTGTGGATTTTTGTTGATCTTTTGTGTATTTAATGTGGCGAGGCAGTACACACGCGCGTGTACTGCAGCCCTACTAGGTTTATGTTCAGTTGATATTTTCAATTGCTGGAATGGTTGTGTTGTCAATTCAATATTTTGAAGTTGAATTTGGAAATGGTTCATTTTGATTTGTGTTAGATCCGTTGCTTTTGGATTCATTGATCTTCTGAGTATTTCATAGTCAAAACTTTTGCCCTTGACTGGGGCAGAGGAATTGACCGAGGAAAATGCGGTCCGACCATTTTCTACAAATAATCTTAGTCCCCAGAGTGTGGACAGGGGTATAAACATCAAATAAGTATGATGAATGGCCCTTCAACTAACTCTGATCCCCATAGTGCGACTACGAGCATAGACAGACGAATAAATGTGATTCGACCATTCATTCGCCAACTCTGACCTAAACTCGACAGGAGGAGTGTAAACTCACTACAGATGCAATTAAACCATCCACAAACTCACTCTGCTAGCCCAAGACTGGGGGCAGAGGTACAAATCACTGAAAGAAGAGAAAGGTGACTCACTACATCTCCAGCTTAGCGTCCTTTACAACTTAAGGCAATGACTACAAGGAGGCCTTAATGCTAACTAATCAGAATGATGCCCGAAGTTACGGGCAACCAATTATATCATACCCCCGGATCGACGAGCAATATCAATCTACACCTTTCATATCATACCATTAGATCGATAGGAAATGAGGTCCGAGCATTTTACATCATGCCATTGAATCGATGGTCAATATTGATCCCCTTCTACTACAAATCGATGTGACCCGAACATCCATCGAATAACTTTGACCAACAGAGCATGGATAGAAGAATAAACCACGAATGAGTGTGACTTGACCATTCATCCTCCATCACCTTCCTTCGATCCATTAGGAAGAGCATGAGACCGGATGAGAATGACCTGACTGCATTTGAGCTAACTTTATCCCTAGATCTAACGGGAGAACGTAAATCGAAATGGACGTGGTTGATCGCCCAACTCCAAATGAATGCAACATGACCATTCACTTATTGACTCTTACCATGATCCGACTAAAAGAGAAATTCAAAACAAGTGCAACCTGAACGTTTGCACATCGATTCTTGCCCTTGATTCGACAAGGGAAGCATCAATCCTACATTGGATCTGACTGGACGATTCACTCTTTAGTTTCTGCCCAGAGTATGACGACATAAGCAGCGAAGTGAATTGACCTTCCAGAACCTAGCTCATGTCCGAATGTCGGCAAAGCAACAATGTATTCCACCTAGAGGAAAGAACTAGAACATAATGCCGGATAGGCGCGACTCAGCCTTCCATTGGTTAACTCGATCCCATGGTTCAACGAGATAGAATGCGAACTGAAGCGGACATTATCTACCTTGCCACTTATCGAGATATTCCCCAGACTTGGGGGCACGCGCGAGAAATAAGATGAATGTAATTTGATCGTTCATCAAACAACTCTGCTCTTACAGCTTGGACTACAGTATAAACACAGTAGAAGCTAGGCTCGATCATTTGCACAATACGTCCATCAACCCAAGACTAGGGGCACGAGTGTGATCATCCAAGAGCTGGATACGACCACTCTATCCTATAGCTCGTGCCTAGTATTTATAACAACTTGAAGTTACGACCAAAAGGATGCTTAGAGATAGAATCATCAGATCGACGCGCGGACTTATGGGCAACTGATCATCATTCTGACCCTTTCGATGAGCAATGGATTGCAAGTACATTGAATGGAAAGCGCATTACTCGGAAACACAAGTAGATTCAAACTCATAGCTGGAGCCAGCTATGTTGCAGCATGCGATACAAGGCTAAGTTCTACTAATCCTTCGATTCAACGTCCCTACAAGCCTGATCATTCACCATTGCAAATAAGCACATGAAGCACCTATAACCCATCACGAGTATTGTAGATCAGACCACAACTCAGCATAATGATGATGAAAGAGTTAACTTCTTTGCTCCAACTGAATTTGATATGTTCGCTTGGACTCAATCTCATGTATATATGTGGACTATTGCCAGCCATGAAGAACCCAGCATTAAATGTCGACCCGAGGCATGTCTCGGTGTACAAAAACGATGCCACGTGGATCCGAAGAGATCTGTTGCACTTAAAGAGGAGGCGAATCTGCTCAAAACCAGTAGGTTTATCCACGATGCCCTCTAACCAAAATGAGTATCCAATCCTTTACTTATAAGAAAAACGAACAGAGAGTGGCGGACATATGTCAAGTACTCAGATTTGCATGGGGTATGACAAAGCAGAGCTTTCCATTTCCGATAATCAACCAACTTATGGACTCGACCATCAGACATGAATTACTCACATCCATGGACGCAAAATCCTAATATAATCGGATATTGAAGCACATCCTAGACTAGGAATACAACTATTTCATTACTGACCTAGGCCTATGGTGCTATGCTGTAATCCCTGGATTAAAACTTTAAAACGCTTATGCTACTTACCGAAGGACGATTAACAGATTATTCAAAAATCAAATCGGTCGATCGATGAAAGTATATGTGGTTAATATGCCCGTGAGATCACGACTATCAAATGACCACATCGATGACTTGGCAAAGATATTTAGTGCTCTCCAACAACTGCAGAATGAAACTTGATCCTTTGAAATGCTCTTTCAGCGTTGCATCAGAAAAATTCTTGGGTTTCATCATCAATTCTCGTGGAATTGAGGCTGATTTCCAGAAAATTCCAACAATTAGAGACATCCATGTATCGAGGAAAACCAAGCAGGAAAAGAGCCTAAATCGGAAGATTACCATCCTAAGCTGATTTAACTCTAGGGCCATCTACATGTGTATTCTCTTCTTCCACCCGACCAAGAGAGGGAAGAGAACTTTTGAATGAACTAACAACTGCGTTGATGCTATTCCAGCTCTGATAGATCACTTAGAGAGACCTCCCATTTTACCCAAACCTTTGGATTGTGGAGATTTATACATCAATTGGGCTATGTCGACACACGCCATAAGCATCACAATGCTATGTGAAGAGAAACGATGACCAGCCGTTACGATAGGTCCTATAGCAACCTTAGATGTCCGGAAGGTTACACGAATGAAATATTGATCCAATCCAATTTGATATCACTTACACTACGCCATAAATGGCCTTCTGCAACACAAAAAAATGTTGGCTCAAGCCCGAAAAATGTTGCCATAGGTCTATGGCAACACTTTTAGGGTGATGCAATTTTTGCCGTTGCCTTAGACCTCAAAGGAAACATTTTGACTATCTAAGGCAACATAAGTAATATTATTGCAATAGAACCCTATTTGGATCTATGGCAACACCCATAGGTATCTGTAGCAACATTCCAAAAATGTTGCTATAGATATTAACTTTCTGAAGTTGTGGGGCCCACAATATAGAGCATATTTGATTTTTTTAATAGAAATAAATATTTATTTAATAAAATGCTATTGCATAGAATTTGATATTCAAACAGTAATTTATTTAAATAAATATTTTATTTCAACATTTGAAATAGTACAAATTCCTGACTCCACTCTTTTACAATTCAATGATATATAACACTAATATTCACATATACAGATATTCCTCACTACATCACTCAGTTCACTCATTGCATATGCAGTTTCAATTTATACAGACACCGACACTGACAAATATATGACGAGCCGAGTGCCGAGCCGAAGGCGAGCCGAGTAGCGGGTCCGGGCGCAGCGCCGGCGGGGTTGCCAAATGATGCATCACACATACTTCTAAACCACCAGCCTCCATCCTCTAATTGCCTCACCAACAAACTATTTCAGTTGCCAAATTCGACATCAGGTTGCCAAATCGCCTAATCACCTAATCACAATTGCTGATTACCCATTCCGACAACCCAAACATCATCAAACTTTCACACTGCAAATTCGCAACAAAACTAAGCACCACCCTTGGCTGATAGCAAACAACATTGCTTCTCACTGCAAGCTATATATCTACAGATTTGGACCATCAACTCTAAGCAGACTGCTTCGCCTTTCATCAACAAGAGAATCAAAGGTCAGTTCATACATGTACATTAGTTCAAAGCACCAAGCTATATATCTTCAGATTTGGACCATCATTAGCCTACAAAAGAAAAACCAAACTCGTTTGCTCAAGCATTACAATTCATACAAATTCAATTCAATTACAATTCATACCCATCATACAACGGTGATTTCAAGCTTCTTCCCCAGGAATAAAGCATATTTGGCCGATAAGCGATTGAACTCCTTATCAGCTTCAGCCAACATGAAAGAACATGAATACAGTAGAATCTTATATATACGTGATATGTCATTTTTCGAACATGAAAGAACAAAATGCAACGAAAAATTTGAAGTATATCAATGTGAAACTACAGGAAACCGGACATTTTGATAACAATACCATTCACACAAAGTATTGAACACTTTTAGTGCAATACAAAATAGCTCTTCCAGTCATTCTCTATTCTATCTTCAAGGTGCAATATGGAAGACCACTCCAATCCAAATTCAACAATAGACCTCAAAATACATGAAGCAAGATGAAATTTTGAAACTTACCATTCAGATACAGAAAATGCATAAATCCACAGTATCAAATATCACAAAATGAAAAAAAAGGTCAAAACAAACCGGAAATTAGACAGCCTGCTCTTCATTGGACTGCAGTGGTATCTCAAGCAACTCAGGAGGCACAGTCTGAATGCTCTTAGGTGTGTTACTGGCAGCAACAGGAACAGCAAGAAAAGTCTTGGTCTTGCTTATCGGCCTAATCTTTTCAAGCCCCACGTAATCTCCGACTTTAAATTTATTATCAAGATCGTGTGCTTGGTACCTCTTCTTGATTCGAAATCTTCTCTTGTACTTCGGGTGTGGAGCTAAACGAACTACTTCAACTGCCAATTGAATAGAAAATGAATTTGTGTCCTCTGAATACTGGAGTGGAAGATTGAATAGAAATGTAATAGCATCAGATCCGATTGGGTTAAAAGGGAACATCTTCCATACAGATTAGGGAAAACGAAATTAGAGATTTGGAAATTGGGGGTGAGAACGAAATGATATGAAAAGTAAAGCGGGAAAATGAAAATTTGGGACAAATTGTAGTGGTGATCCATTTAACAATCAGATTAAATGTTGATCGTTGGATCGTATTCACGCGGATTGCTAATTTTATTAATTTTTTAATTTCAATACATCTATAGCAACACTATATAAAAATGTTGCATCGTGTTACACTTGTTTAGCTAGAGCAACACATTTTTATGGCTAAGGTAACACCAAAAAAACAACGTTGCAGTAGGACCAAAATTTTATATCTATCGCAACATTTTAGCTGGCAACACCTTGCAAAAATGTTGCAGAAGGTCATCTATGGCGTAGTGTTATTGCGGTGACCCTCCTTCTAAAAACACATAAATTTTTTTTAGCATACTAAAGGAATTCACCACTAAACCCCATTTCTTTGATATTTGAATATTTAGATAATTTCCAAATATTTTTCCCAAGACCCTGGATTTACCAATATAAACATATCAGTGTACAAAACAGATTTAGACAATCACATATTTGATGATATGTAATTGTATTTTCCTCTTTGCCTTTCAGAGCTAACAAAATTTTATATGTGTTGACAGCATAACCATTTATTTCTTCCCTAAATTTTTGTTCTACTGCCAGAGATACATTTTGGCAATTGTAATACTTATATATTTATTCTTGCAATGCACAATGCATTTCTTTTTATGCTTTCTGCCTAGATAATATTTTTTATTAACACTAAAAATGGTATTTAATTGACCTTATGATAGCTATCATGTACTTATATGAAATCACTTCAACAATTATACTTGCAGGCATGAAAGTTGGAGCTAATTTCCATTTATCATTTCAGGTTGAATAATTGAAGTCTTTTTGCATTTTTAAGCTTATCATGGTGCAGACTTGAGTACTTGGTGTTTTTTCTTGGAGATGCTTGGTGTTATTTGAGGGTTGCTTGGAGTTTTCTTTTGTTTTGTCCTAGAAGCACTTATACTTCATGTATTGAAATGAAATGGTTCCAGGCTACAAGAGTTTGACCCATGGCTATCTAGGCCGGCCATAGTCCCTCTTTTACCACTTGCAAACCCATATTTCTCATATCAACAAACTTCTACAAAGATCTACTCCTAACATAAGCATGTTTTTGCCTAGTTTAAATTTCCTGGAAATGCATCCTTATATGTATTCAATCTATTATTCAAAAATACAATAACCTCCAGGTTTATTTCTTTTCACAATTTTATTTAAAATTAAATACACAAATACATATAAATCTCCAGAATTCATGCACATGCCTGTATCACTTATCTGCCATGCACAAATTCATTTCTCTTAAATATCCCTACTCAAATCTTGAGAGTTCATTTTTAAAACCAACCACCTTAGCTCTTTAGTTTTCACAAAGTCAAAATATAGACTCAAGCAATAAAAATCAGAGATTATCATGTGCACATATCATATTTATGTGTTATGTCTATCCCCTCATTTCTCCAAGTCAAACATTCATAAAATCAGTAGTTAACCAAACATCATCAATAGCCATTCATAGCAAGTTTACTTAAGTACATATTTTTAATCCAAGTACTTAGAAATCTCCCTACAAGTAATTTCAGTTACTACATAAAATCTGACTAATAAATTCATTACAAAGCAACTACAGAATTTTAAAACTGGTTTCTCTTATTTATACTAGCAGCTAATTGCCATCTTCATCCATCAAGCCAACTTCAATTTCCTGCAAGCAATTCACTGAGCTGCCCCAATATTAATGAGACACCCAGATGATTGCAAGGGCAACCAAAATGGTCAGTTTTCACTGGTATGAGCATTTATTAATTTGTACACATATTCATAATTCTTGGTGAACTTGCAATATCTTCCTAATTTAGCAGATTTCTTACTTAGCATATTATTGGTTAATACCAAGTGATACAAAGACACATTCATTTATTTAAACAATACACAGCAAACAATTAAAATAAATATATATACAATTCTTGATTCATTTTCTCCATTTCTGAATAAATAAGCTCAAATTTTATACTCCCAATTTCACCCAACAATTAATCAAAGCACAATATTTAACTTGATTAATTTAACACCATATCTGGATATTTATAATCCAGATTTTTAAACCCCATTCCCCATTTATTTGATGGTCTTTAACTCCTTGTCAAATGAACACCATGTATGCATTGTGAAGGAAACTCCTAGGTTATTTAATTTATTCCATCACACAAAGGCCTCAGGGTGCAATTGCACTATGCATATACTTACTCCCACCTGAAGCAAGCAGATCATTGACTAACTCCCAAATGACCAATTTAATTACTCTTTAGTAAATCCCCCTCTAGTTTCTGCTTATTTTATTAAGCTTCTATTTATGAATTCAATCATGAAAAACTCCCAATTCATTTATGTTTCAGAAAGGCTTATCCTCTTTAATACTTTCTGATTCAACCCCATGTTCCCCATTTATTTTCATTATTACAGAAAATACCCTCAATTTGCCTATAGTTTTTCCTAAGAATAATTTAAGCATCATAGTCCTTCTAACCCAGAAATTCCCCTCTAACTTATGGTATGAATATTCAGTTTCATGCTTCATTATCCAAGAAATAAACATGAGCTAGATCACTGTCTTGCTGCCTATTCCCTAAATAATTTATATCCATACTAAATAATGATAAAATAGAGCAAGAATGCTCAAACCATTTTAACCTTAAAAATCCACATACAGATTAAAAACCCCAAACAAGAATGCACAAACAAACATCCATCTCACCCATAACAAATCATTTCATAAATTTTAAATGACTTATAACATTTTAGGCTGCCTACAAGAGGACTTAATGCCATTGCATACAAAGGATAAATACTCACCTAGAGTTCTCCTTTTACTGCCTTAATTCCCCCTGAACAGCAGATTCCTCTAGAGTTTCAAGCTAATGTTTCTCCTATTTTATTTTATTTCCGTTTTGATCCCGAGAGAATGGTGGATATGGTTATGTGAAGATATTTATAAAACCATTCTAGGGTTTAAGAAAAATGGGTAATTTCCTTGATGCCCTTAGATACTCATGCACAAATCATTCCCTTGTGTGGTCCTTATTTGGAAATGCACATTGTTGGTTACCTCAATTAGTTGTTTCGGAATCAAGCAGTTTAAACACTCCATACTATTTTCATGACTATATTTTACTCATGCCATATGCATGTGACCCATTGTTTTATTTTTATTTTATAAGTTTAAAGAAACTGAAAATCCCTTTTGTGTTTTCTACCTATCTTCCATTTCCATTAATTATGTATACTATCATACATATTCATGTAATGTAAAATCATTCACACTATGTCAGTTGCTTGAAATAAATATAAGATATGAAAATTCTTATTTAATCCTGTATATATATAAGACATTTAATTTTTTATTAATCTTCATTTTATTCTGTCAGAAAACACCCCATATACTGAATATAGGTATTTATAAAATTCTCTGGACATAGAACTATATTTATTTTGAGCTCCAAATTTTATTTATTAACAAATTTTCTCTTCTGTTTTAATGCAATATATATGTATATTTCAGAATTTCAGAATTTCTTAAAGTAAATGTAACTTTCATTTTATTTTCTTCACTACGCCATAAATGGCCTACTGCAACACAAAAAAAATGTTGGCTCAGGCCCAAAAAATGTTGCCATAGGTCTATGGCAACACTTTTAGGGTGATGCAATTTTTGCCGTTGCCTTAGACCTCAAAGGCAACATTTTGACTATCTAAGGCAACATAAGTAATATTGTTGCAATAGAACCCTATTTGGGTCTATGGCAACACCCATAGGTATCTGTAGCAACATTCCAAAATGTTGCTATAGATATGAACTTTTTGAATTTGTGGGGCCCACAATGTAGAGCATATTTGATTTTTTAATAAAAATAAATATTTATTTAATAAAATGCTATTACACAGAATTTGATATATAAACAGTAATTTATTTAAATAAATATTTTATTTCAACATTTGAAATAGTACAAATTCCTGACTCCACTATTTTACAATTCAATGATATATAACACCGATATTCACATATACAGATATTCCTCACTACATCACTCAGTTCACTCATTACATATGCAGTTTCAATTTATACATACACCGACACTGACAAATATATGCCGAGCCGAAGGCGAGCCGAGTGCCGAGCCGAAGGCGAGCCGAGAAGCGGGTCCGAGAGCAGCGCCGGCGGGGGTCCGGGGCACCGCAGTCCCGGCGGGGATCCGGGGCACCGCCCGATTCATCCGATTTCGGAAGATCGAGCCTTCTTTGAAACCTGTCTTCAGCTCATGCATTCATACACTCATGCACATTTGATTTGACTCTGTCTTCAAGCTTGTATCCAGCTGTCCAGTCTTCAATACCTATCACATATAATTCAAAAGCAGTAATCTGGAAAATAATATTTAACTCAAACAGAAAATGAAAATATTTTTGTTATAATATTTGCCTCAGGTATTTGGGTTGTTTCTTTTCATAAGTGCATAAGCCAAACATGAATGCAACACATGGATACAAGGACACGGCACAAGGTCAAACCCGAGTCATCGACTGGATTCAACTCAGGGCCAAGCAACCAACAAAACAAACAAGAACCAGGTTCAGTAAAATATAGACAAGCCAGTGCAAGAACACAGCAGTACACATAGGCAGCCCATCAAGCAAAAACAGTGAATGCATCAGGCATGTACAAGAGAAACATAGGCAGTAATATGATATACATAGGACTTGGAGCACCAGTTCATGTTCTGGTTTAACAAATGCAGCAGAAAGGAGCTAACAAGCTCAGACCATACATCATCGCAATCCAACATACCAATACATCATCGCAATCCAACATACCAGATTTATCAAAGTCCAACAGAAAGATTAAACCCGAGATTATAGGAAATAAAGCCTATAAATAAATCCCAATTCATCATCGGCAAAAGCATGCGAGTGTAACCAAAATCGAGAATAATCAAGTAAACCAGAAGGCATAAAACATACCAAATAATATCACATCGCACCCGACGACGAAGTCAAAGCAATTCGAGCAATCAATCAAGGAATTGAAACTGGTTTTATGATTGCTGGCCAATTTGAAAATTTAAGCGGCATTCTCTCAAACAAGAAATCTGCGTTTGACATCTTCCTTGAATCCGAAAATGGTACTTTTTGAAGCAATCGAGCAAAGCTTCATCAGAATCGAACTTCTTCTGAACATTGGCGAGAAAGATTCAAGCATCAGATCTGGTCGAAGTATCATAAATTGCCAACCCTGCCGTCACGAAACCACCAGATTCGAGGAACAGCGGCTGAGCCACAACTATCGCCAACGTATCCTCCTCGATGGGTCCGTTAAGGCAGATGACGCGCTCTTTGAGAAGCCGGGAAAAGATATCGCAGGCACGCTGGCCACGGGATGTGTGCTCGATGACCATCGGAATCAGGCTGTAGAAACGGCGGTGGGGTAGTGGAGTTTTGTTGGGGGCTGCGGTTGGTAGGATTTGGGAGAGGTTGCGTATCGACATGTAGGCAACAGCAGCGAAATTGAGGGTGAGAACGAAAATATGATTTGGAAATTAGGGATTTGGAAATTGGGGATTTGGATTTGGAAATTGGGGGTGAGAACGAAATGGTATGAACAGTAAAGCGGGAAAACGAAAATTTAGGGCAAAATGTAGCGGTGATCCATGTTAACAATCAGATTAAATGTAGACCGTTGGATCGTATTCACGCGGATTGCTAATTTTATTAATTTTTTAATTTGAAAACATCTATAGCAACACTATATAAAAATGTTGCATCGTGTTACACTTGTTTAGCTAGAGCAACACATTTTTATGGCTAAGGTAACACTAAAAATACAACGTTGCAGTAGGACCAAAATTTTATAGCTATCGCAACATTTTAGCTGGCAACACCTTGCGAAAATGTTGCAGAAGGTCATTTATGGCGTAGTGCTTTTAGGGTCATTACATACCCTCCCCCTTAAAGGAATTATGTCCCCATAATTTCTTTCTAATTCTTTCAAATAAAAGCACTAATTCGTAGTCTGTTTCAACTCCATACTCACATTTATTTTATGAAAGTAAGCAATATATATAAAATTATTCAGAAAGCTATCATAAAGCTAAAACATACCTCTTCATTAGAAAACAAATTGGGGTATTTAGCCCTCATTTTGTCCTCAACCTCCCATGTACAGTCATTGGGATCCAAGCTCCATTGAATTTTCACCAGTTTAATCACCTTGTTTCTCAGCCTCTTTTCTTCCTTAGCAATTATCCCCACTGGCTCATTTGCATAGACCAAATTCTTATGAATTTGAATTTGAGTAGGTGACTCTAAAATTGCTCCTTCATTATGTACCCACTTTCGCAATTGAGAAACATGAAACACTGGATGTACACCACTCAATTCCTCTGGTAACTTAAGTTTATAGGCCATGGTACCAATTCTCTGTTTGACTTCATATGGTCCTACAAATCTTGGTGAGAGCTTACCAGATTTCCCAAACCTGAACACCTTCTTCATTGGTGATACCTTCAGAAAAACATACTCTCCTACTTCAAACTCCATTGGCTTCCTCTTTCTATCTGCATAAGACTTTTGTCTTGATTGTGCTGCCTTCATCCTATGCCTAACTAACTCAATCATGTTGGAAGTTTCTTTAACATGATCTGGCCCCAATATTACACCCTCTCCCACATCCATCCAACAGGCAGGAGACATGCAGGGTCTCCCATACAAGGCTTCAAAGGGAGCCATTCCTATTGTTGACTGATAGCTATTATTGTAAGTGAATTCTGCCAAGTGGATATGGTCCTCCCAACTACCCCCAAAATCAAGCACACATGCTCTAAGTAAATCTTCCAATATTTTATTCACTATCTCTATTTGCCCATCACTTTGAGGATGGTAGGCAGTGCTTAAACAAAGTTGAGTTCCCATTGCTTCTTAGAAGCTCTCCCAAAATCTTGAGGTGAACAAAGTGTCTCTATCACTTACAATGGTCTTTGGTATGCCATGCAATCTCACCACTTCCTTAATAAATAATTGTGCAAGCCTATGTGCATTTCTGTCTGACCTGACAGGGACAAAGTGAGCAGACTTGGTGAGTCTATCAACAATTACCCATATACTGTCATTACCTTTCTTAGTTCTAGGCAAACCATCCACAAAATCCATGGAAATACTTTCCCATTTCCACTGAGGTACCTCCAAAGGTTGCAACATGCCAGAGAGCTTTTGATAGTCTGCCTTGATTTGCTGACAAGTTAAACACTTTGCCACATATTTTGCCACTGCTTGTTTCATTCCTGGCCACCAGTAGCTCCTTTTCAAATCATGATACATTTTGGTACCACCAGGGTGTATGGTGTACTTGGTTTTGTGATGCTCATTCAAAATTTCTTCTTTTAATTCTGCAATGTCTGGTACACAAAGCTTTTCATTTTTCCTCAAATAACCCTTGGAATCTATTTTGAAATTCTCTGACTCAATGTTATCTAATAACATTTCTTTCTTTTCCTTTAAATTTTGATCTTGATCTTGCATGCCACCAATTTTCTCCACCGGGTTGGATTTCACTGTGATTAATCCCAGTGTACCATACTCCACCATATCACCATGTTCTTTAAAATTCTCTCCTTCCTTGCTATATATATCTGCCTCCCCAATCACTGCAAGGTCTTTAAATTCATCAATCATCAAACTTGCTAGCCTAATATGATTTCTGCTCAAAGCATCTGCCACTCTATAGCTTTTCCAGGAGTGTACAAAATATCTAAATCATAGGCAGCTAAAAACTCCAACCACCTTGCTTGCCTCATATTCAAATCTTTTTGAGAAAATAAATATCTCAATGCTTGATGATCAGTGAATAATTCAAATTTTTCCCCAAGCAAATAATGCCTCCAAAGTTTTAATGCAAATACTATTGCAGCTAATTATAAATCATGAGTTGCATATTTGGTCTCATTGGGTTTAAGCTGTCTTGATGCATATGCCACCACCTTGCCATGTTGCATGAGCACTGCACCTAACCCAGATCCACTAGCATCAGTGTATACAACCATTCCTTCATTTACCTCTGGGATTTGCAAGACAGGAGCCTCCACCAATGATTGCTTCAATTTTTCAAAGGCCTGATCACACTGCTCAGTCCACACATATGGTTGGTTCTTCTTTGTTAGCTTGGTCATTGGCGCGACTATTCTTGAAAAATCCTTGATGAACCTCCTATAATACCCTACCAAACCTAAGAATGATCTCACTTCAGTCACTGTTTTGGGTCTATTCCATGATTGAACTACAATGACCTTGCTTGGATCCACACTCACCCCTTGCTGTGACACTATGTGTCCTAAGAATTTCACTTCATGTTGCTAAAATATACACTTTGAATACTTGGCTTTTAATTCATGTTCTCTAAGTCTGGATAATCATTTTCTGACTTTGAATAAATTAATATGTCATCTATAAATACCAAAACAAATTTATCCAAAAAGTCTCTAAAAATTCTATTCATCAAATCTACAAAATAGGATGGAGCATTGGTTAAACCAAATGGCATTACTAGAAACTCATAAAGGCCATATCTTGTGTTAAAGGCTGTGTACTCAATGCTTTCCTCTGCAACCTTCATTTGGTGAAATCCAGAGGCTAAGTCTAGCCTTGAAAATATTTTAGCTTCATGCAATTGGTCAAATAGATCGTCTATTCTAGGCAGTGTATACTTATTCTTGATGGTCACCTTATTTAAATCCCTATAATCCACACACAACCTCATTGTTCCATCATGCTTCTTGACAAAGAGAACTGGGGAACCCCAACTAGAACTGCTTGATCTTATGAACCCCTTCTCTTCTAACTCTTCTAGTTGGTGTTTTAATTCCACTAACTCTTTTGGACCCATTCTATAAGGCTTCTTAATGATTGGGCTAGTTCCTGGCATTAATTTTATTTTGAATTCAACTAGCCTGTTTTGAGGAATTGCCCTCACTTCTCCAAACACATCTATATATTCATTGACTACTGGAATTTCCTCTATTTTTAATTCCTTTTGAACTTCATTAATACTCCAGATTTTATTAAAACATGTATTCTTTGCTATTTCACTTAGGATGGTAATTCTTTTGCCTTCATTTGTCTCCAAAGAAATAGTAAGATTTTCTAAATTTAAAATTGCTTTGTTTTCCATTAACCAATCCACCCCCAAAATAACCCCAATACCAGGATAATTTAAAGTATATAGGTCTGAATTAAATTCATAACCTCCTATAATTAATTTCAGACCCACACACTTCATCCCTAACATACAATAACTCCCTATGGGGCTGTATACAGTTAAGGGTTGATCAACAGAAACACAAGCAAGTGCTAATTTCTTTGTAATTTCCAGAGATATTAGTGAATGTGTGGCACCGGTGTCATATATTACTGATATTGGTTGGGTATGAATAAAAATTATACCTTCAAGTTGCCCAACATTTCCAGTGTTGTTTGCTGCCAAAGCTCCTATCCTTGCTGTTCTTCTATTAGTCTGGGCAATCTTTCTTTAGATGACCTATCATTCCACAATTATAGCAGCCTCCTCTAGGTATTTTAGGGTCAGGGCATTGGTTACTATAATGTCCAGCTTTTCCACAATTAAAACAATGAGTGAGTTTCTTGCTTTCAGGTGCTACTGCTCCTTCCCCCCTTTTAACTCCTTTGTTTGCCTTATTCTTGTCATAAGGTTGCACTTTGTTATGTCCTCCCTTCTTCTTGTTGAGCTTCATGTTCCTGAATTTCTCTCTGGTGGCATCATGTTGCTCAAATGAGAGAGTTAGGTCAATTACTTGATCAAAGGTTTTGTCCTTATATGGCAGCATTGCTCTAGACAGACTGGGGTTCAAGCCTTGAATGTACCTTGCATTCTTTGCTTCCTCATTCCCTATCAACACCATTCCATACTTAGACAATCCTTCAAATTTCTGAGTGTACTCATTCACACTCATGCCTCCTTGCCTTAATCTAATAAAGTCTTCTAGTAGTGTGGCTTTAGCAGATGCTGGGACAAACCTAGCCTCAAGCATGACCTTAAATTGATCCCAAGTGATGTCATTCTCTGGCCTTCCTGCTATCACAACTTCCCACCAATCCAGTGCAACCCCCTTCAATCTTCTTGAAGCTATCTGTCTCTTCCTTTGGTCATTGACTTGCATATCTGCAAAGACCCTCTCCATGGTTCTTATCCAAGTTTGAACACCCATAGCTCCTTCAGTGCCTTCAAAATCCTTTCCTCCCAAATTGGTGCATGTCTTAAGCAGTTTGGAGAGCTCCTCATGAGGGTTGTCATGCCTTGGTGCTATTCCATCCCTCAAAGCTCTCACAAAATCCTCCACATTTATCACAGGTGGCTCACGTGATGGTCCTGCACTTGTGTGATGTCTTGGTCCAACCATATTGCTATAAATATGATTTCCATGTTAGTTTGTTTACCCCCATCATTCTTGGTGTCTTTATTTTGTTTATTTTATTTATGTGCACACTGTGCATGTATCACATGCACACATTTATTATTCAAACATAAAATAAAAGCATCCAACATCAATAATTCAAATAATTCAAACATCCATATGCATACAAAAATATTCACTATGTTATTTAAAACATAGCTCTGATACCAATTGTGGTGACCCTCCTTTTTAAACACATAAAAAAATTTTTAGCATACTAAAGGAATTCACCACTAAACCCCATTTCTTTGATATTTGAATATTTAGATAATTTCCAAATATTTTTCCCAAGACCCTGGATTTACCAATATAAACATATCAGTGTACAAAACAGATTTAGACAATCACATATTTGATGATATGTAATTGTATTTTCCTCTTTGCCTTTCAGAGCTAACAAAATTTTATATGTGTTGACAGCATAACCATTTATTTCTTCCCTAAATTTTTGTTCTACTGCCAAAGATACATTTTGGAAATTGTAATACTTATATATTTATTCTTGCAATGCACAATGCATTTCTTTTTATGCTTTCTGCCTAGATAATTTTTTTTATTAACACTAAAAATGGTATTTAATTGACCTTATGATAGCTATCATGTACTTATATGAAATCACTTCAACAATTATACTTGCAGGCATGAAAGTTGGAGCTAATTTCCATTTATCATTTCAGGTTGAATAATTGAAGTCTTTTTGCATTTTTAAGCTTATCATGGTGCAGACTTGAGTACTTGGTGTTTTTTATTGGAGATGCTTGGTGTTATTTGAGGGTTGCTTGGAGTTTTCTTTTGTTTTGTCCTGGAAGCACTTATACTTCATGTATTGAAATGAAATGGTTCCAGGCTACAAGAGTTTGACCCATGGCTATCTAGGCCGGCCATAGTCCCTCTTTTACCACTTGCAAACCCATATTTCTCATATCAACAAACTTCTACAAAGATCTACTCCTAACACAAGCATGTTTTTGCCTAGTTTAAATTTCCTGGAAATGCATCCTTATATGTATTCAATCTATTATTCAAAAATACAATAACCTCCAGGTTTATTTCTTTTCACAATTTTATTTAAAATTAAATACACAAATACATATAAATCTCCAGAATTCATGCACATGCCTGTATCACTTATCTGCCATGCACAAATTCATTTCTCTTAAATATCCCTACTCAAATCTTGAGAGTTCATTTTTAAAACCAACCACCTTAGCTCTTTAGTTTTCACAAAGTCAAAATATAGACTCAAGCAATAAAAATCAGAGATTATCATGTGCACATATCATATTTATGTGTTATGTCTATCCCCTCATTTCTCCAAGTCAAACATTCATAAAATCAGTAGTTAACCAAACATCATCAATAGCCATTCATAGCAAGTTTACTTAAGTACATATTTTTAATCCAAGTACTTAGAAATCTCCCTACAAGTAACTTCAGTTACTACATAAAATCTGACTAATAAATTCATTACAAAGCAACTACAGAATTTTAAAACTGGTTTCTCTTATTTATACTAGCAGCTAATTGCCATCTTCATCCATCAAGCCAACTTCAATTTCCTGCAAGCAATTCACTGAGTTGCCCCAATATTAATGAGACACCCAAATGATTGCAAGGGCAACCAAAAGGGTCAGTTTTCACTGGTATGAGCATTTATTAATTTGTACACATATTCATAATTCTTGGTGAACTTGCAATATCTTCCTAATTTAGCAGATTTCTTACTTAGCATATTATTGGTTAATACCAAGTGATACAAAGACACATTCATTTATTTAAACAATACACAGCAAACAATTAAAATAAATATATATATACAATTCTTGATTCATTTTCTCCATTTCTAAATAAATAAGCTCAGATTTTATACTCCCAATTTCACCCAGCAATTAATCAAAGCACAATATTTAACTTGATTAATTTAACACCATATCTGGATATTTATAATCTAGATTTTTGAACCCCATTCCCCATTTATTTGATGGTCTTTAACTCCTTGTCAAATGAACACCATGTATGCATTGTGAAGGAAACTCCCAGGTTATTTAATTTATTCCATCACACAAAGGCCTCAGGGTGCAATTGCACCATGCATATACTTACTCCCACCTGAAGCAAGCAGATCATTGACTAACTCCCAAATGACCAATTTAATTACTCTTTAGTAAATCCCCCTCTAGTTTCTGCTTATTTTATTAAGCTTCTATTTATGAATTCAATCATGAAAAACTCCCAATTCATTTATGTTTCAGAAAGGCTTATCCTCTTTAATACTTTCTGATTCAACCCCATGTTCCCCATTTATTTTCATTATTACAGAAAATACCCTCAATTTGCCTATAGTTTTTCCTAAGAATAATTTAAGCATCATAGTCCTTCTAACCCAGAAATTCCCCTCTAACTTATGATATGAATATTCAGTTTCATGCTTCATTATCCAAGAAATAAACATGAGCTAGATCATTGTCTTGCTGCCTATTCCCTAAATAATTTATATCCATACTTAATAATGATAAAATAGAGCAAGAATGCTCAAACCATTTTAACCTTAAAAATCCACATACAGATTAAAAACCCCAAACAAGAATGCACAAACAAACATCCATCTCACCCATAACAAATCATTTCAGAAATTTTAAATGACTTATAACATTTTAGGCTGCCTACAAGAGGACTTAATGCCATTGCATACAAAAGATAAATACTCACCTAGAGTTCTCCTTTTACTGCCTTAATTCCCCCTGAACAGCAGATTCCTCTAGAGTTTCAAGCTAATGTTTCTCCTATTTTATTTTATTTCTGTTTTGATCCCGAGAGAATGGTGGATATGGTTATGTGCAGATATTTATAAAACCATTCTAGGGTTTAAGAAAAATGGGTAATTTCCTTGATGCCCTTAGATACTCATGCACAAATCATTCCCTTGTGTGGTCCTTAATTGGAAATGCACATTGTTGGTTACCTCAATTAGTTGTTTCGGGAATCAAGCATTTTAAACACTCCATACTATTTTCATGACTATATTTTACTCATGCCATATGCATGTGACCCATTGTTTTATTATTATTTTATAAGTTTAAAGAAACTGAAAATCCCTTTTGTGTTTTCTACCTATCTTCCATTTCCATTAATTATGTATACTATCATACATATTCATGTAATGTAAAATCATTCACACTATGTCAGTTGCTTGAAATAAATATAAGATATGAAAATTCTTATTTAATCCTGTATATATATAAGACATTTAATTTTTTATTAATCTTCATTTTATTCTGTCAGAAAACACCCCATATACTGAATATAGGTATTTATAAAATTCTCTGGACATAGAACTATATTTATTTTGAGCTCCAAATTTTATTTATTAACAAATTTTCTCTTCTGTTTTAATGCAATATATATGTATATTTCAGAATTTCAGAATTTCTTAAAGTAAATGTAACTTTCATTTTATTTTCTTTTAGGGTCATTACAGTTATCTCCCTCGGAGAGCTATCCATGGTCAAACATTAGCATACTTCATATCTGAATTCACTACATCAGATGATTATTCAAAGAACAGTGGGGAACCGTCCAACCGATGGAGAACATACATAGATGGAATTTCCAGTAATCGGCTTTCTAACGTCGAAGTTGCGTTAATGACTCCTAAGGAACGATCGATCTGCTACGCCCTGAAACTCAACTTCCCTACAACAAATAACAAAGTTAATTATGAAGCCTTGGTCGCCATGCTCAAACTTGCAAAAAAAATCTGAGAGTGGAAGCTTTACATATCTTATGTGATTACAAGTTAGTAGTATGCCAATTCAGGGAAGATTATCCGACTAAGGGGCAACGTCTTACCCCTTATCTCAGCTGGGTCCAAGAGCTACTAGCCGACTTCGAGTATTACACCATTACACACATCCTCGGAGAACAAAATGAAAAAGCCGAGTCACTGGCCAAGTTATCCAGTTCTGGGGATGCGCGACAAATAGATTTTGTCCCAGTTGAAATACTTATTATTCCAAGCATTAACAGATGAAGATCGACTAGATCCTAGAGGCAGAGCCAAAAAGGGAGTCACGAATGACTCCTATCAAAGATTATCTACAACAAGGCATCCCTCTTGAATAGAGGAATGAGAAATGGCATATCCTTCGCGAAGCTGTCCCATGAGTTAACACTTGTACATTTTGTGTCCATCACTGACCAGCCATCAACTTCGTATCCATCAATGTGAAGCCCATTGATACGAAAGTCACTACATGATCAAATTTAAGCTACTCAACTCCATCGATACGAAGCATTCCTAAGGACTATCCATTTCGTGGTCGATAGCCATCGATATAAAAAATACATTCCAACATCTCCGATCGATCCAAGAGAGGATCGATATGAAGGAAGGACTTAAAACAACCATCGAATGTTGTTACAACTCGAATTTCACATCGATCCAGGAGAGGATCGATACAAAACTCGATACAAAAAAAAAAATTGACAACGACCTGTGAATGTGCAAACATTGACGGGAGTCAGGTTAACATACATGCATGCATGACGAACTAACATTCAATTTTCAAAATTCACAGGAGTTGAATGCTCACCTGATGACAATTACAACTATGAACAACAAATTGCTAGCACTCGACATTCAGTTACAACAATGCACTGCATAATCATTGGCAGTCAACAATTCAACATTTATATTACTGGAAATCAATCAAAGGTTACATCTTTTGGCAAAAAGACAACAACTACTCAGCGAATCGGATAGAACTTTTTTAGAATGAAGATTGTAGCTTTTCAAAGCACGTCATGTTCACACATCATGTTCTCACATGACGTACTTTGGGGGGCAAATGTTATCTTGCCTTTTGGCAAGGCCATGACACCAAGAACTTGACTAGAAACCAGGGGCAGCCTGTCCCGAAGATCGGCTATGCACAGGTCTACTATGGATACCGGTGAATTTTGTCCGAGTCTGAATCGAGATACAATCGATATGATACGATAAGCAAAGCTATGAAAGCCAATGTTCCAAATTTCATGTCAATCGAAGTTTGTATGCTCAAGATATTGATCGATCAAGGTTGAGAAATCCAACTTTATTTGTATCCATCCAATTTCGTATCCATTCCTCAAGAGAACTCTAGTTCGTATCCATGGATGAGGCACCACTTCGTATCCATCACATCTACTCCAGTTCGTATCCATCACCTAGTGACATTTCGTATCGCTTCCACTAATGCACAGCTCGTATCGATCATCATTTACATAATTCGTACCGATCGGTCAACGATCGATAAAGAGCGTACCACCCACAAGCGATATGAGGCAACACCTAAAAGGTATCGATACGAAGTCGATCTTCAATCGATGTCTATACTGATACAAATTGGGGTAGAGGCTATCGATACGAAATGATCTCAAATATCGATAAGAACTAGAGCGATACGAACTCCATATTATCTTGCAAACACAAACTTGCATCGATCATAACTCGAGATCTACAAGTCCAAATGCCACCAAATTTTCACAGAAGCTTTCCTACAACGTCAAGAATGTACTAGATAAATTTCAGCCAAAAAGGATCAATTCTTGATCGATACAAATTCCATTCGTATCGCTCCCAGACCGAGTCGAAACCAGCTGAACTCAATCCCGTGGGCCCACCCATGTGAGAGAAGAAGTCCTCCGAGATCTGGATGAGATATTTGCTGCCTACTCCTATAAATAACGATCCTGGACCTACAAAAAATGGACTTTTGGCCTCTACGCCGATACTCTACCAAAATTACTATTGTACTTTGGTTGTACTGTTGTAATCCACTTTTAACCACCGAGTTATAATCAATAAACATCAATCATTTCATAGTGGACATAGTCCATATGCCAACCCACTCTAAATTCATGTGTTTCAGCATTTTTTTCTTGTCTGCTAATTGGTGTGTTTGTTAGATCTGCCTCATTTTACATTTACTTTCTTCATTTTATCTCTTCAAACACATCCGAAGAGTGTTGTGCCCAATTTTGGTACAAACATTGACCATGATTGATATCTAACCTCTAATAATATAGAATGTGAATTCTATATTGTTATCCCGCCTTTTGGCAAGGCCGTGACAACAAGAACTTGACTAGAAACCAAGGACAGTTCATCCTGGAGATCGGTTATACGCAGGCTCACTATGGATATC
This sequence comes from Allium fistulosum, assembly GCA_030737815.1. Lineage (NCBI taxonomy): Eukaryota > Viridiplantae > Streptophyta > Magnoliopsida > Asparagales > Amaryllidaceae > Allium > Allium fistulosum. Next base: position 49,462,540 of record CM060906.1, read on the forward strand.
GACGAATTTTGTCCGAGTCCGGATCAGGCTATAGTTGATATGACGAGATAAGCAAAGTTATAAAAGCCAACGTTCCAAATTTCAAGTCGATCGGAGTTCGTATGCTCGAGATATGATCGATGCAAATCAAAAGGGATCAACCTCACTTCGTATCCATCATGTTCGTATCGATCAACGGTGGTCTTCTTCGTATCCATCGTGGTCGTAACGGTCCGAGTAACCATACTTCATATCCATCGTCGCTAACTAGCTTGTATCCACCAAAGGTAAGGCTTTGTTCGTATCCATCCAATCCTGAGAATGTAGTTCGTATCCATCTGTCAACCTTGTTCGTATCCATGAAAAACCCTGTTTCGTATCCATTACCTTGCATCTTCTTCGTATCGATCGAGTATGCACTCCACTCCCATCATCTAAGGTCACTTCGTATCGATCAACACATACAGGATCGATACGAAGTACACTGGTGTCGATACGGAAATGGACATGAATGAAGTCACTTCGATGGATATGAACCAACGATGCGAACAAAGGTTGAAGTGGATGGATGCGAATGAAGGGATATGAATGGACACGAATGGAGTTCAAAAAGGATGTAGGCTCGGTCAACACGGCAAGAAATGTGGATCCACCCTAGTTTATCGCTCCACGTCAACAAGCAAGCACGTGTCTTTGATCGACACGAAGGAGATGGAGGCATAGGTATCGATACGAACTCATATCCATGTTGGAGAGCCCAATTCGTATCGATCATAACTCATAATCTACAAGTCCAAATGCTACGAAATTTTCACAGGAGCTTACGTACAACTCAAGGAATGTCCATGCCAAATTTCGACTCGATTGGACCAAATCTTGATCGATACGAAATTCGTTCGTATCGATTACGAATCGAGTGCAAATCACGTGGGTTCGATCGCGTAGGCCCACCCACATGCCAGAAACTCGCGAGATCTGAGTGAGATATTTGCAGCCTACGCCTATAAATAGCACCCCAGATCCTACAGAAAAAGGTACTTTTGGCCTCTCTACACCGATATTCTGTCGAAATGATTATCAAATTTCAGTTGTACTGCTGTAACCTTTTGTCATCAGCGAGTGAAGTTCAATAAACATCAGTCATTTCATAGTGGACGTAGGAAATTCACTAAACCACTCTAAATCTGTGTATTTCTGTGCATTTTCTTATCTGTTTATTGGTGTGTCTGTTAGATATGCTTCATTTTACATATATTTTCTTCATTTTATCTCTTCAAACACATCCGAAGAGTGTTGTGCCCAATTTTGGTACAAACACTTTGGTGCTTTCATTGAGAGAAACCTAGCTTTTCTTCTGCTCTATGGATCTACTACCATCATCGGATTGCAAAAATCTAAGGAGGAGATCCAGACCTATCGTCAAGTGCTTCCTTCTATTCTATTCAGATTGCTCCAGATCTAAGAGGAACTACACTCATCAAGATTTTCGTATCCATATTTTCGTATCCATGAAAATATGGAGATTTTCGTATCCATGTTTTCGTATCCATGAAATATGGTGATTTTCGTATCCATATTTTCGTATCTAGAAAATATGAAGATTTTTGTATCCATGTTTTCGCACCCAGAAAATATGTCAACATTCATATCGATCGAATTTCATATCGATCAGCTTTCGTATCGATCACTATTCGTATCGATCAGTTTACGTATCGATCGAACTTCGTATCGATCAGCTTTCATATCGATCACTATTCGTATCGATCAGCTTTCATATCTATCACTATTTGTATCGATCAGTTTTCGTATTGATCAGCTTTCGTATCGATTACTATTCGTATCGATCAGTTTTCGTATCGATCGAATTTCGTATCGATCACTATTCGTATCGGTCGGTTTTCGTATCGATCAACTTCGTATTGATCCAGCCATGTGCATTTCGTATCGATACTCACACGCGGTTCGTATCGATTCATCTGCATCCAATTCGTATCGATACTCACATGCTGTTCGTATCGATCCAATGCTCACACGCATCTGCGTCCAATTCATATTGACACTCACATGCAGTTCATATCGATCCATTTGCATCCAATTCGTATCGATACTCACATCCACTTCGTATCGGTCCAACTGTGCACCTTTCATATCGATCCAATTGTCCACTTTTCGGATCGTTCAATTTCACCTACATTTGTATCGTTCAAACATTGCTGAGAACGATACGAAATTTCAAAAAAAAAAATCGGGTACCCGCATAGTGAATTCAGAGCTCAATTTAATGAAGAAACATTCCATCCACACTTCTGATTGTTCTATGACTAAACAAGACATAGGGGATCACAACAACAAATGTTGAATTGCAATCAAGGAATGGGTAAAGAAATACTACTCAACCGGTGCTCCCAGAGGCTGGAGAACCTAGCTAATACGCCAAGAACTAGAGTTGGTTAATATGTCATGCTTCTAAGGTGTACTGCAACTTTCCCCAATTGAGAAGCTTTTAAACTCCTAAATTAACAACTATGGTACGATGGCTAATATGACGACTGCCCAACACTGTCTACTCTGCCAACTCAAAACATAGCTGGTCACCGTTGAACCATCTTCAAATGCCCACATCTTAATCATACCGTGTCCATATGACTAAAAGCATGACATACAACCTTAAGAGGACTTCCTTACTATCTTATATGGGCCTCCTACTATATGGGCCTCCTACCTGAGTGAAAATTAGAAATAATCACCAATCTATGAGCCCATCTTAACCAACTCACCATCCAATCGACATTACCAACTCACCATCCAATCGGCATTACCAACCACTCAAACGTTGGGAAATCATGCGTACATCATTCAACAGTATTACAAGACCCCGTAGCTATAAAATAGACCTGATAGTGTTGATAGAAGTATCTTTCCCAGTCCAGACCTATTTATCGAAACCATCCTACATGCAGATTTTCCAGGGAAAATTCAACACGCTGACTACGTCACTGTACTTTGGAAATATAACCCCCGGCACTACCTCATGAAGTGAGAATTGCGCATGGCTTCCACCAAGGGTGATGACTACCATCAAATGCAGATGTCTTCCCCCATTCCTCAAAGAACACTGTCAATCGTGGTTAGACATACCAGTTCTACTTCTCATATTGTTGAAGGTAATAAAGAAGCTGGCAACCAACGAATTTATCCAAAGCCCACAGCCAGTTGCTGCCAATACCTATAAATGAATTCATCACCAGAGCTTATTTCCAGACTTTGATAAGAGAATTGGTGGATAGCTGCCAACAACTACACCAACACATGGCATCCAATATTGAGTTGCCGAACTAGATGAAGGATCAACATGGCGAGATAAGGAGGAAACCTAATCCATAATCTAGACCGAAAAAATCCTCTTCTTTAGATGGCTACCGTGGACGCCAGCGTCATAATGCTGCTCTGGAAAGGATGGCTCTGACAATATGTGCAAGCCCCACAAAACGAAGGACCAGGAACACCCGACCCCTATCGATCATGAACTTTGATCAAATTGAACCATTTACATTAGACTTCCAATCGTAAAGGGCTGGACCGAAGTGCGATGGAGAACATACGACGCCACTTCACTTATCAATGAGATTTAATCCGATCTCTTTTGAATTATTTCAATTTCAATTTCGTTTATGTTGGGAAATATGGCCGACCTGAATTAAACTACTTCAAATGATGCAGGTAACCGAGTACTTAAGGTTGGGTGCAAAGCAACCTCCATGAACAATGATCAAATCATTGAGGTATCATCATGACGAGCATGATTCAACCACTCATCGGCTACTATATGCCCCTGACTGGGGGCAAGGCATCGAAGCGGAAGAGACCGATAAGGTCAGGACTCTAGTACAAAGTGGATGCAACCGACCATCCACTCATCCGCCTATGCAATTTAATTGGAGATCTGGGAAAGACTTGGAGTTATATGTCCCAACAATGCACTCTCCATCTCATACTTGAAGCTCGCCAAAATACTTATGCTTCTTCTAATGCCCGATAAAATTGGAATCACACCAACGGTGGATGTGACATGACCGTCTATGCATCCAATCCTACACTAGAATTTGGGGCAATTTGAGAACATATGTTTAAAGTGGATATGATTTGACCATTCACTCTCTAGCTTGTTTCTACGATTCGGCGAAGTAATCATGCCTTAAACCGACTTCATCAGGGGCCAACCCTCGATTTATAGTCATCAACAACTAACTTCCTACTTGCTAACCATCATGAGCCATCATTTTGACTCTCTTCCTCGGCTCAATCGAAAAAACGCAAAGTATAAAGTGGACGTGACTCGACCGTCTGCTCTCCAATTCTTGCACCTGACTTAAGGGAAAATACACAACTCAAAGTGGATGCAGTCCGACCATCCTCTCCTCTGCTCAAGCTCAAAGCTTGCCAGAACACTAATCTTACTCCTTAGGCTTGGAAGAAGCGGAATTCAAATGAACATGGACGTGATCCAACCGTCCATAAACTAAATCTCATCCTTCGTTGAGGGGCAGATAAGTGGAAATTAATCGGGATCCCATCGATCACTCGCTAAGTGAAACCTCGAGCTCACGAACAAGCCATCACACTACGGCCGAAAGGGATTGATACATGACAATCCTCTAACTAACTCCGTCTCCCAGAGTGTGAGATGGAGCATAAAGGCTCGAGGAGGGTGGATACGTCAACCTAACGACTTTGCCCATGTTTAACCTAAACCCAAGGAGGATGGATCTGTCCATCTAACGACCTCGCCCTTCATATTTGCAAGCTCGAGGAGGGTTGATCCCTCCATCTAATGACTTTGCTTGCCTACTTAGGGTGGATGTGATACGACCATCCACGTACCTGATCAACTTCTTGTTCCCAGAGTGTGAACGAAATCCTAATGCCTAAACAGATGTGACTGACCATCTGTCGGCCAACTCCAGATTCCCAGAGCGCGAACTGGAGTATAAACATTAACTAACTTTAGTCCCGAAAGCGCAGACTAGAGTATAAACACCAATTGGGTGTGACTGACCACCCATCAACTTACTCCAGATTCCCAGAGGGTGAACTGGAGTATAAAACAATGACTCACTCTAGTCTCGAGAGCACGGACTAGAGCGTGAATGCCAAATGGGTGTGACTGACCACCCATCAACAAACTCCAGATTCCCAGTGTGCGAACTGAAGTATAAACATCAACAAACTCTAGATTCCCAGAGTGCGAACTGGAGTATAAACATCAACAGACTCCAGATTCCTAGAGTGCGAACTGGAGTATAAACATCAACTAACTCCAGATTCCCAGAGTGCCAACTGGAGTATAAATATCAACTAACTTTGGTCCCGAGAGCGCGGACTGGAGTATAAATACCAAATGGGTTTGACTGACAACCCATCAACCAACTCTAGTCCTCAAAGCTTGGATTGGAATATAAATACCAGAAGGGATGCGATTCGACTATCCATCTATCAACTCTAATTCCTCGGCAAGTCCTGTAGTATAAAAAGCGGATGTGGTTTAACCATCCACTTTCCAATCTTCCCCTGACATGGGGGCACACTTAACACACAAAATTGGATGCGATTCGACCATCCAGCACGAAGCGAGCATGACACAACCGTCCATGCATCAACTCTTGTCCTTGGCACGGGACCCATAACATAATTTTATAGGGATGCACTCCAACCCTACAAGATAAAATTTCTTCCTTGATTCGACAGGGAGACACAGATTCGCAAAACGAACCTAGCTGAATGTCCTATTCTAAATGGATGTGACTACCCGTTCTACTGCAAACGAAAGTGACATGATCGTTCATCCACTAACTCTCCCTTATGATCCAACGGGCTGGTCGTGCAACATGGGCGGATGTGCCCCAACCATCCTCCAATCGATTCCTTCCTACAGTTCAGTAGGAGAAGCATCAAATTAAAGTTGTTGTAATGTGATCGACCACACTTCGACTTTCGCCATTGACTAGTGCTAAAGGAATTAATTGAGAAAAATGCGGTCCAACCATTTTCTACTAAAATTCTTAGTCCTCAGAGTGCGGACAGGGGTATAAACATCAAATAGGTGTGGTTAACGGCCCTTCAACTTAATCTGATCCCCAAAGTGCGGCTACAAGAATAGACAAATGAATGAATGTGATTCAACCATTCACTCACTGACTCTGGCCTAAACTTGACTTGAGAAGTATAAACTCACTACAGATGCAATTATATCATCCGCGAACTAACTTTGCTAACCCAAGACTGAGGGCAGAAGTATAAATCATCGAAAGAAGAGAAAGGTGACTCGCTCCATCTCCAGCTTAGCGTCCTTTACAACTTAAGGCAATGACTACAAGGAGACCCTAATGCAAACCAATCAGAACGATGCTCGAAGTTTTGGGCAACCAATTATATCGTACCGCCGGATCGAAGGGCAATATCGATCTGCACCTTTCATATCATACCATTGGATCGACAGGATATGAGGTCCGAGCATTCTACATCGTGCCGTTGAATCGATGGTCAATATCGATCCTCTTCGACTACAAATCGATGTGACCCGAACGTCCATCGAATACCTTTGACCAACGGAGCATGGATAGAAGAATAAACCACAACTGAGTGTGACTTGAGAACTCGTCCTCCGTCGCCTTCCTTCGATCCACAAGGAAGAGCATGAGACCAGATAAGCATGACATGACTGCATTTGAGCTGACTTTATCCCTCGATCTGATAGAAGAACGTAAATCAAAATGGACATGGTTGATCACCCAACTACAAATGAATGCAACGCGACCATTCATTCATTGACTCTTACCATGATCCGACTAAAAGAGCAATTCAAAACAAGTGCAACCTAAACATCTTCATACTTATTCTTACCCTGGATTCGACAAGGGAAGCATCAATCTTGCATTGAATCTAACTGGACGATTCACTCTTCAGTTTTTGCCCAAAGTATGGCGACATAAGTAGCAAAGTGAATGTCATTGACCATCTAAAATCTAGCTTATGTCTGAATGTCGGCAAAGCAACAATGTATTCTGCCTAGAGGAAAGAAATAGAACATAATGCAGGATAGGCATGACTTAGCCTTCCATCGGTTAACTCGATCCCATAGTTCAATGGGATAGGATACGAAATTGAAGCGGACATTATCTACCCTGCCACTTATCGAGATATTCCCCAAACTTAGGGGCACGAGCAAGAAGATAAGATTAATATGATTCAACCATGCATCAATCAACTCTGGTTCTTAAAGCTTGAACTACAGTATAAACACAGCTAGGACGAGACTAAACCATTCGCGCAATACGTCCATCAACCCAAAATTGGGGGCAAAAGAATGATTATCCAAGAGTTGGCTATGACAACTCGACCCTATGACCCGTGCCTTATATTCATAACAACTCTAGGTTATGACCGAAAGGATGCCTAGAGATAGAATCATCAGATCAATACCCGAACTTATGGGCAACTGATCATCATTCTGACCCTTACGATGAGCAATGGATCGCGAGTACATTGAATGAAAAGCGCATCATTCAGAAACACAAGTAAATTCAATCTCAAAGCTAGAGCCAGCTATGTAGAAGCATGTAGTACAAGGCTAAGTTCTACTAATCCTTTGATTCAACGTCCTTATAAGCCTGATCATTTACCATTCCAAATAAACACATGAAACGCCTACAGCCCATCACGAGTATTGTAGATCAGATCACAACTCTGCGCAATGATGATGAAAGAGTCAACGGTTTTACTTCAGGTGAATCTTGATATGTTCGCTTGGACTTGATCTCATATATATATATATAGACTCTCGGCAGCCATGAAGAACCCTACATTAAATGTCAACCCAAGGCATGTCTCGGTGAACAAAAACGATGCGACGTGGATCCGAAGAGATCTGTTGCACTTAAAGAGGAGGCGAATCTGCTCAAAACCAGTGGGTTTATCCATGATGCCCTCCAACCAAAATGAGTATCCAATCCTTTACTTATAAGAAGAACGAACAAAGAGTGGAGGATATACGTCAACTACTCATATTTGCTGGGGTATGACAAAGCACAGCTTTCCACTTCCAAGGATCAACCGACTTGTGGACTCGACCATCGGACATGAATTACTCACTTCCATAGACACAAAATCCAGATACAATCAGATACTGAACCATGTCCCAGACCAGGAATACAACTGTTTCATTATTGACCTGGGCCTATAATGCTATGCTAAAATCCCTGGATTCAAACTTGAGAATGCTTATGCTACTTACAAAAGGACGATTGACATGTCATTCAAAAATAATATCGGCCGATCGATGAAAGTATATGTGGTTAATATGCTCATGAGATCATGACCATTAAATGACCACATCGATGACTTAGCAAAGATATTCAATGCTCTCAAACAATTGCAGGATGAAACTCGATCCTTTGAAATGCTCTTTCACCATTACATCAGAATTTTCATCATCAATTCTTGTGGAACCAAAGCTAATTTACAAAAAATTCCGACAATTAGAGACACCCATGTACCGAAGACAACCAAGCAGGTATGGAGCCCAAGTCAGAAGATTACCGTCCTAAGTTGAATCAACTCTAGGACCATCTACAAGTGAATTCTCTTCTTCAACCTGACCAAGAGAGGGAAGATACTTTTGAATGAACTAACAACTACGTTGATGCAATTCCAGCTCTAATAGATCGCTTAAAGAGACCTCCCATCTTACCTGAGCCATTGGATCGTGAAGATTTGTACACCAATTGGGCCGTGTCAACACACGTCATAAGTGTCACAATGCTATGTGAAGTGGAACGAATCCAAAGACCAGTATATGATGAAAGCGAGCTATTGACAAGCTCACCTCATTAACGTCTATATCGACTAGCCATTACGATAGGTCCAATAGCAATCTTATATGTCTGGAAGGTTACTCAAATGGAATATCGAGTAAGCCAATTTGATTTCACTTATCTCCCTCAGAGAGCTATCCATGGTCAAAAATTAGCATACTTCATATTTGAATTCACTGCATCAGATGATTATTCAAAGGATAGTGGAGAACTATCTAACCAATGAAGAACATACATAGATGGAATTTCCGATAATCGGCTTTTTAACGTCGAAGTTGCGTTAATGACTACTGAGGAATGATCAATCTGCTACGCCCTCAAACTCAACTTCCCTGCAACAAATAACGAAGCTAAGTATGAAGCCTTGGCGCTCAAACTTGCAAGAAAACTAGGATTGGAAACTTTACATGTCTTATGTGATTACTGGTTAGTAGTATGCTAAGTCAGGAAAGATTATCTGCATTGGGGGAAACATCTTGCTCCTTATCTCAGCTAGGTCCAAGAGCTACTAGCCGACTTCGAGTATTACACCATTACACACATCCTCGGAGAACAAAATGAAAAAGCCAAGTCACTGGCCAATCTAGCCAGTTTCGGGGATACACGACATATAGACTTTGTCCCAGTTGAAATACTTATTATTCCAAGCATTGACAGATGAAGAGCGACTAGATCCTAGAGACGGAGCCAAAAAGGGAGTCATGGATGACTCCTATCACAGATTATCTACAACATGGCATCCCTCTTGAATAGAGGAATGAGAAATGGCATATCCTTCGCGAAGCTGTCCCATGAGTTAATGCTTGTACAATTTGTGTCCATCAATGACCAGCCATCAACTTCTTATCCATCGATGTGAAGCCCATAGATACGAAAGTCACTACATGATCAAATTTAAGCCACTCAACTCCATCGATACAAAGCATTCCTAAGGACTAACCATTTCGTGGTCAATAGCCATCGATACAAAGCATACATTCCAATATCTCAGATCGATCCAGGAGAGGATCGATACGAAGGAAGGAATTAAAACAACCATCGAACGTTGTTACAACTCAGATTTCACATTGATCCAGGAGAGGATCGATACGAAACTCGATACAAAAAAAAACTTGACAACGACCCGTGAACGTTCAAACATTGACGGGAGTCAGGCTAACATACTACATCAACGATGGACTAACATTTAATTTTCAAAATTTACAGGAGTTGGACGCTCACCTGATGACAATTACAACAATGAATAACAAATCGCTAGCTCTCGACACTCAGTTACAACAATGCACTGCATAATCATTGGCAATCAATCAGCATTCATATTACTGGAAAACAATCGAAGGTTACATCTTTTGACGAAAAAATAGCAACTACTCGGCGAATCAGATAGAACTTCTTTAGAATGAAGGATGCAGCTTTTCAAAGCACGTTATGTTAACACAAGACGTACTTTGGGGGGCAAATGTTATCCCGCCTTTTGGCAAGGCCGTGACAACAAGAACTTGACTAGAAACCAAGGACAGTTCATCCTGGAGATCGGTTATACGCAGGCTCACTATGGATATCGACGAATTTTGTCCGAGTCCGGATCAGGCTATAGTTGATATGACGAGATAAGAAAAGTTATAAAAGCCAACGTTCCAAATTTCAAGTCGATCGGAGTTCGTATGCTCGAGATATGATCGATGAAAATCAAAAGGGATCAACCTCACTTCGTATCCATCATGTTCGTATCGATCAACGGTGGTCTTCTTCGTATCCATCGTGGTCGTATCAGTCCGAGTAACCATACTTCGTATCCATCGTCGCCAACTAGCTTGTATCCACCAAAGGTAAGGCTTTGTTCGTATCCATCCAATCCTGAGAATGTAGTTCGTATCCATCTGTCAGCCTTGTTCATATCCATGAAAAACCCTGTTTCGTATCCATCACCTTGCATCTTCTTCGTATCGATCGAGTATGCACTCCACTCCCATCATCTAAGGTTACTTTGTATCGATCAACACGTATAGGATCGATACGAAGTACACCACTGGTGTCGATACAGAAATGGACACGAATGAAGTCACTTCGATGGATACGAACCAACGATGCGAACGAAGGTTGAAGTGGATGGATGCGAATGAAGGGATATGAATGGACACGAATGGAGTTCAAAAAGGATGAAGGCTCGGTCAACACGGCAAGAAATGTGGATCCACCCCAGTTTATCGCTCCACGTCAACAAGCAAGCACGTGTCTTTGATCGACACGAAGGAGATGGAGGCGGAGGTATCGATACGAACTCGTATCCATGTTGGAGAGCCCAATTCGTATCGATCATAACTCATAATCTACAATTCCAAATGCTACGAAATTTTCACAGGAGCTTACGTACAACTCAAAGAACGTCCATGCCAAATTTTGACTCGGTTGGACCAAATCTTGATCGATATGAAATTCGTTCGTATCGATCACGGATCGAGTGCAAATCACGTGGGTTTGATCGCGTGGGCCCACCCACGTGCCAGAAGAGGCCTCCCAAGATCCGAGCAAGATATTTGTAGCCTACGCCTATAAATAGCACCTCAGAGCCTACAGAAAAGGGGACTTTTGGCCTCTCTACGCCGATATTCTACCAAAATTATTATCAAATTTCCATTGTACTGTTGTAACCTTTTGTAATCAGCGAGTGAAGTTTAATAAACATCAGTCATTTCATAGTGGACGTAGGCAATTCGCCGAACCACTCTAAATCCGTGTGTTTTTGTGCATTTTCTTATCTGTTTATTGGTATGTTTTTTAGATCTGCTTCGTTTTACATATATTTTCTTCATTTTATCTCTTCAAACACATCCGAAGAGTGTTGTGCCCAATTTTGATACAAACATATATGGAATAGTGTTTTTCTTCTACCGCTTCAAATCAGACCTAACTATAGCCATATCATGATGTTATGCCATGATTTAACTATAATCAAAGGTGGAGTATTCACGTTAAAGTTCCATAAGACTCTTAAGTCGAAAGAGTTGTGTAAATCGTCACATTTTGATTTCCTATTTGAGTTATTATTAACCAACAGGAAACTCTCGGTCGACTCATTTTGCATTTATCATATAACTACAAGTACGCTATCCCTTGGTGCCCCTTGAAGCCCTAAGTAATACATTGCCTAACAACTGGAGAGCATTATATATAAGTGGATGTATCGATATCCTTTTTTTGAAACACCTTAAGCAAGAATCATTTAAAACATAGTATTAATTAGTTTATGATTCAATACTCATGGTTACAACATTTGTACTTACAACCATATAATACTTTATCTAAGGATTTTCTACTTTTATGTGTTTAATGATTTGATTCATTATATATATCACATATAACAAAATATATAATAGAAAACAAAACGAAAAGCTTACTTCATTTCGAACAAAATTGGTTCTAAACTTTGGTTATGTGACAATTTACATAATTTCTCCTAGGGCATACCTCCTAAACCTTTCGGATTTGTCATACCCGTTAAACCTTTTAGATTTGTCGTTCACTGGGAAGATAGTTAGTATTATTGGGCTAATGTAAAGAAATTATGGAGGAAGCTTGCACATTCTATGGAAGTATAGTGGATCAAAGATCGTAGACATCATACTTATGAGATGGAAGAACATATAAATAACACATCTTTAACAATTCAGGAGTTTGCTGGAAGAATGGGCAAGGGAAATTGTATTTACTATATATAAACTATGAAATTATTGATAGGTTGCATGGTTAAATGATTTTTTTGTATATTTCCTATGATATGTGGCATATTATACTCATATATGCGCTATAAAATATACCAATTTGAGTTCCAATGGATGGCTATAAGCAAGTAATTCCTTATATAAGAAATTGCAAGGAACCAATTTTGTAAGAAGGGTAGAATGTAGAAATTCATAAAATAAATGGTATATAATTGATATATGATAATGTTTTTTTATAGAGGCATTAGCTTGAGAAGAGGCTTTAAAAACATAATGAACCAAATAAAGGTGAGATTATAAGCCAAAAACCATTGAATCATAGCCTAAATGGAGTAAACTAGATTGGAGGCGATCAAATTCAATAAAATGAGATCAAACCTATTATCCATTTAGTTGGGTAGGAAACGAAATAGTAGGATTGAAAGCCAAATTTTGGATTAAGGTATGGGGAAATAGATACAATAAATGCATACCTCTCACATTCTCTTAGATTTGATAACATTCAAATTCAAAAGCTAACCAAATCAAGAAATAAAAAGAGAGAGAGAGAGTACCAAGCACAAGAGTTATTTGAAATGTAGAAGATTGTAGGAGTCAATAGAGATGTAAGAACATGTCCTTCGTAATACCTTGAAATCAATGTTACATAACCACATTTGACTTTCAATTATTACAAAAAACAGACTATAAGGGTAAATTTAAAATAAAACACCATACCAAGACATCGATAGACGCCCACAGCGGAATGATAATATATAATATACTGAATATAGATAAACAAAACAGGATGAACAATATGTAAGAGACCACACTAGCGGAAGCAACTTATAAATAAATATCAATACAGAAAGTCAGAATACATCAACTCCCAACAATATGGAGTTCTTGATATAATATTTGATACAACAAGTCTCATTTATAGAATAACATGTATGTCACATAATACTAAACTGTCAATTATATATATATCCAAAAGATCGATGACATGCCTCCAAAATGCTCTAGGTGTGCACTCTGATAACATATTCCCAAATGCATTAACTCCTAAACTACTCAATCGAGTACTCGAGAGTTGTCATGACATAAATAGACAAAGAAAAAACGCGAGTCAAACTTAAAGCCTAATACTGTACATTAAAACTATTTACAAATAAACTAGAAACTGCTAAGACAGAGCCGGTTCCCTCCATGAACGTGGCTCAAGGATAATCTGGACTGTGCATAAACAAGTAAACTGAACCCATCCAAAAGATAGAAATCATACTGACCTGCTCTTTTTTTTTCATCAACGAGTTATCACAACTAATATAATGTGACCGTCACGTAACAGTATACTATGATGAAGGTAACCCACTATACAAGTGAAGGGGGGTAATATAGGCATCATAATATAAGTCTACCATGTTATACACAATGAAAATATCAATCAAATAGCATAGCACATGCACAACATAATGATTTATGCTAAATAGAGAATATCTATCCTCGCCCCATACAGAACGAAATACAAGTGGAACAACTAAACCTAATGTGATCTTTGGATTTATATATACATTCTTTCCCTTTGAGAGTCCACGAACAAAATTAAGCATCCTTATATGATCTCTTTATTATACAGATGCCTCGTACAGACCTATACCAGTCTCCTAGTAATAATGAAAAACCCCACCATTATAGTACTCCCTAGCGTATATATCTATGCTACCGCTACTGAGTAAAAGTACCCCTTAAGCGTTGCTCCGGACCCTCTAGAAGGCTTGGCTCGAAACTATATAAAAATGTATAAACAGATGCATAGCATTGGAACTGCACTACGACCTGAATCTAGTCACCTACTCCATGACCCCGTCGTTGTCTACTAGCTTCGACCCTAATGGATCACTCAAGTACAATAGCACTTCAAACCATGGAATCTATGTTGACCGTCTATCTTCACGTCTGCCTAATTTGACACCAACCACTATCATCATGCGTTCGCACATTTGCCTAGGTCTGGAACCAACTCCTTGTTGTTATGTGCTCCTTCTAATCATACAAGCTCATCGTACGTGACCAAAAAAACGATCACCATCCCATTCTTTCATCTGATTGGCTCTCGATTCCTATCTCAATCTCCTACTATTCTTGTGTAAGAATAGTTCATGCCTTGCGTCCCTCCTCTCGATCGCTTCCTCGACCGCATGCCCGAACACCTTATTGATCATTACCAATCATATGTGCATTATTTTACTTCAACATCTGAATCCCATGCTTTGCCTTGCATTCCACTTTCTTGAGTAGCCCGAAGCCTTGCCAAAGTTATGAAAAAGCCTAACGTCAAACCGTGTCCAAAATAGGGAAGAAATCCCTAAAAAATCCCTCCCTGCCCAAACTTCATGTCCTGGGATAGGTTCCCACTGGTGGACCGGTTTGGTCCCACCAGGGGACCAATAGGCACTGCTCCCAGGTAGTGAGCCTGGGCAATGAGCTATCTAACCCCACCGACAACTGCTTTGCATGCCGTTTTCTTCGTTGCTTCACCTAATGAACCTCCTAGCTTCTCAAGTTTTCCTCCGCCACATTGGACCTCCTTTGAAGTTCGTTAGTTGATGTTGTGGAAATGGTTACTTATGTATTCGAAAATCGATTTCGATATAAAGTGCGCTCTTTGCACACGTAGAGTTCAACGAGCGACTCAAGTGACCCGGCCTCCTCTAATTATGCCAAAACATACTCAACCGACCATCTTGCCTCATGTGATGCCTAGACGTGCTAATGCACCTATTTTTGCACATTTGCTCAGGTATACACAAAAACATTAACTACATAAATCATGTTTCAAGCTTCACTGAAACAATTACTTGATCTAGTATTCTCTCACGTAACTTAGCGCACATAATAGTCGTAATGGCTACATAAGATGCTCACAATATGCTTATACACAAATGTATTCACATACAATTCCACATATATATTTATTCATAAAAATATTAAAAACATACTCAACAATTCTACTTACAATACACAAATTGTTCTGGTTGTTATATATCTTCAGATACACGTATACACATACTTACCTATATACATATACATATACATAAATTTAAATAAGTAATTCAATTTTTACTTTATCAGATCTTACTTTTATTTACTAAATCTTTTCAATAAAATTCAAGTATATTTTCATACTATTTTATAAAATCATACTATATTTTTTAAAATACATCACTACCTTATAGATCATTTTAAGCCTTTATAATACTTAATTTCTTCATTTAAAATTAAGTATTCTTCTTATAATTATTTTATAAAACCCTATAACCATTTTATAAAATATTTCTATATATTATTTTATAAAATCTCATATTCCTTTATAAAATATCACATTTACACTATTTTATAAAATGTCATATCATTTCATAAAATACCTTTTCTACTTATAAAATTATTCCTTTACCTAAATAATGTAAATAAATAAACCATTCACTCATAAAGATTATTTTTACTTAAATAATATTTATAAGTACTAATTAAGGTTCATTAACCCTCTAATAATTTTAATAATAAGTATAGAGTTCGAAACTCACTCAATTGGCTTACTAACTTTTTTAAATCATTTCAAATAGTTTTATTATTATTAATTAATTAATGCACATAGTCATGTCATATAATTATCCTCTAATCCATCACAACATCACAAACAATCATTCAATTAACCTAAAATCATTTTCTAAGCTTATTTACATTTTCAAAATTTGTAATTAAGGTCTTAGACAAATAATGAGTTAATATAATCATGTGTATAACATGAACATAAGCCTAAATCAACATATACATTCTCTAAATCACTTCATATAATTTCGTAATTATCAATAAATAAATTAATGAAGTTTAACTTGTAAAATAGTTAGAGAATCATCTCGCTCGTCTTCTTCTTTGCCAAATCAAGCTATAATAACAAAATCACTTTCTTTAGCTCTCTTGAAATTTGAGGTTTAACTTTAAACTCCCCATTATGCTAATTCCTTGGTGGGTCATGTAAGGAATCGGTAGAGAGGAATTATGGTGATTTTAGTTTGAATTTAGGAATTATATTTGGGCTTGGATTAGTTAAATTAGGTTTAGATCTTAAGGGAGGATTAGGCAAAAGAGAGATGAGGAAGAGAACTAACATTCAAATGAAACAAGAATAATGAAGAGAGTTAGCCAACTTATAAGCAAGCTAATGGGTCTTAGACCCAAATTCATTTCATTCCCAAGAAAACACCATTCACTCAATAAAATTATCCACTTCAAACATAGCCAATCTATAATCATTATTCTTGCGACAGAATTGCGATCTCAACTGTAGGTGTCTTGCGTTCCAGTTCATTTGTCTCCAAAAGTTGAGTATAATGGGTATTCCTTTAGATAACGATTAAATATCCAATCGTTAAAATTGCATGATGTTACAAAAGGAATGGAACAAAATGTACATCTAGAATCGAATACTCTTAAATTATTAATGGTAGCTCTCAGTGTTGAACTAAGATGTGAACTAGTCAATAATTCTCACTCACAACATCTCAATCTCCCACAATTGGATTACTTTAATATTATATTTTTGATTATTTGTTAGTGATGTTTTGGACTTGAGATATTTTTTGAGTTTATACTTGTGAAGTTTCCTTGGTGTTATGTTGCCATTTGATTTGATCATGAATCTAATTTAGATCTATTGGTCAATCGTGAGAGATTGACCCCTTGATGTGAATTTCCACAAAGGTCTAGTGAGATCTGTGAATAATTGATCAATTGATGTTGGTTTGTGATGATTTCACTTATAATGTTGAATAATGGTATTAATATTTGACTTAAGAGTGATGATCTTTTGTAGTTTAGATCCATGGTGATGTGTGTTGAATTTGTTTATGAGATGACGGGAAAGGAAGGTGCTTCTATATTGAGTGAGTGACTCAATTGGAAGCTACCCAACTTGATATAAGATCAGTTGATGTGCAAGGATATCACTTGAGCATCTTTGATAGCTCTTGGTTTAATGATTGATTTGCACGGAAATGGTCGAAGTAGCAGTTTGTTGGTGGAATTGATCACTTCTCTCACATTTCAGGTAATAGTTTCCGATGTGGATGAAATTATTAGTGATATGCAATGATCTATGTAAAGTGAATTACGTTGTTTACATGCATGCATGATCGATGACTAAAGTGTAACGAGCAGGTATGCTCTCTATTATGCATTAAATGGGTGGCCAGAACCGTACGACTATGGTGTTTGAAAATATATGATTATGGAAATTCATGAAAGGGAATTATTACTATGCAAATCCATGTTTGATAATTGGATTAGGTTTGATGAGTGTGCGAGAGTTACAGGCAACATAAGTGGGGCATCGAACTATTCTATGTTGGTAAGTGATGAGTAGTGTAGCTCCGTTGTATGTGACAAGAAGTGTAAATCCATAGTACCCAAAAAGTAGTGTAGCTCTATGATTTTAGGAAGCTGGTGAAGTTTGGGTAGGCTCCTTAGTGGTAATGCTACAGCACATAGGAGTGTCGATTACTAATGACGGGCGGTGAATGCAAAAGGCAGATCACTTAAAATTTGATTAGAGCTGCGATAAGCTCCACATAATGTTAAATGCTTATGTAGATGAGTGATTCTAAAACTTATTAGTTATAGTGAACCAATCCTGCAATGAGTATATAAGAGCGGAACTTATACTATGTTTGATGAGCGGCTCCGAACATATGCTGAGCTCACTTTTGGAGGTGTCACCCAAAAGAGGAGATAAAAACATAAGTGGATGTTCCCAAATGTTATTTTGGCAGGTGGTCAATTTTGAGTTCGGTAGGTGGCCATAATTATAAGGAGAGTGGTCTTAAGTGACATTAGTCAACCGAGTATTAGAGGCGGTGTACCATTAGAGTAAATATGCAGTAATGAGTGAATGATGTTAGTGGTGCGAAGGTTCCACACGTATAGATGTGTAAAACGTTTATATGTATTTTGTACAAGCAAGTGAGCGAGTGCCTAATGTGGACTTATGTGATACGATTTGTATTTTAAACTAATGTTAAGGTATTATGCATGTAATATGTGTATAATATATTTATGGTATATTTTAGGTGATGTGTGAGGATTATTCACACCAAACTTATGTATGACCCAAATGGTTTAACTATTTGATTTCTTAAGTCACTCTTATATGAGAATAGACTATGGAAAACATGGTTAAGTGAATGCAGTCTTGTTCCATGTAGATAGATGGAGCGCGGCGGACGGTTCTTTGTATTTTACTTTTGTTGTTGTTCTCGTCATATGTAAGTCGTGTTGTTGTAGTAAACCATTAAACTTGAATCGATGCTAATTAAGTACTCAACATCTGATCCCAAACCATGCTGTTAACCTATGTTCATTTTGTATGTGTTATTTTGATATTAGATGAGATATGTTTGTGTAGGCAAACATGTGCGAATTTTTTTGTTACGCGTCGGGTGTTGCACCTTATGAACCAAAATTTTCTATGATATGCTTATTTGTACTCATGTTCATTGATGATGTTCTAGTCTATTCAAAGAACAATGAATAATATTAAGTGGACTATATAATTGTTATAAAGATTTTGCATAGGCATAAATTAAGAGGAAGTTTAGCAAGAGTCAAGTATCATGAGAATAATTGAGTAGTCTTTATTGGGCTTAATAAAATGATTTTGTTTTCAAATTTTATATAATTTTAGTTTTTCAATAAAAATAGTTACCTTTTAAGCATCTAATTCTCTAAAATATCTATATGCAAATAAAAAATTACTTCATATAATAAATTTATTTGAATTTACTGCATTTTTTGTAATTCAGATTATCTATTTGTGTTTATTATATATAAAATGACAACTATTTAACAACGAAAGGATTATTAACGCATCAAATAAAAAGAATTGTATCGTTTACAAATAAAAGTTGAAAATTCATATAAGATGTATGTGTTTATATATACATACATACATACATATATATATATATATATATATATATATATAGATATACATATACATATATATACATACATACATACATACATACATATATACATACACACACACACATAAGATCAAATAAAGGTGGCTATTGATTATACACACACATAAACAAATGTATATACGCACTTAGACACATCTTTTAGTTTTTATTTGAGTTGCAATATTTTTAGCATCACACATATATAAGATCAAATAATGGTGACTATTGATTATACACACACACACATAAACAGATGTATATACGCACTTAGACACATCTTTTAGTTTTTATTTGAGTTGCAATATTTTTAGCATCATCTTTCATGATTTTAAAATGAATTTTATATAGATAGATTTTATTCAAACACCTAAAAATACTATACATACACCAAAAATATTAACAAACCAATAAACACGAACTTTAACATTACCTATAGCAGAAAAAATTACAACAATACCCACACTTTCAACAAAATAACATTTCCTCACCTTGTTCTTCAACTTTCATCTTTTCAAATGAAATTCCTATGTTTGAGTCCAACATAGCATATTCGTCTCTTTTTACTATGGTAAATTTTCATTCTTTTAATTTTTTTAGCCCTTATTGTAAGAGATCAATCAATATTTATTGCAGAAGCCACTATTTTAATTCATTTTATTTGAAAAGAAAAACATTAAAAAAAGAAAAGTAAAATAAGGACAACATTATTATCTTCTTTCATGCTATTCTATTTCAAGTTTACAGTGAATTGCATAATAAAAATTTATAAAGCTTTTTTTATTTTATATAAATTATGGTTATATAATTTAATGATTTCAAAAATTAGTTGCTATTGTTGTAATATGAATAAGAACAAATTTGTTTTAAAATTAATTCTGAAAATATAGGTGTAGAATAAGTATTTGAATAAAATTACCCTTTTATACAATCATAAATAGTCAATTACATATTCAAAATTGGACATTGATTGTTTTAGTTTCTAATGTGTTTTATTTTCTTTGAGAAAATGTTTTGCCAAATTTCTACAGATGATTAAGGGAAATAGATTAGTTTAGGTAGTCATTTATCAATTATTGCTTTTTTTCTACGCCATAGCCAACCTGTGATTTGCTCTCCAGTGCCAGTGGTCTTATTAATTATTATACAGACATTCTCAAATCTGGTGGTATAATTTATTACAGACAAACCGATCAGCAATATATTTGTAATTCTTTTATTCTTCAATTGAGAAGAGTTGCCGACTAGGCATTAAACATGCATTGATTGTTCAATTAGTTTATATCATCATAACTTGTTGCTATAAAAGAATGAGGTCAACAATCTTTCCATAATTTGCATCATTCCGTAAGTAAACTTGAAATAAAGAAAGTATAACAATTTATTGAGTAGTACACTTGCATAAGACAACCTTTATATATTCATGTCTTGTAATAATTGTACTTAGGCTTGAATAAAATTATTGGACTTTGGAGTTGGCTTAAAGTAAAAAAGCAACATGCAACACATTTTTGTTTCAAATTTGATATAATTACATCTATTTATCCATATACTTTCAACCGTGCACCCTTTGATTTAATTCATCGTTGATTAGGCTAATTTTAAATTGTTACTGATGTCATTAGCGATGCTAATTGCATCTTCAGAAATGCCATAAAATCCCCTCCTCACGAATCCAGTACAATAGAGTCCATTCTTTCCATTCCAGTGATTAGGAAAGGCTTGCTTCGCCATGCCCATGTCATCTATGAGATAATCATCATTCTACAAGGAAACAAAAAAGAACAACTTGGTTAGTTAGCTGATTTCGACCTTTTCGAAATCACATGATGATAATTAGCTGGACAAAGCAATTTGCACAAGCAAGATTTTGTAGGTATTACTATCAAAGATCTTGGGTAATACCACATAGATAAATTTACTGTGTAATATATAAGTATAACTATATATTGACATTTTCACATTCCAGCTGTGTTAGGCTGGCATATTGATCGAAGTTGCAAAATCTTAGACTTATTTTGTTATTATATATATATATCACTTTCTTTATCAATTTTTGCCTTCAAGTTTCAGCAATAACGTGTACCAATATAATCATATTTATAGACTATGTAGCTTCAACTTGACTTCATTCATTATATTTATGTAGTTGTACTTGTCATTTTAATCGTAATCCACTTTAGTTAAATACTCTTTCAACGCTTTGTGTATTTTATCGCATCTAAATATCATAAAAGATCTTTCACTTCAGTTGAATAATATTAAACACGTCATCTATATGCATGTTTGCACACAACATCTGCGTTGATGAACTAGCATTATTAAAAGTGTACCTTAAGCCAGTTCTTAATCTTGCTTTTGTACCCGGTGGCTAAAATTATGGCATCAAAATGATGAACTTTTCCATCAGAAAATGTTGCACTGTTGCCTTTTATGCTTTTCAGAGAAGGTAGTACCTGCATTTAGATGAACTTTCTTAATCTTTTTTTTTTTTCTTTTTTCTTTTGGAAGCAACGACTTCATAGTACATAGTTCAAGTATTAATATTTGATTAATAAGACGTATAAACATTTAAAGAAACCTGGATTTCTCCTGTCTTGATTTTCTGAAACGTTCCAGCGTCGATAACGGGATAAACAGGAGTGTTTGCTTTAAGATAAAATGGTCCTTGGACAGGCCTTCGAATGCCAAACTTTGATGTATCTCCATACTTCAAATAACAAAGAAAAAGTGCAATCTTATCAATTGTCTCCAGCGAAAAATACTTTATAAGCTTCATGCAAAACAACCATATGTATCTCGACACTATATGCATCTGCGTTCACAAAACAGACTTCAACTCTTGGCAATTAATCACAGATAGAGAAATAACTAGCAAGACTTATATGCTTTCAGCTTACAGGACTTCGAATGACAATGGAAGTTTTGGCACCGAAAGAGCAAAGATCATAAGCAATCTCCATACCTGAGTTACCACTTCCAACTACCAAAACGTTCTTCCCTTCGTACTCCGATCCCGATTTATACTCACTCGAATGCACCACCTTACCTGTAAGGACTTTTTGCAGTTTAGATCACTTCTGAAAACGTATTTCATATTTGAATTAATTTGAAAAGTACTACAGAGTCTGCTACAATTTTGTAAAAAGTGATGTTTTTGTAAACAATTTTGAAAAAGTAGTTTCAATAAATCCCGTACCTATGAACTCGTCCATACCATCAATATGAGGAAGGTAGGGTACGTCATTTTCTCCAGTAGCAATAACAACATAATCGGCTACATAGTCGTCTTCCTTGGTAGAGATGGTCCACTTTGCTGATACGCTGTTGTAGGATAAAGATTTTACTTCTTGATTGAAAAGAGTTCGTAGGGCGAACTTGCTAGTGTAGGCGTCGACGTAGTGAAGGAATTGGTGTTTTGAGATGAAAGTAGGGTAGGTTGTAGGGTAGGGGAGGAGGGGCAACTCGCAGAAGTCCCGGGAGAGATGGAGATGGAGGCGGTCGTAGGTGCGGTTGCGCCAGAGAGGGGCGGTACAGTCTTCTCTCTCGAGGATGAGTGACTGGATTGAAAGATTTTTAAGGCATGCTGCAGTTGCTAACCCTGCTGGCCCTGCTCCTATTATTATTACTTGAGCGTCTTGCTTCATTTTTTTTTTTTAATGCTGCAGTGCAGTTGTTGGTTTGGGTTGGTTCTCCATATATAGACAGGGACAACTACTGCTGTGGTGTTTTATTAGAATAGTGAAACAATCATTTATGTTTTTAGCAGAGATCCAAACAAATTAAAACTGTATAAGACAGAACGATCGTTCAAATAATGCATTACTCATCGTGTAGTTTCGGAAAGGGCCATGTTTTACATTTCTTAATACTACTAGATTTTATAACAAAGTGTAAACATTGTGTCCTTGGCATTATGAGACCCCACAAAAACTACTTCATAATACCACCATTAAAATACAAATAAATGTAAAACATGAGGTTTCTAGCATCACGATGTTTATCGGCACTAACTACATAAATACTAAATAAGTTTGTCTGTTTTAGTATGATAGCTTCCGATTTGCGGAAACAAAATTAAATAGAATGGTGCCACACAATACTAATCAACATAAAACGTGATGTTTTTAGCATCACGCTATTTATTTTCTAATTTGGCGCTAACTACGTAAATAGTAAATAGGTCGGTCTGTTTTAGTGTGATAGCTTTCAACTATAGTATGAGAAATAATTTGTAAAATTTGAGTATGCTAGTTGTAGACGTTACCAATTGGTAAAAGGACTTTGCAGGAAAAGTCCACATATTTATGATGTTGTTACAAGAAAAGTCCCTGTAAAAATAATTATGTAAATTAGGTTTCTATTTTTTCTAAATCAGAAAGTTCAAATTAGCTTGCGTTTTTTAAAAATTTCGAAATTTTTTAAAAAATTTCAAAATCAGAAAGCGCAAACTAGATTGCGCTTTCCTGTTCTTTTCAAAAATTTCAAAAAAAAAAAAAACTCAAAATCAGAAAACGCAAAAGTGCAAGATAACTTGCGCTTTTCAAAATTTTGAAAATTTCGAAAAAGTTTTCAGAAACAGAAAAGTGCAACTTACATTTTCTGTCAAACAAATGCAAGGCACGTTGCGTATTTTATTTTACAAAAATAGAAACCAAATTTACATATTCATTTATGCAGGGACTTTTCCTATAATAACATCAAAAACAGGAACCTGTGACTCTTTTCTTGTTTGGTAAAACTGTGTATTGAATGAAATGAACTTAGATTACCTTATATGCAAAACGATAATGAAAGATGGGTAAATCACTTGCCTTTAAATGGTAAAACACACAGACAACTAAAGAGGATTTGTCAAGGAATTCCTTTAGGTAAAAGCTGAATTGGACTAAAACCAAATGGGCATAAAACTGTAAACCACTGTAAAATGCATAGACATTTTACATAAAAATTGGGACAAATTTTAATTAATTCACGAGGCAGTAAATGTTGGTTTCAACTTTGTATTTCATTCAAGTTTCCTACTGTGCATGTGTGTTAAAAAAATGAGTTGCCAAAATAATCAAAGTGATATACTTACGATTCCATACACATGGAATGCACAACATTATTTCACGGTACAATGATTAACACTGGACCCGTCTAAAAATGCTAGATGTAACGCTCAAAATACGTTTGATACTTCTAAAAATGCTAGATGTAATACTCAATATGCACAGTGGATGCCCATATATTCCTCTTTTGTAATTTTAGTTTCTGGCTCACTGGCGACATCAGCTCTAACAACCCGCCGTTCATAACAGCCAAAATTCAGCGCCTCACATCAACGTATGATTTTAGTATAGCACAAAGACGGCTTATTGGGAAAAGAATGAAAGAAGAGATTATAAGATACTACCAAGGTAAATGATATGATCTTACAATGGAATGATAACATATAATATACTGAATATACATGAACAGAAAGAATGAACATTATATAAGAGACTACACCAATAGAAGTAACTAATAAATAAATATCAATACAGAAAGTCAGAATAAAACATTTGTTACAATAAGTCTCAGATATAAATAGCATTTGCCATGTACTACTACAGTATCAAGTAAATAAATATCTAAGTATCATCTTTGTCTTCAAAACTCTAGCTGCACCATTCCAATAGCGTATCCCCAAAAGCACCCGACTCCTAAACTACTCAATCGAGTACCAAGGTGTTGTCATGACATAAACTGACAAAGATAAAATGTGGGTTAGACATAAAGCCTAGTGAGGGAAACTATCTTAAAATATTGTATATCAAAACTATATACATATATAAACAGAAAGCTACTATGTTACAACCGATCCTCTTAACCAACATAGCTCAGGGGTAATCCGGACTGCCAATAAACAAGTAATGTAACATACCCAAAAGATAGAAAACCATACCATAGCATGCTCTTCTCTTATAGTCAACAAGTCAGCATAACTAATATAATATGACTGCTATGTAGCAATATACCATGATACAAGTAACCCAACATACAAAGGTAGGTAATCACAAAATAAGTTTATCGCGAAGTACACAATAATAATAGTAACAATAATAACATCTGCCAACAAATAACATACACAACATAACAATGAGAGGCAACCAAAGAATACAAATTTATACTCATCATTAGTGATGGGTAAAGTCTACTACGGACAGTTATCGTGACCTAATGATTCCCTTTGGGAGTTTAAGATAAATAGATTCGATACCTAATTGTACCGTAAACCTCGACCCACATCCTCAGTGACGGGTCTCATGTAGATCTCACTGTATCCCTATAATGAGCTTTGGTCATATATGACATATTTTATATACTTGAAACCTAGTCCTATAATAAATAGAGTCATTACAATAATGTGCCTTAGACCCCGAGCCACATTCTCAGTGATGGGTCTTGTGTAAATCTCACCATACCACTATAACAAGCTTTGGTGATATATGACATACTTTATATACTTGAAACATAGTCCCATAATAGGTAAAGGCAGTACCTGGATGTAACTTAGACCCCAAATCACAACTTCATGTTAATCGCTTGATGAGTTTTGTAGAGAATTGGATGAGAGGAATTATGATTATTATTATATGAATTTGGGAAATTTATTTGAAGGGTTTAGGGAAAGGGGATTAGGAGATGACTAAAGGGTAATTAGGAGGATATTAGTAGAGGAAGAGAAAAGAAACGTGAAATGAAAGTGCAACGGAAATTATGAAGAGTGTTAGCCGCTTATAGGCTAGCCAATGGTCCTTAGCCCAAATTCATTTTATCCACTCAAACATCACTATTCACTACAAAAATTTATCGACCCCAAACATTAGTCAAGTTTATACTCATTTTTCTCATGTTGGAAAAGCGAAATCAACTATATGTGTTTCGCGACCTGATTCATCCATCTTTGAAAAATCTACTATAATGGATATTCCACCAATTAATAATTAAATATTTAAATTAATTATTTAAATATTTAATCATTACAATTGTGGGGTGTTACATTAGCCGTATTGTAGGAATTATGTTAGGAACGAAGTACAACTAAGACTTGGCATCCACTTTCAAATTTCTAATACACCAGTAGTGATCAATCTGTTAAAAGAGAAAAATCGTGCATGGAAATAAATATGTGAAATAGAAAAAAGGAAGTAGGAAATTATCCATAATTAAGTCTTAATTACTATTTAAATAGTGTTTATATGATTAAAGACATTTCGGTATTCTACACATAAGAAGATAATAATTCTTGTATAATTTGATTTCTACATAAACATTTCAATGACTTCACTATTATAGACAAACAAAATTTTGATTCTATATAAAAATGAATAGGAATAAAATCGATTTGGAATAAAATTTTGATTTCTGGTAAACTAATTATGATATAAGCAGAAAATTTATGTTTATTGAGAACTGGTTAAAGAGTTATGGTAGCAAGCCAATAAAGGTGTAATGAGAAAATTGAGGGAAGGAAAAAAATTTCGATGTAATGAAATTCAGTAGTTAAGAGCGATTCAAAATGAAGTTTACATGTTACTGCATGCAATTGTGTATACGTTGTACAAAAAGTTGCGAAACATTATTAGCACAATATGTAGTATTAGGTGAATTCGTTGTCATTTTCTTGAATAAAGCTAACCTTATGTTATACCGAAAAACGATAGTTATTACAGGTTGAAAAGTCAAGTTATCACATGTTGACATTAAATGAAGCCATCACAAGTTGGTGGCCATAAGCCATCTCAAATTGAAGAATCAAGGCAAGCTACCTCGGATTGATATGGAGTTATTGGAAAATGATAAAGCGAAAGCCAATGCATGATAAGAGAAAAAGTAGAGCTATCGAAGGTTGATACGTACTTCTAAGCTATCACATGTTAATGGATTGTGTTATCGAAGGTAGACACTTTTAAGTTATCGCATGTTAATGGATTGTGTTATCGAGGGTTGATATGTCTAAGTTATCGCATGTTGATGGATTTTTCTACCGAGGGTTGAACCTTCTGAGCTATCACATGTTGATGGATTTTGCTATCGAGGGTTGAACCTTCTGAGCTATCACATGTTGATGGATTATGCTATCGAGTGATACTTCTAAGCTATCACATATTGAAATATTGTGTTATCGAGGATTGGTACTTCAAAGCTATCGCTTGTTGATAAATTTTGATAATTAGAGCTATCGCACTTTGAAGAATAGAATCAGCCATAGCTAGCCACATGGATTCCTACTATAGGGCTAGTTATACCACATCATCATGAAAAGTTAGCAAAAGATAGTGCCACATGTCATCTCGAACATGTGCCAGGTTAGTAAGTCATGACCGTTAATTTTTCCCAAATGACACGTGTCATTTATATAAAGTATGGGTCTCTCTATAAATAGACATGCGCCCCTACTAGAGAGGGGTTGATTCCTAAAGGTTCTCCTTCCTCATGTTACATTTATTTTGTGTATTTAAATAAAGCTTGAGATTAGAATTTAATGGCTGTTGAGTCAAATTGAAATCAGGGTGTTGTAATCAACGACATGAATAAAATTCATATTTTCATATTTACACTTATGAGGACTCTTAACTTGCATAATTGACTTATGACTAACATATTGGAATAAGGGACTTGCCTCTTTTGACTTGTATATTTGATCTTAAATAAGACCTAATTTTTAACATAACATTACTGGTGCTTTCACCAATAGTTAAACTCAAGGAAAATGAAAACTTTTGAATATAAAATCAATTCAGCTTAATCCAAAACTTGAACAAGGTGGTTAAATCTCAACTAGGTTCCTTTGAACTCCACTTGAACCATTCGACCTATCTATAAAGTGCCCTAGAATTTAGTAAGTAACAAGAACTGGATCTAAGAAATCAAGCCCATCAAACTTTAGATGAAAAGAAGAGAGTTGCCATTATAGCCTAAATAAGTGGAGTTTCTTTTCTGTAGAGGAGAGAAACCAATTTTGCCTTACCAAATGAACTAAACAGAAAGAAGCCAATTGTGTACATAGAAGAAATATCAAGTTAAGAGATAACCCATTTGCCCAAGCTAGACAAAGTATTTGATCTCAAGCCCGAGGAACAATATTTGAAATAGAGTTAGACTGTGATTTCGACAAGTTTACTCAGAAACGGAAAGAATTATTAGTTCATCTCTTAAAGGGAAATAAGGAGTATCCCAAATAATGAAAAGGAAATCAAACATGGACCAGAGTGAGGTTATGGACCCATAAAAGAAATATCAAACTATGCAAAGAAACCATATTGTTAAGGGGTCAAAAGCAAGGTAGTTACTCCCCTTTGGGTTTCACAAAAAAGAGTATATTTTCATACCAAGGAAAGGCTGAATTATCGAATTTCCAAGAAAAATGGAAGAAAAGGACAAAGAAATGAAAGGGGTGAGTATTGTTATTATCATGAAGCAAGTGGACATAATACTAATAATTTTAAAGCTTTATCTGAGTCATAGAATATAACGTAAGAAAAGGTGAGTTGCAAGAGTTGTTGGAAAATGAATTTTCAAGAAACTAGAATCAAGAATGGAAAATGATTGTACATCATGTACACGACTCCTAAGAGCATGACTTCAAAAGGAGATGACTTCGAATAGAATGACGACCTAATCAAAGCCTACTATCACATCGCAAGGCCTAGCCACAGCACACATCCAAAGAGTGATGGTTAATTAAGCCTTTAGTCCTACCACCAGACCTAGCAAAAGCACCTACCCAAAGGAGATGGTTGAGAAGCCTTTGGTCTTACCGTAAGGCCTGACCAAAGGTCGAAACACCCATTTAAGGAGTGATGGTCAATTAATCCTATAGTCCTGCTGCTAAGTCTGGCCAAAATATCTATCCAAGGGAGATGGATAGAAGCCTTTGGTCCTACCGTAAGGCCTGGCTGTAACACCTATTCAAAGAGTGATGGTCAATTAAGCCTTCGGTTTTATCATAAGGCTTGCCCGAAGTACCCATCCAAAAAGCAATGGATGAAAAACCTTAGATTCTAACTCAGGGACTGGCTAAAGCACCTATCCAAGGAATATAGTCAACAAAATTTTTCAAACCCATCATTAGGTCTAATCGAAGCATTTATAAGGATGGCAAACATGAGCATTAAGAAGATTCCATTAAAAATATAAAAGGATTACATATCACAAAATAGATATACAAAATGACTTTATATTATATAATCATTATATTACAAAAAATAATTTCCCTTTTATAATGAGAACGACTTTAACAAAAGTTCACGGTTCTGGAGGGTGAGAAAGAGGATTGTTTGATAAACTAGCTCTTTTCCTTTCCCTTTAACCTCCAAAACACAAAAGTGGGATTCGTTGGATGAACCTGCATTTTTATACAAATTAGGAGGACCCCTAATCTCCTTGGGAGCATCAGAACATCCATACCAGATGAAATGTTGATATCTTTGATAGCTGGAAGCCAAAGATTATCTCAATTGACAATCTCTTTCCGAGCTTATAAATGAGAATTAAAATTTTTAAATCAAAAGCAATTATGACTTCAATTAAATAATCCACGAGTGAATCAAGTTAAGACACCCTAATGGAATAGAATTGCACCAACTCTAACTTGTCCTTAAGCTCTTTTACCTCTTTCATTAAAGTATCCAACGTAGAAGGAGGATCAACAATATGCTGAATCGCTACAATGAAATATTTCTTTAATTTCTTTTCCTTGTGGCAGACAACCTTAAGGGGATCGATAGAGTCAATCTGAAAAAGTAATGCCTTCTCATAAGTTGCGTTAGCATTTCTTAGTTGGGAAACTTAATAAGATAAACCATTTTTATTGGTCTTGAGTTCCCAAATCCTTAGTGTAAGCTCATTCTTATTAAATTCTAGGGTTTCAGTGTTTAATCTAAGATCTAAAATTGCTTTTGTAACACCCCGCAATTTTAACGACTGAATATTTAAATGATTTATTTAATATTAATCACCAATCGGCGGTATGCCCGTTATACTCAATTTTTCAAGGATGAACGAATTGGGTCTCGAGACACCCATAGATGAGACGCTTTTCCAAGATGAGAAAAATGAGTATAAACTTGACTGTGTTTGGATTTGGCGAGCTTTTGAAATGAATAGTGATTTTTGGAGAAAGGAATTTGGACCCATCCCATAAGTTAGCTTATAAGTGGCTAACCCCTTCCCACTTTCATTCATTCTCTCATTTATGTTCGTTTTCATCTCCTTTTCCTAATCTTCTCCTAATCTCCTCTTAATCATCTCTTAATCTCCGAGCCCTAACCCTTCTCTAAATTTAAATAAAAATCATCATAATTTCTCTCTTCTCATTCTCTACAAAACCCGCGAAGGAATTGGCTTGAATCAGATTTTGGATAGAGATTTCAACTTTCAAGAGGGAAAAATAATGGATTGTGGTGATTTTGGGCTTGATTTGGAGAAGAAGAAGTGAGTGGGTTGATTCTCCTACTTAATTTACTTATTAAAGCACATAACCTTTTTTAGTAATGATTAGGAGGTCATGTGATGTGATTTGGAGAATCTTATATCATGGTTTAGGCGTGTATTCATGTTATAAACATGATTCCATCAGCTAATTATTTGGTTGAACCCTTAATCATGATGTTTGGAAAAGTGAGTAAGCCTAGAATTTGGGTTTGGGGTTAATAACATGATTATGTATGAAGTTTAGTTTGATTTGAGTTTAATTAAGTAATATAATGATGTACGTGTCATTAAAATATATATTAATTAAATCATTTGAATTGATTTAAGAAAAGTTAGTATGCTTATTAAGTGCGTTAGGAGCTTTACATTTATTATTAAAGTGATTAAAGGCCTAATGAAGCTTAATTAGCATTTGTAAACATTATTTACAAGAAGTAATCATTTTACAAAACAAAGGGATATTTTATAAAATGAAGATAGTAAGCTAATTAAGCAAGTTATGAACTCTACACTTATTATCAAAGTGATTAAGGCTTAACGAGCTTAATTAGTACATAGAGATATTATTTAAGTAAGGAAATAATTTTACAAGTGAAAGAGATCTTTTATAAAATAGAGTGAGATTTTATAAAATAGTGATAACGATATATTTTGTAAAATAGTGATAACGATATATTTTATAAAATATAATGAGATTTTATAAATAGTAATAATGATACATTTTATAAAATAGAGAGAGATTTTATAAAATAGCAACGATGATACATTTTATAAAATAAAGTGAGATTTTATAAAATAGCAATGGCGATATGTTTTATAAAATAGAATGAGATTTTATAAAATAGTGATGATGATATATTTTATAAATCGAATGAGATTTTATAAAATAGTATAAAAGCGATATTTTATAAAAGTACGAGAGTTTATAAAATAATATAGAGGAAGTATTTTATAAAAGCATGAGATTTTATAAAATAGTATAAAAGCGATATTTCATAAGAGTATGTGAGTTTATAAAATAATATAAAGGAAGTATTTTTTAAAAGTACGAAATTTTATAAAATAGTAAGAAGGGATTATTTTATAAAGTGGTTATAAGGTTTTATAAAATAATTATGAGATGAATACTTAATTCATGATAAGGGAATTAAGTATTATAAGAGCTTAAAAATAATTTATAAGCTAAGTTTTGTATTTTATAAAATAGTGGAATGATTCAATAAAATGGTAGAAAAATGATTTGACTTTTATAGAAAAGATTTGATAAACAAAAGTAAGATTTTATTATTAAATAATCAAACTATTAATTAAATATATATGTATATATATATGTATATGGATAAATATACATATACGTGTATTTGAAGTTATATAGTAATTAATACAATTCTTGTATTGTAAGTAGAATAGTTGAATAGTTTGGATGGTTGATAATGTTTGCTTATTTGTGTAAGTAATTGTATATGCATACGGGAATGTCCATATGCATATACAAGCATGTTACGAGCAATCTATGTAGCTATAGCAACCAGTGGCTGCACTAAGTTGCATGAAAGCGTGCTGGGTCGAGTAATCGCTTCGATGAAGCTCGAAATGTGATTTGTGGATTTTTATGCATTTGCATGTACGTGTGTTCATATGCATACATGAACGGGTGTATCAACACACGTGTGAGTATCACATGAGACAAGAGAGTTGGTTGAGTTAATTTGGGTGTGTTAGAGGAGCCCGGGTCGTTGAAATCAACCCGATGAGACTCTATATGAATGAGTGGGATTCATATCGAAACCGGTTTTTGAATACTTAAGAAACCACTTCAAAATCGTCAATCAATCAACTCTAAAAGAGATGCGAATTGGCGGAGGCATCCTAGGAGTGCTAGGCGACTTATCAAGGGAAGTGTCGAATGAAACGGGGCTCGAATCGGCGAGCGGTGGTCGACTTGGCTCGCTGGCTTAGGCTTACTGCCCAGGAATTACTATTCTCAATCGACTGGTGTGTGCCACCAGTCGACTGGGAAGGCTCCCTGGTCGATTGAAGGTGCACTAACCTGGGAAATAAGCCCAAGTCAGGTGTAAAGCTTCGGGGATTTAACCCCGTCTCAAGTGCGGTTCTTCATAAGGCATTGCCACAACCTCAGGGAGCCTTTGGGCTACTCGAGTGAGTAGAAGGCACGATGAAGCTCGGGATCCGGAGATGAGTGCAAAGAGAATTATATGCAATTAATAATGATTGATAACGATTGGGGGCACAAGATCAGTACGATGGTCAACCATGCGATAACATCCGACGAGCGTGTACACTCGAGCAGAGTGGTCCTCATCCCTTGGCTTTAGCATGGAGTAAATATGATTGGCTGAGATGTATCGGTCTTAGATTAGTGACCGAACCTCGTATTTGTCTTTGGTATATACTATACAAATAGATGGACGATGATGAGATATTGGTCTTTCTCTGTAATAGGCATATTTGATTATGCGATGTTATATTTTGATATACACGTACGCGCACGCACACAGAATCAATGTTCCTTTATGGTCTCGATGGTGTATTATGTGTGATGACCATTGTTCTCTTTTGTTGAGATGTTATGTGAATTTGCTAAGAAATCCTTCATGTCCTAGATGGGGATGATGGCAATTATCTACTACGGGATTATAGAACACTTATGTTTGCTTTAGAGGGTACAATTTGATCCGTAAAGCTCTTAGGTATATAGAGTAGATTAACAATCACCAATACTTGCTTCAGAGGGTATGGTGGCTCTACTTACTATTGGGACTGGTTTTATGTATATAGAGTAGGTCAGATATCACCCATGCTTGCTTCAAAGGGTACGGTGAGACCTACACAAGACTATGTACCTTGAACCTTCGAAGCGAATCATTGTATTACGTTAGATGTCCATAATGGACTTCACCAGTTAGTAACGACATGTGTCTATTTGTATTCTTTGGTGATCTTTCATTTTTATATTGTGTGTATTGTTAGTTGGCTGATGTTATTATTGTTACATTTACTATTATTATGTACTTCGCGATAGACTTATATTATGATCACTCCATGTAACATCCCAAAATTTTATGGTTTTGGTTTTTGAATATTTAATTAATTTTAATATTTAAATAATTTGTTTTTGGAGTTTAATAACTTATATTCAAATATAGGGATTATTTAAATATTTAAATTGTGAACTAAATATTAATTAAATGGATTTAATAGTCGTATTTGACTCCTTTTAATTAATAAATAAAAATGGCAAGCTTGTTATTGTAAATTTATTTACAATAATAAATGGTTCGGATAAATAATTAGAAAATAAATCGTTAATAAAACGACTTGATTTTTATTGTAGTATTTTAAATTTAGTTTATAGAATTTTTCATTAATTTTTGATTTGGAAAATATTTAAATTGACGTTTGACGATTTTTCAACAAACGATAGTATTTTTTAGATTTCATAGAATAAAAATAACCAGTGTATTTTATTATTATTTTGAGATCATGTCGCTTTTTCGTGCATGATTGTATTTTTGTTTTATCGTTCGTGGTTCGTACGTGGGCGAAATTCTATGCGACGACACTTCGAAATTATAAAATAAACCCAAATTCAACCCTTCAATAAATTCAACATTCCGATTTCTTCTTTTTCCCTCTCTCTTTTTCAATCTCGATATATAGTAAAAAAAATATGGAAGGAAACTTCAAAAATTCATATACAAAGATTTACTCAACAAAAATTGGTAAAATAAGGAATTTTGGATTTGTTTTGAGTAGATATACAAGACCATACCTATCTGATTGTGTGCCGTCAAGGTTTAGGTTGATCGACAATATTTTCCTTAACATATATGAACAAGGGTTTGATTAGTGCAAAATTTAGGAGGAGACGGACTTTGTTGTTGGTTGCATTGGAATTGTGGCGTCGAGAAGCAGCTATGGCCATGATTTAGAGAGGTGCGTCTCAATTTAGAAGTGTGGGATATTTTTATGGTGCAGGAAAGAAAGGCCAAGTTGCATTTTGGTTTGGGTGGCTGAGCTGGAATGCGTCTGATAGGGGAGATGGAGATTTTAAAGAGATAGTGGATGGAGCGAAAGAATCTTGGTTTCGTCGAGTGGATGAGGAGAATTTGGCAGTTGAGGTCACGACAATGGTGTACACGTATCAGTGCATGCATAAGAAAATGTTTTGTATTAGGGAAGATGGTTTAGAGAAAGTGATTAACTAGTTAATCAAGTAATTAAATGAATTGATTTAATTAATTTAATTCCAAATCTTAAAAAATTAATATTTTGTACATACGAGATCGGATTTGAACGCGGTCAGTTGCATTGAGCTCGTATCAATGTCATCTACATATTAAAGTTGGTTTCATTAAATTTGGAACTAGTAGAATTTTGGGCTAAACTGGAATTTCTATGAGTTTACTCGCTTTTAAACAAACTATATGATATCTGTGTTGCTATAAATTATTGTTGAATGCTTGGATGATAGTTTATATTGTTGGTTGGTTGGTTGTTTGTTAGTATTCTTCAATTTCTGCCTAAAAGGCGAATGTCAAAAATAAAAATTATGTTGCAGGGAATAAAAACAAAAAGGAAAGTCGAAGTGTACGTACCGAATAGATCGCTACAGAACACTTCGAAATGCACATACATATATGTGACTAACATGGGATTTTTGTAGAGAGACCCTAAAGGGTTTCTCGCCAATATTTATTTACTTATATTCTTATGTTACTTATATTGTTGTTTGGCTGAAAATATTTATGACATACTATTTGATTGTGTTGTTATAGCGATTATCGTTATACCGCCACTTATGAAATATCAGCCCTTTCAGCTCTTGTTGTGTTGAACTTGAGCTTGTATTTTTACAAGATAAATGTTTGGTCGTGTTTATGCACTTTGAAAATTGTTTAAACTATATTTTCAAGTACTTTGAGAATTTTAAAAATAAAGGATAAGTGTTGATTAAAAATTTATAAAAGGAGTTATCAATTTAATTAATTATCTTCGAAATAATTAACACCTATTTAAATTTATAAAAGGATTATAAAATTTGATTAGTTATCTTTCGAGATAATTAATGTGGTTTAAATTTGTAAAAGATTATAAATTGGAATTAATTATCTTTCGGGATAATTAATTGTTTGTACCAAAATTGGGCACAACGCTCTTCGGATGTGTTTGAAGAGATAAAATGAAGAAGATAAAAGTAAAATGAAGCAGATCTAACAAACACACTAATAAACAGATAAGAAAATGCATAGAAACACACGCATTTAGAGTGGTTCGGCAAATTACCTACGTCCACTATGAAATAACTGATGTTTATTGAACTTTATTCTCTGATTAGAAAAGGTTACAGCAGTACAACTGAAATTTAATGATGATTCCGGCATAGCATCAGCGTATAGAAGCCAAAAATATCCCTTTTCAATAGGTCCTGGGCTGCTATTTATAGGCGTAGGTAGCATATATCTCGCTCAGATCTCAGAAGGCCTCTGCTCTTACGTGGGTGGGCCCACGTGATCGATCCCATGCTGTTTGCACTCGATCCGTAATCGATACGAACCGAATTTACATCGATCGAGATTTGATCCTTTTTGGCTGAAATTTATCTGGTACATTCTTGACGTTGTAGGTAAGCTCCTGTAAAAATTTGGTGGCATTTGGACTTGTAGATCTCGAGTTATGATCGATGCAAATTTGGATTTGTATGACATTGTCGTCTTCGTATCGATACCAGCTCACATCAATTATGCGTGGCTCTATTCGTATCGATGCTTGCATGCTACTTCATATCGATGGTTGGAGACTCCCTTCGTATCGATGCTTCATGCTGCTTTCTTTGTATCGATTAGTGGTTGTTGTTGTTTGTATCGATGGTGGGAGATCGATACGAGATGGATGGAGGGAGACCGATACGAAATAAGCATTTGTTGATGGATACGAAGCGCTGTTAACATGATGGATACAAAGTAGCTTTATTTTATGGATACGGAGGAAGTCAGTAGGCGATGGATACGAACTGAATCTCTCTTGGGGAATGGATACGAAATTGGATGGATATGAATAGAGTTGGATTTCTCAACCGTAATTGATCAATATCTTGAGCATACAAATTCCAATTGACTTGAAATTTGGAACATTGGCTTTCATAGCTTTGCTTGTCGTTTCATATCAATTTTAGCTCGATCCAGACTCAGGCAAAATTTACCAGTATCCATAGTGAACCCATGTATAACCGATCTCCAAGATGAACTATCATTGGTTTCCAGTCAAGTTCTTGGTGTCACGGCCTTGCCAAAAAGTGGGATAACATTTGCCCCCCAAAGTACGTTTTGTGTGAACATGACGTGCTTTGAAAAGCTGCATCCTTCATTCTGAAAAAGTTCTATCCGATTCGCTGAGTAGCTGCAATCTTTTTGTCAAAAGATGCAACCTTTGATTGAAACGATAGTGATGTAGATGTCGAACTGTTGATTGTCAATGATCATGCAGTGTTTTGTTGTAACTGAGTGTTGAGTGCTAGCGATTTGTTGTTCACTTTTGTAATTGTCACTTGTTGAGCATCCAACTCCTGTAAATTTTGAAAATTGAATATTAGTTCGTCATATACGTACGTATGTTAACCTGACTCCCATTAACGTTTGCACGTTCACGATTCGTTGTCAAGTTTTTTGTATTGAGTTTCATATCGATCCTCTCTTGAATCGATGTGAAATTCGAGTTGTAACAATGTTCGATGGTTGTTTTAAGTCCTTCCTTTGTATCGATCCTCTCCTGGATCGACCTGAGATGTTGGAATGTATGCTTCGTATCGATGGATACGTAATATTAGGTCTCGGATTGATGGGTACAAGAGTAATGCTTTGTATTGATGGAGTTGAACGATCTAGACATAATCATGCAGTGATGCTTCATGGAGGATATGACATTTCTCATTCCTTTAATCAAGAAGAATCCCCGATTGTGGATAAGCTTTGATAAGAGTCGTCCATGACTCTTTTTCTAGATCCATCTCTAAGATCTAG
The DNA here is from genome assembly GCA_030737815.1 of Allium fistulosum. Classification (NCBI taxonomy): domain Eukaryota; kingdom Viridiplantae; phylum Streptophyta; class Magnoliopsida; order Asparagales; family Amaryllidaceae; genus Allium; species Allium fistulosum. Next base: position 49,500,612 of record CM060906.1, read on the forward strand.
TTGATCTTCATATGTCAATGCTTGGAATAATAAGTATTTCAACTGGGACAAAGTCTATTTGTCGTGCATCCCCAGAACTGGCTAGCTTGGCCAGTGATTCGGCCTTTTCGTTTTGTTCTCTGAGTATTTGTGTGGAGGTGTAATACTCGAAGTCGCCTAGTAGCTATAGGATCCAGCTAAGATCAGGAGCGAGACGTTGCCTCCTAGTCAGATAGTCTTCCCTGACTTGGCATACCACTAACCAGAAATCGCATGAGATATGTAAAGTTTCCCCTCCTAGTCTTCTTGCAAGTTTGAGCTTGGCGACCAAGGCTTCATACTTAGCTTCGTTATTTGTTGTAGGGAAGTTGAGTTTTAGGGCATAGCAGATCGATCATTCCTCAAGAGTCATTAACGCAACTTCGACGTTAAAAAGCCGATCATTGGAAGTTCCATCTATGTACGTTCTCCATCAGTTGGACTGTTCTCCACTGTTCTTTAGATAATCGTCTGATGTATTGAATTCAGATATGAAGTATGCTAATGTTTGACCATGGAGAGCTCTCCGAGGGGGATAAGTGGTATCAAATTGGCGTAGCTCTATATTCTAATTGAGTAACCTTCCAAACATTTAAGGTTTCTATAGGACCTATCATAATGGCTGGTCGATACAGACGTTAATGGGGTGAGCTATTCAATAGCTCGCTTTCATCGTATACTGGTCTTTGGATTCGTTTCTCTTCTCATAGCATTGCGATGCTTATGGCGTGTGTTGACACGGCCCAATTGATGTATAAATCTTCGCGATCCAAAGGTTTGGGTAAAATGGGAGGTCTCTCTAAGCGATCTATCAGAGCTGGAATTGCATCAACGCAGTTGTTAGTTCATTCAAAAGTTCTCTTCCCTCCCTTGGTCAGGTTGAAGAAGAGAATTCACTTGTAGATGGTCCTAGAGTTGAATCAACTTAGGACGGTAATTACCGACTTGGGCTCTGTACCTGCTTAGTTGTCTTCGGTACATGGGTGTCTCTAATTGTCGAAATTTTATGGATAGCCTTGACTCCATGAGAATTGACGATGAAAACAAAGAATCTTTCTGATGTAATGGTGAAAGAGCATTTCAAAGGATCGAGTTTCATCCTGCAGTTGTTGGAGAGCATTGAATATCTTTGCCAAGTCATCGATATGGTCATTTAATGGTCATGATCTCACAGGCATATTAACCAACTTTCATCGATCGGCCGATATGATTTTTGAATGATATGTTAATCGTCCTTTGGTAAGTAGCATAAGCATTCTCAAGTTTGAATCCAGGGATTTCAGCATAGCACTATAGGCCCAGGTCAATAATGAAAAGTTGTATTCCTGGTCTGGGACATGCTTTAGTATCCAATTGTATATGGAGTTTGCATCTATGGATGTGAGTAATTCTTGTCTGATGGTCGGGTCCATCAGTTGGTTGATCATTGGAAGCGAAAAGTTATGCTTTGTCATACCCCATGCAAATTTGAGTAGTTGACGTATGTCCTCCACTCTCTGTTCATTTTCTTATAAGTAAAGGATTGGATACTCATTTTGGTTAGAGGGCATCATGGATAAACCCACTGGTTTTGAGCAGATTTTCCTCCTCTTTAAGTGCAACAGATCTCTCCGGATCCATGTCGCATCGTTTTTGTTCACCGAGACATGCCTCGAGTCGACATTTAATGCAGGGTTCTTCATGGCTGGCGAGAGTCCACATATATATATATATATATATATATATATATGTGAGATCGAGTCCAAGCGAACACATCAAGATTCACCTAAAGTAAAACAGTTAACTCTTTCATCATCATTGTGCAGAGTTGTGATCTGATCTATAATACTCGTAATGGGTTGTAAGCGCTTCAGGTGTTTATTTGCAATGGTAAATGATCAGGCTTATAAGGATGTTGAATCAAAGGATTAGTAGAACTTAGCCTTGTACTGCATGCTACTACATAGCTGGCTCCAACTTTGAGATTGGATTTACTTATGTTTCTGAATGATGTGCTTTTTATTCAATGTACTCGCGATCCATTGCTCATCGTAAGGGTTGAAATAATGATTAGCTTCCATAAGTCCGGGTATTGATCCGATGAATCTATCTCTAGGCATCCTTTTGGTCGCAACCTAGAGTTGTTATGAATATCAGGCATGGGTCATTGGTTCAAGTTGTCATAGTCAACTCTCGGATAATCACTCTTTTGCCCCAGTCTCGGGTTGGCGGATGCATTACACGGACGGTCTAGTCTCGTCGCTGTGTTTATACTGTAGTTCAAGCTTTAAAACCAGAGTTGATTGATGAATGGTTGAATCATATTAATCTTATCTTCTTGCTCGTGCCCTCAAGTCTGGGGAATATCTCGATAAGTGGCATGATAGATAATGTCCACTTCAATTTTGTATTCTATCCCATTGAACCATGGGATCGAGTTAACCGATGGAAGGCCGAGTCATGCCTATCCTGCATTATGTTCTAGTTCTTTCCTCTAGGTGGAATATATTGTTACTTTGTCGACATTCGAACATAAGCTAGATTCTGGACGGTCAATGACATTCACTTCGCTGCTTATGTCGCCATACTTTGGGCAAAAACTGAAGAGTGAATTGTCCAGTCAGATCCAATGCAGGATTGATGCTCCCCTTGTCGAATCCAGGGTAAGAATTGGTGCGTGGACATTTAGGTTGCACTTGTTGTTAATTGCTCGTTTAGTCGGATCGTGTTATGAGTCAAAGAACGAATGGTCGCAATGCATTCTTTTGGAGTTGGGCGATCAACCACGTCCATTTCAATTTACGTTCTCTCGTTAGATCTAGGGATAAAGTCAGCTCAAATGCAGTCATGTCATGCTCATTTGGTCTCATGCTCTTCCTGATGGATCGAAGGAAGGCGACGGAGGACGAATGGTCAAGTCACACTCAATTGTGGTTTATTCTTCTATCCATGCTCCGTTAGTCAAAGGTATTCGATGGACGTTTGGGTCACATCGATTTATATTCTAAGAGGATCGATATTGACTGTCGATTCAACGGCATGATGTAGAATGCTCGGGCCTCATTTCCTATCGATTCAATAGTATGATATGAAAGGTGCAGATCGATATTGCCCGTCGATCTGGTAGTACGATATAATTGGTTGCCCATAACTTTGGGCATCATTCTGATTGGTTAGCATTTGGGTCTCCTTGTAGTCGTTGCCTTAAGTTGTAAAGGACGCTAAGCTGGAGATGTAGCGAGTCACCTTTCTCTTCTTTCGGTGATTTGTACTTCTGCCCCCAGTCTTGGGTTAGCAGAGTTAGTTCGTGGATGGTCTAATTGCACCTGTAGTGAGTTTGTACTCCTCATGTCAAGTTTAGGTCAGAGTTGGTGAATGAATGGTCGAATCACATTCATTTGTTTGTCTATTCTTGTAACTACACTTTGGGGATCAAAGTCAGTTGAAGGGCCATTCATCACACCTATTTGATGTTTATACCCCTGTCCACAGTTTGGGGACTAAGATTTTTTTTGTAGAAAATGGTCGGACCGCATTTTCCTCGGTCAATTCCTCTGCCCCCAGTCAAGGGCAAAGGTCAAAGTGTGGTCGATCAAATTACCACAACTTTAGTTTGATGCTTCTCCCATTGAACTGTAGGAAGGGATTGGTTGGCGGATGGTTAGGTCACATCCATCCATGTTGCACGCACAATCCGTCGGATCACAGGCGAGAGTTAGGAGATGAACGGTCATGCCACGTTCATTTGCGGTTGGATGGTAGTAACATCCATTTAGAATAGGACGTTCAGCTAGGTCCGTTTTGCGAATCTACGTCTCCCTGTCGAATCAAGGAAGAAATTTTGTCTTGTAGGGTTGGAGTGCATCCCTATAAAATTATGTTATGGGTCCTGTGCCGAGGACAAGAGTTGATGCATGGATGGTTATGTCACGCCCGCTTAGTGCTGGATGGTCGGATCGCATCCAATTTTGTGTGTTAAGTGTGCCCCCACGTCAGGGGAAGATTGGAAAGCAGACTGTCGAACCACATCCGCTTTTTGTACTACAGAACTTGCTGAGGAACCAGAGTCGATAGATGGACAGTCGAATCGCATCCTTTTTGGTATTCATATTCCAAACCATGCTTTGAGGACTGGAGTTGGTTGATGGGTTGTCAGTCAAACCCATTTGGTATTTATACTCCAGTCCGCGCTCTCGGGACAAGAGTTAGTTGAAGTTTATACTCCAGTTCGCACTTTGGGAATCTGGAGTTAGTTGATGTTTATACTCCAGTTTGCACTCTGGGAATGTGGAGTTTGTTGATGTTTATACTCTAGTTCGCACTCTGGGAATCTGGAGTTTGTTGATGTTTATACTCCAGTTCGCACTCTGGGAATCTGGAGTTTGTTTATGTTTATACTCCAGTTCGCACTCTGGGAATCTAGAGTTTGTTGATGGGTGGTCAGTCACACCCATTTGGCATTCACGCTCCAGTCCGTGCTCTCGAGACTAGAGTGAGTTGGTGTTTTATACTCCAGTTCACGCTCTGGGAATATGGAGTAAGTTGATGGGTGGTCAGTCACACCCAATTGGTGTTTATACTCCAGTCCGCGCTCTCGGGACCAGAGTTAGTTAATGTTTATACTCCAGTTCGCGCTCTGGGAATCTGGAGTTAGTTGATAGATGGTCAGTCACATCTGTTTAGGCATTAGAATTTCATTCACACTCTGGGAACAAGAAGTTGATCGGGTACGTGGATGGTCATATCACATCCACCTCGAGTAGGCAAGCGAAGTCGTTAGATGGACAGATCAACCCTCCTTGAGCTTGCAAATATGAAGGGTGAGGTCATTAGATGGATAGATCCACCCTCCTCGGGTTTAGGTTAAACATGGGCGAAGTCGTTAGGTGGACGGATCAACCCTCCTCGAGCTTGCAAATATGAAGGGCGAGGTCGTTAGATGGATAGATCCATCCACCTCGGGTTTAGGTTAAACATGGGCGAAGTCGTTAGGTGGACGGATCCACCCTCCTCGAGCCCACGTCCGTAAGTTTATGCTCCAGCTCATACTCTGGGAGCCGGAGTTAGTTAGAGGATTGTCGTGTATCAATCCCTTATTGCCATAGTGTGATGGATTGTCCCTGAGTTTGGGGTTTCACTAGCGAGTGATCGTTGGGATCCCGATTAATTTCCACTTATATGCCCCTCAACGAAGGATGAGATTTAGTTTATGGACTGTTGGATCACATCCATGTTCGTTTGGATTCCACTTTTGCTAAGCCTAAGGAGTAAGATTAGTGTTTTGGCAAGCTTTGTGCTCGAGCATAGGAAAGGATGGTCAAACTACATCCACTTTGAGTTGTGTATTTTCTTTTAAGTCGGGTGCAAGAATTGGAAAGCAGACAGTCGAGTCACGTCATTCTTTCGATCGAGCTGAGGAAGAGAGTTGAAATGACAGCTCGTGATGGTTAGCGAGTAGGCAGTCAGTCGTTGATGACATTAAATTGAGGGTTGGCCCCTGATGAAGTCAGTTTAAGGTATGATTATTTTGCCGAATCATAGACTCAAACTGGGGAGTGAACGGTCAAATCATATCCACTTTAAACATGTGTTCTCAAATAACCCCAAGTGTCTAATGTAGGATTGGATGCATGGATGGTGATGTCACGTCCACCCTTGGTGTGATTTAGATTTTATCGGGCATTCGAAGAAGCATAAGTATTTTGGCGAGCTTCAAGTATGAGATGGAGAGTGCATTGTTGGGACATATAACTCCAAGTCTTTCCTAAATCTCCTAATTAAATTGCATAGGTGGATGAGTGGATGGTCGGTTGCATCCACTTTGTACTGGAGTCCTGACCTTGTCGGTCTCTTGTGCTTTGATGCTCTGCCCCCAAGCCAAGGGCATATAGTAGCCTATCAGTGGTTGAATCAGGCTCGTCATAATGATACCTCAATGACTTGATCATAGTCCGCGAAGGTTGTTTAGCACCGAACCATGAGTACTCGGTTACCTGCACCATTTTCAAGTAGTTTAATTCAAGTCGGTCATACTTCGCAATGTAAATGAAATTGAATTAGAAATAATTCAAAAGAGATCAAATCAAATCTCATTGATAAGTGAGGTAGCATCGTATGCTCGCTATTGCACTTCAGTCCAGCCCTTCTTAGTTGGAAGTCGAATGCAAGTGGTTCAGTTTGATCAAATTTCTTGATCGATAGGGGTCGGGGGTTCCTTGCCCTTTTCTTTATGGGGCTTGCACATATTGTCGAAGCTTTCCTTTCTGGAGTAGCCTTATGGCGCCGGCATCTACGGTAGCCATCTAAGGAAGAGGGGCTTCCCGATTTAGAGTATGAAGTAAGTTTCCTCTTTATCTTGCCACATTGATTCTTCATCTAGTTCATCAACTCAATAATGGCCTGGATATGCTGGTGTAGTTGTTGGCAGCTATCCATTAGTTCTCTTGTCAAAGTTTGGGAATAAGCTCTTGTGATGATTTCTTTTATGAGTGTTGGTAGCAACGGGCTGTGGATTGATCAATTTGTCGGCTGCCAGCTTCTTTATTCCCTTCAGCAATATGAGAAGTAGAACTGGTACGTCTAACCACGATTGACAGTCTTCTTTGAGGAATGGGGAAAGACATTTGCATTTGATGGAATCCATCACTCTTGGCGAAATCCACGCGCCATTCCCACTTCACAAGATAGTGTCGGGGGTTGCATTTCCATAGTACACTGACATAGTCAACATGTTGAATTTTCACTGGAAATTCTGCATGTAGGATGTTTTCAACGAATAGGTCTCGACTAGGAAAGATACTTCTATCAACATTATCAGGTCCATTTTATGGCTACAGGGTCTTGTAATACTGGTGAATGACGTATGCACGATTGCCCAATGTTCGAGTTGTTGGTAATGCCGATTGGATGGTGAGTTGGTTAATATAGGCTCATAAATTGGTGATTATTTCTAATTTTCACCCAGGTACGAGACCTATACAAGGAGTAAGGGAGTCCCCTTAAGGTTGTATGTCATGCTTCTAGTCATATGGACACGGTATGATTAAGATGCGGGCATTTGAAGATGGTTCAGTGGTGACCAGCTTCGTTTTAAGTTGGCAGAGTAGACAGTGTAGGGCAGTCGTCATATTAGCCATCGTACTATAGTTGTCAATTTAGGAGTTTAAAAGATGGTTAATTGGGGGAACTTGCAGTCCACCTTAGAAGCAAGATATATTAACCAACTCTAGTTCTTGGCGTATTAGCTAGGTTCTCCAGCCTCTGAGAGCACCGGTTGAGTAGTATTTCTATACCCATTCCTTGATTGTTATTCAGCAATTGCAGCTGTAATCCCCTATGTCCCGTCCAGTCATGGAACGATTAGGATGTTCCTTTATTAAACTAAGCTTTGAATTCACTATGCGGGTGCTCTGCGCTGTTTGAAAGATATTTTTTTAGGAAATTTGAATTCACTATGTTCCTTTATTAAGCTAAGCTTTATTAAGCCTCTTTTTAGGAAATTTGGGTCGTACCCGAATTTTTGTTGTTGAAGTTTTGTATCGTTCTCAGCAATGTTTGAAAGATACAAATGTTGGTGAAATTGAACGATCTGAAAAATGGACACTTGGATCGATATGAAAAGCACACAGCTGGATCGATACAAAGTGTATCTGAGGATCGATTAGATTTGAACGCGTCTGGATCGATACGAAGTGTATTTGAGGATCGATACGAATTGGACGCGTCTAGATCGATACGAAGTGTATCTGACGATCGATACGAACAGAGCAGTTATGATCGATACGAACAGAGCAGTTGCGATCGGTACGAAAAGTGATCGATATGAAATTCGTTCGATACAAAAACTGATCGATACGAAGTTCGATTGATACGAATATTGTCATATTTTTTGGATGCGAATACATGGATACGAAAATCTTCATATTGTCTGGATACGAAAACATGGATACAAAAATCACCATATTTTCTAGATACGAAAACATGGATACGAGAATCACTATATTTTCATGGATACGAAAACATGGATACGAAAATCACCATATTTTCTGGATACGAAAACATGGATACGAAAATCTTGATGAATGCAGATCCTCTTAGATCTAGAGCAATTTGAATAGAATAGAATAGAAGGAACCACTTGACGATAGGTTTGGATCTCTTCCTTAGATCTTTGCAATCCAACGGTGGTAGTAGATCCACAGAGCAGGAGAAAAGCTGGGTTTTCTCAGTGAAAGCACCAAAGTGTTTGTACCAAAATTGGGCACAACACTCTTCAGATGTGTTTGAAGAGATAAAATGAAGAAGATAAAAGTAAAATGAAGCAGATCTAACAAACACACCAATAAAAGGATAAGAAAATGCACAGAAACACACGGATTTAGAGTGGTTCGGCGAATTGCCTACGTCCACAATGAAATGACCGATGTTTATTGAACTTTATTCGCTGATTACAAAAGGTTACAACAGTACAACTGAAATTTAATGATGATTCCGGCATAGCATCAGCGTAGAGAAGCCAATAATATCCCTTTTCAGTAGGTCCTGGGCTGCTATTTATAGGCGTAGGCAGCATATATCTCGCTTAGATTTCGAAAGGCCTCTACTCTTACGTGGGTGGGCTCACGTGATCGATCCCATGCTGTTTGCACTCGATCCTTAATCGATACGAACCGAATTCGCATCGATCGAGATTCGATCCTTTTTGGCTGAAATTCATTTGGTACATTCTGGACATTGTAGGTAAGCTCCTGTGAAAATTTGGTGGCATTTGGACTTGTAGATCTCGAGTTATGATCGATGCAAGTTTGGATTTGTATGACATTATCGTCTTCGTATCGATACCGGTTCGCATCGATTATGCGTGGCTCTATTCGTATTGATGCTTGCATGCTACTTCGTATCGATGGTTGGAGACTGCATTCGTATCGATGCTTCATGCTGCTTTCTTCGTATCGATTGGTGGTTGTTGCTGTTCGTATCGATGGTGGGAGATCGATACGAGATGGATGGAGGGAGACCGATACGAAATAAGCATTTGTTGAAGGATACGAAGTGCTGTTAACATGATGGATACGAAGTAGCTTCATTTTATGGATATGAAGGAAGTCAGTAGGCGTTGGATACGAACTGAATCTCTCTTGGGGAATGGATACGAAATTGGATGGATACGAATAGAGTTGGTTTTCTCAACCGTGATCGATCAATATCTTAAGCATACGAACTCCGATTGACTTGAAATTTGGAACGTTGGCTTTCATAGCTTTGCTTGTTGTGTCATATCAAATTTAGCTCTATCTGGACTCGCGCAACATTTACCAGTATCCATAGTGAATCCATGTATAACCGATCTCCAAGTCCAACTGTCTTTGGTTTCCAGTCAAGTTCTTGGTGTTACGGCCTTGCCAAAAGGCGGGATAACATTAATATTGTTAAATTTATAAAGGTTCTTTACCTTAAATATTTGTGAATTCTTTTTCAAATGGATTTTTAAGGTCTATATAAGTATTTGAAAAGAATTGGAGGTTTAAAAACATTCTTAATTATTATTTAACTATAGTAAAGTTAATTAATAAATTTATTAATGATATTTAAGGTTAGTTAATCATTTTAATAATGATGTTTTAAAATTAATTAATCATTTTTAATAATGATGTTTAAGATTTGTTCATCATTTTAATAAATAATATTTAAAGTCAATTAATTAGTTTAAATAAAGGCATTTAAAGTTAATTGTTGGATTAATTAAAAGTGTTTTAAAGATTAATTAACTGATTTAATAAAAGTGTAAAGTTAATTAACTGATTTAATAAAGTTGTTTACAGTTAATTAATTGATTTATTAAAGGAGTTATAAGTTTGATTAATTGTTTGTTGGGATAATTAATGTGGCTTTAGAGTTATAAAAGAATTATATTAATTGTTTTTTCGGATGTTTAACATTATTCTAATTTATAAAAGCATTTTAACTAATTTATTATCTTCCAGGATAATAAAAGTTTTTTGATATTTATAAATGATAGTTTATAAATAAGAAAATCTTTTGAAAGGAATTGTTTTTTTTAAATAAAGCTATGTGTAAACTGTTTTGGGTTTATTAGTAAACAATGTTTTAATGTTATTTATTTTTATCCCTTCTTTCTAATACACTTAAAAATATAAATTTCTCTTTAAAAGGAATATTTTAAAGAGTGTTTTTAAAATGTTTTACAAATATTTATGATGTGAAATTAAAGCACAAATTCAGTTTTAAAGGATTAAAGATTTGATTCGGTTATAAAGAGGATAAGAAATTTAATTTCCATAAGCGATATCGCTTATATTGAAAGGATATAGTCATACTCTTAGCACTAAACGTCTAGGTATGAAAACTCGTTTCTATCTCAAAGACTAAAATTGTTGTCAAGGCAATACCTAAGGGCAATACTACCTTAACTTGTTTGGCTTCATTGTAACTGAGGAATAGTACAAGTTTGAGATCGACGAGTAGCATAAAGGGTGTGAGATTTAATTTTCATATACGATCATTTTGATTTTCTCGGATAGTTGATTTATTGACTATCGATTAAGCTTTCATCTTTGTGCATCGTCAATTTAAGACTATTTGTTGTTTATTTCAGCATTGATATACTTTGTCGGAAATGACTAAAACCGAAGCATGAGTGGGGGCCAAGCAATGTGAGGTTGTTCCCATTAAGGTATTTTCACAACTAATCTAGCTTGGTTTCAGTGGTATGCGCGCGGAGATGTGAAATAATTGGATTCTTGGTAAAGGTTGGCAGGATCCGGCTTGGAGGTTTCCGAGAGCCATCTTAGTTTTCAAGTATATTTTTAGGGGTATACTTTCGGTGAGGGGGGTGCACATTCCTAGTCATTGTTGAAAAATTTCCTTTTTCTTGTTGTTAACTCAAATCTTTGAATTTCTTTCTTAATCGCATTAAGAAGTGAGTAGAGCTCTTCTTGATGTTTAATTATTTTTTTCCATTATTTAAGTTTGGATTTTTTAATCTTGTTTATGCCCATTCTTTAAAGTTTGGGTTTTGTTTTAATTTGTTTCCATTCATTCATGTGTGGAAGTGTCCTAGTAAGGTAAAACTCATTCTGTGATTATCGGCGTAGTCTCATAGAATTATGATAGGTTTATCATATTACTTGACTTTTCTCACACTGATATTTCCAAACTGATCCGGCTTTTATTTTATTATAATGCTCGGGTCAGACCGAGTATTTTCCAGGTTATCATTGATGGGAAATGGAGCTCATGGAGTGGAGCTGGATGTTCACCTGTTGTAGTATTTTTAGTTCCACTGTATTATTATATATACCCATCGGCAATTGTAAGGTCATGATGAAGTTATAACTGTCCAGGTTGATGAGGTTTGTTTTTGACTCTGATATGCCATGTATTTTAAAGTGACAGCTTTTAGTGTTTTTATTATATTATATGCTATCGTTCCACTGTGAGAATCTATCAACCCCTGTTCTTTTTCTTCTTCGTTTTCTTTTACCCTAACAATCTGTCTTTCTGGCACTTGGTTGCTCGGTATTTGAATTTGTGGATATATTGAGTGCTGACTTTCGAGAATCGAAACGGTGGGTCATTACACCCTACTTTTGAATGTTGGGATGCCTTTATCATAGTATGATTGTTACGTTTTAGTCATATTATATTAGCTGTGCTAACTCGTTGATTACAGGAGAAGAGCAGGTTATGGTATGATTACCTGTCTTTTGGATAGGTTTACTTTACTTTTTTAAAGACTGTTTGGATTACCCCTGATCCATGATTACGAAGAGGACCGATTTGCCTTAGTAATTCCTGTTTATTTATATATAGTTTTTGTAGACATTATTTTAAGATAGTTTCCCTCACACCATGCTTTATGGCTGATCTGCACTTTGTCTTTGTCTATTTATGTCATGACAACTCTTGGGTACTCGATTGAATAGTTTGTGAGTCAAGTGCTTTTGGAGATACACTATCATAGCAGTGCAGTTGGAGCTTTGGAGGCAAAGACAATACTTGGATATTATCTACTTGATATTGTAGCAGTACATGATAAATGTTAATTGTATATAAAAATTAATGCATTAGGTATTTTATTTTGACTCTCTGTATTAATAATTGTTTATCAGTTACTTCCGCTAGTATAGTCTCTAATATGTTATTCATCCAATTTTGTTCATGTATATTCATTATATTATATATTATCATTCCGATGTGAGATTGCATTGTTGTGCTTAGATATTGTGTTTTGTTTTTTCTTCTTTCCTTCTTTTCTCGACAAGCCATCTTTTGTGGCATTCAAAAATTAAATGCTGATATGAGGCGCTAATTTTTTGGGTGTTACGAAGGACGGGATTTTGGTATGATATGTTTGTGTTATAAAAGACGGGTTGTTACCATTGATATCAGAGCGTACTAGTAGAAGAAACACTCATGACCTAATTGACTAGTTTGAGTTAGGCAAACTGGTAGAAGAAGATACGTTGAGAGAGCGTACTTGTATTTTTCTACAATATAATATTACTTACACCACTTGTCTTCTGGACTATGGTTTAATTCTATGGCTAGCTGCTAAGGTATCTTTATTTAGGCTATCGGGATGAGTAGACATGATACATATGTGGTGGTGGTGGATCTTGAGGGTGGTGCAACGACCGAGATTATTACAATTCTAACTCGATGCATGAGCTTTCAAGTTGAGTGGAGTCGGTCGATGAAGTGCGACTTGGATTTACGTCCAAGTAGGATTCAGTAGCTGCCCAGTAATGAGCAAAGACTGAGCTGTTAACTCATTAACACTTTGCATGGAGTCATTCGTGTTTGAATTTTTTTTCCTTTGTATTAGTAAACCTTAGGTAATGAGAGCAATCTCATGTACTAAAAAGGTATTTTCTAAGGATCGGTCCATTCACATACCAGTTCTTGATCACTAGTTTGAGCGTAGGACTTTTAGGTGATTTGCACTAGTTAGACAAGGGTTTTTCACTTAGTTCTTAAAGGTAAGCATTTGAGTCAGATTCTTGAGGTGATTGAGATATTTTTGAAGCCTGATGCCAATCGTGCGAGAAACTTCAGTGGTCTAATCAAGGAATAGGATCGAAGTTCACATAAGAGGAGTCAAGTGGCACCCTAGTCTAACAAAGAAATCATGCGAGCGAACAAAGGATTAGATCAGGTATCATATATTATTTTGAACGATCTTTATTCATTTTAAAATTATTTATAGTTTAGTATAGTTTGGAATTTTTATGATAGCTTGGGAAAGGACTTCTCGACTAATTTTGTAGTGATTCAGATAATCTTCTAAGTGGTGATATGATACTTGCCTATGCAATCATCGTAGTACACTTAGTATATTATCCTTATCAATATTGTATAGTTGAGATAAGTTTGAACCCGAGCGAACGCAGGTGTGGATCTTCATCAAAAATATGATTTAATTAGCATAATTTTTTCTTTTAGAAAATGAGCTTTGTTCGAAAGGGAAGGAAATATTAAGACTTAGTTCATCAGATTTATTCGAGTATTTTGAGACTCGATGGTCCTACATATCGTGTAAATTTTCCTTTTCATAACAAGATGTGTGATTGTCTTTCGTCGATTGTACTCGTGGAAGGAGTTACACCAATTAAGCATTTGGTCCATCTTGGATGTCGGATAGACTCATTGGAGTTTATAGTTTGCCATACACATTTCGACTATTATTGGTCACCGTGTATGTCGGTATAGATTCTTTGGTATATTTCGTTGTTTTGTATGCTTATGGATTATTGGTTTTTGTTTGTTGTTGCTTGATGATTGATTGTTGCTGTTTGTTGTTGATTGATTGGTTGATTGATTGATTGATTGATTGGATGGTTGATTGATTGATTGTTAGTCTTGTTGCTTGCGTTGTTTTTTGTTGACTGTTGATTGACTTTTATTAATTATTGTTTCATGTTGTCATTTGTTATTGCTTGTTGTATGATTATTGTTTTTTGCTATTGTTTGTTATTGCTTATTGTTGCATTTTAACTTCTTGTTGTTGTTTGGTTGATAGATGATTATTGTTGATCATTATTACTTGCGTTGTTTTGATTGATTATTAATTGTTGTTATTAGTTGTTGCTTGTATGCCAGTTATAGTTACATGTTATAGCATGTTTGGGGAGAGATAGCGATAGATATCTAAAATAGATCATGTCATCCATGGCTATTGTAGGGGTCGAGATGGCATCTATATGAGTTAATTGCCTTTTGAAGTGACTCAGAGTTTGCGGTATACTTAGATATCGACTTATTTGAGCTTACTTTCCAATTTTTAGTGATGTGTGGTTGTGATAATATTGGTTGCTACACAAAATTGTACATTTTTTGATTGTGTGTTGCTATAAAGTTGGTGCATTATCCTCATTGTAGAGTACAAGTAGGTACTTGAGAGTTAAAATATAACCATTAAAATGCTTAACTGTTGAAATTTGCGTTTAAATGGTGAGAAGTTCTCTTAGAAAGAGTTATGTATTATGGGAAATGTGGGATAATGTAGGTTATTGCATATTTCCTAGATGTGCGATGTGGTATAATTCAGGAGTTTTCATAAAGTTTGTTGTGTAAGGGAAGTATTGTCAAGATTTTTGAGGTTTGTACTCAGGAAGTTTTGGTTAGTCCTGTTACATTATCAAACTCATAGGAATTTCAAGAATGTAACATCCTGCAATTTTAATGACAGAATATTTAAATGATTTATTTAAATAATTAATCATCAATTGATGAAACATCCATTACTCTCGATTGTTTCAAAGACGGAAGAATTGGGTCTCAAGATACCCATAGACGAGACCACTTTTCGAAACAAGAAAAATGAGTATAAACTTGATTATGTTTGGTGTCTATGAGTTTTTAGAGTGAGTAGTGATCTTTGGAGAAAGAAATGAATTAGGTCCTAACCCATAAGTTAGCTTATAAGTGGCTAACCTCTTCCCACCTTCATTTCATTCTCTCATTCACGTCCACTTTCATATCCTTTTCCTAATCTTCTCTTAATCTCCTCTTAATCATCTCTTAATCTCCAAGCCTTAACCTCTCTCAAATAAATTCCTAAATTTAAATAAAAATCATCATAATTCCTCTCTTCACATTCTCAACAAAACCGACGAAGGAATTGACTTGAAACAGATTTTGGATGGAGGTTTCAACTTTCAAGAGAGCAAAATGATGGGTTTTTTGGTGATTTTGGGCTTGATTTGGAGAAAAAGAGGTGCATATGATGATTCTCCTACTTAATTTACTTGTTAAACCTCATACATTTATTTAATAATGATTAGGAGGTCATGTGATGTAATTTGGAGAATCTTATATTATGTTTTAGGCCTGTATTCATGTTATAAACATGATTCCATTAGCTAATTATTTATTTGAACCCTTAATCACGATGTTTGGAAAAGTTAGTAAGCGTAGAGTTGGATTTGAGGTTAATTGCATGATTATGTGTGAAGTTGATTTGATTTGAGATTAATTAAGTAATATAATGATGTACATGTCATTAAAAAATATATTAATTAAATCATTTGAATTGATTTAAGAAAAGTATGAGAGTTTATAAAATAATATAAAGGAAGTATTTTATAAAAGTATGAGATTTTATCAAATTGTATAAAAGCGATATTTATAAAAGTATGAGAGCTTATAAAATAATACAAAGAAAGTATTTTATAAAGGTATGATATTTTATAAAATAGTAAGAAGGGGTTATTTTATAAAGTGGTTATAAGGTTTTATAAAATAATTATGAGATGAATACTTAATTCTTGATAAGGGACTTAAGTATTATAAGATCATAAAAATGATTTATATGCTAAGTTTTGTAATTTATAAAATAATGGAATGATTCTATAAAATGGTAGAAAAAAAGATTTGCCTTTTAAATAAAAGATTTGATAAACACAAGTAAGATTTGATTTTTAAACAATCAAATTGTTAATTAAATGTATGTGTATGCGTGCGTATATGTATATGGATAAGTATACATATGCATGTATTTGAAGTTATATAGTAATCGATATAATTCCTATACCGTAATTAGAATAGTGGAATAGTTTGGATGGTTGATAATGTTTGCTTATTAGTGTAAATAATTTTGTATGAATATGGTAATGTCCATATGCGTATACAAGCCCGTTACAGGCAATTTCATGTAGCCATAGCGACCACCAGGTGCGATAAGTTGCATGAGTGAGTGCCGGGTCGAGTAATCGCTCCGGTGAAGCTCAAAACGTGACTTGTGGATTTTTACATATTTACATATACGTGTGTACATATGCGTGCACGAGCGAGTGTATCAACACACATATGAGCATCATGTGAGGTGAGAGAGTTGGTTGAGTTCATTTAGGCGTGTTAGAGGAGCCTCGGTTGTTGAAATCATCCTAGTGAGACTCTGTATGAAAAAAAGCGGAATTTGTATTAAAATTGATTTTCGAATACTTAAGAAACAACTTCCAAAATGTCAACCAATTAACTCCGAAAGAGGTTCGATGGGGCAGAAGCATGCTAGAAGTGTTAGGAGACTCATCAAGCAAAGCATCAGAAGAAATGGGCTCGAATCGGTGAGCGATGGCCGACTTGGCTCGCTGGTCTAGGTTTACTATCGAAAAATTACTATTCTAAATCGACGATGTGTGTGTCAGCAATCGATTGAAGCTGGTCGACTGGGAAGGCTCCCCAGTCGACTCAAGGTGCATTGACCTAGGAAACAAACCCATGTTAGGAGTAAGGATTTGGGGATTTTTACCCCGTCTCATGTGTGGTTCTTCGTGAGGCTTTGGCATAACTTCGGGAAGATTTTGAGCTACTCAAAGGAGTGTAAGGCATGATGATGTTAGTGATCCAAACATGAGTGCAAAGTGAATTATATGTGATCAATCATGATCGCTAACGATCGGGTACGAGATCAATACAATGATTGGCCACGCGATCACGTCTGACGAGCGTGCACGATCGAGCAAAACGGTCCGCACCACTTGCCTTTGGCCTTGGGTAAGTATGATTGGATGAGCGGTATCAGTCTTAGATTGGTAAGCGAACCTCGTATTGGTCTTCGGTAGAGATTATACAAATAGATGTACGATGACAAGATATGATCTTCGTATGTAATAGGCGTATTTGATTATGCGACGTTATATTTTGATCTATATATATATATATATATGTATGTATGTGTGTGTATATGGAATATGTGCTCTTTGTGCTCCCGATGGCATATTATACGAGATGACCCCATTATTTTCTTTTTTTGAGACGTTACCTGAATTTGCTAAGAAATCCTTGATGTCTTAGAGGGGGATGATGATAATCATCTACTACGGGATCATAGAACACTTGCTTGTTTCAAAGGGTACAGTGTGATCCATAAAGGTCTTAGGTATTTAGAGTAGATTGAAAATCACCAATACTTACTTCAGAGGGTACGGTAGCTCTACTTACGATCGAAACTAGGTTTCAAGTTATAGAGTAGTTCAGATATCACCTATGCTTGCTTCAGATGGTACGATGAGACCTACATGAGACTATGTATGTTGAACTCTCGAAGGGTATCATTGGATTGCATTAGATTTCCATAGTGGATTTTACTAGTCAGTAATAACAGTTATCAATTTGTATTCTTTGGTTGTTTTCCATTTCTATATTGTGTGTATTGTTAGTTGGCTGATGTTATTGTTGTTACATTTACAATTATTATGTACTTCGCAGTGGACTTATATTATGATCACCCTTATTTTGGATGTTGGGTTACCTTTATCATAGTATGATTGTTACGTTTGAGTCATATTATATTAGTTGCTTTGGCTCATTTATTACACTAGAAGAGCAGGTTATGGTATGATTACCTATCTTTTATGTAGGTTTACTTTACTTATTTATAGACAGTTCAGATTACCCCCGAGTTACAATTATGGAGAGGACTGGTTATGCAATACCAAGTTTTGAGTTTAAGTAAGAGTAAGATATAAATTTCAAGGGATATGTGTTGTTGCCCCAAAATCCATAATTGCATAAAATAGGGCTGAACTTATTTGCCTATAATTCTTTAGCAGTTTATCTGATTTTTACGTTTTTCCTCATTCTAGAAAGTTGAGAATATAAGCTACAACTTTTATTTTAAGTGTTTTGCAACATCTTAATGTTTATTTGGCTAAAACTGTGACTTACATGAGTAGGCTTGTGTGGTTATTGGAAAAAATATATGAACTATTCATCTTTAGTAAATCCTCCATATCTTGATTTAATCCTTTAGCCATATAAAAATTTGTCAGAAAGTGGTTAAAATATGAAGTTAAATTCTTTTACATATTCAAGTGCATAATTAGTATATTTTTATATATGAAGCTAATATTAAAATTTGAGTTGAGATAGGTACTGATAATGCTTCTTTGGACTATTAGTGAAGATGTTAGTCACTTTTTCTCGCTTAATAATAAGCAAACTTTCTTAAAATGCAAATTAAAAGGTACGTTTTTACGGTATATCGATATATATTGTGATATTGTCTTATTTCACCATATTCGGGATGCACCATTTTGGGATACTTCTTACGAGATGCATATTATGTAATTTTATTGTATTTTGATTTTTCAGAATGCTCTCCGTGCATAGGAGATTTTGTCGAAATTTTTCGAAAAATCGGACACTTAGAAAATATTCACAAATTTGTTATCATATGTGAAAAATAGAAAGCCATTGAATTGATTCTATTTAAATTGTAGCATATGATTAGAGAATTGGAATAAGAGCGACATAGAGGAATTATGTAAGTTTGGTTTGACAGAAATTTGTAGGATATGAAGAAAGTCAGGACATGAGTGTATATGACATCTCCCTATAAGAAATTGTGAGGATGCAATTTTGTTAGAGGGAGTCTGTAATAACCATGCTTTCTATGCCGGAATTATATGTAAATTTATTTAAAATAAAATAAATTGAATTCAATATTTGATAATCATTATTATTTTTGAAAGTGAATATTTATATAATTCAAGACTATTAATAAAAGATTTTGGTCTTAATAAATTGAAGTATTAATAAATTATTTTTGAATAATTTATTGAAGTTAAAATAAAGAGCGAATAAATGGCAAAGTGAATTAATTATAATCTAGCCCGATTAAACAAGGCTCAAACACATACTCCAGAATTCTCCCTCTCATTCGTATTCAAGCCCGAACATTCTAATTCTTCTTTTGTTCAATAATAGTGCCATAGTTCTCAAAATCAAGGCGCGTCTTTGATAATTACAAAAAATCGACGAGCGGCGTGCGTGACTTCAACGTCGACGTCAAAGGTGCTCGCGTTCGAATAAGGGGCAAGTTGCTTGGCCTAGGTAGTTGCGACTTGGTATGGTGGTGGCATGTTGGAGATGTGTTAATGCTAGTGGTTGCGACCTGATGTTGAATGACACTACACCAAAACATGGAATTCCTAACAGAAGTATTTTTTGATTGCTAACATTCAGATGCCGTTATAAAATAATAACACTTAAAATCCGTTATAAGGCTTTTAAAGCCGTTAGTAAAAGAGAAGTATATTCACATCCGAAAAAATTTCATTTGGTCACGCCATCAAACCGTTACAACCTTTGGTAAAAATGAAAATAAAATAAAAAGAAAAGGGTAAAGATGGAAAACAACAAACATCTCGTCTCACAACACTTATCACGCTTCCCATTTCCATCGGCCGCTTTCAATTCCAAATAATTTTTCTAGGGCAAAATTTTCCATCGGCCGCTTTCAATTTTCTAGGGCGAATCCTTCTTAGGTAAATCCTTCTTGATTTTAATTATTGCTGCATTTTTCTCTAGCACTCTTCTTCTGCTTGTGATATTTTACATTGCGATTTTGGTTTCAGATATAAGGGATTTTGGAGGATTGTGGTGTAACTCTACATACGCTAGCACTTCTCTGTTTTGTAGATCTGAAGCTGATGGCTTTGTAAAAGGTATTAGTCTTATCATGCTTAACTATATTTGATCATTCATGCCATGTTTCTCCATAATGGTTCATTGCGTAGTGCACTTTGATTACCCCTAACTTTCAGATATAACTGCTTTAACTGTTCGAACACCTCTTTCTTATGTGAATAAAGAAATGTATATCGATGTTCTTTACTAGCCTGGATGTGATACACCATAATCCATATATATCTTCTTTGCCGCTAATCCTGATTTTTAATTAACACTAAAATTAAGTCTTCATAGTGTTGTATCTTAGTCTATTGAGCCACTTGAAAGTGCGACACCATTTGGCCCATTTTGGTAGGTTGAGTAAAGTAGTGCCAGCACTCTTGAATCCATATATGCAAATGAAAAGAATATTGGCAATAAGTTGGGTGTTTTTGAATTTATTCTTTTATGATTCCCTCATTTGAAAATGCATATATTGTATTTCTGTGTACGACAGCGTATGATTTATTGATTTGGCTAATGTGCATAGAGATCAAAGTGTATGAATTTTTTATTTGAAGATATGAATTTTTTTAGAAAAGAAGTTCAAGAACTGTAAACAACAGAGAACCAAAATACAAATGTTTGTACAGGCATATCCAAAATTTATATATCAATTCAAGTCATATTCATGCTGAAACATTCATTCAATCCATCATTACCCCACACAATTCACATATATTTAAGTTTCATCTCAAATTTTAAACTGTTTTTAAAAGAATCAGGTTTACTCACTAAAACTAGAAGAAGCAGAGGACACTGATTGTTTCTTGGACTGTTGAATTGATTTTGCATTGAATCTGTTGTTTGAGTCGCTCGAAACTGCTACTTGAATTTGATTGAAAACTGAAGTAGATGTTGTTGAGTTGATTCTTGCATTGATCTCTTGATTTTAGTTTTTGCCTGGTTTGAATTTCTTTTCTGTTTCTTCTTTTTCTTTCAGGTTTTCATTTGGCTAATGTTTTATTTTCTCTGTTAGAGTAGATTATGTTCCAACATAAGTTGTCATAAAAAATAATAGCCTAACAAAAGCAAGCATCAACACAAAATGCAAACTACGGTATGTCTTCTCTATCATAACATAGATGCATTCTTTAAAAAGTGATAGCCTATTGACCATGTTATATTTTGACATGTAGGTTCATATATGAAAACTGAAATGGCATGATCTTATTTTCTCATAAGATAAAAAATTAGATAGATATAAAACAATAAATAGAAGCAATTCAGTTTATGTGAACAGTGTAATATGTCATTTTTTAATTGAACTAGGAAAATATGTTGATACATTGGTTGCTTTCAGTTAGTTAAATGCTTTATTATTGTATTGTGTAAATAAGAAAAATAAGTTTTAAAACCTTCTATAAACAATGGATCAATCATCATAATTACATATGTTTATGCTTCAGATTTTTCATTCTATACCTCGCAACAGATGTTGGGACTAGCATTAAAGGACTATTATAAAACCACTTTCAATTCAAAGAAGCATTAGGGTACTCTGACAATCAAAAGGAGTTAGGGATGAAATGAAAATTCACAGGCAAGGTAGAAGTGGAAAATATGGTAATTTAAGTCATAAAAGAAATCATGAGGAAAAAAATGAATTTTTTTGTTTAGAGCTTATGCTTACCTTATATATATATATATATATATATATATATATCATACATTATAGTTTTGTTTAGAGTAATTTGTTTCATTGAGAATAGTATTAATAACTGCTTGATAATTGTTGTTACATGACATCTTTCCTTTAAAACTCAATGTTGTTAATCAATCTGTTAGTAACTAATATCATGACTTTGTTAGGAATTTTATGTATGTAATTCATAATGCATGATATTCCATGAAATCACAGTTCGTTTCTGTATCATTATCAGAGCCGGCCTAGGTGAGCATTTCTCATTTTGGATGTTTCATGTTTTGGTCTGAAGCTGCTGAAGCATAAGCCAATATCCAAAGCAGTATATATAAGTAAGTATTTAATTATTTTTTACTTCTTTATTTTATAACAGACATGAAAGCATACATGTCATACAAGCTTGAGGATTTCCTTCTCTAAGTTGAAAAAAGCTATAGCGAGATTGTAGAAAAGACAAGTAAAACCATTGATTAATTTTGAGTAATAAACAAAATATACTACTTTGTGTTGTGTCTTTGATTAACATATTATTAACAAAAATTCTTATATTGTGCGTAGCATTTTATTGTACTTATTTTCAATATTTACTTGCACTTAATAATTTTACCTTTTTGTTGTAGGTAAAAATCTTGAACAATTGATTTCAGGTCTGGTTTCCCATTTTCCAATTTCAATATTATATTTCTTTCTATTTAGATCCATTGCAAATGATTTGATATTTCTCTATTAAATTAGTAAAGATATTGCAAATGATTGCATGTGCAGCTGAAAAATTTGTAAGTAGATAAAGATATAAATATTCTCTTAATCCTTCTGTATACACTGAGCAGTTTGCAAAATTGCAGTTGCAAACTTTGGTCCGTAAAACTGCAGTTGCTGCAGTAAAAAGTCACAGAAATGCAGTTTTACACCTGTAGTCTGCAAATGCAGTTTGAACCGAACTGCAGTTTTAAATCTACTTATTGAAAAACCCGGTATATATGCTTGTATTTTAGCTTTAAGCTACAAGCTTATGAATGATTTTAGCGTAAAATTTTGCGCCGAGTAGCAATTGTTTTGAATATTTTCTCCTGTTTTGTAGACAATGACGTACTTCGAACCCCTTCACAAATTACAAGCACATGATGGTTATATACTGAAATGTCTTCTTTCACCCGAGTTCTATGATCCAAACAGGTATGTTTGAAAACATTTGTTGGAATATATGATTAGTTTATCTTGCTGTACATGCAAAGAAAAAGCATTTTGGTCCTCAGTTAAATAATAATTATATTTCAACTCCTTGGTCTGTTTTCCTAACCGTGCATAATAAGTAAATCCTCGAAAAAAATCGACAAAATTTAACGAATTTGATCTTAAGATTTGATCAGTCTAGAACCTACATTTTTAACTATCAATCAACAATTTAACGAATTTGATCTTAAGATTTGATCAGTCTAGAATGGATTTTATACTGAGCAGCCTTATGATGGAATCGTACCTTCATTTTGATGTTTTAATTGAGTTCCTGATTTGCAAGACAAAATAAGACGTGGTTTGAATCAAATGAGAAGTTGGTTTGACAAATATGAAGGAAAACTCTAGTGTCAATGGTAGCAATGGAAGTAGAAGTTTTGAAGATTTTGAGAATGATCCCATTGCTGAAGTGTTTGGAAAGGAGAATAGAAAAAACTATTGTCATGCAATTAGCTCTACATCGACTATGAAGCATGTGAAGCTTACACAAGCATCAAAAGCAATAGCTAATTTCAAGGAAGATGAAGATAGAAAATGGAAAGCAAAGATGGAGAACAATCAAAATAGACTAACGGAAGAATTTATTTTGAAGTAATGTTAGAACTTGTAATATTTTGATTTCATACCCTTTAGTTATGTATGATGAACTTGTGAAATTTCGAATCTTTCTTTAATTTGTTGTTGAATATTTGTGCAATTTAAGTTGTATATTTGGATGCGTGATTGCTTATTGTTATCGAAATTCTGTAATTTTTGATATGTATGTACCTACTGTATTATAATAGACAATTCTGTAGTGTAAATGCTAGCAAAAATGCAGCTCTACATGGTTTGGTAGCTGTAACGAACATATTCGTTACTAAAGACGAAATTTATAACGAGCATAGTCGTTACTATTGATGAAATTTGTAACGAACAAGTGCGTTACTAATGATGAAATTTGTAACGGACAAGGTCGTGATAATTTAGAATGACAACCCTTTCTTCCACCATGAAAGGGGAAACTAAGTAACGGAAAATACCCGTTACAAACCGATACAACTAATAACAACCTATTTCGTTACAAAAATTTAGATTTCTAACGACAAAGTCCGTTGGTAAGTGGTATATCTAATAACGGGTAGAGGCCGTTATAAATATTTGTAACGACATACCTCACGCCTGTACCGCTCACGACTATATCTGTTATAAATTTCATTTGTAACGACTATATTCGTTACAAATACACCTTTTTGGTGTTGTGTGACGAGCGACTAGAGCTGTTGTGGCTTGTGACCTAGTGTGTAAACGAAGGTGGTGTATGGACGAGGTGACGAAGTTAAGCTTGATCAGCGACTTGCTGGTCGAAGGGATGCTAATCTGTGTTGCATGGATGGTGGTGTGATGTGGTTGTTACAGGCATTGTGGAGGAGGAGTAGCACGGCAGTCGATGGTGGTGTAATAGCTTGACATTGTTTAAATGAGTTGATTGTATTTGCCTGGTTGAATGACTTATGAATAATTATTGAATTGCTTGGATAAATTGTGTGATTGGAATATTCGATTGGTTGTTGTGATATTGAATGTTATTTGGTAATTGATAGTGGAGTTTTGTGTTTATTGGATGTCCGAAATGCAAAGGAAATACTGTCTGTTTCCATTTTAATGTTTGAAATTTATTAACATTGTGGGTACAGCTTATCGATAGCCGAAATTAGATGGAATTCGACCCATCCACACGATAAAATTTATATTAATGATTTTAGAGGTTTTTTCTTCCTAATTTATATTTTTGGATGTTCAGTTGATTTTCTTGTTTTAAAATATTTTTCAAAGTTTTAATAAATTATTTTGGTATATTCAAATTAAATTGAAGTATAATTATTAATAAATAAAATTTGGTTGGAAAATAAAATAATTTCTTGAACACTATTTAATATAAAAAAGTTGTGAAAATAGAAAATAATTTATTCTAACGGTTAGATTATAAAATGAAGAATTTGAATTATTCTATGGTTTGAAATATATATAATTTATTATGTAACTTATAAATTTATTTTGAAATAGTATTTAATTATAGAAGATTATTAACTAATTTAAAGGGATATTAGATGATTTTCAAAATGAGTTATTAGAGATTTTGAGTATTAGATGAAAAGAACTATTTAAGGGGTGTATAAATTTATTTTAAAGTATTATTTAGTTATAGAAAATTATGAAATAGTTTATATAATTATTTGCGAATTGTAAAGTAATTTTGGAATTTTTGAAAAAATATTTACATGTGTAAGGATTCGAAAATATAATTTATTATATTTAAAAAGGTAATTAATTTGTCTAAAGGAAATATATTTTGGATTGAAATGTTTATTCGAAGGATAAATATAAATATAATATTTGGAAAATAAATAATTATTATTAATTAAGGTTTTAAGTATTTCAATGTATTACTTATATTAAATAAACTTAAATAAAAATATTTTCTGTGTGTGTGTGTGTGTGTATTTTTGATTGATGGGATTTCACACAATATTTCTGATTACTAATCTTCTTTATACTGATTTCGATGTCATGATTGATTCACCATTGATATAGATTTGATTGATGATTTTTATATGATACGCTGATGGCATCCTTCTATGTAAATTTGTGATATATTTCTGTGTGACGTGAAATTTGAATAAGCAGAGTTATAATATTGTTTGGGATGGGGCATTTAGCAATATTTCTCTGGTTATTCTTAGAACTCGTTATCTAGAATATTATGCAGTTCAAGTGTGGTTTATAAGCAGTGAATAAATGTTTTAGTATCATGCAATGGTATGGGACACTATTGTGATATTCGATTATTTGTTGTAAGTAGATGATACTCACATGACGGGAAAAGCGTAGATAGTGTGTGGTGATACACATAGTGATATATGGCTCTATGCCTATATTTAGCGAGTATGGCTCTATTCCTAATGATGACCATAAATTTTTGCTTATATGTATTAATTCTATATGCCACTATTATGATGTACTCCTATTATGTTTATTGGAGAGGACCAGATGGCTAGAATCCACCCTAGTGGCCTGATCGTGGGGACGCACCCCAGATCTGTGACACCCTATATATATAGAGCTTCATGCTTTCGCTTTGTGCATTCGCCACTGTGTCACTAGGCCAGAAGTCCGTTACCTGTAGGAGCAAGAGTAGTGTCGTGATTTAAGAGTTCTCGCCTTAACGAGCAGACTGGTGGATACATGTCATGATGATTGTTAAGGTAACTAAGACTGTAGAGACTTCATGTCTCTAGAGCTTGCTCGGTGCTATCAGTCTTCCTTCTGGTACTAACGAAATAAAAGATTGGCATATACTATTGATACACCTCACTTGAGTATAGTTATGGGTTTGATGACCCATAAGCATTACACGTATGGCTCTACTTGGGACTTCGTGTTTGTCATACAGTCATATCCCATCATGATGTATCCTGATAGTTTTTATATGAGAAGATGAGATTATACCTATGATATATGTCCAGTGTATAGTAGATTCTCAGTATATTGATAGACAGCCTATCCTATTTTATGTGTATTAATGATGATGTTCTCTTTACTGAGATTGAGAGATATATTTAGACAATGCTATGTGCTAGCCTAATTATACTTGGTGATATTTCACTATTTGATATTTTTGGAATTGATGATGATTTTTGGATATGTGTGATTCACCCATTTGTGTTGATTCTGTGATTTCTGATTTGATGTATTTATATATGGGTAATGATATCTTTTGATATCAGAGTTGAATGTTTTGTATGGCTTGGAGTTAGTCGTATGATGCGATGTTTGGATGATTACCCATGGTATTATATATATACATGTATTGCATGCATATACTTTCTTGTCTATACACATATTGACAATGTTGATTGATAAATTGCGCATCTCTAGCAATGTTGTTATTATTACTACCACGTTATACTATATTCCTTATTTTACTGATCCTTGATTTAGGTATAGTCCGACCCGTGTGTTATATATGTAATACTCGGGTCAGCCCGAGCCATATCAGGTTCAAGGAGAGTGAGTCCGGCTTGTGTTATTCTGAGCATAGAGGAGGTTAGGATGTAATATTATTGTATATCATATATGTAATATATGACTTTATGTATGTATATTTATGTGTTATACATTAGACATAACTTATATAAGCATTATTATATATTATTGCTGCGATTATGACTCTGTGTTCTCTAATATTCATTGTATATTGTGTATTATTCTATCCTAGAGGCATACATGTTTATTGCTTTGTATCGATACTGTGTACGTATATGTGAGTTGTTTATTTGATGTTTTAATACGTACTAGTGTTAGTCCAAGGGAATATTCATGTGTGTACCACTTATAGCCTCATTCTCCATGTTATTTGATGGTATTACTTTGTAATACTCTTGGATAGTATGAATATAAAGGTAAGATGTTACACTAATGGACTTGGGTTTCGATTTGGTCGAAATTCGGACCTATTAAGGTGCTGGTTGTTGCATTTGGTATCAAAGCTTAGGTTAGTCGATCGTAGAAATTATGATAGGCTGAGTGAACGTATTTGTATTAGTACCCATGAGTATACAAATATGGTCAGCAATGACGGTCA
This sequence comes from Allium fistulosum, assembly GCA_030737815.1. Lineage (NCBI taxonomy): Eukaryota > Viridiplantae > Streptophyta > Magnoliopsida > Asparagales > Amaryllidaceae > Allium > Allium fistulosum. Next base: position 49,528,088 of record CM060906.1, read on the forward strand.
CTCCGATCGAACTCCCAAATCTCATTATCACTATTGTATAGTTATGAACTGTATAACACCACACTAGATGACACTTAGTAAGGAGGGATAGGTTAATCCACCTAACTGTTATTATCTACTGAATTCAATAGCTATGGGTTCCAGATGCTCCGAGCATTTAGCTACGATGTTTGGTGATCTAGCTTCCACACATGTTGAATCAGACGCTGAGTCGAGTTCAGTGACACTTTCTGCTCGATACACTATGGGTGAACAATTGGAACAACCTGAAAAATCACACCATGTTCCAACTAACTCTCCAAATTCGAGGGCAGATGATATTATAGAGCCAGCTCCTGGTACACTTGAGGATGCCGTATTCTTCAGACCCAACGGACTCGACTGCTTCAAAAGTTAACGAGGCATCTCTTCGTCGAGTTTGCATGAAGCATGGAATCCCATATGACAACGTATTGGTCCCATCTCATGATCAGAGGGCTCATCTTCCTCCAGAAAGGTATATCGCCTATAATAGGTATATGTGCCTAACTGGGGTGTACCACCATTTAATCCTTTTATCCACTAAATGTTCAATTTTTATGAGACTTGCTCTAGCTCAACTACATCTGAATAGCTACGCATATCTCTAGGGCACATACATGGTTTTCCCTGAATTCTTGAATCGTGAGCCGACCGAAGGAGATATTCGATTTATTTACAACATCAAGAAATGAAAAGGAAGTCCAACATTCACTTACCTTGAGCTAGTCAGCGATTGTAAAGTTGTGATCGGTGCTAGGAATAAGCTTAGCTATTTCAAAAGCGAATGGTTTTATGTGAGTTATCCACCCGGGTTTGCACAATGGCGGTTAGTAGTATGTAAGTACTTTTCCAAACTATAGCGTAAAAGCTTTAGTTTAGTTGCATTCTTATTAGCACAATTTTCTGAATTATGTAGATGTTCCTTCGAGACCCGATGGCGATGTTTATCAAACCGCCATTATGACACTCAGAAACGTTCCAAAGGAAGATAGGGAGATCAGGTCCCTTGTTACTCATGAGCATCTCTTGGTTTTCAACTTGCTAAAAAAGGGTCGTAGCACCTACCAGGCCAGAGATGACGATGAATTTATAGTAGGTGGTCGTATTCAGCTAGAGGCAGGTCATGTCGGCCCTAACATGGCCCTAGTCCCTAGCCAGGAAGTCGAGGAGGCTCAAGGCAACGTCGAGGAAGGTGAAATAGTAGGTGGTGGTAATGAGGCTGGTGATGACGACGTTCATTCAAGTCATGAACCAGTGGCTGGGCAGTCTTTAGATGAGCGACCACTTGCTGCCAGGACGATGCTCGTTATTAAGCTTTGTAAAGAGAAAATTTGTAAATAGCCCCTGCTAGTTACAATAGTAAAGCGAACTCCTTCTCTTCCTTCTATGGATATATTTTCAAAGATGGGACAAATTCCTACTGAGTTTGGTTCCTTTGATATAGGAAACATGAGCATAGAGGGTTCTCCTTTTTATTTTGATGACGATACCATTCCTATTAGTGTGGGAGAGATTACTCCAGTGAGTAAGGCTTTAGTACATGGTCCATTGGGGGAACATTTGGACACTCACGTGAACATGCACTTCACAGCACTGTCTTGAACTTGCTATATGTCATTTTTCATTGAATCTAACTCATTCCTGTTTCCTTTGCAGTTTCTATAGAGAAGATACATAATGATCCCTGGCGGAGAAAGCACATCTAGCTCAAAGGCCCCGGCCAGTTTCGTACTAGTAAGGGAGTGGTCGGGATTACAATTCAAGCCAATGCTCTAACTACGACAAAGACGACCGGGACAGAAGCAGTTATGATAGGGATCATTCTTTACATGATTCTGCTTTTGAGCCCTGACCTAGATCCAAATCACATCCTCCCAAAGGCCCGGATAGGCAACCTGATTGTCGTGATGAGATTCCACCGGTTGACATTCCTCGAGCTCCGCCTCCTACCTCTATCCTTGTACCGCCCACAATGCTATCTGATTCTGCTCGGTCGTTCGACCTCAGACACCATAAAGGTGGTTCCAAGACTCCTCATCAAAGCCCTGGCAAAGAGACCGTTGGTACTTTGGTCGATACAGCAGAACGTCTTGTGGCCGACACTCATATAGTCGAACTTAAGGATCAATTTCCAAATATCTATTTTAACGGGCTTATGTTCATACCCAACCTAAAGAGAGTTCCAATTGAAGTCCAAGAAAGAACTATTACCTACGTTATCAACATTCACCACCAGTATAACAAGTGGGTGCGAGTTGTTCAGAAGATTTCTAAGGTCTCAGGAGATCGAGAATCAAAAGCTTATCGAGGTCGATAATAAAAGAATCATACAGGCCCTTGATGCTGAGGTCGAGAATTTGAGAAAATCCCAGGCTGAAGCAGAGAAGAAAGCTGAGGAGGCAATCTAAGCACTCAAAGCTGAAAAACCCAAGCATCTTAAACAAATCGAGTAGGTGCATCATCGAAATTGTGAGTTGGTACTTAAAAGAGATGTAGCTAGGAGGAATATGGCTAAGCTGAAGACCAAGCTCGAACGCAGGACAAAGGAAAATGACGAAGTGTAGTAGATAGCTCAAGCTCGTGAAAAGAGTTGATTACCATGAAGGAGGAGAGGGACAAATCGCTCGAACGAGCCAAGGATGTTGATGCTATTGTGAAGGGAGAAGTTGAAGCCACAGAGCAATGTGCAGAGGAGCTGGTTATGGAGAGGTTAGAGCCATCACTTACTCAATACAATGCCAATGTGCTCAAGTTTAGAAATACGGAGCTACTTAAAGATGATTATCCCAGATTCCTTGCGCATGCTTAGAAGCAGATCATCGAGGAAGAGAAATAATTCCTCCAAGGCATTGAGGTGGATCTAAAACAGTTGGAGAAGGAGATCCTGTTGAAATATGAGCCCTGGATTTTACACGATGTCCTACTCCTTATCCATCCAGAACTTGCAACAACTACGTAAAAGAAAATAGACAAAGGCTCTGGACTAGTGTAACACGCTGCTTCGGATAATCAAACTCATAGGACTCAAGCTGCTCCTGACTCCACTGCTGATTCTGGGTATGATACGGAGAGGCCCAAGAATCGGAAACCTACTGCTCTCTCTTCTATTCTAGAGTAGGCCTCCGGTGGCAGTCAGTCTTATGTAGAGCTCCATACTAAAGAAGATATCTCCTTAACTTCTCCTGTATTTCAGAGAGTCGACGCGTCGTTGATCAACGTCACTAATCTCTCTTTTTATGTTTCTCTAACTTTAGGTCAGCCTACAATCACTCCACTTCCTCCTAAAGATTCCTAGCCAAGGCAATAGGCACCTATGACAGAGTCAGTAGCCATCACTACTTCGACATTGATTCCCAGCGCTCTGGCTAAAGAGATTACCGGCCTTGACGAGCTTGTGATTGCTGCCCTGCTAGGTGAGGGAGCCGATGACCTACAAGGGGCCCAGTCTGATGATGATGTGATTATCACCAAGGTTTCTGAGTATTCATCGGGCCACACCATGGCCGGACTTAAGCAGAAACTTGGGATAGATATCTTCCTTGCCACATAAATCAAGTAAGATAGTTTGGAAGTCATTCCTTCACCTTTATCCATTGCTTTGTCCGGGCAGACTATTTACACTCCAGTCTATATTCCTCCACCCGAGAGTGCTCAAAGCATACATATTGGATCCTTATAGAGTACTGTTAGACCAAAAAATGGTATAACACCCGGGATGCCGATAAAGACAAGTTAGTTGTAACAACCGGTACCTAAATGGGCCTAAATTTCGACAAAAATCGAAACTCAAATCCATCAAAGCACAGATTGCTAGATTTGGTACATATAAATAAGCATGAGCATTATCAGAGGTTGATAGAAATCTAAATTCATAGCGGAAACAATAATAGGATAACAATACTTATTATGACTACTACCTTGGAATTGATGGTATTCCTTAGATAGCAGGTTGTCATATCAGCATCAAGTATGAGAGAAAAGAAGACTTCAACAACAAAGCACTTCCAGCTCTAGTGACCTATTCCTCATTACGACTTGCATTTCGTTTTTTTTCGAAATTTAGGCCTATTGAGGTACAGGTTGTTGCATTAGTCCTTGACTTTACCATGTATAGATAAATAATCGAATATTATCGATCTATCCCGCCGTTAAAAGCACCAAGGTGCAACTTGTCATCATGAGACTAAGTGTATGATAGAGTTATTAATAAGGAAAACAATATGTCTTCGAGAGAAAGCTTGTGCTCATTTCCCTTTCATTAGCCGTTAGGCTCAACATTCCAAAGGGGACTAGACATCCTCAATAGAAACTAGTATCGTGATGTCACATTCTTCTTCGTGAATTTTTAGATAAGTCCTTCTCTCAAAGACTTATGTCACATCATAAGATCAGATAAAAACGTAGAAAATGTGGCAAAATAGGGATGCGATCTATCAAGCATGATAATAGATCAAATGCCTTTCTTATTCTTAAGTTCAAGAACCTTACACTCATATAATCATGCACTGCTGATTAAAACTAAAAAAGGTTTACCATGCCGAGGCTATACTTTTGTGATTGTTAGTGGGTCATCGACAATGGTCAAGTGGAGCTTTGAACTTTACGACATATTTATCTCAGTTCAAAGCTCGTTGAGTTTGTGGCCATGTTGACCTCTGAACTTTATGACATGTCGATCTCAGTTCAGAGCTCGTTGAGGTTGTTTATGTCAAGTTTCATACTCAGCGAGTCTATATATTTGCAAGCCTAAGTTGATAATGGTCAATGAAATCATAACCAAGGTCCAAATGCTAATTCAAGCCCTTAATGTTATTGATTGAATGTGATTACAATCAAATACAACTTTCTCCAATTTGATTTAGGATTTTCTAGAATGTAATTTTAGTACAGGAGAGAGAAATGAAGAATCGACCCCCCAAATGAAGACTCTTGGGTCCCTATTTATAGAGTTTGGTGGGTGGTGAGTCTCGGCATCCACAAATCTCGGCATCTTCATCATCATCGAGTTTTGATGATGTCAGTTTTATCGGCCTTGGTATTGATGGTGTTATTGTGCTTTAACGCTTGTGCTCTTGTTCCTTCATGATGAGACTTTGGTATGACCTCAATGCTCGAAGCCATTCTTCCTTGATGATCCTCGATGCCATTGAAGTGCGGCATCGATGTTATTAATGAACCTTGATAACTGTCAAGATTGCCCATACAAGGTTGATACTATATTACTTCTTGACCATTGATGATGTCTATAATTTTTGGTTCTTGTCATCGACATGAAGTGGCCTGATTTGAAGAAACTCGACATCATTGGATAGGAGCGGCATAGTTCTTTTATTACCATCTTGTATTCTTCGAGGTCGATGTTAACCCGCCTTTTGGCAAGGCCATGACACCAAGAAATTGACTGGAAATCAAAGACAGTGCATCCCAAAGATCGGATATACATTGGTTCACTATGGACATCGATGAATTTTGTCCGAGTCCAGATCAAGCTAGAATTGATATGACACAACAATCAAAGAGGCGGAAGCCAACATTCTAAATTTCAAGTCGATCGGAGTTTGTATGCTCAAGTTATGATCGATACAATTTTAGGAATCAACCTCACTCAGCATATGCCGCTCGGCATACCTCCTTCGGCACACCTCCCCTCGTTCGGCACACCTCCCCTCGGACGGCATACCTCCCCTCGGATGGCATACGTCTCCTCGTTCGTTATACCTCCCCTCGGACGGCACACCTCCCCTCGGGCGGCACACCTCCCCTCGTTCGGCATGAAGCCTCGTTCGGCACACCTCCCCTCGGACGGCATACCTCCCCTCGTTCGGCATACCTCACCTCGTTCGGCATGAAGCCTCGTTCGGCACACCTCCCCTCGTTTGGCATGAAGCCTCGCTCGGCACACCTCCCCTCGGTCGGCATGATGAAGTAGGGTTCGGCTATGGCCTTGGTGGGCCCAAACTACTCAGGAGGCCCAACAGCCTGGTTTTGCCTATAAATACAGCATGTGGGTCTCCAGATGGGGGATCTTCTCTCGACTCTCTAACTATCTATTTTCTGAGGCCAAGGTTACTCTGCCATTTTGTAACGGTAATTGATTCTCATATAAATAAAAAGGAAAATTTCTATAGTGGACGTAGGCCGGAGTTAGTCGAAACACTATAAAATCTATCATTCTTTACTGCTTTCATTTTAGTTTTAACTGTTCTTCACATTATTACTCTCTACATACACTCAATCTCTGAGCTGTGACTGGTATTGGATGCTTTCATCTAGATTTGGGTGTTAGTGACCAATTTTGACGCTAACACTTTGATGCTTTCATTGAGAACTGAACTCAGGAATTTTGAAGCTAGGAACTTGGATTCTAGGAAGCAATGGTTAGACCATCAGCGAGGAAGCAAGTGACAGAAAGGAGCAATCAGGAGGGAAGTCAAGAGGCTTCCTTTGGAAATGGAGCAGGTCGAGCATCCATCTACATCACCAGAGAGGAGATGGAAGCGATGATGAAACGGCAAGAGGAGATGATGCAGGCTCTTCTTAGGAAATTTGGACAATCGGGAACTGCAGGTGCTCAAGGTCTTAGAGCTAGACCAGGGGAACTCAACCAACAGGCTGATGGAGTGACTCAATAGGGGGCAGCCCCCAATCGGTAGATGGCTATCAACCTGGATGGATCCGGACAAGGGGGCACACCACCCGGTGACGATGGACCAGTTCATGGAGGAACTCCAGTTAACACCATACAAAAAGATGCTGGCAGGAATGCAAGAGCACGTGATGAGGAATACGTGCCAGAATTCCCTCGGGGACTCGGGGGGCAACCCTTGACGGACAACGCTGGATTGGCTGAGATCATCAGGAGAACAATGCGCAGAGGTTTGACCAATAGAGATCTGGAAGGAGTAAACAGGAGTCCGTTTACTCATGAAGTCAGGATAGCTTGGAATCCACTAGAGTTTAAGCTACCTAACGTGGAGATATACAATGGCAAGGCTGATCCAACTGATCACTTGATGAGATACGCAAGACACATGGAAGTGCTGGGGGCATCGGAGGAAGTTATGACCCGATGTTTCCACTACAATAAAAATACCCTACTACAACGCCCTTTTTACAACAGGCATTGGTTGCCCGTTGTAATAGAAGGCTATTACAACGGTCCATTCAAGCCCATTGTAAAAGATGTCATATATAATGCCCTTTTATGCCCGTTGTAATAGAAGGCTATTACAACGGTCCATTCAGGTCCGTTGTAATAGATGCCAACTTTACAACGGTCAAAAAATGCCCGTTATAAGAGGTGCCAATTTTATAACGCATATTACGCCCGTTGCAATATATAAAACTAGAAGCGCTATTTATAATACAAAGGAACTGGCCCAACTTCCCCTGTTAATTTTTATATTATCTTCGGCTTGATTCATTTGGGAAAAAGGGCAGCTTTGCTCTTCATTCGTTCCTCTTCAATAAGTTAGGGTTTTGTGGCGCCGCTTCAATTTGTCGATGATGCTTCGAATATTTTCCTCTATCAGTGATTGCCTATGGCTGCCTCAATTGGGTCGAGTTCGATTGTCAAAAACGGTATGCGGTTTTTTCCTTTTTTCGATATTGATTCTGCTCGACCTTTGATTCGAGTTCAATTCTAGAAATTATTTTACTCATTTCGCATTTCCCAGATTCAATTTGTCTGATCTTGGGTGTTCGAAGCTTGGGTGCGGGTGGTGGCGATGAGGATTTGGATGCGAGTTGTAGGTGATTCTCTGTTCAATTCGGCGATTGGTGAAGAGTTCGAGTTCGAGTTCGGTTGGGGATGGATTAGTCTTTGGGTTGTTCGCGGTGATGTTAAGGATGAAGGAAGAACTGCAATGGTGTTGTGGTGATGCTCGAGTGCTGCGATATAGTGTACACATTTTTTTATGCATTTGTCTTTCTACTTGGATGTAATTATCATTTTATCTCATAGTCAAACATCAAATTTGATGCAATTATAATAGATATATGCTTGAACAAGTATATTTTCAATTTAACCTGTAATTTTACAAACAAGTTTGAGTCTTTGAGAGACCTTTACATTATGAACAAATACAAGCAACAAGAATTATTAGATAAAACAATATATGCATTCATAGTAAATACGTTTAGCTAGTTTTACCGTCTTCACTGTTTTCTCATCTTTTTTCTGAATTGTGCTCTCCACATTTGGCATCTTGGTTCTTGTATACAACTTATATTTGGATGCGCACTATCCCCAGCCACATTTAGTATTGTTAACACGCTCAATTATTACGCTAAGACTCAAATTAATATTACTAATTTAATAGACCAAAATAGCTATCCCAATTTTAGCTGTTTTTATGTGTACACAATATTCCAGCCATTGATTTTTCTATCATCGCGGAACAAACTAAAACATCTTGCCAATCGGTATGCTATTGTTGAAGAACAGTTCTCAAGGGAAGTATGTTCATTGACATTTTACACATACTAAATATATACTTAAATGTTTAGACTAACTTTGACGTTCCCTTGAATATGTTTAACTTGTAGTTAAAACAAAAAATGCTAGTTGATAGAACTGCAGTTGGCTGACTTGAAAATTCAGCAACATCAAGAGAGATCATCTGCGGAAAAAACACAAGTTCAGTTACATGCAGAACAGGTAACACAGTTATTGCAAACTGAGAAGAAATTAAGGCTACAACTAGCAGTTGATGGTGAAAGGTTTAAACAATTTCGGGTACATTTTGGGTTAAGAAATAGAGTATTCTGTGAGAAATCTGTCAAGTAGTTCAAATCTATATGCTCTTATTATTATTATTATTTTCGTTATTTGAATTCATATTTTTGTGCAGTAATTTTTTAATCTCTGGCTTTTCTGCCCAATGGTTGTAATTAAGTAAAAATTATAATGAATTCAACTAAATATTACATTTTAGAATATTTGATACGTTGACATTCCAATAAGCATTTTCAAAGGGATTTTTGATGCAACTCATAGTAGTAACAGATGGTCTCTTGCTAGTGTACTGTAGATTACACCTAAATAGTGAACAAAACAAAATTGCCAACTTTAACAAAGATACAAATTTTCCTAGTGACCACTTGTAAGTGGAAAGGAATTGGGAACGTGAATCAAAGGTCTATCAATCCTAGGTACAAACTACTGATGTCCTGCCCCTTGATGTGCGTGCACATGCATACACAGTCCCTAACCAGATATCCTGGTTACATCAAAGGTCTATCAATCGGGAGTCAGGACCACATGAACTATATATATTCCAAAACAGCAGACAAATTCAGTTAGTAACATGTCACAGGAACATGCAAATTTCTAATGTGGACATGGTACAAAAATATATAATAGTAGATTCTAACTCAAAATGTTAGTTATTTTTTCATCCTATTCATAATTTATATGTATGCATTTATTTTATACATCCATTGAACATTTGTCTGGAAACCAGTGATTTTTTATGCTAAAACAAATAATCCTATAAAAGTAGTGTTTTAAGAATGATCTAGTTATTATTATGATTATACAAAAATAAGTAATGCTATAGAATAAAAAAGATCAAAAAAAATATACAGACTAGGACAAAAGAAGTTACTTCTCTATCTTGAGATTTAATATTGATACTTTTGTTTCAAATTTATTATATTTTCATTTAGTCTAACCTTTTGTGTGCAGCAGGTATGCCATGTTAACCATGTTGCAGGAAGACTTATTACACTCTCTAAAGTGACATTAATGAGATTTACGTTTTTGTTTGTTGACTTGCTTAATTTTATTATTTTTGGTGATTTTTTTATTTAAACGGTATTGAACTTCAATAGTTTTGGGTATGTAGAAATTATACCCACATTAGTTTTATAATCTGATGTTAAGTTGTTTTCCATCTTCGGGTGTGTGCAATCAATAGGCTCGGCTCAAGAAAACGTTTAGACAGAATGAATTTGGTACTTCGGTGCATAGCCTTATTTGTTGCTGTTATACGTCTAGTATACCAAAATAGAGAATAATTAATTATAAACTCGTCTCACAAGTTTATCAATCAGATTTCCACTACCCTGGAATTCTGTATTGGATTATTTGAACAATAAGTATGTTGTAATTAATTTACAACAACAACGTTATACTAATTCAAGAAATAGTACAACTAGGAAACGGAAAGATTGTAGAAAAATGTATATGAATATACAAATAAACCAGAGATCTAACCGTATAGCGTTTGAGGCTTGTAGTAACAATTTCCTTAAGAATTTTATTTCAAAATTCTCCCAAGATACAACAGACGTAATCTGCACGAGATTGTGATGTGTATGATCTTCTGTGTGATAGAACTGAATATAATTTAAGAGATGAAGAGATAGAAGAGATAATTCGGTTTGAAAAATGAGTGAGGAAAGTGATCAGGTTTCCTCCTTATTTATAGCCGAATTCCCAACGGCTGCATCCGTTGAGCAAAGTCGCACCTCTTCATTTGCAACGTCAAAAAGCGTTACTGTTCGCAACAGTCACTTCCTTTCATTCGCAACTCTCCAGAACTGTTGCTGTTTGCAACAATCGCGTCCGTTCAGTTGCAACGCTCCAGAACTGTTGCTGTTTGCAATTGTCGTGTCCGTTCAGTTGCAACGGTCCAGAACTGTTGCTGTTTAAAACGTCGCGTCTCTTCATCGTTCAAATTCGAAAATCCGCATCTATTCATATTTAAGATATATCTCATTCACCATCTAAAAGGAATTTCAACAATCCCCCACATGAATGATGATATATCTCTCCCCCACACAAAGTGTAATATCACACAGTTCATATGAAAATAATGCTATATCGAAGATAAGTAGATATTTCACTTTGAACTTTCCCTAGTTAAAACTTATCGGATATACTTGGCTAATCGGTGAATTATTTCATCTTGAACCGTCAGCCGTTATTGTATAACCAGACAATAAGCTTTACAAAGCATTATTTCCCTTCACATCCAATCTCTTGGTTGTGTTCATTTTGGTCCTGAACTAATTTGTTTGGTTCTACGAGTGTTTATAGAAAATATAAGCCTTTAATATTCTCATAGAGCCGACCCAGCTCACACTAACATAGGTGATCGCAACCATTAAGAGTATCCTACATATACTCCACTTGTTATATTCAAGATATGGTCATCATTAAAAAACATAGTTTTAACCTTTAAATACTTCTGTAGGCATGCATTTATATTGTGCACCATAGGAATGGAGTTGGACTATGTCCAAGCAAATGCATTACGTCTTGAGTTACTCAGAACTGGTTTGCCTATTGATCCTAGTCCGTGGGATCTCCAGTCGCTAGGATAGGTTTCTGTATAAGATAACTCTTGGTGGTTTAGGCTTTTAAACTCATTCCTCTCGATGCGCAGTCAATTTTCTCTCTTGATAAACCTTTAGTAAATGGATCCGCTAGGTTATCATTTGTTCTCACATAATCTATGGAAATAGTTCCATTTGAGAGTAACTGCCTAACTGTGTTATGGCGTCGATGAATATGTCGTGACTTTCCATTATACACAAAGTTGTGCGCTCTGCTTAGTGCAGCTTGGTTATCACAGTGTATGCATATGGCCAGTACAGGTTTAGGCCAAAATGGAATATCTTCTAAAAAATGACGAAGTCATTCTGCTTCTTCGCCTGCTTTATCTAAAGCGATGAACTCCGATTCCATAGTGGATCGAGCTATGCATGTTTGTTTAGTTGATTTCCATGACACTGCTGCCCCTGCTAAGGTAAAGACATAACCACTCGTTGATTTTGATTCCTCTGAATCAGCAATCCAGTTTTCATCACTTTATCCTTCTAAGACGAAAGGATATTTTCCATAATGTAAGGAATAAGTTGTGGTATTTTTTAAATATCCAAGCACTCTCATTAGTGCTTTCCAGTGTTCCTTCCCTGGATTGCTCGTATACCTGCTTAGTCGACTTACTACATAAGCTATATCTGCTCTTGTGCAATTCATGAGATACATGAGACATCCTATTACACGAGAGTATTCCAGTTGCATTACACTCTCATTAGTGTTTTTATGCAGTACTTCTGATGGATTAAAAGGTGTTCTAACTCCTTTAATTCCATAGTCTTGGAATTTTTCAATCACTTTGTCTACATAGTGTGACTGAGATAATTCAATTCAATTAGGTGTTCTTATTATTTTGATTCCCAAAATAACGTCTGCAACTCCTAAATCTTTCATATCGAAATTGCTAGTAAACATCTTCTTTATGGTCTCTATTACCTGAGTATTTGGACCAAATATTAACATATCGTCTACATATAAACAAATCATCACATATGATTGTCCAATTTGTTTATAATAAACACACTTATCGCATTCATTTATACGAAAACCATTTCTCATCATGACACTATCAAATTTTGCGTGCCATTGTTTTGAAGCGTGTTTTAGTCCGTATAATGATTTTACTAATCTACAGACTTTATTTTCATTTTCTTTGTAAACAAAACCTTCAGGTTGCTCCATGTAGATCTCCTCATCGAGATCTCCATTTAAGAATGTTGTCTTTACATCCATTTGATGAATTTCTAGATTATAAATCGATGCAATTGCTATTAGCATTCTTATAGAGGTTATTCGTGTTACCGGCGAATATGTATCAAAGAAGTCTACTCCTTCTTTTTGACGATATCCTTTGGCTACTAATCTGGCTTTATACTTGTCGATAGAGCCATCTGCTTTCATTTTCTTCTTGAAAATCCATTTGCAGCCAATAGGTTTTATTCCTGGTGGAATATCAACAATTTCCCAAGTTTTATTACTTAGAATTGAATCAATCTCACTTTGGATTGCTTCTTTCCAACATGAAGATTCAGAAGATGACATTGCTTCCTTGTACGTTTGAGGTTCATGTTCTAACACATATGTGAAAAAATCCAAACCAAATGTCTTGGAAGTCCTAGCCCTTACGCTTCTTCTTGGTTCAATTTCCTCAATCTCATGATGAGTTTCATCTTCATGTGAATTTCTCGATTCTTCTCTTGTCCTTTTAGGGACATTATTCCCTTCATTCCTTTTGTGCGGAAACACGTCTTCAAAGAATGAGGCATCTCTTGATTCCATGATTGTATTTACATGAACATCAACTATATCAGACTTGAATACCAAAAATCTGTAGGCACTGCTATTTTGGGCTGGCCCTAAATAGTAACAATCTACTGTTTTTGGTCCAAGTTTGACTTTCTTGGAAGGCGGAACTGGAGCTTTTGCCAAGCACCCCCACACTTTGAGGTATTTAAAACTTGGTTTGTGTCCTTTCCATATCTCATATGGAATTGTTCCTGTTTTATTATGAGGGACTTTGTTTAATATATGATTAGACATATTTAAGGCTTACCCCCACAAGTTCGTCGGTAGATCAGATGTTAAAAGCATGGCACTAATCATGTCTTTCAACGTTCTGTTCTTCCTTTCGGCGACACCATTTTGTTGTGGTGAATATGGAGCTGTTGTTTGATGAATTATACCATTTTCGGCACAGAACTGTTCAAATGGTGATTCATATTCTCCATGCCGATCAGATCTCAATATCTTGATCTTTTTATTTAACTGATTTTCTACCTCAGCCTTTGTTGATAGTTCAACTGTTGTCATCTCTGTTTTAGTGAAAACAGGAAAATTCTTAAGATGTTATACGTCTAGTATACCAAAACAGAGAATAATTAATTATAAACTCGTCTCACAAGTTTATCAATCAGATTTCCACTACTCTGGAATTCTGTATTAGATTATTTGAACAATAAGTATGTTGTAATTAATTTACAACAACAATGTTATACTAACTCAAGAAATAGTACAACTAGGAAACAGAAAGATTGTAGAAAAATGTATATGAATATACAAATAAACCAGAGATCTAACCGTATAGCATCTGAGGCTTGTAGTAACAATTTCCTTAAGAATTTTATTTCAAAATTCTTCCAAGATACAACAGACGTAATCTGCACGAGATTGTGATGTGTATGATCTTCTGTGTGATAGAACTGGATATGATTTAAGAGATGAAGAGATAGAAGAGATAATTCGGTTTGAAAAATGAGTGAGGAAAGTGATCAGGTTTCCTCCTTATTTATAGCTGAATTCCCAACGGCTGCATCCGTTGAGAAAAGTCGCACCTCTTCATTTGCAACGTCAAAAAGCCTTACTGTTCGCAACAGTCACTTCCTTTCATTTGCAACTCTCCAGAACTGTTGCTGTTTGCAACAATCGCGTCCGTTCAGTTGCAACGCTCCAGAACTATTGCTGTTTGCAACTGTCGCGTCCGTTCAGTTGCAACGGTCCAGAACTGTTGCTTTTAAAACGTCGCGTCTCTTCATCGTTCAAATTCGAAAATCTACATCTATTCATATTCAAGATATATCTCATTCACCATCTAAAAGGAATTCCAACAGTTGCCGTGGCTAGAAATAAAGCAAGGCTGATAAATAGTAATTTCTTTGTGTTTGAGTTGTAAGTAAGTGTGAGCAACCCAATTAATTAAAACAATCATTTAATGTTAGTGTTTGATTATAATAGTTGACGTGATTACATTTATTTAATAAAGATCCTTTGTTCTTGAAAGCTTCCAGTTTTTTGGTAATTTCGTGTGGTGTGTGATGGATAATGCCTGTTCCAAATAATTTTAAAAGACATTAGTAGCATGTTTGTTGAACCTTCACATGAAGAACAAATTGTAAAAGCCTGTTAGTGTTTTAGCAATAATTCATAATCAAGTATATTTTCCATATTTTTATCTAAGGTGAGAATTTTATAGTTTCCAGGCTTCAAGGATAATATTTGAAAGTACTATCACCTGTTATAGATGAATTATCATGAGTGCTTTATATTTTTGTACTCTAATTTATAAGGTAGATCCCTTACTGTCTTTTTGTTGCTAATTGCCAAGAAAGGGAATGGATAAAAAATTTAGTATTATATCATTTGTGGAAGCTGCATTAGTTGATACTTATAATATTTAATTAAAATATTAATCAACTTATTCATCAAATTTAGTTACTTATTCGAATTTTGGCTAAATAGGTTATTAAAAGATATGTTAACATTGTAATTAAAAAGAAGAAGGATAATATTGTCACATATCTTTTAATAGAAATGGTGCACGTTAGGTAAGTTTTTGCGTACAACCAGAATTTGCAATCAATGAATGCTTATTATATAGTTAATCTCTCGATGACCACTGGTCAAAATCAAAACAAGTCAGTTGATATTGAGAGAACGGTGCTTCATGGAGGAAAAACATAAAAATTTAAGTGTCACACCAACTTATTTATCAATCTTCAGTATTATTTCTTTGAGAACCAGTAGCTAAATTTCAATCTGTGAGCTAATTCTGGTGTGCATTGATTCAGCTGCTGATGTATTCTTATGGAGGAACAAGAAAATCTCAGCCACCGTTCTTGGCGTGGCCACTGGTGTGTATTTGCTGTTTGAAGTGCTTGAATACCACTTGCTCACCCTTCTGTGCCATGTCCCCATGCTATCACTTATTATCATCTTCGTTTACTCGAAATTCACTACTTTCCTCAACAAGTAATAGCTCTTTGTTTAATTTTTTTCACTTCCCATTATAACAATACATTGGTGGACAATATAATTTATTATCTATGTATATGGTGTTTTTGTTTATATAGGTCTTCAGTTCACATTCCTGAAGTCGTTATTCCTGAAAAAATTGTTCTTGACATTGCAATGTCTACACGTTTTGAGATTAACAGATCCTTGTTCCATCTGAGAGAAATTGCAGCTGGAAAGGATTTAAAGCGCTTTCTTGTTGTATGTTTCTTTTTTCCATATGTAAATAGAGTTTAGGACCATACAATTTTTGTGCTGTTATGTTACACCGATGTGTTCACTGGTTGATTCAGGTGATTGCTGGATTATGGGTACTTTCAAATGTTGGAAGCTGGTGCAGTTTCTTAACCTTGACTTACACAAGTAATCCTCTGCTGTTGAATTTGCTAGTCATTTTTAGATTTTACACATACTTATACAAGTAAAATTGTTCAAGCATACATTTCTAACTAACAGGAACTACTCAATACATTTCTAACTAATAGGAACTACTCAAGTAAAAAAATTAATTGCTAGGATCCACCTGTTAGTAGTTTGGATGATGTGGATAGTTGTGGTATGAGTAGATGGATGGTATGGGCAAGCAGTTTGTGTGGTTGGTTGGGATGTTGGGGGTGGTGACTGGCAGGGGATTGAAGTGGTTGTTTTGATAAGGTTGTGGTGGATGTGGAGGCGGTGGCAGAGGTGATGAAGCGCAAGGTAGCAATTGCTGTATGAAGTTTGGTAGTAAGGATTTTGACGTGCAAGTGGATGTTTGAGGCAGTGATTGGTAGAGGAGGTAGATGGTGGTAGCAGATTGATGTATAGAGAAGGGTTGCAGATGGGTAATTGTAATGGAATAGTTGATGGAGGAGGTTGCAGTTTTTGGGAGAAAGTGATATTGGGCTGTTACGTAATTATAATGAAGTAATTATGCAGTATTGGGCTGTTACGTAACTAGTTGTCATGTGTATATTAGAACTATATCGATGTAAACTTATCTAACTTTTTGGAATGTGTTGGAATTTTATGACTCTATCTTTTAGTCTTTTCGTATGTGATTTTGGTTGTTTTATGATAATATTTATTACTCGTTAAATTATTTATTATTGGTATGGATGTAGTGCATGGATGCTGCTGTAATTTTTTTTAAAATTTGCATTTATTTTGCAACGGTCAGAAACCGTTGCAATGTCATGTATTACAACGGGCTATGCCAGTTGTATTATAGTCTTTACAACGGGCTTTAATTGTTGTCATAGAGCCTATTGCAATGGCCGATGACCGTTGTAAAAAGGTGTATTACAACGCTCATTGTCCGTTGTAAAATACGGTAGACCTATTACAACGGGCGCATGCCCGTTGCGAAACCCATATTACAACGGGCATTGCCCGTTGTAAAATGGATGTTTTGTTGTAGTGTTCCCTTTGTACTTAACAGATATAGCTGCTATGTGGTTCAGACAGCTGGAAGAAGGATCTATCGGTACATGGACAGAATTGGTGGACAAGTTTTTGAAGCAATTTCGGGTTCATATCAAGAGGCCGAAGACTGTAATGACGCTGACATCGGTAAAGAAAAGGACGGAGGAATCACTCAAGGCTTTCTTAACTTGGTTCAATGCGGAGGTCGCTTCGGTAGATCGACCAGATCCATCGATGGTCTTAATGGCAGCCGTGTTAGGGGTTAGAGAGAATTCAGATTTCAATGTATCTTTAATATGGGACCCACCAATGGATCTTGGGGAATTCTTTCATGAAGCTGAGAGATTCCTTCAACAGGAAGATGCATGCCCAGATATGAAATTAAAGGAGGTGAACACGACTGAGGATGGAGGGCCATCCAGCGGAGGCTTGGATAAAGATAAAGGAAAAAGGAAGCTGGATGATAAGTCCGGAAAAGCTAGGAAACGGTGGAGAGAGCCAAAATTTTCCACCTACACGGGATTAAACGAGACGTTGGAACGGATATTCATGGAGACACAGAATCGCCTTCCCTACCGAAGGCCAGCGAGGAGGGAACCCTCGGAACGTGAAAGGGCGTCAGGAAGGCACTGTCTTTTTCACGACTAGGACGGGCATGATACCAACAGCTGCAGGCATCTGAAGGACATAATTGAGGAGCATGTAAGGAATGGACTATTGCGACAATATGTTGGAGCTCAAAATGCAGTAGTGGAACAGGAGCGACCACCGTCTCCCTCAAACAACGATGGCGCGAGGCCCAGGAATGATGGTCGACTGGTTATCAATTGACAGGGGTAATATGAAATAAGTAGCAAACTCTGAGCAAACGGCCAAGTCACTTACACATGTACGGGGACGGAGATAGCCCCTAGGCATGCTCTGAGATGATGACAAACCGCGACGCTCTAGTTTGTGAAATTTGCCTTTTCTTTTTCGATTTGGACATTTGCTTTTTCCTGGTTTGGTTTGAACTCCTGGTTTTGTTTGTCTTTTGGTTTTTTCTTTTGGTTTGGACTTTTATTTGGATGATTGTTTTCTGGTTTGGATATTGGTTTGGATTTTTGATATGGATTTTTTTTCCTGATTTGATCTGGATTTCGGATTGGCTTTTGATTGGATTTTTATCTAGCTTTTGGTAAATGGTCGTCAGGTATGGATTATACTTGGAAAGGGGTAAGTCGCTTTGTCCAAGCATAGCAAATCGACTTATTTAGGCCGTCGAGTATGGACTATGCTCGGCAAGGGTACGAAGAAACCAGGATTCGGCCTAGGACTTAGGCCCCATACTATCGGTTACTATTTCAGGTCGTCGAGTATTGACTATGCTCGGCAAGGGTCCGGAGCGACCAGGATTTGGCTTAGGACTTAAGCCATGGCATTACTCAATGTTCAGGGACACTGGGCCACGGTCGTCAGGTGTGGATTGCGCTTGACAAGAACCCGAAGAGGTTACGATATGAATATCGGCTATGGACGATAAAAGATTTGTATATCGACCCGGAGAGGTCCTGAATTCGGTTATGGGTTATTGGATATGGATGAAACATGGACTTTGGATGTTGAATTTGAGGTTATTCAAAACACACCTTCCAATAGCAAGCCATGTTTTGGGGGGCAAGTGTTAACCCGCCTTTTGGTAAGGCCGTGACACCAAGAAATTGACTGGAAATCAAAGATAGTGCATCCCAAAGATCGGATATACACTGGTTCGCTATGGACATCGATGAATTTTTTCCGAGTCCAGATCAAGCTAGAATTGATATGACACAACAATCAAAGAGGCGGAAGCCAACATTCCAAATTTTAAGTCGATCGGAGTTCGTATGCTCAAGTTATGATTGATACAATTTCAGGAATATTCGGCAAACCTCCCCTCGTTCGGCACACCTCCCCTCGGATGGCACACCTCCCCTCGTTTGGCATGAAGCCTCGTTCGACACACCTCCCCTCGGATGGCATACCTCCCCTCATTCGGCATGAAGCCTCGTTCGGCACACCTCCCCTTGTTCGGCATGAAGTCTCGCTCGGCACACCTCCCCTCGGTCGGCATGATGAAGTAGGGTTCGGCTATTGCCTTGGTGGGCCCAAACTACTCAAGAAGCCCAACAGCCTGGTTTTGCCTATAAATACAACATGTGGGTCTCTAGATGGGGGATCTTCTCTCGACTCTCTGACTTTCTATTTTTTAAGGCCGAGGTTACTCTGCCATTTTGTAACGGTAATTGATTCTCATATAAATAAAAAGGAAAACTTCTGGAGTGGACATAGGCCGGAGTTAGCCAAACCACTATAATATCTGTTGTTCTTTACTGCTTTCATTTTAGTTTTAACTGCTCTTCACATTATTACTCTCTACATACACTCTATCTCTAAGCTATGACTAGTATTGGGTGCTTTCATCTGGATTGGGGTGTTAGTGACCAATTTTGGCGCTAACAGTCGATAAGGACTTTGACATCGATATTCATCTTTGCATCTGTAGCTTTGAACCTCAACATGAACCCTTGCTTCAGACTTTAACACGAACCCTTGATTCAAACCTCGACATGAACCCTTGCTTCAAACCTCGACATGTACCCTTGCTTCAAACCTTAGTATGGACCCTTGCTTCAAATCTCAACATGAACCCTTAGTCTTAGCGTTGATTCCTTAGGTCATATCCTATGAAAATTATTGAGATAACATTTAACCCTCCCTCCCCCGTAGTATAAGTGAAGCTTTTTAATCTTTAGGGTAAAACCCAAAATTTCTTTGCATTGTCAAATCCTCAATGAAATTTTCCTACTAGCTTTGTTTTCCTGTAAAACATGACTAGCAAGACATTATATGTTATCAATTCTCCTTTTGAATTTAACTAAGTTATACTAGCATTCATTGCCTATATTATTCGTGTGAGTTAAATTTATAATTTTACTATAAGAGAAAGAGCAGCAAATAATAATATGTTTTCGAATGGAAACCCAGAAGATCATTTAGTAATATCATAGGAGGGAGCTTCTTTAATTTTTTCTAGTCGAAGTCTAGAATCTCATTTGATAATGGGAGGCCAGAAATCCATAGCTTGTAATAGAAGAAGAAGATCAGAAATCTATTTGACAATTATATAATGGAAGACTTGAATTCCATCTGATAACAATTAGAAATCCAGAAATCCTCCTTTGGCGATGTTAATAAAAGAAATATGATAATTAATATTAGTAGTAATAGAAGAAGAGTAAAACTATGTTTGCTAATAATAGGTGGAAGACCAGAAAGCCCTATCTAGTGATAATAACAATTGAAAACCATAAGTTTATATCTGGAAATATAGAAGAAGTCCAGAAACTCTTATTTGGTAATAGCAATAGAAGTCTAGAAATCCTTATCTGAAAATAATTATAATAGAAGATCAGATCCATTTCTGATGATAATAATAGAAGTCAAGAAATCCATATATGGAAATAATAACAGAAGACTAGTAATCTATATCTGGTAATAATTAAAGAAGACCAGAAATTCATATCAGGTAATAAGTAGAGAAGACCAAAAATCCATAGTTGGTAATAAAAATAGAAGACCGGAAATCTATATCTAGTAATAATTAGAGAAGACCAGAAATCCATATCTGGTAATAATAATAGAAGTCTAGAAATCCAAATCTGGCAATAATAATATATGTTCGAAAATCCTCATCCGAAAATAATAGAAGACCGGAAATCTCCATCTGGTAATTGTAACAGAAGACCAGAATCCTCATCTGGTAATAATAATAGAAGACTAGAAATCTCCATCTGGAAATAATAATAGAAGTCCGGAAATCCTCATCCGGAAATAATAGAATACCACAAATCTCCATCTGGTAATTGCAACAGAAGACCAGAGTTCTCATCTGGTATTAATAATAGAAGACCAGAAATCTCCATCTGGTAATAATTAGAGAAGACTAGAAACCCATATCTATAAATAATAATAGAAGTTAAGAAATCATCATCTGAAAACAATAATAGAAGTCCTTTGTTTTGCGCCACTCTCCGGACCTTCAATGTCCGAATCCCCTATTATGTGCCACCCTCCAACCTTCAGATGCATGTATCCTTTATTTTGCGCCACTCTCCTGGCTTTGGATGTTTGAATCCTTTGTTTTGCACCACTCTCTAGACTTTGGATGTTATTAATCCTTTGTTGTGTGCTACCCTCCAGGAAATGGATGTTGTTAATCCTTTTTGTGTGCTACCCTCCGGGCAATGGATGTTGTTAATCCTTTTTGTGTTGACCTCTAACCACTATCTTAGGTGATGAATCAGGTCGTCCGGTGCATTTGGTTAGCTTTCATCAAGCAGGACCAAAGGCCCCCACCTCCCTCTAGGAGGCGCTTCAAAAGGCCTTATAAGCGGGAATAAAGGCTGGTTTGGTGTTTTGGCTAGCCATTATTAGGCGGGACCAAAGGCTTACTTCGTCCTCCCTCTAGGAGGCACTTTAGACAAGCCTTATAAGTGAGAAAGAACGCTGGTCGGTGCTTTGACTTAGCCCTTTTGAGGCGATGCCAAAGGCTTACTCTATCCTCCCTCTAGAAGGTGCCTTGATATGGCCACGATGGTGTTGTCAAGGACTTGCAGATGCTTTAGCCTGGCCACTTTTGGCACGATTAAAGGGTTACTCTGACCTTCCTCTAGGAGGCGCTTTGACCTGGCCATCTTGGCATGGTCAAAGGGTTTCTACCATCTTAGGTAGTTCCATTGCTTAAGGAGAATCCTACTCCCGACCATGTATATACACTTGAGAATCTGATCTTTATTCATCCATTATTGGGAAATATGGTCGTAAATGTTCTGCGTTCCATGTTCTAGGGACTATGTTGCCATCTAGTCGGCATAATGATAAGCTCCTAGTGGAATCACTTTGTGTATAGTTAGGCGACGTTCCCAATTTAGTCCAAGCGATCCATCTATCAGATTTTTAGTGTTAGCCATCACTCCACGGAGTATTAAATCCCTTTCCTGGAACGACCATGTCCTTACTTTCGAATTGTAGTATTTGGTCATCCTTCTTTGATATTCAGTAGTTTGTATGGTCGCTTCATCTCTTAATTCATGGGTTAAGTCTACATATTCTTTCTTCAACTCTTGGTTTGGGTCAAATGCATATGCAATTCTTCGATGTGAAGGTATTTTGACTTCAATTGGAAGCATTGCCTCACATCCAAATGTTAAGCAGTATGGAGTATGACCCATTGCAGTATTAGCGGATGTTTTGTATGCCCATAATACAAGTGGCAGTTCTTCTACCCATTTTCCTTTGTCTTTGTTTAACCGCTTCTTAAGAGAAGTTTTGATAGTTTTATTAGTGGCTTCGACAGCTCCATTAGCCCTTAGATGTGCTACGGAAGAGAAAATTTTGATAATTCCATTCTTGTTGCAAAATCGTGTAAGCACTTCACTTTCAAATTGTGTCCCATTATCAGATATTATTTTTTGTGGGATCCAAAATCTAGTAACAATATTCTTGATCATGAATTCGAGCACCTTTCCTGAGGTAATATTTGGAAGTGGTTCCGCTTCCATTCACTTGGTAAAGTAATCAATTGCGACTACTGCATACTTGGCTCCTCCCTTAGATATTGGCAGGGTCCAATCAAGTCAATTCCTTATACATTAAAGGCCCATGGGCTTAATATCATAGTTAATTTTCTTAGTGACATTTTATAATACTTCTGGCACCTTTCACATCTTTTCACATAGTCGATGGCTTAATTGGTCATCATGGGCCAATAGAAACCTTATCTCATGACCTTTTTGGCTATCTTTATCCCGTTAGAGTGGTCTCCACAAAATCCTTCATGTGCTTCCTTCAATAATCTCGGTATGTTTTTTGGACTTACAAATCTCAAATAAGGAAGGAATGGCATATACTTTTTTATCAAGCATTCCATCCATCATAGAGAAAGTTGGAGCTTGATGTCTGGTTCTTCTTGCGTCTGCTATTAATTTGTAGTGTCCCATTAACAAGGTATTCGACAATTGGGGTCATCCAATTATTTTGGTATTGATTATCCATTTCTGGATGAATGAGTCCCTCCTAAGGAGCTTCATGTTTTGTTTCTTTTCATCTCCTTCATGGACTAGGGCCTGAGATGTAGTTATTACTAGTGATTCTTTTCCTGATTCAGATACTTTATCTTCGATGTTGGGATTTGATTGATAGTCCACTGGTACAATTCGGGTTTCTAAGGCCTCCTTAAACTAGTCAACTTTGCTAATGAATCTGCTTGGGAATTTTTTCCTCTTGGGACCTGGTGTATTGAAAAATCATCAAATTGATTTAGTATTTTTAACACTTTCTTCAAATATAAGACCAATTTGGCATCTTTGGTTTGATATGTTTATTTTAGTTGATACACTATTAGCTGAGAGTCACTAAGATTTCAATTCTAGAGACCTTCAATTGCAAAGCCAGAGTAAGCCCTGCTGCCATCGATTCATATTCCGCTGCATTGTTAGTAGCGGGGAAGCCTAACTTCATTGCATAATGTAAGCGGTGCCCATCTAAGGTGATAATGACGTATCCTGCTCTCGCACCTTGATCATTTGACGCTTTCTACAAACAATTACCATTTGGGCTTTTGGTCCTTTTCATTTTCGGATTGCTCTTTGATGAAACTGTGCATTTGTTGACAAAATCAGCTAAAGCCTACCCTTTGACGGCTGCTCGTGGTATAAATTCGATATCGTACTGACTAAGTTCTATTTCCTACGTCACTAATCTCCTTAAAGTTTCTGGTTTACTGAAGAAATGCTTGAGTGGAAATTATTTATAACTTTCATTGTATGCGCTTGGAAGTAAGCTCTTAATTTCAGTACCGTAAGTATCAGGCAATATGCTAACTTTTTTGTGATTGGATATCTGGTCTTGGCATCTTTTAGTCTCCTACTCACATATTATACAGGAAGTTGAGTTCCATTTTCTTCCCTCATCAACACCAAACTGACCGCATGTTCTGAGATGACCATATATAGATAAAGATTTTCTCCTTCTACGGGACTGGATGTAACGACCCATATTTCGACAATAATCCACACATGTCCAATGTAAACAATCCGGAACATAGATAATTATTGGGGTTAATTTAGAAAATTAAGAAAAGAAGAAGAAAACAAATACAGAATCTCGCAGCGGAACGATAAAATATAATAATCAAATAAACAATTCATGAAGCTGTTTATATTATACATTTGATTATAATGTACACAACATTTATCAGAGTTATATATACATCAGGGATAAATAAAATAAAGCAGCAGACAACATGATGCGGGAATGATAATAATAATAATATACCAAATCTTCATCTTCGTCCTCTAGAGAATAATCTTCAATGTGCTAAAAAACTCAGGACTGACCCGAGCGTAATGAAAAGACAAAACACTCGAGTTAGGACTAAAATATTCTTACGTGGGTCAAATCGATATCGCATCTAACATGAGTTTCGTGGCGTCAGAGATGTTTACGAGGTTTTACATCTCCTATACGGTGTATAACGTGTGTGTAATAACTCAAGAGATGTTACGGGATTTTCCATCTCTTAAGGATCCGTCAAAATATTATATGTAGTAGAATATGTGTAACGACCCGGTATTTTCAACCATTCGCATCCGCACATGTCGGACTTGAATTGCTCAAAATACCGCGTTGTAAATAAAAATTTGGCAAACTCATCATATACAGTAAATAAATAATCACAGATCACAGACACAGAGTAGTATAATGCAGCGGAAAAAAAAGAAATAGTAGTTCATGAAGCTACTATATAAATACATCAGAGTTAAGTAAGATACAATAGAAGTACCAAGATACAACAGGAGAAACAGTATGAAAATCAGGTACAACTCGGAATACAACTGAAATCAACTGGATAACAAAATGAATAGGCATCTGGATCTTCAAAGCAAAACTCCAGCTCCAAGGGTGAGTCTCTAATGCTGTATCACTCGATCTGACCCGAGCGTAAAGCGAACACAAAACACTCGAGTCAGGACATACATACTTATACAAATGTAAACCAAATCAAGTGAACTGTAATAAAGGTACAAGTAACTCAAAGAATGCTTGGGATCCCCCATTCTTTAAGGATCCGTTAAACTATCTACTATGTAGTAATATTCGCTATTATAATAATGTCTAATATAAAATAAACATACTTTTTAATAGCGTCAAGGGGTTACCCATATAGCCCTTAACACGTAATAGTCCCAGTAGTCTATCCAGTATTAGCATACTCCCAAAATGGGGGCTACCCTCGATACTCCACAGGCTACGGGAGAAATCAAAAATCGTAGTAAAGCTCAATATGGTAGGTGACACGGCACACAAGGCAATGCCAGGGTAGATATACCAATTACGCACACGGACTGATGGAACGCATAGCAGCCACTACCGCTCCACCTCGAACAACACTCCCAAATCAAGGGTGGCCACCAAAAATCACAAAGTAATAGAATGGTATCGAAGAAGTGCGTCCGATAAGAGGTGCTACCTCACTGGTCCGAGATCGCTCCTGTTTTAGCCACCTTATGCCAACTCATGGGAGTTGGGTCCACGTATATACCTTAGGATCGTCGCCACCATCCTACTTCATTCTGGAAACTCCACTGCGTACATAGTTGTTAAAGTGGTTTTCGGTATCGACAAAGAGTATGTCCATATCCGATCCCAGTCTCTTTAACTACCAATCGTTATTATAACTCGTGGTTATAAATTTCAAAATAGTTTATGTTTCAAATCAAAATACATCCTTTAAACCATTTCAAAATCATATCATTTATTTCAAAATAATACATACTTTCAAACCCAAAACATATCCATTCAAAACCAATTCAAAATTATATCATTTCCATTTCAAAACCAATTCAAAAATATATCATTTCAATAAAACCCAAATTTCAAAATCACTGAATATTTCCTTTAATTTATTAAACTTGAAATCTTCCTTTAAATTATCATAGCATTTTGGTAATGTAACCTTAAGGAATCATAGCATTTTTGGAATGTAATACTTTCCAATTTAACATTTTATATAATCAAAGTATTTATATACTTACAAATGTTTAACATGGTCATTTTATCAAAGCCTTATATTTAAATAAACTTTGTTACTGTAATATCCAATTTAATGCTGAAATTCTTATGTTAAGTTAAAAGTACCTTATTAACTTACATTATCATTACAATAAAGAAACTTTATTATTTTAGTCATTAAAATATGTCATTTACATTAATTGAAACTTACATATTAAATGTACTTTTTAACTTACATTTCTATTACAGTAAAGAGCATTTATCATTTAATCAATATTACACTAATTAAACTTACATTATCAAATGTACGTTTTAATTTACGTTTTATTACAAAAAGGGCATTTATTATTTTAATCAATATTACACTAATTAAGACTTACATGTTTCTTTCATTAATTAAGACTTTACATGTTTCTTTCAGTAAGTAAAACTTTACATATTTCTTTCATTAATTAGAACTTTACACGTTTCTTTCATAAATTAAAACTTTACATATTCTTTCATTAATTAGAACTTTACACGTTTCTTTCATAAATTAAAACTTTACATATTTCTTTCATTTTTGTTATTACAGTAAAGAACATTTATTATATTAATCAATTAAAATATTAATTAAACTTACATCTCACATGTTTGTTTAACTTACATTTTTCCATTTTAAAGTCATAGCTATTTATCTTACAAAACATAACATTTCACAAAAGAATATTTTATCATAGTTAATATAATAATCAAATTCTTTACAAATTTATTCCTTTAGACATCAATTCCACTATGATTCCAAAACTTATTACAAGATGTCCCATAAAAAATGTATTTCATTTTATTTATTCAAAAATACATTAGTTATTATACAAAATATGTCCATCCCAGGAAATAACCTTTATTACAATTACTAGGTTATATTTAAGATTCCAAATTAAATCAAACTTAATTATTAAGTTATTTATCATAAATAAGACTCTTTAAATTCCATTAATTAAAATTTCATGGCAAATGTTCATTTTTAACTTACATTTTATTTTCACAATAAAGAGCATTTATTGTCTTAATCAATATCACATTAATTAAAATTACATGTCAAACTTTCATTTTTAACTTACATTTTATTTTCACAATAAAGAGCATTTATTGTCTTAATCAATATCACATATTTCCAAATTAGGTTATATTTCCAATCACAAATTTCCATTCATTTATTTAACATTTTTAATACATAGGAAATCATTTTAAAACAAAATTTAAATTAAAATATCAAAATTTACATTTTCAAAATACTTAAAACTTCCAGAAAAAATAATATAAAATAACCACGGGTCTGTATAATATTTCTAACCTAGGTCAAGTGATACGGATAATATATCATTTCAATCCGTAATTTATAAAGAAAAATCCGGGTTCTATCATTTCAAACCCGCAATCCCAAGTTAAATAAAATAAATAAAAATCGCTTAGGCTTATCATTTCAGCCCATAACGATCTTTCCCTATTCTAAAGTCCGTTCGGGTATGTATCATTTCAACCCATAGTGATTCTATTCTACAGGGAACTTGCAATGTGAGAACAGAATATAAATAAACAGTAAAATAAAATAAAATATAACAGATGATGTGACAAGTTAATAACAGGGTTTAACATCATATAATTTTCATCACAGGCAGGTATAACATGATAAAATAATTTCTACACTTTCACTTGCTATCAATTCACAATAATATAAGTATGAATGTCAGGTGTGATTACTCACCTTTTTACGCCGAAGTTTGCAAAGCAAACACACAAACAAAAATCCGGAAAGCACGAAAGCACGAGTAGATTTGGATGGAGAGAGAGCCAAGATGTAAATCTTGTATTCACAAAATAAACAAAGTAAGATATAAATATGAATACAATACAAAAGAATAGAGGTTAAAACAATGGAAAAATAAATGAACCAAAGTGGCATTACTTGCCTTAATCAATCAATGGCTTGGCTACACCACATAGGGTTCAACCATCATAGGACTAGGCTCAGGTATGGGTCAAGTACTCATGGTTATGGCTTGGAGATGGAGATAGTCACGGCCAAAGCAAGGTGGAGGTGGTTGGAGGAGGAGGATGTGTAGAGGCCGAGCCTTGCTTTGAGACAAAGTGAAAAAAAACAAAATAAAAGAGAATAAGAAAGGAAGAAGCCATGGAAAAAAACGTACATTTTTTTCTCAAAATAGAAATGAACGTGAGAATGAGATGTAGGAAAGCTTTGTACGTGAATTGCAAATACGATAAGGCGGCTAGGGTTATGAAGATGAATGGCCAAAAGAATGGCAAGAATTAAAGAGGCTAGTAAATGAGGGGATTTATTCCCTATTTAATCAAATAGCTTAATGGATTTAATTCAATTTCCTTTTCTTAGCCGTGAATAAGAATGAAGAGATATGGAAATGAGATGTTTCTCATGGCTAATAGATGGAGTTATGCACGGCTAGAGATGTGGGAAGTAATTTGCTAAGGTTTGAAATAAAGAGGGTAGATAAATAAAAGGCAAGAAATTGAAAAGGCACAAATTAAGGAGGAAGAATCTTGTGTAATTTTCCTTTATTTGCATGCAATGAAAATGCAATAAATATACAAAACAGGTAACCTATATCTCTTGAAATTCCTAAGCTATTATTCAAAGAAAAATCAATCAAAGAACAAATGAATATATTCAAAGTTTATACAAATAAAATAGAAAATAAAAATTAGAGAAACAAACATAGGGAAATAAAATATAGAAAGTCATTGCGTGCAAACACTGTATTTTTATCTAAATTAAAAGTATAAGTTTAAATTCCCAAAAAAATCTATATTAACATTGGTTTAGATACTAATACATTAATAACTTCCCAATTCATTCAAATTTCAGTTTACATAGTAAATAAATTCATTCTCTTACCATAAATCTATTTGTTATGAAATTGAATTCCCATAAGTTATAAATAAATTTCAAATAAACTGACTTGATTCAATTCTAATCCATTTATTAAGTCTATACCACTCTACAAATTTCATTACATCAATATATATACAAATATCCATCTTTCCTTTGGATTAACAGTTGTTCTCAATTATATTGAATTTGTTAAATGTATACATTTATTATGATTGAATACTCCATTAATTCATTCAGATAGGTTTCATTCTTTTATATTACCTTATGAATAAAATATGCATTTCCATTTATTTCATTACATTCACATTTTACAATTTACTGTCCTATCCAAAGTTAATGAACATTTACTTACATTTAAATGTAATAAATTTCCAATTCATTTTATAGCCTAAAAAGAATGTAACTTGCAATAAATGTTATCATTATCTTTATATTACATTCAAGTTTATTATGTCCACTAATTATCATAATTGCTTACAAAATGTTTAATTCATCCAATTACCATAAACTATATACAAATTCATTTATTCATACCACTTACATTTATTCACTTATATTCAGTTTTATACCCCAAATCTAACATTTACAATTTAATTAATAGACCAATTAAATAGTAACTTACAACCGTTACTATAACTTTTAATCACCCTTTTTGAATTCATTGTTCACAAACATATGTTACCATTCTTATATATCTAATCTTTATCCAGTGGTCATTTATTTCATACTAAATCATTTATAAATTTTAATGTTTGCATTTGTTATCTTACATAAATTTATAGCCAAGTATAACAATTTACATTACTTCAATAAATTGTAATTTCATTTCAATTGTTAATAATTAGTTTTTTAAATACATTGTTACATTTCATTTTGGCATTCATTTCATCATTAAATTAGAAAGTTTTTATTTCTTCCAAATTTATTTACCAAAATCTTATTAAATTGACAACTTTAATTATTGAAAATTTACGGGTCGTTACACTCTCCACCACTCAAAACTTTTCATCCCCGAAAATGAAGAAGGTAGGAGAAAAGAAACAACCTGAAAGAAAAGAGATTGGAAAGCAAAGAAGATAATAAATCTAAAACCATGGAAATTTCAACTTACATTAATAATTAAGTCATCCATTTGATTTTCTTTCTTAAGTTAAATAAATCTTAATTATTTATAAATCTCATTATCTCATCATCAAATCAACAATTTATAAAGTCATGAATTTGAACAATCATTTATTATATTCATCTTTATTCATTAAATTTCATTCTTCTTTATTTCAATTTATTCTTAAATTTATTCCACTTAATATATCAAATCATATATATTAAGTATATTTACACTTTTATAACTACTCAAATTTGTTTATAATTCCTTTAATACCATTTTAAATTATAAATTATTCAATTAACCTTTTATTCTATTCACCACTATTGATCCTTTATAACTAAAATTTAAGTGTATAACATTTATTATGACCACTCAAATTTTATTTATAAAATCTCCTTTATATTGTGTGTTCTCCAATTACATATTTAACTTTTAATAATTTAGGTAAGTTTCAATATTTATTCAAATTTTGATTTCCTTTTATAATTGAAATTATCCTTTAAGATAAAATTTGAGAATTAGATTTCCGATTAACTTCAAACTATTTTAGAGATAATTAAATATACACAATATATATCAAATCAACTCTTAAATCACATATATTATAAATCAAGTCATAATTAGAAAGACAAACCAATTTAATTTTCCAAAACAAAACTATAGCAAGGCTACAAGATGGTCTATTCGCTTTGAAACTCGAAAATAAACGTCGATGATGCTGCAGTCATCACCGAAATTATTTTCCAACGACAAAGAAAAGAGCACTGATTTACAAATTAAAAAAATCCTTTGAAACAATTTCTACTAGAAATACTTTTAAATAATATATCCTTTTAAAACTTTCAAAATAAAGTTCGAAATCATCAGAAATTAAATTCTCACATTTTTTATTTAAATCCATTTAAATTTCCAAATTAATTTATAACCATGTTTAATTATTTATGT
Organism: Allium fistulosum; assembly: GCA_030737815.1. NCBI lineage: Eukaryota > Viridiplantae > Streptophyta > Magnoliopsida > Asparagales > Amaryllidaceae > Allium > Allium fistulosum. The sequence goes on from CM060906.1 coordinate 49,559,186, forward strand.
ATGAAACTAAAGCCAATGATTATAAAATACATGCAAAGTTAAATATTATTTCTTAACACCCAATTCCATTAATTATCAAAAATTTAGAAAATTAACCTTATACATATTATAATTATACAAAATTTATCCATCTACTAAATTTAAAACCATATTGTGTAAGTTTGCTTTGTTCAAGTGTTTTGGAGATCCTATCGATAGCGTTGATCAGACGAACTGATCGGAAACCCAAATCAACATCAACAACTCAAACAACACAATATATAAAACATCTTTAAAATATAAAAATTTCAAATACAAGATTAATTTTTCAAAATAAGGATAGGGAATCAAATTGATGGACTCAAATTAAAGAGGAATTTTTTTTAGACAAATTGGAGAGAGATAAGACGATTAAGTAACAGAATAGGAAAATGGGTAAGCCTATACATATCGCGGGAAATCTTAACCAGGTCAACCGTGACTTAATGAATAAGATCGATGTGGATTTTCTGGGGTAAATCTACATTCGATCTCAAGAGATAGAATTCGGAATAATAAGAGATACTAGCATCTAAACCGAGGATATAGAAATCTTCGGTGAATCAATGCTTTTTGTAAAGAAGTTTCACCCCTTTACAAGTAATTAGAATATTGGCGGGACCTCCAATTCATTAGAAAGATTATTCGGAGTGGAGTTATGGGACACTCCAGAATCAAGAAGACACGAATAGGGGAGGACAAGAATGGACTTCGGAACTGAAGGGAACGTTCCAAAATTCAAAGGAAACCGAATCGAAGATGAAGGAATTCAAGCTCGAACTAAAGCGATTCTGTAATTAAATCTACTCTATATGCTGAGTTTGCCTAAAACCAGAGCTCTGATACCACATGTAACGACCCGGTATTTTCAACCATTCGCATCCGCACATGTCGGACTTGAATTGCTCAAAATACCGCGTTGTAAATAAAAATTTGGCAAACTCATCATATACAGTAAATAAATAATCACAGATCACAGACACAGAGTAGTATAATGCAGCGGAAAAAAAGAAATAGTAGTTCATGAAGCTACTATATAAATACATCAGTTAAGTAAGATACAATAGAAGTACCAAGATACAACAGGAGAAATAGTATGAAAATCAGGTACAACTCGGAATACAACTGAAATCAACTGGATAACAAAATGAATATGTATCTGGATCTTCAAAGCAAAACTCCAGCTCCAAGGGTGAGTCTCTAATGCTGTATCACTCGGTCTGACCCGAGCGTAAAGCAAACACAAAACACCCGAGTCAGAACATACATACTTATACAAATGTAAACCAAATCAAGTGAACTGTAATAAAGGTACAAGTAACTCAAAGAATGCTTGGGATCCCCCATTCTTTAAGGATCCGTTAAACTATCTACTATGTAGTAATATTCGCTATTATAATAATGTCTAATATAAAATAAACATACTTTTTAATAGCGTCAAGGGGTTACCCATATAGCCCTTAACACGTAATAGTCCCAGTAGTCTATCCAGTATTAGCATACTCCCAAAATGGGGGCTACCCTCGATACTCCACAGGCTACGGGAGAAATCACAAATCGTAGTAAAGCTCGATATGGTAGGTGACACGACACACAAGGCAATGCCAGGGTAGATATACCAATTACGCACACAGACTGATGGAATGCATAGCAGCCACTACCGCTCCATCTCGAACAACACTCCCAAATCTCCAAAAATTACATTGTTAACTTCTAAAAATTACATTGTTAACTTCTAAAAATTATATTATCCAATTACATTGTTAACTTCTAAAAATTAAGGTAGGTTATATTGGAATGCAATTGAGAATTATACAAATAAAACTTTCTAAAATTAATATACAGTATAAACATTCTAATTCAATCATTTCAAGCTTGAATATTTATTCAAAATTTTTGATTTTTCTTTTTATACTTGAAGTTATTATTTAAGACAGAATTTAAGAATAAAATTTCTGATTCCTTTCAAACCATTTAGAGATAAATAAATGTATGTACATAATTTGTCAAATCAAATTTAAATCAATATCTATATATATAATAAATCAAATCATCTTTTAGAAATTCAAATCAATCAAATTTCCCAAAACAAAGCTGTAGCAAAACTATAGAATAGTTTCTTCACTTCGAAACTCGAAAATGAACGTCGATGATGCTGCAGTCATCACCGAAATTATTTTCCAGCGATAAAGAGAAGAGCACTGAAATTTTAAAACTTTAAAATTCTTTAGAAACAAATTTCTATTCACAAATACTTTAAATAATATATCCTTTTAAAACTTTAAACACAAAGTTTGGAACCATCGGAAATTAAATTCTCAAATTCTTGATTTAAATTCATTTCAGTTCCCAAATCAAATTTATAAACAACTATTTATAAATTCATTTATAGAATGATAAATCAAGTATTATCATTTCAAATAATCAATTTAAATCAATTTATTCAGTTCCATAATATTTACTTATATCCAAATTTATTTCATTAACCAAATTTTAAAATACTATTGTGTCAGTTTGTTCTGTCAAAGTGTTTTGAAAATCCTATCGATAAAGTTGATCAGACAAATCGATCGGAAGCCCAAATCAACATCAACAACTCAAACAACCTAATATATAAAAAAAACATAGATTTACAAGTATAATTCAAAATGTTTGGAGATATTTTGGAAAAAAGACAAGATGATTAATTAACAAAATATGAAGATGGATAAGCTTAGATAAATCGCGGGCAACCTTAACCGGGTCAACCGTGACTTAATGAATAAGATCAAATGTGAATTTTTTTCTAGGGTAAATCTACATCCGATCTCAAGAGATAGAGTTTGGAATAACAAAAGATATTAGCATTTAAACCAAGGATAGATATAAATCTCTGGTGAATCAATGCTAATTTGTAAAGGAGTTTTCCCCCTTTTACAAGTCATTAGAGTATTGGCGAGACCGCCAATTCACTATTAAGCTCATTCGAAGTGGAGTTATGTGATACTCCGGAATCAAAGAGGATGAATAGTGAGGGACAAGAATGAATTTTGGAACCGCAGGGAACGTTCCAAAAATACAAAGGAAATTCGAATCAAGAGGAAAAGATTCAAACTCGAACGAAAGTGATTCTGTAAATAAATCTACTCCATATTCTGAGTTTTGCCTCAAAGCCAAAGCTCTAATACCAACTGTAACGACCCGATATTTTCATCCATTTGCATCCATTATAAGTGTATAGGTAGACACTCATGCCGGAATTGAATTGCTCAAAATACCGCGTTGTAAATAAAAAAATTGGCAAATCTCAGAATATACAATAAATAAATATAATCACAGATCACAGACACAAAGTAAAATAATGCAGCGGAAGTAAAAGAAATAGTAGTTCATGAAGCTACTATGTAAATATATCAGAGTTACATAAGATATAACAGAAGAAATAAAATACAACAGAAGTCTCAATATGATAACCAAGTACAAGCTGAACAGAACAACAGAACTGAAATAGATAGGACAAGACAAGCAGATAATCTCCAGCGATTCAAATCTCCAAGAGAGCGGAAATCCAAATCAGTGAATAACTCAGGCTGACCCGAGCGTAAATAAAAATACAAACACTCGAGTCAGGACATACATACTTATACAATATAAACCAACTCAAGTGAACTGTAATAAAGGTACAAGTAACTTAGAAGATGCTTGGGACCGCCCATCCTCTAAGGATCCGTTGAACTATTTACTATATAGTAATATACGCTATATACAGTAGTGTCTAATCAGTAAAGTATAATCATATAGAAAATAGCGTTAAGGGGATGGTGAACCTTAACGCGGTCGGATCTTTAAACCAAAATCGTAGTGGGCTCGATATGGTAGGTGACACGGCACACAAGGCAATGCCAGGGTAGATATACCAATTACACACATGGACTGATGGAAACGCATAGCAGCCACTACCGCTCCACCTCGAACAACACTCCCAAATCAAGGGTGCGCACCAAATCAATCACAAGTAATAGAATGGTATCGAAGAAGTGTGTCCGATAAGAGGTGCTACCTCACTGGTCCGAGATCGCTCTTGTTTTAGCCACCTTATGCCAACTCACGGGAGTTGGGTCCACGTATATACCTTAGGATCGTCGTCGCCATCCTACTTCATTCTGGAAACTCCACCGTGTACACAATTGTCAAAGTGGTTTTCGGTATCGACAGAGAGTATGTCCATATTCGATCCCGGTCTCTTTGACAACCAATCGTTATTATAACCCGTGGTTATAATTTAAAACAATTTATACTTCAAAATAGAATATCATTTCAAATCCAAATCTTTATCAAAAATAAATATTAAATCAATTCCAAACCATTTCAATATATATAAAATATCATATCATCTCAAAAACTTCATTTCAAATCATTTCAATATCAAAATATCATATCTTTCCAAAAATTCATTTCAAATCATTTAATATATCAAAATATCATATCTTTCCAAAACTTCATTTCAAATCATTATTTTAGTTCAAATCCAATTATTCAACTTTAAATACCTTTTTAAATTTAAAGATATCATTCATTTATTATCATTTCAAGTCACCCTTTTAAATAGTTTATATTTCAACTAATTAATTCATTTAAATTCATTTAAAAGTGTAAGTATTATATTTCAAATCAAGTATTCAATTTCCAAAGTTTCAATTCAATCATTTATTTCAAATAAATTTCCATAGACCATTTCAAATCTTATAAATTTCAAATATAGATTTAATCCACAAAATAACTATTCAAATTATAAAATAAATTCCAAAGCTTTAATATCCTATATTTCATAAGTCCAATATCTTTTAAATAGATTCAAATTACAAGTAAACAAATTATTTTTCATACTAATGTAAACTTCAATTATTTATTCCAAGATTTAATATCATTTCAAATTCATTTCAAAATATCAAAATATCATTTCAAAACATCATCTATTTAATTTAAATTTAAATACCATTTAATCACATTTCAAAATACTTGTATTTTCCAAATCAACTATTCTATTTAAATCATTTAAAGTCAATTCATTATATTTAATAATTAAATATTTAATTTCCAAAATTTAATCTTTTTCAAAGATCATTTATTCATTTGAATTTATTAAACAAAGAAAATTCAACTTTCGCAGCACTTAGAAAATGCTACGAAATGTTATGTTTAAAAACAGTTCATTAACAAAAGACGGCATTTAAAATGCTGTAATATCTTAATTTAGTTTCAATTAAAATTTAAGTTAAATTTAACAACTATAGCACTAACAAAGTGCTATAATAACCCTTAGTTCAAATTTGCTATTTGGTTCATTTAAAACAACTATAGCATTTTCCAATGCTGTAATATCTTTACATTACATTTCAAAAATGCTGTCAAATCAAATTCAGAGTTTTATTTACAATTTCCCACATAATTAACTTTTAATATAAATCATTTTAACTTATCAAATCATATATTTTCACATTTAAAAAAAACAATCATTTAAATACCTTTATTTCTATGATTTTATAAAGTCAAATTTCCATACAAAAACCAAATTAAATAACAATTAAATTTCCATTTCTTTAATTAAATTCTTAACTTAACAACTAAGTTTAAATTTCCAAAATATAACTTATTTCCATTTATTTTACTTAATTAAAAATTCACTTTTAAACAAATTTCACAAAATTCAATTTATGTTATATTTCCAAATTCAGCTTAAATATTCATTTATTTCATATTTTAATTTATACAAAATCATTAACACTTTTAAAAATTATTATTACTTAATAAAATCATTAAATTCATCTTTAAATCAAAATTTGTCATATATTATTACTTTACATAAATTCCATTTATAAACAAAATCATAAATTCCAAAATTAACTTATATTTCAAATTCTACTTCACCATTTACTTAATTCACTTATTTAATTTGTAGAAAATCACAATTATTTTATAGAAATCATTTTAATAAAGTTTAAATCAAAATATCATAATATTTACATTTTTAAAATATTTAAAAATAATTTTAGAAAAATATATAAACCACGGGTCTGTATATAATTTTCTAGCCTAGGTCAAGTGATACGGATATGTATCATTTCAATCCGCAGTTTGCAAAGAAAAACCGGGTTTTATCATTTCAAACCCGCAATCCCAAGTTAAATAAATAAATAAAAACCATCCAGGCCTATCATTTCAGCTCATAACGATTTTTCCTTATTCTAAAGTCTATTCGGGTATGTATCATTTCAACCCATAGTGATTCTAATCTACAGGGAACTTGCAGTGTGATAAACTGATATAAATAAACAGAATAGCATGAGATATCAGTAACATATGGTATAACAGGTGTATAAGGATGTGTGAACATCATATGATAATAATATAAGCCTATATAACATGATGATATACATTACAGATTCAAATGATGTCGGTTTATCAGTTATATAAGTACATATTGTCTGGTGAGATTTACTCACTTGTTCAAGCTGGAGATGACAACCACAAACACACAACAAAGATTTCCAAAGGCACGAAAGCACGACAATGATTTGAGATTGGAAGAGCCAAAGCTATACCCCTTAAAAACATTACACAAAACAAATATATAAAACATAAGTTTCAAAACAGGATGCCACTAAACAATGTTAGGAACAACTGCATAAAACAAAACCAAAGTGTTTGCACTTGCTTTCTACCATCTATGCTTCAGCTCCAGATCTGAAATGCATGGCTAAGGGGTGGGTTTGGATCTGGTTTTGGGTTCCATAGGGTTGGCCTAGCATGCGTTAACAAAGTGGTGAAGTCTAGGTGCAAAAACTAGGTGTTCAAGGCTAAACAATGCAACATAACCTCACATCTTTGGCACAAATAGGTTCGGCCAGAGGTCATGGGTCACGGCCAGTGGGTGCTGGTGATGGTGGATGATGTGGCAGAGGGTGGAGGTCAGGTCATAGGTGGTGGTGGTGGTGGTAGTGGCGGCAAATGGTGGTAGAAGGTGGTGCTAACAATCTAGGCTCGGCTAGTGTAATATGTGGTGGTTTTTGTTGATTTTGGTGGTGCTCCTTGCCATGGATGTGCTTGGCCTGCCTTGGTGGTGTAGTAGGGTGGGTAATGATCAGAGAAAGGGGGTGGTGGAGGTCGGACCAGATCTGGTTGAGGAGGAGCCAAGCCTAGAAGAAGAGAGCAAGTGCAAAAATCAATGTAAACAAGTAGAAAAAGAATAAGAAAAAGTTGAAAATCATTACCCAAACTTTCCTCAATAGCCATGGCCGAAATTCTTTTGTTTCAGAAATGAAAATGAATGTACATGAATAGAAAATAGAGTATGCAGCTGAAAGATGTGGATAGTAAAGGCTAATTGATTAAAAGGTAAGTTACAAATGTGAAAGGTTGGAAGATAAAAGGCCTTAGGCAAATCAAAAGTCATAACCTTTCAAATTTCTTTTAATTTCTTTATATAAGTTTATATAACTGAAAATATTTATAAATTCAGTTTAAATTCGAAAATGTAACAAGATATAAAATATAAATAAATAATTAATAATATATATATGATTAAAATAAGAAAATAGCACAAAAATGAAAACTAGTCTAGAAAATTTGAAAATAAATTCAATACACTTTGGAAAAACTATTTTAACTTAAATACATGAAAAATGAATATAAATAGAGTAAAACACAGCAAATAAAAGTGAATGTATAAAAGAAATAAATAAATTATAATTATATATAATTAAATTAAGAAAATAGCAAAGAAAATGGAAACTAGGTTTCAAAAATTGAAATAAATTCAAGTAAACTTTAGAAAAATTATACTATCACTTTAAAATTATTAAAAGATAAAAATATACATAAAATAACATATTAACACATATTAAAATAAAATATGACAAATAAAATATAATTTAAAATAGACAATATTGCTAAATACATCAGTTTACACACAATATTGAAATATACATAACTTTCACAATTTAACTCCGTTTCCAACGAAATGAAAAGCTGTATTCAATTTATTAAATCTATATCCATAATAAAGGATAAAATTTAAGAATTTGAATATTTAAAATTTTAAGTTTAGAAGCCAAAGGTTGAACAGTTTGAATAGAAATTCACTTTTCAGTAAAATAACCAATTTATACTAGTTTGAAATTATAGTTCACATAATAATTAACATTTATTTTTAAAATGAAATGTTTGAAATCAAACAAGTTTAAAATATTTTCAAAAAAAAAATAAAGTCAAATTTAAAAATACAGGCCAAAATCTAGGGTTGTTACAGAAAATTGTGTATTCATTGTAGTTTTTATTTTGAAAAGGATGACAATATTTTTATATAAAGATGAAATTTTTTTGATAGGATTATGTACCTTTTAAAAAAATGAGAATTTGATGTTTGGAAAGGATTTGAAATTGTGAAAATTTTATAAGAAATGGTTTCATATAAAATGATTTATAATTGAAGGTTTTGAATCTGAATTTAAGTGATTGAACTCCGGCATTTTGGAACTGGTTTTAAGATTTTGAAATAATAAATAATATGATTTGAAATTATTTTTCCGAATAAGTAATGTTTCAATGATTTTAATGGGTTTTAATGATTTTGAAGGAATTTCAAAGAAGTTTTCAAAGTAAATGGAAGTCCAGAACTCACTTGTGTCGCTGGAAAATAATTTCGATGATGAGTGCACGCATCATCGACATTGATTTTCGAGTTTCTGAGTGAGGGAGAGGCCACTTCGGTAGCTTTGCTATGCGATTGATTTGTGAAACCAATTTTGATTTCAAATTCCGAAGTGTGATGTGATATTCGAAAGATATATGTATATATATTTGTAAAATTTGAAATGAGCCGGTGTTCAGTCCTTGAGTTTTGGATTTGATTTGATATAACCCAATTTTTGGAATTGATTTACTGATTTAATTGTGATTTCCAACTCTTGGATTGGAATATGGTTTCTTCGACTATTTTGAAGGTTCGAGCACTTCCAAATCAAGGTTAACTTTTCAAAAGCTAAGAAATTTTGAAGTATAAAGTATATAAGTTTGGTATGTATGTTTAAAGTATGTAGTAATATGATTTAAATAAGTTGAAACTGTTTTGTTAAGTAAATGAATAAGGCTATTTTGAATTTTTTCTAATATGAAGTTTAGATTTGAAATGTTTTGAGAAGAATTTAGTCTTCAAAATATTTTGAATAAAATTTAGTTAAATGTTTTAACTGGGTAACATCTTTATAAAACTATATATTGAACAAGTTGGAATAGATACATAAGTTGTACGTATGCCATTTTATCTGCATAAAATTGATCCAAGTTTGAGTACACAAGTTCGAGGTGAATTACACCATTTCGTGTTAGGATTTTTCATTTGATTCTTGATGGCGAATATTTGATATGGATTTTGGGCTTGATTCTAGAATTCTCTATCATAGTATATGGCTATGCAAGGAGACTGATGGTTTCTAGTCGAGAAACCATATCGAAATTCGCATTAGGGAAGTCGAATGGACAATACTAACTCGAAAGCGAACTTGTGTGATCGAGCGAGCGATCGAATGTGACCTTGCGAAATGATGACATATGTACATCTTATATTCTAATATCATTGATATGCTTGACGCTGAAATTGGAAGTTGTTGGGTTGGATATCTTTGTAATATAATTGGAATTCTTTCTTTTATGAAAAACTACTATCAATTTAAAACCATTTTTTTTCAAAACTATTTTTCTTCTATTCTTCTCAAACAAACTGTTTTATTCTATTTTACATACAAGCTATTTTACAAACCATTTAATTTACAAAACTATTCTACAAACTATTTTTCTTTTTATACAAAACTATTCTGAATTAAAAACCTTTTAGTAAGCAAAGATGTTCAATCCCATATAGCTCTTCATGCAGCGAAATTGATTTTTGAAAGATTTTGATCCTTATATAAGATGGACTTTATGTAAATATAAGATGATGTTGAAAACCATTGATTTTGGAAATAAATTGTTTGACTTAAATTATAATGATTTGGAAATTTGGATTTATTTTCTAAGTTTATTATTTTGGAAACTTTGGAACTGAAGATATTTAATTTGAGAAGAAATAATTTTGGTGGAATTGTATATGATTTTGAAACTGAACTGATATTGAAACAAAATTGAAATTTGAGAACCTTATGTTACTAAATACTTGATTTGGGAGTTATCGAACTTATATAAAATTTGGTTTGTATAAGTATGATGTTGATTCGAAAACTATGGATTTGAAAAGGTACTCAATTTGAGAAGTGAAATCTTATATAATTGAAGTCTATATAAGTGTGATTTGATATACTATTGATTTTGGAAAGTATTTGATTTGAAAATGAAATCTTATATATAATGGACTTTATATAAGTATGATATTTGAAAGTGATTTGAAAAGGTACTATATGATACATATTTTCGAAGTAAAGATATGGAAAGTGCCTTCTGCTTGATATCCGCTTTGTGGCCACATTGTGGATTCATTATATCGATATTTCTCTGATTTTTTGTTTTTCGGATATGATACTCGAGTTTCCATCGAATTCCATGGCAATCTCCATGGTCTTACGAGCGCGACTTCATAGCGTAATCGCAAGGTTGGGGGGCGGCCTATGGGTACGGATGTTTCCTGGGAGATCCAAGCGTAACCATTGTGTATCTGCGATCTATTGAGTCGCTTGGTAGCGTAATAAGCAGGAGCTGTGAGAGCCTAGGGTACAGATGTTTCCTGGGAGATCCAGGCGTAACCATTGTGTATCTGCAGTACTACCAGTCTTCATGGCGTAATCGCAAGGTTGGGGGCGGCCTAAGGGTACGGATGTTTCCTGGGGGATCCAGGCGAAACCATTGTGTATCCGCGATCCATCACTACGCCATAAATGACCTTCTGCAACATTTTTGCAAGGTGTTGCCAGCTAAAATGTTGCGATAGATATAAAATTTTGGTCCTATTGCAACGTTGTATTTATGGTGTTACCTTAGCCATAAAAATGTGTTGCTCTAGCTAAACAAGTGTAACACGATGCAACATTTTTATATAGTGTTGCTATAGATGTATTCAGATTAAAAAATTAATAAAATTAGCAATCCGCGTGAATACGATCCAACGGTCTACATTTAATCTGATTGTTAAACTGGATCACCGCTACAATTTGCCACAAATTTTCGTTTTCCCGCTTTACTTTTCATATCATTTTCGTTCTCACCCCCAATTTTCGAAATCCCTAATTTCCAAATCATATTTTCGTTTCTTTTTTTTCTTCCAAAAATCCCTAATTCCCAAATCCTACCAACCGCAGCCCCCAACAAAACTCCACTACCCCACCACCGTTTCTACAGCCTGATTCCGATGGTCATCGAGTACATATCCCGTGGCGATGGAGTTCGGATTTAGTGATGGAAATTGGCGATTGGTGGTTATAATTGGGTTCGCTGCTGCTATTAATTTGCAGAGGAAGTCAAAGTTTGAAGTAGGTCGTTGGTTGGGTTGCGATGCTGCCGATTGAGGGTCAATTGATGGTTGTTGGCAGTTGACTGGTTGAGTATTGTGGTGGTATGGCTGCAGTTACTGGAAATGGCAGCTGTGTATAATGTTCTGTTGATTGAAGCTGGTTCGAAGTGTTGTCGAAGTAGTGTTGAAGTTTGATGGGCAAGTGGTAATTGAGGCTGACAATGGTAATTGAGCGTGCCAGGTGATGTTTTGTTATATTTATGGAAAAGTTGTGAACTTTAACATTGGATTTACATTTACCGACGAATAGGCTTACATGTTTTTGTTGATTGGTAATTGTGGTGATATGCTAGTTCAGCACGAGTTGCCACTTTGTCCTCCTCTTGGCTTATGACTAATTATGTGAACATACTGCTGCTATGATTAGCTCTTTGATTACATTCAGTTCCAATCTCAGTATAGATTGCACGTGCTTATACTAGAAAGTAGCCAACTAGATTGCAGGCTGCAATTTCATATCCTGATTAAAAATGTACCAACTGTTGTTAAGGGCTGTAGGGGATGTAAGTTGCAGCAGTTTGGGGAGTGGATGGTGGCAGTGTAGAGGTTGAAGTTTGGTAGTATTCAAGGAGAAGGAGTTGATGTCTAGTAGGATGTTTAGATGAGTGAACTGTGGTAATGTATTACTTATTAACATGCAACATGTTCGATGAAATGTCAATTTTTATTTATCATGGTTTCAGGTCTTTTACCAAGGCAGAGCTAAAAGTAAGGTCGGATGATTCAGAAGAAGCCACGAAAGAGTTGCAAAAGTCAATCATCGAGGAGGTGTTCAAATTCGCAGGAGGTGTTCATTTCTGCATCATTTTACGTCGTTTCAAAGAAGGCTCGATCTTCCGAAATCGGATGAATCGGGCGCTGCGCCCGGACCCGCTTCTCGGCTCGCCTTCGGCTCGGCATATATTTGTCAGTGTCGGTGTCTGTATAAATTGAAACTGCATATGTAATGAGTGAACTGAGTGATGTAGTGAGGAATATCTGTATATGTGAATATCAGTGTTATATATCATTGAATTGTAAAATAGTGGAGTCAGGAATTTGTACTATTTCAAATGTTGAAATAAAATATTTATTTAAATAAATTACTGTTTAAATATCAAATTCTATGCAAAAGCATTTTATTAAATAAATATTTATTTCTATTAAAAAATCAAATATGCTCTACATTGTGGGCCCCACAAATTCAGAAAGTTAATATCTATGGCAACATTTTGGAATGTTGCTACAGATACCTATGGGTGTTGCCATAGACCCAAATAGGGTTCTATTGCAACAATATTACTTATGTTGCCTTAGATAGTCAAAATGTTGCCTTTGAGGTCTAAGGCAACGGCAAAAATTGCATCACCCTAAAAGTGTTGCCATAGACCTATGGCAACATTTTCGGGCCTGAGCCAACATTTTTTTTGTGTTGTAGTAGGCCATTTATGGCGTAGTGCATGATCGACATGTTTTGTTTTTTTTTGGATTGTACTTTCCATATCTGTTTTTAAAAGTTTTCCAGTATTTTCACTGGATGTTGAAACAAGTCTACTAAGTACCTGGAGAATTCTAGCTTTGCGCCTGATCAACGCACTGCCAGAGTCTGCAGGAACGAGGATAAACTTGTTAAGACATCGAGTTATAAAAGTATTTTGATAAAATATTATATAAATGATACTTTGATCAGTTATTTCTTTTTTTAAAGGATTTTAAAGTGTTTTGAATATTTTACCTCTTTAACCAACAATTTTAAATAATGGTTCATTCTTCTCTTTCATCCTGCTTTCCCTCCTAGCTACTTTTCTTCCCTACCTTCTTTCGGGATGTCTTCCAACCTATTGTTCTTTCTAGTTGTTTCTCCGCTCCCTTCCTTTTCGAGGACGAAAAGATTTGAGTGGGGGAGAGTGTAACAACCCTAGATTTTGGCCTATATTTTATTTGACTTTATTATATTTTGAAAACTATTTTAAACTTGTTTTATTTCAAACATTTCATTTTTAAATACAAATGTTGATTATTATGTGAATTTTAATTTCAAACTGGTATAAATTGAACATTTTCCTGAAAAAGGGATTTCTGGTCAAACTGGTCAAACTTTGACTTTTAAAACTTCAAATTTAAATTTTTTAAAATCTTAAATTTTATCTTTTATTATGAAAATAGACTTAATAACATGAATACTGCTTTTTGTTTCGTTGAAAACGGAATTAAATTTTAAAAGTTATGTACATTTCAATTTTGAGTATAATTTGTTTTATTTTGCAATTTTGCCTATTTTAAATTTTATAAATCATATTTTCTTTGTCATATTTTATTTTAAAATGTGTTAATATGTTATTTTATGTATATTTTTGTCTTTTAATATTTTTGAAGTGATAATAAAACTTTTCCAAAATTTATTGCATTTATTAAAGACTAGTTTCTATTTTTCTGCTATATTCTTCATTTAAATTATATTTAATTAAAATTTATTTATTTATTTTTGTGAATGCATTTTTATTTTATGTTCTTATCTTTATTTATAAATATTTTTCCAAGTCCATACAATTTTCCCTAAGTTTATTTCATTTATTTTCAAATTTTCTAGACTAGTTTTCATTTCCTGTACTATTTTCTTATTTTAATCATATATAATTAATATTTATTTATTTATATTTTGTTTATCTACTATATTTTCGAATTTTAACTGAATTTATAAGTATCTTCAGTTATTTAAATTTATATAATGAAATTAAAGAAATTTGAAAAGGTTATGACTTTTGATTTTCCTATGGCCTTTTATCTTCCACCTTTTCATATTTGTAACTTAACTTTTCATTCAATTGGCCATTACTTCTCACTTCTTTCAGCCGACTATCATTTTGTCATTCATGTAAAATTTTGTTTCTCATTTCCTGAAAGAAAATTTTGGCCATAGCTTGTGAAAGATTTTGGTAAACTTCTTTTTCTTTTTGTTTACTTTTATTGATTTTTGATAATGATTTTTGCACTTGTTTTCTCACCTTCTATGCTCAGCTCCTCCTTCCTCCTCCACCTTGGTGTAACGACCCAGAATTTTTGATAATTAAAATTCGAATATTTAATTGATTTTAAATATAAATAAATGAATTTAATAAGTCGAATGATTTATTTTTCGAATATTGGGTTTTATTTGATAATTAAATCGATAAATTAAATAGTGAAATTCCAGAGATAATTGAAAATCGAGTTTAAAATGATTGAAAATAATTTGTAAAATTTTTTTTGATCATACTGGAGTTATAGAAAGGTTATAGAACTTTTAAAATTGAATTTAGAGTTAATTTGTGAAAATCGAATATTTTAATATTTAATTATCGACTGTAAAAATAGCCAATTTTCGAACAGTCTCAGAATTGAACGAAACTAGTTCCATTGGATCCGTAATAGTTAGTTATTATCGGATTTCAATTTTCGTATCAATCGGAGTTGTCATTTGACCGTGGCAGCTCGAAACGCATCGATATCGTTTTAATTTTAAATCGTCGAGTTAAATTAGTCATTTTTCAAAAGGTCTCGGATTTCGACGAAACCAATTTCATCGGATCCGTAATGTGATATTATTGTAAGATTTCAAATTTCGTAATTTTTGGATTTACCGTTTGTCCGGTACAATTTAAAACGCCTCGAAATCGATTTAAATCGGTTTAATTTAAATTGATCGTTTATTGCCATATCTCACACATACGATCGAATTAGCTTCCGAAACCTGTTCCATTGTGTTCGGAACGCGAGGTAAACCTTAGAAACGTCAGCCGGCACGTTCGATTTGGAGTTCGTAAAATTTCGAGTGAATAGTATTTTGGAAATTTCTATAAAAGCCCATCTTTTTTCACAATTTTCAACAAACGAAAACGAGCCTAGGGTTTAATGGCCGGCCGCCACTTTCAAATTCGAAGGCCAGAAATCACTCGTCTTCTCCCCTTAAATTCTTCCGATCCACACATCGATTAGAGAAAGCATTAACTACAATATTGTAGAGCGTTGAGGGATCTTCACATCCGTACGGTGGGTCGACGTGAAGATCGTCGTAGTGGTCGCTGTGGGGCCACGTTCATCATGGGTTTGCACGCGAAATTCGCGGCCATGCTGAGGTCGAGCTCGCCGTGTTCTGGCGAGGTGGTGCGCGGCGGCGAGTGCTGCAAGGGGGTATCATCTGATCAAGGTGGAAGAGGCCGGAGATGGGTTGCGTTCTCAACCCTAGATGGCGGCGGCATGGGTTCTTCGTACTGGAGCATGCGCGTGAGAAGATAAGGGGGGTGGCCGTGATTTGCTGTGGAGGAATGGATGGTCCAGATGAGATTTAGGTTAAAATTTAAAAATGAAAATGTAAATTATTTATATTAAAATTCGTTCAATGTTTAAAATTGCATATCTCTTTCATACGAGATCGAAAAAAGGCGAAACCAGTTGCGTTGGAACCGTACTGACGAATACTACGCGATGCAACTGGATTGGAGTCGTTTGGAGCTAGTTTGAATTTCGGGTAAAATTAAACGTCCGTTTAATTTTATTCGAAATAAACGCTGAAATCAGAATTAAAATCAAGGTGAGATCTCCTCACTCAGATTTAAATTTGTATTGCAGTTATTGATTTGATATGATTGCTGTTGGATGTGATATTAGATATAGTAGGATATATATCTATATATAGCAATATATACATATTGGCATATGTATATATTGGATTGATGATTTCCCGCCTCGTATAGCGGATGAGACCCTATTGCGCCGTTAGTAAGCGGATGATATTTTTATAAAACCCATATACCACGATATTCCACCTCGAAGTGGAATTGGTATTGTGCTAACATCTGTGGATGCAGGGAAACAGGTTGGAGGGATCCAACAGGATTCCTCAAAACATTTGAATTGATTTCATATGTTGTTTAATTGATTATTTATAATCTGTGTATGATTATATCTGTGATTGAATTTGTTGAGAGCTATAATTTAGCCGAATGTGTTTTTGGTATCGTTGGATACCAGAAATGAATGAAATTGGATTTCTGAAATTAAAATTGAATTTTTTTTATGGTTTGGGAAAATAAAAGAATTTATTTTAAAGGAGATAAATTTATTTGAAATCAAAGTGATAATTGATTGGGTATTTAAAATAAATCTTTGAGGAATCGATATGAAAACTTATTTAATGTTGAATGAGAAAAATTGATTTTTTGTGTTGAGAATAAATTTGGAAATCGATTCGTAAAAAAATGATTTGGTCTTTGGGATTAAAAGTTAAAATCAATTTGAAATGTGATTCGGTGTTGAAGTAAATTCGGAAATCAAATTGGAATTCGATTTGGATTTGAAATAAAATGGAGAAATCAATTTTTAAAGTTGATTCGGGGTTGAAAATGAACATTTGGAAAACGATTTGAAAATCGGGTAAAAAAAAAGATTTTTAGGAATGTAAATTCCGAATAGAAGTTGTAAAGGAAAGGGAAATTGGTTTTAAAAATAAATATTGATTTATTTTTAAAAGTGTAGAAAATATGGTTTGAAATCGGATTTTCAAAGTGATGAAGTGTGGAAATAAATTTACAAATTTGAAATGTAAATTTGGAATGTAAATTTGAAATAAATCGATAAGGATTTATCTAATTGGTTTAAATGGACCATAATATGATTTGAAATTGATTTTTCAAATGTGAAGTGTGAAATACGATTTGAAATTGATTTTTCAAATGTGAAGTGTGGAAAAATATATATCTTGTGAAAAGATTTGAAATTTAATAATTTGGGAAAAATTATTTAAATTGGATGTTGTTATGAATGTTATTGATAGTTAAATAACCGACTATCAATATTTGCCTTTGAAATGACACTTGATTTGTTTTTGAAAACAAACGCTCATTATTCGGTTAAGCCGGGAGAGGACCTTTGTGTCATATAACCCATTCCGAATAGTGTTACGTCGCGAATGGATAGCATTTGAAGACCGGTGTGAAGACCGAATATTTGTGAAAATGAAAGGACAACCTGTTGAATGTCTCTGCCCCGAGTTGCTCCGGTATAGAGATTTATATCACTCTTTTTGTGATGGGAAGTCCGGACGTGATTAGTGAATATCCGGATTGCAAGGGCTTCTTTGGAAGTGCCTTCGGTTCCGTTCGATCCCGGAACGGACTTGTATGGATGTGTGTCTGACGTTACACTTTGAGATGTAAAGCTGGTTTCTATCAAATACATTTCTGTTGGTGGCGGAGAATTTATTCTCTTAGCTTAACACCCTTCTCTGAGACGTACGAGCTCAGAGGTTATGTAGTTGATGGTTACTAGTGATACATTCCCAATTTGGTAATGTGGCACACGAAGTGCTGTTGATCAATTGTGGATCAAAGCGTGGCTTTGTGAAAAAGCGTAATATATGTGGACAAGACTTCGTCGAGCCTCACAACCCGGTAATGGTCGAAACAGGAATGTGCGGCAAAAGGTTTGTAGGGGTAGCGCCCCTAGGGAATGCCATTTCCTTCTGGATAAAAGGTGATATCATGGTATGGAGCCCAGATATTTTACCTATGTGGATTATATTTTGTGGCTGTTGCGTTTTTGATTGAGGATCCTCGGATAAAGGTCGGTAACGACCGGGGGATGGCATAGCTCGTGTGTTAGTTACCTAGTTACAGCTCGGTTAGAGCGTGAGGTAGCGTCGGCCTTTTGTTTGCGGAGATCCGGTTAGGATCCGAGGCGTCTTTCCAGAGGCGTTCTATTTCGGTAAGGAAGTTCCTTAGCCTGATCATTTGTTGGAAATCCAAAGAAACAATACGAACCCCGTACGGTTTTTAATTGTATTACCTGCTATGGAATGTGGCGGTAACCTGCTACTGAACGTAGTAGCTATAGTAGACATACAACAATAGTTGTATGTTGGCTAAGATTGATATTATATTTTCGAAATGTTTTCCGCGCTAGACATTAATAATAATATCGATTGATTTTGCGTAGTAAGCATTTTTGACTATCATAAGGAGAAATCTCCTCCAATTCTGCGTTTGCATTGTGTGTGTGGTGGGAGGCCTTATGGTAGTTTCATTTTCCAAAAGCATTGCGAAGTTGTTTTATTTTCTTTGTGAAAATAACTGTTTTACGATCTCACACCAGTCACCATGACTGACCTGGAGTTTATTGTTCCCTTTCTAAACTCTGGGTGCCCATAATTTTCCACACGGGCAGCCTAGAGTTATTTTATCAGGATTCTGGATATTCTAGAGCTTTGGAGATGAGTTGGATGGCGAAGCGTACTATCGTACTTGTTATTTATTCCGCTGTGTATTCTGTATGAGGACAAGTTTATATAACTGTCCATTGTTGTAAACTCTGATGATTGATGTATGTATAAACTGATATAGTCTTTTGTTTTAAAGATTATTGATTTATCTATTATATATTGTTCCGCTGCGATATGTGAGATTCTGATATTGTTCCTGTTCTGTGTTTTCTGTGTGTTCTTCTTTTCTTTCTTCTATCTTTTCTTCTACCTCTTCTTTTAACCCTAAAGTTTCGCGTTTCCGCCATTCGATTATTCGACAAATTTGGTACAGTGGACGTATCGGTGTCGAGTTTTCGGAAGACGGATTTGCGGGTCTTTACAAGTGGTATCAGAGCATCCGGTTAAGCGACAACCCTGCTCTGTTGGGTGTTACTCATTAGAGATAGAGTCAGTAGTACTCTAGAATGAGTGTGAGTGTAATAATAGATATGAGCGCGTATTTGTTAGTGAATACAAAATTTGTTTTGTATTGTGTTGACTTATCGGTTGATTGTTTATAGATTCTGGTCGGTGCAGGGTGGCCAACTGTAATCGATAGGGATTTCTAAACTCTTAAACAAGATAAACTGACACAGTATTGTTTTAAATAGGGTAAATGAAATAATTTTGCCCAAAACTATTTTTGTATAGAAAAGAAATGATTTTCTATAAATTATCATAGTATTTGGATGTTTGGTTGTTAGGAAGAGATAATATTGAAATATTATCATTGTTATATGGAATTGAATAAGAAATTAAAATAATAACCAAAGATTTGGAGATAAATTCATTTGACAAATGAAATTTATAAATATGAATTGGAAGATAAGGAAATAAAATCCATATACGAATGAGATTTGGAAATGTGAATTGTAAATGTAATTTACAAATTGAAATAGAATTCCAGAGAAGATTTGAAACAAAATTCGTTAATGGAATGTAAATAAGTTGATAACTTATAAAATATTTGAAATCTAATTGGAATGAGATTCAAATTGAAAATGAATGAATTTGTGAATGAATAAATAAATTTGCAACTGCAAGTGCAAGAAAATGAAATTGAGTGTTAAAATTCATTTTGAATTTGTAAGTAAATAGAACTGGAATTGAATTTGATTTGTGGAAAACGAAGTGATGTATTAAACTAAAATTAGTAAGTGAAGCTAATTGAAGATTGACCAAATGAATAAGGTTCGAAACGAATTGAATTCAATAATTATAAATGAAATATTGATTGGATTTACATGGAATTGGCAATCCAGTTTAAATATAAGTGGTAATTGAAAATTAATATCAAAAGTATGGAAAATACTTGTATTGAACTTAAGAAATAAGTGTGAAATTCTTAAGTAAATTTAATATTGAAAATATTCTAAGTTGGTGAATGTGAATATGAAATGCCAATTGAAATTGAATGGAATCAATTGGAAATGAAGTACTATACATATATGACATATGTTTTCCAAACTAAGGATATGAAAAAGTACCTTCCATTGAAAAATTGTGAAGGTGTTGGAACTCAGTATGAGCATCCATTTGATCGGGATGTGATCATATTGATTGATCACGATGTATGCTAGCGTAATTCGAGGGGTGTGATACCCACAGTTACAAGCGATTCCACTGAGATAGTGGCGCAGCCGCCGTGTAAACTGCGATCTAGATGCCACAGCGAAATTCGAGGGGCGAGATGCCTATGGTTACAAGTGATTCCACTGGGATAGTGGTGTAACCGCCGTGTGAACTATGATCTATGGCAACAACCATGGCGAAATTTAAGAGATGAGAAATCTACAGTTACAAGTGTTTCTACTGGGATAGTAGCGAAACCGCCGAGTAACTGTGATCCATGGGGGAACGTGCTTTCCATATCCATTTTAAAAATGATTTTTAAGTGTTTTCACTGGGAGGTAGAAAAATTTGGAATTTATCAAAATGTTCACTTAACGACAAGTGATTTCAAATTGAATTGAGATAAAGGTAAATGAAACCCAATATTCAGAATTAGAATATGAATCGAATTCAAGTAAAATTCGAAATGAAAATCTGAATGAAAATTTGAAAGTAAGATGAATTCCAAATAGAATTGAAATTGTCAAATTGAATTCAAATGGAATTGAAAATGCAAAGTTGAATGGAAATGAATATGACTGGTTAATGAAGTGAAAATGAATATAAGAAGTATGTAATACTTATATTGCACTTAAGAAATGAATGAATAAAGTTCTTAAGTAAATTGGTATTGAGAATCCGATAAGTGAATTTGGACATTATTGTTCAGTAAAATAAACAGGGATTGTAAAGGCTAAGGAAAATGGAATTGGATTTTCGATTTTGAAGATAATTTGAATTTGCTCGACAAAAGGTATGTATTTAAATTTCAGTATGAAATTTGATGAGTTTCTGATTTTGCCACTTGGCATTTTGTTTTCTTTTGAGATCTGGGAGTCCGTAGGGACGTTTTGTAGTCGTACCGTATTAGCCGCGCAAAGGAGACGCTGGCGAAATTTTTCGAAAATTTCTAGTGTTAGAAAATTTTTGTGAAAATTTTGAAAGTTTAAAATTTGAGTTTAAACTCGAATTTGAATTTTGAAGTTAAACAATGATGTTTGAAAACTATGAAAGGTTTAGAAATTTAGTTGCATGATAACGAATCTTTAGTAGAGAGATTTGTTTTGATAAATTGATAAAACTATTAGATTGTGAAAAACAGTAGACGAGTTAAGGACCATTTTTCCTAACTTGTAATTTCAAGGACGAAATTCTTTTAAGGGGGGAAGTCTGTAACGACCCAGAATTTTTGATAATTAAAATTCGAATATTTAATTGATTTTAAATATAAATAAATGAATTTAATAAGTCGAATGATTTATTTTTCGAATATTGGGTTTTATTTGATAATTAAATCGATAAATTAAATAGTGAAATTCCAGAGATAATTGAAAATCGAGTTTAAAATGATTGAAAATAATTTGTAAAATTTTGTTTGATCATACTGGAGTTATAGAAAGGTTATAGAACTTTTAAAATTGAATTTAGAGTTAATTTGTGAAAATCGAATATTTTAATATTTAATTATCGACTGTAAAAATAGCCAATTTTCGAACAGTCTCAGAATTGAACGAAACTAGTTCCATTGGATCCGTAATAGTTAGTTATTATCGGATTTCAATTTTCGTATCAATCGGAGTTGTCATTTGACCGTGGCAGCTCGAAACGCATCGATATCGTTTTAATTTTAAATCGTCGAGTTAAATTAGTCATTTTTCAAAAGGTCTCGGATTTCGACGAAACCAATTTCATCGGATCCGTAATGTGATATTATTGTAAGATTTCAAATTTCGTAATTTTTGGATTTACCGTTTGTCCGGTACAATTTAAAACGCCTCAAAATCGATTTAAATCGGTTTAATTTAAATTGATCGTTTATTGCCATATCTCACACATACGATCGAATTAGCTTCCGAAACCTGTTCCATTGTGTTCGGAACGCGAGGTAAACCTTAGAAACGTCAGCCGGCACGTTCGATTTGGAGTTCGTAAAATTTCGAGTGAATAGAATTTGGAAATTTCTATAAAAGCCCATCTTTTTTCACAATTTTCAACAAACGAAAACGAGCCTAGGGTTTCATGGCCGGCCGCCACTTTCAAATTCGAAGGCCAGAAATCACTCGTCTTCTCCCCTTAAATTCTTCCGATCCACACATCGATTAGAGAAAGCATTAACTACAATATTGTAGAGCGTTGAGGGATCTTCACATCCGTACGGTGGGTCGACGTGAAGATCGTCGTAGTGGTCGCTGTGGGGCCACGTTCATCATGGGTTTGCACGTGAAATTCGCGGCCATGCTGAGGTCGAGCTCGCCGTGTTCTGGCGAGGTGGTGCGCGGCGGCGAGTGCTGCAAGGGGGTATCATCTGATCAAGGTGGAAGAGGCCGGAGATGGGTTGCGTTCTCAACCCTAGATGGCGGCGGCATGGGTTCTTCGTACTGGAGCACGCGCGTGAGAAGATAAGGGGGGTGGCCGTGATTTGCTGTGGAGGAATGGATGGTCCAGATGAGATTTAGGTTAAAATTTAAAAATGAAAATGTAAATTATTTATATTAAAATTCGTTCAATGTTTAAAATTGCATATCTCTTTCATACGAGATCGAAAAAAGGCGAAACCAGTTGCGTTGGAACCGTACTGACGAATACTACGCGATGCAACTGGATTGGAGTCGTTTGGAGCTAGTTTGAATTTCGGGTAAAATTAAACGCCCGTTTAATTTTATTCGAAATAAACGCTGAAATCAGAATTAAAATCAAGGTGAGATCTCCTCACTCAGATTTAAATTTGTATTGCAGTTATTGATTTGATATGATTGTTGTTGGATGTGATATTAGATATAGTAGGATATATATCTATATATAGCAATATATACATATTGGCATATGTATATATTGGATTGATGATTTCCCGCCTCGTATAGCGGATGAGACCCTATTGCGCCGTTAGTAAGCGGATGATATTTTTATAAAACCCATATACCGCGATATTCCACCTCGAAGTGGAATTGGTATTGTGCTAACATCTGTGGATGCAGGGAAACAGGTTGGAGGGATCCAACAGGATTCCTCAAAACATTTGAATTGATTTCATATGTTGTTTAATTGATTATTTATAATCTGTGTATGATTATATCTGTGATTGAATTTGTTGAGAGCTATAATTTAGCCGAATGTGTTTTTGGTATCGTTGGATACCAGAAATGAATGAAATTGGATTTCTGAAATTAAAATTGAATTTTTTTGATGGTTTGGGAAAATAAAAGAATTTATTTTAAAGGAGATAAATTTATTTGAAATCAAAGTGATAATTGATTGGGTATTTAAAATAAATCTTTGAGGAATCGATATGAAAACTTATTTAATGTTGAATGAGAAAAATTGATTTTTTGTGTTGAGAATAAATTTGGAAATCGATTCGTAAAAAAATGATTTGGTCTTTGGGATTAAAAGTTAAAATCAATTTGAAATGTGATTCGGTGTTGAAGTAAATTCGGAAATCAAATTGGAATTCGATTTGGATTTGAAATAAAATGGAGAAATCAATTTTTAAAGTTGATTCGGGGTTGAAAATGAACATTTGGAAAACGATTTGAAAATCGGGTAAAAAAAAGATTTTTAGGAATGTAAATTCCGAATAGAAGTTGTAAAGGAAAGGGAAATTGGTTTTAAAAATAAATATTGATTTATTTTTAAAAGTGTAGAAAATATGGTTTGAAATCGGATTTTCAAAGTGATGAAGTGTGGAAATAAATTTACAAATTTGAAATGTAAATTTGGAATGTAAATTTGAAATAAATCGATAAGGATTTATCTAATTGGTTTAAATGGACCATAATATGATTTGAAATTGATTTTTCAAATGTGAAGTGTGAAATACGATTTGAAATTGATTTTTCAAATGTGAAGTGTGGAAAAATATATATCTTGTGAAAAGATTTGAAATTTAATAATTTGGGAAAAATTATTTAAATTGGATGTTGTTATGAATGTTATTGATAGTTAAATAACCGACTATCAATATTTGCCTTTGAAATGACACTTGATTTGTTTTTGAAAACAAACGCTCATTATTCGGTTAAGCCGGGAGAGGACCTTTGTGTCATATAACCCATTCCGAATAGTGTTACGTCGCGAATGGATAGCATTTGAAGACCGGTGTGAAGACCGGATATTTGTGAAAATGAAAGGACAACCTGTTGAATGTCTCTGCCCCGAGTTGCTCCGGTATAGAGATTTATATCACTCTTTTTGTGATGGGAAGTCCGGACGTGATTAGTGAATATCCGGATTGCAAGGGCTTCTTTGGAAGTGCCTTCGGTTCCGTTCGATCCCGGAACGGACTTGTATGGATGTGTGTCTGACGTTACACTTTGAGATGTAAAGCTGGTTTCTATCAAATACATTTCTGTTGGTGGCGGAGAATTTATTCTCTTAGCTTAACACCCTTCTCTGAGACGTACGAGCTCAGAGGTTATGTAGTTGATGGTTACTAGTGATACATTCCCAATTTGGTAATGTGGCACACGAAGTGCTGTTGATCAATTGTGGATCAAAGCGTGGCTTTGTGAAAAAGCATAATATACGTGGACGAGACTTCGTCGAGCCTCACAACCCGGTAATGGTCGAAACAGGAATGTGCGGCAAAAGGTTTGTAGGGGTAGCGCCCCTAGGGAATGCCATTTCCTTCTGGATAAAAGGTGATATCATGGTATGGAGCCCAGATATTTTACCTATGTGGATTATATTTTGTGGCTGTTGCGTTTTTGATTGAGGATCCTCGGATAAAGGTCGGTAACGACCGGGGGATGGCATAGCTCGTGTGTTAGTTACCTAGTTACAGCTCGGTTAGAGCGTGAGGTAGCGTCGGCCTTTTGTTTGCGGAGATCCGGTTAGGATCCGAGGCGTCTTTCCAGAGGCGTTCTATTTCGGTAAGGAAGTTCCTTAGCCTGATCATTTGTTGGAAATCCAAAGAAACAATACGAACCCCGTACGGTTTTTAATTGTATTACCTGCTATGGAATGTGGCGGTAACCTGCTACTGAACGTAGTAGCTATAGTAGACATACAACAATAGTTGTATGTTGGCTAAGATTGATATTATATTTTCGAAATGTTTTCTGCGCTAGACATTAATAATAATATCGATTGATTTTGCGTAGTAAGCATTTTTGACTATCATAAGGAGAAATCTCCTCCAATTCTGCGTTTGCATTGTGTGTGTGGTGGGAGGCCTTATGGTAGTTTCATTTTCCAAAAGCATTGCGAAGTTGTTTTATTTTCTTTGCGAAAATAACTGTTTTACGATCTCACACCAGTCACCATGACTGACCTGGAGTTTATTGTTCCCTTTCTAAACTCTGGGTGCCCATAATTTTCCACACGGGCAGCCTAGAGTTATTTTATCAGGATTCTGGATATTCTGGAGCTTTGGAGATGAGTTGGATGGCGAAGCGTACTATCGTACTTGTTATTTATTCCGCTGTGTATTCTGTATGAGGACAAGTTTATATAACTGTCCATTGTTGTAAACTCTGATGATTGATGTATGTATAAACTGATATAGTCTTTTGTTTTAAAGATTATTGATTTATCTATTATATATTGTTCCGCTGCAATATGTGAGATTCTGATATTGTTCATGTTCTGTGTTTTCTGTGTGTTCTTCTTTTCTTTCTTCTATCTTTTCTTCTACCTCTTCTTTTAACCCTAAAGTTTCGCGTTTCCGCCATTCGATTATTCGACAAATTTGGTACAGTGGACGTATCGGTGTCGAGTTTTCGGAAGACGGATTTGCGGGTCTTTACACTTGGCCTCCTCCACCACCACCACATCTGGTCAACACCTCCTCCAGCCCAGCCCCAAGCCATGTCCATGCCCCTTGATGAAGAAGATCCACCTAAAAATAAACAAAATTCCACCTTAATGTTCATAGCCTAGCCTAACTTGTTCCACCACCTCTCTCCTCCACTTTGGCCGGCCAAACACCACCACCACCAGCCACAACCTGAGCCTTAGACCTCTGTAGCACCTGTAGTTTATCCTTCCAGATCAGGCCATGCCCAATAGTCCCTTGGTCGAACCCATTTAGGCCTTGAAATCTATGTTGTTGCTTGTAGTTGTGTTGCCTTGTTTTGAAATTCAAGCACATATCCTTCATCTCCTCTTTATATTCCTATGGCGACCCCTATATGACCTGAACCTGATCCAAACCTGATCCAAAACAATCCCATTACAGTGTCTTTCCAGGCCATAGCTGAAGTATAAGTGGTTAAATGCAAATGCAAAAGCTCTAGCTTTGAATTGTGTAGTTATTCCTAGCATTGTTTGTAATATTTTGGTTTGTAATTCATGTTTCTTTTTGTTTTGTTTGATATTTAACAAGGCAATTAGCCTTGGCTCTCCCACTCTCAAATCATTGTCGTGTTATCGTGCTTTTGAAGTTCCTTATTTGTGCATTTGGTTGTCATCTCCAGCTTATACAGGTGAGTTATTCTCACCAGACAATATGTACATATATAACTAGTGAATTGACCCCTTTTGAATCTGTAAAATGCATTATCATGTTACACCTGCTATGTTATGATTTTATGATGTTCACCCATGCTTAAACACCTATTATATTATATGTTACTGTTATATTATGATGTTCTATTATTTTTATCAGTTTATTACACTGCAAGTTCCCTTTAGATTAGAATCACTATGGGTTGAAATGATACATACCCGAACGGACTTTAGAATAGGAGAAAATCGTTATGGGCTGAAATGATATGCCTGAATGATTTTCAATTATTTTCATTTACTTGGGATTGCGGGTTTGAAATGATCAAACCCGGGTATCTTTGTAAATTACGGGTTGAAATGATAAATTACCCGTATCACTTTACCTAGGCTAGAAAATGAAATACAGACCCGTTGTTAAAATATGTTTTATAAATTTTTTTAAAATATTTTAGAAATGTAAATATTATAATATTTTGATTTAAACTAAATAAAAATGATTTCTGTAAAGCATTATTGATTTTCTGAAAATTTATAAGTGAAATAAATTAATGGTAAAATTAGAAAATTTGAAATGTAAGTTATTTTAGGAAATTTTTAATTTGGTGATAATTAGAATTTAAATTAAATATGAAATGTGATAAATTCATGATAATTTGGATTAAAGTGAATTTAAATGATTTTTATATTATATTAATGATTTTGAATAAAGTTAAAATGTGAAATGAATGAATATTTAAGTTGAAATTTTGAAATATAACTAAAATTGGAAATTTGTGAATTTGGCTTAAAAGTGAATTTTAAGTTAAGTAAAAAAAATGGAATTAAGTTATATTTGAAAATTTAAACTTAAGTGTTAAGTTAATTTAATTTAATGAATTTATAATTTAATATTGGAATTTAATAAGTGAATTATTATTAAATTTTGATTTTTGAATGGAGGTTTAACTTTATAAAATCATGAATATAAGGGTATTTAAATGATAGTTTTAAAAGTGAAATTACATGATTTTATAAGTTAAAAATGATTTATATAAAAATATAATTGTTTGTGAAATTATACTGAATATTTGAAGTTAATTAACTGCATTTCTGAAATGCTATTAATTCTAATGTAAATGATAATACAACATTTGTAAAAGTTGTAGTTGATAATAATGAACCAAATGGCTAAATTTAATTAAAGGCTATTATAGCATTTTTGTAAATGTTATAATGGTTGAATTTAACTAAGTTTATTTGAAACTAATGTAACCCTATTACAGCATTTTAAATGTTGTCTTTTGTTAAATTGAACTGTTTTAAATGCGACTTTCCGTAGCATTTTCTAAATGCTGCGAAAGTTGAATTTTCATTGTTTTAATTAATTTAAGTGAACGAATAAACTTTGAAAGATTAAAATTTTGGAAATTTAATAATTTAATTATTAAATATAATAACTTCATTTTTATGATTTAAAATAAAGTAATTTGTTTCGAAATATAAACTATTTTGAAATATGATATTTTGATATTTTGAAATGGATTTTTGAAGGATATTGAATTTTGAAATGATATTTGATTTCGAAGTATAAAATACCATTTTGAAATTTTAACCACGGGATGTATTTAATTTAGAGTTCAACTGATCCTTAAAGGATGGGCGATCCCAAGCATCCTTTGAGTTATTATGCAATTCTACTACAGTTCACTTGAGTTGGTTTACATTATATAAGTATATATTGTCCTGACTCGAGTGTTTTGTGTTTTACTTTACGCTCGGGTCAGCCTGACTATTTACAGCTTAGCTTTGGATTTCTTTCTGGAGCTAGGAATCGCTGGAGATTCTGCTTGTCTAGTTATCTGTTCCTTTCAGTTCAGTTGTTCTATTTCAGTTCTGGTATTCATAAACTTCTATTTTTTGAGATTTCTATTGTATATGTTTTCAAGCAGATATTATGTATTATGTTTTGAGAGTTTGTTATAGTAGCTTCATGAACTACTATGGTTTTTATATTCCGCTGCGAGTTATTCTGATATTCTGTGTCTATGATTCTGTATTTGATTTTATTTGCTCCAAATTTTATTACAATCTGTCATTTTGAATTTTTCAAGTTAGACATGTGTGGATTATTGTTGATTTGAATGGTCCAAAATAGTGGGTCGTTACAGTACTTTTATATTTCGAAAACAATTTGTACTTGATATCAAAATTTCATATTTGCTTCAAAATCAAATTCATTTCGAAATATCATATTTACTTCAAAAATCATATTCAGTTCGATACGTTATTTTCACATTAAAATATCATTTCACTCTAATATCTTGATTTCACTTTCAAATTGTTTCGGATTTCGATTTAGGTTATAACTTCATTTTAACCCAATTCGCATTTAAATCCAAGATTTAAATATAAACATTCACCATTGATCAGTTTGAATTTTTGAAAAATAGTTTAAATGGTTTAAAATAATTTAAAAGTTAAAATAGTTTAATATAAAATAGTTTGTGTATTAAAATGGTTTATAAAATAAAATAGCTTGGAGATCGAAATAATTTTGATATTTAAAAGATAGGTCTTAGACAGTTTACATTAAAATAATTTATGTGAAAATAGTTTCAAAGTCAAACTGATTCTGTAACACCCCGCATTTTTATATAATTAAAATTTAACAAATTACGATAAGTAGTGAAAATAAACATTTTTGGAATTATCGAAACATGGCTTCGGAACTTGTACCATTACGTCATTTTCTGATCAGTTTCCATATATAACTTGTCAAAATCTGAACCAATATGAAGAAGTTATGAACGAAACAAAAACAAGAAACAAAACAAAAAAAACTAATAATAAATATAAACGCATATGGGCCGATAGTAGGTCGACCCAGTGGGCATGCAGGTCGACCGCACGGTCGACCGGTGCTTAGAGGCGGTCGATCGCCCGGTCGACCCGCGTACGACCTGGACGAATTGTCGTCCAGGTACGTTAAGTGACTTGTTTTCTCGTTTTCGCACGATCTGAGCCATACGTTCTTTGATCCCGTGGCTCCGAACGACCCTGTGACGTGGTGGCTCCAGGTTCAATCCAAGAATCCGACGGTCTGACATCCCCAAGCTCCAATATAAATAGGACCCTAGGCCTAGCTATCTTCTCACAATTAGATTTTCTCTCATAGGTTCATTGCCTAAGGCTGAACCCTAAAAAGAAAATAATTACTAGGAAGAAGATCTTCTAAATTAAAATATTATATGCCTTGGAAGAAGGGGATCTAGAAGGACTGTGGAGCCAAGCGGAGCACAAGCGAAGCTAAGGACGATAGGTGAGTGGATTTAATTATATTCCTTTACATTTATAATATATATTATCGTTGAATTTCCGTTAGATAATTTATTCCAATAATTAATTCTATTAGTTATGCAAACACTTTAAATTTTATTTATATTTAATTAGGCTTGACAGTTAGAAAAGGCGTAGGCCTAAAAGTAAGAAATTTACAGTTATTTACATGTATTTTAAAAGTCATAACTTAGCCATAATACCAATTCCTTTTATTCCCTTTTCATGCGAATAATATAGTTAGAAAGAGAATTCGCGGTTGTGGATTAAAATAATAAACTTTATAGAAGTATATGTAAAATAAGAAAGTTGGAAAATTGGAATAAAATTATAAAAGTGGAATTCTGCAATAAATTATGCTGAACGGAAACAATAAATTTATCTGATAATTTAATTTGGCGAGTAAGTAATAGATTAATTGGTTGATTTCGAAACTAGAATACATTTCTATAATTTAATAATTAAAAGATAATGATAAATGTAACTGCAAGAATAAAAAGAAAGAAAAAGGGAACTAGTGTAAAATAGAGGGACCACTGTATTTTACACTAGCCCAAAATAATAAAAGAAATATCTTGCAGTTACGAATTATTATTTATAGTTTTATTTAGTATTAAATTATGGAAATAGATTTTAATATAGCTTTCAAAACCAACCAAATAAAATATAATTACTTCCTAGAATAAAAGAAAATAAAGTAGAGTATGAAATGAATCAAATAAATTATTAGATAAGAAATTAAGGCTGTGAACAATAAACGAACCTAGGTCTGCATTTACCGTGCAGACTATATAAAAAGACAGTTATTATAGTAAGTTAATTATATAATAAAAGAGAATTAAAAAGAATTCTATATCATAATAAAAGAAGACAGACTAGAACAGAAAAGAAATACTTGTAATTATATACAGATTTTAAAAGAAATAATAGTAGCAATTATAAGTATAATTATAAGATAAGTTATAATTAAGTAAAAGAATAGAAATGCTTATTTGGGAACTTAGAATAAATAAGAAATGATAGAGAAGATAAAGTAAAAGCTTATTTTAGATTTTTATTAAATTAATAAGCAAATAGAACAAAAGATGCTTATTTAATAAACTTAAGACTTAAATTAAGTTAATAAGCACTTAAATTAAGTTAATAAGCAAGAAGTGGCAATACCAATAGCATTCCCTATTAGATCAATGGTGGTCTCACAATAGCCAGAAGCGAGACGAGGGCCAGAATATGCTAGTTAGGGTAAATAAGTAGCCAACAGAATAAGAAAAGTAAACTAAACGCAAACTAAAAGATTAGACTTAGGGTCTAATAAAAGAATCGAAATGCGTTTGGAGTAGCCCAAAGGATGAATTGCCTAACGAAGCAGTTCATCATGGATTTCAGAAATGGAGAAGCACGTCCAACTTAGTGATTTTGGGCTAGAAGGAAGTACGAGACTTCAACGGGACGTGAGGATACTCTAGGATGACCCACTAGGTAGGCCTAACGAAGCTGCATCCCCGGAGGCAGGTCTGTAGGTGTTCCATCAAAAGAGTATGCCTTGACTGCATATACATTGTAGGCCTAACGAAGCGGATCCTTTGTAGGCAGACCGAAGGGCTTGGTGTTCGGAGTAGGGTATTCGTCTGTCCAGTACTTGCAAGTAAGGTTAAGGATAGTCACATGCGGATATCGGCCAGCATCAGACCAAGAGTGAGTCGGTAAAGACTAGAGTTAAACCAACAGTCCAATGAAAATTTCACTATCAAGACATTGGATGGAGGGGCACCGCCAATTGGATGTTAAATTGTTTGCAGTTGGGCACGGCCAATTAAATCTTTAGAAGTCTTTCGATTAGTTGAGGGGTGGCTGCGTGGGGCCATAGCCACGATGAGAAAGGGACGAACCAACTAGAATATCTGTATTGTAGGCCTAACGAAGCGGATACTTTACAGATATAGGAAATCTCCGACTGAGTTCCATACAAGGTAGACCTTTGTTGGCGGGATTCATATAGTAGACAGAACGATTGCGTGGTCCTCAATGTATGCACTGGGTGGTACATTGTGGATGTCCGAGCACTGGTACAGACTAGTGCGGGTGTAATTTACGTTTTCATAGTAAATAGTGGAGCATCTGCATTGTAGGCCTTACGAAGCGGTCCTTTATAGATGTAGTTACGGAACGCTCTCGAAGCTAGACGATGGAGTCCTTTTCTAGGAGGATATGGAAGGTACCATGGGTGGTACATAGAACCTATATGGTCATTGGGCATATAGCTACATATATGTATATATTAGTTATTAGGTTTTTATCTTCTATGGAGTAGATGGGCACGGTTCACGAACATAGGCGAGAGTATCGTATCCTAATGAATCTAATGTAAGAGTAAATGGAAATAAAATGGTATATGTAGAATTAGGCCTAGAAGTATATAATTTGTTCATTCACCGGAACTTTTGTTCTGACCCCCTCCTCATAACATCCCACAATTTTGGTAGATGGCAGAGACTTCTCAGCTTTAAGAAACTTGCTTAGAAAGTGTTATTATTTGGGTGAGTATTTACTTACTATTATATTTTAATCAATTCCGCTGTGAGAAAATTAATTGACCTCTGATATATTTATCTTTGCCTATTTGCAGGATACCAGATACCCAACTCGGGCTTCAGTGGGCTTGGGTTTTTTAGCATTCTTGCGAAAAATCCGGACCGCTAGAATTCGGGTTGTTACATTTGGTATTAGAGCCTAGGTTTAGGATTCCTAGGTAGATAGTGAGTAAACGTATTTGTATGTTTGAATAAAATATAAATATATTATGTACTAAATATCCAAATAGTCCCCAATTATAGACTTTAACATATGGGAAGTTTTTAGAAGTACAATTGTGCATAGTTTGCTAGTCGGGTTTGGGATGCCTAAGGACGTTGAGCCCTAAGTTATTACCAATGTATAATGTACAATAAGCTATGTTTAGAGAGAAGATTGGTATCCATATGTTATAAGAAGTGGGAAGGATCCCTAGGGATAGTTGGGAGGGTATTTCTATTTTTGGAGGAATAAGAGATTTTAGTAAGGAAATGAGATTTCCAAGGTTTAGGAAAGATATTCGTAGGTTAGTAAGAAGAAAATCCACTTTATGTCTAGCCCAATAAAATGAAACTTTTGAAATTGAAAAGTTGAAAAAATATAATTGTTAATATGTTTGAGGAAGTAAATATTGGGTTTTTGAAAAAAAAAAGTGGTATGAAATTTAAATTGGTTTTTATATGATGTAAATTTTGTTAAAAGTAAGATTCTTTTTAAAGAATTATAGAGCATGTATAGCTCGCTAGTTTCTTTGTAGGTAAACAAAGATTTTAAATATAAAAACCTAGAGTGTGTTAAGCATCGAGAATGTAGGTTACAACATTTATTGTTGTAATAGATGTTTTCATGAAAAATAAAGGAAGAATAGATTAGGACATTTTTGGAAGTCAAGGAAAAAATGTGTTTTAAGGACAAGCAAGGCATGTTTTAAAGAAAAATGGTTTGGTAAAAAAGTAAAGAAGTTTTTGGAAGAGAAAAACTTAGTAAGCAATTAAATTTAAAAAAATCCAATTTGTTTTTATGGGAAGCTGTAATGGTCTTTAAAAGGAAAAGAGGAATAAGTTCTGAACTTAGAATTTGAAATTTTTCCCCTCTAGGTTTGGGGAATAATTTAAATTCAAAGAGCTGTAAAGATGCAAGTCTAGAAAGATAAAATGTTAAGTAACCAAGTACCTTTGAATTTAATAAGTAACACTTTTAAAAGCAAGAATTATTGATGTTTCAAAAATTTAGACGCTTTAATTTTTAAAATGAAATGATAAATACCAAACCAAACTTTTAAATATGGAGTAGATAAGAATCATTTCCTAGGTATGACGGGAAAAGTGTAAGGCTATGTAGGAGATAGCAGTGATTACTTTTAGTAGTAATAATAAAAGTTCATGTAAAGTGTATAGGACACTGGTGAGAACCTAGGAATGTTGCTTCATGTATGTAGACTATAGAAGAATAGTGAAGTGATATTAGTAAGATAGTAAGACACACGTGGTTGGGATAGATAGACCTTAGTTAGAGAAAAATGAAAAGTAAAGGTAAAGAGAAAATTTCCCCAAGCTTAGTTGCCTTTTTAGATAGAGACTGCATAGATTGAAATCCTTATTCGTTACAATGAATGAGACTTGGTTGTTCCATTTTGAGTATGGAATGGAAGAGATGAATAGATCTTATTCATCGTGGGTAATACAACATAAGTTAGTAAAAAGTAATAGGCGGCAGGAGGAGCATATGAGTTACTTGGATTCCTAGAGTAGGACCTTTCTAAGGAGAAGATCTTCTAAATTAAAATATTATACGCCTTGGAAGAAGGGGAACCAGAAGGAATGTGGAGCTAAGCGGAGCACAAGCGAAGCTAAGGACGACAAGTGAGTGGATTTAATTATATTCTTTTACGTTTATAATATATATTATCGTTGAATTTCCGTTAGATAATTTATTCCAGTAATTAATTCTGTTAGTTATGCAAACACTGTAAATTTTATTTATATTTAATTAGGCTTGACAGTTAGAAAAGGCGTAGGCCTAAAAGTAAGAAATTTACAGTTATTTGCATCTATTTCAAAATTCATAATTTAGCCTTAATACCGGTTCTTTTTATTCCATTTTTACGCGAATAATATAGTTAGAAAGAGAATTCAAGGTTGTGGATTAAAATACTAGACTTTATAGAAGTAGATGTAAAATAAGAAAATTGGAATAAAATTAGAAAAGTGTAATTCTACAATAAATTACGCTAAACGAAAACAATAAATTTATCTGATAATTTAATTTGGGGAGTAAGTAATAGATTAATTGGTTGATTTAGAAACTAGAATACATTTCTATAATTTAATAATTAAAAGATAACGATAAACGTAACTGGAAGAATAAAAAGAAAGAAAAAAGGAACTAGTGTAAAATAGAGGGACCACCGTATTTTACACTAGCCCTAAATAATAAAAGAAATATCTTACAGTTACGAATTATTGTTTATAGTATTATTTAGTATTAAATTATGGAAATAGAATTTTAGTATAGCTTTCACAACCAACCAAATAAAATATAATTACTTCCTAGAATAAAAGAAAATAAAGTAGAGTATGAAATGAATCAAATAAATTATTAAATAAGAAATTAAGGCTCTGAACAATAAACATACCTAGGTCTGCATTTACCGCGCAGAATATATAAAAAGACAGTTATTATGGTAAGTTAATTATATAATAAAAGAGAATTAAAAAGAATTCTATATCATAATAAAAGAAAACAAACTAGAACTGAAAAGAAACACTTGTAATTATATACCGATTTTAAAAGAAATAATAGTAACAATTAAAGTATAATTATAACATAAGTTATGATTAAGTAAAAGAATAAAAAGACTTATTTGGGAACTTAGAATAAATAAGCAATGATAGCAAAGATAAATAGTAAAAGCTTATTTTAGTTTTTTATTAAATTAATAAGCAAATAGAATAAAAGATGCTTATTTAATAAAATTAAGACTTAAATTAAGTTAATAAGCAAGAAGTGAAAATACCAATAGCATTCCCTATTAGATCAATGGTGGTCTCACAATAGCTAGAAGCGAGACGAGGGCATGAATATGCTAATTAGGGTAAATAAGCAGCCAACAGAATAAGAAAAGTAAACTAAATGCAAATTAAAAGATTAGACTTAGGGTCCAATAAAAGAATCGTAATGCATTTCGAGCAGCCCAAAAGATGAAGCGCCTAATGAAGCAGTTCATCACGGATTTCAGAAATGGAAAAACACGTCCAACTTAGTGATTTTGGGCTAGAAGGAAGTACGAGACTTCACGGCACATGAGGATACTCTAGGATGGCCCTCTGGGTAGGCCTAACGAATCTGCATCCCCGGAGGCAGGTATGTAGGTGTTCCATCAAAGAGTATGCCTTGACTGCATTTACATTGTAGGCCTAAAGAAGCAGATCCTTTGTAGGCAAACAGAAGGGCTGGGTGTTCAGAGTAGGGTATTCGTATGACCAGTACTTGCAAGTAAGGTTAAGGATAGTTGCATGCGGATATCGGTCAGCATAAATACCAAGAGCAAGTTCGGGAAAGACTAGAGTTAAACCAATAGTCCAATGATACTTTCACTATCGAGACATTGGATGGAGGGGCACCGCCAATTGGATGTTAGATTGTTTGCAGTAGGGCACGGCCAGTTAACTCTTTAGAAGTCTTTCGATTAGTCGAGGGGTGGCTGCATGGGGCAATAGCCACGATGAGAATGGGACAGACCAACTAAAATATCTGTATTGTAGGCCTAACGAAGCGGATCCTTTACAGATATAGAAAATCCCCGACTGAGTTCCATACAAGGTAGACCTTGTTGGCGGGATTCAGATAGTAGACAGAACGATTACGTAGTCGCCAATGTATGCACTGGGTGGTACATTGTGGATGTCCGAGCACTGGTAAGACTAGTGCGGGTGTAATTTACGTTTTCATAGTAAATAGTGGAGCATCTGTATTGTAGGCCTTACGAAGCGGTCCTTTACAGATGTAGTTACAAAACACTCTCGAAGCTAGACGATGGAGTCCTTTTTGAGGAGGTTACAGAAGGTACCATGGGTCTTACCTAGGACCTATATGGTCATCAGGCATATATCTACAAATATGTATATATTAGTTATTTGGTTTTTATCAACTATGGAGTAGATTGGCATGGTTCACGAATAGAGGCGAGAGTATTGTAACCTAATGAATCTAATATAAGAGTAAATGGAAATAAAACGGTATATGTAGAATTAGACCTAGAAGTATATAATTTATTCATTTACCAAAACTTTTGTTCTGACCCCCTCCTCATAACATCCCACAGGTTAGGTAGATGGCAGAGACTTCTCAACTTTAAGACACTTGCTTAGAAAGTGTTATTATTTGGGTGAGTATTTAATTACTATTATATTTTAGTCAATTCCGCTGTGAGAAAATTAATTGAGCTCTGATATATTTATCTTTGCCTATTTGCAGGATACCAGACACCCAACTAGGGCTTCAGTGGGCTTGGTATTTTTAGCATTCTTGTGAAAATCCGGACCTCTGGAATTCGGGTTGTTACAGATTCAATTCCAAATCTTCTCAATTCAAATAAATTTAATTTCCATTTCCATTTAAAATGATTCAATTCTGATTTCAATTCGAATTAACTTCGATTCCAATTTATATTCAAATCAATTTCAATTCTGATTCCAAATTAATTTAATTTCTATTTCAATTCCAATTAATTCCAATTCTATTCCAATTTGAATTAATTTCAATTCAATTCTCAATTCCAACCGTTTTGATTTATATAAATTCGAGTTCGATTTCAGAATATCGATTTAAATCACTGAATTCAAATTAAATTTCAATCTTTGAATTTAGATTCAAAACTTAAAATATATTCCATTTTTGAGTCCAAATCTATATATCCAATTATATTACTTTTACTTAGCAATAATTCAAAGTTCGAATGAAATTTCAAATCTTTTTAAAACAAATAAATTTTTGAAATTCAAACCATATTTCTATTATAACTTCAAACTCTCAACTTCGATTATTAAACAATTCTCATTACCAAATTTAAATTTCAAAATTCCGAGCTCAAGTTCGACAATAATTTGATTTCTATAAATTTTATTTTTATTTCTTTAAATCAAAAATATTAAATAAATTTGAAATCATAAATTTTAAAGTCATTTAATTTAACCAATCCAGAGTCTGTATATAATTTTCTATCCTATGGCCAAGTGATCAGTTATTTCAATTTAATTTCTGGGATGGATATATATCATTTCAATCCAAATCACAGTGTCATAGGTATATATCATTTCAACCTATTTCTTAATTTATTTGAAATAATTCAATTTATAGTTTTTTATACCGTAAATAATTTACCAAGTGATAATAGGATATATATAAAAATAAATAAACATCCAATCATCCAAATATCAATCAATTGGCATCCATCACAATCAATCATCCAAACAGTCAGTAAATCACAACAATTACCCACTTATCAATAATCGGGAACTTTACTAATAATTTAATTCAAATTCAATTTAACTATCAATTAAATTTCTGTCAATTAAATTAGATGTCAATTTAAATGTCAATTAAAATTAGCAAACAACAATCAATAGAGTTAAATCAGTACATAATTTTAAATTTAACTAATATAAAAATATTCTAGTGCTTCGTGAGCGTTATAATACACTCACCTTTTATTTGAAACTAAAAATATTTTCAGCTTCAAATAAATTCCAATCCAATGCCAAGCTGAAGACGACGTTGATACGATTCCAACGCCTCTCGTTTCGTCCGAAATGGACCTTGTATGCAAAAGATTCGCGATAGTTAATTTAACGATATAATTAATATAATAATTAACAAAATAATAATAATATAAATATACGTTACCATCCTCTCCCTACAGCTACGTTCGAACCCAGGTTCGATCTCGCCCATCCACGCGACAAAGATTTCAAGCGCGCGCCACGAGAGATGATCGGACCACCATCGACCTCGCACGCGCCTCCGCCACGCCTTCCACCATCTCAAGACGCGCACGAGAACGCGCCAGAGAACTGCCGCCGAACAAGCCCTAAACGCAGTCGAACCCAAAACCCGAACAGTCGCCGCCTCGCCCTCTTTCCCTACGCAACGCTGCGCTCCATTGTTGGATCGATTTCACCCTAGAGGGGGGTGAATAGGGTAATACTAATAATAATAAAAATTAATGTGGAAATATATATAATAATTATAGCACAGATAATAGCAGAATAATAAAAGCAGAAATAGAACAACACAGATTTACCCAGCATTGGAAATAACCTACCTACGTGCTGCACCAAGGGTTTCTACTAGAAATTAAGTAGTCAGACGCTTACACACATAAACTTGCGACACCCGCTAATGACTAACCTAACTCTATGCTCAAAACCCGGCCACAACTCAGCCACTGAGTTGCGAATTCTCAAACTACGCCCTATAGTTTATCCCTAGTCACACGACTAGAATTTACACAATTTAAAATAGAAATTACAAAATAAAATAAGACTAAAACCAAAATAAAATAAAAAACGCTAATATCTTAATTGCTAAGCCCGAAAATAACAACCGCCCCACTTTATAACGTAAGAAAGAAAATAAGGACGTCTTCTTTTCCCTTTCCGTAGAATATTCGGCCGATCCTTCTACGCTTTGTGAAATCAATATATGCCTCCTTTTTCCTTTGCTCGCGAATACAAGGGCTTTGTGATTGAATTGAAGCATCGATTATCATCGATAGATTGGGGAATTAATATAATTCGATTGGCTTCATCAATCGTCTCCTTGGCTAATTATTGCTCACAGTCGCTTCTCTGTTGAGTTCGATTACTGTTATGCGATTTTCCTTTTCGATTTATGATTATGCTTGACTCGATTTTGCTTTCGAACTCTGTTTCGATTTGAGTTACTTATTTTTGATTTTCTTCGATGAATTGCTCTCGTATTTTGTTTGAACTCGAATCGATTAATTACTGATGATGATGTGGGAATTTATAGGGATTAAAAACCATAAATTTATGTTCGTATATTTGAATTTGAATTCTTCATGATTTTATCACTTGCTTCGATTTACTATGCTCGGCCCTTAATTTTCAATTGAATGCTTGTGATAACTTCTGACTGGTTCATTTGTTTACAGGTCATTGATAAATTTTTACTTGCTTGAGTCGGTTCCTTCTTTTCTCTGATGTATTTGAATTTTGGTTCAGTAGTTTTCTGCTATGACTTTGGCATCGTGAATTTTTGAGATAAACCTGACTTTGACTTGTTCAATTCCTTTCTGCTTTGACTTGTTCATTTTGAAATTCACTGCGATGTTATTTGAACTGTGACTAGCAACTGTGATTACTGTAACTATATAAGCATGTATATACATACATATATGTATGTATATATGTGTATGATTTTTATACCTATCCACTTGGTTGGCTTGATGTCTCTACTGTGTTGAGTTTTGTGGTTTGATGCACTTGTAGTTGTAAGCCTGGCCAGTGATTATTCATGTAGTCTTGTCTGGTCTGGTCTGTTGATCAACTTCACCGCTTTAAGTCTTGTTCCATTGGCTTGTACATTGTTGGTGTATTGCTTTCTGAACTAAATTGCTATGTCTTCTGTTTCATATGTTTGTCAGTGTATATATGCATGTATACATTTATGAACATGCATGTATATATGTATATTTTTGTTGAGCCTTCTTGTGTGTGTATTTTACTTCATGCCTCGACTTGTGCCTTTCTACATTTGCATATGAACTTGGTTCTGTCTTGTGTGGTTCCACTTGAATAGCTTCGAGTTAAATCGTCCAGTTGCATGTCTCTATTGTATATCTGGACTTGGATTCTCTTGTCACATGTATGCATACATGTCTAGTGGTTCTGTTATAAAGTCTTGTTCTATTCTTGTACCATTGTGTGCCTCTGGTCTGGTTCATCTTTTGTGTGCTTGATTTCATATGTGGATTTATGTTGATCTTGATTTTGATGTTTCTGTAACTCGACCATCCATGCTTGTGTTTTCTGTGGCTCTTGACCATATGTGCTTGATTCATTTTCTGTCTTGTTGCATTTCTCTGTGTGGACATGAATTGTAGCTCATTGATTTTGGAAAGCACGCACATATTCATGTATATACATGCATACATATTTATGTATATGTATGTGTAGTGAATGTTACTGCATATTTGTAAATGTATACACATGTATGCTATCACTACTCTGTTGTGATCTTCTTGGAGTCTGTTGCATTATAGTTGGTCTGAGTCCTGACTCTGGTACTTCCATGTACTTGTGCCATTTAGTCTACTGTGTGCTATTGATCTGGTTGCACCCCATATCTGAACTGATATTGCATTGAGTCTTTTTGTTGTTGCAGTCTTGTTAGCCTTGAATGAATTTGACACTCGATCACTTGTATGATAGCTTGTTGAATATGGTTCATGTGTGTGTGACCTGATGCTTGTAGTTGTTGTGTGCATTGATCTATTGCTCGAGTGCTTACTACTTTGAGTTGAACTGCCTATGCTACGAGTCTGTGCATATGAACTTGTACAT
Source organism: Allium fistulosum (assembly GCA_030737815.1). NCBI lineage: Eukaryota > Viridiplantae > Streptophyta > Magnoliopsida > Asparagales > Amaryllidaceae > Allium > Allium fistulosum. The sequence goes on from CM060906.1 coordinate 49,600,521, forward strand.
GTCTGGCTTTGGTTGATTTGGTCGAGACTCATATGCACTTGAGTTGAATCCAGCCTTTGGCTTGGGTTTGACCTTATGCTCACCTATCCCTACAATTATATCAAGCAAGTGTATGTTGGTGTGAACGGCCTTGTGGCATGTACATTGATACACTATGCATGTCACAAGCTGTTCGTGTAGATGAATTCAAAAAAAATAAATGACGAAGAACCCAAATAACCGTGGCTAATAATATTTTCAAAACACACACTATTATTTACACTGCAAAATATTTCTTTTTCAATTTTATTGCATTAGTGTTTATTTTGCAAATAATTCAAATACAGGATACAAGCTGGATTAGAGTTGAAGATCAAATACGAGTGTTGAGTGAATGTAGTGAGGTGAAAATGTATGTAAATTTTTTTTATAGTGAAAATTGTGTTGTAATTTGAAATTTTATTGTAATTGAAAATGTATAAATGTAGTGAGAGCACAAAATTGTACTATTTGAATTTGTAATAAAATATTTGTTTGAATATGAATTCTGTGTTATTTATTTTATTCACCAAATATTTATTTAATTATGTGAAAAATAAAATAGTACAATAACAAATACATTTACAATAACAGATACATATAAACGAATATATATATGTTTATTATCATCAAACAAAAATCATAGGCTATTGTATTCTACAATCTCCCCCTTTTGATGATAACAAACATATATTAAGATTTTGGCTCTATTAAATGTATTTGATTTTGATGAATTCCATTTGCCCCCCCATATTTGAATGCCCCCCTACAACAAAGCTCCCCCTTCACCTATGCATGAAAATAAATAAAAAGCAATTTGCAAATAAATAGCAATAAACCATGCAAATGTGCCTAAATGAGAATATGCAATTAAAAAATAAAATATTTGTACTTATTTGCCAAAATCTTAACTTCTCTCTCCCCCTTTTGTTATCAGTGAAAGAGTAATAGTGTTAGAAAAATAGAGATAAAATGATAGACACTAATATAACATTAATACCTAATCGTATAAATATTAAATTTCAATAAAAAAGTCAAACAAAAATCATAAATACTCTGTTAGGCGCATATTCCACTTTAGAGTGATAGGGGTAATTTCGGCATAAACCATATAGTTGTGTCTATTTATGGTATATTTATATCAAGAATTTGAATACCCACTAACCATGCATAACCGTTAGGACTTTTAAATAAGATTAGTAGTATTCCCAATTTTTATTTTAAAAAAATTTCAAGCATCTTCTAACCACGCATAACCGTGAGGACTTTTAAATGAGCATGAAAGCACATAAAAAAATATTCCAAGTAATTCACCCATGCATAACCGTGAGGACTTTTAAATGAGAGTGAATACTTTGGATGTTTTTATTGCTAAAAAATAAAATAAAAACGAATAATTTCCCGTTTAAAATACCACATTTTGACATACTATATTGGATTTTAATGAGTGATGGTCGTTAGAAATATAATAGAAATAGATATGGTCATGGAATTTTTACCAATCAAAGTTATTGTAAATTTTGTTTAAATTTTTAAAGAAATTTACTAAATATACCTTCTCAAATTATAATGTATGATTAATATCGACACTCATCACTTTTTCAATCACTATTTACCTTTTCGATAATCAGTAGGGAGTCAGATTACTTAATGTAGTCATTTAAGATCAAATCCAAAAATAAATATAAAACCGAATTTTTTAAAATGCCAAGTCTGAAACGAAGTCAACAAAAACTATTTTATGGAAGGGGTTTTATATAAAAATTTCTGCTAATTGAAAATCAATTGAAATGAAAAATATGCAGATATTTTCTTTGAAAATGATGCAACTAATGAATGTTTCAACATAAAACACGTTCCACTAGTACTTTTTATATCAACTAGGCTACCGGTGTAATCTGCATCTGAATTCCCCTTTGACTCAAAGTTATAAGAAGGATACCATAGACCAAACCGTGATGTGTGCAACAAATACCTTCTAATCGTTTTACAGCTTTTAAAATGTGATTCCTTAAGGATTTGATTGAAAACGTGCACATTAACAACTAGTGAACATAGTGTCAGATCTAGAAGCAGTAAGATAAACAAATATATCCATGTGTATCTAGAGTAATCATCAACCAATACAAAACAACATCTCTTACCACCTAAACTTGCAATATCGTTAGTCCAAACAAATCTAAATGAACTAGTTCAAGGATTAAAATATGATTGGTCAACATTTTTGCATAAGTCAGAATCAAAATCAACCTACATTTCCTTATCGCATAACTGGCTGATTTACATCAGATTATGGTGTAGATTTTCAACATTTAATATATCGTTCAAGATAAATGTACCATTACCTATTTTATCTTTACCGATAATTTTTCGTTGTTGCCCATTGTGATTCTGCCACCATTATGCTAGGCTAAGGAACTTTGATTTGTCGCCCGTCGTGTGCCTGGAACAGCCAGAATCCAGGTAACACTGTTGTTGTTCCTTAGCCTGCCACCACACCTACATGAGAAAAGATTTTTGTGACCTATTTGTTTTTATAGGTCAATGGTTGTTAGTCACAAATGATTTTGAAAAATATGTTTGTGTAGACCTAAGACAATCTATATTTGTTCCTTTCGGCACCCAGGTTTGTTTGACTTTAAAGGATTTTATATTCATGCTTTTTGGAACCCAAATAGGTATGGTTTTCGCGTGTTTGGATCTGTACCAACAATTGTTTTGATTGTGTCCAATTTTTCTACAAATCGTGCACTCGGATTTGACACGATTAATTTTTGCTTTTAACACATTCAGATTGAGTATACCCAAGTCCTTATCTAACATTATTGATAGTTTGTTTCCCTAATAACATATTTAGTGATTTTTCTCCTTTGGAGAATTTCCCTAAAGTTGTAGACAATTGTTGGACTTGTGACTTGAGTGATTCATTTTCATGCAATAACATAGTCCACTTTTTAATAGAATTTTCTCTTCTCGTATTTTCACTTTCTTTCAAAATCAGAATTTCATTTTCAATTGATTTAATTTTAATTTCTAATTTTTTAATCTCTTCTTCAAATGATGGACACTTCTTACACTTAGGGCTCTTATTTCGATAGTTTTTAACCAATTGATCAAGCTGTTTATTTAGGTCTATCAAACTATCTCTTTGTGGTTCAATTTTGGCGTGCTTCCCCCTGAGTCGTTCAAAACAACCATTTACTTCGTGTAAATATATAAGTAACTCTGAGTGAGTAAGTTTTGATACCTCGCTTGGCTCATCATCATCGCTATCAGTTGTATCACCTCGAAGACACAGATCTGCTTTTTCACTCTCACTGCTAGTGCTTTTATTATCATCATCACTTTTATTCCAAGTGGCTGTAAAACTTCTCCTTTTCGATTTCTTTCCTTGGCCGAGTCGATCTAAGGACAATTGGGCTTGATTTGACTGGGTTTATTGCAGTTGTGACAGATGATCTCTTACTCTTCTGAGTTGTCAAGTACTTTGACAATTCTGCTTTCAATTGTTGATTTAGAGCTGTATTTCCATACTTGTGATTCCACCTTTTGAATTTCTTTATTATCAGCACCAATTCTGCTGCACCACCACCACCACCATCATCATCATCTTCACTTTCAATTCTTCCTCTGTGAGCTATTGATTTCTTTCGAGTATCACCTCCTTCATGTTCTTCCTTGAATTTAGTTTCTAGCTCGTAAGTGGTGAGATTTCCAATGAGTTCTTCAAAACTTGTTTCAAATCCTTTGATTCTTGAATTGCCGTAACTTTTGCTTCAAAATTTCGTGGAAGAATTCTGAGGATTTTTCGGACTATTTCCAGCTCTATGTATGGATTTCCAAGTGATTTTGATTTGTATACTAGATTAGATTGTCGTCCATACATTTCTTTGACACTTTCATCCTTTTCCATTGTGAAGTTTTAATATTCGCTACTAAGCATGGCAAGGCGAGATTCTTTGACTTAGGAAGTTCCTTCGTGAATCACTTCAAGCGTGTGCCAAATTTCCTACGCAGTTAGTCAATGTGATACACGATTAAATTCAATTTGATCTAATGAACAAATAATAGAATTCATAGCTTTAGCGTTAGCATTCTGCAGTTTATTTTCAAGATCTGTCCATTAATCCATCGGTTTTTCAATTTCTTGATTATCTACCCTTATAGTTGGTGTTCTATATCCCTTCTCAACAATATTCCATGCATCTATGGTTTTCAGAAAAATTTTCATTCTATTTTTCTAGTAAGCATATTCACCATTGAACATGGGTGGTCTAACTATGGACTGACCCTCAGCAAAAGCATTATTAAAAGAAGCCATTTAAAAAATCAAATTTTTAATTGAAAATTTGGTTTTGTTCCTAGCTCTGATACCACTTGTAGGATCGATTTCACCCTAGAGGAGGATGAATAGGGTAATACTAATAATAATAAAAATTAATGTGGAAATATATATAATAATTGTAGCGCACATAATAACAGAATAATAAAAGCAGAAATAGAACAACACAGATTTACCCAGCTTCGGCAATAACCTGCCTACGTGCTGCCCCCAAGGTTTCGACTAGAAATTAAGCAGTCATATGCTTACACACGTAAACTTGCGACACCCGCTAATGACTAACCTAACTCTACGCTCAAAATCCTACCACAACTCAGCCACCGAGTTGCGAATTCTCAAACTACGCCCTGTAGTTTGTCCCTAGTCACATGACTAGAATTTACATAATTTAAAATAGAGATTACAAAATAAATTAAGACTAAAAACAAAATAAAATAAGACTAAAAACAAAAATAAAATAACAAAACGCTAATATTTTAATTGCTAAGCCCAAAAATAACAACAGGCCCACTTTATAAAGTAAGAAAAAAATAAGGACGTCTTCTTTTCCCTTTGAGTAGAGTATTCAGTCGATCCTTCTATGCTTTGTGAAATCAATGTATGCCTCCTTTTTCCTTTGCTCGCGAATACTAGGGCTTTGTGATTGAATTGAAGCACCTCTTATTATCGATCGATTGGGGGATTAATATACTTCGATTGGCTTCGTCAATCGTCTCCTTGGCTGATTATTTCATACGGTTGCTTCTCTGTTGAGTTCGAATACTGGTATGCGATTTTCCTTTTCGATTTATGATTATGCTTGACTCGATTTTGCTTTCGAACTCTGTTTCAATTCGAGTTATTTATTTTTGATTTTCTTCGATGAATTGCTCTCGTATTTTGCTTGAACTTGAATCAATTAATTGCCAATGATGATGTGTGAATTTATAGGGATTAAAAACCCTAAATTTACGTTCATATATTTGAATTTGAATTCTTCACGATTTTATCACTTGCTTCGATTTACTATGCTCGGCTCTTGATTGTAAATTGATTGCTTGCGATAACTTCTGACTGGTTTATTTGTTTACACGTCACTGATAAATTTTTACTTGCTAGAGTCGGTTCCTTCTTTTCTCTGATGTATTTGAATTTTGGTTCCGTAGTTTTCTACTATGACTTTGGCATCGTGAATTTTTGAGATAAACCTGACTTCGACTTATTCAATTCTTTTCTGCTCTGACTTGTTCATTTTGAAATTCACTGCAACGTTATTTGAACTATGACTAGCAACTGTGATTATTGTAACCATATAAGCATGTATATACATACATATATGTATGTATATATTGTTGGACGAATTCTCATCACCAAACTAAGGCTACTGCCAAACCATCTCTCTCCCTATGCTACCAACCCATCCTCCTTCTTCAAAATGCCTCACCGAACCAACCCATTCGGCGTCAATCCCTTCAACCCCTCCTCTCCACCGAACAAAGCTCTCCACCGAATGAAGCTCTCCACCGAACAAAGTCTCCACCGAACAAAGCTCTCCACCGAATGAAGCCTCCACCGAATGAAGTCTCCACCGAACAAAGCTCTCCACCGAATGAAGTCTTCACCGAACCAAAGTTCTCCACCGAATGAACTCTTTACCGAACCAAAGTCCTACCGGTCCACTCAATTTCCTCCGCCGAACCAAGGGAAACCGGACCAATTCCACCAGGCCAGATTGCACCAGCCCAAGCCCACCAGCAGCTATATACATCCAAGACCCCTGCTCCCAGCCTCACTCTATAAATAGAGGGGCAGGGGTACAACAATGGGGGACAAGTTTGAGAGCTCAAGCACGGAGAGAACTTTCAAACAACTTTCTTTTACTTGTATCAAAGCTTTGTACTTGTATCAAAGCTTTGTACTTGTAATCAAAATAAGAGAAGAGAAATAACATATAAAGTGGACGTAGGCACATTCTGGCTGAACCACTATAAATCTGCGTGTCTTTTTACAGTTTAGCTCCTGCTTTTCATATATTTGCATAAATCACTCAAATCACTAAGAACAATATAAGATCCACTAAATCATACGACTTTGAGGTGTTTGTCCATTTTTTGTGCAAACATTTTTGGTGCTTTCACTGAGAACTAGAAGCTCGAAGCTTCAGCTTCATCCACTTAACATTTTTCCTAACAGCATCGTTCGCCACTTGGAAAACATGCCTCCCAAACAGAGAAAAGATGTTAACAAAGGAAAAAACATTGCATCCAGCAGTCTTCCAGATCCAGCTGTCACAAATCAAGTAAATCGTCCTCCTCCAACAGCAGTAGCAAATGAAAGACTGGCTAATCCGACCACTCCTGCCACAGAACAGCCCGCAGCAATTACTAGGGCAGATCTAGACAGGGTTGTGGTTGAAGTAACTAATCGCTTCACGTCCCAGCAGGAAGCCTTGGTGGACCATCTCATGTCACGCTTAAGGGATGCTGAAGAGTCCAATCGCAACACTGAATCATGGGGCGAGTCCTAGTCTGGAGGATCTCAGAGACAACAAAGATCTTCCTTCTTCGAAGGAGCTAACGGTAGAAGTAGCCATGGTAGGAGCCGAGATCGAGCACAACCCGAAGTTAGGCCTGAGGAAACGTTTGGTACCGAACCCAACGGGGGAGGTACCGGGCGAAGGTCAACTGTAGCTGAGCCTGTTATATTGCCTAACCACGGAAACGCCAGTGAACGGGGCCGAGCTAGAGTCCAGCCCGAAGTTGGACCCGAGGAAGTGCTTAGATCAAAACCCAGCAGGGGAAGATCAAGGCAAGGGCCAACTGTAGCTGACCCTAGCATGCTCCCAGAAGATCAAAGGCAGCCATTAGAAAATATGAGGAATGATAGACAATACCATCCCTACAGGTCATCTGGACGGAATCAATCCCACAGAACAGAACCAAACTCATTTCTATCTGCTCCAAATTCTGATGAAAGGATGGCACGCTTATTCAGAGAGTGCGTCCAACGGGAGCAAATAGATCGAGGGATAGGCGCTAGGATAACCAGCCCTTTCGCCCGCAATATCAAAATTGCTATCACTCCCCGAGAATGGAAGATGCCAACAATGGAACCTTACAAAGGAACCTCCGACCCCATTGTACACTTACAGAGGTACACACAACATATGCTCATGAGTGGAGCGACAGAGGGAGTACTGTGCAAATGCTTTCCGCTCTTCTTAGCAGATCTCGCTACCTCCTGGTTCTGTCATCTACCCTAGGGATCCATCAGCTTGTGGGAAATGTTGAAAGAAAAGTTTATCAGTCAGTTCCGCATCCATGTGGAACAACCTAAGGACGCTTATTCCTTATCCAGCGTCAAACAGAAACCTGGAGAGAAACTGCAACAATACCTAACCCGATTCAATGCCGCAGCAGCCGCGGTCCAAGATGCCGATGAGAAGCTTATCCTAATGGCCCTCTGTAGTGGTGTGCATCCTGACACTAAATTTGCTAGAAGGTTGACGAAAGAAAAACCAGCTACTTTACCTGATTTCTTCCATGAAGCCGGGAAATATATGAGGCTTGAGGATGCTGCCATTGAGGGACAGTCAGGACAGCAAAATAAGGCAACTCACAGTAACGCCCCTGCTGTAGCAAGGGACGTTCGAAGAAATGATTCCAGAGACAATGCTGGGGGCAAGAAGGGAGAAAAGCGCCTATATCGGCCTGGACCGAGATTCGACACTTATACTCCTTTGAACGAGACCGTCGAAAATATCTTCCTTGCCACCCAAGGCAAAGTTAGATACAAACGCCCACCATACAAGAAGGAATCAGATAATGCGTAGAAGTCTGGAAAGTTCTGCCGCTTCCACGAATCTCACGGGCATGATACCAATGAATGCCATCATCTCCGGGATCTGATTGAGGAACACATCAGAAGGAAGAAACTGGAACGCTATGTAAAAGGTCAGGATAGGATTCCAGCTCCTGCCAATGAGAACCCAAGGCTACCCTCACCGGAGACCGACAGAGGAAACCGCAATGCTAGCGGCTCTAGTCAAGAGAAGATAGTGGTCCATACCATCTCAGGAGGACCACACATCACAGACAAGAGCTGGAAAGAGATGGAAAAATATGGAAAGTCGCTTAGAGACAGTAAAGACTGTGTCAATTCGGTTATAGAAGAACGCCACCCGAAACGGAAAGAAAGTGATGACATCACATTCGGTAAGCGTGACCTGGAAGGAAGGCAATACCCTCACATGGATCCCATGGTTATCTCTGCCCGGCTCGGTCCTGCCGAAGTTTACCGAATCTTAGTAGACACTGAAAGCTCAGTGAACATCCTGTTCAAACATGCATTCGACAAAATGAAATTATCAATGAAGGATGTATCTCCCTGCGATAAACCACTACACGATTTCACTGGAGATGCGAAGATGCCCCTCGGACAACTAGACCTCTTTGTTGAGATTGGAAGCCATCCCTGCTCCGTTGTACGAAAACAGACGTTTGTGCTAATAGAATACCATTCGGCCTATAACGCCTTCTTAGGAAGGCCAGCCTTGTCTGACTTCCAAATTGTCCTAGCCCCATGGTGCCTAAAAATGAAATTTCCAACGGACAATGGAGTAGGAGAAGTAAAAGGAGACCAGGACGTTGCTCGAGACTGCTATGTGACTGAACGTCGCAACAACCACAGGAAGGATAAAGGGAAGGGTGTAGAGGTTGCCCTCTGCACGAAAAGTCTAGAAGCATAGCAACTAAAGAAAGCCCCTCCTCTTCGATATACCAGCGACCCTTTCAATGAATTAGACCCTAGGGACAAAGGGGAGCAGGCCACCACCGAGCCTGCAGAGGCTATGGAGTTTGTAACTGTAGACAAGCACGACTCAAGTAGACTATTGAAAATTGGGTCCCAACTAAAAGCAGAGTTGAAGGAACAACTCATCGATTTTCTCCGCCACAACTTGGATGTGTTCGCATGGTCAGACGCTGACATAACCGGAATCTCCCCCGACATAGCATGCCACATATTAAACATTGATCCTACCAAGGCGCCCATAAAACAAAAAAAGAGAAGTATGGGGGCAGAGCGGTCAGCAGCCCTCGACGAAGAAGTAAAGAATCTGCTCGCCAATGACTTCATACGAGAAGCCATCTACCCGGAATGGATCGCTAACCCAGTGCTGGTAAAGAAAGCTAATGGGAAGTGGCGAACATGCATTGACTTTTCCAACCTAAACGACGCCTGCCCAAAGGATTGCTTCCCACTTCTCCGAATCGACCAGCTTGTAGACAGCACAACCGGGCACGAGCTCTTATCTTTTATGGACGCATACTCAGGGTATAACCAAATTCCTATGCATGCTCCCGACCAAGACCACACTAGTTTCATCACCTACCGGGGTTTAAACTGCTATAAGGTAATGCCCTTCGGACTTAAAAATGCAGGAGCCACCTACCAGCGCCTCGTCAACAAGATGTTTGCGGGGCTGATAGGGCAAACTATGGAAGTATACGTGGATGACATGCTGGTAAAGTCAAGGAAAGCCGACGATCACGTAAGCCACCTAGGCGAGATGTTTCAAGTACTTCGACAGTATGGAATGAGGTTGAATCCTCTAAAATGCTCCTTCGGAGTGTCATCAGGAAAGTTCTTAGGATTCATCGTCCATGCCAGAGGGATTGAAGCAAACCCTGAACAAGTCCGAGCGCTAAGGGATATCAATATACCTTCCACTCGGAAGGAAATGAAAAGCCTGAATGGAAAAGTGGCCGCCCTAAGCCGATTCATCTCCAAAGCAACGGACAAGTGTGTCCCTTTTTTCGAAGCTCTAAAGAAAGACAAAGGAAAGTTCGAATGGACTGACGAATTCCTGACCGCTTTCCTTAACTTAATCGAACACCTCCAGAAACCACCGGTACTCTCGACTCCAAGCGAAGGCGAAGAATTATACCTGTACCTTGCTGTGTCATCTCACGCCCTAAGCGCTGCCTTGGTAAGGGAAGACAACCGCACGCAGCGGCCAGTTTACTTCGTCAGTAAGAGGTTTACGGGGGCAGAAGTAAGATATCCTAAACTTGAGAAGCTAGCATACTGTTTACTAATCACATCCCGGAAACTGCGTCACTACTTCCAGTCCCATTCCATCAAAGTTCTGACCGATCAGCCACTGAGGCAGGTACTCCACCGTCCCGACACTTCTGAGTGACTACTTAAATGGTGCATCGAACTAAGTCAGTATGATATCACCTATCACCCTCGCACCGCCATCAAGGGACAAGCCATGGCTGATTTCATTGCATAATTCACTACCAACGAAGATAAGGAGCAATTGGAAATAGCAGAAGACATCAAGTGGAATCTCTTTGTGGATGGTGCATCGAACGAACAAGGCTCGGGGGCAGGTGTGGTAATAATCACTCCCAGGGGAAACAAACTGCACTATGCTATAAGGTTGGAGTTCGCCGCCACCAACAACGATGCAGAATATGAAGCAGTGATAGCCGGACTAGAAATTGCCGTAGAAATCAGAGCCAATTCTTTGTGTCTTCACACCGATTCTCAACTTATTGTTAATCAAATACTAGGAGAATTCCAAGCTCGAGAAGAACGACTCATAGCATATTTAAAGAAGACCAAGTTACTTCTCAGCCGATTGGACCACTACTTAGTCAAACACATTCCTCGGGAAGAGAACCAAGAGGCCGACGAATTGGCAAAGCAAGCAAGTGTGAGAGACAGCGCCATCTTCGGGGCAGTAACCATCTCAAAGCAACTGACCCCAAGTTTTGAGCAAGTGAATCTGATAGCTGCAACCAAAGAGGCAACTTGGATGACTCCCATTCGAGACTACTTACATAACGGCACACTACCCAACGGGCGTAACGAAGTCAAGAAAATCTTGAGAAAAGCTTCCCGCTACACAATACAAGAAGACATCCTCTATCGACGCGGATTCTCTAACCCGTTATTAAGGTGTGTCGCTGGGAGGGAAGCCAGGGAAATCTTATCCAACATTCATCATGGAAGCTGCGGAGATCACACCGGAGGACAAACATTAGCAAAAAAGACACTCCGATATGGATACTTCTGGCCCACCTTAAGAAAGGACGCCTTGGATTTCGTCAAAAAGTGTGAAAGATGCCAGAAGTTTGCTAAGATTCCGCGGCTGCCAACGACTGTGATTACTCAAATGACTAGCCCTTGGCCCTTTGCAGTATGGGGAATTGACTTAATCGGCGAACTACCAATGGGCCGAGGCGGGGCCAAATATGCTATAGTGGCAGTCGACTACTTCACCAAATGGGTGGAAGCGGAACCTCTAAATAAAGTATCTTCAACAAAAGTTATTAACTTCTTGATCAAAAATGTTCTTTGCAGGTATGGAGTCCCACTCAAAATCATATCAGACAATGGACTTCAGTTTGACAGCGAGGAATTCGCCAACTGGTGCCAAGAGCACGGAATTCACAAAAGCTTCTCATCCGTAGCGTATCCCCAGGCAAACGGACAAGTCGAAGCCGTCAACAAAATTCTGAAAACTCTAATAAAAAAGAAGCTCGAAAAGTCAAAGGGCGCTTGGGTGGATGAACTTCCTACGGCACTATGGGCCTATCGCACATCTTTCAGAACATCAACGGGGCACACTCCTTTCTCTTTGGCATACGGATCGGAGGTTATGCTCCCAGTTGAAACCATTGTGCCTTCCCACCGTAGGATCCACTATAACCCATAAGAGAACGAAGAACTCCTTCACATGTCTTTGGATCTAGTTGAGGAGAGAAGAAATGATGCAGTCCTTAAAGCAGCAGCCCACAAACAAAAAGTGGCGGCACAATACAACTCCAAAGTCAAGCATCGTACCTTACAAGAAGGGGATCTTGTCCTCAAGCGAATCTTCCCTCGCCCCGGAGCACTAGATCCAATCTGGGATGGACCATATGTAATTCATAAGGATCTCCACAATGGAGCTTATATTTTGTCAACAGTGGACGGAGAGGTGTTCCAGAGGGCATGGAACATCCAACACCTCCGTCGATACTTTTCTTAGCTTGCACTTCCCATATGAAGTGAATTAACAAAGAGAATTAGTGGACGTAGGCCTTTTTGTGCCGAACCACTTTAAAAAACCTTGTCTCTTTTTTAACTTGTTCCTTTATATCTTGGCTGCTTGTTAACTTTATCCTTTTCTGTTGAACAAAATCCTGTGCATACAGCGTTTCAATTCAAAGCACTCCACAGTGCAACTTCACCTGGACAAGACCTGACAGGTACTATGCGAATCTATGCCCTTGCCAATGAGACACTTTTGCTCTAGCACCCCTCTGCTGCGGGTTAACTCATTGATCGCGATGGCCCTTAAAGCCAACTGTAATGAGCCGATTATAAGCCACCGAGAAGGCCGGCTATAGCCGAGGCAGCTCATTACGGCGTTTGGCTCACCGGCAACCGTGAACCGACTATAAGCCCCAACATAAGGTGTGGCCAGCCAGGGGCAGTTCATGGTTGACGATCGGCACCCACGCTAGCCGGCCACGGTAAATCGAATAATACCCACGATTACGGGCCATAATGGCTCGGGTAGTTACTGTGCGCGATCTCCGCTCCGATGTGTCTTAAGTACGGCTGAGGTATAAAAGAATTAACTCCCCGCGGAGGCGTAAGATTGGTGACAAATGTCTCCAAGACCCACAGCTAGGGAAAGTGACTACAAAACCCATTTGCCACGAACTTAAGCACATCGACGGCCTTCCGTGATTGGAAGTGTTTACTATTTCCTATATTTCCACTCTATTTTTAAAACTTTCCTCTTATCCTCTATAACGATCCCTAAAGCACAGGTCATAGAATAGGAGGCATTCGCAAATGAGACCGGATGGTCGGGCACTCGACCACATTTTCATACTCAGTCACGCTAAAGCTGCCGTCTACAACTAAAGCAGAAGGGACGGTATTTTATTTTTGTGTGCCTAAAAACATAGCTGTAGTTTATTCGCACATCACGTTAGTATTACAAGATATGAAATTATACTTTAAGCAGGAACTTAGCATCAAATACCACTGAATCACAAGTACACGCATAGCTATACTTCTTATTCAGCACGTTAAGACTACAAAAAAAACATCCATATATAACGAAATTATCATAAGTTAAGAATTACATGCCGAAAATCAAATCTCTTATTACAAGTAGCACCATTATAACTTGAAAGCCATGTTACTGTTTTAAAACCAACATGTGTAACAGTATCGAGTCAACCAAAAGAAACATCCAGGTCGAATCAGGGAGCTGGCTGCATTGAATCTTTACCCCTGTCTTGTTAGTGTTGACCCCCTGATCAGGCAAGAAGAGAAATCATTAGTGATAAGCAACAGAGTTAACGAAAGAAGAAACTAATGAAGAAGAGGTTACTAGCAACTTCCCCTTGATCGTCTTGGTCGTCATCCCCTACTTCCATACCTGCCTCTTCAACCGCAAACAACCGCATCCCCTCCTTCACCGCTATCTTCTCCTCCTTGGTGAACTGAGCGGTAACCGCATCCATCCTAAAGGTCGCTCCACCCTCCTTATCCGCCTCAGCCTTGGCCTCCTCTAAAGCCCTGAGGTAAATCCTAGCCATAACCCGGGGGTAGTCGTCCATCCAAGATAAGCTGCCCTGTTTCCAAATGCGAAAGTACATATCCTGCAGCATATCATCCATCATCCCCTCATTTTCCTCAAACTCCCTCATACGAGCCTCAGAAACCGATAGCCTTGCAATGGCAGCATCCCTCTTCAGTCGGTATCGCGAGCAGTCAGCCTGAAGGTGTTGAGTCACAGATTCTACGAAGTTTTGATTTCTGACAAAGAAATAAAGGCGATCGACAAAAAGAAGACATCTTGGCTATAAAGAGACACAAAAGAGCTAAATATGGTACTCTAGATTATAGGTTGATTATTTGATGTTGTAATAGTGTTAAACTTGTTAAAATCTATCCTCAAATAATCATGCATCTCAATATAATCGAAATATATACGTTATAATATGCATTGCACATTCATTGTGCAAGTTATCAGTGACCGGTCGACCGGTAGGTTTTTGGGCGGTCGACCGTTACTGTCCAAGTTGCACAATCAACGTGCACACATGCACATAACGTCTATATATTTGAAATCCTATCTACCAGCCATTTTTGACCTGTCGACCGTTTTCAAACAGAGAGCAACCTTTCGTATAGACACTTCCTTTTCTTCAACGGTTGCTTCTCTTTCTCTTCACCATTGATCATGACCTTTGTTTGTACCTTTTCACAAAGGGTTACAACTGTTTATTTCTTATATAAACATCATGAAATCATTATTCCAAAAAAACCAATTCTATTATTCTAATCTCTATTCTATTGATCTCTGTCTTGAACTCTCAAACATTTCAATTGCTTATTGAATCATTGAAATTATTTCATATCTTTTGATTCAATAAGTAATATACTTCCTTCAATCTTCACAAACATCATTCACATATTTTGAGGATAAGATTATAGGAAGGGTGTACTACAAGTGACAAATCCGTGTTATTAAGAGCACAAGTTGTCAACGACAATTGTATTTGTTTTTTGTTGAAGTCCTCGGTGTTGTAAGAGGCACGAAATCCCGTTCGGCTGTTCGGGTGTTGTAAACCTGTTCCTCCGGGTGAAGCGAGGTAGTTGGTAGTGAAAATCCAGATAGAAGTCTGGGACTGGACGTAGGACGGGAGGTCCGAACCAGTATAAAAATCCCTGGTGTGATTTTTACAGTTTACTGCATTTACTATTCTATATCTGTGAATTGTTATAGTTAGTTCATAAAATCGCTTGGAATACTCTATGCCGTCCTAAGTCAGAAGGAGGTATTGGTTTGAGAAATTTTGTGGATATCAGAAAAGCGGCAAGTCTAAAACTTCTTTGGCATTTTATCAATTCGAAAAATGTTTGGTCTCGCTGGATGAGCAAAAGGTATTGTGACAATAAGCATTTTTGGACCATGGAAATTGATAACAACTCCTCCTGTACTTGGAAATCCATTCTCAAGCATAGACAGGTTGCTCGGAATAATATTTCTAGAGTCATTGTAAATGGTAGGAATACGTTGTTATGGCATGATCCCTGGATTAATAGTGAAAGCATGGTTTCTATTCTTGGATGGGATAGCTTATATCTTTATGGCCATCAGTCTGATAATGTTTCTTCTATCATTCAAGACGGGGTTTTTAATCTGGATTTAGTTCCTTTCACTAGGCAACTAAATAATCTGATCTCAAGTGTAGTTATAGATTCTTCGTCTTCCTCTGATTATTGGAAATGGACTAGTGATTTAAAAGGTTTCAGTTTCAGATCTGCTTGGAATGAATCTAGAAATCATTTCCCTACTGTTGATTGGGGCAAAATTATCTGGAACAAGTGTAATAATCCTAGGATGTCTTTAACTGCCTACAAAGCTATATACAATCGGTTACCTACCAGAGATAAACTTATAGACTGGGGTTATGTTTCTGATACTATCTGTCTTCTTTGTAATCAGTTCCCTGAAAACCATTCCCATCTTTTCTTTGCATGTCCTTACTCTACATATTTATGGAGTTCGTGTTGCAAGAATTTAGACTTACCTCAGCCGATTTCTCTGACGTTGGAAGAGGGATGCCAGATGCTAATTGCAAACTTCGATGTAGCGGATCAAGCAACCGGTCTGGCTTTTGCTAGCTTTTCTACTGTTATTCACCACATCTGGCAGGAGCGAAATTGTAGACTCCATGATGGCCGAAAAGTATCAAATTGGGATCGTTGGAAGCTCATTGAAATAGATCTGAAACTGCTGGGTAATAACAAATTGAAGAAGACGAGTTCGATTTCTTTGAGAAGCAAGAGAATTCTAGATCGTTGGGGCATTGATCTGATGGGGATTTGATTCGCCTGTTTTGTTGAAGATGGGTGTGATTCTCTTTTCCTTTTTTGTTTGGTTTGTTGGTTAGGGGGTTTGGTCTTTGGTTGCTGTTGCGTTATGTACTTTCTTTAATTTTTGCCTAGCTTTTTGGCAGTTGTGACGCTTGTATATACATTGGTTTTATACCTTTGCTTTGTTAATATGTTGTTAATAAAGCGCCGCACTCTTTTTCCCTGTCCTATTCCCACACTGGGTATAGGTTCAGGTTTTTAATGAGGCGGTTTATCTTTTCTAAAAAAATAAAAAAAAAAAAATAAAAAAAAAATAGTTAGTTTATTAAATATTTACTTGTATAGAACATTCCGCATACATTGTCAGTCCATATTACACGATCCATAATTAGTGTGCACAAGCATACACACTTTCATTTGGTATCAGAGCACGGTCATCATATAACCGTAACACCGTTATTTGATATATTCTTGTAATATGGCAAATAAAGCAAGCACTAGCACTAACACTTACACGGAAGGTCAATCAACACAAAGACCTCCATTCTTTAATGGTCTCAACTATAGCTATTAGGCAACACGTATGTCATTTTTTTGCAATCAAATAGCTATGATGCTTGGAATGCTACCCAAAAAGAAATAGTGAATCCAATAACTGAATATTCAGAATGGACAACGGTTGAGAAAACGGCAGCAGCCGTAAATGCAAAGGCAATAAATATGTTGTTTTGTGCATTAGACCAAAATGAATATAACTGTGTTAGTATCTGCACTACTGCATATCAAATTTGGCAAACGCTGAAAACCACTCATGAAGGTACTAACAAGGTTAAACAAGCCAAAATAGCCATGCTGAAGAGTCAGTTTCAAAATTTCAAAATGAAACCAAATGAGACAATCAATGATATGTATTCAAGGTTTCAAACTATTCATCATGCACTTATCGGATTAGAGCAAAAATATTCAGATTTTAATGTTGTTTCAACAGTCCTACATTCTCTGACTAGTGAATGGGAAGGAAAAGTATTAGCAATTGAAGAAGCTAATGACCTTTCCATCATGAAGCCAGATGAATTGATAGGAAATTTAATGTCCTATGAAGCAAATTTGTAGGCTAGAAAAGAACAGAAAGAAGAAAAGAAAAATGTAGCATTTCATGTTGAGAAAGATGAAAATGAATCAGATTCTGAAGATGAAGATTTGGCATTCATTGCAAAAGGATTCAAAAAATTCCTAAAATATCGAAAAGCCAGTCGTTACAACAAAAGGAAACCTGGATCAAATAAACCATCTTCATCCGCTATAGAATGTTTCAACTGCCACAAAAAGGGGCACATGTAGAAGGATTGTCCAGAACAAAAGAAGAAGTCAGAAAATGACAAATTCAAATATAAGAAGGACAAGTCAAAGAAACGAGCCTTCTCAGTAACATGGGATGATTCAGACTCATCTTCATCAGAAAGTGAAAGTGGTTCGGAGAATGAACAAGCTAATGTTTGTTTTATGGCAATAGAAGATGAGGTACAAATTCCTACATTTGATGAATTACTTGATATTAATTCTGAATTGATAGTGAAATATAAAGACATGAAACGTCAATTAAAAGTAGCCAAAGCAGATTTGAGTAGAGCAGAGTTTGAACGAGATATGTTAAAAGACGAGAAGAAAATATTAGAAGAAGAACTTGAAAAACTTCAAGAATCATCATCTAATGTTGACTCTCAATTATCTCTTTTGAGTCAAGAAATTGAAACTCAAAAAGAGAAAAACGATGCTCTCACTACTGAAAATCATGAGCTTAAGGTAAAAATAAAAAATCTGGACCTAGAAAAAGCTAGTTTACAAACAAAGTTTGATGACATTACTCAAAATGTTTCTAACTTTAACAAAGGTCGAGAAAATTTGACAAAGATCATTGAAAGTTCACAATCTGTTTCAAATAAACAAGGTTTGGGATATAAGAAACAAGAAACCAAGAAACATCTTGGTAATGAAAGGAAAAAGAAAGTACAAAAGACTGAAGCTAAGAAAAATCTTAGTTTATTATATTCCAAACCAAAACCAGTTGTGAAATTTCAGAAGAAAAATGTCAAGACTATCAAAATATGGGTTCCTAAAACAAATAACAATTTGATTAGGAATAAATATATTCAGAATTTCATGAATACTGTGTATCTTAATACTAATTATGTATATAAAGGGGATACCGGACCCGTATGGGTTTGGATTCCTAAGATCTAACTCTTAGGACCCCATAAAAAGTGGGTACCATGGTCTTAATTATATTTTTTGCAGGCCCCACTTAAGAAAAGAGGAGACAGCATCTGACTCATCCTAGATTCTGTTTTCTATCTCTATATTTTGGTTTAGTATTTTAATGACACTTGTTCTAAATAGTGTCGTTCCTATATTATATTATGGTCTGTATGATACTCTGATTTGCTTGGATATGTTATGATTTGCTATGAATGGATATTCTAGTTGATACATTCCTATATTATTCCATTATTAATTACTCCTTTTTGTCGATGACAAAGGGGGAGAAAGTGCTAACAATTATTTGCAGGAATATATATATATATATAAAGAATACAGATCACATATTCAGGGGGAGATTCAGAACTTCAGATATATGTTGTCATCAATCAAAATGGGGGAGAATGTTGAGTCATAGATTCTACGAAGTTTTGATTTCTGATAAAGAAATAAAGGCGATCGACAAAAAGAAGACATCTTGGCTATAAAGAGACACAAAAGAGCTAAATATGGTACTCTAGATTATAGGTTGATTATTTGATGTTGTAATAGTGTTAAACTTGTTAAAATCTATCCTCAAATAATCATGCATCTCAATATAATCGAAATATATACGTTATAATATGCATTGCACATTCATTGTGCAAGTTATCAGTGACCGGTCGACCGGTAGGTTTTTGGGCGGTCGACCGTTACTGTCCAAGTTGCACAATCAACGTGCACACATGCACATAACGTCTATATATTTGAAATCCTATCTACCGGCCATTTTTGACCTGTCGACCGTTTTCAAACAGAGAGCAACCTTTCGTATAGACACTTCCTTTTCTTCAACGGTTACTTCTCTTTCTCTTCACCATTGATCATGACCTTTGTTTGTACCTTTTCACAAAGGGTTACAACTGTTTATTTCTTATATAAACATCATGAAATCATTATTCCAAAAAAACCAATTCTATTATTCTAATCTCTATTCTATTGATCTCTGTCTTGAACTCTCAAACATTTCAATTGCTTATTGAATCATTGAAATTATTTCATATCTTTTGATTCAATAAGTAATATACTTCCTTCAATCTTCACAAACATCATTCACATATTTTGAGGATAAGATTATGGGAAGGGTGTACTACAAGTGACAAATCTGTGTTATCAAGAGCACAAGTTGTCAACGACAATTGTATTTGTTTTTTGTTGAAGTCCTCGGTGTTGTAAGAGGCACGAAATCCCGTTCGGCTGTTCGGGTGTTGTAAACCTGTTCCTCCGGGTGAAGTGAGGTAGTTGGTAGTGAAAATCCAGATAGAAGTCTGGGACTGGACGTAGGACGGGAGGTCCGAACCAGTATAAAAATCCCTGGTGTGATTTTTACAGTTTACTACATTTACTATTCTATATCTGTGAATTGTTATAGTTAGTTTATTAAATATTTACTTGTGTAGAACATTCCGCATACATTGTCAGTCCATATTACACGATCCATAATTAGTGTGCACAAGCATACACACTTTCAGAAGGGACCTCCTCATCGCCTCCATCTCCTCCTTTAGCCTGACCTGAGCAAGCTCTGCGGCTTCAAGCCTCCCCGACAGCTCCTCTACCTGCTCAAGATCCACCCTCCGAACCTCGTCCACTGTCGAGATGGCCATATCTATCCGCTCCTTGCAGGCAGCCTCCATCTTCCGCAATTCCGCCTTACTAGCCTCCTCCATAGCCTTCCTCAACCGCCTGGAGGCAGCCTTGTGCTGAGAAATCTGAATGGCTTGATCGGCAAGCTGCTTGGCCTGGTCCGAAACCATCAATCGTAGTCGAATGTTGGCACTCCCGATCTCCTCTCCAGCCTTAACCAGCCGGGCATGATGCCCCATCAGCTTCCTGGTCTCCTCCGCGACCCGGTCAATATTAGCCTTGGCTTCGTCTCCCATGGTAACTATCCGAGTGGTAAGTAAATCGAGATCTAAGGACTTAGCCTCATTGAGCACCCGTACCATGGGATTGCGAGGAAGAAGATGCTCTCTTGTGGCCTCGTCAAATAAAATATCCTGAGAACTCGGATCCAGATCCGGGTGGCCAGCAAACGGGTTGTGAAATGAACCGGGGTGTTCTATCGGGATGACAGTGGGGCGTTCGGATGAATGAGGAGAAGGTATAAAGTGCTCCTCTGGAGTGCCCTGAGAAGGTTGAGTTGGGGCCTGAGGACCGGGTGAAGATTCAAACAAAGAGCGACTCCTCTTCCTCTTCCGAATATCCTCTTCAATAACCCCAAGAAGAGGGCGGTAACCTACTACATCTCCGGGACGACCGGTAGGAGGCTTGGGTTGGGAGGAAGCTCTGAGAAGCTTGAATTGTTCGAGGCGATGATGAACATCTGAAGTCTTGGATACCTCGCTCACCCCTGGAATAAAGAACAAGTGTTACAAACTTACATTGATCCATAATTCAAGAAACACGTTAAATTAAAGGTTAAAAGAAGAAAGGAAACACATCTGTTATGCAAACCCTGGGGAGGAGTAGGATACTGCAATAAGTCCTAGATTTCATTCCAGAACGGGAGCGGACCATAAAATATTCCTAAGTCCCTATCATAAATGGAGCCCGCAGAAGTCAAAAGTTCACCTTGAGTCGTCGGAACCACCTTGGCTGGAATAGTCTGGGAAAACACGCTTGCACCGGTCCCGGCCTTGTCAGCTTTCCCGGATTTCTCTACCAAAGCCGGTTCCCTGTCCAGCCCCTCGAAAGCTTGGCGGAATGCATCATCCGTCCACTCCTGAATCTCACCTGCTTGCCCAAGAAGCTAGGCCCCGAGGCCATCGCCACCGTCACCGCCTTCCCGGTCATCTCCACCCTCACCTCTCTCCTCCTCCACATCTTCCTCCCTCGGAGTAATTAAACAAGTGCTGGGGGAAGGACCGTCCGACTTCTTAAGCTTCTTACCTCCGACAACTGGGGGTTTCGTGAAAGGTTTCCTCTTACCACTCTCTACTGTGACACCTCCCTTAGCTTGAGCAGCCGCCCTCTCCTCCGTCGTTTCCCTCTGCTTGACTACTGACTGCTATGGAAGGATCAAATTATACTCCAGAAGGGTCGCATTTCTGATCAGGTAAGCAGCTGATCTATCTCTCCCGGGGATAGCTTCTATCTCAGCCGCCATCTGAACCAGGCGATCAGTTTCCACAACCGCAAAGCCACATGTCGCTAGCAAAAAATGAAAACGTATGAGAAGAAGCATCGCAACCAGAATGGAAATTATAAATAAAGCGTCGACTCACATCCAGAGGTGAAACGCCGAATGGAAACAGAGTCGTCCCTGACAAAGAACCACTCCTTCTTGAACATGCTGTACTTAGAATACAGATCCAAGACCGGCTTGAAGGTTACAGCTGACTCCAAGCTGATGTATAGGGACCCCTTCTTATAGCCCCTCAAATTATATAAGTACCGGATCTCCCGGTTAGAAGGAACACGCCCATACTTCCTCTGAAAGATGACAAAGAGGCTCACCAATATAGTATAAGAGTTGGGTTGGAGCTGGAATGGGGCCACCTTTAGATATGTAAGAAAGCTGACTACCCAAGCATTAAGAGGCGAGATTGCACCACACATGCAGTGGTATCTGCTGTAGGCAAAGTACCCTTCGGGAGGGTCATATGGCATAACTTCTCTCCCTGGCAACAGCATGCACGCCCTATCAATTCCGAAAGAACGGGAGATGACATCAAGCTGCTCCTCCTTGAGGGAGCTGGGAAAGCAATCGGGCAGGGAGTTCAGAAGCTCCTGAGGGCCGTACCCGTCCACTAGTGATCTCGGGGCAGGTCCGCGACATTCCGGTCCTGGCTGAGCAGGGGGCACTGCGGAAGATTCTCCTTCGCCCTGGGACTTCTTTTTATCTGATCGAGTTTCTGCTTTTCGAGACATTTATCTGCAAACACCGAAAAAGAATATTGTTAGAACAAGGGGGGGATGGAAACATAAACCGACGGGTGCATACAGTCTAGAATTCGAGTCATAATCAAAACATAACAAGCTAAGGATTTGTTCGCTTAAACTCCTAGAAATGACAAGTTTTCCAAGACCATTCAGCATCCTGCTATCCGGCATTGAAATCATTCGGTATTTGGGATCTCAAGAGATCGTCCGGTAGACCATAATAAGAACACATTCGGCAAAAGGGAACATACCTGATTCGGCACTCAGACTGATTCGGCTCCTAGGTTGATTCGGCTCTTGGGTTGATTCGGCTCTTAGGTTGATTCGGCACTCGGACTGATTCGGCTATCTCGATACAATAAAAGCAACCTGTGGCCCTTATTTATAGGCAAAACATACCGATTGAACCAACTGATCTGGCATGCCCAAGACCGAACAAAACTATCTCAACTAAAGGAAAACAAAGCACGCCATGTACACACACATGCCCTACTTTGGGGGGCAAGTGTTGGACGAATTCTCATCACCAAACTAAGGCTACTGCCAAACCATCTCTCTCCCTATGCTACCAACCCATCCTCCTTCTTAAAAATACCTCACCGAACCAACCCATTCGGCGTCAATCCCTTCAACCCCTCCTCTCCACCGAACAAAGCTCTCCACCGAATGAAGCTCTCCACCGAACAAAGTCTCCACCGAACAAAGCTCTCCACCGAATGAAGCTCTCCACCGAATGAAGCCTCCACCGAATGAAGTCTCCACCGAACAAAGCTCTCCACCGAATGAAGTCTTCACCGAACCAAAGTTCTCCACCAAATGAAGTCTTCACCGAACCAAAGTCCTACCGGTCCACTCAATTTCCTCCGCCGAACCAAGGGAAACCGGACCAATTCCACCAGGCCAGATTGCACCAGCCCAAGCCCACTAGCAGCTATATACATCCAAGACCCCTTCTCCCAGCCTCACTCTATAAATAGAGGGGCAAGGGTACAACAATGGGGGACAAGTTTGAGAGCTCAAGCACGGAGAGAACTTTCAAACAACTTTCTTTTACTTGTATCAAAGCTTTGTACTTGTAATCAAAACAAGAGAAGAGAAATAACATATAAAGTGGACGTAGGCACATTCTGGCTGAACCACTATAAATCTGCGTGTCTTTTTACAGTTTAGCCCCTGCATTTCATATATTTGCATAAATCACTCAAATCACTAAGAACAATATAAGATCCACTAAATCATATGACTTTGAGGTGTTTGTCCATTTTTTGTGCAAACATATATGTGTATGATTTTTATGCCTATCCACTTGGTTGGCTTGATGTCTCTACTATGTTGAGTTTTGTGGTTTGATGCACTTGGCATTATGAGCCTGGCCAGTGATTATTCATGTAGTATGGTCTGGTCTGGTCCGTTGATCAAGTTCACCACTTTGAGCCTTGTTCCACTGGCTTGTACATTGCTGGTGTATTGCTTTCTGAACTAAATTACTGTGTCTTCCGTTTCATATGTTTGTCACTGTATATATGCATGTATACATGTATGAACATGCATATGTATATTTTTGTTGAGCCTTCATGTGTGTGTATTTTACTTCATGCCTCGACTTGTGCCTTTCTACATTTGCATATGAACTTGGTTCTGTCTTGTGTGGTTCCACTTGACTAGCTTCGAGTTAAATCGTCCAGATGCATGTCTCTGTTGTATATCTGGACTTGGAGTCTCTTGCATTTTCCTTGTACTAGTTGTCTCATGTATATATACATGTCTAATGGTTCGGTTACGAAGTCTTGTTCTGTTCTTGTACCATTATGTTTATCTTGATTTTGATGTTTCTGTAACTCGACCATCCATGCTTGTGTTTTCTATTGCTCTTGACCATATGTGCTTGATTCATTTTCTGTCTTGATGCATTTCTTTGTGTGCTCTATAGTGAATGTTACTGCATATTTGTACATGTATACACATGTATGCTATCACTGCTCTGTTGTGATCTTCTTGGAGTCTGTTGCATTGTAGTTGGTCTGAGTCTTGACTCTGGTACTTCCATGTACTTGTGCCATTTAGTCTGTTGTGTGCTACTGATCTGGTTGCACCCCATATCTGAACTGATGTTGCATTGTGTCTTTTTGTTGTTGCAGTCTTGTTAGCTTTGAATGCATTTGACACTCGATCACTTGTATGATAGCTTGTTGAATATGGTTCGATGTGTGTGTGACCCGATGGTGGTAGTTGTTGTGTGCGTTGATCTATTGCTCGAGCGCTTACTGCTTCGAGTTGAACTGCCTATGCACGAGTCTGTGCATATGAACTTGTACATGTTTGGCTTTGGTTGATTTGGTCGAGACTCATATAGCCTTGTGGCATGTACAGTGATACACTGTGCATGTCACAAGCTGTTCGTGTAGATGAATTCAAAAGAAATAAATGACGAAGAACCCAAATAACTGAGGCAAATGATATTTTCAAAACACACACTATTATTTTACAATGCAAATTATTTATTTTTCAATTTTATTGTGTTAGTGTTTATTTTGTAGATAATTCAGATACATGATACAAGCTGGATTAGAGTTGAAGATCAAATCATAGTGTTGAGTGAATGTAGTGAGGTGAAAATGTATGAATATTTTTTATAGTGAAAATTGTGTTGTAATTTGAAATTGTATTGTAATTGAAAATGTATAAATGTAGTGAGAGCACAAATTTGTATTATTTGAATTTGTAATAAAATATTTGTTTGAATATGAATTCTGTGTTATTTATTTTATTCAACAAATATTATTTAATTATGTGAAAAATAAAATAGTACAATAACAAATACATTTACAATAACAAATACATATAAATGAATATATATATGTTTATTATCATTAGACAAAAATCATAGGTTATTGTATTCTACATCCATCACCAGGCCGAAGAACCACTCGAGATTCTTTTTATTTTATTCGATCGATTTGTTTTTTTCCTCCATCGTTTGATCTGATTGTTGAAATGAGAGGAGGGGTACGCGAACAAAGAAAAGTGGGCTGATGTTAAGTGTTGAACTTGGAAAAGAATATATATATTATAATTTGAAAATATCTAGCTACCAACGCCCGAAGTTCTCGAACTCCAAACCAAGCGTGTCGCCTGGCGTTTTTAATGTTTTACCCTCATTCCAAACATAATGGAACAAGCCTCGAGGCCTTATTCGATTGTATGCAGAAGATAACATTTCAAAATCAATTATTTAAACTAAATTCGGAAATTAAATTCTATGCGTTTCAAGCTCGCACGGCCAAACGACAAGTCTGATCGCTATGAAACTTGAAATCCTACAATAATTCACTATTACGGATCCGATGAAACTAGTTTGGTCGAAATCCGAGATAGTGGCCAAAATGGCTATTTTTTCTCGTTAATTATAATATAAAATTTCCAATTTCTAATTATTCATTTTTAAATCCAATTTTAAATGTTAACAATCTTCATTCATATTTAAATAAAATCTAAATTAGTTTCCGATATCATTTTCATTCACATTAATTCTAGATTCAATTATTTAAATAATTCCAATATTAAATTTAAACGATTTAATTTTCAATAAATCACCATTAATAAATAATTCACCATTTATTAACAATCATTTTATTATCATCTAAATAATTCAACATTCATCATTCAATTACAGACATCGATTACAAACACATTCAATAAATAGAATTTTCATTTCAATAGTTGTTATTGCCTAAATCTTCAGAATTTATTATTTCAAATTTTTATTCAAGTTCATATTCAATAACTACACTAATAATTCATTAAATTTTATTTTTAACCATTTTTTTAGTTAGTAATTACACTAAATTTAATAATTTAAAGTAGCAAACAATACAGGTATATCATATTCGTACTTGATATCAAAATGTCATATTCGCTTCAAAATTAAATTCATTTCAAAATATCATATTTACTTCAAAAATCATATTCAGTTCGATAAGTCATTTTCACTTGAAAATATCATTGCACTCTAATATCTCGATTTCTCTTTCAAATCGTTTTGGATTTCGATTTAGGTTATAAATTCATTTTAACCCAATTCGCATTTAAATCCAATATTTAAATATACACATTCCACCCTTGATCAGTTTGAATTTTTAGAAAATAGTTTAAATAGTTTACAAAAATTTAAAATTTAAAATAGTTTAATAGAAAATAGTTTGAGTATTAAAGTGGTTTATAAAATAAAATAGCTTGGAGATTGAAATAATTTGGATATTTAAAAGATAGGTCTTAAACAGTTTACATTAAAATAATTTATGTGAAAATAGTTTCAAAGTCAAACTGATTCAATTCTAAATCTTCTCAATTCAAATCAATTTAATTTCCATTTCCATTTAAATTGATTCAATTCTGATTTCAATTCGAATCAACTTCGATTCCAATTTATATTCAAATCAATTTCAATTCCGATTCCAAATTAATTTAATTTCTATTTCAATTCCAGTTCTATTCCAATTTGAATTAATTTCAATTCAATTCTCAATTCCAACCGTTTCGATTTATATAAATTCGAATTAGATTTCAGAATATCGATTTAAATCACTGAATTCAAATTAAATTTCAATCTTCGAATTTAGATTCAAAACTTAAAATAAATTCCATTCTTGAGTCCAAATCTATATATCCAATTATATTACTTTTACTTAGCAATAACTCAAAGTTCGAATGAAATTTCAAATCTTTTTAAAACAAATCAATTTTCAAAATTCAAATCATATTTCTATTATAACTTCAAATTTTGAACTTTGATTATTAAACAACTCCCATTACCAAATTTAAATTTCAACATTCCGAGCTTAAGTTTGAAAATAATTTGATTTCTATAAATTTGATTTTTATTTCTTTAAATAAAAATCATTTAAATAAATTTCAAATCAAAATTTTTAAAATCGTTTAAATTAACCAATCTGGTGTCCGTATATAATTTTCTATCCTATGGTCAAGTGATCAGTTATTTCAATTTAATTTCAGGGATTGATATATATCATTTCAATCCAAATCACAGTGTCATAGGTATATATCATTTCAACCTATTTCTTAGTTTATTCGAAATAATTCAATTTACAGCTTTATATACTGTAAATAATTTACCAAGTGATAACAAAATATATATAAAAATAAATAAACATCCAATCATCCAAATATCAATCAATTGGCATTCATCACAATCAATCATCCAAATAGTCAGTAAATCACAACAAATAACCAATTATCAATAATCGGGAACTTTACTAACAATTTAATTCAAATTCAGTTTAACCGTCAATTTAAATTTCTGTCAGTTAAATAAATTGTCAATTTAAATGTCAATTAAAATTATCAAATAACGATCAATAGATTTAAATCACTACATAATTTTAAATTGAACTAACATAAAAATATTCTAGTGCTTCATGTGCGTTATAAAACACTCACCTTTTATTTGAAACTGAAAATACTTTCAGCTTCAAATTAATATAATAATTAAGAAAATAATAAAAATAATATAAATATACGTTACCATCCTCTCCCTACAACTATGTTCGAACCCAGGCTCGATCTCGCCCATCCACGCGATAAAGATTTCAATCGCGCGCCACAAGAGATGACCGGACCACCATTGGCCTCGTGCGCGCCTCCTCCACGCCTGCCACCATCTCAAGTCGTGCACGAGAACGTGCCAGAGAACTGCCACCGACCAAGCCCTATATGCAGTCGAACCCAAAACCCCAACTGTCCCCGCCTCGCCCTCTTCCCCTACGCGATGCCACGCTCCATCACCAGGCCGAAAAACCACTCGCAATTCTTTTTTTTATTCGGTCGATTTGTTTTTTTTCCCTCTATCGTTCGATCTGATTATTGAAATGAGAGGAGGGGTATGGGAAGAAAGAAAAGTGGGCTGATGTTAAGTGTTAACCTTGGAAAAGAATATATATATTATAATTCAAAAATATCTTGCTACTAACGTCCGAAGTTCTCGAACTCCAAACGAAACGTGCCGCCTGGTGTTTCTAATGTTTTACCCTCATTCCGAACACAATGGAACAAGCCTCGAGGCCTAATTCGATTGTATGCAGAAGATAGCATTTCAAAATCAATTATTTAAACTAAATTCTGAAATTAAATTCTACGGTTTCAAGCTTACACGGCCAAATGACAAGTCCGATCGCTACGAAACTTGAAATCCTACAATAATTCACTATTACTGATCTGATGAAACTAGTTTCTCGACATCAGAGACAGTGGCCAAAATGGCTATATTTACTCGTTAATTATAATATAAAATTTTCAATTTTTAATTATTCACTTTTAAATCCAATTTTGAATGTTAACAATCTTCATTCATATTTAAATAAAATTTAATCAATTTCCGATATCATTTTCGTTCACATTAATTCAAGATTCAATTATTTAAATAATTCCAATATTAAATTTCAACAATTTAATTTTCATTAAATCACCTATATTAAATAATTCACCATTTATTAGCAATCATTTCATTATCATTTAAATAATTCAACATTCTTCATTCAATTATAGACATCGATTACAAACACATTCAATAAATAGTATTTACATTTCAATAGTAGTTATTGCCTAAATCTTCGTAATTTATTATTTCAAATTTTTATTCAAGTTCATATTAAATAAATACACTAATAATTCATTAATTTTTATTTTTAACCATTTTTTATTTAATAATTACATTAAATTTAATAATTTAAAATAGCTAAAAATACGGGTCGTTACAAGATAATATCGGTGGGTTCTCAAGATGGTCTTTCAATTCTTCGAAAGCTTTCTTGCAATCTTCTCCCCATTCAAATTTTTTCTTCCTTTTAATTACATTAAAGAATGAGACGTATTTATCGGTAGCCTTAGAGATAAATTTATTCAATGTTGCTACCCGTCCATTTAAACTCATTACATCTTTACATGTTTTCGGTTCTACCATGTCTTTTATAGCTTGGATTTAATCTGGGTTAGCCTCAATTCCTCAAGCGCTTACAATGTATCCCAAGAACATTCCTAATTGCACCCCTAAAGAACACTTCTATGGATTAAGCTTCATTTGATGCTTTGGCAACACCTCAAACATTTCTTCAATGTCTTTTTAATGATTGCCTTTTTCATGAGATTCCACCAACATTTCATCTACACATACTACCATATTCTTGACTGATTTGTTTTTTGAATATCCTATTCACCAATCTCTGGTAGGTAGCACTTGCATTCTTCAACTTAAATGGCATCACCTTGTAACAGTAAGTTCCCCAGTCTGTAATGAAGCTTGTATTTTCTTCATTCGATTTGAACACGAGAATTTGATTGTAACACGAGTAAGCATCCATAAAAGACATAAGTTTATGCCTATTGGTTGCGTCAACCAGCTGGTTCATTCTTGGTATGGGGTAGCAATCTTTTGGGCATGCTTTGTTTAGATCGGTGTAGTCAACACTCTTCCACTTGCCATTTGATTTTTTAACTAATACAGGATAGGATAACCATCTGCATTACAAAAGTATATGCTTTTGATAGCATCAATATACAACGTTTTCGTCTATTCCCTTTACCCTCTATTCAATCTAGGGTTTCAAACACTATTACCTGCACAAATATGTTGTACTCAACTCTATATAATAAAAGAAACGTAGGAATTAAAAATTTTGGAGGGAACAAAAATTGTGTATTGTGAGCTTCTTAAGAAAACAATATTCCTTCTACTTATCACCTCCAGAAAAAACCTCCATGAAATCCAGAAAACAATCGATCGGTGCCACATCCGTCATTAACAATCGATTGATGCCACCATCCACGTAACCCTAATCTGAATCTCAGTGGATCCCAATCCCTAAACGCAGCTACCATCTGCTCTTCTCTGATTCGAACCGCTGTGAGCAGCCACCATCTGCGCTTCTCCGATTCGAACTACTATGAGCAGCCACCATTCGCGCTTCTCTGATTTGAACTACTGCGAGAGGTATTATTATATATTTGTAAGTTATTAGGAATAAGCTTTTATAGTCTTTAGATAAGCAAACTAGTGGTTGACTGCGAGAGGAGAGTGACGTAGCTACGGTTGAGGATAAGTGTGATGGACGTGAGGAAGATGGATGGGAAAGATATAAATTGGAAGTCTTCTGGTTCTAAATCCGTGGCGGATTTGTTGATTTGTATTTTTTTTTCTTCGTTTATTTGTATTGTTCGTAGAGAGGGAAGTGGAATGAGATTGTTAATTTGAATTGAGAAATCAGGGTTGAGGTTTTTGGAGGGAAGCATAAAATTGGAAGCATAATAATTATATACAGAAATGCACACTTTAAATATGATATGAATGCTTTGGTGGGAAATTAAGAAAATGAATCCCATTAACTGATTAAAATGATATTACTAGCAATGGACATTTTAATCTTATCACAATAAACCATTGTGGTAAGTCTGAGCTCCCATTTTCTTATATGATATATAAATGCATTGATCAACAGCTTGCAGATGGCTTATGTCCAATCTAAAGTAATACAGTTTGCACATAGAACTTGCATCTATAATGGATTGTGTTAGGTTGAAATTTTCAAATTTGGAAAGATAATGATAAATATATGGTTTATGTACGAAATAAGTTCGAACGTTACGAACATAAGCTTTAGTGCTTGAAATACTTTTTGTTATAAGTAATTCCTTCTATTTTCATTTTTTTCAGATATGAAATATGCACTTCTGATGCTAAATGAGTTGGCTGCTGACTTTGTTCTTCAGTACACAGTATGATACTTGTTAGGAACTGGAGATAGTGGTTTTGATGACAACAACCTTTATAACTTATTTTATTATAACTTATATACTAACACTATTGTCTAGATATATATGAATGTTATTATGCAGGATATATATAAGGCAGGTACTGATTACTGAAGATTGTACAGTATAAAGATCAAGGATGAAGAAATCAAGTTTGAAGACTCATGATTATCAAGATCAAGATTTCAAGATAAGTGTCTAGTTTATTGTTAAAACTTCATAATAGCACGGAAATCTTCATTCCATATTTCATTTGGGACGGAACCCATTTCTACCTTCTTAGTGGCTTACAAACCCACGACAAGTTGCATACAAACCTACGACAAGTGGCTTACAAACCCATTAACATCCTGGTTTTGTACAAGTTCTCGAGTCCTGATGAGATGAGATATTCTGCAGGTAGAAGCTTGCAAAACTACTTCAAAATGCTTTTTCAAAATGGTTTTTCAAAACTACTTTTCAAAATGTTTTGCCTTAAAATATTCTTTGTCTTTATTTTTAAATAAACTCTTGTTTTGAACTTCGTTTATTTTTAAAACTATCGTCTGATTTTAAATATTCTTTTATAATATATATATACTTGAGATTTAAAATCAAATTTATATATACATTCTATAAATATATTTTTCTACTCTTCTTTACTTTAAAACATAGGAAAATTAGTTTATTTTACTCTAGAATCGTTTCATCTTGTTTTCCTTTCAATACCATTTTCAACCCAAATTTTACATTGTTTTTAACTAAGGGATGTCAACATCATGGGATACCCCATGACGACATGGTGGCCGTTAAATTCAAAAGTTTCAATTTTCAAAAGAAGTGTCTATTCGTTTAAATCTCTTCACGAATGGTTATGACCGTTACTAGTCTATAAATAGCCTTCACAAACGAATTTTTTAACTATCTATTTTCATATTTTCTTCACTCCTTCTTCTCCACAAATCCGTATTCTAAAATTTCATATTTTTAATAACGTGCCGAAATTCGGCCGAATTCTCAAGTGAATCAAATTAGAATCTCATTCTTGTTTGATTCTCTGCCTTCTCTCGAAGATCAAAGTGCTATTTAGAGTTATAGGATCAATTTGTAATCAAAAGTTTATCGAGTCTCTCTATAAGGTGTGGTTGTGCCTGGAAATCAATTGGGTAATCTTGTGGCCCGTAAATCAAGAGAGTTTGCCCCGGACTCGTGAGACAGGAGGGTACCTCAAGGCCTTTAGAAACTGAGGATTGTAATCTCGACTTTGGTATAATAAAAATCTGTATGAGGTGTTCTGCCTTGGTAAAGGACTGGATGTAGGGTAACTCCAAACCAGTTTAAAATCCGGTGTGTTCTTTCCTTTTACTGCTTTTTATTTACTTTCTGCATCTGTGTTTGATTCTGTGATTGTTCTGTGATTATGTTCTGCATTTGTTTGTGTCATAATTTTAATTTAGTCCATATAAGTCTTAGAATCCATTAAACACTATTCACCTCCCCCACTAGTGTTAAATTAGCCTTAAGATCCTTAATCCGCACTCCCTTTCAATCAGTATTGGAGCATAGGTTTTCATAGTTTTCATAATCTGAAACTTGAAAAGTTAAAAATGGCATTTTTAGAAAATTTT
The DNA here is from genome assembly GCA_030737815.1 of Allium fistulosum. Lineage (NCBI taxonomy): Eukaryota > Viridiplantae > Streptophyta > Magnoliopsida > Asparagales > Amaryllidaceae > Allium > Allium fistulosum. Next base: position 49,633,368 of record CM060906.1, read on the forward strand.
GTTAATACTAGTTTGAATCTATGCATTTCATCAAGTATCATAGGTCTGCATATAGTTTTTATGAAAAATCAAGTTATCTACCGAATTGGTTTGTTATGCAGGAACAGACATGTTACATGGCTTTTGAAGAATCAACAACCAATGGACAAACTGTGCAAATTGAGAAAGATAAATGGATACTTGATAGTGGTTGTTCAAGGCATATGACTGAAAATCTCGAGATACTCAATGACATTATATATCAAGATGGTGGATTGGTCAACTTTGGAGACAACTCAAAAGGATATGTGATTGGCATCGGCAATGTCGGTAATTCTAAAACTCCTCTTATTTCTGATATTTTGCTAGTTAGGAATTTAAAACATAATCTGCTTAGTATAAGTCAACTATGTGATAAAGGATTTAAAATTAAATTTGGAAAAGATAAGTTTCACATCGAAGATAATAAGTCAAATATTATCTTTGAAGGAATTAGGAAGAAAAACATTTACATCCTTAGTATGAAAGTTTCAAATGATAACTTATGTCTTTTGGCTAATACAAGCGACCCTTGGATTTGGCATAAAAGATTTGGTCATTTAAATTTCAAACTGTTATCTAGGTTATCAAAACTTGACTTAGTTAGAGGTCTTCCCAAGTTAAACTTTAAAGTAGATAGTATATGTGATGCTTGCCAATTAGGAAAACTTAAGAAAAGTTCATTTAAATTAAAAGATATGATTTCTACTTCTAAACCTCTAGAATTACTTCATTTAGATTTATTTGGTCCATCTCAAGTTTAATAAATTAATCACAATAAATATGTTTTTGTAATTGTAGATGATTATTCCATATATACTTGGACAATTTTTCCTAAACTTAAAAGTGATGCTTTTGAATTATTTAAGAATTTTGCTAAAAGAATTCAAAATCAATTTTCTTTAAAAATAAAAACTATTTGTAGTGATCATGGTGGAGAATTTGAAAATGAAAATTTTGAGAATTTCTGTAATAAAAAAGGAATCACTCATAATTTCTCTTTTCCAAGAACTACACAACAAAACAGAGTGGTAGAACGTAAGAATAGAACGATTCAAGAGTGTGCTAGAACAATACTTTCTGATAGTAACTTACCTAAAAACTTTTGGGCTGAAGTAGTCGCTACAACTTGTTATATATTAAATAGGATTTTAATTAGACCATTAACTAATAAAACACCATATGAATTACTTTACAATAAGAAATCCATAGTAGCTTATTTTAAAGTTTTTGGTAGTAAGTGTTTTATTCTTAATACAAAAGATAATTTAGATAAATTTGAACCTAAATCCGACAGAGGTATCTATATCGGATATTCTAATAGAAGTAAAGCATTTAGAGTTTATAATTTAAGAACTAACACTATTGAAGAAACAATGCATGTATCTTTTGACAAAAATTTTAAAGATACTGTACAAATAGAAGATGAAAAAGATTTTGTAACTTTAAATAATAAACCTAATGAAACTAATTGTGAAATCATTCAACCTAATAAAAGAATTAGACTATTAAAAGATCATCCTGTAGAAAATATACTAGGAAATATTGAATCTATAGTTAAAACAAGAAATCAACTAAATAGTATGAGTAATGTAGCTTTTATATCAGCTATTGAACCTAAAAATCCAAAGGAAGCATCATCTGATGATTCATGGATTCTTGCTATGCAAGAAGAATTGAATCAGTTCACCAGAAATGATGTTTGGGAACTTGTTCCTAGACCTGAGGATAAAAGTATAATTGGAACAAAATGGGTTTATCTTTACTACAAATAATGTAAATTCCATGAACCACCTTCAACCACGTCTTTTTGGAATACCCAAAATGCCCGTGAATTTCCCCAATGCCCACATGTGTAACTCCCATTTCCATTTTCAATTCATGAATTCTATTCAATTGCATTTAACTTTTTGTACTAACATGCGTATGATGAAATCTGGTCAGACAGGGATTCAAGCAGAGCAAAGCTATTAGAAGCTCTCTGCCATTCACAAACAAGAGCAAGAGAAGCAGAGATAGCAGCAGAGAAAGCATACAACTAAAAGGAGCACATCATCAAACACTTTTTTAAACAAGCATCGCATCTCTTTGTGTCACGACCCGACTTTCTATGCCCAGAAAGACGTATCGTGAATTAAGAAAGAAAGGGATAGAAGAAGAAAAGAAAGAAAAGAAGAAAGAACAACAACATCAGAAACTCACAGCGGAACGAATGAAATATAATATATCATATAAAATATTACATAGTATCATATACATCAGAGTTACACAACTTATACAACACATATTAGACAGTTATAACATCTGTCTAATTCATACAACTCAAGTATCACAGATACAGACACAACATATACACAGCGGAATCATCATATATCTACACGGTGAAGCCTCCTGCTCCAAATCTCCTCCAGAATTCGTCAAAGCTAACCTGAATCCCTCGACTACTCAATACAATATTGAGTACCCAAGAGTTTATAAAATAGAAATAAACAACTTGGGTCAGACATGGGTCTGGTGTGAGTAAACGGTTAGATTGCTTAACTTTGAAAACCTTTGAAAACAAAAGTATCACGTAAGACTCCCCACAAATAAACATGGGTAAGTTTTTACCTTACGCTAACTAAAACATTTAATAGGAAATCCAGTTATATTATAATAGGGTCTAGGGTTTCCAAGTAAAATACAGAAATAGCTGAAATGCTTACATCTCACATTCCAACATAGTTGGGCACAACTAATACGTACGGCACTTATTGGAGTTTGGATTCCATACAATGGCAGGGCTACTGGGGTATCGCCCGTCACAGTACGTGGCCTAGATCACCGTACCGAGGAGTACGCCCGCTCCCCTGCAACACAAAGCCGGAACCATCCCTTACTGGATAATCCCGAACAAGACAATCCCGTAGTTGGCGCGACCAACCACACACTAAGCCGAATAAAAGAAAAGGGACCTCTAGACAGGGATCTATCTTGCTCTCAGTGGGTGCTACCCACGAAGCCTTGCTGCACCTCCCCTGTTTTAGCCATTCCCGGTTGATGAGGCTTGAGGCTACGATTACCTTTAATCAGAACATATCACTTAGAATGCTCATCGTCCGCCTGACGATGTGCTGAAAGCATTCAATCCATACAAGTTCGTTCCGGGTTCGAACGAAACCGAAGGCATTATCTCGTTACACTCGTTTTGGAATCACCCTCAGAGTTAACGACAATAACCCTTGCACTCTGAATCTTCATCTTCACTTGAGATTCACGACCTATCGTTAATTTGGATCGATGTGGTATTCGGGTCTCCAGACCTGGAAATCCGGTATACGGAAACCCGATCCCGGTCTCATCGAAATCCAAAACGTATCTTTTAAGGCCAAGTTGTTTAAAGGTTTAAACAATTCAATTCAATACTTGAATTCACATAGCATTAACATAGATAAATATCACATATTTATCACAGATATATCCAATATCATATCACAGAATATCATAGTATATCATCCAATAGATATCAACCAAATCAGACATTCTACTCAACCATCATTCATAAGCAACCATTTATTAATCTCTATTATAATTAATTTAATCCACTTAAATTAAATTAATTACTTAAGAATTAATTCCAAACCTTGCTTAATCAATCATTAATTAATTACTTATCCATTTAATTAATTAATCATTAAATATTAATCACTCTTGATTAATTATTCATTAATTACATAAAGTAATTATCCTTTAATTAATTTTACAAATTAATTATCCTTAATCATTTATAGTAATTAACCTTTAATTACTCTCATTAATTATAATAATTAATATCCTTAATTAATTAGATTAATTAATTAATTAACTATGATTAATTACATTAATTAATCAACCTTAAATAATTATTAACAGTAATTAACTAATCTTAATTACTTCTTAATTATTTATCATTTACTTCATAAATCCTTTTTGATTAATTTTACCAATTACATCCAGTAATTCCTTTTACCAATTACTTACACTAAGTAATTACACTTAACCAATCTTATTAAGTAATTATACTTAATCAATTACTAAGTGACTATCCTTAATTAATTAACAAATTAATTAACTTAAATAAATCACATTCATTTCTTAAATCATAACTGAGTAACTCATCCTTAATTACCTTTTAAACAAATTAATTAATCCTTGATTAATTATTCTTTTAACTATTAATTAATAAACCTTAATTATTAATCAATATCCTTTAATACAAAGTAATCAATCCTTAATTACTTTTATAATTAATTAATTAAACTTAATTAACTAATTAATTTCAATTTTTTTTAAAAAAAAATCTTAATTAATCTTAAGATAAAAACATTATCATTAAAAAACATTTGATCTTATAAATTAACTTCTAAATTAAGTTATTAATTAAGTTTTAAAATAATCATTAATTACTTATCTATAATTATTAATTAACAATTCTTAATTACCAAGTTAATAAATCACTTGAAAACTAATTGTTAATTTACTCATCCTCAACCATTAACTAATTAAATAAATCACTCTTTATTTATCTCATTAACTATCAAACTTTTAATAAATTTAAAATAAAACCTTTCCTTATTAATTAACCTTATTTTCAAATTAAGTTTGAAAATAACTTAAGGTTTTCAATTTATACAATTAATTTAGACAAATTATACAAATTAATTTTATCCATTACAAAGAAATGAAATTTCAAGATAATAGATTTAACTTAATTGTTTAAAGTTTTTAAAACTTATTTAAATTTTAAAAACTGGTTTAAACTTTTACTTTGGTTTTTAACTCATATATACTTGGAATAAACAAATACATCTTCACTTTTAAACAGAGTTTGATCTAATTTAAAACAGTTTGGTTTTAAGAATTTTAAATTGTCAAAACCTGGTTTTCACTCCACCTGCAAACGACTCGAAGTCAAATCCGAGCCCAAGTCCCTTTTCCCCGAGTTCCTCTCGAGTAAATTTAAAACTGTTTGTTTGCAACTTAAAACTGTTAAAACAATTACCACTTAAACACTCGCGTATCCCCTAAAAATCCCCGAGCCAAAACTTAGTTTACCCGAGTCCCTTCTCGAGAACGAACTCGAGAAACTCCATCTTCCCAAACTAAAAAAAAGAAACCCACAGATACACGTTATCTTCGTGCACGTGCACCACCGAACGCCCCACCTCCGACCAAAGTTCTGACCATCATCAAGTCGCGATTCTTCCTCTCGACCACCACGTCAACTCCGTTCATCGAGCAATGTCGAAAATCTAATTTGAACCATCTCGACCACTTCCTGGAACAACACTCCGAACAAGAACCACCTCGTCAGACTACTTCTGACTACCAGAACCCCCACGCCTTCGACCAGAGCTTCACCTCCGACCCACGCTTCCATTCCCCCACGTGCGGTAGCCTCCAGTTCACCCACGACGTCAGGAAAAAATCGCGAATCAATCATGCCCAACATCATCACTAAACCCTAAATCCTTGTCGTTCGATCACTCTGGAGGTCGAGAAATCCTATGAACATTTTTCCTGTGATCCACAGACATTCAACTACCTCCGACATCAATAACGATGAACCCAGCCCCATCGTTCGTCTGAAAATGACGAAAATGTCATTTCTGTTCATCTTACAATTTCTCTACCATCTCAAACTTAAAATTTTTGATTTAACTCTTAAAAATCATTATCTAAGACAAGGATTTAGATTATAAAAGAAAATCACAAGATTATATAGTTTGAATTTTAACATATATTAAAATTCCTACTGTCACTTTCTTTTCCAGGTAGTATTTAAAATTTCCTTACTAAATTTTATTTTCAGAACGTAGACTAGGATTTAACAAACAATCTTACTTGAATCCTAAAGCCTAACAGAGAATAGATGAAATGATTTTTGAATTTTAATCACAACTTTAAACTGTGAACCATAAACAGAGATATACTCTAGCAACTAATATGCACACATGGTTTCTACAATTCATTTACATGTATTAAAAACAACATGCATTATATATTTCAAACATACATTCCAAATTATTTCCAACATATAATATCTGCATCAAATCTATAGGGGATTTATTATTCACAGTTAATAGGCAGAGGATTTTGACAACCATAAGATGTTTTAAAAAATAACAGATATTCACATCTTAAAAATATATAAGGGTTTTCATAATTTCAGACATGCAAAGATACTTCATTCAGAAATCATTAGAAAGCAAATTTAAATTCATTTTAACTTTTGAAAAAGAATGTTTACTCACCTAAATAATGTTGAACAGAGAAACTGGAAGTTTTGAACCAGAATTGCTTTGAAACTTCATCTGCTTGTTTTTGAAAATTGGAAACTTGCTTTGGAAACTTTGCTTTGATTCCTTTAAAAGATTTGAAAAGCTTTTGACACTTGCTTCTGCCTTAAATTATATTGCATGAACTTGGAATAATTCAGACTTGAATCTTTGAAACAGGAGAATGTTAACAGGTCTTGAAAACAATGGTTACAGGCTATTGAATTTGAGAATTAAGCCTTTGAAATGATTCCAGGTTTTAGATTCTTGGTTTAAGATGAATTCAGGTAATTTCAGATTTGAGGATAAATGATTTCAGAGTAAATTGTTAGAGGAGATTTGATTTTGGTTTGAGAGGAATTTCAGATTTGATCTGGTTTGAGTTTTCTTTCTTAGCTTTTGGTTTGAAGATGATTACGGTTTGATCATTTCTGGTTTTGGTTTTGTCTTTTGAAGAAAATGAGATTAGAAAAGAAAAAGGGAATGGAAAGGTAGGCTTTTATAAACTTAATTTATGGTTTATTAAAAATCAAGGAAAATGGAAAGAAAATTGACACTTGTCTTCATCCATTCTTAATTACCTTACACATGTATTTATGATGCATATAAAACTAACACTTGTAATTTTCCATTTTTATATTATTTTAAAAAGAGTTTTTAAAGTTTTTATATAAATTTCTTAATTAATAAACACATTTCTTAATTATAAATGCTTTTCTATATTATACATAAATGAAACCTTTGAAAGAAAAATAAAATAAAAACCCATTTATATTCTAAAAATCATATACAATGTATTTCATTCATTTTTAAGTGTAAAAATATCTTTTGTATTTATTTACTATTAAATAAATACTTTCTAAATTTATATACAAAATCTCTTTAAGGAAGACAAAAATAAAACAAAAGTCTTATTTTAAATAAAAGTCTTGTTCATATATTCTTATACCCAGATATATTAAAATAATTATCTTTTAAAGATTCAAATTTAAATCCAGATTTGAATCCAAATTTTACTTTAAAAATCCTATTTAAAAATCAACTCAATATTTATATTTTTAAATAAAAACATTATTAAGTTTGAAATTAACTATTTCATTTAAAAACAACTCAAGACATATATATACATATTTAAACAATACTTATTAAATTTTGAAAATGATAAGTCTATTTAAAATCAAATTTATAAAATAATACAATTTAAATAATTATTCTTATTAAAATTAATCTATACCATAATTAAAACATTATATTATTATTTGGTTATTTATATTTGAAATAACAATTTTATCAATTTTAAATAATTTAAATTAAGAGATTATCATATTTTAAACTCCTCGAAATTCCGGGATATCACATTCCTTCCCCCTTAAAAGAATTTCGTCCTCGAAATTTAAAACAAAAGATAATCCAAAAGTTTTATTTTATTTCAACCAATTTTAAAAAAACAATTATACTTATCAGCCATATACTATCAAACAAACAACCATTCATACAAACAAACAATTCATACAAACAAACAATTCATACAAACAACAACTCTAGCTATCCAGACATAGATCCGGATAAACTATCTAAAATTATCCCGAGTTTCCCAGATTCAGATACTGGGTTACTCGCTCTACTAAATCCAAATTGGCAATTCATTACTGAAGCCAAAACACCTATCTTCACAAAAACTCAGAAAGATCCAATATACTCGGAGCTATCTTCCTAGTCTTTCCCAATCTTATTTGCTCCCTTCTACTGGAGAAATAACAACGAAGTCTCCAACTTCGAATTCCAAAATTCTCCATCTCTAATCCACAGAACTCTTCTGACGATTCTGGGCTGCCTTTACCTTTCCTGATCAGCTCAATCTTTGCTGACGCTTCTCGAAACAAACAGGACCAAAAACAATCTAATAAACGGATCCTCTCAAGATCCACAAAAATCCAGAACTCAAACTCTACTCCTCAATCATCAGTAGATTCCAAATACTGCTTCTATCTGGACAAGACAAAACAGATGCTCTCACCAATCTGACCTCCAAATCTTGAAAAGCTTCCTGTAGGAATCCTTTAATCCAAACACTGCAACTTCCGATTGCTTCTACTCTAAAACAACTGCTACCCAGCTTTCGCTGCTCAACTCTGATCTAGATGTCGTCGATGAACTCGAGCACCAACTAGACCATCACATTCCAGAAAAATCTTTGACAACTCTATAACTCCTACATCTTCTAGAGATGCCTCAAACTCAAGCAAAAGATTTCCCAAGAGAATACTCAATTATCGCAAGTCACTTTTGCGATTCTATCCAGTCCAATGTCCAAAAATTACTGTTCTTTCTTAATCCATCAGAACAATCTATACTTGACCAATCCATTTGGAAAAATGAATCTACTCTGCAGCTTCTGAACTCCACTCTAAGAAAACTGTTAAGCCAAAAGATCTTTCAGCAGGAACACAGAACACTCGAGCTGCACCGCTAACACGGATGACAAAGACTCCTTATCCAAAGCTTCTAGAGAACCCGGACCTCAGACCAAACACAAACATCCTGCTGAACTCAGCCACAACACCGAAGCAGACCTACTTCCTCAAGCTTGCTCCAAAAAAAGAACATCGTCGGAGATATCCATAGTCACTGCATCTCATCACGCAGTTACTACTTTCCGAGATACCATCACACACTTCTGCTTAACCGACAGATCCAAACTCTACTCATCCAACTGCACTTCAAAGATCGACTCCGAACCTTAACAGGTTTCCTTCAGAGATCAATGAAATTCTTACACCATATCAAAGTTCACTCGAGACGGTATTCGGTCTATAGTCTCGACAGATACTTCCAATCTCAACACTCAGACTCCTAATCCTAGATGATAAATTATTATCATCTCAACCAATCATTACAAATACCATATACATTTAAAATGATACTTTTTATATAGAAATTATATCTGGGTAGAATTATTTCATCTACCTCTTTAAAACAATATTGTGTCCGTTGGCCTGGTCAAGTGTTTAGAGATCCCTATCAATAACGTTAGCTACTCGTATTGACCAGAATCCATATACCACTCAACCGATCAATTAACACAATATAAAACCATTTTATATGACTAACAAATATGCGCTCTCGTATATATATACTTAGACTCAACAGGTTGCTACAGATCCTATCTCTAATGAACAATCCTTCCGAACCTAGGTATTCACTCAACCTAGTGTTCTGATATTCACTTAACCAAAAGCTTAGGCATTCGCTCAACCTATGCTCTGATACCAACTGTCACGACCCGACTTTCTATGCCCAGAAAGACGTATCGTGAATTAAGAAAGAAAGGGATAGAAGAAGAAAAGAAAGAAAAGAAGAAAGAACAACAACATCAGAAACTCATAGCGGAACGAATGAAATATAATATATCATATAAAATATTACATAGTATCATATACATCAGAGTTACACAACTTATACAACACATATTAGACAGTTATAACATCTGTCTAATTCATACAACTCAAGTATCACAGATACAGACACAACATATACACAGCGGAATCATCATATATCTACACGGTGAAGCCTCCTGCTCCAAATCTCCTCCAGAATTCGTCAAAGCTAACCTGAATCCCTCGACTACTCAATACAATATTGAGTACCCAAGAGTTTATAAAACAGAAATAAACAACTTGGGTCAGACATGGGTCTGGTGTGAGTAAACGGTTAGATTGCTTAACTTTGAAAACCTTTGAAAACAAAAGTATCACGTAAGACTCCCCACAAATAAACATGGGTAAGTTTTTACCTTACGCTAACTAAAACATTTAATAGGAAATCCAGTTATATTATAATAGGGTCTAGGGTTTCCAAGTAAAATACAGAAATAGCTGAAATGCTTACATCTCACATTCCAACATAGTTGGGCACAACTAATACGTACGGCACTTATTGGAGTTTGGATTCCATACAATGGCAGGGCTACTGGGGTATCGCCCGTCACAGTACGTGGCCTAGATCACCGTACCGAGGAGTACGCCCGCTCCCCTGCAACACAAAGCCGGAACCATCCCTTACTGGATAATCCTGAACAAGACAATCCCGTAGTTGGCGCGACCAACCACACACTAAGCCGAATAAAAGAAAAGGGACCTCTAGACAGGGATCTATCTTGCTCTCAGTGGGTGCTACCCACGAAGCCTTGCTGCACCTCCCCTGTTTTAGCCATTCCCGGTTGATGAGGCTTGAGGCTACGATTACCTTTAATCAGAACATATCACTTAGAATGCTCATCGTCCGCCTGACGATGTGCTGAAAGCATTCAATCCATACAAGTTCGTTCCGGGTTCGAACGAAACCGAAGGCATTATCTCGTTACACTCGTTTTGGAATCACCCTCAGAGTTAACGACAATAACCCTTGCACTCTGAATCTTCATCTTCACTTGAGATTCACGACCTATCGTTAATTTGGATCGATGTGGTATTCGGGTCTCCAGACCTGGAAATCCGGTATACGGAAACCCGATCCCGGTCTCATCGAAATCCAAAACGTATCTTTTAAGGCCAAGTTGTTTAAAGGTTTAAACAATTCAATTCAATACTTGAATTCACATAGCATTAACATAGATAAATATCACATATTTATCACAGATATATCCAATATCATATCACAGAATATCATAGTATATCATCCAATAGATATCAACCAAATCAGACATTCTACTCAACCATCATTCATAAGCAACCATTTATTAATCTCTATTATAATTAATTTAATCCACTTAAATTAAATTAATTACTTAAGAATTAATTCCAAACCTTGCTTAATCAATCATTAATTAATTACTTATCCATTTAATTAATTAATCATTAAATATTAATCACTCTTGATTAATTATTCATTAATTACATAAAGTAATTATCCTTTAATTAATTTTACAAATTAATTATCCTTAATCATTTATAGTAATTAACCTTTAATTACTCTCATTAATTATAATAATTAATATCCTTAATTAATTAGATTAATTAATTAATTAACTATGATTAATTACATTAATTAATCAACCTTAAATAATTATTAACAGTAATTAACTAATCTTAATTACTTCTTAATTATTTATCATTTACTTCATAAATCCTTTTTGATTAATTTTACCAATTACATCCAGTAATTCCTTTTACCAATTACTTACACTAAGTAATTACACTTAACCAATCTTATTAAGTAATTATACTTAATCAATTACTAAGTGACTATCCTTAATTAATTAACAAATTAATTAACTTAAATAAATCACATTCATTTCTTAAATCATAACTGAGTAACTCATCCTTAATTACCTTTTAAACAAATTAATTAATCCTTGATTAATTATTCTTTTAACTATTAATTAATAAACCTTAATTATTAATCAATATCCTTTAATACAAAGTAATCAATCCTTAATTACTTTTATAATTAATTAATTAAACTTAATTAACTAATTAATTTCAATTTTTTTTAAAAAAAAATCTTAATTAATCTTAAGATAAAAACATTATCATTAAAAAACATTTGATCTTATAAATTAACTTCTAAATTAAGTTATTAATTAAGTTTTAAAATAATCATTAATTACTTATCTATAATTATTAATTAACAATTCTTAATTACCAAGTTACTAAATCACTTGAAAACTAATTGTTAATTTACTCATCCTCAACCATTAACTAATTAAATAAATCACTCTTTATTTATCTCATTAACTATCAAACTTTTAATAAATTTAAAATAAAACCTTTCCTTATTAATTAACCTTATTTTCAAATTAAGTTTGAAAATAACTTAAGGTTTTCAATTTATACAATTAATTTAGACAAATTATACAAATTAATTTTATCCATTACAAAGAAATGAAATTTCAAGATAATAGATTTAACTTAATTGTTTAAAGTTTTTAAAACTTATTTAAATTTTAAAAACTGGTTTAAACTTTTACTTTGGTTTTTAACTCATATATACTTGGAATAAACAAATACATCTTCACTTTTAAACAGAGTTTGATCTAATTTAAAACAGTTTGGTTTTAAGAATTTTAAATTGTCAAAACCTGGTTTTCACTCCACCTGCAAACGACTCGAAGTCAAATCCGAGCCCAAGTCCCTTTTCCCCGAGTTCCTCTCGAGTAAATTTAAAACTGTTTGTTTGCAACTTAAAACTGTTAAAACAATTACCACTTAAACACTCGCGTATCCCCTAAAAATCCCCGAGCCAAAACTTAGTTTACCCGAGTCCCTTCTCGAGAACGAACTCGAGAAACTCCATCTTCCCAAACTAAAAAAAAGAAACCCACAGATACACGTTATCTTCGTGCACGTGCACCACCGAACGCCCCACCTCCGACCAAAGTTCTGACCATCATCAAGTCGCGATTCTTCCTCTCGACCACCACGTCAACTCCGTTCATCGAGCAATGTCGAAAATCTAATTTGAACCATCTCGACCACTTCCTGGAACAACACTCCGAACAAGAACCACCTCGTCAGACTACTTCTGACTACCAGAACCCCCACGCCTTCGACCAGAGCTTCACCTCCGACCCACGCTTCCATTCCCCCACGTGCGGTAGCCTCCAGTTCACCCACGACGTCAGGAAAAAATCGCGAATCAATCATGCCCAACATCATCACTAAACCCTAAATCCTTGTCGTTCGATCACTCTGGAGGTCGAGAAATCCTATGAACATTTTTCCTGTGATCCACAGACATTCAACTACCTCCGACATCAATAACGATGAACCCAGCCCCATCGTTCATCTGAAAATGACGAAATTGTCATTTCTGTTCATCTTACAATTTCTCTACCATCTCAAACTTAAAATTTTTGATTTAACTCTTAAAAATCATTATCTAAGACAAGGATTTAGATTATAAAAGAAAATCACAAGATTATATAGTTTGAATTTTAACATATATTAAAATTCCTACTGTCACTTTCTTTTCCAGGTAGTATTTAAAATTTCCTTACTAAATTTTATTTTCAGAACGTAGACTAGGATTTAACAAACAATCTTACTTGAATCCTAAAGCCTAACAGAGAATAGATGAAATGATTTTTGAATTTTAATCACAACTTTAAACTGTGAACCATAAACAGAGATATACTCTAGCAACTAATATGCACACATGGTTTCTACAATTCATTTACATGTATTAAAAACAACATGCATTATATATTTCAAACATACATTCCAAATTATTTCCAACATATAATATCTGCATCAAATCTATAGGGGATTTATTATTCACAGTTAATAGGCAGAGGATTTTGACAACCATAAGATGTTTTAAAAAATAACAGATATTCACATCTTAAAAATATATAAGGGTTTTCATAATTTCAGACATGCAAAGATACTTCATTCAGAAATCATTAGAAAGCAAATTTAAATTCATTTTAACTTTTGAAAAAGAATGTTTACTCACCTAAATAATGTTGAACAGAGAAACTGGAAGTTTTGAACCAGAATTGCTTTGAAACTTCATCTGCTTGTTTTTGAAAATTGGAAACTTGCTTTGGAAACTTTGCTTTGATTCCTTTAAAAGATTTGAAAAGCTTTTGACACTTGCTTCTGCCTTAAATTATATTGCATGAACTTGGAATAATTCAGACTTGAATCTTTGAAACAGGAGAATGTTAACAGGTCTTGAAAACAATGGTTACAGGCTATTGAATTTGAGAATTAAGCCTTTGAAATGATTCCAGGTTTTAGATTCTTGGTTTAAGATGAATTCAGGTAATTTCAGATTTGAGGATAAATGATTTCAGAGTAAATTGTTAGAGGAGATTTGATTTTGGTTTGAGAGGAATTTCAGATTTGATCTGGTTTGAGTTTTCTTTCTTAGCTTTTGGTTTGAAGATGATTACGGTTTGATCATTTCTGGTTTTGGTTTTGTCTTTTGAAGAAAATGAGATTAGAAAAGAAAAAGGGAATGGAAAGGTAGGCTTTTATAAACTTAATTTATGGTTTATTAAAAATCAAGGAAAATGGAAAGAAAATTGACACTTGTCTTCATCCATTCTTAATTACCTTACACATGTATTTATGATGCATATAAAACTAACACTTGTAATTTTCCATTTTTATATTATTTTAAAAAGAGTTTTTAAAGTTTTTATATAAATTTCTTAATTAATAAACACATTTCTTAATTATAAATGCTTTTCTATATTATACATAAATGAAACCTTTGAAAGAAAAATAAAATAAAAACCCATTTATATTCTAAAAATCATATACAATGTATTTCATTCATTTTTAAGTGTAAAAATATCTTTTGTATTTATTTACTATTAAATAAATACTTTCTAAATTTATATACAAAATCTCTTTAAGGAAGACAAAAATAAAACAAAAGTCTTATTTTAAATAAAAGTCTTGTTCATATATTCTTATACCCAGATATATTAAAATAATTATCTTTTAAAGATTCAAATTTAAATCCAGATTTGAATCCAAATTTTACTTTAAAAATCCTATTTAAAAATCAACTCAATATTTATATTTTTAAATAAAAACATTATTAAGTTTGAAATTAACTATTTCATTTAAAAACAACTCAAGACATATATATACATATTTAAACAATACTTATTAAATTTTGAAAATGATAAGTCTATTTAAAATCAAATTTATAAAATAATACAATTTAAATAATTATTCTTATTAAAATTAATCTATACCATAATTAAAACATTATATTATTATTTGGTTATTTATATTTGAAATAACAATTTTATCAATTTTAAATAATTTAAATTAAGAGATTATCATATTTTAAACTCCTCGAAATTCCGGTATATCACACTTTGCTTATAAACAATAGCTATATATGCTACACTTAGAGCACCTTTACCTCCAATTCAAGCTCAAAGAACAACAAATTTCAACTATTTTTCCAACTTTACCTTGGGTGCCTTTAAACCGAAAAGAATCCAAGAATATAGGAAATAAACATAGGAGGAGGCAAGGCTTTTGTAAGTACATGATGGCCTTTGCTATTGTTTGGGTTTAACAGTTGCTGGATTTGCTTTTTGGTTGGACTCTTAGTTGGTTATTTCCTTATTTTTGATTAGTTTGGATTCAAGCTTTGTGTCAATTAAGTTGATGTAGATGGAAGTGGGTTGGACTGTATATATGTTGCGTTGATACTTATATTTAGTGTAAATGTGAAATTCGGCTAATTTCTTGGTCAGTCGTGACTCGGATGGAAGGTTCAGATACATATGTATTAGATGTTACAAATGGAAGATGTCATAGATGGGATAAGTATGTTAGGACTTCTGTAAATCACCGGCTTGGAAAACAAACCTATTTCTTAACTTTGAATGCTTAAGCTTTTGCAAACAAAAAAACTTACTATTATCAATCAAATGATTTGTGGTTGGTGATAGGTGTTTTCATTATCTCTTCTCTACTTCTAATAATGATAATTCAATGAACTAGGATCAACCGTGTCTTTTTGAAATCCCCAAACTACCCTTCACATGTCGCTCACTTTACCATCTGCTTGCTAGCCAACGAAAACAATGTCAATTCCAGTTCCTAATCCTTCATTACTTCAACTACATCGATGCAATCCTCCACTACTGCAACTACATCAGTCGATTGTCCACTAACGGAAATCAATCCTACACCGACGACGATTTCTACGTTTTCTTCAACGAGCCGCATCCATTTCAATTTGTAATTAATTAATTAATTATATTGCTGTGTTATTATTATATGCTTATGTTTCTATCGGATGATTAGCAATGCAACGTAATTATGTTTCTATGAATTAGTATGGGTTTCTGAACCACCCGCTTCTCCATTTTCCAATTTTGCAATAGATAGTCTTCTCTACTTAAAATTTGCACGTACAATAATAACCTGTCTTTACTGAAATAGCAGTTGGAATGAAATTTTAGGTACTATAATATACACAGGTTTGTTTTAACACTGGACCAAAATTTGGGTGATCAAAATTTATAACACAGGTGGATTGTTGAGTCAACGCATTGCTTCATCTCAAATTTTGGATGCTGCACATAATCCACAATGTCGAATAGCACATATCTCTACTATTAATAAAGGGAATTCAATAGATAGAATTTCCACGGTGTCCTTTTGAAATTCCAAAAATACCCTCTTCTATTAACAGAATCTCATTATCGGTGACTTATCTCTACCACCGTCCTCTTTGTGACCACCCATCAACGGATTTCACTAACAATTTGCATCCAACACCACCAACAACTATTTGAAATAAAAGCGTTGTGACCATAAAAGGTTTTGCACTTATATCACATATCCATCCATTAATATTTTAAAATAAAAACCAAATATCTTTAGATATTAGATGCATGTATCGTGCAATTTATACTAGTAAAAATAAAATGAATGAACTCGGTGAGGTCATGAGAAATAAAGCTCGTCTAGTCGCGCAAGGTTATTGTCAAGAAGAAGGGATTGATTATGACGAAACATTTGCACCCGTAGCAAGACTAGGAGCTATCAGGATTCTACTTGCTTTCGCAAATTACAATTATTTCAAGTTATATCAAATGGATGTTAAATGTGCTTTTCTAAATGGTTTTGTAAAAGAAGATGTTTATGTTGAACAACCTCCACTTTTTGAAAATAATGAATTTCCAAATCATGTATATAAATTAAAGAAAGCTTTATATGGTTTGAAACAAGCTCCTAGAGCCTGGTATGAAAGACTAAGATCTTATTTACTACATTCTGGTTTTGAAATTGGTAAAATAGATACAACTCTTTTTATTAAAAGAAACAAAAATGATATTCAATTAGTACAAATATATGTACATGATATAATATTTGGGTCAACTAATAACATAATGAATAAAGAATTTTCAAATATAATGACTAAAGAATTTGAAATGAGTCATATGGGAGAACTAAGCTTCTTCTTAGGACTTCAAATCAAACAATTAGATAAAGAAATTTTCATTAGTCAAGAAAAATCTGCTAAGGATTTAATTAATAAATTTGGATTAACCACTTCTAGTGGGAAACCAACTCCAATGACAACTAATGTAGCTTTAAGTAAAGAAGATAAATCAAAAGATGTTGATCAAAAATTATACAGAGGAATGATTGGTTCACTGCTTTATATAACAGCAAGTCGTCCTGACATCATGCATAGTGTCTATCACTATGCAAGATACCAATCTCAACCTAAACAAACTCACTTAAAAGCTGTTAAAAGAATTTTAAGATATGTAAAACATACTTTAGATTATGGTTTATCTTACCCTAAAAATGATGTATTTGATTTAATTTCATATTGTGATGTTGATTACGCTGGTTGTAAATCAGACCGAAATAGTACAAGTGGAACTTGTCACTTTCTAGGACATTCTCTGGTTTCCTGGTTTAGTAAGAAGCAAAACACTGTATCCTTGTCAACAACTGAAGCAGAATATATATATGTTGCTTTGGCTTGTTCTCAAGTTATATATATGCAACAAACTTTAAAAGGTTTTGAATTAACTAAAACTAAATCACCAATTTATTGTGATAATACTAGTGCAATAAACTTATCTAAAAATCCAACTCATCGTGCTAGAATAAAACATATTGATATTACACATCATTTTCTTAGAGATAATATAAATAAAGAAGTCATAACTCTTGAATATATTAATACTAAAAAACAAATTGCTGATATATTAACCAAACCATTAAATGAACAAAACTTTACTAAATTTAGAAGAGAATTAGGTATATGTTCATTAACTGAAATATAAATTATAAATAATACAAGTATAGTTAATAATTAATATTCATAAAAATTTCTCAAAAATTGAACTGGCCATGTCGACATAACCCATCCCCCTATGTCGACATACAGGCCGAGATTTTCAAATTTAAATTTCCCTCTAAAATTAGTTATTTGGTTATATATTTATATATTTCAACTTTTACTCCTTTCCTCTGTTCTATTCTCTGTAATAAACTTCTAAAACAGTAAATTAATGTCTTCCTCTTCTAATAATGAACCTTCTTCACCCACTTCTCCTCATTCTGGCCCTTTTCAACGTTCCACACACGTACGAGTCATCAAATTACAAGAGAAGATGAAAGATTTATTTCAAATGATGACAGAAATTCAAGTGAGTCAACTGTGAATGGCTAGAGAACAAGATAGGCAAGGCATAATTCTTAGGAATTTGCAAAAATTCCTTATGGATAACCATGCCAATCCCATTGTCATCGAAGAATCGTCACAAGCCATGGATTCTGAAGGAGAAGAGCCCATGGAAGAACCATAAGAGGATCAAGAAGAAGAAATCTTCTACCAAATCCGGATGTTCATATGGACGAAGACGATGGCGTGATTTGCGTTGGAGAGGTCCTTTTTGACGCTAATGGAAACTTGGTCGAACAACGTGGAAACTTTTGTCTCCATTATCCAAATTGTTCGGTCCATAAATCACAAATAGTTAAGTGTCCTCGCTAAGTGCTTTTCATTTTTGTTTTTCTCTTTCTTGATTATATATTGGTTTGTTAAATTATATATAAGTGTTATCTTAATTAATGTTCTTCTAAAAACAATCTTAGGTTATTATTCTTATGTCATATGTTTGTTTATCTCATTTTCTATTAAGTTCAAGGTTTATAGGTTATTTTTGTTGATGACAAAGGGGGAGAAGTTATATAAAATAGTAGGCTTGGAGTAAGGGGGAGTTGTTGGTGTAAGGGGGAGTTATGGTATGATCGAAGTGGTAAGTATATTTTATAAGGTTGTCATCATCAAAACGGGAAAGATTGTTAGGAACTAGAGATAGTGGTTTTGATGACAACAACCTTTGTAACTTATTTTATTATAACTTATATACTAACACTATTGTCTAGATATATATGAATGTTATTATGCAGGATATATATAAGGCAGGTACTGATTATTGAAGACCGTACAGTATAAAGATCAAGGATGAAGAAATCAAGTTTGGAAACTCATGAGTATCAAGATCAAGATTTCAAGATAAGTGTCTAGTTTATTGTTAAAACTTCATAATAGCACGGAATCTTCATTCCATATTTCATTTGGGATGGAACCCATTTCTATCTTCTTAGTGGCTTACAAACCCACGACAAGTAGCTTACAAACCTACGACAAGTGGCTTACAAACCCACGAACATCCAGGTTGTGTACAAGTTCTCAAGTCCTGATGTGATGAGATATTCTGTAGGAAGAAGCTTGCAAAACTACTTCAAAATGCTTTTTCAAAATGGTTTTTCAAAACTACTTTTCAAAATGTTTTAGCCTTAAAATATTCTTTGTCTTTGTTTTTAAATAAACTCTTGTTTTAAACTTCATTTCTTTTTAAAACTATCTTCTAATTTTTAAATATTCTTTTATAATATATATATATATATACTTGAGATTTAAAATCAAATTTATATATACATTCTAAAAATATATTTTTCTACTCTTCTTTATTTTAAAACATAGGAAAATTAGTTTATTTTACTCCAGAATCATTTCATCTTGTTTTCCTTTCAATACCATTTTCAAAACAAATTTTATATTGTTTTTAACTAAGGGATGTCGACACCATGTCGACCTGGTGGCCATTAAATTCAAAAGTTTCAATTTTCAAAAGAAGTGTCTGTTGTTAAAATATCCATACGAATTCGGAGTGAAATCATATGGATTATATTGATTTTTACAACTATTGTAAAATTCAAGTGAATACGGAAATTCAGACATTTTCAAGAATGTTTTTGTTTTTTTATAAAGGAAATATATTTACAAATAAAATTTATTTTTCAAAAGGGAAATTGGTTTTTGTTTTGTTTTTTGGTTTTTCAATTTTTTTTTGTTTTTGGAAAGGTTTTATATTTTTTTTGGATTTTTGATTTTCTAAAAAAAATGAAGTAAATTTTGATTTGAAAATTTTCAAAGGAAAAGAAAAAATAAAAAAACCTAAGTTAAGAAATATTTACAAATTTTTTTTAGTTTTGGATTTTGAATTTTTTTTAAATATGCATGAGCTAATGCAATTAAATGAATGCAAAGTTAATTACAAATGATTTATCCTAAGTTAACCCAAAATTGTATA
Organism: Allium fistulosum; assembly: GCA_030737815.1. Classification (NCBI taxonomy): domain Eukaryota; kingdom Viridiplantae; phylum Streptophyta; class Magnoliopsida; order Asparagales; family Amaryllidaceae; genus Allium; species Allium fistulosum. The sequence goes on from CM060906.1 coordinate 49,653,786, forward strand.
ATCATACTTTGTCTTAAATCAACAAGATAGTTCTCAGCCAGGTAATGGGCAGGAGTTATCGGTGCACCACGAATCACCGTAGCAATGCAGCCGAAGGTTTAAGTACCTTCAGAGGAACAACTACTATAATATTTACGAATCACCGTAATATTTATAAATGGTTATTACTTTGTCGTAGCCTAGACACCAATAAATTAAATTGTTCAAAGAAGACAACTTGTCAATATACAATTAAAAGTTATCAATGTCTAATCGTTATTATTAATCAAAATCTTGGATGAAATGCAAAGCAGAAAATAAACGTGTATTAACAATGCAACTACTAATGTAATTTTTTGATTTTTAATTTTTGAATTTTTTTTAAATATATATATATATATATATATGCAAATGCAAGCAATCAATAGTGCAACTAAAATAAAAACAAGAGATATATACAATGCAAGGCAAATAAAAACAATAGATATATCAAGCAAGCAGTTTTTTTTCTTTTTATAAAGCAAAGCGAAGCAATTATTTTTGGGCAACAGTTGAGCGAAGCAAGCAACTTTTCCAATCTGCTTTGGCAACCTGAAATTTAAAATAAGATATATACAATTCGACAAAGCCCAGCCCACACGTTTTCAAATTAACTTAACACTGCATTTAACCTTTGCAAACCCAAATCCATGCGAAAATTTTGAAATCGTCGAAATCAACATCACAGAAAAAAAAATCTTGCAAACCGAGAATACTACGATCCCAGAAATAAAAATCACAACAATTCGAATTCGAAATCAAAGATTGTGGAGATAGGAAGCGTTGTTGTCTTGCGATTTGAAGAGGTGGTTGTGGTTGTTCAGGCGGTTGTGGTGGTTCTTCGCAATTCTTTATTCAGGGTTGTGGTTGTAGGAGGTTTGCAGGTCGAGATTTTGGTGAAGGAGGATGTCACTGTGTAGGTGTGGCGTTCTTGTGGTTTTGTGATGTGATGGGAGGACTCAAAGTTGTGTTGAATTGCAGTGGTGATCGAAGTCGATTGATGGTTCAGGCATTTGGGTTTTTTTTGCCGTTGGAGACGATGTTGCTCGAGACAATTTTGGATGTTGATTTTGTGTTCGATGGTTAGAGGAGATGAACTTGTAATGTAGGGGAAAGGTTGTAACTTGGTATGAATACTTGTTTTTGGTGACGGAGATGATGAACTGCTGTTTCTTAAGGCTGCTGGCAGTAGGTTGCTGAAGCAGGCGAGTTGAACAGATGACCAAGTTGTAGTTGGTGTTGAAAGGCAGTGGAATGTATGTATGTTGAATGGTGAATGTAAATGGTGTCTGGTAGTAGAATGTTTTGAGATGGTTGAGGGGGTGGTCAGGAATGAAGTGATGTGGATGTCAGGGGTATGTGATGAGTTAGTAAACTGTCGAAGCAGTTTGAAGGATGGCCAGATATGTGATGTAAGTGATGGCTAGTGGTTTGGATCAAGGATGTACGGTTGTGAGGTTTGACTGTAATGGCAACTTTGATGTAGCTGTTGAGTACAGTTGGAGGAAGTGATGATTCTGCAGGTAGATGGAAGTTTGTGTGTTGTGACAAAGGAAGGATATTAGTGTGACAGTGGTGAAGGGGATGGCCAGAGAATTGGTGGTTGTTTGATTCTGACAATGCAGTTGAGTGATTGAAGCTCAGCACAGTGGTAATTGGGATGTTGTAGTGTGGTGAAGATTGGATGTGCAGTTGCACAGCGTATCGATGCAGCGCTGGATGGAGCAGTTTTGTGAAGCGGGGGAGTTGTTTGACAAGAAGTGGAGATGGCCGACAGTGGTCAGAAGTATTTGCATAAGAATGCAGCAATGTTTGTACGTAGTTGAAATTTGCACAGTGGAAGTTTTGGAAGTGTATTGATGCAGTTTTTTTTGTTTTTTGTTGAACTTTAGGAGTTGAAGGCAGATGTTTGAGTGGAAGGAGGAGTGATGGCCGGAAGTTGTTGCAGATGTATGGATGAAGGATATTTGACTGTTGTGTGGCACTGGTGTTGCAAGCAGGCAGATACAGGGAGTTTGCGTGCTGCTGTGGGTATTGATAGTGGCTGCTTGTGGTTGGTAGAGGATGTGAGGCTTGTTGGAACAGTGGAGTTTGGTGAGATGTGTGTGCAGTGGTGATGTACTGTTTTTAGCAGTGGAAATGGGAATATGCTTCACTGTGAAGTAGTGGAGATGTAAACACTGTGGTTTGGAAGGCAATGCAATTGGAAATAGTTGTGATAGTAGAAGTGACAGAGGACAGTATGGTGAATGCAGACAGAGGATATGTGGGAGTGTTGATGGTATGAAGTGTGGTTGACTGTGTTGTTGAGAAGGTTGAGAATGATGTTGTGGATTGAAGTTGCTATTGTGGTTTGTGTAGAAGGGGGATGGAAGGTGAACAATGAAAGTCTGTGTGACTGGTTGTATGTATGCAAGAAGCAGTGGTGGAAGGGCAGTGGGGGAAGTGGCAGTTGAGGTAAATGTTGATGGTGAGGCTGGGTTGAGTGATGCACAGAGAAATGAGTGAAAACAGTGAAGTAAAACTATGGTTGATGTAACAGAGAAATGTGAGTGTTTTGCAAATGAAATGTAAAAAATGAATATAAAATAGAAATTCTTATTTTTCAACTGAAATTTGTGTTTTTTTTAAAATATGAAATGCAATGCAAATGGAATAACAACAAATGCAATCAAACTCACAAACAAATGCAAGCAACAATCACACAAACAAACAACAATTTTTTTTAATGCAAATTCACACACAAAACAAACACACAATAAAAAGCAAACAAAAATAATTCGAAGAATAGAAAACTAAAATCAAAGCAATATCCCAACGACGGCGCCAAAAACTTTTTCGACGATGGATTTTCTATCGGTTTAGAAAACCATCGAACGAAGTTAGAAATAAAAATATAACTGCAAGCGCACGGTGTACACGTGTAGTACGTGGCGAATATGGGTCGATCCGCAGGGAATTGTTGATTTTAAAAATTCTATTCAATCAAATTAAACCAAAGGCGAATGATTGTTAACTACTAAAAGAAAGTAAAAACAAACTAAAACTAAGGAGAATAAAAATATGAGATTAAAGAGCAATTTAGAGGCAAATCCTCTCTCATGATCACATAAATCAACATAATGAAATTATGATCTCTTTTTGGTCATTTGTGAGTTTAGTTGATGCATTTATCATAAGCATGGCCTAATTGTGTTATTAATTAACACACTTAAACCATCAAACTTTAATGCACCCTCTAACCGACTTACTAACTTCAATGAAAATGATATGAAATTAAAAGTATAATCTATTTTAAGCATGGTTTATTAACTATTGAATTAGAAACATAAACCATCAAATTTTGATTCTAAATCCACTTCCATTACCATGATCATATGTAGATGAAGAGGTAATTAGTGATTCATATGACTAAGCATAGCCTATTTGTTTTGAACAACATAAGCTATCAAACTCAATATTAAACACAAAATCACACACACATCCAACTTTCCATTAAGCACAAAAGAGACATAAATGAAAAATTATGTTGCAGCTATATAATTCAAGAGAGCTTTGTTACACCTAAATTGAAGGGATTAGCCTCTCATTTGTGTTATCATGTCAACACAAGTAGAAAGCAACATGAAATAAACAAAAAACAAAAAGAAGAGGAAAATGAAAGCTAATGGAAAAAAGAACTAATCTAATTGCATAGAATAAAATAGATCTACACTACAACATGAAAGGAAATAAACAAGAAAAGGAAATGAACATGTATTAAATTGCATAAAAAAAGTTACATGAAAAGAAGAAATGGCTAAGTACCCATGAAAAGAAAGAGAGCTCTCATTTTATTTTCCTAAGAGAAGAGACTAAGAGAAGAAAACCTAAAAGAGAGACAAAGGGAGAAGAAGGTTACATGAAGATATGGGGTATTTATACAAGTGTTAAACCCTAATTCATATTTTTGGGGAATGCCCAAATTGCCCTTGAGGTAGTGTGGTGGCCAAGTAATCATTAACATCCACTAATCCCCCACTTAAATGTACATGAAGCTTTAATGTCCTTTTATCATGTGCTTAGCTCCTAATTGAAAATCAAGGTAAGTGGGTGGGGTCCTCCATGATCATCACTTTGAATTATTTCCATCTTCATTTGTTCTCTTCACACTTGTGCATGCATATATTATCATGAAGCCACTTGTAATCGAGTTTAAATTCCTACAAAATAATATAGAAATTTCCAATTAAATTTTCTCAATTTAATATATGCACAAAAATGACCATTTTGCCCTTATATGAAGATGAATATGTGACGATTTGAGAATAATATGAATTTTGGTTTAAACAAGTTAAAATACCTGATATGATCATTTATTTAATTTAAATAGATTAAATATGGTGGTAAAAATATGCACATTTACGTGCATATCAGTGTCTATTCGTTTAAATCTCTTCACGAATGGTTATGACCGTTACTGGTCTATAAATAGCCTTCACAAACGAATTTTTTAACTAACTATTTTCATATTTTCTTCACTCCTTCTTCTCCACAAATCCATATTCTAAAATTTTATATTTTTAAGATCCTGCCGAAATTCTACCGAATTCTCAAGTGAATCAAATTAGAATCTCATTCTTGTTTGATTCTCTGCCCTCTCTCGAAAATCAAAGTGCTATTCAGAGTTATAGGATCAATTTGTAATCAAAAGTTTATCGAGTCTCTCTATAAGGTGTGGTTGTGCCTGGAAATCAATTAGGTAATCTTGTGGCCCGTAAATCAAGAGAGTTTGCCCCGGACTCGTGAGACAGGAGGGTACCTCAAGGCCTTTAGACACTGAGGATTGTAATCTCGACTTTGATATAATAAAAATCTGTATGAGGTGTTCTGCCATTGTACAGGACTGGATGTAGGGTAACTCCGAACCAGTATAAAATCCGGTGTGTTCTTTCCTTTTACTGCTTTTTATTTACTTTCTGCATCTGTGTTTGATTTTGTTATTGTTCTGTGATTAAGTTATGCATTTGTTTGTGTCATAATTTTAATTTAGTCCATATAAGTCTTAGAATCCATTAAACACTATTCACCTCCCCTCTAGTGTTAAATTAGCCTTAAGATCCTTAATCCGCACTCCCTTTCAATACTAACTTTGTAAATAAATCAATAAATGTGATATCCCGGGAATTTGGACAATATCAATTTAATAATCTGCATTGGAAATTAAATTGATTTGATGATCTTTGTTAATAAATTTGAATTAATTTAATAATCTAATTAAATAAATATTTAATTAGTGATTTATCTTTTAAAAAGTTTAATAGAATATTTTCTATTTATAATATATATATATAATTGTATATATTGTAAATAGATGAGTTGGTTTGAATTTAACAAATGAAATTATGTTTTCAAATTTCTAATATATTTTGGGTAATTGGAAATCATGATTTAATTTAATATTAAGCTTTTTAATAAATAACTATATAGTTTTAAAATACATAATATAAATGTTTAATTGTTTAAAAATGGATTTTAGCTTAAAGTTCAAATTTAAATAAAAGGGTTTATTTTATTCCTTTTCAAATATTATTTGATATATATGATTAAAAATAGAAGTATAAATACAATTTATATATGGTATTGATTCATTTAAAATAGAAGTAATTTATAATTTCTTTTATAAATTATTTAAAATAGTCAAATTTGATATTTTTAATACTTTGTTTTTATAAATATAAATAGACTTTAAATAAAATAGAATTGTTATTTTTAAATGGTAGTTATATATGCATATATATATAACTTGATTTTAAATTTGGATTTTTAAATTTAAATTGAATATGAATTTAGATTATAATAGAAATTAAAAGAATAAACATTTTAAAAATATTTAGATAAGCTTTTAATTTGTTTATTTACATTTTCTTTAAAAGAGAAATTCATATATGTATTTACATAAGAAATTATTAATTAAGTCAATAATCTTTATTAACATTTAAAATATAACTAATTAACTTAAGATGACATGTGTTATTTTCCTAAGCTACCTATAACATGTGTAATTTAGAAAATTAGTGTGTGTGACAAATGTCAAGATAAATAACAAGTGTCTTTCTATTTATTTTTGAATTTTCTTTTATTTTTAATAAATCATATTCTAACTTATAAATACATATGTTTCCCTTCATTATTTTCTTTTCTATCTTTTTCTATTCAAAAAGAAAACTCAGTCCTATTCTCAAAAACAAAATCTGAAATCAACTTCCTCAAACAAACTTTTCAAAAACAATTTATAATCAAAACACTCCTCAAAACAAGAATGCAAATCAAAACCTGGAAACCATTTTCTTCAACCTGAAATCAAGAACCTGTAACCTCTCTTCAATCTGAATGCATTTCAAAATCTGGAAGCAATTTCTTCTCTGTTTTAAAAAGACAAAATCATTTCAGCTAGCAAGTAAATCAGCTTAGCAATGCAAAAGACTCAAGTATTTAAATCAGAGCAGCATTCAAGTTCAAAGTTTAAAGTTTCAATAGCAAAAGCATTTCAGTTTAAGGATTCAAAAGATTTCAAGTGCTGTTTTCAAAAATCAGAAAAGCCCTGTCTCTATTTTAAATCTGTGAGTAACTTTATTTTTGAAGTTAAAGTATAAAGATTGGTTGCATGCTAATGTTGTCAAAATGAATATGTATTATGAAGTATGTTATACATATGAATGGTTGGTATGCATGTTTAATACCATAGGATTACTTTCTGTTTATAGTTCCAGTTTTTTTTACTGTTTTGATTTAAATTCATTTATTCTGGAACCAATGGTTGTTAGGACTAAATTAACAAACAAAAGTTGTTTGATGTAACATAGGTTAATGTTTAAAAATTTAAGTAAGTTAAAAATAAAACCTATTTATCTCTGGAATTTAAAAACATCAGTGCATGCTCAATATAAAGCAAAACTCAAACTGTGAAATTTATAAATTCATTATTATAAATCGAATACATAAACAAAAACTTGATTTTTAAAACAAGAATCACAATTTTTAGTGGAGTATTGAGGGTGCAGTTTGGGTTTGAATGAAAATGGGAAATTAGGGTTTTTCTGATCATCTGGGTAACTGGAGGGGTCGGGGTTCTTCTGGTGGATGGAGGAGTGAGTGTAGATGCTAGGAAAAATAGATGGTGGTGATGGAATTCAACAAGGAAGATGCGGTAGTGGTTTTTCTTCGGGAAACCTAGATTTTGCTGTGGTTTTATTTTGGTCTCGTTCGATGACCAGAGACGATCGAGTGCAGCGAGCTTCAGGGAGGAAGGAGTTGACTTGAAGAAGTAGGTGATGCCGGAGTTTCAGAACTGACGATGGACGGAGTCTCGAGCACGAGATGATTCCAGGTTAGAGTTTTTGAGGGGTTCAGTGTTCCAGGTTTGGGGGTTTGAACTCGAATTCGATTTCGAGTTTTGGTGGTGATTCTGTTGATCCTGTTTGGCTGTGAAGGAGGTTGCCAATGTGGGACGACCATCGAAGATGGTCGGAGGTGATCAAAGTCACCGTGCATGTGCACGATGTACTTCGTTTCTGGTGAGGTAGTTTGTATAATGAGGTTTAGGTAAAGGAAGAGGAGGACACGCGAGTTTTACTCGTGATTTTGGGGAGTTTTCTCGGAGTTTTTAGCATGGTGACTCGAAGCAGAATTTGGGTAGGGTGGGTTTAGTATGGTAACAGGTTTAAACAGAAACCTGTTACTCTATTTAAATTAAAAAAAAAATGAAGTTTAAATTGTAAATAGGCTTCTAAATTTAAAGATTAATCTGGAATCAAAGTAAGTATGCATTTCAATTTGGAAATAAAAAGAAGTTTTTAAATTTGAAATGTTTTAAACAATTTGAATGTTAAAGTGTATTTTAAATTGATTTGAATTTAAAATGAATTTGGTTTTAAATTTCTTTAATTAAGTAAGTATTTCTTTAACATGTGTTTTTAAAGGGATTTAAATGGTTTTAAAAACTTTGTTAAAGTTAAATTTGAATTCATTTTAAATCTTAAAGTTTAAAATGAAAGTTAAAAGTAAATTTAAAAGTAAATTGTTTAAAAGTAATATTAATGATAATTTAATCATTAATAAGAATGAAGTTTATCTTAAAGTAAATTGAGATTTAATAATTTAGGATAAAATAAATTATTAAGGAAATTAAAAGTTAATTAATCAATTTAATTAATTTATGACTTGGGTTAATAAATTAGTAATTAAGGGTTTAAAATTGATTGATGAAGGATTAATTAAATTAATTTAAAGGTTAATTAATTTGAATTAAGGATCATTAATTTTATAAGTTAATGGTTAGAAATAAAATTATTAAGGTAATTAAGGTTTAATTAAGTTATTGTTAAGAACTTAATTAATTAAGTAATTAGAGATTAATTTATTGATAATTAGAATTAATTAAGTTGTAATTAATAATGGTTAATTAAAGTTTAATTATTTAAGAAAAATAATTAAAGAATAATTAATAGTTAATGTAGATCATTAACTTGGGTTTAATAATTAATGTGATTAATTTTGATAATTAAATAGATTAATTAATTAAGGTTAATCATTTGTGAAATTGTTTAATTACTTAATGGAAGTAATTAAGAAATTTATTACTCATTGTAATTAATTGAGTTTAAATTAATTAGTTAAGTTAATTAATTAAGTTTAATTAATTTAAGAATAATCATTTAATGATTTGTGAAGTATAATTACTTAATGTAATTTAATGAAGATTTATTTACTTAGGAAAGTAATTAATAGATAATTACTTATGTAATTAATGGAGTAATTAAGGATAGTTAATTACTTAATGGAAATTTATCAAGGGATTAATTAAGAAATTAATTAAGGAATAATTAATTTATTTTAAAGTAATTAAGGTTAGTTAATTACTGAATGTGATTAATCAATAGTGATTAATAAATATGGTTTAATTAAAGATTAATTACTTAATGTAATTAAGAAATGATAAAATGTAATTAAGGATCATTAATTAATATAATTAATGATGTAATTAAGAATTGATTAATTAAGGAAAAATTCTTAACTGAGTGATTAATTAATGTAGTTAATTAAGGAGTAAGATAATTAATTATAGTTAATTAATAAATGTAGTAATTAAAGGTTAATTACTATAAGTGGGTAAGAATAATTAATTTGTGAATTAATTTAATGTTAATTACTTGAATGTAATTAGATGTAATTAATCAGGGATGATTAATTAGAATGAATAATTGGATGGTGAATGATAAATTAATTGATAATTAATTAATAGTAACTTAAGTAAGATGGTTAATGATGGAAGTAATTAATTTAATTCATTTTAAATTAATTATAGATGGTAATTAATAAATCATGTCTTAAGGATATTGAATGATACTGATTTACCTTGAATGGTTTCTCAGAGATGAGATGATTGATACTGTATGATTTGGATGCTTTGGTTGCATAATGATGATGATATGGATTATCTGCTTTTGATAATGTCGATTATCTATTGTGAATTATCTATATGTATGTAAATAGATAATAGAATTGAATTGTTTTAACCTTTAAAACAACTTGGCCTTAAAAGATACGTTTTGGATTTCGATGAGACCGGGATCGGGTTTCCGTATACCGGATTTCCAGGTCTGGAGACCCGAATACCACATCGATCCAAATTAACGATAGGTCGTGAATCTCAAGTGAAGATGAAGATTCAGAGTGCAAGGGTTTTGGTCGTTAACTCTGAGGGTGATTCCAATACGAGTGTAACGAGATAATGCCTTCGGTTTCGTTCGAACCCGGAACGAACTTGTATGGATTGAATGCTTTCAGAACATCGTCAGGTGGACGATGAGCATTCTAAGTGATGTGTTCTGATTAAAGGTAATCGTAGCCTCAAGCCTCATCAAACCGGGAATGGCTAAAACAGGGGAGGTGCAGCAAGGTTAGTGGGTAGCACCCAAGTAGGACAAGATTATCCCTGTCTAGAGGTCCCTTCTTATTATTCGGTTGAGTGGGCAGTTGAATTGCAACAACTGCTGGGATATCTTGTGCGGGAATTATCCAGTAAGGGATGTTCCGGCCTTGTGTTGCAGGGGATTGGGAGTGATCCTCGGTACGGTGATCTAGGCCACGTACTGTGACGGGCGGTACCCCAGTAGCCCTGCCATTGTATGGAATCCAAAATCCAATAAGTGCCGTACGTATTAGTTGTGCCCAACTATGTTGGAATGTGAGATGTAAGCATTTCAGCTATTTCTGTATTTTATTTGAAAACCCTAGACCCTATTATAATACAATCGAATTTCCTATCAAATGTTTTGGTTAGCGTAAGGTAAAAACTTACCCATGTTTATTTGTGGGGAGTCTTACGTGATACCTTTTCTTTCGAAATGGTTTTTGAAGTTAAACAAGTTTAACCTGTTACTCACACCAGACCCATGTCTGACCCAAGTGTTTATTTCTGTTTTATAAACTCTTGGGTACTCAAATTTTTACGAGTAGCCAAGGGATTCAGGTTAGCTTTGACGAGTTATCTGGAGGAGCAATGGAGCAGGAGGCTTCGGCGTTGTAGATATAGATAGTAGTTCCGCTGTGTTAATCTCTGAATAGAGTTTTGTGTTGAGTTGTAATAACTAGACAGATGTTTATAACTGTCTAGTATGTGTTGTATAATCTGTGTAACTCTGATAGTCGTTGTATATTATGTAATACTTTTGTTATTAATATAATTTATTCGTTCCGCTGTTGAGATTCTGTTGTTGTTCTTTCTTTCTTCTCTTCTTTTCTACTTTCTCACCTCTTTCTTTTCATCAAAACGATGCGTCTTCCTAGTCGTAGGATGGCGGGTCGTTACAGTGGTATCAGAGCATCAGGTTGAGTGAATACCTAGGCTCTGGAGTGGTGTCTATCTTGAGAGAGCGTATTTGTAATTTTTATATAACTATATATATATATTTATTTCTACCTATTTGGGTTACCTATTCGGGTTATCCAAATTAAGTTATAAGGGTAGATGAGGTAGGTTGTGTGTAACACAACTACCATTGATTGGAGTTTGAATGTTTGGAGTTGGAAGTGTATTTGATGAGACTGTAGACCTAATACCGTCTCGAGTGAGCTTTGCTGTGGTGAAGGATTTCATCGATCTCCGAAGGGAACTGTTAAAGTTCAGAGTTTATCTTTGAAGTTGGTTGAACAGAAGCGAGTGATGGTATCTTGGTAACTTCTGGAAGAAGTAGCTGTGTGATGAGATGCAGTGACTATGGATGTTTCCGAAGATATTTTCTTTGGGACAAGTTTTAGGAGTATGTATGCTTCGGTGTTGTGGCTGAGTTCAGCATGGCGTCTCTGTTTGAGGTTCGAGTTTCTCGAAGAGCTTTGGATTAGGAAGTCCTTGGCATCTGTGGCAGCAGTGCAGTTCGGAGTGTTTTGTGTATTAGCAGGAAGTTTTCTGGCTGAGCAGTTTTTCTGAAGATGGAGTTCAGAAGTAGCAGAGTATATCCATTTCTTCGATGAATTGGATAGATAAGTGTAAGCTATTCTGATTTGTTAAGAGAGAATAGTATCTTTGGATACTGGACTGGGTTGATCGCAAAAGTGACTTGCGATAGTTTGAGTGATCTTTGAGTTATTGAAAATTTTATGGATGTCTTCAGGGAAGTCAGAAGTTGTCCGCATCTGGAGATGAGTTTTCTTATCGATAGGATTCCAGAAGTGATACCAGTGGTTCAGTCTAGTGGAAGAATGTTTCCTAGAGTTAGAATTTGATGAAGCAGTTCAGGATTTGATGGAGTATCTGAGTTTTCTTTTTGGATCTGTTGAATCATTTTTCTGGGATGAGTTGTCCAGTTAGTGCTTGTGTTCTTCATCAGCATTCTTATCTACTTCAGATCAGAGTTGTGCAGCAGAAGCAGTTTGGAAGTGCATCTGTCTCATTTTTGGATAGAAGAAGTAAGTTCAGTCTTCTATATGTTTGAGGAGTAAAGTTGTGGATCTCTTCCTTGTTTTGATTTGAATAAGTATTTGGTTTTCCGGATTAAATTGTCAGTTTGGACAACTGGAATTCGTTGTGTTTTACGTATCTCTAAGGGAGTACGTATTTGATCTATCATTGGTTTTGGAACCAGCAGTTCGGGAGGTTTGGTAGTTGAGTCAGACTCGTCTGTAGTCTGATATCCTGTCTAGTTCTATAGATCTAGTTGAGTAGGAGTTCTATAGCTTCGTAGTTTAGATTGTTTGTAGAGCGAGTATTCCGGTATATATATATACTTGGGGAAACTCGAGGAAATTCTATCCAGAATTTTTGTCTGAATAATTAGAATTGTTTGATTGGATGATTGTTTGCTATGGTTGTTAGAATATGGTTGATAATATATGCTTGTTAAATCTTGAATAGATTATTAAATTACCTTTGTTTAAATTTCGGGGACGAAATTATTTTAAGGGGGAAGGAATGTGATATCCCGGGAATTTGGACAATATCAATTTAATAATCTGCATTGGAAATTAAATTGATTTGATGATCTTTGTTAATAAATTTGAATTAATTTAATAATCTAATTAAATAAATATTTAATTAGTGATTTATCTTTTAAAAAGTTTAATAGAATATTTTCTATTTATAATATATATATATAATTGTATATATTGTAAATAGATGAGTTGGTTTGAATTTAACAAATGAAATTATGTTTTCAAATTTCTAATATATTTTGGGTAATTTGGAAATCATGATTTAATTTAATATTAAGCTTTTTAATAAATAACTATATAGTTTTAAAATACATAATATAAATGTTTAATTGTTTAAAAATGGATTTTAGCTTAAAGTTCAAATTTAAATAAAAGGGTTTATTTTATTCCTTTTCAAATATTATTTGATATATATGATTAAAAATAGAAGTATAAATACAATTTATATATGGTATTGATTCATTTAAAATAGAAGTAATTTATAATTTCTTTTATAAATTATTTAAAATAGTCAAATTTGATATTTTTAATACTTTGTTTTTATAAATATAAATAGACTTTAAATAAAATAGAATTGTTATTTTTAAATGGTAGTTATATATGCATATATATATAACTTGATTTTAAATTTGGATTTTTAAATTTAAATTGAATATGAATTTAGATTATAATAGAAATTAAAAGAATAAACATTTTAAAAATATTTAGATAAGCTTTTAATTTGTTTATTTACATTTTCTTTAAAAGAGAAATTCATATATGTATTTACATAAGAAATTATTAATTAAGTCAATAATCTTTATTAACATTTAAAATATAACTAATTAACTTAAGATGACATGTGTTATTTTCCTAAGCTACCTATAACATGTGTAATTTAGAAAATTAGTGTGTGTGACAAATGTCAAGATAAATAACAAGTGTCTTTCTATTTATTTTTAAATTTTCTTTTATTTTTAATAAATCATATTCTAACTTATAAATACATATGTTTCCCTTCATTATTTTCTTTTCTATCTTTTTCTATTCAAAAAGAAAACTCAGTCCTATTCTCAAAAACAAAATCTGAAATCAACTTCCTCAAACAAACTTTTCAAAAACAATTTATAATCAAAACACTCCTCAAAACAAGAATGCAAATCAAAACCTGGAAACCATTTTCTTCAACCTGAAATCAAGAACCTGTAACCTCTCTTCAATCTGAATGCATTTCAAAATCTGGAAGCAATTTCTTCTCTGTTTTAAAAAGACAAAATCATTTCAGCTAGCAAGTAAATCAGCTTAGCAATGCAAAAGACTCAAGTATTTAAATCAGAGCAGCATTCAAGTTCAAAGTTTAAAGTTTCAATAGCAAAAGCATTTCAGTTTAAGGATTCAAAAGATTTCAAGTGCTGTTTTCAAAAATCAGAAAAGCCCTGTCTCTATTTTAAATCTGTGAGTAACTTTATTTTTGAAGTTAAAGTATAAAGATTGGTTGCATGCTAATGTTGTCAAAATGAATATGTATTATGAAGTATGTTATACATATGAATGGTTGGTATGCATGTTTAATACCATAGGATTACTTTCTGTTTATAGTTCCAGTTTTTTTTACTGTTTTGATTTAAATTCATTTATTCTGGAACCAATGGTTGTTAGGACTAAATTAACAAACAAAAGTTGTTTGATGTAACATAGGTTAATGTTTAAAAATTTAAGTAAGTTAAAAATAAAACCTATTTATCTCTGGAATTTAAAAACATCAGTGCATGCTCAATATAAAGCAAAACTCAAACTGTGAAATTTATAAATTCATTATTATAAATCGAATACATAAACAAAAACTTGATTTTTAAAACAAGAATCACAATTTTTAGTGGAGTATTGAGGGTGCAGTTTGGGTTTGAATGAAAATGGGAAATTAGGGTTTTTCTGATCATCTGGGTAACTGGAGGGGTCGGGGTTCTTCTGGTGGATGGAGGAGTGAGTGTAGATGCTAGGAAAAATAGATGGTGGTGATGGAATTCAACAAGGAAGATGCGGTAGTGGTTTTTCTTCGGGAAACCTAGATTTTGCTGTGGTTTTATTTTGGTCTCGTTCGATGACCAGAGACGATCGAGTGCAGCGAGCTTCAGGGAGGAAGGAGTTGACTTGAAGAAGTAGGTGATGCCGGAGTTTCAGAACTGACGATGGACGGAGTCTCGAGCACGAGATGATTCCAGGTTAGAGTTTTTGAGGGGTTCAGTGTTCCAGGTTTGGGGGTTTGAACTCGAATTCGATTTCGAGTTTTGGTGGTGATTCTGTTGATCCTGTTTGGCTGTGAAGGAGGTTGCCAATGTGGGACGACCATCGAAGATGGTCGGAGGTGATCAAAGTCACCGTGCATGTGCACGATGTACTTCGTTTCTGGTGAGGTAGTTTGTATAATGAGGTTTAGGTAAAGGAAGAGGAGGACACGCGAGTTTTACTCGTGATTTTGGGGAGTTTTCTCGGAGTTTTTAGCATGGTGACTCGAAGCAGAATTTGGGTAGGGTGGGTTTAGTATGGTAACAGGTTTAAACAGAAACCTGTTACTCTATTTAAATTAAAAAAAAATGAAGTTTAAATTGTAAATAGGCTTCTAAATTTAAAGATTAATCTGGAATCAAAGTAAGTATGCATTTCAATTTGGAAATAAAAAGAAGTTTTTAAATTTGAAATGTTTTAAACAATTTGAATGTTAAAGTGTATTTTAAATTGATTTGAATTTAAAATGAATTTGGTTTTAAATTTCTTTAATTAAGTAAGTATTTCTTTAACATGTGTTTTTAAAGGGATTTAAATGGTTTTAAAAACTTTGTTAAAGTTAAATTTGAATTCATTTTAAATCTTAAAGTTTAAAATGAAAGTTAAAAGTAAATTTAAAAGTAAATTGTTTAAAAGTAATATTAATGATAATTTAATCATTAATAAGAATGAAGTTTATCTTAAAGTAAATTGAGATTTAATAATTTAGGATAAAATAAATTATTAAGGAAATTAAAAGTTAATTAATCAATTTAATTAATTTATGACTTGGGTTAATAAATTAGTAATTAAGGGTTTAAAATTGATTGATGAAGGATTAATTAAATTAATTTAAAGGTTAATTAATTTGAATTAAGGATCATTAATTTTATAAGTTAATGGTTAGAAATAAAATTATTAAGGTAATTAAGGTTTAATTAAGTTATTGTTAAGAACTTAATTAATTAAGTAATTAGAGATTAATTTATTGATAATTAGAATTAATTAAGTTGTAATTAATAATGGTTAATTAAAGTTTAATTATTTAAGAAAAATAATTAAAGAATAATTAATAGTTAATGTAGATCATTAACTTGGGTTTAATAATTAATGTGATTAATTTTGATAATTAAATAGATTAATTAATTAAGGTTAATCATTTGTGAAATTGTTTAATTACTTAATGGAAGTAATTAAGAAATTTATTACTCATTGTAATTAATTGAGTTTAAATTAATTAGTTAAGTTAATTAATTAAGTTTAATTAATTTAAGAATAATCATTTAATGATTTGTGAAGTATAATTACTTAATGTAATTTAATGAAGATTTATTTACTTAGGAAAGTAATTAATAGATAATTACTTATGTAATTAATGGAGTAATTAAGGATAGTTAATTACTTAATGGAAATTTATCAAGGGATTAATTAAGAAATTAATTAAGGAATAATTAATTTATTTTAAAGTAATTAAGGTTAGTTAATTACTGAATGTGATTAATCAATAGTGATTAATAAATATGGTTTAATTAAAGATTAATTACTTAATGTAATTAAGAAATGATAAAATGTAATTAAGGATCATTAATTAATATAATTAATGATGTAATTAAGAATTGATTAATTAAGGAAAAATTCTTAACTGAGTGATTAATTAATGTAGTTAATTAAGGAGTAAGATAATTAATTATAGTTAATTAATAAATGTAGTAATTAAAGGTTAATTACTATAAGTGGGTAAGAATAATTAATTTGTGAATTAATTTAATGTTAATTACTTGAATGTAATTAGATGTAATTAATCAGGGATGATTAATTAGAATGAATAATTGGATGGTGAATGATAAATTAATTGATAATTAATTAATAGTAACTTAAGTAAGATGGTTAATGATGGAAGTAATTAATTTAATTCATTTTAAATTAATTATAGATGGTAATTAATAAATCATGTCTTAAGGATATTGAATGATACTGATTTACCTTGAATGGTTTCTCAGAGATGAGATGATTGATACTGTATGATTTGGATGCTTTGGTTGCATAATGATGATGATATGGATTATCTGCTTTTGATAATGTCGATTATCTATTGTGAATTATCTATATGTATGTAAATAGATAATAGAATTGAATTGTTTTAACCTTTAAAACAACTTGGCCTTAAAAGATACGTTTTGGATTTCGATGAGACCGGGATCGGGTTTCCGTATACCGGATTTCCAGGTCTGGAGACCCGAATACCACATCGATCCAAATTAACGATAGGTCGTGAATCTCAAGTGAAGATGAAGATTCAGAGTGCAAGGGTTATGGTCGTTAACTCTGAGGGTGATTCCAATACGAGTGTAACGAGATAATGCCTTCGGTTTCGTTCGAACCCGGAACGAACTTGTATGGATTGAATGCTTTCAGAACATCGTCAGGTGGACGATGAGCATTCTAAGTGATGTGTTCTGATTAAAGGTAATCGTAGCCTCAAGCCTCATCAAACCGGGAATGGCTAAAACAGGGGAGGTGCAGCAAGGTTAGTGGGTAGCACCCAAGTAGGACAAGATTATCCCTGTCTAGAGGTCCCTTCTTATTATTCGGTTGAGTGGGCAGTTGAATTGCAACAACTGCTGGGATATCTTGTGCGGGAATTATCCAGTAAGGGATGTTCCGGCCTTGTGTTGCAGGGGATTGGGAGTGATCCTCGGTACGGTGATCTAGGCCACGTACTGTGACGGGCGGTACCCCAGTAGCCCTGCCATTGTATGGAATCCAAAATCCAATAAGTGCCGTACGTATTAGTTGTGCCCAACTATGTTGGAATGTGAGATGTAAGCATTTCAGCTATTTCTGTATTTTATTTGAAAACCCTAGACCCTATTATAATACAATCGAATTTCCTATCAAATGTTTTGGTTAGCGTAAGGTAAAAACTTACCCATGTTTATTTGTGGGGAGTCTTACGTGATACCTTTTCTTTCGAAATGGTTTTTGAAGTTAAACAAGTTTAACCTGTTACTCACACCAGACCCATGTCTGACCCAAGTGTTTATTTCTGTTTTATAAACTCTTGGGTACTCAAATTTTTACGAGTAGCCAAGGGATTCAGGTTAGCTTTGACGAGTTATCTGGAGGAGCAATGGAGCAGGAGGCTTCGGCGTTGTAGATATAGATAGTAGTTCCGCTGTGTTAATCTCTGAATAGAGTTTTGTGTTGAGTTGTAATAACTAGACAGATGTTTATAACTGTCTAGTATGTGTTGTATAATCTGTGTAACTCTGATAGTCGTTGTATATTATGTAATACTTTTGTTATTAATATAATTTATTCGTTCCGCTGTTGAGATTCTGTTGTTGTTCTTTCTTTCTTCTCTTCTTTTCTACTTTCTCACCTCTTTCTTTTCATCAAAACGATGCGTCTTCCTAGTCGTAGGATGGCGGGTCGTTACAATAGAAAAATCAGAATTTTCTTAATGTTATATCAATGAATACTTCATTCTGCTTGCAGGTGATGTCGATGACAGGATACATTGTAAGTAGAGTTTTATAATTGCTCACGTTTGTGGTTAGTCATATACTGGATGCTACTACCATGGTAGCATAGGTAGTAATTTGTATATTATCTTGCAAGGTAATCTACTATTCACAACTAGCTAGTAGTTATCCTCTGACTTGAAAATATGAATTCACTTTGTTATGCTTTACTAGTGGAAATGTTACACTATCTGTGCTTATGACGGCAAGAAGATCTAAACTTTGCTTTGAATTCATTTTAATTTCAATTTACCTCGACCATGATAATAATTTGACTCGTTGAGCAATCAGTTTATTGGTTTTTCATTAAAGACAGAAACGAATAAATAATACCATGATAATAATTTCAAGTCTTCTGTTTACATTTTTACAAGTTTATGTATGAGAATGTTTTAGAAAATAATACTAATTTTAGTTTAAATATAATAACATGTCAGTCCATTTTATCCAAAACTTTAAGAAAATTAAATGTCACTAAGGGTTCAAATCTTGATTTCTCTTAGCTGTCAACTTCTGTTCCATTTCCCTTGGCATTCTTGAGCCTATCAAACCGCCTCTTTTGGTCGATAATTTCAGTAAACGAAGTCTTTTTTTGTTTCATCTTGCTTCTTTTCATTGTATATGTATTTTTACTACATGGTCTGAATCTGAATGAGTTATAGACATGATCCACTGTCCACCCTTTGGGCATCATATAGACAAACGATTTATTTTTCTAAAAATGAAACTAAAAATAAATGTTATGAACTTATACGATATCTCAAAACACATATAGAACTTATACGATATATATAAACTTATACAATATCCTTTCCCCCCCCCCCACACACACACACATATATATATATAAATGTTATGAACTTATACGGTATCTCTTTTTCCACATACCAATTCTTTAACCCCATTAGCTTGCATATGTTGAATGGTAGGTCTGATGTGTTGAGGCCCTATTCTGAGTTACAAATGCGAGCAGATGCATCTTTCTTTACACTATTTGAACATCCAATGTATTGCCCTCCTAGTACGTTTATGAGAGATTTTCCATTTACCCGTGGATAAACCCATAAATTTGTGTCTCTACCATCTGCAATTTTCTTGTCTATTAGGCCATGACTAAGGGATCTTTTATTTAAGCAATAGATTCCATGTGAAAGGAGCATTGGGATCTACCCTTATGAGCCAAATTTTTTTGTTTAAACAATAATTGTCACACATCCATTTAGATCAGAGGGAGTCCTGCTATAAATACTTCCATTATAATTTGAGAGACAAGGCATTTTGCATATTAGCAAGGCTTCTTAACCCCGATCCTCCCTCGTCCTTTGTTTTATATCCAATTTTCCAATTTACTTGATGACTTTTTCCTTGCCATAAGAAATTTGGGCAAATGCATTCTATTTTGTTCATAATATTTATTGGCATTTGGCATATTTTCATCCAAAAGGAAATTGTTGAAGGTATTACTATTTTGATGAGTTCTAATATACCACTTGTTATTAGAAATCTACAACTCCATCCATTAAGTTTTTGTTGTATTATATCTATTGATTTGCCAAATCACTGCTTTTTAATTTTGTATTGCTATGAGGAGGCCTAAATACATTATAGGCAGACTTGCAATACCCACCCCCAAAACACTAGCAATGTCATTCTTCATTCTAACTCCTTTGCTGAAAAATAACTTGACTTTGCTCATTCATGGATAAGCTAGTGCAGTTTTCAAGATACTTCATTATCTGGGTTATGACGTTTTAATTTTCTATGCTTACCTTGGCAAAAACAAGCATTCATCTGCATGAATAATATGATTTAGCATTGGTCTGCACTTGTATATGGACTTATGTTGCCTTTTAGATGCTCTAAGTCAAACATAACAAAAAGATATTCTATTGGAAAATAGAAGAAGCATGGGGACAGAGAGCCCCTTTGCGTCAACTCCTTATTACATTGTATAAAACCTCTTAAAGAGCAATTGATTAATATTGAGAAAGTGGGGGAGAAGATACATTTATATATTGTAGAGATTATATATTCATCTTTTTCAATGTATGACAAACAAATTCTCTACCTTGTAGGCCTTTGCAGATCTATCTTTAAACATAGATTATTTGATTTTTATCTTATAAACATTCAGACCATTTTGTAAATTGTTAGAGTATTTTCACTAATAAATCTGCCTAGGACGTACATATTTTGGTTCATAGATACCAACTCATTCATGTATCATTTGATTCTGTTGCAAAGTACGTTTTGAAACACCCCACACCTCTTAATATAGCCAAAAGGACACATTAAAAGGCGTGGTGCATTGTAGGTATAACTAAAGCTAGCAGAGACTTAGATTCACAAGACAAAAATAGATAAAAACAACGGAAACTAAATAAGTATTAATTAGAACAAAGCCTCAAAACTAATTCATAAATAAGTCAAAGTCCAAATACAACATTCAAACCCCATAGTGTCTTATGAAATAAAACATCAAAGTCTCAAAATCAGAGTATGTAATATCCCTCATAAATAAACCAGTGCATACAAGAACAACAACTGAAAATAAAAGAAGTACATTGAAGAAATCTCCTTCAAGAAGAATTCCAAGTTGCAACAATCTACTAGCTTCTTCCTTGATTGTCTAAGGGGGAAAAGGGGGGAAATAGAGGAGTGGGTCAGACTAAAAGTCTGGTGAATGATAGTAATTAATAGAGTCTTTAAGCAAGATAAAAGTAACAGACTCTACAACGGTTCTAGCATAAATAAGGATAACAAAGGAAATAGGAAAGAGATAAACTGGAAATAAATACGGTTAAATATTGCTCAAGATAGGTTAACTTTGATTGCTTGCACTTGTTCTGATTTAATTAGGCTTAATTCCTAATCCTGTAGTTAGGATGTGACCCTAATTCTACCCTTTTTGATCGACCTACTGCTCCATTGATCTTCCTGTGGACCAGCCGCTATATAACTTCCTACACAGCAGCCAATGGTATCTACGGAAGATGCACAGAGCAACTACTGCGGATCCGGATGACATATATAGCTCCCTACATAGAAGGTAATGGTGTCTACTAAGACACCATACTAAGCGCTTTTAACTCATAGCGATTACTGAGCATCTGATTGGAAGTCGCACGCGTAACTGCGAACATTCCCATGCTATCTTTTGCTCCACCTATTGGGTCTTCTTATTACCTCCAACGTACAGCATAACGTTCCCCTCATCTCACTTCAGGCTAATGCGAGATCACTGTGTGTCCATAGAAAAATAGTGGAAATGCAGTTGGTACTGGCCCTTCATCCAAACAATATCTAGTTGTGCCCCTTATCCAAATCCCCATGATTTGGACTTCTCTTTGACCAATTACTACCATTCTTATCATAAGCATTCCCTAAGAAATGATATTTGGTATAGGTCCTACTTTCATCATTGCTTATTAACTTAAATAAATTATTTAAATAAGTCTTTATTACCATTTTTACTTTCTACGCTTATTAATTTATCCCAAGCCTTAAAATAAGCCCATTCTGTTCTTTTTCTTAATATAACCTACATTATAATCATGCTTATTACTTAACCCAAGGTCTAAGTGTGAAAATAAGCTTCTTTCATCTTTTACTTCATATAGTTATAATCCTAAGCTATAACTGTGCCAATTATCTTTAATTAGTCCAATTCTAATTATAATTAGGCGTAAATTCAGTCCAATTCCATTATTTATTACAGTCTCTATAATTTACATCTTATTTTCTTTATTTAATATTCTTACTTATATAATCCATATCCACGTGTAATTTAATCTAATCCATACACGCAGAAAAGGAGAATGAAGAGAATAGACGCTTGTATAAAATCCAAAACGTCGAAAAGATGTAAATAAGAAATAAATAATAGTAAATAAACTTAAATACTGTAAATAGACTGTAAATTAATAAAAAGCTATGTTTAATAGCAATAATTTATATTTAGCAGAAATGATATTAAAATTACTGAAAGGAATAGCTGAATAGACTGAAAATAATTAAAAACTGTAAATAATTACTGAAAAAGGCTATTCCAAAAATCATAGTAAAACTACAACTATTAGAAACCCTATTATTTTAAATTACTTAAAGAAATCTTAAAATAATTACAATCACTCACCTTTGGTCCTAAGCTCTTCCTTTGGTCTTCCCGGATCCACTTGGAGTTGTAATATAATTTTTATTAAAAGGATTCTCTTCTTGGAAAATTATTCCTTTTAGGATACTTCCTTAAAAGGTGAACCCAAGCGGAGAAAATCTATAATGAGAAATAGTGTTAGGTCTAGGGGTCTATTTATATATGTAGAAGTGGATCTCGGACCATTGGATTTGGAGATTGAATAGGATGCAACCACGTCATAGGCAGAATAGGAGCCATCGGATGCAGCAACGGAGGGACTGGATTAAACAAAATGGTGCAAATGACGTGTTCCGACGTCTATAATTTGTTCGAATGAATTCTCGTTCGTTCACCTGCCAATTTATAAGGCGGGTCTACCGGCCGGTCGACCGCCTCCTCGCCTAGGTTGACCGGCCAGTCGACCTGACCGTATTATTATTTTTTCATTATATTTCTGCTTATTTTGTTTATTTTATAACTAGGTCATATTAGCTCGGTTTCTAACGTTCTATATATGGAAATTGACCAAAAAATTACCATGAACACAATGGCGGAACTTTCGTGGCTTAATTATGAAAATTTCACAAAGTTATTTTATCATTTCATTTATTCGTTAATTAATTATTATAGTTTGATTTTTCCGGGTTGTTACATTCTCCCCCCTTAAGGGATTTCATCCCCGAAATCTCTAAGGATAAAAGAATGTACTAAATGTTTTCATCCAATTCTACAACCAACTACTCAATCATCAACCATTCATCCATTGTCCTTAAGTTTTTCTAATACAATTTATGATACTTATGCAATTAGTGTAGTGTAGATGTCTCTAGCTAATGCAAAAGATTAGGCGGTCCACTAATTCAGTTGACCTCCTTTTATGGAATCATGTCCGTGCCATGTATCCAAATGAATGAAAAAAATTCCTAATGATACTGATAGTTCTATATGCGTGCTACAAACATTATCCAAATGCAACAATCATGTGATAAACATCCATTTATAGCAATCATGGAAATAAAATAAAAATGCGCACACACCCATATGCATATGCTCTAGTGTCCTAGTTAGACCGATCCCTAAGGAATAATAGTGCCTAGTGTACCTATATGCGTCCATAGCGTCCACTAGAAAACACTTGCAACCACTAGCATACACCATTCATAACATGTTCTATTAACATTTTTACATCAAATCCTACCATTCATAGGTTAAATCCTAAGTTCTACTCTCCCAAAGGATAATAAAGGAAAGAACCTATTCAAATCTAAAGATGGAAAAAGGAATTCTAAAACTTACCATAAAAAAGATGAGGATAGGAAGTACGAATCTTCTCCTTTGCTTCCCAAGTGGTGTCTGCAACATCATCTCCCCATTGCACCTTTACCAGTGGAACCTCCTTATTCCTTAGTCGCTTGATATCTCTTCCAACAATCTTCGTGGGGATACGCCGAATAGAAGCTTCTCTTTCTATCTCCACCTCCTCTAATTGACTAGGCTCTACTACCTCCGCCGAGTCATGTAAGCACTTTCGCAAGTGCGAAACATGGAAAACGTCGTGCACTCCTGCGAGCCTATCTAGTAGCTTCACTCGGTAAGCCATCTTCCCAACTCTCTTTGTGACAGGAAATGGTCCAACAAATATAGGGGCTAACTTTCCATTTGATCTGAATCTTACCACTTTCCTAAGCGGGGATACTTTGACAAAAACTAAGTCTCCAACCTCAAACTCTAAGTCTCTCCTCCTCCTATCCGCATACGACTTCTGTCTATCTTGAGCCGTCTTAATCCTTCGTCGAATCAAATCCACCCTCTCAAAGGTCTCCCTAACCATATTGGGTCCAAGTAATAACTTCTCCGGAGACTCTACCCAACATGATGGGGACTTGCAAGGTCTCCCATATAAAGGCTCGAATGGTTTCATTCCAATACTTTCTTAGTAACTATTATTGTACGCAAACTCAACCAACGGAAGATGCTCCTCCCAAGTTCCTCCAAAGTCCAAAATGCACATCCGCAGCAAATCCTCAAGCACTCTATTTACCCTCTCTGTTTGGCCATCAATCTAGTGGTGATAGGCCGTACTCAACCTAAGTTGCATCCCTAGCGCCTCTTGTAAGCTTCTCCAAAACTCACTAGTGAAAATGGGATATCTATCACTAACAACACTTGAAGGAACTCCGTGTAGATGGAGTATTTCTCGAATATACAAGGATGTCAAATATGAAGCCGTACACTTACTCTTAACTAGTATGAAGTGAACACTCTTGGTCAATCTATCAACAATTACCCGAATGCTAGTGTTCCCTTTCCTAGAACGGGGTAAACCATCAATGAAATCCATAGAAATACTGTCCCACTTCCACTCCGGTACATCTAAGGGCTGAAGTAATCCACCGGGCTTCTACTGCTCTGCTTTTACCCTTTGGTATATTAGACACTTAGCTATGAATTTTGCCACGTCCTTCTTCATACCACCCTAATAGAACATCCTCTTCATATCCTGATACATTTTGTCATCACTCGGATGAATAGTCATACGGGAATGGTGTGCCTCCTCCAAAACTGCTCTCAACAAGTCACCGGCGCGTGGAACACAAAGCCTCCCATCTCTCCTAAGCCATCCTCTGCTATTAATGGAAAAGCATTGGAGATGTCTTGAGACTTCTCCTCGGCTAATCCTATCCATAATGTCCATGAGTTCTGAATCCTCCCATTGCCTCGAGCCAATCTGATCCATAAGGGTAGGCCTTATCTCTAAGGTTGCCAACAATTCGGGAGTAATGTCCGTAGAGGGCTTAAAATCAATAGTAGAAATAAACTCCAAGCTCCTCCACTCTACGAACAAAGGACTAAGGGTTGCTTTCTTTCTACTCAATGCATCTGCAACCACATTAACCTTGCTAGTGGTATAAGCTATCTCAAAATCATATAAGGCTAAAAACTCCATCCACCTTTGTTGCCTCAAGTTCAAGTCCTTCTACGAGAATAGATACTTTAAAGACTTATGGTTGGCAAAAAGCTTAAACCTCTCTCCAAGCAAATAGTGCCTCCAAGTCTTAAGTGCAAAAGCTATAGCAGCCAACTCCAAATCATAGGTAGGATAGTTCTTCTCATGCGTCCTCAACTGCCTACTATCACAACACGCTACCTTCCTTCTTGCATCAACACGGCTCCTAGATCCGTTCTGCATGCATCAGTGTATATAGTGAAAGGGTTAGCTCCGTCGGGTAAAACTAACACTGGTGCACTAGTAAGGACTCTCTTAAGCTTCATGAAGGAATCCTCACAATCCACGTCCCATACTAAAGCTTTATTCTTATTAGTAAGGCTGTGAGTGGTGCCAAAATTTTGGCAAAGTCTCTAATGAACTTCCTATAGTATCCTGCCAATTCTAGGAAGCTCCTAATCTCGGTAACATTCTTGGGGGCTTTCCAATCTTACACTGCAATAACCTTGGCGGGGTCAACAGCCAAACCTTCCTTTGAGACTACGTGCCCCAAGAAACGAACTTCCTCTCTCCAAAAACTACACTTCGAAAACTTAGCTCTCAAATAATGGCTATGAAGTGTGCGAAGAACTTCTTCCAAATGAACAACATGGTCCTCCATACTCTTAAAAAATACCAAGATATCATCCACAAACACCACCACAAACTTATTTAGGACATACCTAAAGACGTGGCTCATCAAATCAAAGAAATAGGCTAGAGCATTTGTTAGCCCAAAAGGCATAACCAACTACTCGAAGGATTGGTCCGGTGTCCTAAAGGCAGTCTTATCTATGCTGTCATCAGCGACTCTAAGCTGGTGGAATCCTGTGGCTAAATCAAGTTGAGAGAAAACAGAAGAACCTACTAGTTGGTCAAAAATATCATCAATCCTAGGAAGTGGATATCGGTTCTTCTTGGTGAGCTTATTCAATTCCCTATAGTCCACGCAAAGTCGGTGAGAACCATCCGCCTTAGTGGTGAAGATGACTAGCGCTCCCCACTCCGTAATGCTCCTTCTTATGAATCCCTTCTCCAAGAGCTCACGAATTTGCTTGCTCAATTCTTTCCTCTCCCTAGGTGCCATGTGTCTCACAGGTAACGCTAATGGCTTGGCATTCACGGTCAAATAAATCCTGAAGTCAATCTCTCTCTTAAGGGGTAGTCCCTTAACCTCCTCAAAGACATCTGCAAAATCTCCGACGATAGGAACCGAATGCAACTCTGATGAAGATGAATCGAGGGAATAGAGAAAAATCAACACGACTGACCCTTGCGGGTCGCAAGATACCTCCAGAGTCCTACCACTGCAAGTCTTAAGTCTAACGACTCTCCTTTCGCAGTCTAAGATAACTCCGTATGTGGATAGCCAATCCATCCCTAAGATCATCCCATACCCTAAGAATCCCAAAACGTAGGCGTCGCAGTCAAACTCTACACCTAGGATAAAGATTTTCAAACCCCTACAAATCATAAATAAGTGTGTCGATCCTCCTATGGGGTTTGAAACAATAATGGGGTCTATTACTAATGATATGTCCAAGTGCAAACAATCTACTAGAGAGCTAGCGATAAAAGAGTGTGATGATCCAAAATCAAATAAAGTCTGAATAGGAAAATCAAATAGAGAAATCAAACCTTCAACTGTGACTTTCCTACCTCTATCTGGAATGCTACTGGAAGGTGCTGTGTCTAACGCTTGAATCTGCGCAACTGCGCAACTGGTGCACTCTCTCCCTGAGGACAACTGCTACTCATATGACCGGGCTACCCGCAAGTATAGCACTTACCCTTCATCTTCTCCTTCTAGCAATCCTTGGCCACATGTCCAACCTTTCCACAAACATGGCATTTTATTCCTTTCTTAATCTGCTTCTGAGGACCATCACCTTTCTTCTTCTTCTTATTCTTTTCCCACCACTTCTTCTTTGGTCCTTTTGACTTAACCTCCTCTTTAGACTCTCCTTCCTTGGCTGTATCTGACATAAGCGCCATCTCAACCAAAGACTCATAAGTAGCTCCCATCGGTACATGAGTCAACAATAATCCCTGAAGGGGTTGATTCAATCCCTTCGAAAACTTCATAGCTTTCTTGTGCGCCGTGTTCACCCAGTTCATACCAAACCGTGACAGCTCATTGAATTGATTGATGTACTCCTTGACAGACAAACTCCCTTGCTTTAAATTGATAAAATTTTCCAACTGAACACTTTATTCTGCCTGAGATATAAACTTCCTATCGAATCGCTCCAGGAATCCATCATAAGTAATATTCCTTCCCTCCAACTCGATCACCTCCCACCAATAAGATGCCTCCTCCTTCAGCTGCCAAGTGGCTAGTTGAACTCGCTGCTGACCATTCAATCCCAAAAGAACAAAAATCCTCTTTGGTCCCTAAGCCATGCTCTCGCCTCCACAAAAGTCTCCTTGTCGAAAAAAGTCTTCCCGCCCGAACTCGCAAAATCTTTACAAAGCTTAGAGAAATTGATGGCGACAGGTGGGTTGATGGGATGCCTACTCGCTGGTGCAGGATTGGGTGCAGGCCCGTGCACCTCTGGAGTCGTGGCTTGTAAGTACCTACGAAACCAGGCTGGGATTGGAATGCCCTAAGGAAGGTTGGGGGTATCACCCATACTACGAAAAGAAAAAGATAGTTTAGGAAAGAGTCAAAGGGAGATTGAACTAGACTTATGAGGGGATCTTTATAAAAATTCTTTTATACTTAAAATCATTCCCAAAAGTTCTCCTTTTAAAACAAGTTATTTTGAAAAATACTTTACTTTCAAAAATAAATTTTTGGAATCCTGTAACCTTAGGCTCTGATACCAAGTGAAACACCACATACCCCATAATATACCCAAAAGGACACATTAAAAGTCAAGGTGCGTTGTAGATATAACTAAAGCTAACAGGGACTAAGATTCACAAGACCAAAATAGATAAAAATAGCAGAAACTAAATAAGTATTAATTAAAATAAAGCCTCAAAATTAATTCATAAATAAGTCAAAATCCAAATACAACATTCAAAACCCATAGTGTCTTATGAAATAAAACATCAAAGTCTCAAAATCAGAGTATGTAATATCCCTCATAAATAAACCAGTGCATATAAGAACAACAACTGAAAATAAAAGAATTACATTGAAGAAATCTCCTTCAAGAAGAACTCCAAATTGCATCAATCTTTTAGCTTCTTCCTTGATTGCCTAAGGGGGAAATAGAGGAGTGGGTCAAACTAAAAGTTTGGTGAATGATAGTAATTACTAGAGTCTTTAAGCAAGATAAAAGTAATAGACTCTACAACGTTTCTAGCATAAATAAGGATAACAAAGGAAATAGGAAGAGATAAACTGGAAATAAATACGATTAAATATTGCTCAAGATAGGTTAACTTTGATAGCTTGCACTTGTTCTGATTTAATTAGGCTGAATTCCTAATCATGTAGTTAGGACGTGACCCTAATTCTACCCTTTTTGATCAGCATGCTGCTCCATAGACCTTTCTATGGACCAGCCGCTATATAACTTCCTGCACAGCAGCCAATGGTATCTATGGAAAATGCATAGAGCAACTACTGCGGATCCGGACGACATATATAGCTCCCTACACAAAAGGCAATGGTGTCTACTAAGACACCATACTAAGCGCTTGGAACTCATAGCTATTACTGAGCACCCGAATGAAAGTCGCACACGTAACTGCCACCATGCCCATGCTACCTTTTACTCCACCTATTGAGTCTTCTTATTACCTCCAACGTACAACATAGCGTGGCCCTTATCTCACTTCAGGCTAATGCGAGATCACCGTGTGTCCATAGAAAAATAGGGGAAATGCTGTTGGTACTGGCCATTCATTCAAACAATATCTAGTTGCGCCCCTTATCCAAATACCCATGATTTGGACTTCTATTTGACCAACTACTACCATTCTTAGCATAAGCGTGCCCTAAGGAATGCTATTTGGTATAGGTCTTACTTTCATCATTGCTTATTAACTTAGATAAATTATCTAAATAAGCCTTTATTACCATTTTTACTTTCTACGATTATTAATTTATCCCAAGCCTTAAAATAAGCCCATTCTGTTCTTTTTCTTATTATAACCTACGTTATAATCATGCTTATTACATAACCTAAGGTCTAAGTGTGAAAATAAGCTTCTTTCATCTTTTACTTCATATAGTTATAATCCTAAGTTATAACTGTGCCAATTATCTTTAATTAGTCCAATTCTAATTATAATTATGCGTAAATTCAGTCCAATTCCATTATTTATTACAGTCTCTATAATTTACATCTTATTTTCTTCATTTAATATTCTTACTTATAAAATCCATATCTGCGTTTAATTTAATCTAATCCATACGTGCAGAAAAGGAGAATGAAGAGAATAGACGCTTGCGTAAAATCCAAAACGTCGAAAAGTTGTAAAAAGAAATAAATAATAGTAAATAAACTTAAATACTGTAAATAGACTGTAAATTAATAAAAAGCTATGCTTAATAGTAATAATTTTTAATTAGCAGAAATGATATTAAAATTACTGAAAGGAATAGCTGAATAGACTGAAAATAATTAAAAACTGTAAATATTTACTGAAAAAGGCTATTCCAAAATCATAGTAAAACTACAACTATTGGAAACCCTATTATTTTAAATTACTTAAAAAAAATTTAAAATAATTAAAATCACTCACGTCCGGTGCTAAGCTCTTCCTTTGGTCTTCCCGGATCCATTTGGAGTTGTAAAATAATTTTTATTAAAAAGATTCTCTCCTCGGAAAATTATTCCTGAAAAGGTGAACCCAAGCGGAGAAAATCTAGAATGAGAAAAAGTGTTAGGTCTAGGGGTCTATTTATATGTGTAGAAGTGGATCTCGGACCATTGGATTTGGAGATTAAATAGGATGCAACCACGTCATAGGCTGAATAGGAGCCATCGGATGTAGCAACGGAGGGACTGGATTAAACAAAACGGTGCAAATGACGTGTTCCGACGTCACTAATTCGTTCGAACGAATTCTAGTTCGTTCGCCTGCCAATTTACAAGGCGGGTCGACCGGCCGGTCGACCGCCCCCTTGCCCAGGTCCACCGGCCGGTCGACCTGACTGTATTTTTTTTTCGTTATATTTGTGCTTATTTTGTTTATTTTATAACTTGGTCATATTAGCTCGATTTCTGACGTTCTATATATGGAAATTGACCAGAAAATTACCACGGACACAATGGTTCAACTTCCGTGGCTTAATTTTGAAAATTTCACAAAGTTATTTTATCATTTCATTTATTCGTTAATTAATTATTATATTTTAATTTTTCCGGGTTGTTACACGTTTGCTATGATTGTATATAAGATGTTGCAATAGGAAATTGGCATGAACTCTGATATGGATGTTGCATTACTTTTTTACGAAGTTTATAGATTGTGATACGAATCAATTTACAGGTTTAACCTCGAATTCTGGCATCAGCATGTTTGCTTTCTATATAATTTTCTGCCTATTAGGACTGAATCCTTGGTGCTACATTATTTTTGTAAGATCTAACAATCTCAAAGTGGTTTGACTAACTTTTTTATCTTTTTGTAAGTTGATTGGAACGATAACTATATGGATTTGCAATGCATATATATCATAATTCTAATGGAAACATGTGCATGTATAAAGTAATAGCTTAAAGGAAGATATAATATTCTATACATATTAAACTCGACTTAAGTAATTTTCTATATGCATAGCTGTTGCCTTTTTGAAACAATTCAAATAATTTGATTAGTACACAACTGTTTATTTGTTCATTACACTAACAACAGAGAATGTGTGCTAGCAGTCTCTCCGCGACGTCAGTCTGTTTCATTAACAAGGAACAGATTACCTGAATTTACTGTTTATCACACTAGCGTTTGAGTAGACAATTGATGTAACAACCCACATTTCGGAAGGTTTAAATCGACAACAATACACACATGTCCGACTTAAACAATCTGGAACATAGATAATTAATGAGGTTAATTAAGAAAAATAAGAAAAGAAGAAGAAAAAAAACACAGAATCTCGTAGCGGAATGATAAAATATAATAATCAAGTAAACAGTTCATGAAGCTGTTTACTATACATTTGATTATAATTTATACAACATTTATCAGAGTTATACATATACAACAGAACAAATATAATAATGCAGCGGAACAAAAAATGATGGGATAATACTAGTAAAAATATACCAAATCTTCGTCTTCGTCCTCCAAAGACTAACCTTCGATAAGCTAAAATATTCAGGACTGACCCGAGCGTAATGAAAAGACAAAACACTCGAGTCAGGACTAAAATATCCTTATGCAAGTCAAATCAATATCGCATATAACATAAGTGTAATAGCGTCGGAGATGTTTACGGGATTTCACATCTCCTATCCAGTGTATAACGTGCGTGCAATAACTCAAGAGATGTTACGGGATTTTCCATCTCTTAAGCATCCATCAAAATATTTATATGTAGTAGAATACGCTACATATATAATGTCTAATCAGTAAAATAAATATTTTTCTTAGCGTAAGGCTTTACATTGATCCCCCTTAATGTGTTTTTAAGCATTTTCGTACAGTTTGAATAGAAAACATCATTAAACCGTGGGTGAATAGAGATGCGCCGTGATATGACAACACTAAACCAAAATCGTAGTGGTCTCAATTAGGGATAAAAGTATGACAAGGCACGTTAGGCAATGCCCAAGGTAGGATACTACCAGTTTACCCTTCCTGGCCGGTGGTAACGCATCATAGCCATGATCGCCCACCGTGTCCAATACTCCCATAAAATCGGAGGGTGCACACCAATCAATCACAATGTAAATGATGGTTATACGAAGAAGTGCGTCCGCTTGGGGTAGCTAACCCACTTGGCCGGTTATGGCTCTTATTTTAGTCATTTCAAATTGGCACAAGTGCCAGGAAAATCCATCTTCGTTCTCTTTCTTCAAATCCAGCAAACGACGCCAAATTCAACCACTTCGTTCTGGATCATCACTCCACGTACACAATTATTGAAGTGTTTCCGGTATCGACAGAGAGTATGCCCTTATCCGGCCATGGTCTCTTTAACAACAAAGTCGTTTTACACATCGGTTGGTACTTTTACATATAATAAAAAGTTCATACTTGATATCAAAATATCATATTCGCTTCAAAATCAAATCAATTTCGAAATTATCATATTTACTCAAAATATACCATTTCACTTAAAAAATCATTTTCGTGTCAATATTTCGATTTCGCTTCCAAAATCGTTTCGAATTTAAATTTGGGTTATAACTTCATTCAAACATATTCATATTTAAATCCAAGATTTAGTTATAAACCTTTCACCCTTTGAACAGTTTGAATTTTTGTCGAATTTTACTTCGATTCCAAATTAGTTTTGATGTCAATTTCAAACTGATTTCAATTCCAATTTCAAATTAGTTTCAGTTACAATTCCAAAATAATTTCAAATATTGAACCATTTCGACTTTTTATCAATTCTGAGTTTGACTTTCAAAACATCGAACACTTAAATCAATTTACTTTCAATACCCAATTTGAAATCCAAATCCTCTACTATAATTCAATTCCGAGCTAAATTTCAAAACAGTTCAATTTCCATAAATTCGACTTTCATTTTCTTACAATCAAATCATTTAAATAAATTTCAAATCAAAATTTTAAAATCATTTAATTTAACCAATCCGGAGTCCATATATAATTTTCTATCCTATGGCCAAGTGATCAGTTATTTCAATTTAATTTCAGGGATGGATATATATCATTTCAATCCAAATCACAGTGTCAACGTATATATCATTTCAACATATTTCTTAATTTATTCAAAATAATTCAATGTACATTTTTATATATTGTAAATAATATACAGGATGATAACGGGATATATCAAAATAAACAAACATCCAAATCATCCAAAACATCAATCAATAGCATCCATCACAATTAACAAATAATTCGCAATAATTCCATAGCTATCAATATCAGGTATTTTATTGGCAATTAAATTCCAATTTCAAATTTAACCGTCAATTTTAACTTTTTTTAATAGTTAATTCAGTGACAGCTTAGATGAAAATTAAATTTATCAAACAACAATCTATTAATTTATATCACTTCACAATTTTGAATTTAAATAGCATAAAAATATTCTAGTACTTGTGAGCGTTATAAGACACTCACCTTTATTATCTGTTGTCGCCGAGACGTTCCGTTTTGGAACTAAAACCGAACAACGTCCGATTTTAGCCCAAATTTCGACAGTCCCCAAATCCATCCAAACCATTTTCATTTCGAAGCTCTCGTTATCACGATCGCAACGTAAAAATTCATGCCTCGATTCGACCTCGTATGTGAGAGTTATGCAATTTTTAAGTTCATCGATTAATTATAATTAAATTAAACTCTAATTACATATTATAAAACCCATACCCAACCAAAAGAAGCCCGGCCCACTAAGCCTTCTTCTTGCCCAACGTTGCATGTGCACGAGAAACACAGCCATGGCCGCTACCCCCTATACACGCACACCCCACAACGACCACCACTCACCTAAACTCGAATCCGACAACGCCAACACACCTCTCTTCGAACGAGCAACCAGATGGACACCATGACTTCAACCCCGATGCCGCCTAGAAGAATGCGACCTGACCACGCCTGCACCTCCACCCACCAAGTTGCATGACCCCTCCTTGCACCGCACATCACAGAATCATGGCCGGAGCTGCATTTTCTGATGACGAACCCATCTCCAATATCCACTCCTCGAATCGAAGATCATAACTCCATAAATCTCAAGCCCTACTTCCATGACAATTCAACTTTCACTGTCAATTTCAGCAAACATAACCGCAAGCATCAAAACGCCTACCAGATCGAAGCTCGTGGTGAAATATGATTCTTAAAATTGGGTTCTCATTTTTTCGTTGAGTGAAAATCAAGTTATAGATTTTTGAAATTAAGAAGCTTGTATATTTTTTTCTCTCTTTGAAGCCCGCGTGAACAAAAGGGAAGGGAGGGACGCATTCTATTTAAAATGGAAAAGGTAGGGTGGCTATCTACTGGGAATAGGGTGGCTGGAAAAGAAAGAAAGTGGCTGATGTGAAGGATTGACTAAAATATATTAATTAATTTTCAAACTATCTCGATTTAAGTAACTTAAAATTTCAAATTCCTATCGAGGCGTGCCGCCAGGCGTTCATAATATTATACCCCTATTCCGAACGCAATGGAACAAGTTTCGAGTTCCAATTCGATCGTATGGAGAAGATAGCTTTTTGGACCCAATTATTATATTAAATTTTCGATATTAATTTCAACGTGTTTCTATCCCGTACGACCAGACGATAACTCCAAA
This sequence comes from Allium fistulosum, assembly GCA_030737815.1. Lineage (NCBI taxonomy): Eukaryota > Viridiplantae > Streptophyta > Magnoliopsida > Asparagales > Amaryllidaceae > Allium > Allium fistulosum. The sequence goes on from CM060906.1 coordinate 49,688,564, forward strand.
CGCAACGAAATTAGAAATTCGATAATAATACACTATTACGGATCCAATGGAACTTATTTCATCGAATTCCGAGACTGTGTCCCGAAAGGCTATTTTTTATAAGCTAATTTAAACGAGTTATTTTTAAAATCGAGTAAATCACTTTTAAATTCAATTTAAAAGTTCTATTACCTTCACTCTTATGAATATAAATTTAATAAGCCTTTAAACTATTTTTTTCCGAATAAAATCAAAGATTTAAATTATTTTCACGATTTCAATTATTTAATTCAACAATTAAATTATCAATAAATCATTATATTTGAAATTCAACCTATTAAATCGATAAAATTTTACTTTCTAATATTTAAAATCGATTAAATAAACAATTTCAAATAACCCAAAATTCTGGGACGTTACATTCCTCCCTCCTTAGAAGAATTTCGTCCCCGAAATTGCCAAGGTAAGAAGAATGGCTTAAAACCCATTAACTTTCCCAAACAAATTAGTTAAAACAACATTGCCCTTTTACTAATTCCCAAATTTAGCCATAGATTCCAAATAATATTATTTACTCAATCATTTCAAGTTATAATCCAAAATAAATTTTCATTATTAAATTTTTTTCAAAATTTCCTAACTCCTTAAATTTTCGGAAAATTTCGCCAGCGTCTCCTTTGCGCGACTAGATCAGAACAACTACAAAACACCACTATGGGCCCCAAACCAACAAAAGAAAACAAAAGCCTAGTGGCTCAATCATAAAACCATCAAATCAAATGACAAAATAAACATGTACCTTTTTGTCATACAATCCAAAATTTTCTTGATTTTAAATACCTGCATCTTAATTACCAATGATATCCAATCATATAATTTAAAATCATTTTTTATTTTGCATTTTCAATTTCCAATATTTGCTTTACTTAAGCCCGTACGATGTACATGTATCATCCGTACACAATATCAAATCTGATCGCTCACTTGATCACACAATTTCACTTTCGAACTAGTATCATTCACACGACTCTCTTGTGCAAACTCAGATCTGGTTTCTTGATCAGATTTCGTCACTCTCCTTGCATAGCCATATACTATGATAGAGAATTCCAGAATCAATCAAAAATCCATATCCAGGGTTCACCATCGAGAATCGAGTGAAAGTTCCTAACTCGGATCGATATAAATTATCTCGAAATTCTATGGTCGAATCTGGATCAAATCGTTATGCGAATAAAATAATATACGTACAACTTACGTATTTATTTCTATTGATTCTTAGCTATACCAAATTCCTTTGTTTATATTTACTTCATTTCCATTCAATTATTCACAATTATCATCCACATTGCATTATTCGCATTGCTTAATTTCTTAATATTTTCTTCCAATACCAATTATCTCTTAAGAATTTTCTCATCAAATTTTCTTGAGTCAATTATAAGCATTTCTATACAAAAGTTCTTATGTTTATTACCACTTCAACACTTAAATTTATATCCACTTCTATTCAAATTCAATTCCCTTTAACTCAATTTATCTCCCAATTTTAAATATTGAATTTTATCAACCATATCCTAAACCATATTTGCTCACTAATTAAATTAGTTACTCCACTTAGCCCATTTCATTAATTATGTCAAATCTCAATAAATTCCATTTCCAAAATTTTATTTTATTTAGCCCCACTTAGGCTAAATTTCTAAATTTCACTTTATTAGTTCGATTCAATTCACTTAATTTGTTCACTTCACTAGTTTATTCTACTACCATAATCACTTCACTCAACTTTTCTTAAGTTAAATTTAATCTCTTATCTCAATTTCACAATTTCTTTTCTTATCTATATCATTTCTCAAATTTATAAGTTTCAAAACTTATCTTTATTTATTTCACAACACTTAGATAGCAAATTTCAGAATCTAAACACCCGGTTTAATTTCAAATCAATTTGAAATCATATTTATATATATCTCACTTTTATATCAAATCAAGATTTTAATTTCTTGAAATAAAAAACTTATTTATCGAAACAAGACTCCATTAGCAAATTATTACTGTAGCAATCCATCACTTAGAAACTGAAAATGAACACCGATGATGTCGCGATCATCATCAGAATTATTTTCCAACGACCGAAGTGAGTTCAGTGCTTTTATCTCTTTTAAAAACCATTTTTTAATATTTTTATTCAAAAAGACTTCAAAAATAATACTATCATTATTATTTTCTCCAAAACACTTTGAAACACATTTCAAAATCTCCGGGACTTAGATTCAAAACTTCTCAATTTAAATCCATTTCAATTTATAAGTCACATTTATAAATGTGGAAATTAGCCACAAGGGCCTCTTTAGCAGGTGGAATTAGTTTCTAGGACATACAACTGAAATAATTACTTTCAAGGACAAAACGAAAAATAATTAGTTTCTAGGGCCTAAAAATCTATGAAATTGTGTCCTTGAAAGTAATTAGACTGCTAACTTTGTCCTTCAAAGTAATTATTTTGTTGACTTAGGCCGTGAAAGTAATTTCTTTGAATGTGTGTCCTAGAAACTAATTGGACTGCAAAGTTGTCCTTCTGGTGAAATGCCCCTTTATAAATTATACTTACAAAATTCACTTTCTTTAAATGTTTCACAAATGTTTTATCATTGTTTATTTTATACTAAACATCTTTCATTAAGGCACAACAACCAATTTATGATAACAATCAATATTATCATTCCTAACAACCAAACACACTATATATACCATAATAATTTCTGAAAATTATTCCTTTATATATAAAATATAATCAGGGTAAAATTATTTCATTTACCCAATTTCAAAACAATACTATGTCGAATTGTTATGTTCTAGTGTTTAGAGATCCCTATCAATAACGTTAATTACTCGTATTGACCAGAATCCATAAGCCACTCAACAAATCAACCAACATAATATAAAATAATTTTTATATTCACTAACAAATACGTGCTCATATCTATTAATACACTCAAACTCATTCTAAGGTGCTACTGACCCTATTTCTAATGAGTTACCCCTCAAAGCCAAGGTTATCGCTAAACCAAAGCTCTAATACCAGCTGTAATGGGACACCAGCCAGTGGAGTAATGCCCACCGTAGCATACAGCCGTACCTGTGTTCTGCTTTTATGGCTAGCCTCTCGACTAACCAACTCATGGACATGTAGGAGTATGAATCATCCGCTCGCTACCAAACCCAAAAGCAAGAACCCCCTATCATGCTGCACCTTTCGAGTGCCAAAGAAGACACACATTTCCGACTTAAAAAATCTAGAATATAGATAATCAATGGGGTTAATTAAGAAAAATACGAAAAGAAGAAGAAAACAAACACAGAATCTCGCAGCGGAACGATAAAATATAATAATCAAATAAACAGTTTATGAAGGTGTTTACTATACATTTGATTATAATTTATACAAAATTTATCAGAGTTATACATATACAACAGAAATAATATAATAATGCAGCAGAACAAACAACGATGGGATAATACTAGTAATAATATACCAAATCTTCGTCTTCGTCCTCCAGAGACTAACCTTCGATAAGCTGAAAAACTTAGGACCGACCCGAGCATATTGAAAAGAAAAAACACTCGAGTCATGACTAAAATATCCTTATGTAAGTCAAATCAATATCGCATATAACATGAGTGTAATAGCGTCATAGATGTTTACGAGATTTCACATCTCCTATCTAGTGTATAACATGCGTGCAATAACTCAAGAGATGTTACGGGATTTTCCATCTCTTAAGGATCCGTCAAAATATTTATATGTAGTAGAATACGCTACATATATAATGTCTAATCAATAAAATAAATATTTTTCTTAGCGTTAAGGCTTTACATTGATCCCCCATAACGCATTTTTAAGCATTGTCGTACAGTTTGCATATAAAACACCAGTAAACCATCAGTGGATAGGGATGCACCGTGATACGACAACACTAAACCAAAATCGTAGTGGTCTCGTATAAGGATAAAAGTATGACAAGGCATATTAGGCAATGTCCAAGGTAGGATACTACCAGTTTACCCTTCCCGGCTGGTGGTAACGCATCATAGCCATGATTTCCCACCGCGTCCAACACTCCCACAAAATCGGAGGGTGCGCACCAATCAATCACAATGTAAATGATGGTAATACGAAGAAGTGCATCCACTCGGGGTAGCTAACCCACTTGGCCGGCACGGCTCCTATTTTAGTCATTTCAAATTGGCACAAGTGCTAGGCAAATCCATCATCGTTCACTTTCTTCAAATCCAGCAAACGATGCTAAATCCAACCACTTCGTTCTGGATCATCATTCCACGTACACAGTTGTTGAAGTTTTTCCGGTATCGACAAAGAATATGCCCATATCCAGCCCAGGTCTCTTTAACAACCAAACGTCGTTTTACACACCGGTTGGTTCTTTACATTTCGAAAACAGTTCATGCTTGATATCAAAATATCATATTCGCTTCAAAATCAAATCCATTTTGAAATTATCATATTTACTCAAAATATACCATTTCACATCAAAAATCATTTTCGCCTCAATATTTCGATTTCGCTTCCAAAATCGTTTCGAATTTAAATTTGGGTTATAACTTCATTCGACCCAATTCATATCTAAATCCAAGATTTAGTTATAAACCTTTCACCCCTTGAATAGTTTGAATTTTTGAAAAATAGTTTGAGTAGTTTTAAAATAGTTTAAATAATTAAATATCTAAAAATAGTTTAAATGGTTAAAATAGTCAAAAAATAGTTTAAATGGTTAAAATAGTTTAATATAAAATAGTTTAAGTATTAAAATGGTTTATATAGAAAAATAGTTTGGAAAATCTAATATAATTTGAATATTTGAAAAGATAGATTTAAATAGTTTATATCAAAATAATTTATTTGAAAATAGTTTCAAAGTCAAACTGATTAAATTTCCTAAAATCGCTTTAAATTTCCATTTCGATTTAATCGATTCAATTCCGATTTCAAGTCGAATTTTACTTCGATTTCAAATTAATTTTGATGTCAATTTCAAACTGATTTCAATTCCAATTTCAAATTAATTTCAATTACAATTCCAAAATAATTGCAATTTCAAATTAATTTCAATTACAATTCCAAAATAATTGCAATTTCTAATTTTGAACCATTTTGATTTTTGATCAATTCCGAGTTCGATTTTCAAAACATCGATTCAAAACACTTAAATCAATTTACTTTCAATACCCAATTTGAAATCTAAATCCTCAACTATAATTCAATTCCGAGCTAAATTTCGAAACAGTTCGATTTCCATAAATTTGATTTTCATTTTCTTACAATGAAATCATTTAAGTAAATTTCAAATCAAAATGTTAAAATCATTTAATTTAACCAATCCGAAGTCCGTATATAATTTTATATCCTATGGCCAAGTGATCGGTTATTTCAATTTAATTTCAGGGATGGATATATCATTTCAATCCAAACCACAGTGTCATAGGTATATATCATTTCAACCTATTTCTTAATTTATTCAATAATTCGATTTATAGTTTTATATACTATAAATAGTATACAGGATGATAACAGGATATATCAAAATAAACAAACATCCAAATCATCCAAAAAAGCAATCAATAGCATCCATCACAATCAACATCCAAATCAACCAATAATTCGCAATAATTCCATAGCTATCAATATCAGGTATTTTACTGGCAAATAAATTACAATTTCAAATTTAACCGTCAATTTTAATTTTTTTTAAAAGTTAATTCAATGACAGTTTAGATGGTAATTAAATTTATCAAACAACAATCAATAAATTTATATCACTTCACAATTTCGAATTACCTAGCATAAAAATATTCTAGTACTTGTGACTGTTATAAAACACTCACTTTTATTTTCTGTTGTCGCCGAGACGTTCCGTTTTGGAACTAAAACCGAACAACGTCCGATTTTAGCCCAAATTTCGACACTCCAAATCCGTCCAAACTAGTTTCATTTCAAAGCACTCGTTATCACGATTGTAACGCAAAAATCTATGCCTCGATTCGACCTCATACGTAAAAATCTATGCCTCGATCGCAACAAATCTCTCTTCGAACGAGCAACCAGATGGACACCATGACTTCAACCCCGATGCCGCCTAGAAGAATGCGACTTGACCACGCCTGCACGTCCACCCACCAAGTCGCACGACCCCTCCTTGCACCGCACATCACAAAATCATGGTCGGAGTTGCGTTTTTCGATGACAAACCCATCTCCAATATCCACTCCTCGAATCGAAGATCATAACTCCATAAATCTCAAGACCTACTTCCATGACAGTTCGACTTTCACTGTCGATTTCAGCAAACATAACCGCACGCATCAAAATGCCTACCAGATCGAAGCTCGTGGTGAAATATGATTTTTAAAATTGGTTTCTCATTTTTTCGTTGAGTGAAAATCAAGTTATAGATTTTTGAAATTAAGAAGCTTGTATTTTTTTTCTCTCTTTGAAGCCTACGTGAACAAAGGGGAAGGGAGGGACGCGTTCTATTTAAAAATAAAAAGGTATGGTGGCTGTCTACCGGGAATAGGGTGGCTGCTCTCCCTTTATAGTTCCCCAACCACTTTTTATCATAAACTTCACCATTAAGTATTTAGGTGAGACGAATGCGTCGACTTCACCCAGGGCTGGGCGTCCAAAGAAAGCATTGTAGAACGAAGGGTGATCAATGTTCACGAATAGGTCTTAAAAGTTCTGCAGCATTGTGGCATCCCCATTTTCACCAACAGTTTTAATTGTCCTATTGGTTTTGTTCCTTTATTGTTAAATCCAAAGATGGGCTCAAGGCTTTGTTCAAGCTTGTCCTCTAGGATTCCCATCAGATCAAAAGCGTGTTTCAAGATCATATTGACAGCGCTTCCAGTGTCCACAAGAATATTTGTAACTATGGAGAGTCCAATCTAAGAGTGATCATGAGAGGGTCGTTATGAGGATGTTGGATTTCCTTTAGTTCTTGTGGAGTAATAGTAAGATTAGGCATTTGGATATTAAATCGAGGATTCTTGAGCAGCGGCTCTTCTTGGATACAAAATACTCCTTCTCTTGCTTCTCTAATGTATCTATTTCATGCGCCTTTGCTGCTTGCCAAATGTGGTCCTCCAAGGATCATATCAATCTTATTGAGAGGTGCACTGAGATTTAGGTGATCTTCATCTTCTATGATGCCCACAACATTGCTAGAGAGTTTTTGTTGACCATTATCAGTGCGAGCAAACTTTTTTCCCACTTGAATGAGCTCTTTCAAGTGTCCTTCACAGATTAACTTCTGAATAATGCCTGCTAGCACGCGATATTCATCTGTCTTGTGACAGTTTGCCTTATGGTAGGCACAGTAGTCACCTCCCTTTTTCTGTTCTGGATAAGTTTTGGCTTTGAATGAGACTGGAAAATTAACCTTCTCCTTGGTCATTGCATAGATATAAGACAACGGTTTATTCAAGGCAGTAGAATTAGTGTTTGGATTATCCTTCCATCTAAACCTCTTATGACTACGTCGAAGCCAGCTTTTCCAGTCTCCCTTTTGGTTTGATTATTTTTCCTAGCATGATACATCTCATTTATTCGAATAAACTTGTCTGCTTGAAAATGAAAGTCTTGGATATCTTTGCACCCATGGAAATAGACTTCCTTCCAAAATGGGGTATGTGCGATCAGTTCTGACTACACTGCTATCAGCTTATCTTTATCGTTTATCCCTTTAGCTTTTAAAGCCTCCAAATTGAACCTTTTGAAGTAATCGCCTAACAACTCTCTTGGGTTTTGTCTTATGTTGGCTGGCACCATGTAATCTATAGTCGGGTCTTTGAAAATGTAGAACTGAGAAGAGAACTGATAAGAAAACTATTTCCATGAATAGATAGTCTTTTCACGGTACTGCCGGTACCACTTAGCGGCTGTCCCTTGGAGAGTGATAGGGAAGAGTCTGCACCGTACTGTACTAGAAGTGTTATAGAAATCCATTTGACTCTCAAATGCCATCAGATGATCATTGGGATAGGTAGTTCCATCATACCTCAAGGATGGAATCTTCACATGAGATGGGATCGTGGTAAACATAATTTCGTCGGTGAAAGGAGCCCCTCGGTGATTGTTATTGGCCCTCCCATCGAGAGTTCTTTTTCCTTTATCATTGAATACATCTTTCTATATCCTCTCAACCATGACCTTCAAATAAGCATGTTCATCGTGGTAGTTGTTCCTTTTGGGTTTATATCCTTTAGTGGTTGAGCTCGTGGACTGCTCTTTGGACTTCTCATCTATTCTCCCCTGGTAATTTAGCTTGGTAGGTTGATCGTCTTTCTTCGTTTTTGGAGTTATGTTGAACTTGCTTTTACTTCTAAGTAAAGAAGCATTTAAATCCCTCCTTTGAGAGTTCACCTCGTCTCCCGCTTAGGTCTAGCACCTTTGGATGACTTTTGAATAAGCACCATTTCTAAAAAGCCCTTTCATTTCTAGCGGTTATTGTTCCAGACTCTTTATCTTAGCTTTGTTGTTGTTGGGTGGCGCTGATGTTGATGGTTGGCCTATTTTTATGCTTTCTAAGTTGAAAGTAGGAGCAACATTTTCCTTCAAAGTTGTCGTGTGTACTAGTCCTCACTCATACGACTAACCCGTTTCGATTTCATTTTCCACGAAATAAAATTTTGATTCATCAATTCCAAGAAGGAAAATTAAATAAGTCAGAGTTTGGGCCCTCATTCTAGCGCCAAAAATGCTAGACCAAAACTTGGTATAACACCCCGGATGTCGATAAAAACCAGTTAGTCCTTGACTTTAGATGTATAGACATCTAATCGAAAATATCGATCTATGCCACCGTTAAAAGCACCGAGGTCCAACTTGTCTTCATGAGACTAAGTGCATGATAAAATCATTAATAAGGATGACAATATGTCTTCAAGAGAAAGATTGCGCTCATTTCCCTTTCATTACCATTTGGCTCGACATGCCAAAGGGGACTTGACATCCTCAATAGAAACTAGCATGGTGATGTCACGTTCTTCTTCGTGAATTTTTAGATAAGTCCTCTCAATGACTTATGTCACCTCATATGATTAGATAAAAATGTAGAAAATATGGAAAGTTGGGGATGCGATCTATCAAGCATGATAATAGACCAAACGCCCTTCTTGTTCTCAAGTTTAAGAATCTTATGCTCATATAATCATGCATATATAGACTTGGTGCTGATTAAAACTCAACAAGGTTAACCATGCCTGGGCTATATTTTTTTATTGTTAATGGGTCATCGACATTGGTTATGTCAAGCTTTGAACTTTACAACATGTTTATCTCATTTCAAAGCTCGTCAAGGTGTGGCCATGTCGAGCTCTGAACTTTATGACATGTCGATCTTAGTTCAAAGCTCGTTGAGGTTGTTCATGTTGAGTTTTAAACTCGGTGAGTCTATATATTTGCAAGCCCAAGTTGATAATGATCAATGAAATCACAACCGAGGTCCAAATGCTAATTCAATCCCTTAATGTTATTGATCGAATGTGATTATAATCAAATACAACTTTCTCCAATTTGATTTAGGGTTTTCTTGAATGTGATTTTAGCACAAGAGAGAGAAATGAAGAATCGACCCCCCAAATGAAGACCCTTAGGTCCCTATTTATAGAGTTTGCCGAGTGTTGAGCCTCGAAATCCACAAATCTCAGCGTCTTCATCATCATCGAGTTTTGATGATGGCAGTTTTATTGGCCTCGGTATTGATGGCATTGTCGTGCTTTAAAGCTTGTGCTCTTGTTCCTTCATAATGAGACCTCGGTATGGCCTAAATGCTTGAAGTCATTCTTCCTTGATGATCCTCGATGCCATTGAAGTGCGACATCAATATTTTTGATGAACCTCGACAACAATAGTTGTCGAGATTGCCCATAAAAGGTTGATACTATGATACTTCTTGACTCTTAATGATGTCTCTAATTTTTAGTTCTCGTCATTGACATAAAGTGGCATGTTTTGAAGAAGCTCGACATCATTGGATAGGAGCGGCATAGTTCTTTTATCACCATCTTGTGTTCTTCGGTGTCGATAAGGACTTTTACATCGATATTCATCTTTGCATCTGAAGCTTCAAGGCTCGACATGAACCCTTGTTTCAAACCACGATATGAACCCTTGCTTCAAACGTCGACATGAACCCTTGCTTCAAACCTCGACATGAGCCATTGCTCCAAACCTCGACATGAACCCTTAGTCTCGGCATTGATTTCCTGACTCATATATTTTGAAAATTATTAGGATAACAAGTACCTTAGCCTCCATTCCACTACCTGAAAGTACTCAAAGTGTGCCTACTGGTTCATCTAAGAGTACTCCACCCAAGGGCAAAGGAAGTTGGGGAGAACAAGAAAACGTTTGGAAGGATCCAACGCGTCTTCTTTGGTGGAGAAGAAAAGGAGAAAAGAAATAAAGAAGAGGCTCAAGAAGTGATTGATTGTCTTCTCTGTGCCTTCTGATTGTATAGCAGTGCTTAGGCTTTTCTAGTTCCCTGCTTTTGTTTTGTTTGGCCGGTGTAGTGCGGGTTCGGTGCCCACTTTTGTTTTTGGTTTCTAGTATTGATAATACTTGTACCTAGCTTTTGAATTTCATGTGAATAATAAAAGTTTTTAGCTTCGACAACTCTTTGTTCGGATGTACCTAAGTACTTAAGAAATATGTTTTCCATTCAATGTACTTGCGGTTTATTTCTTTCAATGATTGATTTTAGACTAAGTCTTTAGCCCGTTTCATAGTTCATCGGCCTTTCACTATCCTAACAAATGGAAGGTAACCATTAAAATGCCAAACGATGGGCGTTAGTTAGGGTTAGTCACTCAGGATTAGTGACTTGAGTATCCTTTTCAAGGATAATAATTTTCGGTCGCACCAAACTCCGAGTGCTAGTTTAAATCAACCACTTAGGGTTATAGTCCGCACATCCTCATCCAGGATGTTTATTCCCAATAGTGCCTAACTCCAGGCATCGATTGAAGGCTTGTAAGTTGTCCAACCTTACTCCAAGTATGGATCATTTGTTTTTCCTACTCTTGGCAAGAGGTTCAGAATTGGACGGTTTTATCACATCCACTTCGATTTATACTCATATCTCCAATCCAAAGGCAAGAGTTAGCGTACGGACGGTCATATCGTGTCCAGCTTAGTCTATAATCTTGCCCTCAATCCGAAGGCAAGAGTTAGTTCACGGATGGTCATGTCACATCAGGTTCGGGTTTATACTCTTGCCCCCAGTCCAAGGACAAGAGTTGGCTAACGGACGTTCGGGTCATGTCCATTCAGTTTATACTCTCACCCCCAATCATAAGGCAAGAGTTGGCATGCAGACAGTCATGTCATGTTTTTCTTAAGTTTATACTCGTGTCGTCAATCCGAAGGCATGAGTTAGTTGGCATCAATCTACAAAAACTAAAAGGGACTTAATGGGCCCAATCATAGGCCTTAGAAATTTGATCGACACCTACCTTCAGGCACCTGCGCACCTACATTAATTATAAGCATATCCATTCAAGTCAGTCATGTCACAACTCTCAAGTAACAGAGAGACAGATTTCGGGCTATAAAACCCATCTTATTTCATAAAAGATGGAGAATGATAGAATCTGTCTTATTACACTGCTCTAGCCAATTATTTACAAGCTTGCCTCTAAGTGAAATAGTGTTATAGGTTCTTGCTATTCCATGCCCTCGGTAGTGAGATCTCGTCCTCAGTTGCTAGCTTGAAAGTGTCATCTCCATGCTTTTCCTCTATAGCGTACGGACCTTCCCAACTTAGGCCCAAGTTCTTAGGGCCAAGAAAGATTCAGTTGAGGACCAAGTCACCAATTTCAAAGGTTCAACTCCTGACTTTGGTATTGTAATATCGAGCGACTTGGTGCCTATATGCAGCTACTCTCAACTCAACTTTGGTCCGCTTCTCATCGATCATATCGAGGGATTCCAGACGGAGCTACTTGTTCATTCATGGATTGAAATGCGTCACTCAATGAAAAGGTACTTCCAATTCGACCGGAATCATAGCCTCTGATCCATATGCCAAAGCGACTGGAGAGTGACCAGTCGCTAACTTGTGGGTGGTTCGATAAGACAAAAGTATTAATGAAAGTTCATCGACCCACTTTCCCTTAGTCTTCTCCAATCGCTTCTTCAAAATGGGCTTGATAATTTTGTTTACAACTTTGACCTATCCATTTTCCTAAGGGTATGCTACCACTACAAATTCTTCTCTATGCGATGTCGATGGTAGAAATCCTTAACTCCTTGCTGTCGAATTAGTTCCCATTATCGGTAATGATTGCCTGTGAAACTCCAAAGTGACAAATAATATTTTGAACTACAAAGTTGATTACTTTCTTCATGGTAATCATGGCCAATGGCTCTACCTCAACCCATTTGGTAAAGTAATCTACCGCCACGATGACATACTTCGCACCACCTTTAGATATCGGTAGAACACCGATAATAACAATGGCCCCAAACTGCAAATAGACAAGGACTGACCATTTGAGTAATTTCTGTTGGCGAGGCCCTTGGAATTTTAGCAAATCTTTGGCACTTGTCATACCTTCAGGTATAATTAGACGCATCTCGATTGACAGATGGCCAGAAATATATGTATCGAAGAACCTACTTCGCTAAGGTTTGCTCCTTAGTGTTTCGCCATAGGCCCCTTCATGAACCTCTCTTAGGACTTGTTTAGCCTCGTTGTGAGTGACACACCAAAGCATGGGGATAGAGAAACCCTTCCTGTACAGTAGCCCTCCTTGTATGATATATCTCGAAGCTTGGCGAACGATTTTTCATCATCCATTCCTTCTCTCCAGAAGGATCCCTCTTTGCAAATAATTCCGAAACAAAGTCATCCATGACCCCCTTTTAGGTTCAGTCTCTATGATCCAATCAACATCCATCTAGTCGATGCTCGGAGTTGAAAGTATTTCCACTGGAACCAAACTCATAAGCTACGCATCTTTAGAACTAGCACACTTAGCCAATGGATCGGTCTTTTTATTCTGGTCTTTGGTAATATGCACTATCGTATAGTATTCAAAGTCATCGAGCAGCTCAAGAACCCAGCTTAGATAAGGAGCTAACCTTGCTCCCTTTGCCTGATACTCTTTTTGATCTGGCATACCGCTAGCTGGGAGTCACAGAAATGTGCAAAGTCTTTATTCCCAGTTTCTTGGCGATTTTGAGTCCTACAATCAGGGCCTCGTATTCAGCTTTGTTTTTTGTCATCGAAAAATCGAGTTTCAGGGCATAACTAATCGGGTGTTCTTCGGGAGTGATAAGTACGACTCCAGCACAGGAACACCAATAATTAGATGCACCATCCATGTATGTCTTCCATCCGACTTCTTTTTCTCCACTGCTCTTCGGAGGATCATCTCATGTAGTGAATTCGGCTATGAAATCCGCCAAGGCCTGACTTGGATTGCTCTCTGAGGATGATAGGTGATATCGCATTGACCCAATTCGATGTTCCATTTCAACAGCCTTCCAAAAGTCTCAGGTCATTGGAAGACTTGTCATAAAGGTTGCTCGATGAGGACGTTTATCGGATGAGCCTAGAAATATGGGCGGAGTTTTCTAGAAGCAATCAATTAGCAGTAAGCGAGCTTTTCCAGTCTAGGATAGTTTCTTTCTGCTACTATCAACCACTTGCTGATATAGTAGACCAGTCGCTGGATGTGAGTTTCCTCACATATAAATGCTGCGCTCAGGACATACATTGACACTACTAGGTAATCCTCACCATCCACTAGTTTTGAGAGAATGGTCGGTCTCTCTAAGTGATTCACTAGAGTTTGGAATGCATCTTTGTAGTCTCGATTCCACTCGAAGTTTCTCTTCTCTTTCTTGATCACTTTGATGAGGGGATGCACTTGTCAGTGGCTCTGGACATGAACCGGCTGAGGGCTGCGACCTTCCTATTTAAGCTTTGGACCTCCTTGATTGTCTTTGGGGCTTCCACCTCTCTCAAAGCCTTGATCTTTTCTGGATTGGCTTCAATCCCACGGAAGTTGACAATGAAGACCAAGAACTTCCATGACGCAACGCAAAGAGCATTTAGAAGGATTAAGTTTCATCTTGTATTGTTGGAGGAAACTAAACATCTCCACTAGATCGTCAACATGGTCTCTTGAATTCTGTAACTTCACAAGCATGTCATCCAAGTAAAATTCCATTGATCGTACGATCTGGTCTTTAAACATCCAATTTACAAGTCTCTGGTAAGTCGCTCCTGAGTTCTTAAATCCAAAGGGCATAACCAGATAGCAATAGAGTCCAAGGTTGGTAATGAAACTGGTGTGTTCCTAATCCGGATGTGCATTGGGATTTGATTATATCTGGAGTACACATCCATAAATGAAAGTAGCTTGTGTCTAGCGGTCGATTCCACTAGCTGATCTATCCTCGGAAGCAGGAAGCTGTCCTTCGGACATGCCTTATTCTTGTCTGAATAGTTAATGCATGTCCTTCACTTTCCATTTGCTTTCTTTTCCAAGACAGGATTTGATACCCAATTCTAGTATAAGGCATCACAGATGAAGCCATTTCCTTCAGCTTATCCACTTCTAATTTAAGTGCAGCGGATCTCTACAGACTCAGGCTGCGGCATTTCTGTTTAACAGAAATGCATTTGGGATTTATGTTTAATGCATGGCTCGCTATTCCAAGTGAGATCCAACTCATATCCGAGTGTGTCCAAGCAATCACACCTAGGTTTTCTTAAAGAATTCCAATCAACTCCTTCACTACATTATCGTTGAACTGAGATCCATCCTTTAGGATGTTGCTCGAATCATCCCTGCTGACTGGAACATTAATCGTCGACTCAACTAGAGCTGCTCGTCCACCTTCTAACTCTTTTCGTCGGTCTATAGAATCATAGGTCGAATAGTCTACCTGAGCCGGGGCTCAGGCTATAGTTGCTATACATCCAAAGCCTTTATATAGAGGGCTCCCTCTACATTTTTTCCTTTCTCCTTTCACCTTGCCTCCTTTAGCTCGACGATGTAGCATTCATGGCCAGTCACTTGATCTCTGTGCATAATTCCCACTCCATTGTTTGTAGGGAATTTCATAGTTAAACACCAAAGCGCAATGGCTGCTCTAAATTCGTCTAGGGTCGATCGGCCTATAAATGCATTATAAGCAGAATATATATCCAACACCAAAAAAGGCATGACCCGCACTTGCTGGCGGTTTCCCTCACCAAGTACCACCAGTAATTCAACAAATCCTATGGCTTTAGTAGCCATCCCATTGAACCCCCGTACTCAAGACCTACGAGGCTTTAAATCTTTCTCCTCCAACATCATTTGGTCATAAACTTTCTTGAATAAGATATTGACTGAACTCCTGCAGTCAACAAGCACCTTTCGTACAACAGTAGGACTAATCATGGTTGAAATCATGAGTGGGTTGATTGTCGGAGCTTCCACTCCGTCAGCATCTCTATTCCAGAAAACAATATCGTCTGTCGTGGTTCAAGATTGTTTCATGGGAGCTCCTTCCTCAAAAACATAGCAACTTTCATTCTAAGCATGTTTTATAGCTCTAACGTATCTATTCATTTCCGCAAAGCTTTTATCGGCGGGATGCAACCCACCAATGATTGTGTTAATCACCAAACGTCTCTATGACCGCATGGGTGGATAAACACCAAGATGGGCTTGCCTTTGCTAGGGAGATGACCAATGATGGTTAGAAGTTCCTTACCCACCACCCTACGGGGCTTTCACATAGTACTGCAATTTCTTTGTTCTAATCAAATCCCTAATCATGTCACGCGAATGCCTGCACTCATTGGTATTATGACCGTGAGTCTCATGGAATCTGCAGAACTTGCCCGACTTCTTTTCCTCCTTGGTTGACTCCCTGGGAGCCGACTTCCTATATGGTTCAGTATTTTGAGTAGCTAGGTATATGTTCTCTATTGAGTTGTTCAATGTAATTTTCATACTCAAGAGTCACTAAACGATTCTGATTATCCAGGCTATGCTTCTTGGCCCGATCGTTGTTCCACTTTTGACTTTCATTCTTATTTCCAACCTTCACGCTTACATCCTCAGAATTTTCTCTAGTTTTCTTTACAGGGATATTTCTTTGTATCACCTCATCTGAATTTCAAGCAATGGTCCTCTGTGGATGCTTGCGTGCATCCTCCTAACATAAATACTCATTGGCTTTCCTGTAAAAAGCTTCCATTATCGACAGTTGCTTCATTTCTAACCAGTCTTCGAAATCCAAGTCAGGGTGACTACATAGCGCCATCAACATTAAGTCTTCCTTAGGACCCGTTACTTCTATTACAGCTATGTTGAACTAATTCAAAAGGTCCCTGAATGACTCTCCCTCAACTTGATAAATGTTGGATAGTGACATCACGTGCTTCAAACATGAAGCATGTAAGTTGAACTACTCTATGAACTTTCATGATAGCTCAGCGAAAGATGATAGACTTCGGCGGAAGCCGAGTGAACCACATCATAGCCACCCCCTCTAGGAAAATTGAAAAGCAGTGGCACTTAACAACATGTGAAGCTCTGGCTAAATCCATGTGCCATTCATATCTCAGTAAGTGTTAGCATATTAAATCTCCGAGGATATCTTGCATGAAGAATGTCCTCCGTGAACGAGTTCTGACTCGCATTGGTACCCTATTCATCATTGGTCCTAAATTTATTTTCACTCACTAATCTCCTAACCATATCATCCAAATAGTCTAAGTCAACAGGTATGACTAAAAAGCAGTAATCATGCCCTGTTTTGAGTGTTCGGCCCAGCGAACGCCCTCAGGATGGTGCTCGGTACCTAGGCTCCCCAAACTTAAGGGGATCCAATTGTCCAGCAGTCCCCCTGTTTGATTTCCATGAGTTGTATCATCGAAAGCACTCTGAAACTCCATATTCAGAACACAAATAGCACGTCCAGAAGCCACATCCACACTCCCTTCCAACTGTTGAGCATCGGGCCTACCATAATGGGGTTTGGTACCGACCCTCCCTTGGGAGTCGGTATCGATTCCTATACTTGTCCTCTGGATTGACACTCTCGCTTGGTGTGATGTCCCAGTAGTATTTTGGGTCCACTTCTTCTTTCTATCCCTAGGTCTTTGCTTGGATGAAGAAGAACTCTCCGACTCTAAGCTAGAATCCCTTCTACTCCGTCTACAGTTGTTTTGAGTCGGTTCATTCACCAGCTTCAGGCTTTGCTACATTGTTTAATTCATCTCCTGCTGACTAGCTTGGAATATTCCTTCCATCTCCTTCATCGTCCTATCCATCTCCACTCTGGTCACAATGTCAGTAGGAGTCTGGATCTCTGTTTTCTCTGATTGGTTAGATTCATTCCCATGTTGGGGATTCTGATTCTCAACATCACTACGGGTAGCTCTAGTTTTTATGGAATGTGTGTCTTTCCTTGGTAGGGTCATGGTAGAAAGCTTCTAGTAGATTTTTGAAAATCTGAGTTATAGAGTTTAAACGTAGGGAAGTTGGATATATTCCTTGGATATATAAAACCCAATAGTAGATGATAGATCCAATTGGCCTGAGAATATCGTTCTCAGTGCACCAAAATGTTTGAACCAAAATTGCTACAAACACCCAGAAAAGTAAGTAGTATAGATTAAATGAAGAAAGTACATGAAAATTAGTGGAAATCGGATAAAAAACAAGCATATACAAATTTGTAATGGTTCGGCAATCTAGGCTTATGTCCACTCGACTTATTTAATGCTTTTGCACTTGTTTTTGTGATTACAAGAGAGTGGGATCGGAATAGATCGTTGAATAAAAGAGAGTGAGAGTGTAATGGCAGCGTAAAGCTCCTTAGAATTAACCATTCCTTTTGTATTTATAGGAGTAGATGACCAAATATCTTACTGATATTTTCATAGAATCTCCTCATGAAGATGAAGTCCTCCAAAAAATCTCAGCCTCAGATCCCCTATGCTTGTATAGGATCGATTTCACTCTAGACGGGGGGGAGGGTGAATAGGGTGATACTAATAATTATAAAAATTATTGCGGAAGTTTATATAAAATAATCACAACACAGATATAGCAGAGTAATAGCAGCACAGATAATAGCAGAATAATAAAAGCAGAAAATAGAACACACATGTTTACCCAACTTCGGCAAAACCCTGCCTACGTGCTACCCCCAAGGTTTCTACTAGAAATTAAGTAGTCAGACGCTTGCACACGTAAACTCGTAACACCCGCTACCGACTAACCTAACTCTACGCTCAAAACCCTGTCACAACTCAGCCACTGAGTTGCGAATTCTCGAACTACACCACCATAGTTCGTCCCCTAGTCACACGACTAGAATTTACAAAAAAATTAAAAACAAAATACAAATTAAAACCAATTTAAAATAATAAAACCCTAATTTAAAATTTAAAACCCAAATAACAAATTATATCCGGCCCAAAGAGATAAAGTATGTAGTGTAAAATATTGTCCCTCATTCTTTGTTATTTCTTCAGCCCGCTTTCTTTTTGTTTGTGACAATGGCTGTATCTTTGCTCGTTCCTTCGATCTGAAATTAGGGTTCTTGGAAAATTCGAAGAAGAAGACTGATTGTTGGTCGATTGCAATGGCTATTGCTCTGATTTGCTTCGGCAATCGAACATTTCTTCGATTCGAACACGGCTCCTGCGATTTGATCGAGTTCGACTAAAATGGTATGTGATTTATTCTTTTTGCTTTACTGGTTAGCTTGCTTGAACTCGATGCTTTCGTATGCCAATGATGATTGGGTTATATATGATTCGAATTCCTATAATTTCGTTCAAATATGTTATTTGAATTCGTCTGATGAATTTTGGCTCAGCTGTTTGATATTGCTTGGATGCTGGTGATGTTTTCTGACTTATTCAATTTCGTATATTAGATTGCTTGGCCACCACTGCTTTGATTTTGACCTGTTCGAACTTGCTACTACCTAGGACTTTGATCATTTGGAAATTATTTCCTTGATTACCACGACTTTGAATTCTCTGACATTTAAGCTTAACTTTGGTCGTGGTTGACTTCGGCCATTTGAAATGATTTTTGGACTTTGTTCGATTTACTGTATATATCTCTTTTTGAAATTGTTTGACCCACGGCTTCGACTTGATTTGAAACTGCTATTACATTCACTTGACTTCTTTGGCTTGATCAATTTCTGTTATCACTTTGACTTTGGTATGAAACTGCTGCCTTGATTTGAAACTGCTACCAGATGTTGTATTGCATCTTGAACTACTCTGATTGTCTGCACTGTTGCATAGATGTTGTGAAGTTTTGTGCATTTGTAGTCTTTGGATTTACTGCTGCAACCTAATTTGCTTTAGAAAAACTGTTTGGATATATGTATACATGTGTGACTTGTTTGCAATGTTGTTTCATTTATTCGCTGGTCTTCATATAGCTTGTCTGTACTTGATTACATATGCTTGTATTTGAACTTGACTGTGCTTTGTATTTGAGATGGTTATTTTGAAATTGCCTGCGACATTTGAACTCTGCCTATACTTGTGTGCTTCAATATGCATTATGCTTGAAGTGTACTGCCCTGGTGCACTTGCTCATTCGAGCTTGCTTTGATAGTTGCTGAGCATTGTATACATGTGTGTTCATATATGTATGTGTGTTCGAAACTGTTTGCACTATGTTCATGAACATATTGCAGTCTTCATTCATGTTTGGTTGCGTTTGAGTGCCTTTGTGAGATGTGTTATTCATGTAGTCTGCTGGCTTCACTTGCATATTGAACTAAACCCTGTATTGCTGTATTTTGGTCATTGCATTGCTTAGACTCATACTTTCATTTCACTCGACAATTTGGTTGAGTTATCATGCCAGGTCTGGTTGTAGCTTTGCACTTGAAGTCTGTAGCTTCGGGTTTGCATATGACACTTCCAGGTCTTCGCTTGTTCCACATGAGTCTGGTCTTTACTGTGCATTCATGTGCTTTGTTCATCTACTTGTGTTTGCATGCTTGGAGTCTTGATTGAGATGGTAGCTGGACTTGATTCGCTTGTTGCCAGTTGCCATTTTAGTCTGGTTTGCATTTGTGTTCATGTTGCCAGGCTTGTTGTAGTTTCTTCCAGTCTATGTTGTTTGACATTCAAACTTTGCTCATGCATACTTGAGTTTGTATTGATTACTGATTTGAAACTTGTGATAATTTGAATTTGTACATTTGGATTGCACCTATGTTAAATCCAGCTTATAGCTCGGGTTTGATCTTGTGCTAATATCGTGATTTTATTTGTATTTCACTTGAGTTAAACTCGGCTTTTGATTGGGTTTGACCTTGTGTTCACCTGTCCCTATAGTTTTATCAAGTGTATATCGGTGTGCACGACCTTGTGGCATGTACAGTGATACACTGTGCTTGTTACAAGCTATTCATGTTTGATGAATTCAAAATTAAGTGATGACGAACAACCCAAATAACTGAGGCAAATAATATTTTTAAAAATACATTTTATTTTACACTCTAAAAATATTTTATTTTCAATTTTACTGCGTTAGTGTGTATTTTGCAGATAACTCAGATGTTGGATTCAATCTGGAATAGAGTTGAAGAATAATACGAGTGAATGAGTGAAATGGAGTGAGGTGCAAATGTATGTATAATGTAAAATTTGATGTGATTGCAAATGTAATGTAATTGAAATTTGTATATATATAGTGAGAGCTCAAATTTGTACTATTCAAAATTGTAATAAATATTTGTTTGAATAAAATATATGTTTCAATTTAAATTCTGTGTTATTTATTTTATTCAGTAAATATTTATTTAATTATGTGAAAAATAAAATAGTACGTTAACAAATACATTTAAATGAATATATATATATATATATATGTTTATTATCATCAAACCAGAATCATATACTTGCATATTCAACAATCTCCCCCCTTTGATGATAACAAACATATACTTAAGATTTTGAATTTATTAAATGTATTTGGTCATTCAATTTGCTCCCCCTATTTGAATGCTCCCTCTCTACACAAAGCTCCCCCTTCATATATGCATGTAAATAAATAAAAATGAATAAATGAACCTAGATGCATATAGAAAATACAAAATAAAATATTTGACCTTTATTTGCTTTTATTTGACAAAATCTTAACTTTTCTCTCCCTCTTTTGTTATCAGCAAAAGAGTAATAGTGTTAGAAAAATAGAGATAAAGTGATAGACATTAATACAACATTAAAACTCAATCGAATATAAATATTAAATTTCAATAAAAAATCAAACAAAAATCATAAATATTCTGTTAGGCGCATATTCCACTTTAGAATGATAGGGATGATGCAAAACCATATAGTTGTGTCTATTTGTGGTATATTTATATCAAGAATTTGAATATCTACTAACAATGCATAACCGTTAGGACTTTTAAATGAGATTAGTAGTATTCCAATTTTTTTTTAAAATAAATGAATTCAAGTATCTTCAAACCACGCATAACAGTGAGGACTTTTAAATGGGATTAGAATCAACTTGTATATTTAATCAATCAATTTTGATATGCGTTCCATACATGCATAACCGTGAGGACTTTTAAATGAGCATGGAAGCACATAATCAAAAATTCCAAGTAATTCACCCATGCATAACCGTGAGGACTTTTAAATGAGAGTGAATACTATGGATGTTTTTATTGCTAAAAATATAATAAAACAAAGAACAAATAATTTTCGTTTAAAATACCACATATTGACATACTATATTGGATTATGATGAGTGATGATCATTAGAAATATGATAGAAATAGAAATGGTTATGGAATTTTCCCAACAAAATGTTTTTATAACTCTTGTTTAAATTTCTAAAGAAATTTACTAATTATACTGTATCAAGTTATAATATATGATCAATATCAACACTCATCACTTTTTCAATCACTATTTATCTTTTTGATAATCAGTAGGAAGTCAGATTAGTTAATGTAGTCATTTAAAATCAAATCCAAAGATAATTATAAAATCAAATTTTCTAAAATGACTAATCTGAAACAAGGTCAACAAAAACAATTTTCTGGAAGGGGTTTTAGAAAAATGTCTGCTATTTGAAAATTATTTCAAGTGAAAAACATGCAGATATTTTCTTTGAAAAATGATGCAGCTACTGAATGTCTCAACATCAATTAAGTTCCACTAGTAATTTTTCTATCAACTAGATTACCAGTGTAATCTGCATCTGAATTTCTCTCAGACTCAAGATTATCATTAGTTAAATGTTATAGACCAAACCATGTAGTGTGCAACAAAATATCTTAAAATCATTTTTAACAGCTTTTGAATGAATTTCTTTTGAATTTGAATTGAAACCGTGCAAATAAACAGATAGTGAACATAGTATCAGATCCAGTAAATATATCCACGTGTATCAAGAGTAATCATCAAAACATCATCATTAATCCAAACAAATCTTTATGAACCAATTCAAAGTCTCTAGAAATACTTATTATATTTTTGGCATAAAAATAAAATTGGCCAACAATTTTGAAAAACTCAGAACCAATATCATCATCGACATTTATTTCATTATCACATAACTGGCTGATTTAATTCAGATTATGGTGCAGATTTTCACATTTAATAAATCATTCAAGATGAATATACAGTTACCTGTTTTACCTTTACCGATAATATTTCATTGTTTGCCCATCATGATTCTGCCACCTTTGTACTAGGCTAAGGAACTTTGATTTGTGGCCCGTTGTGTGCCTGGAACAGCCAGAATCCAGATAGCACTGCTGTTGTTCCTTAGCCTGCCACTATACCTACATGAGAGAATATTTTTGTCACCTATTTGTTTTTATAGGTCCATGATTGTTATTGGCAAATGATTTTAAAAAATATGTTTGTCGAGACCCAAAACTATTTATATTTGTTCCTTTTGGCACCCAGATTTGTTTGACTTTAAGAGATTTTATATTCATGCATTTTGTAACCCAAATTGATATGGTTTTCACATGTTTGGGTATCACACTTTTCACTTTAACAGTGTTATTAGTTGTTTGTCTGTATTTTGACACTTTTGCAAATCCAAATGCATTCCTTTTATTCTCGAAGAGTTGATTTTCTAAGAGTATATTAAATGATTTATCTCTAGTGAAAAATTTCCGAGTAACCAACTCAAGTTTGTTAACTTTGGATTTTAAAAGTTTATTTTCCTTTATTAGCCTCGAACAATAACTAATGGTATTATCTCTCTTTTCACAACTATTCATTTTTAATTTCATATTTTCATTTTGAAGCTCTCTAATTTTATTCTCAATTTCAAGCATCTCGGTTTCAAAGAGTTGGAGTTTTTTAAATTCGATATTTTCAAAATCCTTGATTTTTTCAATCTCCTTTTCAAACTCGTGATTTAATCGAATAATTTCAGATTTGCTCAAAATCATGTTTTCTTTTTCAAGGGTTTTGAAATTTTCGTTGATCTCATTTAATTTCTTTTCAAAAATCGCACATTTAGAAATTTCTGACTTCTTAAAGCTATCCAACTCTTTTTGCAAAATATTATTTTTACAAATCAACTCAGTTTTGTTTTTCTCTCGAATTAAAATTTCATTTTCTAACTTTTGAAAGTTTTCATGAAAACGGGAAAATTCTTTTTCATGATTCAAACACCTTTTGCAATTAGAATTTTTATTTTTCTTAATATTTTTAAGCTCATTTTCCAAATCATTATTTTTCTGATGAAATTTAGCTTGTTCTCTTTCCAACTTATTATTTTTCAACTCAAGAGCTTTATTATTTTCAATTAATTTTTGGCACAAGAGAACTAAATCATTGATTGGAAAATCACTTATCTCATCGGCTATTGAATCTTCATCACTGCTACATTTTGTCAATCCTGTCAAGCACGTTTCTTTAACTGAGTCGATTGTGGTGGATTTCTCATCGTTGTTGACTTTGGCACCATATATTGCATCAAAAGTATTCCAGATTTCCTGTGCATTTTCACAATGAGAGAAAAAGTTAAAATTATCTTGATTAATATGAGAATATAGTACATGCATAGCAAGAGCATTAATCGAAGTAATTTTCTCGTCTTTTATATCACACCAATTTTCAATAATATCCCAATATTTAACATTAACAGATTTTAAATACGATTCCATTTTTAATTTCCAATTCAAAAAATCTGTTCCATCAAAAACAGGAGGAATAATATTGGACCGACCCTCAGCAAAAGCATTATCAGAAGAAGCTATTTTAAAAATTCAAATTTGTAAAACAAAAATTGGTTTTTGAAAAATCAAAATTTTAAAACAAAAATGGCTTTTGTTCCTAGCTCTGATACCACTTGTAGGATCAATTTCACCATAGAGGGGGAGGTGAATAGGGTGATACTAATAATTATAAAAATTATTGCGAAAATTTATATAAAATAATTACAACACAGATATAGAAGAGTAATAGCAGCAAAGATAATAGCAGAATAATAAAAGCAGAAAATAGAACACACAGATTTATCCTACTTCGGCAAAACCTTGCCTACGTGCTACCCCCAAGGTTTCTACTAGAAATTAAGTAGTCAGACACTTACACACGTAAACTCGTAACACCCGCTACCGACTAACCTAACTCTACACTCAAAACCTTGCCACAACTCAGCCACTGAGTTGCGAATTCTCGAACCACACCACCGTAGTTCGTCGCCTAGTCACACGACTAGAATTTACAAAAAAATTAAAAACAAAATACAAATTAAAAAAAATTTAAAACAATAAAACCTTAATTTAAAATTTAAAGCCCAAATAACAAATTATATCCGGCCCAAAGAGATAAAGTATGAAGTGTAAAATATTGTCCCCCTTTCTTTGTTATTTCTTCAGCCCGCTTTCTTTTTATTTGTGACAATGGCTGTATCTTTGCTCGTTCCTTCGATCTAAAATTAGGGTTCCTGGAATATTCGAAGTAGCCGACTGATTATTGGTCGATTGCAATGGCTATTGCTCTGATTTGCTTTGGCAGTCGACCGTTTCTTTGATTCGAACACGGCTCCTGCGATTTGATCGAGTTCGACTAAAATGGTATGTGATTTATTCCTTTTGCTTTATTGGTTAGCTTGCTTGAACTCGATGCTTTCGTATGCCAATGATGATTGGGTTATATATGATTCGAATTCCTATAATTTCGTTCGAATATGTTATTTGAATTCGTCTGATGAATTTTGGCTTGGTCGTTTGATATTGCTTGGATGCTGGTGATGTTTTTTGACTTATTCAATTTTGTATATTTGATTGCTTGGCTACCACTGCTTTGATTTTGACCTGTTCAAACTTGCTACCACCTAGGACTTCAGTCATTTGGAAATTGTTTCCTTGATTACCACGACTTTGAATTCTCTGACATTTAAGCTTAACATTGGTTGTGGTTGACTTCAGTCATTTGAAATTATTTTTGGACTTTGTTCGATTTACTGTATATACCTCCTTTTGAAATTGTTTGACTCACGGCTTCGACTTGATTTGAAACTGCTATTACATTCACTTGACTTCTTTGGCTTGATCAATTTCTGTTATCACTTTGACTTTGGTATGAAACTGCAGCCTTGATTTGAAACTGCTACCAGATGTTGTATTGCATCTTGAACTACTCTAATTGTCTGCACAGTTGCATAGATGTTGTGAAGTTTTGTGCATTTGTATTCTTTGGATTTACTGCTGCAACCTAATTTGCTTTAGAAAAACTGTCAGGATATATGTATACATGTGTGACTTGTTTGCAATGTTGTTTGATTTATTCGCTGGTCCTCATATAGCTTGTCTGTACTTGATTACATATGCTTGTATTTGAACATGACTGTGCTTTGTATTTGCGATGGTTATTTTGAAACTGCCTGCGACATTTGAACTCTGCCTGTACCTGTGTGCTTCAATATGCATTGTGGTTGAAGTGTACTGCCCTGGTGCACTTGCTCATTCGAGCTTGCTTTGATAGTTGCTGAGCATTGTATACATGTGTGTTCATATATGTATGTGTGTTCGAAACTGTTTGCACTGGGTTCATGAACATATTGTAGTCTTCATTCATGTTTGGTTTCGTTTGAGTGCCTTTGTGAGATGTGTTATTCATGTAGTCTGCTGGCTTCACTTGCATATTGAACTAAACCCTGTATTGGTGTATTTTGGTCATTGCATTGCTTTGACTCATACTTGCCTTTCACTCGACAATTTGGTTGAGTTATCATGCCAGGTCTGGTTGTAGCTTTGCACGTGAAATCTATAGCTTCTTGTTTGCATATGACACTTCCATGTCTTCACTTGTTCCATATGAGTCTGGTCTTTACTGTGCATTCATGTGCTTTGTTCATCTACTTGTGTTTGCATGCTTGGAGTCTTGATTGAGATGGTAGCTGGACTTGATTCACTTATTGCCAGTTGCCATTTTAGTCTGGTTTTCATTTGTGTTCATGTTGCCAGGCTTGTTGTACATTCTTCCGGTCTATGTTGTTTGACATTTGAACCTTGCTCATGCATACTTGAGTTTGATTATTGATTTGAAACTTGTGATAATTTGAATTTGTACATTTGGATTGAACCTTTGTTGAATCCAGCTTATAGCTCGTGTTTGACCTTGTGCTAATATCGTGACTTTATTTGTTTTTCACTTGTGTTGAACCCGGCTTTTGATTGGGTTTGGCCTTATGCGCACATGTCCCTGTAATTTTATCAAGTGTATATCGGTGTGCACGACCTTGTGGCATGTACAGTGATACACTGTGCATGTCACAAGTTGTTCGTGTTTGATGAATTTAAAATTAAATGATGACGAACAACCCAAATAACCGAGGCAAATAATATTTTCAAAAATACATTTTATTTTACACTCCAAAAATATTTTATTTTCAATTTTACTGCATTAGTGTGTATTTTGCAGATAACTCAGATGCTAGATTCGATCTGGAATAGAGTTGAAGAATAATACGAGTGAATGAGTGAAATGTAGTGAGGTGCAAATGTATGTATAGTGAAAAACGTGATGTGATTGAAAATGTAATGTAATTGAAATTTGTATATATATAGTGAGAGCTCAAATTTGTACTATTCAAAATTGTAATAAATATTTGTTTGAATAAAATATCCGTTTGAATTTAAATTCTGTGTTATTTATTTTATTCTGCAAATATTTATTTAATTATGTGGAAAATAAAATAGCACATTAACAAATACATTTAAATGAATATATATATGTTTATTATCATCAAACAAAAATCATATACATGCATATTCAACAGGTTAGGGATCGGTACCAATCGCTATAGCAGGGGGGATCTGTATCGATCCTTATATATGAGGATAGGGGGTTGGTGAATCTTCAAGGTAGTTCTTCTTGATATTGAGTTCGAGTTTCCAATGTTATTTTGCAGAGTCACCTAGGTGTTTTTTTGCCCAAGCGATGATTCTACAGAAGGTTGAATTGCTGCTTTAGACTGCATATGGAGATTACCAATACAATGCATAGGAATTATGAAACAATACTTGAATCGGGTTCTATGTAAATAGAGAAGAATCCATAGGAGTGTGGGCCACTTTGGGTGTGCCTCTAAGGATCGGTACCGATCCCCTATGTAGGGTGGAATATCGGTCCATATTTAGTGCATTTTAGGGTATTGCACTTCTAAGCTTGTTTGACCGTCGTCTCGTGGTCTTATCTATAATTGATTCCTGGACCCTTGGATCATCTCTCATGGCTACTTGCCTTGGTAATCATCGGGTATCTAGTCAGTTTGAATATAGCCAGGTTAAAAGACTGAATAAATGAACTTAAGTGGCGTAATAATGTTTGTAGTGGAAATTATATGGCCTCTATAATACATTATGTTGTGCATGAATTAGTGGGCTTAGCCTAACATTTAGGTTAATTATAAATAGCTCAGTTTAGTATGGCTTAGGAAGCGAGATCGGTAGAGTTGCACAACGGAAGTCTACCATTTGCCTAGAGGCTACCAATAGTTGTTTATATGTACAATTGATGTGGGACATCTCCAACTATAGGACCCATTGGGGAGGTAATACACGTTCGTGAATAGGTTTGGAGGAAAATATGCCAGGGTTTCGCCTTGAATTTAAAGTATTAAATGGCTCGGCACCTTTAGGGATGTCAAGGGGTTTACTTTGGGGATTAAGGTATTAAATGGCCATTGGGTCCGCCTCCTCCATATTTAAGAAGTCTAAAATAACCTATGATAGTGCCTAATTGGGAAATGAGGTCTGCTTCATTTCTAAACAAGAGGTATTAAGTAATTGGAGTGGGCATTTTCCTTGAATTATATTAGGTAAGTCTAAATGGGATTTAGGCCATGGGGTCGGCAGGCTATGTCAGTGTTGTTAGTAAACAGGTATTTATAAGTAGGGCTGACATATAGGCTTTGACCGTAGGTGGTCTCAAGTGATCGTTAGCAAATACTCGGGTTACACCTTGGTAGATTTTTCTTCCTACTAGTGTAAAATACGTATGCGATACACAAGGATCTCAAAGTTTAATTAATTATTTGTTTGTTAGAAGTGGGCTCATTAAGCCTTAGGTAAGACTTTGAAATGTGTTAGTAATATGGATAATTAATTATGAAGTCGTATCTAGGTTCATCGACCTTTGTAGTTAGGGCCAGTTGGATATTGATTATGTTGTGAAGGTTGCGCTTTAGGGTTGAGGTATTAAATGGATGTTGGTTCTGCCTCCTTCCTATTTAAGAAGTATTAAGTGACTGGGGTTTCCATTTTGGTTGTGTAATGTTTACACACACACACACGCACATAGAGAGAGAGTTATACCTCAAAGAAGGTTGGATATATTGTATATTCGAGAGGAATTAATCTGATAAACCATGAATAATAGACATAACACTTTAATAGAAATCAACCGATATAAACTAGTGTTATGGATAAAGTATGTAATTTACCAGTCACTAGAATATTATTTTGACCCTCTCGTTATTACAACCCACCTAATAGATTTAGAGGGATGGGCTACTGGTGTAAGATGGGAATGTTGGATGGAGAGGTCTTCTCATTCATGCTCGGCACTGATAAGGCAACTAGATATCCAAGGAATACTATTGATACCAAGGTAGTAGCCTTAGTCGGTATGTATGTTTTATTATATTTTTCTATTCCAATGCGAGTTTGCTCTTTGATATACTTATGTTTATTATAGGTTACCAACACTTGTTCAAATTGTAAAGTCGCCAATTTTATTTTTAAGATTTCTTCAATTTCTCTTTGGACATCCGCCCTACTTTCTTAGATTCGAAATGGATGCTTCTATTCAGACTCGGTAAGAACTTGATGATATTTTGCCTTCGTATGGTATCATAGGAGTTGAGACGCTTGCTCCCTTGTCTGGATGCATTATAGTGATCCTCTAAAAGGGTATTTTTTATAGTCCGTAGAGCATTTAGAGCATGGGTTATTCCTACCCGTAGTGCCCCTATTTGTTGAAGTTCTTGAATTTTATCGCATTAATCCTTTCCATCTCTTGGCTACTTCTTGCACAACTTTATCTACCATGGAGATTTTATATTCCAAAAGAGTATCAGGACATACCTGCTCTCGAGATCAATTACATGTTCAACTTGTTAGAATCCAAATCCATTAAGGAATTTCCCATATATTTTTTCAAATTTCTAAAGCCATCTCCTCCACAAGGTCCATTTAGGAAGATAATGCCTAGGATGGCCCACATTTCAGAAAGTTTAAATCGACAATAATCCACACATGTCCAACTTAAACAATCCGGAACATAGATAATCATTGGGGTTAATTAAGAAAAATAAGAAAAGAAGGAAAAAACAAACACAGAATCTCACAGCGGATTGACAAAATATAATAATCAAATAAACAGTTCATGAAGCTGTTTATTATACATTTGATTACAATTTATACAACAATTATCAGAGTTATATATACATCAAGGATAAATAAATAATGCAGCAGACAACATGATGCAGGAACAATAGTGATAATAATAATATAATAAATCTTCGTCTTCGTCCTCTAGAATAAATCTTCAACAAGCTAAAAATTCAGAGCTGACCCGAGCGTAATGAAAAGACAAAACACTCGAGTCATGACTGTTGATTCATGAGTTTTGATTCATGACACAAGCTTCAATATCATACGACAAGAATACTATATGAAAGCGACAAAAAGGAGAATAAACCGTATATTGTGCACTACAAAGGAGACAAGACTACATTCCAGATATTAGTATGAATATTTTATTTTAGTAAGTCTTAGAATATTGTTAAAATCATTCCTCAAGTAGTCACACACACACACAAATTGATTTATACAAAAATAAGTATGCACTGTGCAAATAACAGCAGGTCGGCCGACCGGCCAGAAACTTCGGTCGACCGACTCTGTGTTAAGTGCACAGATATGCACTGTTTTATTCACAACTGTAAATTCAGCTGACCGGCCCAGGTTTCTCGATCAACCGACCAGAACATAACGGCTAGTTTTCTGAAGAGGTGCAATTGTTCATGAAGAGGAATGTCCTTTAATCCAAGAGATACGGACACAACTTTTGATTGAAACTCTTCATGAAAGATTGCAACTATTCTATAACTATATAAACATGTTCAAATCATTTCTACAATCACCGATTCTGGTTTATAATTCTGAATTCCATTCTCTATTTATTTCTGCAAATAAAAGCATTCATTCTTATTCAATATCACTAGAATCCTTGAATTAATTCATATACTTCGATTCTACGTAATTATCTTCTTTCTAAATCTTCACACACATATATACTCTTGAGGATTTGATTATAGGAAAGTTGTACTATCAAAAGGCAATCAGTGTTATTCAGAACACATTTGTCAACAAACTATTTGTATTAAGTTAAAGTCCTCTTCGGCTGTTGAGGCAGAAAAATTCCTGTTCGGCTGCTCAGGTGTCGTATACCTATTCCTCCGGGTTAAGTGAGGGGTTTAGTTTAAATCCAGAGGGTATTCTGGGACTGGACGTAGAACGGGAAGTTCGAACCAGTATAAAAATTCCTGGTGTGCTTACTTTAATTTTTATTTTACTGCTATTATCAGTTTCCACACTTATATACCATATTACATGATCCTTAGTACTACACGTACACTTTCATTTGGTATCAGAGCAAGGAAATCCTATAACCGTCACAAAGTTATTTGATATTTATTTCTATGTAATATGGCAACCACACAAACTAACGATGTTAGTACTAACAATAATTCTAGTTTCACAGAAGGTCAATCGACTTCACGACCTCCACTTTTTAATGGTATAAATTATAATTATTGGTCAACTAGAATGAGAATCTATATGCAATCCAGTGGATTTGATATCTGGAATATTATACAAAGAGAGTATACAACTCCAACTGAGGAATACTCAACTTGGAGTAACACACAAAAACTAGATGCTACTTCAAATGCAAAGGCTATGAATATTTTATTTTGTGCATTAGATAGAAATGAATTCAATAGAGTTAGCATGTGTACTTCCGGTTATGAAATTTGGAGAACTCTTAAAGTATCACATGAAGGAACAAACAAAGTTAAATTAAGCAAAATCTCTATGTTGAAAAATCAATTTGAAAACTTTAAAATGAGGCCAAATGAATCTATAAATGACATGTACTCTAGATTCCAGGATATTTATCATGCTTTATTATCATTAGAACAAAAGTTTACTGATTTTGATGTTGTTACAAAAATCTTAAATTCTTTAACGGACGAATGGGAATGAAAAGTCCTAGCTATTGAAGAAGCAATTGATTTATCAACATTAAAACTAGAAGAATTGATAGGTAATTTAATGTCCTACGAAGTAAATTTGCAGGCAAAAAGAAATGGAGCACAAGAAAAGAAAAATGTAGCATTCCAAGCAGAAAAAGATGATTCCGACTCAGATAATGAAGATATGGCAATGATCGCTAAAAATTTCAAAAAGTTTTTGAAATTCAACAGAAACAAATTCAAGGGAAACAAAAATAATTTCAACAACAATTCCAATAGCAGCAAACCATCATCTTCAGCAATGGAATGTTATGAATGTCATAAGAAAGGACACATGAAGAAGGATTGTCCAGAGTGTAAAAAGAATAATTCCAAGAAGGACAAAATCAAACGAAAAGCTTTTTCAGTCATTTGGGACGACACTGACTCATCATCCTCATCAGAGAGTGAAAGTGATAATGAACAAGCAAATGTGTGCTTCATGGCTTCGTCAGACGATGTACCACATAAGAAGAGAGGAAAATGGATTTTAGATAGCGGTTGCTCAAAACACGTGACTGGAAATAAAGAATGTTGTCAAATATCATATACTCAAATGGAGGAGCAGACACTTTTGGAGATAACTCAAAAGGATATATCATCGGCAAAGGCGATGTCAGTAGCAACGGTACCTCTGATTTACCTCTGATTATTGATGTTTTATTAGTTAAAAATTTAAAACACAATTTAATAAATATTAGTCAGCTATGCGATAAAGGTTTTAATATAACTTTTTCAGAAAATAAATGCAATATTTTCGATAAAAGTCATAACACTATTTTCGAAGAAAAAAGAGATAAAAACATTTATATCTTAAATATGAATGTTAATAATGATTCAAACTTGTGTTTAGTAGCTAAAGAAAACGATTCTTATCTTTGGCACAAAAGATTTTGTCACGTCAATTTTAATACTATCAACAAACTAGCTAAAAATAAATTAGTTAAAGGATTACCCAATATAAAATTCAAAACTGATATATTTTGTGATGCATGTAAATTAGGAAAATTAACAAAATCTTCTTCTAAATCTAAAAAGGTAATATCTACAGAACAACCACTTGAACTTTTACACATGGATCTTTTTGGTCCAACTCAAGTGTAGTCTATTAATCATAATAGACATGTATTCGTTATTGTAGATGACTTTTCTAGATATACTTGGATTTTCTTCTTGAAAAATAAAAGCGATACTTTTGATAATTTTAAAGTTTTTGTTAAAAGAATCCAAAATATTAAAAATTTGAAAATTAAAAATATAAGAAGTGATCATGGAGGAGAATTTGAAAATGAAGCTTTTGAACAATTTTGTAACAAGAAAGGTATTAATCATAATTTTTCGTTTCCTAGAACACCACAACAAAATGGAGTTGTAGAAAGGAAAAATAGAACGTTACAAGAATGTGCAAGAACTTTGTTAAATGGAACCACTTTATCGAAACACTTTTGGGCAGAAGCTGTAGCTACTACTTGTTATGTATTGAATCGTGTTTCTATTCGACCGTTAACTAAGAATACTTCATATGAACTTCTAAATGGAAGAAAACCAAACATTTCATATCTTAAGGATTTTGGGTCTAAATGTTTTATATTAAATACTAAAGATCAATTAGGCAAATTTGATCCAAAATCCGATGAAGGAATATTCGTTGGATATTCGGAACGAAGCAAAGCTTATTGAATTTATAATAAAAGAACTCAAATTATTGAAGAAAGTTTACATGTTTCATTTGATGAAAATTTTAAAAATATAAGTCCAAATATTACTATCGATTCTGATGATGAAACTACTCAGACTGAAAATAGTAATTCAAATGAAAATTTTGATATTCATGAAATAATTGAAAATACAAACATTACTCCTAATATAATGAAATCTCCACCTAGAATTTTACGGGATCATCCTGTACAAAATATAATTGGAGAAGTAAATACGAACGTTAAAACTAGACATCAATTAAATCAAGTTGGTCATGTAGCTTTTCTCTCTAACATAGAACCTAAGAATATAAAAGAATCCTCAACTGATGACTACTGGATTCTTGCCATGAAAGAAGAACTAAATCAATTCGAATGAAACGAAGTTTGGGAACTCGTTCCTAGACCAAGTGATCAATCAGTCATCGGTACTAAATGGGTTTTCAAAATAAAGCAGATGAACTAGGAAATATAACTAGAAATAAAGCTAGATTAGTTGCACAAGGATATAATCAAGAAGAGGGAATAGACTACGAAGAAACGTTTGCTCCAGTCGCCCGACTTGAAGCAATACGAATCTTATTGGCTTTCGCGTGTTTTCATAATTTTAAACTTTATCAAATGGATGTTAAAAGTGCTTTTTTAAATGGTTATATAAAAGAAAATGCTTTTGTTGAACAACCACCACTTTTCAATCATGAAAAATATCCAGATCATGTTTATAAACTCAAAAAAGCATTATACGATTTAAAACAAGCACCACGTGCTTGGTATGATCGTCTTAAAAGCTATTTATTAGAATCTGGTTTTGAAATTGGTAAGGTAGATCAAACGCTTTTTGTTAAGAAAACTAAGAAAGATATTTTAATAATTCAAATATATGTTGACGATATTATTTTTGGCTAGACAAATGAAAAACTATGTCAGGAATTTTCTGTTGAGTCAAGATTTTTATATAGTTTTGATTTCTGACAAAGGGATAAACCGTGATCGTCAAAAAGAAGTCATTCATTGAGACACAACAAGCTTCATACATTAGAGGTGGATTATTTGTTATGTTGGTAATATTAGTTATGTTAAAATCTATCCTCAAAATAATCATGCATCTCAAAAGAATCGATGTATAAACGTTTTGGATGACAGCGCACATTCACTGTGCAATTTAACAGCGACCGGTCGACCGGTCCAAAAGCAGGCAGTCGACCGTTCCTGTATAAATTGCACAATAAACGTGCACACATGCACATAACGTCTATATATTTGAAATTTTCGTCTACTGGTCATTTTTGACCTGTCGACCGTTTTTAAACAGAAAGCAACCTTTCCCAAAAGACACTTCTTTCTTCAATGGTTGCTTCTCTTTCCTTTCATCAATGATCACATCTGTTAATGGCTACTCTTCACAAAAAAAAACGGTCGACCGCCCCATTTTCACCGGTCGACCGGTTACGAGTATTCTGTTTTTTTTAATAGATCCGTCCGTTCATTTTTACCCCTATCACTCTTTTTTCTTCATAACCAGTCTTCTTCCCCCAAATCAAAGAAACCCTACTTTCTCTTATTAATTTTCTTTCTTCAAACTTATCCCTAATGGCTCCTCAACAAAAGAAATTTAAGCAAGCCTCTACCTCAGAGACACAACCCATTGATCTCTCTATCAAGAAATGGCTTGTGGATCCAATTTCACTCAAAAGGTGGAATGAAATGAAAGATTTTACTATCCATCCGGGTTCGTTTGTTAAATTCTCAGATTTCTCTAGTTATCGTATTTTAGATTTAGCAAGGGATACCGACATTGAAAACCTTATTGACTATGATCAAAACAATGTGGAAATTAACCATGTCATGATCAAGTTATTCTATGCTAATCTAAATATAGAGAAAAACAAACCCGCAAATCCCAATTATTGTCTTTGGTCTGTTGTATGTGGCAAAGAAGTGTTTATCTCATGTGATAGGATGGCAAGTGTTCTTGGTTCTAGGTTTATTGGTGAAAAATTCTCAAATGACTTTTGCAATATTCATATCCGTAATCAAATTAGTCATCAATTTACTGAAGATGACAAGGATAGCACTAAGTCTATTGGCTTAAGGCCGTCTGCAAGAATTCTTCATCATACTCTTATGCACTCCCTTTTCCCAAGAACTGGAAATTTTGATGCCGTCTATAAAGAAAATTTCAAGGCATTATACGCAATTTATGGGGGTATTCGTATAAACTGGATTGGTATGATCTTCGATGAGATCTTGAAAGTAAATGATAGCTCTAGACCTCACTTGTTTTATAACGAGTACATTATGCGTCTCTTGCTCGATTGTGGCATTGAACCACCAAAGTCTTCTATTTCCAAACCAAAAGCCATCAACAAAGCTTCGATTGCAAGAATGAAGCTTCCAGCTCCATACTTCAATATTATGCCTTTTGAACAATGGAAAGACCAAGGACATAGAGAGGCTTCCTCCCGTTCATCCCGATCTAAACCTGGAGAAGTTAAAACTTTTAAGATCATCTTCCTCAACAAAAGAATCACTTAACACTATTGCTCAAAATCAATTTCTTCTAGAAGCTCGACTTAAGCGCATGGACACCAAAATGGATAAACGATTTAACAAACTTAAGTCGTTCTTCAGTTCTATATGGGAAGCAATATCATGTGGAGCATCATCCTCATCCATGCCAACTCAAGACCCTGGCAAGCGCCCAGCTCCTCCTACTTTTGCTTGGACATCCTCGGAGGAGGGTACAAGCTCGGGAACGAGTCATGGACGTGGATACGGAATATCTCAGCTTGTTGAAGAAGAAGAAGAGGAGGGTGAGACAGATTCAGATTGAATCCTTTTAGTCTATGTCTTTATCTACTATTATGTGTAAATTATGACTTAGTTCTTGCTTTAAGACATTATCTGGCACTTGTACTTAATAGTGTCGCATTTTAATTCGTCTTAGACTCTTTGGCATTATCATATTATGTGACTCTTAACTCTTGATCTATGGTAGTAGTTTTATTTTGCTTATAATCTGGATTATATAATTTATATCCTCTATTTTTATACTCCTTTTTGTCGATGACAAAGGGGGAGAAAATTGTGCTAACAGTATATATGCAGGAAAATATAGAGTTACAGGCACAATCTCAGGGGGAGATCAAATACAGGGGGAGATTCATAACTATGTTGTCATCAATCAAAAAGGGGGAGAATGTTGAGTCAAGATTTTTATATAGTTTTGATTTCTGACAAAGGGATAAACCGTGATCGTCAAAAAGAAGTCATTCATTGAGACACAACAAGCTTCATACATTAGAGGTGGATTATTTGTTATGTTGGTAATATTAGTTATGTTAAAATCTATCCTCAAAATAATCATGCATCTCAAAAGAATCGATGTATAAACGTTTTGGATGACAGCGCACATTCACTGTGCAATTTAACAGCGACCGGTCGACCGGTCCAAAACCAGGCAGTCGACCGTTCCTGTATAAATTGCACAATAAACGTGCACACATGCACATAACGTCTATATATTTGAAATTTTCGTCTACTGGTCATTTTTGACCTGTCGACCGTTTTTAAACAGAAAGCAACCTTTCCCAAAAGACACTTCTTTCTTCAATGGTTGCTTCTCTTTCCTTTCATCAATGATCACATCTGTTAATGGCTACTCTTCACAAAGAGTTACAACCATTTATTCTCTATATAAACATATCTAAATCATTGATTGAAATACAACAATTCTTTGCTTTAAAATTCTGATCTTAATTTCTAAATACTCTTGCATTCAAAAAGCTTTCTACTTCAAAATTGCTTATTGAATCATTGAAATTATTTCATATCTTTTGATTCAAATAAGTAATATACTTCCTTCAATCTTCACAAACATCATTCACATATTTTGAGGATAAGATTATAGGAAGGGTGTACTACAAGTGACAAATCAGTGTTGTTAAGAGCACAAGTTGTCAACGACAATTGTATTTATTTTTGTTGAAGTCCTCGGTGTTGTAAGAGGCACGAAATCCCGTTCGGCTGTTCGGGTGTTATAAACCTGTTCCTCCGGGTGAAGCGAGGTAGTTGGTAGTGAAAATCCAGATAGGAGTCTGGGACTGGACGTAGGACGGGAGGTCCGAACCAGTATAAAAATCCCTGGTGTGATTTTTACAGTTTACTGCATTTACTATTCTATATCTGTGAATTGCTATATAGTTAGTTTATTGAATATTTACTTGTATAGGAATTGTAAATAACATTCCGCATTTATTAGTCCATATTACACGATCCGTAATTAGTGTGCACAAGCGTACACACTTTCATTTTCGACGATAATGACAAATGAATTTGAAACGTCTCATATGGGAGAATTGTCATATTTTCTGGGATTACAAATTAAACAAATTGAAAATGGAATTTTTATTAATCAAGAAAAATATTGTCATAATTTAATTAAACGATTCGGTCTGGAAAACATTGCTGCCAAACCAACTCCTATGAGTACAACGATTCATCTCGATAGAGATGAGGATAGCAAAAGTGTTGATCAAAAACTATATCGAAGTATGATTGGTTCTTTATTATACTTAACAGCGAGTCGACCCAATATAATGATGAGTGTTTGTTTATGTGCTCAATTTCAAGCAAATCCCAAAGAATCACATATGCGAGCAGTTAAACGTATTATTCGTTATCTAACTAAAACCAAAGATTTCGGGCTATTTTATCCGAAAGAATGTCCTTTTGAATTAGTCTCCTATAGCGATGCTGATTTTAAAGGAAGTCATACGGATCGAAAAAATACTAGCGGAACGTGTCATTTCATTGGACGTTCCTTAGTCTCTTGGTTTAGTAAGAAACAAAACTGCGTTTCTTTATCGACATGTGAAGCAGAATATATATCTGCTGCTTTGGCATGTGCACAAGTCATATACATGCAACAAACACTACAGGATTTTAATTGTCATCTTGAAAAATCTGTAATTTACTGTGATAATACTAGTGCAATAAATCTTTCTAAAAATCCGGTTAATCACTCACGAACAAAACACATCGATATACGTCATCACTTTCTTCGTGATTGTTTGGAAAGAGGATTAATAAATTTAGAATTTATTAATACTGAAAATCAAATTGCTGACATTTTTACTAAACCACTAAATGAAAATAATTTTGTAAAACTTAGACGTGACTTAGGAATAATGTCTTTTAAAGATTTATAAATAAAAATATGAAAGAAAAAAAATTCATTGAAAAACAAAAATTGTTTTATTTCTGACCAAAGCGGAACTCGAACTCATGACCTCTGACTTGCTTGTTATATGTTGTATTATAGCTACTTGAGCTATGGGTGTTTCTTGTTTCAGTTTTATTTACAGTTTGTTTTATTTATTTTTGATTTCAAAAAAACTATTTTTAGCTCTAAAACTTATAAATCATACATTTACGAACAGTTTTATTGTAAAAATTCTATGATTATAGTTAAAAATATTTCCTATCCACAAATTTTTAGGCAAACTGATACTTATATATACTTTGCTTATCCTTCAAAATATATACTAAGAAAATTTTAAAATCAAAACTTGAAAATGTCTTCAAACAACGACTACTATAATTCCAAAAACTCTCATTTATCATACACATCTCCAGACGATGATGTTTCCGACCGAATTCCTGAAAATGGTCCCTATCCTACTTTTCCCATGCCTAAACGTATCCTTGACTTCTCTTCTCCGAATAAAGATCCTCGACATGGATGGAAACCATGGGAAGACTCCTATACAGGGTATACACCAGATAAGTAAAAAGGTAAGAATACAATGGTGGTATCTCCATCAACTAAACAAAAAATTGATGAAATACATCACTACCAACAACAACAAATGGATATGCAATGGGAACTCTACTATGAACAAAAAGTCACGGCAAGACGTTTAAGTTTTCTTGAAAAGGTTGCCATGAAAGTTTGTTCATCAAAAAAGGATGATGTTGCTGCACCTTCTTACAAACCTTCATCACCTTCAAACCCTGTTCAAACTCCAATAGCTCCAAGATGGTCACCTATAGAAGATGTTCCATCTCCAAACTCATGGGAACGCAGATTTTAAACGGTGGCTAAGCATGTTATATATATATATGTATGTTGTTGATGTTAAAAATAATATGTATAGTGCATTGATAATAAAATATATTTCTATATTTTTATTATATATAAAACTGCAAAAAATGCACTTCTAACAGGGTCGGTCGACCGAACACCCTGAATCGGTTAACCGAACCCTTCCCAAGAATTTCAAACAAACATTTCCAACAGGGTCGCTCGACCGAAGACCCTGAGTCGGTCAGCCGAACCCTTCCCGAGAGTTTTAGCACCTTTCAGATTAGCAGCTCGGTCAGCCGACCCAGTCGTTCGGTCGACCGAACGTATAAAACTGCTACTTATATTTCTTTTTAACAACCCATCCATTCACT
Source organism: Allium fistulosum (assembly GCA_030737815.1). Classification (NCBI taxonomy): domain Eukaryota; kingdom Viridiplantae; phylum Streptophyta; class Magnoliopsida; order Asparagales; family Amaryllidaceae; genus Allium; species Allium fistulosum. Next base: position 49,728,565 of record CM060906.1, read on the forward strand.
TTTTAACCTACCTCTTCACTCTTACTTTCCCAATTACAGTTTTTTACCTAGCCCCCATTAAAACTTCTCAAATTTTGTTACTTTTCTTTCAAAAACAATGTCTCCCAAGAAGAAATCAAAGACTACCAATGCTTCATCTTCATCTACTCCAGTGGATACTCAAATTGCTTCATGGCTAGTCAATGATATAGCTCTTCAAAGATGGATACAACTTCAAGATGCAAAAATCTTTGAAGAATCATTTGTAAGCTACTTTGATTTCACTTCCTACGGTATTGAAAATGCCGCTATTGAAAGTGGACTTGATACATTTCTTGACCATAGGAAAGATAAAATCAATCATATTATGGTCAAGTTATTTTTAGCAAACCTTAATCTTGTTGATCCACCAAGAAACACTGATAATTGTGTTTGGACATCGGTTTGTGGTACTTCATTTTTTCTCTCAATAGATCGAATTAACCACATTTTACATGCTCGACTGGGTGGAATTTCGTTACACGATGTAGATTGTAATATATCAACTCATGACCGTATAAGCCATTTATTTTTTGAAGATGACGCTACTGATTTAAGGCAAACTTCATCCCTTCGACCTAAAGCCCGACTCTTTCATCGATTCATGATGAAGTTTATAGTTCCAAGAGGGGGTTCATATCATCTAGTATATCCCGAAAACTTCAAAGCATTGTATGCTATCTGTGGGAATATACGAGTAAATTGGTCACAACTCCTTATAAATGAATTTCTCTCTTTCAACCAAGGAAAGATGCTCCATATTTATTATGGAGAATACATAATGAGGTTGATTAATAGCTTCGTCACCCATGCTCCGGAATCCGAAACATCCAAAGTTCGTTCTTTTGACTCACGAACCATAAAGCTAATGAAGTTTCCCGATGCACCTCCCAAAATTTTAACTTTTAACCAATGGCGTACTACTCCTCGAGAACAACTACACCGTAGCTTTTCCACACCTCAACCATTAACTCATTCTACGGAACGTCTAACTCGCCAACATTCAATTCAAAGACCAACTCCCGGAACTAGTACGGAGGCGGCCATTGATATTTTGGCTCGAAATCAACTAGCTTTGGATGCCCGGCTATGAAAAATTGATGGTCGTTTCAAGAAAATCAAGGGCTTCTTCGTGAATTTATGGGATGCCTTATCATGTATTTCCGAAGCCGGTGCCTCGTTTGTTGCTCCCGGAAAAAGACCAGCGCCAAATTTCTCTTGGTCTACTTCAGATAACACCAGTTCCAACACATCGGCAACTCACATTCCTCACACTCAAAGACGTGGAAAGGAACCGGCTCCTCTGGAAGAAAATATTCATCCAGAATTTTAGGATTCCGATGATGATGAAGAGTGACCATATTTTTTTAAAATTAATTTCGAGTATTATTTATGAACAATATGTCTATTGTTAGATGTTGAACTATGAAAATATTCTATCTTGTTTAACTATGTAATATTTAAAACATGATGTTTTCTTACTCGTATTACATGTTCACTATTTTTATCATCTAATTAAGTATTCCTTTTTGTCAATGACAAAGGGGGAGAAATATATGAAAACTAACAAATTCTTTGCAGAAAAGTCGTCATATATTCAGGGGGAGAATTATAATACTATTTCGTCACATAAGTATTGTCATTAATAAAAAAGGGGGAGAATGTTGATTCATGAGTTTTGATTCATGACACAAGCTTCAATATCATACGACAAGAATACTATATGAAAGCGACAAAAAAGAGAATAAACCGTATATTGTGCACTACAAAGGAGACAAGACTACATTCCAGATATTAGTATGAATATTTTATTTTAGTAAGTCTTAGAATATTGTTAAAATCATTCCTCAAGTAGTCACACACACACAAAAATTGATTTATACAAAAATAAGTATGCACTGTGCAAATAACAGCAGGTCGGCCGACCGGCCAGAAACTTCGGTCAACCGACTCTGTGTCAAGTGCGCAGATATGCACTGTTTTATTCACGACTGTAAATTCAGCTGACCGGCCCAGGTTTCTCGGTCAACCGACCAGAACATAACAGCTAGTTTTCTGAAGAGGTGCAATTGTTCATGAAGAGGAATGTCCTTTAATCCAAGAGATACGGACACAACTTTTGATTGAAACTCTTCATGAAAGATTGCAACTATTCTATAACTATATAAACATGTTCAAATCATTTCTACAATCACCGATTCTTGTTTATAATTCTGAATTCCATTTTCTATTTATTTCTACAAATAAAAGCATTCATTCTTATTCAATATCACTAGAATCCTTGAATTAATTCATATACTTCGATTCTACGTGATTATCTTCTTTCTAAATCTTCACACACATATATACTCTTGAGGATTTGATTATAGGAAAGTTGTACTATCAAAATACAATCGGTGTTATTCAGAACACATTCGTCAACAAACTATTTGTATTAAGTTGAAGTCCTCTTCGGTTGTTGAGGCGGAAAAATTCTTGTTCGGCTGCTCAGGTGTCGTATACTTATTCCTCCGGGTTAAGTGAGGGGTTTAGTTTAAATCCAGAGGGTATTCTGGGATTGGACGTAGAACGGGAAGTTCGAACTAGTATAAAAATTCCTGGTGTGCTTACTTTAATTTTTATTTTACTGCTATTATCAGTTTCCGCACTTATATACCATATTACACGATCCTTACTACTACACGTACACTTTCAATGACTAAAATATTCTTATTTGAGTCAAATCGATATCGCATATAACATGAGTGCTGTGACGTCAAAGCTGTTTACGGGGTTTCACATCTCCTATCCAGTGTATAACGTGCATGCAATAACTCAAGAGATGTTATGGGATTTTCCATCTCTTAAGGATTCGTCAAAGTATTTAAATGTAGTAGAATACGCTATATATATAATGTCTAATCAATAAAATAAATATTTTTCTTAGCGTTATGGCTTTACATTGATTCCCTTTAACGCGTTTTTAAGCATTGTCGTACATTTGCATATAAAACACCAGAAAACCATCGGTGGATAGGGATGCGCCGTGATACGACAACACTAAATCAAAATTGTAGTGGTCTCGTATAAGGATAAAAGTATGACAATGCACTTGAGGCAACGCCCAAGGTAGGATACTACCAGTTCGGGTCGCAGGGCTGGTGGTAACGCATCATAGCCATGACCGCCCACCGCGTCCATCCATCCGATATCAAGTCAAAGGGAGGCTATCCCAAATCAAGTTGCACTAATCGAATCCAACAACAAGAATAATAATATGGACCGAGTCCAAGAAAATCGAAGAACGGATGTCCGCTAGGGGTAACTAGCCCATTTGGCCTTGTCAAGCCATCCTGTTTTAGTCATTTCAAATTGGCACAAGTGCCGGAGTCTATCCATCATCGTTCTCTTTCTTCAAATTCAACAAATGATACCAAATCTAACCACTTCGTTCTGGAGTCTCCTCCGCCTACACAGTTGTTAAAGTGGTTGCAATATTGACAAAGAGTATGCCAATAAGAGGCCCCGGTCTCTTTAACAACCAAATGTCGTTTTACACACCAGTTGATACGTTTACATTTTGAAAACGGTTCATACTTGATATTAAAATATCATATTTGCTTCAAAATTAATTTCATTTCGAAATATCATATTTACTTCAAGTATGTCAATTTCCACTTGAAAGTCATTTTCACTCCAAAATTCGATTTGAATTACAATTTGGCTTATAATTTCATTTTAATCCAATTCGCATTTAAATCCATGATTTAAATACAAACATTCCCACTCTGACCAGTTTGAATTTTTAGAAAATAGTTTGAAAATTTTAAATAGTTTAAAAGTTAAAATAGTTTAATATAAAATAGTTTGAGTATTGAAAATGGTTTATATTGTAAAATAGTTTTCTCAAAGTAATTTAAACATCTAAAAGATAGGTTTTTAAACAGTTTATATAATAAAATAATTTATTTTGAAAATAGTTTCAAAGTCAAAATGATCCAATTCCAAACTTTCCAATTCAAAACAATTCAACTACCATTTCCATTTAAATCGATTCAATTCCGATTTCAATTCGAATTAACTTCGATTCCAATTTTAATTCAAATCAATTTCGATTTCGATTCCAAATTAATTCAATTTCGATTTCAGTTCCAACTAATTTCAATTCAATTCCAATTTGAATTAATTTCATTTCAATTCTCAAATTTAAACCATTTCGATTTATATAAATTCGAGTTCGATTTTAGAATGTCGATTTAAATCACTTAAATAAATTCAACTTCAGCGTTCAATTTGAGGTTTGAATCTTTAAAATAATCCAATTCTGAGCTCAAATTTTGAAATATCCATTAAAATTACTTTTACTTGGATTTATTTCAAAGTTCGAGTAAAAGTTCAAATCACTTAAAAAATCAATTTCCATCATCCAAATGGTTTCTCAATTATAACTTCAAAATTTCAAAATCGATTCTTTAAACAATTCTGATTGACAAGTTCATTTTTAGCATTTCGAGCTCGAGTTCAAAAATGATTCCATTTCCATAAATTCGATTTTATTTCAAAAAAATCAAAATCAATTTAAATAATTTCAAATCTAAATCATAGAATCATTTAATTTAACCAATCCAGTGTCCGTATATAATTTTCTATCCTATGTCCAAGTGAATCAATTATTTGGATTTTAATTTCAGAGATGGATATATATCATTTCAATCCAAATCAGTGTCATAGGTATATATCATTTCAACTTATTTCTTCATTTATTCAAAATAATTCGATTTACAGTTTTATATACTATAAATAAATTACAGGGTGATAACAGGACATATATAAATTAAATAAACATCCAAATCATCCAAATATAAATCAATATCATCCATCACAATCAAGCATCCAAACAGTCAAAATATCACAGCAATTAACTAGTCATCAATAATTGGGAGTTTAACTAGCAATTTAATTCCCATTTCAATTTGAACTGTCAATTCAAATTCCTATCATTTTAATTCATATCAATTTAAATGTCAATTAAATTTACTCAACAACAGTCAATAAATTTAAATCACTTCACGATATAAATTTAACTAACATAAAAATATTTAGTTCGTCGTGAGCATATAAAACACTCACCTTTTATTTTTTGTTATGTCGCCGAGACGTTCCAGTTTGGAACTAAAACTGAATAACAACGTCCGATTTTAGCCCAAATTTCCACAGTCTCCAAATCCGTTCAAACCAGTTTCATTACGAAGCTCTCGCCAATACGATCCTAACGCAAAAATCTCTGTGACGGTCGAGTTTAATATGAATGAGATATATATTTTTAAATTTTGCATACTTATTTAAACAATTTAAAATAGAAGGAATTACAAAATGCTCTTACCCAAAGCAATCGGCCCAAGGCCCACGACCTAGACACGCTTCTCATCTTCTTCCCAATTTTTTTTTTCTTTCGTTAGCCTATACACGCACGCTACCTACCCATTTTCGTGCATGGCTAGAGATGATACCAGGATTTGCTTCACGAAATCGAGTTTCGACTTCGCCAACATTTTTCTCGCGATGAACCACACTCGACCATCACCTCTACTTCACCTCTACCTTGCCAATGCCAAACGTGACCAGGTCGTGCCCATATGCGACTGTAAAATGTCGCGACCCCCACCTGTATGCTGCACTTCACCAGAATTCGAGTTTACGACTCCCTTTGACTCAAGCAACCCAGAACGAACCTCCACATCACCAATCCAAGCGCATAAATCGAGAAAAAGCAAGCCCTAAATCACGGTCGAGGAAAGCATACCACCCCCAACTCGATTGAACGCCACCAAATGCAATCATCTCAAAGCTCTCACTGAAATAGAAATTTCAAAGCTTGTTTCAAGGATTTTAATTGAGTAGAATTCGAGTTATAAATTTTTGAAGTTTCTATTTTCTAAAGCTTCCAATTTTTATTTTATCTGCGTAAAATTTTTTGAAGAAGGAACGCAATTTTAAATAGAAGAATAGGGTGTAGGCTCGTACAACAATAGGGTGGCTGAGTGGATGTTTTCGCAGCTTATGTTAAATGAAGATAATATATTTATATATATATATATAATTCCAAAATATCTAGATATTTATCATGAACCTTGATCGAGGTGAGCCGCCAGTCGTTCCCAATGTTATACCCATATTCTGAACACTATGGAACAAGTATCGACCCCCAATTCGATCGTATAGTGAAGGTAGCATTTTGAACTCAATTATTATATTGAATTTTCAATATTAATTTCAACGTGTTTCTATCTCGTACGACCAAACGATAACTCCAAACATTACAAAATTTGAAATCCAACAATAATATACTATTACGGATCCGATGGAACTAGTTTCATCAAAATCCGAAACTGTGCCCCGGAAGGCTATTTTATATGCTAATTTAAACGAGTTATTTTTAAAATCGACTAAATCGCTTTTGAATCCAATTTAAAATTTTATTTACCTTCATTCTTATTAATAGAAAATTAATAAGCCTATGAAATTATTTTTATCTAGCATAAAGCTCAAGATTCAATTATTTAAGCAAATTCCAATTGTTAAATTTAAAAATTAAATTACCCAATAAATCGTTATAATTGAAATTCAAGTTATTAAATTTATAAAATTAACTTTTCAAATATTTAAAATCAATTAAATATTCCAATTTCAAATAACCAAAATTCTGGGTCGTTACATTCCTCCCCCCTTAAAAGAATTTCATCATCGAAATTGCCAAGGTAGGAAAAATGCCCAAACCATTCTTTTTCTAAAACAATTTAGTCGAAATATTTTGCCAAATTAATTTAAGCTCTTAACCTTTTTCATATTCAATTAGTAAGTTTCCAAATTCATCCATAGATTCCAAATAATATTATTTACTCAATCATTTCAAGTTATAATCCAAAATCAAATTTTAATTATCAAAATTTTCTTCAAAATTTCTAGCTCTTTAAATTTACGATAAAATTTCGCTAGCGTCTCCTTTGCGCAGCTCGATCCGAACACTACAAAACGCCACTACGGGCCCAATCCAACAAAAGAAAACAAAAGCCAAGTGGCTCAATCATAAAATCATCAAATTCAAACAACAATTTAAACATGTACCTTTTTGTCGGGCAACCCAATTTTTACTTATGAAATCAAAGTCATAAAATTAGCCCTGCTTTTATATACCTACATCTTATTTACCAATAATACCCAATCATAAAATTTAAACTCATATTATTCTGCATTTCAATTTCCAATATTTTCTTTACTTAAGCCCGTACGATATACATATATCTTTCGTATGCAATATCAAATCTGATCGCTCACTCGATCACACATTTTCACTTTCGAACTAGTATCGTTCACACGACTCTCTAGTGCGGACTCGGATCTGGTTCCTTGATCAAAAACCGTTATTCACCTTACATAGCCATATACTATGATAGAGAATCTCAAAATCAACCAAAAATCCATATCCGGTTTCACCAACAATAATCGAGTGAAAAATCCCAATTCGGATCGATATAAATCATCTCGAAATTCTATGCTCGAATCTGGAACAAACCGTTATGCGAATAATATAATATACATACAACCCTTTTCATTGATTCTTATCTAACCCAATTAATTTTTTTATTCGCATTCATTACATTTGTATTCACTTATTTTTAATCACTATTCACATTGCTTAATTCACATTTCGTTATTTGCTTAGTATATCCTTTCAATACTAATATCTCTTAAGAATGATTCCATCAAATTTTTCTTGAGTCTATTATAAAAAAATTTATACAAAAGTTCTTATGTTTATTACCACTTCACAACTCAAGTCTATATCCATTTTAAATCAATTTCAATTCCATCACACTCAATCCATTTGTTAAATTTCAATATTTCAACCATATCCAATTACTAATTAATTCAATTAGTTTATTCCTTAAATAATTCACAAAAAATTATCTCATTTTTAACCAAATTCAATTTCGTTTCCCAATTTCAACATTCAATTTTATCCATCCACATTCCAAACCAAATTCAATTAACTAATTAATTTAATTAGTCCATTCGCTAATTTATTTCAATCTCAATAAATTTCATTTCCAACAATTACTTTATTTAGTCCAACTTAGGCTAAATTTTCAATTTCAGTTTATTTAACTTAATTTAAGTTAAATTTCATTCCACGGTTAAATTTCAAATTATCCCTTCTTGCATTCACATTCAACAATTTTAAAACATTGCTTTAACTTGCAATTTACAAATTTTATAAGCTATCAAACTTATTTTCTCATATTTTCAATAAAACATTTTAAATGCAAATCTCAGAGTTTAAACACCTTATTCTAAAGTATTTCAAATCAATTTGAAATAATATATACACACACACATACAAAATCCCTTGATATATAAAATAATTCTTTTGAATTTCAAAACCAAAACCAGTTTCACCAAAACAAAACTCCAATTGGTAGCAATTTCTCTCTTGGAAACTCAAAAATGAACGTCAATGATGCTGCAGTCATCACCGAAATTATTTTCTAGCGACTGAAGTGAGGTCAATGCTTTTATTTCCTTTAAAACTCTTTAAAAATATTCTAAAAATATTTTCCAATTAATATCTCTATTATTTTCCAAAAACCCTTTTGAAAATAATTTTCAAAACCAACAAGATATTAATTTCCAAATTTCCAGCCTTTAAATCCTTTATAAATTGTTTTTATAATCCGTATTTATATAATAAACTTCAAGAATTTCATTTCATCTCAATTTATAAATTACATTTACAAATCATATTTTTCATAATTCTATTTTGTTATATGAAATCATTTCTTAACTTTTAATCTTATTTTCATTATAATATCAACTTTTATTTGATCACAACAATAAACAATAATGATAATAGTCAAATATTATCATTTCCTAATAACCAAGCACTCCATATACAATTATAATAATTTCTGAAAAAAATTATTCCTTTATATATCAAAATATAATTAAGGTAAAATTATTTCATTTACCCAATTTCAAAACAATACTATGCCAAATCGCTCTGTCAAGTGTTTAGAGATCCCTATCAATGACGTTAATTACTCGTATTAACCAGAATCCATAAGCCACTCAACAAATCAAACAACACAATATAAAACATTTTATATTCACTAACAAATACGTGCTCATATCTATTAATACACTCAAACTCATTTTAGGGTACTACTGACCCTATCTCTAATGAGTTACCCCATCAAAGCCAAGGTTCTCGCTTAAACTTCAGCTTGACGACCCACATTTCGGAAGGTTTAAATTGACAATAATCCACCCATCTCCAACTTAAACAATCCGGAACATAGATAATCATTGGGGTTAATTAAGAAAAATAAGAAAAGAAGGAGAAAAAAACACAGAATCTCGCAGTGGAATAACAAAATATAATAATCAAATAAACAGTTCATGAAGCTGTTTATTATATATTTGATTATAATTTATACAACAATTATCAGAGTTATATATACATCAGGGATAAATAAATAATGCAGCAGACAACATGATGCAGGAACAATAGTAATAATAATAATATACTAAATCTTCATCTTCGTCCTCCAGAATAAATCTTTAACAAGCTGAAAACTCAGGGATGACTCGAGCATAATGAAAAGACAAAACACTCAAGTCAGAACTAAAATATTCTTATGTGAGTCAAATCGATATCGCATATAACATGAGCGCTGTGGTGTCAGAGATGTTTACGAGGTTTCACATCTCCTATCCAGTGTATAACTTGCGTGCAATAACTCAAGAGATGTTACGGGATTTTCCATCTCTTAAGGATCCGTCAAAATATTTATATGTAGTAGAATACGCTGCATATATAATGTCTAATCAATAAAATAAATATTTTTCTTAGCATTAGGGATGTACATTGATCCCCCCTTAATGCGTTTTTAAGCATTGTCATACAATTGCATATAAAACACCAGTAAACCGTCGGTGGATAGGGATGCGCCGTGATACGACAACACTAAATCAAAATCGTAGTGGTCTCATATAAGGATAAAAGTATGACAAGGCATGTGAGGCAATGCAGGGTTGGTGGTAACGCATCATAGCCATGACCACCCGCCGCGTCCATCCATCCCATATCGAGTCAAAGGGAGGCTATCCCAAATCAAGGTGCACCAATCGAAACCAACAACAAGAGTAATAATATGGACCGAGTCCAAGAAAATCGAAGAACGGATGTCCGCTAGGGGTAATTAGCCCACTTGGTCCTGTCAAGCCGTCCTGTTTTAGTCATTTCAAATTAGCACAAGTGTCGGGGTCTATCCATCATCGTTCTCTTTCTTCAAATCCAGCAAACGACGCCAAATCCAACCACTTCATTCTGGAGTCTCCTTCACATACACAGTTGTTAAAGTGGTTCCAATATTGACAAAGAGTATGCCAATAAGAGGCCCTGCTCTCTTTAACAACCAAACGTCGTTTTACACACCGGTTGGTACTTTTACATTTCGAAAACGATTCATACTTGATATCAAAATATCATAGTCACTTCAAAATCAATTTCATTTTGAAATATCATATTTACTTCAAATATGTCAATTTCCACTTGAAAGTCATTTTCACTCCAAAATTCAATTTGAATTACAATTTGGCTTATAACTTCATTTTAACCCAATTTGCATTTAAATCCATGATTTAAATATAAACATTCCCACTCTGACCAGTTTGAATTTTTAGAAAATAGTTTGAAATTTTTAAATAGTTTAAAAGTTAAAATAGTTAAATATAAAATAGTTTGAGTATTGAAAATGGTTTATATACTAAAATAGTTTGAAAATCAAAGTAATTTAAACATCTAAAAGATGGGTTTTTAAATAGTTAATATAATAAAATAATTTATTTTGAAAATAGTTTCAAAGTTAAACTGAACCAATTCCAAACTTTCCAATTCAAAACAATTCAATTACCATTTCCATTTAAATTGATTCAATTCCGATTTCAATTCGAATTAACTTCGATTCCAATTTTAATTCAAATCAATTTCAATATTGATTCCAAATTAATTCAATGTCAATTCCAAATTAATTCAATTTCGATTTCAGTTCCAATTAATTTGAATTCAATTCAAATTTGAATTAATTTCATTTCAATTCTCAAATTTAAACCATTTTGGTTTATATAAATTCGAGTTCGGTTTCACAATATCGATTTAAATCACTTAAATAAATTCAACTTTAGCGTTCAATTTAAGGTTCGAATCATTAAAATAATCCAATTTCGAGCTCAAATTTTGAAATATCCATTTAATTACTTTAACTTGGATTTATTTCAAAGTTCGAGTAAAAGTTCAAATCACTTAAACGAATCAATTTCCACCATCCAAATGGTTTCTCAATTATAACTTCAAAATTTCAAACTTGATTCTTTAAACAATTCTGATTGACAAGTTCATTTTTAACATTTCGCGCTCGAGTTCAAAAATGATACCATTTCCACAAATTCAATTTTATTTCAAAAAAATCAAAATAAATTTAAATAATTTCAAATCAAAATCCTAGAATCATTTAATTTAACCAATCCAGTGTTCGTATATAATTTTCTATACTATGTCCAAGTGAATCAATTATTTGGATTTTAATTCAGATGTGGATATATATAATTTCAATCCAAATCAGTGTCATGGGTATATATCATTTCAACCTATTTCTTCATTTATTCAAAATAATTCGATTTATAGTTTTATATACTGTAAATAAATTACAGGGTGATAACAGGACGTATATAAATTAAATAAACATCCAAATCATCCAAATATCATTTAATAGCATCCATCACAATCAAGCATCCAAACAGTCAAAATATCACAGCAATTAACTAGTCATCAATAATCGGGAGTTTAACTAACAATTTAATTCCCATTTCAATTTGAACTGTCAATTCAAATTCCTATCATTTTAATTCATATCAATTTAAATGTCAATTAAATTTACTCAACAGCAGTCAATAAATTTAAATCACTTCACGATATAAATTTAACTAACATAAACATATTTAGTTTGTCGTGAGCGTATAAAACACTCACCTTTTATTTTTTGTTATGTCGCCAAGACTTCCAGTTTGGATCTAAAACCGAACAACATCCGAATTTAGCCCAAATTTCCACAGTCTCCAAATCCGTTCAAACCAGTTTCATTACAAAGCTCTCGCCAATACGATCCTAATGCCAAAATCCGTGTGACGATCGGGTTTAATATGAATGAGATATCTATTTTTAAATTTTGCATACTTATTTAAACAATTTACAATAGAAGGAATTACAAAATGCTCTTACCCAAAGCAATCGGCCCAAAGCCCACGACCCAGACCCGCTTCTCATCTTCTTACCCCTTTTCTTTTTTTCTTTCTTTCTTTCACCTATACACAGACGCTGCCGGCCCATTTTCGTGCACGGCTAGAGGTGATTTCAGGATTTGCTTCACAAAGTCGAGTTTCGACTTCGCCAACGTTTTTTTCGCAACGAACCGCACTCGACCATCACCCCTACGTCACCTCCACCTCGCCAATGCCAAACGCGACCTAGTCGTGCCCATATGCAACTGTAAAATGTCATAATCCCCACCTGTATGTCGCGCTCCACCAGAATTCGAGTTTCCATCTCCCTTTGACTCGAGCAACCCAGAACAAACCTCCACATTACCAATCCAAGTGCAGAAATCGAGAAAAAACAGGCCCTAAATCACGGTCGAGGAAAACACACCACCCCAACTCGATCGAACACCACCAAATGCATATCATCTCAAAGCTCTCATCGAAATAGAAATTTCAAAGCTTGTTTCTAGGATTTTAATTAAGTAGAATTCGAGTTATAAATTTTTAAAGTTTCTGTTTTCTAAAGCTTTCGATTTTTTTTTATCTGTGTAAAATTTTTTTGAAGAAGGAACGTGATTTTAAATAGAAGAATAGGGTGTAGGCTCGTACAACAATAGGGTGGCTGAGTGGATGTTTTGTGGCTGATGTGAAATGAAGATTATATATATATATATATTTATATATATATATATAATTCCAAAATATATAAATATTTATCTTGAACCCTGATCAGGGCATGCCGCCATTCGTTCCTAATGTTATACCCCTATTTCAAACGCAATGGGACAAGTCTCGACCCCCAATTTGATCGTATGGAGAAGATAGCTTTTTGAACCCAATTATTATATTGAATTTTCAATATTAATTTCAACGCGTTTCTATCCCGTATGTCCAAACGATAACTCAAAATGTTACAAAATTTAAAATCCGATAATAATATACTATTATGGATCTAATGGAACTGGTTCATCGAAATCCGAGACTGTGCCCCGGAAGGCTATTTTATATGCTAATTTAAATTTTTAAAATCGAGTAAATCGCTTTTAAATCCAATTTAAAATTTTATTTACCTTCATTCTTATTAATAGAAATTTAATAAGCCTTTGAAATTATTTTTATCTAGCTTAAAGCTCAAGATTCAATTATTTAAGCAAATTCCAATTATTAATTTAAAAATTAAATTACCCAATAAATTGTTATAATTGAAATTCAAGTTATTAAATTTATAAAATTAACTTTTTAAATATTTAAAATCAATTGAATATTCCAATTTCAAATAATCAAAATTCTGGGTCATTACAATGCCATAGATGTGGTTCCTTGTCAAGGCCTCTTCTTATCGAATTGTCACCTCCTTTAACAATGCTAGTATGTTTTTGGATACTTTCTTTCCTTTATTCTCATCCATAACCTAAGTTGTACTTCTTCATTTTGTTAAATCTTAAATAGTAGGACCCGAGAAGATTAGCGACCCGACTATCATCGATCAATATAAGGAGAAGTATAAGGAAGTTATGAAGATTCCCTTCTTATAGCAATTCCGATACTTGGTTCTTGATAAAGAGAAACTAAAAGCTTGGGGCTTGCTACTTCCTTCTGCTATATTTGTCGGGCTCAAACCCGCCAAGAAGTATGAGACAGCATCTACCATACTCATTGATAGTGGAGGGGAAGCTGAGTCTGATCTTGGAGAAAGCGAAACTAAGGGTTTTACTCATTAATCATTGAACTGTTTATTCTAGACTCTTAGCGCAACTTAATCTTAACTTTTATTTTGACCTTCTCTCTCTCTCATTACTTGCAGTATGTTCTTCTTCTAAGAATACTGGCTCCCTGAGTAAGGAGGAAGAGACCCATAAGAGGTCTATGCCGATGCTTTCTGATAAGAGTACTTTTGGCTTGAAGAAACGAAAGGTTACCAGATCCTCTAAAGTTGAGAGTGCCAAGGTGAAGGCTTCGGGTTTGCTTTTTGAGAAGAACAAGCAAGCAATAGAAATAGATAGAGCTGCTTTTGAAGGTGGCCTTTTCAATGCCATTACCAAAGCGCATGTTAGACCTCCAACTTTTACCTCAAAAATCCAATAAACAATCGAGTATAGTCTTCGGGAGAGCATCAAGGTAAAAATGCATTTTCACATGTCGGTTTATGATTCCAACATATATCCTTACCTTGTCGCTTCTTTTAGACCATGGTAGAAATCTCTGCCCTTCAACATGGATGGGTAAAAATGGAGGAGATGTTAGCTGCTGCCGAGGTAATGAAAAAGGAGTTTGCATAATTTAGGGTCAAAGTGCAAGAGGTATCTACTCAAGTGAAAGAATTAAGCATAATTGTGGGAGAGAAAGATTGGAAGATCAAGACTCTTGAGAAAGCTTTGAAGGAGAGGGATAAGAGGTTGAAGACCGAGGCCAGGGTGGTCGATAGAGATCATTATAAACCTATGGTCTTTGTAACCCTATTTCTTTAGGTGTTTCTTTCGGCCCATCCTTATAACATTTTCTTGAATAAACTATATGTGAAGAATTTCTATCCCTTTCAACATTATTTCTTATGTTGTCGCTTTTCTTGAGTGAGCTTCTTTCTTTTTTTACTTTCCTTCCTTGGGGTATCTTTTTCCCCAGGCATATTTCCATTAAGATAAGGTTTTGGACCCAACCATCTTTTATGGTTGGGTTTTTGTCCGGAGCCAATCTAGTAACACAATCAAGAGTTTCGTCTTATTCTGATTCTATGTTCATCCTTCTTTTCACTTTACTAAGGATCTACTTAATGTCTTGACTTAGGAACTTATCCCAACATTCTATCCATATCGGGAATCTACTCATCCTTTTAATCTAATTGGAAATCTACCCAAAATTCTAATCTGATTGGGAATTTATCCACCATTCTGGTCTAATTGGGGATCTACCTACCATTCTAATCCAATTGGGAATCTAACCTATTCTAATCCAATTGGGAATCTACTAAATGTTCTAATCTAATTGGAATCTATCCAATTCTAATCTATATGGGAATCTACCCATTTCTAATCTATACAGGAATCTACCTGTTTCTAATCTATACGGGAATCTAACCATTTCTAATTTATACGAGAATCTACCCATTTCACTATTCTAGTAGGTAATCTACCCAATTCTAATCTATACGGGAATCTACCCGCTTCTCTATTCTAGTTGGGAATCTACCCAACTTTAATCTATACGGGAATCTACCCGTTTCTCTATTTTAGTTGGGAATCTAGCAAACTCTAATCTATGCAAGAATTTACCTGATGCATAGTTACACTGACCATGACTCACTATTAGCATGTATTCTACTTTTCGACAATTTTTAAACCTAGTTGATATGGCTTCACTCTTTGTGGCGCATTACTGTGGGGTGCTCTTATGGCGAGGTCCACCAACTTCTTGTTGGGTCTAAAATTCTTTAGCCATTTTTGGCTGGCATCGGCTATCTATAACCACTTTTCGGTTGGCATCGACCATCTACATCCACTTTTGGTTGGTATTGACCATCTACAACCACTTTTGGCTGGTATCAACCATCTAAAATACATTTTTGAGTTGATGGTTATGCTATTTATTACTTGGTAAAGAGAAACATGTGCTCTTTGAAAAGGAGTAGTTTTGGAATGTATTTTTAAGAAGCTCCTTGAAAATGCATATTTATAAATTACCTTGTTTGCCAAAGCGTTTGAAGGAAAAGATCTATAATATACTATTATTACTGAGTTAGATTTCAAGGGCACACATGCCTCCTTCATATTTTGTGAAATGAATAGTCACGTTTTTAATTACTTTCTATTCTTAACTAGCTCTCCACTTTATATTAACGTCCCTCAAAATTGTGTCTTTCTTCTAAAGCTATTACTGAGTTAGATTTCAAAAGCACACAGATCTTCTTCATATTTTGTGAAATGAACAGTCACGATTTTAATTTCTTTCATTTCTTAACCAGCTCTCCACTTTATATTAATGTCCCTAAAAATTGTGTCTTTCTTCTAAAGCAACTAGCGACCACCTTGCCTCTCCATCCCTTTCGCTTTTCCTCCTCGGTTTTTCAGCAGTGGTCATCTTCTTCCGCTGCTGTGAAAGTTATATGGTTTCTCTATGTCTAATTTTAAAATCAAACGTCTCCTTTTTCTGTAAATGTGATTTATTTGGTTTGTTCTCCTCCTCCTTCTCTCCCTAACCCTAATTTCAGTTTCATCTAATGTTTGTCGAACTGGCTCTGCCGAACTGGCTAATATTTACCCCCTCACAGCATAACTTGATTATCTACTAACCCTTTAAGATATGCATAAGTATTGAAAGAGAATTGACTTTTCTTCTTCTCTAATTCAGTTCTCCAACATATGGTGAATATTAAATACATGATGTAGCTACGTTGTGCAATCGGCCATTTCGATGTATCTGAGGTATAATTTGTTCATTTGGTTCTCTTTTAAATAGATTACGTTTTATTGATTTCAATTTATGGTCTTTGATTACCACAATATTTGGCATGATTGAAAATTTTGAGGATTATGTTTTGTGGGTATATCTTTCCATTGCTCATTTGGTTTCAATCTACGTTCTCAATACATTGAACCATAAACTATGAGTTGGCAGGACAATTGGTCACTTCATAGAAGTACCGCCTTTACTTAAGTTGATAGATGTAATCAATTTTAGCAAAATAGATGATAAACTATGCAAATTAGGTTAATCCAACTAAATTGCATTAGTTATGCATCAAATTTAAAATGCATATGTTAAATTGTATTAATTAACAATACGAAAAGGCATGTGTTAAATTAATGTAATTAAATTGCATTAATTATGTACTTAATTGAAATTTTCTCTACATGTTTGTGCATATAATTATGTATATGTATTTGTTCACGTAACAGGGAGAGAGACATGTACATTTTCATAGAGGAGAATGTAGATTGATATGTATTTCAGGATATTTTACGTTATGAGATACATCGAGTGAAGCATGGTTTCAAATAACTCATGTGCTTGAGATAGTATTTACTTGCCTGTTATTTAATTATTTTTCTTTATGAATGAATAGATAACACTTTTATGACATCGAAATTAAAGCTTCTTTGAAGTAAAGAAATATGTAGCAAAAGTCATGTGAATATGAAATTGTATTTGATAGTTATTAACTACTATTAATTAGCAGTATGGAATATATGGCAACACGCGGTGTTTGGAAACGAGGGAAATAAATGTATTATTTTTAATGTCACGATAAAATAACAGTACATATATATACTCAAAGATCTATGAAGTTGGAGTCTTATGACGATTTTTGTATTAGGATCTAACTGTGATTTTTTGATCTTTATGTGAAAACAATAACTACCAGCCCTATGGCCTATGGATTTTTAAGCAAGTTAAATGGGCCAACATTTGGATGAAGTCCATTGTATACTTAAAATTTTAGAATATCAAAGGTCTATAATCATTCGTTACCTCAATACTTGCACTTTGATGACTTGCAATACTAAGCCAGTATTTGACTTTGTTTTATTTTTTCCAATCGTGTTTGATTTGTTCAATAGTATTACA
This sequence comes from Allium fistulosum, assembly GCA_030737815.1. Taxonomy (NCBI): domain Eukaryota; kingdom Viridiplantae; phylum Streptophyta; class Magnoliopsida; order Asparagales; family Amaryllidaceae; genus Allium; species Allium fistulosum. The sequence goes on from CM060906.1 coordinate 49,746,499, forward strand.
TGCTTCAATAATTATCAACTTCTTTCATTTACTCATTTCGCTGAAGTAAGTTCTAATAATAACTTTGATGGATTTCTTATCCTAAAAAATTAACGAAACCCACTTCCCTTAAGCTATACGAAGATAAACAAGGTCATTTCCTGTTTTAATTTTAGCACTACATTACATATTTGTCTCTTAAAAGTCGTACAATATTACACTAGATGATGCATTGGATTGAAATTCACCTTCTGCTATCCTTTTCTTAATAACTTTGTGATTTTTTTTATAAATATACAACTTCATGATCTTTTAACATACAAAAAATATATGGTGGATTCAGCTTGCATTTGGTAACTTTGTGATATTTGTTTCACATCATTGATAAATTTGTTATATTTTCAAATATGGAAAATAAATGTTGTGTTAAGATGAAACACTTCATAACGAACACTGTTGTTGTTTGCATTCTTGCATAGCATGTATAAAACAGGAAAAGAAATGCAAAGGATATGGTCATTTTTGTTTATTTAGTTGTAATTACACATGACAACTAAATCTACACTTTATGTTTATATTTCTTAAGATTTGAATACAGGCGCCACAAGTGTTTTGGCTAAAATAGTTTATGATACCAAAGTTTAAGTGAACATATACTAATTTATTAGTAATTTACATGTTGATAATTAACACTGCTCATGCAACTCATACAAACCCAGCTACCATAAACCATGTTGAACTTACGCTAAGGTGACTAATGTTTTCTTTCAAGGGACAAAAATCAGACCAATCCATGTCTACTTTGGTAAAGCATTCCAGTTCACTTGAATTTTTTTGGTAAACTATATATATTAACTAAGTAACTAGAAGAAATAATGATGAATAAAAACTAATTGACCATTATTTTACACTAAACATACTATCTCTTATTATTGTTGAAGCCATAACCTAAAATCGATTCCTTTGCTAATGACTTGGCTGATCTTTGAATCTGAATTAATGAACTTATTAGATACTTGACCCGACAATGGCCTATTGACTCCACACACCATAAAATTTAGCATTGTTGTATTTAGTCCTTTACAATTGTTCTTTCTTTTAAATAAGACACCGAAAACACCCAATCAAAATGAACAATATGTTGTATTTCGCAGAAGGCAGAGCCATAACTGCCCATTGAATTATCATTTCTTGATATTTATGCATGTGTACTTTATTTTCATTTTAAAATTTCAATTCATTTCGAGAGTATTATATACAGGAATATAGTTACGAAATGTAATTTCTCGGTAAACATGTACAATTATCAATAGAGATTCTTATTATAGCTGGACAATTTGCATTTGTTTTATCATAGACACACAAATTTCAAAGTTCACTTCACCAAATTGGTATAATTGACACTTTATTTTATTTTAAAGACTCGGATTTTGATTTAAACAAGGATTTGCATGCAAAGATAAGTTTGTATATTTTGGATTTGTGGTTCTATTTGCTGTAATTTTACAATTATTTATAAAACTTAGCAAGTCCGGACCAAGTTTAGTTGATAGCTTAAACCCCCCTTACATTACACATTGATTTTGCATAGAGTAGTTGTAGCAGAAATATGATTATATTCCATGTTCTGTCATCCATGTTATTATTTTGCAGTTAAGGGATTATTTGGTAGTATTATGTTATGGTTTAACCAATGATTATGGTTGGTAAACTTTTGACTATACTCCAATGATGTTCATAGCATTTGTTTAATAAATGTAAAATAAAATTAAAAATCTATTGAAAAATTCATGACATATTATGCTACCAGGATTTTTATGGTACTTTTAAAAAATGCTCAAATCAAGCAATGGCACATCTAGAATTATTTATGCTAAAATTTGAAACTTTATCATCACTACATTTGTCGTTGTTGGATTTGCATGTCTCTGAAACTAAATCTACCTACCTAACCATATAATGCTTTATTTTGTTTCATTGATCGCAAAATTTTGGAATCAAATGGTTCGATTCTAGGTACTAAAATATACTATTGTGATTAGTATATTTTTTTTAATTAAACGAGTTTTGTGTTAAACTGAAGCTCTTAATCCCTTATATTGAAGTTGGAGATAGAAATCTTTATGTCAGTTTTGAAGTTGAAACTTGAATCCGTATTCTTACAAATCATATCCCAGTTATTTGAAATAATATTTTTGTACCATATTATATCATATTTTTCTAATAAATTTGGTAATGAGAACTCACTGGTAGTAGTGAAACTATTTCTCCATATAATAAACTTTAATTAATATTAATATTGAAACGTAAATTTCGGACTTAAGAACTAAAAAAATTTACAACTAGAAATTTGCATTTTTTCTAAATTACAATCTTTAATAGTGATATTTAAATTTTTTTGATGTGTTTAAATGTACAATATAATTAATTTTACAACTAAAAAATTAGTTTCGAACTTAAGATTGAAAAAATAATAAATAAAAGACAAACTAAAATTTTAAAATAATGTAGAAATAAAAACAAGTTCAAACTACATACATGCGACTTAAGACAACTTAACAAGGATATAAGAGGCTAAACTCTCAAACATAAAGGTTCAACTGTCAAAAATTGAGGATTTGGACGTAAAGTAGCTGATTTAAAGTTTCTGTTTGATGTCATTTTCAAAAGAAAAAGTTTATGTTTGACGTAAGCTCCCTTTTGTCCTACGTAAGAAACCTAAATGCTTAGATATGCGCATTTATCATGTCCAAGAGGGACCTTTGATATTCGGTTTAATTTTGTGAATAAATTGTAGATTCAATTTGGTGTCAGGGAGTCAGGAGATTGTATCAGGCACATGATTCACTAGCTTCTAATGTTCATTCGAATATTGATATCATAACTGTTAAAGCATAGCTGTAAAGTTTTTTTTCTTTGCATAATTACTTATTTGGTTATTGCATACGAATCCAATATGTTGCAAACAATGCAAATTATGTTTAGTTTTTTTCAAACCATATTTATAGAGTCAATATAATTTCATCCATTTCTTGATTTGTACGCACCTTGCATTTTCCAAAACCCTATATGTTGCAAACAATGCAAATTTTATTGTTTAGTTTTGTTCAAACCATATTGATAGAGTAAATACGCTTTCATCCATTTCTTCATTTGTACGCACCTTGCATTTTCCAAAACCCTCCAGGTTTTAGTTTTAGCAGTTGATAGCTTTTGAGTGATTGTTCATTGCATATTTTAGTTTTAGTTTATATGGTCATCAAATAGAGGTTTAAATATATGAATGTTTGTACCCATTAATGAATATAACGGAAACTTTGTGCATAGCATATGTTGACGTAACTTTGTCAAAGCTTTTTTGGTTGAAGGCCAATCATAAAAGATGGTATGTTATTAATAAATAAAATGAGACATTAACTAACATTAAGAGATAAAAGAGGGAAATGGTTGATGATAATAACGATAACTTTGGTATTACTTGGATGATAATGATGATATGAAGATAATGTAAATTTAAAGAAAATAATGATTACTATGGTATTACTTGGATGATGATGATGATATATGAAGATAATGTAAATTTAAAGATGAGAGTAGAAGTATTAATTAAATAACCAACAATAATTATACAACTATGTTTTATTAGTATATTTTCTTTGAGAAATTTTTTAAATAATGGCAAATAATTATTGGTATTAAATGCAGAAGTAATTTCACTTAGACATGAATTGTTTCTTCTTGTGCTACATAGAAAGTGGTTTGTACTGAGATTAGACTAAACTTCAGATATAGCCATTGTTATGCATACATCAGTGTATATGGAGCAAGTGGGTGTCTGCATTGCTAATATATCTTTTTGTTTGCAAAATTGACATCAACTTATATGATGTTATTCGGTTTTAGTATTCGTGGCCTTTTGATTTTTTGTTACTTTGGATTATTTCTTTTCAATCTGTGTTCTTTACGGTTTTCATATTATGAAATTTGAAAAAAAATGTCTACAAAATGCATTTTCAACGCTATTCTAACGAGCAACTAAAACTAAACTTGAGCTGGTAAGGTCTTTCAAATAACAGACATGCTTTATCATTAATGACTCCAGGTCCACTATGGACATTGACACAACTGCAACCATTATCTAACGACCCGAATATGCAGCCACTAAATTCATGGCGTATGTATGTTCACATCTATAGTTCAGTCTAAACCAAATGCTATGTTGCATAACGGCTAATTGATAACGGCCTAGCATTTATCCTTCTACACCTTGCATTTATGCAAGAGATTTTGTTAACAAATGTAGTATTCAATATATCGTCATATGATCACCTTTATGTTCTTCCTACGAATTTTTATTACCCACCATAACTATATCTTTGCTTGAATTTTATTTTTCCTTTTTCAAAATGAAAAAAAATTATAACAGCTATAGATAACAAAAACTTAAACAACTACCCATGTAACATACAAATACGAAATGTTTCACAGTGTGTTCAATTGCATGTCAATAGCGTAACTTGATACTTATGTTATCAAACTCCTTTATTTAATATATATCTTACAAGAACGGACAAAATTGCGTGCACATTGTCAAGTACCATATTCATTTTCTTATAGATCTACCTTTCTATAGAATGTAAGTTAGAAAGGACGTTTGCTACCCGAGTTATCCATACATGGTATAATATTAATGCAAAATTATTTACTATGAAATTTTGAATATGACATGATAAAATATCCGGTGACTATGGCTTTTCTTACACCCATGTTTTATAGGATAACAATAAATTTAATTAAATTTTTCCAAAAATAAATAAGGATTTGTGCTTTGTGAAACTTCAACTACATTATAGTCTGCCAATAATATACAACCATGCATTCCACTTTGTTCTAACAACCATCTGCATTGTAAATAATAGGTTTTGTCGCAAACTAAGCAACAAAATCCTTGGTCTTATTTAAATGTTTTTTCTTTTTATTACTTTTTACCCCAACATTAAAATGTCTTGAATTTTTATTTTTATGTACGCCGGTCATTTAAAAAATGAAGTCGGTGATTGTCTTTAACAATATGCATTGTTTCTATTAATATCATTTTAAATGTTCATGCAATTTTAGTAAAATGGATAGACATAATATATATGTATAATTATAGGAGAATTAAAGTAGTGGATACCTGAAATAAAAATGGAAATTTATTGGATAACTTCACTTTTTATTGCATCTCAAATTGACACTAATCATTACTTAATAATAGGTAAACTGCATTTTTGTTATGCTTACATGGTCATGATCTTTTTTTATTCTTCTTTTGATCAAAATGTTTAACTACTACTGGTATTTTCTACCAACATACATATCTCTACCAAATCAATATAGTTGGAAGTTATACAATACATATTCATATATAGAGATTAAAGGTTTCTTGGGTGCTTTTTGATGTTCAGATATTGTAGAGATCCAAACTGAGAATTAGTTTTTATAACAATAACAATGTAACTCTTTCTTTAAAATTATATTCATAGAAAATCTATGATGCAAGTATGTAAATGCTTTGCGCTTAAAATTTAATATATGTGCAAATTCCCTTCTCTTTTTGATCGAAACTGAAACTATAGTTGTTTGATACTGGCATTGCTACAATACTATATATTTTATTGCCCCGCTTCTCTCTCTCTCTAGCTTTTCTCTACCATTTATGATTAGGACAAGTTTTGACAATTTTAAACTTCTCCTTTGTTCCTTTAATATGATTACTGATTTTTCAGCATCTTCCAAATGCATTAAACTTTGGACCATTTCGAATTATATACAACGTTTGTTGTTCTGTTATAAAATTAAAAAAGACAAGCTGGCTATTTGTTTATTAAATATACTTTAGTCTTTACTTATTTTTGAAAATCTAAATGGTTATTAATTTTTCTTTCATATTGTTTTCTTTTACTTTACACTTGCTAATTTCTTTTGCTGTATTTTTCATTCATTGTTAAAATTATATCTAATATTCATTCTTCTTCACTATTAAAATTCTATAGAACCTATTATCCTTTTTCCTTCAATGTTTCTTTCAAATTTGTATGTTTATTCTTGGATTATTTCTGATGTAGCAAATTGGTATTTTATTACCACTGTTATCAATGACCATTTCAGAACATACTAGCTTAATTAATGTTGGTTGTTCTAGTTCCCAATCATATATAATTAAATCAAGCATTATTATAATCTTAACCGATTTAGAGTTTTTTTACCTTTCATGCCCAACCAAGTGTTTAGCATATCTAGAAGTTATGTATATTAGTATTACATTTTTGTGTTGTCTTTCTCTTCAAATGTATTCATGCTCTATCAATGTAATCATCATTTTTTTAATCTATTGTAGAGCCCACTCTGATAAAATTAGACCAGGAATGTTTTACTTATTACTAATAGATTTTTTTGCTTATTTCTGTATTGAAATTTTGCAGTCATGGTTGATCAAATGCAAGATCACGACAGTATGGTAGCAGGAGTTGATAGTAAAAAACATGATAACATAAAAGAATTGTTAAAAATGCAGCTGTTTTGTTCTGATATTGTTTTTAAGCTTCCTTTACGGTCACTTTTGTATTGGATTTCAAACTAAAATTCTATATCATAGATTTTGGTCATAGTTTTTTCATACTCAATATATTTCGTTCATGTGCAATGAAATGGAAAAATGTTCTATGCTTTTAAATACAATGGAAGTCATGATCTATGACCTTACACAATTTCTACTTGAGTTTAACCACTATTTTTTAACTGTAGTTTTTTATTTACTGCTTGGACTATTACATAATTTATGGCTCTAACTTAGAAATAGAAAACTTCTTTTTTACATAACAGTAAAATGAGGAGGATGTGAATTCAATGCTAGATGCTTCTATACTTCATTCTCCATGTTCCATGATTTGGATGGCGAACTTATTTTCCATATTAGGTAATTTGCAATTCGAGTCAAGAAAAGTATCATTTCAAGTAATATTGTCATAATTCTCTACGATAATTTACAACTCATGATTAAACAGAAGTATTGTTTCAATATTATTTTTTTCCACTTCCACGGTGATTTATGAAGACTACATTCACCTTCAATACTAAATTAAAATATGATTTTCCACTATAAAATCAATACAATTAATAGATCAAGAAGACAAATAGGACAAATTCCGTATGCGTAGCACGGGTTCACACTAGTTAAACTTAATGAAGAGAGTATAAATTATTTTTATTTTTTAAAAGGGTAGTTTCAAAAACACTTTGTAAAAATCTTTTGAATTCACATGATTACCTAGTTTGGTAGAAAGTTTTTAATTTGAGTTTGAGAAAAGAGAATAGACTTAGTAAAGTGAAAACCTTACATTACTCTCGTCGGATTAGCGGGAGGGCTTCACTTAAATAGGGTAAGGTGAAACTCTACATTGACCTCGTCAGCTCAATGATAGAGTTTCAATTTCTAAATTCTAGACATAAATATGATATGTAAAAGTTTTTAAGAAGAGAGAACATACCAAAAAGAGATACCGTGAATGCTGAGATATGGGTGCACTTATTAGGAGAAGACTTAGTGAATTAGATTGTACCGAGGAAGAGTTTCACCAAAAGGGGATGGCCAAGACCTTCTAGTTAAATCTTCAAGATTTCTGAGATAACAAAGTGCTCCTTATACTCTAAATGTTTTGCTGGAGAGGATGTAATCGAGAGGTGTGTTTCCATCTTTTGTAGAAAAGTGCCATATGCATTCATTTGGAAGAGTTACATGAACTTGTCCTGGAGTTAAGGAAACATAACAAGGTAAAAAAAGATTCAAAATGAGATATTTAACTTAATGTTTAATAAACTCATGTCAGCTTCCCTTTCTTTATAAATTCCTCGACTATGTAGGAGAGCTTTCGGCACTTATCTGTTTCATGTCCATTTACTTGATCATAGATATAATAGTTCTTTCCTTTTGGATCTTCTATGGTGGAAGGGGGTTAATTAGGATAACGGATCTCTCCACAGGTCCTCAAAAGATCCGAGATAGATTATGGTTAAGGGATGTAAGAAATTGATCACGTTTTAATTTCTTTCAAGACTCTCCACCTTGAGTGTCTAGGGTGGTCCTCTTATTAGAGGGATCCAAGCCTTCATATTTTAGTAAACCAGTGGAAAGATTTTTAACTTTATCATGTAGGGCTTTAACAATTTTCCGGAGTTGGGCAGATTCACGGAGGGATTCCTAAAGATATCCCAAAATTTTCTTTAAAGCTTGGAGTTCATATATAGGTAGGGTTGTTAATTTTGTACGAGTGTTCGATGTCCGTTCATGTTCGTAACCGAAATACGTCCGTCCGAGTCCGTTGGATTTTCATTTAGGACACGAGCTAGGACAACAAAATTTGTATGAGAAAAATATTGTCCGGTCCGAGTTCGTTCGAATTCGTCTGAATTTCTTATGATTCGGTATATCTGATGAAAATTCTATTAAACAACATAAAATTTGATGTAGAAATGTCCGTCCATGTCCATTTGAGTCCGTGTTTGAATAATGTATGTACGAGTCCGTCCGATTCATTTAGGACACGAGCCAGGACAACAAAATTTATACGAACATAAATCTTGTCCGGTCCATGTCCGGTCCGATTTTATTTAGGAGATAAACTGAACATACCTCCGTCCGGTCCAGTTTGATCGATTTACACCCCTATATGTAAGATCATATTCTTAACCATTTTCCTTCTTCGAAATGAGGGTGACCAGCCTTTCGTTGTTGTCTTCTTTAATGAGCTGAATGTGAAGGTTGAGTGGTAGTTCCGAGAAGACTCTTTTATTTCTGAGACTAGACATAACTAGTTTAAAGGCTCTTGATGGATCTTCGAAAGGAAAAGACACAAGGACGTTCAGGCCCTTCTTCTAGCATAAAAAATGTTAGTGCAAAATTTCATCAGCACCAACACCTCGATAGTCCAAAGGTAAAGCTCCAGAAGTAAGAGTGAATATTGAGTTTGAAGGAGTGATTATTGAGATGTAGTTTGGTTGGGCTTGGAAGGTGAAGGGTTAGATCGTGAGTTAACAATAGTAGATGTCGAAATGGTAAAATGAAGAAAGTAAATAACACCGAGACTTTTATAGTGGTTCGGGCCGAAAGTCCCTATGTCTACAGTCCTTTCCTTATTTAGTTACTCTTAGCCGAGAGGCTTATTATATTAAATCTAATCGTTTCTGCCATAAATGATTTTTCGATTAGAGCTCTAATATAGGAAAGTACTATCTAGTTTTTGTTCGTTATGTGCTTGAAGATCCCTTGTGTCTTGAGATTGTCGTCTATATATAGTCAGCATGCCATGATGCAATTAGTTGAGCACCTTCTCTTTGGATGGATGATTTGGCTGGCTATGATTAGTCTTGATTTGAACGCGTGTCACTATCTGGTTAAGTGTGACTTGACACAGATTGCTGACATGACGCTTTTATATATAGCTTTTGGACCGTTGGTCTCCGCCTAGGCTATCCAAGCCGTTGGTTGTTGTTGTTTGTTGAATTGCTTTAGGCTTTAGCAACTGATGCTCACGGGCAGGCTTCTTACTTCAATTGAATTACGATCTCGGCCTTGGTTGACACATTGGTTCATGCTCTCAGATTGTTTCGTTAGAAATCAAAAGGTAGGTCTCAGAATTACAAGCCAAGGTACTTTCCTTTCGAATATTGACAATTTGTACTTTGCAGAAATTATAGTGTAACATAGCTTTTTATAGGAGCCGAATTATGGTCTGAAACTACTTCCAAATGAAATATGTTATGGTTCTCTTCCTTAACGTGATCATAGTAGCCTTTTGGACTTACTATTAAGGAGATATGGATGTTTGAAGTATGATAGTTTTCGATAGATTAATGGATAATAAAAGAGACCCAGATTAGGCACGATAGATAATATCGAAATTTATGCATAATGAAGCTAATGGGACAACCTCCATTCGTTATTTCACTCCCTAAAAATACTTATAAGCCTTTATAAATTTGGTTTTCTGCCAAAATACCACCGAAAAACTTACTTTTGTTTGCCAAATCAAGGGAATAGCAAGGGGATTAGTGAGAGATTAGTGAATTTAATGTTTAGGTGCACTGGAATTCATGGAGTTATTGTTCACTTTAGATTTTCATTGGTATTTATGAATTTATTGATCAAGGTGAGTGGTTTATCCTTCTCTCTTTACCATGCTAGTTAATATAGTTAAAAATGACATTTTTAAAATTACTTTAAATGTTAAAATTATTTATAACATAGATCAAGACTTAATACTAGTTTTATAATAGATTTAAAAAGTTGAATGTTGATTTTAGCTCATTTTGATTATTTGATCAAACCTACATCATTTTTCATTTTGACCAGTTTAAGATGGTATTAAAGTTTGAATCTTTTTTGTGTTGCTTAAAATGATTTGTGTACTTGTGTATTGCTTATATCTAGTTGTTTGGTTATGTTTTTAATTTGTTTGAGCATAATTGGTGACCGATTAGTATTTGAGTGAATCAAGGAGCAAAGAATACAATAAGGGTAAAATGGAGTGTTCGTGATGGCCTAGGGAAGTTGCGTTTTATATCGCATGAAGTTGGACTTAGAATGTTGGAGTTTGAAGCAAATAGAAAAGGGTGGTAGGTTAAAAAAAGGTCAGTGACATACCACTTCGGGACTTCAAGGTAGAAACTTTGAGCTTCGAAGGTGGCATGCAACTGTCATCGAAACAACCTGCCGTCTACAGTGTCCTGATTCATATATAAAATGATGCTAACATCGCAAACCTTATAGATGACAGATTGTTTTGAGGTAAAAATATAAAATAGATCATAGATCTATCTATAATACTCTACACTTTCTAAAACTCACAACGGAAGGAGTAAACCATAATAGTAATCAATAATAAAATTCCAAAAAAACAGAATAATGCAATATCAAATAAATCTAACTACAAAATCTCTGTACTAGTAACAGACACATTACTAAATGAAATACAATAGTAGATAGCTAATAAAAAAATATGCATCTTCATCATACCATCACGTCTCCAAGTCACCACGAGTTCTCTTTACCAACCTATTAGAGTATAACTAAAAAGAAGAAAATGATAGAAGGGGTTAGGCATACGTCTTGTGAGTGAAACACATTATATAAGTGTATATTACTAATAAGCTAGTAAAACAACACTTATGCTCAAAAATCATTCCTCAACCAGTGTCACCTGCATCTAACAAGTCAATTAAACATAATATAATATTATAGTGACATCATATGGTAAGATCTTACTAAAATATATTCCTTGCCTAATCACATGCCCTTGATTGACCCTAAATTCTCAACCCGCTATCAACAAATCAAATTCTAAGGATTCAACTCCTCTAACAATGTCATAATGCCAAATTGAATACCAAGAACTAAACACCTTAGACTATCGATATTAATACTTAGCTCCTTGGACTATGGTATATTAAGTGTAACGACCCGCCATTTTGGACCATTCGCATCCATTATAAGTGTATCGGTAGACACTCATGCCGGAGTTGAATTGCTCAAAATACCGCGTTGTTAATTTAAATTTGGCAAAACTGAACATATACAGTAAATAAATAATCACAGATCACAGACACAGAGTAATAATTGCAGCGGAAATAAAAGAGATAGTAGTTCATGAAGCTACTATATGAATATATAAAATACATCAGAGTTTACAACAGAAGAGTAATACGATACATCAGAGTTAAACCAGATACAACGGAAGAGTAACAGATACAAATCAGAATACATCACTGGAATCATCGAATATCTGAAAGCTGGATAGATAGCTGGATCTCCAAGCGAAGCTCCAACTCCAAAGGTGAGTCTCGAAAGCTGAACTACTCAGTCTGACCCGAGCGTAAAGCAAAACACAAAACACTCGAGTCAGGATTAACATTCTTATATTAATAAATCCAACTCAAGTGAAATAGCAATTGAAATACAAGTAACTCAAAGGATGTTTGGAATAACCATCCTTAAAGGATCCGTTAAACTATCTACTATGTAGTAATGTACGCTAAGTAGATAATGTCTATCAGTAATATAAAGATATCAAAATAGCGTTAAGTCATGGCCCATTCCACCCTTAACACGTTTTTATTCCCACAAGCATATACAAGACCGTAGTTTCCCCAAAACCGGAAGTCACCAGAGGGCAATCCATATACTCAAGGTACAAAACAAATTCGTAGTGGTCGCGCATAAATGGAATACAAGTATGACAAGGCACATGAGGCTATACCCAAGGTAGTGATACTACCGTTCGCCTGATCCGGGCTGGTGAGAACGCAACGCCGCAGCGCCCGCAACACCGTGAGACAACACTCCCAAAATCAAGGGTGCACCAATCGACAATAAGTATAAGCAGTTCGAAGAAGTGTGTCCACTTGAGGTATCAATCCTCCATTGGCCCGGCACAGCTCCTGTTTTAGTCATTTCAAATTTGACACAAGTGTCAAGGCTATCCATTATCGTTCTCTTTCTTCAATCATCAACGTTCGCCAATCCAACCACTTCATTCTGGATCATCACTCCGCGTACAGTTATTAAAGTGGTTTTCGATTTAGATAGAGAGTATATCCATAACCGAATTCCGGTCTCTTTAATAACTTCCGTAATTATTACACCGATTGGTCGTTTGTTTATTTCAAAAATCAAATCAATTTCAATTTCAATTTCAATTTGTAAATCAACATTTCATTTGTCTTTCAAAACCAATTTCCAATAATTTACGTTTCAAACTTCCAAATTATCATTTCAAAACCTTATAATTCAATTTCAATCTTTAATTTAAACAATTCAAATATCAATTTAAATTCGTATATAAGTTTCATCCCAAAATCATTCAAATCAATTTATTTTAACCTTCAAATCAATTTAAATTCATTTACCGATTTCATTCAATATTCGTTAAGTTACTTTATCATTCAAAACAATTTCTATTAAATTTCCAAATCATTAAATCTATTTCTTAAGTTCAACTTCATTAAATCAAAACTTACAATTTTGAATTAAATTAAATTCGTCAAATCAATTCTTTCAATTACCAGTCTTACATTAATTCCAAAATATCACATTTTTATTTCTTGTTAAAGAAATTCCATTCCACTTATTTACTTTCTTAAATAATTTTCCAAAACTTAATTAATAAAGATCTCAATTTCAATTATTTACAAAGTAAATTCACTTATTCAAAAGTTCAATTTCTCTTATTAAAGAATTCAATTCAATTTGACCATTATATCATTCAATCTTATTTAATTATTTAATAATTCAAGACTTAATTATTAAATAATTTCAAACTTAATTATAATTTCAAAATTTATTATTAAATCATTTCTCAAATTAAACAACATTCTTTCATCAATTACATTGTTGATATTTTGTTTCAGATTTTTATATATTAACATTTTCTTTTCATAAAAATTCCAATTTCAACTTCATTTCAAAACAATATTATTTATTTAAATAAAATTTTCGTTTTAATTTTCAAATCAAATTATTGACCAATCGGGTTTTATTTAATTTTCTATCCTAGGTAAAAATTCAATTTGGGTATTTATCATTTCAACCCGATTCCAATTCAATTCAAAATCAAAACATATCAAAGGGAACTTGCAGTGTGATAACTGGGATGGTGTCAAAGTAAATAAACAAGCAATAACAACAATCAATATCAATCCAATAATCAATTCAAATAATCCCGAAATAACCGTATTAATTCGTATTGTTATTTGTACGAATTAACATAATTATTTCTAGAATCTACACTATCATTTCATGTAGATTAAAGATTATTACATTACGGTTTTCACTTGTCATTCAATTTACAATTTCATACATCATCAATTTAACAACATACATTCAGTGGTTCAAAGTGTAATTAAACAAATCCTACGTGTCAATAAATTTAACAGTTAAAGGGGTCATATTATACAAATGTCAGTTAATCAAATTTAACATCTAACTATCCTATATCAAGTTCAATTTCATACTATTTATCATTTTAACATTAACAATTTAACGTCCAATATAAACATCAACAATCAATCAATTTCAGCCAAACTGTATTATCATCACATAAATAATTAACAGATAATGGTGTCAAATGTCACAGGTGAACTGATATAGGAAATAACATATATAACAGTGTAATTAAATAACAGCAGCATATTTCAATTGTCGTTTCAATCGAAATCAAATTTAATAAATAAAAACGTTAATCGTGAGTGAGTGCTCACCTTTCGAGGCTAGATAGATTTGACAAAGAAATGAGCTATGAAATGCCAGCACGAATCCAAAGCAAACAGGGTTGGCACGAATTTTGACGAGCAAAGCTGATAGCAGTTATCGATTTAACAACTGAATTAGTTTTGATATAAACTAAAATGTACATCATAATTATATTATATATGTATATTAAATTTTATATTTAAGTCAAATACATTAAAATACTATAAAATTTCGAACCCAATATTTAATACATACATAAGCTTGTATACGAAGACTACCAGGTCACAATATATATTACATTTTTTTTTTAAATCAAATAACTTTACTTTATTATAATACACATATAAATTCAAATTTGACAGCTATAAACTCATATATTTTTATTTTTATTTTTAAAACAATCATTTAATAACAAACATATTACTTACAACCTACATATATCCAATAAATATATGTACCTCTATGTACCCTCATAACACCATATATAGTAAAAGCGTTGAACATAACTATAGGATTGGGACTGTAAACCAAAGTAACAAGCAAGCAGGTTCAACGTATATGCATAAGTTATTTCAAAATCAACAATAAAAACTGTAAGTATGATATGCAGACCAATAATGCACGCTAACCAACAATCATATATATATATACTGTAACGTACTAAAATAACTGATATATCTATAAAAGCTACATATAATAATATGTATAAATAAACAATACGTGCCAGTTAGGCTAGGATAAAATCAAAACAGAGCAAGGTTGACCATGAATTTTCTGGGAAAAATGTGTTTACTAATAATCTAACTTTATATATATACTAACTTATACCTTAACATATATAAATAGATGTACAGATAACATACTTTATAACATAGAGAATAAGGTTTGCAAACACTTTTTTTTCAAATCACATATATAACCAGTCAAAGTTTATATATACATATGATATAAAATAGCAAAATTTTGTACAGGCTCAGATGCAGTACATGAAACAGTCTAATATTAATATATTTTTATCCATACATATATGCTCCTGTAAAAGTCTATAACCCAAATATTGTATATACTAACCCAAAAAAAAAAGGAGGAAGACCGAAACAGCGTGTGAGGTGGAGCGGACGGAGAGGTCGGGTGGCGACGAGAAGATGAAGCTTCAGGTGGGTTGTGACATGGTGAAGGAGAGAGGATGCGAGTGAGGTCGGTCGGAGGGGAACGGTTGCACGGAGAGGGAGGCGAATGGAATGAGGTGATGGGCGGTGGAGGTGGGAACGTGCTGAGGAGGTCGGCGTGGAAGGTGGCGGGTGGATGACATGCTGTCGGTGGGTGCTCGCGGCTCTTGGTGGTGGATCCATGGTCTGGACGGTGGCGAAACAGCAGAGGTGGAAGACTAGGCCGAGGGGAGATGAAGCATTGGTGGAAGAAGAGGGCAGAGGCCGACGCCTGGGGTGGAAGTGTAGCCGGACGGGTCGGAGAAGGGAAAGATGAAGAGTTGAGGCAAAGGGAAGGCTTGTCGGCAAATGTTATTGGCGTTGGGAGAACCGGGGATGAGGAAGATCGGCGATGTATAAGGTAAAGTATAAATAAACAAGCTCCGAGAGAGAAAAAAAATGGACCAGGGAAGAAACACCTGTAGCTTGCCTAAGTTAACATATCATATTACTTTATATATTAAATATTAGTTTTATTACTATGGGAGATGAACAGGCTACAGATGAGAATGCCAAAAGATGTGTTGCATTTAAGTCACTTTATATTTCGTTGTAAAGTGTACATGGCAGAATAAATGAAAGAGAAATATGGAAAAAGAAAATAAACAGCGGTCAACCTTAGTGCAAACGTATCAATACGTTATTTCCAAAGCACAGGAGCGACCGCATAGAAATGAAAAGGAATGCAAATAAAAGCAGCCGATGGAAATAAAAGATCATGACATCAACGGTGCACCCTTGTTTATGTATGTAGGTCGTGAAAGACAGTGCAGCTATAAGTGACGAGGCTGCTGGTGATCAGTGTTTCATGCAAAATTTAGTCCTTTATAAGTGTTAATCTAACATGATATTTTGTTAGCTTGTACCTTTAAGTGGGCATCCTATGTTATGTAAGGCTGAAAAATTCTGTTGTGTTTTAGATGTTTTTTGTGTTGGTATAAACTTAGGAACTGCATGCTGAGATTCTGGAAGCTGGTTTTCTTTTGATCCTCAGTCATGTTATACTATACTATATATGTAATGAATGATGGGTTGGGTAAAAATTTGGCACCTCTTTACTAATTCTTCTGCCAGTACTGAATTTTTTCAACCTTGTTCTTCAGCTGTTCAATAGATGTGGAAAACAGTATTTTTAGGTGCAAGTAATACTGCTGATATTTCACAATATTAGCGTGAAAAGGTATTTTTTTGTATAATGAATGAAAGAATTAGTAGGATTACATGATGCTAAGTAACTTTTACTTGCTGCTCGGGAGAAATAGGAGTAACGAGTATTTTTTTGAGGGACTTCCGTATATGGGTTGGGGTTGTGTTGCATTTCTCTTTAAAACACCGTATTTAAAAAAAAAGATCATGACATAAGTTTCCAAAAAAATTAATTAGCTAATGACTGTTTGTTTCAATCGTTCGAAAATTTGAATAGACACGGAAATAAAAGGGTTCAAAATAGTACCGACATGATTAAACGTTTTGTCGATTTCGCCGCGCGTACCGAACTCCAAAATGTACAAATGAATATACTGCGGAGATTAGCACGATGAGACGATCTAAACGGTATAAAGATATCAGTGGTATGACTGAATTATAAAAATTCAAATTTTCTACCAGCGGAAAAATGCAAGAAAAACACTGAAAAATAAGATCGACGGAGCCAAAGATGTCCGAATTTGGAAAAACGACAAACTGACATCTTGCTCAGAAGATGGTTTAGAATTTTCTATGTAAAAATAATTAGGTTTCGGAAACATTTTATTTTCATCGCTTTTTAACTGGTTAAATTGAAGTGAATTTACGCGCGAAATAAACTTTCATATTTTCGGACGAAAATTTACCAGTTGCTATGTTTAACTAGACGTATTCCAAATATCAAATTTATTTTTAAAATTTTATTGTTTAAAATTTCCCAAAATTTCAACTAATTACGTTATTAAAACGGTTGAAATTTACGGGTCGTTACACTCTCCCCCACTCAAAACTTTTCGTCCCCGAAAAGGAACGAGGTAGGAGAATAGAAACAACTAGATAGAAAACAGATTTGAAAACAAAATAAAATAGTTGGTTTAAACCGTATAAATTTCAATTTACCTTAATTAATACTCAATATTTGATTTAAAATTCAGGGTATTTCAATAAGTTGATTTAATTCCAAATTATTAATATTTGATACCAAAAGATTTCTTCAAAACAAAATTTTATTTTATTTATCTCATTTATTCATTGCTTTATTATCCAATTATCCCTTATTATCAATTTCTAAAATCATAAACTTGAAAAGTCATTTATTACAATCATATTTTATTCAACAAATTTAATTTTCTTTATTCCAAATTATGATTAAATTTGTTCCACTTAATATATCTTATTACATATATTTAAACCATATAAATTAATTTAAACCATATAAATTTCAATTTAAATTAATTTATATTCAATAATTGGTTTAAATCTGAGGTATTTCCATAAGTTGATCTAATTTAAATTTTGTTAATTCTTAGAGAACAAAATTTATCATATTCATCTCATTCAATTAACTTATTATTCTATCAACTTATTAGCATTTTTTTTTATAATAAAAATCTAAGTGTATAACATTTATTATAGACACTCAAATTTTATTTATAAAATCATTTTATATTGTATATTATCCAATTACATTTTAACTTCTGAAAAATTTAGGTAAGTTATATTGAAATGCAATTTAGTACTATACAAATAATATTCTCAAATCCAATTATTTCAAGTTTAAATATTTATCAAAATTTTGGTTTCATTTATAATTAAAATCATCCTTTAACAAAATTTAAGAATTAGATTTCCGATTAACTTTAAACAATTTAGAGATATATATAATATATTTATATCAAATCAAATTAAATTTAAAAATAAGATACCTATATATATGTAAATCAAAATATACTGAAAATTTCAAATCAAAATATTTTTCAAAACAAACCATAGCAAAGCTACAGAATAGTATCTCCACTTCGAAACTCGAAAATGAACGTCGATGATGCGGCCGCCATCACCGAAATTATTTTCCAGCGACAAAGAGAAGAGCACTGATTTCAATATTTTAAAAATTCTTTGAAAACGATTTCTATTCGAAAATACTTTCAATAATATATACAATAAAATTTTAAAACCCAAGTTCGAAATCACCGAAAACTAATAAATTCTCAAATTTCTGAATTAAATTCATTTCAAATTCCAAATCAATTTATAACCAAGTTTATAAATTCACTTATTTATTATGCAATAGTCAATGGTTTACAAAACAATAAATGAAAATCAATATTATTATTTCAGACAACAAATTCATCAACAATTTAATTCAGAAAACTTATATTTATATATAATATAATCATTCAAAACTATTTTGTTTATCAAATTTGAAAACAACATTTTAATATAAATTTAGAAATACATTTCTTTGCTCGACGATACAGCAATGGATTTTCAAAATAAGGATAGGGATTCAAATTTTTGTTGACTCAAATCAAAGAGAATTTTGATTCGAAAATAAGTTTGAAACAGAAGATAAGATAATTCAATAACAAAATAAGGCGATGGATAAATTTATATAAGTCGCGGGCAACCTTAACCGGGTCAACCGTGACTTCAAGAATAAGATCATTGCTGGATTCCGAGGTAAATCAACACTCGATCTCAAGAGATGAATTCAGGTATAGCAGGTAATAGATAGCATCGTAAACCGAGGATACAGAAATCTCCGGTAAATCAATGCCTATTGTGAAGGAGTTTTCACTCCTTTTACAAATAATTCAAAGTTTGGCGAGACCGTCGATTCACTATAAGGGTTATTCGAAGTGGAGTTATGTGATGCTCCAGAATTTGAAAGGAGACGAATTAGTGAGGGACACGAATGAAATTTGGAACCGTAGGGAACGTTCCAAAATTCTAAGAAATTGCATCAAAAGGAAGAGATTGAAACTCGAATGAGAGTGATTCTGTAAATACATTTACCCTATATGTTAAGTTTTGCCTAGAGCTACCAAAGCTCTGATACCAACTGTAACGACCCGCCATTTTGGACCATTCGCATCCATTATAAGTGTATCGGTAGACACTCATGCCGGAGTTGAATTGCTCAAAATACCGCGTTGTTAATTTAAATTTGGCAAAACTGAACATATACAGTAAATAAATAATCACAGATCACAGACACAGAGTAATAATTGCAGCGGAAATAAAAGAGATAGTAGTTCATGAAGCTACTATATGAATATATAAAATACATCAGAGTTTACAACAGAAGAGTAATACGATACATCAGAGTTAAACCAGATACAACGGAAGAGTAACAGATACAAATCAGAATACATCACTGGAATCATCGAATATCTGAAAGCTGGATAGATAGCTGGATCTCCAAGCGAAGCTCCAACTCCAAAGGTGAGTCTCGAAAGCTGAACTACTCAGTCTGACCCGAGCGTAAAGCAAAACACAAAACACTCGAGTCAGGATTAACATTCTTATATTAATAAATCCAACTCAAGTGAAATAGCAATTGAAATACAAGTAACTCAAAGGATGTTTGGAATAACCATCCTTAAAGGATCCGTTAAACTATCTACTATGTAGTAATGTACGCTAAGTAGATAATGTCTATCAGTAATATAAAGATATCAAAATAGCGTTAAGTCATGGCCCATTCCACCCTTAACACGTTTTTATTCCCACAAGCATATACAAGACCGTAGTTTCCCCAAAACCGGAAGTCACCAGAGGGCAATCCATATACTCAAGGTACAAAACAAATTCGTAGTGGTCGCGCATAAATGGAATACAAGTATGACAAGGCACATGAGGCTATACCCAAGGTAGTGATACTACCGTTCGCCTGATCCGGGCTGGTGAGAACGCAACGCCGCAGCGCCCGCAACACCGTGAGACAACACTCCCAAAATCAAGGGTGCACCAATCGACAATAAGTATAAGCAGTTCGAAGAAGTGTGTCCACTTGAGGTATCAATCCTCCATTGGCCCGGCACAGCTCCTGTTTTAGTCATTTCAAATTTGACACAAGTGTCAAGGCTATCCATTATCGTTCTCTTTCTTCAATCATCAACGTTCGCCAATCCAACCACTTCATTCTGGATCATCACTCCGCGTACAGTTATTAAAGTGGTTTTCGATTTAGATAGAGAGTATATCCATAACCGAATTCCGGTCTCTTTAATAACTTCCGTAATTATTACACCGATTGGTCGTTTGTTTATTTCAAAAATCAAATCAATTTCAATTTCAATTTCAATTTGTAAATCAACATTTCATTTGTCTTTCAAAACCAATTTCCAATAATTTACGTTTCAAACTTCCAAATTATCATTTCAAAACCTTATAATTCAATTTCAATCTTTAATTTAAACAATTCAAATATCAATTTAAATTCGTATATAAGTTTCATCCCAAAATCATTCAAATCAATTTATTTTAACCTTCAAATCAATTTAAATTCATTTACCGATTTCATTCAATATTCGTTAAGTTACTTTATCATTCAAAACAATTTCTATTAAATTTCCAAATCATTAAATCTATTTCTTAAGTTCAACTTCATTAAATCAAAACTTACAATTTTGAATTAAATTAAATTCGTCAAATCAATTCTTTCAATTACCAGTCTTACATTAATTCCAAAATATCACATTTTTATTTCTTGTTAAAGAAATTCCATTCCACTTATTTACTTTCTTAAATAATTTTCCAAAACTTAATTAATAAAGATCTCAATTTCAATTATTTACAAAGTAAATTCACTTATTCAAAAGTTCAATTTCTCTTATTAAAGAATTCAATTCAATTTGACCATTATATCATTCAATCTTATTTAATTATTTAATAATTCAAGACTTAATTATTAAATAATTTCAAACTTAATTATAATTTCAAAATTTATTATTAAATCATTTCTCAAATTAAACAACATTCTTTCATCAATTACATTGTTGATATTTTGTTTCAGATTTTTATATATTAACATTTTCTTTTCATAAAAATTCCAATTTCAACTTCATTTCAAAACAATATTATTTATTTAAATAAAATTTTCGTTTTAATTTTCAAATCAAATTATTGACCAATCGGGTTTTATTTAATTTTCTATCCTAGGTAAAAATTCAATTTGGGTATTTATCATTTCAACCCGATTCCAATTCAATTCAAAATCAAAACATATCAAAGGGAACTTGCAGTGTGATAACTGGGATGGTGTCAAAGTAAATAAACAAGCAATAACAACAATCAATATCAATCCAATAATCAATTCAAATAATCCCGAAATAACCGTATTAATTCGTATTGTTATTTGTACGAATTAACATAATTATTTCTAGAATCTACACTATCATTTCATGTAGATTAAAGATTATTACATTACGGTTTTCACTTGTCATTCAATTTACAATTTCATACATCATCAATTTAACAACATACATTCAGTGGTTCAAAGTGTAATTAAACAAATCCTACGTGTCAATAAATTTAACAGTTAAAGGGGTCATATTATACAAATGTCAGTTAATCAAATTTAACATCTAACTATCCTATATCAAGTTCAATTTCATACTATTTATCATTTTAACATTAACAATTTAACGTCCAATATAAACATCAACAATCAATCAATTTCAGCCAAACTGTATTATCATCACATAAATAATTAACAGATAATGGTGTCAAATGTCACAGGTGAACTGATATAGGAAATAACATATATAACAGTGTAATTAAATAACAGCAGCATATTTCAATTGTCGTTTCAATCGAAATCAAATTTAATAAATAAAAACGTTAATCGTGAGTGAGTGCTCACCTTTCGAGGCTAGATAGATTTGACAAAGAAATGAGCTATGAAATGCCAGCACGAATCCAAAGCAAACAGGGTTGGCACGAATTTTGACGAGCAAAGCTGATAGCAGTTATCGATTTAACAACTGAATTAGTTTTGATATAAACTAAAATGTACATCATAATTATATTATATATGTATATTAAATTTTATATTTAAGTCAAATACATTAAAATACTATAAAATTTCGAACCCAATATTTAATACATACATAAGCTTGTATACGAAGACTACCAGGTCACAATATATATTACATTTTTTTTTAAATCAAATAACTTTACTTTATTATAATACACATATAAATTCAAATTTGACAGCTATAAACTCATATATTTTTATTTTTATTTTTAAAACAATCATTTAATAACAAACATATTACTTACAACCTACATATATCCAATAAATATATGTACCTCTATGTACCCTCATAACACCATATATAGTAAAAGCGTTGAACATAACTATAGGATTGGGACTGTAAACCAAAGTAACAAGCAAGCAGGTTCAACGTATATGCATAAGTTATTTCAAAATCAACAATAAAAACTGTAAGTATGATATGCAGACCAATAATGCACGCTAACCAACAATCATATATATATATACTGTAACGTACTAAAATAACTGATATATCTATAAAAGCTACATATAATAATATGTATAAATAAACAATACGTGCCAGTTAGGCTAGGATAAAATCAAAACAGAGCAAGGTTGACCATGAATTTTCTGGGAAAAATGTGTTTACTAATAATCTAACTTTATATATATACTAACTTATACCTTAACATATATAAATAGATGTACAGATAACATACTTTATAACATAGAGAATAAGGTTTGCAAACACTTTTTTTTCAAATCACATATATAACCAGTCAAAGTTTATATATACATATGATATAAAATAGCAAAATTTTGTACAGGCTCAGATGCAGTACATGAAACAGTCTAATATTAATATATTTTTATCCATACATATATGCTCCTGTAAAAGTCTATAACCCAAATATTGTATATACTAACCCAAAAAAAAAAGGAGGAAGACCGAAACAGCGTGTGAGGTGGAGCGGACGGAGAGGTCGGGTGGCGACGAGAAGATGAAGCTTCAGGTGGGTTGTGACATGGTGAAGGAGAGAGGATGCGAGTGAGGTCGGTCGGAGGGGAACGGTTGCACGGAGAGGGAGGCGAATGGAATGAGGTGATGAGCGGTGGAGGTGGGAACGTGCTGAGGAGGTCGGCGTGGAAGGTGGCGGGTGGATGACATGCTGTCGGTGGGTGCTCGCGGCTCTTGGTGGTGGATCCATGGTCTGGACGGTGGCGAAACAGCAGAGGTGGAAGACTAGGCCGAGGGGAGATGAAGCATTGGTGGAAGAAGAGGGCAGAGGCCGACGCCTGGGGTGGAAGTGTAGCCGGACGGGTCGGAGAAGGGAAAGATGAAGAGTTGAGGCAAAGGGAAGGCTTGTCGGCAAATGTTATTGGCGTTGGGAGAACCGGGGATGAGGAAGATCGGCGATGTATAAGGTAAAGTATAAATAAACAAGCTCCGAGAGAGAAAAAAAATGGACCAGGGAAGAAACACCTGTAGCTTGCCTAAGTTAACATATCATATTACTTTATATATTAAATATTAGTTTTATTACTATGGGAGATGAACAGGCTACAGATGAGAATGCCAAAAGATGTGTTGCATTTAAGTCACTTTATATTTCGTTGTAAAGTGTACATGGCAGAATAAATGAAAGAGAAATATGGAAAAAGAAAATAAACAGCGGTCAACCTTAGTGCAAACGTATCAATACGTTATTTCCAAAGCACAGGAGCGACCGCATAGAAATGAAAAGGAATGCAAATAAAAGCAGCCGATGGAAATAAAAGATCATGACATCAACGGTGCACCCTTGTTTATGTATGTAGGTCGTGAAAGACAGTGCAGCTATAAGTGACGAGGCTGCTGGTGATCAGTGTTTCATGCAAAATTTAGTCCTTTATAAGTGTTAATCTAACATGATATTTTGTTAGCTTGTACCTTTAAGTGGGCATCCTATGTTATGTAAGGCTGAAAAATTCTGTTGTGTTTTAGATGTTTTTTGTGTTGGTATAAACTTAGGAACTGCATGCTGAGATTCTGGAAGCTGGTTTTCTTTTGATCCTCAGTCATGTTATACTATACTATATATGTAATGAATGATGGGTTGGGTAAAAATTTGGCACCTCTTTACTAATTCTTCTGCCAGTACTGAATTTTTTCAACCTTGTTCTTCAGCTGTTCAATAGATGTGGAAAACAGTATTTTTAGGTGCAAGTAATACTGCTGATATTTCACAATATTAGCGTGAAAAGGTATTTTTTTGTATAATGAATGAAAGAATTAGTAGGATTACATGATGCTAAGTAACTTTTACTTGCTGCTCGGGAGAAATAGGAGTAACGAGTATTTTTTTGAGGGACTTCCGTATATGGGTTGGGGTTGTGTTGCATTTCTCTTTAAAACACCGTATTTAAAAAAAAAGATCATGACATAAGTTTCCAAAAAAATTAATTAGCTAATGACTGTTTGTTTCAATCGTTCGAAAATTTGAATAGACACGGAAATAAAAGGGTTCAAAATAGTACCGACATGATTAAACGTTTTGTCGATTTCGCCGCGCGTACCGAACTCCAAAATGTACAAATGAATATACTGCGGAGATTAGCACGATGAGACGATCTAAACGGTATAAAGATATCAGTGGTATGACTGAATTATAAAAATTCAAATTTTCTACCAGCGGAAAAATGCAAGAAAAACACTGAAAAATAAGATCGACGGAGCCAAAGATGTCCGAATTTGGAAAAACGACAAACTGACATCTTGCTCAGAAGATGGTTTAGAATTTTCTATGTAAAAATAATTAGGTTTCGGAAACATTTTATTTTCATCGCTTTTTAACTGGTTAAATTGAAGTGAATTTACGCGCGAAATAAACTTTCATGTTTTCGGACGAAAATTTACCAGTTGCTATGTTTAACTAGACGTATTCCAAATATCAAATTTATTTTTAAAATTTTATTGTTTAAAATTTCCCAAAATTTCAACTAATTACGTTATTAAAACGGTTGAAATTTACGGGTCGTTACATTAAGGATTTAGCTCCTCGGACTATATTGAGGAATTATCACCTCCGACTGTGGTATATTGAGGACTCAACTCCTCAGACTATATTGAGGACTTAGCTCTTCAGACTTTATTGTGGACTCAACTCCTCAGACTATCATACATTAAGGTTAAGTCCAAGCTAGTCATTTGCCTAACGGTCTATAAAAGTATTAGGAGCAAGCCCAAAACTCATCATCGCCCCACCATTTGCAAAACTACTGGATTAAGTCCTAACCCGTAAGCATAAAACCGTATAACGAAGTCCAGTAAGGAATTTTTCTAAATTATCTCAAAATAAAGCAACCAATATACTAAAACATTCCTCGTCCATCAACGATCCCAATGCCATGAACAACGCGTGAATCGGAGATAGTATGTGAGAGTTATAAGCGTTTAAAGTTTAGGGTTATTTATGTAATTTTATAAATTAATTAAATATTATTACTTTATACTATCAAACGAACACCACAAATTGATTTATGTCATCGAGAAATACAATTTTGATATATGATATGTTTAATTTAGTGTACTTTTGTGTTTTACACTTTTTAGTTAGGGAGATATCAAACTTTGTTTATTTGAAAAAGTCATTTTTTCAATTATTTAGTCATGGCATAGTACATCCTAATCATGTATATATAAAAAATCACTTTTTTATTTAGTTTCATCATTTAGATTTTGATTTAAGACCATAAAGATAAATTATTACGTTTTACCAATATATACATAAATAGGAAGAGTCTCACTCACCAAAACGCTCAAATGAAAAAGAACTCAACACTGTCTCTGTTTTCATCTTCCTTGTGCACTAGAAACCTCAAAATTTTGCCAAACATTCCTTTCCCAAATGGTACTAATCATCTCCATGGTCGTTTCGATGGGTGGATCCTAAAAATCCATTAAAAAACCAGAATGATATGCCATTTTGAAGTTTGGTAAAGAAGGATGAAAATGGTGTATAAGATTTCATCATTGTTCTTTGCTGTCCGGGTCTGTTACGCCTCCAATCTTAAAATATTTTCCTCTAAAATGATATGAGATCATATTAACCTTCGCATCCTTTGATTTTTTGCTAGTGTCATCGAAATCCGTTGTGAAATGGAGAAGTTAAGAATTTTCGAAGTTTTGTGGGGAAGAGGCAAAAGGAAGAAGAAATGAAACAGTTTAAAAAATGATTTTTGTTTTGAATATTCATAGGATTTGATGGAGATTATTGGTAAGGCATTTAGATCAAAATAGGATTAAAAATAGGGCTTAAACTTCTATTTATAGGCTGAAATAATGCATGTTTAGCCTAAATCTCGAAATTAATAGATTACGAAAATGCCATTGGGTTTGACTTCTTCTAATTTTCTAGCCCATTTAACCAAATTAAACAAGCTATATATATTTTCTGACTGTAAACGACATTCCAAATGTAATGGGATTATTTCTGAAGCCTAATTCCAGCTCGTATAGAAATTTACTATTTTGCCTTTTATATAAAATTACGATTTTATCCTTTTAATTTAATTATTTAATCATGTAAAATTTAGGGGTATTACATTCTCCTCTCCTTAAAAGAACCATCCCAAAATTCCAAAAGTTGAATAAAGCTACTCATTTTATAGTGTACAAACGTACAAAACAAACATAGCTATATCCATCTAACATCCACCATATAACACAAGCAAAAACACAACCAAGACTATACAATACATATGATAGTTAAAACTAAAATGATATGATTTAAGATGAGTGTAAATGAAAATGGCCTCTTGCATGAATGCATATGCAGTGACAACCAAAAATGTATGCAAACATCCTAATTTATTTAAATACACATAAATAGACATATATAAAGAAATAATAAATTGTATATATTTATATAATCATCTATCTTAAATTAGGACACTATATATAAGTATCTAACATAGGTTGGAGTATAAGCCAACATGGTATAAACTAAACTGATATAACTCAAACAAAGCAAGCAACCAAAACATGACGTAAGGACATGCATACAACCAAACCTAGCATCCATACATCCACGCCTATGTCAATTAGCTAGCTAAAGAAACCATGCAAACATACAAATGACCAAACAAGCAAACGAACTAAAAGAGGAACTTGTTGGAAGAGAATTAGTGATGAGAAACATGGATTCTCTCCCCAAGTTCCCAAGTACTACCATCCAAAACTTTTCCTCGACATACTTGGACAAATTTCATTTGTTCACTCTTATGTCATACCACATCAAGCTCTAAGATGAAAATACACCTACAGAGTATCCTAGACTCTTATAAGGCACAAGGTTTGTACTGAGAGGTTTGAGCTATGATGAAAGGTTTAGGGGTAAATCCAACTTGTTTGGGGGATGAGCATTTTGACTTCGGGCTTGGCGCTTAAAGACTTCAGGCTATAAAGGGTTCTACTTAGGGGAAATGTAGGAATGCTGAGTGGTTAAGTGCACTGAACACTTAGCTAATTTTTGGCTAAGAGTTGGTTAGTTTTTGTAACAACCCACACCTTAATCGGCACGAATTTCAACTAAATCGAAACCCAATCCATTACAGTATGGATTATTGAAAGGAGGAGAGAAAATAAGGAGGAGTGCTTATATTAAAAGGAACGACATAGATTAAAGAAAGAAAAGTTTTCCATCGTGGATTTAATTTGACAAAGAATATCATATGGTCGCGTCGTTAGATGCCAAGTCATCCTTGTATAGGAAAAGAGAACCACTTCTTGAAAATGACCAATCAACTACCAACATCTGAGCCAACATTTAATGCAAAACCAAAACCCATCCCTTCAAAGATCTAGTCCCGAATTATCACTTACAAGTTCGTACTACAAATAAAGTTTTGACCTCACAGTCCCAAATTAAAAATTTCCTTTCGGCACTGTAACAATTTCTCTTACCACTTAGCCTAGATGGCTTCAAGTGACAAGCATCATTTTCAAAAAAGTTTTGACCTCACGGTCCAAAATTAGATTTTTCCTTTTGCCACCTTAACAATTTTGCCAACCACTTAGCCTAGATGGCTTTAAGTAATAAGCATCATTTTTGAAAAAGTTTTGACCTCACGGCTCCAAATTAGATTTTTCATTTCGACATTGTAATAATTTCGCTTACCACGCTTAGATGGCATTAAGTGACAAGCATCATTTTCGGAAAAGTTTTGACCTCACGGTCCCAAATTATATTTTGCCTTTTGGCACTGTAATAGTTTTGCTTACCACTTAGCCTGGATGGCTTCAAGTGATCAACAGAATTTTTAAAAATAGTTTTGACCTCACTGTCATAAATTAGATTTTTCCTTTCGGCACTGTAATAATTTCACTTACCACTTAGCCTAAATGGCTTCAACTGACAAGCATAATTTTTGAAAAAGTTTTGACCTCATGGTCCCAAATTAGATTTTGTATTTCGGCACCGTAATAGTATCACGTACCACTTCTCCCATATGGCTTCAAGTGACAAGCATAATTTTTGAAAAAGTTTTGACCTCACGGTGCCATATTAGATTTTGCCTTTTGGCACTGTCATAGTATCACTTACCACTTAGCCTAGATGGCTTTAGGTGACAAGCATAATTTTCGAAAAAGTTTTGACCTTACGGTCCTAAATTAGATTTTGCCTTTCGGCACCGTAATAGTTTCGCTTACTACTTAGCCTAGATGGCTTCAAGTGACAAGCATAATTTGTGAAAAAATTATGACCTCACCGTCCCAAATTAGATTTTTTTCTTTTGGCACCGAAACAATTTCGTTTGTCACTTAGTTTAGAGACTTCAAGTGTCAAACATGATTCCCAAAAAGATTTGACCTTACGGTCCAAAGTTATGTTTTGCATATCGACACCAAAACAGTTTCGCCTACCATTTAGTTTGAGAAACTTCAAATGGAAAGTGTAGATTTTCAAAGGTTTTGACCTTATGGTCCCGATTTAGATTCATCTTTTAGCGTTCAAGCAATTTCACTTATCATCTAGTCTAGATAGCTTAAAGTGGAAAATATGATTTCAAAAGTTTTGACCTCGCGGTCCAAGTTAGAATTTCACCCCTTCGGTTTTCAAAACCATTAACTAGCTAAGCCTTTGCCTTTGGGCACTGATTTTAAATTGTTTTCAAAACCCTCTTGGTAAGGTTAGATCTTTACGAGTTGCACAAGTGGAAAAATGTTCCCAAAAGCTCAGGATCAACTTCATGATGGGAATGGAATAAACAACCCAAGGATTAAACCCGATACGACAGTACTCTTTCCAAAGTCCACCCCATATCGATCATATAAGGTGAACTTCGAGTTCATGTGTTACATTATAATTTCTGTGAAGTAGAAATTTCTAATATTCGAAAGGAAAGTGTTTGTACCAAAATTAGGCACAACACTCTTTGGATGTAATTGAAGAGATTAGAATGAAGAAATTAAATGGAAAACGAGGCTAATCTAACAATCACACCAATAAAATCCAACAGAAATAGAAAGAGACCAGAATTTATAGTAGTTCGGCATTGTAGCCTACGTCCACTTTGAATAGTTTTGATGTTTATTAAAGATTGACAACTGATTACAATAGTACAAATCACTAGCTCTCAAGTTACAATGAAGTTGCAGCAGAGTAATGGCGTAGAAGCATCAAAAAGTCCCTTTTTCGTAGGCGTAGGGGGGCTATTTATAGGAGTAGATCTGGAAATATCTCCCTTAAAGCTCGGTATACCTTTTCTCACACGTGGGTGGGCCCACCAGAATGATTAGGGGTCATTTAGGACCGATCATGATCGATCCACATCATCTATCGGTCCCCATCATCTTCGTATCGATCAATATTAGCTCCATTTGAGCTGCAATCAATCATGGTGGTCCTTCAGATGATAAGAAAGCTTCTATGAAAATTTGGAGGCATTTGGACTTGTAGTTATTGAGTTATGATCGATCCAAGGTTGATTTTGTAGTTAGGCTGAAGCATGTGTATCGATGCTTTCGTATCGATGCTCCTTCATATCGATCAGTTGTGCATCGATGACGTGGAGCGAGAGTTCAGAGGAGATCCACATTTCATGCTGAGAGGTTTCTTCCTTTGGTTAGACCATGTCTTTCATATCAATGGTAAGTTGTTCCCTTCATATCGATGCTTGCAAGTCGTCGTCGTATCGATGCTTGCGCATTGCCTTCGTATCGATGCTTGCGCGTTGCCTTCATATCGGTGCTTGGTTGATCGATATGAAATGGATGGAAGTGGGATCGATACAAAAAGGGTAGTGGTTGAGTAGGTGGATTGTGATCTATGTCGTTGCTTGATGGATACGCAGGGGATGGACGTGGAGTTGATGGATACGAAGGGGATGGATACGAAACCAACATTTTTCACATGAAACTTGATCGATCCATAACTTGAGCATACGAACTCCGATTGACCTGAAATTTGGAATGTTGCCTTTCATAGCCTTGTTAGTCATACCATGCTAATT
The DNA here is from genome assembly GCA_030737815.1 of Allium fistulosum. Lineage (NCBI taxonomy): Eukaryota > Viridiplantae > Streptophyta > Magnoliopsida > Asparagales > Amaryllidaceae > Allium > Allium fistulosum. The sequence goes on from CM060906.1 coordinate 49,777,433, forward strand.
GTAGCTCGATCCGGACTAGGACCAAATTTGCCTATATCCATCGTGAACCTGTGTATACCCGATCTTCGGGACGGATTGTCTTTAGTTTCTAGTCAAGTCCTTGGTGTCACGGCCTTGTCAAAAGGTAGGATAACATTTGCCCCCTAAAGTATGTCTTGTGTAACATGACATGCTTTGAAAAGCTGCATTCTTTACTCTGAAAAAGTTCTATCCGATTTGTTGAACAGTTGTTGTCTTTTCGCCAAGAGATGTAACCCTTGACTAATTTCCAGTAATATAAATGCTGAATTGTAGACTGCCAAAGACCATGTAGTGTTTTGTTGTAACTGAAGGTCGAGTGCTAGCAATTTGTTGCTCACTGTTCTGGTTGTCACCAGGTAAGCATTCAATTCCTGTTAACTTTGAAAATCAAATGTTAGTTTGTCATACATGCACGTATGTTAACCTGACTCATGTTCACGTTTCCACATTCACGGGTCGTTGTCGAGTTCTTTTGTTCTTGTTTGGATTGAGTTTCGTATCGATCCTCTCCTGGATCGATATGAAATTTGAGTTGTAACAATGATTGATGGTTGCTTTAATTCACTCCTTCGTATCGATCCTCTCCTCGATCGATCTGAGATGTTGGAATGTATGCTTCGTATCGATGGCTATCGGTACGAAATAGATAGTCCCTAGGGATGTTTTGTATCGATGGATACGAGGTTTTGGGTCTTCGAACAGATGGATACAAAGTGCCAATGGATACGAACTAGGTGGACTGCCTTGAGTTCATGGATACGAAACGTCTTCCCTTGGGTACGAAGCAATATAAAAGGATTTTAGACTTAGACAAATTTTCTACCTGTCTTTGTTTTTTTACCTTCACTTCGTATTGATCAAAAACACGAGAAAAATAACTGTAAAGTCTTCATCTTCACATAACCAGTCTTCGATCCCCAAACCAATTACTTTAAACTAGGTAAACGATCGATTAAAGCCACTTTAAAATGATGAGACTCGATTCTTGATGCCATTTCGTCCGGGGTAACAGCCAGTTCCGACATTTTCGATGTAAAAATAGGGCTGGAGTGGGGTTGAGGAAGTATTTTAATGGCATCTTGGCAGCATGAGGTAAAAGGAGAGCAACCGATGGAGATGAGGAAGTCACTGGCTTCCAATCTCTTGCTTCAAACTCGAATCGATACGCAGTGGTGGAAGCTGCTTAGTGTTGATCTTGAATTATGGGAGTTTGTATCGATTCAGGATGATGGATACAAAACCGCAGGCTTTAGGATCGATACGAAGAGCATCGGTCTGGGGTGATCGATATGAAGCCAAGGCTTTGGTATCGATACGAAGTGCGGTGACTTGTGGATCGATTGATATGAAATCTAACCCCTGGGATCGATATGAAGAAAGGCTTTATAGGAATGATCTAAGTTGAACCTTGATGGATACGAACTAGTTGCCGTTTGCATACTCGAACATTTGACTCTGACGAGCTTTAGCCTTGCATAACTGGACTTAACCATTAAACTGCATATTTGACTATCCTTCAAAGCTTGTCGATGGAACTATAATGTGACAAACATAATGAACTTTAACATGGATCGTTCTTCGAAGTCAAGATGGCATGGTTGAAACGGTCAGCGATGACGGTCATTCCGTTCGAATCTCGAAATCTCGTTGTTTAACCATCTTTCAAACTTGTAGAAATTTAAAGTATTAAGTAGCACTGCACTACACAACATGATCACTCACTTTACACCAGGGGGTACACAGGTTTCTTGCCATCGAACAATGGTTTTTACTGAGTTCAATAGCTATGGATCCCGAAAGCTTAGGGCAGCAGGAAGTTCATAGCTCTCCACTTCCCATTATAGAAATACCAGAAATCACGGTTGATGTAGTAAGTTTTGCTCCAAATGAACTGCCAGGTGTAGCTTTAGTTTAGAATCCGAAGGACTCGGTTCGTTCCAAAATCTCCAAAGATATGCTAAGCAATATCTATCTCAGGCATGGATTATCCCTAGAAGATGTTCTACTACCGGGGCCGGAAGATAGAGCGCACAACCTCCCGGAAGGGTTTACTGCTTGCAACAGATTTATGTGCGTAGCCGGAACGTTGCCCTCGTTCAATCAATTTACCCGAGATGTGCTGTTCTTTTTGAGGATCACGCCTTCTCAATTGCATCCGAAAGGGTATGTGCTTCTCAACAGCTTATATATCATCTTTATGGAGCATCTTTTCTGACCCCCGACCGTCGAAGAGATCAAATACTTGTTTAACGTCAAGAGTCAAGGAGATAATCCTTTATTCACTTTTCTAGAAGCAGTCAGGAATTGCCAAGTAGTGGCAGGTGCTTGGAGTAAATTGAGCTACTTCGAGACTGATTGGTTCTTTGTTAGATGTCCACTAGGATATGCTAGACGATGGTTAGTTAGACGTAAGTGCTTTAACTTCTTCGTTAATTAACTGGATAATATAAGTTGACGCTGAGTCTAATACTGCGTTTCTTTTATAGCTTCGATTCCACGGCCCGAAGGAGCGCAATTCAAGGAGATAGTGATAACTCTCCAATCGATGCCTGTTGAACTTAGAGAGATCGATGAAGTCCTTAGCGATGATAATTTGATCACCGTGGGGCTCATAGAGAGAGGCTAAAGCATTGGATTAACAGGAGTTCCCAAAGTGGCTTTAGTAAGGCAAGGAGGAAGGAGAGCTCCTAGAGTTATAATCACTGAACGAGGCGATGACGAGAATGTGGTAGCTAGACATGAGCTCGCAGTTGTGCCTCCGTAGGGTCTTCAATCACTAGAATAAAAAAGAAAAGACAAGACTCTCGCCCACAAATCCAAGAGGCGTAAGACCGTTTTAATGTCTTTTCCCATTGCGACTGCTATAAGTCCGAAGACTTCTTCTCCGCAAATGGAAAGTTCATTGAGAGGATTATCATACATCCCTATTACGGACGATGTATCTTCGTTCCAGGATATTGGATTAGAGGGACTCCCTTCCCCACCGTGAACTGGCGCAAGCTTAACTTCTTTAGACATAGGGGAGCTAACTTCTACGAGCATGGCTAACAAAATCTGTCAGTTAGGGGTTTCTCACATGCATACACGCACTTCACGGCACCGCATAATTTCTAATCACATGTTTTTTAATCTTTGGAGATGACTAATTCTGCTTCTCTTTTCATTTTACAGACACGATGGTGAGGCAGAGGTCTATGCTCAGCAATCTTCGCTCCAAAAGCCATTCTTCCAGCTCTTACTCTGAATCTCATAGTCGTGAAAGTGAAAGAGACTACGATCGTGGCCACCACTCCAGCCAAGAGCGTGAGTGTTATGATAGGGAGAAGGAAAGGTCACATCAAAGTTGGCACCGCTCCCGATCGCGATTGCCACCACCTAAAGGTTCCTTAAAACCATCCGGCTCTGGAAGGAAATCTTCTGAAACTGCACATCAAGTAGCGCCTCCTCATACTTCGAAATCCGACGATCAAAATTGTAGAACTGAAACAGAAACTCTTGTCGTTACGGAGCCAGCCGCTATCGAGCCCATAGGGGAGGGAGCCATCTGAATTGCTAAGTTAAAGTAAGATTTTCCGACCATCTGTTTTGATGGATTCCACTTTCCTCCAAACTTGAAAAGAATTCCCAACGACATAGAAAGACTGGTGCAGGACTACGTGCACGATGCATACAGCCAGTATAGGGAATGGGTTAAGACGGTCGAGAGAGTTTCTATGGTATCTTTTGAGCAAGCTAAGACAATTGAGAAACTGGAGGCTGACCTTGCTCAGAAACTCCGAATAATAGAATTGCTTAATAATGAAGCTGAATCTTCTACGAAATCGGAGATGGAGGCCGATAAGAGAGCCGATGAGGCTAGACAGTCCATGGAAAACATGTGAAAAACTAATATGGACATGGTGTAGGAGATGGGTCACCACAACACTATTATCACTCGGGAAAGGGATGAGGCGCGGAAAGAGGTCGAAGAGTTAAAGGCGAAATTAGCCGAGGTCATCAAGGAAAAAGAAGAGGCCAACAAAGCCGCCCAGGAGTCATGTGAACAGGTGGTCAGACTTAAGGAGGAGAGCGATGCAGCGAATTTGAAGGTCGAGGAAGCCGATGCCAGAATTGATAGGGAAATCAAGACGGTGGAGGCCAGGATGGAGAATGAATTTGAATATCTCCTGGTCACGTACAATGCCAATGTCTTAAGAAACCGCAACTTAAATTGGCTTGGCGAAGATTATCCTTTTCAACTATACAAGGCATGGAGTCGCTTGGTAGATGACGAAAAGGTGATCTGTGATGCTGCGACTATCGATGATTCGAACTGGAAGCTCAAATACTTGTCGGAGATGAACCGAAGGTCCTTCTTGATACAATCGTCCCTCTTGAAAAAGAAAAGTTGGCTGCCAAGTATCCAGACACTAGAGAAGGATCTGGAGTTGAGCATCATGAAGTAGGTTTCGAAGCGCTCCCAGTCTCTCAATCTGAGCCTACTTCTTCTATCGATCCTCCAGTTGTCTCCGGATACGACCTTGATAAACCGCACCTTTCTCCGATACATGAACGCGGCTCGGAAGGCACATTAGCTCAACATAGGAGTCAACCCGAGGGAGGTATTTTGGACACTTCTTCCATTCATCCAAATATAGGAGCACTATCAGAAGACGTTACTAATATTTTCTCCTATCTTTATTTAGCTCTTGATTCTACATCAATCGATCCTCTTGCAACTCAAGAAATGCATCACGAGTAAGAGGCAATAACGATGGAGGCTACAACTACAACGGTCACCTCATCGGCAGGGGAGATGCACGAAAGCAGGTGCTTGCTTGATGAACAATTGATGAAAGCACTCTTCAGCCATCAAAGTGATCCAAGTATCGAAGTGCCATTTAATGTAGATGAAGATGTGGTCATCACGGGCTCCTTGGGTCCGACCAGCAGCATTCTAATGAGCATACGTGCGAACCGAGCAGAGCAGATAATGGAGGAAATAAAAGCCAAAAGCAAGCAAGATGAGCAGGCTCGTAGGGATGGTGATGGCATGGCAGGCCCTGGTCCGATCCCGATACTTGTTGTTTCTCCAAGTGGCACCATCATTAATACCGATGCACCTCCTCCCTCTAACATTGAAAGTTCCATCATCCCTCTGGTTCCACACACAGAGGACATTCCGATCCCTGTGAATTCTTAGGAGGAGACTGCTTCAATACCCCTGGCCGGAGATAAGCCAGCCAGAGAAGGCCGGGGAGGCAAAGGTTTAAAGAGGGAGAGGTTTCTGAGCGGTAGCTCTAGCGGGTCTACGCCGAAGAAAAGCAAGAAGGACAGAAAACCAAAGGCGTAGACTTGCACTTTTGCTTCTTCTTTTTTGTAGATGGCTTAGAATAGGATTTCCTTTTGCTTTTGTAGGCCATGTATAGACGCGGGTTTTGCCTCTGCTTATAGGAATTCATCGAACAGATTTTTGTACTCATCTTTTTCAAAGAATAGTGGAAATAAAATTTCTTTTCGTTTTTCAGCATAACTCTGTGTTCATTTGTTTAAGTATTTCAGCACTCGCGTTTCCATTCAATGTACTTATGAGGCTTTAGTTTCTAAGTCGAACATGAGTCTGGTCACTGAATCCTGAAGTCATGACTTCGGACCATAATCAAACGTCGAGTCGAATCCCAACGTTGCGTTGTCTCGGTCAGCGGCTGGTACCTGAGTTATGCCCCCAGTCCCGGGGAGATTTGAAGTAGTCAGTCAGTAGTCGTTTTCCGCCTTTGCTAATTTTAATTTAACTAAGTCGGAACAAAGTTAAAGTGAAATGAGTTTGAGAGGTTGGATCACACTATCTCATCTACTAGTATTTGCATCCGCACTCTGGGGATTGAACTTGTATGCCGGTGGTTGATTATAACTGCATAATTCTTGGAATTATATCCGCACTCCGGAGACACAAGTTAGTTTATGAGTGGTCGATCACACCCGTTCGGCGTTTTAGAATTATATCCGCACTTTGGGTCATAAGTTATTTTACGGGCGGTCGGTCACACCCGTCTTGTGTTTATACTCCAATCCGCGCTCTCGGGACCATAGTTGATTGATGAGTGGTCAGTCACACCCATTTGTTGTTTATACTCTAGTCCGCGCTCTCAAGACCAAAGTTGGTTGATGGGTGATCAGTCACATCTGTTTAAGTATTAGGATCTCCTTCGCACTCCGGGAATAAGGAGTTGATCAAGGTTGTGGATGGTTGGATCACATCCACCTTGATTAAGCAAGCGAAGTCGTAGATGGACGGATCCATCCTCTTCGAACTTGGAAGAATGAAGGCGAGGTCGTGGATGGACGGATCCATCCTCCGCGAGCCTGAATTTTGGAGTTTTGTACTTCAGCATGCACTTTGGGAGCTGGAGTTCATTAGAGGATTGTCATGCTTCAATCCTTCTTGACTTTATCGTTGCTTGCCCCCGAGCTCGGGGTTTCACTTAGTGAGTGACCAGTCGGATCACGGTCACTCCCTATTTGAATAAATCCCACTTGGAACTTAGCTCTTCGTACATCATAACGGTCGCATGGTGCATTCCAAGAATCGCCAATCTGGCTTGATGAGTCTGCATTTTATTGCTGAAATAAGAAAGTACGGCAAAGTCGGTTGCCTTATTACAAGTTCGAATTCAAAAAATGCATAAACAAATTTCAAAGGAAAAGCAGATTAAAATAAATAAAATCCAATTATGTGTAATAGCGATGGTGACTCTCGATGTTCCATGCCCTTGGTAAAGTGAGACCGTCAACAGTTGATAATTTCAATGTGTCGTCTCCATGTCTCCATTCAATGACATACGATCCTTCCCATGTCGGTTTCATGTGTGAAGGGACTAGATAAATTCTCTTAAGTACGAGATCGCCAACTTCGAAGATTCTGGGTCGGACCTTAGCGTTGTATAATCGGGCGACTCAACTGCGGTGTGTGGCTGCCCTCAAATCAGCCTCTTCATGCTTCTCATCCATTAAATCCAATGATTCTACAAGTAGGATGGCGTTCGTCTTTAGATCGTAGTAAGTCACACGGTGAGAAGGTACTTCTAATTCAACTGGAATAACGGCTTCAGAGCCGTAGGAAAGTGCAAATGGAGTATGGCCGGTCGCGAACTTAAGGGTAGTTCGATATGCCCATAGGGCCATGGGAAGCTCATTGACCCACTTGCCTCCAGCCTTCTCTAGTCATTTCTTCAGAATGGACTAGATAACTTTGTTGACAACTTCGACTTGTCCATTTGCTTGAGGGTGAGCTACTGCTGAGAACTTCTTCTATATGCGTTAGCTTTGATAGAAATCTTTGAACTCGACACTATCGAATTGGGTCCCGTTATCAGTTACGATGGTGTGTGGGAGGCCAAAGCGATAGATGATGTTGCGCACAAAAAGTTGATTACTTTCTTCGTCGTGATAGTGGCAAGTGGCTCAGCTTCCGCCCATTTAGTAAATTAGTCAACTGCAACGATGGCGTAGTTCGCACCACCCTTGGCTAAAGGTAGAGACCCTATTATATCAATACTCCATGCGGCGAACGGCCATGGACTGACCATCCGAGTAATTTCTGTAGGCGGGGCTCTTGGAATTCTAGCATGTTTCTCGCACCTATCACATTTCTTGGCATAATCTAATGCATCTCGGTTTACTGTCGGTTAGTAATATCCATATCTGAGTATTTTTTTTCACGAGGGCTTGCCCCCAAGTGTGGTCGCCACACTCTCCCTCATGCACATCATGTAACACTCGTTTGATCTCATCGTGGGCGATACACTGGAGTAAAGGAACAAAATATCCCCTCTTGTACAAGACTCCATCTTGGATAACAAATCGCGAAGCTTTTCGAAGAACCTGCCTTTTCTCATTTCTGCCCCCGGGTAAAGCTCCATGCTCAAGATAGTTTCTGAATGGAGTCATCCATGACTCCTTCTTGGGCGATGCCTCGTACACCCAGTCTGTCTCCATTTGGTCAATGCTCGGAACAGTAAGTGTCTTAACAGGGACGAGTCCCATTTGTTGTGCTTCGCTAGTGTTGGCTAGTTTCGCTGAAGAATCGGCTTTCTGATTTTGCTCAGGGTATATAATGAATAGTATAATAATCGAACTGATTCATCACTTCTTGAAACCGAGTAAGGTAGGTAGCTAATCTCTGGTCTCTTGCTTGATACTCTCCTCGAACCTGGCATACGACCAATTATGAATCACGGTAAATCTCCACAGCAATAACTCCCAAGTCTTTGGCAAGTCTTAGTCCAACAAGCAAAGCTTCGTACTCGGCTTCATTTTTACTTGCGCAAAAGTCAAACTTTAAAGTATAGCATATGGATCGAACTTCTGGGGTTTCAAGTACCACTCCAGAGCAATGGTCATTTGATGCACCATCATTGTATAGCTTCCATGTACGCTTAGGAGATTCACTAGCTTCGGGAAAATCCTCTAGTATGGTGAATTCAGCTATGAAGTCCTCTAGAACTTGTCCTTGAATATCGCATCTCGGCGTATAAGTGATAACAAATTGACTCAGCTTGATATTCCACTTAAGAAATCTACCAGACCTCTTAGGTCGTGTTAGGATCTGTTGCAACAGCTGATTGGTGTAAACAGTGATCGGATGAGTTTGGAAATACGGACGGAGCTTTCTCAAGGTTATGACGAGACAATAAGCCAGTTTTTCCACCTTTGGGTAGTTTCTTTCTGCCCCTGTTAGCCTTTTGCTGATATAATAGACCAGTCGTTGGATCCGATCCTCTTCTCGAATCAAAGCATCATTGATTGCGTTTTTCAAAACCGTCAGATAGACATATAATCTCTCATGATCAACTGACTTCGACAAAATGGGAGGTGTTGCCAGATGTTGAACTAGTGCTTGGAATGCGCCTTCACACTCCTCTGTCCATTTGAAATTTCACTTTCCTTTTCTGATCAAATCGAAGAAAGGAATGAACTTGTCTATCGATCTGGAAATAAATTTTCTTAAGGCTGCCACCTTCCCGTTGAGGCTTTGCACCTGCTTTATGGTTCTGGGAGTTTCGAGATTCTGAATTGCCCAGATTTTCTCAGGGTTGGCTTTAATTCCTCTGGCATTGACGATGAATCCAAGGAATTTTCCTAACGCTACACCAAAATGACACTTCAATGGGTTGAGCTTCATTCTGTACTGTTGGATTATGTTAAACATTGTTTCCAAATCATTGACATGGTTGATGGACAATTGCGACTTCACGAGCATGTCATCCAGATACACCTCCATGGTCTTTCCGATCTGGTTAGCGAACATTCGGTTCACGAGCCTTTAATAAGTTGCTCCAGCGTTCATGAGTCTGACCGGCATCACCTTGTAACAATAGAGTCCTAGATTAGTGAAGAAGCTAATATTTTCCTGGTCAGGTAGATGCATCGGTATTTGATTGTAGTCGGAATACGCATCTATGAAAGATAAGAGCTCTTGTCCGGCTGTTGAATCCACCAGTTGATCAATTCTGGGAAGAGGGAAACTGTCTCTAGGGCAGGCTTTATTCAAATCTAAGTAGTCCACACATGTCCACCATTTCCCGTTTGACTTTTTGACAAGCACTTGATTAGATACCCACTTCGGGTATAAAGCATCACGAATAAACCAATTCGACTTGAGTTTATTTACTTCTTCCTTTAGGGCGGCAGATCTCTCTGGATCCATACCGCGCCTTTTTTTTGACCGGGACATATAGCGGGTCAATATTTAATGATGGCTCGCGATGTCCGGCGAGATCCACACATGTCTAAATGAGTCCAGGAAAACACATCAAGGTTCGCCTGGAGAAAATCAACCAATTCATGCCTCATCTGGTGGCTAAGTTGAGATCCGACCTTTACCATTCTGGAATCATCGTCGTCGTGGATCGGAACATCGATTGTCAACTCCATCGAGGAAGCCTGGCAGTCTTTGGCTTCCTCCACGTCATTACTATCTCTGGGATCGAGGTCCTTAAGGAACTAGTTGTGGCACCTGGGCCAGGCATTAACTGTCAATTTTCTGAAAAACGGACTTAGAGAGATTCCTCTACGCCCTTTCCTTTCTCTTTCCACTGCGCATTCCGCAACTCTGCAACATAACAAGCGCGCCCAGCCGCCTGATCACCATGTACTGCTCTGACCTCGTTATTAGTGGGGAACTTCAGAGTTAAACACCACAGGGCAATCGCTGCCCTGAAATCTGCAAGGGGCGGTCGACCCAAGAAAGCATTGTAAGGGGAACGTATGTCTAACACCACAAACTGCAACATCTGGACTCTTCGGCGATCTCCAATACCACATTCAACGGGTAACTCTACCATGCCAGCTGGTATGGTTGCACTTCCGTTAAAACCATGAATACGCGATTGACACGGTTTCAAGTCTTTCGCTTCCATCCTCATTTGGTCATAAGCGCGCTTAAAAAGAATGTTCATAGAGCTTCCGCTATCAACCAAGATTCTCTTCATCCAAGCAGGACCTATCTGGGCTGAAATGACCAACAGAACAATAGTGGGGGCCTTGACTTTGTCAGCATCTCGATTCCTGAAAACGATGTCGTCTGTCATCGTCCTCTGTTGTTTTGCCAGGGCCCCATCATCAACATTACTACAGCATTCAAAGTCCACATGCCTAATCGAACTGGCATATGACTCCATTTCCTTCCAGCTCGGATCAACTGGATGAGGACCACCACTCACAGTGTTTATCACCAACCTCCCGCCAGTACGTGCGGGATCTTCGGGCCTATCTTGGCCTTGATCTTGATTTGGATTAGATGGGCCCGCACCTCCATCCTATGGAGCCCGAACAAACTGCTCTAACTTCCTTTCTTTAATCAACTTCTCAATGATGTCTTGCAAATGATGGCACTCATTGGTGTTATGGCCGTAGAAATCGTGGAACCTATAGAACTTCCTGGTTTGAATTTGTTTCTCAGATGATGGTTTCGGAGCTAGCTTCTTATACTGTCCGATATTACAAGTCTGAAGGTAAACATTTTCCAGCGATGTGTTTAGGGGAGTATATCATTCGAACATGGGAGTCTGTGTCTTGGTCTGTGATTTGGGTCTCTCTTCTTTCCCTGACCTCCGTTACCCTTTTGTTGGCCTTGCTTATCCTGAATATTCAATTGCACTTTGCCAGAGTTCTCACCGGTCTGCTTCACAACAACATTACTTTGAATGCCTTTACCATTTGGCCTCGCTACGTCCTGCTTCCTATATCGTCTATCATCTTCTCTCCTTAAGAACTGGGCCGCCTTAGCATAGAAATGATCCAACGAAGCATGGGGTTTCCCAGCCAACCAATCACCAAACTTGAAATCGGGATCGATCCCTTTAGTCAATGCCAACAGAATAGAATTATCATTGGGATTTCTGACCTCTACACAAGCAACATGGAACCTTTCCAGATAACGTCTAATAGTATCTCTTGGAGCTTGAGTAACACTATACAAGGTGTTGACATCCTTTGGTCTAGTAGCATGCATATGGAACTTCTCGACAAACTTAGTTGCCAATTGATAAAAACATGTGATGGATCTGGGTGGTAAACGAGTGCACCACATAGTTGCAATGCCTCCCAAGGAGATAGGGAAGCTCCTATACTTGACCGCATTGTCAACTCGAGCGGTGTTCATGAGCCATTCATATTTCAAGATATGCTGGTTTGGATCCGAATTTCCTTCATACACCAATAGAGTCAGCATCCTGAATCGTTGGGGTGGCTCTGCATAAAAAATGTCATTGGTGAATGGAGTGTGACTTCAGGAGATTCCCCAATCATCGTTTGTGAGGCCTTGACTTTCTCTAATCATCTGGCGTATCATTTTTAGAATGTCAAGCATCTGGATGTTTGGGGCCAAGGCATGGTCGGGTTCCATGTTGTGGGGACGGTCGCTGTCTATGGTCCATTCCATGCCTCCTTGGCTCCCGATCTTCAGGGAAGTGAGGGTCCTGAGCATGAATGTGTTGACGATAAGCTAGATCTAGTTGGTTTTGGATCTCAGCTTCTAGATCTATAGCGACAGCAGTTGCATGGTCATGAATGGTGTGATAAGGAAGTGATCTTCCTCGGGAAGAGGGTACAGCTTGATGCCCAGTAGAAGGACCAATCCCGGCCTATCCGAGATCAAAGCATGCTGATGTCTGGAGGCTTCTGAATAGTTTCCATCTAGCCGACGGTGTGTAGGTCTGTGGTTGAAGTAGGATGAAGCCGAGCTTTCGGTCGAGGAATGAGAGACATGATCTCTTCTAGATCTCCTTCACCTTTCTTCATTCAGTTTGTTTGCAAGCTCCGTGTTGGCACGGATCTGCTGAGTGAGCTCTGGATGGCTCTGAGTAAGCTCTTGCATGAGGGTCTAGAACTCCTCTCTAGTCACAAGACCTTGTGGATCTGGAGCTCCAGCTGAAGTCTGGCCTGCTGTGGTCAGCTACATGGTATTTTGCCTATCCCTTCCTTCTGGATCTGCAGCATTTGAAGCAGTTCTGGTAGTGCGCACCATGATGAATGTAGCTCTTTCCTAGATCTGGAGTAATCTTAATAGAACGGAAGGAACTACTGGATGACAGATCTGGATCTCCTCCTTAGATTTTAGCAATCCAACAACGGCACGAGATCTACTGAATCAGAGAATAGCAGAGTTTCTCAGTGAAAGCACCAAAATGTTTGTACCAAAATTGGGCACAACACTCTTCGGATGTAATTGAAGAGATTAGAATGAAGAAATTAAATGGAAAAAGAGGCTAATCTAACAATCACACCAATAAAATCCAACATAAATAGAAAGAGACCAGAATTTATAGTGGTTCGGCGTTGTAGCCTACGTCCACTTTGAATAGTTTTGCTATTTATTGAAGATTGACAACTGATTACAATAGTATAAATCACTAGCTCTCAAGTTACAAAGGAGTTGCAGCAAAGTAACAGCGTAGAAGCATCAAAAAGTCCTCTTTTCGTAGTCATAGGGGTGCTATTTTATAGGAGTGGACCTGGAAATATCTCCCTTAAAGCTCGAAATACCTTTTCTCATATGTGGGTAGGCCTACCAGAAAGATTAGGGGTCATTTGGGACCGATCTTGATCGATCCCCATCATCTTCGTATCGATCAATATTAGCTCCATTTGAGCTGCGATCTATCATGGTGGTCCTTCAGATGATAAGAAAGCTTCTGTGAAAATTTGGAGGCATTTGGACTGTTGATACGCTAAGATTTTGATCAATGACAATGTGCTTCAATAAAAAGGAAGAGATATGTGCAAAGCTAAAGGAAGAACGATGAAGACCAATGATAAACATAAGTATGATTTTTATATAGGTCTTAGTTTAGATTTATTGTTAAAATCTATCCTCAAGAGGCTTGCACAAACACTAGAACATATTTTATAAACTTCGTTTTTTAATAAACATTCACTGTGCATAATTTAGTATTTCAGTCGACTGAACAGGGATGACCAGTCGACTGAACCAGTGACATATACACAAAAATGCACAGTTCCAGTCGATTGAATTTCCTGCTTAGTCGACTGAATTTGTTCTTGAAAAATTTTACTTCATATTTTCAGTCGACTGAAATCCCTGCTCAGTCGACTGAATTTGTTACTACGAATTTTTTCTGAAAGAACACCTTCTTCCTCCCAAGAGTTGCAACCATTCTCCAATGGGAATGGAAGCATCTCTTGCCTGCACCTCTAGCAAATAAATGCATCTCTTCTACACATATAAATACATGGTTTTAACATTTGCAAATCACCAATTCTAATTGCTTTAATCTCTTTATTTTCTTGAACATACTTTCAGATTTCTTAAGTTTACAAAAGCAATCACAAACCACTCCAATTGCTTGAATCTTTGTTTTATCTATAACACCTTTTTGATTCATAGCAATTCACATTTCCTAAATCTTCACAAACACTTTGCATACTCTCGAGGATAAGATTATAGGAAAATTTGTACTCAATTAGACTTATTAGTGTTATCAAGAACACAACAAGTCAGAAATACTTTTAGTATCTAGTTGAAGTCCTCTTCGGTAGTTGAGGCAAGAAATCCCGTTCGGTTGTTCGGGTAAGTTGTAAACCTATTCCTCCGGGTTAAATGAGGGCTATTGGTTAGTTGAATTCCTAAGAGGAGCTTAGGGACTGGACGTAGGACAAGAGTTCGAACCAGTATAAAGTCTTGGTGTCTACTTTATTTACTGCTTATTACTATCTACCTAGACCATTCCATTATTCCACATTATACGACCCTACCGCATAGTCCCTTTCAATTGGTATCAGAGCAAGGTCGTCTTATAACCATAACACCGTTATTTGATATATTGATAATATGGAAAACAACACAAGCACAACATCTGCCTATAACTCTACATTTGCGGAAGGACAATCTACCCAAAGACCTCCTCTCTTCAATGGATTAAACTATAATTATTGGGCTATAAGAATGAGGATTTATATGCAAGCAACAAGTTTTGAAGCCTGGAATGCAACTCAAGCAGAACTCGTTGTACCCATAATGGATTATTCTACATGGACGCAAGCTCGGAAGAATGAAGTTAGTGCAAATGCCAAAGCTATGAATATGCTATTTTGCGCTTTGGATAGAAATGAGTTCAATCGTGTTAGCATTTGTACTACTACACATCAGATATGGAGTACACTTAAAACCATACATGAAGGCACAAACAAGGTCAAACAAACAAAGATCTCCATGCTAAAGAACCAGTTCCAAAACTTTAGAATGCGACAAAATGAATCCATCAATGACATGTACTCGAGGTTTCAAGACATTCATCATGCCTTAATAGGACTAGGAGAAAAATACACGGATTTTGATATAGTATCTAAAGTTCTAAATTCACTCACTGATGAATGGGAGAGAAAAGTCTTAGCAATCGAAGAAGCAAATGATCTATCTACAATGAAACCAGAAGAATTAATTGGAAATCTTATGTCGTATGAAGTAAATATGCAAGCTAAGAAAGATCAAGCACAAGGAAGAAAAAATGTAGCTTTTCATGCGGAAAAGGAAGAATCAGAGTCTGAAGATGAGGATTTAGCATTTATAGCCAAAAATTTCAAGAAATTCTTAAGATATAGAAAAGGGAATAAAAACGGATTCAAAAAGAATTTCTTAAACAAACCTACATCCTCGAATATAGAATGTTTCAACTGTCATAAGAAAGGTCACATGCAAAAAGATTGTCCAGAACAAAAGAAGGAGAATTAGAACAAAAAAGAAAAATCCAAAAAGAAGGCATTCTCTGTAACATGGGACGATTCAGATTCATCTTCATCTGATAGTGAAAATGATAGCGACAATGAACAAGCGAATGTATGCTTTATGGCTCAAGAACCTGAGGTTAGTAATTTAACTTTCGACGATTTAATTGATGTAAACACTGAACTTTTGAGTACAATAAAAATCTTAAGAAGAAACTTAAGGAAACTCGTGAAAATCAAAACAAAGCTGAGTTTGAAAGGGATATGTTAAAAGATGAAAAGAAAATTCTAGAAGAAGAACTTGAAAAAGTTCAAGAGTCTCTTTCAAATTCGAAAACTCAATTATCACTTTTAAGTCAAGAAATTGAAACTCAAAAGACAAAAAATGATATAATTGTTTCCGAAAATCATGAGTTAAAAACTCAGATTAAACAAGTTAAGTTAGAAAATAATAGTCTTCAAGTTAGATTAGATAACATCACTAAAAATGTTTCTAACTTTAACAAAGGAAGAGAAAATTTATCTAAGATTTTAGAAAATTCTCAATCTTCCTCAAATAAACATGGATTAGGATATAAAAAGGAGCCAAAAATTCCTAAAAAGATAAATACAAATTTTAAGAGGAATATTGATTCAAAACAACAAATGTTATTAAGAGAACCTATTAGAACAAAAGAAGAAACTAAGATAGTTAAAATTTGGGTTCCAAAGACTAACAATATTTTAATTAGGAATAAATATATTAAAGCATTTATGGATAGTGTTCATAATAATAAAAATTATATTTATAAAAAGGATACTGAACCAAATTGGGTTTGGTTTCCTAAGTTCTAACTTTTTAGGACTCTATTGAAAGGTGGGTACCAATAATTTTGTATTTATTTTTAGGTCCCACTCAAAAAGAAGAAATGGATATTAGACAGTGGTTGCTCAAAACACATGACCGGCGACAAAGATATGCTTACAAACATCACATACTTTGATGGTGGCTCGGTTACCTTCGGAGATAATTCAAAAGGCTATATCATTGGCAAAGGAGATGTGAGCAATTACGGTACATCAAATTTACCTTTTATTACAAATGTTTCATTAGTTAAAAATCTAAAACATAATCTACTAAGCATAAGTCAACTTTGTGACAAAGGATTTAAAATAACTTTTTTGGAAAATAAATGTAGTATTTTTGATCAAAACCAAAATCTTGTTTTTGAGGGAAATAGAGATAGGAATATTTATGTTCTAAATATGAAAATTAATCATAATACAAATATGTGTTTACTAGCCAAAGATAATGATCCTTGGTTATGGCACAAAAGATTTTGTCATATTAATTTCAAAACTATTAGAAAACTTTCTAAAAATGAATTAGTAAGAGGTTTACCTAAGATAAATTTTAAAATAAAAAATCTTTGTGATGATTGTCAAATAGGTAAGTTAACAAAATCATCTTTCAAATCTAAGAAAAATATTTCAACTTTACAACCACTAGAATTACTTCATATGGATCTTTTCGGACCAACACAGGTTCAATCCATTAATCATAATCGATATGTATTTGTAATAGTTAATGATTTCTCAAGATATACATGGACCATTTTTATGAAAAATAAAAGTGATGCATTTGAGCACTTTAAAACATTTGTCAAAAGAATTCAAAACACTAAAGATTTGAAAGTTAAGAATATACGAAGTGATCATGGTGGCGAATTCGAAAATAAAGCTTTTGAATCTTTCTGTAAAAAGAAAGGAATAAATCATAATTTTTCATTTCCTAGAATTCCTCAACAAAATGGAGTAGTGGAAAGAAAGAATAGAACATTACAAGAATGTGCAAGAACATTATTAAATGGAAGCCTTCTACCAAAACATTTTTGGGCAGAAGCCAGAGCTACTGCATGTTATGTATTAAATCGTATTTCTATTAGACCATTAACTAAAAATACTTCATATGAACTTTTTAACAATAGAAAGCCAAATATCTCTTATTTTAAAATATTTGGATCAAAATGTTTTATCTTAAATACAAAAGACCAACTAGGAAAATTCGATCTGAAAGCTGATGAAGGAACTTTTATAGGATACTTAGAACGAAGTAAGGCATATCGAGTTTTAATAAACGAACAAATACAATTGAAGAAACTTTACATGTATCTTTTGATGAAAACTTTAATAAAAACTTGAGTATAAAAGATGATGACGAATTCATAAATACAGACCATACAAATCTTGAAAATATGAATAATACCGAACTTAGATCTCCACCTAGAATCTTACGATATCATCCTATACAAAACATAATCGGTGAAATTGATTCTCAAGTTAAAACTAGAAGTCAGCTAAACCAAATAGGACATGTTGCTTTTATTTCTACATTAGAACCTAAAAATCCTAAAGAAGCATCAACAGATGACTACTGGATTGTTGCTATGCAAGAAGAATTAAATCAATTCGAACGTAACGATGTTTGGGATTTAGTTCCTCGTCCTAATAATCAATCTGTTATAGGAACAAAGTGGGTTTACAAAAATAAAGTAGACGAACAAGGAAATATAACTAGGAATAAAGCTAGACTAGTAGCACAAGGATATAATCAAGAGGAAGGTATCGACTTTGAAGAAACATTTGCTCCCGTTGCAAGACTTGAAGCAATACGTATTCTATTAGCCTTCGCTTGTTTTCACAATTTTAAACTTTATCAAATGGATATTAAAAGTGCTTTTTTAAATGGTTTTATAAAAGAAAATGTGTACGTAGAACAACCCCCTTTATTCATACACGAAAAATATCCGGATCATGTATATAAATTAAAGAAAGCCCTATATGGTCTTAAACAAGCACCTCGTGCTTGGTATGAGAGACTTAAAAGCTATTTACTAGATTCGGGATTTCAAATTGGAAAAGTAGATCAAACTCTATTCATTAAAAACACTACTAACGACATTTTAATAATTCAAATATATGTAGATGACATTATATTTGGTTCAACTAATGAAAACTTATGTAAAGAATTTTCAAATATAATGACTAAGGAGTTCGAAATGTCACACATGGGAGAATTATCTTATTTCCTCGGATTACAAATTAAACAATTAACAAATGGAATTTCTTAAATCAAGAAAAATATTGTGCTAATCTAATTAAACGTTTTGGAATGGAAAACACTTCTGGAAAGCCTACTCCTATGAGTACCACAACTCATCTCGATCAAGATGAAAATGGCAAAAGTGTAGACCAAAAATAGTTTAGAAGTATGCTAGGCTCCTTACTATACTTAACCGCTAGTAGACCAGACATAATGATGAGCGTATGTTTATGTGCACGTTTTCAAGCTAATCCTAAAGAATCACATTTAAGAGCCATAAAACGACTTATGCGATATCTAAATAACACTAAGGACTTTGGTCTTTTCTATCCAAAAGATTGTCCATTCGAGTTAGTGTCATTTAGTGATGCTAATTTTGGTGGATCTAGAACTGATAGAAAAAGTACAAGTGGTACGTGCCATTTTATTGGAAAATCACTTGTATCTTGGTTTAGTAAGAAACAAAATTGTGTCTCACTTTCCACGTGTGAAGCAGAGTATATATCCGCCGCTTTAGCTTGTACCCAAGTTATCTATATGCAACAAACACTTAAAGATTTTAATATAAATTTAACAAATTCTACAATATATTGTGATAATACAAGTACAATAAATTTATCTAAAAATCCGGTAAATCATTCTCGTACAAAACATATTGATATTCGTCACCATTTTCTACGTGACAATATCGAAAAAGGAATCATAAATTTAGAACATATTTCTACCGAAAACCAGATTGCTGATATATTTACTAAACCTTTATTAGAAAATTCATTTATAAAATTGCGACGAGAATTAGGAATAATTTCTTTTAAAGATGTTTTATAGTAAATATTATAAAAAATATAAACTCAGTCGACTAAACAACTCTGCTCAATCGACCAAATAATGAAAATAAAATTATTCAATATATATGTTTCATTTCATATTACCTAATACATAATAGATTAAAGGATGTCTCTAATCCATCAATTTCTAACCAATGTTTTTAATCCAATAAAGCAATGATTGGTTCTAAAAACGTATTAATTTACCACCATATTTTTCTTAGCATTTTCATACTATAAATATACTTTTATACAAATAATTATTTTCAACAAAATTACAAAGTTTGAAAATTCTATATAAAAATGTCTTCCAACAGCTCATACTCTCATATCAACATCACCTCCTCAGTCGAAAACACTCCTACATCACCAAAACTTCCAACGCCAACACCAAAGCATGAACCAGTGTATAAATGGGAAAACTATCGCACTGGCTACACACCGGAATCAAAGAAGGAAAAATGTGGACTTTTTACCTCCCCTGATACAAAAAGAAAGATTGATGAGATTCATCACTTTCAACAACAACAAATTGATCTCCAACGAGATTATATTTTGAACAGAAAGTAACGGCAAGACGACTAAGCTTTCTTGAGAAAATTGGTTTACGTTTTTGCTCAAAGAAAAATGATGTGAGCGAACCCCTACCTCGACCAGTTAGTGCGTTCGATCCATCTTCATCTTACCGTACACCAGTTGATCCCCTGAATCCTTGGATGTCTCCAAATACTCCTCAGTATAGTCCAAATTCATGGGAAATAAGCTATATGGAGAATGAAGAAAAAAAAAGACGCAAAGAAATAATTACTTTTGAAATCAATTCATGTTGTTATATATCTATATAATTGTAATTGCTTTATTCAATAAAACTTTTTGCTTTCGAAAATCACAAAGAACAATGAAAATCCAAAGTTCAGTCGACTGAACCATACTGCTCAGTCGATTGAATATTAAGCAGAAAACAATTTTTCCATAGCTCAGTCGACTGAAACCCCCTGCGCAGTCGACTAAACTTTCAACAGAAACTTTCAGACAACAGTTCAGTCGACTAAATACTCTGTTCAGTCGACTGAATTCAACACGGAAATTTGTCGGCCTTCAATTCAGTCGACTGAACGGACTTTTTAGTCCACTGAACGCCAATTCCCAGGCAACTTTTTCCCTTTTATCCACTAGTTTTTACCTTTTCCATTCACTTTTTACATTACAAAAGTTCTCTCTTCCCCATTGTTTTCCAAAACCCTAGCCCCCAATCCTCAAATTACTCTCACAACTCCCACAAATGGCACCAAAAAGATCAAGAGCTTCTTCTTCATCATCCTCCAAGCCAATTGATGCTCAAATTGCACAATGGCTCTATGATGGAGTAGCTGTAACAAGGTGGAACAAAATGAAGAACTCTCGCATTTTCGAACACTCCTTCGTTGATTTCCAAAGCTTCCAAACATACAACATTCAAGCATTCACAGATCAGGCAAGTTTAACTTCTCTCTTAGATTTAAGAAGAAATGACCATGCAATAAATCATATCATGGTAAAATTATTTTATGCAAACCTCAACCTTGGACACCAAACTCCAAGAAATCCAAATAATAGTGTTTGGAGTATGGTGTGCGAGAAGAAAGTTTGGTTCTCCTTAGATCGAATTGCACACATCTTAGGATCACCTAATGTAGGGAGAAAGCTTGAAGAAATAGAATTCAATCCATAAATTCGAGATAACATAAACCATCAATTTTTGGATGATGATATCAACATTAGAGATTTTAAATCCACTTCCCTACGACCTAGAGCAAGGATCCTTCACAAAGCTCTTATGAGAACAATTACTCCACGTACGGGCTCATATGAAATTGTTTACCCCATCAATTATCGAGCTCTATACGCTATTTGGGGCAACATTCAAGTCAATTGGGTCCAACTCATTCTAGATGAATTTCTCACTTTTAACAATGGTAAAATGCGAACAATATATTTTGGAGAATATATCATGCGACTTCTCCTCAATGTTGATACGCCATTATGCGACTCCGAAAACATAATGGTTAATCAAATTAATCAACGCACTATAAGCCTTATGCAACTCCCGGCTAGACCTCCTCGCATCATATCTCTTGCCGAATGGGAAGCTAGGCATCAAGAACCACAACAACCTCCACAAGCTCCACATGAAGAACCTTTCGACCAAGAAGAAGAAATTCGTATCATTGAGCCAAGTTATACTACCAATCAATCATTGGGGATTTTATCAAGGAATCAACAAATTCTTGATAATCGTCTTAAGAAGGTAGATCACAAGCTTGATAAAGTTAAAGGATTCTTCAACAGGTTATGGAATGTCATCTCATGCTCAAGCTCCACTACCGCTTCAACATCACGTGGTAAACGTCCGGCACCAACTTTTACATGGACGTCATCCGAAGAACATACAAGCAGCAGCACGAGTGGAACTAGTGGTGGTCAAGAAGGACGAACTTATAGACCATCCACAGGTGGACCGGTTATTCGTGAACCTGAAGGAGATCGTGAAGGCTCTTATGACTGGGACAGATATACTTGAACATTTTAATGGTTTGGTTTTCAGAATTCTTAATTAATTTCTAACGATTTCTACAAAGGCTTGTATAAATAGCCTTCTTTTATTTCAGATACTCTGTAGTTTGTATTATTTGCTCTGTGGTTATATTTGCATATGGTTGCTCTGTTACTTTCAAATTATATACTTCTATATATTATTACTTCCTTTTTGTCGATGACAAAGGGGGAGAAATCTATGTAGCTAACTTTCTTTTGTAGGAAAGATAGTGCATATATTTAGGAGGAGGAAAGAAAATTACATCTCTACAAACATAGGTATTATCATCAATCAAAAAGGGGGAGAATGTTGATACGCTAAGATTTTGATCAATGACAATGTGCTTCAACAAAAAGGAAGAGATATGTGCAAAGCTAAAGGAAGAACGATGAAGACCAATGATAAACATAAGTATGATTTTTATATAGGTCTTAGTTTAGATTTATTGTTAAAATCTATCCTCAAGAGGCTTGCACAAACACTAGAACATATTTTATAAACTTCGTTTTTTAATAAACATTCACTGTGCACAATTTAGTATTTCAGTCGACTGAACAGGGATGACCAGTCGACTGAACCAGTGACATATACACAAAAATGCACAGTTCCAGTCGACTGAATTTCCTGCTCAGTCGACTGAATTTGTTCCTGAAAAATTTTACTTCATATTTTCAGTCGACTAAAATCCCTGCTCAGTCGACTGAATTTGTTACTGCGAATTTTTTCTGAAAGGACACCTTCTTCCTCCCAAGAGTTGCAACTATTCTCCAATGGGAATGGAAGCATCTCTTGCCTGCACCTCTAGCAAACAAATGCATCTCTTCTACACATATAAATACATGGTTTTGACATTTGCAAATCACCAATTCTAATTGCTTTAATCTCTTTATTTTCTTGAACATACTTTCAGATTTCTTAAGTTTACAAAAGCAATCACAAACCACTCCAATTGCTTGAATCTTTGTTTTATCTATAACACCTTTTTGATTCATAGTAATTCACATTTCCTAAATCTTCACAAACACTTTGCATACTCTCGAGGATAAGATTATAGGAAAATTTGTACTCAATTAGACTTATTAGTGTTATCAAGAACACAACAAGTCAGAAATACTTTATTATCTAGTTGAAGTCCTCTTCGGTAGTTGAGGCAAGAAATCCCGTTCGGTTGTTCGGGTAAGTTGTAAACCTATTCCTCCGGGTTAAGTGAGGGCTATTAGTTAGTTGAATTCCTAAGAGGAGCTTAGGGACTGGACGTAGGACAAGAGTCCGAACCAGTATAGTCTTGGTGTCTACTTTATTTACTGCTTATTACTATCTACCTAGACCATTCCATTATTCCATATTATACGACCTTACCGCATAGTCTCTTTCATGGACTTGTAGTTTTTGAGTTATGATCGATCCACGGTTGATTTTGTAGTTAGGATGAAGCATGTGATTCGATGCTTTCGTATCGATGCTCCTTCGTATCGATCACTTATGCATCGATGAATTGGAGCGAGAGTTTGGAGGAGATCCACATGTCATGCTGAGAGGATGCTTCCTTTGGTTAGACCACGTCTTTCGTATCGATGGTAAGTTGTTCCCTTCATATCGATGCTTGCAAGTCGTCTTCGTATCGATGCTTGAGCATTGCCTTCATATTGATGCTTGGTTGATCGATACGAAATGGATGGAAGTGGGATCGATATGAAAAGGGTAGCAATTGAGTAGGTGGATTGTGATCGATGTCGTTGCTTAATGGATACGCAGGGGATGGACGTGGAGTTGATGGATACGAAGGGGATGGATACGAAACCAACATGTTACACATGAAACTTGATCGATCCATAACTTGAGAATACGAACTCCGATTGACTTGAACTTTGGAACGTTGCCTTTCATTTCCTTGTTAGTCATACCATGCTAATTGTAGCTCGATCCAGACTCGGACCAAATTTGCTTGTATCCATCGTGGACCTGTGTATAATCAATCTTCGGGACGAATTGTCTTTAGTTTCTAGTCAAGTCCTTAGTGTCACGACTTGCCAAAAGGCAGGATAATAGAAAGCACCTTAGCTTGTAATTCTGAGACCTATCTTTTGGTTTCCAACGAAAATATGCAATCTGAGAGTATGAACTAATGTATCAACTAAGGTCGAGATCATAATTCAGCTGAGGTAAGAAGCCTGACCGGGAGCATCAGTTGTTGAAGCCTAAAACAATTCAACAATCAATGGCTTTGATAGCCCAGGTCGAGATCAATGGTCAAGATAAATGAAAGATATCCAAAAGCTATATATAAAAGCATCATTTCAACAACCCGCATCAAGTGACACTCAACCAAATGATGACATGCATTCAAATCAAGACCGCCTATAGTTAGTTAGATCATTAATTCAAAGAGAAGGCGCTTAACCAATGGGGTCACGACATGCTGGCTATAAATAGGCGGCAATCCCAAGGAATAAGGGATCTTCGGGTACATAACAAACAAAAACTAGATAGTACTTTCCTATATTAGAGCTCTAATAAAAATGCATTAATGGTGGAAACACTTAGATTTAATGTATTAAGCCCCTCGGCCATATAAGAGTAACTAAATAATGAAAGGACAGTGGACGTAGGGACTTTTGGCCCGAACCACTATAAAAGTTGCGGTGTTATTCACTTTTTTCATTTTACCCTTTCGGCATCTACAATTGTTACCTCACGATTTAACTCTTCACCTTCTAAGCCCAATCAAACTACATCTCAATAATCACTTCTTCAAACTCAATATTCCCACTTACTTCCGGAGCATTACCTTTTGACTTATGGGGTGTTGGTGCCGACGAAATTCTGCACTAACAAGCTATAGAGCTTACAATTTGTTAGGATCGAAACCATGCAATACAATTTCTAACGGTTGAAAATGTCAAAATTCAATACTTCCTAAGTTATAGCCTTATTATATAGAATTTAGATTTAAAAATAATATTTTACTATCCTTGAATACTTAACATACGGGCCATTACACCCTCTTGATATTTAGCCCCCGAAATCCCATCAAATAAGATAAAGTCAAAACAATAGTTACCTTGCATGCCTAAAAACCAGAAGCAAGTATATTAAACATCAAACATGCGCACACAAGCAAGTTAATATAATCTACGCTTATCATAGCATGTAAGATAATAATTAGCATTATAAAATACCAAATGTGATATCAAATGTGAAAGCTAATCGATAAAATGAAATCTTACCAAGTAAAAAGCTCCGGATAAGCAGTCCTCAAGCATTTTTTGGTCTTCTAAGTGAAATTGCGCTCCCTTTCACCCCCATTGAACCTTCACAACTTCACCATCTTCCTCCTAAATTACTTTATATCACATCCTACTATATGAATATTTTTACGAGATCTCCAAGCTTTTGGTTCGATCTCGATATCATCCAGTTGATCTAGTGCAATAATTATGCCCAAGTTGTGTACAAACTTTTGCAAATGAGAATCATGGAACACATTTTGTGTGTGATCGCCCCATCTTCTGAGATAAGCCAACTTTGTTAAGCTAGGTTTCCAATCCACTCAAGTATTGGAAAAGGACACACAAATCTCGGTGTCGACTTTCCTTTAATACCTGTTCTAACTACACTCTTTAATGGAGAGATCTTGACAAACACCATATCGTGGATAGTGAACTCCAAACCTCTTTCTCTTTTCAGCGTTGCTCTTCTGTCTATCTTAAGTAGCTTTCATTCATTGCCATATGATCTCGATCATCTCTAAATTTTCTTCTATCGTATTTGGTCCTAGCATCAGTTTGTTGCACACTTACTACCAACATGAACGAGCTTGCATGGTCGACCATATAATGCCTCAAATAGTGCTATACCAATGTTCGAATAATAACAATTGTTGTATGCAAAATCAACAAGATGCAACTGATCGTTGCATAAGACCCCAGAGATAGGAATGCAAGCACAAGGGAGATCCTCTATGAGACAATTCACTCTCTCGTTCTGCCCATCGGTTTGTGGGTGTTATGCTGTACTCAAATGTATCTCTATCTTCAATGCCTCTTATAGGCCCTACCAAAATCTGCTAATGAATAATGGATCAATATTGCTTGCAATGTTCTTCATCACACCATGAAATCGTACGATCCACATCACATACAACTCAACCAATTTGGATGTCGTCCTATTAGACTTTATGGGTCTAAATCTAGCACTCTTTACCAATCTATCAACTATGACCCAGATGCTATCATACCCTTTTCTGGTCCTCGACAACCCATCGATGAAATCCATTGATATCTGTTTCCACACCTACCCGAAAACTTCAAGCGGTTGTATTAAACAACTTAGCTTCTTCTGCTCAGTTTAACTAAATGACAGTTCATACATTTTGAGACGAGTTTCCAGAGTGATAGAGTTAGGGGTATCCCTAGGGGAAAATCAATAATTTATTATAAATTAATAACTTTATAATAAAATCTTGTTCGAAACAAAAGGTTTTTTCTTTTCTATTATATACTTATCGTTTTATGATATGTTAATCAATTATTTAATTTAAGTATATTATATTGAAAACCCTTAAATGATTTTTTATCTATAGTAACTACAATGTGTTATCATCATGAGAAATTTATCACATTAAAAATAATATATTATTTCAAATATTCCTAGTCAATATGTTTCAAGATAGGATATTGGTACATCCGTTGAGATTGGAGTGCGTAACGCTCCTCAGATATTGGGTAGTGTATTACTCATGGCTGTTAAGGGCATCAATGGGTTATGTAATGGTAGTTATAGATAACTATGGAATAAATCACTTGGTGGTCTTCTATTGGTTAATATAACTAAGGTTAAACAGAGAATCATGAAGTGATGATATTACACAGTTTTCTCGATTTGTGATTACTGTTGAACTTCAATATGGATACTTCATTTTGATTATAGTTAAATCATGGTACAACGTCCATTGAATAATTATATTTGTGTCTAAGTAAAAGCATTGGAAGTAAAAAACTATTCAATGGAGAATTCATCTCCTTAGTTGTATGATGTTAGTATCACGGTCAAATATAGTCAAGTACAAGTCATAGTTTCTAGATAGAGCGGCATAGTTCTCTTGGCTTGAGAATACTATTGAAATACAATGTGGATAATCTACTTTGGTTATAGTTAAATCATGGCATGACATCAATCGAATGATTATAGTTGGGTTTGAGTTGAAGCACTATACAATAGAGAATTCATCTCCTCGGTTATATGAGGCTAGTATCATGGTCATTTGTAGTCAACTCAAAATCAAGGTTTTGGCAAGAGTACTATGGTTAATAATAATTTTTATTATTGAATCAAAGGCTTAAGTTTGGACTAATAAAGTTGAATGTGGATGAATTCAGAATTTTAACCAACATAAAATTCCATAAATCTTAAAGTAATATAATTTTAATGAAAATGATTGGTATAAATAATCGTTACTATTAGGTACCACTTAAAATAGTAAAATTTGATTTTACCACAAAGACGTATAAGCGATAAAGTCAGCCAAACTGTCACACTACTGGGTAAGTTGATGTGTGAACGTTAATATTTGAATTCTTCGATATTGGTCACTGGCTGAATTTACACCTTTTAATCGCACAATTGTAATGATGAATATTCCAAAATACCACACAATTTAATTATTTAAAATTAATTAATATTTATGAATATTAAATTTTAATTTATTTTTGATGCCATTAGTATTTAATTAAGTATGTATATAAAAGTTATATATATACGCATCGATAAACAATATTGGTAGAAATTTAAATTTTATTCAAATAGTTATTTATTAAATCCACTAAGGACTTTTGAAGACCCAATAAGGCCTTTACATGGCCAATTTATTTTGTGTAAAAGGGTGGGGTTTAAGTGTTCAAACTGGATTTGAAATGATAGGAAAGGAATGAGTAAAAGGAGATATTTGCTCCACTTTTACCTCTTCTTTTATGCTACTTAAACCGCCTACATCCCATTTTATTTTGCTTCATTCTATTTCAGCCTTGGCCATGAGTTTTATCTTCCATATTTGAATTTTTTAAAGAGCAAAAAAAAACAAAATAAAAATAAAGGTGCTACTTCGGATTGCTACAATTTATGGAAGTTGGTTTGGTTGAATTTAGGAGATATTATTTCATTCAAGGTGTGAACCTTATGCTACTTAGTAAATAATTATATAATCTTATTTTTGATTATATATTACATCATTATGTTATAGATTAGATCTCTTATATTATACAACAAATGTATTTATGCCAGCATTGTCAAATCCAATTTATTATATGCAATTATTTTAGGAAAGGAAGTTTAAAAATATATCAAAACAACATTATATTAATAATTATAATTCAACCATATTTTTAAATATAAAAAATTTCGATTTTTAAAACAATTTTTAATTGGTAAAATGATTTTATAAAACACTAAATACATAAATATATTTATAAAATAAAATTATCAATTGAAAAACATTTTATTAACATACATGCTTTCAGAAAAATAAATAGAAAAAAACTAACTTTTTATTTTCTATTAATTCCGTAAATAATATTAAAATCTTTTGATATATATAAATACACATATGTATGTTTAAAAAATTTGAAAGTGGATTTCCCTACGGAAATTAAAACATATTTTTTTAAGGTCGAATACATACATACATACATACATATATATTTAATATACATTCATTTTAATAATAATGTTATTTTATTTACAAAAAAATATAGATTATATATATAGATATGTGTACACATGTGTGTGTGTTCAAAATATAATAAATTTTTAGAATATATGTGTGTATGTATGAACTTAATTCAAATTTTATAAATAAATATATTTTTTGAAATTATAGATGTGATTTGAATTATTCTAAGTAAAAATTAGAATTTATAGATATTAATGTCAATTTCAAAATATATACATGCATTTTGAACTAGTTAAGATTAATTTTGATTAAAGTACATATATATTATTTTATTACAATATTAAATTAATTTACAATTATACATACATACATACATAGATATATATATATATATATATATGTATGTATATTATAAATAAAACTATAGACAACAAAGACATATATAAATAGTGAATGTGTCTACTGTAGTGTAAATCCCAACACCTATAAACGTACACATTAACTATATATATTATTTATATGTTACATGTACACTATACACATATGAGCGCATTTGACGCACTTATAATAATATGATTAAATTTAAATTAAATAAAACCTTTTTAACAAATTAAATAAAATAAGATTTTGTTTAGAATAATTTAGATTGGAACTAAATTAACTATACTTCATTGGCCCAATAAAGATCTAAATTGGTTAAAAAAATTGAAATTTACACATTTTACCCCCATGACCCGACCTGTTCCTTTAATGGAACTAGAGCCCGGTAACATATGCAGTTTAAATTAGCAATAATAGGGCTAATTTATTAAAGTTAACCCATTTAATAGGGTATCTAGAAAGGTACTGTCTATGGTTGGGTTTTGGTAATCCAGTACTATACTCTGCTTGGTTACTGGCCTAGCTCGAAGGATGATGTAAGCTGAAAGGTTATCTCAAATATAAAGGCTCGAATTGATTTTGGGCCTTGGGCTAATTTTTAATTTAGTTTATGAAATTATTTTAATAATTTTTTTAATTTGTTTAGTTAAATGAATATTTAATTAATTAAAGTAAACATAAACGCGCACACACACACATATATATATATATGTATATATAGACACACACACACACGTGAGCTAGGATTAATAGCCTACTATATTTAGCACTATTTCGTAGCCTGTTGATACCAGCCACACGTTTCTATTTAAATATTTTTCCTTCCTCTCTCCTATCACATGGACAAAATGTTTAAATATAAACTCGTGGCTGATATCCGGGGCTAGAAACGGTGGTAAATAAATGGGGCTATTAATCATATATATATATATATCAAGAAAATAGCATGGAGGACAAATTTTATCACATTTTCAGCTTCTAAAACTTATTCTTGATTTTTTAGCATGAATGACAAATTTTAAAAATAAATTTGGTAGAAGGACAAAACTTTTGTGAGAAGTACAAGGCGCAATGCTATTAGATAGTACTAGTTTTTGTATTTACTTAATTTAAAAACGAAGACAATAGAACACTTATATTTTAGTTTTATAGTGCAATAGTTAACCTTAACTTGTGGTAGCATTTTATGGTTAAATGATACAACTTAGTAGCATTTTGTTCTTGACATATATTTTTTACATCATTTTCTTATATATTGATACTGTATAGTATCATTTTTTTACGTGCTGCTATTTGGGATTAGATTTTGAGTTGGCGGTGGCTATTGAAGGTGGGGTCTAGTGGAGGCAATAGTTATGAGCAATGGTGGAGTGTAGGTGAAAGGCGACGAGGGTTACGGCAGCATGAGATGCGGTACGAAGGCCTAAGCGTGTGTGAAGAGTAACGTGTCCTTATGATTAAATTTTGAAGGTGTTTCCATAAGAGCTAAAAAACATCAAGCCTTCTAACCAAGAAATATGTGGATAAAATGGACAGGTTAAACTTAGGAGTTATGAAGGCAGGTAGCCCGAGAGTCAAGAGACCAAGTACAACCGAGAATTCATAAGGCGTACTTTGAGGGGCAAGTGTTATGGTCGAATTTTCTGTTGCGAACAGACTTAAACGACCAAATTGGACGAGCAAACGATGGAGAAATGACCCAAAGACTTTAGGAATAGAAAAATAGATCTTAGAAAATCTTCAAGTTGAGCCTCAAACAAACACTCAAATTTCTTAGGTCAGACTCTAAGTTAACAAAGATAGGGGCAAATGCAAACCAACCCAAGGCCAAAGCAAGATGGATCCGCCAAAGTTGTGGGTCGGTACCGACTGGTACCCACGAATCAGTACCAACCCCTATTTCTTCCACAGGTGTGTCACATCTTTTGCCTAGAAGCCTATCCTAAGTGTTGTTTTGTTGATCCGATACAATTCTCTGTCAATCTCCATGAACTCTCGAATCAGCAACTCTGTTCTTCCACAACTCCATCATTTGGACTCAGAAACATGCTAATATTGATGCAAACTACTATGGAATCACGAAGCTAATCACAAGATGAACCAAGATGAAGAGTTGAAGGAAGCCATATTGACCATCTTATGTGTCGGTACCAACCTCTAACCTTGGAGTTGCACCGACCCATACAAACTGATGAGGTGGCACCTACTTTCTTGAGAGAATTGGTCCAAAGCATGGAGAATGGGCTGGAGTTATTTTGTATGAGATTTTAGGCTCCTACCTCTATAAATAGGAAGGTAGGGCCTATTTTTCAGGATATTTTGGGCTCTAGTTTACTCTACTTTATAATCTTGTAATTATGAAAATCTAAGTGTCAAAGTTGTATCGACCCCTAAGAACTTTTTATTTTCTACTATAGCTTCTGGTGTTTTTGCCATTTTTGGTTCAAACATTTTAGTGCTTTCACTGAGAGATATTTTCAAGCAATTTGGGTCCATCATCTATTATTGGATTTCTGATATCCAAGGGATAGATCTAATTCTTCAACCTTTTAGTTCAACTATTCAGATTTTCAACAATCTAAGAGAAGCTATTTGCTATGGCACCATCAAGGTTAGAATGTACTACCGCTACAAGAGCTACCAATGATGCTGAGAACCAGGATATTCTGCATGTGAATGAAGTTGCACTACTACCAAGACAGATAGAGATCCAGACTCCAACTAATATCATGACCAGAATGGAGATGGATAGGATGATGAAGCAGATGGAAGATAGGTTCTAAGCTAGTTAGTATGAGATGAATCAAATGATGCAACAGAGCTTGGATTGTTGAATGAACTAACTCAGGATAGCCATAGGAGGAGCAGAAGAGATTCCAGTTCAGAGTCAGAAAGTTCCTCATCATCCGAGCAGAGACAAAGGGACAGAAAGCAGAAGAGGACTTAGAGGAACATCTCACCAAGGAAGAGAATGAGCTCCAAGCTCAAATTTCAAGATCGGTACCGACCCCTCCAATGGTGGGCCCAGAGCCGCCATCTGGAAAGCGGCGTGGATTTGACTACCGATCGCACTACTGATGAACAGAATTTGGAAAATCGTACTATTGCTGATGTTATTAGACATGTGAATCAAATAGAGTGGACCGTTGAACAAACAGATCTCCAATAGTTTGGAGAGCCTAGGTCTCGAGAGCTAAACCCTGGGCGTTTGCCAGGCCGAATATTCTAGGCGGAGCCAAATTACTGCCGTTCAGTCGAACCTATTGACCCAAACTACATGAAGGATGTGGCTAGGTGACTTGTTAGAGAAAATCATTTTAGAAGCAATGATGAATGGGGTACCTCTCCCAGTCGGAATCTATTTACTAAAAACATTCAACGCGAGAGATACCCCTCGAGATTCGCAATCCCAACAATGTCATTGTACGGAGGAACGATGGATCCTAGGCATCATTTGATGAGATATGAGTGGAATATGGATTCAGCTAGAGCTTCCAATGCCCTAAAATGCTATTGTTTTTCGATTTTCTTAGAAGAGTAGCTACGATGTGGTTCACTCGGCTTCTGCTAAGGTCCATATCATCTTTCGCTGAGTTGTCATAAAATTTTATGGAGCAGTTCCGCTTACATACTGCTCATCCAAAGCATGTGATGTCTTTGTCAAACCTCTTCTATGTTGATGGAGAGTAGATGAAGGACTTCTTGAATCCGTTCCACACAGCCGTGATAGAGGTTACAGATCCTAAGGACGACATAATACTAATGGTGTTGATTAGGGGGATTCATCTCGATTAAGATTTCGAGGATTGGTTGGAAAGGAAACCCCCGTCGTCGATGGACGCTTTCTATAGAATGGATAACGAGTACCTATGCTTGGAAGAAGCACATAATCATTCCCGAAGGAATGGTGTTGGGATTTCGACTGAAGTAATACAAAGTAATGTCGCAATGAATTAGGCCAGAGGAAACTGTGCGAACGTAGTGGTTAATGCTGGGGATTCTGATAATCAGAGGAAGAGGAATCAATCTCCAAGTAGCCAACGCAGTGAGAAAAGCAAGCGCCCGAGGGACTTGAGACCATAAGAATATACACCTTTGAACGATAAATTAGAAAACATCTATCTCGCCATGCAAGGGATGGAACAATACAAGAAGCCGCCTCCGGGAGAGGCGACTGATGAACAGAAGCACTCGGGAAAATAATGTCGTTTCCATAAAACTCAAGAACACAACACTAATGAGTGCTGACATCTGAAAACTCTGATTGAGGAGCTGAAAAGGAATAACAAGCTCCAACAATACATTAAGGAACTGCCAAATGAAGGGAAAACTAGAAGACCCCAGGGTCTACGTGCTCTAGGAGAACTACTCGAATCCAGCAGTTAGGGGCCAAGACGAGATGATGAAAGACTGGTCATTAACTAACCGGTCATCCATGGATGAAGCAGTAGCCTATGACAATGTTGCCCCATTCTTCATTATCTATTTTCCTTTCGCAAATAAGCTTCCCAGTAACACTTGGCACTGTATATAGGCAATACTTGCTATTTCTTCTACTTATTAATGAATTTTTCTTCTTAAGATTATGGAACCATGCTCCTACAAGTAGCTTTTGTGCACCACATAGTAAGCCGAATGACACTTCTTGAACCGATAGAACTGTCGTGTCGACGGTCACATTCGATCCCTAACCTTCTGAGAACCGATGTTGCTTCGGCAGCATCGGGAAGGTCCAAAACACTGGGTAGATGGTTATATTCGATCCCTAACCTTCTAAGAACTGGTGTTGCTCTGACGGCATTAGAAAGGTCCAAACCGTCGGGTCGATGGTCACATTCGATCCCTAACGTTTTGAGAACCAGCATTGCTCTAGCAACGTTGGGAAGGTTCATGACAGGACCTATCATTTCCCATCTTTTATGAGGTAAAATGGATTCAGAAAGCTATGAACTCTAGCTTTCCATTGCTTAGGAGCTACAACATATGACCGACTCGAATGAATCTGCATGTGCAAAATGTAGGTGTGTAGGTACCTAGAGATAGTTTCCAAACATCCATGGTTTATGATTGGACCCTCGAAGTTCTTCTTGGTATCCGAAGATTGATATCAGCCAACTCTTGTCCTCGAACTAGGGAAAGAGTATAAACTATAGATGGACATAACATGACCTTCCATCAGCCAACTCTTGCCTTAATGTAGGGGCAGGAGTATTAACCCCTAAAGAAGATGTGACCTGACCGTCCATACACTAACTCTCGCCCTTGATGTGGGGATAGGAGTATAAACCAAAACGGGTGTGATAAGACCATCCAATCCTTGACTTTTTGCCCAAAGCAGGCAAAACAAAAGTTCCATATCCAACATAAGGTGATATCTTACCTATTAACTTTAAATTGATGCCCGAAGTTAAGCGTGATTGGAAATAAACATCTTGGATGAGGATGTACAAACTACGATCCTAAGTTGTTAATCCTAAACTAGTACTCAGAGTTTGGCGCAATCGAAAATCACTACCTCGGAAAGGAGTACCTAAGCTGCTATTCTAAGAGGTTAATCTCGATCGACGCCCGGAGGCAGGCACGATCGTACTCAAAATATCAAAGAGGAAAATGAAAAGGCCGACTCACCAGCTAAGTTGTCCAGTTCCATAGATGCGCAGCTCATGGGCTTGGTTTCGATGGAAGTACATCAGCTCTAAGCATTGACCAGATGTATGCTGATTGGATCTTGGAGGTTGAACTAGAAAAGGAGTCATGGATGACTTCAGTAAATGACTACTTGTAGAGAGGAATCTTTCTAGACAGAAGGAACGAGCAATGAAAGCTCCTTCGCCAAGCTTTAAGATATATCATTCAACAAGAAGCACTATATAGGAAGGGATTCTCAATCCTAATGCTACGATGTGTTACCAACGACGAGGCCAAGCGAGTCGTGAGTGAAGTTCATAAAAGGGCCTGTGGCGACTATACTGGGGAGCAAACTCTCTCGAAGAAGATTCTCCGCTATGGGCTCTTCTGGCCAACCATTAACCGAGATGCGGATTATTACACATGACAAGTGCTAGAGGTTTGCTAAAATTTCGAGAGCCCCATTGATAGAGATTACTCAAATGGTCAGTCCTTGGCCGTTTGCAGTTTGGGGAATTGATATTATCGGTGTATTACCGATATCCAAAGGTGGCGTGAAATACGCCATCATCGTAGTTGATTACTTCACCAAATGGACTAAGGCAGAGCCATTAGCTATAATTACCATAAAGAAAGTAATCAATTTCATGGTTCGGAATATCATTTATAATTTTGGAGTTCCACAAGAAATCATTGCCGATAATGGGACCCAATGCGATAGCACTAATTTTTAAGATTTCTTGCCGCTGACGTAGCATAGAGAAGAGATTTGCTGCAGTGGCACACCCCCGACGAATGGATAGGTCAAACCTATGAGCAAGATTATTTGTCCATTCAAAAGAAGAGATTGGAAAAGGCCAAGGGCAAGTGGGTCGATGAACTTCCATTGATACTATGGGCTTATCGAACGACCCATAAGTCGGCAACTGGCCACTCTCCATTCGCCTTAGCCTACCAATCAGAAACTATAATTCTGGTTGAACCGAAGGTGCTTTCTCATAGAATGAATCACTACGATCAGTGGACAAATAAGCAACTCCTGCGAGAGTCTCTTCATATAATCAATGAGAAGCGCGATGAAGCTGACTTGAGAGCAGCTGCATATCGAAGCCGGGACGCATGATACTACAACACCAAAGCTAGGAACTGAACCTTTGAAATTAGTGACCTAATCCTCAAATGAATCTTCCAAGGCCCTCGAAACTGGTCCCGAGTTGGGAAGGTCCATACACGATAAAACTTGGAGACGGCACCTTCAACTTAGTAATAGTGGATGGGATCTCACTCCCAATGGCATGAACTAGCGAACACTTGCAATGCTATTTCACTTAAATTTATGCATAATTAATTAAAACCATTACAGGTGTGCAGGTACCCAGGGTTAGGTTCCGACCAAACTTCTACAGTCCATAATCAGACCCTTAAAGTTCAACCTTCCTTAGCGTCCAAAGGTAGATGCTAGTCAACTCTTTCAGCCTTTGATATGGAGGAAAATCAAAGTGAACATGACATGATCGTCAACTCATTTGCTTGTGCCCAGAGTTTGGCAGAGCATTAAGGTCTTACCCAAAGGATGGTGAGGCTGATAAACCAAAATAGCTGTGACTCGACCGTCCATCCAACTGACTCTTGCACTTGATGCGGGGGATGGAGTATAAGACCAAAGATGACGTGACTTGACCATCCATCAACTAACTCTTTCCCTTGACATAGGGGCAGGACTATATACTGAAATGGACGTGACCCGACCATCCATCTATTAGCTCGTACCTGGAGTTTAGCGGAGCGTCAATGTCTTGCCTAAAGGATGGCAAAGACCGAAGATCCATACCCGGAGTAATCGAGGCAAAAGAACCACGCCCGGTGAAAGGCAGGATCTTACCTAAAAACATCGATTAATGCCCGAAGTTGGGCACGATCACAAGTAAACATCCTAGATGAGGATGTCCAAATCTTGGCCTGAAGTGGTTAACACAAACAACATGCATCCCGGAGAAGGATGTCCAACTTTCCATTCAAGGCAATTCACTTCAATCAACGCTCGAAGACAGGCGTGGTCGCATTTAAAGTTCTTTGAAAAGGAATGCTCAAATCAAATTTTCGGGTGATTGAAATTTGATCGATTCAAGAACCCGATATGGCTATGTAAATGCCCAAATATTGGCACTCCAAAAATTGCTTTACGTTTACAAGAACGACGAAAGGCCGGTAAATCACGGAATGGGCTAATGGCTTAGTCTGACAATAATCACGAAAAGAAGTGGATCGTAAGTATATTGAATGGAAAGCGCATTTTTCAAATACTTAGATAAATTCACACAAAGATTGGACGAAACAAAAGTTATTGTGAACTTGGAAAAAAAGTACAAATTTTATTTACACCTAAGCTGAAAACAAAAGTGAGGGCCAAACCCACACAACGCCGGCCTAAAACAAACAACAACATGAATAAAATGATGACCTACTTATATGCCTACATGAGTACTTGCATATAATCGAGAACTTCTGCACAAGACTGCACGTGTATACGTGTACGTAATCATATTCGACAACCGATGACTAGAGTCAAAGAAAAGCAAACTCATACGTGGAAAATCCATATGAGAAACCAGTTTAGAATTACTAAGCTCGGAACAATAGATCAAGAGAGCACTCTCCAAATTTATAACACTGGATGTTGGTTAAGCATCGCAACAAATAACTATGGACATAACTCTTCATAGAAGCGATCTGCGAGAAGTTGTAACTCTCAGATCCATTAGTGAGTTGTAACTCTCAGATCCATTAGTGGACCAGCCCAGACTAAAGATAACGACATTCAAAGTACATAGTAGAATCCTTTACAGCAATTCTTACTTGACTCGATTCAAAGCACACCATGTTGAAAAAAGATGTACTTTGGGGGGGCAAATGTTATCTAGCCTTTATACTAGCAATATGCGGATAGAATAGACAGGTTGAATTTAGGAGTTATCAAGGCAAGAAGCTCGGAGAGATAGTCCTAGAGTGCAAAAACCAAGTACAACCGAGGATTCACAAGGCATCCTTTGAGAGGCAAGTGTTACGGCCGAATTTTCATAGTCTTTGAACAAACTTAAATGACCAAATTGAACGAGCGAACGATGGAGAAATGACCCAAGGGCAAAAGGAATAGCACAAAGATCTCATAAAATTTTCAGGTCGAGCCACACGCAAACACTCAAATTTCTCAAGTCAGACTCCAAGTCAATGAAGATAGGGGCAAATGAAAACCAACCGTAACACCCCACCTCTATACCCATACTATCCAAGAGTATTACAGAGTAATACTGTCAGATAATACGGAGAATGAGGCTGTATGGGGTACACACGTGAATATTCCCTTGAACTAACACTGGTACTTATTAACACGTCAAGTATATAACTCACATTTATGTACACAGTATCGGTACAAAGCAATAGACATGTGTGCCTCCAGGACAGAACAATACATAATATGCAGTACAACACAGAGAATAAAGATACAATCCCAACGATAACATATAAAATAAATATATTAATGTTATACAATACGATACATATGTCAAATATATATATACATATAATTAAATAATGTTTAACAAATATCATTTAACAATCTTAATATATAACTCCTCTAAGCATAAGGAAATATATGCTGGTTACGTCGTCCCTGTTCCTGAAATGTCTCGGACTGACTCGAGTATTATAAAATAACACACGGGTCAGACTATATCTAATCAAGGATACATAATAATAAATGAAGCACAATATATAATCATTGAATAATAAGATATATTTACATATATAACCATAAATAGTCATTATGGTATCACATTACCCAAATAATTCAAATCCATATAAAATAGTCAATACCGTTTTCAAAGATGTCATCACCCTTAATATATACGAGTATATATGCATGTCCATATTTGGACCTGCATCTAGTTACTTGAATATATATTTTTGGTAATAAAAGTTGCACTTTTATTCAAGCAGAGCACGGATCTTTTGATGTTTCAAACCCATGATCCTGGCTTACAGTGGTGTGCCACACCACGGTCACTTGAGCTTTGAAACTTGTATGTCACATTACATAATTGAATAATAAGACCATAAGACTCAAAATGTACACCAAAATGTATTTTGGAACGATGATATAATATTCTACTGACTTGAAAAATAGCTTACAAATGTTGCTGCTCTAATGCCACTGCGAATTATAGCATGTTTTAATTTTATGCAAACAAACTTCACATCTTCAAGTACCATAGTCATATCGATTGCCAACTTAGTTGCTTCATATCTTGTAAATCTGAAGGAAAAAAAAACAAAGAAGTCCATTCAAGCTTTATATACTTCATTTAGAGTAAAATGACCATTATTTCAAAAGGTACGAACACAAAGTTAAACACCATATAATGCTTCCGAATGTGGAAAAAATATAACTTAACGATTTTACATGGTAGAAGTTGTGCAAATTGTATTATGCACATCTTAAGCATAGAAAAGTAAAAAACCAAAGCTTCCTTATAGTCCATCTAAATGCCACAGGAAATTTAGCAAAAGTTTTGTGCTAGTTGTATCTTTGCATATAGAGGAAAAATAAACATACAGAGGTGAATTTCATGGGCCACAATCTGACCAAACAAACTATAACTCTCAATAATTCTTCTTCTTATTCTTCTTTTCTTCCATTGGATTCTCAAAGTCGTGCCTCTCTTTTGTCCCCAGATTCTAAACTGCACCCTCATCTTTATTAGTATCATTTCTTTTATAACTAAAACATTAATTCAAATTATAAAACAAACAGTTCAGAAATCAGAAAGAAAAAATAAGAGTTGATATCTCATTTTGTTTTAGCTTGTAAAGAATGAACTAAAACTCACCTTATCTGTCTCCTTCATTACTTCAGAAATCTAGTTTGTCTCTGGCCTGGACATACCGTGAAAATGAACAAATATTGCCTACCTTAATCAAAATGAATCTTGTCAACTAATCTTATATATTATCTCGTACATTAACTCTGTATCTGGCTGCTTGCACATGCATAATCGGAGAACGTATACATTTTTATTTTGAAACATA
Source organism: Allium fistulosum (assembly GCA_030737815.1). Classification (NCBI taxonomy): domain Eukaryota; kingdom Viridiplantae; phylum Streptophyta; class Magnoliopsida; order Asparagales; family Amaryllidaceae; genus Allium; species Allium fistulosum. The sequence goes on from CM060906.1 coordinate 49,816,921, forward strand.
GACATTTATACAGATTGAAAATTTTGAATTTAATTCAAAACAAAAACACTTGTAATTCTTACATTATTGAACCATGTTTTTATAGTGTATATGCACGTCCAAGTTGCATTGAATGCATGTATATTGGGTATTATATTAACAGAATGCATATATAATGGCCAATTGAAATGTAAATATTAACAAAATGCATATATAAGTTACATTTAATCATATTGAATTAAGTGATCATTCAAGATTTACCATTTTCCTTATACCCGAGTTAACCACTTCTCAGCTTGCTAAAATCTTCTCTACAAACAATAGTGGTATAATTATCATGTGAAGATTCCTTGTTCGATTGTCGTTGATTTTCAATACGATTTCCATGTCTTATGTCCATTATAGCAACCTAGGATGTGGGGTGTATTAGCTTGTGAAGCCCTTGCTACTCAAAAATGCATGTTTCTGAATTGTACTAAACCTACAGTTATAGTTCACGCCATGATCAATGTGCTTAACAATAAATAATGCTAAATTTTCAGTTAATGTATATCAAGTTGTTGTGCAATGGAGATTGAATTTGAAAAGACACACTTCCTCCTCGATTCTGATCCAATAATGTTTGCGATATGAAACGAAAATATATGATATGATAACATGTAAATATTTAAATTTTGAAAGTAGTAATATATTAAATTATTGTAAATGTCAAAATACTAAATAGTAATACAATACTAAAATCTCAACTTGCTTAGATTTTAAACCCAACCCCCTTCCCCCATAGTTCACGATGCAAATATTTCTACTTTACTTTTTATTCCAAGCATAAGATGATATAACTGTAGATAACATAAAGCATCCAAACTCAGTTCCACATAGTAAAATTCAATTAAGGTTTCACAATCTAGAGAACTGGTAATATGTTTCTAACGAATATTCTATTTCAATAGGGTAATCAAGATACAATCGACCATGAGGTAAATTATTGTCGTGTAATCATATTATGCCCCTTAATTCTACCTGCCGAAATTCAAATCATACATCATGATGCTCACACCTCGATTGCTCTAGCATAACTCTTCTGTTAATTCAAAGCTTCTCAATCAAAATGTAATTCTATAATATGTTAATACTATCAAATGCCCAAGATGGATTATATAGTTTTAGATTTTAACAGAGTTTGTATAATTTAAAACTTAAAAGACTCTTGGCATAATTTCAAAATATATAGCATGCATAAATGAAAGCAAAATATCACAATGTATACTACACTAACTAACCAAAGGAAGAACAAAAATGACCAATGTCAGTTAACTTAAAACGACCTCTCATATATATGCATCCCTTCATTGTCTTTGATTTACATGGAATACAAAAAACTGTCATTACAATGCAATTTTACTGAACAAAATCTAAATGGTTTATTTTCCTTTTTTCCTTGCATATATCAAATCATGTGGAGTAAAATGATGTCCAATATTCTAGTTCACTATCGCCTACTCATATCTAGTATATGTTACTTTTTTTCTAGCAATAAAGATCACAGATGTAGTATACTAAAAAGATGAAATGATATTTAGGCATATTTAATCTTAGTTTATGGATTGTTAGTATTGTTGCCTAAATTTATGCATACCTAGTAATCATAGATAGCCAGTTTAATGAATTAACAAATTAATCAGATTTAGAAATAGGTTGATTTTTTAAAATTGTCCATTCAATAAATTGACAAACCAATCATAGTTTAATGGATTGGTTATAGCAAACTAAACACATCACTATAAGAACATACAATATGAATATGGTCGTTGACCACCTCAACCACGACCAACCATTCGCAGCCATCTTTAGCTCATTCTAAAATCCTTTTTCCCATTGCTATTAAGACATAACACAATATATTATAGGAAAAACCTAGTTAAATCAAATCAGATCTATATTTTTATAGCGATAACGAAAAGTTAATTATCATCATTGATCACCTCGTCGACGACTAACCTATTCACAGCCTTCTTCCTCTCAATAATCACCGTAGTAGAATTAGATAACACAACGAATTAGAAGAAAAACCGAAAGAAATTAGTAACGGTGGATTACTGAAATTTTACAAACCGAGTCGTAGGCTTTTGGGCATTCCACATTCGGCAAGCGATGGAATCAGCCGATGAAATCAGCAATCCAGTTTGATTTGAGTTAGTGGAGAAAGATGACGAAATCGGCAGGTGAGCAGGGTTGTTGGTGCCATGCTGGTGGATTCATGTTGTAATGGAATGAAATGAAATGCGGAAGATATCGCATAACAATCCGAAAACGCAAAGGGCATTTTGGATACTTCGAAAAGACACGGTTGAAATCTAATTCAATGAATTCTCTTTATTAATAGTAGAGATATATATCGAATCATAAAATCATAGAATCAATATAGCTGGGTGAATCATATATATCTAGAAACCGACAGCAAATCCAAAATAATCAATAATGAGACATCCTCAAGTGAATTTGGTTAGTAATGAAACAATACCCACTATCTCTTTCAATCTCATATTATAAAATATCAACATAATAAGGAAGATTTGAGCCAACTCATAACAATATCTAAATATAATCAATAGTAAGTAGGTCGTCTGCCTAAGAAGGATACGGGGTTGACCATACTTTGGACACGGTCTCAAGTATAATCTCATATATACATACTATATGTCTATCTACTACGCACATACGTATACATACATCCACATAAACCGAAACCAGACGGGAGACTGACAGCACGTCTGCTTGCTTCAGGAGCCACACATAGTCCATATGACACAACTCCCATAGGCATCGGTTACCATTACGTCTCCCCTCTCGGTATCGTGACAGTGATCCACCATAGGCTCGATAACGCGTAGCCTCTTCGGCCACGACTGCCGACATGTGCCCCTATATGGTAACTGACTGCTGGCCTATGCGACACAGGGGCAACCAACTACTAATCTCGTGATGCGCATCGAATATCATAAATAACAACAGTGTCGTGGATCTAGAGCGCGACCCCACGATCAAGCCGCCAGGGTGGATACTGGCCAATCTGATTCACTCTTGAAACATAAAGGGAGTCGGTCTAAGGTAGACAAACATATAATATACACAATCTATGTGGCTAACTAGTATCCTCCATACGTGCTTACCGCAGTGAGTCACCTACACACATCACATACTCCCGTATGAGTGTCATCCACGAGCAATGAATAACTGAATAAATAACACAACGGAATCTCATACCACCGTGTTTTACTAATCCATTTATTCAGTGCTCATACATCACACTAGATATTTCTATATGACAAGTCCGATGAATAACCAGAAAAGTGTTACCGAAAGTCACATACCAGACAGTATCACTAATCCGTTTATTCAAATTTTTCGTCACACAGAAATAAAATCACACAAATCCAATATAAAATGTCCCAACACATATAGAAGGATGTCACCACCATATCATCTTAAATCATTAATCAAATCTATATCAATGGTGAATCACTCATATAATTACTATACAATAGGAAAGAAATATTAAAATAGTAATATAAAAATAGATTATTCAATTAAACATAAAATAAACAAAACTATACTTATTAATAAATCATTCACAACGTATAATTTTGTAGAACAAAATAAATACTAAAAGATAAATTCATAAAATCATATTCCAGAATAATTTAAATAATTATGCAGACTTAATATAATTTAATATTTACCATAAATAACTAGTTTCTCTATCTTATATAAAATTAGTCAAATATTAAATATTTACTGAAACATTAGAAAGCACATTTCACATTAATACCTAAATATAATCATTCGCTGCATTTAATCTTATATAAAAAATTAAATAAAGATGAATAATAAATACGTATTCTAGGATAAACAAGAATATGAATTCTATTATAATTTATTGTTTATAATTGAGTAAATAATTTTACAATCTTTTATATAAATAATCAATTATAAAACTTTCACCAATAGCATTTTAAACTCTATTCTTACATTTTAAATACACAAAATAGTTGCAAAACTAAGGCTCCGTTTGGTTTCGTTTTGAGTTTTGTGTTTTGTGTTTTCAATATACACTACAAAATACAAGAAAATGTGCGAAATTTTTTACAATTCTTAGTCATCGCGACGATGGACGGGAAACGGAGGAGATGAATTGTTTTTCATCCTTTTGTTATGTCTCAAAACACGAAAAATCAAATAAACTTGTTTTCTATTTTCTATGTTAGTTTCATTTTTCAAAATTGTGTGTTTTTCAACAATAAATAATAAATGTGAATTTTTTTTTAGACGAAAACACAAAACTAAAAATAGCAAACCAAACGGGGCCTAAACATTTCATAATACATGAAAGCCTTCAGGCATACAAATGAAAAGAAGAACAATACTAAACTACTCAGGTGTATTCGCACTGCCAACATCCCTGTAACACACCCATGGAAAAATACAATCACATGCTCCAACACAAATAACAGGTTGAATTAATATGTTGAATTAATATGTGCTAACATGAGAATTGGATAGGAACACATGGTTACATCCACATAACAAATGACAGCAAGACAAAAAATATAGATATGAAAGCATACTTACTTCCATGTGCCACCTCACCCTCTCACAAATTTTCACTTGTACATAAAACTAACACCTGCTCATACACTATCTTAAACTAGTATGGCAATAGCCATAAACACGCACGCAACTCCATGAAAACACTACCCTCATCGCACATACCCCTGTACACTTTCACTCTTACACATTTAAACACACGCGCCCATAAATATAGTTATACACACACATAGTTACACCTGCATATACTTCTCCATCAGCACACACATGAACTTATACAAGCCCAGCACACTCTTAAAACACAACTGTCCAAACATATATACTACTCACATACCCTACACACAGGCACAACACTTCTCAGCACACACGCATACACTCCAGTGCATACATATATGTAGAACCAAGGTTCAAAATTCTGTTTTCCGTTTTCGTTCCGGGCACAGGTAGTTTTTGAAGTTTCGGTTCCGTTTCGATAATTCCGATAATTCCGCTTTAATTCCGATCTGGAAAATCCGTTACTTTTTTCAACCCAAATAGCTAAATACCCATATAAGTGTTCAATAATATCATAAACTATAGCATATACTTTAAACTACATACAAAACACATGCTTAATGAAAAATATACAAACTTCTTCTACACAAGTATTTTATAATTTTTATTAGTTCAATTTGTTCATATAAATTAGTTATGTTATTCATCATGTTATTAACTCAAAAGAGCCCAGGCCTATTCCACCTCAAAACTTAATATTAAAAAGAAAGTCCATCTTTTTCTTCTTATCACGTTTCTTCCTAGTTCTCTGTCATATTTTTCTTTCTAAACACCGAACCCATACCCTAACTTCATAATCCCAAATTAAAAATTTGATGGCTGCGAAAATAGAAAATAAAAAATCAGGCCAAAAGGCTCGGCCCCATCTTTACTTTTATTCTTGACTTAATCTTGCTCAACGATTGTTCTCTCTTTTGATTTTCGCTTAATTTTTTGCTGCTTACATCCGAAACTGGATTATCCATCCAATTCCGTCCCGGTCGCTGCCGGAACCGAGCTGGAATGGCCGAAATTCCAGCGTGTCGGAGGGATTCTCAAACCATGTGTAGAACACTCGCTCGTAGATATGCAACTTCACACAAAACTCAGCCTGGTTATACATAGATGCACACTGATACATAACATTACACTCATCACACAGATGCACACTGGCATGCATCACCACCTCAAAACACACAGTGAATATCATTCAAGAACCAATTCAAAACAATTTAAATAACCTGATTATAGCTTAGAACATAGGAGTGTGAGTATAATAACTCACATGTAAATCGTGTCTTCACCCTTGAGTTCACACGCACGCGGCACATCAACGTAATCTTATATTCCCCAGGCATAGATGTAAACGAGTGTGGAGATTCACATGTTAAAATTTGATAATTTATTTTAATTTATATTATTTATTCTTGAATTTTGAAGAAAAGATGGTTTAATTGATTATTGCTTCAGGAGGAAGAAAGTTTGGTTTTGATGGCTTCAGCCGATGAAAGAAAATGATAGAATGAACGTGTGTGAGTCACCGGGTGAAAAAAAAATATATATCAATATTTAGTGAAGTGGAGAAGTACAGAGAATTCTGAAAATGAACTTGTGTGAAATAGTTTTGGGCTTGGGCCTAAAATAGAGCAATGAAATATATGTATGTTTTATTTTCTTCTACTTTTAAAACCAAATATAATTCAATTTAAATAAACTCAAATTCTATTTCAAAGTCACTTATTTTCCATACTAATGTTGTATTTTATTGTTTGTATTTTCTTTTGTTTGTAAACTAAATGCTATTCTATTTAAATAAATACAAATTATATATTCCAAATCACTACAATATCATTTTTACAACTTACATCTTTTTACTAAACAATTTTAAAAGCCAATTTGTCAAATAATCTCTAGATTCCAGTTTAATTAATTTAATTACTATTGTTATCTTTAATTAATTGCCACTTAAAAACAGGGTTGTTACACCAACCCAAGGCCAAAGCAAGATTGATCCACCTAAGTTATGGGTCGGTACTTGACGCAGCGGATAATTCAAAACAAACTTCAATCGGTGAAAGTAGCAATCTGTGGATTGATGGATGCTGAAATGCTTGAATTCGTTGATCCGAAGATACCGAACTCTAGCTATCTCTGACTCGTTGATCCGAAGATACCGGGAAAGAGATCTACGATTCTTCGACGTTGATCTTGCGCACAAGATACCGTGAATCGGCTTCAACAAACGATGATTCGAGCGCACTCGAATGACGTAAGTGGAGATAGGAGATACACTCGACTACCAATTGAAATTGAAAGCACAAAGCTAACAAAAGAGAATTTTATTCAATATTCAACAACCTTTACAAATGAGAGTCTCGGCCTATTTATAGGCATTTTACAACTCACACAAAAAAAACAACAAAAATTACAAGTACTAAGTCGGTTCCGAGTTATGGCTTCCGACCTACGACTTAACAAAGACTTCGACTCAACAGTTACAACTTTACAAGCCTTCAGCGACTTAACAAACAGACAAAACATTAAAGAAAATACAAGTACTTAGGTCGGCAACGACCTACGACCTAACATGGCGCGACCTAAGGACAAACACGACTTAGTATAGGTCGGCAGCGACCTAACAGTTCAATCATAAGAAAGTACAACACAATGACTTGATGACTTAACCATCAACGGCAGAGATCCACGCGGCATAAGAATCAATGGCCTCCAGAGCTTTGCGACTTAAGAACTTTGCGGTATCCCAACTCAACGACTTAAGGAAATCAATGGTATCCAGAGCTTTACGACCTAAGAATGAACGACATCCTTTCGTTTGCGACCTAACACAAAGCGACATCAGGAATCAAAGGCAGAGATTAACTCGGCAGACACATCAACGGCATCCAGCTGTAGCGACCTAAAAAGGTAAGCGGTTCCAGACTTTCTTCGCGACCTAAGTCCTTGCGACCTAAGCCTTTGCGACCTAAGTCCTTGCGACTTAACTCCTGCTTCATTAGGTCGTCCACGACCTAATACTTCACCCTTTTGCTCTGTTTTCTTATTTCGTAACTCGGTAGGTCGTATACATGTTAACCCGGTAAGTCGTTTCAGCATCTCGTTAACTCGCACCTTCCCACTAGGTCGTTGCCGATCTTCACTAAGTCGTTGGGACGACTTAAAGCTTTTGTTAGGTCGGTTGCGACCTAGAACTTCATTTTTCCACCATTTCTCACTAAATCTTAACTCAGTGGCTTCCTTCTTAAGTCGTACCCGACTCACCAGCATCATAGGTCGCACACGACCTATGTCTTCAACTTTCTGGGCTGCATCATCCTCCCCAGGTTGAGAGAAATTCGACCTCGAATTTGTAAATTCATCTCCATCAGCTCGTTCATTCCCGTGATATGGTACGAGATGCTTAACATTGAACACGTCAGATGTATACACATCATCTGGCAGCTTCAGTTTATAAGCATTTTCATTGATTCGTTTCACAACTTCCACCGGACCAATTTTTCGTGCTTTCAATTTATTGTAAGCACCTACTGGAAAACGATCTTTTGTTAACACTGCATAAACCAAATCACCTTCATTAAACTCAACATTTCGTCGTTTCAAATCAGCAGACTGTTTATACTTCACATTTGCTTTCTCTAATCGTTCTTGAACGACTTTATGACATTCCGTCAGTCCTTCAACAAAATCAGCAGCTTTCTTAATTGTCCCCTTTGAGTGTGGCACTACCGTTAAGTCTAACGGTCCATTCGGTAAGCTCGAATATACTATCTGAAATGGACTGAACCCAGTACTTCGATTCATAGCATGATTATGAGCAAATTCTGCCTGGCATAACTTCACATCCCAACTCTTCAGATTATCTTGAACAAGACACCTCAACAAGTTTCCCAATGATCTGTTGACCACCTCAGTCTGTCCATCCGTTTGTGGGTGATAAGCACCACTAAACTTCAGCTTCGTTCCCACCATTTTCCACAAACTCAACCAAAAGTGACTCAGAAATCGAGTATCTCTATCCGACACAATAGATTCTGGCAATCCATGAAGTCGATAGATCTCCCTGAAAAACAACTGAGCAACATGAACCGCATCTGCCGTCTTCTTACAAGCGATAAAATGTGCCATTTTCGAAAATCTGTCAACCACCACATAAATGGAATCATTACCACGCTGCGTTCTTGGCAACCCCAACACAAAGTCCATACTGATATCCACCCATGGTTTTACAGGCACGGGTAACGGCATATATAAACCAGCATTAGTCGCAGTCCCTTTCGAAACTTGACAAATATGACAACGCTCCACAAACCTCTCTACCTCTTTCCTCATCGATGGCCAAAAGTAGGATTGTGAAATCAACTGTAAGGTACGGTCTCTCCCAACATGTCCTTCTTCGTGTAACTCTTTGATAATCTTCATCCTCAGACTACCCTCTGGTATGCATAATCGACTTCCTTTAAAAAGAAACCCGTCAACCAACATAAACTCATCAGTCTTCCCTTCATTGTTCCCTTCAATAAATTTCTTAAAATAAGAATCTTCTGCAATCTGCTCTGGCAATAATTCAAACCCGGTCACTTCAACCTTCATTGTTGTCAACAAATGATTCCTCCTGCTTAAAGCATCAGGCACACGATTTGTCACCCCTGACTTGTGTTTAACAACAAAAGTAAACTGTTGCAGATATGCAATCCACGATGCATGTCTTGCTGAAATCTTGTCTTGCCCTTGTAAATGCTTCAACGCTTCATGATCAGTATACAGAACAAACTCCTTCTGAAATAGATAGTGTCTCCAGTGTTTAATAGATTGTACAACAGCATAGAATTCCACATCATATGTACTGTATCGCATCTTCGCTCCTGACAACTTCTCACTGAAATAGGCAATTGGACGTCCCTTCTGACTCAACACCCCTCCAATCCCAACCTTGGATGCATCAGTATGTAGTTCAAACACCAACTGAAAATCAGGTAGCACTAGAATTGGTGCAGACGTCAGCAATTCCTTGATCTTCCCAAAAGCACTCCCTGCTTCCTCTGTCCATGCAAACTGTTTACCTTTCATGCAATCTGTAACAGGCGCCATCACACTACTAAAGTGTGGAATAAACCTCCGATAAAATGAAGCCAACCCATGGAAACTACGAACTTCCGTTATCGTCTTGGGCTGCGGCCAATTTCTGATCGCTTCAACTTTACTTTGATCAACCTGTATCCCTTTCTCTGAAACAACATATCCCAGAAATAACACGCTATGCGTCATGAACACGCATTTCTTCGTTGCAGCATAGAATTGTTCTTGTCGCAATACCATCAGCACTTCTCTAAGATGATTCAAATGTTCCTCTGGACTCCCACTGTAAATCAGAATGTCATCAAAATACACCACCACAAATTTCCCAATGAACGGTCAAAAAATCTGATTCATCACCCTCATGAAAGTACTTGGCGCATTGGACAAACCAAATGGCATGACCAACCATTCGTATAGACCCTCCCTGGTTTTAAAAGAAGTCTTCCACTCATCTCCTGGTCTGATACGAATTTGATGATATCCGCTCTTCAAATCAATCTTCGAAAATATAGTAGCTCCGCTTATTTGATCTAACAAGTCATCCAACCTCGGCATTGGAAATCTATATCTCACGGTGATTTTATTCAATGCTCGACTGTCAGTGCACATCCTCCACGTCCCATCCTTCTTGGGTACCAATAAAGCTGGTACAGCACAAGGACTCAGACTCTCCTGCACACGCCCCTGCTCAAGCAATTCCTCTACCTGCCTCCGCAACTCTTCATGTTCCTTCGGACTCATTCGATAATGTGGTCTGTGTGGCAACACAGCACCTGGAACAAGATCTATCTGATGTTGTATATCCCTCAATGGTGGCAACTCCGTTGGTAACTCCTCTGGAAATACATCGTCAAATTCTTTCAAAATTGGTTTAACTTCTTCTGGAATTTCAACCTCTTCACTGCTTTCTCGTCCCATCAACAAGAATACTTCTGGTTCTTCCTCAACCTCCTTAACAAACTCCTTCAAAGATAATAAAGTTTTCAGCTCTTCGATTTCTTCGGACTTACTTTCTTCTTGTGATCTCTTCTTCGGAACTAAGATAATCTTTGTGCCTTTAAACATAAAACTGTAGCTATTGGTCCGACCGTCATGTTGTACTGCTCGATCATACTGCCATGGTCTTCCCAATAATAAATGACAAACATCCATCTCTACGACATCACACTAGATTTCGTCTTTGTATTTCTTCCCAATAGAGAATGGAACACGAACTCGTCTATCCACTTTCACTTCTCCTCCTTTTCTCAACCATGCTAACTTGTATGGACTCGGATGTTTCTCTGTCTTCAATTTCAACTTCGTCACAGCTTCGGTCGAAATAATATTATCACAGCTTCCTGCGTCGATCACAAACTTACACACCTTCCCCAGAATAGTACATGTTGACTGAAAGATATTACTCCTCAACCAACTAGCTTCCTCCTGCTTCGGTGTTAAACACGATCTCCTCAGCATTAGGTTACAACCTTCATCCCCTGACGCAATATCTTGCTTATCCTCCTCAGTTGGACTAGAACAATCCTCATCAACATCCTCATCTTCAACCTCTACAATCATGGTTCTCTTCTTTGGTTTTGGACACTCACTGCTTTTATGACCCAATTCCTGACAATTGTAACATTTGAAACCATTGTTAACCCTTGTCTTCTCAACCTCCTTCACCACTGGTCTACTGATAGGTTTAGCAACATTAGAACTTCCTCCAACACCCTTCGCTTGATTGTTAGGATTAGTAAACACACCACTTCCTCGTCTCCCTTGTTTTTCCCAAGCCAACGCTTTCTGATGTGCTTCTGCCACAGATCTTGGATCGAACATATTAACCATATCCTGAATCTGCATTCTCAATCCCCCAATGAATCTAGATGTCAGTTGTTCTTCCGTTTCCATGATATCATTCCTTGCAATGAGTTGATAGAATTCATCAGCATAGTCATTCACAGTTTTCGTCCCTTGTCTCAAGTTTTGCAAACGTTGATACATCAAAGATTGATAATTGTAGGGTAAGAACGTTGCTTTCATCAACTTCTTCATCTTCTCCCAAGATTCAATTTTTGACTTCCCCATTCGTTCACGTGTAAGCTTGGTTTGTTGCCACCATGCCAAAGCTCTACCCCTCAGCCTCGTAGCAACCAACTTCACTCTACGATGTTCTGGAACTTCTTTAAAGTCAAAAATCTCTTCAACATTAGCCACCCAATCTAGAAACTCCTCTGCTTGCATACCACCCTTGAATTCAGGAATTTCTGTCTTCATCCCCGACTCCCATTTGTGATCATACTCAGAATAGTTTCTTCCTTGACCTCTTCCTTGAATACTACCACCATCATACTCCTCTTCAAAATCAGATGCATAACGATGTCGATTCTGACCACCAACATCTCTACTACCATTACGCCTTCCACCTTCATCCCTTCTATCGACATTCCTCCGTTCACGATCATTCACGTTCCTCCCATGTCCTTGATCATTTTCAACACTTCTGTCTCGATTGGAATGTGGCGAGACTCTACTACCCCCATGGTTAGATTTTGGTGAAACCCTTCTCCGATTTTGATTCATCTCCGTCATAAGCTTTTCTAACCGGCCAATTCCTTCGTTAAGCTTTTCACTAAAATTCTCATTGATTCTTTGCTCCATCTCATCAGCCTCTTCTCTTCGATACAAAGCTTCTACGTTTTGGTGGCGATTAGCTCTTCTTGGCGGCATACTTGAAAACTTCACAAATTCTTCAACACTTCAAATTCAAACACTTTCCGGATTTTGATCCAAAAAGAAACGGATCGAAAACTTCCACTTTGTAGCAAATCGCGATGAACACGATGGACAAAGTTTCGGCCTCCAATGCAAATCCGATCAAACAATCTTCGAATAATGATGACTCTTCTTCCTCTTACTCTCGGCCTCACTTGCTTACCACGGCCCAACTTCAAAATGATTAGGCTCCAAGTCTCGATCTAGCTATGATTGGCTAGAACAGGCTCTGATACCAAAACTGACGCAGCGGATAATTCAAAACAAACTTCAATCGGTGAAAGTAGCAATCTGTGGATTGATGGATGCTGAAATGCTTGAATTCGTTGATCCGAAGATACCGAACTCTAGCTATCTCTGACTCGTTGATCCGAAGATACCGGGAAAGAGATCTACGATTCTTCGACGTTGATCTTGCGCATAAGATACCGTGAATCGGCTTCAACAAACGATGATTCGAGCGCACTCGAATGACGTAAGTGGAGATAGGAGATACACTCGACTACCAATTGAAATTGAAAGCACAAAGCTAACAAAAGAGAATTTTATTCAATATTCAACAACCTTTACAAATGAGAGTCTCGGCCTATTTATAGGCATTTTACAACTCACACAAAAAAAACAACAAAAATTACAAGTACTAAGTCGGTTCCGAGTTATGGCTTCCGACCTACGACTTAACAAAGACTTCGACTCAACAGTTACAACTTTACAAGCCTTCAGCGACTTAACAAACAGACGAAACATTAAAGAAAATACAAGTACTTAGGTCGGCAACGACCTACGACCTAACATGGCGCGACCTAAGGACAAACACGACTTAGTATAGGTCGGCAGCGACCTAACAGTTCAATCATAAGAAAGTACAACACAATGACTTGACGACTTAACCATCAACGGCAGAGATCCATGCGGCATAAGAATCAATGGCCTCCAGAGCTTTGCGACTTAAGAACTTTGCGGTATCCCAACTCAACGACTTAAGGAAATCAATGGTATCTAGAGCTTTACGACCTAAGAATGAACGGCATCCTTTCGTTTGTGACCTAACACAAAGCGGCATCAGGAATCAAAGGCAGAGATTAACTCGGCAGACACATCAACGGCATCCAGCTGTAGCGACCTAAAAAGGTAAGCGGTTCCAGACTTTCTTCGCGACCTAAGTCCTTGCGACCTAAGCCTTTGCGACCTAAGTCCTTGCGACTTAACTCCTGCTTCATTAGGTTGTCCACGACCTAATACTTCACCCTTTTGCTCTGTTTTCTTATTTCGTAACTCGGTAGGTCGTATACATGTTAACCCGGTAAGTCGTTCCAGCATCTCGTTAACTCGCACCTTCCCACTAGGTCGTTGCCGATCTTCACTAAGTCGTTGGGACGACTTAAAGCTTTTGTTAGGTCGGTTGCGACCTAGAACTTCATTTTTCCACCATTTCTCACTAAATCTTAACTCGGTGGCTTCCTTCTTAAGTCATACCCGACTCACCAGCATCATAGGTCGCACACGACCTATGTCTTCAACTTTCTGGGCTGCATCAGTACCAATCCCAAATTCTTCCATAGGTATGTCCCTTCTGCCTATATGCCCCACTTGATGTTAAAAGCATATCCCAAGTGTTATTTTGTTGATGCAATACAATTCTCTATCAATCACCACGAACTCTTGAATCGACAACTCTATTCTTCCACAACTCCATCATTTAGACTCAGAAAAGCTAATATCGATGCAAACAACTATGGAATCACAAAGCTAACCACAAGACGAGCCAAGATGAAGAGTTGAAAGCAGCCATATTGGTCATTTTATGGGTCGATACCGATCCCTAACCTTGGAGTTGTGCCATTCCATACAAACTGATGAGGTGGCACCTACTTTCTTGAGAGAATTGGTCTAAAGCGTGGAGAACGGCCTGAAGATATTTTGTACGAGATTTTAGGCCTTTACCTCTACAAATAGGATGGTAGGGCTCATTTTTCAAGATCTTTTTGACTCTAGTTCTACTCTACTCTATAATCTTGTAATTATGAAAATCTAAGTGTCGGAGTTGTACCGACTCCTATGAACTTTTACCTCCAAGTCAAAATATAAACAATAAAACTATAAAGTGGACATAGACATTGATTTGCTAAACCACTATAAATTTTTGTGTATTTTTTCTTGTTCGATTTTCATTTAATTCTTCACTTTTTCTTCTCTACTATAATTTCTAGATGTTTTTGCTATTTTGGTTCAAACATATATATACATATATAATATATGGGTCATAACTATGGTATTTTTCTCTCACATTTGATGAAATGTCCCTAAGTTATCGTTCATTCTTTTTGGACAGGTAATGAAGTTGCTACTTCAAAGAGAGCCTTGGAGTTCTAAATTGCTCAATAGTATGGATAGACACGAAGATAACCAACTTTAAAAGAGGGATGGTTCATAATTCCTGGATGTTGAAGACTTTTTATTATCTCTCTGTGATATTAGGAATTTTATGACCGAATTCGACACTACTATGCCTAAGGTAATCTTCAGAGGAAACTAATCTTCAACCACGACGATTGCAGTTCTTGAATCTACATGTACCAATTAATGTGATTTCAAGAAAAGCAATTTCAGGTCGACTGGCTATTTCAAAGTGAAAGGAAAGTGCAATTTCTTAAGTTATGAATGAAACAAATACTTTAATTTCGAGATTTATGTTCAACAAACTACAGGTACAATTTGATACCTAAAATTAATCAAAAATTAGTTTTACAATTCGCATTTCATAGAAAATACTGGCATGAATTGAGTTTGCATGCTTCCAAAATCTGAGATATTAGCAGGTTGTGGTGATTTCTTATAGAAGGGTATGGTAAAGATAAACGCGGTGACGTTCCGAAGGAGGAGAAGAAGTGGTTACTACAACTACTCCAATGACCATCAGGAGTGAAGAGCGAGAACGATGTGGATTACAGTTACTGTAACCGCTTTAAGAAGGAGAAGAAACACACTATGGAAAGTATTAAGCGGTTATTTACGCAGGAAAGTAATGGGCCAAATGAAGTACATGAAGCCCAATCGAAAAATTTAATTGGCCAGTGAATCAAAATTTGGATATGTCAAATGTAAGGCAGTTAGTACCGAACTTCAAAATGGGCTAACTCTATTTGCACTTTAAAGTTTTTCTTTTGTTTGTAAGACAAGTAGTTGTGTATTAGTATGTATAATGTTGTATTTGTACTTTCTTTCATGGAAATCAGCAAAGAACAAATTTTCAAGTGTGTGTATGTATATATATGGTGATACATGCACATGTATATCTTAAAATGTTTAAGGTAAATTATAAACTAATTTTCAAAAATTGTAAAAAAACTATTTTAAAAAAATGTTATAATTAAATGAATATTTGTTTGGTAAATATATATTAATTAAATGTTAATTAATAAAATAAAATATACATATATAATGATATTTGTATAAATAAAACTATAAATGTTACAATTAATATTCATCTTGTTTAGGATGAATAAAATAAAACTTCGATTTTAATAATTTAATTAATTAGTTAATTAAAAGATAAATTAAAATTAGTTAGTTATGGTTTAACTAATAATATACATAGGAATATTATATAAGTTAGTTAAATTATAAAAAGTCATAAATAATTTAAACTTGTATAGTATGTATGCATAAAACTTAAGTGGAATTGTGATAAACCCAATTTTGATTTAAGGAACAAGTACGTATGTGTTATATGTATACCATGATTTCAGATGTGTCTGACACTTGAATCATGAAGGTATTTTATAAGAAATACATTGTTCATAAATCAGTATAACTCAATATATATTAAAGATCATGAATCTTTAATATAAGTTATCCTCTATCATTTATATATTAGTAGATTACTTGAATACTCTTTAGTTATTGATATTCCTCAAGTTGGAGATGGTAAGTGTAGTATTATTAATATATTGAATAGACAATGTAAGATAAATATATATATATTTGTTGATATTCCTCAATGTATGTGTTATAAGGCCTTTTGACCCGGCTATATCCGGACTGACTGGATAAGTTAAACTCGATGATAAACAAGGAAAGCAATTCAGAGGGGTGATCACAGAGTCCGGAGATCAAACACAGACAATAATATAAAGTAACGATCAATCGAAATGAAGAGATAGACTCTACGGAACATTCTAAGTATGGATTAGTGCCTCACCTAGGTAGGGGATCGGCATCTATCTCATCCCCTAGGCAGGGAATCAGATCGGATCACTTTGGCTATGAACAACTTGAATCAGCAAGTCAACTCAACAGAAATCGATTGATATCTCTAAAAACATGAAGACAACTATGTAAACAACTTTGGAAATATGAAGCTAGCATTGAGATGGACATACAAGAGGGATTGCATGACCCATAGTGCTTATTTAGACCGTCGAACCCGATCGCTCCTCTTTGGGAATTGGGCCTTGAAATTTTCTTGGTGACCTCGTCCACATTTGTAGATTCCACCGGTGAATTTTTCGAAAGATATTCGGTCGTCTACCCCTATAAATATAGTGTGCATTATTCATTTTAGGGATCTTTACGCTGTTAGTTTGCATGTACTCCATTGTATTTACGGATTCTGATTTGATCCCTCTTGTATTTAGAAATTCAAGTGATTAATAAAGCTATTTCATCAAAGTAGATCTAGGCATTCAACATCGAACCACTATAAATCTATTTTCATTGTTTTTAAATTGATTTCTACTTGTTTCCTATGTTTTAATTGAGATTTCTTCATTTATTTCCCTATATATAATCTATCGGGTGTTTATGCCAATTTTTGGTGTAAACATTTTGGTGTTTTCACTAGAGACCAGTTCTCAGCTTAATTGGATCTCATCATCTACTTATGGATTCCCATATTCGCGAGATAGACCCAGATTTCTAACAACAAGTTCCATTTCTACTCATATTTGAAGAAGATCTAAAAGCAAGCTACTAGTCATGGCTAGAGGAAAGTCTACTACTTCCTGCGCTGTTGAAGACAATGAAGATACCAATGTTCAACAAGTTGATCAGGGCGTACAACCGACTGCTGCCAATCCCCAAAATCTAGCTGACTACGTCACCAAAGCAGACTTTGAAGTCCTAATGAAGTGACTGATGGATAGTCGTCAGCAACTCAACCTGTAAATCTAGGCAAACATCGACCTGATGAACCAGTTGAAAGATCAACGTGTAATGACAAGAAGGGAGCCTACTCTATATTCAGGATCGAAAAACTCTTCCTCATCCGAGGACTGTCACAAAAATAGACACCGCAAAATGGATGCATATGTAGTTGGAACATCGGGATGGAATCAGGCTATCGTCTATGGTCGATCGACATCGGTAGATATCGAACCCCCCAGAGGGATCGGCATTGAACCCTCAACTCATGGGGGCAATCAGCATGTAGTGGAGGAGCTTACTTTAAAGGTGCTACGATCAATCAAGGCACTGGAACTTATGCCAATTGGTTGAACCGCAGTTGAGAGACGACGATAGAACTGCTGCTTAGAAAATGGATCAAGAGCAAGAGGAGCCAAGGCAATGTTATGCTACCCAAGGCATGGATCGGCTCGCCTACGTGAGGTGGAACATGACTACCGCCTGGTACCAACTCTTCAAACACCAGACTTAACAGCTATGGTGAGGTAGCTAGTGAAAGAAACTCAAGCCTTGATAAACGATGATTGGGACTCTCCAAAAGTCATACTTTGTTTATCAGTAACATTCTACGTGTAGAATATCCACGGAGGTTCCATATGCATACAATTCCTACCTATGCGGGAAAAATCGACCCTAGGCGGCATCTCTTGAAGTACGAATGGCACATGGACTTCGCCCGAGCCACTGATGCAGTCAAGTGCAGGTGTTTTCCCATTTTTCTGAAAGATGTTGCGACCATGTGGTTCACCAAGCTACCACTGCAGTCAATCTCTTCATTTGATGAGTTAGCAAAGAAGTTCCTAGAGCAGTTCTACATGCACACGACTTGCTCCAAGGATGTAATGTCACTCTCTAACTTAGTCCAGGTACTGGGGGAGTCACTGAAAGATTTTCTAGAAAGATTTAATATAGCTATTACAGAAGTTAGTAATCTGAATGATGATGCAATACTTATGGCACAGACTAGGGGAGTCGACCCCAATTTTGAGTTTTGCGATTGGTTAGCGGGAAAGCCTCCTTCTACATTGGACCATTTCTTTGCAAAGGTGGCTAAGGAAGGAGGAGGCTAAGTGAACCAGGAAGAGAGATGTTGCACACCCAACCGTCGAGGGAGTACAAATTAATGTGGCCGTAAAGCAGTCCGGTGATAGTTTCGAAAAAGTTCAAATCAATGTTCAGAACAAACCAAATGAGCAGAAAATAGGAGGAGATAGAAACCGCGACCGAAGACGGGATTCCAGAAGAGGAAAGTCGAGGATTCCATTGTTTGATACAGACATGTCGTTAAATACATCGTTGGAGAATGTCTATCTATCGACTTGTAACACTATGCGGTACAGGAAATCACCTCCGAAGGAACCGAAGGAGAAGTAGGGATAGTCCATAAAGTACTATAGATTTCATGAAAGTTATGGACATAACACGGACGAATGTTACCACCTCTGTTATGTTATTGAGAAGTTAATTCAAGAAAGAAAGTTGCAGCAATTTGTTAAAGCCCCACAGGATGGCGGAAGGGGACATCTAATCCCAATCAAGGACAAGCTCCGCCAAGTGCTGAGGAACCTTGGCAGACATGAGGGAGAGAGGTTATTAATACCATTATTGGAGGACCACATCCGGTCAAAAAAAGTGAGAATGAAATGGAACGTTACGTGAACGCTATCAGACGTGTTGACAT
Source organism: Allium fistulosum (assembly GCA_030737815.1). NCBI lineage: Eukaryota > Viridiplantae > Streptophyta > Magnoliopsida > Asparagales > Amaryllidaceae > Allium > Allium fistulosum. The sequence goes on from CM060906.1 coordinate 49,836,254, forward strand.
TGAATGTTGCTCGAACACAGATAGCGGTATTCCAACAAAGCAGCAACAAACTATGATGGATGATATCATATTTCGGAGTAGAGATGCGGACAAGGTGGAGGCCCCTACGATCGACCCAATGGTGATCTCGGCCATAATCGGCCCCGCCTTGGTTAGAAATATTTTGATTGATTATAGAAGTTATATGAATATCATTTTCAAGCAGGCATACGACTAGATGTTACTGGAAGCCAAATATCTAAAATCGTGCAAAGCCTGTATTCATGGTTTTAATGGTATTGCAACTAAATCGGCAGGCTATGTTGAACTACTAGTGGAGTTAGAAAACGGTAGCTGAAGGAGGGTGCAGGTGCTGCCGTTTATTGTAATGGATGTGAACTCTCCGTACAATGCTTTTTTAGGCCGACCGGCCCTTGTTGAATTCAAGGCAGAGATCGCCCTTGGTGTTCGGCACTCAAATTCCCAATAGAGAATGGTGTGGGAATTATCCATACAGATCAGGCGACTGGATGTGCCTGTTATGTGGCTGACTTGAGAGACACTCAGCGAAAAGAGAAAGGAAAGGATGTGGAGAAGCCTCTCTGCATCAAAACTAATGAAACTTAGGAATCAGCATCCGAGCCTTAGCTCGGAAACCACAGTCAGTTCTATAAAGATATAGATATGAGAGATGAAGAAGAGGAGCCCAAAGAAACCAAGATTACACCCGCTGAGCTGACGTTCGATATCACGGTCAGCCATGACGACCCATAATTGCTCCTAAAGATCGAATCACGGCTCAGTGCAAAGATGATGAAGGAATTAGCTAGTTTTCTCCAAGCCAATCTTGATGTATTCACTTAGACATGTGTGAGATATCGTCGACCGTCACAAGCTATGCATTGAATATCGACCCGGGACATGTCCCGATGAAATGAAAACGACGCAGCATAGATCTGGAGAGATCTGCTGCACTTAAAGAGGAGGTGGATAAACTCAAGAAAAATGGGTTTATCTGCGATGCCCTCTACCCAAAATGGGTATCCAATCCAGTTCTTGTGAGAAAAGCTAATGGAAAGTGGTGGACATGTGTCGACTACTCAGCCTAAACAAGATGTGCTTAAAAGACAGCTTTCCACTTCCGAGGATCGACCAACTAGTAGAATCAACCACTGGACATGAACTGCTTTCATTCATGGATGCATAATTCGGATATAATCAGATCCCGATGCACATCCTAGACCAGGAACACACCAGCTTTATTACCGACCTAGGATTATACGGCTATGTTGTGATGCCTTTGGACTAAAGAACGATGGTGCTATTTACCAGAGACTTGTCAATCGAATGTTCAAAGACTAGATCGGGCGATCAATGGAAGTATATGTGGATGATATACTCATGAAGTAATGACGATCAAACAGCCACATTGATGACTTGGCGAAGATGTTCAATGTTATCCATAAATGTGGAATGAAACATAACCCCTTGAAATGCTCTTTCGACATTGTGTCAAGGAAATTCGTGGTTTTCATCGTCAACTCTTGTGAATTAAAGCCAATCCAGAGAAGATTCAAGTGATCATAGACATTCAAGTACCAAAGACAATTAAGAAGGTGCAGAGCCTAAATAGGAAAGTCACTGTCCTGAGTCGATTCATCTCCAGGGCCACCAATAAGTGCATCCCCTTTTCGACTTGATTAGGAGAGGGAAGAGGAACTTTGAATGGATGCAGGATTTTTATTGATGAGTTTCAAGCTCTTGTAAGTGATACATGACCTAGAGAGACCCCCATCTTGTCCAAGCTGCTGGATCATGAAGGCTTATATTTTTACTTGCCAGTGTCGGTACATGCCATAAGTGCTGCATTACTACGCAAAGAGGATCGGATCCAGAGGCTAGTGTATTATGTTAGCAAGTGATTGACATGTACTGAAAGGAACTATCCAAACTGGAGAAGCTCACATACTACATGTTGATAGCATCAAGAAAGCTCCACCCTTATTTCCAGGCTCTTCCCATCAATGTCTTTACCGACCAGCCGTTATGATAGGTCCTACAGTGACCTGAGACGTCTGGAAGGTTACTTAAATGGAACATCCAATTGAGCCAGTTTGATATCACTTATCTCCCTCGGAGATCTATCCAGGGACAAGCACTGACGGACTTCATAGTCGAATTCACTACAAAAGACGACTCTCCGGAGAGCAGTGGAGAACTTACCATCCAATGGAAGATGTACAAGGATTGAGCATCACTACACCAAATACTGAGATTTGCAACTAACCATCCGCACATTTGGCAACGGTTAATAACCGTTGCCATTTAGCAACGGTTAATAACCGTCTTGGTTCAGTTAGCAACGGGTTTTTCTTATTGCTAATTGGGAACGGTTATTAACCGTAGCTTCTTTGGAGACAAATGATGGCGGTGAATTTCATCCTTTCGCGCCATAATTTTTGGCGCGCTTCGTTCCAATTAGCAACGGTTTTAAACCGTGGCTAATTAGCAACGGTTATTAACCGTCCCAATCTTTAGCCGGCCCAGTGGCAAGCCCACCAAGCCCCTGGGATGGGGCAACCAACTAAGTCGGGCAACACCCAAAATCTGTTTTACTTCACAGTTACAGCTCAATAGCAATCTCCATGTTGGCGATCTGCTCGAACCCAAAAATACTAGGGTTTCAAAAATCAACGCTTTCTAAATAATCATCGCTGCATACTCGGCTATTCCATCAGCCATCGTCGGCTCAAGCTTGCCTCCTACGCGATATTTTCTACTGCTGATTTGAAGTCCTGCTACAGTCTCTATACAGCCACTGCTAATTAAGTATGCGAATTTCTTGTTTTGAGTTGTCTAATTTTCTAAAATTGAGTCGCCCTTATCTGTTTTACTTCACAGTTATAGCTCAATATCAATCTGGCGATCTACTCGAACCCAAAGAAACTAGGGTTTCAAAAATCAACGCTTTCTAAATAATCATCGCTGCATACTCGGCTATTCCATCAGCCATCGTCGGCTCAAGCTTGCCTCCTACGCGATATTTTCTACTGCTGATTTGAAGTCCTGCTACAGTCTCTATACTGCCACTGCTAATTAAGTATGCGAATTTCTTGTTTTGAGTTGTCTAATTTTCTAAAATTGATTCGCCCTTTTACTGCTTTAGATTTCATTAACCTTGAAAACGCCTGAAGCTAATAACTTATTAGTATTTAGTTATAAACAAGTAGTTTTCTGTAAATAATCGTTTAGGAATTGAAATTTGAAAGCTGAAGCTAAAAAACTAATAATTATTTAGGAACTGATACTTACATGCTAGTTAGACATAGTTGCTTATAGTGACTGCTAGGGTATAAGTTGATGCAATGAATTTTGTTTTACTAAATATGAGACCATATTTAGTAAGTGGATAAAATTGTTGTTAATGGCGCAAACCAAGTATCAGGAGAGGGGTAATGCATAGACATTACTCTGGTGCTACAAAATGGCGCTGTTGTAATGGCAAATTTTTTGGAAACAGTTTGATGCTAATGTTAAATTTCAAGTGAAATCAAAAGAATATTCATCTGTTTAGTTAATATCAGAGTTGAACTTGGTGGAAAGCCATAAGATATTGTTACCCATGATTTATTATTAGCTCTTGTTATTTTCTTTCAGTATGTCTTTTAGTATAGACAAACAATGGATGAATCAATCTAATCGAAGAAATACAGAATATGTGGAAGGTGTGAGAAATTTCGTTAAATTTGTTGCTGAAAACGGTGGCAATAAGGAAAAGTATTCGTGCCCTTGCACGCGGTGCAAAAATGAAGATACATTCAAATTAAATGACATTCATTTTCATTTGCTTAGATATGGTATTGTTCAATCATATACCGTGTGGTGTTTTCACGGAGAAAGAATACCGGAGAAGCCAAAACAACAACCGGTTAGTCATGCCACAAATACTGATGAGTCCGAACATATTATGATGGAGGATTTGATCAATGATGCAGATAGATTCCATCATTTTCAACCTACAAGTCAGTTTCATGATAATGCTAATATTGGTGAGCAGTTTACAGATAAATCATTTTTTGATAGTGCAACTGCAACAGAGCCATTGTATCCTTCTTGTCCAAAAGAGATTACAAAGTTGTATGCCATTGTGAAACTGAATAGCTTGAAGACCCAATACGGCTTTTCAGACAATGGTGTGACTGCAGTACTCGAATTCATAAAGGAGTTACTCCCCGAAGGTAACACGCTACCTTCAAAGTACCCCGACGTAAAGAAGATCATTAAGCAAGTTGAGATGAATTACATAACTTATGATGCATGCATTAATGACTGCATCTTGTACTGGAAAGATAATGCGAACAAAGTTTCATGTACAAATTGCAACGCACCAAGATACAAGACATCATTCGACGAAGAGAGAAAAGCTACCACAGTACCTCAAAAGACCTTAAGACATTTTCCTTTAATTTCTAGATTGAGAAGACTGTATACTGTACCATGGATAGCAGAAGCGATGACCTAGCATGGTCGTGCCAAGTCCGGTACAACCGTAATGCGTCATCCGCGTAATACTTCTCAATGGAAAACTACAGATTCTTTTGATTCTTCGTTTGCTGCTGAACCACGAAATATCACGCTTGGAATAGCAACAGATGGTTTCTGTCCGAATGCTTCTTTAACTAACCCTTACAGCTGTTGGCCAGTAATTGTAGTACCATATAACCTTCCTCCATCTTTGTGCATGAAAAGAGAGTTCTCAATGTTAACACTGTTGATTTCTGGGCCAAAACAACCGGGGAAGGATATTGATGTTTATTTAGAACCTTTGATAGACGAGTTAAAGCAGTTATGGGAAGGAGTCGTTACATTTGATTCATTTATGAAATCTGAGTTCACAATGAGAGCTAGAGTGTTGTGGGCAATCCATGATCATCCTGCTCTTGGGACTTTATCGGGATGTACAACTCACGGCTACTTTGCATGTCCTCTTTGTGGAGAAGAAACTACATCTGTTTATCTCCCTGAAAGTAAGAAGATTTGTTACATGGGACATCGTAGATTTCTTCCGTCCGGACACAAGTTTCGATACGATAAGACAAATTTCAACAACGAGCAAGAACTTAAGCATCCTCCAAAACCACTGACTGGTTATCAAGTTGAAAAAAAGGTAGCGAATATAAAAATGAAAGTTGGTAAAAACATACCGGAAATTGGTCGAAAACGGAAAAAGACAATCGATGAAGAAGTTCCTACATGGTATAGGAGGTCGAAGTTCTTTGATTTGCCATATTGGAAAACAAATTTGACCCGACATAATATTGATGTTATGCATACGGAGATGAATGTCACGAAACATTTGATCAACACAATTATGAACCATAAAGACATGTCAAAAGATGGGATCAATGCACAGAAGGATTTGAAAATCATGGGTATAAAACAAAAGTTGTGGGTGATAGAAGATCCTGAAACAAGTAAAGTAACCATACCAAATGCGACTTTCACTTTGAGCAAAGAAGAAAAGATACGGTTTTGCACCGTTTTGAAAAATTTGAAAGTGCCGAGCAAATTCTCTTCGAACTTCCATAACAATGTGAGCATCAACCCTCCTGAACTAAAAAATATGAAGTCACATGATTACCACGTCATAATGCAACATTTACTTCCGGTATTGCTTCAGCATTGTTTTCCGCAACATAAGGATCTACGGAATGCTATTCACCGCATTAGTCTCTTTTATAACATTTTGTGCTCAAAGGTGATCAACAGGGAACATCTTCTAAAAGCAAAGGCTAGTTTGGTAGAAGCAATGTGTGTTATTGAAAAACATTTTCCGCCTGCATTTTTTGATATCAGCATTCACCTTATGGTTCATTTAGCCGATGAAGCATTGATTTCTGGTCCTGTTAGATATAGGTGGATGTACCCATTTGAACGGTAAATTACTAATTTTAGTTATGTACATAATTATTCGATTTAAATAGCTATTGATGTCTACATTTTACAATTATTCATCTTCATAGGTTGATGAAAACATATAAAGGATATGTGCGCAACAAAAGATATATTGAAGGGTGTATTGCAGAAGGATATATTGTACAAGAAGCTAGTCTTTACTGCATGGAGTATATGCCAAAAGGAGGTGCTGGCACTCATAAACATACCCGTGAAGCGTTTTTAGACGAGGATGATGAGTTTGCTGATGAAATAGCACTAGATAATGGTAAAGATATAACGTTAACTCAAGTGCAATTTCAACAAGTGCGTAAATGGGTCCTTGATAAATACGACGGATTGGATGAATGGAAGAAGTAAATTCATGAATTTGTTCTGAATTCTTATTATTGTAAATCAATTCATATATATAGTATTTATTGTGTGTTTTTCGTAGGAGGTATAACTCCTATGTTCAAAGCACCAAATCTCAAACTCGAGGCGGGGGTACATCTGGGGAAGCTATTAAAAATTTCACTTTTTGGTTACGTGAGGAGGTATATGTATTAAATATTTAACGTATTTTCGAGTTGACCATACACCTCCTTGACAATGTTTTTTTACTTATTGTGTTTGTTGTAGTTGTTGAAGACCGTCGATCTTGACTCAACTCTTTGGCGGTTAGTTAACGGGCCGAAGTTTGATGCCCGTAGTTATATGAAGTACCAAGTGAATGGGTTTTTATTTTCTCCGAAGAGTTATGAAGAGCGAAAGCTAACACAGGATAGTGGTGTATGCATGAGAGCAATTACACAATTTAGAGCGAGTGGGAAGGATAAAAATTTTAAGGAAGCAGAAACAACTTATTACGGAGTCATTCAACAGATAATTGAGTTGGATTACATTGACTTCAAACAAACAGTTTTTTATTGTGATTGGGTAAAGGTCGAAGATAAGATCAATGGTTGTAAAATAGATTCTGTTTCAAGCTTGATCACAGTTAACTTGGGAAAATTGAAGAATAAAGATAGCGTGAATGATGAGCCATTTATTCTTGCATCGGAAGCGAGTCAAGTGTTCTACTCAAAAGATTTAAAAAATAACGGATGGTTTGTGGTTTTGCATACGCCAAAACGGTTGACCATAAATGTGGATGACACTGAGTTTCCCACCGTTTATCAATCAGCTTTTGAAGACAATGAAAAATTAGAAGATCTTATCAAATGCATATGTTAACTTTGTATTTCAGAGCAGTTATTGTACCTTAACAAAATATTTATTTAAAATGGTGTAAAATGTAAAATATAGCGTGAATGATAGTAATAGATGCATTATATTTTTTATTAGTGTCATTATAATATTCTGATGGATCCATAAGGATGGATATATTGCAAGAGTTCATTTTGTGTTTGTAGTTGTAGGTACTTACATATGATCACATACATACACACATGTACACATACATACATATGATCAGCTTGACTATTCTTTCTTTCTTTCTTTGTGTTTGTAGGTAGACAGGCAGTTCAAGATATTGTATTTGCACCCTTTAGTTCAGCAGTGCTAAGGTAATATATTTTTGTATTTGCATCCTTTATTTCAGTCAGTATTTTAGATATTGTTTTGAATCCGCTTAAGTTTAAAATTCTGGTGATGTAGGAAGACTTTATCACTGCCGCATTAAAGTGAATGTTCCCCTTCCCGTCCGTCCCTATGATCCCCGATTGATGTTAGCCACATTATTGCATGGACTTCCCTCCATAACAAGGTCAAACGCATTATATGACTTAATAAAATTGCTCCAAGCGATTACTGGTAAGCTGCTGTACAGCTGATATAGTAAACAACGTCCCCTTCTGATTTGTCTGATCCCACCATTCTCTCACCACATTACGATTATTGTCAGTCGGACTGACAAAAATCGTAATGTGGTGAGAAGTTGGTGGGATCAGACAAATCAATAAGGTGATGTTGGTTCATATATCAGATGTACAACAGCTTAACTGTGATCGCTTGGAGCAAATTTTATTAAGACATATAAGGCGTTTGATCTTGTTATGGAGGGGACTCCATGCAATAAGGTGGCCAACATAAATCGGGCATCACAGGGATGGGCTGGAAGAGGAAGAACTGTACGTCATAATGTTGTTCGGATTATTTTAGGATTTGAGACTTTGCAGGACATAATGTCACAAGATGCCACACCACCGTCAACTGATACAACTTCCCAATCATCCACTTTAAAACGGGAGAAAATTGATATAGACAACTATGGTTCTCCAGTCGGAAAAAATGGTTCAAAGGTCGCTACGAAGATTGGTAAACTAGTAAGAAATCATGTGCCAATCTCATATCCAAGTTGGAAAAAAGTTCCGCCAAATTACAAGGAAGACGTGTGGAATCAATTGGAGGTAATAATGAGCTCCGTTCATTTATAATGCTTTCAATATAGAAATTAAAAATGGTTTACATGCATTTTTTGTTATGCAGAAATATTATGAGCTCGATCCTTTATCAAAGGACCTTATTATGAAAAAAATGTCCGAGGCTTTTAGGAGACACAAGAATGATTTGCGCAAGAATCATTATGACCTTTTCATCACTGACGAAGAAAGAATGATAAATTGTCCACCGAAAATTGCTCAAGATGATTGGGATGAGTTCATAAGAAACGAATCAAAACCCGAGGCAAAAGAAAAAAGGAAGCGAGGCAAACAAAATAGATCAATGCTCGAATATGGTCATCATTCGGGACGTAAGAGTCACGCTATGATTACTCAAGAAATGGTATGTGTCATTGAATTGGTGCATCACATTGCATATACCGTTAGTTCCAAATATAATTTTAGGTCATTATATGCAGGTCGATTCAAGTAGTCCGGGAACAGAAGTATCACGTCTTCAAGTATGGGAGAAAACGCAAAAGAAAAAAGATGGCAGCACGTCAGATGCGACATCTTCCTACTTTGTAAGTTAAACAAATAACAACGCCTCTAAATTAAATTTTCATTATTAATATATATGTATTTACTTTTTAGGACAAAATTGAAAAAGAAAAGGAAACGACGAGTGGTGGTGATGAAGCCGTCTTTATATCAGTGTTTGGTAAAGATGTAAAGGGCAGGAGTCGAAGTATTGGGACCAATATAGCTCCTAGCCAAGTTAAGAGTGCTGCCATTCCATGCAAACGGCTCAAACAGGCCCAAGGAATATATGAGCAACGACTGCAAAATGTGGAGCAAAAATTGATGAAGCTGGACAATATGGATGATAAACTGGAGCGTCTTCTCAGCATAGCCCAAGATAATCGTCAAGTAGGCAGTGAAATCGCATCTTCTCAGTTTGCCACTCCGAACAATCAGTTAATCGACCAAAGATGTGAAATCCTGAACTTCGAGGACGAAGTAATTGCAACAGGTACTATTTTATTAAAATTTGAAGAAAATAATATGTTGCAAAGTCAGTGAATGCTTAACTTCGTGAACGGGAGAGTGTATCAGGAAACATACAGGTCATCATATAGAATAATTTTATATGCTGTATTATTATTGTCCCAGATATCTTTTGACTGCATTCATGGACAATCCGACCGCTCCTGATGACTCTGTTTGTGATTTAGATTAGCTTGGACATATCAATTTCACGTCAGGGTTTAGCGATCGAGAAAAAAAAACGCACATCTTTTCTTTTGTAAAAAGTTCACAGTGAACGTAAGAACCAATGCACCCATTTTTCCATTGTTGATTCTCAATTACCAACAAAAATTGTCATCTGTTGGTTTCATAATTTATTACTAATTTTTGCCCATGATTCATCTACTTCTAACTGACAGTCAGTACAATAACTCTTCATCAAGTTATCTTGGTTGCCTGAATCTAGTTATGTATTTGATTCCTTGTAATCAGCGATTAGTGTTGAGCCTTTGTGATGATAAGCAGTGACTACTGTTTCTACCATTTATATTCTACGACAGCAATTTTTATGCCACGAACAGTTACTTTTCTTAATACAAGTTTCCAGTAGTGATAATACCCCCTGTAATAGTTTCCAGTAGAATGACTTATGCTTCGATTTGCACGCATTTAATATATATCTTGCTTGGTTGCCAAAAAATTCTCTGTAATTCACTTCTGGCATTAAACCCAAGTCATTATTAGGCAAATTTGGGTCTAGTTCATATGCTATGAAACTTGGGCCATCGCTGCATGTTTGTGAAATGGTTTTGGGTAGCATGAGTTTTGTTTTTTGTTAGTTCTGTAAATGTGAATCCATATATTCACTCCAAAAATGCTTATATAGCAGGTACTGTATGTCGAGATTCCACAGCATTAGTAATTCATGGAAAAGCAGTACCACCCACATATGAAAAAGTGTTGTTGGATAAAATTTTATTGCCGAATGAGCTAACCGCCAAAATATGTCGACAATTTACCGAGACCTTTGGGGATGTTGGAGTCGGAGGTTATGTGAGCCATCAAAAGGGTTTGATACGATATCTTTAGTCGGAGGTATTGATATTTCTGACTTGTTCTTTGCATATATTGCTGATTTTCTTTTGTTTTCCTGTACACAATATTACACATAGTCATGCATACATAAATACAAGCATGCAAGCACCTTTCACAATTTACATTCAAGACTTATCACATGCAAAATAGATATATCAAGTTTTAAGAATTTATAAGGGTGGTTTGCTCACCTGGATAGTTTGACAGAGAGGAAAGAGAACCTGAAAAAGATTTCAAAATCTGGAAATTGAGGCTTGATCAAATTTTCTTTATCCTAACCGTTGTTTGCTTTGAATTGCTTTGTACTAGTAGTCTTGGCTTTAGTTAGATGTATATATATATGCCTTGTACTTGTAGTCTTGGCTCTAGTTAGATGTGCAGTTTGCTTTATTACTGCCTGGTCTGTCGTAGATGTATACTTGTAGTTTCTTTTACTGGTCTGCCTTTGATCTTGTTTACAGTCTGGCATAGTATCCATACGCATTTGGTCCAACCAGTTTGTTCTTGTATATCATGTGATGGTTAGTTTGCATCAGTTATTTATGCATTTCAGTATAGTTGCATTCTTGTGCTTTGTCTCTACATTCACTTCAGATATACTGACTTTTGTTTTCATCCCCTGGTTGCTTGGTACATTTCTGTAGCTCCACTGATGGTCTATATTGTGTTGAGCTTCAAGTCTGCACTGCAAATCATTTTGCCTCGAGTTTGTAGCTGCACTGCAAATCATTTCTGTAGCTCCACTGATGGTCTATATTGTGTTGAGCTTCAAGTCTGCACTGCAAACATTGAAGTCTGAAAACTGGAATGCTTTGCCCTGTAATGAACCATGTAGACTTCACTGCTTGCAAAACAATGTAGTGTAATTAATGAAATCTTTGTACTGTAGTGTAATAAACAATGCAGTGTAATAAGTATGATATTCCGGCACGGTAGTATTCTGTTTGCAAAACAATGAGTGTAATTATAAGTTTGATAATAATATTATATGTATGGAATATGTGCGATATGTTTATAGTGCTTGTGTACCAATATTTTGATATATATTGATATTCTGGTATATATACTGAGATATACGCAGTAGTGAGTTACAGATGTGATTTTGTAGGGGCAGGAGCAAACACTATGTGCAACGGTTGTTAACCGTTGCTTTATGTGTGACTTGGGCATAAAGCAACGGTTTTAAACCGTTTTTTACTGGACATAAAGCAACGGTTTATACCCATTGCTTATTGTCCATAAAGCAACGTTTTATACCCGTTGCATATTTCCCAATTTGCAACGGTTAATACCCGTTGCCTTTGATCCAATTTGCAACGGTTTATACCCGTTGCCTTTGACACAATTTGCAACGGTTTATACCCGTTGCCTTTTGGACATAAAACAACGGTTTTTTCCCGTCGCTAAATTCAACCACTCCTGTAATGAAGACGGTTTTTACCCGTTGCTTTTAGACTTAACAACGGTTTATACCCGTTGTTAATATCTTATAATGGTGTAGTGCATGCAACGATCGGTGTTCTAGCATCGGAGTCATACTAGTAACTTCTGAGGAATTCTCGATCTACTATGCCCTAAAAATTGACTTCTATGCAATGAATAACGAGGATGAATATGAAGCCTTGATCGCTAGGCTTAAACTGGCTATAGAGCTAGGAGTAAAAGCTTTGCAAATTTTCAGTGATTCCTAGTAAGTAGTGTATCAAGCCAAGGGTGAATATCAGGTCAAAGGAGCGCGACTTGCTCCTTATCTCAACAGGGTCCAAGAGTTGCTTACCGCTTTCGAGCATTACACTATTACACATTTACGGGCCATGTTCACTATAAAGAAAGTAATCAATTTTGTTGTTCGAAACATCATCTATCATTTTGGTCTCTCCCGAGCAATCATAACCCATAATGGGACCTAATTCGATGGTGCTAAATTCAAAGACTTCTATCGCCGACATCATATCTAGAAAAGATTTGCAGTAGTTGCTCACCCTCAAGCTAATGGACATGTCAAAACTGTCAACAAAATAATAAATCCATTCTGAAGAAGCAATTGGAAAAGGCTAGAGGCAAGTGGGTTAATGAACTTCCATCAGCATTATGGGCATACAGAACCATCCACAAGTCTGAAATTGACCATACTCCATTCTCTCTTGCTTACAACTCTGAACCCGTGATTCCTATAGAACTTGAAGTCCCTTCTCATCGAGTGACTTATTTGTGACCCCAGAACTAACAGAGATCTCCATTTGGAATCTTTAGATATAGTCGATAAGAAGCGTTAAGAAGCTGATTTGAGGGAAGCTGCACATCGACACCGAGTCCTCGATACTATAATGTTAAATTCCAAACAAGGACCTTTGAAATTGGCAATCTTCTCCTAAAACGGATCTTTCCTAGCCCCGCAAACATGGGTCTGAGATGGGAAGGGCGGTAAGTCATCAATCAGAAGCATGGAGATGGAACTTTCAAGCGAGCGACTATCGATGGCATCACACTCCCTAAAGCATGGAATAGCGAGCATCTACGACGCTATTTCACTTAGTTTTATTTCATTTAGTTGTATTTCATTTAGAATTTGCTTTTGTAGTTGAATTCAAAGCCATGTAATAAGAAAAAATCTATCGCTTCTTTTTCAGTTTGTAATGAAATCTGAAGTTTGCTTCATATTTGTGAATTGTTAGTGCATAATATAATAGTTGTGGTATACGACTAACTTACATCCACATATACCTAAAACCGAAAAGTACATAGAGTTTGGTGTTAACCGAGTACTCGGGTCCATAATCGAATTAAACAAAATGATCATGACTTGATGTTCATCCATTAAATCTTACCTGCAATTCGACGGGCTGAGTATAAAAAAAGTATGGGAGTGACTCGACTATCCGTTAACTGACTCTGTCTCCCGATTCGACGAGAAGAATGTAGAGTAAAGTGGTCGTGATACGACCTACCACCTTCGACTTTTGCCCAAGACTTGGAGGCAAGGAAATTAATCAATGGAAATGTGATTCGATCATTTCCAAAAAAACTTCGGTCCTTAGAGTATGGGCTAGATTATGAACATCAAATGGTTGTGATTGACTAACCAACGACTAACTTTGATCCCCAGAGTGTGGATAAGAGTATAAACAAAACAAATGAGTGTGATTCGACCATTCATTGTCCAACTCTGGCCTAAACCCGGCAGGAGGAGTATAAACTCTTCATGGATAGGACCTGACCATTGACAAACTAACTCTGCCAACCCAAGAATGGGGGAAGGAATATAATCTATTAATCGTTGGACACGACAGCATAACACTATGGCTCGCACCTAGTGTTTGATACGACTTAAGGCCATGACCGAAAGAGGCCTTGAGATGGATTTGTTGGATCGACTCCCAAAGCAACGGACGACCGAAAGACCTTGCAACTTGAGCGACGAGCGATGAATTACAAGTACATTGAATGGAAAACGTAATAGCTCGAACACCTAGACAAGTTTCATATAAAAGCTGAACGAAAACGAAAGAATTTTTATTCACATACTGAAACTTGGAAACTAAGTACAAGTTTATTTCAAAAACTAAAAGCCAAAAGCGGTGGTCGCACCCGCACAATTGCGGCCAACAAAAAGAAACTAACTACCTAGCTACGCACTATCCAAGCCGATTTGACGACTATTTCTCATCTTTTTTGGGCTTCTCGGGGTCTTTTTTAGGGTGAAATCTCTAGAGCTACCGCCTTGTCCTCTGCTCTTCAACCCTCTTTTTCCCTTGCTACCTTTAGAAGAAATGCTTTCAGAGATGGAAGCAGAAGCAGTCTTGCTTTGGGATTCAGAAGGGTCGACCTCCTTAGGAGTGACACTGCCTGGTAGTATAACTTGGAGAAGAGTAATATCCACTTCAGCACCCTCCTTCTTAGCTTGCAAATCCAGCTCCTCCTTTTCAATACACTCCTTCATGCTAAGTTTACTAGTATGTTCATAGGCATGAGTCACTACGACGTCCTATGTTTAATCCCGGCCCTACTGATCATCAGTCTTTTCTTCATTCAGAGCCCCTATGACTTCAGCATTCAAGCTAGAAGTCTCGACAGGTTGATCGGTAGGAGCCACCTATACAGTGACAGCCACAACCGACCCCGTGGTAAGCGTCGGCTGTCCCAAGGTAACAACATCATCGAGAGCATGGACAGAGGTAGATGGACTTGTAATTTCATAAAGACCAATGGGTAAGCCTACGACTATCGGGCGCAAGACATAATCCTTCTCGAAAGTTGGATAAGTGAGAGATATACCTTCGCCGGAATGGCCTTCGGTCGTAGCTAGAGTACCGCCTTCCAAAATTGAAGACAGCCTAAAGGATTTGTCCATCCTTGGCCGAACTGGATCATAGCCCGCATCATTTTTTGAGGCATGAGAAATTGAAGCACCGGTTTCTTGAGTAGTAGGAGGGTCTTGGGAACCAAATCCCGAGGCTTCACCTCCATCTTTCCGCTTTTCAATGGTCGCTGGATCACTAAGTAAACTGAGTCGAGCGGCCCTTGAGTTCATTGGGCTCTTCATCGTGCAAGATTTCACGCATGAGCTACTCTTCTTCAACTTCAACACCACCAAGGGACTTCTTCTTTAGATCTATAATATGATCCCAAGTTTGACAGGCGACTTGGAATACCCCTCTCCAAGGAAGCGGAGATTGTGATTCATAAGGATGTATGCATTGTAATATATCAACAATAGATCGAACTCATCCTTTATCTCTATCCAACCCTCCTCCCAAGCTTCATCCTTAAGGGCCTCTATCCGTGTAAGTTATCTGTCAGTGTCTATTTTAGTTTTATGAGCCTCGACGATCTCCTCGCAGTATCGTTGAGACTCTAGATGAGCCTTAAGTTTCTCTTGCTTTTCCTTCTCAAGCTCCTCCTGAAGCTATTTAATAAGAAGAGCCAAAGCATCATTGTCTTTTTTTAGCACATCTTTCTCCTTTTATAAGGCGTCTTTTTCAAGGGCTAAAGCACCACTGCGACGAATGGCAGTGTCCAGTTTAGCTTGGTGCGCTTTTATTAAATGCTCAACGACTTTAGAAGTCTCGCTGGCTCTTTTCTAAGCATCGACCAGCTTTGTACCCAACTACTTAACCTCCTCATCCAAGTGCTTAATGATGCCTTTGTCATGGATCACTTCAAGAGTTAAGCCATCAGCCTCATGTTTCCTTTCCATCGATACCTCAAAAATTCTCTCAGCTACATGGAGAGGTGTACTGTGCTGGATATAGACATCATTAAAATAAGAGAGCATTGTGTCCTTGGCTTCTAGTGGAATCAGATACATAGGAGGAACGAACATGAACTCATCAAAACATAATTTTGGAAATGTGGCCTTGAGCTCGGCCATCTTCTCAACAGTAGTTGCATCAAGCGTAGTTGGCCTGAAAGGGCCCATTTGTCGTAATTGCAGGATGAAGTATCCGGACCTACTGCGCTAGACTGGCATTTCGAAGATTGACGGACGCCGAATGAACCCGAATGTTGCTCGGGCGCAATAGTCGAAGTGGGAGCATGAGGCGGCAAATTGCTACTACTACGTATAGTAGGGTGTTGACCGACACACTTATGGTGAGAAGATTGAGATTTTGACTTATGCCTGGATGACGAGTCCTTGGATTGATAGCTTCAGTCTCGGTCTTCTCTTCCTTCATGACCTTCTCTAACTCAACCAAGGTCCGGACCTTGATTGGCCCAAAATAAAATGACTGAGAGTATGTTGATCTCTTCAAGTGATCATAGTTGCGGAGGCATCCCATCGAGCCTTTAAAAAAAATGAAAGCGTATAAGAATCATTATAGTTAAAGATAGACAAGTGTTATGCGGTGGTGTGCACATGATCGTGAGTGTCCTAGTGTCCCCCTAACAGACCAGTTACAGGAGCTTTGCTAGCTGGAGTAATCTCTCCCACGCTAGTTGGAGAAATGTTAGCGTTGAATCGAATAGGAGATCTGAAGGCCTGAAGGCTTATAGTTGCGAAATCATAATTCCCAACGTCATCCAGAATTGGTATGTCGGATAGCCCCTCAAATAAATTTCTACAGGTAGAGAGCTAGATTGATCCGTAGCAGTAGAGGTTGACCTAGATTTCTTGGAGACCTACCCTCTGTGAAGCTTATAAACAAGTCATTTTCTTCTTCTCTTCTCTGAGGCGGGGAGTTATGGGCCCTAGGAGGATCCAAATGCGGGCTCATGACTTGAGCTTACATCTTCACAACTGGGCTCATTAGCATCGCCCCTCACCTCGGCGTCCTCGACAACATCCTGAGCCCCCTCGATTGAGGGTATGATAAGAACAACTTTTTCACCTCCCTGCCCAATAGCACCTCTTCTTTCTATAACTTCCTCTTCAGTGTTCCTTGGCAACCCGATACTGTAACCATCTTAGTAAGTTGAAGATCAAAAGACGCTCGTCGGTAAGAAGAGATCAGACGTCCCTATCTGCTATAGGTATATTTTTGAGTGCTAAAACCGCCTCCAAGTACATGTCGTCAGTGGGACATGGATGGCTACCTGCAATGCTTAATAGAAATCTTCTTAGTTCAGGATACGAATTGAATAAAAGCATTTAAAGTTGATTTTGAAGCGACTTTTAGATCCTTCCAGCCACCATCCTACAAAACTGGGTGGGGAGCGCACATAGAACCATTCATTCTTGAAAGTGCTTAGTTTGTTCCAAGCTCCAATTATGAACTGGTAGTTAGTGACTGACTCAACGAAAGTGTACATGAGGCTTCTCTTTCGTCGCTTGAGATTGTAAATGAATCTAATGTCTTTCAGAGTTGGCTCATGATATAAGAATTCGAGGAATATCCTATACATGCAGTGCAGAAATACGTAGCTGCTCGGATGTAGGCTGAGCCGGTGCCAATCTTAAATAATGTAACATTTTTCGAATGAATGGATTGAAAGGTGGAACGAATCCAGCCCAGCACATAAACTTATTGCATGCAGTATACCCCTCTTGGGGTAAGTGAGCCCTATCATTACAAGACGAGACTCGAACACCCTCGTACGGAATCCCATGTTTAATGCACAGTTTGCAGAGAGAGGCCTCATCAACCCTTGAAACTACTGAGTCCTCCGGATCATTCAAAAATATGGCATCTTCTAAAGTGTCAGGTGCTGGCTCAATTTCTACTTCTAAGTTCGAAGGAATTTCTGGCACCTATGAGAACTTTCAGGTTATTCGGATTGATTCCCTGGAGAGTTTCGAGCGGATATTGTTGTGAAGCTAGACTTAGAATCAGGATTGTCATGTGCAGTAGTTTGTTCAGCGCCCATGGCAGCTATACACTCCAAGCGTTAGGAACCAATAGCTATCAACAAAGCAAATAGTCATTGTTAGAGAAAATAAACTTGTTCCTTCCTTGAAAGTGTAAACTAGTGTGGTGTGGTGCAGTGTTGTGCAGTGTATTGATAAACAGTTCGGAATTCAAAAGATAACTATGACGAGACTCTGGGATTTGACCGGAGTGACTATCATTACTGACCATCCCAACCGGCTTTCATGTCTATGGTTGTGGATTTTATCTAAGCTCTGGGATCAATTATCAACATATTGGAGTATGATATTTACGTTCAAGTTCATATGTCATGCGTATTCAAGCTAGAGTTCAAGACCGTAGTTCATGCATTCAATCAAATATGTCTAATAAAACTTTAGGTCATATGCATTGATATACATGTCAAAGTGCTAAAATCATGTTCGAGTCCCATTCCGGAGATCAAGTGTTCAAGTTCAAGTCGAACATTGGATATGAAAATTTGTGTTTGAGTTTGTTCACATGTTCATGCTCCTATGGAAGGGTTCGGGTCCCGGTTCAGTCATGCATGCAAGTCCATGTGGTCAAGTCTAAAAGTTTAAATGTGCACGAACAAGACTAAAAAATGGCTAAGTCCCTCTAGGTGAGGGGACCACATCTGATCCCTCACATAGGCGGTTTTGCCTTATGTATTTTTGAACCCTCATTGCCATGACCGATCCCTCTTCCCAAATCACGACCAACCCCTTCAACTTCTCCATTCCATTTCATCTACTCCACAGCACAACCGATCCCTCCATCATGGGTCACCTTCCATCACTTTGTTCCACTTTATATCACTACCGATCGCATGCCTACAACCGATTGCCTGGACTTCACCAATCCATCTCATCTTCATTCCATCAAGTGACCGACCCCACCATGTTGGGTTGACCTGGGTCAACTCAGAAGTACTATAACCGATCGTACCACATCGTCGATCCTTCCTCATCACTTCATCTCCTCCACATCAACACCTATCACTATCGACCGATCCCAATGTTTGCCGCTCCTCCATTCCACCAACGCACAGAAAGCAACTTTCAACCATTAAACTCCATACTTCTAAACCTTAGATTTACATTCACCAACGTGAATAATCCCATTGTCTCATTGCAACGAACACCCTATAAACCAATACCGAATTGCATACAAATCGAATTGCAAACCCACCTATGCATGTAAATTCAAATACAAACAATTGGGTTAAGACAAAGGCAAGACCAAGGGTCGAATTAAAGAACTAAATGACGAGAGTTCAGGCTTGGCTCTGGAATGGAACTGGTGAGATTGAGAGCGGAAGCGATTTGGAGTAATGATAGAGATTTTTAGTTAAGTGGAAGATTGGATCGAATGGAGATTGTGTGGATCAACGAGGTTTCTTGGTTTGAAGATATGGTAATACTGGAGATAAGGAAGAATTGGGGATCGGTTTGGTTGAGAGGGAAATAAGTGAGAAAGTGATGTGATAAAATAAGCTAAGTGTTTAGACTATATACAGATGCATCCCGCTTGCTTGGATCCGAAATTTGTTAAGTCCACCTAAACTAAGGGATCAGTACCGAACCCCCTACTTAGGGGATTGGTACGGAATGCCCCTTACCAATGTTTTCTAAAAAAAAAAAAGAAAATACATAGCAATGCAAATATATTTCAACTGCATGATATTGGCAATGACCCATACACATGTGAACGTGTTTGGGTGCCAATAACAAAACATGTACATGAATGAATGTGCATGTGTACATACCAACATTCAATTTCTTGAATCGATGAAAGTTAAATTCTCACCTAAAATTCTCAGAGTGAGAACTAGTTCTGATAACTGAGACCTACTAGCTCGACTGATTAGCTCAATGGAACTGAGCATGGAATGTTATCGAAAAGTTATAATTCAATATTTATACTGTCAGACATCGACCAAGCATCGCAACGAATGGAGAGAGATACGACTCTTTGGAAGACAATCCAATGGAAGGATAACGAGAGTTCAGGGAATTAAGTGGAATCCTTTCTGACAATTCTAACTTGCTTTAATTCAAAGCACGTCATGTTCGAAACAAGACGTACTTTATGGGGCAATTGTTATTCGACCTTTTGACCTGGCTATATCCGAACTGACTGGACAAGTTAGAATTGATGATAGACAAGGAAAGCAATTCAGAGGGGTGATCACAGAGTTCAGAGATCAAACATATACAACAATATGAAGTAACAATCGAGCGAAACCGAGAGATAGACTCTATGGAACATCCTAAATGTGGATTAGTGCCTCCCCTAGGGAGGGGATTGGTACATATCCCTTCATCTGGCAGAGGATTGGATCGGATCACTATGGCTATAAACAGTTTGAATCAGCAAGTCAACTCAATGGGAATCGATCGATATCTCCAAAAACATGAAGACAACTATGAAAACAACTTTGTAAACATGAAGCTAGCATGGAGATGGACCTACACGAGGGGTCACATGACCCCTATTGGTCATTTAGACCAACCAATCCCAATCGCTCCACTTTGGGAATTTGGCCTTAAAATTTTTTGTGTGATCTCGTCAGTATCTGGAGATTCTGTCAGCGAATTTTCAGGAAGATATTCGGTCGTTTACACATATAAATTCAATGTTGATTGTTCATTTTAGGGATCTTTATGTTGTTATTTTTCTTGTACTCCATTGTATTTATGGATTCCGATCTGATCCCTCTTGCATTTAGAAATTCAAGTAATTAATAAAGCTATTTCATCAAAGTGGATGTAGGCATTCAATGCCGAACCAACTATAAATCTATTTGTCATTGTTGTCTATTTGTTTTCTGCTTGTTCCTTAATTTTAATTAAGATTTCCTCCTTTATTTCTTTGCATATAATCTATTGGATGTTTATACCAACTTTTGGTGCAAACAATATGTGCATTTATACTTAGGCCATTGTGAAATAGTAGATATGAGTTTTGATTTGTTGATATTCTTTAAGATCAAGATGAGATTATGACAAAGACCATGGGTTAGGAGTTGTATATGATACTACCAAGAAGCCATTATCCATTACATGAGGACCTATGGTATGTTAATATTTCTCAAGGTCAGAATCTCATGGCAAGCTAGTCCTAATAACCACTAGAGAAATTGAAACATTTTTATGTCCTCTTAGGTTTTTGAGAAACATAAAAATCTAGTAGGAGTTTATTAGGAAAATGAAATGTAACTGTTACCATGATTATTTGGAGTTATCATATCAAATATCATTATCAAAGCCATCTGTCGTCCGCCCGGGGTTAAGTTGTCATATTTCAATGTCATCCTGTTTTCGCCTTGGATTTAGGCTATCATAAATCAATATCTATATCGTCTCGTGTTTTCCCAGGATTTATCTATCTTAGGTTAATTATATGTAAATCATGAAGTCGTGCGTTGTTAATCGTAGAGGTGCATTGCCATCGATTGGAACGTTACTTATAAAATGTCTAGTATCGCCTAACATCCCACTATAAGTAAGCCCAACCGAATAGAGGCAATGACAATCATTAATTAATAATTTATCATTATCAAATTATAAGGTGTTCAAACATTAAGGTCAAGTTTGGACCTCTCAGGATCGCACAATCTACATCCAATCTAGGGCCCGATCTCTTTAGGTCGTACTATCAATGTCCAATCTAGGGTCTGATCTCTTTGCATCATACATTCATGTTGATCCAATCAGCTCGCTCTCCGATGAGGGGACCCAAGGTTCAAGCAATTTCATTCACTTACTCTTCGGTGAGGGGACTTACTTTCATGTAAAAGTCCATCAACTAGCTCTTTGGAATGGGGACA
The DNA here is from genome assembly GCA_030737815.1 of Allium fistulosum. Taxonomy (NCBI): domain Eukaryota; kingdom Viridiplantae; phylum Streptophyta; class Magnoliopsida; order Asparagales; family Amaryllidaceae; genus Allium; species Allium fistulosum. The sequence goes on from CM060906.1 coordinate 49,857,814, forward strand.
TATGCCTTATAGTTCATCGCGTCATCTCTTCGGTCAAGGAAAACCATACTTGCAGTTGATATATCAGTTGTCATGTTCAAATGGATTTCAAAATTAAATATTCGATTATGAAATCTAAATCACAAATCAAATCAATAAACAAACATCCTAAATATCCATCCTATTAATGATTACTCTTAAACATCTATCCCTGAGCATGCCTAGAGACCAATCGAGGTTTCGTGCACGTGTAAGCGGCATGAGAGTTACATTTTCTTATTTATTCAAAGCGAAAGGAAAATTGAAGGAATTATACCTAACTCTTATCCATCTTGATCATGGCATAATCATTCTCAACCTAGATCCACGGTCATATCCTACTACATTTGTTGTAGATAGTAGTTGTTCTTGCTGCACCACTATGGTTTGGTTCCTCATGTATTGCTATAGCTGGTTTATCTGAACCTCCTCTTTTATCAAATCTTGCAGATGCATGCATTCATTTGTTTCATGCCCATCCATCTCATGAAAAAGGAAAAATCTTATGGATCTTTTCTTCCGATCTATGGGTTTTCTCTTAGCTGGCCCACGATAGGGGGTTTGCCCCCGTATTTAGGAATATCCTCTCCAGGGTTTCGGTTAGATCAGTACAGGATGAGAATTTTGGTTCACTCCTTTTCCACTTCGGTCCATCGAAACCATCGTCATCCTTCCGCTTTCCTTTGTCTTTTCTATATCCTGCTCTGACGGGTCCTCCATCATCCATAACATTAACTTCATCATTTTCGGCCTCAACGTCCTCTCGATGTAAGTATCTTTCAGCTTCATGGTAAAAGTTCATAGTATCTGTTAGTGGATCTCTTTCCAAAGCAATTTTGAAGTCAATTTTACTTGTAACTCCAAACATTTCTGCCATTAGAACTACCGATGATTCTGGCTTATGGATGGAATAGCTGCTGCGTTAAATCTAGTTAGATAATTTTTAGGCTCTTTTCGACCCTTTGCTTCACGCTTAAAAGTGTCATCACATTCTTCGATTGAGAAATGTGAACTCTAAATTGTCTTAAGAATCCGTCTACCGATCTGGCCCACATTCTTATGGACCCATGCTCTAACTGCCTGAACCACATTGCATCCAACTCTGTTAAGTATAATGGAAAACATCACCCCATAACTTCCTCAAAAGCACCTAACACCTCCATATGTCAGATGTATCTCATTAGGTGAATGGTCATATATGTCCTTTCATTGTAAAGTTCCAGTGCTATTAGTTTGAAATTGGGTGGATTCCTCGTGTACCTAATGTTAGTGGTAAATGGATTTCTGTTCGCATCCTCCAAACTATGGTCTAAAGGTCCACCTCTCACAATTCTCTAGATCATTTCAACTATTCATTCGTTGTTATCTAATGGAAGTCTTTGATCCATAACTTTGTTTTGCCCTTGTTCCCATGGTAAGCTTATGGTTTCAGCTCCCATTGTTGTGCACCCGTACTCTTATCTACATTTATGGATCCAACATCATCAACCCACGTCATAGGAGCTTGCCCTAAGTTCAGATCCACTATGCCATCTTATTATTCATGCCGATACCAATCTAATTTTGAATTAGTTATGGGGGATCAGCTCTAGTTTCCTCTATTCGAACTCTAGATTCCTAAGCATTGGTTTTTGGCTTTTCATTCAAAGTTCTAGCTGCTCCGGGTGTTCGTTGCTATCCAACCCTTCTGAAAAATCCATTCAGTGTTTCCTACTGTCGAACTATCATCTCATCTTACATCTATTTCATCTCTCCATCTCTTCTTTAGTCACATAAACTGATGGATTTGAACTTTAGGATACCTCCTGGCTGCCTCTTGCTCTAGTTGACTTCCTCCAGTAATAGCTCTAGTAGTAGGCCTCTTCATCTCTTCCAAACTTCAGATCCATGTTTTAATCTTCTAATCTAGTTCTTTCTCGGTAAAAGCATCAAAAATGTTGCGCTAGAAAATGGAACAACACCAAAATATCAAATGAAAGCAACAAAAATGTTAATCTATAAAAATAAACAAAGACAAAAACACAAATTTATAGTGGTTTGGCAAATTATCCAGCCTACATCGACTTTAATCTTTTTTATCGATATTTTCTCTCCAGAATACAAAAGTTACCGCTTGAATCCGAACACAATCTAGCGGATCTTGAATTTACAATGGTTTGGGGAAGCAGAAGATAGAAAAAGATTTCCAAAAGCAAAAGTCCTCTCCAAGTTGTAGATAACTTGCTATTTATAGGTGATTCTACATACCAATCTCGCTATTTGGATCTGAATTCATCTAAATCTTCAAGATTTGATTATCCAACAAGTAGAACATGTCACATCGTAGGAATATTAGAAAGAAAATCAGGTCGGTGCCGATCTGAATCAGGTTCGTACCCACCTAAGTTTTTGCATCCAAAGCTGATTTCTCTTCACATTTAAGCTCATTTCATCCATCTCTTGCCATTCCAAGTCTTAGAATCAGGTCGCTTCCAATCAAATTAGGTCACTACTGACCTGATTTGTCTCCACATAATTCCATCAAACTTCTTGTACTCCTTCATTTCATCATCCTAGATAGTTCTAATCATGTTGGCGAGAATGATGTCGATAAAAACCGGGTTGGTATTGACATGAACTTATTCTTAAGCAAAGCACACCTGTTAATCGGATTTTTAACCAAATAGAAATTAGTAGAAGTTAAAACATTGAAACAGAGACAAAACGACTTAAAATCTTTGAAGCACACCTAGATATGGCAAAGGAATAGTTCAAAGAAGTTTTACCCTAACATATGCGAAAGAGAGAAGTCGCTTTCGACATGATCATACCAGTGGTGACTTCTCCTAGCTTTGTATTTCTCACTCACGCTTTACAGGAGTCATTCTCTACTTCTTCTATGCTTGCTCAAGGGATTTCCAAGGGTATCGAACAACCAATTATAAGAGTTAAAGAGTTAGTAGCTAGAACATCAGAACAAAACTCAGGAACGATCATCAAAATCAACCAACGATCCATGGAAACAACATAGGACAACTTAAATCAAGTAGCATGAAGAGTGCAAAAATGTTGGATCGCATCTGACCAATACAAACATGTCGGCACCGACATGATCGTATCGATACCGACATGTTCCAATAAGTTGGCTGGTCCTACAATTTTTAGTTCTTCTTCAGGCCGGCATCTGGACTCTTCTTTAACTCTTCTTCTGTCCCAAAATGATAGCTACCCCTATAAATAAAAATCATGGAGCAATCAAAATATGATCTAGTTTCTACCATCACTATGCCGAAGCTCTGTCTCTACTTCATCTCTTTCCTCTGCATAATACTCACCAAAGCAGCTACTTTAGGCAATTCTAGGACTTAGAATCGGACCAAATCCTGTACTTGTGACTCATTCTCTCTCAAAACCTTTATAATCTCAAGAAAACTCTATCAAATCTATAAGCAACAAAGCTATAAATTGGACATAGGCCAAAGATTCCCAAACCACTATAAAATCTTGTGTTTTCGTTTCTTATTCTTGTTTATTTTCTTTTACTTTTACTATTATCTGCTAGATCTAGGTTTCACAGGTTTCCTGAAACCTATTCTTGGGTGTTGATCCATTTTTGTGTTAACATTTTGGTGCTTTCAATGAGAAGATCGAAATCCAAGCTTAGATCTAGCTTGCTATTTTGGATTAGAAGAGATCCAGCGATTAGATAAAGGAAATTTTCTTTGAGGATTTGTAGGCTTACTGTTAGGAATAATGGCACCTAGAAAATAGAGAACTACTTCTGGAAGATCCACAGGAGCAACAGTTTGTGGTGATGAAGCAAACCTAAAACAAACTGAAATTAACAACACTAACAATCACTAAACGGAGGTTAATACTGGAAATCTAGCACCGGGATCCTCCACTAAATAGAAAGTTGTAACCAAAAGGGAGTTTAACTAGATGGTTAATGAACTTAACCGGAAAATGACCGATAGCAAAAAGGCTCACATGGATAATATTGATGCTTTGCTAGCGCTGCAGCAAATAGGTGCTTCGAGAGCTAGACAAGAAACTGCAACTACTACGAAATATGAGAATTCCTCTATTTCGGGCTTGAATAAGAGAAACAGTAAGCAAAATAAGAAGGAGATCATTGGCGAAGCTGTAGGAATCATAATAGAAGGCAACAGATGTACTCCTTCCGGTGTAAAATAGCCTATTACAAACCCAAATTTGGGAGTGAATATTCCCTAGAGAACATCGCAATGCTTGTTTGTGACTCAGAGGATGACATGAAACTTAATGGAGGTGAATTGGATCTGAATGCCGATATAAATAGGCAAAATGCCGGTAATGGAGTTCAAGCTTCCACAGTAAGACCAACTGTGCGCCAATGGAACTCTACAGGAGTGGTTCTTTCAAATAATGGAGAACCTAAGCTTCAACTGGCAAGCCAAGACCATTTGCAAAATCAAACACTCGATGTAGCCCTTGACAGTCGTCCTATAGACTACCATGCCAGCAAGGAGTACATCGTTGACATGGTCAATATAGTAGGTGAAGGAGAGTAAGGGCAGGAAGAATGAAGACTAGGGTTTTGCACCCAGCCGAACTCCATTCAAGGAAAAAGTTTTAAGAGAAGAATATCCTAAAAAGTTCACTATGCCAACTATGCTGTCATACAATGGAACAATGGATCCTAAATAGTATTTGTAAAAATACAAGTAGCATATGGATGGAGCTAGAGCTACGGACGCTGTTCGTTAAAGATGTTTTCCTATCTTCTTGGAAGGGGTTACTTCCATGTGGTTTATTAGATTTTCGTCGTGACCCATTTCTACCTTTGACGAGTTGGCAAGAACATTTCTGGAATTGTTTAGGCTTCATACTGCATGACCAAAGGACGTGATTTCCTTATTTGGCTTTTCCAAGGACCCAAGGAGTCATTGAAATCTTTTATGAACTGGTTTAATGTCGTAGTTACCGAGGTAAGTAATCCAAAGGAGGATATGATCTTTATGGCTTTGCTTCGAGCAACTCATCCTGACATAGATTTCGATAGTTGGATTAAGATGAAGCAACCAACTACTATCGAGGAATTTAACCAAAAGGCAAGTCAGTTTCTAAGACTAGAAGAGGCAGATGCGATTGAAGGTAAGACCGCCAATGAGCAACCAGAGGAAGTGGTTTAAATTAATGTGGCGGTCAAGTAGGATGGAGACAATTTTGTTGATACTGCAAGAAATGCAGGGAAGAATGTGAATCGAAAAAAGAGAAACTAGAACTTCGGTAGGCGCGACGGGAATGGAAAGAAAATTAGGAATTTAAAACCCGAAGAGTATATGCCATTGAACGATAGTCTGGAGAACATCTACCTTGCTACTCAGGGAATTGAGCGATGCAACAAGCCACCCAAGAGGGAAGAATCTGAGCAATAGAAGAGATCGAGGAAGTTTTGTCGCTTCGAAGAAACCCATGGGCACAACATGAATCCAACATCTGGAGGACTGAATTGAAGAACTGATTAGGAACAATATGCTCCAACAGTTAAGAAATCTCAGAATTCTAACCAACCTATCGGACCCCAAGTTTCGAATACTCGGGGAAATCAGTCTGAACCCAGGGGAGAAAGGCCTAGACAGATGGACTAGAGACTTTTTATAAGTATTATCACCAAAGGCCCTCACCTAACGCATAAAATTGGGGCAAGATGGAGTGGTACGCTAGTTTGTTGAAGCATGCTCCTAAGGAAACTTGTTACACTATTGAAGATGAAGCCCCGCTAAGCAACAGAAAATGGTAACTAATGACATCATATTCCAGAATCGGGATACTGAAGGCATAGAGGCACCTACTCTCGACCCAGTGGTGATAACGGTTGGGATCGGGTCAGCAGCTGTGCGTTGAGTGTTGGTTGACAGTGGAAGTTTTGTTAACATCCTATTTCAGCAAACATTCGACCAGATGAAGATTAGCATAAAGGATGTGACTGCCTGTAGGACAAAGATTTAGGGATTTATAGGTAAACCAATGCAGACAGTCAGGACGATTGTCTTACCTATAGAACTTGGAGAAGGTGAACGGAGGGTGGTTCTTATCCATACCTTCATAATAGTTGATGAATTTTCAACTTACAATGCTTTCTTGGGCTGACCAGCCCTGGCTGATTTCAAAATATCTTTGGCTCTGTAGTGCCTTACAATGAAATTCCCAACGGAGAATGGAGTTGGAGTAGTAAGAGGAGACCAAAGCATGGCAATAGAATGTTATGTCACCAAACTGCGTGAAGCCAAAAGATGTGAAAAGGGAAAGAATGTGGGGAAGGCTCTCCACAGTCGTGAACCGCAAGCATAGCAATTACAGAAACGTCTTAGGCTCGGGGACACCAGCCACTTCGATAAGGGTTTGGACCCTAGGAAGAAGAGTCCAGTGGAGGAGCAGGGTAGCACCGAAGGAGTTTACAGTGGTTGTCCCCGTCGATATGGATGACCCAACTAGGGTCTTGAAGATAGGGTCCTAGCTTGGAATCAAGATGCAATGGGAATTGATTAAATTTCTTCATGCCAATCTGGATGTGTTAGCTTGGACACATTCCAATATGTGTGGGATATTGCTGGGGATAGCATGTCACGCACTTAATATCGATCCTAAGTCCACACCAGTGAGGCAGAAGAGATGCGGTCTGGGTTCGGAGTGATATGCTGCATTAAAGGAGGAAGTGGATAAACTGTTAGCCAATGGCTTCATCCATGACATGAGATATCTAGAGTGGGTATCAAACACCGTCTTTGTCTGAAAATCGAATGAAAAGTGGCAAACTTGCATCGACTACTTGGACTTGAACAAAGCCTGCTTGAAAGATAGCTTTCCATTGCTTAGAATCGACCAGCTCATTGATGGAATCGTGGGACATGAACTGCTCTCATTCATGGATGCATACTCTAGATACAATCAGATCATGATACATGAGCCCGATTAGGACAACACCAGCTTCATGATGGACTTAAGACTGTACTATTATTGAGATATTCTGTTCAGTCTGAGGAACGTTGAACTATGTACCAAAGATAGGTAAACACGTTGTTTAAGAATCAGATCGGACGAACGATGGAAGTGTATGTGGATGACATGCTCGTGAAATCATAGTTATTTGGAAATCATTTAGATAATCTTTGGGAGATGTGTGAGATCCTTTGGAAGTACAGAATGAGATTTAATTCGCTGAAGTGTTCATTCGGCGTTGCCTCTGGAAAAAATTTTGGTTTCTTCATGAATGCAAAGGGCATCAAGGCCAATCCAGAACAGATCACTGCCTTGAGCAATGTCACAACCCCTATGATGAAGAAGGAGTTACAAAGTTTAAATGGAAAAATCGTAGCATTGAACTGATTCATCACCATAGCGAAGGACAAGTGTATACCATTCTTGATGCATTGAAGAAGGGTAAGAAGAACTTCGAATGGAATCAGGATTATTAGATAGCTTTCGAAGAGTTGTTATAACACATGGAGACACCATTGGTTCTATCTAAACTAATGGATGGAGAAGATCTGTTCCTTTACTTGGCAGTGTCTCCCCATGCATTAAGTAACGCAATTATGCGTAAGGAGGCTAGGATTCAACGACCGGTTTACTATATCAGCAAATGCTTCACTGGAGCTGAACTAAACTACCCGAAGTTGGAGAAACTAGTGTATTACTTGCTGATAGCATTAAGGAAATTACAACCGTATATCCAAGCTCACCCAATCAAAGTGTTGACGGATCAATCTTTGAAATAGATACTATACTAACCCGGACATCAGGACGACTTCTAAAATGGAACATCGAATAGAGCTTATCATCCCCGGAGAGCAATTAACGCGTATGTGTTGGGCTAATTTCATTGCTGAGTTTATGAGTCAGGATGAGGAGGAAGATACTACAGTCATGATATCGCAATGGAAACTATTTTTTGATGGTGCGTCAAATGAATTTTGCTCAAGAGCGGGAGTTGTGCTTGAAACTCCCGAAGGACGATCAATCTGATATGCTCTAAGGCTAGAATTCCCTGATTGAAAATTGTGAAGGAACTAGGAATAAAAGCTCTAAATATCTATAGTGATTCACAGCTAGTTGTTTGTTAGGTGAAAAGGGAATACCAAGCCAAGGGGGCAAATCTCGCTCCTTACTTACCAAAAGCATGAGAATTACTCAACGACATTGAACACTACACAATAACTCATATTCCTAGAGAACAAAACATGAAGGCAGATTATTTAGTCAAACTGGCAAGTTCCGAAGACGCACAGTCATTAGGACTGGTTCCAATAGAAGTATTATCTGCTCCCAACATAGATCAAATGGATGTCGATTGGGTTTTGGAGACCGCCGAAGAGAAAGAATCATGGATGACGTCGATCAAAGACTACCTGCTCAGAGGAATAACCCCCAAAGACTGAAATGAGCAAAAGAAATCCCTTTCGAAGGCTCCACGATTCGTAATGCGGGATGGAGTTCTATAGAGAATAGTATTCTCCTCCCTCTTTCTCAGGTGTGTAGCCGAAGACGAAGCTAGGAAGATCCTCATGGAGATCCATGAAGGCAGCTGCGGTGATTACACCAGGGAGCAAACACTTGCAAAGAAAGCTCTCTGCTATGGATATTTCTAGCCAACAATAAACCAAGATGCATTTGATAACTCCAGATAGTGTGATCAATGCCAAATATTTGCAAAGATTCCAAGCACCGCATCTATAGAACTCACGCAAATGGCCAACCCTTGACCGTTTGCAATCAGGGGAATCGATTTAATCGGAGTATTTCCAATAGCAAAAGGAAGGGCTAAATATGTTATCATTGCAGTTGATTACTTTACGAAATGGGCTGAAGCCAAAACCGCTCGCCACAATTACTACTAAAAAAGTAATTAATTTTGTAACGAAGAACATTAATTGTAGTTTGGGAGTACCAAAGAAAATCATCATGGATAATGGAACTCGGTTCGAGTGCTAAATTCAAAGACTTCTGCAAGCATTACCGGATCAAGAAGAGCTTTTCCTCGATAGCGCACCCGTAGGAAAATGAGCAAGTGCACGAAGTGAATAGAATCATCAAATCCATCATAAAAAATGGCTGATGGAAGCTAGAGGAAATTGGGTTGATGAGTTTTCGCTTGTATTATAGGCTTACAAGACGACCACAAATCTACGATCGGGCACTCACCGTTCACTTTGGCATATGGTTCAGAAGCTATGGTCCCAGTGGAATAGGAAGTCCCTTCTCATCCCAGAAGACACTTCAATTAAGGAGAGAACGAGCAGTTACTACTTGAGCCTCTCGACTAGACTGATGAGAAACGAGAGGAAGCCGAGCTAAGGACTGCTTCTCACTAGAAAAGAGTGGCGTGACATTTCAACATCAAGGTTCGCAACTGCACCTTCAAAGTGGGAGATATCACCTTGAAATGGATTTTCCTGGGTATGGGAGCACTAGGCCCAAATTAGGAAGGACCCTACATGATCGGCTGAAAACTTAAAGATGGAGCATTCAAGCTAACAACGATCAATGGAATTCTGATTCTCCATGCCTGGAACAACGACTCGCTACGGAACAACTTTATTTAATATTTATCCATGTATTTATTATTTTTGCAAATAAGCCACCCAGGGAGCATTGTAAATAGGCAAGACTTGACTTTCCTTTTATTAATAATATATCTCACTTTTCGAACCAATGGAACAGTGTTCTTGTAAGCAAACTACCGAGCCGACGGGGAAAATTGACTTAAACCACAGCATCGACGGGGAAAATCAATCCATGCCCTCCGAGAACTGGCATAGCTCCAGTAATGTCAAGAAGGCCCATCTCCTCATGCGCTACTTATATGTTGCACGTCGCTGCTTGAACTGATGGAACTGCATTCAAGTATGCAAAACTTCCTATGCGCCACTTGTAAGCCGCACGTCGCTGCTTGAACCAATGGAACCATGTTCAAGTATGTAATACTTCCTGTAAACTAACAATAAGTCGCATGTCACTTCTTGAACTGATGGAACCATGTTCTTGTAAGCAATACTCATTTCCTAAGTACCAGTGTTTCCCCGACAACGCTGGGAAATCCGTCCATTCTCTAACAACCAGTATTACCCCAGTAACATTGAGAGCTCATCTAAAATTTCTAAGTACTAGCTTCACCTCGGCAATGTTGGGAAAAGTTTTCTATTTCAGGCATGGTGGAAATCGATATTGCTTCGACAATGTTTCGAAAACCCAAGTACTTAAGATATTCGTAAGTATTCGAAGATAGAAACTGATACACGGATAGGACCTCAGCATTGAACTTGGAAGAAGTCGATCACAATCGTGGAATGATAATACTCGGAATCAAGCATTAAAATCATAGTTTCCTGGAGATAGGAGCCTAACGTGCGACCCAGACTGGGACAACCGAATGAGTTGCCCCAAACAGCCGATCTCTAACTCTACGATTAAAGAAACAAGCCCTTTGGAGTAAGGGGCATACCTATCGGGGCAAGCTAAACCAAGATACACCATAGTCCTGTTACGCTGGATGGAGTATTTTGGCAACTCACAACAAAGCTAAGTAATTTAATATGCTAAATAACTGTAGGAGTATTATTCACGTTCAAAGAGTTGTGGTAAATAAACACATCACGCAAAACAGTAGTATATAATATGAAAATCACAAAACTAGTCATTATATTATATATACCTACTCTAGTATATAAGTAGGCACAGTACATAGAATGTAGTAAAAGTATACAAGAGAGATTACAATGGAAAATCTAAGCTTTCCTTACTAGCATCCTTTTATGTACATAGACAAACAACGGGGGCCGTACCCATGCAATATCGACCTAATTTAGATATCAAAAAGAAAAATTCAGACTCCACTAATGCAACAAGAAAGAAAAGTATAGACTCGGTATAGACTCAATCATGGTCAAAACATACAAAAACCAAAGTGCTCCATGAGCGCATAATCACATCAGCACCTCTCATCTCTTCGATGGGGAGTGAACTTCTTTTGCTTGTCGCCTTACTTCATTCCAGAATGTGAGTGTCCTTCTACGGTATCAGAGTCAGGTTCTTTAGATCCACCAGCGGGTATAATTCCAGGCTTCTGCTTGCCGGTCTTAATCGTAAATGGTAGAACTCTTGGCTTAGCGATGCCTGGCTGCATCTCATCTTCTCTTCATTCTCTCTTCGAATCCACTCTACCAACACCACTTTATTAGTCGAATCAGAAGCACCGACAATATGGATGTCCTCCTCCTTTGACAGGGAGATGTCCTCCAATCCTTTCAAGGCCACAATCTGTTGAGCATCAGAGCCAGGCTCGAAGATGGAAGGTTGGATCGTTGCAGTCAGGCTTATGGAAACAACAATCGAGGCGGTGAAAACTACTTCAGTGCCAGAACCTTGGGACATAGGGGTAAAGATGGAACATCCAGCAGACCTATAAGTTCATGAAGAGAGTTATACAGTTTAGTAAAGAATTCGGGAGTGAAATTGAGTTGCTAGAGCATGGGAGAAACAAGGGAAATGCCTGAAGTGGGACTTCTCTCTCTAACTTCAACTTCGAACTCTCCAACTACGGGGGAAGGAGTGTAAGGCTCAACCATTGCTTCCAAAGTAGGAGTTATCATCACTGGCTCTCCAGATATTGAAAAGGGCACTTCGTGCTGACCGAAATAACTCTGTCCAATGAGAGCACTAACATCAGCAGCAGCCTAGGTATCCTCCTCAGCGAGAATCGCTTTCCCCACAACGAGCATCTCCATATCTTCAACACTTAAGTACTGCACCATCAACTCGATTTCAAAGCGATATTTGCCAGCAGCGCAGTACTTTTTCCCATGCATCGACATGGTAGCAAGATAGTCGTTCCCCAACTACTTCAAATTTCTACACATGATAATGCTTGCATAGAAGTGTTGGAGGTTGTGATTAAGCTCTTCGCTCTCCTTAGCCCTTGCCTTCTCTTTTTTGGCCTTCACCATTTCATGATCTTTAAGCTCTTGTTGGCAAATCGAAGCTCTATATCATTCGCAAGCTTGTCGGCCAACAGAGTATCCAGCTTGGCGGTCAGCTTATTGTTATCCTCTTGGAGCTTTTGATTCTCTTCTTGAAGCTTATCCAGCTCGATTGCCTAGTCAGAGAAGGACTAGTCCTTATACCGTATGATTTCATATTTTTGAGCAAGCACTTCAACTTTCCCCTTAGCTTGTTTCTTAAAATCTCCGCCTTCAGCAAGAGCAACTTTCAACTCATTTCTCATCACAACGGTGGCCCGATCGTGGTTTTGTCTCAATTCCTCCGTTAGCTTATCCGAGCTTATTTTTTATTTAATGGCGAGATCCCTTTCTCTAGTAACCTTAATCAAATCGCCATCTCACTCCTTAATTATCCTATTAAGATCGGCTTTCTCTTTATCAAGTGACTCAATCTGTGTGTAGTTGATTTGATTAACATCAGAGAGAGCCCAAAATAAAAACTACCATCCAAATATGAACTCCACATCGCTCTGGACCGCCTCAAAGTTTTTCGCCGCACTTTCCCTCGTAACGACCTTGATGTCTTGGTCGAACTTCACCCTGTGAAGGAATAAGTGCATATAAGCAGCTTGAAGGCAAGACACACTACCCGAGATCATAAGGTTTGTGATGCTCTAGGAATGAGCAGGGGCAGCATCGAATGTAATAGCCGGAGAGGATGGAATCTCATCCGTGACAGCAGTTTCAATGTTAGAACGAGGAAGGATCATAGAAGTAGTAGGCTCACGATGTTCGAAGGAATCCTTTCGAGGATGCTTATAAGTGTCGTGGAAAGTGTCTCCCTTGGAATTTATTTTCCTTTTCAGCCTTTCTTCCTCAATTTCACGGCGTTCTTATTCAACCTTGCGAGCCTCATCACGCTCATGATCTTTCCTCCATTGCCTCTCTTCATCAGTCTCGTAGCGACGAGGTGGTTGAGGTTAAGGAGTGTGCCTTTTGAATTCGCTTCTGCTGCAAGATAGGTTTTCGTATCTGTTGCGAGCCAAGGAACCTGAAATAAGAAGGAAAATCATATAAGTATCGGAATAACAGAAGTCGAGTGTATAGGAGAATGAGTATGTGATCCTAAGCGAAGTGTATGACATCGATAACCCCCTAATTACTCTACAGACCGTGTCCGCATAGACGTAAGGATGGGGTCTCTCCATCTTCACTAATACTAATCCCTGGAGAAGTGGAAATCAGAACCCATTTAGCCCAGAATGTCATTGACTGTGAAATTAACATCGCTGAGATCGTCGAAGGCAGGGAAGACTTCTTCTAGAGGACGAGTTCGAGCTACATTCTCATCGATGGTCATTGCAACTTGATCGTCAACTGCATCCGAAGTTTCAACTGCTACGTGCTCTGGAGGAGGTGAATGAGGAAGAGTAGAACTCATTATGGATGACTCACCAAATGACTCCCAGCCTTCCTCGCTAGCATGGTAATCACTATCATCATAAGACTTATACCCCTCTTTACTGATAGCCAACTCTTTTCTTGATCTCCTCACGAATCTCACATCTTCCTCCGGAATTGTGGGCATTCTAGCATTACCATCCTTATTACCGAAGGCATCATCTCTCATGGACTCATCAACCTCAATATCAGTAGTCTCCTCCTCATGTGCCTCGCCTACAGCACCTTTCTCTTCTTCCCCTTGAGAATCCTCATCGAAGCCAGGAGCGGGGGCATTCGAACGAGTGGAATGAGTGCACGATCTGGAGCTAATCCACGTTGAGGACTCAATATCGGCTATTCCGCCTGGAGGGAGCAGTCCACACTCTTGCAAATTGGTGTTCGTCAGAAGGAACTTAACAACATATTGATTTGTTCTAACAACCTTCGATTCATCAAGCATTCTCTTATGCACCGCTCTATCGTTGCACCTTGGAAGGCCTACGCAGAAACATATGTTAAAGGATCAAAGATCCTAATACTATGGAAACCAGTGGAAAGAAGCTTACTTCTTCTCAACAAGGGACGGTTGAATCCCTCCGGAAAACGTACAAAGAAGTACTTGTTCTTAAAGTAAGAACGTTTATTGTAGTTCCCTGATAACTTCACATATGTTCTATGCCTCTATAATTACGAAAGATGGGCACTCCCTCCTCCTCTTGAACTTAAGAAGGTAGGTGAGCTCGCTGAATCGAGGAGGCCAATTGAATTTCTGTATAAAAAGGACATATAGAGAATTCAGTAAAGCATGCCCGTTTGGGTGGACTTTAAATGAAGCAAGCCCGATCTCTTGAAGGAATCTCATGAGAATGGGATTAAAAGGCGGGACAGAACCATCGAGGCATATATAATGATTACAGCCTATATAGCCGGGTGGAGTAATATGGGAAACTTCATTTCTTACTGGAAGATGAACGTCTTCTTCGGGAATGTCGTGTTGCACTCATATGTTCCAAAGCATTTTTGCTATCAGGATGGAAGACCCCCTATAACAACCATGTTTTCTATGTCGTATAAATAAATAAATTTAATTAAAATAAAAGTATTTGAATTCGAATTGTGATGTTTATATTTCAAAATTAATTTTTTAGTTAATTAAATTTAATTTAATAAAAGATTTTGTTGTAGTGAATTGAATCAAATTAATAACTCCTTTTAGAATAATTTATTAAATTGAATAAAATAGTCTGGTTATTGGAATATTACTTCTAAAATGAAATATACATCAATTTAAACTAGATTGAGATATTTGTATAAAACAAATGGAAAAAACTTTTATAGTGAAATCTGAAGAAAATTAATTGAAATCAAAACAAATAAAAATGAATTGAATTAAATTAAGGCCCATAGTTATTTAAAACCTAAGGCCCGTTTTATTCTCTGCCTGCTTCTGGAAAGCACTCTCCATTTCTACACAAGCCCGAATCCTTATTCCTAAATGGAAGCGCTAAGTCCAATTTCAAAAAAATCGTGACAACCTGGTATCAGAATCATGAATATAAAAATAAAAATCACGTGCGACTTTGAGGAGATACCAATCGAGATGGGAGGCGATGTAAGTGGAGCTGTGTGCGGTCAGGCATTGATGCAAGCCAGGCGCGTGGTTTAAACAGTCCCGATTTGGAACATGGTGGACTTATATGCATTAATGATGGTGATGAGCTCAAGGTACGGATGTAAGGAAGCGCAATTGGATTGGGGTCACGAGCTTGTCAGTGTGAATTTTGAATTGGTGGCGTGCCTTGTAGATAACATGAAGGCGGTTGATGATGCAAAGGGCGGAGGCAAGCAAGGCACATCCTAGTAGAGGCACATGCAGCGGAGGCAACGTGAAGGGCAACAGCTAGCGAAGAACCTAGAACTGTGCCGCTGAGGTGCTAATTGACGATATTGATTGATGAAGAGTAGCGAGGAAGTAGTCGATTTGGTTGAACGAGCATCGTTTCGGTGAGTATTTCTCACTCACATTTATATCTAAAATTTATTATCCGATATATGATTGTCACGATACCGAGAGGAGAGATGTAATGGTAACAATTGACTATAGGAGTCGTGTCATATGGACCATGTGTGGCTCCTAGAGCAAGCAGATGTGTTGTCAGTCTCCCATCTAGTTCCGATGTGGGTGTATGTATGTAGGTATTAGGTAGACAAATATTATGTATGGATGGGATTATACTTGAGACCGTGTCCAGAGTATGATCAACCCCATATCCTTCTCAAGCAGACGACCTATTTAATATCAATTTGTTGTTTCTATCTATTAGTACCTTCCAGTTGAGAGTTTCGTCCCTTCAAGGGCTGCGGGTCGAGATATATGATTTTGTACATTGCGACATTATTGTGAGCTGACCCAAATCTATTTTATTGAAATTATTTATTTGAAATTGCAATTTTATAATACGAGATTAAGAGATATTTTGGGCATTGCTTCGTTGTCGCTTGACTTCTCTTGAGAATGTCTCATTATTGATTTTTCTGGATTTGATAGTGATTTCAAGTTATGGATGATTCACCTAATTGATGTTGTTTTATGTGAAATTCTAATTTGATGTGTTTTAAATGGACGATGACGCTTTCCTGTTTGGATTTGCTATGAATGTCGTTTGAGATATTATGAGACTATAATTTATCATGCTTCTTTTATTATTACTGTATGTTATTACATCCATCATTATAGATATAATCTGACCCGTTTATTATTTATATAATATTCGGATCAGTCCGGGACATTACAGGTTCAGGGACGACGAGACCAGCTTGTATTTTATGGGCATAGTAGTTAAGACGCAAAAAGGCACAAGCCTTGAGCTTTGGGCAATTTTGAGCCTTCGGCCTTCTGGCATGCCTTTTATACAAGTTTGATCTACTATTTTATTAACTTCAAATTAAATTTTAAACATATTTTGCAATTCATTCAACTATTTAAATATTTTTTAACTAAATTTTAAATTTTAAACCATATTTTATAATTCATTTAACTATTTAAATATTTTGTTTAAGTATTTATAAACTAAAATTTGAATTTGCAAAAAGACGCCTCAAACTGCAAAAAGGCGTACTCAAAGTACAAAAAGACGCACAATGTGCGTCTAAGCCTTTTTTGAGCCTAGGCGTGCACCTTGATAGCTATGTTTATGGGCAAAAAGGAGACTAGATATTCTTTATTTTAGATATCATCTTGTATTATATATCCTCTTGTGCGTATATTGTTCTGATTTGTATTGGACATATATTATATATTATCGCTGCGATGGACTTTGTGATCTTTGATATTTTTTGTATATTGTGTATTGTTCTATCCTAGAAGCACGTGTTTATTGCTTTGTGCCGATACTGCATATGTATTGGACTAGTTATTTATTCGATGTTTTAATACGATCCACTACTAGGAATACAGTATATAGCCACGAAGGCTTTCCAACGGCCGCCAATGGAAATTTCCAACGGCTAGTTATTTTTTAACCTGCCGTTGGTAGCCGTTGATAACCGTTGGAAATGACGCCGTTTGCGGCCATTAGTAACCGTTGGAAATTTGCGTATACCTGCATCAGGCCGAGACAGAAACATTATTATCTTCTTCCCCAATTCCCCCAAAACCCTACTCCTCCCCTCCTCTTTTCTTGCTCCAAGCTTCCCCACACAACGAGCAGCTGCTCCAACGCCATCACTCAACGCCAACATCCTCTCTCCATCCCTAGAAATCTCCAAAATCAGGTTTGCCTAAAACCCTACAATTTTTAATTTTTCTAATTTTGTGATAATTTGCTGTTATATTTGTATCCAATGGCATATTGCTTGTTTATTACACCAAACTAAATGCTAATTACAATTATTGCCATCCAAATGTCCAAATTGTTTGTGTGTATATATATATATTATGCACATATATGAATATGTTTATAATTTAGTATAAATGCGCATGTGAATTAGCATTAGATTAGTTAGGATTGATTTAAATTATTTTGTGTATGTTTTGTAAAATGTTAGACAAACATGAATTAGTGGACTATTTTACGAACATTAATTATATCTTTTTCAAAATATATTAGCATTAAATAAATAAGTATATAATTTAGTGTATATATATATACACATGAATTATATATTTTGTGAAATAGTAAAAACCATATAATTTACTATATATATATTTAGTAAAATAGTAGAAGGCTGACGTCGTAGCTCTTCTCGCTCGGTCGACGAGAGTAGTGGTGAGCCTCCGGCTCGACTACTTGTATATTTGCAGCCGAAGGCTGATGGAGCGTAAGTATCAAAATTAAAATGATAACAATATAAATTTGTTCATACATATATATACTTGTTTAAAGCTTTGTTTTATTTAACACAGGGGATTTGATTTGGAGCCCTCAGGAGTTGTGCTTGGTATTTCCAAGCAATCATATATGAGCAGGATGACAGATTGCTGGTCGAAGTGGAGTAAGATCCCTGACCATGTCAGGGAGGCCATCTAGTAGGATTTTCTGGTGAGTTTATACCACTTTACTATATGAATAAGTATAAATGAACACTTAGTAATGTTTTCTCTTTGTACAGGGGCAAGTGGACTTGGCGGAGGCCGATGTCGCCATGGTTCAGCGCCACTTGGCAAGAGCAGGACCGTCTTCGTGCTATACAAATGGAGCAGCTGAATCAACGTTTAGCAGAGTACGCGCAGAGGCATGGTTCCTTCCCTTCGTCGTCTGGTGCTTCCGGAGGTGATGATGAAGCTTGAGAGGTATGACGATTATTGTCTTTGTGGTTGGTTATTGTATATATTGACTTTGAGATGGTGAGGATTGTATTTGATGGTTATTGTGTATGTATTGACTTTGAGGTGGTGAGGTTTAAGTGTTTGCATTGTATATATTGACTTGAATATGGAGTTGGAGTTGGTGTTGGTGAGGGTTTGGTTGTAATGTTTGAATATGGAGTTGGACTTGAATATGTAATGTTTGAATATGGAGTTGGACTTGAATATGTAATGTTTGATGTTGATTTTTGGTTGTTTATATTGTTTGTGGTATAATGTGTTGAATATGTGATATATATGTGAAATGGAGTGGAAATGGAATGGAAATTGATATATATTGATTGTGTGTGGCTGGAAGGTAAATGGCTTGCTGGTATAAAAAAAATTTCACCCAGATTAGCAACGGCTACCAACGGCTTATTGGTCAGATTATTCCAACGGCTTCCAACGGCGCCTATCGGTTAATTGCCATTGGTAGCCGTTGGAAATGCCGTTGGAATAGCCCCGTTGCTTCCGTTGGAAGGCGTGAATACTATTCCAACGGCGTTTCCAACGGCTCCCAACGGCCGCCAACGGCTGGAAGCCGTTGGAATAGCCTTCTCCCCTTGTAGTGTACGTACCAATGTTAGCCCAATGGAATATTCACGTGTATACCTCATATCATCTATTCTCCATATTAACCGACAATAATATTTTGTAGTATTCTTGGATAGTATGGGTATAAAGATGGGAGTGCTACATCATGGTATCAGAGCAGGTTCAGAACAATACGTTATATATAAAAGACATGAGCCTTGGCCTTAGATGAGACTTAGAGTCCGTGTCCTTTTGGGTGTATTGGGTAGTTATATTATATTAAAGCGATAGTAGGAGTATACGACGATTACTGGGTAATCACCTGAGGACGTATTTATTATTTTTCTAATATATATACACATACATACACACACACGCATATATATACATACATATATATATATATATATATACATATATATATATACATATATATATATACACACACACATATATATATATATATATACACATATATATATACTTGTGTGTGTATTCTGTATTTCTACCTCTTTTATATGTGTTTTTCGTGTGAAGTAGAAGTTGTTGATGGAGGTAGTGAAACGATGAGTTGTTAGGCAGACCGGTAGTATCGACATTAGTGTTGTTGAATGAACCTCTGTCACTCTGTGTGGCAATAGCCAAAGCTAGTAGTGATTAGAGTTGCGCAGCGAAAATCAATAGATAGATTTCTGCTGATGGCATTTGGTTGTTTGTTTAAAAATGTATTGATGTTCATTTGATATTATGTATGATGTATGGAATTTTTGTTGTTGTTAACGATTCACGAATTAGATACATATACATGGTTTTTTGAAAATAAATATTTAATTTGAACAAGCAAATGATTTGAAAAAAAAAATATATGAATTAGATTCTGATTTTTATAAAATGATTGGAAATTATTTTAGTATAATTTGTCCGTCGAGTGCTTTAAAAATTCCGATCGACGTGTCTGGTCAATGTTATCGATAGAGATTCTTAAACACCGGATAGACATTTCGACGCAATGGCATGAATAGGTCAAATTACATTCATGAAAAACACTATTTCAACACAAAGTATGACAAATGTAAATGCTCAACAGACGCAGAACTGTTTCATTATGCTTGTACTAACTTATAATACAAAATAACAGGTAAATATGAAATAGTAAGAAACATTGCATTGTTATAGGACAAGGAAATGAAGTATAGGTGGTAACTAAAAAAAAAGTTCAAAAATCCAGATTTATTTCCAATATAAAATTTAGTTACCAACCACCACCACTGCCTCCATAACCACCACCACCATAGCCGCCGCCACTATGGAAATCACTAGTTCTCTCTTGAGCAAAATTTACTTTAATAGTCCGTCCATCAAATTCCTTTTGATCCATAGCATCCATGGCAGTGATAGCATCTTCTTCAGAAGAAGGTCACAAAACCAAAACCTCTTGATATACCAGTCTCTCTATCAACAATAATCCTTGCTTCAGCCACCTCGCCAATGCTACTGAATGCTTTCCTTAAGGTATCACTAGTTGTATTCCATGAGACCCCTTCAATAAAGAGCTTTGATGACATACATCTAATTGCTTGGTAAATGGATGGAGTTGAACAACCAGTTTGTTTGAACAGACTTCCGAATCTATTAGCAAAGGTCATTGTTGGAATATATATATATATATATATATATATATATATATATATATATATATATATATATATAATTTCTTGAACTACAAACTTGTAAAGGGAAGTCCAAACATTGATCAGGTTACTGTTTCTACCATGCATATACTTAGTAGATATCATGTCATGCTCGAAAATCAGTTTTGTATAGATGAAGTAAAATGTAGCATAGCTTTAATTATGTGCAACCAGTGCTCGTGTGTCTGTATTGTGTTGTGCGTCCTTGTGCATTTCTTTGTTTCCATTTCATGTTCGTGTGTTGTGCACCCTTGCTGTCCTGGTTTGTTGCTGCGTGTGTGTCTGCTGCAGTGTGTGTGGGTCTGTGAGTGTGTGCGGTGCGCGCCCACGTGCAGTATGTGTGTATGTGCACTAGCCTATAAAAAATAAAAAATAAAAAATGGATGTATATCAAGAAATATAAGAAATAAACTTTATTACAATAACTATACACGGGACAAATCTGAACAAAGTAATCAATGTAATAACAATTACAGATGTTTACAAATCAAAGGTTGTCTTAGGTGGAAGAATCAACAGTCACCAAATTTAATTTATGGTTATCATTTGATTACTTGAAAACATATTTCTCCAAGATCCATAATAAAATCTAACATAATAATGAGCAGATGAACAAAATCAATCTGTCATGGATTGAGTTTAAACATTGATTCATTGATTAAAGTCAGCAGGACCAGCGATTGATGCTCTGATTTTAATATACAGGTTCTTAGCAATGGAATAAACATCAACAACGTAAATTAAAGCAAATATATAGAAAACCCATACCAGGCAGTGCAATGTACATGTGATGTTAGCCTTCCAGTATTATGACCACACACAGACTACCAAAATACGTCGGGTAAATCATGATTTTAAAACAAACCTTAGTTGGTTATCCTTATGCTAAACATTATCCACACTTTTGATATATTCAGCTACTCTGGTTTTGTGCAATTCCAGTATTTGATTAAGAAAAAGAAAAGGAAAAAAATAATAATCACCTTATCCATGGCATCGCTGAGAAGTTTGTTTATTTTACACTTAAAATGTGGAAGTTAATATTCGAATCCACAGAAAGCTAATAAAAAGTACAAGATTCAATTTCTTTGTAAATTTTTGCTTTCAATTATAATTATACATGTTAAAAAGTTATTTTTGGACCTGATTTTAGTGCATGGATTTCCTTACATTAAAAGCTTCTGAGAAATTTTGATTTTCTCATACAGGCAGTTTCCTCGACTTTCAAAATTTTCATGTTTAAGTTGTTTTTCCTTTTAATTTGTGGGATTTTGATTGAACAAAGTTTTGAGTATTATTTTTAGGAAAAAAATTCATGTGTTTTTGTGTTAATCAAAAATCTAGTTAGTCAAGTACTTAAAAAAGCAAATTCATGTATTTTGTTAAAAAAATGTAATAAATTAAAGAAACCTTAGGAAGAAGACCATGGGAAGCAGATACAAAAATAATCTTGTTTGCTTTGATGATTTGAATATTATTTTTACAAAGTGTTGATGGTTGGACTGTTTTTATTCCTGCTATCTTACCTGATATATAAAGTTTTTTTGGGCCGGACGGTGCAGCAGCCCTGTTGGCTGCTGCCTAACAGCAGCCAGCTGTTGGCCATCTGGCCGGACCTGGGTCTGGCCAGGAAGTGCTGTCTTGCTGGACCTGTGGCCCAGCACAGCCCTTTCGGACACCTTAAAAAAAGAAAAATAAAAGATAAAAACAATAACAACAAATAAATACAATACTTATGATTCTCTTTTATTTGCATGTGTGATCTTATAATGTTTGATTGAGTTGGTACAGGTACGCGAAGTCAATTTGGATTTATTTTGATGCGTGATTGTAGAGAAATTAAGAGAACTTGTTTAAAACGCTAAAAATAAGGTATTTTTTTACTTAATAGTTATGTATAGTGTGAATTTTATGCCGTGTTGCAATTTTTAATATATAAATTGTTTCCAACCGCGTTTTGATCGATGTATATCTTATTTATTATATTGTCATTGTTCAAAAGTTTTTCCGTACAAAGGAGACTTTGTAAAAAAAAATTAAAAAAAAATATATGATTATATCACATGCGGAAAATAGAAGAAGTTAAATAAAATTATTTAAATTCTTAGCATACGGAAAAAAGGATTAAAGTGTAAAGAGCCACATAGAGGATAGAGCAGTTAAGTTTGATAGAAGAGACTTAAATACGAAGAAAGTCAAGATATGAATTGTTTGACATCTCCCTATTGGAAATTGTGAGGACATAATTTTGTTAAGCGAATAGTCTGTAAATACCATGTTTTCTATGTCGTATAAATAAATAAAATAAAAGTATTTTAATTTGAATTGTGATGTTTATATTTCGAAAATAATTTTTTAGTTAGTTAAATTTTATTTAATAAAAGATTTTGTTGTAATAAATTGAACCAAATTAATAACTCCTTTTAGAATAATTTATTGAATTGAATAAAATAGTATGGCTATTGAAATATAACTTGTAAAATGAAACATAAACCAATTTAAACAAGATTGAGATATTTATATAAAACAAATGGCAAAGATTAAACTTTTATAGTGAAATGTGAAGAAAATTAATTGAAATCAAAACAAATAAAAATGAATTGAATTGAATCGAGGCCCATAGTTATTTAAAACCCAAGGCCCGTTTTATTCTCCACATGCTTCTGGAATGCACTCTCAATTTCTACACAAGCCTGAACCCCTATTCTTGAACAGAAGCCCTAATTCCAATTTTAAAAAGATCGCGATGACGTGGTATCAAAATTGCGAAAATAAAAATAAATATCACGTAATGAGTTTGAGAAGAGACCGATCGAGATGGGAGGCGATGTAAGTGGAGGTGTGTGCGGTCAGGCATTGATGCAAGTGAGGCGCGTGGTTTAGACAATCGCGATTTGGAACGTGGTGGACTCATGTGCGTTAACGCTGGTGATGAGCTCAAGGTGCGGACGCAAGGAAGTGCGGCTGGACTGGGGTCGCAAGCTTGTCAGCGTGAGTTTTGAATTGGTGGCATGCCTTATTGATAACGTAAAGGCGGCTAATGATGCAAAGGGCGGAGGCAGGCAAGGCATAGCCTAGTGGAGGCACACGCAGCGAAGGCGACATGAAGGGCAGCAGCTAGCGAGGGACCTGGATCTGTGTTGATGAGGTGTTGGTTGACAATATTGACTGATGAAGAGCAGCAAGGAAGTAGTTAATTTGGTTGAACGAGCATCGTTTCAGTGAGTATTTCTCACTCACTTTTATGTCTAAAATTTATTATCGGATATACATGCATATGGTCCCGATACTGGTTGAATTATATAATTGAGATGTCCGTTTGGATATTTAATTAATTGTGTGATAATTTGTCGATTATGTTTGTTAGATGTCTGAAATGCAATGTCCGTTTGCATTTCAATTTGCATGATTTATTTATATTATGTGAACAGTATATCGATGACTAGAATTCAGTGTAATTCGACTCGGCCACACGATAGAAAATTATATTAATGATTGTTGATGATTTTGAAAGATTTTCCTTCTTAATTCATATTTTCAGATGTTCGATTGATTTTCTAGTTTTAGAATATTTTGAAAACTTCGATAAACTATTTTGGTATTTTAAAATTAAGTTGAAGTGTACTTATAAATAAATAAAATTAGTTGGTAAATAAAATGTCTTCTTGAAAACTATTTTGGATGTAAAAGTTGTTTTGAAATGGAAAATATTTTATTTCTAACTATTAGAGTATAGAGTGAAGTTTTAAATGGAAAACCATATTTTTGAAGTAAAAGGAAATTTATTTTAAAGTGTGTATGTTTATTTTAAGTAATATTTGATTAAAGGAAATTTATAGAAAGATTTCTATAAAGGATATTTGATTTATCAAGTGATATTGAATGTTTTAAAGTATATAAGTAAAGATTTGTTAATGAATTTGGGTAATTAAATCTTTATTTTAGAGTTATAAATAAAGTTAAAAATACTATTCAATATATAATATGCTTGAAAGAATTTTACTGATTTAAGATGTTTTATCTAAATTTATTAATTATCAAAAAGAAATTTTTTACATTTGGTAATAACTAATTATTTAAAAGATTGTGAAACTAGAGAAAAATAGGAAATATTTTCTAATTAATATTTTAGGTATTTAAAAGTGTGACTTACTAATAATATGATTTTATTATATACCACTCTAATTGTTTTATAATTATATTTATTTGGATAATCTATTTCAAAATTTTCCAGATTAATCTTACCCTGTATATTGATTTCGAACACACAACACACACAAATGTTTATTATTGATTTCTGAGTTTTGATTTCTTATCTTTTCTACATGGATTTTGATGATATGAGTGATTCACCGTGATATTGATTTTTCCTAGTGATTTGATATGATACAGTGATGACATTCTTCTATATGATTTTGTGATGATTTTAATTCTATGTAACGAGAAATCTAAATATACGGAGTTAGAATACCGTTTGGGATGGGGCATTTAGTAATATTTCTTCATTTATTCTTTGGACCCATTATATAGAAAATTGAAGGAGCAAGTGTGATGTATGAGCACTGAATAAATGAAGTAGTAACACGTGGTGGTATAGGATGTCGTTGTGTTATTTATTCAGTTATTCTTTGCTCGTGGATGACTCTCATATGAGGGTATGTAGTGTGAGGGTTACTCGCTGTGGTGAGCATATATGGAGGCTACTTGTTAGCCACAAAGTTTGTATATATTATATGTTTGTCTACCTTTGTCCAACTACCTTTATGATTTTGGAGTGAACCAGATTGACCAGTATCCATCCTGGCGGCCTGATCGTAGGGTCACGCCCTAGATCCACGACATTATTATTGTTTATGGTATTTGATGCACCTCACGAGATTGGTAGTTGGTTTCCACTTGTATCGCATATGCCAGTAATCAGTTACCATAGGGGCATATGTCGGTAGTCATGATCGAAGAGGCTACGCGTTGTTGAGCCTTTGCTGGATAATTGTCAGGATACCAAGAGGAGAGAAGTAATGGTAACCGAAGACTGTAGGAGTCGTGTTATATGGATGAGATTATACCTGAAACTGTGTGGGTGTATATATGTGGGTATTAGATAGAAATATATTATGTGTGGATGAGATTATACCTGAAACTGTGTCCAGAGTATGGTCAACCCCATATCCTTCTCAGGCAAACGGCCTACTTATTATTGATTTGTTGTTTTTATCTTTTATGACCTTCAGTCGAGAGTTTCGTCTCTCTAAGGATTGTGGGTCAATATATATGATTTTGTACATTGCGACATTATGTGAGCTGGCTCAAATCTTTCTTATTGAATTTATTGATTTAAAATTAGTATTTTATAATACGAGATTGAGAGATATTTTGGGCACTGCTTCATCATCGCTTGACTTCTCTTGAGGATGTCTCATTGTTAATTTTTCTGGATTTGATAGTGAGTTCAAGATATGGATGATTCACCCAATTGATGTTGTTTTATGTGAAATTCTGATTTGATGTGTTTTAAATAGGTGATGATGCTTTCCTGTTTGGATTTGCTGTGAATGTCATTTGAGATATTATGAGACTGTAATTTATTATACTTCTTATATTATTACATCCATCATTGTGGATATAGTCCGACCCGTTTATTATTTCTATAATATTTGGATCAGTCCGAGACATTATCGGTTCAAGGACGAAGAAACCAGCTTGTATTTTGTGGGCATAAAGTAGGCTAGATATTCTATATTTTTGATATCATCATGTATTGTATAGC
Source organism: Allium fistulosum (assembly GCA_030737815.1). Lineage (NCBI taxonomy): Eukaryota > Viridiplantae > Streptophyta > Magnoliopsida > Asparagales > Amaryllidaceae > Allium > Allium fistulosum. The sequence goes on from CM060906.1 coordinate 49,884,076, forward strand.
CTCTTGTGTGTATTTTTTGTGATTTGTATTTGACATATATTATATATTATATATTATCACTACAATGGAATCTGTGATCTCTGTATTTTCTGTGTATTGTTCTATCCTGGAGGATAACATCATTATTGCTTAGTGTCGATACTGCATACGTATAGGTGAGATATTTATCCGATGTTTTAATATGTACCAGTATTAGCCCAAGGGAATATTCACGTGTGTACCTATATTTCTTTATTCTCTGTATTATCCAACAGTGGTACTTTATAGTTCTCTTGGATAGTATGGGAATAGAGGTAGGGGTGTTACATCATGGTATCAAAGCCGGTTCAAAACCATACATTGTATATAAGAGACGCGAGTCTTGGCCTTAGATGAGACATAGAGTCCCTGTCCTCTTGGGTGTATTGGGTAGTTATATTATATTAAAGTGATAGTAGGAATATACGATGATTGTGGGGTAATCATCTAGGGATTGTTATTTTTCTAATATATATATATATATATATATATATGTTTGTATATATATATGTTTGTGTATATATATATATCGTATTTCTGTAGTGTGACTAACACTCGAAATCCAAAGGAAGGCAACGTGTGTTGACCGATCGAATTCTGGGTGTTGAGTAGGGCAAGTGTTGTGTGTTATCTAGGCAAAGTGAGTTCAGTGTCCCAAGCACCACGAATGGAGCATCCGGTGTAGATAGCTTGCTCGTGCTAGAAAAACAAGTCGCGTCGTATTTTAAGATTATCTCTTTTGGAGCTTACCCGTTATTGATTGAAAATCGATAGCGGGTCCGTTGTCTGAAGCGACGCAGAAGGTCTTTCTTTTCATGGACACTAGAAGTGTAGGAAAAAAGGCAGTATAACAGAATCATCCAATATGCCTGAATACAATTTAAATCATCGTGTTCGGATTTATTTGATGATTGAGGCTTAGCCAATTTCATGGGGAGACAATCAAGGCCGAAGAGTCAAACTTCTCTTTGGAATCATACGAGTCCAACAGGTACCCTAGTTCCATCATGGATTAAACACACAAAAAATTGATTGTCTCCCACCGAATCAACATCGACCAAGTTTACTTCATCTCCCCCACCATCATTATAACGAGATCCGCCGATACCCACCTTCAGTTTGAATCAAGGATCTGCTATGCCTGGAGTTTCAACTTTGTTCAGGTTCGAGAGCTTCTGGCGGTGGATCCAAAGGCAGTGGCTACTCTGAACAATGGCGACTGATCTTAGGAAGCTTCGGCAAGCAATGGCGGTGCAAGGGCAGGTCGGGGGCGCTGATTGGTAAAGGTTGAATTTAGGTCGGCAGAGGAAGAACTCAGTAGAGGGTTTTGAATAGCTCGGCACTAAGAAGTAGAATGAAAGCATAAGAAGAATAAGTTAACGCATGTTAACATATAAAGAAGGTATGAAAATTTTCTTAAGTTAACATGTCGGTGGTGACGTGTTCATGTCGATACCGACATGTTGTACTTCCTCCAATATTGGTCATCCTTGTCACAACAAACCTACTTAGCAATTGGAAGTCGCATATGGATTCTGATATGTAAATTACATCACCAATGTAGAGAAAAAGGATTTCAATTCAAACTAGCATAGGCAATTAACAGAAATCGATTAATTGAAGTCAAGTAAAAATAGCGTCTCAAGACGGCATTCAAACAATTAATTGGAATTCACAGGATAATAGTCCAAGACTTGTCTCGATCTAGAGCATGCTTTATTTTCACTGAAAGCATACTTTGGAGGGCAAATGTTAACTGGGTTTCTAACAAAGTAGAAATCAATAGAAGTTAGAACAGTGAAACAGAGACAAAACGACTTGAAATCTTTTAAGCATACCTAGATATAACAAAGGAATAGCTTAGAGAAGTTTCACTCAAAATATGCTAAGGAGAGAAGTCGGTTCCGACATGATCATGTCGGTGGTGACTTCTCCTGGCTTTGTATTTCTCACTTGAACTTTACAGGAGTCGTTCTCTACTTCTTCTATGCTTTCTCAAGAGATTTCCAAGGGTTTTGAACAATCAATTACAAGAGTTGAGGAGTTAGCAGCTAGAACAACAAAATAAACCAATAACGAAGGAATAGTCATCAAAATCAACCAACGATCCATGGAAACAACATAGGACAACTTAAATTCAAGTAGCATGAAGAGTGCAAAAAAGTAGGATCATATCTAGCCAACATAAACATGTCGGCACCGACATGTTTATCTTGGTCGGTTGGTCCCATAATTTTGTGTGCTTCTTTGGGCCGACATCTGAACTCTGCTTGAGCACTTCTTTTGGTCCAAAATGACTGCTACCCCTATAAATACCAATTATAGAGCAACCAAAACAGGATCTGATTTCTGTCATCACCATGCGAAAGCTCTATCTCTTCTTCATTTCCTTCCTCTACACAATAGTAACCAAAGCAGCTTCTTTAGGAAATTCTAGGATTTAGAGTCGGTCTAACCCCTGTACTTGTGACTCATTCTCTCTCAAACTGTTTGTGATCTCAAGCAAACTATATCAAATCTATAAGCAACAAAGTTATAAAGTTGACGCAGACCAAAGATTGCCGAAACACTATAAAATCTTGTGTCTCTCTTTCTTATTCCTATTTATTTTCTTTTACTTTTACTACTATCTGCTAGATCTAGGTCTCATATTTCCTCTATCATGTTGGCGAGAATGATGTCAATGAAAATCAAGTTGGTACTGACACGAACTTGTTCTTGAGAAAAGCACACCTTACACATAAAGGTGTACTTTTGGCGGTAAGTGTTACTGTCAAATTTTCCACGTTCTTAGGTTAAACTCAAATATATGAAATGGACTACGAACTGGTGAAGGAATGAGTCAAGGAGCTCAGGAGATGTCAAGATTGAAGAAATCAAAGATTTGGCCAAGTTTCAGAAATGCAAATAAGGTTGGCACCAACGTGATTCATGTTGGTAATGAAATGATTTTCACCGACATCATTTACGCCACCATGATTAGAACTATCTAGAATGATGATATGAAAGTATACAAGAGTTTGAAGGAATCCTAAGGAGACAAATTATATCGATATCGACCCGATTTGATTGGCACCAACCTGATTCTAACACTTGGAAGAGATAGACGAAAAGAGCTTATATATGATGAGAAAATCGGCTTTGGATGTATAAATTTAGGTCGGTACCGACTTTATTCAGACTGGGACTGACCTGATTTTCTTTCTAATATTCATGCAACGTGACCTATTCTACCTGCTGGATTATCGGATCTTGAAGATTTGGATGAATTCAGGACTGGATAGCGAGATTGGTGCATGGAATCACTATAAATAGCAATCGACCTATAACTTGGAGGGGACTTTTCCTTTTGGACTTCTTTTTCTATCTTCTTCCCCAAACTCTTATAAATTCGAGATCTATTAAATTATGGTTGGATTTGAGTGGTAATCTTTGTATTCCGAAGAGAAAACAATCAATAACAGATATTAAAGTGGATGTAGGCTGAAGAATTTGTCGAACCACTATAAAAATCATGTTCTTTGTTTATTTTGATAGGTTTACATTTTGGTGTTTCATCAAATACTGGGGTGCTATGCCATTTTCCAGCGCAACAATTACATTTAACCTATATAATAATATAACAACATCTGGTATGTATAAATAAACTAATATAATTCAAAAAAATTGTGCAATTAATATAATTGATAAAATGTTTGTTGGTAAAAAATACAAATGAAATGAATTAAGATTGACAAAAGAAATGTAAATATACACTTACTATCAAATCTTTTGACATGTTGTCAATTCAAGACTCATGTAAGAGCCAAAACTTTACAATTACTAAATACATTCGTACCTTGGTAAATAAATATTTATTTGATTAGGAAAGTGTATTGCCTTTTATGAGTTCTCAACTCTTAAGAAATATATGACTATGGATATTTGATCCATATTCGATCACATATAAATGTTATGTGGTGAACAGTCGAAAGTCATAATGGACGAAACCTCGATGAAGTTAGTTCAATCGAATTAATAAAGTAAAACATGATGTGAGATCAAGCATTCAATAGGATTGATTGTAATGAGAATCTTGTCATGTTAGATGTAGTAGTAGACCAAGACCTATAAGTTGGATCTAGGAATTTGATTATTGAAACGTTAATTTGATAAGTTTACGCAAAGTGCAACTTATTTTATATCTTTAAATGGTAAAGATGACCAAATGTACTTTTATAAAGAAATCATTATAGCCTTGTAGTAAAGGATTTCTTTTAGATGGCTCGACCATTTGGAAATGAAAGCGAATATACGAGAGTGGATGTTACATAGGCATAGTTGGAATGAAGAGAGCGAATACTCCTGCAACATGAAGAGACATTAGAAGTAAGAACTGTATAAATAATAATAGATACTTAATATGGAATGAGAAACAAGATTCCTATTCCAAAATGTATTTTTATGAGGAAACATTATTTCTATGAGATTTATTTCTTTGGGTTTCAGATATTTGATCTGAAAACCGTTGATTATAAAATAGTTATAGTAAACGAAATAAATATCTGTATTAAGTGGTTGAATGAGATTCATATTTTGTACACTATTATAGTAATGTTAGGGAGCATACCATAACACTCTTAGTGGATGCACTAAGTTATGAAAAATGTTTTCGTAAATATACCAAATATTATTTATGAAGTAATAATTGTTTTAATCAAGGACGACTAGCTCAATTGGATAGTGGTATGAAGCTCTAGATATAGATCTAGAGGTCATGGGTTCGAACACTTAGACAATAATGTGTGCTCTAGTAGAATAAAGTATCACACTTACTATCAAAAAATGAAATAGTTACTATTTTAAGTATTGATTGAAAATTGACATAGTTTTATTTCTAAATGAATCTTCTTTGTAAGAAAAAACTATAACAATGGTATTTTTTCATAATGAAAATGATTCATTAGAGAATACAGAAGTATCCGAAATGTTTACAGTTATTTTGGAATTATGGACTAGACCATAATTCTAAGAAATAATTCTTTGATCACATGATTATGAATTATATGGGCCGATGAATCATATCTTAAATGATTAAAGGCAAAGTATACATTCAATGGGAGAGACAAAAAAGTTGGTGAATGTAACAACCATCTCCGGAATGGGCTTAATTTTCGATCAAATAAGAGCCCATTGAACCTTAGGTCCATTCCAAGACTGGTTGTTAGTTGGTAAAATTGAGGCAATGAATAATATACCGAGCTATCTATCTATGTTTTCAGAATCTCACAGAGGAAGATATAAAATATAATAATAGAAATAAGTACCCATTTCAAGAAAATCAAATCTCAAAAATACAACATTCCAAAATATCCATAATACAATATCTCAAAATAAAACATCAACCTATCTGAATCTTGATACTACTGGATACATCAAAAACATAGCTAAATAAATAAACTACCACAAATCTTCACTACCGCCTCTGCCTTCTCGATCGGCATTGTTCCTCCTAACCTATGGGTTTTAATGAGGAGGGAGTCAGAACAACAATGTTTGGTGAATGAAAATCTCAAGTCTTACCATAATAGTATTAATTGGGCAGTATCATGTAGATAAGTAATATGTCTTATGCATCATATACTTCATCCTACTTAGTAGACCTCTACTGTAAGCCAAAGGGTTTACCAGTCCAACTTCATAACGTACATTTAACTATAGGCCAAGGCCCCTTTTAAGTCCATCCTCCCAATTACCGTAAGCCATTCCTTAACGACATGAGAGAAAGCACCTGAGCCACTTAATAACTCTTTAATGGGAATTAGGCAGACTCGGATCATTTAATACCTATACCCTGGGAAGATCCCCATCATTAAATGCCTAAAACCAAGGCGGACCCCTCTCTGGTACTTCCTAACTAACATCGCAACAAACTCCATCATGTCACTTAAAACTTCTTTTATGGGAAGAGGGGGACCCTACAATAGCTACTTAATACCTCAACCCCGAAGTGGACCCCTTCCATGGATTTTCATCTACCGCACCTAAAAGATAATCCTAACCATTTAATACTTCTTGAGTGGGAAGGAGGCGGACCCTACAACCACTTAATACCTTCAATCCAGAAGCGGGCTCTTACTAAGATATCCGTCTTATGAGCAGTAACCCAATAGTGACCTCACATTAGTCTACCTATTCATAGGAGCTGGTAGCAAAATTAGCTAAGTAGACTTAACCTACAGAATTGGGACTAACCTTACGTTTACTATAGATACTTATTATAGACGATGTCTTACATTGGTCTGAGAGTCACACTGTTGGTAGTCAGATTAGCTTAGCAGACTTCTGTGTGTTTTTGACTGACCTCGCATCCCTATAATTTAGTCATATTTCCCTTTTCCTAACATGCTACCATATATATATATATATATATATATATATATATATATAACTCACCGCATTTACGCATAAGGCCATTTAAGAAAAACTCCTTATTTCGCCTTTAATTATGAATTAATTTCCATAATTATCCTTAATTCCTTTCATAAATGGTTTAATGCTATTATTAACCTTTTTATTCTATAAGATTTATAAATTGCTATATGTACGCAACTAATATATTTATATGTATGTAAATTTTAGGCTAGTTAAATATTTATAAGCCTGCGTAGAAATATTCTTATTCTAAGATTTTTGCTTCCTATAATAATTATTAAAATAATAAACTTATATATTTATATAATCCTAAGCTCCATACAATAGTCTACAAAATGGCTAATATCCTTAGCCCAGAAAAATACACGTATAAAAAATGGAATCAAAATACCAAACGTATTTTCTATTTCAAGGCAATAGAACTTTACAATTTAAACCCTTTACATTCTATTCACCTTTTACATATACAAACTTGAAATGGAAAAAGGGATTCATATTGGTCCAAATTATGGAAATAAGCGGTGCAAACTACAAATAAGAAAGTTCATACTTTGCACACGATTTCCTAATAATTTCCTTTTTGAACCTTTTTATCGTAACAACAGAAATTAAAAGGGGAAGTTGAATAGAATATAAATTATTTAAATTGCAAACAACAAATTAAATCCTACTATATTAATATATAAAACAATTGAGATTCCAACTATCCAAAATTTGAAGTTTTATTAGGGAAATTTTAGGGTTTTTTTTACAAGGCTTGGATTCCCAAAGAATATACTGGGGAAGCTTAGGGTTTAGGGTTTTCGTATACAAAATTTCCCACGGTATAAAACAAATCCAAACTTTTACTAGACAAATTACTAAAATATGAAAACCTAAGATTTCCACTCATAGATAGTTTTCTTGCTTTCTTTTGGATTCAATTCATGCCTAAACCATTTGTTCCTTTAGATTTCTTTTTTTTTGGAATATATAACAATTCAGTTGTATATAAATTAGATTCACAATTCAAAGGTTAGTGAAGAATAAAAATAGAAAACACACACACACACACATATGTGTATATATATATATAAAGCTATTACCTTTTCTATAACATTCCCTACTTTGAGGCCCGAAACTAAGTGCTACGGATGATGCAGTCATCCATAGTATTAATTTCCGATAACATATATATAAAGAAATTTAATTTTTTATTGAATATATATATATGTGTGTGTGTGTGGGTATGTATTTATTTATGTATATATATAACATTTAAACATTATTTAAAAAATATATATACATATATTAGAAAAAAACTTACATATGTTTATATATATAAATATATTTGAAATACATTTTAAGTATATATATGAATAAATATGTAAATATTAAAATTAATTTATTACAATAAATTTAAAGTTTTTTTAAAATACATGTAAATATCTATAATTAATTTTATTTCATTAAATAATGTTTATTTAATGTATACATACACATATGTACTATTTTACTATATTTTACACCGTGCAACTAATATTTATAACATATGATACTGTATGCATACATACATACTTTACATATACATATATAAATTGACGACACTTATATGTATATAGTGGGATTAGCATATCCATTGTGGTGTAAATCTCAACATCTATATACAGGCAATTTAAACCATGTACACCCTATTATGTTGCATGTGCACGTACATATATATGTGTATATAATACATATGTTATATAATACAATACTACATAACAATTAATAAAACCTTATTTAGAACTTAAATAAAATATTGGTTTTATTTAAAACAAATTTTAGATTAATCCGAAATAAATTTATACTTCATAAGCCCAATAAAGATCCAAATGGAATATATTTTTTGAAATTTACCCATTCACTCACTGCGTTCTGGCCCTGTCAAATAATGGTATCATAGCCAAATAGCCTATGAGGTCTAAGTTAGCAGTATTAGGGCTAACTTATTAAATCCTACCCATATAATAGTGTGTCTAAAAAAGTAGTGTCGAAGGTTGGGTATAGATAATCAAGTACTATGTCCTACTTGGTTGTTGACTTGGCTCGAAAGGATGAGGCATGCCCAAATGTTAACCCTAATAGAAAAGGCCCAATTTAAATTGGGCCTTTTTCTAATTTCAAAAAAAAATTGAAATTGAAATAAAAGTTTCAAATTAAAAAAAATATATAAATGTTTTAATATAGATTTTCAAATTGTTTTGACAATTAAAATAAAAGTTTTAAATTAAAAAAAAATACATATTATAAAAGTCATAATACAATTTTTCAAAATGTTTCAAAATGTTATAAAATTAATTTCTAAAATATTATTTATTAATAAGATTAGTAAATTTAATGAATTAATTACATAAGTTAATTACTTAAATATATGTACATGTATAATAAATATAAAGATATATGCTATGTTGTCTTGAATTGCTTATGGCAATATGAGTATACATGTGTGTATAAAAGAATCTTCAAGATTAATAAAATTTAATTAAATTTTTTTAATTAAGTAAATAAATTAAAAGTTAATTAATAAATTAAAATACATATATATATAAGATATATGTGTGTTACTATAAAGATTATAGTATATATATTCAAAATAATATGTTATAATTGAATAATATAATAACTAATTAAATTTTTAATTAATTAAATTAATTAAATAAAATTTAATTTAATTAAAATAATGTTGTATATAAAATACTATATAAGTTAAATAAAGTATAAAAGTCATATAATAATAAAACATATATAATATAGAAGTATAAACTAATGGTGGAATATTAAAGAAACCTTAAATAGACTTAAGAAATAAGTACATACGTAAAAGTACGTATACCATAATTTCTTATGTGTCCGATACTTGAATCACGAGGGTATTTCATAAGAAATATATTATTCCATAGTTCGATATCACACAATTAAATATACTGAAAGTTAAGAATATTTGATATAAATGTTATCCTCTACCATTTATATATTAATAAATTACTTGCATACTCTCTGGTTGTTGAGCAAACTAAAGCTAGAGATGGTATGTGTAGTATTATTAATATTTTGAATAAACAAGGTAAGTAACTATATGTGTTTGTTGAGCAAACTCAAGGTACATATAATATATTTAGGACATCGTGAAATGGTAGGTATTAGTGAATAATTTCTTTTGATTTGTTGAGTAAACTCAATGTCGAAATGGGATTAGGACAAGGAACCGTGGGTTAGTAATTGTATATTATACAATAGATAAGGAGTTATCCATCATTTGTGGGGCTATGTAACACCCCACCTCTATTGCCATACTACCCAAGAGTATTATTGTGTAATACTGTCAAATAATATGGAGAATGAGGCTGTATGGGTTACACACATGAATATTCCTTAGGGTTAACATAGGTACGTAGCACAAAAATGATAAACAACTAGCATATACATAAGTGGTATCAGCACAAAGGAATATACACGTGACCCTCCAGGATAGAACAGTAAATAATGTAAAATAAATCACAAAGAACATAGAGTTATCCATGCAGTGATAGCATATAATAAATAATATACATGAGTCCAAATGGGCCTACAAAAATAGTCAAATGATCACTATCATCAAAAATATACATATTATATCCCAAATATATACATCTCATCAACACACGAACATATGTGACCACAATATACAAAATGATATACAAATAATATATCCTCCATCTGTGCCCCACATCTATAACTGGTTAACTCGTCCCCGAATCTGAAATGTCCTAGACTGATTGGAGTATTATATAAATAACACATGGGCTAAACTATATCTAGAATACAGATGTTAATATAAAATAACAATGGGCATGATATAAAAAGGTGCAACATAAGGGCACGTGCATATCCCAAGTGTCAACATATCTCAAAACCATGCACACAAAAGAATAACCCATTTCCAAGTAAAGTCAAACAATACAGGACATATAATTAAGTGGGTGATACAAATATTATCTAACTATAATCCAGTATAAAACTTAACAAAAATTATAGAACATGCCTTCAACAATGCCCTAGATTATCTCTTAGATAATCGTAAGTAGACAAACCCGGGGTCTATCTTACTTAATATATATATAACGCATAACAATCACTCAAATCAATTGTACACGAAATATAAATATGGCATACCCTTGGTAGCCAGTTTATCTCTCAGATAACCATGTACAGATAATTACAGGGTCCAACTCCAGGCTCTCAACATCTCCGGCTATCCTCGATAGTTGTATAATCGATGTGCAGTGTAAATAGAGTTACACATATACAAAGACCATCAGTCTCATAAATATCCAAGAGATCGATAATCACCTAATCGTCATCTAGACTTTCAACCTCATAGAGTTCGACTTAGCTCTCAGCTAAAGAAATAATCGTATGGTCTCTCAGCCCTCTATTGATCCACTCAGACCTCAGTATCGTGGATAATCTTCGGGACTCTCAATCTATAATGACTCACCTTTTGGACGATTCAAGTTAACAATAAGCCACACATGTCCAACTTAAACCATTTAAAAGATGGATTATCAATGGGTTTATTCTAAAGAAATAAGATATAAAAGAACGAAATATAGAATCTCACAGCGGAATGATAAACTATGATAAATATATAAACAGTTCATGAAGCTGTTTTACAATATACATTTGGTTTCATTTTTCAAGATTACCAGAATTATACATACATTAGACATCACAAACAATGCAGCTGAATATACTAGTAAATACAGTATTCAACTCCATCTTCATCTTCGAGAAACAAATGTCTTTGAAACACTGAAACACTTAGGCCGACCCGAGTATAATGGAAAAACAACACACTCGAGTCAGAACTAAAAATTCTTATGTAAGTTAAACAAAATTCAGGTGAAATATGGGTGCAAATAACTTCATTTTTGCTTTAAGAATTCACAGAAAAAGTTTCAAAGTTCTTAAACACTTTTTAGAATCATTCAATAAAGTTTCATACATTTCCAATCAATTTAATAATTTTCAAAAATTTCAAGCTACTAACTTTAAGGTTTAAAATTTTAAAATCATTAAATCTTTGAGATAAATATAGGTTCCTTTGTTAATTATTCTTTTAATAACTTACTTGAGTTTCAGAAAAAGTTTCAAGTTAATTTTAACACTTTTATAAATTTCAAAAATCCCAATAATTCCATTTAAAGTATAAATAACAATATCATTAAGTGGTTGAAATTTTAAAAACACAGATTTATTTACCAAACATTTTTCTTTTACTATATAAAGTTATAGATAATTTTAGAAATATATATATTTGTTAGATCTAAATCTAAAAGTTTTATAAATGAATTTCAAACTATTTTTTGAAAATCTAATTTAACCAAATTTACAAAATTAAATTCTTTATAACATATAATTTCTAAAGTTTAAAAATTCAATTTTGAAAACTTTTAAGAATTAAAAATTCAATTTATGAAAACCTATCAAATTTGCCAAACGGTAATCAAATCCCAACAATCACATTCCTACCGATGCAGTCAATCTCACATGTCAAAATAGGATGTCGAAGGGTTCATATCAGAAAGCAGTGGTCCAAATGATCAATATGGCAAATCATATAATGATGATCCTAATAATTAGGGTGATAAAAGGGATATATCAAAATCAATAAACAATATACATCCAATTAAAATATCATCCATCACAATATCAACCAATATCCAAATCAATCAATTCAACATATATCACAACAGTCATACATCATCAAATGTCTGGGTGTTTAACTAGCAGGGATATTCAATTTCAATTTAAATGTCAATTTAAATTTTATCAATTCAATTTCAGTCATTTCAATTTCAAGCAACAAATAATAAAATTTATCACTTCAAGAATCAGTTTAACTTGCAGTAGATTTTTAGTATTGCATGAGTAGGTTTAATCACTCACCTTTAATCGAATCTGAAAATCATCCGAAATGAGCAGCAATGCATCCAACTCCATAGCATAGACAACGTCGATACGAATCCAATGAAAAAGACGACATCCAAATTCGACATCGTATGGAAGAGATATGAATTAATTAACATTTGATATTAATTGAATTAATTAAATCTATTAAACAACTTAGTTAATGTGTTAATAACCTTCTACTAATCACGCTTAACCTTAATCTCTCCTTTATCAACCCAGGTCACGATATAACCCATCCACGCCGCTCGATTTTCCAACCACTGTCGCCGCTACAAACCTCCAGCCGCCGTCGCTTGCTAGCCGCCACCCTCTATAGCCAAGACACGACCATCGCCACAAGCCCGACCTCCCCTCGAAATCCCTAGCTCCAAAATGAAACCGAAGAACATTCGCCGTTTCACTTGAAACTGCGGCCACCACCGACCATCGATGACCACCAAACTCCGGCCGCAAGTCTCTCTCAACATTCTCCATAACTTTTCTTTTAGTGCCGCCGCCTATCGATCAACGTCGATGACGAATTTGCGAACTCAAGCTGCCGACTCAGTTTATTTGCCACCGCCTCTATTTTTTGTTCGACGATCCAACCGGGCAACACACTCATTTCACCAAGACGAACAAATTTCATATTGGGCACTTCGCCTAATTCAATGCCTATCGTTGTGGATGATCGCGGCTGTTGGATGGAGGGCCTGGGGTTTGATCTGGTTTGCGGATAAGGAAGAGATGGTGTTGTTAAATAGATTTAACTCGTTTATTGCTCACCTAAAAATCACGGAACCTAAACAAGACGTTCTCCCCGGCATTCCTAGCCAAATACCCCTATTCCGGACTCAATGGAACTAGTTTTGGGACCCAATTCCATCGTATACAAAAGTTAACCTTTTGGTTGTTAAATTTGAATGTTAGCACAAATTTAAAATTAAACTGGTTTCTAATTAAATTGAAACTGAATATATTTCCAAATTACAAAAATAATTAATTTCCTTTCATATTAAGCTTACTAACACATGTTTTTAAACATACAACTTAAATTCATCGAAGTTTCAGTTTAGCGTTAAAATTATTTCTGTATTGCCAACTGCTGCTATTTTAACGACTGCCAACCATTTGTTTAATCAATTTACCCTTTCTATAAAATTATACATATATTCGAAAATGAAAATATTCATTTAACTTTTCTCAACATTATTTATTTTCATTAAATGCTCATTCAATTCAACGCAAATATGTGTTATTATTTTATCTTATTAATTAAAATTTATTTCTCTTCCTTTTAAATTTAAAAGATCCCAATAAAATTAATTACAATAAATTTCAATATTAAATTTTGAAACAATTCCCAATGATGAAACACCTATTTCTTCTTTATAGTAAATTCGACATGTTTTACAAACTATTGTACACATCCATAATTATACACTACTTCTAATTAATGTTTATCTTATTATTTGAAATCAAACTTATTTAAAAATACAATTTAAATAAATAAACCCATGTTTTACTTTTATTAAACTTCCATTCAGTTCTTTATTTAAATTCAACATTTGTTATTTCAATTTCTGTTATTAATTTCATACAACCAATATCATTAATTTAAATTCTAATATAAGTAAATTTTATATTATTGTAATCTGTTGTCATTTAAGAATTCAATTTAAGTTCATAACTTCCATTATAATATAATTTTCATTAGTAAAATCATAATATTTTTATTTCTAACCGTTTTTATTCAACAATTATATTAAATTTAATATTTTTTATTGGTTAGAAAAATACGGGTCGTTACACTCTCCCCCACTCAAAACTTTTCATCCTCGAAATGGAACGAAGTATTTATCTAGCATTTCCAACTTACTTGTCAAAATGAGTTAAAAAATTTCTAAGTCTTATATTTTAAGGAAAATTTCAACAGCGCCTCCTTTATGCGGCTGAGTCGGAAAAAATGAAAACTGCCTCTACAGACCAAAACCAATCAAAAGAAAATTAAAAGCCAAGTGGCTCCACACAGAAGGGGTGGAAAATCATTAACCAACCAACAATGTAAATACGTACCTATTTGTCGGGCAACCAACTTTACTCATGAAATCAAAAGCATCAAATTAGTCTTTCTTCAATATACCTGAATTTTACTTACATAACCCAAAAGAGAGTTAAACATGACAAAAGTACAATATACTAGCTATACTAACATTAGCACAAGCAACAAAACAATATAACAACCATATGCAACAAGGCAATGTGATGCGACTAACAATAACAATGCAATTCTACATGCAACTCTAGCATGATGTAAAACTATATGTAACTAAATCATTATAATAACTATATGCAACAAAGAACCATTCTTTTGAAATTGATATTTATTTACTTAGATAAAATTTATTTTCCATTCAATGTTAAAATCATTAACGAATCATTTCTTAAAACATTACTTAAGTTTATAACATTCTATAAAATAATTCATCATAATTACTTCATAATCATTCTATAACTATTTCATAACTTTTTATAACCATTTCATAACTTTTTATAACCATTTCATAACTATTTCATAAGTGTTTAAAAAGCAATTTCAAGTTAAGTATAAAAGACTTAAATTCGAAAGACTTAAATTCGAAAGACTTATAAACTTCAAGCTAAGTATAAAACAATTTTAAATTCGAAACAAAATTGATTATAAACAAAAATTTTAAGTTTTTGATATTCGTCTTGAGGAGGAACAAAATATTCCAATATATCTTAAAAGATTAAGCTTATAAACATTCAAATTTACTTACTTTGGTTTATGTAAAATACATATGAAATATTCTCATAGTATTAGGCAAAGATTGTTTTCAAAAAGTTTAAAATACTGTTAGAAATGGATATCAAAACATTTTTAAACAAGCTTTAAAATAAAGTTCTTTAAATCTGATGATTTATTAAATTAAACTCATTATTTAAAATAAGTATAAACTCAAAGATTATTAAACCGAAACTAATAATATACTCAAATCTTACATTAAATTTCTATTTAAAACTAAAAGTATAAAATTTTATATCCTTCATAATTAATTCATAAAATATTTTTTTATAAATAATTATTCAAATCATGGAAAACATTTACTTAGGTTTATTATAAATTTAAATAGTAAATAAACCTTTAAATTTCATATTACTACTTCGAAAACCAAGTAAATATTTCAAACCTTTCTTTCAAAATAGATATTCAAATTTATTTTTCAAACATATTATACTAAAGATAATTTTTTCCAAATCATTTATTTCGTAAAATTTTAAAACGGAGAAATTTATATATATTATATATATATATATATAATATCTCTAAATTTTACTTCTAAAGAAACTTATATAAATCTCATTTGAAAATCCATTTGCAAAATTCATTTAAAAAATCAATAATCTTCAGTATATCAATACTTTCCAAAATTCATTTGTAAAATTCCTTACTTTATGTAGGTAAATTCATTATAAATAACATTTAAAAATTCACAATAGACACCCTTATAAATATGTGTAAAATATTTGAAAATAATTATTAACATCATTACTTATATTTATAAAGAAGCCATTTAAATTCTTAAATCCATTACTTAAAATTTGGCTAGTTTGGTATAAAACCTTTTCAAACATTATTTACAAAACAATAATCATTAATCTTTAAACATTATTATACTAAATAACAATTTACTTTCAAGGCATTTTTAATAAATAAAATAAGTAATTTCAAAACATTATTAACAAATAATAATTATTAACTTCAAACAATATTAGTTATTTAAATAACTTTTCACTATATTAAAATATTGATAAATAACATTTAAGCGATATTAATTAAACTACCTTTTAAACATTTCAACATGGTTTAGAAAATATAGATAAATTTATGTCAAAA
This sequence comes from Allium fistulosum, assembly GCA_030737815.1. NCBI lineage: Eukaryota > Viridiplantae > Streptophyta > Magnoliopsida > Asparagales > Amaryllidaceae > Allium > Allium fistulosum. Next base: position 49,900,379 of record CM060906.1, read on the forward strand.
TATCTTTTAACTCGATGTCTTAACAGATTTATCCTCGTTCTTACAAACTTTAGCCATACATTGATCATGCTAAGACTAAAATCTTTAAGTACTTAGTAGGCCTGTTTCCACATCTAGTGAAAATACTTGAAAACCTTTCAAAAAATATGGAAAATACAACTCGATAACTAATCATGGATCGTAGTTACACAATAGTTATGTCTTTATCCCAGATAATTCATAGTAATTGTGGGCAATCTCTACCCCTGGATTTACACCATGAAACACCGTGGATCACAGTTACACATTGGTTACGTCGCTATCCTAGCGAATCCATAGTAATTGTGGGCAACATCTGCCCCTCGATTTATGCCAAAAAACCCCCATAGATCACAGTTACGCAATGGTTACGTCACTATCCCAGCGAATCCATAGTAAATGTAGGCAATCTCTGTAACGACCCAGAATTTTTGATAATTAAAATTTGAATATTTAATTGATTTTAAATATTAATAAATGAATTTAATAAGTCGAATAATTTATTTAAAGGATATTGGATTTAATTTGGTCAATTGAATCGATGAATTAATAGTGAAATTCCAGAGATAATTGAAATCTGGATTAAATGTGATTTAAAATGATTTGTAAAATTCTATTTAATCATACTGGAGTTATAGAAAGGTTATAGAACTTTTAAAATTGAATTTGGAGTTAATCTGTGAAAATCGAATATTTTAATATTTAATTTTCGACTGAAAAATAGCCAATTTTCGAACAGTCTCAGAATTGAACGAGACCAGTTCCATTGGATCCGTAATAGTTAGTTATTATCGGATTTCAATTTTCATAGCAATCGAAGTTATCGTTTGACCGTGGCAACTCGAAACGCATCGATATTATTTTAATTTAAATCGTCGAGTTAAAAATAGTCATTTTTCAAACGGTCTCGGATTTCGACGAAACCAGTTTCATCGGATCCATAATGTGATATTATTGTAAGATTTCAAATTTCGTAATTTTTGGATTTACGATTTGTTCGGGGCAAGTCGAAACGCCTCGAAATCAATTTAAATCGGTTTAATTTAAATCGATCGTTTATTGTCATATCTCACACAGACGATCGAATTAGCTTCCGAAACCTGTTCCATTGCGTTCGGAACGCGGGATAAACCCCAGAAATGCCAGTTACAGCGCGTAGATTGGAGTTTGGGAAAACCGGATGAATAGTGTTCGATATTTGCTATAAATAGACAATTAATCACAAAATAAAAGAAAAATTTTTAGCTAGGGTTTTAATATCTTCAGCCGCCTCCATCAAAACGTAAGGCCCGTGATTTCCGATCTTCTCCTCAAATCTTCTTCTAATCTGTAAAGAATTACAACAAATCTTCAACTACACGTTTGTAGATCTCGCCGAGACCTTGAAGACCAACGGTTGTGATGGATTTTAAGTGAATGAATCGACGACAATTAGTGATCGAAGGGTCGAACTTCGTGCGCGTTTTTCGAGCATGGTGGAGGGCCGAGTGTCATGCCATTCAAGGCGGTGGCGTGACTGGAGAGGGGCTTCGATATGGCATTGCTTGATCGGGGTAGAAGTCATCGTAGGGGAGGCACGAATTAGGGTTTAGTGGCGGCAATCATGGGTTACTCGGTTCGTGATTTTTACCTGGACGAGGAAGAAGAATGTAAACGCGCGGCCCAGATTTGATTTTGCTTGGACGTGCGGCCTGGATGATTTCTAGGTTTAAAAATTTAATTAAAAAGAAAGATGTAAATTAATTTTATATAAAATCGTATTAACTTCTAAACGTCATAACTTTTTAATACGAGATTGGATTTTGACGAAACGAAGTGCGTTGGAATCGTCTCGACGTGTACTACGCAGTGCAACTGGTTTGGAGTCGATTGGAGTCAATGAAAATTTTGGGTAAAATTAAACGTCTGTTTGGTTTTATCCGAAATAAACCGCTACGACTGTTATTGAAATCAAGGTGAGATCTTCTCACTCAAATTTGAATGTGGAATTTTTACAGTTATTGATTTGATTGATATGATTGTTATTCGATGTGCTATTAGATATGATAGGATATATCTATATATATAGCAATATATACATATTGGCATATGTATATATTGGATTGATTGATTTCCCGCCTCGTATAGCGGATGAGACCCTATTGCGCCGTTAGTAAGCGGATTTTTATAAAACCCATATACCGCGATAATTCCGTACTGGAGCGGAATTGGTATTGTGCTAACATCTTTGGATGCAGGGAAACAGGTTGGAGGGATCCAACTGGATTCCTCAACTGTATTTACTTATTTACAGATATTTTGATATATTCTGTTATCATATGATGATATATGATATTTGACTGTTGTGATGGACTGATTGGTGTTGTTGCATCATCGGATTCAGTTTTGAAATGTAAAAATAACGACTTTTACTTTAAAAAGGTTTTTAAAGTGATTTTTGAAAATATACGTTTTATGGAATTTTTGAATCAAATTATAAACGTAAAATTTTAAAGTTATAATTTTTAGTGAAATATAACCGAAGTGTCGTTTTTGAAATAAAAGTCGATTTATTTATAAAATGGTTTAAGTTGGGATTTTTGAATAACTATAAACGATTTGTACAGAAAGATTTATAAAATTGATATTTTTGTAAATCAAAATATTAGACTTATAAAACGAATTTTATAAGTGTTAAAAAGAAGTATAAATGGATTTCATAAGTGAATGAAATTAATAGATTTATATTGTGAAGTTAAAAATGAATGAAGTTGTAGAATAAAGGATTTATAAGTAATTTACTTATAACTTGGATTGTTGCCTTTAAATGGAATATTGATCGAATTTGTTCATAAATGATTCTTTTAAAAGTTGAAATCGTTATAAAGTACAAATGCGTTTTATAAATGTTGTTTATAAATCCGAAATCACTTATTCTCATAAGTGAATTTTAGAAGTTAATAAAATGAGATTTATAAACCGGAGTTGTTATATAAAATAGAAAATGGAATTTATAAACGTTGTTTTATAAATTCGGAAATAAATCAATCAAAATTGATGAACTTAAGATAGAAGGTTATTAAGGGAATTTTATCCACGATTTTGGATAGTGGACAATTCTTGAAATAAATGTGTAGAAAAGATTTAAATATGGTTAAGTGGAGTATATTCACGATTTTGGACAGTGAATATGTTTTAAGTAGAATGGATATGGTTTTGGGAAAGTGACATTGAAAATGAAGTTAATTGTTTTAAACGATGGTTTAAAATGTATTGAATATCGAAATCATAGATTTCAACATTTATTGTTGAAATAGACGTTTTCGAGAAATAAGGAAATGGTGGACTATAACACTGTTGTTATAGTAAATGATTTCCGAAAGGAAATGTTTTTTTTTATGTAGTATTGGGATTTATATATCTATCTTAAAGTCCGAATCCCTATACTAGTGATTTTGAGTCGTCGTAACGATGTTTTACGTAACATTCGTTTTGACTCAAATAAATGTGCTTAAGAGAATGTTTTCCTTAAAAGAATGAATATATACTTAATTTGATTTAAGTATATCGAATATTTTCAAATGTTGAAAATAAATAGATTTGTGAAATACTTATTTTTAAATAAGTATGGAAATGCTTTTCCAATGTGAAATGAACCGTTTGAGTTTTTATCTTTTAAAGATAAATTGAAAAGTGAATATTTGAAATTGTTTTCAAATGGTTAAGTGTGGAAAATAATATATCTAGTAAAGATATTTTTGGAAATTAAATAATTCGGGAAATTATTTGGAATCTGATGATGTAGCGCATCTTTATTGATAGTTAAATAACCGACTATCAATAATTGCCTTGAGTAGGTATTTGTTGTGATTGGATGAATTTGAATGCCACACTTATTTTTAAATAAGCGCTCACTATTCGGGTTAGCCGGGAAAGGACCATGGGGTCGTATAACCCATTCCGAATATGTGATACGTCGTTATGAATTGCATTCGAAGACCGGTGTTGAAGACCGGATATTTTTGAAAACGGAAGGATTACCGTCGAGTTACTCTACATCGGCTGATCTCCGATTTAGAGGTTTTATCACCCTTAGTGACGGGAAGTCCGGACGTGATTAGAAAATTATCCGGAAATGCAAGGGCTTCGTGAGAAGTGCCTTCGGTTCTGTTCGATCCCGGAACAGACTTGTATGGATTGTGTGTCTGACGTTACAATTTGAGATATAAAGCTGATTTCTTTCAAATACATTTCTGTTGGTGGCGGAGAATTTATTCTCTTAGCTTAACACCCTTCTCTGAGACGTACGAGCTCAGAGGTTATGTAGTTGAAATTTATCAGCGATATACTCCCAATTTGGTAACGTGGCATACTGAGTGTTGCTGTGAAATGATCAGTGTTTGATCATTTGTGATATGATCATTTATTTGATCTTATATCTTTGTGATCATAGGTTGATCATTTTTGTTTGACCCGAAGCAGGGCTTTTTTGAGAAAGCGTAGCTTTGTGGACGAGACTTCGTCCAGCCTCACACCCCGGAAATGGTCGAAACAGGAAGGATGCAGCAAGGTTCTAGGGAGTAGCGCCCCTTAGTGTATGTCATTCCTTCTGGATAGAGGTGGTATCATGGTATGGAGCCCAGATACTTAACCTATGTGGTTGCTGCATTATTATCTATGTGGTTTGTTGGAAATCAGGGATCCTCGGGAAGATCGGTTACGATCGGGGGATGGCATACGCGTGTCAGTAGTTACCTATTTTTGCAGAGGTAACCCGGCCTTGTGTTGGCAGAGATCTAACCGTAATGTTAGGTTATTTCTCGGGTCGTCTATTCCAGGGACGTACCCATCGTGGAAAAGGAAGTTCCTTAGCCTGACCATTTGTTGGAAATCCAAACTCCAATACGTGATTTGTACGGTATTAGTTGTAGAACCTGCCATTTACGTACGGTGGTCACCACTGTTTAGATGGTAGCTATAGTAGGCATACGATACTGGTCGTATGTTGGCTAAGATTTATATTATACTTTCGAAATGTTTTCGACACCATGCACTAATAATAATATCAAAAATGATTTGATTTTGCGTAGTAAGCATCTTTGACTATCATAAGAAGAAATCTCCTCCAATTCTGCGTTTGCATTGTGTGTGTGGCGGGAGGTCTTATGGTAGTTTCATTTTCCAAAAGCATTTCGAATTGACTTTAAAATTCTCTGCTGTTTATTTTTAAAGAATAACTGTTTTACGATCTCACACCAGTCACCATGACTGACTCGGAGTTTATTGTTTCCCTTCTAAACTCTGGGTGCCCACCAATTTCCACACGGGCAGCCTAGAGTTATATTATCAGGATATTCTGGATATTCTGGAGCTTTGGAAGCAAGCTGGATGACGAGACGTAGTATTTGTATCTGATAGTATTTATTCCGCTGTGTATTCTGTATGAGGACAAGTTTATGTAACTGTCCATTGTTGTTTATTGACTCTGATGATATGATGTAATGTAATGTAATAACAGATATAATTCTTTTGTTTTTAAATGATATTCATCTATCTATTATATATTGTTCCGCTGCGATATGTGAGATTCTGATATTGTTCTGTTTCTGTTGTTGTTCTTCTTTCTTTTTCTTCTATCTTCTTCTTCTACCTTTTTCTTCTTTCTTAAACCATCATAGTTCGTATTCCCGTTCATTTTGAGTTAATCAATGGAGATTAGTGGTTAATCAAGAGGGACGGATTTGCGGGCCTTGACATTTGGTATCAGAGCATATGGTTAAGCGACAACCCTGCTCTGTTGGGTGTTACTCATTAGAGATAGAGTCAGTAGTACTCTAGAATGAGTTTGAGTGTAATTATAGATATGAGTGCGTATTTGTTAGTTAATATAAGATTGTTTTATATTGTGATGATTCGTTTGTTGAGTGGTATATGGATTCTGGTCGGTATTGTCCGTACAACTCTATCGATAGGGATCTCTAAACACTCGAATAGAACAATTCGGCACAGTATTGTTTTAAATAGGGTAAATGAGATAATTTTGCCCAAAACTATTTTTGTATAGAAAAGAAATGTTTTCTATGAATTATCATAGTATATGGTTGCATGGATGTTAGGAAGTAATAATATTGAAATGTTATCATTATTATAAGAAATTGAAATCATAACTCCAAAGTTAAGAAATAAATCCATGTACAAATGAAATTTAAGAATATAAATTATAAATGTGACTTATAATTTGAAACGGAATTCCAGAGAAGTTTTTGGAAATGTTTTGAAATGATTTGAAAATTTTGGGGATTTGGAAAGTTTAAATCTTTTTGATTGAAAATGGATTTCAAAGGTTTGAAAAGTATTTTGGAGTGATAAAAGCTCTAAACTCTTTTCGGTCGCTGGAGAATAACTTCGGTAATGACTGCAGCATTATCGATGTTTATTTTCGGGTTTCCAAAAGAGGTATTGCTGCCAAATTATTTTAAATAGAGGTTGTTTGAAAAAAAAAATTGGAGTTTTGTTTTGGAAATTCAAAGGATGATTTGAATTGTTTTCAAAAATCGTTTTTGAAATGTTGGTAAGACTCTGGGATACCATATTTGTGAAATATTAATAAGTTGATAACTAATACAAATTAAATTTTGATAGAATAAATTTAACTTAAAGGATGAAGTTAAGTTAAAATAAATATAAGTGAATCAATTTAATGAAAGTAAATTGAATGTTGAAAAAATTCATTTCGAATTTGTAGAGTAAAGTATTGAAATAAAATTTGTAACTGAAACTAATTGAAGAAATGACAAATTAATATGGTTTGGAATGAATTAAATTCATATGGAATTTGAAAATCCAGTTTAATATGAGTGGTTATAAACCAAAATGGCAAATTGAAAATAAATTTTGGGAATGAATGAAAGAATAAAACTGGAATTGAAACTGAATGTTGAAAACAAATTTGAATAAGTGAATTGGAATTTGAAATAAATTAGTAATTGGAACTAATTTAAAATGATGCAGTTGTGAATGACAGATAATTGATAAAATTCAATATTTCAGAATTGAAAAGTAAATTGAATCCAAATTTAGTTGAAATGGTAAACTAAATACAAATGAATGGGAAATGTAAAATTGAATGAGAATAGATATATAACTTCAACAGTGAAGTAAAACTGTATAAGCAGTCTATATTGAAAATTTTTGTAATAGAATTTACAAAATGGTTTGAATATGTAACTAGATATTATGGCTAGTAGGATATACATGTATAAAGGGATTGGATTTGATTTTCAAAGATGAATTTGAATTTGCTCGAAAAAGGTAAGTATTTGAATTTCGATATGAGTTTTTGATGATTTCTTGTCTAGCCGCTTGGCTTTTTCTTTTTCTTTTTGAAAACTGAGAGTCCGTAGGGACGTTTTGTAGTCGTGCCGTATTAGCCGCGCAAAGGAGACGCTGGCGAAATTTTTCGGAAATTTAGGGCGTTAGAAATTTTTTTTGAGAAATCCTGAAAGTTTAAAATTTGAATTTAAACTCGAATTTGAATTTTGAAGTTAAACAATGTTGTTTGAAACTTATAATTGAAGTTGGAAAACGAGATTGAATGATATCGAATCTTTAATAGAAAGATTTGTTTTGACGAATTGAAAATTTATAAAACTATTGAATTGTGAAAAATAGTAGACGAGTTAAGGACATTTTTCCCTAACTTGTAATTTCGAGGACGAAATTCTTTTAAGGGGGGAAGTTTGTAACGACCCAGAATTTTTGATAATTAAAATTCGAATATTTAATTGATTTTAAATATTAATAAATGAATTTAATAAGTCAAATAATTTATTTAAAGGATATTGGATTTAATTTGGTCAATTGAATCGATGAATTAATAGTGAAATTCCAGAGATAATTGAAATCTGGATTAAATGTGATTTAAAATGATTTGTAAAATTCTATTTAATCATACTGGAGTTATAGAAAGGTTATAGAACTTTTAAAATTGAATTTGGAGTTAATCTGTGAAAATCGAATATTTTAATATTTAATTTTCGACTGAAAAATAGCCAATTTTCGAACAGTCTCAGAATTGAACGAGACCAGTTCCATTGGATCCGTAATAGTTAGTTATTATCGGATTTCAATTTTCATAGCAATCGAAGTTATCGTTTGACCGTGGCAACTCGAAACGCATCGATATTATTTTAATTTAAATCGTCGAGTTAAAAATAGTCATTTTTCAAACGGTCTCGGATTTCGACGAAACCAGTTTCATCGGATCCATAATGTGATATTATTGTAAGATTTCAAATTTCGTAATTTTTGGATTTACGATTTGTTCGGGGCAAGTCGAAACGCCTCGAAATCAATTTAAATCGGTTTAATTTAAATCGATCGTTTATTGTCATATCTCACACAGACGATCGAATTAGCTTCCGAAACCTGTTCCATTGCGTTCGGAACGCGGGATAAACCCCAGAAATGCCAGTTACAGCGCGTAGATTGGAGTTTGGGAAAACCGGATGAATAGTGTTCGATATTTGCTATAAATAGACAATTAATCACAAAATAAAAGAAAAATTTTTAGCTAGGGTTTTAATATCTTCAGCCGCCTCCATCAAAACGTAAGGCCCGTGATTTCCGATCTTCTCCTCAAATCTTCTTCTAATCTGTAAAGAATTACAACAAATCTTCAACTACACGTTTGTAGATCTCGCCGAGACCTTGAAGACCAACGGTTGTGATGGATTTTAAGTGAATGAATCGACGACAATTAGTGATCGAAGGGTCGAACTTCGTGCGCGTTTTTCGAGCATGGTGGAGGGCCGAGTGTCATGCCATTCAAGGCGGTGGCGTGACTGGAGAGGGGCTTCGATATGGCATTGCTTGATCGGGGTAGAAGTCATCGTAGGGGAGGCACGAATTAGGGTTTAGTGGCGGCAATCATGGGTTACTCGGTTCGTGATTTTTACCTGGACGAGGAAGAAGAATGTAAACGCGCGGCCCAGATTTGATTTTGCTTGGACGTGCGGCCTGGATGATTTCTAGGTTTAAAAATTTAATTAAAAAGAAAGATGTAAATTAATTTTATATAAAATCGTATTAACTTCTAAACGTCATAACTTTTTAATACGAGATTGGATTTTGACGAAACGAAGTGCGTTGGAATCGTCTCGACGTGTACTACGCAGTGCAACTGGTTTGGAGTCGATTGGAGTCAATGAAAATTTTGGGTAAAATTAAACGTCTGTTTGGTTTTATCCGAAATAAACCGCTACGACTGTTATTGAAATCAAGGTGAGATCTTCTCACTCAAATTTGAATGTGGAATTTTTACAGTTATTGATTTGATTGATATGATTGTTATTCGATGTGCTATTAGATATGATAGGATATATCTATATATATAGCAATATATACATATTGGCATATGTATATATTGGATTGATTGATTTCCCGCCTCGTATAGCGGATGAGACCCTATTGCGCCGTTAGTAAGCGGATTTTTATAAAACCCATATACCGCGATAATTCCGTACTGGAGCGGAATTGGTATTGTGCTAACATCTTTGGATGTAGGGAAACAGGTTGGAGGGATCCAACTGGATTCCTCAACTGTATTTACTTATTTACAGATATTTTGATATATTCTGTTATCATATGATGATATATGATATTTGACTGTTGTGATGGACTGATTGGTGTTGTTGCATCATCGGATTCAGTTTTGAAATGTAAAAATAACGACTTTTACTTTAAAAAGGTTTTTAAAGTGATTTTTGAAAATATACGTTTTATGGAATTTTTGAATCAAATTATAAACGTAAAATTTTAAAGTTATAATTTTTAGTGAAATATAACCGAAGTGTCGTTTTTGAAATAAAAGTCGATTTATTTATAAAATGGTTTAAGTTGGGATTTTTGAATAACTATAAACGATTTGTATAGAAAGATTTATAAAATTGATATTTTTGTAAATCAAAATATTAGACTTATAAAACGAATTTTATAAGTGTTAAAAAGAAGTATAAATGGATTTCATAAGTGAATGAAATTAATAGATTTATATTGTGAAGTTAAAAATGAATGAAGTTGTAGAATAAAGGATTTATAAGTAATTTACTTATAACTTGGATTGTTGCCTTTAAATGGAATATTGATCGAATTTGTTCATAAATGATTCTTTTAAAAGTTGAAATCGTTATAAAGTACAAATGCGTTTTATAAATGTTGTTTATAAATCCGAAATCACTTATTCTCATAAGTGAATTTTAGAAGTTAATAAAATGAAAATTTTAAACCGGAGTTGTTATATAAAATAGAAAATGGAATTTATAAACGTTGTTTTATAAATTCGGAAATAAATCAATCAAAATTGATGAACTTAAGATAGAAGGTTATTAAGGGAATTTTATCCACGATTTTGGATAGTGGACAATTCTTGAAATAAATGTGTAGAAAAGATTTAAATATGGTTAAGTGGAGTATATTCACGATTTTGGACAGTGAATATGTTTTAAGTAGAATGGATATGGTTTTGGGAAAGTGACATTGAAAATGAAGTTAATTGTTTTAAACGATGGTTTAAAATGTATTGAATATCGAAATCATAGATTTCAACATTTATTGTTGAAATAGACGTTTTCGAGAAATAAGGAAATGGTGGACTATAACACTGTTGTTATAGTAAATGATTTCCGAAAGGAAATGTTTTTTTTTTATGTAGTATTGGGATTTATATATCTATCTTAAAGTCCGAATCCCTATACTAGTGATTTTGAGTCGTCGTAACGATGTTTTACGTAACATTCGTTTTGACTCAAATAAATGTGCTTAAGAGAATGTTTTCCTTAAAAGAATGAATATATACTTAATTTGATTTAAGTATATCGAATATTTTCAAATGTTGAAAATAAATAGATTTGTGAAATACTTATTTTTAAATAAGTATGGAAATGCTTTTCCAATGTGAAATGAACTGTTTGAGTTTTTATCTTTTAAAGATAAATTGAAAAGTGAATATTTGAAATTGTTTTCAAATGGTTAAGTGTGGAAAATAATATATCTAGTAAAGATATTTTTGGAAATTAAATAATTCGGGAAATTATTTGGAATCTGATGATGTAGCGCATCTTTATTGATAGTTAAATAACCGACTATCAATAATTACCTTGAGTAGGTATTTGTTGTGATTGGATGAATTTGAATGCCACACTTATTTTTAAATAAGCGCTCACTATTCGGGTTAGCCGGGAAAGGACCATGGGGTCGTATAACCCATTCCGAATATGTGATACGTCGTTATGAATTGCATTCGAAGACCGGTGTTGAAGACCGGATATTTTTGAAAACGGAAGGATTACCGTCGAGTTACTCTACATCGGCTGATCTCCGATTTAGAGGTTTTATCACCCTTAGTGACGGGAAGTCCGGACGTGATTAGAAAATTATCTGGAAATGCAAGGGCTTCGTGAGAAGTGCCTTCGGTTCTGTTCGATCCCGGAACAGACTTGTATGGATTGTGTGTCTGACGTTACAATTTGAGATATAAAGCTGATTTCTTTCAAATACATTTCTGTTGGTGGCGGAGAATTTATTCTCTTAGCTTAACACCCTTCTCTGAGACGTACGAGCTCAGAGGTTATGTAGTTGAAATTTATCAGCGATATACTCCCAATTTGGTAACGTGGCATACTGAGTGTTGTTGTGAAATGATCAGTGTTTGATCATTTGTGATATGATCATTTATTTGATCTTATATCTTTGTGATCATAGGTTGATCATTTTTGTTTGACCCGAAGCAGGGCTTTTTTGAGAAAGCGTAGCTTTGTGGACGAGACTTCGTCCAGCCTCACACCCCGGAAATGGTCGAAACAGGAAGGATGCAGCAAGGTTCTAGGGAGTAGCGCCCCTTAGTGTATGTCATTCCTTCTGGATAGAGGTGGTATCATGGTATGGAGCCCAGATACTTAACCTATGTGGTTGCTGCATTATTATCTATGTGGTTTGTTGGAAATCGGGGATCCTCGGGAAGATCGGTTACGATCGGGGGATGGCATACGCGTGTCAGTAGTTACCTATTTTTGCAGAGGTAACCCGGCCTTGTATTGGCAGAGATCTAACCGTAATGTTAGGTTATTTCTCGGGTCGTCTATTCCAGGGACGTACCCATCGTGGAAAAGGAAGTTCCTTAGCCTGACCATTTGTTGGAAATCCAAACTCCAATACGTGATTTGTACGGTATTAGTTGTAGAACCTGCCATTTACGTACGGTGGTCACCACTGTTTAGATGGTAGCTATAGTAGGCATACGATACTGGTCGTATGTTGGCTAAGATTAATATTATACTTTTGAAATGTTTTCAACACCATGCACTAATAATAATATCAAAAATGATTTGATTTTGCGTAGTAAGCATCTTTGACTATCATAAGAAGAAATCTCCTCCAATTCTGCGTTTGCATTGTGTGTGTGGCGGGAGGTCTTATGGTAGTTTCATTTTCCAAAAGCATTTCGAATTGACTTTAAAATTCTCTGCTGTTTATTTTTAAAGAATAACTGTTTTACGATCTCACACCAGTCACCATGACTGACTCGGAGTTTATTGTTTCCCTTCTAAACTCTGGGTGCCCACCAATTTCCACACGGGCAGCCTAGAGTTATATTATCAGGATATTCTGGATATTCTGGAGCTTTGGAAGCAAGCTGGATGACGAGACGTAGTATTTGTATCTGATAGTATTTATTCCGCTGTGTATTCTGTATGAGGACAAGTTTATGTAACTGTCCATTGTTGTTTATTGACTCTGATGATATGATGTAATGTAATGTAATAACAGATATAATTCTTTTGTTTTTAAATGATATTCATCTATTTATTATATATTGTTCCGCTGCGATATGTGAGATTCTGATATTGTTCTGTTTCTGTTGTTGTTCTTCTTTCTTTTTCTTCTATCTTCTTCTTCTACCTTTTTCTTCTTTCTTAAACCATCATAGTTCGTATTCCCGTTCATTTTGAGTTAATCAATGGAGATTAGTGGTTAATCAAGAGGGACGGATTTGCGGGCCTTGACATTCTCTGCCCCTCGATTTACGCTATGAGGAAAAAAAAGTCAAAAGAACTCATGAGTTTATGTCCGGACAACCTGCATCAAATTCAATTGAATCCACCAAGTCGATTTCCATGTGGATCCACTTAGTCGATCTCCAATTTCCAATTTTTGTGGAGGGTGCTTTTCCATATCTTCGATTTTAAAATATATCATACTATACATAATACCCTTTTCAGATCATAAACTTCATACATATCATACTTATATAAACTCCATTTATATATGATCATTACTTTCCAAATCGAATACTTTTCAAAATCAATAGTCTTCGAGGCAACTTCATACTTATATAAAATCCTCTTTAAAAGAATTAAAAACTTCCAAATCGAATATTTTATAACATTGGAGGTCTTTGAAAATCAATAAGTTTCAAAATATCACTTCGGCTTCATACTTATATGAAATCTAAAATCATTATTCTTCCTCCTCAAAATTGAATACCTTCCAAAATTCATTATTTTCAAAATCTGTAGTTTTCAAAAATTTCTTCAATTTCATATTTATATATAGTCTTACTTATATGAAATCAATATTTCATTTTTCCTCTTTCAAAATCGATAGTTTTCAAATATTAATAGAGATTTTATATAAATAAAATATTCTTTAAAATCAAATACTTTTCAAAAACCATTTTACAAACAAATAGAATTTATAAAACATCAACTAAGTTCATAAACATTTCTTAAAATGCAATTTCATTATAAAACAACTCAAAACTTAATTTCATACTTGTATAATACAAAATATTCTTATTCATTTGACTTAACAAGAATATTTAACAGTTTAAAACTTGTTTTAGACACTATTATTCTTTTAATTTAAGAGTTACAAAACTCAATTTTTTATAATTTCACTAAAACAATTGGCTTTAATTCTTTTCTTAATTTAAAAGTTCTCGATTATTAAAAATTGTTGAAAATTCCATTTCATTTCAATAATTGAAAATCAACAATCAATATCTCAAACAGATGCACAATCAAACTATCCTAATGCATACGATACATGCATCCAAAACATCACTTAACAGAAATCTCAAGAACTAAACACCGGGTTTTGTTTCAAATCATTTGAAATAATACATACATATGACTTATGTATACCAAATAATACTTCAGGGATTTAAATAAAAATCCATTTCCAAAACAATCATGTGGCAATGCTATTATAATGGCCTCCCCCACTTGAAACTCGAAAATAAACGCCGATGATGCTGCAGTCATTACCGAAACTATTTTCCAACGACGAAAGTCAGTTTAGTACATTCTATCCCCTTTGAAGTCATTTGAAAACATATTTATTCGTAAATACTTCCAAATAATACTAATATTATTTTCCAAATCTTAGAAAACCAATCTTAAAAACCCTGGAATTTAAGTTCTCAAATTCTCAGTTTTAATTTCATTTTAGTTATAAACCATATTTACATAAGTCACTTTCTTGAATAAAATCATTTCACAAATGTAAACCTTTGTTCAGATTAAAATATACAACCTTTATCAAATTCAATTAAATTTTAACCCAACATTATCACTGAACACCTGATAGTCAAACTGTGAAATTAAATTCACAAGGTGTTTGATTAAATGTTTCCAATAAATTAATATCTACCCATCTATGTTGAAGTGGCAAATTACTTATAAACTGGTTAAATACAATTTGAAAATTAATAATAATAGTCGATGCTCGTAAACTGGCTGAGCATAACTAATCAATCAATAAATAATAATAATTAAATATTATCATTATTATATTTCAAACAAACAGATCATTAATAATCTTATCGAATTTTACAAATTATTCTTATAGCACTAAAAAATAAGCGTTCTCATGTGTGTGTGTGTGTGTGTATATACATACATACATACATACTAAACCTCATTCTTGGGTACTACTAACCCTATCTCTAATGAGTTTACCCAAGAGGCTTAGGTATTTGCTCAACCTAAGCTCTAATACCAACTGTAACGACCCATCTTTTTGGATGATTCAAGTTGACAATAAGCCACACATGTCCAACTCAAACCATTCGAAAGACGGATTATCAATGAGTTTTATTCTAAAGAAATAAGATACAGAAGAATAAAATATAGAATCTCATAGCAGAATGACAAAATATGATAAATATACAAACAGTTCATGAAAGTGTCTTACAATATACTTTTGGTTTCATTTTTTAATATCGTCAGAGTCGGACATATATTAGACATCGCAAACAATGCAGTTGAAATATACTAGTAAATATGATCTTCAACTCCATCTTCATCTTTGAGAAACAAATGTCTTCGAAACACTGAAATATTCAGGCTGACCCGAGCGTAAAGGAAAAACAATACACTCAAGTCAAAACTAAAAATTCTTATGTAAGTTAAACCAAATTCATGTGAAATATGGGTGCAAATAACTTCATTTTTGCTTCAAGAATTCACAGAAAAATTTTAGAGTTCTTAAACACCTTTTAGAATCATTCAATATAGTTTCATACATTTCTAATCGATTTAATAATTTCCACAAATTTCAAGCTACTAACTTTAAGGTTTAAAATTTTAAAATCATTAAATCACTGAAATAAATATAGGTTCCTTTATTAATTATTCTTCAAATAACTTACTGGAGTTACAGCAAAGGTTTCAAGTTAAATTTAACACTTTTATAAATTTCCAAAATCCCAATAATTCCATTTAAGTATAAAATACCAGTAACATTAAGTGGTTGAAATTTAAAACACTGATTTCTTTACCAAACATTTTTCTTTTATTATATAAAGTTATAGAAAATTTTAGAAATATATATATTTATTAAATTTGAAGCTAAAAGTTTTATAAATTTCAGACCATTTTTCAAATATCCAATTTAACCAAATTTACAAAATTAAATTCTTTATAACATATAATTTCTAAATTTTAAAAATTAAATTTTGAAAACTTTTCATAGTTAAAAGTCTAATTTATGAAAACCTTTCAAATTTGCTAAACGGTAACCAAATCCTAACAATCACATTCCTACCAAAGTAGTCAATCTCACATGTCAAAATAGGATGTCGAAGGGTTCGTATCACAATGCAGTGGTCCAAATGATCAATATGGCAAATCATGTAATGATGACCCTAATAATCATGTTGATAACAGGGATATATCGAAATCAATAAACAATATACATCCAATCAAAATGTCATCCATCACAATATCATTCAAATCAACCAATTCAACATATATCACAACAGTCATACATCTTCAAATGTCGGGGTGTTTAACTAGCAAGGATACTCAATTTCAATGTCAATTTCAATGTTAATTTAGATGTCAATTTAAATTTTATCAATTCAACAAACAGCAAACAATAAAATTTATCACTTCAAGAATCAGTTTAACTTACAGTAGGATTTTTAGTATTGCATGAGTGGGTTTAATCACTCACCTTTTAATCGAATCTAAAAATCATCGGAAACAAACCATAATGCATCCAACTCCATAGCATAGACAACGTCGATATGAATCTAATGCAAAAGACCACATCCAAATTCGACCTCGTATGGAAGAGATATGAATTAATTAACATTTGAGATTAACTGAATTAATTAAATTTATTAAGCAACTTAGTTAATGTGTTGATTACCTTCTGCTAATGACGCTTAACCTTAATCTCTCCTTCATCAACCCAAGTCACGATATAACCTATCTACGCCATTCGATTTTCCAACCGTTGTTGCTGCTACGAACCTCCAACCGTCGTCCCTCACTTGCCGCCACTCCCCATAGCCAAGACAAGACCATCACCACAGGTCCGACCTCCCCTCGATGTCCCTAGCTCCATAACAAAACCGAAGAACGTTCATCATTCCACTTGAAACTACAGCCACTACCGACCACCGATGACCACCAACTCCGACTGCAAGTAGCTCTCGATATTCTCTACAACTTTGCTTTCAGCACCGCCACCTATCTATCAACATCGACGACAAATTTGCCAACTCAAGCTGCTGACTTCATGATCAATTTGTCGACGCCTCGATTCGTCGTTCGACGATCTAACCGGGCAACACACTCATCTCACTAAGACGAACAACTTTCATGTTGGGCACTTCGCCTAATTTGGCCCCTATCAACGTGGATGATCGCGGCCGTTGGATGGAGGGTTCGGGTTTCGATCTGGTTTGCGAATGAGGGGGAGACAGTGTTGTTAAATAGATTTAACTCATTTATTGCTCACCTAAAAATCACGAAACCCAAACAAGACGTGCTCCCCGGTGTCTTCAACCAAATACTCCTATTCCAAACTCAATAGAACTAGTTTCGGGACCCAATTCCATCGTATACAAGAGTTAACCTTCTGGTTGTTAAATTTGAATATTAACACAAATTTAAAATTAAACTGTTTTCTAATTAAATTGAAACCGAATATATTTCCAAATTACAAAACTAATTAATTTTCTTTCATATTAAGCTTATTAACACACGTTTTTAAACATACACAACTTAAATTAATCGAAGTTTCAGTTTAGCACTAAAATCTTTTCTATATTGCCAACTACTGTTATTTTAACGACTGTCAACCATTTGTTTAGAATTCAAATTACCTTTTCTATAAAATTACACTTATATTCAAAAATGAAAATATTCATTTAACTTTTCTCTACATTATTTATTTTCATTAAACGTTCATTTCATTTCAACGCAAACGTGTGTTATTATTTTATCTTATTAATTAAAATTTATTTCTCTTCTTTTTAAATTAAAAGATCCCAATAAATTTAATTACAATAAATTTCAATATTAAACTTTAAAACAATTCCTAATGATGAAACACTTGTTTCTTCTTTATAGTAAATTCGACATGTTTTACAAACTATTGTACACAACAATAATTGTACATTATTTACTAATTAATGTTCATCTTACTATTTGAAATCAAACTTATTTAAAGATACAATTTAAATAAATAAACCATTATTTTACTTTTATTAAACATCCATTAAATTTGTTATTTAAATTTAAAACTTGTTATTTCAATTTATGTTATTAATTTCATACAACTAATATCATTAATTTAAATTCGGATATAAGTTACAACTTTTATCTTATTGCAATATGTTGTTATTTAAGAATTCAATTTAAGTTCCTAACTTCCTTTCTAATATAATTTTCATTAGTAAAATCATAATTTTTTTATTTCTAACCGTTTTTATTCAACAATTATATTAAATTTAATATTTTTTAATGGTTAAAAAAATATGGGTCGTTATGTGCTCTTAGCATCATAAATATCTATGTTGGCATTGGTCTTAACAAATGATTAGATCGGCTCTCAGCAAATAACACAATAATCTCGTAGAGATGAAAAAGTAGGTGTCTATAGCATCTCATGCTATCTCATCAATAATAACAAGAAGGGAGAATGACAACTCTCAGCCTGCTGCAGGAGCCTTCCTCAAACGCTCTCAGTGCTAGTCCTACAACCTTAGTTACCTCAATGGCCATCGTGAACCAATATCCACCAGGTGCTAGACCATACTATGCATTGGTCATGACCCTGCAAGTGCATCTAATGGTAACAAATTGCTGACCTAAGTGACATAGTGGTAGTGGCTCTCAGCCATATACATTAACAGCTGTGCCACTGATTCGAGGAGCGACCCCGCAATCAAGCCGTTAGGATGGATACCGACCAATCTGGTTTACTTCTCAACATATAATAGGAGTACACATAATAACTAGACTCTCTTATGGCTCTCAGCATGCACACTCTTAGGGTGCATCACCAAAAATATAATACCCCATATACTCGACCCTATTAGAGTGACATCTACTTACAGAAAGTAATCGAACAAATATCAGCTCAAGCATCCCATATTACCTGGTGTTACTCGCTCGTTTACTCAATACTCGTAAATTGCACTTGATAATGCATAATTATTCTATATAACAAGTCCAAATAATAACCGGAGAAATATTATCGAAAGGGCCATACCAAACGGTATTATAACTCGTTTATTCTAATTCCTCGTTACACAAAAATGTAATTAATCAATATATACACTTCTCTTGGTTATTGATTCGAAAGGTTTTTAAAATACAATTTTCCTAAATCAACAAAGTAATTCCAAATATCAATTTCTCCATTAAATGAAACTACTTTATAAAATTCTCATTCTTTCATAAAACCATTTAAGGTTTCAAAAATAATATTTGAAAGCCTCTTATTTAGTTACATGAAAATCTATAGATTAAAATTCATCTAATTCCAAATCTCTTAAAAAATTACATTTTTCCTTTATTTAATCAAGAGCAATATATATATATATATATATATATATCTTCCAAGATTATTCTTACAAGATAGATTATAAATTATTGCCAATAATTTTCACGTTATAATATAAATCATACTACTCCTATTATAATTTTTAGAATATCTTTTTTGAAATTTTCTTACAGCTAATAAATTTCATTTAATTTATTATCACTTCAAAATATTAATTTTCAAACTTCCAATTTATTAAATCCAAATCAAATTAGCTCACCACTTTAAATATATTAATATTAAATACAGTTTTATAAAATCATTTAGATATTATTATAATTAAAGTTAAATAAATAAATAATATAATTTATGTAAATTCACTTATTTGATCAAATCCTGCAAATCACCACTTTCCAAATAATTTTTATTCATAGAATACGCAAAATAGTTCACTTAAATAATTTTCTATCACTAATAAAATTTCCAAAATTCTTCCAAAATCTTCCATTTCAATTTATCCCCTTTTCCAACAATTCATAATATGACCTCATCACAACAACAATCGCTTACAATATGTGATCTCATCACAACAATAATCGATTAAAAATTCGCAATTCAATTTCATATCAACAAACAATAAATTATAGAAAATAGGGTCTAGATCATATTGGTGAGTTATCAAATATAACTCACCTAAACAATGTCAATATATCCAATACCAATTCATAATTCAAACAATATCAATCAACCAATAATTCATCACGACAATGAGCAAACAAGGGATCGGGATCATCACCATCAATAATCAACATAAACAATGAAAAAAGGAACTGGTTCATAGTTGTAAGTTACGAAGATAACTCAACGAATGATGTTTGCTTTGCCTTAATAGCTTCAGCCCATCACTAACAACATTGTGTACAACAAGCCCTCAACAATCACTATAAAAACCTTCGGTATTAACCAACAAATGTCACACCAGCACCTATCGACCTAAAGAAATTCTCAAGCATGCCTCTTTACATCACGTAGGTACCACTCTCATCAGACAAGGTCGCATCCACAATGCCTTCGAACCAAGTCACGGCATTGAATTGCTACGTACTTATTCGAGCTACCTCTGCACTTTCCCTACATCGTGAATTCGCCTCACTCCATCGGGCAAGAAAAAAAGTCCCCTCCATCGTGGGGCATCCCAAAACATGGGAAAACAATATAACATTACACAATATATCGATATACTATAAAACGTACCTCTTTAACAGACGTAAGTTTGAGCCCTGCCTTGCACACACTTCTCACAAAAAATAGTACCTAGGGGTTGTATGGGTCATGTGTTGAAGTGGACAGGTACAACTTAATTCTTGTTAGGAGTTTACCGGTCCACCGGGTTCTTCTTATATACTTAAAAAAAGTACCTCTTCATTGGCTTTTTAAACAAGTTTGCTTATTTTAAAACTAGCAAAAGTAAGGAAAAGTGAGTTATGCACTACAAATCAATCTATGCTAACTTCATGTACCTAATCTTAACTAAAACAACACATATGAGGTCATGGATAAACGTATGGCAACATTACATCAATATTTCAAACAAAAAATATTGTATTTTTTCCCTTTAGGCGACTTCTGCTCAACTTAAGGTGATAAAACATAGAATTAGGCTATGCTTTGAAAAGCGAAGTTGTAGCGTGATAAACTATGTTTCCAAAACATATGTCAGATGTCGCAAAAATAAGAAATATATCATAACTTATGGTGGTTTTTCTTCTAAACATCACTAATTTTGAATTGAAATAAAATGCAGGTCTACCATATTAAACGTAGTTTTTCGCATATAAAACATTAAATTTTCACAAAACATTCTAAACAAAAAAATTTATTACATTATAAGATTTTTGGAAAGGGCAAGATCGTCAAAATCAGATTAACTTTTTGAAGGATATGGTCATTTGAACACTGCGTTGTTGCATGATGTTTTCAGTTTCAAAACGGCAATAACCATCGTTTTGAATTCATTTTTCAACTATATATAAGTTCAAAATTTTCCATTGCACTTTAATTAAAAATTGTTCTCTAATAACATGGCTTTCTAATGAAATTAAAATTGTCGAATGCAGATAGACAATTTGAGATCTATGGTTAAATGCTTAAGCGCAAAATTCTAGAAATAAACATATTTGTTTCTAGCTACTCATTTTAAACCAAAATTTATTCTAAAAACAATAGAATTTAACTAAGATTCATTAAACAAAGTTATATGGTTTGAAATCTACTTTCCAGAATAAAATAAATCAACTTCATTTCATAAAAGCTTTTCAAATTCTCAAATCCATAAAATATTTAGCTCATTCAAGCCAAAGTCATTTTGAGCTATTTAAATAGGATTTCCTCCTTCATTTCAAATTCAAATCTAAATTATAGTAAATTAATTCAACATTGGCTTTGAAAAGTTTGGGTTTTACATCGAATTGTCCTTAATAAAATTTATTGAGTTTTCTATTTGATAAACAAGTGTATTTATCAATATTTTTCTTATTTAGAAATATTCAAATACTTCAAAATATTATACAATTTTCATATCACATACTTTACTAAAACACCGTTCCAAAATATATTTTTTGTTTGAAACCCCAAATTTTAATTCATAATGTATATTTATAACTTTGATTATTATAAAATTTCACTTTACCACAAAACGCCCAAAATCAATATTCTATTCCAATACTTATGAGATACCATTTGATTCCAAGATTACTTATTTTGGTTCTATAAAATTATCCTAAAATAATTACTTCATTTTTATATTTGGAAACTTATATATATGTACTTTATATCTCAATGCATCTTACCAAAATATATATGTGTGTGTATTCACAATTACTTATCCAAGTCACAATCAAAATACTACATGGCACAACACCATAAACGATATAATTTCAAATTCCAATATATAAATATAAATATATCGACAATGCCTTGCCATGAATTTCTAGCGGTTTACTTCATCAATTAGCTGCAATGTTGATTGTGTGATCAACATTGTCCTTGCCATTGACTTCCAGCTATTCACTAATGCTCGATGGTTGCAATCATCACATCAAATATCTAAATATAGTAAAAGATGTTTTTTTTATTTTTCAAACAATAAATTTCCATTTTCCATAATATTGCTATCTTTTCAAAACTTCAAATATAACTCCTCAAAAACTTTTATTTAAAAGGTAGCTCAAATATTTTACTTCTTTCTAAATATTATATCACTTTCCAAAACTTTATGTGCATGTGTCTTGTCTTACCGGTCGTTTAGAAATTCCTATCGATAATGTTGGCCAAACGCATCAAGCATCATTCTTAAATCACTCAACGGACAAATTAGCACAAAATCAGCTCCAAAAATCTCTTTAATTTAATATATTTCCATATTTTCATATGGAAAATAATTGTTTGCAGACACTAAACATTTTCTAATATCATGTTAAAATATGTATTTTTAATAGAAAATGTTCCAATCCCCAAATATGCTTCCTATAAAATATTATTCCATCTTCACAATCCTTTCTGAAATCATTACTAATATTTATCATCCAAAATTTTAGTTTCTTTCAATTAATATTCAACTTATCTCAAACTTCTACTTTTCCCAAAATCTCAAACATCACTCGAAAATTTGATTTTCAATCGCTTTATTTTATTAAATAATATGCTTGTTTAAATAAAACTATTTATTTTCAAATGCATATATACATTCAATTCAGTAACCATACACAACAAGGCAATCGACCACAAACCATATATCTATAATATCAAACAGGTACTAAATAACATACATACATTCGTAAGCAAGCAAACAAACACCTATAGTGGAAATATATCAACTAGTTTCCATTATTCAACTCTGATCACTACTTTATTTTTTACTCGTCTCACCTCATCACAATTTGGATTTGTGATGTATTCAATACAAGATTCGAATTAGGGTCTTTTGCAGCTTCGCTAACCAAACAACTTTATTCTTACTTCAAAGCCAATAGTGGTCTAATATTCACTATCAATATCGACACTATTGGCCGGACTAACTACATCTACCTTCACCACTATTCATCAATTTCTCTACCTCTCATATAGAGACTTCATTCAGAAAAAGGTAGAAGACATATATTATATAATAAGAAAAATACAAATACGTCCCCAGATGATTACCAGTCATCATCGTATACTTCTACTATCACTAAAGTATAAACAATAATCCACCACACATCCATGGGGACAGGGACTCTAAGTCTCATCTAAGGTCAAGACTTGTCTCTTATACTCTTTATTGTTCTAAACCTGCTCTAGTACCAATTGTAACACCCCAACTCTATACCCATACTACCCAAGAGTATTATTGGGTGATACCGTCAGATGATATGGAGAATGAGACTGTATAGGGTACACACATGAATATTCTCTTAGGCCAACACTGATTCGTATCTCAAAAATCATAAACAACTCACACATACGTAAATGATATCGGCACAAAGAAATAAACATGTGAGACTCCAAGATAGAATAATACATAATGTAAAATAAATCATAGAGAACACAGATTCATCCACGTAGCGATACCATATAATAAATAATATACATGAGTCCAAGTAGGCCTAAAAAATAGTCAAATACCGACTATCATCGAAAATATATACATATCATGTCAAAAATATATACATCTCATCAACACACGAACATATGTGACCACAATATATAAAATGATATACAAATAATCTATCCTCCATCTACGCCCAACATCCACAGCTAGTCAACTTGTCCCTGAACTGAAATGTCTCGGGCTGGCCCGAGTATTATATAAATAACACAGGATTCAGACTATGTCCAAAATGTAGATGTCAATATGAAATAACAATGGACATGGTATAAAAAAGTGCAACATAAGTACACGTGCATATCCCAAGTGTCAATATGTCTCAAAACCATGCACACAAAAGAATAACCCATTTCCAAGCAAAGTCAATCAACACACCTGTAACGACCCACTATTTTGGACCATTCAAATCGACATTAAATCCACATATGTCGGACTTGAATAATTCAAAACAATAGATTGTAAATAAATTTGGAGCAAATAAAACCAATCACAGAATCACGGACACAGAATATCAGAATAACTCGCAGCGGAAATAAAAATACATAGTGGTTCATGAAGCCACTACAATACATAGTCTCAAAACCGATACAAAATACCATAGTTTGAAAAACAGATACAACAGAAGTCTGAATACATAAGTTCACAAATACATAAGCAAAGCTGAATGAAATAACTGAAATGGAAAGAAAACTAGATAGACAAATAACTCCAGCAATCTCTAGCTCCAGAAGGTGAGTCCAAAGCTGAAATACTCAAGCTGACCCGAGCGTAAATAAAAATACAAACACTTGAGTCAGGACATACATACTTATACAATGTAAACCAACTCAAGTGAACTGTAATAGAAATGCACAAGTAACTTAAAGGATGCTTGGGATCGCCCATCCTTTAAGGATCCGTTAAACTATTTACTATGTAGTAATATACGCTATTATAATAATGTCTAAAGTAAAGTAAACTTACTTAAAAATAGCGTTAAGGCTTTACATTTTCCACCTTAACACATATATAGTGCCAATAATCTATACAGTACCGTAATACCTCCAGATCGGGAGGCTACTAGAGGATAGTCCATAGGTACGACACAAATCAAACTCGTAGTAAAGCATGCTAGGGTAGGTGACACAGCACAACTAGGCAATGCCAGGGTAGATATACCAATTACGCATCCGGACTGGTGGTAGCGCATAGCAGCCACTACCGCCCACCTCAAGCCACACTCCCAAAAATCAAAGGGTGCACCCAATCAATCACAAAGTAATAGAATGGTATCGAAGAAGTGCGTCCGATCAGAGGAGCTACCTCATTGGCCCGTCAATCGCTCCTGTTTTAGCCACCTTATGCCAACTCACGGGAGTCGGGTCCACGTATATACCTTAATAGGATCGTCGCCACCATCCTACTTCATTCTGGAATCCCCACCGTGTACACAGTTGTTAAAGTGGTTTTCGGTATCGACAGAGAGTATGTCCATATCTGATCCCTGTCTCTTTAACAACCAATCGTTATTATAACCCATGGTTATAAATTTCAAAATGGTTTACATTTCAAATCAAAACATATTCATTTAAACCATATAAATTTAATGTCAATATCTTTCAAAATAATATTCATTTCCGAAGCTGTAGCATTTCTAAGTTCATTCATTCAATTATAAAAATTTCAAAACATTGTAATTTTAGCATTCGTTGCACTTTGAAAATGTGATAATACATATATTAGCATTCGAAAATATCATCTTTCAGAAACAGTAGCTTAGAAGATGTTACTATAGATAGTAGTTTTTCAGAAATATAGTCTTTTCAGAAACAGCGGCACTTAGAAAACGTTACTGCATATATAGTATTATTTCAGAAAACATTACATTTTCAGAAACAGCAGCACTTATAAAATGCTACCTTAAAACCACAACATTTCAGAAATGCTGCCAATACAAATCTAAGATTTACTATAACATTTCAAAAACATTATAATATCAGTTTTCACCATTTTTAACTTATAAAACATATATCATTTTTCAAAATTATTTATTTGGATATCATTTCACTTATGATTTAATAAAATAAAATTTGATAAATAAAATATCCAAATTAAACCATAATTCATTTATTAAGTCAAATTTATATTTATATTGCTTAACTTTTATTTTAACAACAACTAAATATTTTATTTACCTTTAAAAATATACATTTCATAAATAAAATAATTTATTTCTAAGTTAAGCCAAAACTCCATTTCAAATCAAATTTCAATTATTAAGTCAAATCACATTTAAATTTTACATCTTAATCATTTATTAACTTATACAATTTTTAACTTATAGAAAATCACTATAAAATTAATTTAAATCATATTAAGTTAAAATCTCATATATTTTATATTCCAAATACTTCAAATTTTCAGAAAATATTTATATTAAAAATTAACCACGGGTCTGTATAATATTTTCTAACCTAGGTCAAGTGATACGGATAATATATCATTTCAATCCATAATGAATTAAAATCCCGGGTTTTATCATTTCAAACCCGCAATCCCAAGTCAAATAAAAATCGCTCGAGCCTATCATTTTAGCTCATAACGGATTTTCCCTATTCTAAAGTCCGTTCGAGTATGTATCATTTCAACCCATAGTGAGGGAACTTGCAGTGTGAGAAACAGAAATATAAAATAAACTGTAAAACATAGCAAGTCATAACAGGTGATGAAACAGGTATATAATCAGGTTATAACATCATATAATATCACATCACTGGCATATATGAAATTACTATCAGCATGGCATATAACTACTACAATTCACATGACTTTGTTTCACAGTTTTATAAGTATGAAGTCGAGAGTGATAACTCACCTCTAAAGCATCGATCTTGACTGGATCAACCGAAACTCCGTTACTAGAAATAATATGTCCAAGGAATCGGACTTCATCCTTCCAGAAATGGCATTTAGAGAATTTAGCTTTCAATTGGTGACTCCTAAGAGTCTCTAGAACAGAATTCAAATGGACCCTGTGCTCCTCCTCAGACTTAGAGAAGACAAGAATATCATCAACGAAGACCAGAACAAACTTATTAAGAACATCACGAAAAACCCGATTCATCAAATCAACAAAGAAAGCTGGGGCATTAGTCAAGCCAAAAGGAATAACTAACCATTCAAAGAAACCATTCTTGGTACGGAAAGCAGTCTTGGGAATACTTTCCTCAGCAACTCTGAGCTGGTGGAAACCTATGGCAAGATCAAGCTGAGAGAAAACAGTAGCTCCATAAAGCTGATCGAACATATCATTGATACAAGGCATAGGATATCTGTTCCTCATAGTGAGCTTGTTCAGCTCCCTATAATCAACACACATCCTCAAAGAACCATCGGACTTAGTGACGAAAACCACCGCTGCTCCCCATTCGGAATGGCTAGGTCTGATCAGACCCTTGGAGAACAAGTCCTCAATTTGCTTTCCCAACTCAACCTTCTCGCGGGGTGCCATTCTTCTAGGTGGAAGAACTACAGGTCGAGCCCTAGGAATAAGATCAATACGGAAATCGATTTCCCGCTTACGAGGTAAAGCAGTGACTTTACCAAATACACCGGGATAGAGTTTGACCACACGAGTCGAATGAAGATCATCAGGAGAAGAATCGAGAGAATAAATAAAAGTGCTAGCATAATCATGAGGCATACGACACTGAATAACCAAAGAATTACCCCGATCATCCACAAGAGAAACAGTCCGGGTTTTACAAGAGATAACGGCTTCATGCCTCTTTAGCCAATCACCTCCAAACAATAAATCAAAAGCATCGAAACCCAGAACATAGAAATCACCAGAAAAACGATGGCCAGAATAGAAAAGTCTCACTTGCTTACAAATCCTATTAAGGTTCATGGGACCACCAATAGGATTTTTAACACACAAAGATTCAACAGCATACATGGGTGAAAGAAGATGCTCAAACTTATCACAAAGATCCACAGAAATAAAACTATGGGAAGCTCGAGTATCAAATAAAACATGAACAAGATGATTTAATAAGGAAAAGGTGCCTTGGAGAGTGCCTTGGTTATCACTAGGAGCAGGAGCAGGTGCAGGTGGAGCAGGTGAAGAAGCAGAGGTAACAGCAAAAATACCAGACGGCTTGCCCTTCTGCTGAGTAGGACAATCCTTCCTGAAATGACCAGGCTGCAAATAAATATGGCATAGATCACGCCTATTCAACTGAGCAGGAGGAGGAATACCATCACCAACTGAATTAGGGCAACTATTAACATAGTGTCCCTTCTGATCACACTTGAAACAGGTAATAGAAGATAGGTCGATAGGCTGCCTTTGAGAAGGAGAAGATGAAGATCCCAATCCTGGATTCTTGAGCCAATTCTTTTTCTACTGAAGGATATTAGGCTTTCTCTTCTTAGAATTAGCAGAGAAAGACTGAGAAGAAGGAGCACGAGAAACAGTAGGATCCTTAGAAGCAGGATTCTCATAACGGATAGCCATATGCATAAGCTCGGTAAATGTGCCATGAACATGAGAAATGAGACGATCATAATACTCTAGACGAGCACCAGCTATGAACTTCTCATTCTTCTTAAGTTGGGTGTCAATCAGGTAGGGACCGAACTTGGAAAGTTCATTGAACTTCCGCTCATACTCAGAGAAGGACATGCTACCTTGCTTAAGATCCATAAACTCACGATAAAGCTGAATGAAATGGCTTCGGGCATCCATTTGGCCACAAAAGCCTCCCTGGAAAAGAGATAGATAAGCTTAAGATAGATTTCAAAGAGAGAAAGCTGAAACAAACACAAGACTAACACAAAAGGATACCTAAACTGATTCCAAGAAATATCTGCCTCCACAGGCTGAGCTGTGACAAACTCCCACCAATCCTACGCTGCCTCCTGAAGCTGCCAAGCTGCCAACTGATGCTTCTAAGCATCAGTAATCTCCAAACCAGTAAAAATCATCTCAAGACTCCTCAACCACTGTTGAGCTTCTACGATGGTCTCAGATCCATTAAACTTGGTACCACCAAGCTGAGTGAATTCCTAACAGAGAGTAGTGAATCTAACGGGTGCAACAGGCTCAGGAATTGGGGCAGTACCATGACCCCTACCTCTGGCATTCCTACGATTCATCCTGAAAAATCAAGAATGAATTTTAGGACAAAGGTAAAACAGAAAGACAAAGATAAGATTCAATTAATGTAAATCCTAATCAAAGAATTCAAATAAACAAGGTGGATTCGAAAAGGAATGAAGTTAAGGAATGAGATTTTAAAAACAAGAAAATTTTATATCTAAAATAATCCTTTAAAATCCTTTAAAATCATTTTGAAAATCATTTTATACTTAAAAATATGTTCTCTCACAAAGAAATGATTCTAAGATTGATTTCACTCATTCTAGGGTATTTCTACCTATCTCTAATGAGTTTTTGCTCCATAGGCTAAGGTTTGCCTACAACCAAAGCTCTGATACCAAATGTAACGACCCACTATTTTGGACCATTCAAATCGATATTAAATCCACACATGTCGGACTTGAATAATTCAAAACAGTAGATTGTAAATAAATTTGGAGCAAATAAAACCAATCACAGGATTACAGACACAAAATATCAGAATAACTCGCAGCGGAAATAAAAATACATAGTGGTTCATGAAGCCAGTACAGTACATAGTCTCAAAACAGATACAAAATACCATAGTTTGAAAAACAGATACAATAGAAGCTCAGCAGTAGAAGCTCAGAAGTGGTTGAAGAGTCTGAATACATAAGTTCACAAATACATAAGCAAAGCTGAATGAAATAACTGAATGGAAAGACAACAAGATAGACAGATAACTCCAGCAATCTCTAGCTTCAGAAGGTGAGTCCAAAGTTGAAATAATCAGGCTGATCCGAGCGTAAATAAAAATACAAACACTCGAGTCAAGACATACATACTTATACAATGTAAACCAACTCAAGTGAGCTGTAATAGAAATGCACAAGTAACTTAAAGGATGCTTGGGATCGCACATCCTTTAAGGATCAGTTAAACTATTTACTATGTAGTAATATACGCTATTATAATAATGTCTAAAGTAAAGTAAACTTACTTAAAAATAGCATTAAGGCTTTACATTTTCCACCTTAACACATATATAGTGCCAATAGTCTATACAGTACCGTAATACCTCCAGATCGGGAGGCTACCAGAGGATACTCCATAGGTACAACACAAATCAAACTCGTAGTAAGGCGCGCTAGGGTAGGTGACACGGCACAACCAGGCAATGCCAGGGTAGATATACCAATTACGCATCCAGACTGGTGGTAACGCATAGCAGCCACTACCGCCCACCTCAAGCCACACTCCTAAAAATCAAAGGGTGCACCCAATCAATCACAAAGTAATAGAATGGTATCGAAGAAGTGTGTCTGATCAGAGGAGCTACCTCATTGGCCCGTCAATCGCTCATGTTTTAGCCACCTTATGCCAACTCACGAGAGTCGGGTCCACGTATATACCTCAATAGGATCGTCGCCACCATCCTACATTCTGGAATCTCCACCGTGTACACAGTTGTTAAAGTGGTTTTCGGTATCGACAGAGAGTACGTCCATATCCGATCCCGGTTTCTTTAACAACCAATCATTATTATAACCCGTGGTTATAAATTTCAAAATGGTTTACATTTCAAATCAAAACATATTCATTTAAACCATTAAATTTAATGTAAATATCTTTCAAAATAATATTCATTTCCAAAGTTGTAGCATTTCTAAGTTCATTCATTCAATTATAAAAATTTCAATACATTGTAATTTTAGCATTCGTAGCACTTTGAAAATGTGATAATACATATATTAGCATTCGAAAATATCATCTTTCAGAAACAGTAACACTTAGGAGATGTTACTGTAGATAGTAGTATTTCAGAAATATAGTCTTTTCAGAAACAACAGCACTTAGAAAAATTTACTGCAGATATAGTATTATTTCAAAAAACAGTACATTTTCAGAAACAACAGCACTTATAAAATGCTACCTTAAAACCGCAGCATTTCAGAAATGCTGCCAATACAAATATGAGATTTACTATAACATTTCAGAAACATTATAACTTCAGTTTTCACCATTTTTAACTTATAAAACATATATCACTTTTAAAAATTATTTATTTGGATGTCATTTCACTTATGATTTAATAAAATAAAATTTTATAAATAAAATATCCAAATTTAACCATGATTCATTTATTAAGTCAAATTTACATTTATATTGCTTAACTTTTATTTTAACAACAACTAAATATTTTATTTACTTTTAAAAATATCCATTTTATAAATAAAATAATTTATTTCTAAGTTAAGCCAAAAATCCATTTCAAATCAAATTTCAATTATTAAGTCAAATCACATTTAAATTTTACATCTTAATCATTTATTGACTTATACAATTTTTAACTTATATAAAATCACTATAAAATTCATTTAAATCAAATTAAGTTAAAATCTCATATATTTTATATTCCAAATACTTAAAATTTTCAAAAAATATTTATATTAAAAATTAACCACGGGTCTGTATAATATTTTCTAACCTAGGTCAAGTGATACTGATAATATATCATTTCAATCCGTAATGAACTAAAATCCCGGGTTTTATCATTTCAAACCCGCAATCCCAAGTCAAATAAAAATCGCTCGAGCCTATCATTTCATCTCATAATGACTTTTCCCTATTCTAAAGTCCGTTCGGGTATGTATCATTTCAACCCATAGTGAGGGAACTTGCAGTGTGAGAAACAGAAATATAAAATAAACAGTAAAACATAGCAGGTCATAACAGGTGATGAAACATGTATATAATCAGGTATATAATCAGGTTATAACATCATATAATATCACATCACTGGCATATATGAAATTACTATCAGCATGGCATATCACTACTACAATTCACATGACTTTGTTTCACAGTTTTATAAGTACGAAGTCGAGAGTGATAACTCACCTCTAAAGCTAGAGATCAAATTCAAAATACAAATCCAAACTACGCAAAGCACGACAAAGCACGAATCAATTTCGAGGAGAAGTAGCACCCAAATCGAAATCTTGTAAACAACAAAATAGAATATATATATAAGTATATATTAATTCACAAAAGAATATAAGAGTTTTCAATGAAATAAGATAGAACAAAGTGGAAAAGTGGATCGGCCACTTCACCTAAAGGCTCGACCATCAATATAGGTTCGGCCAAGACTGGTTGCTGCCTGAAATGCTCAGCCAATGGTCAAGTAATGCACGGCTGGGCAGTGGGAAAGTGAAGAGGTAGGCAATTGGAAGGCACAAAGTCATGGCATATGAATGGTCATGGGTTCAAGTGAGTTCGGCCTAGGCTAAAGGCTCGGTCTGGAGTGGTTCAGGTGGTCTGATCTGGTGCAGTCATCTGTAGAGGTGCAACTATGGTCATGTCAGGTCACGGCAAGGGCTGGAGGAGGAGGTGATGATGGTGGCCGAGGCAAACATGAAGAGAAGATGAATAAGCGAAGGCTCGGCTAGGGTTTCATCATGGTTTCGTGGTGTTGCTTGATCAAGGGTCACGGCTGTTGGTTTTGGTGAGGAGCAGGTCACGGCTATTGGTTTTGGTAAGGAGCAGGTCACGGCAAGGTCAATGGATGGTGGTGGTGGATGAAGGCCGATCATGGTGGTGATGAAGTGGAGGAGAAGGTCGGCTAGGGGTTGTGTATGGTCGAGGACGAACATAGTTTAGAAGAGAAAGAACAAAATAAGAAATGGAAGAAAGAGAAGATGACTTACCGCAAAATTTTCTCAGTGGGAATGAAATGAGAACGTGATATGAGAAATGATGTTTTGTACGTGAATAAGAATGAGAAAGTGAACGGCAAGGAAGTGGAAAGGCTAGGAAAAGGAAAAGGCACCAATTCAAACAAGTAACTTAAGTCTCTTGAATTTCCTAAGCCCAATATCAAGCCCACTTCAAAACAATTCAACACAAATAAAATTTCAAAACCCAAACAAATAAAAGATGGAAAATAAACATAGAAAAATAAACAATGAAAATACAGAGAAAAGTTGCATGTAAAATGCTGAATTTTTATAAATTTTAAAAAGTATAAAACAGAATTTTACAAAACGAAAAGCAGAACGGATATCAGAGACAAATACTGCTTCAAAGGAAAAGATTAGAAATTAAAGATTCAAAATTCAAAATTTCAACTAAAAGTCAAAGTTTGACCAAAGTTGACCAAAATATAAAATTTCCAGAAAATCATTATTTAATTATATTCGGAAAATAAATTGGAACAAAATCCAAAATACATTGGAAAAATTCCAAAATTCAATTAAAATGATTTAAAATCAAAGTTTCAAATAAAATTAATTTAAAATATTTGTTAAAAATATGGGTTGTTACAACACCAGATGGACGTATAATCAAGTGGGTGCTCTAACATAATCTAACTATAATCTAGTATAAAACTCGACAATAATATAGGACATGCTCTCGATAATGCCCTAGATTATCTCTCAAATAATCGTAAGTAGAAATACCTAGGTCCGTCTTACTTAATATATATAACACATAACAATCACCCAAATCAATCATACACGAAATATAAATATGGCATACCCTCGGTAGCCAGATCGTCTCTCAGATAACCATGTAAAAATAGGTACAGGGTCCAACTCCATGCTCTTTGCATCTCCAACTATCCTCGATAGGTGTATAATCGATGGGTATGGGGTTACACAACTTCATAGACTCTCAATCTCATAAACATCCAAGAGACCGATAATCACGTAATCATCATCTAGACTTTCAACCACATGGAGTTCAACTTGTCTTTCAGCTGAAGAAATGACCATACAATTGTACAACAAGCATTTACATTTCAAAATATTTTACATTCAGTTAAAACATTTTATTCACTTACAATAAATTATCCAAAAAGAATTTATTAATGTAATTCAGTTTATTAAAATAAAATCATTTATTAAATAGACTTCAAATAAATAAGAATTTATTTTTAATTAAAAATAATAATTAACAGAAACCAAATTCGAATATTTTTAATTTAATTTAATTTATTTATGTAGTGTAGAAAGCATGGTTGTTACTTAAATCTTCCCACCTTAAATACCAACGCTAATCATAAAATTAATATCCAAATTACAAAAGCATCATACTTAAATATGTCGATTAGACCACAATTTTGAACTAAACAATCAGATGCTATCAAGGAGAAATAAGAAAGTTCAAAATTAACAACTTACTTTCAATAATAATTAAGTTAGATTTTCATACCTTGCGACTGGATTGCTCAGATTAGACAAGAGCAACCAGAATTAGAAATGCAACCTTGGTTTTCCTTATATTTCCTACAGTTGAGGAAAATAAAACCTAGATCTGTCGATTAATCTAATTTAGCCAAAACATCAATTTTAACTTGACAATTATAATTGTAAATTGGTTTCTGTGCATCAGTAGATGGATGGCGAAGACAAAGGATTTGGAAGACGAAGACGAGAAATTTTGTGATAATTATAAGATGAAGACGGGGGATTTGGAAGATGAGGACAATAGAGAAAGTAGACATGAGTGGCTACAAAATTTGAGGGAGGAGGACAAATTTTTTCTAAGTGTTTAAAGGAGATAAGGAGCGGCCACGGAAAATTTTAGGAAATTTCAACGAATTGTTGGCAGGAACCACTTGGCCGCGTTTATTTGTTCATGTTTATAAGTTAACCTGATCAATGGTTGATAGCCTTAAACGCTACCAATTAATGCAACTAAAAGTAGGTTTTGTTGTAGTGAGAAGGGCCAAGATGAATGGATCAAAGGTTAGTTATAAACACCATCACTGGAGGACCTCATCTAGTGCAGAAGAGTTGGGGTGAATGGAACGATATGCCAGTTCTCTGAAGCATGTCCCTCAGGAGAGTTGCTACACCGTTGAAGACGGAGCTCTGGCTAAGCAACAAAGAATGATTACCGATGACAACGTATTTCTGAATCGGGACACTGAAGGCATTAAAGCGCCAACTGTTAACCCAATGGTAATAACGGTTGGGCTTGGTCCATCCGTCGTACATCGAGTTTTGGTCGACAGTGGGAGTTTAGTCAACATTCTATTCCGAAAGACATTTGACTAGATGAAAATAAGCATGAAAGATGTAACTGCCTGCCCAACGAAGACTCGGGGATTTATAGGTGAACCTAAGCAGCCTGTTGGGAGACCAATCTACCTGTAAAACTTGGAGAAGGAGAATAGAGAGTGGTCCTTATCTATACATTTATGATCATTGATGAGTATTTTACTTACAGTACTTTCTTGGGCCAACCAGCACTCATTGACTTCAGAATTGCTTTGGCTCCATGTTATCTCACGATGAAATTTCCAATGAAGAACGGGATAGAAGTAATAAGTGGCGACCAAAGCGCTGCAAGAGAATGCTATGTTGCTGAATTACATGAATCAAAGGGTCAACAAGAGAGGAAGAATGTAGGGTCGACTCTCCGCATTCGTGAACCACAAGCATAGAAATTATAGAACCGCCCCTGGCTCGAGGACCATAGTCGCTTCGACAAAGCTATAAACAATAGAAGAAGAGTACGGGGGAAGGTATAGGTAGCACCGGTGGAGTTTGCGGTGGTTGTCCCTATCGACATGGATGATCCAACTCGGGTCTTGAAAATTGGTTTGCAGCTTGGAATCAAGATGCTAAATGAATTGATAACATTTCTTCATGTCAATCTGATGTGTTCACTTAGATGCATTCTGATATGTATGGGATATCATTGAAGATAGCATGTCACACACTTAATATCGATCCTAGGTTCACTTCAGTAAGGCAGAAGAGATGTCGTCTCGGTCCAGAGGATTAAAGGAGGAAGTGGATAAGCTATTGGCCAACGACTTCATCCGTAACGCAACATATCCCGAGTTTGTGTCAAATCTAATGTTGGTCCGAAAACTGAACGGAAAGTGGCGAACTTGCGTTGATTACTCAGATTTGAATAAAGCTTTCCCAAAGGATAGCTTCCTACTGGCTAGAATCGACTAACTCATTGACAGAACCGTTGAACATGATTTGCTTTCGTTTATGGATGTTTACTTAGGATACAATCAAATTATGATGCACGAGCAAGATCAGGAGAATGCCAGCTTCATCACAAATTTGGAGCTATGCTACTACAGTGTAATGCCATTCGGTTTGAAAAACACCAAAGCTACTTACCAGAGATTGGTAAACACAATGTTCAAAAACCAGATCGGAAAAACAGTGGAAGTGTATGTGGATGACATGCTAGTGAAATCATGAATGTTTGGAAATCATTTGGATGATCTCTGAGAGATGTTTGAGATCCTTCAAAAATATGGAATGAAACTGAACCCACTAAAGTGTTCATTCGGTGTTGCTTCAAGGAAATTTATTGGATTCGTAGTGAACGCAATAGGCATTGAGGCCAATCAAGAACAGATTGCTATATTACAGAATGTTAGAGCCCCGACAACAAAAAAGAAGTTGCAAATTTTGAATGGAAAGATCGTAGCATTGACCTCTTTATACCTAGAGCAATAGATAAGTGCGTACCGTTCTTCGATGCATTGAAGAAGGGTAAGAAAAACTTTGAATGGAATTGGGATTCCTAGAATTCTTTTGAAGAATTACTGCGACACATAGAGATACTTCTAGTTTTGTCCAAATCGGTATATGGAGAAGATCTATTCATTTACTTAGCGGGTTCTGCCCACATGCTAAGTGCATCACTTATGCGTAAGGAAGATAGGATTCAGCGACCAGTTTACTACATCAGCCAACGGTTCACCGAAACTGAACGAAATTACCCAAAGTTGGAGAAGTTGCAATACTGCTTGCTGGTAGCTTCAAGGAAACTGCAGTGGTATTTCCAAGCTCACCCATCAAGGTATTGACGGATCAACCCTTAAAGTAGATACTCTACCGACCCAAAACTTTGGGACGATCTCTAAAATGGAATATAGAGCCAATATGATGTACCTTATCATCCCCAGAGAGCAATTTATGGACAGTCATTGCCTGACTTCATCGTAGAGTTAACAATTCGGGATGATGAGGAGGAGGACACTACGGTTATAATGTCACAATGAAAGTTGTTTGTCAACGGTGCATCAAATGAATTCTTCTCGGGAGCGGGAATTGTGCTTGAAACTCCCAAAAGACGGTCGAGTTGGTATTCTCTAAGGCTAGAATTTCCTTCTACTAATGACGAGGCAGAGTACGAGGCGTTAATAGCAGGATTAAAGATCGTGAAGGAACTGGGAATAAGAGCTATGCATACCTACAACGACTCTTAGCTAATCGTTTTTCAGGTGAAAAGAGAATATCAAACTAAAGGAGCGAATCTCACCCCTTATCTATCAAAAGCATGGGAATTGCTCAACGACATTGAACACTACATAATAACTCATACTCCCAGAGAACAAAACATGAAGACCGATTATTTAGCCAAACTGGCCAGTTCCGGAGACACACAGTCTCTAGGATTGGTTCCCACAGAAGTATTATCTGCACCCAGCATAGATCAAATGGATGTCGATTGGGTTCTGGAGACCGTTGATGAAAAATAATCATGAATGACGCCAATCAAGGACTATCTACTTAGAGGAATACTCCCTAAGTACCGGAATGAATGAAAAAAGCTCCTTCGAAAGGCACCACGATTCATAATGTAGGATGGAGTGTTGTACCAGAGAGGGTTCTCTGCCCCTTTTCTCAGGTGTGTAACCAACAAGATGAATATAGAAAGATCCTCATGGAAATCCATAAAGGTAGCTGCGGTGATCACACCGAGGGACAAACACTGGCGAAAAAGGCTCTCCACTATGGATATTTCTGGCCGATATTAAACAAAAATGCAACATGCTACACCAGGCGGTGTGATCAATTCCAAAGATTTGCAAAGATTCCGAGAACTCCGTCTTCGAAACTTACGCAAATGGTCAACCATTGGTCATTTACGATCTGGGGAATCGATTAAATCGGAGTACTACTAATAGCAAAAGGAGGAGCCAAAACACTAACATTGTAGTCGATTACTTTACAAAATGGGCCAAAACGGAACCGCCTACCACGATTACTACTAAGAAAGTGATTAACTTTGTAATTAAAAATATTATTTTCAGGTTTGGAGTGCCGTAAAAAATCATCACAAACAACGGAACTGACTTTGATAGCTCTGAGTTTAAGGACTTCTGCAAGCGTTACCGGATCAAGAAGAGCTTTTACCTGATAGCGCATCCGTAGGAAAACGAGCAAGTAGAAGTAGTAAACAAAATCAGCAAATCCACCATAAAGAAGAGGTTGACAAAAGCTAGAGGAAATTGGGTTGATGAGCTTCCACTTGCATTATTGGCCTACATAACGACACACAAATCTACGACCGAACACTCACCATTCGCTTTGGTATATGGTTCAGAAGCTATGATACTGGTGGAACTAGAATTGCCCTCTCATCATAGAAGACACTTCAATCAAAGAGAGAATGAGTAGCTACTACTCAAGTCACTCGACCAGATTGATAAGAAGCGGGAGGAAGCTGAACTAAGGACCGCTGCTCACTAGAAGAGAGTGACATGACATTTCAACGCCAAGGTTCACAACCACACCTTCGAAGTGGGAGATCTTATCCTGAAACTGATCTTCCCAGGCACATGAGCGCTTGGCCCGAACTGGGAAGGACCCTATGTAATTGGCCAAAATCTTAGAGAAGGAACATTCAAGCTAGCAACAGTCGATGGAATCCCGATTCCACGTGCTTGGAACAGCAGCTCGTCACGGCAACACTACAGTTGATATCTATCTATGTATTATCTATTTTCGCAAATAAGCCATCCAATGACACTGGGGGCATTGTAAATAGGCACGACTTTATTTTTCCTTTTATTTTATTAATGAAGCTAGCTTCTTGAACTAATGGAACCATGTTCTTGTAAGAAAACCACCGAGTTGATTGGGAAAATGGACTCAAACTGCCAGATCAATGAGAAAATCGATCCAAACCTTCTGAAAACCGATGTTTCTCTAGCAACATCGGGCCGCCGGATCGATGGGAAAAATCGATCCACACCTTCTAAGATCCGGCATTGCTACAGCAACTTTGCGAAGGTCCATATTCCTATGCGCCAATGAGCCGCACGATGCTTCTTGAACAAATGGAATCGCGTTCTTATATAAAACACTCTTATGTGCCACACAATAAGCCACATGACTGAGAAAACACTTCTCAATCTCTGGATAAGAAATATGGACTCTCAACACCACCGAGTCGACGGGGAAAATCGACTCAAACCACCGGGTAGATGAGGAAAATTGATCCCAACTTCCTAAATACCAGTATTGCCTTGACAACATTGGAAAACCCTTCTAATTTTTGGTTATCGGTGTTACCCAGGCAACATTGACAGACTAACAAACTTAACTTTCTAAGTATCAACGTTGCCCCGACAACACCATGAAAGTTTTCAATTGCAGAGTAGATGGAAAATCTATCCTCATTTTCCAAGGATCAGCATTGCTCCGACAATGTCAAGAAGACTCAAACCATCGAGTCAACGGTGAAAATTGACTCAAACCGCCAGATCGATGGTGAAAATCGGTCCCTATCTATTAGATACCGGTGTTGTCCAAACAATGCTAGGAAAGACGAATCATTAAACTGGTTGAGAAATCAACTCATAATTATCAAAAGTTACCATCACCCGGAGATAGGCAATAACAAAAGGAATAAACTGGAGCCCAGAGGTAGGCAACGTTGAAGGAAAATCCAAGAACTTGAGCTGTTTGTGCGTAAATTTCCAAAGGTAGAAATTAATGCAGAAACGGTATCTCATCACTGAACTTGAAAGAACTTGTTATGACAAAAAATCACGATAACGTGTATTTCCAAAGCGAACATCCAGATTGATATTGGCTGATGATGTGAACTTGAAAGAAGTCGATCGCAGTTAAGGAATTAATGCTCAAAATTGAGTAACAGAACCACAGGTTCTTGAAAAGAGGAGCTACTGCGCAACTCAGACTAGAGGGCAATCAAATAGTTGCCTAAAATACCTGGTCTCTTATTAAGTGCTTAAATCCAATGTTTGGAGTAACCAGCCCTATGGAGTGGGGGGCATATACATTAACACGTGATTGAGATGAGCCTGACTGAGCTTGAATAGAAAACAAGCACGGAGTTGGCTAATTTGAGACACACCACAGTTCTATCACGTCGAATGGAGTATTTTGGCAGTCACAACAGAGCTAATTAAGAAATATAGTATGCTAAATAACTGTAGGTATATTATTTGCATGCACAGAGTTGCAATAAATAGACACATCACACATAAATAGTGATATGTACATGCAGTGATACACAAACAGGCACAATAGATAAAATACAGGAAAAGTATACAAGAAAGATTACAACAAGAAAAGCTAATCTTTCATTACAAATATCATTTTATTACCCACACAATATTGGCCTGTTACAGACATCACAAAGAAAAAAGGAACATAGTATAGACTTGATCAACAAAAAACACACAAAAACAAAAATGCTCCACTCCATCAGTGCCTATTCAAATCATCACTTCTTACCACCCCGACGGGGGACGATCTTCTTATGCTTCTTTCCCTTCTTCTTTTCGGAAGGAGTCTGGCCTCTAGAATGAGTGGACCCTCCTTCGACACTAGAATCAAGCTCTTCAGACCCACCGACGGGCATGTCTCTGTGTTTTAGCTCGCTAGTCTTGATTGTAAATGGTAGAACTCTAGGCTGGAAATCGCCTGGTTCTGTCTTCAACTTTATCTTCTCTTGACTCTCTTTCTGCAGCCATTCCACCCATCGTCTCTTCATTAATTGGATCATAAGCACCGACAATTTGGCTGTCCTCCTTTACTAACACAGAAATGTCTTCAAATCCTTCTAAGGTCACAATTCATTGAGCATCGGAGTCAGGCACGAAGCTGGAAGGTTGGATTGAAGCAGTCATGCATGTGGAAACAATAGTTGAGGTGGTAAAAATCGCTTCAGTTCCTGAACTCTGAGAGAGGGCAGAGACGAGACATCCGACCAACCTATAATTTCACGAAGAGAGTTATACAATTTAGTAAAGAACTCGGGAGTGAAATTGAGTTGCTAGAGCACTGGAGAAACGAGGGAGAAACTTGAAGTAGGAATTCTCTCGAACTTCAACTTCAAAATCACCTATTATTGGGACGGGGATATAAGGCTCAGTTGTTGCAGCAGTTGCTGAAGAAGGAATAATCATCACTGGCTTTCTGGACTTAGAAAGAGGCACTTTGTGCTAACTCGAAGAGCTTGGGCCAGCGAGAGCGCTAGCAGCGTCAGAAGCAGCCTTGTCATCCTCTTCGGAAAGAATTGCTTTCCCTACAACATGCATCTCATTCTCTTCAACTCCAAAGTACTACACCATCAACTCGACTTCGAAGCGATAATTTCCAACG
The DNA here is from genome assembly GCA_030737815.1 of Allium fistulosum. Taxonomy (NCBI): domain Eukaryota; kingdom Viridiplantae; phylum Streptophyta; class Magnoliopsida; order Asparagales; family Amaryllidaceae; genus Allium; species Allium fistulosum. Next base: position 49,941,867 of record CM060906.1, read on the forward strand.
CGGTGCAGCACCTCTTCCCAAGCATCGGCAAGAATCACAAGGTAATCATTCCTTAACCACTTCAGATTTATATGCATGATAACGCTCGTGTAGAAATGTTGGAGGTTGTTGTAAAGCTCTTCCCTTTCTCTTGCTCTTGCTTAATCCTCTTCGGCCTTTGTCTCTTCAAGATCCTTTAGCTCACATTGGCAAACTGCAAACTCTACATCATTAGCAAGCTTCTCGGTCGATAGGGTATCCAACTTGGCAGTTAGCTTGTTGTTATCTTCCTGGAGCTTTCGGTTTTCCTCACGAAGACGTTCAAGCTCTGTCGCCTATTCGGAGAGAGCCTGGTCTTTGGATCGTATGACTTCATCTTTCTAATTAAGCGCTTGGACCCTCTCTTCGGCCTGCTTCTTGAATTCTGCACCTTCAGCAAGAGCGTCCTTCAACTCATTCCTCATCACGATTGTGGCCCAATCTTGAGCTTTTTTCTACTCCTACATTAACTTGTCCAAACTGGCCTTCTTCTTCAGGGTGAGGTCTTATTCTCTAGCAACTTTGATCAAATCGTCATCTCGCTCCTTAATTATCCTATCAAGATTGACTCTCTTCATTTTGAATGACTGAATCTGTGTGTAGTTGGTTTGGTTTACGTCGGAAAGAGCCTTGCACAAGAGGCTCTATTCAAGCCCTGCTTCCACGTCTTTTAAACCTCTAAAGCCTCTTCAAAGTGACCTCCTTCTTTGCATCTTTAATATCTTGGTCAAACTTGACACCATAAAGGAAATGATAAGGATATGCAGCAGACAGGCTTGGAAGGCATCAGGAAGATTAGACTTAGCGACACTGATAGAATGAACAGGAGGACTGGCGGTTAAAGCTTAAGACGATGGAATTTCCCGTAGAACAATAGTTTGAGCACTGGTGCATGAAGAAATAGTAGATACTTCGATGCATGAAGGAACAGAAGGAGTAGTAGGCCTACGATGCTTGGAGGAATCTCTATGGATGTGTTTATAAGCATCGCAAGAAGAATCTCCACCAGAATCCCTTTTCCCTTTTCCACTTCTTTATCTCCCTCCTGCTCTCTTTCAGCCCTGTGAGCTTCATCTCGATCGCGACCTTTCCTCTTCCTTCTCTATTCTTCAGTTTCATAGCGACGAGATGAATAAGGCTCGAGGGTATGTCTCCTGTACTTGCTTCCTCTTTGAGAGAGAGCTCTATATCTATCCTGGCCCATCGAACCTGAAACAAGAAGAAAAATCACGTAAATGTTGGGATTATAGAAGTTAATTGTAAGCAGGATGAGTGCTTGTGATCCTAAGTGAAGTGTATGACACCAATGACACCCTTCTTTACTCTACAGACAGTGTATGCACTGCCGTAAGGATGGAGTTTCTCTATCTTCAATGATACTTATCCCTGGGGAAAAACTGAAGTCAGAACCCACTTCACCAATGACGTCACTGAATGTAAATTTAATCTCGTTTAGGTCACCTAAATTGCCAAATACATTGCTAAAAGGACGAGATCCAGCCCCATTCTCTTCAGTATTTGTTGCAACTTGGTCACCAGCTTCATCGGGACTTTCGATGATCATGTGTTCTGGAGAAGGTGAGTGTGGGAGAGTAGGACTCATTTTGGTTGATTCACCAAATGAATCATCTCCTTCCTCGCTAGCATGATAGTCGTTATCGTTGTCGTTAGCACTACCACCCTCCTCGCCAACGGCCAACACTTTTCCTTCTCTTCTCACGAATCCCACGTCTTCTTCCAGGTTTATCAGCATTCTGGTGTCATCACCCTCATCACTAAGGGCATTACCTCCCATAGGCTCATCAGTCCCTCTATCAGCAACTACTTTAATGCACTCTTTACCCGATATACTACCTTCTTTCCCTTGAGACTTATTGTCGAAGCTATGGGTGGGGGCAGTGGAACGAGTATGTGATCTCGGACTACTTTGTAATAGCCTGCTCCTTACTCTGCAAAGGTATTGTCCCCAACTTAGACACCTCTTCCTCAAGGGCTGAGCCAAGGTGTGGGGTTTTGTTCGTCAAAAGGCCTCTTCGCAATTCTAAGGAGAAGCATTTACTATGTAAGCACCCACTTCAAAGGCATTTTCCACGATGTGGCACTTGTTATTTCTATTCCAACTAAGGGGTGTTACAATCTCCCACCTTCATAGCCTAATATCCTCATTGGCTCAGGAGCACCACACCCAGGCGTTGGTCGATACACAGGCCGCGATTTTGATTAGGTACTGGCTTTAATACCACTATAATAGCCCAATCCTTACTCGGTGAAGATATTGTCCGCAACTTAGACACCTCCGCCTCACGGGCCAAGCCAAGGTGTGGGGCTTTGTCCTTAAAAGGCCTCATCGTAATTCTAAGGAGAAGGCATTACTATATAAGCACCCACTTCACAGGCATTTCCATGATGTGAGTTTATTATTCCCATTCCAACTAAGGGGTGTTACATGCTTCGTGTTGAGGACTTAGTGTCAGCAACCCTTTCAAGGTTAAGTAGTCCATACTCTCGTAAATTATCGTTCGTTAGAAGGAATTTAATGGTCTGCTGATGTGCTCTAATAACCTTCAAATCATTGGGCATTCTCTTGTGCTCCACTCTATCGTCACGTTTTGGAAGACCTCTTGGGAAATGAAAATTAGACTAGAAACTCAAAGATTCTGATATGAGAGACCGGTCAAAAGAAGCTTACTTCCTCTTAACCAGAAGAGGTTGAATCCCTTTAGGCAGTGTACAAAGAAATATTCGTTCCTAAAATAAGAATGTTTATTGTGAAGTTTCTCGATGACATTGCGTCTTTTCCAGGCCTCTATTATCATGAAGGATGGGCGATCCTTCCTTCTCTTGAACTTTATAAGATAAGTAAGCTTATTGAATTATGGGGGTCGATCAAATCTTCGCATGAAAATGACATATAGCTAGCTCAGCAAAGCATGTCCATTCGGATGGACTTTGAATGGAGTGAGCCTAATTTCTTGTAGAAACCTCATCAGAAAAGAATTAAAAGGTGGAACGGCACTACCAAGATGCATGTAACGATTACAGGATGTGTAGCCAGGCAAGGGATTGTGAGAAAATTCATTTTCAACCAGTAGACGGACATCTTCTCCAAGGATGCCATATTGCAAGCAAATATTTTGAAGAAGTTTTGCTATCAAGGTCATGGGCACCTCCGCTAGCGGGTCATTTAGAATCCTCAACCTTGGAGGCAACGGATGCGGTGCTGGATCAACTAGGACTAGCTGGCCTTGGGATTTAGAAGTTGAAAGCTGGTTAGTTCCGGCTAGGACAGATGGTGAAACCGGAGCAGTAGAGGATGCAACTTCAAAAGGAGTAGACAATCTTTCATCGTGCTTGAGATGAAGCGATCGATGAGTCATTCTAAACAGTAAAACTTGGCGTTCAATGAGGTCAGGTATGTTTTACTTAAAATAGATCCCCATGTGACCAACCCCTGGAATCTAAAAGAAGTCGACATGTGTCGTCCAATCAGATTCTGAGTTTTGACCGGGGCAGGTGCAGTGTGTTATCTACATAAAGTGAGTCCAATGTCCCTAACACAGCAAGCGGATCATCCTATATAGATAGCTCACTCATGCTAGAAAAACTGATCGCGTCACGCTTTAAAATTATCTCTTTTGTAAATTACCCATTATCGATGAAAATCGAGAATGAATCCGTTGTCCAGAGTGATACGGGAAGTTTTTCTTTTTAGGATCATTGGAAGTGCAGAAGTAGAAAGATAGTGCGATGGAATCATCAGATACACCCGAGTTTAAAACAAGTTGTCGCATTGGAATCTATTCAATGATTTGAATTAGATAATTTCATGAAGCCAAATAGTTAAAGCCGAGGAATGTGGCTTGTCTCCGGAACCACACGAATTCAATCGAGGTAAGCTTTTAACTTCTCCGCCAATTCAACACATCAAAGATTGATTGTCTTTCCCCAAAAGAAAATCAACTATCTTCCCATGAAACACCGTCACCTAAGCCCAAACTCACCATCATCATCACAGCTACCTCAACTGCCTCGACACCGACCTTCAATTCAAATCGGGTCTAGGGTTTTAAAGATGATCGGCACTGAGATTTTTTGGCTAAAGCAGGCGGTGGTGAGTTGTTCAAGGAAACGGTGGTCGGTTGTAGAAGCGGCGGTAGGTGATGGAGGCACGAGAGATGGTCGGCGGCGGTAGATCTAGGATGGGTCGGCAATGGAAGCTTGAATGACTTGGTGTAGGGTATGAAGAACTTGGCACTGAAAGGAGCAATAGAAGACTTGTGAGAATTTTTATTAGTGTTTTAACTTATAAAAATTTGTCAAGGAAACATGTCGGTACTGGCATGTTTATGTCGGTACCAACTTGTTACCTTTCCATGGATTCAACCCAAAATTGGTGCAGAGAACTTACACGACAACTCAAAGTGATATGTGATTTCCAATATGGAAATCACATCACCAATGCAAATAGATGAAATATCAACATGGACTAAAGCAGACGGTTCATAGAAATCGGTTGAATAAAGCGAAGTAAAAGCAACGTCTTGAGACAACACTCAGGCAATCAACCAGAATTCATAGGATAATAGTCCAAGACTTGACTCGATCCAGGGCATGCTTTGTTTTGATGAAAGCTACTCTGAGGGGAAAATGTTAATTGGGTTTTTAACCAAGCAAAAGTTAATATAAGTTAGAACGTGGAAACGAAGATGAAACGACTTGAAATCTTGGAGGCACGTCTAGATAAAGCAAAGAAGTGGATCGGAGAAAAGTCACCTAAAAATAAGCTAACTAAACATGTCGGCACCAACCAGTTTATGTCGGTGATGACTTTTTCTTTGGCTCCATATTTTTCTACTTCAACCTCACATGAGCCATTCTCTACTTCTTACATACTTGCTCTAGTGATTTCCATGGGTTTTGAATGACCTATTTCAAGAATTGAAGAGTTGGCAGCTAGAACGGCAAAGCAAACAAAGTAATGAAGGAACAATTATTAATATCAATTAACGATCGATAGAAATAGCATGGGACACCTCAAAACGAAGTAAGAACAAGAGTGCAAAAGAGCTCGATGAAAATCAAACTAAGAAAACATGTCGTCGCCAACATGAACAAGTCGGTACCAACATGTTAGTTTGACCAGGGTGGTTCTACGATTTCACACACTACTTTGGGCCGACATCTGGACTCTGCTCCAACTTAACTTCTAGCCCAACATGACTTTTCCCTTATAAATACAAACCATGGAGCAATCAAAATAGGATATGATTTCTACCATCAGTATGCAGAAGATCTGCCTATTCTTCATCTTATATCTCCACACAATAGTCACCAAGGCAGCTACTTTGGGCAATTCAAGGACTTAGAATCCATCCAACCCCTGTACTTGTGACTTATTCTCTTTCAAATCTCTTATAATCTCAAACAAATTACATCAGATCTATTAGCAATAAAGCTATAAAGTCGACGTAGGCCATAGATTGCCAAACAGCTATAAAATATTGTGTCTCTCTACTTTATTTCTGTTATTTTCCTTTTATTTCAGTTTTTATTTGCTAGATCTAGGTCTCATAGTTTCCCTATAATCTATTCTTAGGTGTTCGTCCATTCTTGGAGTTACCAAAGACTAAGTGTTATAGTGCCGTAGTAGATCGTTGTTCCATGCATGCGGGATAGAGATTCCATCAACAGTTGCCAGCTTAAAATTTTCGTCTTCGAGCTTTTGATCGATCACGTAGGGTCCTTCCTAGTTTGGGCCAAACACCACCATACCCGAAAGAACTTTTTTTAGAATGAGATCTTCTACCTCAAAGGTGTGGTTGCAAACCTTGGCGTTGAAATGCCATGCTACTCTAGTTTCGCTTCTTGCCTCAACGTAGTGGATCACTCCATACCCAGACCGCGTCCCCTTTGCATTGCTGGTGTGATCTTTGGATAAATATTCAGTGCGTGACACACTATCTTCAGTGATATCCCATATATTTCCGAAAGCAACTAAGCGAACACATCCAAATTTTCTAGGGAGAAATTGACCAATTCCTTCCTTAATCCAGTGCAGTGCTGAGATCCAATCTTTAGAGCCCGAGTTGGATCGTTCATGTCGATCGGAACATATACCGTCAGTTTGGCCGGTGCTGCCCGCACTTCCCTGGATTGCTTCTTAAGGCCCATAAAGTTGTCGAACTTGCTATGGTTCCTGAGCCAAGGGTCACACTTTAGTTGTTATGTTTGCGAATCCTGGATATGGAGAGTTCGCTCCACATTCTTGCCTTTCTCACATCGCTTTGCTTCTCTCAGTTCCACAATGTAACATTCCCTTCCAGCACACTGGTCTCCTTTTATTGATCCGACCCTATTCATCGTGGGAAACTCCATCATCGAACACCAAGGCGCCAGTGGTATCCTGAAATCAACCAAAGCCAGCCAACCCAAGAAGGCATTGCATCCCGAGTACTCGTTTGTGATAATGAATTTTTTAATTTGGACTATCCTACGATCTCATTTTCCTAATTCCACATGCAAATCAATCGTCCCAATTGGTTGTTTTGCTTCGTCCTTAAACCCTTGAATCTTGGTTTTATAAGTTATCGCCTCTTTGTTGATCTTCATTTGATCGAATGTTCTCCTGAATAGTATGTTCCTAGAACTCTCAATATCGACCAATATTCGACATACAGTTACCGATCCAATTCCAACTGTTACCACCATAGGGTTGAAAATTGGCGCTTCAACTCCATCAGCCTCCCTATTCCTATATATGGTGTCATCGGTCCACATCCTATATTGCTTGAGCGGAGCTCCATCTTCTATAACAAACTAGCCCTTTTGCGGTACTTGCTTTAGTGAGCTTGCATACCATTCCATTCTCCTCCAGCTTTTCTCCATTATATGAGGTGCTTCAGCTATGGTGTTGATAACCAACTATCCATCATTCCACCTAGACCCTTTTCTGCCTATGCAGTTAAAGCCCCTGTAAACCGACACAAAATCCTCACTATAGCGCATAGAGCTCTTCGACCATTACGTTATTTCAATTTAACGCTATTAAACAGTAGATCCGCTTTAAGCCCCACCATGTTTTGCTATGCCCCTTAAATCGAGGCTTTTTAGCACCCGCTTTTGCAACATTAATATAAAAAGGTTGATTTGACAAGTTCTCTTTTTTAAAAAATCAATAAATTTTGGATAAAGACCTAATTTTAAGGTATAAATGTTCAATATATGTTAAAAATCTACTGTTGTTACCAAATCTAGTCTGCATAGATCATGATATTCTTCAGTTTTGTTATATGAGATTAAACGATATTTCTATTTCCTACACAAATGATGTGAAAATGAGAATAAATTAACTTTAAATGTTTGATTTTATATCTAATGAAGCTTTTTGCACTGCTGCTATATCCCCGCTTAATCTCTGCTATAACCTTTTGTAACTCCATCGCTATAGAACCGCTAAGCACTTTACTACACAGTTCTCTGTTTAGTCCGGGCTAATTCCCTTAGGCAAGCGGTCCTTGGGATCTTGCAGTTTGACTGCCATCCCGTTGTTTTTTAATGTGCTAATAGAGCCCATTCTTCCTTATTAGTTCCTCAATGTGATCTTTCAAATGCCGCCATTCATTTGTGTTGTGTCCATGGATCACATGGAAATGGCAGTACTTTTCAAAATGCCATTCTTGCTCAGTTGCCTCCCTTTAGGGCGTATTTTTGTATCGCTCTATTCCTTGAGTAGCAAGGTATATATTCTCTAGCGTATCATTTAAGGACATATAGTCTTCCAGTTTCATATTCCTCTGACGCTTCCTGTTTTCATTACGCCAACCGCCATGGCCTTGGTTCCTCTTATTTTGATTACCAGAGTTCCTACGATTAATTGCCATGCTACTCTGGATAACCTCCCTTAACCCTCCATCACCAGTCTTCCCTAAAGCTAGACTTTCTTCTTCCAAGCACAGAAACTAATTAGCCTTTCGGTGAAACTCCTCCCTAGTTGTAGGTTCCTTCATCTTCAGCCATCTTCCAAAATCCATGTCCAAGTGGATGCCCCGAACCAACGCTATGAATAACATATTCTCCTTCGGATTACTCACTTCTGTAACAGCGATATTAAACTGGTTCAAGAACCCTTTCAATGACTACTTAGGTCCTTCAAATAAGCTCGACAAGGACATCATGTCCTTAGGCTGAGTAGTATGAAGTCGGAACTTCACCAAGGACTTTCTAACCAACTCCTCAAAGGTCGATATGGATCTCGGCGTGAACCTAGTGAACCACATCGATGAAACTCCTTCCAAGAAAATGGAAAAGCATCTACATCGAACAACATCTTTCGTCCTAGTACCATCCATGTGCCATTCATACTTGAGAAAGTGCTGCCTAGGATCAATAGTTCTGTTATTGAAGGCATTGTCGGCATCGTAAAATTCCTACGATACTCTTCTCTCAGGATGTTCTCTATGAATGGAGTCCTATTTGGTGCAGAACACAAATTTTCCTTCTTTCCTCTACCAACCGTTTACTATGTCTACGATATATTCCCCGCTAGCTCAATAATCCAAAGGTCAACCATCAGGGGTTGCACCGAGTGTTTGGCTCCGCAAACGATCTCGGTTGGCCCATTGACATCTAGATTCTTCGATCTTTGAGAGAACCACTCCTTTGGTTTTTCGTTGATGCCCAGTTGGTTCTATGGCAGTTTTTTGAAGTACAGCACCATTGCTCTAACATCCAGCTTGTAATCACCATTTTCAAGATGTAGGTCATCTTTCGAATCAGATTGGTCTATAGTTTTTGCTCCCTGTCCCCCCAAGCCTCCAACATTCCTCTCGGTAGCGAGTTGAATCCTGTTGGTACCGAGTGGTTTTATTTTGGAGCAAGTGTTCCGACTTCCTCCATCAACTTCTTATGTTGCTCCAACAACTCCTTCCTTGAGCTTTTGCTTTCCTTCTTGTCTGTTTTGACTAGATACAGAGGAGTTTTCCTCTTTATATCCAGGTAAAGCTTCACTTTTGTTCCTTCTTGTCTTCCTTGGTTGCTAGGTTAGCAAAGCATCCATCTTGTCCATCAAAACTTTTTGACTATCCATCATCTTCCAGTTCAATTCCTAAAGCATCTTATCAAGCTCACCCTTTGTAATCGCTTCCTGTTAGGCAGATGATCCTAGTATCGTTTGTTGATTACTAACTTCCACTTAGTAAGCATTTCATTCATCAACACCAACTACTACCCCAGAGGATCTATGGGATCTTCTAGGTGCCATTATAATTCTTTCAACAATCTTTCAAATTTCTTAGGACAAATCTTCCGAATCAAAACAGTTGACCTCTCTAAATCCAAAATAGCAGGCTAGATCTAAGCTTGGGAATCAACTCTCAGTGAAAACACCAAAATATTGATGCCAAAAGTGGCACAACGCCCAAAGATAACCTGTAGTAGGATCAGATCTGAAAAAGTGTATGCAAAAATAAAGAGACATAAGAATTTTTATAGTTGCTCGGCAATCTTTAGCCTACGTCTACTGTAGCTTTTATTGATTTGTAGATTTCAGAGAGTTTTAGAGAAACTTGAGGAGATTTAGAGTCACTAGTACAAAGGATTTAGTGAACTAAAGCCTAGAACATCAAATAATAGCTTCCTTAGTGGCTGCCATAGTGAGGAGATATGAGATGAAGGAGGAGGAGTGCTAATAAGTCCTCTCTTGGTTGCTATATAGTTTATATCTATAGGGGAATTCGCCAGTAACTTGGAGGCCCACGAAGTAGAAGCTCTGGATCTAAGTCCAAAGTTGCAAGGGAGCCAAAGTCAGCCCAACCATCAATTGAAACCTCTCGGTACCGAGAGGTCAATTGAAACCACTCGGCACTAAAGGTTTGTATCGATGGAAACTTCCATCTTCTCATCTGTCTTGCCTTCCTATCTCTGATTCATTGCACTCCAAACACGTTTCCTTCTAGGTTGAGTTGTTTCTAACAATTTCCTCGATATTGCTTGTCTTTTACTGCTTTCTTTGCTTTATTCTAGAGAATCTTTGCAGTTGCTCGTTTATTATTTGGGAAAAGCACTCCATGGAAATCACCTAAGGTAGGACTTCGAGTACAAGAGGGTTTGGAAGTCCAAAGTGAATAGAAAGCTCTCGGTACCGAGTAGTTCATCTTGGTACCGAGTTGCACTTTACTCCATTGTTCTTGCAATTGAGTTACTTTATATCATCATTCTAGATAGTTTTAATCATGTTGGAGTGAATCATGTCGATGAAAAGCATGAGCTTCGGGTTAGGGTTGACCTAACTTAGTGTTCGACCCGAGTGGTTTGTGTGTTTGGTTCAAGCCTTGGTTAGAGTCATCCAAAGGTTGGAGTGCTTCGAGTCCTACTTTAGAGTTTTGTCTATCCGACATGAGTTTTACTCGATACCAATTGCTTGGACTCTGACCCAAGAGTTTTGGGTGTCCAACTCAAGTTCTACTCGGCACCGATTGCTTAGAGTCTGACCCAAGAGTTTTGTGTGTCCGACTAGAGAAAAATACCATTTGGCACCGAATTATGACTTACCACTCGATACCGAGTTATGACTTTTCTCTCGGTACCGAATTGACTCGAGTCTGACCCAGATCTGACTCAAATTTGACTCAGGTCCGACTCCAAGTCATGTTGTCTTGTCTTCCTACTTCTCAGCTTAGGTTTTCCTTCATTTTTCCTAGGTTCAACTTAGGTACGACTCGGGTCTGACCTGATGCACTGAGTTGAAAAAATCAAGTCAATTTTTTTCACTCATTTTTTGATATTTCCTTTTTCTCGCCTTTTATGATGTTTCCAAACTCTGTGGATCATTTCGTCTTCATCTTGACATTCTAATTCCAGTGAAAACCTACTTGGTCAAAATGCTGGATAACACGTAATATATGTATATATGTTCGTAGAAAAAAGAAACAAATTGTCATATCTCTCATGGCACGATTTATAAAAAATAAATTATTTTTATTTTGAATTTTGTATATATATAATTAAATTGTTTTAATAAATGGATAATGCATACAACATAAATAAAAAATAATGTACGTTTTATTTCACAAATATTTACATATAAATATTTATAGTGTTCGAAAGTTTATAATATTAAATCCGAATATTTAAATATATAAATACATTAGATAATTAAATTAAATATTTATATACAAATATGTATTTGAAATAATTGCATATTATGTAACATATAATTTAATTAATGTAATATGAAGTGTAAAATTTTAAGTCATTTTCGATTTTAAATTAATTTTTAATTTTATTTATAATTTTCATACAAATAATTAGTGTAAATTTTTTTACATAGCCTTTTAATTCCTAAATCATTTTAAAAAAATTAATGTATATATATCTATGTATTTATTTAAGTCATATATATATATAACATTTAAACATTATTTAATAAATATATTTACATATATAAGAAAAAAAATTATATATTATATAAATTTCAAAATACATTTTAAGTGTATATATATGTGTGCGTATATATATATATTAAAATTAATCTATTACAATAAATTTAAAGTTGTTTTAAAATACATGTAAATATTTACAATTAATTTTATTTATTAAATAATCTTTATTTAATGTATACATACATATATGTACTATTTTATTATATTTTACACTTTTCAACTAATATTTATAACATATGATAACTATATACATACATACATACTTGACATATACATATATAAATTGATAGCAATTATCCATACAAAGGGCTAGCATGTCCGTTGTGGTATAAATCCCAACATCTATATATGGACATGTTAAACCATGTACACCCTATTATGTTGTATGTGCACGTACACACATATGTGTATATGATACACATATTATATAATACAATACAAAATAGCAATAAATAAAACATTATTTATAAATTAAATAAAATATTGGTTTTATTTAAAATTAAATTTAGATAAGATCTAAATAAATTTAGACTTCATAGGCCTAATATAGAACAAAATAGAATAGATTTTTTGAAAATTACCTCGCTGCGTGTTGGTTCAGTTCCAACACCTGTAAGAAAGAATATTAAAGTTTCTAAAATATTTCTAAAAATATAAGTAAAGAACAAACTTATGATTATTAATGATGTACCCGTGTTAAAATCATTTTATTTTGGTTATTTAATTCTCGATATTGGATTTGAAAATTATATCTTTCATAATCAATATAAAAGGATAATAGGATAGTCCTATACGATATACATAGACACCACATAAAAATGTTTAATATAGATCATATGAGATGGATTTCTTACGCATTGGCAATAGGAATTATCACATATGCTATGTAGTCTACTATATCTCGTTTTTCTTATGCACTTGGTACATTTAGTGAATATAAAATCCGAATTAAGAATGCTAAATGATAGGTAAGAGTATTCTCGACTGTTTGCGAAGTACTCGAGAATTGTTTATTGAAACAACGAGCTTCATATAAAGTAGTATTCGAACAAAAACTTCATAGGAGATACCGAGCATAGTATGTTAATCCTAAATTCATAATCAACCTTAGTTAAGGAGCTTTAAGTTGGAAATATGGAATGAATAGAGATTGAATCAAATCGACTCCCAAAATGCCTTTTTGTATCTCCCTCATTGTTCGGCTATTCCAAAACAAAAGGTTATGGCTGATTCAACGAAAAGGCCATGTATGTCACCTTGAATAGCACACAACAAAAGCAATGTGTGTGTTTGTATGTATATAAATGCATATATTTGTAACTGAGCTAAGAGTGATTACAAATGTTGATAATTCCATGTCAGTGTCGTGATATAGATCATGAAAGAACCTAAAGCTCACTAGAAGTCGAGAAAACATACTTTAAAAAGTTCCACATGATAAAGGTAGATTATCAACATTGGAGAAAGTTAATTGACAAAGTAGATAATTAAACAACATGGCAGATCCATTCACAAAGGGACTATCTCAGTCGATTCAAAGAAAAATGATTGAAGGGATGAGACCGAGATTTCATAATTGGCTATCAATGCAAGTGGGAAATTGATAGAGTAAGGGTCATTCGATAATGGAAACTCTATAATTTATTGTAAATTAATAACCTGTAATTATATCTTGTTCGGAATAAAATATGTTTTTCTTTCTATTATATACTTGTTGTATTATGATATGTTAATTAATTATTTAATTTAAGTATATCGAATAGAAAATCCTTAAATAATAGGTTATTTCATATTAACTACAATGTGTTGTAATCATGAGAAATTTATCACATCAAAAATAACATAGTATTATGAATATTCCTAATTAAGATGTCTTGAGATAAGATATTAATACATCCGCTGAAACTGGAATATGTAGTGCTCTACAAATGATAGGCAGTGTATTAGTCGTAGCAGCTAGATACATCAAGGGGTTATTTATTGGTAGTTATTAGATAACTATGGAATGACTCACTCGGGAGTTTTCTATTGGTTAATATAACTATGATTAAATAGAGAATCACGAAGTGACGATATTATACAGTTCTCTTAACTTGAGATTACCATGGAACTTCAATATGAATATTCCACTTTGACTATAGTCAAATCATGACATATGGTGTTCATCGAACGACTGCAGTTGGGTCTGAGTTAAATCATTGAAAGTGAAACACTATTCAATGAAGAATTCATCTCCTCAGTTGTACGAGGTTAGTATCACGATCAGCTATTGGAATTTTAATCAAAACCAAATCCATAAATCCTAAAGTGATATAGTTTGGACAAAGAGAATTGGTGTAAATAATCATTACCACTAAGTACCGCTTAGAATACATTTTATTTTACCAATAAATTTAGCCAAACTGTCATACCACTAGCTAAAGTGACGTGTGAACGTTAATATTCGAATAGTTCGATATTAATCGCTGACTTAATTTACACATTTGAGTCGCACAACCGTAATTATAAATACTGTAAAATACCACACGATTTAATTACTTTATAATTGTTGTAAATTAATTAAATTAATTAATATTTATGAAATGTTAATTATTAAATTTTATTTGATTTTTGATGCTAATACTATTTAATTCTATACGTAATAAAAGTTATATATGTATGTATCAATATACGATATCGATAGAAATTTAAATTGTTTTAAAATAATTATTTACTTAATAGGCTTGGAGTTTTGAATACCCAACAAGGCTCTATAAATGGTCGACCTAGTTCTATGAGGGGGAGGTTTTTAGGTGTTCAAATTTGACTGAAATGGTAGGAAAAGAATGAGATCTTTGCACCACTTTTACTCTTCTTTTATGCTACTTAAACCAACTACTTCTCATTAATTTTTTGCTCCATTATGTTTTAGTCTTGCGGTGAGTTTTGTCTACCAAAGACGAATTTTTCAGTAAGCAAAATAAAAAATATCAAACAAAATAAAAATTAAGGTGATGCTTTAGATTGTTGAAATTTCTGAAAGCTGGTTCGGTTGAATCTAAGAGTTATTCTTTCATTTAAGGTGTGAATTTTAGGTTACTTCTTAAGGTAATTATCTAATTTTAGTTTGATTGTATATTACGTCACCATGGGATATAACAGATCTCTTATATTATACAATGAATTATATATGCCGGTGTTGTCCAATTTAATTTATCATATGCAATTGTTTTAGGAATTGATGTTTAAAAATTCAAAAAATATATATAATTTGGCCATATTTTTAAATAAAAAATTTGGTTTTTAAAACAATTTTTAATTAGCTAAAATGATTTTAAAAAACATTAAATACATTAATATATTTATAAAATACATATATTAATTTAAAAAACTCATTTCATTAACGTACATTATTTCCACAAAATAAAAAGGAAAATTTTGATTTTTGATTTTTATTAATTTAATAAATAATTAATTAATAAAATAAATAACTAATATATTATTTTTAAAATCTTTTAATATATATATAATTACATATATGTAAAAAATTGAAAGTGGATTTCCTAACGGAAATTTAATTTTTTTTAAGGCCAAATATAAATATAAATATAAATATAAATTTATTTTAATAATATAATTATTTAATTTACAAATAAGTGTAATTATAAGCACCACAACAAAATACCCTATTTACAACGGGTAATCCCCGTTGTAATAAGTGTTTAGCAACGAACATGCGTCTGTCGTAGTATGCGGGGTTGTAATAGACCAGAAATATTTTGCAACTGTTTATAACCGTTGTAAAAGTCCATTATAGTAAATGTTTTTTTACAACGGTCTAATGCCAATACCGTTGCAATAGAATCTTTTACAATTGCTTTTAGTAATTGTAACAGATTTATTTACAACTGTTTTCGACCATTGTAATAAATGTCTTTTACAACTGTTTTTGACCGTCGTTAAAAAAGCAAAATTAAAAAAAAATGGAACATTGATGCAGCATGTACACATGTCATACTCAAACATATGTTGTTTGAATGTTAATATTTAAATTTTGAAGGAAAAAAATAACAAAATTTAATAATTAACTCAAAGCATGCTACAACTTCATAATTTATATTCAAACAACAGAAGAAGGGCCGCATATATTCACCCGTTTATCTTTTGAAACATGCAATATAGCCCATCCATTTCATCAACTTTTTTAATGCCCTCTTGCATCCCTCCCTAGTTTCGTATTCAAATCACAATAACATTGTGACTTGTGAGCATTGAGCATGCTAAATAGCTTTAGGTCAAGTAGGTAAACGGCTTCAAATATAGCTGCAATGCAAACAATATACAACGACAGTTGTTCTCAAAATGAACTTGCATAAATCTATCCACAAATACATAATTGTTCAAAATGATTTGAATACCTCTAGTTTTTGGGCTCATTGGATCAAACAGGAAGCATATCCAACCTTTGCAAGTAGGGCATCTCTAACAAAAATTACAATTATGGATTTGCAGTTTTACAGTGTCATTCTTTTCTAATAGTTGATTACAGAACAGTAGTTAGACACATGTTGAACAGATGCTTAAGGAAAAATTGAGATGGATACAACCTTATTGTAACCTATAATCAAATGATGTTTAGATTAAGCAATCACAATCTAGCATAATTATAGGCCCAGTAAACCTTGCTAATCAATTCAAATAGTACCTTATAGTTTTTAAATGATTAAAAATAAGATGAGGGTAAGCTTCAGGCATTGTGTTGGATAAGTTAAGCGGTAGAAGTAAACAAGAAACCCTATGAAAATTAGGGAAAATGCAATTTATCTCATGAATGCGGAGAATAGATTAGGATAATACATGCAGAAGAATTGAGATGGTTTAGCCACATTGGAAATTGACAGTAAATCAAAGCGCAATAGAATTGACAATAAATCAAAGCGCAATAGAACCATTAAACACTTGATTATGAATTCGAGCACAGAATTTAGATATAACCTTACTTATTATTTAAGATACAAATCGAAATCAAAATGAACACAAAATAATTAAGGTAGTGTTTGGTTTAAAAATGAATTTTGTGTTTTCGATTTTCAATATGTATGTCAAATATGAGAAGAATGGATGGACGACGGAGGGGATGAAAGAAAGACGGATGGAAGGACGAAGGGGATAGAGGGACAACGGATGAGTGGATTGTTTCATATGCTTGTGTTATTTTTCAAAACACGAAAAATAAATAAATGTTGTTTTCTATTTTGTATGTTAACTTCGTTTTCTAAATTAGTCGTTTCCGGCAATATACACGCGGCATATGCATTTTTGTATGGACGAAAATCCAAAATTAAAACAACAAACCAAATACTACCTAAAGCTTTAAGATGCTACTATTTACTACTCCACTGAGAATTCAATCAGATGTTAAGCATACAGCCCACTAAATATAAGAATGTGAACATACTTCATAAAATGGAAGTATGTTTGATAAAATGGAAGCTACATCTTCCTTAGCTAGTATGGTTTTAAATGTTTTTGTTACGACGAGGAAACAACTTTTGCAAGATAAATCAAAGTCCAAACAACATTATTTGAAGCAAAGTTCCGATTGTTGCCATAATGCACTCGATAAATTGGTCCAAAATCATACGCCATCAAATAATCATACCCAAAAGCCACTAACAAGGGTACTACTAACTCTTTAACTGGACTCAACTAACAAATATCGCAATCTGTGTATAAATAGCTCAATAAGGCTGCCAAAGTTGTCATTTCTTGTTCAGGTACATAATGCTTATAATGCCAGAGGTAGGAGCTACTATAAGGTTGGAGCAAATATCTTTCTTTTCTTATCAAATAAGTCTATATTATTCAATCATTTGATGTAATAGGATCAAATTGTATTAAGAAAAACATGAGCTTTCAGGCCTTGCCAAAGAAAATGGAGTGGAAACAACAATTTTTGGTTATATGAACAAAAACAGGTATTTAAAGGTAGTAAAATAGACAAATAAAAGGTAAAAGTACAAACAGGCAATATCACATTGGAAGGTAGTCCATCCATCTCTTACGCTCCTACTACCACTGACAATAGTAATGTCGCTTCCTTCTCCAATTGTCCAATTTCCCTGATTCAAGAAAGGATGAAAGCGGAGTAAATAAAAAAACACATGATTGTCCAATTGTCATGATCTGGCATTAGCACAAATGGGTTGTGAGCATTATAAAGAAGCAAGCACTCTGTCAAACGCATTGGACAAGTTGAATTACAAGGAAAATCTAACCAAACTGAAGCCTCGAGGATGATCGAAGATAAAGATAAAGCAAAATAAAGACTATCGCCTTGAGGTTGTGAGCACAAATATGCTGGATGTCTCAGTAGTTGGTACAGCTAAACAATTCATCAAACACTTGGTCAACATGAGGCCAATGAGGCATTTCAACAAAAAAGTTTGAAAAGCAAGCTCTCCAATCCAATTCAACCACCTGGAATCAATTCAATAACATTTGAGGACTTAGTGGAGATGCAGATACAAGATGAAGAAAATAAAAGTGCATAAATGCGTTTGGAAAAAAGAATTGAAGACGTGCACATGTGCATGTGTGCACATTCACAAGTTTAGTAGTTAGGGTGTTTTGTGATTTGATAAATTATAAAGTAGTAATTAAATTATGTTGAGATGGCAGCCTATAACGGCTAGTTTGATCAAGTCATGATGGGGTAGT
The DNA here is from genome assembly GCA_030737815.1 of Allium fistulosum. Lineage (NCBI taxonomy): Eukaryota > Viridiplantae > Streptophyta > Magnoliopsida > Asparagales > Amaryllidaceae > Allium > Allium fistulosum. The sequence continues at coordinate 49,960,022 of CM060906.1, forward strand.
GTATATATATGAGAGGTAATACATGTAATCAGATGAGAATTGAGTTGATAAATAAAATATCAAGTTTCACCTTATTTCTGTGTGTTCTCTCATGGCTGTTTAGCTTTCTTGCTTCAACACCTTCTGCTGCTTTCTTGATTTCACCACCTTCTTCTTATTAATCGTTGCACACCTCCTTCTTGCTATCTGCTTTTCACCACCATTCTTCCAGTGCCTCACCACCTTCTTATTCTTGCAAATTGCTTCTCTCTGAACACTACCATTCCACTTGAAACCTTTTCATTTCAACCTGAACTTTCAATCATCAGAAATAACATCTGTAACCCTACACAAACCACCACTTCCATCCACTCCACCATGCTTACCACCAGTTTCCAGATCTATAAGAGTAAAGGCATAACATATTGGTATTGGAGCCACAGGATGAGTATGATATTGACCCTCACCAAGAAGGTCCATCGTTTAATGAAAGTGTTGATGGCTGCAGAGAAGCTTCATCATTACTTGATTATGTCCATGAAGAGCTATCACAACAAGAAAGATGGCAAAAACAAGATCTGATTAATAAGAGAAATGCCCTATCTCTTAAGAAATTGGAAAATACCACTCAAGAAATGTCACTCAACATAGCAAGAAATACTCAAGGCCTTCAAGAAATTCAAGTGACAGTTGAGAGATCATTGGCCATTTTTTTTCAGAAAAATCAAAGAATTGAAATCTCAAAAAATTAACAAGGGCAGTTCTCAACCTGATATCAACAGATCCACATCATTACCTCCAACTTCTGTTCAGCATCACAGAGTACCACCAAACAACAGACCCTCCATTCTTTCTAGACCAAAACCCATCGTTCTTGATCACCATCCTCCTTCAAAAAACTCTGACTTTCCAGCAAATCATTCCAGAGACACAGCCAGCCTTACCATCAAGATAGATTTTCCCACATTCTCAGAAGAAAATAGTGTGATTGATTGGTTAATACAGGCTGAGTGGTTTTTTCAAATACCACATTATTGATGTTGAAGAATGGGCTTACATTTGCTCTTTTCAACTCAAGAAAGAGGCTTTGCAATGGTTTTATAGGTACTCTCACAATGTTTTGGATTATGATCCATGGTCGGTGTTCTACAAAGCAATTCAAGTATGGTTTAACACTAATAAACTTGATAGACCATATAATATTTTCTCATCTCTCAAACAAACCACATTTGTCATGCACCCAATAGTTTCTTTAGATGTCCAAAAATCATTGATAGAAAATACAAATGGAGATGTAAAAGAGAGATCAATTGAGAATTTACTTAAAAATGTTGGGGAAACACCTTATATTATAAAAATTTCTAAGGGTTTATTGAATACCAATCAAGAAATTCAACCTAGAGCAGATGCCAATTTATATATGGAGAACTCTAGACCTACAAATGACTCTGATCGCGAATAGGAAGCTTCAGACCACTAGCGTTTGGTTATCTGAAAAAACAAAAGAAATAAATTCATTTTGTAAATGGGAATTTTAGTAAACACATTGATGCGGCTGGAGAAAAGACACTTGCTGCTATGTTGAAAATCCAGTTGGACCAATCTCTTAATCAGAATGCACGGCTTGATGAAAATCCTTCTCTTGTTCTTGAAGAGACAAACATGGTAAAAATAAACATGTTAATGGCGGAGTTGATTGTTTTAAAAATGTTGGTTGGACTGTGTTAATCCCTTTATTTCAGCGACCTAAAACTTCGCGACCTAAGAGAAGTTTGCGACCTAACGAAGTCACGACCTAGGGAATTCTGCGACTTAGTGAGGCTACAACCTAAGCTACAGGAACGTCACAACATAAGAAAGACGCGACCTAAGAATGTCACAACCTAACTCATTGAAGTAGCCCAGCGACCTATGACCTAAGGAAGCTGCGACCTAAGGAAGTCCACGACCTAAGGACTTAAGAGACTTTGCGACCCAAGATCCAGAAAGCTTCGCGACCTAAGAGCAGAAGCCTTGCGACCTAGCAACAGAAAGGATTGCGACCTATGGAACTCAACGACCTAAGGTAGCTAGCGACCTAAAGGACTTAACAACCTAAGGTAGTTAGCGACCTAAGGGACTTGACGACCTAAAGAGGTTAGCGACCTAACTATTAAAGCATGTTCAGCGCCCTACGACCTAGAGCTCCCACGGCAATTCTTTAACTCGCTTGCGACCTACTACTTAATAAAATGAAGCTAAGCACAGCTTTACCAGCTAACTTCTGAAACCGCAAGGGGACAGCGACCTAGCTTAGGTCGCCCGCGACCTACGACTTAACTAAGGTCGTACGCGACCTAAGACTTAGGCAAAATTCCTGACCAGAAATCAGCTCCTATAAATACCCCATCACTTCCAACATTCAAGGGACTTTTGGCAAATCATTTCTACAGCGCTGTTACTCCGTCGAACTCTTCCTTCATTCAGCAATCAAGGATCCTTCAAGCATTCGCGACACTACAACAAGCTTCGAGAGAAATTCCTTACATCCGACATGGATTCATCGAGTTTCACCATCGAAGATTGAGCTAGTAGTCAAGATTGTTTCTTGTGATCGAATTATACTGTTTCCTGAAGTGATTTGTATCAAATTGTAACCGAATCAGCAATAAGAAACTATAAAGTGGACGTAGGCTCAATTACGGGCCGAACCACTATAAATCTGTTGTTCATTTACTGCATTTTTGCTATTTTCCTGCTTGATCTCTGTTCCCGTCACACGGGTGGTGCTTTCACGATCTTATTACACACACCAGGTGTTATCGTTCATATTTTAACGTTAACATTTTGGTGCTTTCACTGAGAGTTGAACTCAGGCGATCATCCACCGTTGCTTCGTAAAGACTCATAAAAAGAACCTCTCTTAAAAACCAGATCCGAAATAATGGCCCCTGGAAGAAGAGGTAGACCTATCAGATCCGGAAATGCTCACGAAGGAACTTCCGCTTCCCCAATAGCAGATCAAGCAACTCCAACCGTTGGAGTCACCAGGGCTGAATTGGATGACGCAGTTTCTGGATTATACCAACAAATTGAAACTCAAAATGCTTTGATGATGGATAGAATAACTGCTCTGCTCGGGGCAAATCGTCAACCAGAAAACCATCAAACCACCCTTCCTGAAATGCCACCTTTCCAAGCTGATGGTTCTATGCCGCAACCAACTTGTCATGAACATATGCCCGGGCAAACTTCCGAGGGAAGAACTGGTGCTTGCCCGGAGGTGTCTTTGAACAATAAAGAGTACCTGTCTGAAATGGTTGGCCGCATCATGAAAGAGAGCATGCAAAGGGAAGAGGATGAGGCTGACTGGGGATTCGCGCCAAGCAGAACTCCATTTACTGAAAGGATCCTGAGAGCGGAATTTCCAAGGAAATTTGCACCTCCTACTATCCAAGCCTATAGGGGAGCCACTGACCCTAATCATTTCCTATACAAATACGATTGGCATATGACCGGTGCAAGAGCATCAGACGAGATCAAGTGTCGATACTTTCCAGTATACCTCGAAGGCGTGGCTTTACTTTGGTTCACAAAGCTTCCAGTTCGGTCTGTAGATAAGTTCTCCGACTTAACGCAAAAGTTTAAAGAACAGTTCAGATTGTATGCTTCAAAAGCTAAGGATATAATGTCACTGTCTAACCTTGAACAAGCGCCCGGAGAATCAATCAAATCTTTCTTGAGCCGTTTCAATATAGCTTTAGCCGAGGTAGAAAATGCAGAACCACGCATGATCCTGACTTATTTGATGCGAGCCATTGATAAATCGAGTAAATTTGGAATATGGCTAAAGATGAAGGAACCGAACTCACTTGATAAATTTTATAAAAAGGCCGACGAGTTCATTCGCCTTGAAAGCCTTTCTACGACGTCGAAGGTGGTTGCTGCCCAAACTAATAATAACAGTATCCCATCTAAGAAAAGAGAATCTGAAAGTCAGAAAAGGGAGAATGAAGGAGGAAAAAGCCAGGGAAATGAAAAGAAACCTCGCCGCTTTAATTCTTCGGATTATACTCCTTTAACTAATACACTAAGAAATATCTTTTTTGCAACAAAAGACGTTGTCCGGTATCCTAAGCCACCTGAGATGACGAAAGGTGCAAAGAGTAATGGAAAATTCTGCCAATTTCACAATCAACCTGGCCATGACACTGACCAATGTCGCCAGTTAAAGAAAGTGATTGAAGAATTGCTGGAACAAGGTAAACTCCAACAATACGTTAAGAAAAGCGGAGTCGATCCAACCTCATCCACTCGGGATCAACAGCACCCTACCCATCAATCCGATTCTCACAACAACACTGCAGTGCAAGATTCAGAAAAGCTTGCCATTAATGCTATCACAGGGGGACCATACCCAGCAAGCAGAAGTTGGGATGACTACTAATTACCCACAAAACTGCGGCTGGGGCATCTCTCACTTTCTCTGGCATAAAAATCCAAAAGCTATGAATCAAGCACAAATAGAAATCCAGCTTAGAGATTCTGAAACAACAATAACTAGCATTCATTTTTACTTAACAGCATTGCTCGAATTTGTAAAGATAATGATGGATGTGTAACTTCTGCATTGTAAACCGCTGAGAAATCAGCGTGACTCAATAATGAAAAACTATGCATTCTGTGTTTTCTATTATAAAATGCCTGTTATATTTCGATGTGTGAATACTCTAAATGTGTTGCTAAAATGTCGATCTAATACTGCAGGTCATTAAAGCAAAGCTCACCCATCGCAAAGCTAAGCGAGCCTTACAAATCATTTATTAAAGCAAAATTCCAAGCAACAAAAATTCCAAACTCAAATCCCATACAAGAGGAACTTCACATAAAAAGTTGACGGCTCCACTGTGTCAAGCCCTCGTTAACTGGTTGCGATCGTTGATATAAAAAGACATCCAACCAAATAACTTGCGTTTACTCTGTGGAGTCATTCAACAGTGAAGTCTACTTCTTCGGACAAAGCAATTTACTTGCAAAAAAAAAAAGGAAGACGCGCTTGGAAACGATGATAAAGGATCGCAGATTGGCGGATGATGATACAACATGAGCGGGCAAACATGGAAACAGCCAAAGGGATGTATGCCTCTCAACAGGAAAACAGGTAGATCCACTAAAGGGATACCTTCCCAAGCAGAAGGAATAAGACCCTCGCTAACTGATTGTGATGCATCCGATCAGGCAGCTTGTGTCCATCCCATGGATCTACTTGCCCCTAAGACGCAACCTTCCTGGCACACCAACCAAAGCCCTCTAACGAGGCACGCCAATAAATGGGAGTGCTTTACTCAATCAAAAAGATTGGTAGGACCACCGAAGGGGCACCTCGTTAATTGATTGCGATCGTTTGTACAAACAAACATCCAATCAAGCAACTTGCGCCTGTCCCGTGGACCCCTCCGACCATGAGAAAGTAACTTCCAGGCAATCACAAGCCCTCTTCGGAGGCACAAGCCCTCTTCGGAGGCACAAGCCATCTTCGGAGGCAAAAGCCCTTTTCGGAGGCACATTTCACCCGCGTAGAAGTGCAAAATGCTTCTCTTCGGAGACCCACTTCACCAGTGATGAAATACTACAAAGCCCTCTAACGAGGCACGCCAAGAAATGGGAGTGCTTTACTCAATCAAAAAGATTGGTAGGACTACCGAAGGGGCACCTCGTTAATTGATTGCGATCGTTTGTACAAACAAACATCCAATCAAGCAACTTGCGCCTGTCCCGTGGACCCCTCCGACCATGAGAAAGTAACTTCCAGGCAATCACAAGCCCACTTCGGAGGCACAAGCCCTCTTCGGAGGCACAAGCCCTCTTCGGAGGCACAAGCCATCTTCGGAGGCAAAAGACCTTTTCGGAGGCACACTTCACCAGAGCTGAAATGCCAAAACTGCTTCTCTTCGGAGACCAAAATTGCTTCTCTTCAGAGACCAAAAGACCTCTTCAGAGGCGTACTTCACCTTGCTTGAAGTACCAAAAATAAACCCTTTACTGGGGCATAAAATCAAAACCTTCTTTAGAAGCTCATTTCATTGTACAGGAAAATTCACTTTTAAACAAATAAAAGTGATCATTCCCAGAAGTCGAAATGTTCTTCAGGAAGAAAAAGAAAATAAAAATTTCTCCAAAGACAAGATATACTCTATTAAAAAGCAGAATAATTCTTCCCTGAAAAAGTGGAAAGTTATTCTCTAAACTAAGAGTATCGGTCTTGTGAAAGCAAGAAATATTACAATATACTTGTGGTATGGGGTCAGCATTATACAATTCAGTTACAGTAATAAAAGTAATATACAAGCAACATACCACAAGTTCATTGCAATATCACGTAATAAAGATGTGGAGTAAATGCGTTCTTGAAACACAGACAAAAAGTTTGTACAAATAGAAAGAATCGTTTACTCTACACTTCAAATGAAAAACAGATGTATTCCTACATACACAAGGATTTATACAAGAAAAATATCTATTTATTTCAACACTATGAGAAATTTTTTACATCGCACAGGTTACAAAAAGAAGCGGAGACCGGTATCCGCACAATCCCCGGTCAATACAAAAAGCAGAAAATACAAAATCAAACTCATTTCCCCTTCTTCCCACCCTTGGAGCTTTTACCCAGCCTGATAATTAGCTTCGTAGGCCGTATCGGAGAAGAAGGAGAAAGAGACTCAGCCGGATCAATCTCTGCTTCATCCCCAGCAGCAGAAGAACTCTTCTTTCCTTTCTTCGAAGCCACACGTTTCCCCTTCTTCTTGGAAGAAGACTCACTCCCCGGAGCAAGAAATGTATAAAGCTTTGTGTCATAATCAAAAGACCGCTCCGGGGTCTTCTCGCTATCTTCCAGATCTTCTGCTTTCTGTTCCTCGGAAGCAGATGGTTCGTCCAAACCTTGAAGGGCTGCTATCGGTTCTTCATGTGAACCTGGTTGAGAAGCTGGAAGAGGAGTAACTTGAGAAGGAGGAACGGCAGCTGAAGGAGGAAGAATTGGTGCAGTTTCCGGCACGACTGCTGCATAATAAAAGAAATCAAAATCAGTATTCTCCGAGAAAAAAGAAGACCGTGAATCGTCAAGGTTACCTGGAGAAGCCGGTTTGGCGAGATCAATCTCAAATTCCCGAGCCTGAAAATCCTTCATTGCCTCTTCTTCTGTAGGAGTGGTCACAACTGGATGTGAAGGATGAGAGCTGGAATCCATAATGTTTGCATCAGCCGAAGTGGAAGTATGAACAGGGGTAGTTAAAAGAGCTTCCTCTTTTGAGAGCTCTTCTCCCAGTGATTCAGCCCGTGCTTTAGCAAGCTGCTCCTTCCCTCTAACCAGAGCGGCGCGAGCCTCATCATCAAGATAGCGAGCCTCAAATTTTGCTTCCTCAAATTTTGCTTCATCATAGCCGGCACCTTTAAACATATCAAGTGCGGCCTCCCACACTTCCGCCAGAGTGATTTCATAATCTGGACCCAGAAAAGCAAGGCTCCCACGACCCAGAACGCAGTGTAAATAAAAGTCGAATAAGGTAGAACTGATGTTTGCTTTCGTTGCCTCATGTGATTGTTCAGCCGCTTCTTTTTCGGCAATGGCAGCAACCCTACCAGTAATGGCCTCATCACGAGCTGCCTCAGCTTTAGCAAGTCAAGACTTTAATAACTCAATCTCCACGTTCTGGGAGGTGACTTTTTCCCGCAGTTCGGCGTTTTCTGCGCGATACTTCTCATTAACATGCTGTTCGGCGGCAAGCTTCATTTCTACATCTCTTTGTGCAGCATGTGCATCCCGCACTTGCTTCTGAAAAACTTCTTCTTTTTGAGTATATGATGCAGAAGAAGAAGCGAGATTTTCCTTAAGCTGCTTAACTTCAGACGCAAGCCTTGTATTGTCGTCTGCAATACTCGTCATCTCCGCGTCATGCTGCTTACGCCATTTGTCCCACTCAGATTTATCATTCTCCATGGTCATCATCGCCTCAAGGTTCATATGGTTGACCCTTTGAAGTTCATCAACCAACTTCTTCCATCCAGACATTCTTTCAATATCAAGCTTGACAGCATCGACATTTCTCAGCATTGCCTGCTTATCAATAGGAACCAAATCTAAGTCGAAACGGACTCCTCTTAGACACCAATTCGGAAATCGGCTCTGAAGTGTTGGAGGGCCGTCTTTAACTTGATATTTTGGCCTATTAATGATGGTTTGAATATCAGATCCCTTTAGAGGAGGAGAACTGTCCGGAATGTCAGAAGAAATGGGAGCGTTAGTCTTCTCAGAAATAGCAGACGCGTCACTTGGCTTAGATCGTTTGCTCGATTCATCAGTAATTTGAGTCTTCCCTTTGTCATCATAAGACTTTCGCTTATGAGAATCGTGAGTTCTGTAAGAAGAATCATATCGATCAGCATCTCTTCTTCTCTGCCGCTGCTCATAATCCCATTTTTCTTGAGCCTTCCTTTCGGCCCGTTCCTCATCTGTCTCTCTCTGGCCACCAATATATTTCCCGAAGTCATAGGATCCACGTCCCCCATGACGCTGAAATGAGTCATAATATGAGCCGGAGCGTCCCATTGTAGAACCTGAAATTGGAAAAGAAAGGCAAGTCTTTGAAATTTTCAAATTAAAGGAGCTAAGTGCATATAAGTGCTCAAATCCTAAGTGTGTGTGGCGTGTGGGCTATGCGCCTCGGGCTACAAACCACTTTTTTGTGTGGAAATGGTGACGGCTTGTATAGAAGGCGTTGTGGTTTGTTGCAAGGAAGAAGTTGCTTCGATAACAGGAGGGACCACTTTAGAAACATCATCTTTAAAGAGCTCCTGAGAGGTTATCATAATGTCGCTCAGACTATCAAAAGTATCATCGCCATGGTGCATGGGAGAATTATCTTTTTCAACTTCCACCTCAGCCGTCTTTTCAAGAGTGTGAAGATTTTCCTCCTCTTCAAAAACCGGGGCAAGTGCTAGCTTACTGGGCGATCCAGCAATGTCGGTAGAAGTAGAACACTTTACCAATGAAGTCTCAGCGGTAAGATCTTGCGATAAAAGTTCTTTAGCAGGAACAGGGGCATCTGACTCCTCAGTAGGAGAATCAGGGACTTCATGTGGCCGAGTGGAACGGGAAGGATGTAAGAGTCCAAATTCGTGGAGGAACTCATCTCTCAATAGAAATTGAACACTCCTCTCTTCAACATCAACGGCACTCAAAGTATCTAAAATTAATTTGTGACTGGTATCTCGAAGTGGAGGAGGAAGTGCTGCAAAAAGAAAGAATGGACTTAAGCATTTGACAGTTCGAGTTCTGGAAAGTCTTAAAAACAAATCGGAAAGAGACAATCTTACTTCCGACTCTCCAGATGGCATAAAATCCCAGAGGACAGCGGACATAAAAGAATTGAGTCAAGAACCCATGGGCACTTTCGGGCAAGTCCAGAATTAGTTTACGGTTCCTGGCACTCCTCACAAGTGTAATAGAGGGATGATCTTTGTTCTTTGCAAATGTGCACAAGAAGCGAATTTCGGCAAAACTGGGAAAACGGCCCAACGTTCTCCTGAAAAGCACGCACAGTCCCAGCAGGATGGAGTATCCATTAGGGTGCAGTTGAAAAGGGGAGATAGATAGCCGAAGGAGAAGTTCTCGAAGACAATCATTAAAGGGCGGAATAGCTCCGCTCAAGCACATCTGACGATTCACAGCAACAAAGCCAAGAGGCGGCCTGTCAGCAGTGTCGCTTGATCCAGGAAGTAAAGCATCTGCTTCGGCAATGCCGAATTGGATGCACAATTGTCTGAAGACCTTGTGGCTCAGAGTAGTAGAAGTCCGTTCCGGAGGGTCGTTCAGTGGAGTAGCAATTGGAAAAGCTTCTCCAGCTATTTCCAAGTCTTCCTGTTGAGATGCCATTCTACACAAGGAACTGGACGATCAAATATTAAGGTGCACGTTTCCTAAAAAAGAGTGAAGTGTTGTGCAAAACTAACGCAATAACAAGCAAATATAAATGAAACTAAATTAGTTGATACTTGTCAATTATAAAGTTTCGGGGCTTGATATCTTAAGTCCAAGAACAGTGTTGTGTTGATGCAAATAAATCAGCTTTAGTTGATCGTTTCAATTTTGCTTTAATACTTCACTTAGATTTGTTAGTTCGCAGCATTTCATTCGCGAAGTTCATTTAGGTTTGTTATTCTTTGTCGACTAATCTGTCATTCGATGTGGGCAATCAATGGCAGTATATTCGTCCCATTTTTTCTGTGAATATTGCTTTTAAACAGGTTATCAGCATTAAAGTTAAGGCAATCTGAAAAGAAGTACAACGAAGTCTAAAACAATTCAAATTCAAAAATCAGCCAAATTCTGCCTAAATTTCTAAGTTCTAGGTCGTTCACGACCTAACATAAGTCGGAGCAATTTTAAGTCGTACTGTCCAATTTGAAGTGTTCAGGGCTTTACAAATTTGTTTCAAGTACTAGGTCGTTCAGCGACCTATCGTAGGTCGGGGCATATTTAGGTCGCACAATGTAACTGGATCAAGGCAATGCAATTTACTCCATGTCCTAGGTCGTCTACGACTTAGCATAGGTTGAGAATCCTTAGGTCGCAAAAGAGGTTGGTCAGCTTCGTTTTAATTGCAGATGTTTTTTAGATCGCAGGACTTAGGTCGCCAAGAACCTTACGACCTAACTTTTAAAGCCATCCAGATCTGCTAGGTCGCTGGCTTCTTCTCCAAACAATCCTACTGATCCAATAACCCGATACTGCTAGTATAAAGAAAACGATTCATCCTCTTCTTGAATCCCATTCATCTCTACATACCAACCGAATCACCCATTAAATCAATTTCAAGTTCTTCGATTCATTACAAACATTACCGTGCATTCACGAATCATGTTAACATGTCGATCGTGACAATCATTCAAAAAACGAAACACAAATGCATGGAGTTAAACTTGGGTTAGACAACATAAACTCATAATTGGGCGGCGATTATGGTGGAATGAAGATCGAAACTCACTTACGTAGTTTGTTAGAAAGGATGAATCGTCGTTTAAACAAGTTGAATTCTCTCTTGGGGGTTCAAAGATTTGTCAATAGCAATGGGAAATTAGAGCAGAAGGATTAGGAGGAAGAAGGCGACCTAACAGTTTATATGGGCTGAGAATGGAAGGTGAATAGGCACGAAGTTTTAGGTCGTCCACGACTTAGCAAGGTTGAATCGAAGTATACGACCTATGGCATAGTCATATACCTCGAGGGGCAAATGTTAATCCCTTTATTTCAGCGACCTAAAACTTTGCGACCTAAGAGAAGTTTGCGACCTAACGAAGTCACGACCTAGGGAATTCTGCGACTTAGTGAGGCTACAACCGAAGCTACAGGAACGTCACAACATAAGAAAGACGCGACCTAAGAATGTCACAACCTAACTCATTGAAGTAGCCCAGCGACCTACGACCTAAGGAAGTTGCGACCTAAGGAAGTCCACGACCTAAGGACTTAAGAGACTTTGCGACCCAAGATCCAGAAAGCTTCGCGACCTAAGAGCAGAAGCCTTGCGACCTAGCAACAGAAAGGATTGCGACCTATGGAACTCAACGACCTAAGGTAGCTAGCGACCTAAAGGACTTAACAACCTAAGGTAGTTAGCGACCTAAGGGACTTGACGACCTAAAGAGGTTAGCGACCTAATTGTTAAAGCATGTTCAGCGCCCTACGACCTAGAGCTCCCACGGCAATTCTTTAACTCGCTTGCGACCTACTACTTAATAAAATGAAGCTAAGCACAGCTTTACCAGCTAACTTTTGAAACCGCAAGGGGACAGCGACCTAGCTTAGGTCGCCCGCGACCTACGACTTAACTAAGGTCGTACGCGACCTAAGACTTAGGCAAAATTCCTGACTAGAAATCAGCTCCTATAAATACCCCATCACTTCCAACATTCAAGGGACTTTTGGCAAATCATTTCTACAGCGTTGTTACTCCGTCGAACTCTTCCTTCATTCAGCAATCAAGGATCCTTCAAGCATTCGCGACACTACAACAAGCTTCGAGAGAAATTCCTTACATCCGACATGGATTCATCGAGTTTCACCATCGAAGATTGAGCTAGTAGTCAAGATTGTTTCTTGTGATCGAATTATACTGTTTCCTGAAGTGATTTGTATCAAATTGTAACCGAATCAGCAATAAGAAAATATAAAGTGGGCGTAGGCTCAATTACGGGCCGAACCACTATAAATCTGTTGTTCATTTACTGCATTTTTGCTATTTTCCTGCTTGATCTCTGTTCCCGTCACACGGGTGGTGCTTTCACGATCTTATTACACACACCTGGTGTTATCGTTCATATTTTAACGTTAACAGACTGTATGTCTAGAGAAGTATTTTAATGAAAAGACAATACTCATCTTCGACTCGGGTGGTAGCACATTGACTGTTGTAAAATGCTAAAAGGGCTGAAGAAGCTTCAACTAAACCTTGAGGACAAGGTTATTTTGAAGGAGACGGGAGTTGTTACAGCCAAACAATTCATCAAACGCTTGGTCAACATGAAGCCAATGAGGCATTTCAGCAAACTGGTCTGAAAAGCAAGCTCTCCAATCCAATTCAATCACCTGGAATCAATTCAATAACATTTGAGGACTTAGTGGAGATGTAGATACAAGATGAAGCAAATAAAAGTGCATAAATGTGTTTGGGAAGAAGAATTGAAGACATGCACATGTGCATGTGTGCACATTCACAAGCTTAGTAGTTAGGTTGTTTTGTGATTTGATAAATTATAAAGTAGTAATTAAATTATGTTGAGATGGTAGCCTATAACGGCTAGTTTGATCAAGTCATGATTGGATAATGTTTATATATGAGAGGTAATACATGTAAAAAGATGAGAATTGAGTTAATAAATAAAACATCAAGTTTCACCTTGTTTCTTTGTGTTCTCTCGTGGCTGTTTAGCCTTCTTGCTTCACCACCTTCTGCTGCTTTCTTGATTTCACCACCTTCTTCTTATTATCCATTGCCCACCTCCTTCTTGCTATCTGCTTTTCACCACCTTTCTTCCAGTGCCTCACCACCTTCTTATTCTTGCAAATTGCTTCTCTTTGAACACCACCATTCCACTTAAAACCTTTTCATTTCATCCCGAACCTTTCCAGTCATCAGAAACAACATCTATAACCCTACACAAACCATCACTTCCATCCACTCCACCATACTTACCACCAGTTTCCAAATCTATAAGAGTAAAGGCTATAACAACCTATAAGGAAGGGAAAAATCTAAAAAGATCTTTATATTTTCATCACTATAACAACTAGTTCATCATCGACTATTAAAATTGTGGAGCTCAAAAGGGAGAATAAAAATCAATGTGAATTAAAAAAAGACGAAAATACATACTCAATAATTCCTAATATTTTAGTATATTAAATTCTTCCTCCTTAATAATAAATGCAAGGCGAGATACTCGATGAGAGAACAATGGAGACAAGCACATCCAAATTAGCTAATCGATTTAGGTAGGACAAATTTCTAGATGATAACGGCATCAAAGCATTAGTCGTGGACATTAATTTTTTCTAGAGCGCCACATTTAGATCCAAAGAAGAGAGAAAAGTTGAGTGGGATTGAAATAAAGTAGCTAGTGAAGTGGAAGGGAGTTTATAATTCAGCCCTTAATTATTTAGTGTTATAACATATTTAATTTTATTTTTAGTGGAAACTCTACTTTGTTGTTTTTGTGTACTTTTAATTTCAAACTCTATTTATCTAGGGTTAAGCTACATTTCTATAGTTTAGGAAATTCTCAACTCAATGACAAAGTTGATGTAGGATTTCTAAGCATAGGGTTATAACAAATAGGTTAGCGATAGTTATAGGTTTATATGTGAATTTGTAATCAGCCGATTGTATAACTTAGTAGAAATCTTAGGGGTGGCAGTAGGCAGGTTTGTTGAAACTGAGTAAAATTGTGTACTGTCTTTATTTCTATAATATTTTATCTGTGTTGTGTTTTATTAAATCATGAATTTATTATAAACCCTATTCACCCCCTCTAGGGTTAATTCAATCCTACAAGTGGTATCAGAGCAAGGTAGTTAAATTCATGTCTTCAAAATATGTCTATTTCTAACAGCACTTTTTCTAAAGGCCAATCCATAGCCAGTCCGCTCATGTTTAATGGCACCAATTATGCTTATTGGGAAATTAGGATGAAGATTTTTCTAGATACTATTAAGGCATGGGATATAGTTGAAAATGTTTATAGTTTGCCTATAGTAAAATATATGATCATGAAGTTCCTAAGCCAAAAGATAAGTGGGATGCAAATGAACTTAAACTTTATCTCTTTAACGCGGAAGCTATGAATTCCATTATTCATGCATTAGATAAAATGGAATATAATTGTGTTTCTCATTGTGTGACTGTGTTGAAAATTTGGCATACACCTAAGGAGACTCATGAAGGTACATCACAAGTCAATGAATCTCCCTAGCCATTCTCAGTAATGAATATGAGAATTTTGTATTATCAAAGGATGAAAATATAAAGGAGCTGTATGTACTTTTTTTCAAATCTAGTGTTCAAATCCAAAACTTTAGGAAACACTTACATAGAACTAGAGATGGTCCGAAAATTCTAAGAATCCACCCTAGGAATTTTGAAGCAAAAGTGATAGCAGTTCAAGATCCAAAGACATGAGAAATCTAAAGTTGGAAGTAATAATGGAAAATCTCATCACCTATGAGATGGAGCTGAAAGCCAAGGAGGAACATGAAAACAGAGACTTGAAAAAAAAAATCAATTGCTTTGAAGAGTTCAACCGACAATGAGGAACAAGATAAAGAAGAAGCTAAGCTAGCACTATTAATGAAGCAATTCAAAATGTGGACCAGAAAGAATGGAAATCAAGCAATAAACCTAGCATTATTAAAGTACTAGATGATTCTGAGGAAGAAATCATTTGTTATGGATGTAAGAAGCTAGAAAATAAGAAGAGAAGGAGTTTTGTAGCCACATGGGATAAGAGTGAAGAAAAAGAGGAGGACTGATGTGAGAAAGATGAGGGAAATTTGTGTTTGTTGGGAAAATCAATTGATAGCGACGGTGAACCTAATGAGGTGGCACACTTATCCCATATTGATTTACTTTTGTTATATCATGAGTTAAATGAAAATATTGATATACTAAACAAAGGAATAATGATCTAGAATCGTAGAAAAATGGTTTATTTTGTTTAAATGATGAGTTAGAGTTTATCATTCAAAATAGTAGAAAAGTTAATTTTAAGTGTGAAAAGTATCAGTCTTTAGAGAAAGAAAGAAATAGATGTAGAAATAAACTAAAATCTTTTAAAATAAAATTTTGTCTTTAAAAAATAAATATGATAGAAAAAGAGAAAATTCCATTAGATGATACGCCTCTCTTTTCAATGAAAACATCGCTCTTAGATCTAAGGTTCAACAACTTGAATCGACAATAGAAATTTTTTCTAGAGGAGAAAAATCACTGAATATGTTGTTAGGTAGTCAGACTATCACCAAGAAGAGAAAGGACTTAGATATAATAGAGTTGAACAAGTTATGAAAAAGAGTCGTGACAAGATCAAATTCCATAGAGAATTATCAAAGTATATAATTTGTGGAAAAATTGGACATTAACTAAATAAATATTGGAATAGGAATAAAAACAAAACTTTTAAACAAATCTAGGCTCTAACAGGTACAAATGTAAATTTTTACAAATATACACAGATTTGGGTACCCAAATACTTTGTCGCTGATATTAATGGACATATGAAGACTTCTAGGTCATTTTATTCTTCCCTCGTGTAGGTATGTTGGTGGGCTAAAGAATGGTAAGAGTAATATTTGGATTCAGGCTATTCTAGACACATGACGAGTGACAAATCAAAGTTCTTTAGCCTAGAAGATTGCAGAGATAGGAGTGTAATGATGGGCAATAATGGTAAATGCAAGATTATCGGTAAAGGTAAAGTAGGTAAGAATACTTTTACACTTGATGTTTTATATGTTGATAACTTATGTCATAATCTCATCTCTATCAACCACTATGTGATGAAGGTATGAATGTTTTGTTTGATGCCAATTTATGCAAAATAATTGACAAATTTTTAAGTGATGTTTTGCTTACGGCTAAGAGCAAAGGCAACACATATTCCTTATCGTTTGATGATCTTACACAATCAAGATGTCTTGTAGCTAAGGTTGAGGAAGCTACTTTATGAGTTTCTTGAAGAAGCTAAAGAGAAAAGATTTAGTGCAAGGATTACCGCAACATAATTTTGAATCTGGTAAGATGTGCAAAGCTTGCACGATAGGTAAGTTCAGTAGATCATCTTTCCATGCCAAAAAAAACTGTAAGTACCTTTAGAGTTCTTAAGCTGATTCATTTGGATTTGTTCAGTCTAAATGATATTGCTAGTTTAGGAGGTAAGAAATATTATTATGTGTTAGTCGATGATTACTCAAGGTTTATATGGGCTTATTTTCTAGCCAAAAAGTTAGAAACTTTCAGCTATTTTACAAAATTTTCTAAATTGGTTGAAAATGAAAAGGCATTTCAACTTTTACTTCAAGAAGTGACCATGGTGGAGAATTTGAAAATTATAACTTTGAAAAGTTTTGTAAAGAAAATGCTTTTAAACATGAATTCTCTTCTCCAGAACACTATAACAAAATGGGATGGTCGAGCGAAAGAATCATACATTACAAGAATTAGGTAGATTGATAATAAATGAGTATAAACTTCTTTTGCCTTTTGGGCACAGGCGGTAAATACATCATGCCATGTATTCAATAGAGTAATGATCAAACGGATGCTTAATAAAACTTCTTATGAGTTATGCTTTAATAGAAACCCGACATCTCATATTTCATAGTTTTTGGATGTCCATATTTTAACCTTAATACAGGTGATCAACTCAGCAAATTTGAACCCAGGGTAGATGAAGGTAAATTCATAGGATACTCATCAAGGAGCAAAGCTTATAAGGTGTACAATAAAAGGAATAAAACTATTGTAGAGTCAATCAATGTCAAGGTCGACGAAGTAGATGCTAAAAGAAATGAATAAAAGAACAAAAGTGATAAAGAAGAGGACGATGGAACTGAGGAATCAAAAGAAAATGGCACTAAAGACAATGTGGCTACAGAGAAACCGAAAAGAAATTTGGTGCCTAAAAAACTATAGTTCAAAGAAGATCATCCTCTAGGATTGGTAATAGGTAATCCAACAGTAGATATTCAAACCCGATCTTCAATTAATACAAATCTTTATGCTTTATGTATTTATAGTGGTTTAATTTCAAAAATTGAACCCAAAGATGTTGATACAACAAGTAGTGATGAAAATTGGACTATGGCTATGCAGGAGGTATTAAATCACTTTGAGCGAAATGATGTTTGGAAATTAGTTCCTAGACCAATTGACTATCCAGTTGTAGGAGCTAAATGGATTTTATAAAAAATAATGAATATGGAAATGTGATCAGAAACAAGGCTAGGTTAGTCGCTAGAAGATACAACCAAATAGAAGGCATTGATTTTGATGAGACATTTGTCTAGTTGCTAGATTATAATCCATTTAAATTTTTCTAGCTTTTTCATGTTTTAAGGGATTTAAATTAAAAAAATTGATATAAATGTGCTTTTCTAAATGGGCTTTTAATATAAAATGCTTATGTTGAACAACCCTCAGGTTTTAAAAGCCAAGAATATCCAAACCATTTGAATAAACTTAAAAAAGGATTATACAGTCTAAAACAAGCTCCTACGGCTTGGTATGACTGTCTTAGGACATATCTTTTAGAAAATGGTTTTAAAAAGGGTTGTGCAGATACTACCTTATTTCTCTTGCACAGTAAAGATGATCTCTTGATTGTTCAGATTTATGTTGATGATATTATCTATGATTCAACTAACGATCTTTTGAGCAAGTAATTTGAAAAACACATGCAGGACAAGTTCATAATGAACTTGGTTAGAGAATTGAAATTTTTCTAGGATTTCAAATCAAGCGAAGTGAGAAGGGGCCTTTTTTCACAAAGTATATGAAAGAGCCATCGGAAAGATTCAGAGTGACAAATACAAAACAATTAAAGACCACCATAAGTACTTCATTCAAACTTGATAAAGATGAAAAGGGTATAGTAGTTGATCAAAAGAAATATCGAAGTATGATTGGTTCTCTACTTTATCTTACTGCATCTAGGCCCGATATCATGTTTTCAGTATGTTTATATGCACGTTTCCAAGCAAATCCAAAAGAATCTAATTTAAAAGCAGTGAAAAGAATTTTGAGATATCTCGTATACATAGTATTTTGGTGCATGGTATCCATCTTCTAACAGTTTTGGTTTGGTTGGTTACTCAGGTGCAGACTATGTTGGATGTCTTATTGATAGAAGGAGCACTAGTGGAACATGTTTCTTGCTAGGAAATTCATTAATTTCATGGTCAAGTAGAAAGAAAACTTATGTTGCATTATCTACCACAAAAGAAATATATTGCACTAGGCAGTTGCTGCGCTCAAATTTTATGGATGATGCAAACACCAGTACTTAAATGTGTCCTATTAAAATGTGATAGAAAAAGTGCCATTGATTTGTCAAAAAATCCTGTGCATCACTCTCATACTAAACATATAGAGGTGAGACATTACTTCATTCGAGATCATGTTTCAAAGGAAGATATTTGCGTTGAATCCATTTCCACTGATTTTCAATTAGTAGACATTTTCACAAAACCACTTTTAGAAAATAGATTTTCACAACTTTATTTGGATTTAGGAGTTTTAGAAATATCTTAGATTTTTCTTTTTTCTGTTTCTTATATTTTTTATTTTTTATAATAAAAAATAGTCTTATTTTTCAGTAAGGAATTTACTCTGGAAAAGATGGTGTTCGGCTGCTTGAACTTTAGAAATTTGTCAAAAATTGTTGATACTAATTGCATAATATAGATAATGTTTGAATTATGTTTCATAATTAGAGGAAGGATATTTTAATATTTCTTAAACATTGAATAAATTTTCATGGTATTCTTCCTTGTTAGTACATACTTCATGATCATTTATGTACCTATCATCCTTCTTACGATCCATACACCCAAGATTAATGCAGTGTGTTAAAGTTGGTATTTCGAAAAAATTATAAATTAGATTTTATTTGAACAATATAAACTATCCCAAAGTGTTCATTCTCATATAAAAGTCCTCACGATTATACATGGGTGAATAACTTTTGATCTCAAGATATACGCTTCCATACTTATTTAATAGTCCTCATGATTATGCATGGATAGAAACTTACATAAGAGAGAGAGAGATAAGAACTTATGTAACTCCTATCTCATTTTCAAATCCTAATGATTATGCATGGTTGAAAAGTGCTTGACATTTTATTATTGAAATATACCATACTATTCTCACTATATAAAATTCTGCCTTAACCACCATCGTATCATCACCCTAAAGTAAAACATGTGTCTAATTACTAGAATAATGTGATTTTTGTTTGATCAATTGAAATATTTAATATTTTCCTCTACATGACTCATAATATCATTCAAAATCTATCACTATGTCGATTAACATTTTTTTTAATTATGATGATAATAAAAGGGAGAGAGAGAGGTTAAGATTATGGTAGATGATTAAAAACCTTGTTGATATTCAAGATGTATTGATCTTTTTTTGGTATCTAGGCATTTAAGCACTAAGGCATTTAGGCATGAGTAATTAGACACTGAGGCATCTAGGCATCAATAATTGTCTATAATTTAAAGCATGTATATAGGGGAGTATGTTCATATAGGGAGCATCTTCATAGGAGAGCTTACGATCAAGTCATAGAATTTTCTATTCATATCAAACACATTTATAGTTTAAGTTTACAAAATATTAATATATGTTTGGTATCATCATAAGTGGGAGATTGTAAATTATTATAGTCTATGATTTTTGTTTGAGGCTAATAAACGTATGTTTTTTATTTAATGTGTTTGTAAGTTGCTATGCAGATTCCAGGATCACAGGTAGGAAATGAAGAAACTCAATAAAAGAATAAACAAACAGATATTTTATAGTTCAATAAAGATTTCAAAAGTAGAAATAGTGATTGATATAAGAGCTCCTCTCACTCTCTCATGCACAATACATCTCTCATACTCTAATACAACATCTTTCCAAAAATCAAAAGTCTACATGAGTAATTCTTTGTTTAAGCTTTCATCAAGATGGCAATGTTTATTCCTAACAAATAACAAAGCAGTAGAAAGAAAACATAAACAATCTGAAACTGAAAAACAGAAAGTGTTTGAAACTCGACTTAGCCTTAGAATTTAGCTTTATTCTTTTCAAGTTTCGAACAGGTACCGAGTGCAATGAACATGGACAGTACAATAGGTATACACAAGGACTAGCACAACATTTCATTCAAAGTTTAGAGGGACATAAATTCAATTTTAAACCAAAGTAAGCACGATCATCTTAAAACATGCACAACGAAACAAAGCAAATGCAATAAGGTCGTATACAAATTCAACAGTGTAGATCAACAAATTCGATAACATAAGACATGGCCACAAACTGCTCTAAACATAATCGAGTCAATAAATATGCACACAAACATTATCCTATATCGTTTAGGTCACAAACCTTTCAACAGACATACTAAAACCATTAAAAGCAAAAGTCTGGTCGCAAATCTTTGGCAACACAAACAGTTCAATTACGCAAGAAAATGCACGGTGAAACATGCAAATAGGATATGTATAGAATGATACATGTGCAGTAACAAAACACAAGAAATCCGAAGTATAACCAGATACATGCACAATGCCACAAACAACAAGATGAAACAAACCGAATAAACAATTCATGTCTAAACATACAAAATGCAACAAGGCACATATACAGTAGCAAAACTCAAATGCATATAAGGGTTTTAAGTGGCACATGCACAATGCTACAAGCTATTTTTGAATATTAAATGTATTCAAGAAAGTTACGTGGAAAGCACCGTAAGGTGTCAAAAGTATGTCAAAAATATGCAACGAAATATTCAAATTGAACACTGATGAATAATTCAAATTCAAAGCCATAAGCATGAAAAATGGGGGAACCAAGTCAAAGAATAATCTATAGAAAATTTAGAGTAAAATAA
Source organism: Allium fistulosum (assembly GCA_030737815.1). Taxonomy (NCBI): domain Eukaryota; kingdom Viridiplantae; phylum Streptophyta; class Magnoliopsida; order Asparagales; family Amaryllidaceae; genus Allium; species Allium fistulosum. The sequence goes on from CM060906.1 coordinate 49,981,199, forward strand.
ACTTAGAATCAAAACCCTAAATTTTACGTTGATCAATTCAAATTCACAAAGCCATAAGGAAAGGAAAAATCTAAAAATATCTTCACTGCAATAAATTCTTGATCTTTCTCTACAATAAATTCTTCCTCCTTAGCAATCAACGCAAGGCGACATAGTCGACGTGAGATCAATTAAGACAGGTACAAATAAATTAGCTAATCGATTCAGGTGGGACACATGTCTAGACGACGTTGGTATCAAAGCATTGGTCGAGGATACTGATTTTTTTGGATTGTTGCGTTAAGATCTGAAGAAGAAAGAAAAGGGGAATAAGATTGAAATAAAGTGGCTAGTGAAGTGGAAGGCAGTTTATGATTCAGCTCTTAGTAATTTAATGTTATAGTATATATAATTTTATTTATAAAGGCGGCTTTATTTTTTTATTTTTGTATATTTCTAATTTTGAACTCCATTTATCTAGTGTTGAACTACATTTATGTAGTTCAGGAAATTCTTAACTGGAGGACAAAGTTGAGGTAGGATTTCCAAATGTATGGTTAGAACAATCGATAGTCGCAAGTTTACACGTGAATTTATAAGTGGTCATCGATTAATCTTAGTAGAAATTTTAGGGGTAGTAGTAGGCAGGTTTGTCAAAGCCAGTTAAATTTGTGTGTCCTCTTTATTTCTGCAATTTTTTATCTGTTTTGTGCTTTATTAAACTATGAATTTATTATAAACCTATTTCATCCCTCCTCCAAGGTTCATTCGATCTTACAAGTCAAACACAAAGACAAGCACTAGGCAAGTCAACATCAAACGATGAGAATTAAGTATGTTGAGACAAAGTAACTAATCCTATAGATATCTTTTAAAAGGAATTCTTAGTGTATTTGCCCTCGTCCAATGGGAGACTGATAAAAAATGCTCCAAGAGTTACTAAAAAAATTGTACCGATAACACTGCCATAGTCTTATATGTATATATGATCCTTGTAACATGTGTTCCGCCGACTAAAGCACTTGTAAGGTGCCACCTCTAGGGAAAATGATGCAAGTGTTATGGCATTGAATATTGCCCATGGTACTAATTGCTGGCTTTCTGGTATCAGGTAAATAATCGATGAAAGTCAAGGACGAAGCAAGACAAAAATGATACCACGACTGGGGAAATGACCACTACAGTAAAACCTAGGCGAAAAACAAGCGTACAAGGTCAAGCTTTAGAATGTACAAGCGAATTTGTTTGTTTTTGGGTAATGAGATGAAGAGGGGTCTAGAAGAGAAAAGAAGGCTAGAGAATGTACTAGAACAACCATAATTTACAATTAAACCATTTTTCATTTGTTTAATTTGAACATCATACTTTATTTTACCTTTTAATTAATTCTATCATTTATCTAAAAATACACTTCAAATTTAAATTGAATTATTAAATGTTTCATAAAGTATATTTGATCATTTCTGTAAATTATTTAAATCCACAAATTATTTATCTCTATTGATTTATTCATTTTATTAATGCCAAATAAAGCTTCTTTTCATATATTTTAATCATATGAAATATAATCAAAGATTCAAAGTACAAAAATAGTTTATATCCATTTAAATATTTTATTCGAATTAATATCTTTTCTGAATAGAATTTAATTAATAATTCAAATTATTAACAATAAAATCCTTTATCAAATAATCTTTAATTTAATAAAATATATTTTCAAACATAGAGTTATCCAACAACCGAGGTCAAACAGTTTATTTTGGTTAAAATTATTTATTACAAGGATGTAGAAAGTTGTATTGTTACATTATTCGTATAGTCAAACATGATGCGAAGTAGGTTAGGATGAAGATGGTGTAGATGGTGAAGGTTTAGTGCAGTGAAAGGGAGTGTGGTTGCACCTGAAAAGAAGTGTGTGAGGACTACTTATCGTGAACTTTTTACTTGGTAAGGTATTCTTTATGACATTTACTTTCACTTATGATACCATTTAGAGTATTTTAGTGCCTTGCATGCTAGGTTAGGCATAGTTATACATACTTTCTTAGAAGGGAATAATTACACATACACAGATACATTCATACATACATACATACTATTATTCTACTCTTTTAGGTAACATTTTTTCAATATATATAATTATAGGGATTTATACTGAATTATGATTTATAGTTATAATTTCGTGCACCTAAGCTATAAATTCTCATGTGTTCGAATCTCGTCCAAGCCTATACCATATTGTAGATAATCTTACTAAAAGTGCAAAGGCAAAGACAATGTCACAACTGGACCTCGTATGCAAAAGATACGAATTAAATACGAATCGAATAATAAATTTACTAATTAATTTCATTAATGAACCAATTACCTTCATTAACACTAATTTCATCTTCTCCAATTTAAACTCTTGTACATGTACATGCACAGAAGCCATCTATGTCATGCACTCCAACCCCCTCTTCTCAAGCTACAATGGATGGAATTTACCACAGTCACTTCCAATCACTTAGTAGAGCAATGAAGAATGCCCTAGCACCGACGATATAGGATATGCACCCTTCTAGCAAATTGCGGCAATCGCGTGTCCTAATTGCAACCATTAGGTCACGATTATCCATGGACCCCTTAGCTCCCCTGACCAACGCCCGAGCACTCGCTTTGAATGAATTTTACAATGGTACTCTCCGTTCGATCAACCATTTCTTCAATCTTCGCCAGCTCAATAACCCACTCACGGCAAGAAGGTTGGCCCTCGGCCAAACATGACCGCACTCTCCAAAACCCATATAGATTTTAAGCCCTCGTCACCATGCTCTCAATGGACATAATCTCATCGATTTTTATGGACCGAAGCACTTGATTAAACTAAAGGAAGGGGCGGCTATTCATTCTTTATAGGAGGAAGGGGAAGAGAGTGAAAAGTGAGAGTGGGAAAAGTAGGTGAGTGTATATATATTATAATTTATATTCCATTTCATTTCTAAAATAAATCGCCACATATTTTGAGCTCGTACGATCACACAGCACATTGGATCGTCATAAACCTCGTCGGCGCACATTAACTCATTTTTCCCATCTTGATGGTATATTTTCATCCCTATCCGAGGCAGCGCTCTGTAATGATAATTTCATGCATTTCAAGGTCGTTTTGGTCATTAAATCGTCCGATTATAAAAATTATTCAACCGTACATCTCATAATGAAATTCTCATCCTAGAATCACAAGCCGTTGGTTGAGATCTCACAAGACTCAGCTATGCTGTTTTTACAAAATACGTACAATAATATGTAAATTGTAAAAATGATCGCTCCAAATATAGTGATATTGATACACAACTTGATTCGCAACGTCGATCCAGACTCAACACAAGTATTCTTGAGTCCTTATTCGACCGTATGAAAAAAATCAGAATTTAGACCTTCAATTAATAATGATTCAATATTTAAATCAAATTATTTATATATCCAATGGTTGAAATGCAGATTATTACAAAGCCTAATACCAAAAATTATAATTGTTAGTACATAATAATGGTGGTATTATTCATATAAAATAGTTTAAGGATGGAAGATGTGCCATAATTTTACTCTATCAAAATTTCTAAAGGAGATATTTTTTAGTATTTTAGTTTGGAAAATTTTGATTAAGAGAAAGAGTAGCCAATAAAATGAAGAATAGTTTTCTTTTGAGAAATAAATAGAGAATAATGGGTGGAATGAGTATTAGAAGTTAATTTGGAATATGTCTCATTTAGGCCCAAAACTAGCACATCTCTTATTCCTAGATAACAATCATTTACCTATTCCCTAATTTAAACCCATTATTTAAAATCTTTTGGAAGCGTTACCTTACTTGATTAAATAATTAACATTTTATTAAGGGGTTTTGGACCAAAGTTTCCTATTCTCAAAGCCCATACACAAAAAATCCCTACTCATAAATCCATGTAAATTAAGTCCCTATTTTGTTAATTTTTACCAAACTATCCCCTCCCAGAAAATCGCCCCAGCATTGAAATCAAGGGCAAAAGTAGCATAAATTAACCAAAAACTAAAAATAGGGACCTAATTTTCATAACTTTTTTAGGAGGGACTTTTCTTCCATCATCTTTCAATTCTGGGGACTTGGCAGCCATTCCTTGTTTTATTAACCTAGTAAGTCATACCTTTTTATTATTGTTCCCATAGTCTAGGATGGTATTCAGTCTCTACAGTATCAAGTTTCATATTCATATGAATTTAACTTTGTTTTTTAGGCTTTTTGAAAAGATTATGCTCCACCATCCCTAGAGATGTCTCGTCCCACTTATAGAATGGGTCAAAATTACATTCCACTATCTCTGAAGGAACTAAACATAGTCTCCTATTTGTCTCTAGGACAAGGAAGTTTATGCTTCACCGTCTGGTCACTCCATTCTTCACAATTTTCAAGCACGACTATATTAGGATATCTAGTAGAAGGATATGCTCTGATGTCCATAGAGGGATCCAACATTGTGCCCCCGAACATGGTTTATACCCTTCCTCCGTAGGGACTCAGTTCCATCGAGGGACTACAGTCTTTATGGCACTCTCACTTGAGCTACCTTAGGATTTAACCCATAACTTATCGATTCCTTTTAAAACTACATTTTCTCGTTAATTCTTGAAACATCCATAGTGATAATTTTTTCACTAACTTGATTTATAGCGACTATTATAGTGTCAAACCGTGCAAGATTGTTTCTTTAGTTTTATCCATCCTTTTGCTTGATACCCAAGTGTTAATAGATTAGTATTCCAAATGACTAAACCAAATAGTCTTTCAGTATGACATGAATAGAGGAAAGCAACGACATGTTCTCCCTTTATAGCTCTAACTTCTTCCATATGTTGAATATAGCATCTCAAATGTGTTCAAGGGTTGGTTTTCCAATGTATTACTCCATGACTAGTGTTTAAAAATATGGATATTGACTGCACATCCATTATTCGGAGTGAACTGATCATGGTTCATCTTGTCAAGCTCTGGTCTCATGTTCTGCTTGTCTAATACTTGATGCATTAGCCCAACAACTCACTCCTCTGCTATTGGAAGGCTTTCTTAGGTTATTTGGTGGGCAATGCCATACCCTCCGTGCAATGGATCAACCACTTGTGTACCAATCGGTATGAACTTAGGTGGTCCCTTTTCAATAACTAAGTGTTCCAACATCAGCATTGACTTCTGATGAGACATCCTCCACTAGTCTGGTATGGGCTATACCATTAGTCTAGTATTGACTAGTTCTGCATCGATCAGAATTGGTCTATTCCCTAGCCAATTTAGTTTGTGGAAGTCCAGACTATTATGGCTCCTTCCTGCCTTACTTGCTTCCTTGCGATGGTTTGGAAACAAAATTCCAGACTTGGTCTCTCTGGACCTATATTGGTGCTGCTTACTCTATAATTCTAAGGAATGCTATATTATTTCCAAATAGTTAGCTAGGGAAGAAGCTACCATAATTTCCATCATCATTTGTAGTCGCTACCAGACTCTTCTCTAGTAGCAATACCGGACTGCCTTTCTGATGTAGCACATTCCTACCTCACATACTTTGCTGCCTCATAGGTGAACTCCTCTAATGTGTCTGGTTTCTCATTGTCGATCTCCTAGTAAGCTTAGTTCTAGGGTGCACTCCACTATACAAGTCATTAAGGTGAACCTTCCATTAGTGTTCTGAATTCCAACGGTTGCAACATTAAACTAGGATAGGTAGTGTCATAGTGACTCATTTTTCCTTTGCTTTACAATAGATGATGAGTACCCTTTTTTTGTTTAATATGCACCCGAAATTGACTAATATACTTCTTTTTTAACATCGCACAAGAATAAATTGACCATAGGGGTAAACCACAAAACCATATAGTAGCTGATTTGGCAAGAATAGAGGAAAGCACTTGTACAAGGCTTCTACTATATCTTTGCTTACCAGTATGAGCTGGGTATACCATTGTAAATGCGCTACGGGGTTAGTAAGTCCTTGTATGGTTCCATAGTAGGCATCATGAAATCTCTACGGTCCCTGGTAGTCCTATCTCTGGGGAGAAGGCTCAGCTAAACTAAGCTCCACTTCCTCACTCCACTTGTTCACGTTTGAACGAATGTCTAATGATTCGAGCCATCCTATCCTTCGGTTTGGTGATTGTCAATAGTAGCTCGACCTTTCCATTGGGGGGGAACGATTTCTTTTATCTTCATTATGATGAGTTGATCTTCAATTCCAGGCATGGTCGTGGCTTCTACATCGATACTAATGATAATTTTGTCCTCCATTGACTATAATTTCAATGAGGGAATGAGAAGCGTTTTTTGCAACTACTCTCGATTCAGCATTATCTCTATCTGGTTCGACGCCAAACCACTTCCTTGGTCCATCTTCGAGTTGAACTCTTTCTTGATTCATCCCTCTAATGTTCCTTCTTCTATCTCTTTAACTTTCTTGATCGGATTCCTTATTAGAGTGAGAATCCCTTGGCCTTCTGTATCCCTTAGATTGAGATCGTCTTTGTGTTCAAGTGTTGCGACCAGTAGTTTCTGGCTGCCCCAAGCATGTCATAAGTAGGTCCACCTTTGCTTGATGGTGGGATGTGAAACATTCATTTAGCTTGGAAACAAATCTATCCAGGTTGCTTTTGATAATTACTCTATTAGCATCGGAGTGCTTGTCGAATATCATCCTGATTAGTAGTTGTTTAAATGGATGCGTAGGTGTTCCCTGCATTCTCGCTTGTAGCACCAACCTTATTATTTGATCTTAAAGGCATGTTGAGAATCATCTCTCAATGAAAGCACAAAAAATGTTTTCATAAAAAATGAGTAAACACCTCCAATCTATTTACTGTAAAGATGTGGATACGGGTTGTATAACACAGCTATTATATTAGTATTAGGATTGATTTTCAAAGAGTGGATCACATATAGGTTGTGCAGAAAGTAAACTGCAATAAAGTAAAGAAAACAAAGATTTATAGTGGTTTGACCAGAATGTGCCTACATCCACTGTCTATTTTCATTATTCTTCTGATGTATCTTTGATATAATGTCCGAGTTACAAAATGAATTATCTAAGGCTCAACAGTAGGTAAAATATAGCCTAAGGAAGTCTGTTCGGCTATTCTTGTTTGACTATTCTGGGCCGCCTATTTCTGTTCAGCTGTCTCTTTTAGGCAGTTCTGGTTAGGTAGTTCTTATTAGGTTGTTCCTGCAAGACTGTTCCTGCTAAGCATTTCTTGTTAGGTTGTTCCTATAAGATCGTTTTCAATTATAGGAGGGTGAATAGAGTCTACTAAATATTAACGCGGAAGTAAAAATAAAAACAGAAAGTAATGCAGTAAAGATCACACACATTTTTACCCAGCTATGACAAAAAACTTCCTACGTGCTGCTCCAAGGTTTCTACTAGAAATTAAGTAATCAGACGCTTACAAAAACACGTAAACTTGCGATACCCGCTAACTTGATTAACCTAACTTTAAGCTCAAAACCCTGCCACAACTCAGCTACTGAGTTGCGAATTCTCGAACTACAAAATTGTAGTTCGTAAATTAGTTAAACTAGAGTTTGATTTAAATAAAAAAATAAAAACAAACAAATGCAACTAAAACTAAAATAAAACCCTAATATCTAAACTATACAGCCCGGCCCATTAGAAAAAGCGTAAACGAATTTTCCCTTTTATTTGCTTCCTGCTCAACCATGCCGTTTTTTTCTTTTCGATCTGGAAATAGGGTTTGTTGAATTGAAGCCGCTGCTTGAAAATCGAAGTTCAAATTGTTCTCCTTGATGCTTTCATTCCTTAATTTGCCTACTGCTTGATTTGTGCGGTTTCCTTCGAGAGTCGAGTTGGATGTTGCTTTGAATTGGTACGTGATTTGCCACGTTTCGATTTTTGATTATGCTCGACTTTGATTCGAGTTTTGGATTATTTATGATTTTTTCTAAGTAAGCTCTCTGAATTTTTTTCTCAAAGTCGAATGAATTGCCGATGATGATGATGGCTTAATTCGTAGGGATCGAAACCCTACTGTTCTGTTCGTATATTTTGGTTTGAATTCTTTGTGAGTTTGGTACTTGCGTTGATTTTTAATCGAACGACCATGTGATTTCTGACTTGATCATCCTTCGATCTTGACATTTAAATTTGAGATATATATATATATACATATATACATACATATATATATATACATATATACATACATACATACATATATATATATATATATATATATTTGGTTCTGTTTTTTACCGCCAACGACTTGTTCAGTTCAACATTCTATGTTCCATTTTTTGAAATTTGTTTCCTCTGACTGAATTCTCTTGACTTTGTTCAAACTGCTACTTATAATTATGATTTTTGGAACAGTGCCTTGTACTAGTAATCTAAACATGATGTTTTGCTCGAGTTTAATCTGACGTCTCCGTGTATATACGTACATACATACATACATATATGTATGTATATATATGTAACGACCCATAAAATTTTACAGTTTTAATAACGTAATTTATTGAAATTTTGTGAAATTTTAAATAAATTATTTTGAAAATAAAAATTTAATATTTGGAATACGTATTTAAAAACATAGCAAATGGTAAATTTTCAATTAATAATATTGAAGTTATTTTCTTGTGAAATTTTATTTCAATTTAAATCAGTTAATAACTGTTGAATTTAAAAGTGTTCCGAAACCTAAATATGTCAACATGAGAAAATTTATTTAGAACACTCTGAATAAGACTGTGTAATTCGTTTCGCAAAATTCGGACATTTCTAGCTTCGTTTGGATTTTCCCGTACGGAATAGCAACGTATATCAGTGTCTGTATGGACTTTTGATCGGATGATCCTGTCACTGATATCTGTACACCGTTTTGATCGTCTCGTCATGCTGATCTCTATGGTATATTGACTTCTGTGTTTTGAAGTCCGGTTCACAGCGTAATCCACGAAAAGCGGTAACCGTACCGGCACCAGTCCGTGACTTTACTATTTCCTACAGTTTTGAAATTTGAAGCGTACAGCTGGACCACATTTTTAATTTGCTTTTATGAGTCAGCTGAATCAGAGGGGAGCGTTTTTTCTATTCAATTCACTCCGTATTGATTCTTGACTGTTACTCTGCTCACCTATATTTATAAATATTTCCACTATTCCTCCTCATTTCCGCCTGCTATCTTCTCCTTTATTTTTCCTCTTTCTTCCTATTCTTCCTCTGTCAGTTTAATAGAGTAATATATAAAGTTGTTTTCATGTTCATCTCTTTGCTTGTTTGGATTGAAATCCACCTACCCCAGCCTTTCACCTTCTTCCTCGGCCATTTATATAATCATATTTCTAAAGCCTTATAGCCTTCTCATCTTTTCCTCCACACCCTTCTTTCCGCCATCAGCCACCATCGGAGGCCATCCCGACCACCGCCGTTCTTCTCCGCCATCTCCTTCCGGAATTTCCTCGACTCCAAGCTTCCACTCGACTAGCTCCACCCAGCAACCTCACGGCCTCCGAACTAACCCATGCTAGCATCCGCCATGGCCGCCTGAAGCACCTCCCTTTCGCCTCTGCTAGCCGAGCATTATCCGCCGTTCACAACTGCTACACCTTGATTGCCGAGCACCCCTCCGACCCAGTCCTTCTCTCCCTACCACCGTCCCCAAAGTTCCGGCCTTCCTTTCCACCGCCCAGACCCGCGTGCCAACCACCATGCTCTCCACCACCTTCGGCCTTCCAGGCAGCCCTCCTCTCCGAGACTACGACCCTCTCCATTTTGCCTTGCTTTTTGTTTGATATTGCTTTAAGGTATATTATTTATACATATCTAATAATGTACATATCTATACATAACGGATGAGTTGTTCGAAAGAGAAGTTTTCATTGTGGCATTGCTGTTGATGTTTTTTTATATAAGTAAAGTAAGTTATTTTTTTTGTTTGAAGTCTGCATAGCTCATAAATATACCTTGTTGCTTTTAAGTATTGAATCTGCATATATATTTGGTTACCTGTCGAGTATGTATACATATACTAATTTCAATAAGTATTGATTTTAAATTAAAACAACTTTTCATACCTCCCAGTTGTACGTATATATATTACAGTGAAGTAAGTTTACAGGATTTTATAATAACCATTAATCTTAGAGTATAATATATATGCTATTTTATAAACTCATATTTTTCAAGTACCTGCTTTGTATTATTAAACAAATGGGTTTTTAGTTCACCAATATGGGTATGTATATATTAAATTTTAAAGTATAAAGAACTATTGTGCATTTTAGTGAAAGAGTATTTACAGTATATTATTTTGTAAAGGAAGTCTGCATATGTTTTGGTAGTATGAACATATATTTAGGCTGCCTATGGTCGTCTGCATATGTTGTGCCATGCGTGTGTGCATATAATTGTAGTTTCATATTTATAGTGCCTGCATCTATATAGCATGTTTAAATACATTGAGTCGTACGTATTTATATATATGTTAGTAGATAAAGTTTAAGTCTGCATTTGGTTATACTATTTGAATTTCTTTAAATTTATATTATTTACAGTTATGTATACCCTTGGATGTTAATTTGGTTATGTACATTTAGTTTCAGATATTGATGTTCCAAATATAATGTATATACTATAAAATAGAGTGAATTTGGTTTTGAGATGTATGTGTGTGTGTGTATATAGATATAGATTTTTGATTTTAATATGTTTGATTTCAATGAATATATTTAAATTAAGACTTATATAAAAATGTATATGTACTTAATTTGAATATTGGGTTTAAGGAGGATAATAATATAATATACATCTCGTCTAAATTTTATATCAAGCTAATTTGATCCGCTCCCTTCGATTTCTGTTATCAGATTTTGTTCGTTCATTCGAGTTGCCTGAATTCGTAGCTCAATTCTTTGTCAAATCTATCTAGCCTCGAAAGGTGAGCAATCACTCACGATTAATGTTCTTATATTTATTAAATTTGATTTCAATTGAAACGATAATTGAAATATGCTGCTGTTGTTATTTAAATTGTTATATATGCTATTATTTGTAACCGTTCACCTTTGGGATATGACACCATATCATGTTGTTTATATTATATTGTATTAATGATATATGCCTGTTAGTATTAGTATCATATCTGTTATCACTCTACAAGTTCCCTATTAGTATAGAATTCACTATGGGTTGAAATGATACATACCCGAACGGACTTTAGAATAGGAGAAAATCGTTATGGGTTGAAATGATAGACCCAAGCGATTTTCATTTGATTTGAATCTGGGATTGCTGGTCGAAATGATATCTACCCGTATATATTTAAATTACGGATTGAAATGATAAATATCTGTATCACTTGACCATAGGATATGAAATTATATACAGACACCGTTGGTCCATATATAAATATTTTGAAAATAATATTTATGGTTTTGGACAGAAATATATGGTTTTAATAAACATTGATTTTTAATATTTATATATATAAAAATGCTATTTTATATATATATATATGTATATTTAATAACAATATTTAATTTAATTGAGATTGATTAAATTAATATATAGTATGTTTAAGTATTTATTTAATTTATATTTCAAATTAGATTTTGTAATAATTTGAATAAGTTAGGGCTGGGAAGATAGATTTGAATTTATTTGAAATGGTATTTAATTAAGAATTATATTCAATAAAATCGATTTAAAACTATTTAATTCAGGATTTAAGATATGATTTTATATCTTGGTTTGATTTAAGAAAAAGGGATTAAATGGATATTTCAAGTTTAAATAAATCGAAGGAAATATTTAGTTTAATAAAATTTAAGGCTATTTAAATGATATCGGATTTATTTAAATGATTTTTCAAAACTAAGGGATATTGAAATAAAATTTTGATATATATGAAATGATCGAAATTAGTTTTGAAATTATGGAATATATTTAAAGCTTTGAAACATATTGAAATTTAAATGGTTTGTTGAGAACCGAAAGGAATTTATGAATTGAGCTTTGAAAAAAAAAATTAAATTTGGAATTTGAGTTGATTTGAATCGATTTGTGAAACTTGAGGAAATTACAAATACTTTACTTTATAAATGATTTAATATAAAATATACTATTTTTGAAAATTGATATATTTGAAATGAAATTGATATCTTGGTTTGAAGTATAAATTAATTTAAAATGACCACGGTGTTATAGTGTATATTTCTACATTGTAGATAGTTCCATAGATCCTTAGAGGATGATTATCCCAAACATTCTTTATGCTAATTGTATTTCAGTTGATATTTCACTTGAGTTGGATTTATTGATATACGAATGTTAATCCTGACTCGAGTGTTTTGTGTTTTGCTTTACGCTCGGGTCAGACCGAGTGATACAGCATTTGAGACTCACCTTTGGAGTTTGGAGCTTCATTTGGAGATCCAACTATCAACTCAGCTTTTAACTGTTCTAGTTGATTTGTTCAGAGAGGTCATCTGTTGTGCTGGAGACTTCACTGCATTTGAGATATTCTGTTGTATTTTATTTCTAACTCTTATGTTTATATAGTAGCTTCATGAACTACTATTTATTTATTCCGCTGCGTATTATTGTATTACTCCGTGTCTGTGATTCTGTGATTGATTTAATTACTGTATATGCTGAGTTTTGCCAAATTTAAAATTAACAATCTGACATTTTGAGCAATTCAAGTCCGACATGTGCGGATGCGAATGGTTGAAAATATCAGGTCGTCACGGTTAGTATCAGAGCTTTGGCTCTAGGAAAAACTTAGCATGTATGGTAAATTTAATTACAGAGTCACTTTCGTTCGAGCTTGAATCCCTTACTCTTCGATTCGAGTTTCCTTTGAATTTTGGAACATTCCCCTCGGTTCCAAAATCCATTCTTGTCTTCCCTATTGGTATTCTTTTGACTCTGGAATATCTCATAACTCCACTATAAGATTTGTAAAGGGGTGAAACTCCTTTACAATTGGCATTGATTCACCGATGGCTTATATACCATCGGTTTAGATGCTGCTATTTCTTGTTATGCCGAATTCTATCTCTGGCAATCGAATGTCGATTTGCCTCAGAATTCTGCACCAATCTTATTTTGAAGTCACAGTTGACCCGGTTAAGGTCATCCGCGATTTATAAAAATATATCTATCTCCTATATTTTCAATTTAATTATCTCATCGTCGGTCGAGCCTATCTTCGAATCAAAATTCTATTTGATTAGAGTTCCTCTAATTTAAATCTCTATCTTTGTTTTGGAATCCATTCTTGAATCATCCTTTGAAAAAACGGGTTTGTTTGTATTTTAGAAATTGTTTTATATATTGAAATTTATTATTTTAATAACTACGATTATATTCTATATATAAAAGTGAAAATGTTTCGATAAGGATTATATACCATTTAAAAACTAGAATTTGAAGTTTCAAAAGGATTTGAAATTTTGAAAATTATATATAAGAAATGGATTTATACAAAAATGATTTATAACTGAAGATTTTTAATTTGAAACTCGAGAGATTAAATTCCGATATTTTGAAAATTTGTTTTAAGATTTTGAAAATATATAATAATACGATTTAAAAGTATTTTCCGAATAAAAAATGTTTTAAATGAATTTCAATGATTTCAAAGAAAATTCAAAGATGTTTTAAGAAAATAGAAGTCCAGAACTCACTTATGTCGCTGGAAAATAATTTCGGTGATGAGTGCACGCATCATCGACATTGATTTTCGAGTTTCAAAGTGGGGGAGAGGCCACTTTAGTAACTTTGCTACGTAATTGATTTTGTTAAACCAATTTTGATTTCAAATTTCGAAGTATGATTTGATATTCGAAAGATATATGTATATATATTTGAAACGATTTGAAGTGAGCCCGATGTTCAGTCCTCGAGTTTTGGATTTAACCCTATATATTGAAATTGATTTGTTGCTGATTTCCAACTCTTGGATTTGAAATATGATTTCTCCGAATATTTTGAATGTTCGAACACTTCCAAATCGAGGTTTAATTTTTTAAAGCTAAGTAATTTTGAAAAGTATAAATTATTGGATAAAGTATATAAGTTTAGTTTTGTATGTTTAAAGTATGAAGTAGTATGATTTAAATAAATTGGAAACTGCTTTGTCAATGAAATGATTAAGACTATTTGAATTATACTAATATGAAATGTAGATTTGAAATGTTTTGAATAAAAATTTAGTTCTAAATGTTTTGACTTTGAAACATCTTTTATAAAACTATATATATAGAATAATAATATTCAAAGGTAAATTGAATATTTTAGAGAGAAATAATAGTTTAAAGGTTTTAAAGTGATGGTTATAAACTGTGTAATCATTTTGGGTATAATTGATTTTGAGAAAAATATTTGGTTTCGAAAATAGATTGGAATTCAAAACCCAGTATTTATATGATGATTTTTGGAAATGAATTTGGTTGACCTAAATTATGTTGATTTGGAAATTAGGATTATTTTCTGAACCTATTATTTTGGAAACCTTTGAACTAAAGATTTTTTATTTGGAAGAATAATTTGGTGAAAGTGTATATGATTTTGAAAATTGCATGGATATTGAAACGAATTGAATTTGAGAACCTTGTGTTACTAAACACTTGATTTGGGAGTATCGAACTTATATAAAAATTGGTTTGTATAAGTATGATGTTGATTCGAAAACTATGGATTTGAAAAGATACTCAATTTGAAAAGTGAAATCTTATATAATCGAAGTCTATATAAGTGTGATTTGATATACTTTTGATTTTGGAAAGGTATTTGATTTGAAAATAAAACCTTATATATAATGGACTTTATATAAGTACGATATTTGAAAGTGATTTGAAAAGGTACTATATGATACACATTTTCGAAGTAAAGATATGGGAAGTGCCTTCTACTTGATATCCGCTTTGTGGCCACATTGTGGATTCATTCTATTGATATTATTCTCTGATTTGGTTTTCCGGATATGATACTCGAGTGTCCATCGAATTCCATGGCGTTACCCATGGTCTTACGAGCGCAGTTGCATAGCATAATTCACCTGGCTGAGATGGCCTAGGGGTATGGATTGTTTCCTGGGGGATCCTGGCGTAATCATTGTGTATCTTGTGATCTATGTAGGTCGTATTTAGTAGCGAAATCTGCAGGGCTGAGAAAGCTTACAGATATGGATTGTTTCCTGGGGGATCCATGCGTAACCATTGTGTATCTGCGGTCTACTAGTCATCATGGCGTAATTCGCAGGGCTGAGAAAGCTTATAGATATGGATTGTTTCCTGGGGGATCCAGGCGTAACCATTGTGTATCTGTGATCCATAGTTAGACAAAGGTTTTGGTTGTTTTGTTTGGATTGTACTTTCCATATCTGTATTTAAAAGTTTTTCCGTATTTTCACTGAGTGTTGAAACAGGTCTACTAAGTACTTGAAGAATTCTAGCTTTGCGCCTGACCAACGCATGGCCAGAGTTTGCAAGAACGAGGATAAACTTGTTGAAACATCGAGTAATAAAAGTATTTTCGAAAGGAAAATTTGTTTCGACATAAAAGTATTTTATTATAAAGGTATTTTATTATAAAAGTATTTCCAACAAAGAAATTTTGTATCAATATTTGAAATTGAAATTCTTATGGTTTGAATTAATTATTCATGCCCGATACTATCCTTTTGAATCTACCTTATCTGCTCAGCTTTATTTATCCACCTATATTCTGTTTTTCCAAATCCTCCTTCTTTTCCTTGTTGATTATATCCTTTTTAAATATTGTTTATTTATATACTACATGGGTTAATAGAAAATTTTAGTGTTATAAATATTTTAGAAGTTATTAATTAAATAAAACATATTTAAAGTAAATGATTATTGATTTATTAATATTTGAAAAGTATCTTGAGATAAAAATTAATAAATTTATGAATTATAGATTTAATGTTTTCAATAACCTCTTTGTAAATACAAGTAAGGATATAAATAATTGTTTCAAATGGTTTACATTTATAAAGGTATTATTTAAACATATAAATGGTATTTATAAAGGAAGCAAGAAATCTTACAAATGAGTTTGAAAGGTACTAAAGTATTGAAGATAATTGATTTGCAAATGAAGTTTTCAGATGAATATTTTAAGTAAAATTTATATAAGTTTCTTTGAATATATAATATAAAGATATTATATAGATGGAAATATTTTGATTTGCAAAGTTTATAAATGACTATTTATGGATATAATAAATGGGTTTAACCAAATCTTTGAATATTAATTAATTTAAATTGAAATTTATATAGCTTTAAATTAGTTGTCTATCCTTGTCTTTCAATCTATTTTTCTTTTGGTTGTTTCTATTCTCCTACCTCGTTCCTTTTCGGGGACGAAAAGTTTTGAGTGGGGGAGAGTGTAACGACCCATAAAATTTTATAGTTTTAATAACGTAATTTAATGAAATTTTGTGAAATTTTAAATAAATTATTTTCGAAATAAAAATTTAATATTTGGAATACGTATTTAAAAACATAGCAAATAGTAAATTTTTAATTAATAATATTGAAGTTATTTTCTTGTGAAATTTTATTTCAATTTAAATCAGTTAATAATAGTTGAATTTAAAAGTGTTCTGAAACCTAAATATGTCATCATGAGAAAATTTATTTAGAACACTCTGAATAAGACTGCGTAATTCATTTTGCAAAATTCGGACGTTTCTAGCTCCGTTTGGATTTTTCTGTACGGAATAGCAACGTATATTAGTGTCCGTATCGACTTTTGATCGGATGATCCTGTCACTGATATCTGTACACTGTTTTGATCGTCTCGTCATGCTGATCTCTACGGTATATTCACTTCTGTGTTTTGAAGTCTGGTTCATAGCGTAATCCGCGAAAAGCGGTAACCGTATCGGCACCAGTCCATGACTTTACTATTTCCTACGGTTTTGAAATTTGAAGCATACAGCTGGACCACATTTTTAATTTGCTTTTATGAGTCAGCGGAATCAGAGGGGAGCGTTTCTATTCAATCCACTCCGTATTGATTCTTGACTGTTACTCTGCTCACCTATATTTATAAATATTTCCACTATTCCTCCTCATTTCCGCTTGCTATCTTCTCCTTTATTTTTCATCTCTCTTCCTATTCTTCCTCTATCAGTTTAATAGAGTAATATATAAAGTTGTTTTCCTGTTCATCTCTTTGCTTGTTTGGATTGAAATCCACCTACCCATGCCTTTCACCTTCTTCCTCGGCCATTTATATAATCATATTTTTAAAGCCTTATAGCCTTCTCATCTTTTCCTCCACACCCTTCTTTCCGCCATCAGCCACCATCGGAGGCCATCCCGACCACCGCCGTTCTTCTCCGCCATCTCCTTCTGAAATTGCCTCGACTCCAAGCTTCCACTCGACTAGCTCCACCCAGCAACCTCACGGCCTCCGAACTAACCCATGCTAGCATCCGCCATGGTCGCCTGAAGCACCTCCCTCTCCCTTTCGCCTCTACTAGCCGAGCATCATCCGCCGTTCACAACTGCTCCACCTTGATTGTCGAGCACCCCTCCAACCCAGTCCTTCTCTCCCCTACCACCGTCCCCAAAGTTCCGGCCTTCCTTTCCGCCGCCCAGACCCGCGTGCCAACCACCATGCTCTCCACCACCTTTGGCCTTCCAAGCAGCCCTCCTCTCCGAGACCGTGACCCTCTCCATTTTGCCATGCTTCTTTGTTTGATATTGCTTTAAGGTATATTATTTATACATATCTATACATAACGAATGAGTTGTTCGAAAGAGAAGTTTGCATTATGGCATTGCTATTGATTTTTTTTATAATAGTAAAGTAAGGTATTTTTTTGTTTGAAGTCTGCATAGCTCATAAATATACCTTGTTGCTTTTAAGTATTGAATCTGCATATATATTTGGTTACCAGTCGAGTATGTATACATATACTAATTTCAATAAGTATTGATTTTAAATTAAAATGACTTTTCATACCTCCCAGTTGAATGTATGTATATTACAGTGAAGTAAGTTTATAGGATTTTATAATAACCATTAATCTTATAGTATAATATATATGCTATTTTATAAACTCATATTTTTCAAGTACCTACTTTTCATTATTAAACAGATGGGTTTTTAGTTCACCGAGATGGGTATATATATATATAATTTTCAAGTATAAAGAACTATTGTGCATTTTAGTGAAAGAGTATTTACAGTATATTATTTGTAAAGGAAGTCTGCATATGTTTTGGTAGTATGAATATATATTTTGGCTGCCTATGGTCGTCTGCATATGTTGTACCATGCGTGTGTGCATATAATTGTAGTTTCATATTTATAGTGCCTGCATCTATATAGAATGTTTAAATACATTGAGTCGTACGTATTTATATATATGTTAGTAGATAAAGTTTAAGTCTGCATTTGGTTATACTATTTGACTTTCTTTAAATTTATATTATTTACAGTTATGTATACCCTTGGATGTTAATTTGGTTATGTACATTTAGTTTCAAATATTGATGTTCCAAATATAATGTATATACTATAAAATAGAGTGAATTTGGTTTTGAGATGTATATGTGTGTGTGTATATATAGATATAGATATTTTCTGGAAGGGGTTTTCTAAAAAGTCTGCCAATTGAGAATTAGTTGGAATGAAGTTTATGCAGATATTTTCTTTGGAAATGTGATCTCTAATGAAATGATTTCTAACATCTATATTCTTGGTGCGAGAATGATGTACATGATTATTTGTGAGATCAATTGCACTTTTGCTATCACACATAAGTGGAACTCATTTAAAATTTAGATCATAGTCTTGTAAACTTTGTATCATCCATAAAATTTGAGCAGAGCAACCGCTTAGAGCAATATACTCCACCTCAGTGGTAGATAATGCAATACAATTTTGTTTTCGACTTGACCATGCAACTAACGAATGTCCCAACATAAAACACGTTCCACTAGTACTTTTCTATCAACTAGGCTACCAGCATAATCTGCATCTAAATACCCTTTTAACTCAAAGTTATCATTAGTTGGATACCATAGACCAAACCGTGGGGTGTGCAACAGATACCTTATAATATTTTTTATAGCTTTTAATTGAGATTCTTTTGGATTTGATTGAAACCGTGTACATAAACAAACAGAGAACATAATGTATGGTCTAGAAGCAGTAAGATGTAGAAGTGATCCAATCATACCTCAATATTTCTTTCGATCAACTACCTTACCTTTTTCATCCTTGTCAATTTTAATTGTTGTGCTCATAGGAATTTTTGCAGTTTTAGCATCTTTCAATCCAAATTTGTTGACAAGCTCTCTGATATATTTTGTTTGAGAGATGAACTTACCTTTTTCGCTTTATTTTATTTGAAATCCTAAAAAGCATTTCAACTCTCCTACCAAGCTCATTTCAAACTTTTCCTGCATGACTTTTTCAAATTTCTCATACAAAAGGTTGTTAGTGGCACCATAAATAATGCCATTAACATATATTTGAACAATCAATATGTCATCATTTTCGTGCAATAGAAATAATATGGTGTCTACACAGCCCTTTTTGAACCCATTTTCAAGGAGATAAGTGCTAAGACATTAATACCAAGCCCTAGGGGCTTGTTTTAATCCATATAGTTGCTTTCTTAAGTTTATATACATGATTAGGGTATTCTTGACTTTCAAAACTTTCAGGTTGTTCAACGAATACATCCTCTTTCAAAATTCCATTAAGAAAAGCACTTTTAATATCCATTTGTCTTAGTTTAAATCCTTTATAACAAGCAAAAGCTAACAAGATTATAATGGATTCTAGTCTTGCTACTGGTGCAAAAGTTTCATCAAAATCAATTCCTTCAATTTGATTATAACCTTTAGCAACTAACCTAGCTTTGTTCCTAATCACATTTCCAGATTCATCAAATTTATTTTTCAAAATCCATTTGGTTCCTACAACTAGATAATCATTAGGTCTAGGTGCTGGAATCCAAACATCATTTCGTTTAAATTGATTTAGCTCTTCTTGCATAGCCATAAACCAACTCTCATCATTGAGAGTTATATCTATGTCTTTGGGTTAAATTTCTGAGATAAATCTACTGTATAGACACAAATCACATAAATTTATAAAAGAGGATCAGGTTAGAATACCTATGGTAGGATTAACTATTACCAATTCTGGAGGATGATTTCTTTGAATTTCAATCTCTCTGGTTCCAGATTTCTTTGGACTTCTTCCGCGATTGCAGTTTCTTTTGGATTTTCACTTTCATCTTTTTTGTTCTCCTCTTCGACATTGCTTTTGATTGTTTCCTTGCCTTGATCAACAACGCCTTCATCAAATTTCACATTGATTAATTCCATGATTGTTCTCGTCCTTTTGTTGTATACTCTATAAGCTTTGCTTCTGGAAGAGTATCCCATGATCATGCCATCGTTTGCTTTTGGCTCAAATTTTCCTAGTTGATCACCTTTACCGATAATTTTACATTTATCGTTGTTGCCCATTGTGACTCTGCCACCTTTGTACTTCTCTAGGCTAACGAACTTTGATTTGTCACCCATCATGTGCCTGGAACAACCAGAATCCAGGTATCACTGTTGATGTTCCTTAGCCTGCCAACACACCTACACAAGAAAAGAGTTTTGTGACCTATTTGTTTTCATAGGTCCATGATTGTTAGTGACAAAAAATTTTGAAATACAAGTTTGCGTAAAACCAAGACAGTCTATGTTTGTTCCTTGTGGCACCCAGATTTGTTTGATTTTAAGGGATTTTACATTCGTGCCTTTAGGAACCCAAATTGGTATTGTTTTCTTATGTTTGGATCTATACCAGCAATTTTTTGGACCGTGTCCGATTTTTCCATAAATCGTGCACTTGGAGTTGACATGATTAGTTTAACTTCTACCTTTATCAGATTGAGTATACCTAAGTCCTTGTCTAATAGTATTAACAGTTTGTTTCCCTAATAGCATATTTATTGATCTTTCTCCTTTGGAGAATTTTTCTAAAGTTGTAAACAATTGTTGGACTTGTGACTTGAGAGATTCATTTTCATTCAATAACAAAGTGCACTTCTTAATAGAATTTTCTCTTCTAGTATTTTCACTTTCCTTCAAAATCAGAATTTCATTTTCAAGTGATTTAATTTTAGCTTTTGATTTTTTTATTTCCTCTTCTAATGATGGACACTTATCACACTTAGGGTTCTTATTTCTATAGTTTTTAACCAATTGATCAAGTTGCATATTTAGTTCTATCAAACTATTTTTTTGTGATTCAATTTTAGCGTACTTCCCCCTAAGTCTTTCAAAACAACCATTTACTTCATGAAAATACATAAGTAATTGCGAGTGAGTAAGTTTTGATACCTTACTTGGCTCGTCATCATCGCTGTCACTTGTTTCTCCTAAAAAACACAGATTTGCTCTTTCACTCTCACTGCCAGTGCTTTTATCATCTTCATCACTTTCATCCCAAGTTGCTGCAAAACTTCTCCTTTTCAGTTTCTTTCCTTTGCTGACTCGATTTTGAGGACAATTTGGCTTGATATGACCAGGTTTATTGCACTTGTGACAAATGATCTCCTGCTTTTCTAAGTTGTCTAGAACTTTGATGATTCTGCTCTTCAGTTGTTGATTTAGGGCAGGATTTCCATATTTGCAGTTCCACCTTTTGAATCTCTTTATTATAAGTGCCAGTTCAGCTGCTCCTTCATCATCACCATCATCATCTTCACTTTCCACCGTTCCTTTGAGAGCTATTGATTTCTTTCGCGTATCTCCTCCTTCACATTCTTCCTTAAATTTGATTTCTAACTCATAAGTGGTGAGGTTTCCGATGAGTTCTTCAACTTTAACTTGTTTCAGATCCTTTGATTCTTAAATGGCAGTCACCTTTGCTTCAAAATTTCGTGGGAGAATTTTGAGGATCTTTCTGGCTATTTCCAGTTTTGTGTATGGTATTCCTAGGGATTTTGATTTGTATACAAGATTAGAAAGTCGTCCATACATTTCTTTGACACTTTCATCCTTTGCTATTGTGAAGTTCTCGTACTCGCTACTAAGCATGGCAAGGCAAGATGCTTTAATCTGGGAGGTTCCTTCATGAGTCACTTCAAGCATATGCCAGATTTCCTACGCAGTTAGACAATATAAGACACGGTTAAATTCAATTTAATCTGATGAACAAATGATAGAATTAATAGTTTTAGCATTAGCAGTTGCAGTTTATTTTCAAGATCTGTCCATTGATCCATAGGTTTATCAACTTCTTGAATATCTACCATTACTGTTGGTATTCTATATCCTGTTTCAACAATATTCCATGCATATATGGTTTTCAAAAAAAAATTCATTCTAGTTTTCCAATATACATATTCACCATTGAACATGGATGGTCTAGCTATGGACTGACCTTCGGCAAAAGCATTATTAAAAGAAGCCATTGAAAGAAAAAAAATTAAACAGAAAATGGTTTTTGTTCCTAGCTCTGATACCACTTGTAGGATCATTTTCACCCTAGAGGAGAGGGTGAATAGGGTCTACTAAAAATTAATGTGGAAGTAAAAATAAAAACAGAAAGTAATGCAGTAAAGATCACACACAGTTTTACCCAGATTCGGCAAAAAACTACCTACGTGCTGCCCTCAAGGTTTCTACTAGAAATTAAGAAATCAGACGCTTACAAAAACATGTAAACTTGCGATACCTACTAACTTGATTAGCCTAACTCTAAGCTCAAAACTCTGCTACAACTCAGCCACTGAGTTGCGAATTCTCGAACTACAAAACTGTAGTTCATAAACTAGTTAAACTAGAGTTTGATTTAAATAAAAAATAAAAACAAACAAAAACAACTAAAAGTAAATTAAAACTCTATCTAAACTATACAGTCTGGCCCATTAGAAAAAGCAAAAACGAATTTTCCCTTTTATTTGCTTCCTACTCAACCATGCCGTCTTTTCCTTTTCGATCTGGAATTAGGGTTTGTTGAATTGAAGCCGCCGCTTGGAAATCGAAGTTCAAATTGTTTGTCTTGATGCTTTCATTCCTTAGTTTTCCTACTTCTTGATTTGTGCGGTTTCCTTCGAGAGTCGAGTTGGATGTTGCATTGAATCGGTACGTGATTTGCCCCTTTTCGATTTTTGATTATGCTCGACTTTGATTCGAGTTTTGGATTTGTTTGTGATTTGTTCTAAGTAAGCTCTTTGAATTTTTTTCTCGAACTCAAATGAATTGCCGATGATGATAATGGGTTAATTTGTAGGGATCGAAACCCTATTATTTCGTTCATATATTTTGGTTTGAATTCTTTGTGAGTTTGGTACTTACGTTGGTTTCTGATCGAACGATCGTGTGATTTCTGACTTGTTCATCTCTGGCTTGATCATCCTTCGATCTTGGCATTTTAATTTGAGATATATATATATATATCTAGTTCCGTTTTTTACCGCCAATGACTTGTTTAGTTCGACATTCTCTGTTCCATTTTCTGAAATATGTTTCCTCTGACTGAATTCTCCTAACTTTGTTCAAACTGCTACTTATAATTACAATTTTTGAACACTACCTTGTACTAGTAATCTAAACATGATGTTTTGCTCGAGTTTAATCTGATGTCTCTATGTATATACATATATACATATATGTATGTATATATGTGTATGATTCTGACTTTGCTTGTTGCATCTCTTTGAAAAACTGCTGTCACTTGATTATTTAGTGCACTTGTTCACTTGCATCATGTAGATGATACTGCATATGTTCACTTGCATTTGTCTGGTGCACTTGTATTCTCTGGCATCAATTATGGTTGTCTTGTTTTCATGTGTTCATGCCTTCATACCTGAACTTATATATGTGTATACATATATATATGCATACATGTGTATATGTGAGACTGGTCTAGTTATGATTGTTGCATGCTCCAATGTTTCCTTGATGTCTCCTTTATTGCATATGTAAATACATGTCACTGTGCTTGTGTGCTTCCATTTGAAGTCTTGTTTCATGTCGATTTGCTTTGCATTTTGATTTTGTATTCTCTGTTGCATGTCTGGTGCACTTTGAAGTCTGGTGTGTGTTGTTTTCTTTTGAAGTCTGGTTGCTTTGTATGATCCTCGAGATGCTGGTCTGTTCTTGTCTAGTTGTAGCCCTTGTCTTCACCACTGTTGTGTTTGTATGGACATATGCTCATTGATGTGTTATTGCAGTCTGGTTTCATGTTGAATGAAGTTTGGTCTGGTTCTTGCCTGAGTTATGATAGTCTGGTTTCATGTTTTCATGTTGGTTGAACCTGAGCATGTCTGAAATATTGTATGTTGTTTCTTTGCACCTGACCATGCCTGAAACTTTGCTGCTTTCCATTCATGTTCACCCATTTGGGTTGTGATCATTTTAAGCCTTGTATGTGTGTTTCCTGCTTTTGCTTTATCCTTTGTATCGATTGCTTACATATTGAATGCCTGAATGCCATTGTTGGGTTATTTGTTTTTGCACTTGAGTTAAATCCAATCTTGGCTTGGGTTTGACCTTATGCTCACCTGTCCCTGCAATTTTAACAAGCAAGTGTATATCGATGTGCACAACCTTGTGGCATGTACAGTGATACACTATGCATGTCACAAGTTGTTCGCGTAAGATGAATTAAAAAAAATAATGACGAACAACCTAAATAACCGAGGCAAACAATATTTTCCAAACACACACTTCATTGTGCACTGCAATTTTTTTTTCAATTTTACTACGTTAATGTTTATTTTGCAGATAGTTCAGATGCTGGATACAGGCTGGAACAGAGTTGAAGATCAAATATGAGTGATGAGTGAATTATGTAGTGAGGTGAAACATGTATATAAAATTGTAAAGTGAAAATTGTGTTGTAATTGAAACTTGTATTTGGAATATAGTGAGAGCTTAAATTTGTACTATTTGAATTTGTAATAAGATATTTGTTTGAATAAAATATTTGTTTAAATAAGGATTCTGAGTTATTTATTTTATTCAACAAATATTTATTTAAATATGTGGAAAAACAAAATAGTACAATAATAAATACATTTAAATGAATATATATATGTTTATTATCATCAAACAAAAATCATACACTAGTATATTCTATAGTTCCTGCGAGGCTGTTTCAGAATTGTCCACCGTTAGTGTTGTAAGCTTGGCCCTCCAAAATCCTCTCCTTATTGTTGTCAGAAGCTTTGGTATTTATAGGAGTGGAGAGGAATGGTAGTCACTTTGGTCAATCAGGCAATTTCCATCTATAACTCCCTCGGTTCGGATGTTTCCATCTATACACGATATAATCAGAAGTTTCCATATGTACTCAGATTTCATTCCATAAATAGCTTGTTTGGGTTCATCTGGAGAAGCTCTGTTTTGGGTTTATTAGTTCGGTGGATGCATATGGACACCGTGCTAGCCGGACTCCTTCATGCACCTCCTTGGTTCGGCTTCGCTTGATATTACGTTGGCCTGTTGTCCATTCTCTACCGAACAAGATCACATGTTCGGTGCCAAACCTATCGAACAGGAAACTCTGTTCCGTGTTAAGACTATCGAACATGATTTTCTGTTCGGTATTATGACAACTGAATAGGATTTCATATTTAATGCTAAGCCTACCAAATAGGAAATGCTATTTAGTAGTGAGATTACCAAATAAAGGGATATGCTCTTCCCAACTCCTTTGTTTTCTTCAACTCCTTATGTCTTGTCTCCTCCCTTTTCCTTCCTTATATTGGATATGGTTAGGCACTCAAAAGTTAGATTCCCTACTAGACCATTCCTCATGTTCCATAAAAATAATGTGCTTGCCAGGAATCAAAATCCTGACCTCTTCATTGGAAACTTGATGCTCAACCACTTGAGCTACACACGTTTTTGTGGCATAACTCTTTCCTTTTAAGTCAGAGTTGAATGAAACTTAGACCAATAGCTTCGTATCATTAGTAGAATATTCTAATGCCTCTGAATGTTCCATTTGCTTGAAGTAGATAGTTGCTCTCCAAGGTGAGGCCCGAGTCGGTTAGGTGGTGAACAAATTTTAAGATGATCATATCTTCCAATTCGTAGCTCGGATTGAGATGCAATTTCGACCTAGGTGTATGTCCTGAATTTTGTAACATTTTACAAGTGCTTTGACTATATTTTCTAACTATGCCAAATTTTCTCCTAGTGCTTCACCTTGCCCTTATGATTACATGATGCAACATTTATTATGCACTTTTCGATCATTTCTATGCTCCATAATGTCTTTTCTTATTCACTATGTTATAAGCCAAAATGCTCACAACACTAGTGCTACTAATGTATTTAGAGACAATTATCCATTTTCAGTTTATTATCAGTTGTACAAACTCTATCACTTATTTTGTATAGTTGTATGAATCTGAATACTCTGATTTCTTTGATTTATTGAGTTAGTACTGTCTTGTGTGTTTTGTATCTGAGATGTTTACTATTATACTTTATTCATTGCATTGCAAGATATACGATAGAATCTATGATTGATTTACTTTGCTACAACCTTGACAATCGTCCTACATTGGCCGAGCACTATTGCACTGCATTATACAGGTTATATGGGGTGTTAATGGTGTAGGGCGGTCGTCACAATAGTTTATTTATGTTGTATAGTTTAACCGCTTTATTGTTGATTGTATGTAATGATGGGATTTATAACCATCAAGTATTTATTACTCTGGTCACCTAAAGGAGCATTTTCAAATTTCGCTCTTGGAATTGTATTTTTATTTATTATAGTTTATTTAAATGAAGAAATCATAGGGTTATGTAATTATCATGTAATTAACATAATTTTAATGAATGAAAAATGCTTTGGAAATTTTCATATTCATGTGCTTTTGGTATTAATGATATAATAACTAATCTTACCGTCATCCAAAAATAATATTAAGGATGATTGCATCATCATTCGTGTCTACTTCGGGTCTTAAAATGGAGAACGTAACACTGGTATGGATAGTACTACACCCTAAACACAAAGCGTAGTAGGACCACACCACCTAGAGGAACTGGTTTTCCCCTCACTAATTTAACCTCATTAGTTTGTCCTATCAAATAGAGTGAACATCACAACATGACTCATAATCATAACCATCATTTCAAATATATGTGTGCCCTACACTTAATATCATTTTGTGACTAGATTTTATAGTCATTTTCTCCGGTCTGTCACTAAGGCCTTAAATCATCATTCCTAACTAATTTTGAGTTTTGGTATTTAAGTTGCCACTAAGTCCTTATATCATCACCAACCTTTAACATTGGGAATAAATATTTATATTGCCACTCAGGCCTTATACCATCATTCTCAAATATTATCATGAATAAATAATTGGTTATGACTAAGGCCTTACACCTACATTTACGAATACAATGCCATGTTTGGACATTGGGTCGCTACTTAGGCCTTACACCTTTACGAATATTGATGGAGTTACGAATGTGCCCTAGAAGCAATTCTATGATTTTTTGTAAATTATGAACTCTATAATAAAATCTTGTTCAAAGTATAAGGTGCTTGTCTTTATTTTATACTTGTCATATTATGATATGTTAATTAATTATCTAATTTTGGTATATAAAATAGGAATATTTTAAATATATGTTATGTGATAGTAATTGCAATGTATTTTAATCATGAGAAATTTATTACATTAAAATAACATATTTTTTTAATATTCCTAGTTAAGAAGTTTCGATACGGGATATTAGTATATCTATTGAGACTGGATTACATCACGCATTCCAAATGTTGGACAGTGTATTACTTATTGTTGTTGGGGGCATGAAGGGGTTATATACTGATAGTCACTAGGTAGCTATGGAATGACACGCTCGAGTGTTTTTTACTTTTTAATATAATTAAGGTCAAATAGAGAATCTTAAAGTGATGATTTTACACAATTCTCTCGACTTGAGAATATTGTTAAACTTCAATATGGATACTCTACTTTGATTATAGTTAAATTATGGCATTGCGTCCATAGAACGACTATAGTTAGGTCTAAGTTGAAGATTTGGAAGTGAAGCACTATTCAATAGAGAATTCGTCTCCTCGGTTTTAGGGGTTAATATCATGATCAATGGTAATGAACTCAAAGTCAAAGTCTCTAGTTAGAGCAATATGGTTTATTATTATTATTATTGAACTAGAAATTTTATGTTTGGAAAAATCAAATTGAGCATGGATGATATTGGGATTTTCACCAAAACCAAATTTCATAAGTCCTAAAGTGATATAGTTTTATCGAAGAGAATTGGTGTAAATAATCATTTCTAACAAATACCACTTATAATAGTAAAATTGGATTTTGCTAAAAAGACGTGTAAGCGATAAATTTAGCGAAATTGTCAAACCACTAGCTTAGGTGACATGTGAATGTTAATATTTGAATTGTTCGATGTTAATCGCTAACTGAATTAACAACTTTGAGCCATAGAACCGTTATGATGAATACTCTGAATAAACCACATGACTTAATTAATTTATAATCATAGTAAATTAATTTATATTTATACCTAGTAGACTACACTGATTTTAACAAGCATAAAGTCCTTGGTTTAATATTATTATAAACCATATTATTGACGATTATTCTAATCTTCATCATTCTTACATCGATTTTAATGAACACAAAGTATTTTGTTCAATAATAACAATTGTTATTAACCATACCGCTCTAGCAAAAGACTTTGACTTTGGGTTGACTATAGTTGGCTGTGATTCTAACCTCATATAACCAGGGAGATGAATTCTCTATTTAATGGTGTTTCACTTCCAATGCTTCAACTCAGACCTAACTATAGTCGCTCGATGGTAGCCATATCATGGAGAGTCTACATTAAAGATCTATGGTATTCTCAAGTGGAGAGAACCGTGTAAGGTCATCACTTCGAGATTCTTTGTTTGGCCTTAGTTATATTAACCAAAAGAAAATTATCGAGTGAGTCATTTCATAGTTATCCAATAACTTTTAGTATGTAACCCTTTATTGCCCCACATCAATTATAAGAAATACACTCCCAATATTTGGAGAGCGTTACATACCTTGATCTCAATGGATGTATCACTTTGCTATCTCGAAACATCCTAACTAGGAACATTTAAAATAATATGTCATTTTAATATGGTAAATTTCTCATGATTACAACACATTGTAATTATTATCACATAAGATATCATTTAAGTATTTTTCTATTTTAATATACTTAAATTAAAAGTTTAATTACCACTCACAATACGCTAAGCATATAATGGAAAAAAACAACTTTTATTTCAAATGATATTTCATTACAGAGTTAATAATTTAACGTAAATTATAAAACCACCCTTAGGGCGTTCCCTTATCACTCACTTTTCGAATTTAATATTAAAATATTGTTTTGGTTATGATAAAATTTATAGATACATAATAAATTTTCCATGTGGAAATTTTAAATAAAGAAAAATTATTTTAAACTTTCAGATCATAGAATCAAAAATAAACTAAACTTTTATTTTATTTTAAAAAGTCAAATAACTTTTTCTAAATTTCAAATTTGAGCTTTTCAAAACTGTTAAATATCCGATCAAACACTTAAAAAAAATATTTTCTTCTTGCGGCTATATATATAATATATATATATATATATGTATATATAGTGGATTGTTTTCTTCTAAAATAATCAAATCTATTTAAATTTGATTTTTTAATTGTTAAACCTGTTTATATAAAATTCGAATATTTGTTATTAAATATATTTAAATATAAATTTATATATATATATATATATATGAAAAATATTCATATATGACTATAAATCTGTATTTAAAATGCCAAGGACCACTAGTTCAAGTGGCAAGTGGTATGGTGTCGTAGGCCGAGTCCTTTGGAGGTTATGAGTTTGAATCCCTCAAACATCAATATGAGTGCTCTGCTTGAATAATATGCCACTCTTATTATCAAAAAATAATAATTTAACTATATGTAAAAATAATACTCTAAAATATAATGGTCGAAAAAATTAGTTTATATTAGTGTAAATATAAATATAACTAGTTGATGTCTATGCATATCTCTTTGACATCATTATTGACATACGATTATCACATTTAAATTTGTTAACCGTAAGTCATAAGGGTTAGTTATACACATGTTCTTATATTATCCCAGGTTAGATTATGCCTTTAATACAATTATGTTGTATTATGAATATAAATATATTAAATTATTAAAAATTAAATTAAAATTAAATCAAATTAATAGTAATATATTATTATTAAAAAATAACAAATAAATAAATATTTTAAATAAAATAAAATATTTCTCAAACTCTTTTGTTAATAAGTACAAAACTTGATTTAGTATAAATAAGTATTATTCACATAATAACAAAATATGACCTTGTTCAAATTGATAATAGTGATTTGTTTTTTAAATTAACATTTTTACCCCATTATCAATGCATTTGATCAACATTAAGATCATTTATCGAACTTAATAAACTGAAAATCAAACGCTAGGAAAACAAATCATATAATGTCATGGTCATGAAACTTACAACCAATTCTTTTTTATGGTTGATATGTGGCCTTTGTGAAACATACAAAAAATTCCATTTCCAATGCATATAGTCCACATTTCCAATGCATATACTCCACATTTCCAAGCATTCTTGGCAAGCTAACCTTTTTCCCATAAGCTAGTAGCTTTGCAATATCTGTTTCAGTAGGCCTTCGAAGATATTGTTTCTCAAAGAGATTGGCCACTATTTCAATGTTTGAATTTCCATAGACTTTGATTTTACTATGATCGTTATGTAAATCAACCGCAATACCATAAATTTACATTTAGATGGCAACTGCTATCTTTTATAAAGTTGAAAGTCGAAGCTTTTGACAAGCATTTGAATATTGCAAACACAATATTTGGAGTCGTAACATTGCCATAATTTTCTAAAGTGTTTTCTTCCGTAACGATGACTAATCGTGACCCTGTTTTCACTTTCTTTTCACCCAGTAGCCCTTTTTCCCCTATAATTTTTATAATATCCTTGCCTTCTAGTATTTACTGACAAGTGTCGACGTTGTACCGAGATGAAATTTCAGATGTGCATCACGCTTGGTTTCCATTTATTTATCATCTTCCTCGCACCATTGTAAGGATTTCCTTGTTATTGGCATTTTGAGAATAAGTGTACAATATTGATATTAATGAGAAGAGAGGAGTTACATGTTGAATTAGTGTAAACCGCTTGGACGTGTCATCTAATAGGTAGAGATATTTATATTTTATTTAATAAAAAATGAGTGGACGGATGTGTGTTGTATGTGTAAATATTTCTGTAATTGCACCATTTTTTATTTCTAGTTCTTTTATTAGTAGTGTCGGTGATAAATTTGTAGTAAAATTTCGTTGATAGGTAGTTGGGAAGAAGAGACGGTGGAGGTTGCAAACCGATGGTCAGATTCCATTGATGGATTGAGATATTTTTGGAATTTCAAAATGACACCGTAGTAATTTTATTCATTGAATTCTCTTTATTAGTATAGTAGTAGAGATTTGTGATGGATGTTAGATAGCTCCTAGCTGGCTCGGCTCTAAGGCAAGACTGGTAAGTGGCAAGACAACAACCAATGGCAACCAATCTGGTGAGGGCAAACAATTTGGTAATGGCGATGGATTTGGTATTATTTTATGCAGAAAAGTTTATTTATAAACATTTGTAATTCAAGTTGTGATGTATTGGTAGCTTCCTTGTTGCTTAAGTGTGGTAACTTAAGATCAAAATTGAATATTGCATTTTTTCTGAAATTGTGGATAATTTGAATAAGGGCAACCATTTAGATAAGATTGGCGTTTTGGCTTCTGAAGACAGTTGTTTGGACTTACTCAAGTGTCAGAAACTAAGGTACAACCAATTCGAACCTAATTCCTCCATCGGTTATTGATGTTGTTATGCGGGCAAAACCAAAAGTTGCATCTCCAATTGGTGGGTTGCTTTTACATATTTTTAGGTAAGAGTAATACTTTTAATTTTTTAAATACTTCTTCAAATTACTACGGAAGATAAGGTGAGACAATTAGTTGAAGTAGTCATTTTATCAATTAATATTTTTCCAATTGTGGTTTACTCTCCAATACCGGTAGTCTTATTATATATACTTTCAAAGCTAGCTCTATAATTAAATTATTTATTGCTAATTGACTTGACAAGTAATGAATCACCTAAGAATCCTTTTGTAGTTCTTTTATACTTCTATTGGCGAGACTTGCCAACTAGGTATTGAACGTTGATTGAGGTAATTTTTAGGTGACGCATTGGGGCGCCACACCTTATGAACCAAATTTTGTGATACTTATTGTGTTTATTTCATCCATGACACAGTGTTTTATTCGAACACTAAGGAATAACAATGAGTGCATTTTAGAATTGTTCTAAAGACTTTGTGCGAGCATACATTAAGAGCAAGTTCAACAAGAGTCAAGTATTATCACAATACATATATAGGTTTTATTGGATTTAATGAATGTCTTTTTGGTCGATTTATTATAAATTTTTAATCATCAATAAATGGTAGCTACCTTCTAAGCATCTAATCCTCTAGAAGTATCTCTATTGCAAATAAAATTTACTTCATACTATATTTATGTGAATTTACTGCATTTTTTATAATTTAAATTATTTAGTTGTGTCTCTATTATAGATTAAAAAAAATGTAAATCCTTTAACGGCGAAAGAATCATTGCAGAATCGAGCAAAAGAAATGCATTGTTTAGAGATAAAAGTTGAAAATTCATATAAAAAGAATATACATATGTACATACACACAGTCTTTTAGTTACTGTTCGAATTAATCGTTTTTGTATACTCATGTATTAAATGAATTTATAAAATCAGAAATAGTCAATTAGATATGCGAAATTAGGCATTGATTAAGGGAAATAGGTTAATTTAAGTAGTCATTTACCAATAATTATTTTTTTTCTACCCCTTTGAGCATCTCCAACAAGCATGTAAGTATTCAGAAGCGATGAAGTGAAGCTCTCTAACAATTTAAATTAATTTGAATATTCATGGTTTAATTCAGAATCCTAAATTGATCTTAGCATCTATTAAATAGACGTTTGATTTCAAATGCCTATTAGATAGAGATCTAAATTTCATGCCTTCGTTTAAAAGTTGTTTGATGTCTCTTGTTAACAAGAGATTAATTATGTGACGCATGTTAAATATGTCTGTGCGAATTAAACACATATTTATAGGTGTCTATGATTATGCGTCTACTACATAAGCATCGACTGTTGTCAACTTCTCTTAAGCTTAATATTCTGTTGTTGATGCTCTTAGCCATTTGCTCTCCAGTGCTGGAGGTCTTATTATATAGATATCCTCAAATCTAGTGCTATAATTTATTTATTAATTGCAGTTTGACTTGATAAGTAATAAATCGATCAAGATTCCAATTGTAATCCTTTTATTCTTCCATTCAGAAGACTTTCCGACTAGTATTAAACATTGATTGTTCAATTAGTTTATAGCATCATAACTTGTTCCTAGAAAAGAATGACGTAACAATCTTTTTTTCCATAATTTGTACGTATCATGCTGCATATGTAAACTTTTGTAACAAAACTTTTAATAATTTATTGTGCAGTACACTTGCACAAGACAACCTTTGTATAATCATGTCTATTCATTCTGTATACTTTTAAACTTGCACCCCTTAATATTTCAAATCATTTTCTTCACTGATTAGGCTAATTTTAAATTTTTACTGATGTCATTAGCGATGCTAATTGCATCTTCAGAGATGCCATAAAATCCCCTCCTCACAAATCCAGCACAATAGAGTCCATTCTTTCCTTTCCAGTGATTAGGAAAGACTTGCTTTGCCATGCCCATATCATCTATGAGATAATCATCATTCTACAAGGAAGAAGAAGACCAACTTTGTTACTTAGCTGATTTTGACATTTTTGACATCGATCGAATGATGATAATTAGCTGGATATAGCAATTTGCACAATGAAGATTGCAAAAGTATTGCCATAAATGATGTTGTGCAATACCATAATAAAGAAAATTTATTGTGTAATATAGTATAACTATTAACATTTTCACATTCCATTTGTGATCTAGTGGTATATTGATCGAAGTTACAAATTCTTAGACAGACTTTGTTATTGTATCACTTTCGTTATCACCTTTGCCTTCAAGTTTCAGCAATATCTTGCACCAATATAATCATGTTATAAACAATGTAGCTTCAAGTTGACTTCATTCATTATATTTACGCAGTTGTACCTAATCGTAATTGAATTTACTTAAATAATCTTTCAACACTTTGTGTATTTATATTGCACCCATACATCATAAATGATCTTTCAGCTCAGTTGAATAACATTAAACACCTCATCTATGTGCATGCTTGCACACAATGTTTGTGTTGATGAAACTGTATTAATAAAAAGTGTGCTTTAGTACTATTAAAAGTGTACCTCAAGCCAGTTCTTAATCTTGCTTTTGTACCCGGTTGCCAAAATTATGGCATCAAAATGATGAACTTTTCCATCAGAAAATGTTGCACTGTTGCCTTTTATGCTTTTCAGAGAAGGTAGTACCTGCATTTAGATGAACTTTCTTAATCTTTTTTTTTTCCTTTGGAAGAACTGACTTCATAATACATAGTACATAGTTCAAGTATTAATATTTGATTAATAAGATGTATAAACTTTTAAAGAAACCTGGATTTCTCCTGTCTTGATTTTCTGAAACGTTCCAGTGTCGATAACAGGGTAAACCGGAGTGTTTGCTTTAAGATAAAATGGTCCTTGGACAGGCCTTCGAATGCCAAACTTTGATGTATCCCCATACTTCAAATAACAAAGAAAAAGTGCAATCTTATCTATAGTCTCCAGTGAAAAATACTTCATGAGCCTCATGCAAAACAACCATATGTATCTCGATACTATATGCATCTGCATTCATAAAACAAACATCAACTCTTGGCAACTAATCAAAAATAGAGAAATATACAATACAAGAGTTTGTGTCATATTTTGTGTTCAGCTTACAGGGCTTCGAATGACAATAGAAGCTCTGGCACCGAAAGAGCAAAGATCATAAGCAATCTCCATGCCTGAGTTACCACTTCCAACTACCAAAACGTTCTTCCCTTCATACTCCAACCCAGATTTATACTCACTCGAATGCACCACCTTACCTGCAAAGACTTGGCAGTTTAAATCAGTTTTGAAAACATATTTCGTATTTGAACTAATTTGAAAAGTACTACAGAGTCTGCAGGGACGGATGCAAGGCCATGACTACCTGGGCTATAGCCCAGGTCAGTATTTTGCAAAATAAACAACACTATGCATTAAGTTATTTAACCCAACTGTATTTGTTATTCTATTTGCCATATTCTTCTTTCGTGTACTTTTCGTACTCTTTCCCTTAACTTGTTTGATCACAGACCGATCCAAAATGAAAGACTACGAAGTATTGAGCAAACTTTGAAATAAATTACCTTTTAGGAAAAGTTTGATCTCTTGATTGTTTTTCAAGCACTTGAATTTCATTATTGCTTAGTGAATCATAGCCATAATTTCATTAGTGTTAGTTGTCAAAATGATTATTGTATTCATATCATAAAGTGATTTTTATAGCCCGGGTCATGCTTAAATCCTAGCTCCGTCCCTGAGTCTGCCAAAGCATATCATTTTGAACTGGAGCTATTTCATAAAAACTAAAAAGTGACATTTTTTTGTAAACAATTTTGAAAAGCAGTTTGGATGAAATTTTGTACCTATGAACTCGTCGATACCATCAATATGAGGAACATAGGGCACATCATTTTCTCCAGTAGCAATAACAACGTACTCGGTTTCATAGTGATCTTCCTTGGTAGAGATGTTCCACTTTGATGATACGCTGTCGTTGGATAAAGATTTGACTTCTTGGTTGAAGAGAGTTTGTAGGGCAAACTTGCGAGTGTAGGTGTCCATGTACTGAAGGAGTTGTTGCTTGGAGATGAAAGTAGGGTAGGTTGTAGGGTAGGGGAGGAGGGGCAGCTCGCAGAAGTCCCTAGAGAGATGGAGATGGAGGCGGTCGTAGGTACGGTTGCGCCAGAGAGGGGCGATACAGTCTTCTCTCTCGAGGATGAGGGAAGGGATTGAAAGGTTTGAAAGGCATGCTGCAGTTGCTAACCCTGCTGGCCCTGCTCCTATTATTATTACTCGAGCATTTTGCTTCATTTTTTCTTAATGCTGCAGTGCAGTTGTTGGTTTGGGTTGGTTACTTGGTTACCCATATATATATGTATAAGATATGCCATTTTAGCAGAACACATGGTATATAAAATGCACCAGCTTGTCCACGATGTAAGGTATGTATAATTAGATATGGTTTTGTACTTCTAGCAGTCGGTTACATCTGTTTGTGCTAAAGTTGATCAGAGCCATCATTTGACAAGGCAAACGGGAACATGATGATTCACCAAGATCATTCTAATCTTAAATTTATTGTATGCACATTTTTAGTAGACTTCCAAACAAACTAAAACTGTACAAGATAAACAGTGGATCAAATTCAAACTGTGCATTATTTATTTTTTGATTTGGTGCTAAACACGTAGATGGTAGATAGGTAAGCCGGGCCAATTAATTAAAGCTAGAGTGAAGTACAATTTAATGCAGGGTAAGCTATTGCAATTGGATCTACTAACCACTTGAGTTTAATATTCATTTTTGACTTGCTTATACCAGCACAACTTGTTTTGAATTATATAGAATGCGTAGGAGATAAATTGCCATAAATCTATGATGTTTACCGTCAATACAAAAGAGACGACCTTTTTTTTTATGTGGAAAAAATCATTTCGTTTTCTCATCATCAGACCTTCACAGTAATAATTTACTAAATATAGTCTAAAATTTGTATTAATAGCTTTTATTAGAAGGCACGGTCAAACAGACTTCCTTTTTCCAAGAGAGGAGTGGTGGAGGACAATTCTTGATGGGCTTTACGAATAAATAAAAAATGGTTAAGAAGACGTGATAAATGTAAACAAAGAAAACGATATACTGATTTACCACTATGCAAAGCAAAATTCGGTAAAATTTTATCGAAAAATGAAAAATAAAACGATGATGTTCACCAAAACCATTTTCGACGCGGTTTGATGGAAAAGGATGTCAAAAAATGATGGATAGTCATTGAAAAAATGAGGATAGTTGTGAATATTTTTTGAAGGGAAATACTGTTTGGTACGCTCCATGCAATTTTATGAAAATTAAAACAATGCCGTTCAATCCAAAATTGTGTCTTTTTAACAACGCCCATATTAAATACTGATAATATTTCTAGTGCCAGTTCTATTTTTGCACCAAAATTTACAAACATACACCGGTATTTATAAAAAAGTTAAGTCCAAAATTCACTTATCTATTGTTATAAAAAAATCTTATGATTTAAATTCTGTTTCAGATCAGGTCCCTCCCTCGACAATTTGATTTACATTCCAATTCAAACTCAGTTGAAACCGCGGTTGGAAAAACCATTTAGTTCATACTATTATGTTCAATATATTTTAGATGTATAACTTCAATCATTAAGATCAATTTCAAAGTGTATACAAACCTTAAAGTATGTATCTTTTGAGTCTACAATTTTCGATTGAAAGTTTGAACGTTACAAATTATGATTTGAATCACGTTTTGAGAACATTGCCCTTATTTACAATGGAAAAACGTAGGAAATAAAATTAACGCGCAATACCTCTACTATGATCATTATATACCATGCAATATGTTCTCTAGATTTATACTATTACATCGTATTTACACCATTGGGTGTATATTGTTACCTCGTAGTTGCTCTCGTAGGAATCTCGACCATGACACTGAAAGAAAACTAACATTGGTAAAATGTAAAGTTAGTGGATGAGTAGTATTGTAAATTGTATGGTGTATGTAAAGCAAAAACTGGTGGATATCGTTTTTGAAAATTTTGGATGATGTATAGTAAAATTGGTGTATGAATAGAATTGGCTTATAATTATATCACTTGGTTTCTAAATAATTATATAATGAACAAATATTGTAATTTCGACAAATATAGTTGCCAAAATATTAAGAGTAAATATATAATAGACAAATATTGTAATTTAGAAAAATACAAATATTGAAATATTCTTTATATATATAGTATTCTTTTAACATCGCCCCTCAAACTCATAATGCGGCGACCATAAGCATCGAGAATTCCAATCAAAAAGTAAAAACTAAACTTCATAAAGAGGTCTACATAACACTCATTTTCTTAAGCTGAATTAAGTCTAAAATTAAAGCAAAGTCAAAACTTTATAAGTAGTTGCATAGATTATGGCATATGAAGTCTCTGACATGTAGGAACAACGTAGTACAAATGTGACGTGACCGTAAGCTACATCCAAGGTTGTAAAAATCGCTAAGCGGATGTTGGGCAGTTAGTACGTATTAGTGATTAATCATTTAGGTGTAGATTAACCGAGGATTAATCGAAGCTAGGAATTTTTGATAACTAATGTATTTTGAATAAAATTTTAGTATTTTGTTCTGTGTCAATTGATATATGTTATCCGGCCTTTTGACCCGGCTATATCCAGAACTATTGGGGAAGTTAGACTCGATGGTAGATAGGGCAAGTAGCCTAGAGGAACGATCATGGAGTCCGGAGATCATGCATATACAATGGTATGAAACAATGATCAAGCGAGACCAAGAGATAACCTCTTTGGAATATTCTAAATATGGATTAGTGTCTTCCCTAAGCAGAGGATCAGTACATATCCCTTTCCCTAGGTAGGAAATCAGATCGGATCACTTTCGCCATGAACAACTTAAACTAGCAGTTCAACTCAACGAGAATCAATCGATATCTCCATAAAACATGTAGACGACTATGCAAAACAATTTTGGAAACACGAAGCTAGCATGGAGGGGGACCCAGAGAAGGAATCACATAAGCCCATAAGGCCATCTAGATCGATCGGCATCGATCGCCCATTCTTAGAAGTTGGGACACGAAACTTTTTAGGTGACCTCGTCTACATCATGAGAGTCTACCAATGAAATTTCAGAAAAGGTGTTTGTTTGTCTGTGCCTATAAATATAGAGTTCATTATTCATTTTAAGGATCTTTATGCTGCTATTTTATTTCAACTCTATTGTAATCAAGGATCTATTACGGTCTGATCCCTCTATAACTAGAAAAGCAAGTATTTAATAAAGCAATTTCTTGAAGTGGACATAAGCAATCAACGCCGAACCACTATAAATTTGTTAAGTTCTTGTTTCTGCTTGTTTACTCTATGTTTTAAGTTTAATTCTTCACTTTATTTCTTTACTTTTAATCTATTGGGTGTTTGTGCCAAATTTCGATACAAACATTTTGATGCTTTCACCGAGAAACAATCCTCAACTTGATTGGATATCATCATCAACTTGTGGATTCCCGTGTCTGTGAGATAGATCCAGGTTTCTGCTGATAAGTTTTCGTTTCTACTCAGATTTGAAGAAGATCTATAAGGAAGCAATTAGCCATGGTTAGAGGAAATAGGTCCACTACTTCTCGTGTTGCTAAAGGAAATGAAGTTACCAGCATTCAGCAAGTTGAACAGAAGTGCAATCGGCGGCTACTGATGCCCTAAATCCAGCTGATTATATCACCAAAGCTAACTTTGAAGTCCGGATGAAGAAATTGTTAGATAGCCATCAGCAGCTTAATAAGCAAATCCAGGCCAATATCGACCTGATGAACCAGTTGAAGGGCCAACGTGGAAAGACAAGGAGGGAGCCTACTCCATACCCAAGATCAGAGAACTCCTCTTCATCTGATGTCTATCACAGGAGCAGGCGGTGCAAGACAAATGCATATGATGTTGGAACATTGAGGGGGAATTATGCGATTGATTATCACCAAACTACCCAGATCAGGACCGAACCCTCTAGGAGGATCAGCACCGAACCCTCCAACCTAAGGGGAATCTTTATGTTGGTGGAGGAGCCAACTCCGGACATGTCGAGATCAATCAAGGCATTGGAACCCAGGCGAATATGATTAAACCATAGCCAAGAGACGATGATAGGATTACTGCTTGGAAGGTACATAAGGAGCATGTTGAGCCAATACTGCCCGAAGGCATGGAACGGGTAATTCACATGAGGTGGAATACGACCACCACCAGGCACTAGCTCTCCAAATTCCAGACCTAACGGCTATGGTGAGACAGCTTGTTAAACAAAGTCAAGGCCTGACCAACGATGATTGGGGACTCTCCATGTAACAACCCAAAATTTAACTCGTAATAATTAATTCGTTAATTAATTAAATAATAAAATAACTTTGTGAAATTATCAGAATTGAGCCACTGGAGTTGTACCATTGTGTCCATGGTAATTTTCTGGTCAATTTCCATATATAGAACGTCAAAGTCCGAGTTAATATGAGCAAGGAACAAAATAATCAAAGAAACAAAAAAAAAATATAGGCCAGGTCGACAGGCCAGTCTACCTTGGCACAAGGGCGGTCGACCACCCAGTCGACCCGCCTGCCTATTTTCGTGAATGAACGAACATTCGTTCGTTCGAAAGTTGAACACGTAATTTGCATTGTTTAAAACGGCCTGGTCCTTCTATTTTTGCATCCGATGGCTCCTATTCAGCCTATGACGTGGTTGCATCCTTTTCAGTCCCCAAATCCAACGGTCTGAGATCCATTTCTACCCCTATAAATAAACCCTGGGCCTAACACTTTTTCTCATTCTAAGATTTTCTCCAATTGGGTTCACCTATTCAGGAAGGACCCTAAGCGGAATAATTTTCCAAGGAGGAAATCGTTATAAATAAAAATATTTAATAACCCCAAGTGGATCTGTGAAGGCTTAAAGGGAAGAGTTAAGGATCAAAGGTGAGTGATTGTAATTATTTTAAATTTCTTTAAGTAATTTAAAATAATAGGATTTCCAATAGTTGTAGTTTACCTATGATTTTTTTTGAGTAACCTTTTTAGTAATTTATTTATAGTTATTAGAATTATTTTCAGTCTATTCCTTCTAGCTATTCTTTTCAGTTTATTTCAGTTAATTGTAGCTTTTCCCATTTAATTGCAGTTTATTTACAGTATTTTAATATATTTACTGTTATTTATGTGTTATTTACATCTCCTTCCTACGCCTTGGATTTCCTTCTATTTTCAGTTTTCTTTTATTTCTCCTTGTTCTTATTCTTCGCGTATGGATTAGAATAGAATTAACACGAAATTGGATTAAATTATAAGAAATATGAAATAATGGAATATGAGATGTAAATCACAAAGACTGTAATATAATTGGAATAGGACTGAAATGATGCCTAACTATGATATAAATTGAACTGAATTAAGAAGGTTGGCCTAGTTATAACTTAGAATTATAACTAAAAAGAATTAAAGAAGAAAGAAGCTTATTTTCACACTTAGACCTTGGGTTAAGTAATAAGCATGATTATAACGTAAGTTATAAATTAATATACTATGGAAACTATGGCGCTTATTTTAAGACTTAGGATAAATTAATAAGAAATAACAGTAATTGATAAAAATAAAGGCTTATTCAAATAATTTATCTAAGTTAATAAGCAAAGATAAGAGTAGGACTTGTACCAAATAACATTCCCCAAATATTTCTATGGTTATGGTGTTTCACAAAATCCTGAAGTGAGATGAGGTGCTTCACATAATCCTGAAGTAAGGCGAGGGGTACGCTTATGCTTATAGTGGTAGTAAACGGTCAATCTATGGTAGTTCAAATCAAAGGGGTTTGAACAAGGGGCGCAATTAGATTATTGTTTGATAAGGACCGGTATCAACAGCATTTCCCCTATTTTTCTATAAACACGGCACATAACCGTGAAGTGAGACGAGGTGCTTCACATAATCCTAAAGTGAGGCGAGGGGCATGATTATGCTGGCTAGGGTAAATAAAAGGTCAAAAGAGGAAGCAATAGATAGCATGGGTATTGTGGCAGTTATGCGTGCGACTTCCATTTCATTGCTCCGTAATCGCTATGAGTTCCAAATGCTTAATAAGTGTGTCTTTCGTAGACACCAAAGTCTACTGTGTAGGGAAATGTCCGGTCCACGGTAGATTTTATGGAGTAGCAGGCTGACCAAAGGGTAGAATTAGGAATTCAGCCTAATCAAGGCAGCTATCAAGGACAGGTGCAAACAATCAAAATTAACCTATCTTATTAATTGAGTACTAGTTAATTCGTATTTATTTCCAGCTTTATCTCTCCTATTTCCTTTGTTTCCTTTTATATATACTAGAACTATTGAAGATTCTATTACTTTTACTTTGCTTAAAGATTCTAGTAGTTACTATCATTCACCAGACTTTTAGTCTGGCCGACTCCTCTATTTTCCTCTTTTCCCCTCATAGGCAATCAAGGAAGAGGGCAGTAGATTAAGTTTCTCGGAGGTTTCTTAGAGAAGATTCTGCTATGTGTTTCCCTACTTTTATTTCCGTTTTTCTTTCTTTGTACTGGCACTTGAGAGGGATATTTATACTTTGATTTTTGTTGAGACTACGAGTTTTTATTTCATAAGACATATTGGGTTTTGAGACATGTGTACTGTATTTGGTATTTGACTTATGAAGCAATTATGAAGTTTTTGTTTTGAATAAGTTATTATTTTAGTTTCCGCTGTTTTTACCTATTTTTGTCTTATGAATCTTAGTCTCTGGTAGTTTCAGTTATACCTACAACGCACCACGCCTTTTAGTGTGTCATTTTGGGTATATCAAGGGTTGTGGGGTGTTTCACTTGGTATCAGAGCCTAAGGTTACAAGAGCCCTAAAAATTTATTTTTATAAGTAAAGTATTTTCCGAAATAACTTGTTTTAAAAAGTATTTTTCAGAAAAGAACTCTTAGAAATGTTTTTAAGCATAAAAGAGTTTTTATAAAAATCCCCTCATAAGTCCAGTTCAATCTCCCTTTGACTCTTTCCTAAACTATCATTTTCTTTTCGTAGAATGGTTGATTCCCCGAACCTTCCGGAGGACATTCCATTCCCAGCCTGGTTTCGTAGGTACTTACAAGCCATGACTTCAGAGGTGCACGGGCCAGTGCCCAATCATGCACCAGCGGATGGGAATCCCATCAACCCACCCGCCACCATCAATTTCTCTAAGCTTTGTAAGGATTTTGCGAGTTTGGGCGGAAATACTTTTTCTAGAAAGGAGACTTTTGTGGAGGCGAGAGCTTGGCTTAGGTACACAGAGAGGTAATTGGTTTATTGGGATTGGAGGACCAACGGCGGGTTCAGCTAGTCTCTTGGGAGCTGAAAGAGGAGGCTTCTTATTGGTGGAAGGTTGTTGAGTTGGAAGGAAGAGAAGTCTGTTGGAATGGGTTTAGGCAGAGGTTTGAGAGGAAGTATCTGTCTCAAGCAGAAGAAAGTGTTCAGCTGGAGAGGATTATCAATTTGAAGCAAGGGAGTTTGTCTGTTATGGAATACATCAATTAGTTCACTGAATTATCGCGATTTGGTATGGAGTTAGTGAATACGCCGCACAAGAAAGCTATGAAGTTTGCGAAGGGATTGAATCAACCCCTTCAGGGATTATTGTTAACTCACGTACCGATGGGAGCTACTTATGAGTCTTTGGTTGAGATTGCGCTTATGTCAGATGCAATCAAGGAAGGAGAGTCTAAAGAAGTGGTTAAGTCAGAAGGTTCAAAGAAGAAGTGGTGGAAAAACAATAAGGAGAAAAAGAAAGGTGATGGCCCTCAAAAGCAGATTAAGACAGGTTTGAAGTGCGGTAACTGTGGGTTTGTTGGACATGTCGCCAAGGATTGTAGAAGGGATAAGATGAAGGGAAAGTGCTTCAATTGCGCACTGCCCGGTCACTTGAGTAGGAATTGTCCCTAAAGAGCAGGGCAGGGGACTAGTGCACCGGTAGCACAGATCCAGGCATTAGACGCAGCACCTTCGGACAGCATTCCGGATAGAGGTAGGAAAGTCACAGTTGAAGGTTTGATTTCTATATCTAATTTTCCCATTCGGACTTTATTCGATTCTGGAGCATCACACTCTTTTA
Source organism: Allium fistulosum (assembly GCA_030737815.1). Lineage (NCBI taxonomy): Eukaryota > Viridiplantae > Streptophyta > Magnoliopsida > Asparagales > Amaryllidaceae > Allium > Allium fistulosum. The sequence goes on from CM060906.1 coordinate 50,025,356, forward strand.
TCTCTAGTTCTCTTGTGGATTGTTTACACTTAGACATTTCTTTAGTAGTGGACCCCATCGTTATTTCAAACGCCATAGGGGGATCGGCACACTTGTTTATGGTTTGTAAGGGTTTGAAAATTTATATCCTAGACGTACAATTTGACTACGACGCCTATGTTTTGGGATTCTCGGGGTATGGGATGATCTTGGGTATGGATTGCCTATCCACATATGGAGCTATTTTAGACTGCGAGAGGAGAGTCGTTAGACTAGAGACATGCAGTGGTAGGACTCTCGAGGTATCTTGCGACCCGTAAGGGTCAGTCATGTTGAGTTTTCTATATTCCCTTGATTCCTATTCAGCAGAGCTTGATTCGATTCCTGTCGTCGGAGATTTTTCAAACGTCTTTGAGGAGGTTAGGGGACTACCCCCTAAGAGAGAGATTGACTTTAGGATTTATTTGACCGATAATGCTAAGCTAGTAGCATTACCAGTGAGGCACATGACACCTAGGGAGAGGAAGGAATTGAGCAAGCAAATTCGTGAGCTTTTGGAGAAGGGATTCATAAGAAAGAGCATATCAGAATGGGTAGCACCAGTCGTCTTCGCTACTAAGGCGGATGGTTCTCTTCGACTTTGCGTTGATTATAGAGAATTAAATAAGCTCACAAAGAAGAACCGATATCCACTCCCTAGGATTGATGATCTTTTTAACCAGTTAGTTGGCTCTTCGGTTTTCTCCCAGGTTGACTTAGCCAGGGGATTCCATCAGCTTAGGGTCACCGACGACAGCATAGATTAGACTGTGTTTAGGACTCTAGACGGACTTTATGAGTGGTTGGTTATGCCTTTTGGGCTAACCAATGCCCCAGCCTACTTTGTTGATTTGATGAGCCGCGTCTTTAGAGAAGTCCTAAATAAGTTTGTGGTGGTATTCGTGGATGACATCTTGGTATTTTCCAAGAATATGGAGGAGCATGTTGTTTATTTAGAGGAGGTTCTTTGCACACTTCGTAGTCATCATTTGAGAGCTAAGTTTTCGAAGTGTCACTTTTGGAGAAAGTAGGTACGTTTCTTGGGGCACATGGTCTCGAACGAAGGTTTGGCTGGCTAAGATGATTGCTATACAAGATTGGAAGGCCCCTAAAAACGTCACTGAAGTTAGGAGCTTCCTAGGTGTTTGCACAAAAAATGGACAAACACCTCAAAGTTGTATGACTTAGTAGATTTTATGTTGTTCTTAGTGATTTGGGTGTCTTATGCAAATATATGAAAAGTAGGGGCTAAACTGTAAAAAGACGCGCTGATTTATAGTGGTTCAGCCAGAATGTGCCTACGTCCACTTTATATGTTATTTCTCTTCTCTTGTTTAGATTACAAGTAAAAAGCTTTGATACAAGTAAAAGAAAGTTGTTTGAAAGTTCTCTCCGTGCTTGAGCTCTCAAACTTGTCCCCCATTGTTGTACCCCTGCCCCTCTATTTATAGAGTGAGGCTGGGGGCAGGGGTCTCGGATGTATATAGCTGCTGATGGGCCTAGGATGATGCAATCTGGCCTGGTAAAGTTGGTTTGGTGGAGGTTGGTCCGGTGGTGAGTGAGTGGGTGTTTGGTTCGGTGGTGAGGGCGTAGCTTGGTCCGGTGGTGAGTGAGTGGGTGTTTGGTTCGGCAGTACCTCCTTTGCCTTTGATTCGGCTGGCATGGAAATAAGGTTGGCTTGTTGTAGTTTGGAGGGTGGCTGGTCCGGTAGTGGAGTTGGTCCGGCAGTGGGACTTTGGTGGAGCTGGTCCGGTAGTATCTCGCTCAACACTTGCCCCCCAAAGTAGGGCATGTGCACGCACGTGTCCTGCTTTGTTTTGGGTTATCTGATTTGGTCATCCTCATCCGGCTTCTAGTGCCGAACCAGTTGTTCGGGGGTTCACCTTCGCCTATAAGTAAGGGCCTAGGGCTTCCTTCACCTACTACCGAACGAGACAGCCGAATCAGCTCTTATTGCTAAGTTAATCATATCGTCGAACCAGACGCGTTGCCGAATCAGGTGACTACCGAATGGCCTCTTTTTTTTTTACCGAATGAACATAAAGTTTAATACCGAATGGACCTTATCCTGAGGAAGCCGAATGAATCTGATACCTAGAAATGCCGAATGAAATTTGAGAAATGCCGAATGGAGATTTCGTACTTGAATTGCCGAATGGAGATTTTGCACTTGAATTACCGAAATGGAGATTTTGCACTTGAATTACCGAAATGAAACTCGTATTTCGAATTACAAGTGAGATTCCAAACTACACTGTCCGTATGCTTTAACGATGTGCTTTCTTGTGTCTGCAGACAAATGTCTCGAAAAGCAGAAACTCGATCAGATAAAAAGAAGTCCTAGGGAGAAGGAGAATCTTCCGCAGTGCCCCCTGCTCAGCCAGGACCGGAACGTCACAGATCTACCCCGAGATCACTAGTGGACGGGTACGGCCCTCAAAAGCTTTTGAACTCCCCGCCCGATTGCTTTCCCAGCTCCCTTAAGGAAGAGCAGCTTGATGTCATCTCCCGTTCTTTTGGAATTGATAGGGCGCGCATGTTGTTGCCAGGGAGAGAAGTTATGCCATATGACCCTCCCGAAGGGTACTTTGCCTACAGCAGATACCACTGTATGTGTAGTGCCATCCCTCCTCTTAATGCTTGGGTACTCAGCTTTCTTACATATCTAAAGGTGGCCCCATTCCAGCTTCAACCCAACTCTTATACTATATTGGTGAGCCTCTTTGTTATCTTTCAGAGGAAGCATGGGTGTGCTCCTTCCAACCGGGAGATCCGGTACTTATATAATCTGAGGGGCTATAAGAAGGGGTCCTCATACATCAGCTTGGAGTCAGCTGTAACCTTCAAGCCGGTCTTGGATCTGTATTCTAAGTACAACATGTTCAAGAAGGAGTGGTTCTTCGTCAGGGACGACTCTGTTTCTATTCGGCGTTTCACCTCTGGATGTAAGTCGATGCTTTATTTATAATTTCCATTCTGGTTGCGATGCTTCTTCTCATACGTTTTCATTTTTTGCTAGCGACAGGTGGCTTTGCGGTTGTGGAGACTGATCGCCTGGTTCAGATGGCGGCTGAGATAGAAGCTATCCCCGGGAGAGATAGATCGGCTGCTTACCTGATCAGAAATGCAACTCTTCTGGAGTATAATTTGATCCTTCCACAGCAGTCAGTAGTCAAGCAGAGGGAAACGGCGGAGGAGAGGGCGGCTGCTCAAGCTAAGGGAGGTGTCACAGTGGAGAGTGGTAAGAGGAAACCTTTCTCAAAATCTCCAATGGTCGGAGGTAAGAAGCTTAAGAAGTCGGATGGTCCTTCCCCCAGCACTTGTCCACTTACTCCGAGGAAGGAAGATGTGGAGGAGGAGAGAGGTGAGGGTGGAGATGACCGGGAAGGTGGTGATGGTGGCGATGGCATCGGGGCCTTGCTTTCTGGGCAAGCAGGCGAGATTCAGGAGTGGACGGATGATGCATTCCACCAAGCTTTCGAGGGGCTGGACGGAGAACCGGCTTTGGTAGAGAAATCCGGGAAAGTTGACAAGGCCGGGACCGGTGCAAGCGAGTCTTCTCAGACTATTCCAGCCAAGGTGGCTCCGACGACTCAAGGTGAACTTTTGACTCCTGCAGGCTTCATTTATGATAGGGACTTAGGAATATTTTATGATCCGCTCCCGTCCTAGAATGAAATCCAGGACTCATTGCAGTATCCTACTCCTCCCCAGGGTTTGTATAACTAATGTGTTTCCTTTCTTCTTTTAACTTTTAATTTACCGCGTTTCTCGAACTATGGATCAATGTAAGCTTGTGACACTTGTTCTTCATATCAGGAGCAGGTAAAACGGCCAAGGCCTCAGATCTTTGGCACAGGCTTGAACAATACAAGCTCTCCAAAGCTTCCGCCAAGCCGAAGCCTTCGACCCACCGTTTCGGGGATGTAGTCGGCTACCGTCCTCTTCTCGGGGTTATTGAAGAGGGTATTCAAAAGAGAAAGAGGAGTCATCCCTTATCCGAACCTTCACTTGGTCCTCAGCCCCCAGTTCAGCCTCTTCATGATATTATGGAGGAGGATACTGAGTTCGCACTCTCTCCGCACCCGTCTGAAAATCCTACCGTTACTCAGATTGATCGTCCTGGCTTGGCTCGTAATCCATTTGCGGGTCATCCTGATCTGGATCCAAGTTCCCATGATATTACCATTGACGAGGTTACCGGTGAGCACCTTCTTCCCCGCAATCCCATGGTACGGGTGCTTGATGAGGCTAAGTCCTTAGATCTCGATTTACTTACTACTCAGATAGTTACCATGGGAGACGAGGCCAAGGCTAATATTGATCGGGTGGCGGAGGAGACTAGGAAGCTGATGGGTCATCATGCCCGGCTGGTTAAGGCTGGAGAGGAGATTGGGAGTGCCAACATCCGACTACGATTGATGGTTTCTGACCAGGCCAAACAGCTTGCTGATCAGGCCATTCAGATTTCTCAACATGAGGCTGCCTCCGGGCGGTTGAGGAAGACTATGGAGGAGGCTAGTAAGGCGGAATTGCGGAAGATGGAGGCTGCCTGCAAGGAGCAGATAAATATGGCTATCTCGACAGTGGATGAGGTTCGGAGGACGGATCTTGAGCAGGTAGAGGAGCTATCGGGGAAGCTTGAAGCCGCAGAGCTTGCTCAGGTCAGGCTAAAGGAGGAGATGGAGGCGATGAGGAGGTCCCTTCGGGCTGACTGCTCGCGATACCGACTGGAGAGGGATGCTGCCATTGCTAGGCTATTGGTTTCTGAGGCTCGTATGAGGGAGTTTGAGGAAAATGAGGGGATGATGGATGATATGTTGCAGGATATGTACTTTCGCATTTGGAAGCAGGGCAGCTTATCTTGGATGGACGACTACCCTCGGGTTATGGCTAGGATTTACCTCAGGGCTTTAGAGGAGGCCAAGTCCGAGGCAGATAAGGAGGGTGGAGCGGCCTTTAGGATGGATGTGGTTACCGCTCAGTTCACCAAGGAGGAGAAGATAGCGGTGAAGGAGGGGATGCGGTTGTTTGCGGTTGAGGAGGCAGGCGTGGAAGTAGGGGATGACGACCAAGATGATCAAGGGGAAGTTGCTGGTAACCTTTTCTTCTTTAGTTTCTTCTTTCGTTAACTCTGTTGCTTATCAATAATGATTTCTTTCTCTGACCGAACAGGTGGGCAACAGGATAAGGTCAATACTCCAACGCAGCTGGCTCCTTGATTGGACCTGGAAAATTCCCCCTTCTTTTTTTTTGGACTTGACATGGTTGTGTATGTTAGTCTTAAAACAGTAAAGTAACTCTTAGGTTGTAATTTTTTGATACTTGTAATAAATAGCTCCATTTTTGACGTGTAATTCTTTAATTTAAGCTGATTTGTCGTCTTTTGAATGTTTTTTGCTATTCCAACATGTTGCATGAGAAATATAGCTATGCATATCCTTGTAATCAAATTGTGTTTGATGTCAGGTTCTTGTTTAAAACTTAATCACATGACTTGCAATGTTAGCGTGAGGTGTGAATAAATTATAGTCATGTGTTTACATATGAAAGAAGGAAATACCGTCCCTTATATTTTGTTTGTAGATGGCAGCTTTGAATATCCTGCGTGACCGAGTAAGGGATGTGGTCCAATACCTCGCTGTGAGTATCTGCTTCTATTAGTGAGTGTCTCCTGTTCTGTGTCCTGTACTTCAAGAATTGTTACAGAGGATAGGAGAAAAGTTTCTCAAGTAAAATTGAAATATGTGAAAAAGTAAAACTTCCAATCACGGAAGGCCTTCGATGTGCTTAAGTTCGTGGCAAACGGGCTTTGTAGTCACTTTCCCTAGCTGTGGGTCTTGGAGACATTTGTCACCCATCTTACGCCTCCGCGGGGAGTTAATTCTTTTTTACCACAGCCGCACTTAAGACACATCGGAGCCGAGATCGCGCACAGTAACTACCCGGGCCATTATGGCCCGTAATCGTGGGTATTATTCGATTTATTGTGGCCGGCTAGCGTGGGTGCCGATCGTCAACTGTGAACTGCCCCTGGCTGGCCACACCTTATGTTGGGGCTTATAGTCGGTTCACAGTTGCCGGCGAGCCGAACGCCGTAATGAGCTGCCTCGGCTATAGTCGGCCTTCTCGGTGGCTTATAATCGGCTCATTAAAGTTGGCTTTAAGGGCCGTCGCGAGCAATGAGTTAACCCGTAGCAGAGGGATGCCGGAGCAAAAGTGTCTCATTGGCGAGGGCATAGATTCGCATAGTACCTGTTAGGTCTTGTCCATGTGAAGTTGCGCTATGGAGTGCCTTGAGTGGAAATGCTATACGCATAGGATTTTGTTCAACAAAAAAGGATAAAGTTAACAAGCAGCCAAGATATAAAGGAACAAGTTAAAAAAGAGACAAGGTTTTTTAAAGTGGTTCGGCACGAAAAGGCCTACGTCCACTGATTCTCTTTGTTAATTCACTTCATATGGGCAGTACAAGTTAAGAAAAGTATCGACGGAGGTGTTGGATGTTCCATGCCCTCTGGAACACCTCTCCGTCCACTGTTGACAAAATATAAGCTCCATTGTGGAGATCTTTATGAATTACATATGGTCCATCCCAGATTGGATCTAGTGCTCCAGGGCGGGGGAAGATTCGCTTGAGGACAAGGTCCCCTTCTTGTAAGGTACGATGCTTGACTTTGGAGTTGTATTGTGCTGCCACTTTTTGCTTGTGGGCCGCTGCTTTAAGGACTGCATCATTTCTTCTCTCCTCCACTAGATCCAAAGACATGTGAAGGAGTTCTTCGTTCTCTTCTAGGTTATAGTGGATCCTACGGTGGGAAGGCACAATGGTTTCAACTGGGAGCATAGCCTCCGATCCGTATGCCAAAGAGAAAGGATTATGCCCCGTTGATGTTCTGAAAGATGTGCGATAGGCCCACAGTGCCGTAGGGAGTTCATCCACCCAAGCGCCCTTTGACTTTTCGAGTTTCTTTTTTATTAGAGTTTTCAGAATTTTGTTGACGGCTTCGACTTGTTCGTTTGCCTGGGGATATGCTATGGATGAGAAGCTTTTGTGAATTCCGTGCTCTCGGCACCAGTTGGCGAATTCCTCGCTATCAAACTGAAGTCCGTTGTTTGATATGATTTTTAGTGGGACTCCGTACCTGCATAGAACATTTTTGATCAAGAAGTTAATAACTTTTGCTGAAGATACTTTATTCAGAGGTTCCGCTTCCACCCATTTGGTGAAATAGTCAACTGCCACTATAGCATATTTGGCCCCGCCTCGGCCCATCGGTAGCTCGCCGATTAAGTCAATTCCCCATATTGCGAAGGGCTAAGGGCTGGTCATCTGAGTAATCTCAGTTGTTGGTAGCCGTGGAATCTTAGCAAACTTCTGGCATCTGTCACACTTTTTGACGAAATCTAGGGCGTCCTTGCTTAAGGTGGGCCAGAAATATCCATATCGGAGTATCTTTTTTGCTAATGTTTGCCCTCCGGTGTGATCTCCGTAGCTTCCCTGATGAATGTTGGATAAGATTTCCTTGGCTTCCCTCCCAACGACACACCTTAGTAATGGGTTAGAGAATCCGCGCCGGTAGAGGACGTCTTCTTGTATGGTGTAGCGGGAAGCTTTCCTCAAGATTTTCTTGACTTCGTTACGCCCGTTGGGTAGTGTGCCGCTTTGTAGGTAGTCTCGGATGGGAGACATCCAAGTCGCTTCTTCGGTTGCAACTATCAGATTCACTTGCTCAAAGCTTGGGGTCAGTTGCTTTGAGATGGTTACTGCTTCGAAGATGGCGATGTCTCTCATACTTGCTTGCTTTGCCAATTCGTCGGCCTCTTGGTTCTCTTCCCGAGGGATGTGTTTGACTAAGTAGCGGTCCAATCGGCTGAGAAGTAACTTGGTCTTCTTTAAATATGCTATGAGTCGTTCTTCTCGAGCTTGGAATTCTCCTAGTATTTGATTAACAATAAGTTGGGAATCGCTATGAAGACACAAAGAATTGGCTCCGATTTCTATGGAAATTTCTAATCCAGCTATCACTGCTTCATATTCCGCATCGTTGTTGGTGGCAGCGAACTCCAACCTTATAGCATAATGTAGCTTATTTCCCCTGGGAGTGATTATTACTACCCCTGCCCCCGAGCCTTGTTCGTTTGATGCACCGTCCACAAAGAGATTCCACTTGATGTATTCTGCTATTTCCAATCGCTCCTTATCTTCGTTGGTAGTGAATTCTGCAATGAAATCAGCCATGGCTTGTCCCTTGATGGCGGTGTGAGGGTGATAGGTGATATCATACTGACTTAGTTCAATGCACCATTTAAGTAGTCGCCCAGAAGTGTCGGGACGATGGAGTACCTACCTCAGTGGTTGATCGGTCAGGACCTTGATGGAATGGGACTGGAAGTAGTGACGCAATTTCCGTGATGTGATTAGTAAACAGTATGCTAGCTTCTCAAGATTAGGATATTTGACTTCTGCCCCTGTAAACCTCTTACTGACGAAGTAAACTGGCCGCTGCGTGCGGTTGTCTTCTCTCACCAAGGCGGCGCTCAGGGCGTGAGATGACACAGCAAGGTATAGGTATAATTCTTCGCCTTCGCTTGGAGTCGAGAGTACCGGTGGTTTCTGGAGGTGTTCGATTAAGTTAAGGAAAGCGGTTAAGCATTCGTCAGTCCATTCGAACTTTCCTTTGTCTTTCTTTAAAGCTTCGAAAAAGGGGATGCACTTGTCCGTTGCCTTGGAGATGAATCGGCTTAGGGCGGCCACTTTTCCATTCAGACTTTGCATTTCCTTTCGAGTGGAAGGTATCTTGATATCCTTTAGGGCTCGGACTTGTTCAGGGTTTGCTTCAATCCCTCTGGCATGGACGATGAATCATAAGAACTTTCCTGATGACACTCCGAAGGAGCATTTTAGAGGATTCAACTTCATTCCATACTGGCGAAGTACTTGAAACATCTCGCCTAGGTGGCTTACGTGATCGTCGGCTTTCCTTGACTTCACCAGCATGTCATCCACGTATACTTCCATAGTTTTCCCTATTAGCCCTGCAAACATCTTGTTGACGAGGCGCTGGTAGGTGGCCCCTGCATTTTTAAGTCTGAAAGGCATTACCTTATAGCAGTACAAACCCCGGTCGGTGATGAAACTAGTGTGGTCTTGGTCGGGAGCATGCATAGGAATTTGGTTATATCCTGAGTATGCGTCCATAAAAGATAACAGCTCGTGTCTGGCTGTGCTGTCTACAAGTTGGTCGATTCGGGGAAGTGGGAAGCAATCCTTTGGGCAGGCGTCGTTTAAGTTGGAAAAGTCAATGCATGTTCGCCACTTCCCATTAGCCTTCTTTACCAGCACCGGGTTAACGATCCATTCCGGGTAGATGGCTTCTCGTATGAAGTCATTGGCGAGCAGATTCTTTACCTCTTCATCGAATGCTGCTGATCGCTCTACTCCCATACTTCTCTTTCTTTGTTTTATAGGTGCCTTGGTAGGATCAACGTTTAGTACGTGGCATGCTACGTCGGGAGAGATTCCGGTCATGTCAGCGTGTGACCATGCAAATACATCTAAGTTGTGGCGGAGAAAGTCGATGAGTTGCTCCTTCAACTCTGCTTTTAGTTGGGACCCAATTTTCAATAGTCTACTTGAGTCGTGCTTGTCTACAGGTACAAACTCCATAGTCTCTGCAGGCTTAGCGGTGGCCTCCTCCTCTTTGTCCCTAGGGTCTAATTCATTGAAAGGGTCGCTGGTATATCGAAGAGGAGGGGCTTTCTTTAGTTGCTACGCTTCTAGACGTTTCGTGCAGAGGGCAACCTCTACACCCTTCCCTTTATCCTTCCTATGGTTGTTGCGAAGTTCAGTCACATAGCAGTCTCGAGCAACGTCCTGGTCTCCTTCTACTTCCCCTACTCCATTGTCCGTTGGAAATTTCATCTTTAGGCACCATGGGGCTAGGACAATTTGGAAGTCAGACAAGGCTGGCCTTCCTAAGAAGGCGTTGTAGGCCGAATGGTTTTCTATTAGCACAAACGTCTGTTTCCGTACAACGGAGCGGGGATGGCTTCCAATCTCAACAAAGAGGTCCAGTTGCCCGAGGGGCATCTTTGCATCCCTAGTGAAACCGTGTAGTGGTTTATCGTAGTGAGATACATCCTTCATTGATAGCTTCATTTTGTCGAATGCATGTTTGAACAGGATGTTTACTGGGCTTCTAGTGTCTACTAGGATTCGGTAAACTTCGGCGGGGCCGAGCCGGGCAGAGATAACCATGGGATCCATGTGAGGGTATTGCCTTCCTTCTAGGTCACGCTTACCGAATGTGATGTCATCACTTTCTTTCCGCTTCGGGTGGCGCTCTTCTATAACCGAATTGACACAGTCTTTATTGTCTCTAAGCGACTTTCCATATCTTTCCATTTCTTTTCAGCTTCTATCTGCGATGTGCGGTCCTCCCGAGATGGTATGGACCACTATCTTCTCTTGACTAGAGCTACTAGTGTTGCGGTTTCCTCTGCCGATCTTCGGTGAGGGTAGCCTTGGGTTCTCATTTGCAGGAGCTAGAGTCCTGTCCTGACCTTTTACATAGCGTTCCAGTTTCTTCCTTCTGATGTGTTCCTTAATCAAGTCCCGGAGATGATGGCATTCATTGGTATCATACCCATGAGATTCGTGGAAGCGGCAGAACTTTCCAGACTTCTGTGCGTTATCTGATTCCTTCTTGTATGGTGGGCGTTTGTATCTAACTTCGCCTTGGGTGGCAAGGAAGATATTTTCGACGGTCTCGTTCAAAGGAGTGTAAGTGTCAAATCTCGGTCCAGGCCGATATAGGCGCTTTTCTCCCTTCTTGCCCCCAGTATTGTCCCTGGAATCATTTCTTCGAACGTCCCTTGCCGCGGCAGGGGCGTTGCTGTGAGTTGCTTTATTTTGCTATCCTGACTGCCCCTCAACGGCAGCATCCTCGAGCCTCATATATTTCCCGGCTTCATGGAAGAAATCGGGTAAAGTTGCTGATTTTTCTTTTGTCAACCTTCTAGCAAATTTAGTGTCCAGATGCACACCACTACAGAGGGCCATTAGGATAAGCTTCTCATCGGCATCTTGGACTGCGGCTGCTGCGGCGTTGAATCGGGTTAGGTATTGCTGCAGCTTCTCTCCAGGTTTCTGTTTGACGCTGGATAAGGAATAAGCGTCCTTAGGTTGCTCCACATGAATGCGGAACTGACTGATAAACTTTTCTTTCAACATTTCCCACGAGCTGATGGATCCCTGGGGTAGATGACAGAACCAGGAGGTAGCGAGATCTGCTAAGAAGAGCGGAAAGCATTTGCACAGTACTCCCTCTGTCGCTCCACTCATGAGCATATGTTGTGTGTACCTATGTAAGTGTACAACGGGGTCGGAGGTTCCTTTGTAAGGTTCCATTGTTGGCATCTTCCATTCTCGGGAGGAGATAGCAATTTCGATATTGCGGGCGAAAGGGCTGGTTACCCTAGCGCCTATCCCTCGATCTCTTTGCTCCCATTGGACGCACTCTCTGAATAAGCGTGCCATCCTTTCATCAGAATTTGGAGCAGATAGAAATGAGTTTGGTTCTGTTATATGGGATTGATTCCGTCCAGATGACCTGTAGGGATGGTATCGTCTATCATTCCTCATATTTTCCAATGGCTGCCTTTGATCTTCTGGGAGCATGCTAGGGTCAGCTACAGTTGGCACTTGCCTTGATCTTCCCCTGCCGGGTTCTGATCTAAGCACTTCCTCGGGTCCAACTTCGGGCTGGACTCTAGCTCGGCCCCGTTCACTGGCGTTTCCGTGGTTAGGCAGTATGACAGGCTCAGCTACAGTTGACCTTCGTCTGGTACCTTCCCCGTTGGGTTCGGTACCAAACGTTTCCTCAGGCCTAACTTCGGGCTGTGCTCGATCTCGGCTCCTACCATGGCTACTTCTGCCGTTAGCTCCTTCGAAGAAGGAAGACCTTTGTTGTCTCTGAGATCCTCCAGACTGGGACTCGCCCCATGATTCAGTGTTGCGGTTGGACTCTTTAGCATCCCTTAAGCGTGACATGAGATGGTCCACCAAGGCTTCTTGCTGGGATGTGAAGCGGTTAGTTACTTCAACCACAACCCTGTCTAAATCTGCCCTAGTAATTACTGCGGGCTGTTCTGTGGCAGGAGTGGTCGGATTAGCCTGTCCTTCATTTGGTACTGCTGCTGGAGGAGGACGATTTACTTGATTCGTGGCAGCTGGATCTGGAAGACTGCTGGATGCGATGTTTTTCCTTTGTTAACATCTTTTCTCTATTTGGGAGGCATGTTTTCCAAGTGGCGAACGATGCTGTTAGGAAAAATGTTAAGTGGATGAAGTTGAAGCTTCGAGCTTCTAGCTCTCAATGAAAGCACCAAAAATGTTTGCACAAAAATGGACAAACACCTCAAAGTTGTATGACTTAGTAGATTTTATGTTGTTCTTAGTGATTTGGGTGTCTTATGCAAATATATGAAAAGCAGGGGCTAAACTGTAAAAAGACGCGCAGATTTATAGTGGTTCAGCCAGAATGTTCCTACGTCCACTTTATATGTTATTTCTCTTCTCTTGTTTAGATTACAAGTACAAAGCTTTGATACAAGTAAAAGAAAGTTGTTTGAAAGTTCTCTCCGTGCTTGAGCTCTCAAACTTGTCCCCCATTGTTGTACCCCTGCCCCTCTATTTATAGAGTGAGGCTAGGGGCAGGGGTCTTAGATGTATATAGCTGCTGGTGGGCCTAGGATGATGCAATCTGGCCTGGTAAAGTTGGTTCGGTGGAGGTTGGTCCGGTGGTGAGTGAGTGGGTGTTTGGTTTGGTGGTGAGGGCGTAGCTTGGTCCGGTGGTGAGTGAGTGGGTGTTTGGTTCGGCAATACCTCCTTTGCCTTTGATTCAGCTGGCATGGAAATAAGGTTGGCTTGTTGTAGTTTGGAGGGTGGCTGGTCTGGTAGTGGAGTTGGTCCGGCAGTGGGACTTTGGTGGAGCTGGTCCGGTAGTATCTCGCTCAACACTAGGATTGGCTGGCTACTATAGGAAGTTCATTAGAGACTTTGCTAAGATTTTGGCACCACTCACACACCTTACTAAGAAGAATAAAGCTTTTATGTGGGACGTAGATTGTGAGGATTCCTTCACAAAGTTTAAGAGAACCCTTACTAGTGCACCAGTGTTAGTACTACCCGATGGAGCTAAGCCTTTTACCGTATATACTGATGCATGTGGGATGGGCCTAGGAGCGGTGTTGAGGCAAGAAGGGAGGGTGGTATGTTATGGTAGTAGGCAGTTGCAGATGCATGAGAAGAACTACCCTACCCACGATTCGGAGTTGGCTGCCATAGTTTTTGCACTCAAGTCTTGGAGGCACTATTTGCTTGGAGAGAGGTTCAAGCTTTTCACCAACCACAAGTCACTGAAATACCTATTCTCACAGAAGGACTTGAACTTGAGGCAACAGAGGTGGATGGAGTTTTTAGCCTCGTATGATTTTGAGATTTCTTATACCCCTGGCAAGGGTAATGTGGTTGCAGATGCATTGAGTAGAAAGAAAGCAACCCTTAGTCCTTTGTTCATAAAGTGGAGGAGCTTGGAGTTTATTTCTACTTTTGATTTTAAGTCCTCTACGGACATTACTCCCAGATTGTTGGCGACACTAGAGGTGAGGCCTACTTTAGTTGACCAGATTGGCTCAAGGCAGCAAGAAGATTCGAAGCTCATGGACATTATGGATAGGATTAGCCGAGGAGGGGTCTCTAGACATCTCCAACGTTATTCCATTGATAGAAAAGGGTGGCTTAGGAGAGATGGGAGGCTTTGTGTTCCCATGCCAGTGATTTGTTGAGAGCGGTTTTGGAGGAGGCACACCATTCCCGTATGACTATTCATCTGGGTGGTGACAAAATGTATCGAGATATGAAGAGGATGTTCTATTGAAATGGCATGAAGAAGGACGTGGCAGAGTTCGTAGCTAAGTGTCTCATATGCCAAAGGGTAAAGGCAGAGCAGCAGAAGCCTGGTGGACTACTTTAGCACTTAGATGTGCCAGAGTGAAAGTGGGACAGTATTTCTATGGATTTTATAGATGGTTTGCCTCTTTCTAGGAAGGGGAAGCATTTGGGTGATTGTTGATCGGTTGACCAAGAGTGCCCACTTCATCCCAGTTAAGAGCAAGCGTACAGCATCATATTTGGCATCCCTTTATATTCGAGAGATAGTCTGACTTCACGGAGTCCCTTCTGGTGTAGTGAGTGATAGAGATCCCATTTTCACTAGTGAGTTTTGGAGAAGCTTACAAGAGGCGCTAGGGATGCAGCTTAGGTTAAGTACGGCTTATCATCCCTAAACGGATGACCAAACAGAAAGGGTTAATCGAGTGCTTAAGGATTTGCTGAGAATGTGCATTTTGGACTTTGAAGGAACTTGGGAAGAGCATCTTCCGTTGGTTGAGTTTGCGTATGATAACAGTTACCAAGCGAGCATAGGAATGGCACCGTTTGAGGCTTTATATGGGAGACCTTGCAAGTCCCCTTCATGTCGGGTGGAGGCTATAGAGAAGTTGCTACTTGGGCCTGACATGGGGAGGGAGACATCAGAGAGAGTAGATTTAATTGGACGAAGGATGAAGACAACCCAAGATAGGCAGAAGTCTTATGCGAATAAGCGGAGGAGAGACATTGAGTTTGAGGTTAGAGACTTAGTTTTTATCAAGGTATCCCCGCTTAGGAAGGTGGTAAGTTTCGAATCGAATGGAAAGTTAGCCCCTAGATTTGTTGGACCATTTCCTATCATAGAGAGAGTTGGGAAGATGGCTTACTGAGTGAAGTTACCAGATAGGCTTGCAGGAGTGCACGACGTTTTCCATGTTTTGCACTTGTGAAAGTGCTTATATGACTCGACGAAGGTTGTAGAGCCTAGTTAGTTAGTGGAGGTAGAGGTAGAAAGGGAAGCATCTTTTTGGTGTATCCCCACGAAGATTGTTGGAAGAGACATCAAGCGACTAAGGAATAAGGAGGTTCCTCAAGTAAAGGTGCAATGGAGAGATGATGTTGTAGATGCCACTTAGGAAGCAGAAGAGAAGATTCGTACTTCCAATCCTCATCTTTTCTACAGTAAGTTTTAGAATTTCATAATTCCATCTTTAGTTTTGAATAGGTTCTTTCCTTTATTATCCTTTGAGAGGGTAGAACTTAGGATTTAACCTATGGATGGTAGGATTTGATGTAAATATGTTATTAGAACATGTTATGAATGATGTATGCTAGTGGTTGTAAGTGTTTGTTAGTGGATGCTAATGGACGCATATAGGCACACTAGACACTATTATTCTTTAGGAATCGGCCTAACTAGGACACTAGAGCGTATGCATATGGATGTGTGCACATTTTTATTCTATTTTTCATGGTTGCTATAAATGGATGATTATCATATGACTATTGCATTTGAATGATGTTTGTAGCACACATATAGAACTATCAGTTGTCATTAGGGAATTTTTGCATTCATTTGGATACATGGCACAAACATGATTGCATAAAAGGAGATCAACTGAATCAGTAGACCGCCTAATCTTTTGCATTAGATAGGAACATTCACACTACACTAATTGCATAAGTATCATAAATTGCATTAGAAAAACTTAAGGACAAAGGATGAATCATCGATGATTGAGTAGTTGGTTGTAGAATTGGACGAAAACATTTAGTACATTCTTTTATCCTTAGAGATTTCAGAGACGAAATCCCTTAAGGAGGGGACAACGTAATGACCCAAAATTTAACCCGTAATAATTAATTCGTTAATCAATTAAATAATAAAGTAACTTTGTGAAATTATCAGAATTGATCCATGGGAGTTGCACCATTGTGTCCGTAGTAATTTTCTGCTCAATTTCTATATATAGAACATCAGAATCCGAGTTAATATGAGCAATGAACAAAATAATCAAAGAAACGAATATATATATATATATATGTATATATATATATATGTATATATATATATGTATATATATATATATGTATATATATATATATGAATAGGCCAGGTCGACCGATCGGTCGACCTTGGCACAAGGGCGACCGACCGCTCGGTCAACCCGCCTGCCTATTTTCGTGAATGAACGAACATTCATTCGTTTGAAAGTTGAACACGTAATTTGCATTGTCTAAACTGATCTGGTCCTTCTATTCTTGCATCCGATGGCTCCTATTCAGCCTATGACGTTGTTGCATCCTATCCAATCCCCAAATACAACGGTTTGAGATCCACTTCTACCCCTATAAATAGAACCCTGGGCCTAACACTTTTTCTCATTCTAAGATTTTCTCCAATTGGGCTCACCTATTCAGGAAGGACCTTAAGCAGAATAATTTTCCAAGGAGGAAACCATTATAAATAAAAATATTTAACAACCCCAAGTGGATCCGTGAAGGCCTAAAAGGAAGAGCTAAGGATCAGAGGTAAGTGACTGTAATTATTTTAAATTTCTTTAAGCAATTTAGAATAATCGGGTTTCCAATAGTTGTAGTTTAACTACGCTTTTTTTAGTAACCTTTTTAGTAATTTATTACCAGTTTTTAGAATTATTTTCAATCTATTCCTTCTAACTATTCTTTTCAGTTAATTTTAGTTTATTTCTGTTAATTATAGCTTTTCCCATTTAATTACAGTTTATTTTAAGTATTTTAATTTATTTACTGTTATTTACGTGTTATTCACATCTCCTTCCTACGCCTTGGATTTCCTGCTATTTTCAGTTTTCTTTTATTTCTCCTTCTTCTTTTTCGCGTATGGATTAGAATAGAATTAACGTGAAAGTGGATTAAATTATAAGAAATCTGAAATAATGGAATGTGAGATATAAATCACAAAGACTATAATATAATTGGAATAGGACTGAAATTATGCCTAACTATGATATAAATTGGACTGAATTAAGACGATTGGCCTAGTTATAACTTAGAATTATAAATAAAAAGAATAAAAGAAGAAAGAAGCTTATTTTCACACTTATACCTTGGGTTAAGTAATAAGCATGATTATAACGTAAGTTATAAATTGATAAACTATGGAAACTATGGTAAACTATGGAAACTATGGTGCTTATTTTAAGACTTAGGATAAATTAATAAGCAATAATAGTAACTGATAAAAATAAAGGCTTATTTAAATAATTTATCTAAGTCAATAACAAAGATAAGAGTAGGAACTGTACCAAATAGCATTCCCCTAATATTTCTATGGTTACGGTGTTTCACATAATCCTGAAGTGAGACAAGGTGCTTCACATAATCCTGAAGTGAGGCGAGGGGTAAGCTTATGCTTATAGTGATAGTAAATGGTCAATCTATGGTAGTTCAAATCAAGGGGGTTTGAATAAGGGGCGCAACTAAATTATTGTTTGATATGGACTAGTACCAACAGCATTTCCCCTATTTTTCTATGGACACGGTGTTTCACATAACCCTAAAGTGAGATGAGGTGCTTCACATAATCCTGAAGTGAGGTGAGGGGCATGCTTATGCTGGCTAGGGTAAATAAAAGATCAAAAGAGGGAGCAACAAATAGCATGGGCATGGTGGCTGTTACGCGTGCGACTTCCATTTTTGTGCTCAGTAATCGCTATAAGTTCCAAACGCTTAGTAAGTGTGTCTTTCGTAGACACCAAAGTCTACCGTGTAGGGAAACGTCCGGTCCGCAGTAGATTCTATGGAGTAGCAGGCCGATCAAAGGGTAGAATTAGGAATTCAGCCTAATCAAAGCAGCTATCAAGGACAAGTGCAAACAATCAAAGTTAACCTGTCTTATTAATTGAGTACTGGTTAATTCGTATTTATTTACAGCTTTATCTCTCATATTTCCTTTGTTTCCTTTTATATATACTAGAACTATTGAAGAGTGTATTACTTTTACTTTGCTTAAAGATTCTAGTAGTTACCATCATTCACCAGACTTTTAGTCTGACCCACTCCTCTATTTTCCCCTTTTCCCCTCATAGGCAATCAAGGGAGATGGTAGTAGATTGTAGTTGCTCGGAGGTTTCTTGGAGAAGATTCTGCTATGTATTTCCATTATTTTATTTTTGTTTTTCTTTCTTTGTACTGGAACTTGAAAGGGATATTTATACTCTGATTTTTGTTGAGACTACAAGTTTTTATTTCATGAGACATATTGGGTTTTGAGACATGTATGATGTATTTGGTATTTGACTTATGAAGCAATTATGAAGTTTTTGTTTAAAATAAGTTATTATTTAATTTCCGCTGTTTTTACTAATTTTTGTCTTGCGAATCTTAGTCTGCTAGTTTCAGTTATACCTACAACGCACCACGCCTTTTAATGTGTCATTTTGTGTATATTAAGGGGTGTGTGGTGTTTCACTCCAGAAGTCATGCTCCATTCACTGACAACATCCTACACGTAGAGTATCTGTGGAGGTTTAATATGGCTACGATGTCTACTTATGCTAGAAAAACTGACCCCAAGCAGCATTTCATGAAGTTCGAGTGGCACATGGACTCCGCACGAGCCATTAATGCACTCAAGTATAGATGTTTTCCTATTTTTCTGGAAGGTGTAGCGACCATGTGGTTCACCAAGCTACCGCCACGGTCAATTTCTTCATTTGATGAGTTAGCAAGGAAGTTCATGGAGCAGTTCCGAATGCATGCGGCTTACCCTTAAGATGTCATATCCCTCTCCAACTTGATCCGGGCTCCGGGGGAGTCATTGAAAGATTATCTAAAGAGGTTTAATACGGTTGTTACAGAAGTCAGTAATCCAAAAGATGATGCAATACTGATGGTACCGACTAAGGGAGTCGACCTTGACCTTGATTTTGATTTTGGTGATTGGTTGGCGAGAAAACCTCCTTCTACATTGGACCATTTTTATGCGAAGGTAGCTCAGTAATTAAGGAAGGTGGAGGCAAAGCAGACTAGAAAGGGAGATCATGCAAGCTAGAGTGTTGAGGGAGTACAAAGTAGCGTTGCCGTGAAACAGTCCAGAGAGAGTTTCGGGGAAGTTGAAGTTAATGTCCAAAACAAAGCAAATAATTAAAAGAGAGGGGGTGATAGAAACACTATCTAAGATGGGATTCTGGGAGAGGGAAGCAAGGATCATGACATTTGACACCTATACACCGTTGAACATGTCATTAGAGGACATTTATCTATTGACTTGTAATACTATTCTATATAAAAAACCACCTCCAAAAGAACCGACGGAGAAGCAGAAATAAACAGGGAATTACTGCAGTTTCATGAAAGTTATGGTCATACCACGAATGAGTGCCGCCACCTCCGTGATGTCATTAAAAAGTTGATTCATGAAAGAAAGTTACAACAGTTCATTAAAGCCTCGTAGGATGGTGGGCAGGGGACATCTGACCCCAATAAAGGACAAGCCCCGCCTATGTTGAGGAACCTAGATGGGCACAAGGATGATTAGTCATTAACACTATTGTCGGAGGACTGCATCTAGCCGACAAAAGCTAGAACATGATGGAGCTTTACGTCAATGCTATAAGACATGTTAATATGGAATGTTGCTCGAATGCGGAGGACAATGCTCTGGCAAAGTAGTAAAGAACTATGATTGACGATATTGTATTTCATAGTAGAGATGCATATAGGATGGAGGCCCCTATAATAGTCCCAATGGTAATCTCAGCCATGATCGGCCCTGCCTGGGTAAGAAAGATTCTGATTGACTATGGAAGTTCAGTCAATATACTTATTAAGAAGGCTTACAACCAGATATTACTGGAGACCAAAGATTTGAAACCGTTTAAAACCGTATTCATGGCTTTAATGGTATTGCTACTGAAGTGGAAGGCTACATCGAGCTACTAGTGGAATTGGGAGATGGCAACCGTAGGAGGGTGTGGGCATTATCATTTGTTGTGATGAATGTGAACTCTCCATACAACGCTTTCTTAGGCCGACCGGCCCTTGCTGAATTCAAGGAAGCTATCGCTCCCTAGTGCTTACCAGTCAAATTTTCGATAGAAAATAGCATGGGAATTATTTATGGAATTAGGCGACTGGCCGTGCCTACTATGTTGCTGACTTGAGGGATGCTCAGCGGAAAAAAAAGGAAAAGATACGGAGAAGCCTCTCCGCATCAAAACTAACGAAGCCTAGAAATCAATGCCTTGGCTAGGGCACCACAGTCGATTCTATAAAGATATAGATCAGAGAGATGAGGAAGAGGAGCCTAAAGAACCCAAAGCTGCACCCTTTGAGTTAACGATTGACATCGCAGTTAGCTATAACGACCCATCGTGGGTCTTGAAGGTCGGATCACAGCTCAGTGCAATGATGATGAAGGAATTAGCTAGATTTCTCCGGGCGAATCTTGAAGTGTTCGCTTGGACTCATTCTGACATGTCCGAGATCTCGCCAACCATCGCGAGCCATGCATTGAATATCAACCCGAGGCATATCCCAGTGAAATAGAAATGACCTAGCATCGATTCGAAGAGATCAGCTATGCTTAAGGAGAAGGTGGATAGACTCAAGAATAATGGGTTTATCCACAATGCCCTCTACCAGAAATGGGTATCTAATCCTATACTCATGAGAAATACTAATGGAAAGTGGACGACATGCGTCGATTATTCAGACCTGAATAAAGCATGCCCAAAGGATAGCTTTCCACTTTCAAGGATCGACCAGCTGGTAGACTGGACCATTGGACATAAACTGCTTTCATTTATGGACCCATACTCCGAGTACATTTAGATCCTTATGCACATCCCAGACCAGGAACACACCAGCTTCATTACTGGCCTGGGATTATACTGCTACATTGTGATGCCCTTCGAACTGAAAAACACTGGAGCCACATATCAGAGACTGGTCGACCAGATGTTCAGAGACCAGATCAGATGATCAATGGAAGTATATGTGGATGGTATGTATGTGAAGTCACGATGATCAAGTGAACACATCGGTGATTTGGTAGAGATGTTTAGTGTTCTTTAGGAATACGAAATGAAAGTCAACCCCTTGAAATGCTCTTTCAACATTGCATCAGAGAAATTCCTGGGTTTCATCATTAACTCTCATGGGAATGAAGCCATCCGAAGAAGATTTAGGTGATAAGAGATATTCGAGCATCGAAGATGATTAAGCAGGTGTAGAGCTTAATGGGAGGTCGTCACCCTGAGTCGATTCATATCCAGGGCTACAGATAAGTGCATTCCCTTCTTTGACTTGATCAGAAGAGGGAAGAGGAACTTCACATGGGCACATGATTGTATTGATGCGTTCCAAGCTCTGGTGCATCAATTAGTGAGACCCACATATTGTCCGTGCCACTGGATCATGTAGAGTTATATATCTATTTAGCGGTGTTGGTACATGCCATAAGTGCCGCACTGCTGCGCGAAGAGAATTGAATCTAGAGGCCAGTATACTATGTTAGCAAGCAGTTGACAAGTGCTAAAAGAAATTATCCAAAGCTGGAGAAGCTCGCATACTTCCTATTGATTGCATCAAGGAAGCTCCGCCCTTATTTTTAGGCTCACCCCATCAATGTCTTAACCGACCAGCCATTACGACAAGTCCTACAGTGACTTGAGACGTCTGGGAGGTTATTGAAATGGAACATTAAACTGACCCAGTTCGATATCACTTATCTTCCTCGAAGAGCTATCCAGGGACAAGCGTTGGCGGACTTCATAGCTGAATTCACTACATAGGATGACTCTCCTAAGAGCAGTGGAGAACCTACCATCCAATGGAAGATGTACATGGTTGGAGCATCTAACGATCTATATTTTAGCACCAGAGTTGTACTACTAACTCCTAAGGAACGTTCGATGTGCTACGCCCTGAAACTCAACTTCCCTGCCTTGAATAATGAAGTTGAATATGAAGCCTTGATTGCTAGGCTTAAACTTGCTAAAGAGCTGGGAGTAAAAGCTTAGCAAATTTTCCATGATTCCTAGTTAATAGTGTGCCAAGTCAAGGGAGAATATCAGGCTAGGGGAGCATGACTTGCTCCTTACCTCAACCGGGTCTAAGAGCTGCTAGCCGGTTTAAGAATTTACACATATGCGCAGTGAACAGAATGAGAAAGCTGACTCACTAGCCAAACTGGCCAGTTCTAAGGATGCACAGCTTATGGGCTTGGTCCCAGTTGAAATAATTAATGCTCCAAGCATTGACAAGATGGGGATTGATTGGATCTTAGAGATGGAGATCGAGAAGGAGTCATGGATGACTTTGATAAAAGATTATTTGCAAAAGAGAATCATTTCTGAACGAAAGAATGAAAAATGATAGGTCCTTCAAAAAAATTCATGATACATCCTTCAAGAAGGAGTCATGTACATGAATGATTTTTCCATCCCGGTTCAATGTATTGCCAATGATGAAGTCAAATAAGTATTAAGAGCAGTGCATGCAGGAGAATATGGCAATCACATTAGGGGGCAAACCTTGGTAAAGAAGATACTTCGCTATCTGACCAACTGTCAATCGAGACGCGGATGATCACGCTAGACGGTGCGACATGTGCCAAAGATACACAAAGATTTCAAGATCCCCACCGACAGAGATTACTCAAATGGTCAGTCCATGGCCGTTTGCTACATGGGGTATTGACATCATCGACATCCTGTCAATTTCCAAAGGTGGCGCGAAGTACGCCATAGTAACAGTTGGTTACTTCACTAATAGGCTGAAGTTGAACCTTAGGACAAAGTCACTATGAAGAAAGTAATTGACTTTGTCGTACGAAATATCATCCGTCATTTTGGACTCCTCCGAACAATCATAATAGACAACGAGACTCGATTTGATAGTCTTGAATTCAAAGATTTCTGCTGCCGGAATCATATAGAGAAAAGATTTATGGCAGTTGCCCACCCTGAAGCTAATGGATAGGTCAAAGCTATTAATAAAATCATAAAGTCCATTCTAAAGAAGCGTTTGGAAAAGACCAGAGGCAGAGGGTCAATGAACTCCCATTAACACTATGGGCATACATAACTACCCACAAGTCCACAACTGGTCACACTTTATTCGTCCTTGCTTATGCCTCTGAAGCCGTGATTCCCATAGACCTTGAAGTCCCATCTCATCGAGTGACTTACTATGACCCGAGAATAAACAGAGATCTCCTTTTTGAATCTCTAGACTTGATTAAATGAGAAGCACAAAGAGGCTGACTCGAGGGCAGCTGCACATCGACACCGAATCGCCCGATACTACAATATTAAAATCCAACCTAGGACCTTTGAAATTAGAGATCTCATTCTGAAACGAATCTTTCCTAGCTCCGCTAACTTAGATCCGAGATGGGAAGAACCATATATCATCGATCAGAAGCTTGGAGATGGATTTCAAACTAACGACTGTCAATGGCATTTTACTCCCTATGGCATGGAATAGCGAGCATCTATGGTGCTACTCTAATTGATTTTGTTTCATTCAGTTGTATTTCATTTAGAATTTACTTTTTCATTTTAGCTCAAAGCCATGTAATAAGACAAACTCTGTTGTTTTCTCTTTCATCTTGCAATAAAATTTGAGATTTTTTTCATATCTTTGAATTGTTTGTACATAGTATCATAGTCGTGATATGCGACCAACTTACATCTATGTAAGCCTAATATAGATGAACGAGTACCCGAAGTTTGGTGCCAACTAAGATCTCAAGTCCATGATCAGACCGATTAAAACGAACATGTCTCGACCATTCATCCAATACTTCTCACATGCGATCCGACGGACCGAGTATAAGACATAAAATGGATGCGACTTGACCATCCGTTAACTATCTCCATCCTAGAATTTGATAGGGTAAATATAAGTAAAAGTGGACATGATATGACTGACCATTCTTCAACTTTTGCCCCTGACTTAGGGGCAAAAGAATTGACCAAGGAAAATGTGATTCGACCATTTACCAGAATAACTCCAGTCCTCAGAGTGTAGACCAGAGTATAAGCATCAAACGGGTGTGATTAACCACCCGTCAACTAAATTTGACTCCTAGAGTGTAGATGAAAGTATAAACAAATGAATGAGTGCAACTTGACCATTCTTTTGCCAACTCTGACCTGAACCCGACAAAAGGAGTATAAACTCGTAAGGGATGGGATCCGACCATCCACAAACTAGCTCTGCTAACCCAAGACTGGGGGCAGCAGTATAACCACTTAAAATCTAAATACAATAGAGCAACACCATGGCTCATCCCAGTGCTTAATGCGACATAAGGCCATGACCGAAAGGAGGCCTTGGGATAGACCTATAGGGCCAACTCCTGAAGTAACGGGCGACCAAATGACATTGCAACTTAAACGACGAGTGACAAATTATAAGTACATTAAATAGAAAATGCAATAGCTCAAATACTTAAACGAGTTCATACAAAAGTTAAACTGAAATGAAGAAGTTTTTATTCATGCGTTGAAACATGGAAAGTTAAGTACAAATTTATTCCAGAAACAAGAAACCAAAAGCGGGGGCCATATCCGCACAATCATGGCTAACAAAAAAACTAGCTACTTAGCTATCCATAACCTAAGCCAATTCAATGGCTATTTCTTGTCCTTCTTGGGCTTCTTTCGGGTATATTCATTGGAGCGATCACCCTTACCCCTCCTATTTAATTTTCTTTCGCTCTTGCGATCCTTGGGCGAAATGTTTTTACAGGTAGAAATGGAAGCAGACGCGTTCTAGGAAATGGAAAGGTCGACCTTAGGGATGACACCACCAGGCAGTATGGTTTGGAGTGGAGTAACATCCACCTTAACATGCTCCATCTTAGTTTCCTTATCCAGCTCCTCCTTCGCAATGCGCTCTTTCAAGTTGTGCTCGTTTGTGTGCTCAGAAGCATGAGTCACCATGATACTTTCTGTTTCGTCTTGGGCCTGCTGATCGTCAGGTTTTTCTTCATTTAAATCTTCTACAACTTCAGCGTCTGAGCCGAGAGTTTCAGTGGATTGGATAGTCGGGACCGTCTGTGCAGTGACGACAACTGTGGACTCCGTTGGTGGCTACCATCCCAAGATAACATCACAACCAGAAGCATTGACGGATGAGGATAGACCTGCAATTTCATAAGGTTCAATAGGTAAGCCTGTGACTTTCGTGCACGAGTTGTAAACCTTCTCGATCACCAGGGAGGTGAGAGATATACCTTCATCTGATTGACCTTCGGTTTGAACTAGAGTGTCACCTTGAAGAATCGAGGATAGCTTAAAAGACTTGTGCATATCAGGCTAATCTGGATCGTAGCATGTATCTTTTTAGGGGCATGAGAAATTGAGGCACTATTTGCCCGACTTATAAGAGCGTCTTAAGTGCTGGACCCAGAAGCTTCACCACTTTCTTTCTCCTGCTTAGTGGTCGCTGGGTCACGAAATAGACTAAGTCGAGCGGCTTTGAGTTCATAAGGTTCTTCATCGTGCAAGATTTCATGCATAAGCTGCTCCTCATCAACCTCAGGGCACAAAGAGATTTCTTCTTTAGCTCCACCATATAGTCCTAAGCCTCGACTAACTGAGTCGGTGTATCCCTCTTCGAGGAATCAGAGATTGCGGTTTAAGAGGACACTTGCATTGTAATATATCAACAAAGGATTAAAGTCATCCTTTATCTCTATCCTACCAGCCTCCTTAGCCTTTTCCTTAAGGGTCTCTATTTGCTTAAGTTGTTTCTCAGCCTCCTCCTTAGTCATGCGAGCCTCAACGATTTTCTTACAATATTCTTGAGGCTCTTGTTGAGCTTCAATCTTCTCCTTCTTTTCCCTTTCATGCTCCTCCTTAAGATGTTGAATATGGAGAGTCAAAGTATGTTATCTTTTTTTAGAGCGTCCTTGTCTTTGTACAAGGCATTCTTCTCGAGAGCTAAAGTACCGCTGTGACGAACAGCAGCATTCAGTTCAATTTGGTTCTCTTTCTTTATACACTCGGCTAATTTAGAAGATTCGCTAGCCCTCTTCTCAATGTCAACCGGTTTCGTGTTCAATCCCTTAACTTCCTCATCTAGGTGTTTGATGGTGTCTTTATCGTCGACCACCTCGAGAGTCAAGCAATCGATCTCATGTTTTCTTTTCATCAACATGTCAAAAATTCGCTCCGCCACATATAGAATTATGCTATGCTGGTCATAGACATCACTAACATAAGAAAGCGTTGTGTCCTTGGCCTCTGAAGGAATTGGCTGCATAGCAAGAACGAATTTGAACTTATCGAAGCATATCTTTGGGAATGTGACCTTAAGTGTGGCCATCCTTTCTACAACAGTAGCATCAAGCACTGTTAGAGATTTAACTAGAGCAGTTGGAGCTACGAGGGTGTGTTTGCCATGCCTATGAAACGATGTATCGAGGCTTCCTATTCTAGACCGACATTCAGAGGATTGCCGAGTGTCGGAAGAACCCGAATGTTGCTTGGGTACTATAGCCGAAGTGGGTGCGTGAGGTAATGACTTACCACCGCTATATACGGTGGGATGTAGATCGGTGTCCTTATGATAAGAAGATTGAGATTTCAACTTGTGTCTAGATGTTGAGCCCTTGGACTGGTAGCTCCTGTCTCGATCATCCCCTCTATCACGACTTCCCCTCTCTTGACGTGATTGTTGACCAAAGTTTAGACCTCGATTGGGCACGAAATAAGAAGGATAGAAGCATGATGATTTCTTTAAGCGATCAAAGTTACGAGAGTGCTTCATGGAACGAACAAATAAAACAAAAATGCATCAACATCGTTCGAATTAAAGATGGACAGGTATTGTGCAGTATAATGCACGCGGATATGAGTGTCCTAGTGTCTCACCAACAGACCAGATGTTGGAGCTTTACTAGTTGGAGTGACCTCTCCTATGCTAGTGGGAGGAATGTCAGCACCAATTCGGATAGGAGAATCAAACCCCTCAAGGTTCATATTGGCGAAATCAAAACTCCTGACATCCCCCAGTATCGGGATGTTTGCCAGTCCCTTGAATATATCTTCTGAAGCCAAAGAAGTGGACTGATCAATAACAGAAGTGGTTGACTTGGGCTGCTTGGCAAATTGCCCTTTGTGAAGCTTGTAGATGAGTCCCTTCCCTTTCTCTTCTTTGAAGCAAGGAGCTGTGTGTCTTGAGATGACCCGACTACGGGCATGTGGCTTGAAACCTCATCGTCACAACTAGCCTCATTAGAATTACCCCTTATTACGCCTTCTACGACATCATCCTAAGCCTCCTCGACTGGGGGCACGATAGGATTAACATTGCCACCTCCCTATCGAGCAACACCTCTTCCTCTTACCACTTCCTCCTCAGTGTTCCCTGATAACCCGGTGCTACATCTCTCTTCTAGCAAGCCAAAAGCAAAAAGGCGCTCATCGGTAATAAGGGACTTAACATCTCTATCTTCCACTGGTATATTCCTAAGCTCTGAAACCACCTCTGAATACCTGTTACCGCTGGGTCATGGATAGTACCTGTAAGATTCACAAAACTGCTTAGTTCAAGGTACGACTTGAATAAAAGCACCCAAGATTGAGCTCGAAATGACACTTACGTTCTTCCAGCCATCATCCTGTGAAACCAGGTGGGCAAAGCATATAAAACCATTCGTTCTTAAAAGCACTCAACTTGATCCAAGCACCGGTTACGAGCTGGCCCTGATTGATTCTAGAAAAGTGTATGAGAGACTTCCCTTTCGACGCTTGAAATTGTAAATAAATCCGATGTCCTTTGGGGTCGGTTCATGATATAAGAACTCGAGGAATATCGTATATGTGCAGTGAAGAAATGCATAGCCATTTGGATGCAACTTGACCGGAGCCAATCTCAAAAAATGTAGAAACTTCCGGATGAATGGATTAAAAGGCGGAATACATCCTGCCCAACACATGTACTTGTTATAGGCAGTGTACCCTTTTGGAGGCAAGTGAGATTAATGCAAATTCCACGAAGAGAAGCCTCATCAACTCTAGAAGCCATAGTCTTCTGAATTCTCTAAAAAGATGGCATCTTCCAGAGTGTCAAGGGCTGGCTCTTTTTTTTCTTCTAGACTTGGAGGGATTTTAGAACTTGATGCTAGATTTCAAGTTGTTCTGATTGCTGACTCAAAGAATAGCAAGCAAAGACTATTGTAGAGCTTGATTCAGCATCAACTCCATCATGTGTAGTAGCTTGCTCAGCAGCCATAGCAGCCAAAAGCCCCAAGCATCTATAACCCATAAACTATCACACTCAGTAGATAGTTGCAGTTAGAGAAAGAAACCTATTCCTCCCATGTAGAGTGTAAACTAGTGTAGTGTGGTGTAGTGTTGTGCGGTATAGTAATAAACAATTCGGGACTAAACAATAGCCGAGATGAGACTTTGGAATTCGGCTA
Source organism: Allium fistulosum (assembly GCA_030737815.1). Taxonomy (NCBI): domain Eukaryota; kingdom Viridiplantae; phylum Streptophyta; class Magnoliopsida; order Asparagales; family Amaryllidaceae; genus Allium; species Allium fistulosum. The sequence goes on from CM060906.1 coordinate 50,053,735, forward strand.
GATTGACTGTCATTGCTAACCGTCCCAATCGGCTTTCACATCAATGGTTATGGATTCCATATAAGATTTGGGATCAGTTGTCGGCGTACGGGGATTCAGTATTCATATCCAATTTCATACAAGCGTATGTATTCATTTACAAGTTCGAGTTCTAGCCAAGAATCCATGCACGTAAGTCAAATCTGTTCAAGTTCTAAGTCATATTCATGTTCGAGTTCAAGATCATGTGCAAGTTCACTAGTTGTGGTGTTCAAGTTCAAGTATGCTCAAATCAAGCCAAATTTGCCTAAGTCCTGCCTAGGCAAGGGATCAGAACCAATCCTATTCCCTAGGTGAACTCATTTAAGCATATTCAGACTCAATTCGATCACCTCTAGCATGCCTATACCAATCCCAGCAGAACCAATCCCTCTATGTGCTTTATTATCCTAACCACAGCGATCCTATGTCCACACCAAACCCTCTATGTCAGCCAATAACTAATCCCACGCTTGTTTGCAACTCCATCCACTTCATATTCTCCATTCCCACATTGACCCACTCTTACGCAACTACGAATTTGAATCCAAAAGTCTCATCACAATCTTTTACTCTAATTCGTGTACTACAAATTCAAACCCACCTATATATGCAAAATCAAATGCAAACGAGGGCCAAGAGGCGAATCGACGTAAGAATAATGACGGCGATTCAGGTATGGGATGGAATCCTAGGTTAAATCGATGGAATGAAGGGAAGTTCGATTTGGAATGGTGGCAAAGGCTTCTAGCAAGGTGGAGAGTCGAGTCGTATAGGGGATTTGATGGTTCGATGGAGGATTATGTGAAAATGTTAAGCTCGAAGGGTTGTTAATGGTGGCTATGATAAAAATAATGGATTTGGTTCGGTTTGCAATGGGAATGGATGTAAGTGAGAAAAGGATAAGGCTTGTGTGCCTTATATATGAATGCGGCCCACTTCCACAAAGCCTCGAATCGGCTAAGTGTTTGCAAGCAAAGGGATCGACACCTATCCCCTATTCAAATAAAGAGGAAAAAATGAAAATCATTGAACTCTCGCATTTGAAATCTAATGGAAATTGACGACCTATAAACGTGTGAACGTGCCTGGGAGCCAATGACAAAAATGTGTGCATGAATGACTGTGCACATGTACATACTCAACATTTGGTTTCTTGACTCGATAGAAATTGAATTATTACTTGAGAACTCCTGAGAGAGAAGACCCGTTCAAATAACCAAGGCCTACTAACTTGATCGACAAGCTCAATGAAACTGAGCATAGACAAAGGCTAAGGATTACATCTTGGATTTATATTGATTAATATCGACTAAGCGTCACAGCGAATAGAAAGAGATATGAATCTTTGGAGAGACAATTTGATGGAAGGATAGCGATGCTAAGGAAACCGAATGGAAACCTTTTCAGTAACTCTAACTTACTTCGATTCAAAGCATGTCATGTTTGAAACAAGATGTACTTTGGAAGGCAAGTGTTATCCGGCCTTTTGACCCAGCTATATCCAAACTGATTGGACAAGTTAGACTCGACGGTAAACAAGGCAAGTGGCCCAGAGAAATGATCACGGAGTTCAAAGATCATGCACAGGCAATGGTATGAAGCAATGATCAAGCGAGACCAAGAGGAATGTTCTAAGTATAGATTAGTGTCTCCCCTAGGTAGGGGATCAGTACATATCCCTTCCCCTAGGTAGGGGATTGGATCGGTTCACTTTGGCTATGAACAACTTAAACTAGCAATTCAACTCAATGAGAATCCATCGATATCTCTACAAAATATGTAGGCGACTATGCAAAACAACTTTGAAAATGCAAAGCTAGCATGGAGGGGGACCTATAGGAGGGATCACGTGGGCCCATAAGGCCATCTAGACAGATCGGCACTGATCCCCCATCCTTGGGAATTTGGCCACAAAACGTTTTGGATGACCTCAACATCGTGAGAGTCCATCGACAAAATTTTAGGAAGACATTTGGTCGTCTACACTTATAAATATAAAGTTAATTGTTTATTTTAAGGATCTTTATTTTGCTGTTTTATTTCAACTCAATTGTAATCAAGGATCTATTATGATCTGATCCCTCTGTAACTAGAAAATAAAGTATTTAATAAAGCAATTCCTTCAAGTGGACGTAGGCAATCAACGCCGAATCACTATAATTTGTTTGTTCTTGTTTTTTCTTGTTTACTCTCTATTTTAAGTTTAATTCTTCACTGTATTTCTCTACTTTCAATCTATTGGGTGTTTATGCCAACTTTTGGTACAAACAACATAAACTGGAATTTTGGCATTTTTGAATGTGCATAGGAGTAGCTAAGGAGGCAAAATCGCCTAAAACTAGCATATTAATGCTTATATGTGGCATTGAATCTTAAATAATGCCCAACCGATGCTTAAATATATGTTTTGATTCTTACATAAGACGGTAAACCTTGTCTAGGTGGGCCTAGGCAAATTGCTTGGCAGTAAACCTCGCCTAGGGCCTAGGCGGAGGCCTAGAAGGATTTTTACAATAGTGGCTACATAAGCCAGGAACTGCACATGTCCCAAACACAGCATACAGTCCATCATGGACCTCGTGTGGTACTATCATAAACCAAAATGGTCGTAAGTCAACCTCTAGCACAACACATGCTAAATTACATAGGACAACATTACTTATGACCACCGAGATATTCTAAAGCAACAAATCACAACTAAAAGTAGAACTAGGCTAGAAGTCACCACACCTAAGTTGTTCAAAGCAACAAACCATCATCAAGTGCAGGACTACACTAGATTTGCCATCAAAATAAGACTAAGTTAAAACATATCGATGCATAATATGGCTCTTTGATAGGTGGCAAGCATCTAGCAGCATCAAATAATTTTGACCATTTAGAAGCAACTTGTCCTCATTAAACCAAATTATCTCACCTACACCAAATTATTCCACCTAAATCAAATTATTTATTCGCCATACATAATTCAAGAAAAGCAGGTGGAGGACATATGGCAATATCTAAAGGCGACAATTGAATACTATGAATGATGGCATCAATCCATGTGATGTCACTAATCTATAAAAGGAAGTGATTACAGCATAAGAAAAGGATCGTATTTCCAAAAGTCGAAAATCTTTTACTGAAAAAAATGTAACAAATATCCATTTAGTTTAGTGCCTATACTCAAAAAAGTAATATAAATTAGAGAAAGAACAGAACTATGGACGTAGGATTCCTTAACATTTGAACCATGTAAATTTTTGCATTTTCTTGTTGTTATTATACATGTTCTTGTGCTTTAATTTCTCTTAAATATTATACTATATCCAGTTTGGCATTTTAAAAAACGATCAATCTACATCCTTTTAGTTGTATAAGCATTCAACAATATAATTACTACTTAAATCGGCCTTTTAACAAACAGTTGGCTTGCTATTTCATAGTTGTATAAGATTTAGCAATACAGTTACCACACATTGACGAAAAATCTCATTAATATTTAGTTGCTAAAAGGTGGGCCGATCCCTCAACAAAAAATTTCCGATCTTAGTCATAAACCTGACCATGACTTTATAAACACATGCATCCACTAACTCCATAAAGTTTCGTCCACTCCCCTATGCTTCCTCCTAAAATAAAGCCAAAAACCTACCTAACCTTTTCAAAACAACCTATGGGTCCACCAACTAACACTTCAGAAAATCACATTCTAGAAGCCCTTGAGCAATTCATAGCCCAAATAAATGAGACGATGGCCGAGCTAGAAAAATTTATAGCCCAAAATTTATCCTTGGTCATTCTCACTCTCATAATAGATCAATAGCTCCTGTCCATGATCACCAACCAAGTAAACTATGGGGCTAGCTGATCAAAATGCCAATCTCAGCAATGTGAATGACTTAGTTGGCCCCCAAAGTGCAAGAGTAAACCTAAAAGGGAAAATCCAAACCAACCCCAACATCAAATCAAAAGGACTCAATATCAACCCACTACCACTTTAGAAGTGCAAATAGCACATTAGGTGAGTAGAAAATTAGGCCACCTCAGCCTCAATAGGAGATTTGATCAAAAATGAAGACAAAGATGATGAGATAAGAGCCTTGAAAGTCGAAGTCGAACAACTTGTATGTCAATGGTTTAGCGAGAAATGGAGAAGAGAACTGAGTGAATCATGATGCAATGAGGAGATCATTGAGTAGAATTCCATGAAAACTTCAGAGCCCTGGCATAGATAAGTATGGCGGTTCATCAAATCCAAATGACCATACATATATTTATAATATATTAAAATTAATTTAGTGCAAACAAAAAATATATATAATTCTGATATACATACATACATGCATACATACATACATACATACATATATGTATGTATGTATGTATGTATGTAAAAAAAACTATTATTTTCGAAATGATAATATGTACACGACTTAACAATAAATTTACATATAATGTATAAATATTTACACTACAACAGTTTATGGGTTTCATAGCATTTTAAAAACGCTATAACAGGCTACCATAGCGTTTCAGAGAACGCCGTGGAACCACAAGCTATGGTAGGCCGGCAACATTACATAGCAGGAAGGAAAACGCTATAATAACTAATAGCGTTTACAAAAGTGCATAGCGTTTGCACCCTACCATAGCGTTTTTTCTCTGTTATTAAACTTAAACGCTATAGGGAATTTAATCCTTCATTTAACTTCTATAGCGTTTTTGAGCACATTTTATAGCGTTTCATCAAACCATGTTATAGCATTACAATGTTTTTCGATAGCATTTTTTATCATTCTTGGATAGCGTTTTTTATTTTCTACTATAGCGTTTTTGATTCTATTATAGCGTTTTTGATGCATAAATCTTACATCTCATATAGAGTTGCGATAGCGTTTGATGAATCAATAGCGTTTTTCAAACGCTATCCTATATAATATTAATTTTCAGCATTTGTTTCAATTTTCTTTTTTTTATATTATATTATATATATATGCACACAGATAGATATATGTATATACAACATTACATAATAACAACATTACATTACATAATAACAACATTACATTACATTACATAATAACAGACTTGGTCATAATTAGCAGTTTGCCTCCAACATTACATAATAACAGTCTTGGTCATAATTAGCAGTTTGCCTCCAACATTACATAATAACAACATTATCTAGCATAATGTACTAATACAAGTATGAAGAAAACATAAGCATATTACTTAGCCCAGGCATCCATCTTTCCCATCATTTTTGCAATCACAAGAGATACCTTAGGATTTGCTTGATGTTTCACCAAACTTGCAGTATTACTCGTACCTGTGCAAATTCAATGAACATATGAGGTAATTTGCAGATAATTTTATACTGTCATTACAAAAGCACACTCAGAATTTCTCAACAAAAAGAAAAGCTGTAGAATTTCATGTATACATCTCACAGAACAGAGGTAGAACCATTTAACTGTCAAGTGTGCATAAACAGAAACGTGTTTCTACATGTACGAATCATCTCAGACTGAACATCACCGGAAACACCTACTATTACTATAATTTACTTAGTTGTCTTATTACCGTACTATACCCAGAGAATTATTCTACTGTACTCAGACTATTTACTAAAACAGAGGGATATTTAATGTTAGAAATATTTATTAAAGTGGTTCATGAGGGAGTATATTTAGTTGGGTGCAAATAAGTCAACTGAATACTGATTTCTGTCTGAAATCTAAATTTTGCTACCGTAGTGCTTTTATAAATGTGTTATGCATTAAAGATAAAATATTAGCCTGAAATTTTATGCGACTGTAATCAATGTAGTTGCTTTACTTGATCATTTTTTTTTACTTTTTGTTACCATATACAGTCGTCTTTGAGATGACTTTCTTCGAACAAAGTGTTGAAAACCAATATAAACTTGATAATGTACCATGGATACACAAGATTTGTAAATCCCTTCATTAGTTAGAGCAAATTTAGCTATACAAACATAACTTTAACATCATCCACAAATCATTCTGATTGGAAGAAGGTTGAGAAATATTAATTAACGTACCATGATTAATTATTCATGGGATACGTAAGTAGTTAAATACAAGGACTATTACCATTGAATTTTAAAAAAAAATCATATTTTTCACTAAGACCAAAACACCTCTTAATATTTACAGGTCACTAAAGGTAATAATTATAAGTACAAAAATCCTTTACAGATTGCACATGGTATCATAAATAACCATTATATTTATATAACGCAATAAATACGGAGGTACGATATAACCAAACAATATTGATCACTTAATAGCAAACTGTTTTGGCCAAAAAAAATAGTCTTTTTATAATTGTGGTTCCATAGTCTTAAAAAAGATGGAGGTTATATGATAGAAGCAAACAAATTCTTCCAATGGAACCAATACAGGTGCAGGAATATTAAAACCTAAATAAATGCTCATTCCTTCTTACATTCAAGCATTTACTCTCTTTGTACCATGATATATAACCACAATTAATTCATAAAAAAATAACCGCTTAATCTCCTTAACACCATAAAAGGCATTCTCTGGACTTTGTATTATTGCTACAATACTCAACTGGAGATCTAAAATCTATAACAAAAATAACCAACAATAGGTTGGTAACTACTCTAAGCGAGTTTTTATACAAAACTATACTTTAAATTATGAAATGTAAACTTAAATCTTATGTTCCAACAGAGGATAATATAATGTCATGCAAATAATTTGAAACATGTTTAATACAATTCTACTTTCAAGTAAAAATAAAAGGAAAAAAGAATATCAGAAAACTCACATTATTTGTGTCTTCCATCAACAGCTTTTTTTGGGGCGAAACTAGGCTATTATTAAAGTGCTGAATAAACAAGACAGTGGGGATTAGGCTCTTGAATGGATGATAACTTCTTTGTAACTTTAGGTACATTAATCCAAAATACTCGAGCTATAAGAGAACTAAGGTATCCACTGAAGATACTATTCAGAAATACCTTTCTGCTCTTGAAAAAATAAAAGCAGACAACTCTTCATAGCTAATAGTTTTCTCTTTATCAACCCAAATCACAAAGCAACAGTGCAATGTGAGAAATTATACATGTATATAACATGATATTAATAATTAAACAAAGGAAAATACCTCGCAAGCAACCCATTTAGGAAAAGACGGATAATACGGTTATCTACACATGAGTTACTGGGGTATAAAATCAGCAGAAAAAAACCGCTCAGATTTTGCTTAGTAAACTGGTTATATTTTCGCCATCAATTCCATCATGGCAAATAAACAATTACATGTTTGTATATTGATTAATTAATATGTGAATGCTCGTATAACACATGATAAAATGATGTACATCAAACTTAGATTACTGCATGGGCAGCTAAGGTTAGCATGTGATTAAAAGTAAATTACTCACAAACAGTGCTACACTTCTGACCACTTCCCACTGCAAACCACCCAGACCATCAAACTTCACATATTCGTATATTTACATATTCGTATATCTGACCACAGTGCTACACTTTGATAAGAACCAAAATATGCATATCAAACGAAAAACATAAAATGACTTTTATGCATGATGTATTATTCGTATATTTACCTAGAGTGCAGTTGTGAAGCTTTCTTTTCTTCTGATCAATCAACAAACTTTAACAATGGTTACCTATATAAAAGAAAACCATATAATGTCAAGAATTAAATCATACAATCAAATATGAATACATTTTGAAATTTTGTATATATGTATGAAAAAATTATACTTACTAGAACTTGATTCTATCACAACTTTTGAGGTTGGCCATGCCACTGTAGAGCCTACAGCATCTTCAATGCAGACAAGATCAGAAGATGGTCTCCACAGAACTGCATTGGGAACTGTAGCATTCACTACCCAAACTTTAACGGCGTCTCTTCCAAGTTGAACAAAATGGACCATTTCATTTGGATCGGTTGAAGCCACAACCCCTTCGGCAACTATTGTTGCTGTTCCACCAACATCAATCAGCCTGCATTTGCTTTTGGGGGCTGGCCTTCCACTCTATCAAACAAGAAAAGAAAAGTGATGGTTTTAATATATATATATATATTAATAAATTTGATAACAAGTTGCTATAATTATGTTTAAACATATTACCGTATGAGATGTTACGTTGCCACTATTAGAAACAAATGATGGTGCTTTAGCTTTCTCGACAACTACTTTTGATTTTGGCCAAGCAACTTTATTACCAACGGCATCTCCAACATATATCCTATTATTTCTTGGTTTCCATAAAAAGGCCTTGGGGTTGTTTGGATTATCAATAGAAACTACCATAGCTGATGGTCCAATAGGAACGCCATTCACAAGCTGGTTTGGATCGCTAGAGTACAAGCGTCCTTCAGCAACTACTTCTTCACCTCCAACCCAATCATATAGCTTGCATGAAGGCTCTGTTCTGCTACTTTTAGTCTATTCCAAAAAAATATGTATTTATGAAATTAATAGTTGTATTTTGAAATAAAAATTATAAATAAAGTGATATTTAATTTACCGTGTTGTCGATTTGATCTAGCTTATGCAAAATAACTTTATCGGCAGGCCATGCTACTAACATACCGGCAGCCTCTCCAATATGTATCGTATGAATCACGGCTCTCCATAAAAAGGCATCCAATTTCCTTGGAAACTCAATCAAAACTATCTTTGCATTTGGTCCTAGAGGAATTCTATGTACAAGCTCATTTGGATCACTTGACACGACTCTTCCTTCAGCAACTATTTCATCGGTTCCGCTCCAATCCAATAAATCACATTTATCAAATGTATTTCCATTGCTCTGCAATTAATTAGAAGCGTCTTAAGTTAAATACTATATTAAAATTAATTTTTAGATAATATCACAATGATAATGTATTTGATGTTTAATAGCAAAGTATCATATGCACACATATGCAAACGTGAAATTATGCATATGCTAATATTCGATGTTTACCCGAGGCATTGATTCTTCTCTTTGACATGCAGTAACCTAAAAAATCAAGTGTGGACGATGGATTAAAAAACCATATGAAAAAAAAATCGAACAATATCTCTAATATTACCACACAAGTAGAATAACAAGTAAAGATTGATATGTTATATACCAGATTTTTCTTTAGCAAGCGAACCTCCTCTTCCAATTGTGAAATTCTATCATCTTTAGCTTGTGAGAGCAAGAACTTGGTATAGTTTGCACCTCTTCCCATTGCTCGTAGTCGTCCAGGTTTATCCTGACCCAACACTTGGGAGAGAGCATCTTCTCTCAAAGAACTGTTGGTTGAGTTTGATTCACTTTCAATTTTTTTAACCTTTTCCTACAAAAGTTAACGCTATTCACATATAAGTAATAGATAGAATGCCAATAACGGATAGAAAGACAATACTGTACAATTTTTTATCAATATTGCGGTGTCTTACAATAGTCTCTAGAACATATGTATTAACTGCTTCGCCATTCTTTCGAGTGCGGGATTTAATCCAAATTTGACTTCTAGGAATGGAGATGTGGCCACCACTCTCCTGTTTCTATGTTAAGGATGATAGATAAAGTGAATGTGGTTGTATTAAATACATAATCATAATATGTTACACAAATTAAACTAGTTGTTCTTTCTCACCATATCTTCCGCTAATCGAGCCATTCCTTTGCCACTTACTGTATGTGGCACTTGAAAACTTCTAATAGCTTTGAATTGATCACTTTGTGCCTAAGATGAAAAGATATAATACACTGAATAATTATAATTATTACGTAATACAATTGAATTTGGTATTTATTTACCTTAAACTTTGAGTCTGTTTTCTTTCTTAGAAAATCCCTCCAGTCCTTCATATTTTCGACATTACCAGGTTTGAGCTTAATTCTTTCCTCCATGTTCTTCGCTTCCAGTATTTGCCTAACGAACCTGCTTTTTGAAGCCCTCCATATGCATCCCATTTGCTGAAAAATAGGCGCTTTCTGCCACTCCTCATCCAGTTTAAATCTAGCCTGCAAAATGCAAAACGATTGGTAATCAGTACATTTTATATATACATTGAATGATAGTAATATTAATATCATTAAACACATTCAAACAATAATCTGTATCATTATATTACAACATGTTTAATGTATACAGTAAAACTTGCAAATCATTTGTAGTATAAAAATAACAATTATATTTAAATCCTATAAATAAGATGTAATGACAAATGATTGTAATTGTATGCATGCCACTATTCAACACATCTAGGATTATTTTGTCTGTCAAGTTATCATGGTTTACATTATATACTTGATTTTTCAATTTATAAACCTGAGTTAAATATAGGTTGGACTAAAAAATATAATGGCACTGAAACAGTTGGATGCATATTAAGCATAATGGGGTTCGGTTTTACCACATTTCTACCAGTTCATATAAAATTTACTAATGAGTTTTTATTCCAAATATATTGTTCAATCAATATATTTGTAAACTCAGTTAATTACACTATAATTTCTAGCAATAACTGATATAAGGCAACAGCTCAAACATTACTGGTGGGAAAGCAACGTTGCTTTGTTTCAAAGAACAAACAAACAACTCCATATAATTCACACATGGACTGTGGTTGGTAAATTTGGTATGGTCACGAACTCCATATTCCTGTACATATATTTGGCTCTTTCTCATCAATAAATCATCATGTCTCGTTATCATATCTTATCACTTAACAAACAACAATCCATTCATCACATTCCTTGTATTCAAAAGAAACGCATCATTCCTAAGTTTATATAGTAAACATCAATCCAAAACTGTTACAGTTTTATATCCACTTCGTTTGTATGTATGCATTTTATAATATTCAAATGTATGTAGACTGTATATGCGACATAACATTGAATCTGAAACATGGGTAGTCGGCTATAATGATTAAGATATAAAGTCGGCAACACTCTACCTATTTTTATTAACTATACATTTATCTTTTGTTGAATGCAATGAATGAATGCATAAGAAGACACAAACCACTCACCTGCACTTATTCAGTGAACTGCAACCTTCACAGTACAGTAAATAATGCATGGACTTGACTATCACTTCTATTTAATTAATTTATTTATTACCTACTAAGAATCAAACGATTGAAATTATCCGAGAAATTTTATAACAGATCTGTAATTAATTTCATAAAACCTTTACAAACTATAAACTCAGTTACCCAAGTAAACATAACTACCCCACTATGTATAAATACTCAAATCAGTTTATAGGGCCTCAAAATGACATGGAGAGGAAAAGGCAGCAAAGTCCTAGGAAATGACTGTGGGTTTATGATGGGAGATAACTTGTATATGAATATCAAATGATTCATGCAACTGTTCAGTTTTAATAAGCAGTACTTAGTATAGTGATACCTGAATGGATCTCCACAACACATGTTTTAAATCATCGCCAATATTCCGCCAATCATCAATCGTGAATGGAACATGCTCTCGTACGAGCGGTCCTAAGTATGAAGATAGTTTTGTAGAACCTTCTCCTATTGGTACAACATTGTCATTAAATTCAACGTTAATCCGAGACACACGATCCGAAGGCAGTCTTTTCATTCTAGTTTGGCCTCTAGCTTTTTTCTTTTGAATCGTACTTTCATCTGTGTGTTGAATATCAGTCTCATTTTCCATCGCATCATTTCCAATTTCAAATTCATTTTCAATATTTTCTTCAACTTGCATCATATTGTCTGTACATGCTTCAATTCCTTGCTCATTAGTTTCTAAATTGACTTCATGTTGCTCATTAGTTTCTAAATTTGCTTCATGTTGCTCATTGGTTTCTAAATTTGGTTCCGGTTGCTCGTTGGATTCAATATTTGCTTCTTTTGGTTCCTCGGCTTGTTTTTGTTTGCGAGTAATCTTCCTCTTCTTTGCCATATCCTGTAGTTAGTACAAAGATATCATTTTTCTTTGAATGTTGACTATAAATCAAGCAAGAAAAAGAATTTGCATTGGTTAACAACATGATGTTATCTTTTCCTATTTAATACATACAATATGCATAGTTCACTTATTCACAATATATATTAATGAATTATTGTTTGATACAGTATTCATACAACCTGCAGTATCCATGTTTGCAACAGTATTCCCTTTTTGGGTTCTTACTACAAAATACGTTTTCTTCTTCAATACTTGATAATGTTTAATGAATTTTTTTTAAAACAAACAATGTTCGAAAACAATTTCTTTTGAAAACATCACCTAAAACTAACTAGATTGAGAGGTAAAGGTTTTTGAAGTTGAGCATATCAGTTTTCTCAAATAACAGAGCAGAACAAAAAAATGAAGTATAGGCTTATTTTTGGGGTTTTACAGTTTATACAACATGATATACATTCATATATGAGCATAAACACTACTAGCATATATACTAGTTTTCTTAATGTATATATTTTTAGCATCCTTATTGTCAAATAAAATTTAATTAATGGTCTTAAGATGTCTGTCTCAATGGATAAGAAAAACTATTGTAAGTTTTGCAAATTATGACATCCTTTGCATGAAATAGCTCGATAAAATATTTCAGTAATAATTATTGATAATTAAAAGGAAACCGATGAAAGAAATCAAAATATGCTCCAGTCTTTCTTTCTTAGTTTGTTAGATTTATGATTAATTGATGGTCAGATTTACATGACACGGCTTCTTAATAGTGGCTAATCGTTTTATATGTAGAAAATTCATAGTTCTATGCGGGTAAAGACATTAAAGAAAAAGCAAATGACATAGTAACTAGGACAATGGAAACAAACAACTTGGATGTTGTTGTAAGAAGACAAACTATGACAAATGAAACCATGCTTTAAACATTCAATTAGGCAGTAAAACATTCATGCAACAAAATACAAGAATATGCATTCTTGTGATGTGTGAGTTAAGCTTTAAACAAGCAAGTTCTTAAACAAGTGTTGGAAAAAACAACAAAAAAGGAAGATTTATAAGGAAAATATAAGGACACATTTCTTGGCAATCTTCCTCAATAAAAAAAAGGAAGATTTATAAGGAAAATATAAGGACACATTTCAAGACTACTCAAGTATGCCTTCACAATCTTCTCTAACAAAAGAAACATCCTCAACATACTCATCAACATCCATATTGATTTCTTGGCAATCTTCCCCAACATGGCTTACTTCCTCAAAGGAGTCGTGGATCTCTAAATCGTCAAAAACTCTCGAAGGTGCTTTCATTACCACATACCAATTAGAAGAATCATTTTCTCTTGAATAAAAAATTTGCTTTGCTTGAGATGCAAGTATATATGGATCTTTTGTAAATGAAGCTTGACTTTGATGTAAATTGACAAGCGTAAATCCATCTTCAACCTTCACACCATTTCTTATGTTTGCCCAATCACACTTAAAGATCGGAACATAAAAAATGTTATAGTCCAACAAAATTATATCGGTAAGTATCCCATAATAACTGACAACATCGACCACTTGAGAAACATCTTTTGCGCTTGCCCTACACATGGTTGTTGCATCATAAGTCACTCCACTATTTTGGGTTTCTCTCCCAACGTCTTTTGTGTGAAAACGTTGTCCATTAATGATGTATCTTGTGTAGGACAAAGCATCGTTCTTTGGACCATAAGAAATCCATTTTAACATGTCGTCGTGATCTTTGGAGCTAACAGATACCTATAAAAAATAATTTCATTTAATTAAAATATTCTTTATACGGTTTTAAGTTAATTAGTAACATTTAAGAATTCAATTAACCTTTTTTTAATCCAATTAGAGAACGTAGCTATATGATTTTTCCAAAGTAACGTTGCATTTCTTTCCATGCGCTTGTCTGAATTTTGTAACTCCTCCAAATGCAAACTAGCGTATAACAAGAGATGTTATGTTATATTTAAAATTACAAACAATCAAACAATGAAAAAGAGGGAATATGCACTTACTCTAAAAATGGCTCTACCACGGTCATATTCATTAGCACAGCCAAATGAGCAGATTCTTTCTCATTTGAAGACAATGTGATTGTCTTATGTGTTGATATTGGACGTCCTTCAAGTATTACATTACTTTGGTAATCTTCATTTCTAACTTCTTTCTTCTGTGATTTTGTTAAAAATTCACCAAAGAATCTCATGCATTCTTCTGCAAGATAAGATTCTGCAATACACCCCTCAGGACGAGCATGATTTCTTACATAATCCTTTAGTGTCTTCATGTATCTTTCAAAGGGGTACATCCAACGAAAATGGACTGGCCCACACAATTGTGCTTCTCTTACAAGATGAATTGTCAAGTGTATCATTATGTCAAAAAAAGAAGGTGGAAAGTATTTTTCAAGCTCGCACATTACAATAATCTCGTCGTCAAGTTGATTTAATTTCTCTCTATCGATAACACGTTGACATAATTTATTAAAAAATGAACAGAAACGAGTTATTGTTTTCCTTGGCTTCTTTGGAAGCAATCCTATGATTAAAACGGGTAATAATTGTTGCATTAAAACATGATAATCATGAGACTTCAAGCCACTAATTTTGCAGTCCTCTAATGATACGCAACCTTTAAAATTTGAACATAACCATCAGGTCCTCTAAAATCATACAACCTTTTGCAAAATATTTTTTTCTCTCCTTTTGATAATGTATATGGAGCTGGCGGAAGATATGTCTTCTTCCCACGAGGTTGTGTATGAAGACCATGTCGAATTCCCCAATCCTCCAAATCCTTTCTAGAGTTAACTCCATCTTTTGATTTCTTGTCATGCAACATTGTGCCTAGTAGACTTTCTCCAACATTTTTCTCGACATGCATTACATCTACATTATGACGTATTGTAAGTTCCTATAAAAATCAATAATGGAACAATTTAGTTGTATGATTCCATAATGTTAGTCTAATAGAATAAAATAAAACGTATGCACTAACCTCCCAATATGGCAACTGAAAAAAGATGGACTTTTTTTTCCACCTTAATAGCTCCATTCTCACGGGATCTTTATCCTCATCATCTTCATTTTTCTTGCTATGCTCAATTCTTCTTTTATTTCCTATTGTATTTTGCTCATTCAATTTTTTACCTTTTCTGTTATTCTTTTTTTGGTTCTTCTTTGCATTTCCAAAATTATTCGAAAAATCTTTTAAAATGATAGAAAATTTTCTCCCAGTTAGAATCCTAGGTCTACATCCTTCCTCCACGGTGTTATCAAACAAGGCCTTCTGTTTTCTCAAAGGGTTTGAAGGAGATAGAAATCTTCTATGGCCCATATAGACGGTCTTTGTACTGTGGTTTAGCCATCGATGATGAGTGTTGACACCGCATAATGGACACGCCTTTTTACCTTTTACACAGCATCCAGCAAGATTACCATATGCCGGAAAGTCATTTATTGTCCAAAGCAAAATTGCTTTCATATTAAAGATTGATTGACTATATGCATCATAAACCTCAACTCCGGTATTCCATAAATGACATAAATCTTCTACCAATGGCGCTAAAAATACATCAATGTCATTTCCTGGTTGCTTCGGACCAGGAATTAACAATGTTAACATAATATTATCTTTCTTCATGCACAACATAGGCGAAATATTATATGTCACGAGCATTACAGGCCAACAACTATATTTGAAACTTAACATAGAAAATGGATTGAAGCCATCTGTTGCAAGGCCAAGCCTAAGATTGCGTGGATCTGCTGAAAATGATTTGAATTTCTCATCCACTACATTCCATGTTATAGAATCTACCAGATGTCGCATTTTTCCATCGGTGCTTTTGTTATTGAAATGCCACCGTAAATCTTCCGCCATCCTTTTGGATCTAAACATTCTCCTAAACCTTGGAATTATTGGAAAATAACGCAACACTTCAACTGGAATGCCATGCATAATCTCCTTTGTCCGTTGATTTACTTTCCACCTCGAAAATCCACATTTTGGACAATTATTCAAATCTTTATATTCATTCCTAAAAAGACAACAGTCGTTCTCACATGCATGAATCTTCTCGAAACCCATGTCAAATATTTTAAGGAATTTCTTCAATTCATATAACGACTTGGGAAGTACGTTATTTTTTGGCAACAACAATTGCTGCACATTTAGAAGCTTATCGAAACCATTATCAAACAATCCAGTCTCACATTTAAGATTATACAAGGCAAAGATAGCAGATAACTTTGTTTGATCCTTGCAACCAGGATACAATGGGGTCTCTACATCTTCCAAATTTTTGTGTAATTCATCCTCTCGTGTCTGTGCATCATCTTCACTTTTATCATCATCAAAGAAAGTATGATTAATAAAATCTTCGTCTTCATAGATAATGGCTTTAAGCAAATCATACGCATCACCCGGCTTTGTATTTTTGCTTTTATTTATTCGCTCGCCGTGATTGTACCACTCACCGTCCATGTACTTAGGATCCATTCCTCTTATAATCAAATGCTTAGCAATAACTTCTCCATGAAGACGGGTAAGATTTCTGCAATCTACACAAGGGCATAAATTTTTTTCCACCTTTTGCAGCTTTAGCTTTGCATCGTTTACAAAATTCAAAGCTGCTTGCTCGTATTCTTTAGTGGTTCTACAATAATAATAAAAAACAAATAATAACCTTAGATATTAAAATATGTTTTAAATTCAATATTATACTTAAGTACCATATAATTACCTGTTTAGACGTACCCAGTCTTTATCCATCATTTCTTGTCTTTTCAAATGGAAAAAAATATCAGATTTACAAACAGTAAATCTCTCTTGACACATATTCATTCATTCTTTATATAACAAAAATTGCTTCCACTTGCAAAAACAGCAATTACTACAACAGTAGCATCGTTACTCATGTTTTGGAAGATGCAACTAATGACGTCAAACAATATATACACAAGTTTTCCATATTTGTATCTCAAATTTTATAAATGGGTAATCTATTTATTCAGAAAATAAAGCAACTAGGGGAAGATATAATTGAAATTATAAACATTTATAAGACATCAAAAACAGTAGGCTGAAGTGAAAAAGGTAGTATACACTCACTGTTTCTTTTTTCTTTTTCTTTTTTCCAACATGGCATATTGCTAAATTTAAAAGAAAAAAAATAAGCAAAATCGAAATAACAATTAGAAAAAATATTTGCATTTAGAACTATCGTATAATTCAATTTAGTTGAATGTAGAAATAGTTTAAGTGCATTCACTAAAAATTAAACAGCAAAGGTAAACGCAATATTGGTCACCCTAGTCTTCCTAAATGGGAGAGAATTTGCCATCTCACAAAGTATCTAGTGAAATTTTCAGGATATATCATTGCATGTCATGTCAATATCACAAAAAATGCATACAAACATAACCTATGTACTCTCGAGTAAACATGGGCAAAACACTTAGATGCAACAACGTTTTTCTAGAGCAAAAATAAAATGTGAATTTCGAGAAAACTCTACATCAGTTAATGTAAATATCTAAGGTTAAAGGGAAACTGAAGCCTAACTGACATGTAGAAGTTTATTAGCAAAATGAAACATCTACAGGCTGTATTTATGTATTGTTACCATCCTGCTGAAACTATGTAACCCAAAAAAGAATAGAATTCATATGGAAAACTTGAGTACTATATGGTGCATGGATACAAATATACAACAATGTCAAAACAATATACAACATTAGCACCAAACTGTTTCTAAAAAATTTGTCATTACAACGGCGCTATTTTGTAGCACCGGAGTAATGTCTATGCATTACCCCTCTCCTGATACTTGGCTTGCGCCATTAACAATAATTTTATCAACTTACACAACAATGTCACCAATCATTATTACATTGCATGAAACTAGCATTAGTCATGAGTGAACCGATGCCTAAATCGTTTAGTGATGTGAATAAAAAGTATGTGTTTTAAGCTGAAAATCGTCCCATTACTGATTTAATGCAAATTATTGTACAACACCCAAACACTTTGATTGTGTGTTAACTCATTGTGCTGCAAATATTTGTTATTACAACATGACAACCGGTATCAGTATAGGTAAGGTTTGTTTTCTTTACTTAGAGAAGTTCCCTTGACAATCGGTATCAATGTTTTAAAATATCAACAAAATGCTACATCGTATAGTGATTGACCCTAAGTATACATGTTCCCTTGATCTATGTGCTCCCTTACATCGTAACAACTTAACAAGGGACCTTTGTTTAGAATCAAGGGATAGTTTTGTGCATGTTGATTAATGATATAATAAGCTGCGTATAATCTACAAGAAACATTGTATCCATACAATGTGCCTATGGCCTTAGATAAGTAGTTGTGTTATGGAACACACATTTTTCTCGTTTATTTCATTAACAACAAATTTTATTTACAATTTGTACTACCTAACATGTATTGTTAGAAACAAACTATCAAAAATAGACTTTTCCAAGTTTTTATAATTGATAAAGTAAGTAGCCAGACATGACCATTGTATTTTATTTCAAACAAAGTTAAAAACCATTTCAACCATCATTTAAATTCAACTGTACCAGAAATAAACTAGCAACATCAAGTTCATTTTATGGATACATATAATTTTACACAACATATTAGTATGAGGTACTTATTCAAAATTTATGATATAATTTTGCAACTAAAATTTCATGCCCACTAATTCAATCTGATGGCATAATCAAGTTAAAGTACCAACTTTCAAAAGATTCGTGTTTCAGTCACATAATTTACTTCAAACTGCAAAACAAGGAAGGAAATTCACCATACATTAAATCATTACTATGTTTTTCTCTGGTAGTAACTATTTTCCCTGTGCATATTAATAGAGGTTCAAAAAATTAAATATGAACAAAAAAAGGAATAGCAAAATTCCAGCCACTAATTTGTCTCATTTAATTTATTAAACATATGTAATAACTATTAATTGCAATAGCTACATTGTACATGGTTTAGTGCAGGCGTTGTTACTTGCATTTCCTATTTATTACTACAACAAATGTACTTTATTTCGATATTGATGTACTATTTATGCTTTGGTATAGTTCCAACAGTATAACTATATAATGATGGCAATGATACTGCGGTGGCACTACAATAAGAAGGCAAGCAAAATAATGAAAGAGAGGAGTGATAAAGGTTGCAAGCTCTTAAAATGCACTCACATACCAGACAATCGCTTTCACTTTCATGCAATGAAAAATGAAACACTAGGACCTAAAATCAAATGTCATTCATTGGGTTTAGTGGCTACTATATTCAGTGAACAATGATGTAAAACATTCAGTTCAAACCTATAAAATTTGTAGAACTGCAATCCTATTTGTATTTACATAAAAAGGTTTAAACAATGTTCCTATCTATGACTTTAATATGCTGCAAACTAAACTAGATTTTATCATTATGTTCTGAAATAAACTAATGATTTTTATTTGTTAATTTTTCATAGTATCTTAGATACTATAGTTGCATAAGATGTATGATAATGAACTTAATCGTTTGCATATAAATTTGTTTACTACGTTATGTTTTGTACTTGAAAAATTGTGTGGGAATGAAGATGGAATAAGGCTGATATCATTAGCGTGACTATCTCCTACTTTCGACAATAACTAACCGTGTAGTTATAAAGTTGCTTGCAGCCAATGTCTACTTTTCATCAAACATATATAACATTAACTGTACAAGGACATTTAAAAACATTTATTAGCTATCACCTTAAAGCTGCGTACGATTTTTTTCAAGTTCATTTTCATTCAACATGGCTAACAATAGTTATTGTATCAATAATCACTTATACTATTTTAATGTGTTTTCTAGAATATTTCTGCATTCCAATACATCTTGCACTGAAATGGTACTCTAGGATATTTGTGACTAGCAATGTGTCCGATTTACAACTTTAATCGCTTATATAATTGTCATGTTATGAAAAAAAACATTTATGCTTTATGCGTTGGAACAAATTATCCAATTTGTGAAATTAAGTAATTCGATTAAGTGATTTCTGGCAAGCAATAGAGATACCTAAAATCATCAACCAAAATAGAAATACCTAGAATATCGGAGATCTGATAGCTGCGAGAAGGAATCTACGAGTTGCCAGAAGGAAGCGCGACGAGTCGCAATCAATGACCACAAGCAACGAGTTGTAAGCTGAGAGCTGCGAAATTAGGGTTTGGTCGACATCTAACATGAAATTAGACATGCGATGGGCAGGGACATTTGTGAAAAGATCATTGAGGAAATTCGTGAGTTGGGAGAGGAAGAAAGGAATATTGGTGGGAATTGAAATTTTAGGAGGCAAAACCTAAAAGAACCCTACCCGGCTTAAATTTAGCATAAAGCGTTTAATTAAATTTAGAGGGAGCTTATATAGCGTTCAATTTATGAATTTTTTATATACCAAACAGGCTTATTAGCACCAAAGGCCAAAACGCTATGAATGAGTGCTATGAAAATCCCAGTTTTTTGTAGTGTTATTTGATTTAAAAATTAATTTTTTGTTTAAAATACCTTTTTAAATTATTTTAAATTTGAATTTTTTTTTAAATTTTAAATCATGGCTGAAAGCATAATCATCCATATATATATATATTTTATAACAGTAGGTATACACACACACTCTAGACTGACAGCACACATATATAAGGATTCATGATATATATATTTAATCTAATCATATGTGAATCATAATTAATAACATATATATATATATGAATTATGATGTTACCTCAACTACAGCCTAATGATGACACCTTGAATGCTGAACCTATTGAGCTGCTTTGGATCTATATCCAATGTCGTCCAGAACCAGACTGAAAGATCTAATCACTTTTGCACTGTTTGATTTAAATTTATGTTTATAAACTTGAAAATGATGGAAGATTATCGAAAATGATCCGCACTAGGCATTCCATCAGAAGTCGCTTACTCTACTAAACTTGACGCTGATTGATCATGCACAAGTACACTAGTCAGCAATGAGAAGATTATCGAAAAAGCACAAGGAATAATAGAGTATACAAAGAGATTGATCGTCTAACTGAACTTGCCAATGATTGATCCTCTACAACTATGTCAGGGGTAAAGGAAGAGTTGTCGAAAGAGCTATGGAAATAACAAGGAACCATTTTACCAGTATGTTCACCTTGCCGAACTTCTCAATGATTGGCCATGTACATGTGCTACGGTTGCAATGAAAAAAATTACTAACAAGCTAATGGATAAGAAAGGGTACTATACAAAACAAATAAAACAACTAATCCTGATCAGGTATGATAATTTAATTTGAAATTTCTATAAGGTACATATGCGCTTGTGTAAGTGTTCATACAGGAAATATAAATTATGGGCTAAGCGAGGCATCAATCACAAAAATTGGTTACCCTACCGAACTTGTTAATGATTGATCCCATACAAATATGCACGATAGCGGTGAGAAAGGTTGCTAATGGAACTAGCAAACCTAGCAATCATGTGGAACAAACATATCACGATTACTAGTTAAGAAAAGAAGAATACGGATATGAATAAATATTAGATGCAACAATGCATAAACCTATGTGGTTAATATAGGATAATATTGTTGGTATATCACCGATATATCTCATATTGCTCCTAAATCGATATTACCATTATCGATATATCGCCTGATATTTGTCGATGTATCTCTTTGACATTTAATGCAAAATACCAAATATTTCAAAAGAATATCGTTCATTATTTTATACATTGGAGAAAATGTATTTAAATATAAATATCTTCTCATTCTCAATAATTTTTTTGGTATATTGTGAATTACAATATCTAGACCATATTAGAAATCCCAATGCACTATTTTTTCAGTTTTAAACATGTAGTTTTAGTCTTCTTCATTGGTCTTTCAATAAAGAAAACTATATTTATTCCATTATTTTATATGTTTTATTTTATGTTAAGACT
This sequence comes from Allium fistulosum, assembly GCA_030737815.1. Taxonomy (NCBI): domain Eukaryota; kingdom Viridiplantae; phylum Streptophyta; class Magnoliopsida; order Asparagales; family Amaryllidaceae; genus Allium; species Allium fistulosum. The sequence goes on from CM060906.1 coordinate 50,075,705, forward strand.
TTACCACTAAAAACAAGATCATGAAAGTGCTACTTCTATTTTTAGTTATTTTTTTGTTCACCACTTCTAGCTGGTAGGTTAGCTTATGAAAATTCATTTTATTAGTTATCATCATGCACCAAGAACTAAAAGTTGAATAGCAGTGAAGTTATATTTTTAACATATCAATAAAGAACGAGCTAAAGTAGTAATTGGTATCAAATCAACATTGCTTATTCAACAAATTAAGTGAAAACGATGAAACTATAAATACAAAATATTTAGGAAAGTAAAATAGATCATTAGATGACTGGAGAAATAATGAGTGTTACATAAAAATGAAGAAAATAGTAAATATGTACAATATACAAATTTCTCGATTTTAGGAGCGTATATTACGATTTGTGTTTAATAGAATATTTCAGTAAATGGATTGTAATCTATAACTATATGGAGTCAGTCTTTGATAGTAATTTGGCATCATTTATCTAAGTATTTGAAAAGTTAACATCAATATAACATTATAACATTGTACAATATCGTTTATAACATTTTTTGCATATATCCGATATTTTACCTATATAATATGATATTATTGCGATATTTTAAAATATCTCATATCGATACTTGACCGATATGTACCCAGTACCGATATTAGCTACTTAGGCATAAACATCAAAAGAAGATTAACTTCTTAGCACAAGCGCATGATCAACCTATGTTCAAAACTTTAGAAAAACCACTTACCTTACTGAACTTGTTGATGATTAATCTATACAAGTATGTATGGTAGTGATGAATGAGTTACTAGTGGAATCACTTGGTGATCGTTTGGGAAAAATACATCATGGCTACTAATCTTAATCAGTCAAACCAAAGTCAACTCAACAAAATATACATCGTCGAGTCCACATACCAAAGAGCCATAATATACCCCTTTCCCTAGAGCACTTCGATATACTCGGAACATTCATAAGATAGCACGCGACCCTTAAGACCCGAGGGCAAGGGGTTGAATTAGAGAGAGCAACTTCCTACCGAACAGAGATGAGAATCAGTGGAAAATCATGCTAGATGACTATACTACCAAGAAAGGATGAGCTACAAATGCCATATTAATAAAAGATGTCTTGAAATTATCAACCAGCTTTCCCCCGAGTGAACAAGGCTCCACAACATGCTAGCAGCGTTAAACTTATTGAAAGGATGAGAATAAGGATATAAATATTTGAGGTTCGAGATAACCATCACATAATAAAGAAACACGATTTTGGATGAAACCAAACATACTTGTTATTCTATAAAAATATGCTTTGGGGGGCAAGTGTTGTCGGCATTTTTGCCCATATCATGGTGAATACGAAAAGACGTCAAGGATTATATTTATACAGCTGAATGGTGCATAATGAACGCGCCATCATGAAATCACAAAGGCAAGGCGAAGTGTTAGAGGAAAATTTAGCATAGTCAAATAATATACTCAAAGCTATTATAAAATGTTCCTAAGGTCAGGACATGCACCTAGGTCAAAACTACATCTAAGTCCGAGCTATGGATTGGAAGATACGATCATCTTAAAATTTTCCATTACCTAACCGACTCGGGCCCTATCTTGGAGAGCTACTACTTTCTTCAAACAAATGGAATATTTAAAGGCATTGGAATATACTCAATGATACGAAGCTATTAGTCCATGTTTCATTTAATTCTAACTTAAAATGAAAGATTTATGACACAAAAACGTGTGTAGCTCAAGTGATTATGCGTCAAGCTTCCGACGGAGAGGTCAGGAGTTTGATTCTAGAAAGCGCATTATTTTTATGGAATAGGAGAAATGGTCCGGTAGGGAACCTAATCGTTTACTTCCTAACTGTTCACTACCTAATAAGTCTCTACCCAATCTCATTCCTATAAATACCTCATGGAAACTAACTAACCAAATCTCTGCCTAATCAAATCTTTGGAGCACTTATGAATAATAAGGAATCATCTTAACCTTATCCAATCATATTCTAATATCCAGTCCACTATCTAACATCAAGTTATGGAGGACTAACCTTATGACTTATGGCATTGTAGTTCCTTCAGTCTGAGGAACCGCCGGACTGAAGCACGGCCAAATCGAGGAATCACTGGATTGAGGAACCGTGGGACCTAGGCACCCTGTATAGAGAAACTACTAGACGAAGGAACTGTAGGAAAGAGGCATCGCCTGACCAATGCACTTCCAAATTGAGGAATCGTCAGACCAAGGCACCATCGAACTGACGCACTTCCAAATCAAGGAATCGCTAGACCGATGCACCTCCAGACCAAGGAATCGCCGGATCGAGGCACTGCCGGATGTAGGTACCCAGATAGAGGAATTGTCGGACAAAGGCATCAACTTATGGGTTGTGGAATTATGGATATTAAGGCTAATTAAATACTAGAAGGAGTAAATGGTGTTTTATAACTTTTAAATCTTTTTAAATTTCTTTCATGTTTGATATTAAATCTCAAATTAACAACACAGAATTATACTATTAAACAGTCACAGATGCAATCATAGATAAAAATAAAAGCAGTAAAACAAAGTAAAGGTTAGAGAGATGATAGTAGAAATTTTATACTGGTTTGGATTTCTCCTGCATCTAGTCCCGTACAATTGCTTTTGCATATTTCTTTTGAAATGCCAATTTTAAATGGGCAGAAGGCAAACCTAATTACAATATTGAATCTAAGGCTACGAGACACACCCTCCTGATTTTCCAAGTTCAAAGTACACCCACTTGATTTGGACGGGCTATGAGCATACCCACTTAGATTTCTAAGGTACCAAGCACACCTACTTGATTTAATCGGGCTAAAAGCACACCCAAGCAAATACAAATAGAGTTTGATGGTTTTTCCAAAGACAATTTCTTGAACTTTGAATGTAGTAGATCCTATAGCCTCTTGGGCAACACTTTAAACTTTGATTTGAGAGAGATGATTCCAAAACAGCATGAAAGTAGTAGTGAACCAATTCAATAAAGTTTGAATTGATTCTATATGATTTTGAAGAAAATAGAGTATATTATTAATGTAATTTTTAGGAGAGTAAGAGGAGGGAAGTCTATAACTATCAATTTTTTTTGAACTCCCCTTTATATAGTGAATAAACAAACATGTCTATTCACCAAGAGTTGCGACGAATAGATACTTATTTTCAAAATTTGAAAAACCATTTGGTAGCATGTCAACATATCATCTAGGCATATGTCGACATACACATGCTGAATTTTAAAACTTGTTTCCTTTTAAAATGTTTTAAAAATTCTATACTTTCTAAATTAATTTGATACCTTGTAAATTGGTTTGAACATAGTTTATAAATATTCTGAACTTTGAAAAACTTTTATAAAATATTTTCAAATATATTTTAAAATTTAGTTTTGTTTTAAAAATATAAAAGATAGAGAAAAATAAGAGATAAAGATCAAAGATTGCTACTAGGGACTTTAACAATATATTATGACTCTATGCACTATATTATGGTCTTGAGATCTTCATATCTTTGTCTTTGTACTCATGAGTCTTCATGTCCATTTCTTGAATCTTTATACAGTACAATCTTCAATTCAACATCTATGTAATATCTTGCATTTTAAACTATATAGCTTGGAAAAACATTAGTATCTATATTTTATAAGAATGTATATTGTTGTTATCAAGGTTGTTATCATCAAAATCAATAACTAAGGTATTAACAATCTCCCTTTTTTAATGATGACAACCATTAAATATTCATGTATATAAAATATAATATAACTCCCCTTGAGTTAGATAAGTCCCCTTGAATATATGCATATGTATACTTTATATTTATCTCCCCCTTTGTCATCAACAAAAATGAGTGAAAAATAAAAACTCCACCTAAATAATATATTTAGAAACTATAGAGTCAAAATCAATAAAAAAAATGTTTAAAGCATACTAAATATGATATGATATGATAATGATAATGATATATGGAGACTTATAACTAAATATACTTTATTTATTCAATTCAGACCATACATATCAAATTATCAATCCAAACATAAATAAATAATTAAATAAAAAAAAACAAATCCAATCCAAATATATACACCCAACCTTAATCAAATCCTAACAAACCAAACTAATAATACTAAACTTAAATCTATGGTTTCCTTTTTATTATGGAAGACATATAGATGGCGCAAATGAGATAGTGGAGACAAAAGTTTCCTTTTTGTTCCATGAGATTTTCATCTCGATCGAAGCACGCTTTGCCAACACATTTGACTCGTCATCTTCTGCATTATCATGTTCCTCCTCCTCTTCCTCTTCCTTCTTATGCTTCAGGTTGTGAATGACAAGATCAGGAGTATCCAGTTCAACTACAATTAGATTTGTTTCGTTACTTAAAAGGTGCTTCTGGAGATTGCGAAGGATGTGCCCTTTCTTCTCTTGTTCTTTCAAGAGACATAGTTGAATGACCTCTATTTCTGAAAGAATATTGAGAAAATGCTTTAGATCATCTTCAATCTTGACTACTTTGGCCATGGTGGTGGTTTGGAAGGGACCTAGAGTGGGGGTTTCGAAGGAAAAGGGTGCAGTCTCTTCTCTTGGACATTTGGAACTTGAGGAAGCCGTTAATTTTTTTTTGAATTTACGAAATGAAGAAGATTGGAAATGAGAAGGAAATCGAAAGTTGGTGGTTATATAACCTCATTCAAGTTTTTAGTTTTAAAGGAAAAACAGTTTTTAGTTTTCTACAGTATGTGTCAACATATACACAGATTGTATGTCGACATACATGTGTTAATTTTGACATTTAATTATTCATTTTATATGTTGTTATATTTATATTTCGAAGAAAGAACATATTCTGAACTCCCTTTCGAGTTTTATAAAAGATGTTTGAGTTAATGGTTTTTTTAACATATCAGCAATTTGATTTTCAGTATTTATTAATTCGAGTGATATTACTTTATTTGCGTTATCTCTCAAAAAATGATGTCTTATATCTATATGTTTGGTTTTAGCATGATGTGTTGGATTTTTAGATAAATTTATTGCACTAGTGTTATCACAGTATATTGATGATTTAGTAAAATATAAACCAATTTTTTTTAAAGTTTGTTGCATATAGATAACCTGTTAACAGGCTAATGCACCAGAGATATATTCTTCTTTTGTTGTAGATAAAGAAATAGAATTTTGCTTTTTGCTAAACCACAAAACAAAAGAGTGTCCTAACAAGTTCTAGTTTTTCTTTTTCATTTTATTTTGCATCCAGCATAATCAGCATCACTATACGAAATTAAGTCGAAAGAATCTTCTTTTGGATAAAAAAGTCCATAGTCTAGTGTGTTATTTACATATCTTAGTATTCTTTTTACGGATTTTAGGTGAGTTTCCTTAGATTGAGATTGATATCTTGCACATAGATAGACACTATGCATTATATCTGGTCTAGTAGCAGTTATATATAGTAATGATTCTATCATACCTCTATAGAATTTTTAATCTACATCTTTAGAATTTTCTTCCTTGTTTAATTTTTCATTAATTGCCATAGGAGTTGGCTTACCACTAGTATCTGACATACCAATTTCTTAATTAAATCCTCAGCATATTTTTCTTGATTTATAAAAATACCATTATTTAATTGCCTTATTTGTAATCCTAAAATGAATGTTAGTTCTCTCATATAACTGATTAAAATTCCTTAGTTATTATATCTGAATTTTTTTTGTTTAATTGGTCATTTGTTAATCCAAAAATAATATCATCTACGCATATTTGTATAAGTTGAATATCATTATTATTTATTTTGATAAATAGAGTACTATCTACTTTTCCTATTTCAAAATTAGATTGTAACAAACAGGATTTAAGTCTACCGTACCATGCTCTAGAAGCTTATTTTATACCATATAAATCTTTCTTTAATTGATAAACGTGATTAGAAAGTTTTTCATCTTCAAAAAGTGGAGGTTGTTCTACATAAACATCTTCTTTAATAAATCCATTTACAAAAGGAACTTTTGACATCCATTTGAAATAATATAAAATTATCATGTTTTCCAAAAGCAAGTAGATTTCTAATAGCTTCTAGTCTAGCTATAGGAGCAAATGTTTCATCAAAATCTAAACCGTCTTCCTGATTATAACCTTGAGCGATTAATCATGCTTTATTTCTAATGACTTATCCTTGTTTATTCATTTTATTTCTATAGACCCATTAAGATCCTATTACGGACTTATTATTAGGTCTTGGGATTATTTCCCAAACATCACTTCTGGTAAACTGATTCAGTTCCTCTTGCTTATCAAGAATCCATAAATCATCTAATGATGCTTCTTTTGGATTTTTAGGTTCAATAGTTGAGATAAAAGCAACATTACTCATCTTATTTAATTGATTTCTTTTTTTACAATAGATTCTATATTTCCCAGAATATTTTCTATATGATGAACTTTCAACTATTGTGTTCGTCTATTTGGATGAAAATTTTCCGAGTTATTATTGTTCTCATCATTAGTGATTTCATTATTTGTAATTTCATTAGTTTTATTAATATTTTCTTCTTCATCAAAACTGGAATTATTGATTTTAAAATTCTCATCAAATTGAACATGTAATGTCTCTTCAATGATTTTTGTTTTGGTATTGAAAACTCTATAAGCTTTACTTCTATTAGAATAAGCAATAAAATTTCTTTATCTGATTTTGCATCTAATTTATCTAAATTATCTTTTGCGTTTAATATAAAACATTTACTACAAAAATTATAAAATAAGATAATTTAGGCTTTTTATTATAAAATAATTCATATAGAGTTTTCTTAGTCAAAGGTCGACTAAAATTGTATTTGAAATATAACATGTTGTAGCAACTACTTCAGCCTAAAAACTTTTAGGTAATTCACTATCGTTTAACATTATTCTAGCACATTCTTGTATGGTTCTATTTTTGTGTTCTACGACTCCATTTGTTATGGTGTTCTTGGAAAAGAAAAGTTGTGTGTAATTCCTTTCTTATTACAATTTTTTTTAAAGTTCTCATTTTCGAACTCTCTTCCATGGTATTGTTTTAATTTTGATTAACATTTGATTTTGAATTCTTTTAGTAGAAATTTTAAGCATTTTAAAGGCATCACTTTTAAGTTTTAAGAAAATTGTCCATGTAAATCTGGAAAAATCATCTACAATTACAAATACATATCTATTATGATTTATTAATTGTATTTACAATGGTTCAAAAAGGTCCAAATGAAGAAGTTCAAGAGGCTAAGAAGTAGAAATTATATCTTTTGATTTAAAAGAACTTTTACGAAGTTTTCTTAATTAACAGGTATTACATAAATTGTTGACATTGAAACTTATTTTAGGAAGACCCCTAACAAGTTCATATCTAGTAACTTTAGAAAGGTGTTAAAAATTCAAATGGACAAATCTTTTATGCCAAATCCAAGGGTCATTAGATTCAGTCAAAAGACATAGATTGTCATTAGACACTTTCAGACTTAAAAATGTAAATATTACATTTTCTAATACCTTCAAAGATAATGTTTGACTCATTATCTTCGATGTGGCAATTACCTTTTTCAAATTTAATTTTAAAACCCTTATCACATAATTAACTAATACTAACCAGGTTATGCTTCAAATTCCTGATTAGCAAAACATGTGAAATAGTTGGAGTTCTAGAGTTACCGACATTGTCGATGCCAATCACATATCCTTTTGAGTTATCTCCAAAGTTAACTGATCCACCATCTTTGTAGACAATATCCTTCAAGATCTATAGATTTTCAGTCATATGTCTTGAGCATCCACTATTTAGAATCCATTTGTCCTTCTTGATTTATGATGTTTGAACATGAAGTGTTGGTTCACCGTTAGCCATATAATAAACTTGTTCCTACAATTCAAAATTATACCTTTCCAATATATCCAGTGACTTTTCAAAATAATTAATTTCTAATAACATGTTGGTTTTAAAAAGTTGTTTTTCCACAAAAGTGTTAAAAATATTACTGGACATTTAAACTTTTCAAAAATCAAATTATGAGTTTTTTAAAACCTAGTGCTCTGGTATCAAACCTGGGTTGCAAAATTATGGATCTTAAGGCTAATTAAACACTAAAGGGGGTCAATAGTATTTTCTAACTTTTGTAAGTTTTTAAACTTCTTTCAAGTTTGAAATTAAATATCAAATTAATAACATAGAATTATACTACTAAACAGTCACAGATGCAATCACAAATAAAAATAAAAGCAGTAAAGCGAAGTAAAGAGTTAGAGAGATGACACCAAAGATTTTATACTGGTTTGGATTTCTCCTACATCTAGCCCTATACAATTGCTTGTACATATTTCTTTCCAAATACCAATCATTAAACGACCAAAAGGCAAATCCAATTACAGTCTCGATTTCGAGGGTATGAGACACACCCTCTTGATTTTCCAGGCTTAGGATACATCCACTTTATTTGTACGGGCTACATGCACACCCACTTAGATTTTCGAACTACTAAGCACATCCACTTGATTTGAATGTGCTACAAGCACACCCAATCAAACACAAATAGAGTTTCGATGGTTTTTCCAAAGACAATTTCTTGAACTTTGGATACAATGGATCCTGTAGCCTCTAAATAGCATTTTGATCTTTGATTTGAGAGAGAGAGAGATGATTCCAAAATAGTATGAAGGTAGAAGTGAACAAATACAATGAAGTTTGAATTGATTCTATATGATTTTGAAGAAAATGAAGTATATTTTTAATGTAGTTTTCAAGAGAGTAAGAGGAGGGAAGAAAATAAGTTTACAACTATCAAAATATTAGTTTGAACTCTCCTTTATATAATGAAGAAATAGACGTATCCATTCATGAAGAGTTGCAATGAATAAACACTTCTTTTAAAAATTTTGAAAACCATTTGGCAGCATGTATGTCGACATATCATCGGAGCATATGTCAACATATGCATGTTGAATTTGAATACTTGTTTCTTTTCAAAATATTTTGAAAATCCTATACTCTGTAAAGTACTTTCATACTTTGTAAAATGTTTTAAACATAGTTTATAAACATTTTGAACTTTGAAAATCTTTTATAAAATATTTGTAAATTTATTTTGTTTTAAAAATATAAAAGATAGAAACATAAGAGATAGAGATCAAAGATTGCTACTAGGGACTTTAACAATATACTTTGACTCTATACACTATATTAAAATCTTGAGATCTTCATATCTTGGTCTTTGTACTCCCAAGTCGTCATGACCATTTCTTGAGTCTTTATACTAGACAGTCTTTGATTCGACACCTGTGTAATATCCTGCACTATATATTATATAACTTGGCAAAATATTAGTATCTATATTTTATAAGAATGTATATTGTTGTTATCAATGTTATTATCATCAAAATCAATAACTGAGGTATTAACATGCCGAACTGACGCACCACTATGACAGAGGCACTACCGTGCAGAGAAGCACCGCAAGAAAGAGACAGGCCGGAGGAACCGCCAAACCGATGTAACACTACATAAAAATAAATACGAAATTAATTAATTAATAATAAGGCTAAAAATTGAAATTTTGTAAATGTTTGAATTTGGCCATGAAAGTTACACCATTGCGTCTGTGGTGATTTTTTGATCAATTTCATATATAAATTTTTGTAATCGAAGCTCAAACGGAAAAGTTATTAACATTTAAATTTTTCAAATTTAAAATAATTCAGATTCAAACTTTTAAATTAAACAATGTAAAAAAATTAAATAGGGTAATAAATATTCTTAACGTTAAGGGGTACTTAACATTTAACGGAACATTAACGTTATTTTTAAAAAGGAATTAAATATTAAGAAATGCAAAGAAAATAAATTCACATTTCCAAATAGGGACCGGACGATTCCCTCACCATGGTCGGTCGATCGCTTATTGGTGAGCAGTCGACGGGTGTTGTGACGGTGGCTAGGGTTTTGTTAGACATGGACGCCTCGGATTTTATTATTTTAAACCGACTTAAATCTGATGGTTCTAGTGCCTTCTACCCACTATAAATGAGAGACTAGCTCCCTCACTTATGTTCACAAAAATATTTAAAATGCTAGCGAAGCTCTATCGATCTTTTTCCATAATTAGATTCAAGGATTCAATCCAAGGGAAAGAGGTAATAGGTTTATATATTAATGTTTTTCTATCCTTATCCTTTCCTAAACTCTGAATTCTTAATCTAATGTATATACAATTTAATGGTTGTATATTCTACAAAAGATAAGGAATCTAAAGGAACGGATCGAAAAAGGCATAATCAAGTCCAAAAGAAAGCTAGAAATGATCTATGAGTGGAAATCTTAGTTTTTTCATATTTTAGTATTTATATTGTTGGGTACGTTTCTATCACTACCAAGTCCAGATGAAAAAGGAGCCACCGAACCGTTCGGTGCCAAGCCAACAAGAGAAAGTAAGGGACGAACCAGCCTCTACCGGACCAATACCTATTCAAGCATCACCGGACCAACCCCATAGCCGGACCAACTCTCATCGAACCAACTCCATAGCCGGACCAACCCCATAGCCGGACCAACTCTCACCGAATCAACTCCATAGCCGGACCAACCCCATAGCCGAACCAAGACATACCAGGCCAAATCACACCAGCCCAGGCCCACCAGCAGCTATATACATCCAAGACCCCTGCTCCCTACCTCACTCTATAAATAGAGGGGCAGGGGTACAACAATGGGGACAAGTTTTGAGAGCTCAAGCACGGAGAGAACTTTCAAACAACTTTCTTTTACTTGTATCAAAGCTTTGTACTTGTAATCAAAACAAAAGAAAAGAAATAACATATAAAGTGGAGGTAGGCACATTCTGGCTGAACCACTATAAACCTGCGTGTCTTTTTACAGTTTAGCCCCTGCTTTTCATATATTTGCATAAATCACCCAAATCACTAAGAACAACATAAGATCTACTAAATCATACGACTTTGAGGTATTTGTCCATTTTCTGTGCAAACATTTTTGGTGCTTTCAATGAGAACTAGAAGCTCGAAGCTTCAGCTTCATCCACTTAACAGTTTTCCTAACAGCATCGTTCGCCACTTGGAAAACATGCCTCCCAAACAGAGAAAATATGTTAACAAAGGAAAAAACATCGCATCCAGCAGTCTTCCAGATCCAACTGTCACGAATCAAGTAAATCGTCCTCCTCCAACAGCAGTAACAAATGAAGGACAGGCTAACCCAACCACTCCTGCCACAGAACAGCCTGCAACAATTACTAGGGCAGATTTGGACAGAGTTGTGGTTGAAGTAACTAACCGCTTCACGTCCCAGCAGGAAGCCTTGGTGGACCATCTCATGTCACGCTTAAGGGATGCTGAAGAATCCAACCGCAACACTGAATCATGGGGCGAGTCCCAGTCTGGAGGATCTCAGAGACAACAAAGATCTTCCTTCTTCGAAGGAGCTAACGGCAGAAGTAGCCATGGTAGGAGCCGAGACCGAGCACAGCCCGAAGTTAGGCCTGAGGAAACGTTTGGTACCGAACCCAACGGAGGAGGTACCGGACGAAGGTCAACTGTAGCTGAGCCTGTCATACTGCCTAACCACAGAAACGCCGGTGAACGGGGCCGAGCTAGAGTCCAGCCCGAAGTTGGATCCGAGGAAGTGCTTAGATCAGAACCCAACAGGGGAAGATCAAGGCAAGGGCCAACTGTAGCCGACCCTAGCATGCTCCCAGAAGATCAAAGGCAGCCGCTGGAAAATATGAGGAACGATAGACGATACCATCCCTACAGGTCATCTGGACGGAATCAATCCCACAGAACAGAACCAAACTCATTTCTATCTGCTCCAAATTCTGATGAAAGGATGGCACGCTTATTCAGAGAGTGTGTCCAACGGGAGCAAAGAGATCGAGGGATAGGCGTTAGGGTAACCAGCCCTTTCGCCCGCAATATCGAAATTGCTATCACCCCCCGAGAATGGAAGATGCCGACAATGGAACCTTACAAAGGAACCTCCGACCCCGTTGTACACTTACAGAGGTACACGCAACATATGCTCATGAGTGGAGCAACAGAGGGAGTAGTGTGCAAATGCTTTCCGCTCTTCTTAGCAGATCTTGCTACCTCCTGGTTCTGTCATCTACCCCAGGGATCCATCAGCTCGTGGGAAATGTTGAAAGAAAAGTTTATCAGTCAGTTACACATCCATGTGGAACAACCTAAGGACGCTTATTCCTTATCCAGCGTCAAACAGAAACCTGGAGAAAAACTGCAGCAATACCTAACCCGATTCAATGCCGCAGCAGCCGCAGTCCAAGATGCCGATGAGAAGCTTATCCTAATGGCCCTCTGTAGTGGTGTGCATCCGGACACTAAATTTGCTAGAAGGTTGACGAAAGAAAAACCAGCTACTTTACCCGATTTCTTCCATGAAGCCGGGAAATACATGAGGCTTGAGGATGCTACCGTTGAGGGGCAGTCAGGATAGCAAAATAAGGCAACTCACAGCAACGCCCCCGCTGTGGCAAGGGACGTTCGAAGAAATTATTCCAGAGACAATGCTGGGGGCAAAAAGGGAGAAAAACGCCTATATCGGCCTGGGCCGAGATTCGACACTTACACTCCTTTGAACGAGACCGTCGAAAATATCTTCCTTGCCACCCAAGGCGAAGTTAGATACAAACGCCCACCATACAAAAAGGAATCAGATAACGCGCAGAAATCTGGAAAGTTCTGCCGCTTCCACGAATCTCACGGGCATGATACCAATGAATGCCATCATCTTCGGGATCTGATTGAGGAACACATCAGAAGGAAGAAACTGGAACGTTATGTAAAAAGTCAGGACAGGACTCCAGCTCCTGCCAATGAAAACCCAAGGCTACCCTCACCGGACACCGGCAGAGGAAACCGCAACGCTAGCAGCTCTAGTCAAGAGAAAATAGTGGTCCATACCATCTCAGGAGGACCGCACATCACGGACAGAAGCTGGAAAGAGATGGAAAGGTATGGAAAGTCGCTTAGAGACAATAAAGACTGTGTCAATTCGGTTATAGAAGAGCGCCACCCGAAGCGGAAAGAAAGTAATGACATCACATTCGGTAAGCGTGACCTAGAAGGAAGGCAGTACCCTCACATGGATCCCATGGTCATCTCTGCCCGACTCGGTCCCGCCGAAGTTTACCGAATCCTGGTAGACACTGGAAGCTCAGTAAACATCCTGTTCAAACACGCATTCGACAAAATGAAGCTATCAATGAAGGATGTATCTCCCTGCGATAAACTACTACACGGTTTCACTGGGGATGCTAAGATGCCCCTCGGGCAACTGGACCTCTTTGTTGAGATTGGAAGTCATCCCCGCTCCATTGTACGGAAGCAGACGTTCGTGCTAATAGAAAACCATTCGGCCTACAACGCCTTCTTAGGAAGACCAGCCTTGTCTGACTTCCAAATTGTCCTAGCCCCATGGTGCCTAAAGATGAAGTTTCTAACGGACAATGGAATAGGGGAAGTAGAAGGAGACCAGGACGTTGCTCGAAACTGCTATGTGACTGAACTTCGCAACAACCACAGGAAGGATAAAGGGAAGGGTGTAGAGATTGCCCTCTGCACGAAAAGTCTAGAAGCATAGCAACTAAAGAAAGCCCCTCCTCTTCGATATACCAGCGACCCTTTCAATGAATTATACCCTAGGGACAAAGAGGAGGAGGCCACCGCCGAGCCTGCAGAGGCTATGGAGTTTATATCTGTAGACAAGCACGACTCAAGTAGACTATTGAAAATTGGGTCCCAACTAAAAGCCGAATTGAAGGAACAACTCATCGATTTTCTCCGCCACAACTTGGATGTATTCGCATGGTCACACGCTGACATGACCGGAATCTCCCCCGACATAGCATGCCACGTATTAAACATTGATCCTACCAAAGCGCCCGTAAAACAAAGAAAGAGAAGTCTGGGGGCAGAACGATCAGCAGCCCTCGATGAAGAAGTAAAGAATCTACTCGCCAATGACTTCATACGAGAAGCTATCTACCCGGAATGGATCGCCAACCCGGTACTGGTAAAGAAGGCTAATGGGAAGTGGCGAACCTGCATTGACTTTTCCAACCTAAACGACGCTTGCCCAAAGGATTGCTTCCCACTTCCCCGAATCGACCAACTTGTAGACAGCACAGCCGGGCACGAGCTCCTATCTTTTATGGACGCATACTCAGGATATAACCAAATTCCTATGCATGCTCCCGACCAAGACCACACTAGTTTCATCACCGACCAGGGTTTATACTGCTATAAGGTAATGCCTTTCGGACTTAAAAATGCAGGAGCCACCTACCAGCGCCTCGTCAACAAGATGTTTGAAGGGCTAATAGGACAAACTATGGAAGTATATGTGGATGACATGCTGGTAAAGTCAAGGAAAGCCAAAGATCACGTAAGCCACCTAGGCGAGATGTTCCAGGTACTTCGACAGTATGGAATGAAGTTGAATCCACTAAAGTGCTCCTTCGGAGTGTCATCAGGAAAGTTCTTAGGATTCATCGTACATGCCAGAGGGATTGAAGCAAACCCTGAACAAGTCCGAGCGCTAAGGGATATCAAGATACCTTCCACTCGGAAGGAAATGCAAAGTTTGAATGGAAAAGTGGCCGCCCTAAGCCGATTCATCTCCAAGGCAACATACAAGTGCGTTCCCTTTTTCGAAGTTCTAAAGAAAGACAAAGGAAAGTTCGAATGGACTAACGAATGCTTAACCGCTTTCCTTAACTTAATCGAACACCTCCAGAAACCACCGGTACTCTCGACTCCAAGCGAAGGCGAAGAATTATACCTATACCTTGCTGTGTCATCTCACGCCCTAAGCGCTGCCTTGGTAAGGGAAGACAACCGCACGCAGCGGCCAGTTTACTTCGTCAGCAAGAGGTTTACTGGGGCAGAAGTCAGATATCCTAAACTCGAGAAGCTAGCATACTGTTTACTAATCACATCATGGAAATTGCGTCACTACTTCCAGTCCCGTTTCATCAAAGTTCTGACCGATCAACCACTGAGGCAGGTACTCCATCGTCCCGACACTTCTGGGCGACTACTTAAATGGTACATTGAACTAAGTCAGTATGATATCACCTATCACCCTCGCACCGCCATCAAGGGACAAGCCATGGCTGATTTCATTGCAGAATTCACTACCAACGAAGATAAGGAGAAATTGGAAATAGCAAAAGACATCAAGTGGAATCTCTTTGTGGATGGCGCATCGAACGAACAAGGCTCGGGGGCAGGTGTGGTAATAATCACTCCCAGGGGGAATAAGCTGCACTATGCTATAAGGTTGGAGTTCGCTGCCACCAACAACGATGCAGAATATGAAGCGGTGATAGCTGGATTAGAACTTGCCATAGAAATCGGAGCCAATTCTTTATGTCTTCATAGCGATTCTCAACTTATTGTTAACCAAATACTAGGAGAATTCCAAGCTCGAGAAGAACGACTCATGGCATATTTAAAGGAGACCAAGTTACTTCTCAGCCGATTGGACCACTACCTAGTCAAACACATCCCTCGGGAAGATAACCAAGAGGCCGACGAATTGGCGAAGCAAGCAACTGTGAGAGACATCGCCATCTTCGGGGCAGTAACCATCTCGAAGCAACTGGCCCCAAGTTTTGAGCAAGTGAATCTGATAGCTACAACCGAAGAAGCAACTTGGATGACTCCCATCCGAGACTACCTACAAAGCGGCACACTACCCAATGGGCGTAACGAAGTCAAGAAAATCTAGAGGAAAGCATCCCGCTACACAATACAAGAAGACGTCCTCTATCGGCGTGGATTCTCTAACCCGTTATTAAGGTGTGTCGCTGGGAGGGAAGCCAAGGAAATCTTATCTAACATCCATCAGGGAAGCTGTGGAGATCACACCGGAGGGCAAACTTTAGCAAAGAAGACACTCCGATATGGATATTTATGGCCTACCTTAAGCAAGGACGCCTTAGATTTCGTCAAAAAGTGTGACAGATGCCAGAAGTTTGCTAAGATTCCGCGGCTACCAACAACTGAAATTACTCAAATGACCAGCCCTTGGCCCTTCGCAATATGGGGAATCGACTTAATCGGCGAACTGCCAATGGGCCGAGGCGGGGCCAAATATGCTGTAGTGGCAGTCGACTATTTCACCAAATGGGCCGAAGCGGAACCTCTGAATAAAGTATCTTCAACAAAAGTTATTAACTTCTTGATCAAAAATGTTCTGTGCAGGTACGGAGTCCCACTCAAAATCATATCAGACAATGGACTTCAATTTGACATCGAGGAATTCGCCAACTAGTGCCAAGAACACGGAATTCACAAAAGCTTCTCATCCGTAGCGTATCCTCAGGCAAACGGACAAGTCGAAGCAGTCAATAAAATTCTGAAAACTCTAATAAAAAAGAAGCTCAAAAAGTCAAAGGGCGCTTGGGTGGAAGAACTCCCTACGGCACTATGGGCCTATCGCACATCTTTCAGAACATCGACGGGGCACACTCCTTTCTCTTTGGCATACGGATCGGAGACTATGCTCCCAGTTGAAACCGTTGTGCCTTCCCACCGTAGGATCCACTATAACCCAGAAGAGAACGAAGAACTCCTTCACATGTCTTTGGATCTAGTTGAGGAGAGAAGAAATGATGCAATCCTTAAAGCAGCAGCCCACAAACAGAAAGTGGCGGCACAATACAACTCCAAAGTCAAGCATCGTACCTTACAAGAAGGGGATCTTGTCCTCAAGCGAATCTTCCCTCGCCCCGGAGCACTAGACCCAATCTGGGATGGACCATATGTAATTCATAAAGATCTCCACAACGGAGCTTATATTTTGTCAACAGTGGACGGAGAGGTGTTCCAGAGGGCATGGAACATCCAACACCTCCGTCGATACTTTTCTTAACTTGTATTGCCCATATGAAGTGAATTAACAAAGAGAATCAGTGGACGTAGGCATTTTCGTGCCGAACCACTTTAAAAAACCTTGTCTCTTTTTTAACTTGTTCCTTTATATCTTGGCTGCTTGTTAACTTTATCCTTTTCTGTTGGACAAAATCCTGTGCATACAACATTTCAATTCGAGGCACTCCACAGCACAACTTCATCTGGACAAGACCTAACAGGTACTATGCGAATCTATGCCCTCGCCAATGAGACACTTTCACTCCAGCATCCCTCTGCTGCGGGTTAACTCATTGCTCGCGACGGCCCTTAAAGCCAACTGTAATGAGCCGATTATAAGCCACCGAGAAGGCCGAATATAGCCAAGGCAGCTCATTACGGCGTTCGGCTCGCCGGCAACTGTGAACCGATTATAAGCCCCAACATAAGGTGTGGCCAGCCAGGGGCAGTTCACGGTTGACGATCGGCACCCACGCTAGCCGGCCACAGTAAATCGAATAATACCCACGATTACGGGCCATAATGGCCCGGGTAGTTACTGTGCGCGATCTCGGCTCCGATGTGTCTTAAGTACGGCTGTGGTAAAAAAGAATTAACTCCCCATGGAGGCGTAAGATGGGTGACAAATGTCTCCAAGACCCACAGCTAGGGAAAGTGACTACAAAGCCCGTTTGCCAAGAACTTAAGCACATCGAAGGCCTTCCGTGATTGGAATTTTTACTATTTCACATATTTCAATTTTACTTAAGAAACTTTTCTCCTATCCTCTGTAACAATCCCTGAAGTGCAGGACACAAAACAGGAGACACTCACTAATAGAAGCGGATACTCACAGCAAGATACTGGACCGCATCCCTTACTCGGTCACACAGGATATTCAAAGTTACCATCTACAAGCAAAATATAAGGGGCGGTATTTCCTTCTTTCATATATGCCTATAATTTGTTCACACCTCACGCTAACACTTCAAGTCATGAAATTATGTTTTAAACAAGAACCTGACATCAAACACAATTTAATTACAAGAATATGCATAGCTATATTTCTTAGGCAACATGTCAAAATAGCAAAAACATTCAAAAGACGACAAGATCAGCTTAAGTTAAAGGATTGCACATCAAGAATAGAGCTATTTATTACAAGTAGCAAGAATTACAACCTAAAAGTTACTCTACTGTTTTAAGACTAACATATACTGCCATGTCAAATCCACAAAAAGAATTCTCCAGGTCTAATCAGGGAGCCGGCTGCGTTGGAGTCTTGTCCTTGTCCTGTTGCCCACCTGTCCAGTCAGAAAAAGAAATCATTAGTGATAAGCAACAGAGTTAACAAAAGAAGAAACTAATGAAGTAGAGATTACCAGCAACTTCCCCTTGATCGTCTTGGTCATCATCCCCTACTTCCACACCTGCCTCCTCAACAGCAAACAACCACATCCCCTCTTTCACCGCTGTCTTCTCCTCCTTGGTAAACTGAGCGGTGACCACATCCATCCTAAAAGCCGCTCCACCCTCCTTATCCGCCTCAGCCTTGGCCTCCTCTAGAGCCCTGAGGTAAATCCTAGTCATAACCCGGGGGTAGTCGTCCATCCAAGATAACCTGCCCTGCTTCCAAGTGCGAAAGTACATGTCCTGCAGCATATCGTCCATCATCCCCTCATTTTCCTCAAACTCCCTCATACGGGCCTCAGAAACCGATAGCCTTGCAATGGCAGCATCCCTTTCCAGTCGGTATCGCGAGCAGTCATCCTGAAGGGACCTCCTCATCACCTCCATCTCCTCCTTTAGCCTGACCTGAGTAAGCTCTGCGGCTTCAAGTTTCCCCGACAGCTCCTCTACCTGCTCAAGATCCGCCCTCCGAACCTCGTCCACTGTCGAGATGGCCATATTTATCTACTCCTTGTAAGCAGCCTCCATCTTTCGCAATTCCGCCTTACTAGCCTCCTCCATAGTCTTCCTCAACCGCCCGGAGGCAGCCTCATGCTGAGAAATCTGAATGGCCTGATCAGCAAGCTGTTTGGCCTGATCCGAAACCATCAATCGTAGTCGGATGTTGGCACTCCCAATCTCCTCTCCAGCCTTAACCAGCCGGGCATGATGCCCCATCAGCTTCCTAGTCTCCTCCACCACCCGATCAATATTAGCCTTGGCCTCGTCTCCCATGGTAATTACCCGAGTGGTAAGTAAATCGAGATCTAAGGACTTAGCCTCATCAAGCACCCGTACCATGGGATTGCGGGGAAGAAGGTGCTCACCGGTAACCTCGTCAAAGGTAATATCATGGGAACCTGGATCTAGATCAGGGTGACCCGCAAATGGATTACGAGCCAAACCAGGACGATCAATCTACGTAACGGTAGGATTTTCAGACAGGTGCGGAGAGAGTGCGAACTCAGTATCCTCCTCTGTGATATCATGAAGGGGCTGAATTAGGGGCTGGGGACCGAGTGAAGGTTCGGATAAGGGATGAATCCTCTTTCTCTTATGAATACCCTCTTCAATAACCCCGAGAAGAGGACGGTAGTCGACTACATCCCCGGAACGGTGGGTCGGAGTCTTCGGCTTGGCGGAAGCTTTGGAGAGCTTGTATTGTTCAAGCCTGTGCCGAAGATCTGAGGCCTTGGCCGTTTTACCTGCTCCTGATATAAAGAACAAGTGTCACAAGCTTACATTGATCCATAATTCAAGAAACGCGGTAAATTAAAAGTTAAAAGAAGAAAGGAAACACATCTATTATACAAACCCTGGGGAGGAGTAGGATACTGCAATGAGTCCTGGATTTCATTCCAGGACGGGAGCGGATCATAAAATATTCCTAAGTCCCTATCATAAATGGAGCCTGCAGGAGTCAAAAGTTCACCTTGAGTCGTCAGAGCCACCTTGGCTGGAGTAGTCTGAGAAGATTCGCTTGCTCCGGTCCCGGCCTTATCGGCTTTCCCGGATTTCTCTACCAAAGCCGTTTCTCTGTCCAGCCCCTCAAAAGCCTGACAAAATGCATCATCCGTCCACTCCTGAATCTCGCCTGCCTGCCAAGGAAGCAAGACCCCGATGCCATCGCCACCATCATCACCTTCCCGACCATCTCCACCCTCACCTCTTTCCTCCTCTACGTCTTCCTCCCCCTAGGTAAGTGGACAATTGCTGGGGGAAGGACCGTCCGACTTCTTAAGTTTCTTACCTCCGACAGCTGGAGGTTTCGTGAAAGGTTTCCTCTTGCCACTCTCTACCGTGACACCTCCCTTAGCCTGAGCAGCCGCCCTCTCCTCCGCCGTTTCCCTCAGCTTGACTATTGACTGCTGTGGGAGGATCAAGTTATACTCCAGAAGGGTCGCATTTCTGATCAGGTAGGCAGCTGATCTATCTCTCCCGGGGATAGCTTCTATCTCAGCCGCCGTCTGAACCAGGCGATCAGTCTCCACAACCGCAAAGCCACCTGTCGCTAGCAAAAATGGAAATGTATGAGAAGAAGCATCGCAACCCGAATGGAAATTATAAATAAAGCATCGACTTACATCCAGAGGTGAAACACCGAATAGAAACAGAGTCGTCCCTGATGAAGAACCACTCCTTCTTGAACATGATGAACTTAGAATACAGATCCAAGACCGGTTTGAAGGTTACAGCTGACTCCAAGCTGATATATGGGGACCCCTTCTTATAGCCCCTCAGATTATATAAGTACCGGATCTCCCGGTTGGAAGGAGCACGCCCATACTTCCTCTGGAAGATGACGAAGAGGCTCACCAGTATAGCATAGGAGTTGGGTTGAAGCTGGAATGGGGCCACCTTTAGATATGTAAGGAAGCTGGCTACCCAAGCATTAAGAGGCGGGATGGCACCACACATACAGTGGTATCTGCTATAGGCAAAGTACCCTTCGGGAGGGTCGTATGGCATAACTTCTCTCCCTGGCAACAGCATGCGCGTTCTATCGATTCCGAAAGAACGGGAGATGACATCAAGCTGCTCCTCCTTGAGGGAGCTGGGAAAGCAATCGGGCGGGGAGTTCAGAAGCTCCTGAGGGCCGTACCCGTCCACCAGTGATCTCGGGGCAGTTCCGTGACGTTCCAGTCCTGGCTGAGCAGGGGGCACTGCGGAAGATCCTCCTTCGCCCTGGGACTTTATTTTATCCGATCGAGTTTCTGCTTTGCGAGACATTATCTGCAACATCGGAAAAACATATTGTTAAAACAGAGGATATAAACAAGCAAGTACACGTAGTCCAGAATTTCGCTCGTGATATGAAAAGTGAAAAAATCAAGTGTATAAAGTTCATTCGGCACCCATACTACAAGCCCATTCGGCATTCACAAAAAGTTCATTCGGCACCCATACTACGAGACCATTCGGCATTCACAACTAAAATTCATTCGGTACACACAAGTTTCATTCGGTGAAGGGAAGTTAAGTACCTAATTCGGCAGGCTAAAGCGGTTCGGCAGTAGGAGAAAATCTGATTCGGCTATGTAACTGATTTGGCTCGACTGCTTCGTTTGGTAGGAGATAACAAAGGCCCTAGCTCCGTACTTATAGGCGAAGGTGGACCTCCGGACCAACCGGTTCGGTACTAGAAATCGAATGGGAACGTCAAAATTGGATAACCTGAAACAAAGCACGACATATATTAGCATATGCCCTACTTTGGGGGGCAAATGTTGGGTACGTTTCTATCACTACCAAGTCCAGATGAAAAAGGAGCCACCGAACCGTTCGGTGCCAAGCCAACAAGAGAAAGTAAGGGACGAACCAGCCTCTACCGAACCAATACCTATTCAAGCATCACCGGACCAACCCCATAGCCAGACCAACTCTCACCGAACCAACTCCATAGCCGGACCAACCTCATAGCCGGACCAACTCTCACCGAATCAACTCCATAGCCGGACCAACCCCATGGCCGAACCAAGACATACCAGGCCAAATCACACCAGCCCAGGCCCACCAGCAGCTATATACATCCAAGACCCCTGCTCCCTACCTCACTCTATAAATAGAGGGGCAGGGGTACAACAATGGGGACAAGTTTTGAGAGCTCAAGCACGGAGAGAACTTTCAAACAACTTTCTTTTACTTGTACAAAGCTTTGTACTTGTAATCAAAACAAAAGAAGAGAAATAACATATAAAGTGGACGTAGGCACATTCTGGCTGAACCACTATAAACCTACGTGTCTTTTTACAGTTTAGCCCCTGCTTTTCATATATTTGCATAAATCACCCAAATCACTAAGAACAACATAAGATCTACTAAATCATACGACTTTGAGGTGTTTGTCCATTTTCTGTGCAAACATATATAGTAGAAGTTTGGATCTATTTTATGCCCTAGGGAATTTTGTTCATGAAAACCCTAAGCTAAAACCTCAAAATTCCGCCTAAAACGAAATGTCAATTCTTATATTTATTGAAATGTCAACTGTTTTATATTAAAGTAGTAGAATTTGTTTCTTTATTGCAATTTGAATATTTTATATTCTATTCCACTTTTAGCTTTTCTCTATTGATGTGTTAAAGAGTTCTAAAAAGAAAATTAGTTAGGAATGGTGTATAAGGTACAAATTCTCTTATTCGTAGATTGTATTGTCTATTTCGGTAATTTAAATATGTAATTCCTTTTCACTTCAAGTTCATTTATGTAAAAGATGAATACAATATAAATGGTTCAAATTGTAAATTTTATTCCTTTAAATAGAGATGTTGATTCTACTATATTAATATAACATATGGTTGGTATTTGATTATATTCTATTAATACAAATCTGTTTTTTGGCTAAGGATATTAGCTATTTTGTAAGTTATTGTATAAAATTAGACTTGTATAAATTTGGAAGTTTTGACCTTTTAACGATTAGTATAGGATGCAAAAATCTTCGCACGCTTAGGAATATTTAGTTAGCCAAAATTATTAGCATATAAATATATTATTAACGTATAATTATTAAAGTATTAATCGTATCATATAGAATAAATATATTAGCAATTAGCATTAAACCCCATAGGAAGGAAGTTAAGGATAATTATGGAAATTAATCTATAATTGAAGGCGGAAAAAGGAGTCTTCCTTGTATGGCCTTAATGCGAAATGCAGCGAGGTATGTATATGGTAGCATGTTAGGAAAGTAGAATTATGACAAAGTTATAGGGATGTGTAGTCAGTCAAAAGCACATAGAAGTCTGCCTAGTTAATCTGGCTACTAGCAGTTTGACTTTAAGGCTGACGTAAGACATTGCCTATAATAAGTACCCACAGTGGATGCGAGGTTAGTCCCAATTTTATAGGGTAAGTCTGCCCAATTAATCTATCTACCAATGCCAACGAATAGTCGGACTGATATGAGACGTCATAGTTTGGGTTATGAGTCATAATACATAGGACCTGCTTTTGGGTCATAGTATTAAGTGGTTGTTGTAGGGTCTGCCTCCTTCCCAATTAATAAGTATTAAATGGTCGAGAATATTGTTTAGGTACGGTGGTACGGAATCTCGAAAGGGGCCCACTTAGGGGTCGAGGTATTAAGTTTCTATTGTAGGGTCCACCTCTTCCCATAAAGAAGTATTAAGTGGCCTAATGAGATTTAGTGCAATATCAGTTAGTGAGTACGAGAGAGGGGTCCACCTTGGGTTAGTTATTAAATTAAGGGGATCTACCTAGGTTATAGGTATTAAATGGTCAAAGTTTTCCTAATTCCCATTAAAGAGGTATTAAGTGGCTCAGGTATTTTCTCTCAGATTATTAGGACATGATTGACGGTAGTTGCGTAGGACTGGAAAAGGTCTTTGACTTATAGGTGAAGCTATATTATGGAGTTGGATTGGAAGAGCCTTCGGGTTTAAATTTGAAGATATATTTGGTAGGATATAATACAAAATACGTAAGACATATTTCTTATCCAAATGATACTGCCCAAATACTACTATGGTAAGACTTGAGATTTTTCATTCACTAGACATTATTGTTCTGACTCCCTCCATATTACAACATAAGTTATGGGAGACAATGTTGATTTAGAAGATGAAGGCGAATTATCTTATGGCAATTTACCTATCTATTTATGTTTTGATGTTTTTTTGTTGTACCCAGTTCCAGACATGTTGTATTCGGGATATTTAGGATGATATGTTGTATTTCTTCGATTTGGATTTTTATAAAATGAGTACTTATTTCTGATATTATATTTTTACCCTTCCCACTATGAAATTCTAATATCATAGACAGATTGCTCTGTATATTGTTCAATGTATCAATTTTACTGTAACGCTCCGGCCCAGTACCCATGCTATCAAAGGGATGTTGTCGTCCGAAAGCATGGAGAAAAGGACATGATTGCAGGGATCTCTCGTATATACTCCTTTGTGTTAACATGAATATGTGATATTATATACCAGAATCTCTGCAAAGCACGTATCTCATCTCGACACAAAACAATATACATGAGTTTCCTAGGGTGAATAATATAGAGACGGGATTACATAAAATAAAACATCAACAACAACATCAGTGTGGTCAAAAAGTCACACACACATACATACATACATATATATATATATATCGATCAAATCCATATATACAACGGATGCCAACACCCAACTACAAGCACCATCAAAAGATACATACACAACTATACACATAGTCACCATCCCTCTTAAATACTAGAGTACTACCTCGAAGTCTCAAATGATCTGGTTGAAGATCACCTCATCTTTTATGGCTAGTACAGCAAAATATGAGAAATGGAATACTATATCTAGACCATATGCATTCCTCTCCAAAAAGCATAAGATAGAAACAATATCGTGAAAGTACATCTTGAAATACAACCTCAATCTGACCCAAGGTTGTTAAAACAAATAACAACCCGGTCAGGGTAGAAATTAGCTATAAGTAAACTAAAATATCAAACTATAAAAGAAAATAGAACAAAATCGTCATATTAATATGTCAACTACCCATCCCTCGTGTAGGTATCATATATAACTCATATTACATATGTCCTGTTTCTATTTGATCTGACCACAATTGCAAATCTACTCAATTGTGATTCTCCATAATCATAATTTATTCATTCCATATCATATAATCATTTAATAGTGATAAATTTGATCAACTACCGAAATTTGAATCGACAACCCGGTGATACCCAGTACCACCTACAACTCAATATACCAAAAACCGAACCAACATCCAATGGTAACGAATATCACATATAAATGAGGATTATGGGTGCACCCAATTGATCTACAATATTGCACATGACCCTCCCTGGTCTACTCTACCCTACATGAAAACAATCCTTTATCCATCATCTCATTTTAGTCATGCAGCCACAACACTCGATGCCCATACAGCAGATTGTCGGACTAAGAGCGCAACCACTCTGTTTCCTTTTCCTGGAGTGTACTGTATCTCAAAATCATAAGTGACTAGAAACTTAAACCACCTTTGCTATCACATATTCAGATCTTTTTGAGAAAATAAGTATCTCAACGATTTATGATCCGTATAGAGGATGAAATCGCTCTCCTAACAGATAATGTCTCCATAATTTCAAAGTAAATACAATTGCTGCTTGCTTTAGATCATGAGTAACATACATGGTTTTATATGGTCTTAACTATCTTGATCCATATGCCAAGACCCTATCACATTGCATCAACACAGCTCTAAGACCTATCCCACAAGCATCTGTACGTATTACCAAATCTTTATTACCATCTGGCACTATTAGAATAGGTGCATGAGACAATAATCCTATTAGCTTTTGAAATGTTGTTTCACACCCCTATGACGAGTTATACTTTACTCCTTTCTTTATCAAATGGGTAAGTGGAGTTGAAATTTTTGAAAAGTCTTGAATAATACATCTATAATACCCAGCTAATCCCAAGAAACTATGAATCTCTGTAACTTACTCCAGTCTCTTCCACTTCTAAACAACTTTGATCTTTGTTGGATCAACATAAATACCTTTATCAGAGATAATATATCCAAGAAATTTCATTTCTTTCTCCCAAAAGTGACATTTCGTGAATTTATCTTTAAGTTGATGCGATCTCAAAGTTTCTAGGACAATTCTTAGATGTTTTGCATGCTCTTTCTCGGGTTTTGAGTATACTAGATATCATCAATGAATACTAATATAAATTTATCTAGATAACTATGAAAACTCAATTCATAAAGTCAATGAAATAAGTAGGTGCATTCATCAACCTGAAAGGCATAACTAACCACTTGTAGGATCCGTACCTAGTTATGAATGTTGTAAGAGGAATACTATCATCAGCTACTCGTAATTGGCGAAAACCAGTGGCTAAATCAAGTTGCGAGAAAACTTCGCTCTATTAAGCTGGTCAAAAAGACCATCAACTCATGGCAATGGAAAATGGTTTGTAATCGTCATCTCATTCAACATCCTATAATCGATGCATGTATCGACCCACCTTTTCAACCCTTGAAAGTTGGCACTTAATACATCCACGGTATCAGAATGCCAAGCATCCAAGTGCTAAAAAGGCAGATTGTTAGGGTATAAAGAAAAAAAGAATAGGGGAAAATAGAATCACACTACGGAATGACAACATATAATATAACAAAGACATTGAACTGTCACTCTAAGATACATAGTATATCAGAGATAGAAACAAACCTCATCAGCCCAGACAATTATAACTTCCTAATCTTACAATTGCTGATGGGTATACATAATGATACAATAGAAAATAAAAATACCATGGCAGGTGAACCTCTAGCGCTCTCCATGAGCTCCATGCCTAACGAATGACAACCTGGAAAAATACTCGGTCTGATTCGAGCACTATAATAACACACGCATCAGTCTAGAAAACTAGCGTGAGAAAACTCAAAAAATATGGTGAACATATAATAATTCTATGATACCATGCCGCTAAACACGGAACGGGTTTTACCTCACAAAGACAACAGTCAAACTTAAAAGAATGGACACAAATAATTAAACATCGCGAAGAGTGCAAGACACTTTTTGATGCAATTAAGAAAGATTTAATTCAATGGTTTGAATTAAAAATGAGAAGGAATTTTCCAACGATGACTAGGAGGGTACATCACCCTTACTGAAAGTATACCTCTAGAAAATATACTTAAGAACTACGATGGTTTTCTGAAAGCTCCAAGCCGAATCACGCAAACCTTACCAAATATCTGAGTATTTCACGTCTCCGAGTGCATACAATCGAAACCAATCTAGAGTAGATGTGACAATATCCTAATGCGAGCAACCACACATACCTTGGCCCTCCACTCACACTTTATTTGGTCATTTACGATAAAGGATATCAATGCCCCAAATGAGCAATAAATCGTCTTAGATTGACGAAACACAAAGAAGGGTATCGAAACTGATAGTCAAGAAATCAACTATCCGGGAGAAAAATGATAGTGTATGGAAATAATATCTCTTACACTTATTACAACTCATCGATCTCGGGCTAGCACCACCCTAGAGAAACCAATGAAGCCAGACAAGTAAGGGCAGTGTTGCTTCCCACCTTGTCACGACAATAATTTTAGCTTTAAGAATAGCAAGAGTTCCTTCAACGTTTAGTGCTAAGTGTAAGACTAAATATTTTCAATAAACGAATCAAACTTTCAAAACATTTGACTCACACTAGTGCTTGATTGTCCTGTCATAAATTATTTTAAAATACTTTAAAAATACTCCTCAAAAAAATATTTTTTTAAAGGACTAACTATATTTCTATTTGTATTAAAAAGAAAGGTCTAAAACAAATGTCATTAAAACATTGTTTACTATAAACCCAAAATAATTTACACTTAGCTTTATAGTTAAACATTCATTTTTAAAGATTTTCTCATTTATAAACTATGGTTTATAACTTCGAAACAATATTTATTATTATGAAAGATAATAAATAAATTTAAAATACCTTTATAAATTCAAAACAATGTTGATCATTCCGAAAGATAATTGATATAGCTCTTTTATAAATTTAAAACCACATTAATTATCCCAAAAGAAAATTAATCAAATTTAAAATCTTTTTACAAATTTAAAACAACATTAATTATCCCAAAAGATAATAAATTTACAATCTTTTAAATAAATTAAAACAACATTAATTATCCTAAAAGATAATTAATCAAATTTATAATTTTTTTATAAATTTAAAAAAATATTAATTATCCTGAAAGATAATCAACCAAATTTATCCTTTCATAAATTTTGAACAACACTTGTCCATTATTTCAAAATTCTTAAAAATACTTGAAAATATAGTTTAAAAAAACTTTTAAAGTGCAAAACACGACTAAACATTTTTTTGTTAAATACAAACACAAGTTCAACACACACACACAGAGGTTAATGAGATAATATTTCATAAGTGACGGTATAGCGATAATCGCTATAATGAAACTTACACAAATCAAATAGTATGTCACAAATATTTCAACCAAACATCAATATAAGCAACATAAGAATATAAGTAAATCAATATTGGCAAGAAACCCCTTAGGGTCTCTCTGCAAATGTTCCATGTAAATCACACATATATATGTATATTTCAAAATGTTCCATAGTGACTGTTAACAAGAAATATTGTCAACATCCTAAAGTTAAGTTGTTAACAAGAAACTTTGTTGACACCTAAAAGCAAAAATTTTGAAGTGAACAAAACCTTCGAAACCCCCTTCGATTGAGTCGATAGGGACTATATGTCTTCGAAAGGTGGCCTTACAAAGGTGTTAATTGTTGATAAGAGAACTAATCAACACTTTAAAAGAAAAATTAGGAAGAGAATAATTTATTCATAATCCCTTTTGAATGGGTTGAAAGGATAATTCATATCCCCATTCGAGTAGGTCGAATGGGCCATTCATATCCCCTTTCAAGTGGGTTGAAAGGGCATTCTGCTTTTAGAAGGGAATCCACTTTCGATGTGTAGTTTTTATTGCCATGGTTAGGGCTCCTTCAAGAGGAATTATATGTTTTGGAATAATCAAACTACTTTCGGGATGTCCAACCAACAAGCACAACTTCAATATTAATTCAGTAAGCCCCTTTCAAAATCCCTTTCGAACAAGTCGAAAGAGTCCTTACTCTTTTGACGAGACTCAATGTACAATATATATGATTTAATTTTAATATGTAATGAAATCATATCTTGGACAAAGGGCATAAATTTAATGGACTTGTCAATAGCGAATTATCATCATCACGTCAACTTAACATTTCATATCACGAAACGTGATGATAATATGACTCAAAATCATAATGTCTAAGTAGATTTCATAGCATTGCATATGTCAAATAGGGATTGAGAAAATAAGTGAATATCATGTGCAATTGGTCGTTAGTCAAGCTAATGGCCAAAATGATCACCCTCATATTCAAAATCGATATTGGATCCATGCATCCACTCTTTTGCATTTATCTAAACTGGATTATAAATAAGATGATTTTTCCCCAAATTGATTTAGGTTACAAAAGTTTGATTTTTCTATGAAGTAAGAAAGAGAATTCAGAATTCAATTTCGGTCCCAAACTTGGACCCCTAGGGTGGTATATATAGATGCAAGTTGACCCCTTTCGCATCCATCCTTTCGAAGCAGTCGAAAGATCTTTTTCCTAGCCTTTCACATTCATCCTTATGCCTTCATCCTTCTGCTTCCATAGCTTTGAAGGTAGCTGCTTGGATCTCTTATTATGCTTGGGTTAAACCTTTCACCTTCATCAATAGTGTACTAGCAGTGGTTGTTGTTCTAAAATTCCTCAATATTGCTTTTGCGTTCTTCTGAAACCTTTCGACACCTTCGAAAGGTATGTAGCGAAAGGGCCAAGGTTGCCTGTCACATTGTTTTGATGCAAGCAGAAGCACCCCAACTCCTTTTTCTCCTTCAAAACCTCCCTTGGTCGCTTTGGTTTGGTGCTAACCATGATGAGTGATTGTTTGAGTGGGTAAGGAGTGCTTTCGTATAGTTTCGAAAGGATTAGTAGGTGACGACTGGATCATTGGGAAAGGTCACTTGGCTTCATTTGGAATTTTCTTTATGCCCACGGAAGGTTCCAACCATTTCGAAGGGCTTATTATTTCTTTCGAAAGGTGCACATTGGTAAAATGTCTTTAAGTGGAAGATTAACAATGACGAAACCAACTATTTCAAAGGGTTTGGTTCTTGTGTGCGTGCCTATTGTCTAATACCTTCGAAAGGTGTTTTGAACCTATACTAGGCTCTCTCATATAAGTGGATTCAACTGCATCGAAAGGTCCAGTTGAGGTGGAAGGGTAGATTTGCTTTCCTTTTTACTCCTTTGAAAGCTCTTATTTCACTTGACATTTGTAGATGCATCAGGTGCTTGTGACTCCATCCTAACCTCTTCGAAAGTTATCTCAATGCCTTCGATACACTTTTTTTTGAATTATGGTGAAACACTTGTCAACTATTCTTGTGGAGCTTAAAACTTTTTATGAGCCTTCTTTCATGCCTTTATTCTTAAGTGAATTTAATGGTTAATATTTTACCCCCCCACCCTCCCATATGAAAGAAACTTTTGTTCTTTAAGACAAAAATATAAGAGCTTTCCTTTTGCACTACTTTTTCCTTAATAACCTCATTTCCCTTCAAAGTTCAAAGTAAATAACATTCTCTATTGTTAGTTCAAAATTCATATAAAAATATGCTCAGTGATTTTTTGTAATATGATTGAAGACAATGTTAGTGTAATAGAATTTCTGAATTCTAGGTCTGGAAACAACAAAAAGTTAGTTGACCATCATTTGGAAATAAGTCATTGGAAACCATGAAATTTTATTTGGGGTTAAATAATGGGTATTTAGAAACCCCTATTGGAAATAATAATAATCCAGAAACCAAGATTCAGATGTTGTTAAGTGTTGTTCGAAAGTTAGTAGTAGTTAATTGGTGACCCTAATTCGGGTATTATTAAGACAAACTTAGAGTTTTAATTGAAGTCCATTGAGATCTCAATATCAACTGCCTTGGAACCCAGATTCGGGCATTAACAAATGAAATTCAAAAATTAATAGTAAAAGACTCGAAACCCAAATTTGGGTATTAACAAAATACTGTCCAGAATCCCATGATAAAGGTATTAATAATGGAGATCCTAGATCCCATATTCGGGAATTAATAAGTGAAACCCAGAAATTAATAATAAGAAACCCGAAACCCTAACCCGAGTATTAATAAGTGAAGTCTAGAAGTCAATAGTAAGAGTCCCGAAACCTGGATTCGGGTAATAATAAGTGAAGTCCCGAAATTAATAGTAAGAGACCCGAAACCCAGATTTGGGTATTAATAAGTGAAGTCTCGAAATTAATATTAAGAGACCCAAAACCCAGATTCGGGTATTAATAAGTAAAGTACCAAAATTAATAGTAAGAGACCCGAAACCCAGATTCGGGTATTAATAAGTGAATTCCAAAAATCCTCTTTTGGAAATCATTCAAAGGTTGTAGACTCTTATTTGAGCCTTCTATTTTGCACCGCTCTTTGGGTTTTCATTCTTTTGGCATGTGCCATCTTTTAGGCCTCGTATGTTTTCATTGTATGATATGTCATTTCTTAGGCTCGGCATCTTAGTCCGTTGTTGTCTAGTGCACTTGGTTAGCTTATCCATAAGCAGAAACCCAAGGACCTACCCAACCTCCCTCCAGGAGGAGCTCCAGCCAGACCTTATAGGTGAGACTAAAGGCTTGTTCGATGCCTTGGCTAGGAATAAGCGTGGCAGGACCAAGGGCTTACTATGTTCTCCCTCCAGGTGGTGCCTTGATCTTGCCATAGCATGGTGCGATCAAGGGCTTGTTGATGCTTTGACCTGGCTATAGCGTGGCATGGATAGAGGCTTACTCTAACATCCCTCCAGTAGGCGCCTTGATCTGGCTATAGCATGGCGCGATCAAGGGCTTATTAATGCTTTAACCTAGCCATAGCGTGGCACGGATAAAGGCTTACTCTTACCTCCCTCCAGGAAGCGCTTTGACCTGGCCATCATGGCGCAGACAAAGGTTTTTGACCATTTAAGGTAGTTTCCAAATTCTAGGAGAACTTTACTTCCAACCATGTAGACTTTTCTTAAAGAAAGAAGTGCTTTATTCGTTAATTGTAAGAAAATATGTTCGCAAGTGTTCCGCACTCCATATTTTAGGAACCATTTTGCCATCTGGTCGACATAACTTGTAAGCTCCAAGGGGAATTTCTTTGTATACGATTAAGGGACCTTCCCAGTTTGGTCCTAGCGGTCCATCCGTGGGATTTCTTGTGTTTGTCATCACCCTTCAGAGTACTAAGTCTCCCTCTTGAAATGATCTTGTTTTTACTTTTTAGTTATAGTATTTCGAGATTCTTCTCTGATATTCTGCAGTTCGAATGGTTGTTTCATCTCCTAGTTCATGTATTAAATATAATGATTCTTTCTTCAATTCTTGATTTGGGTCAAATGCATATGCGATTCTTCGATGTAAGAGTATCTCAATTTCAATTGGCAACATTGCTTCACACTGATATGTTAGAGAATAAGGGGTATGACCCGTTGCAGTCCTAGTGGATGTTCGATAGGCCCAGAGTACAAGTGGAAATTCTTCTACCCAATTTTCTTTGGCTTTATTCAATCGCTTTTTCAAGGTAGTCTTCATTGCCTTATTTGCCGCCTCAACGGCTCCATTAGCCTTTGGATGTGCCATGGAAGAAAAGCTTTTTGATAATCCCATTCTTATGGCAAAATCGAGAGAACTCTTCACTCTCAATTTGTATTTCATTATCAGATATAATCTTATAAGGGATCCTAAATATGGTAATAATGTTTTTAATAATGAAGCTAAGCACTTTCCCAGAAGTGATTTTGGGGTGTGGTTCTGCTTCTACCCACTTAGTAAAGTAGTCAATAGCCCTACAACACATTTTCCTCCTCCTTTGGAATTTGGCAATGGATCGATTAAGTCGATTCCACATATACCAAAGGGCCATGGACTAGAGATCGAAGTTAACTGACTTAGTGGTAAATGAGGAATCTTTGAGTATTTATGGAATCTTTCACATTTCTTTACATATTCAATAGCTTGACCTACCATTCGAGGCCAATAGAAACCTTGTCTTATTATTTTCTTTGCCAACTTTACCCTTTTGAAATGGTCTTCGCAAAATCCTCCACGCGCTTCCACCAACAATTTCATTCTATCCTCCAAACTCACACATCTTCAGTAAGGTAAGGCTTATCCTTTCTTATAAAGAATTCCATCCATCATTGTGAAAGTCGGAGCTCGTCGCCTGATTTTCCTAGCTTCCATTTTTTCAGATGGTAATATCTCATTGGAAAGATATTCGACAATAGGTGACATCCAAGTGTCACTATAACAGTCATCTGCCCTTGGATGATTAAACCCCTCATATGGGATTTCTTCGTTAATTTCCCTTTCTTCTCTTTCTTGTGCCATGACTTTGGATCTAGTTAGAACCAACAATTCCTTCCCTTGTTCGGGTATTCCTTCTTTGAAGCTGGAATTTGCTTGGTACCCTATGGTATGTATGGGTTTCTAGGGCTCCACTTGAACTAGCCAACTTTGCTAATGAATCTACCTAAGTGTTTTCTCCCCTTGGGACTTGGTGTATAGAAAAATCGTCAAATAACGTGAGCATTTTCAACACTTTCTTTACATACAAGGATAGTTTGGCATCCTTAGTCTGATATATTTGCTTTACCTGATTTACCATTAGTTGAGAATCACTAAAGATTTGAATCCGTGGGATTTTAAGTTGCAAGGCCAAAGTCAATCCTGTCACCATTAATTCGTATTTTGCTGTTGCAGCAAATACTAGCTTCATTGTATAATGCAAGCGATGCCCATCGGGTGTGATTATGACGTACCCTGCTTTAACTTCTTGCTCATTTGATGCACCATCCATAAATAGTTTCCATACAGGTTTTTGATCCTTCTCCTTTTCTTATTGTTCTTTAACAAAGCTTGTGCATTCATTGATAAAGTCTGCTAAAGCCTGCCTTTTAATTGCTGCTCGTGGCTAAAACTCAATGTCATATGGACTAAGTTCAATCCTCTATTTTACTAGCCTCCCTGAAGTATCAGGTTTATTGAAAACTTATTTAAGTGGAAAGTTGGTCAATGCTCTAATTGGATGCGCTTGAAAGTACGCTCTAAGTTTCCGTGCCATCAGTATCAAACAGTAAGCTAACTTTTCTACGACCGGATACCGAACCTCAGCATTTTCAATCGTCTGCTTACATAATAAATGGAAAGTTGAGTTCCATTCTCCTCTCT
This sequence comes from Allium fistulosum, assembly GCA_030737815.1. Taxonomy (NCBI): domain Eukaryota; kingdom Viridiplantae; phylum Streptophyta; class Magnoliopsida; order Asparagales; family Amaryllidaceae; genus Allium; species Allium fistulosum. Next base: position 50,109,928 of record CM060906.1, read on the forward strand.
AATCAGCATTGAACTAACCACATGTTCTTAAACCACCATATACAAATATAGGCTTTCTCCATCCATGGGGCTGGATAATATATGGGGACTTCCTAAATGATTTTTTAATTCGTGGAAGGCTTTCTTACGATCCTCTCCCCATCCAAAATTCTTTCTTTTCTTAATCACATTGAAGAAGGGGATACAATTATCGGTTGCCTTTGAGAGAAATCTACTTAGGGCTGCATATCTACCATTCAAGTTCATTACATCTTTGCTGATTTTAGGTTCTGCCATGTCTTTGGTAGCCTGAATCTGGTCAGGACTGGCTTCGATTCCTTGTGCGCTAATGATATAGCCTAAGAATTTTCCGAAATAAACTCCAAAAGAAAATTTCTGAGAATTCAATCTCATCTAATACCTTCGTAACACTTTGAACATTTCTTCATGATCCTTAAGGTGATTCTTAGCTTCATGAGACTTATCCGCATGTCATCCACATAAACTTCCATAATTCGACCAATCTGCTCCTTGAACATTTTGTTGACTAATCTCTGATAGGTAGCTCCCGCATTCTTTAGCCTAAAAGTTATTGCTTTGTAACAGAATATTCCCCAATCGGTAATAAAGCTTGTATGCTCCTCGTCCGACTTGAACATGGGTATTTGGTTATATCTTAAATATGCATCCATGAGAGACAATAGCTTATGACCACTAGTTGCATCAACTGACTGATCTATTCTAGGTAACAGATAACAGCCTTTTGGGCATGCTTTGTTCAGATCCGTATAATCGACACATGTTCTCCATTTGCTATTTTCCATTTTCACCAACACTGGATTTGCTAACCATTTTGGATAAAAGAGCTCTCAAATTAATCTATTCTCAAGCAGCCTTTTAACTTCCTCTTTCAGGGCATCAGATCGAACCTTATCAAATTGCCTCTTCTTTTGTCTAACAGGGGTCATGCTTGGATTAATATTTAACACATGGCACATAACTGATGGATCAATTCTGATCATATCTGAATGAATCCACGCAAATACATTTTTGTCAGCTTTGAGGAATTGAGTTAAATCCGCCTTCAAGTTGCCCTTCAATTCTTTTCCCACTATAACCATCTTAGTCGGATCAGCTAAATCTATACAAATTCCTCAAGATCCTCTGTAGGCTTTATCCTTTCCGTTTCCCCTCGATGATCTAATTCTGTAACGATCTCACTTTCCTCTATTGAGTTGGCTTTAGTTCTCTTCCTTTTGCCCCTAGACGAGAAGTACCTTCCAAACACACGTTTATTTATTTTATTAGATTTCATTTTTGTTTCAAATGCTAGATGTAAAAATCTATCATCTAAAGGCTGAAAATAGTAGAAGAATCATAATAAGAAGAATACTCCCTTTTATATTAATCACGTGTTGCAAAGTACATCTCACGGGAGCTGAATTGTTCCCCGCGGATAGTGCCCCAACCCCATTTTGTTAATAATTTTACCATTAGATATTTTAGCGATACAAAAGCATCAACCTTATCAATTGCGGGTCGGCCAAAGAAAGCATTGTAGTATGACTATTTATTGATGATTAGGAAGAGAGTTTCAATAGTCCTACAGCATGGCGGTACTCTAATCTATACTAGCAACTTCACTAGCCTTATTGGAGTTATCCCCTTATTATTGAACCCTAAGATAGGCTCAAGGCTAGGCTCTAGCTTTCCTTCAAGAATGCCCATTTGATCAAAGGCGTGTTTGAAAATAACGTTGATTGCGCTTCCAATGTCTACAAGAATCTTCGACACAATAGAAAGTTCAATTTGGGCCGTGATCATGAGGGGGTCGTTATGGGGATGATGAATCCCTTTCTTTAGCACTTGAGGAGTAAGAACAAGATTTGGCATTGGTACATTGAGTCGTGGACTTTTAAGCGGGGGATCTTCTTAGATGGAGAAAACTCTGTCTCTAGCTTCTTTAATGTATCTACTTCTAGCTCCCTTGCCAGTCCCCGCTGGGTGTGGTCCTTTGTGGATTACATCAATCCTATTCAAAGGCGGACTCAATCTTAATGGATCTTCTTCTTCTAAGATGTTGATAGCATTGTTAGGAAATTTTTGCAGACCATAACTAGTCTGAGGTGCCTTTTGTTTATCTTGGATGAATTTCTTCAAATGCCCTTCACAGATTAGTTTCTGAATGATTCCATCCAGCACTCGACATTCATCAATTTTATGGCCATTCGCTTTGTGATAAGTGCAGTTGTCATCCCCCTTTCTCTGTTCAGGGTAATTTCTAGCCTTGAACGAAGTCGGGAAGTTAACCTTCTCTTTAGTCATAGCATATATACAAGACAATGGCTTGTTTAAAGTGATTAATTTAGTATTGCGCTCCTCCCACCTTGTTCTTTTGTGTCACCGATCCAAATCTTCCACTCTCCTTCCTGGGATTAGCTTTCTTTTTTGCATAATATAATTCATCCATTCAAATGAATTTATCAGCTTAGAAGTGGAAGTCTTGTAAATCCTTACACCCATGCATAAAGAGTTCCTTCCAAAACGGTGTATTCTCTATCAACCCAGAATGCACTGCAATGAGCTTATCCTTGTCATTCATATCTTTGGCTTTTAATGCTTCTATGTTGAATATTCTGAGGTAATCACCTAGTGATTCACACTGCCTTTGCTTAATGTTTGCTAGAACGGTGTAATCGATGGTCGGATCCTTGCATATAAAGAATTGGGCAAAGAATTCATAAGAAAATTGCTTCCACGAGTAGATAGTCTTCTCACGATATTGATGGTACCACTTTGCGGTTGCCCTTTGAAGTGTTACCAGGAATAATCTGCATCGAACCGCCTCAGAGGCATTATATTGATCCATTTGGCTATCAAAAGCCATCAAATGATCATCAGGGTCGGTAGTGCTATGATATTTCAGGGTTGGGATCTTGACATGAGATGGAATGACTACTGACATGATTTCACCCGTGAACGAAGCTACTCGTTCATTGTCATTTACTCGTTCATCCAGAGTTCTTTTTCCTTTTGCATTTAGCATATCTTTAACTGCCTTTTTTTGTCACATCCTTCATATAAGCTTCAGTGTCATAATAGCTTTTTCGGTTTGGGCTGTATTCCTTTGAATTTGAGCTTCCAGATTACTCGAGAGATTTATCCTGTATTCTTCCTTGATGATCAACTATAATTGGATGGTGTTCTTTTTTCTTTGACAATGTTAAATCTATCTTGCTCTTTGCTTCATAGGTATAAGCTTTCAAGTTTCCTCTTAGAGGGACCACATCATCTCCAGTTGTTGGTTTTGCAGTATTGGAAGATTTCATAGATAGTGCTACTTTTAGGAGCTCTTACATTTCCAATAATTGCTGCTCCAGATGCCTTGTCTTGACTGCATTATCATCTGGTTGTATTGGGGTTGATGGCTGTCCTTGTATGACTCTCTCCAAGTTGAAAGTTAGAGTGATATTTTCTTCCAAATTTGTTATATGCACTGCTTCCTCGTCCATTCGGCTAAGCTTTTTTGATTTCATTTTCCAATAACAAGTTAAAAGTTCCATAAATAATCTATAAGGAAACAACAAGGCTGGAGGTTTAAGCCCTCCTTCTAGCGTGAAAAATGTTAACAAGAAATCATGTCAACATCCCAAAGTTAAGTTATTAACAAGAAACTTTGTTGACACCTAAAAGCAAAAATTTTAAAGTGAACAATCCCTTCGAAACCACCTTCAATTGAGTCGATATGGATTATATTTCTTCGAAAGGTGGCCTTATGAAGGTGTTAATTGTTGATAAGAGAACCAATCAACACTTTTAAACCAAAATTAGGAAGAGAATAATTTATTCATAATCCCTTACGAGTGGGTCGAAAGGATAATTCATATCCCCTTTCGACTGAGTCGAATGCGTCATTCATATCACCATTTGAGTGGGTCGAAAGGGCCATTCTGCTTTTAGAAGGGCATCCACTTTCGAAAGTGTAGTTTCTGTTGCCATGGTTGGGGCTCCTTCGGGTGTAGTTATATGTTTTGGAATAATCAAACTCCTTTCGAGGTTGTCCAACCAACAAGCATAACTTCAATATTTGTTCAGTAAGCCCATTTCGAAATCCCTTTCAAACAAGTCGAAAGAGTCCTTACTCTTTTGATAGGACTCAATGTACATTATATAAGATTTAAATTCAATATGCAATGGAATCATATCTTGGACAAAGGTTTTTAATTCAATGGACTTGTCAATATCGAATTATCATAATCACGTCAACTTAACATTTCATATCACGAAACGTGATGATAATATGATTCGAAATCACAATGTCTAAGTAGATTCCATAGCATTGCATAAGTCAAGTAGTGATTGAGAAAATAAGTGAGCATCAAGTGCAATTGGTCAACAGTCAAGCTAATGGCCGAAATGATCTTCCTCATATTCAAAATCGATATTGGATCCATGCATCCACTCTTTTGCATTTATCTAAATTGGATTACAAGTAAGAGAATTTTTCCCCAAATTGATTTAGGGTTACAAAATTTTTATTTTTCTATGAAATAAGAAAGAAAATTCATAATTCAAATTTGGTCCCCAAACTTGGACCACTAGGGTCATATTTAAAGATGTAGGTTGACCCCTTTTCACATCCATCCTTTCAAAGTAGTCGAAAGGTCTTTTTCCTAGCCTTTTGCATTCATCCTTTCACCTTCATCCTTTTGCTTCCATAGCTTTGAAGGCGGCTGCTTGGATCTCTTATTATGCTTGGGTTAACCCTTTTTCCTTTATCAATAGTGTACTAGCAGTGACTGTTGTTCTAAAATTCCCCAATATCGCTTTTGTGTTCCTTTGAAACCTTTCGACACCTTTGAAAGGTATGTAGTGAAAGGGCCAAGGTTCCCTATCACGTTGTTTTGATGCAAGCGGAAGCACCCCCGGCTCTTTTTTCTCCTTCGAAACCTCCCTTGGTCGCTTTGGTCTAATGTTAACCATGATGAGTGATTGTTTGAGCGGGTAAGAAGTGCTTTTGTATAGTTTCGAAAGCATTAGTAGGTGACGACTGGATCATTCCAAAAGGTCACTTGGCTTCATGTGGAGTTTTCTTTATGCCCATGGAAGGATCCAATCATTTTGAAAGGCTTATTCTTGCTTTTGAAAGGTGCACATTGGTAAAATGTCTTTAAGTGGAAGATTGACAACGGCGAAACCAACTATTTCGAAGGGTTTGGTTCTTGTGTGCATGCTTGTTGTCCAATACCTTCGAAAGGTGTTTGGAATCCATACTAAGCTCTCTCATATATGTGGATTCAACTGCATTGAAAGGTCCAGTTGAGGTGGAAGGGTAGCTTTGCTTTCTTTTTTTTACTCCTTCAAAAGCTCTTATTTCATTTGACACTTGTAGGTGCATCGGGTGCTTACGACCCCATCCTAACCTCTTCAAAAGCTATCTCAATGCCTTCGAAACACTGTTTTTTGAATTATGGTGAAACCATTGTCTCAATTCTTGTAGAGCTTAACACCTTTTATGAGCCTTCTTTCATTCCTTTATTCTTAAGTGAATTTTCTGGTTAATGGTGACCTTTTTGTAAGGACCCATTTCTCTGACTCCCAGAAATCGACATTAATACATCCTCTGTATTCATGTGCCGTAAATCCAAGTGCTAGAGAAGCGGATTCTCAAGGGTAAGAAAGAAAAATAAAGACAGAACATAATTTCACATAAATTATTTCAAAAAATAATCTTTATAGCGGAAATTAAAATACATTTATCAGAGTTAAACATGGACAGTTATAAATTTCTATCCTAACAAATTTTGCGGAATACTATAGTACAAGAATATGGTGGAAATAGATAAAAATCTTCAATAAAATCTTCTAACTCCATTCTTCTAGCACCATCTAGCTTTCTTCTAAACTAAACCTGACTACTAGGCTGGCCGAGAAAATTAAGGCACCCAGAGTTTAAGGAGTCATGGGACTGGTGTAAGAACTTAAAATATTCTTTTTCAAAATAAAAAGGTATTTCAGAAGACCATACCGCACATAGACACGAAATAGGTTTTTACCTTATGATAACCACAACATTCTTACATGAAAATAAGGGATATTATTTATAATGACATATCCTTTATAAACATTTGCAAGTAAACTTATCAATCTTAGCCAAAATTGTTGCATTGATTAAATTCCAGCAATACTAGCCACAAACGCGGGTTCTACAAACAAACTGGCAGGCACTTATTGGAGAATGGATTCCATACAAATGACCAGATGAAGGGACTACCTTTTGGCAGTACATCTCTAGAGGAATGTACCGAGGTCAACAGAACATCTGCACCTCTACCAACACAAGACCGACCTACCTTTCCTTAGATAGTACCGAATATGTCATCACCCCGGTCGTTATCGACCTATCCGAGGGCCCTTATAGCATTCATCCACAATAATATACATCTCGAACGTCATAGTGGAGAGAAATATATCTAGAAGGGGATGATCATACACTAATGGTTGCGAACCATGTAGCCTTGCTCATCTACCAAGTTTCGATCATTTCCAGATGTGAGGCTTGAGGCAACGATAACCTTTCACTTAGCACATCATCTTTGAATGCCACACTACCATCCCATCGATCCCTATTGACTTCCACAAACATACAACCTTCGAGCTCATACGCCTCGGAGAAGGGTGTTAAGCTAAGAGAAGTTGCCTTCTTTGCCACCAAACAGATGTACGTTTACAAAAGTCAACGATGAAATCCCAAAAATACAATGTTAGACATCCATCCATACAAGTTCAATCTGGGACTGAACGAAACCAAAGGCACTCTCCTACCACATCCTATCGGGAATTAACCCTAGGACTAGAAGCGATAAGTCCTTGCAACCCAAAGAGTTTCAGAAATGAAGGAACCACTGCTACTTTAGTATTTGGGAGCTAACCAGAATTATCAACAAGCAGTCCTTTCATCTCGAAAATCCCTAGTCTTCATTCTTTATTTTCTCTATCGGGACTTTTATTTTTTAAATGCATGCATCGGTTCAAAGTGGTTTTCGGATAGGGATTTCCCCAGATCCGACCCCTGTTCCTTCGATCCAATCATCGATAAAAAGAGGTTTTGTGAATAGGGAATCATTCTTTAATTGATTAAGTTCTTTTTATCAAAAATCTCCCTCGGAGATATATATTTTGAAAACATTCTTTCCGGTATCTACGGAATTATCAAACCTCTCTTATCAAATCTTTGATTACTTAAAATTGTTTTAAACTTGGACTAATTCAAAATCATTTCTTTTATACTTAAGAAAATATTCCCAAAATCATTTCATTTAATCTTAACAAATATTTCTTAATTTAAAACTCAAAATTCTATTTAGTTAAAACCATGTTATCTAGGATGTTAATCAAAACACTAGTAAATATTTAGTGAGCATAATCTATAGAAAACATCTAATTCTACTCAATATCAATCCCCGTATTCAACAAATACTATGGGCGGAATAACGGCAAAATCACCTTTTAAATTCCACGAATAGTACGAGTTCCCTCTTCGAGTATTAATACCGAGTACAAGAAGATCATCTCTATGAAATCCAAATCGTATTAATTCTGGAAAACATTATTCTTTGGAAAATTTTGATACTAGTAAATCAAATTTACTATCCCATCCATCAAGCCAATCCGGATAGTTAGGGAGAGCAGGAAACTAGTTTTCCAAACCCAAGCCTACACATTATCCCTTTAACAGCCATAAGGCGGTCAAGTTATTTGATCGACTCTAAATAATTAAAACATTTTGAATATTTCATAAATCCTTCAAATTTTATTTAAAATAATTTACTAATCATTTGAAAACATTTTCAAAATATTTGGAAAATAATTGTTAAGTTTAAAACTATATTTCAAAAGTTATAGAAAAGTGCTGCAGAAATGTGCTACGGAAAGTGCTTTTTTAGCTATATTGATCAAAACGACTTTTTATTATTTGAAAATTTATTTTTATTACTCAAATCACTCTTTAAACATTTTAAAAGATTTATTCCATATTTTTAAACAATTTAAAATATCATTTTCAAAGAAATCCAGTTTTGGATTCCGAACTACAAAATCGGGATTTTTTCAAAAACTGTTTTACTCATATTTCAAAATCTACTTATCGAAATCTCGATTTTCTTTATTCGTTGGAAAACTATTGATATAATAGTTTGATAAATTCTTATTTCAAAGAATTCCAAGCTATATTCCAACTTTTACACTTGTTTGACTTTTATAGTGCGAAATCGCGAACTACCGTTACGCAACGCACTTATTTTTGACTAAATTTTCCATTTCTTTTCAAACTTCACCAAAACACTTTTAAATGTTTACAAAACATTTCAAATAAATTTTAAAACATTTTTAATCGACTTAACAATTCCATATACACCATTTAATTAATCCAAGGAATGTGATTTTTTGTGCTTATCGACGTGTATATTCGTGACTTGCATATATATTCAACATTCATATGGAAACAACCAAACTTGATGACCAAAGCATATTAAACATCCATTTGCAAACATCATACCATCATTCAAAATATAATATAGTAGTTTAGGAGTTCTCACCATTATTTTCTCTTCGAGCTAATAGAAAATCGGCTATTGCTCTGCTGTCTCGAAATCTATGCTCACGATCACTAGCACTATCGACTTTGAAGGGCTCGACCATGGCTAGGTGGCTCACGACCATGAGTGTAGGAGAGGGAATGCTCGGCCTTGCTTTGGGAAGTGGTGGCCGTGAGTTTGAGTGGTGGAAAGGAGGTGTTTTGACTTGTTTTTGAAGTGGATTTATATCATATACATGTGTATATATTTTACTACTATTTTGCCATAACTTTTGCTCATTATTTTCTAAGACATAGAAGCAATTAAAGAAGCTCTTAGGAAGCTTAAGAAGAAGGAAGAAGATGAATGAAAATAAAGAGAAGATGGTAGGGTATTTATAGGAAAAAAGAAGAGTGTAAAAGAAGATATGTATACATCACTTTTTTTCAAGGCTTCTCCAACACACTTCCCCTTTAAAATGCACGGCCAAAGCCCCTTCCCCGTGTGCACATCATTTCCATCATCCCATGTATGCATATGTTGACTTATTTAAGCTTAAGGAGGAAGCTTACTTAAAATATCTTTGATTTTGTATTATGTATGTATTCTTAAGTGTATAAGTATATATGTATGTATACATATATTCATGTGCATGTTAGTGGATGCATTTGTATGTTATATATGTGTACATGACATATAAACAACGTTGCATTGATTCCGAACAACATTCGTTCGATAAACCGTTGACGATGGGAGAATCGATTCCGGGTCACATTTTCACTTATACTTTAACGTACATATATTTGTATAAAAAATTTGAAAAACATTTTCTTATCATTTTAGATGAATTAAAATGATCACATTTCATTTATAAAACCATATAAATTTATATTTACAATTATTTACAAAAATCGTTATTATACCGATAAAGCGATATCGATTTTTCCTTATATTTTCAAATCAATTATATCTCTTTATAAAACTATTATAAATGATTTATTATCACTTTATACCTATTGACTTATAATCATTTAAATTAATTATTTGAATAATTAAAATAATTACTAAATCATTAAATCTCAATTTAATTTAATAATTCAATTATCATATTTAAGGGCATTATTAACAATGTTAAAGACACATTTTATTTTCAAAAACAAAACAATTGATTTTATTTCATATTCTTGTTTAATTATAAAAATAAGTGTATGTATCTATCTCCATGCACGACGTTTTCCAATTATAGAGCTGGTTATCGATAAAACAATTTTCCGCCATTTTATCGATTTAGATTTCGAGGAAAATATTTTTATAATTATCTATTCAAAATAAGATTACTATTACCTATTTTCACTCAAAACAATATTATTTATATCATCAACCTTTTATTTAAAAATAAATATAATTTATCAAAATGATAAATTTGCGGGTCGTTACAGACTTCCCTCCTTAAAAGAATTTCATCCCCGAAATTACCTAAAACAAAAACCCAAAGGCTTAGCCCAAAATATTTATTTTTAAACTTACATCCATACGATGTATATAGATCACCCTTACACAATATCTGATTCCATCTTCTATTCGAATTCATAACTTTACTTCTGAACTAGTATCGATCCCTAATCCTTTTGTGCGGACTCTGACCAGGTTTCCTGATAAGAAATTTAGTTCTCCTTGCATAGCTCTCAACTATGATAGAAAACTCAAGTATCCAACCACAAGCCCTCATTAATGTTCGTCGTCAAGAATCGAGTGATAAATCCTCTTTCGGACCGGTGTAAACACGTCCAAATTCTGTACTCGAATTTTAGATTAAATCGTGCGATGAAATAATCCATATACTTCATATGTGTTTATTGATCCTTCAAAAAATTTTTATGAAAACATTTCAAAAAAATTTCATCTTTTATAAAGATACTTCTTTATACATAACCATTTTACCTTTTTCTTAAAAACACATATATTTTTAAAAGATAAATATCTTTTTTACTATAATACATTTTTAAACATATCTTAATGGTTTTGAAACTTATTTTCAAAATAATTCATTAAATTGATAAATTACCATAAACTTCCTTTGACTAATATCAAATGTGAAAATTTCTTTATATATATATATATTCCCTTTACCTTTAAAGTTTCAATATGTATAAGTATTCATATACTTATTCGGTTGCTTTAAGTATATTCAAAATTTACTTAACAAGTTATACTTACTTTCAAATGCCATCAAAGAGATCAAAACAATTACTACCAAAACATTATTAAAATGAACTTCTCTTTTTATAACATGTCAATTATAATATATTTTATCTTTTTATAATAGACTCCAATACTTTTATTATCTTTAAAATCTCATTATTAAAGATCTAAATATGCCCATAAGATTCCTTCCAAAGTGTCATCCAAGGGTTTAAAAACAAATGTTGCTAAAACATCGTTTACTACAAATCCAAAACCATTCATTAATAACTTTAAATATTTATTTTAAAGATCAAAGCATACCCGTACTTATCAATTAAGATAATACACTTTGATAAAAATTAACAACCATTACTTAATTTATCAACTAATGATTCACATTATCCTTTTTAACTTTTGAAGATTATATTGATCGACTAACTCAAAAATGATACCAAGGAACTGGGTACTACCAATAGTATTGTATATTTCCTTAACAAGAAGGGGAATACTTAAGAGAAGCGTTTACCATCCGAACACATCTCCTACCCATTTTTAGTTACTTTCGGGCCACTCGGATCAATTAACCATAAGATTGTTTTTCATTTTCAAAATCCCTTTTTAGAAATAATACTGTTATTATTCCTTTTCCAAAGATCATTTGAAATTCCTTTCAGTATTTAAATTCCCAAAAATTCCTTTATAAAGCACGTTTTATAAATCTAGCTCATAAAATCACTTATATAAAACATATTCATAAGATTTATTTATCATAAATAAATTCCATTAATAAACATTTATTGAATACCTCATAATCAAATTGTGTAACTAAATTCACGAGGTGTTCGTGCTTATACTTTTAAATTAAACAACCGATCAATTTATGATAATAACTGAGTATTATCCTTTCCTTAATCAAATAACTGTATTACTTGAAAAATATTCTTTATATTCAAAATATAATCGTTGGTAAAATTATTTCACTTACCAATTTTCAAAACCAAAATCATTTGGATCTTATGGGGACAATTTTACTCGATCGAAAACCCACCATTTATAGGCGGATATTCTGGTTGTTCCTTTTCGTTGCTAGAGAGAACTATGAGGCTATTCTTCTCGCCCCAATTCAGTCTAGAGGACTCCCATTTTGCGTAACTTCCATCGTATGGTTTATACAAGGCAAACAATCATTCGTTTAGACACAAGTAGTACGTAATTGCTAGCATATTCTTAGGTAGAGAGGTTTGGTCAATACTTAGAAAATGTTTCGAGGTTTCTAAAGATAGCTTTTAAAATTCTTTGTACAATGTTTATTTATTTCAAAAATCCTTTGAATTTTTTTACCAAAATATACTTTTCTTTTCAAATACATATATGCATATATTTTTAGGTAAAATGATTTCATAAAAAACCAAATTCATTTGTATATTTTATTAACAAATACGCGTTCATATATAATACTATCAAACTCATTCTAGGGTGCTACTAACCCTATCTCTAATGAGTTACTCATTCTAGGGCATTAATAATCCTATCTCTTATGAGTCTTTTACCCCTATCAGGCAAAGACGTTCGCTCAACCTAAGCTCTGATACCACATGTAAGGACCTGTTTCTTCGACTCCCAGAAATCGACACTAATACATCCTCGGTATTCATGTGCCGTAAATCCAAGTGCCGGAGAAGCGGATTCTCAAGGGTAGGAAAGAAAAATAATCTTTACAGCGAAAATTAAAATACATTTATCAGAGTTAAACATGGACAGCTATAAATTCCCGTCCCTACAAATTTTTTGCGGAATACTATAGTACAAGAATATGGTGAAAACAAATAAAAATCTTCGGTAAAATCTTCTAACTCCATGCTTTGAGCTCCATCCATCTTTCTTCTAAACTAAACCTGACTACTAGGCTGCTCGAGAAAATTAAGGCACCCAGAGTTTAAGGAAAGGGAAAAATAAACTCCGGGTCAGTCGTGGGACTGGTGTGAGGACTCAAAATACGCGTTTTCAAAACAAAAAGGTATCTCATAAGACCACGCCACACATAAATACAGAATGGGTTTTGACCTTATGATAACCAAAACATTCTTACGTGAAAATAAGGGATATTATTTTTAATGACATATCTTTTGAAAACATTTGCAAGTAAACTTACCAACCTTAGCCGAAATTGTTACATTGATTAAATTCCAGCAATACTATCCACAAACGTGGGTACTACAAACAAACTGGAGGGCACTTATTGAAGAATGGATTCCATACAAATGACTAGGTGAAGGGACTACCTTCCGGCAGTACATGTCTAGAGGAATGTACCGAGGTCAACAGAACATCTACACCTTTACCAACATAAGACCGACCTACCTTTCCTTAGATAGTACCGAATATGTCATCACCCCGGTCGTTACCGACCTATCCGAGGGCCCTCATAGCATACATCCATAATAATTTACATCCCGAACGTCATAACGGGAAGAAATATATCTAGAACGAAATGATCATATCCTAATGGTTGAGAACCACATAGCCTTGCTGCATCGACCCTGTTTCGGTCATTTCCGGGCGTGAGGCTTGTGGTAACGATTACCTTACACTAAGCACATCATCTTTGAATGCCACACTGCCATCCCATCGATCCCTATTGACTTCCATAAACATACAACCTCCGAGCTCATACGTCTCAGAGAAGGGTGTTAAGCTAAGATAAGTTGCCTTCTCCGACACCAAATAGATGTATGTTTATAAAAGTCAACGATGAAATCCCAAGAGTACAATGTTGGACATCCATCCAAACAAGTTCGTTCTAGGACCAAACGAAACTGAAGGCAATCTCCTACCACATCCTGTCAAGAATTAACCCTAGGATTAGTTGCCAGAAGTCCTTGCAACCCAAAGAGTTTCAGAAATGAAGAGACCACTGCTACTTTAATATTCGGGAGCTAACTAGAATTATCAACAAGTAGTCCTTTCATCCCAAAATCCCTTGTCTTCATTCTTCATTTTCTCTATCAGGACTTTTATTTTTCGAATGCATACATTAGTTCGAAGTGGTTTTTGGATAGGGATTTCCCCAGATCCAACCCCAGTTCCTTCGATCCAATCATCGATAAAAAGAGGTTTTGTGAAAAAGGAATCATTCTTTAATTAATTAAGTTATCTTTATCAAAAATCTCCCTCAGAGATATATATTTCTACAACATTCTTTCCGGTATATACGGAATTATCAAACCTCTCTTATCAATTATTTGATTACTTAAAATCTTTTTAAACTTGGACTAATTCGAAATAATTTCTTTTATACTTAAGGAAATATTCCCAAAATCATTTCATTTAAATTTTAATAAAGATTTCTTAATTTAAAACTCAAAATTCTATTTAATTAAAAACCATGTTATCTAGGATTTTAATCAAAAAACCAGTAAATATTAAGTGAGCAGAATCTATAGAAATCATCTAGTTCTACCCAATATCAATCCCCGTATTCAACAAATACTATGGGCAGAATAATGGCAAAATCACCTTTTAAATTCCAAAAATAGTACGAGTTCTCTCTTCGGGCTTTAACATCGAGTACAAGAAGATCATCTCTATAAAATCTAAATCGTATTAATTCTGGAAAACATTATTCTTTATTCTTTGGAAAATTTTGATCCAAGTAAATCAAATTTACTATCCTATCCATTGGGCCAGTTTGGATATCCAGGGAGAGTAGGAAACTGGTTTTCCAAACCCAAGCCTAGACACTATCTCTCTGACACCTATAAGACGGTCAAGTTATTTGATCGACTCTAAATCATTAAAACATTTTGATCATTTCATAAATCTTTCAAATTTCCTTTAAAATACTTTATTAATCATTTGAAAACATTTTCAAAATATTTGGAAAAGAATTGTTAAGTTTAAAACTATATTTCAAAAGTTATAGAAAAGTGCTGCGGAAAGTCTTTTTTTAGCTATATTGATCAAAACGACTTTTATCATTTGAAAATTTATTTTTATTACTCAAATCACTTTTAAAACATTTTAAAAGATTTATAAGATTTATTCCATATTTTTAAACAACTTAAAACATCATTTTCAAAGAAATCCAGTTTTGGATTCCGAACTTCAAAAACGAGATTTTTCCAAAACTTGTTTTACTCATATTTCAAAATCTACTTATCAAAATCTCGATTTTATTTCTTCGTTGGAAAACTATGGATGTAGTAGTTCGGAAAATTTGTATCTCGAAGAATTTCGAGCAATATTCCTACTTTTACACTTGTTTGACTTTTATAGTGCGAAATCGCGAACTACCATTACACGACGTGCTTATTTTTAACTAAATTTTCCATTTCTTTTCAAACATCACCAAAACACTTTTAAATGTTTACAAAACATTTCAAATACATTTTCAACCATTTTTAAGAGATTTAACTATTCCATATACACCATTTCATTAATCCAAGGAAAGTGATTTTCTTTGTGCTTATCGACGTGTATATTCATGACTTGCATATATATTCAACATTCATATGAAAATAACCAAACTTGATGATCAATCCATGTTAAACATCCATTTTAAAACATCATATCATCATTCAAAATGTAATATAGTAGTTTAGGAGTTTTCGTCATTATTTTCCCTTCGAGATAATAGAAAATCGGCTATAGCTCTGCTATCTCGAAATCTACGCTCATAATCACTAGCACTATCGACTTTGAAGGGCTAGACCTTGGCTAGGGGGCTCACGGCCATGAGTGTAGAAGAGGGAAGGCTCGGCCTTTCTTTGGGAAGTGGTGGCCGTGAGTTTGAGTGATGGAAAGGAGGTGCTTTGACTTGTTTTTGAAGTGGATTGATATTATATACATGTGTATATATTTTACTAATATTTTGCCATAACTTTTGCTCATTATTTTCTAAGGCATAGAAGCCATTAAAGAAGCTCTTAGGAAGCTTAAGAAGAAGGAAGAAGATGAATGAAAATGAAGAGAAGATGGTAGGGTATTTATAGAAAAAAAGAAGAGTGTAAAAGAAGATATGTATACATCACTTTTTTCAAGGCTTCTCCAACACACTTCCCCTTCAAAATGCATGGCCAAAGCCCCTCACCCATGTGCACATCACTTCGATCATCTCATGTATGCATATGTTGACTTATTTAAGCTTAAAGAGGAAGCTTACTAAAATATCTTTGATTTTGTATTATGTATGTATTCTTAAGTGTATAAGTATATATGTATGTATACATATGTTCATGTGCATGTTAGTGGATGCATTTGTATGTTATATATGTGTACATGACATATAAACAACGTTGCATTGATTTCGAACAACATTTGTTCGATAAACCGTTGCCGATTGGAAAATCGATTCCGGGTCACATTTTCACTTATACTTTAACGTACATATATTTTTATAAAAAATTTGAAAAACATTTTATTATCATTTTAGATGAATTAAAATGATCACATTTCATTTATAAAACCATATAAATTTATATTAACAATTATTTACAAAATTCGCTATTATACCGATAAAGCGATATCGATTTTTCCTTATATTTTCAAATCAATTATATCTCTTTATAAAACTATTATAAATGATTTATTATCACTTTATAACTATTCAAAACGAATTATTATCATTTAAAATAATTATTAAACCATTAAATCTCAATTTAATTTAATAAATCAATTATCATATTTAAGGGCATTATTAACAATGTTAAAACCACATTTTATTTTCAAAAACAAATCAATTGATTTTATTTCATATTCTTGTGTAAATATAAAAAGAAGTGTATGTATCCAGCTTCATGCACGATGTTTTCCAATTATAGAGCCGATTATCGATAAAACAATTTTCAGCCATTTTATCAACTTAGATTTTGAGGAAAATATTTTTATAATTATCTATTCAAAATAAGACTACTATTACTTATTTTTACTCAAAACAATATTATTTATATTATCAACCTTTTATTTAAAAATAAATATAATTTATCAAAATGATAAATTTGCGGGTCGTAACAAACTTCCCTCCTTAAAAGAATTTCGTCCTCGAAATTACCCAAAACAAAAACCCAAAGCTTTTGCTCAAAATATTTATTTTTAAACTTACATCCATACGATGTATATAGATCTCCCGTACGCAATATCTGATTCGATCTTCTTTTCGAATTCACAACTTTTCTTCCAAACTAGTATTGATCCTTTTATCCTTTAGTGTCGACTCTAACCAGGCTTCCTGATGAGAACTTTAGTTCTCCTTGCATAGCTCTCAACTATGATAGAAAAATCAAGTATCCAACCACAAACCCTCATCAATGTTCGTTGTCAAGAATTGAGTGATAAATCCTCTTTCGGACCGGTGTAAACACCTCCAAGTTCTGTACTCGAATCTTAGATTAAATCGTGCGACAAAATAATTCATATACTTCATACGTATTTATTGATCTTTCAAAAACAATTTATCAAAACATTTCATAAAACTTTCATCTTTTATTCAAACTTTTATAAAGATACTTCTTTATACATAACCATTTTACATTTTTATTTCCAAATATTTATACTTAAAAACACATTTCTTTTCAAAAGATAAATATCTTTTTTACTATAATACATTTCTAAACATATCTTAATGATTTATTGAAACTTATTTTCAAAATAATTCATTAAATTGGTAAATTACCATAAACTTCCTTTAACTAATATCAAATGTAAAAATTTCCTTATATATATATATGTATTCCCTTTACCCTTAAAGTTTTAATATATATAAGTATTCATATAATTATTCGGTTGCCTTAAATATATTGAAAATTTACTTAACAAGTTTTACTTACTTTAAAATGCCATCAAAGAGATCAAAACAATTACTACCAAAACGTTATTAGAATGAACTTCTCTTTTCATAACATGTCAATTATAGTATTTTTTATCTTTTTATAATAGACTCCAATACTTGTTATTATCTTTAAAATCTCATTATTAAAGATCTAAATATACCCATTAGATTTCTTCCAAAGTTTCACCCAAGGGTTTAAAAACAAATGTTGCTAAAACATCGTTTACTACAAACACAAAAGCCATTCATTAATAACTTTAAATATTTATTTTAAAGATCAAAGCATATCCATACTTATCAGTTAAGATAATACACTTTGATAAAAATTAACAACCATTAGTTAATTTATCAACTAATGATTCACATTACCCTTTTTAACTTTAGAAGATTATATTGATCGAGTAACTCAAAAATGATATCAAGGAACTGGGGACTACCAAGTATCACATATTTCCTTAACAAGAAAGGGAATACTTAAAAGAAGCATTTACCATCTGAACATATCTCCTGCCCATTTTTAGTTACTTTCGAGCCACTCAGATCAATTAACCATAAGATTTTTTTTCATTTTCAAAATCCCTTTTTAGAAATAATACAATTATCATTCCTTTTCCAAAAATCATTTGAAATTCCTTTCAGAATTTAAATTCTAAAAATTCCTTTATAAAGCACGTTTTATAAATCCAGCTCATAAAATCACTTATATAAAACATATTCATAAGATTTATTTATCATAAATAAATTCCTTTAATAAACATTTATTGAATACCTCATAGTCAAATTGTGTAACTAAATTCACGAGGTGTTCATGCTTAAACTTTTAAATTACATAATCCCAAACTTCAACCAAAACCACATTTAATTCCAAAATATTTCCAATTCATTACATAATCCCAAACTCGCAAATCACATTCAAAAGAAATATATTTAATACAATATGCGCCAAGAGCGACATATGAAGATGCCCACTTGTTAGATCAGAGTATATACAGGCAATATAACAACTTCGCCATTACAAACAACATAGCGAAATCAAAAGAAAACAGAACTCTAAATAGCTATCATGCCTCCTGCACGTCTATGGAAGCTTATTCATCTTAAGAGGTACCTAAAAACCTCAATTCTCAAACTACTCAAAATCAATTGAGTACTCGAGAATTTAAGGGGAAACATAAACTTCGAGTCAGACATAAAGTCTGGTATGAATAATAATCTACCATCTCAAATCATTTGGATATCTAGTGAGACCACGCCGCATAGCGGAAAGGGTTTCCCCTCACTAGTACCACAAAACCTTTTGTAAAACCATATACCGTGCTCCTGTATCCACAATGGTTAAAACAATTTAAAATAGTATAATATGATGATATGCAAAAATAAATGAATCAATTTTGGATTACCCTTCCCTGTTCATTTTAGACTATTTGTCTCAGTTATAGCTTCTAGGATTACAATTAACCTATTAGTTTTGATGGGCTGACTAATAACTGGTTAAACATTTAAGGACTCCCTGTCCAATTACATAGTTTTAATGGGATCACTATGAATCTATTGGTAACTCCAATATCTTACTCTTATCCTAGTTTTCATGGGTTGACTAGGAGCCTATTGGTAACCCTAATATCCTTTCTTCTTACCTTAGTTTTCATGGATTGACTAGAAATCTATTGAAAACTGTCAATATTTCATCCGGATATAGTTTTCATGGGCTTATTATGAACCTGTCCATTTGACATCTTCCTATATACATAGTTTTCATAGGCTAACTATAAACCTGTCTATTTTTCATGGGCTAACTATGAACCTATCTATCTGACATCTTCCTTTATACATAGTTTTCAGGGGCTAACTATGAACCTACTAGCCCATGCTAATATCTTTTCCTATACACAGTTTTCATGGGCTTACTGAGAACCTATTGGCCCCTGCCAATATCTTTCATTTATACTTTAGGATCCTATATTCTGGTCTTCCTGACCTCCTGGATGCAATTCTAATCATTCAGGAGTTTAATCAATGTATATTCACTACTGGATTAACCTAACTGGTTATTCTACCCTTTATCCTTAAAATGTAGTTATGGGTCCATTATAAAGTGAATATATTCATATTATAAGAAGCAATAAGACAACATAGCAATACTACTCCTGTGGGTTTAAAATAAAACATGGTTAAGTCCGTTAACCTATTACTTTATCAAAGATAGCTTCTTCTTAAAACCATTATAAAAACTCCTTTAATTAGCCATGGGTTTTTCCTTTAAAAATAGAGTTTGAGTCATAAAACCTTTCGATACCTTCGAAACCTAACTTTCGACTTCATAGGATAGCCTCCTTCGAAAGCCTTAAAAATCATCATCAAAACATTTGGCTCCTGCCTTTTAATACTTTAAAATCTATCTTTCGAAACCTTTCGAATACATTAAAGTATTAGCATTTAACTTTAGAAGCTTAGCTTCTAAACCAGTTGAAAGTACCCCTTTGACACTCTTGGAAGTAACCCTTTTGAAATCATTGAAAGTACCCCTTTCGAAAACATTGGGTTTATACTGAAAACATAATTTGGGTCAAAGTGAATATAGGCGAAAGCATCTGTTTCGAAACCATCCTTTGTCATATAAAATATTGGGGAAAACTTGAGGGAGTCGGCACCATCTCCTTTGAAAACATTTAACATCTGGGAAAAATAGCGGAAGGTCTGCTTCGAAACCCCTTTCGAAACCATCTCCTTCGAAACCCTTTACCCCTTTCAAAAGCTACAGGAAGTGGCTTAAACTTTATAAAACAAAATATCCTTTCGACAACATTGATATCTTCAACATCGGTGAAAGGCTAAAGAACGACATCAGGGTATCGACTAGTCGGAACCCCTTCTTTTAAAACATTCTTTCATAAGTAAAGAACCCAGTCAAAAGCAATCAAAAGTTAATGACAACCCTTTCGAAACCTTTTAAAACCACTTTCGAAACCAAACGCTTCGACACTGTCAAAGGCTTAAAACAAAACATAGGTAGGCGCTTTTCTTTTAAAAACAAACCAAGGTTACGACTCCTTCGGAAGCTATGCTTTCGACACCTTACCTTCCACCTATTTCCAATCCACTGCGTACCATCATAGTGATACCTTGTGTATTGGTTTCGACAAGGGTAAAGGCGGAAGCTACTATGTCGTAAGGCGCTTTACTATGTAAACGGTACCAAATTTCTGAGTAAACCTGGTTTAGATCTTTATAACGTAAACTTTTCTCTAACTAACTTGCCCCGTGTCGATACCAGATTGGTTGCCTTAACTTTTTCAAATTGTTTGTCAAAAAAACAGCCACTAATCCAGATCTAAACCATGGTTAAGTTAATCACTTAAGCGCTTCCAATTTTTGCAAAGAAGTCCCTCTTCTAAAACAATTTATTTTGCATAGCAAATTACTTCGGAAAAATTCCCAAAAATTCCAGAAATTCACTTTGATCATGTTGTCTAACATATCAAAATTTCAGACCCAAATTCTCAATATATTTTCCAAAATAAATTATAAACCCAAATAACCATATTTTCCTTTGAAAATTCATAATAATCTTTCCATAGCTTGGAAAATAATCAAAATAGAAAATCAACTCCAAAATCATGTTTCTCATAACATAAAATTTTCCCATGGCATTTAATCTCGGTTTTGATCTGAAACCGTATAAAAGCTCTTTTAAACAATCTTTTTTAAATTAAATAAATCATGAATCAAGCATATCATCTTCCAATATATCATAAAAATAATTTACCCTTAAATTTGAAAAGTACATGATTCAAAACAAAATAGAGATGGAATTATTATTCACCTTGATCTAGATAAGGAGATTGGATTGAGATTGATTTCCCCTAAGCTTGATTTTCTAGCTTTAATTTGAATTTCTTCTTCTTCCTTAATGGCCGGCCATTCCTTCTCTTGCGTTTTAGATTTTAAAATGACGTGAATGGGAAGAAAATAGTGGAAATGAAAATATATATAAGGATGGGAGTTTTGGACGGCAATTTCCTAATATACCTTATGTGGTTTAATTAACCAAAAACCCATTCTTTAGCCTATTAATTAGTTTATTAGGCTCAGCCCTTAATAAATTAATTCAAGTCTCAATCCCCTTATCACTTACATTTACATTATTCTATTTAATTTATCTAATTAAATCTCCTGAATAAAGTTATCAAACATTAGGGGTGTTACAAGCTCCCCTCCTTAAAGAATTTCGTCCCCGAAATTCAGTAAGGACTAAATACTAAACATAGCAATCATCTGTAACGACTCCTAACAACCATACTAGTCTACCTGACTAGGAAATATCTATATAAATCTAATATGGACATACCCTCAAAGCAGATCAGGATAAGTATCTCGAATCCTGTCCTTTGTCTCCCAAGTACAGTCCTTCTCGTTGTCGCTCCACTGAACTTTCTCCAACTTAACTGCCTTGTTTCTCAATATTTTCTCATCTCTCGCTACAACCCGAACTGGTTATCTAATAAAAGTCAAATCAGGCTCTACTGCAAAGTCCTTCAACTCTGTCTGAGGAATGGTAGCCTCTAGATCATGCACATACTTGGAAAGATGAGACACATGAAACACATTATGAACACCTGCCATACTACTTGGCAACTCAACTCTGTATGCTAGCTTTCCAATCCTTTCTATAATCTGGAATGGACCAACATATCTCGAGGCCAACTTTTTCGATTTTCCAAACCGTACCACATCCTTCATCGGTGATACCTTAATGAAAACCCTATCTCCCACTGTGAACTCTAGGTCTTTACGCCTTTTATCTGCGTAACTCTTCTGTCTAGATTGAGCTTCCTTCATCGGTTCTCGGACTAACTCAATCTTTTCTGACGCCTCCCTTACCAAATTTAGGCCTAAGACCAATCTGTCTCCAGTCTCCAACCAACATGCAGGGGATTTGCATGGCCTTCCATACAAAGCTTTAAAAGGCGCCATTCCTATACTAGTCCGGTAACTATTATTATATGAAAATTCGCCAAATGTAGGTGATCCTCCCAAGATCCACCAAAGTCCAACACACAAGCTATCAACAAATCCTCGAGTACCTTATTGACCCTCTCTGTCTGCCCATTCGTCTGTGGATGATATGCGGTACTCATCTTGAGCTTAGTGCCTAACACATCTTGTAGTATATTTCAGAATTCGCTAGTGAATAAAGCATCCCTGCCGCTGACTATGCTACTAGGAACCCCATGATGTCTAACTATGTTCTTCATGAACAACTTTGCTAAAACAGGTGCTGTCCTGGTCGACTTTACTAGAATGAAATGGACACTCTTGGTCAACCTATCCACAATAACCCATCTACTCTCATTTCTTCTCCATGACCTTGGCAACCCATCTATAAAATCCATGGATATCAAATCCCATTCCACACTGGAATATCTAGAGGCTGAAGTAACCCACTCGGCTTCTTATGTTCAACTTTCACTTGTTAACAGTTTACACACTGCCTAACCCACAAGCCAACTTCTCTCTTCATGCCTTCCCAATAGAAGCTCCTCTTCATATCCTAGTCCCTCTACGATGAATCGTAAACTTGGATCGATGACACTCCTCAAGAACTTCTCTTCTCAAGTTCTCCACATCTAGAACACATAACCGCCTTTTTTCCTCAACCATCCTCTCTGGTCAAGACAAAAATCTTTCAAATCATCGACCTCGATTCCAACCTCAAGCCTTCTATTCCTCTCAGCTAATAATGGATCCTCCCTCTGCATAGAAGTAATTCTCTCGATCAACACTGTTCGAACTTCTAAATAGGATAACATGGCAGTATTCTGACTAGAACTAGCAATCGATCTCAACTACACACCACAACTGGCCAAAGCTTCTAGATCTTTCCGTTCTGCCAATATAGCTAACACCACATTCTGATGTCTTCTGCTAAGTGCATCTGCTACTTTATTACCTTTCCCTGGGGTATACTCTATACTAAAATCATAAGCAGCCAAAAACTCCAGCCATCTGTGCTATCGCATATTCGGCTCCTTTTGAGAGAATAGTTATCTTAAAGACTTATGATCGGTATATAACTCAAATCATTCTCCCAAGAGATAATGCCTCCAAATCTTCAAGGAAAAAATCACCGCAGCCAATTCCAAAATCATGAGTAGGATAT
Source organism: Allium fistulosum (assembly GCA_030737815.1). Classification (NCBI taxonomy): domain Eukaryota; kingdom Viridiplantae; phylum Streptophyta; class Magnoliopsida; order Asparagales; family Amaryllidaceae; genus Allium; species Allium fistulosum. The sequence goes on from CM060906.1 coordinate 50,133,653, forward strand.
CTTACTTCTTGCGGTCTAAGCTGCCTAGATGCATAAGCAATGACTTTGCCCTTCTGCATCAACACTGCTCCCAATCCAATCCCACATGCATCGGTGTAAACTACCAACCCTTGGTTTCCATCTGGAACTATTAACGCTGGAGCATTGGTCAACAAATGCTTTAACTTAAGGAATGCTTCTTCACATTTTTTGGACCAAACAAACTTCACTTCCTTCCTGGTAAGCTTAGTCAAAGGCATTGTTATCCACAAGAAATCCTTGATGAATCTCTAGTAGTAGCCAGCAAGTCCAAGAAAACTTCTGATCTCGGTCACCGTCTCTGGTCTCTTCCAATTGTTCACAGCTTCGATCTTATCTGGATCGACTGACAATCCTTTCTCTGAAACCACATGACCAAGAAACTTAACTTCTTTCTTCCAAAAATGCCACTTGGAAAACTTCGCCTTTAGCTGATTCTGCCTCAGCGTCTCTAGCACAACTCTAAGATGATCTTCATGTTCTCTCTTATCCGTAGAGTATATCAAAATGTCATCTATAACACCAACACAAATCTATCCAAATACTCTCGGAAGACTCGATTCATCAAATCCACAAAGAAAGCAGGTGCATTCATCAACCCAAATGTCATTACTAACCACTCATACGAACCATATCTAGTTCGGAATACAGTCAAAGGAATACTATCCTCTGCCACTCTCAACTTATGGAACCCCTTTCAAAACCATCTCCTTCGAAACCACTAACCCCTTTCGTAAGCTATAGGAAGTGGCTTAAACTTTATAAAAAAAATACCCTTTAGACAACATTGATATCTTCAACATCATCAAAAGGCTAAAGAACGATAGTAGGGTATCGACTAGGTCGGAACCCCTTCTTTTAAAACGTTCTTTCATAAGTAAAGAACGCAGTCAAAAGCAATCAAAAGTTAATGACAACCCTTTCGAAACCTTTTAAAACCACTTTCGAAACCAAACGCTTCGACACTGTCAAAGGCTTAAAACAAAACATAGGTAGGCGCTTTTCTTTTAAAAACAAACCAAGGTTACGACTCCTTCGGAAGCTATGCTTTCGACACCTTACCTTCCACCTATTTCCAATCCACTGCGTACCATCATAGTGATACCTTGTGTATTGGTTTCGACAAGGGTAAAGGCAGAAGCTACTATGTCGTAAGGCGCTTTACTATGTAAACGGTACCAAATTTCTGAGTAAACCTGGTTTAGATCTTTATAACGTAAACTTTTCTCTAACTAACTTGCCCCGTGTCGATACCAGATTGGTTGCCTTAACTTTTTCAAATTGTTTGTCAAAAAAACAGCCACTAATCCAGATCTAAACCATGGTTAAGTTAATCACTTAAGCGCTTCCAATTTTTGCAAAGAAGTCCCTCTTCTAAAACAATTTATTTTGCATAGCAAATTACTTCGGAAAAATTCCCAAAAATTCCAGAAATTCACTTTGATCATGTTGTCTAACATATCAAAATTTCAGACCCAAATTCTCAATATATTTTCCAAAATAAACTATAAACCCAAATAACCATATTTTCCTTTGAAAATTCATAATAATCTTTCCATAGCTTGGAAAATAATCAAAATAGAAAATGTATAAAAGCTCTTTTAAACAATCTTGTTTAGATCAAATAAATCACGAATCTAGCATATCATCATCCAGTATATCATAAAAATGAATTTACCCTTAAATCCAAAAATATATGATTCAAAACAAAATAGAGATGGAATTATTATTCACCTTGATCTAGATAAGGAGATTGGATTGAGATTGATTTCTCTAAGCTTGATTTTCTAGCTTTAATTTGAATTTCTTCTTCTTCGTTAATGGTCGGTCATTCCTTCTCTTGCGTTTTAGATTTTAAAATGACGTGAAAGGGAAGAAAATAGAGGGAACATGTAACGATCCGCTTTTCCGTACCCCTTGAATAGACACTAATCTCCATCTATTTACTCAAGGTGAACGAAAAACCGAACCATTAGGGTTTTTAAAAGAAGAGGTAGAAGAAAAGATAGAAGAAAAGAGAAAGAAGAAACAAAAGAACAACATCAGAAACAGAAACAATATCAGAATCTCACATATCGCAGCGGAACAATATATAATAGATAATTGAATAATCTTTAAAACAAAGAACTATATCTGTTATTACATTACATCACATCAATCATCAGAGTCAATATACAACAATGGACAGTTATATAACTTGTCCTCATACAGAATACACAACGGAATAAATACTATCAGATACAAATACTACGTCTCGTCATCCAGCTTATCTCCAAAGCTCCAGAATATCCAGAATATCCTGATAATATAACTCTAGGCTGCCCGTGTGGAAATTGGTGGGCACCCAGAGTTTAGAAGGGAACAATAAACTCCGAGTCAGTCATGGTGACTGGTGTGAGATCGTAAAACAGTTATTCTTTAAAATAAACAACAGGATAATTTTAAAGTCAATTCGAAATGCTTTTGGAAAATGAAACTACCATAAGACCTCCCGCCACACACACAATGCAAACGCAGAATTGGAGGAGATTTCTTCTTATGATAGTCAAAGATGCTTACTACGCAAAATCAAATCATTTTTGATATTATTATTTGTGCATAGTGTAGAAAACATTTCGAAAGTATAGTATTAATCTTAGCCAGCATAGGTACCATGATACTATGCCTACTATAGCTGCTATATTAGATAGCAGGTTCTACAACTAAAACCGTACAAATTTCGTATTTGGGAAATGGATTTCCAACAAATGGTCAGGCTAAGGAACTTCCTTTCCTCCTGCCGAATAGGATCGCCTCTGGCTGGACGTCCCGAGAGACAAACTGCTCTCTGCCAAACAAGGCCGGGTTACCCCTGTAACAGGTAACTCACGAATATGTCATCACCCGGTCCTTTGGGACCTTTATCCGAGCGCTCGATATCCAACATCACACATCATAAAGAAAGTGTATCCACATGAGTAAGTATCTGGGCTCCATACCATGATACCACCCCTTTCCAGAAGGAAATGACATACCCTAAAGGGCGCGACCCTCATAACCTTGCCGCAACATTCCTGTTTCGACCATTTCCGGGGTGTGAGGCTCGATGAAGTCTCGTCCACAAAGCTACGCTTTCTCAAAAAGCCCTGCTTCAGGTCAAACAAAATGATCAACCTATGATCACAAAGATATAAGATCAAATAAATGATCATATCACAAATGATCAAACACTGATCATTTTTCAGCAACACTCAGTATGCCACGTTACCAAATTGGGATATATCGCTGATAAATTTCAACTACATAACCTCTGAGCTCGTACGTCTCAGAGAAGGGTGTTAAGCTAAGAGAATAAATTCTCCGCCACCAACAGAAATGTATTTGAAAGAAATCAGCTTTATATCTCAAATTGTAACGTCAGACACACAATCCATACAAGTCTGTTCCGGGATCGAACAGAACCGAAGGCACTTCTCACGAAGCCCTTGCATATCCGGATAATTTTCAATCACGTCGGGACTTCCCGTCACTAAGGATGATAAAACCTCTAAACCGGAGATCAGCCGATGTAGAGTAACTCGACGGTAATCCTTCCGTTTTCAAAAATACCCGGTCTTCAACACCGGTCTTCAAATGCGATTCATAACGACGTATCACATATTCGGAATGGGTTATTCGACCCCATGGTCCTTTCCCGGCTAACCCGAATAGTGAGCGTATATTTAAAAACAAGTGTGGCATTCAAATTCATCCAATTCACAACAAATACCTATCTAAAGGTAATTATTGATAGTCGGTTATTTAACTATCAATAAAGATGCGCAACATCATCAGATTCCAAATAATTTTCCAAATTATTTATCTTCAAAAATATCTTTACTAGATATACTAATTTCCACACTTAACCATTTGAAAACAAATTCAAATCAATTTCCACATTTCATCTTATCTTTGAAGATAAAATCTCAAAACGTTTCATTTCATTTTGGAAAAGCATTTCCATACTTATTAAATAATAAGTATTTCACAAATCTATTTATTTTCAACATTTGAAAATATTCGATACACTTAAATCAAATTAAGTATATATTCATTCTTTAAGGAAATCATTCTTTCAACACATTTTATTTGAGTCATAACGAATGTTGCGTAAAACATCGTTACGACGACTCAAAATCACTAGTATAGGGATTCGAAATTAAGATAGATATATAAATCCCAATACTACATAAAAAAAAACACATTTCCTTTCGGAAATCATTTACTATAACAACAGCGCTATAGTCCACCATTTCCTTATTTCTCGAAAACGTCTATTTCAACAATAAATGTTGAAATCTATGTATTCGATACTTATCACGTTTTAAAACATCTTTTAAAACAATTACTTCATTTCTGTAATATCGCTTTCCCAAAACAAGTTCATTTTACTTAACAATATATTCACTGTCCAAAATCGTGAATATACTTCACTAGCCACATTTCAATATTTTCTACACCTTTATTTCAATAAAAATTCGCTATCCAAAATCGCGAATATATCTTCTTTAAAAATCTTCTATATTTAATTTATCAATTCTATCGATTTCGAATTTATAAAACAACGTTTATAAATTCTATTTCTATTTTCTAACGACTTCAATTTAATAAATCTCCTTTATTAATAATTCGATAAATATTCCATCTAAAGGTAAAAATCCAATTTATAAGTTAATCTCTTATAAATCTTTTATTCTACAGTTTCATCCATTTTATAACTTCACAATTTATAAATCTACAAATTTCATTCACTTACGAATTCCATAATATTTCATTTTAACACTTATAAAATTCGTTTTATAAGTCCAATATTTTTATTTATAAAATATCAATTTTTATAAATCTTTCTAAACAATCGTTTATAGTTATTCAAAAATCCCAGTTTAAACCATTTTATAAATAAATCGACTTTTATTTCAAAAATCACCTTACGGTCATAATTCACAAAAATCTTAACTTTTATAACTTTAAAATTCTAGACGTTTATTTTTCTGAAATAAATCAATTCAAAAATTCGATAAACGTCTACTTTTCAAAAATCACTTTAAAATCTTTTTAAAATAAAAGTCGTTATTTTTACATTTCAAAACTGAATCTGATGATGCAACAGCATCAATCAGTCCATCACAACAGTCAATATCATATATCAATATGATAACAGAATATATCAAAATATCTGTAAATAATCAATACGGTGAGGAATCCAGTTGGATCCCTCCAACCTGTTTCCCTGCATCCACAGATGTTAGCACAATACCAATTCCGCTCCAGTACGGAATTATCGCGGTATATAGGTTTTTTTTTTAAATCCGCTTACTAACGGCGCAATAGGGTCTCATCCGCTATACGAGGCGGGAAATCAATCAATCCAATATATACATATGCCAATATGTATATATCGCTATATATAGATATATATCCTACCATATCTAATAGCACATTCAAACAGTCAATCAAATCAATCAATAACTGTAAATAATTCCACATTCAATTTTGAGTGAGAAAATCTCACCGTGATTTTTAATTCTGATTCCAGCGTTTATTTCGAATGAAACTAAACGGACGTTTAATTTCACTCAAAATTTTCACTGACCCCGATCGCTTCCAATCCAGTTCCATCGCGAAGTATTCGACAAAACGAAGCCAACGCTTTTCGTTTCGTAATTTTCCGACCTTGTATGGAAAAGATATACAATTTTAAAGTTTATACAACTTTAAATACAATTTAATATACAATTTCTTTTTTTTCTTTTTTTTATATACCCAAACAATCGTGGCTGCAGATTTTCGTGCCTACTGATCATAACCGCTCGTCGCTTTCTTCTTCCTTTCATTCCAGGCTATTCACGTGAACAAGAAACCCATTGCTCACGTTCGCATCTTGATGGTCGCACTCCCCTACGTCGACCGGAAATCGATCAACACATACCAATACGTTCGCCTACCCAAGACACGTGCTCGGCCAGAGACCGCACCTCCCAAGCTTCGCCATTGCCTCGTAAAACGCGTTCAACAGCCGGCCATTCGAATGGAAACTGCAATCGATCCAATGCGTGAAACCCCATCTCGACCGTATGGATTGAAAGGTATCGCGAAGCTCTACCATTTACTAGTTGAAGATTTTTGCAAATTATCTACGGATTAAGAATGATTGAGGGGAGAAGTTTCGAATGATGGTGGCCATTGAAAACAAACGGCGGCTGACCTAGATGAATTAGGGTTTGGATAATTTGTGAAGAGGGTGGTGCTTTTATAAAAAAAATATCGAAAAACACTATTCATTTTGGATTTTTCGAACTCCGATTTACGTGTGGTGACTGGCGTTTCTGGGGTTTACCCTGCGTTCCGAACGCAATGGAATAGGTTTCGGAAGCTAATTCGATCGTCTGTGTGAGATATGACGATAAACGATCAATTTAAATTAAACCGATTTAAATCGATTTCGAGGCGTTTTAATTCGTACCGGACAAACGGTAAATCCAAAAATTATGAAATTTGAAACCATGCAATAATTTCACATTACGGATCCGATGAAACTGGTTTCGTCGAAATCCGAGATTGTTTGAAAAATGACTATTTTAACTCGACGATTTAAAATTAAAATGATATCGATGCGTTTCGAGTTGCCACGGTCAATCGACAACTCCGATGGATACGAAAATTGAAATCCGATAATAACTAACTATTACGGATCCAATGGAACTGGTCTCGTTCAATTCTGAGACTGTTCGAAAATTGGCTATTTTTACAGTCGATAATTAAATATTAAAATATTCAATTTTCACAGATTAACTCCAAATTCGATTCTGAAAGTCCTATAACCTTTCTATAACTCCAGTATGATTAAATAAAATTTTACAAATCATTTTCAATCATATTAAACTCGATTTTTATTTATCTCTGGAATTTCACTATTTAAATTATCGATTTAATTGACCAAATTAAATCCAATATTCGAAAAATAAATTATTCGACTTCTTAATTCCACTTATTAATATTAAAAATCAATTAAATATTCGAATTTTAATTATCAGAAAATCTGGGTCGTTACAGACTTCCCCCCTTAAAAGAATTTCGTCCTCGAAATTACAAGTTAGGGAAAAATGTCCTTAACTCGTCTATCATTTTTCACAATCTAATAGTGTTAGCAATTTATCAAAACAAATCTTTCTATTAAAGATTCGTTATCATTCAACTCGTCTTCCAATTTCAACTATAAGTTTCAACAGCATTGTTTACTTCAAAATTCAAATTCAAGTTTAAATCCAGATTTTTAAACTTTCAAAATTTCTCTAAAATTTTCTAACACTCGAAATTTCCGAAAAATTTCGCCAGCGTCTCCTTTGCGCGGCTAATACGGTACGACTACAAAACGTCCCTACGGACTCTCAGATTTCAAAAAGAAAAAGAAAAAGCCAAGCGGCTAGACAAGAAATCAGCAAATCTCATATAGAAATTTAAATACATACCTTTTTGTCGATCAATTCAAATTCATCTTTGAAATTAAATTCCAATTCCTTTACACCTGTATATCCTACTAGCCATTATATCCAGTTACAGCATTCAAACTATTTTGCAAATTCGATTACAAAATTTCAATATGTACTTCTTATATCATTTTTACTTCACTGTTGAAGTTACACCTATTCATTTTCCTTAAATTTTACAGTTCACATTCATTTGAATTCAATTCACAATTTCAATTCAATTTGAATTATATTCATCTTCAATTCTGAAATATTGAATTTCATCGATTAACTTTCATTTACAACTGCTTATTTTAAATTAGTTTCAATTACTAATTCATTACAAATTCTCATCTACTTATTCAAATTTGTTTTCAATATTCAGTTTCAATTCCAGTTTTATTCTTTCGTTCATTCCCAAAATTTATTTTCAATTTGCCATTTTGGTTTATAACCACTCATATTAAACTGGATTTCCAATAGCATATGAATTTTAATTCATCTTTCAATTTACATTATTCAATTCAATTCATTTGCTTACGAATTCGAAATGAATTTCAACTTTCAATTTCATTTTCATTTAATTGATTCACTTATACTTGCTTTGATTTAACTTCATTCTTTTAAGTTAAATTTATTCTACCAAAATTTAATCTGTATTAGTTATCAACCTATTAATATTTCACAAATATGGTATCCCAGAGTCTTACCAACAATTCAAAAATCTCTTTTGAAAACAATTCAAATTATCCTTTGAATTTTCTAAAACCAAACCCAAAATTTTCAAACAACTTTCATTTAAAATAATTTGGCAGCAATTCCTCTTTTGGAAACCCGAAAATGAACACCAACGATGCCGCGGTCATCATCGAAGTTATTTTCCAGCGACCGAAAAGAGTTTAGAGCTTTTATCCCTCCAAAATACTTTTCAAAACCTTTGAAATTCATTTTCAAATCAAAAAGATTTAAACTTTCCAAATCTCCAAAATTTTCAAATTCTTTTCAAAACATTTCCAAAAACTTCTCTGGAATTCCGTTTTAAATTATAAGTCACATTTATAATTTATATTCTCAAATTTCATTTGTATGTGAATTTTATTTCTTAACTTTGGAGTTTCGATTTCAATTTCTTATTCAATTTCAATGATAATAATTTACTATTATTACTTCCTAACATCCATGCAACCATATACTATAGTACTTTATAGAAAAACATTTATTTTCTATACAAAAATAGTTTCGGGTAAAATTATTTCATTTACCCTATTTAAAACAATACTGTGCCGAATTGTTCTATACAAGTGTTTAGAGATCCCTATCGATAGAGTTGTACGGACAATACCGACCAGAATCCATATACCACTCAACAAACCAATCATCACAATATAAAACAATTTTATATTCAAATAACAAATACGCGCTCATATCTATTATTACACTCAACTCATTCTAGAGTACTACTGACTCTATCTCTAATGAGTAACACCCAACAGAGCAGAGTTGTCGCTTAACCATATGCTCTGATACCAAATGTAACGATCCGCTTTTCCGTACCCCTTGAATAGACACTAATCTCCATCTATTTACTCAAGGTGAACGAAAAACCGAACCATTAGGGTTTTTAAAAGAAGAGGTAGAAGAAAAGATAGAAGAAAAGAGAAAGAAGAAACAAAAGAACAACATCAGAAACAGAAACAATATCAGAATCTCACATATCGCAGCGGAACAATATATAATAGATAATTGAATAATCTTTAAAACAAAGAACTATATCTGTTATTACATTACATCACATCAATCATCAGAGTCAATATACAACAATGGACAGTTATATAACTTGTCCTCATTGTCCTCATACAGAATACACAACGGAATAAATACTATCAGATACAAATACTACGTCTCGTCATCCAGCTTATCTCCAAAGCTCCAGAATATCCAGAATATCCTGATAATATAACTCTAGGCTGCCCGTGTGGAAATTGGTGGGCACCCAGAGTTTAGAAGGGAACAATAAACTCCGAGTCAGTCATGGTGACTGGTGTGAGATCGTAAAACAGTTATTCTTTAAAATAAACAACAGGATAATTTTAAAGTCAATTCGAAATGCTTTTGGAAATGAAACTACCATAAGACCTCCCGCCACACACACAATGCAAACGCAGAATTGGAGGAGATTTCTTCTTATGATAGTCAAAGATGCTTACTACGCAAAATCAAATCATTTTTGATATTATTATTTGTGCATAGTGTAGAAAACATTTCGAAAGTATAGTATTAATCTTAGCCAGCATAGGTACCATGATACTATGCCTACTATAGCTGCTATATTAGATAGCAGGTTCTACAACTAAAACCGTACAAATTTCGTATTTGGGAAATGGATTTCCAACAAATGGTCAGGCTAAGGAACTTCCTTTCCTCCTGCCGAATAGGATCGCCTCTGGCTGGACGTCCCGAGAGACAAACTGCTCTCTGCCAAACAAGGCCGGGTTACCCCTGTAACAGGTAACTCACGAATATGTCATCACCCGGTCCTTTGGGACCTTTATCCGAGCGCTCGATATCCAACATCACACATCATAAAGAAAGTGTATCCACATGAGTAAGTATCTGGGCTCCATACCATGATACCACCCCTTTCCAGAAGGAAATGACATACCCTAAAGGGCGCGACCCTCATAACCTTGCCGCAACATTCCTGTTTCGACCATTTCCGGGGTGTGAGGCTCGATGAAGTCTCATCCACAAAGCTACGCTTTCTCAAAAAGCCCTGCTTCAGGTCAAACAAAATGATCAACCTATGATCACAAAGATATAAGATCAAATAAATGATCATATCACAAATGATCAAACACTGATCATTTTTCAGCAACACTCAGTATGCCACGTTACCAAATTGGGATATATCGCTGATAAATTTCAACTACATAACCTCTGAGCTCGTACGTCTCAGAGAAGGGTGTTAAGCTAAGAGAATAAATTCTCCGCCACCAACAGAAATGTATTTGAAAGAAATCAGCTTTATATCTCAAATTGTAACGTCAGACACACAATCCATACAAGTCTGTTCCGGGATCGAACAGAACCGAAGGCACTTCTCACGAAGCCCTTGCATATCCGGATAATTTTCAATCACGTCGGGACTTCCCGTCACTAAGGATGATAAAACCTCTAAACCGGAGATCAGCCGATGTAGAGTAACTCGACGGTAATCCTTCCGTTTTCAAAAATATCCGGTCTTCAACACCGGTCTTCAAATGCGATTCATAACGACGTATCACATATTCGGAATGGGTTATTCGACCCCATGGTCCTTTCCCGGCTAACCCGAATAGTGAGCGTATATTTAAAAACAAGTGTGGCATTCAAATTCATCCAATTCACAACAAATACCTATCTAAAGGTAATTATTGATAGTCGGTTATTTAACTATCAATAAAGATGCGCAACATCATCAGATTCCAAATAATTTTCCAAATTATTTATCTTCAAAAATATCTTTACTAGATATACTAATTTCCACACTTAACCATTTGAAAACAAATTCAAATCAATTTCCACATTTCATCTTATCTTTGAAGATAAAATCTCAAAACGTTTCATTTCATTTTGGAAAAGCATTTCCATACTTATTAAATAATAAGTATTTCACAAATCTATTTATTTTCAACATTTGAAAATATTCGATACACTTAAATCAAATTAAGTATATATTCATTCTTTAAGGAAATCATTCTTTCAACACATTTTATTTGAGTCAAAACGAATGTTGCGTAAAACATCGTTACGACGACTCAAAATCACTAGTATAGGGATTCGAAATTAAGATAGATATATAAATCCCAATACTACATAAAAAAAAAACACATTTCCTTTCGGAAATCATTTACTATAACAACAGCGCTATAGTCCACCATTTCCTTATTTCTCGAAAACGTCTATTTCAACAATAAATGTTGAAATCTATGTATTCGATACTTATCACGTTTTAAAACATCTTTTAAAACAATTACTTCATTTCTGTAATATCGCTTTCCCAAAACAAGTTCATTTTACTTAACAATATATTCACTGTCCAAAATCGTGAATATACTTCACTAGCCACATTTCAATATTTTCTACACCTTTATTTCAATAAAAATTCGCTATCCAAAATCGCGAATATATCTTCTTTAAAAATCTTCTATATTTAATTTATCAATTCTATCGATTTCGAATTTATAAAACAACGTTTATAAATTCTATTTCTATTTTCTAACGACTTCAATTTAATAAATCTCCTTTATTAATAATTCGATAAATATTCCATCTAAAGGTAAAAATCCAATTTATAAGTTAATCTCTTATAAATCTTTTATTCTACAGTTTCATCCATTTTATAACTTCACAATTTATAAATCTACAAATTTCATTCACTTACGAATTCCATAATATTTCATTTTAACACTTATAAAATTCGTTTTATAAGTCCAATATTTTTATTTATAAAATATCAATTTTTATAAATCTTTCTAAACAATCGTTTATAGTTATTCAAAAATCCCAGTTTAAACCATTTTATAAATAAATCGACTTTTATTTCAAAAATCACCTTACGGTCATAATTCACAAAAATCTTAACTTTTATAACTTTAAAATTCTAGACGTTTATTTTTCTGAAATAAATCAATTCAAAAATTCGATAAACGTCTACTTTTCAAAAATCACTTTAAAATCTTTTTAAAATAAAAGTCGTTATTTTTACATTTCAAAACTGAATCCGATGATGCAACAGCATCAATCAGTCCATCACAACAGTCAATATCATATATCAATATGATAACAGAATATATCAAAATATCTGTAACGACCCGCCATTTTGGACCATTCGCATCCATTATAAGTGTATAAGTAGACACTCATGCCGGAGTTGAATTGCTCAAAATACCGCGTTGTTAATTTATATTTGGCAAAACTGAACATATACAGCAAATAAGTAATCACAGAACACAGACACAGAGTATATAAGTGCAGCGGAAATAAAAGAGATAGTAGTTCATGAAGCTACTATATGAATATATAAAATACATCAGAGTTTACAACAGAAGAATAATACAATACATCAGAGTTAAACCAGATACAACGGAAGAGTAACACGATACATCAGATACAAATCAGAATGCATCACTGAAATCATCGAATATCTGAAAGCTGGATAGATAGCTGGATCTCCAAGCGAAGCTCCAACTCCAAAGGTGAGTCTCGAAAGCTGAACTACTCAGTCTGACCCGAGCGTAAAGCAAAACACAAAACAATCGAGTCAGGATTAACATTCTCATATTAATAAATCCAACTCAAGTGAAATAGCAATTGAAATACAAGTAACTCAAAGGATGTTGGAATAACCATCCTTTAAGGATCCGTCAAACTATCTACTATGTAGTAATGTACGATAAGTAGATAATGTCTATCAGTAATATAAAAGATATCAAAATAGCGTTAAGTCATGGCCCATTCCACCCTTAACACATTTTTATTCCCACAAGCATATACAAGACCGTAGTTTCCCCAAAACCGGAAGTCACCAGAGGGCAATCCATATACTCAAGGTACAAATCAAATTCGTAGTGGTCGCGCATAAATGGAATACAAGTATGACAAGGCACATGAGGCTATACCCAAGGTAGTGATACTACCGTTCGCCTGATCCGGGCTGGTGAGAACGCAACGCCGCAGCGCCCGCAACACCGTGAGACAACACTCCCAAAATCAAGGGTGCACCAATCGACAATAAGTATAAGTAGTTCGAAGAAGTGTGTCCACTTGAGGTATCAATCCTCCATTGGCCCGGCACAGCTCCTGTTTTAGTCATTTCCAATTTGACACAAGTGTCAAGGCTATCCATTATCGTTCACTTTCTTCAGTCATCACGTACATCATTCCAACCACTTCATTCTGGATCATCACTCCGCGTATAGTTATTAAAGTGGTTTTCGGTTTAGATAGAGAGTATATCCATAACCGAATTCCGGTCTCTTTAATAACTTTCGTAATTATTACACCGATTGGTCGTTTATATATTTCGAAAACCAAATCAAATTCCAATTTCAATTTCAATTCGTAAATCAACATTTCATTTGTCTTTCAAAACCAATTTTCAATAATTTACGTTTCAAACTTCCAAATCATCATTTCAAAATCTTATAATTCAAATTCAATTTTCTATTTAAAACAATCCAAATATTGATTCAAGTTTGAATACAAATTTCATTTCGAAAATATTTAAATCAATTTAATTTAACATTCAAATCAATTTAACTCACTTATCGATTTCATTCAATATTCGTTAAGTTACTATGCCATTCAAAACAATTTCCATTAAATTTCCAATTCATTAAATCCATTATTTAAATTCAACTTCATTATATCAAAACTTACAAATTGAATTAAATTAAATTCATCTAATCAAATTCTTTAACTTCCAAGCCTTACATTCATTTCAATAAATCACTTTTTCTTTTTATATATATATTCAATTTCACTTATTTAATTACTTAAATAATTTTCCAAAACTTAATTAATAAAGAAAACTCAATTTCAATTATTTACGAAGTAAATTCTCTTATTCAAAAGTTCAATTTCCTTATTAAAGAATTCAATTCAATTTAATCATTAAATAATTCAATCTCATTTAATTATTAAATAATTCAAAACTTAATTATTAAATAATTTCAAAGTTTAATTCAATCATTTCTCCAATTAAACATCGTTCTTTCATCAATTTCATTTTTTAATATTCTGTTTCAGATTTTTAAATATTAACATTTTTCTTTCATTAAAAATTCAATTTCCAACTTCATTTCGAAACCATACTATTTATTCGAATAAAATCTTTATTTTTTTTTTTCAAATTATTGACCAATCGGTTTTATTTAATTTTCTATATCCAAGGTCAAAGTTTAATTTGGGTATTTATCATTTCAACCCGATTCCAATTCAATTCCAAAATCAAAGCATAGCAAAGGGAACTTGCAGTGTGATAACTGGTATGGTGTCAAAGTAAATAAACAAGCAATAACAACAATCAATAACAATCCAATCATCAATTCAAATAATCCCGAAATAACCGTATTAATTCGCATTGTTATTTGTACGAATTAATATAATTATTTCTAGAATCTACACTATCATTTCATGTAGATTAAAGATTATTACATTACGGTTTTCACTTGTCATTCAATTTACAATTTCATACATCATCCATTTAACAACATACATTTAGTGGTTCAAAATGTAATTAAACAAATCCTACGTGTCAATAAATTCAACAGTTAAAGGGGTCATATTATACAAATGTCAGTTAATCAAATTTACATTTAATTATTCTATATCAAGTTCAATTTCATACTATTTATCATTTTAACATTAACAATTTAACATCCAATATAAACATCAACAATCAATCAATTATCAGCCAAACTGTATTATCATCGCATAAATAATTAACAGATAATGGTGTCAGATGTCACAGGTGAACTGATACAGGTAATAGCATATATAACAGTGTAATCAACTAACAGCAGCATATTTCAATTGTCGTTTCAATTGAAATCAAATTTAATAAATAAAAGAACGTTGATCGTGAGTGAGTGCTCACCTTTCGAGGCTAGAGGGATGGATGAGAACGGAAGCAGATTTAGAAACCAAATCCAAATTCCAAAGCGAAACAAGATGGACACGAAAATTGGACGGACACGACTGATACATGAAATGGATGAAATCAATCAGAACTGGATCGATACAGCTAATTGGTATAAGAGAACTGATATATTACTATATATAACTATAAAAAAAATATCAGACACATATTTATACATTATGCTTTTGAAATGAATACATGTAAATGCAAAATAATTTCATTTTAAAACAACTATACGAAATCATTTCCCAACTAACTTATAAACAGCACATATAACCGACTTATATATAAACACTATATAAATACCCTTAAATAGAATAACAGAATATATAGCTTACCTTTATACAACAACAACCAAATATATCCTTTATTATTAGAACACCTATAGAACTATCATTTTTTTTTTTTTTTTGAAAAGCCCCAAAACAAAATATTGTAATGTAGATATGATATATATATACTAGGATATGTGACTGTTATATGAACTCATATACTATCCATACAGTTCAAATATGTTGTCCCAAATTTAATCATTACCATACGAAAAATCTAAATATGGAAACAAATGCATATACACACTACAACATGCACACTGTCAACATATACATACAGACAAAAATGCGAGCAATATAATTTCGAAAACAAATGCAGACCTCACCATGCAAAGAATACAGCTAAACATATATATCTACACTCAGCCTATAAGTAGACCTTATATGAAATTATACAAGGAAAAAAAAAAATATTTATGTGGCCGACCAAGGCATATAGGTAGCCTATATTATATAAAATTATACTTTTCTTTACAGCTATTGCCTACAAACCAGAACATAATATATATGTAATGCACGAGATATATGACTTAACATATGCTTGAATTATAAAACAAAGAATAAGGTAGCTACTTAGATTTTGAAAATATCATTATATACAACCACAACTAACAAAGTACTATACACATATACATAGTTGCAAAATATATTCATAAAAACATGCGACCAAGGATACACATTTTAGAATATACAGACATCATATATATAACGCATATAATCCTATATATACACAACAGAATATGGATAGTGAATACAATATCACCAAATCTGATTTTTATAAACAAGCTAATAGTTTTGTAATATATAAAATTAAATATACAACTTACACTTGTAAGAAGAGGACACGGTAACCATAAAATAGAAAAGAAAGTCGGAGCGATCGATGAGGGTTGGCTTCGGGTCGATGGTTGTAGGTGACGTGGGGGTAGATTGCAGCTCGGCCTGGTTTTGTGGCCGACAGAAAATGATGGCCTATCTGATCTGGACGTGCGGGTGGGGATGTGAGGTCGGCTGGTGGGTTTCAGTCAAGTAGTGGAGGACGAGTCGGAGAAGATGACAACGCGGAAGTGGTTGATGTTGTGGTCGAAACAGGAGAAGGCAGTTGCTCGGGTTGAAGCTTGGATCGGTTGTAGACGTGTGGGATGAGGAGTTAAGGGGATAGAAAAAAACGGAAGACGGTGGGCTGGAGGTGATTGCGTGAAGGAGGAGGGAGGACTAGTGCGCGCGGCTCTGAGATGGGCGGAGCCTAGGGTGGGTTGGCTTCAAATTCCCGTATACAGGAAATTCTTTTTTTTTTTTTTTTTTTTTTTATAAGAAGATCATGCATGAGGGAAGGAGGAGAGCTTCAATTGGGTGATGAGCAGATTGAAGAAGTGTTACTGCGAGAAGAAAATAATATGTATAAGGGAAGATAAGGTGGGTGATGGTGGAAGCAGTGTCAGGCCCTTTCAATGTAAAATTGAAATGGCAAAATGAACTACAACTTAAAATTTACAAAGGCTATTTGTTTTTCCCAAACGTGACTCTTGGCTTTTCCAAGAAAATGTACATGCCAGCTAACTTTGTTTTCATTCAAGGTACAAAATATTACTTTCCAGCATTAAAGTGGTATAACCGAGGAACAAGCTAAGTCGAATCAGTAAAAGTTATAAAGTTAACAAGGAAAGAAAAAAAAAATGAAAGTTCTTTAATCAACGAAAACAGTTAATGCACCTGGCTATCAACCGTTGGAAATTTGAATGGACACCGGAAGCCAAAAGGCATGAAACGGTTACCGATACGGTAGGCGTTACGCAAAGTGCAACGTACAACGGAACTCCAAATTTGACAATCGAATATACCGTAGAGATCGGCACGACGAGATGATCAAAACGGTATATAGAAATCAGTGGTACTATCATCCGATAAAAATCGATATCGGTACCAGAATACTGCTATTTTGCAGAAAATAAGAACGACGGAGCCAAAGATATCCGAATTTGGAAAAACGACAAACTGAAATCTTGCTCAGAAGATGATTTAGAATTTTTCTATGTAAAAATATTTAGGTTTCGGAAACATTTTATTTCCATCGCTTTTTAACTGATTAAATTGAAGTGAATTTACGCGCGAAATAAACTTTCATATTTTCGGACGAAAATTTACCAGTTGCTATGTTTAACTAGACGTATTCCAAATATTAAATTTTTTTATTTCAAAATTTTATCGCTTAAAATTTCACAAAATTTCAACTAATTACGTTATTAAAACAGTTGAAATTTACGGGTCGTTACACTCTCCCCCACTCAAAACTTTTCGTCCCCGAAAAGGAACGAGATAGGAGAATAGAAACAACCAGAAAGAAAAACAGATTTGAAATACAAATAACAATTAATTTAAACCATATGAATTTAAACTTAAATTAAATTAATATTTAACAAATTGGTTTAATCCATTTGATTTCCCTTAAGTGAAATCAATCTTAATTATTTCTAAATTCATTATCTTATTATCCTATTATCTTAAATTTAAAATTTCTAAAACCGTGAATTTGAATAGCCTTTTATTATAATCATATTTTTCAGCAATTTAAATTTTCTTTATTCCAAATTATTATTAAATTTATTCTACTCAATATATCTAATCATATATATTTAACATATATAAATTTATTTAAAAACATAATAGTTTCGATTTAAATTAATTTACATCTATTAATTTCTTTCAGATTCAAGGTATTTTCATATGTTAATCAAATTTCAATTTATTAATTCTTCCTAAACAAATTCATTTCATTATTAACTAGGTTTACTTATTATCCTATCTAACTCTATTAACATTTTTATAATTTAAAATTTCAGTGTATAACATTTATTATAAACACTCAAATTTTATTTATAAATTCAATTTATATTATATATTATCCAATTACATATTTAACTTCTGAATGATTTAGGTAAGTTGTATTAGAATGCAGTTGAACAATATACAAATAAAAATTTCTCAATTCAATTATTCAAGTTTAAATATTTATTCCAAATTTGGTTTTATTTATAATTAAAATCATCCTTTAACAAAATTTAAGAATTAGATTTCCGATTAACTTTAAACAATTTAGAGATATATATAATATATTTATATCAATCAAATTAAATTTTTAAAATAAGATACTTATATATATATAAATCAAATTATACTGAAGAAATTCAAATCAAAATTTTTTTTTTTAAAAACAAAACCGTAGCAAAGCTACAGAATAATATCTCCACTTCGAAACTCAAAAATGAATGTCGATGATGCGGCCGCCATCACCGAAATTTATTTTCCAGCGACAAAGAGAAGAGCACTGATTTCAACATTTTTAAAAATTCTTTGAAAACGATTTCTATTCGAAAATACTTTCAATACTATATACTTTAAAATTTTAAAAACTAAAGTTCGAAATCACCGGAAACTAAATTCTCAAATTTCTGAATTAAATTCATTTCAAATTCCAAATCAATTTATAAACCGTATTTATAAATTCATTTAGAACAATAAATGATAATCAAATATTATCATTTCAAACAACCAATTTAATTAACTTATTAAATTCTAGAAAATTTTACTTATATTTTTACAATATAATCAAACAAATTTGAAAACAATATTGTGTCAGTTTGCTCTGCTCAAGTGTTTTGGAAATCCTATCGATAGCGTTGATCAGACGAATCGATCGAAAACCCAAATCAACATCAGCAACTCAAACAACACAATATATAAAACATTTTTAATATAAATTTACAAATACACTTCCTCGCTCGACGATACAGGAATGAATTTTCAAAATAAGGATAGGGATTCAAATTTGTTGACTTAGATCAAAGAGAATTTTGATTCGAAAATAAGTTTGAAACAGAAAATGAGATGATTCAATTACCACAATCAGGAGATGGATGAGTTTATTAAATTCACGGGCAACCTTAACCGGGTCGTCCGTGACTTCAAGAATAAGATCGATGCTGAATTCTGAGGTAAATCAACACTCGATCTCAAGAGATGGGATTCAGGTATAGCAGGGAATAGATAGCATCGTAAACCGAGGATACAGAAATCTCCGGTAAATCGATGCCTATTATAAAGGAGTTTTTCTCCTTTACGAATCATTCGAAGATTGGCGAGACCGCCGATCTATTATAGATATCATTCAAATTGGAGTTATGGGGTGCTCCAGAATTGGAAGAAGACGAATAGTGAGGGACACGAATGAATTTCGGAACCGAGGGAACGTTCCAAAATTCGAAAGAATCGAGTCAAAAGAAAGAGATTGAAACTCGAATGAGAGTGATTCTGTAAATACGTTTACCTTATATGTTGAGTTTTGCCTAGAGCTACCAGAGCTCTGATACCAACTGTAACGACCCGCCATTTTGGACCATTCGCATCCATTATAAGTGTATAAGTAGACACTCATGCCGGAGTTGAATTGCTCAAAATACCGCGTTGTTAATTTATATTTGGCAAAACTGAACATATACAGCAAATAAGTAATCACAGAACACAGACACAGAGTATATAAGTGCAGCGGAAATAAAAGAGATAGTAGTTCATGAAGCTACTATATGAATATATAAAATACATCAGAGTTTACAACAGAAGAATAATACAATACATCAGAGTTAAACCAGATACAACGGAAGAGTAACACGATACATCAGATACAAATCAGAATGCATCACTGAAATCATCGAATATCTGAAAGCTGGATAGATAGCTGGATCTCCAAGCGAAGCTCCAACTCCAAAGGTGAGTCTCGAAAGCTGAACTACTCAGTCTGACCCGAGCGTAAAGCAAAACACAAAACACTCGAGTCAGGATTAACATTCTCATATTAATAAATCCAACTCAAGTGAAATAGCAATTGAAATACAAGTAACTCAAAGGATGTTGGAATAACCATCCTTTAAGGATCCGTCAAACTATCTACTATGTAGTAATGTACGATAAGTAGATAATGTCTATCAGTAATATAAAAGATATCAAAATAGCGTTAAGTCATGGCCCATTCCACCCTTAACACATTTTTATTCCCACAAGCATATACAAGACCGTAGTTTCCCCAAAACCGGAAGTCACCAGAGGGCAATCCATATACTCAAGGTACAAATCAAATTCGTAGTGGTCGCGCATAAATGGAATACAAGTATGACAAGGCACATGAGGCTATACCCAAGGTAGTGATACTACCGTTCGCCTGATCCGGGCTGGTGAGAACGCAACGCCGCAGCGCCCGCAACACCGTGAGACAACACTCCCAAAATCAAGGGTGCACCAATCGATAATAAGTATAAGTAGTTCGAAGAAGTGTGTCCACTTGAGGTATCAATCCTCCATTGGCCCGGCACTGCTCCTGTTTTAGTCATTTCCAATTTGACACAAGTGTCAAGGCTATCCATTATCGTTCACTTTCTTCAGTCATCACGTACATCATTCCAACCACTTCATTCTGGATCATCACTCCGCGTATAGTTATTAAAGTGGTTTTCGGTTTAGATAGAGAGTATATCCATAACCGAATTCCGGTCTCTTTAATAACTTTCGTAATTATTACACCGATTGGTCGTTTATATATTTCGAAAACCAAATCAAATTCCAATTTCAATTTCAATTCGTAAATCAACATTTCATTTGTCTTTCAAAACCAATTTTCAATAATTTACGTTTCAAACTTCCAAATCATCATTTCAAAATCTTATAATTCAAATTCAATTTTCTATTTAAAACAATCCAAATATTGATTCAAGTTTGAATACAAATTTCATTTCGAAAATATTTAAATCAATTTAATTTAACATTCAAATCAATTTAACTCACTTATCGATTTCATTCAATATTCGTTAAGTTACTATGCCATTCAAAACAATTTCCATTAAATTTCCAATTCATTAAATCCATTATTTAAATTCAACTTCATTATATCAAAACTTACAAATTGAATTAAATTAAATTCATCTAATCAAATTCTTTAACTTCCAAGCCTTACATTCATTTCAATAAATCACTTTTTCTTTTTATATATATATTCAATTTCACTTATTTAATTACTTAAATAATTTTCCAAAACTTAATTAATAAAGAAAACTCAATTTCAATTATTTACGAAGTAAATTCTCTTATTCAAAAGTTCAATTTCCTTATTAAAGAATTCAATTCAATTTAATCATTAAATAATTCAATCTCATTTAATTATTAAATAATTCAAAACTTAATTATTAAATAATTTCAAAGTTTAATTCAATCATTTCTCCAATTAAACATCGTTCTTTCATCAATTTCATTTTTTAATATTCTGTTTCAGATTTTTAAATATTAACATTTTTCTTTCATTAAAAATTCAATTTCCAACTTCATTTCGAAACCATACTATTTATTCGAATAAAATCTTTATTTTTTTTTTTCAAATTATTGACCAATCGGTTTTATTTAATTTTCTATATCCAAGGTCAAAGTTTAATTTGGGTATTTATCATTTCAACCCGATTCCAATTCAATTCCAAAATCAAAGCATAGCAAAGGGAACTTGCAGTGTGATAACTGGTATGGTGTCAAAGTAAATAAACAAGCAATAACAACAATCAATAACAATCCAATCATCAATTCAAATAATCCCGAAATAACCGTATTAATTCGCATTGTTATTTGTACGAATTAATATAATTATTTCTAGAATCTACACTATCATTTCATGTAGATTAAAGATTATTACATTACGGTTTTCACTTGTCATTCAATTTACAATTTCATACATCATCCATTTAACAACATACATTTAGTGGTTCAAAATGTAATTAAACAAATCCTACGTGTCAATAAATTCAACAGTTAAAGGGGTCATATTATACAAATGTCAGTTAATCAAATTTACATTTAATTATTCTATATCAAGTTCAATTTCATACTATTTATCATTTTAACATTAACAATTTAACATCCAATATAAACATCAACAATCAATCAATTATCAGCCAAACTGTATTATCATCGCATAAATAATTAACAGATAATGGTGTCAGATGTCACAGGTGAACTGATACAGGTAATAGCATATATAACAGTGTAATCAACTAACAGCAGCATATTTCAATTGTCGTTTCAATTGAAATCAAATTTAATAAATAAAAGAACGTTGATCGTGAGTGAGTGCTCACCTTTCGAGGCTAGAGGGATGGATGAGAACGGAAGCAGATTTAGAAACCAAATCCAAATTCCAAAGCGAAACAAGATGGACACGAAAATTGGACGGACACGACTGATACATGAAATGGATGAAATCAATCAGAACTGGATCGATACAGCTAATTGGTATAAGAGAACTGATATATTACTATATATAACTATAAAAAAAATATCAGACACATATTTATACATTATGCTTTTGAAATGAATACATGTAAATGCAAAATAATTTCATTTTAAAACAACTATACGAAATCATTTCCCAACTAACTTATAAACAGCACATATAACCGACTTATATATAAACACTATATAAATACCCTTAAATAGAATAACAGAATATATAGCTTACCTTTATACAACAACAACCAAATATATCCTTTATTATTAGAACACCTATAGAACTATCATTTTTTTTTTTTTTTGAAAAGCCCCAAAACAAAATATTGTAATGTAGATATGATATATATATACTAGGATATGTGACTGTTATATGAACTCATATACTATCCATACAGTTCAAATATGTTGTCCCAAATTTAATCATTACCATACGAAAAATCTAAATATGGAAACAAATGCATATACACACTACAACATGCACACTGTCAACATATACATACAGACAAAAATGCGAGCAATATAATTTCGAAAACAAATGCAGACCTCACCATGCAAAGAATACAGCTAAACATATATATCTACACTCAGCCTATAAGTAGACCTTATATGAAATTATACAAGGAAAAAAAAAATATATTTATGTGGCCGACCAAGGCATATAGGTAGCCTATATTATATAAAATTATACTTTTCTTTACAGCTATTGCCTACAAACCAGAACATAATATATATGTAATGCACGAGATATATGACTTAACATATGCTTGAATTATAAAACAAAGAATAAGGTAGCTACTTAGATTTTGAAAATATCATTATATACAACCACAACTAACAAAGTACTATACACATATACATAGTTGCAAAATATATTCATAAAAACATGCGACCAAGGATACACATTTTAGAATATACAGACATCATATATATAACGCATATAATCCTATATATACACAACAGAATATGGATAGTGAATACAATATCACCAAATCTGATTTTTATAAACAAGCTAATAGTTTTGTAATATATAAAATTAAATATACAACTTACACTTGTAAGAAGAGGACACGGTAACCATAAAATAGAAAAGAAAGTCGGAGCGATCGATGAGGGTTGGCTTCGGGTCGATGGTTGTAGGTGACGTGGGGGTAGATTGCAGCTCGGCCTGGTTTTGTGGCCGACAGAAAATGATGGCCTATCTGATCTGGACGTGCGGGTGGGGATGTGAGGTCGGCTGGTGGGTTTCAGTCAAGTAGTGGAGGACGAGTCGGAGAAGATGACAACGCGGAAGTGGTTGATGTTGTGGTCGAAACAGGAGAAGGCAGTTGCTCGGGTTGAAGCTTGGATCGGTTGTAGACGTGTGGGATGAGGAGTTAAGGGGATAGAAAAAAACGGAAGACGGTGGGCTGGAGGTGATTGCGTGAAGGAGGAGGGAGGACTAGTGCGCGCGGCTCTGAGATGGGCGGAGCCTAGGGTGGGTTGGCTTCAAATTCCCGTATACAGGAAATTCTTTTTTTTTTTTTTTTTTTTTTTTTATAAGAAGATCATGCATGAGGGAAGGAGGAGAGCTTCAATTGGGTGATGAGCAGATTGAAGAAGTGTTACTGCGAGAAGAAAATAATATGTATAAGGGAAGATAAGGTGGGTGATGGTGGAAGCAGTGTCAGGCCCTTTCAATGTAAAATTGAAATGGCAAAATGAACTACAACTTAAAATTTACAAAGGCTATTTGTTTTTCCCAAACGTGACTCTTGGCTTTTCCAAGAAAATGTACATGCCAGCTAACTTTGTTTTCATTCAAGGTACAAAATATTACTTTCCAGCATTAAAGTGGTATAACCGAGGAACATGCTAAGTCGAATCAGTAAAAGTTATAAAGTTAACAAGGAAAGAAAAAAAAAATGAAAGTTCTTTAATCAACGAAAACAGTTAATGCACCTGGCTATCAACCGTTGGAAATTTGAATGGACACCGGAAGCCAAAAGGCATGAAACGGTTACCGATACGGTAGGCGTTACGCAAAGTGCAACGTACAACGGAACTCCAAATTTGACAATCGAATATACCGTAGAGATCGGCACGACGAGATGATCAAAACGGTATATAGAAATCAGTGGTACTATCATCCGATAAAAATCGATATCGGTACCAGAATACTGCTATTTTGCAGAAAATAAGAACGACGGAGCCAAAGATATCCGAATTTGGAAAAACGACAAACTGAAATCTTGCTCAGAAGATGATTTAGAATTTTTCTATGTAAAAATATTTAGGTTTCGGAAACATTTTATTTCCATCGCTTTTTAACTGATTAAATTGAAGTGAATTTACGCGCGAAATAAACTTTCATATTTTCGGACGAAAATTTACCAGTTGCTATGTTTAACTAGACGTATTCCAAATATTAAATTTTTTTTATTTCAAAATTTTATCGCTTAAAATTTCACAAAATTTCAACTAATTACGTTATTAAAACAGTTGAAATTTACGGGTCGTTACAATATCTGTAAATAATCAATACGGTGAGGAATCCAGTTGGATCCCTCCAACCTGTTTCCCTGCATCCACAGATGTTAGCACAATACCAATTCCGCTCCAGTACGGAATTATCGCGGTATATAGGTTTTTTTTTTAAATCCGCTTACTAACGGCGCAATAGGGTCTCATCCGCTATACGAGGCGGGAAATCAATCAATCCAATATATACATATGCCAATATGTATATATCGCTATATATAGATATATATCCTACCATATCTAATAGCACATTCAAAAAGTCAATCAAATCAATCAATAACTGTAAATAATTCCACATTCAATTTTGAGTGAGAAAATCTCACCGTGATTTTTAATTCTGATTCCAGCGTTTATTTCGAATGAAACTAAACGGACGTTTAATTTCACTCAAAATTTTCACTGACCCCGATCGCTTCCAATCCAGTTCCATCGCGAAGTATTCGACAAAACGAAGCCAACGCTTTTCGTTTCGTAATTTTCCGACCTTGTATGGAAAAGATATACAATTTTAAAGTTTATACAACTTTAAATACAATTTAATATACAATTTCTTTTTTTTTTATTTTTTTTTTATATACCCAAACAATCGTGGCCGCAGATTTTCGTGCCTACTGATCATAACCGCTCGTCGCTTTCTTCTTCCTTTCATTCCAGGCTATTCACGTGAACAAGAAACCCATTGCTCACGTTCGCATCTTGATGGTCGCACTCCCCTACGTCGACCGGAAATCGATCAACACATACCAATACGTTCGCCTACCCAAGACACGTGCTCGGCCAGAGACCGCACCTCCCAAGCTTCGCCATTGCCTCGTAAAACGCGTTCAACAGCCGGCCATTCGAATGGAAACTGCAATCGATCCAATGCGTGAAACCCCATCTCGACCGTATGGATTGAAAGGTATCGCGAAGCTCTACCATTTACTAGTTGAAGATTTTTGCAAATTATCTACCGATTAAGAATGATTGAGGGGAGAAGTTTCGAATGATGGTGGCCATTGAAAACAAACGGCGGCTGACCTAGATGAATTAGGGTTTGGATAATTTGTGAAGAGGGTGGTGCTTTTATAAAAAAAATATCGAAAAACACTATTCATTTTGGATTTTTCGAACTCCGATTTACGTGTGGTGACTGGCGTTTCTGGGGTTTACCCCGCGTTCCGAACGCAATGGAACAGGTTTCGGAAGCTAATTCGATCGTCTGTGTGAGATATGATGATAAACGATCAATTTAAATTAAACCGATTTAAATCGATTTCGAGGCGTTTTAATTCGTACCGGACAAACGGTAAATCCAAAAATTATGAAATTTGAAACAATGCAATAATTTCACATTACGGATCCGATGAAACTGGTTTCGTCGAAATCCGAGATTGTTTGAAAAATGACTATTTTAACTCGACGATTTAAAATTAAAATGATATCGATGCGTTTCGAGTTGCCACGGTCAATCGACAACTCCGATGGATACGAAAATTGAAATCCGATAATAACTAACTATTACGGATCCAATGGAACTGGTATCGTTCAATTCTGAGACTGTTCGAAAATTGGCTATTTTTACAGTCGATAATTAAATATTAAAATATTCAATTTTCACAGATTAACTCCAAATTCGATTCTGAAAGTCCTATAACCTTTCTATAACTCCAGTATGATTAAATAAAATTTTACAAATCATTTTCAATCATATTAAACTCGATTTTTATTTATCTCTGGAATTTCACTATTTAAATTATCGATTTAATTGACCAAATTAAATCCAATATTCGAAAAATAAATTATTCGACTTCTTAATTCCACTTATTAATATTAAAAATCAATTAAATATTCGAATTTTAATTATCAGAAAATCTGGGTCGTTACAGAACAAAAATATATTTAAGGGTGGGAGTTTTGGACAGTAATTTCCTAATATACCCTTATGTCGTTTAATTAACCAAAAACTCATTCTTTAGCCCATTAATTAGTTTATTAGGCTCTACCCTTAATAAATTAATTCAAGTCTCAATCCCTTTATCACTTATATATATATTATTCCATTTAATTTATCTAATTAAATCTCCGGAATAATGTTATCAAACTTTAGGGGTGTTATAGAGACTATTCTTCTCGCCCCAATTCACTCTAAAGGACTCTCGTTTTGTGTAACTTCCATCATATAGTTTATGCAAGCCAAATAATCATTCGTTTAGACACAAGTAGTAGGTAATCACTAGCGTATTCTTAGGTAGAGAGGTTTGGTCAATACTCAGAAAATGTTTCGAGGTTTCTAAAGATAGCTTTCAAAATTATTTGTACAATGTTTATTTATTTCAAAACTCCTTTGAAAATTTTTACCAAAACTTTTCTTTTCAAATACACACACACACACATATATATATACACACACATTCATATATATATATATATATTTAGGTTTCATATAAAAAAATACATTTGTTTATTTTATTAAAAAATATGCGCTCATATATAATACTCTCAAACTCATTCTAGGGTGCTACTAACCCTATCTCTAATGAGTTACTCATCCTAGGGCATTACTACCCCTATCTCTCATGAGTCGTTTACCCCTATCAGGCTTAGGTGGTCGCTCAACCTAAGCTTTGATACCACATGTAAGGACCCATTTCTTTGACTTCTAGAAATCGACACTAATACATCCTCGTTATTAACATGTCGTAAATCCAACTGTCGGAGAAGCGGATTCTCAAGGGTAGGAAAGAAAAATAAAGACAGAACATAATCTCACATATATTATTTCAACAAATAATCTTTACAGCGAAAATTAAAATATATTTATCAAATTTAAACATGGATAGTTATAAATACTTGTCCATAAAAATTTTGCGGAATACTATAATACAAGAATGTGGTGGAAATAGATAAAAATCTTCAATAAAATCGTCTAACTCCATGCTTCGAGCTCCATCCAGCATTCTTCTAAACTAAACCTGACTACTAGGTTGCCCGAGAAAATTAAGGTACCCAGAGTTTAAGGAAAGGGAAAAATAAAATCTGGGTTAGTCATGAGACTGGTGTGAGAAATCAAAATACGTGTTTTCAAAACAAAAAGGTATGTGTTATGTACATATCTTTGATTTTGTATTATGTATGTATTCTTAAGTGTATAAGTATATATGTATGTATACATATGTTCATGTGCATGTTAGTGGATGCATTTGTATGTTATATATGTGTACATGACATATAAACAATGTTGCATTGATTTTGAACAACTTTCGTTCGATAAAACGTTACCGATCGAAGAACTGATCCCCGATCACATTTTCACTTATACTTTAAGGTACTTTTATTTCTTAACAAAATTTGAAAAATCATTTTCTTATCATTTTAGATGAATTAAAATGAACACATTTCCTTTCTAAAACCATATAAATTTATATTAAAAATTATTTACAAAAATCGCTATTATACCGATAAAGCGATATCGATTTTTCCTTATATTTTCAAATCAATTATATCTCTTTATAAAACTATTATAAATGATTTATTATCACTTTATAACTATTAAAAAGGAATTATCATCATTTAAAATAATTATTTAAATAATAAAAATAATTATTAAACCATTAAATCTCAATTTAATTTAATATATCAATTATCATATTTAAGGGCAATATTAACAATGTTAAAAACAAATTTTATTTTCAAAAATAATTAATTGATTTTATTTCATATTCTTGTTTAATTATAAAAATAAGTATGTATCTAGCTCTGTGCACGACGTTTTCCAATTATAGACCTAATTACCGATAAAACAATTTTTAGCCGTTTTATCGATTTAGATTTCGAGGAAAATATTTTTATAATTATCTATTCAAAATAACATTACTACTTATTTTCACTAAAAACAATATTATTTATGTTATCAACCTTTTATTTAAAAATAAACATATTTTATCAAAATGATAAATTTGCGGGTCGTTACTTATTCGCTACATATACACATCGACTTCCTCTTGCTTTTGTTCCCTACAAAACAATGGTTATTTATGTCATCCACTTTTAAAAATGGGAATTCAACCAAAATAAACAAAGAAATCATCTAAGCATGTAAACAATAATTTTATCTACCATATATCGTATACCGTTCATTCAAAGGTGAGTTAACTCACCAAAATTCCAATTGACGCTTTCACATTCTGGTTCAATCTAAAATTGAACGGCATTTAATTTTAGCTCTGTTAGCACCAAACTCAACGAATCCAACTCCAATGCGTAGACAATAATGATATGAGTCCAATGCAAAAGGCTGCATCCAAATCTGACCTCGTATGCAAGAGTTATAGAATTATATACGAATTGAGATAAATTGAAATAATGGATTAACTTAATTATTCATTTACATGTTAATTACCCTTCTTCCCTCTATTATAATTCCCCGTGCACGTTGATATGCACACAGCAACCATAGCATTTCCATGCATACATGCACATCTACATGGAGTTATGCTCTACAAAATCAACTGCCATCTCCACCGATGAGTCTCTCTTCCCACGAGCTTCGTGACAACGCCAATCGCTACACCTTTAATCAATCCCCAAAAACATGACTTGGAAGCTGAGTCCCCTCTCCTCCCCTAACCATAAACTTTCACATTCACTAATACATGACACGAGCTTCTAAAATTTGGTGGAGAGGAAACATCGGCAATTGAAAAATGATGGGGGTCTCCATTTGGCCCACTGTCGCTTAAATTGCCAGAAATTTTAACCCTATTTCACACACAAAACAACCAAGCTCAGCCAATCATCGTCGCATGCAATGAAATGGGTATGGATTCAAAGAACACACTCATACGAACTCAATGGATCCAAAATTGTATTTTTTCGTTTGTTAAATCATTTGATTTTTATTTTTAAATGGAGGATAGGTTTTAATCTTTTACTGTAAGAGGAAGAGATGGAAAATAAAGGGAAGGGAGGAAAAATAAAAGTGAAGAACAGTCTTAGGTTAAGTGTTTTTTATTTTGTAATTTCTGGTATGTCACTACAGAACATTTCGTTCACGTACAAACTGCAAACTGCAAACGACAGAAACAAAAAAAACGATCGCGCACAAAAATGTAATATCATCCCGAAATAACAATAAAATAAACTAGTTATCTTATTCTGTAAAATTTCAAAAATATCATCATTTGCCGAAATGTATTCTAAACTAAAACTTAGATATTTTCCAAATTAAAATTTATGGAAAAATCCAATATATTCATTTAAAATACGCCACTAAAAATCAAGTCGTTTTATTAACAATTAATTTTCTTGTTATTTATTCGAACTATTTACTATTGTAAATAAATTAACAAAATGAGTTCACAATTATTATTAATTAATTAAAAGGAGTTAAATAAGGCTACTAAATCCATTTTAATTAATATTTTAATTCACAAATTCAAATATTTAAATAATCCCTAGATTTGAATATAAGTTATTTATATTTTTCGGGATGTTACATTCTTCCCCCTTAAAAGAATTTCATCCCCGAAATTCCCAAAGGAATTAGGCTTCTAAAGTTCCTTATGTTATGGAAAATTCGGCAGCACCGCCTTTGTGCGGCTAGATTCAGAAAAACTACAACTCGTCACAACTGGCCCAAATTAACAAAGAAAATAAAAGCCCAGAGTGGCCTTCTATATTTGGGGCATAAAATCGTCAATCAATCACCAATTTATAAATCTACTACATACCTCTTTTGCATTTGATTTTTGGTAAGCAACTTATTATCTCGATGCAAATATAAGTGCACAGGAAATCAAATAGTAATCTTTTGCTTCTCTATACCTTCTTGTACTTATATAATCCAAAAGAGAATCATGCTGACAAAAGAGAAATACACTAGAAACATAAACAATATAACAACCATATTAAGCATAGAGAATACTCTAAAGTAAAATACTAAGCATCAATCTTTTTAAAAGATAAATTTAGAACTAAATGTCTGGTTTTTTATATTCAAAATATATTTTCAAAATCCTCTAAAGAGATATATATCAAAACCAAAATCAATTATGACCAAAAAGGGGCTCCTTCTACCGAAGTATAGTATAACTCTAGAATCAAAACAATAGGGTGCATCTAGTGGTATTTCAGTTCCTCCTAAAACAATAACTAGAATAAACAAATATACATGGCAAGTCTTTCAAATCAGAAAGCTCCCAATCACCCAACTCTAGTCATAAAAAATATTTGAAAAACCACTTCATAAAAACTTCTTTCAAATATCCTGAAATTATAATACTTATCAATACTTTCAAAATAATTCAAAATAATAATATTATTATTTCTATCAAAAATTCTTTCAAAATCAAATTTTTAAAAGCATTGGGATTAAGTTCTAGTAAATAACAACTTAAATTTCCTTTGTTTGTAAATTCAAGCTTTATAAACCATAGTATATAAAATCACACTATTAATCAAATTTAATAAAAGAATAAACTAATACTTAAAATTATTTAAAATGTTAAATGACCAACAAACAAGATTTAGAATTTTGCTTAGGTTTACAACTTTTTGAATCATCCAAGGATATAGATAATTTCCTAAGCATAACATTACGCTTATCAGCCATTGGTTATTGTCTAGAAGATCATCTAAGCTCCCTTAAAAAAAATTTGAAAGTCATTCTCTAAACTTCCCTAAGTCGCATAACAAATCATACAAATATACTTAAGCCTGTATGATGTGCATGGATCATCCGTACGGAATATCTAATCTGACCACTTGCTCGGATATATAAACTTTACTTTTGAACTAGTACCGCTCAATCAACCTCCCTAATGTGGACTCCGATCAGGTTCCTTTATAAGAAATCTTTGTTCTCCTTACATAGCCATATACTATGATGGAAAACCTCAGTATCATATCAAGAATCTGAATCAAGTGTTCGTTGTCAAGAATCTAGTGAGAAATCCTTTTTCAAACTGGTGTGAATCACCCCGAAGTTATGTATTCAATCCTATATCAAGAACCATGCGAATAAAATGATTTACATATAACTTACATACTTAATCCGGTTGGTTTCTTAATTACACCAATCTCTTTCTAAGTCACTTTCATTTTTATTTATAGTATTTCATTCAATACTAAAATTATTTATGACTTACTTCATAAATTTTCACTTAAGTTTACAAACATTTTATAAAAACTAATCTTTATAAAACATTAAATAAAAAACTTACCCCGCTTTTATTTAGTTCCATAACACTCTTCTAAATCCTAAGAGTATATATACAAAATGTCAATTTTAATTTATTTTTCAAAATTCAAATGAAGGCCCAAAAACCAAATTGACTACTCTGACTTCTTTACCTTTCCAATCTGGTAAGTAGCTAAGAAGAGTAAGATGCTAGTTTCCAAGCTCAGTCCCAGAATCTACTTTCCTTAGACATCCCTAAGGTAAAGATGTTTATTAGTCGGCCCAATAACATTAAATAGTTTATGAGACTTAGATGTTTAAATTAAAAACTACGGTTTTAATAAAATAATGTTTATTAAAACCTTCATATTCAATTTAACCCATTCAAAAACTTGAGTTAAATTATCTCTTTTCTATCCAAGAGTTTAAAATGTTCGTTTATCAAAACATTCTAATATCTTTTATTTTAAATCAATTTCTTTTCAAGGAAACTTAAGAACTAAATACCAGGTTTTTATTTGAAAACCCTTTTGGAAATCATACTACATATATTTCTATACATAAAATAACTTTTACAATTTATTTACCCACACTCACTTTGGGTTCATTTGGATTTGAACTCATTTTGATCGCATAATGATAAAGAGAATAATTTACTAATTGCACTACAACGTTCGCCTAAGAAAACATTCAATCTTCACTTAGAAGATTATTTAGATTACCACAAAACTAATCGAGATGTTTTCCCCAAACTATCCAAAGAAAATATATCTTTCTTAAAAATTCTCTCTAAAATATGTATACTTACAAATATTTCTAAGTAATACTACTATTACTTTTCTTGAAATCCCTTTTGAAATCTTTCAAGCAATATCGATGTAACAACCTGCACCTTAATAGGCCCAAATTTCAACAAAAATCGAAACCCAAGTCCATCAAAGCATAGATCGTTGGATTGGTACCTGCAAATAAGCATGAGCATTATCAGAGATTGATAGAAATCTAAACTCACGGCAGAAACAATTATAAGATAAGAATACTGACTAAGACTACTACCTTGGAACTAAGGGTATTCCTTGGATAGCAGATTTTCACATCAGCATCGAGCATGAGAGAAAGAAGACACTCCAACAACAAAGCACATCCAGCTCCAGTGACATGTTCCTTTATATCTATCATGTGGGTTGTAATGAGGAGGGGGGGTCAGAACAACGTTTTGGTGACTTGAAAAATATAAACAGTCCATAACATAAACTTATATCGATAGGTTTCCATTTAATTGTTATGTCCATTAAGGTTAGCAATTCTAATCTAACATTGCATTGCACACACGATTACATACTTACCCCTTCCTAAGGTACGAAATACTAATGAAACCATATCAACCGCCCAACACTTCCAAACCCATTATCCACTTAGTACTTCTAAACATGGAGAGGGCTTCTATAATAGTTTTAAAAGAGAAATAGGTAGACTCTGTCATTTACGACCTTAAATGAGGCAAACCCCATCATATAAAATCTATTCCCAATGTGATTTTCTAACAATGTTGTTAATGGTCAGTGGGTCCTAGCTACAAGACCTCTCTCTAGATACTATTTAAGGCTTCTGACATTTAATGTTCAACTATTACCGCATCTATCGCCGATAAAATAGGATTCATGAAATAAATAGTACCCAAGCCACTTGATACCTCTTATTACGATAGGCAGACTCTGGTCATTTAAGACCTTAAATAAGGCGGACCCCATCATTTGAGACCTATTCCCAAGTTGTGCTCCTAAATAGTACTATTATTATTTCGGCTTTAGCAATGTAAGTGAGTGTACCCAAGCCACTTAATACTTCCCAGTGAAAAATAGGTAGACTCCGTCATTTAAGACCTAATTCCAGAAGCGTGCTCCTCAATGGTAGTATCTAGCTGTCATTGCTTGGAAATCTCAATATGCTACTTAATACTTCTTTTATAGAAAATAGGAGGACATTATAGTCACTTAAGACCCCAAACCTGAAGCGAACCCTTCCCGAGATATCCACTCTCATTTTTAATTATAAATATGTCATCTTATTAGGTTACTTCTTTCGGTAGGGAGGCAGACCCTTCAGCCACTTAAGACATCAACACTGAAGTAAACCCATTTTAGAGACATCCTTATTTATTTATTTATTTGGAATCTCACTAAGTTACTTAATATTCCATTTAGGAGAGAGAAGGACCCTTCAGCCACTTAAGACCCCAAACTAGAAGCGAACCCTTATGAATATATCCCTCACCGCTCCTGATTCCAAATTTAGACCATTTGATACTTACCAATTAAAAAAACAAGCCAGTCTCTCACGTCATCATGGGTCGTTGGATTAGTTATATCTCACATCGGTAATAAGTACACCTGACTACTGGTAGCCTTAAAGTGAAGGGCAATCTTCCATCGAGTGACACTACTGACCTCGCATCACTAACCCACTAAGTACAATTAACCATCCTAAGTCTTTAATTATATTAACTTAGGTAGACATTGGACTTAGCTTACTAGTTCCCTTTTTATTTAAGGCAATAAGATTTACCTTAAATATTTATCTACCCATAAATCCCCGTTAAATGCTCATAAATGACAATTTGTCCATAAAATCATAATGGACATTTCCTAAGATATTTATGTATGATTACTAATTTCAAATTAGTAACCTTTTATATCTACTCCATTTTTGTCTATTATACGCAAGCGACATCATTAGCTAATTAGTTAAAAGCAGTAATTATGTACAAATATTTACTTTTATTAAATATGTTCTAGTTATATATCTTCATTAGAATATACTTTTCCATGTTAAATTGTTGGAATCATGTCTAAAAAGCTTATAGATAATTTCCATAAATTACTCCAAAATAAAATATTTAACTTCAAAATATAAAAGATTACATCGTTTGAAATTAAAAGGAATAATCATTTCTTTTTATTACTGAAATAGACAGTGTAAAATATAATGAATTCGCACTTTACACGTCTCTTTCTCTTTCTATTTGCATTTATTCCATATTAGATCAAAGTTGTATCTTTCTAAGAGAGGGAAAGAAATCGAACTAATTTACAAATATCAAACAGGTCTAAATTCCAACAATTCTAAATGTAGAAAATTTTATATTCTAACAAGATAATGGTAATAATCCAAATTTATAACATTCTTATACAACCTATTTCAGATCTGAAATAAATTTCATTTAAATTAATATTCTAAATTCATACTTTTGGAACTGATTTCCAGATCAGGTTGTATACAATGCTAAATCAATTTGAAAACAAGAATATGTAGGCGATATTTATTATATTCAAATCGTATTCATTTCATTTCCTACAACTCAAATACAATTATCCAATTATGCATAAAAATCAAATAAACACCAATGGGATAATTTTCATATTATAACAATTTATAAAAACTCCCACTCACCTTTTTAAAGCAATCCAAATCTCCAGCTCGGAAGTAGAACCTTTGATTCATCTTTAAATCTTTTTAATCCAAGAGATATGTATAAACGGGTATATACATACATTAGAATTATAGATCTGAGAAGAGATTTGGAATTGGGAGAGAAAATAGATACAAATATATAAATTACCTCAAATATGCATTGGATTGATTCTCTTCTCTTCTCCTTTTTTATTAGATTTCCACACTTCTTCGATTTGTATGGATACAAATATCTTACCTTTATAATTTAGACAGAAAGTGGAGAAGAAGAAATGGCAGAGCTTTGCTACTACTTTCAGAAAAATATGAGAAGAGAAGGGTGGGCTAGGCCTAAATTTATAGGCGTTAGAATCAACCAGAACCGTCAGATCAAAATATATTAAATCCGGGCCGTTGTGGCCTAGGTTTACTGGAGCCACCAGGTCACCACCAGTCGATCATCCTTACGTGATCGGTCGACCGCCCTTAATGGTGGGTCAGTCTGTGGGCTTGAGCAATGAATATAAAAACATTAATTATTTCTTATTTATTTATTTTTGTTCCGAATTCTTATTCCCTATGCAACTTCTTCATTTGAACTCCGATCGCAAAACTAAATATGAAAGTCGCTCAGAATTTTCCCCGAACACAATGGTGCAAATTTCGTGGTTAAATTCCATAGTTTGCATAAATTCCATTTTTGGAGCTTAATTAACTAACTAATTAAATAACCAGCGCCAAATTACGGGGTGTTACATTCTTCCCCCTCCCCCTAAAAAGAATTTCGTCGCCGAAATTTCACCAATGACAAAGCCAAGGTTTGGCTCCTAATTATCCTAAACTACACAACCAATGAGTTTACAACCAATTTTGCAACAAAACGTGCATAAGTGCATAGTGTATTACTGTATCACCACATAGAAAATATGTATGCCAAATGATTCTAAATCGGATCCTCTTATGTGAATCCATTTCTTTGAAAAACATTTTTGAAAAATATGATGCGAACAACCTACATATAAACTGGCAATTCCACATGTATGCAGCTTTTCGAAAAATCTTTTCAACCAAAACCCTCATACTCCTACAAAGAGAAGTATGAAGCAAAATTTTTTTGCATCCACTTCCTATCATCCAATAATATAACGCAGCGAAAAATCACATCCTAAACTTTATTCCTATGTCAAAAAAGGAAATTAGGTGGAGAATTTAACATTCTTACCACACAATAATTTTCCTATTATCGTAGTATAGTGGAAATTTCTTCGCTGCCTCGAATTTACTCTAAATTTTCCATGCACAAAACGCATAAGGAGGCTTATTTTCAAGCTCTAAAATAGAATTAAGTCTAAAAGAACACTTGTTGTCGACAATGTATGAAAATAGAAATTCCAAGGCTAAAACAGCTTTTCCCTTGTTATCTCTCACATTTATCGCATCGTCGATCCTAATGCACCGCTAAATCGCAAATTCGAACTCTATTTTCCTTCCCTAAGCCAACATGTGGCCTTCAAAATCAAAGTTTTCACAAAATCTTTCTCACTTTTCAAATTCGTACATCATTTGGAAAATAAAATCTCAAAATATTTGGACGCACATTTTCCCTTGAAATAAAATTTGAATAAAAACTCTATAAATAATTTAAGAGTAAAAAATAACTAAAACGCAAAACTATTTCTTACTCTCTTTTTGATTTTTTTTTTCAAAAGGGAACATTTCAAATCAAGGGGAAATTTTTCGAAATATTTTCCATCTCAAAAATTTTGATAAATCAAGCTACAATTTCAGCATAGTCGAAAGTCGGTTATGCGTCAAATGCATAAACTAAATTCCAAAATTCTACAACTATTCTCCACTTAAGAATTTGAAATTTTATTTAAAATTGTCAACACGTCTATTATACAAGAACTTTAGCTTTTAAGGAACATGAGCAATGACCCGTGATATCAAAACAACTTTATTATGTCCTTTGCTAAAATTTCCAACTACTCTAAATCTTCCAGCCTTATATTGCATTTACTGTTAGTTAAGTGTCTTTATGAGATTCCCATATTTAAATTATTTCTCTACTATGCATAAATACATGAGCGGTTCACATATTCAGAGACAATAACATAGAAAATGAAAAGAAACTCGTAATATCGTGTGTGCTTTTTATAAATGACAACTAACAATTTTACAACCCAACAACCCGAAAGAAAAGAACAAATGCTGCAAATAAAAAAGATACAACGATCCTAAATAAAACACCGCCTAAGAACTGTGAGAAGGTCCTACTTCGTGGTTGGAGCTCGAGCCATTGCCACGACCGCGGAATGGTCGTAGCATGGCAGCTATGCATCCAATCTCACGCCTTTAGTGTTGCTGCTCCGCCCTAATCTCTCAGAGGTCTGGCTGAACTTAACGGATATCAGCAAGCTCAGGACTCATATATTCCTCGGCGCCCTGTGTTATCCCTTGCCGCTAATGCTGCGGCTCTGGTGGTGGTACAGGTGGTGCGGTAGGTGGTAAAAGAATATTCATCCCCTTAATAGTGCTCTGATCAATGGTGGGAGGGACCTTCCTTACTACTGGCTCTCCGCTCAAATTTACCTCATAACGCCTAAACATTCGAGTGAGCAAGTGGCAATATGAAAAGTGAGTCCTTGAGGTACCAAATCTGTGATCGACCATATGGAGCATCAAGGCACGAGCCCAGTTGACGACTACATCAGCAATTAGAGCATATGCAGCTCTCCACACTAAGGTATAGATCTGGTCAAGAATCTCCATCTTCGAAATGATGTTGTGCTAAATGATGCGCACGATGAGATGGGCCACCGGTCATAAATTGTTGATCCTTCAATCACTGACATTTCCAGAAAAGATGCACTGAAGAATCTCAGGGTCAACCATCTCAATGTCGTCCAAATCTGCATCTACTGCAGATATCTTCAAAATTCCAGCAAGATCATCATCTAACATCTCAATCCGAGCTTCCTTCACCTTGGACTCAATGTAGCTGTAGCCATCATCAAAATTCTGTGCCATCTATGCATCGAAAAGATAGACGTAGCAGGGGTAATATTTTCGCTCATAAGTCTCAAAGCGGAGGATCGGTGCAAGTCCTGCCATGACAAAAATCTCTTTAAGCCCGAGAATGGCGAAATCTCCGAACTTCACTAGTAGCCCGTGAAGAAAATCAAAGTCCACCGTTCCAAGATAGGTGGTGATCTTTCGCTTGCTCCGGTCAAGAAGCGGCTTATTGCGAAGTGAGGCCCGATGACGAGAGGAAGAGCCGTCAGTATGTGGCTGTGCCATGATCTGAAAGGCGGTTGGAAAAGGGAGAAAAGGGTTTAGATCCGGAGTAGTGGTGTGGCAAGATCTGACGTGCAACGATTTGGGCATCGGTTGGTGGAGGAATGGAGGAGAGAGGCCTTGGTTAAGCAGAGGAAGGGGGAGGTGGAATTGGGTGTGGCTAAAAATTGAAGAGAAGGAAGAGAGTGAGGGGGCGCAGAGGCTGAAGGTTTGGACGTGACTTATAGTCGCGTTCCAGGTTCATGATCAGCCCGAATCCACCTAGCAGCTGACCGCTACTAGATCAACCGGTCGACCGCTATGGTCGACCCCTTGGTTGACCGCTAGCCCAGATTTGGTCAAGGCCTGGAGCTGGACCTAATAGGGCTTGTTAAATTAATTAATAATCTTATGACCGTTCTACACACCATCTTCAACTTAGCCTATCCATAAAAATTTTGCCTTCCATATGACTGTCACGACCCGCCCTTCTGACCGCCCCTAGTCGGTAATTAAACCAACTTGAAACGTTCAAAATGATGGATTGTTGTTTAGTTTATGTAATTTAAATAGAATCAGCCACAGAAACACAGAATAATAATAATATCTCACTACTATGAATCTTTTTACATACATCAGAGTTTATACAATTTGTTGAATTTATACAACGGAATATTTCATTAAGTACAAAATTCCTGAAACTAAAGTGAGCGTTTTACCCCCTCTCTCTAACTTCGCTGCTCGAAAATCTTCAAGCTGTAAAATACTCGGTCTGACCCGAGTATTACACTCAAAAGAAAATAATACACAGGTCAGTCTAATTCAAACTCAGTTATTAGTGCATAGAAGCAATAATAATCAAATAGACGTCAGTCACAATAATTCCCGTCTATCCGACCCTTTTAACAAAGAAATCGGATGACGTTAATTTTAACACTTAACAGTGTTAAACAACAAATCAGTAGATTCAAATCATCAACTGAAATAAATAAACAGATTATCAATGAAGATAATTTAGAAAACAACAAAATCATCAAATCACCAAAATCAATTCAAATAGTTGAAATATCACTTTAAAACATCAGTTCTGATTAGTTGTAGTACACGCACGCGTGTACGGCCTCGCCAATATGGCATATGAAATACAAAAAGATCAATGAATCAAAAACAAAAGAAATATAAATTAAAATCAATACTGTGTGGCTGCAGTACACGCACGCGTGCACTGCCTCGCCACCATAGTACAAAATAGGAATCAACACAAGGTCAAATCCGAGCTACTAGCTGGATTCAACTCAAATGATTTCGAAAAATAAATCCAATTTCATCAATGCGATGCAAGCCCAAAAAGAGCAACTACATAATGAATACAAGGGCAAACTGCAACCAAAAACTGCAGCCACCACAAGATCCCACATGAAACCCCTTAAAACTGTCGAGCATAAATTCAAACACAACCGAACAGTGCAGTGATGGGTATGCCACCAAGTGAGTATGATAATACAACCCATCAATTGAAACAGCAATTATGAAATGAATATAACAAAATATATGCAACTGCACCAAGGAATGGCACACGTATGCTACAGGCCTGAACCAACAAGGGTAGTGATAACATAGAAAAATGACCAGACATCATAAATTATGCAAACCGAACCAAGACCAGACGGCGATGTCAAAGCAATGATATGGATTTGTACTGGTGCAAACACTATCAAATAAAAGATGTGATTAAGTTAATAAGATAATGTAAGGATTGATTTGTTAATGTTAATAAGATAATTTGTATATTGATATATATATATATGTGTGTGTGTGTGTAAGATGTTTTTTATGAAAATATGGTTTATAAATAAATTTAACATAAGTGTTTAAAGTAAAATTATGATAATTGTAAAATAAGTAATAATCTATAATTACTAGTGTAGGCAAGAGAAGATAAGTAATGAACAAGTGTTCGTTTAATTTACAAGTAATTTAACAAGTGGTAGTTGATTGAATTAAAGATTTATAAAATTAAATAAAATGTTTCATTTTCTCACTTCTCAGATTTTTAAAAAAAAAAAACATATCAATCCAGTTTTCAAAATCAAGTTCAAGTTCAAGGAAACAATACAAACCAGATACAACAAGCTACAGGAGTAAATGAAACTTCAAGTGCACACATGAATACTAATGCATAAACAAGTGTACAGCTGCCCAGTACAATTGAACGCAGTAGTCGACAGTGTTCACAAATGCAACTCACTAACAAGCTCGAAGAACCAAAACACAAAACCAGACCAGATTATAGTGCATATCAGACTCAACAATGAAGTCAAAGACATATGCATCACTGGCTACACAATATCAAAGTGCAGACGACTAAATATACTCCACAACATAGCAGCAACCAAGATTGACGCGACAGGGACAGATAGTGGCTCAACATCAAAGACAAAAATAACTCAACTGTATGCAACAGTAAAACAAAGTGGACAATGCACCAATACTAAACAGAAATATACATGAAGACTAGTTGCTGAATTCCAAGTTACAACATGAATGAACAGTTCAACCAAAGAAATAATACCAGAGCTCAAGCATTTAAACAATGACAATGTAGATGCAAGTGAATGCAACATTTCTATAAGATATATATAAGTGTTTCAATTAAGTAGTGCAACATATGGAATAGTGTAAAGCAAGGCTACTACAGGGTGCAGCAGACACGAAAGTAGACTGTGCATGATGGCAGCAAAACATCAAGATAATAACCCAAGGAAAACAACAAAGTCAGGTATGGACAACATGAATAGATAAACACATGTATGCAACAGTGTAAAGCAAGGCTGCTACAGGGTGCAACTGAGGAACATACAACATGCAGACATATATCACAGTGAACATATATGGATATAAGCACTGAATCAAGGAAGCATCCTAAATCAAAGGGTTCATGAAGTCTACAAGCTACTGAACTCCAAGCATTTCAAACTTGAAGATAACATAAGACTGGACCAAACTGACTTCAACTAGTGGATATGCAAACATGAAACAATGACAATGTCCATAACAATTATGTGCAGTGAAAATTAACAGCGAGTGCAGACCCAACAACAACAGAGTGAAGTTCAGACCAAAAATGCAACTGGCAAAATGAAGACCAACT
This sequence comes from Allium fistulosum, assembly GCA_030737815.1. Classification (NCBI taxonomy): domain Eukaryota; kingdom Viridiplantae; phylum Streptophyta; class Magnoliopsida; order Asparagales; family Amaryllidaceae; genus Allium; species Allium fistulosum. The sequence continues at coordinate 50,176,038 of CM060906.1, forward strand.
ACACGCATACATGGAGCATTTTTACAGTAGTAGTTTCAAACAAATCAAGGCAAAGCAGGATGATCACAAACCAAAAAAAATGCATACTAACACTGTATATATATATATATTTATACAAGTTCAAGTGCAAGTTCAACATCACAGTCAAAGCAACATTAGCAATGCAACCCAAAGTCGAAACAGCAAAATGTACAAATTGAAACCAAGTCATAAGAAACTGATTCAAAGTCCAAGTTTCAAAATTATCAAGTGAAAACAATATAGTAATGAACTCGGCCAGTTTAAAATGAAACAATAGGAATAATTCCAAGAAAAGAAAAGCACATAGATATATAAATAACAAGTATGCAAGTGAAGACGACAATGGTGCCGGCAGTTGCAAACAGGTTCAGAAACATCAGAGTGACCAAAGTCACATGTAAATCAGGCCGTGGTGGCCATGAATTTTGACAGTGACGCGATAACCAAACATGGCCGAAGCTAATTATTCAAGGAATCAAACCAAATCACAATTCAGAATCACATATATTGAATGGCTGAGATAAAGATTTAACAATTTCAAAAAATCAACAACAAAAATCACAAGTTTGAACGAGATAGAAATCATCAACAAATATTGAATTTACACAAACCAAAAATCATTGAAACTGATTCGAATTAAATGTGAGTGGCAAACCACTCACCTTAGCATCGAATTGGAGCAGCCGCGGGTAGAGACGATCAAACTACTGAAGTCGAAGCCTTCGATTTATCCAGCCCTAGCTATTGAGATGAGGAACGAACGATTTTAGGCCGCCATTTTTTTTCTTTGTTTCGATTTTTAGGTTTTAGGTTTCAAATGAATGAAAAAGAAAGAGGGGCGGGTATAACTCGAGATATCACGGCACAAACCCCATGGGCCAACATTGCAATTAAAGCCCGTTTAAATCTTTAGCAATTTTTTTAAATGAATTAACTTTATTTGTTGCTTGCATTGTAAACGACTTTCCATAATTAATATGTTATCTGAATTTATAATTCCCAATTCAAATTTAAATTCAAATATATTTTTCATATTAAACTTGAAAAATTCAAACAACTTCACAATTTTAAATCAAAAATTAATTTAATTATTAATTTAAAATAGTTTAAAATTTTGGGATCGTTACATGACGGTATCCACCTTATCGTGTAGAACCTTACTTGGCAAGATTGAAATAGCCTCAGCAAAACTGTGGCGACCAACAACACTTCCGAAAACCCAAAAATATTCCTACTACAATTTCATGCCAACTTCGCACAGAAATATTTCTTCCAACAACTGGTGGTTTTAACAACACTTCAAACTACATACCCAAATAAAATTGAACGTCATTCATATTTTGTCCTTACCTTAAAGAGAGAAAATATAAAAACCCTCGATTTTATAAACCGAAAATCACTTAGCTAAATATATGCTCCTTTATACTTGTTTCTACGTAACAGAAACTATTTCATATTAAAACTTCCCTCAAAAGTTAATCTTATATATATTTATATAAATATTTTATGGGTTCCAAATACCTTTTTGAAACACAAATTTCCTAAATTGGAAAACTATTTTCTTGCTAAAAATCAATATCAAGCCTTTACTGTTATATACAGATAAATATTTAAGGATTTAAAGAATTAATCTTCTATAACTAAAAGTCTCTTAACAGACCAGCTTAGTGGTATACGTATTTCTTTGAAAATTAAAATTCCAAAACTTTTCTAAAACAAAATTTTCAAAATAAGTTCTTGGGAAAGAAATCCTTTGAAAACCCCTTTTTCAAAATTCTAAGGCATTTCCAAAATATACTTTATAAAAATTCTCTTATAAGTTTTAGACTAAGGAATTAGCATTTATTATTCAAATAAAAATCCAGTTTTCCATCAAAGAGGTGATCATTGAATGCACCCTAGTAAAACTTGCTTCTGGACAATTGCAACATACAAAATCCAATTTCCCATTCATTTAGAATAATTGTGTGTCTTCGACTGGAACTCAAAGTACAAAATCACAAGGTAGCTAGAATCTCAACCATCAAGTCGAACACCTCCAGTCTTATGGATTCAGCCATATGTTGTACTCATGCTCTTCATCGACATCGCTTTACACATCGCCAACACTCCATATGGTACTTCGAAGTCCGCATGAAAATCTTATGTGATGCCCCACCTCTATACTCACACTAGCCAAGAACACTATGGGGTAATGCCATCGACTAGCACGAAGAATAAGGCTGTTGAGGAGCGACCCTCTGTGTAATTGCTTTGTGCGAGTACCAACATGTCAGATAATATGACTTGTATTTCATTTCAAGAGGAAATCCGTCATATCAAATACAAACTCAAAGCTACTACACAGTAGCTATATGGGCTTCGGAAACAAATATAGAAATAAGCATAACACAAATCAGTCATAGATATTCATATCACAAAGGCAGAAACAGATATGAATATAACACATAGAAGTGTACATCAAAGTAGTGGTCATATAAGGTCCACTACATCACAAAAGAATAGGTACAAGTGCTAGGAAAAAGAATAATTATACATCAAGGAGTCTCTATCTCAAATGTATAATAACAAAAACTACAAAGCTAAAGTAGTTAGCCAAAAGTCAGGTGACGGACCTTGATAAGAAGTCAGGCAGAAGCACCTGAAATACCTCGGTCTGACCCGAGTATTATTTAAGAAGAAAATAATAAATGGATCGGTCTAGCTATAAATATCAGATAAAATGAGATAGGATAAGAGATATCGCAAAAACATATGATAACAATAATGCCATACTGTGACAAGTATACATCAGATAACAACAAAAATCATGCAATATCTCAAATATTCTCAAACACTAAAAAGAATGTCATATTCTTTAAATTATTCACCAAAACACAAATATTAATAGAGCTTATCAATGCCTATCATCAAAATTGGTGAAACACAAATTCTAGAAATCAACAACTAGAAATCCAGAAAACACAAAGGGGGAGGCCTATCACAAACAGGAGCATGAAAACTCACCAACACATGTGTCACAAACGGAACGCTATTCCATGGTCGCTAACCATCAAGTTTTAGCCGAGGCTCCACAAACGACCTGAAGGCCATGGGTCGCTACCCCACCAATTTGAGCCAGAGCTCCACAAACGGGGTTTTTTAGTCCCCCACACAAACAAAGAGACATCGCATATCGCTAGTCTAAATAACAAAAAGATCATCAATGATCAATAAGAAGTGTGAATCACACTAAGCTAGTAAATAAATGAGTTTAGCTTCATGTCCCATAACCACTAGCTTAACTTAAATATTTATGAACAAATTGTAGATTTCCACTGGAAAATTATCACGAGAGTTCAATCGAACAAGTCCAAGAATTAACCGACGAAGTAAACGCAAGCGTTTCATACCACTTGTTTTGCTAAGCCGTTTAATTAGATTTCTCATACGAATGAGGTAAAGGTTTGTATATACTAACAGATTGGAAAACGGTTTTAAAAGCGAGCTTTATATTTAAAATAGTGTCGAAATCGTTTTAATGAAAGAGTTTTAGTATTTACTACTAGTATCGAAACCTTTGTATTTTAAAGTGGCAAATCACAAAAATGATTGTAAAAACAATCAATCACCAAAAATTCACGTACGACGATGTGAGTTAAATCCATAAAAATCGATACCAAATCCATCAAATGGATATTCCCAAAATAGAAAGAAAGAAGTCATCAAAGTCGATAATAAGTGATAACAACTAACCGGATCAACGAAATCGATTAAAATTGGAAATCCACTAAAAAAACAGCCAAAATAGGCAAAATTGGCAGTTTCAGACGTTTGGGGTTTAATCCAAACGTCTGGATTTGGGTTTTGGAAATAATTCAAAAAACACCCAGACATTTGAAATTTCAAAGCAGATGTCTGAGACTTAACCAGACGTCTGAACCTATAAATCAGACGTCTGGAATTTGTCTCTGCCATTTTATTTTCTACGTTCTTATATTTTTTTCTCCATGGATCGTAACCATACGTCTGGACTTGACTACCAGACGTCTGGTCACATGGTCTGGGCAATAATTTGCCTAGGCCATGATGGCCAAAACGGTTCGGAAGCAATCAAATGAGCGACGGAGGCTAGGGATTTATGCCAAGTGACAACCCAGTCCTATATTCTCTTCAATACACCCCAAATAACACGTCCAAATATCCAATATAGGATCTTTAAAGATTTTGACTTCAAAACACCAAAATTTGGAAAATTCACCAAATCAATTCAAATCAAAAGCAAATGAACATGCATAAATGTTAGGAATTCATACCTAACAACAATGAAAGTTATAGACGTAGATGTGAGTTCAAAAACTCACCTTTAAACCCAAAACAACAAGTGAGAAGATTTAAAACAAAGGAAAGATCAACCACACCTCAACTTCAACTCTAGAAGCTCCAATCTAAGATCATAAGCAAATATTTCCTAAGTTAAGTTATAGGAAATTTCTAAAATTGGAGAGAGATTGAGGTGGAGAAGAAGAAGTGGATGCTTACCTAAGCTTCTCTTTTATTCTTGACTTGAATTTTTATTTCCTAATCAAACTAGGGTTTAGGAATTTTAATTTCCTATCTTTTCACCCATTTTTACTTTAGCTTGAGAGTGTTAGGAAATGAGGAGTAGAATGAATGAAGAGTAGAGGAGTTAGGGTATTAAGTTGGGTTAGTGGGCTGAAACCCAAAGCCCAAAGTAGAAAATATCAAAATTCTACTCAACTCCAAATATATCGATGTTTATACTTAAAAAGTTGTAAATGCCATTTTGGACTCAACGGAAGTGGTCTCGAGTCCCAATTCGACTGTTTACAAAAAGTAACATTTCGGACTTTTATCCGATTAACAATGCTATATTTAAATAAAACATTTAAATATACAATCGTAAAATATGCGGGTTGTTACATCTTAACCCTAAGATATTTCCAACTCATAGTTGGTTTTCCATTCCTTCGGAGTGGAACTACAACTACTTCTATAGTCGGAACTCTTAGAATCTTGCATAAAAATATAATATTACTAGATAGGAAAGTAAGAATACATTCTCTCAATTTATGCTAACTCCTCTGATCTAGTAACCTAGAGCTCTAATACAAAATGTAACAACCTGCTCCTTAATGAGAACAAATTTCGACAAAAATCGAAACCCAAGTCCTTCAAAGCACAGATTGTTGGATTTTGTACCTGCAAATAAGCATAGGCATTATTAAAGGCTGATAGAAATCTAAACTCACAGCGGAAACAATAATAGGATACGAATACTGACTATGACTACTACCTTGGAACTAAGGGTATTCCTTGGATATCAGATTTTCACATCAGCATCGAGCATGAGAGAAAGAAGACTCTCTAACAACAAAGCACATCCAGCTCTAGTGACATGTTCCTCTAAATCTATCTTGTGGATTGTAATGAGGAGAGGGGTTCAGAACAACGTTCTGGTGACTAGAAAAATATAAACTATCCATAACATAAACTTATATCGTTAGGTTTCTATTTAATTATTATGTCCATTAAGGTTAGCTATTCCTAATGTTTTTTTCCTAACAATGTTGTCAATGGTCAGTGGGTCCTAGCTACAAGAACTCCAACTACTATTTAAGGTTTCTGACATTTAATGTCCAACTATTACTGCATCTATTGCCAACAAAATCATAGTCATGTAATGAACAATACCCAAGCCACTTAATAACTCTTATTAGAAAAAAGGCAGACTCTAGTTATTTAAGACCTTAACTAAGGCAAACCCCATCTTTTAAGACCTATTCCCAATGTGTGCTCCTAAATAGTACTATTATTATTTTGGCTTTAGCAATGTAAAAGAGTGTACCGAAGCCACTTAATACTTCCTAGTGAAAAATAGGTAGACTCCGTCGTTTAAGACCTAATTCCAGAAGCATGCTCCTCAACGGTACTATCTAGCTGTCTTTGCTTGGAAATCACATTGTGCTACTTAATACTTCTTTTATAGAAAATACGAGGACTTTATAGTCACTTAAGACCCCAAACTTGAAGCGAACCCTTCTCGAGATATCCACTCTCACTCTTTAATTATAAATATGGCATCTTATTAGGTAACTTCTTTCGATAGGGAGGCGGATCCTTCAGCCACTTAAGACCTCAACACTGAAGTAAACCCTTTTTAGAGACATCCTTATTTATTTATTTGGAATCTCACTAAGTTACTTAATACTTTCATTTAGGAGAGAGAAGGACCCTTCAGCCACATAAGACCCAAAACCAGAAGCGAACCACTATGGAGATATACCTCACCGCTCCTGATTCCAAATTTGGTCCATTTAATACTTTCCAATTAAGATAGCAAGCCCAATCTCTCATGTTATCATGGGTCATTGGATTAGTGATATCTCACATCAGTAATAAGTACACTCGACTACTGATAGCCTTAAAGTGAAGGGCAGTCTTCCATCGAGTGACTCTATTGACCTCACATCACTAACCCACTAAGTCCAATTAACCATCCTAAGTCTTCATTTATATTAGCTTAGTTAGACATTGGACTTAGCTTACTAATTCCTTTTTTATTTAAGGAAATATGATTTACCTTAAATATTTATCTACCCATAAATCCCCATTTAATGTTCATAAATATCAATTTGTCCATGAAATCCTAACGGACATTTCCTAAGACATTTATGTATGATTACTAATTTCAAATTAGTAGCCTTTTATATCTATTCCATTTTTATCAGTCCCATTAATCCATTATCCTATTCATTTTTGCAACTCCTATATTTATCATTTATTGAAGTTACAACCTTTTAAATTCTTTTCTCATTTGTTAATTATCCTAAACCGGAATATTACACGCAAGCGACATTATTAGCTATTTATATAAATGCAGTAATTACGTACAAATATTTACTTTTGTTAAATATGTTCTAGTTATATATCTTCACTAGAATATACTTTTCCATGTTAAATTGTTGAAATCATGTCTAAAAGGATTATCCGTTATACTTTGCATAAATTAGTCCAAAATAAAAGATTTAACTTTAAAATATGAAGGTTACATCGTTTGAAATTACAGGGAATAATCATTTCTTTTTATTACTGAAATAGACATTGTAAAATATAATGAATTCGTACTTTACACATCTCTTTCTATTTCTATTTACATATATTACTTGTTAGATCAAACATTGTATCTTCCTAAAAGGGAAAGAAATCAAACTAATTTATAAATATCAAACGGATCTAAATTCTAGCAATTCCGAATATAGAAAAGTTTATATTCTCACAGGATTAGTGTAATAATCCAAATTTATAATATTCTTATACAACCTATTTCAGATCAGGAATAAATTTCATTAAAATTAATATTCTAAATTCATACTTTTGGGATGATTTCCAGATCAGGTTGTATACAATGCTAAATCAATTTATAAACAAGAATATGTATGCAATATTTATCAGATTCAGATCGTATTCAATTCGTTGCCTACAACTATTATACAATTATCCAACTATACATAAAAATAAAATAAACACCAATAGGATAATTTTCATATTATAACAATCTATAAAAATTCTCACTCACCTTTCAAAAGCAATCCAAATCTTCAGATCTGAAGTGGAACCTTTGATTCATCTCCAAATCCTTTTTAATCTAAACGACATGTATAATAGGGCATATACATACATTAGGATTATAGATTTGAGAAGAGATTTGGGATTGGGGGAGAAAATAGATACAAATATATAAATATATAAATTACCTCAAATATGCATATGGATGTTTCTCTTCTCTTCTTTTTTTAATTATATTTCTATTCTACTTCGATTTGTATAGATACAAATATCTTATCTTTATAATTTAGATACAAAGTGGAGAAGATGAAATGGCAGAGCTTCGCTACTGCTTTCAGAAAAATATGAGAAGAGAAGGGAGGGCTAGGCCTGAATTTATAGACGCTAGAATCAACCAGAACCGTTAGATCGAAATATATTAAATTCGGGAAGTTGCGGCTACGTATACTGGAGCCGCTAGGTCGCCACCGATCGACCGCCCTTAGATGACCGGTCGACCGCTAGGGGTCGACAGTCCTCAATGATGTGTCGGCCTATGGGGCCGGGTAATTAATATAAAAAGGTTATTTATTTCTTATTTATTTTCATTCCAAATTTGTTTATCATCTATTACTTTTTCGTTTGAACTCCGATCGGAAAACTTCAAATATGAAAGTTGCTCGGAATTTCACCACGATCACAATGACGAAAGTTTCATGGTCAAACTCCATCATTTGCACAAATTCCATTTTTGAAGCCTAACTAATTAGCTAACTAACTAATTAAATAATTAGCGCCAAATTATGGGGGTTATGACTGAGATTTATATTCTCAAAAACTCTTTTTACTTATAAAACACCTTTTTTTTAAATATATATGTATATTATTTTATATACCATACTCATTTAAAATATGCCTTTAAATTCATCTTATATTATAATAACTTTCTTTTATTATAATAAACTTTTCACAAATATTTATCCTCTAAATATCTTATCTTCCCATTTAGATAGATTATATTAAACAATTTTACTAAAAGATGACTTTTATTTTAACATTTTCATCGAACACCTTGTATTCAAACTATGGACTGAATTCACAGGGGGTTCGTCTTAACGTACTCATAATTATCAAACAATAAATGCACATAAACTGATCGAGCATAAATTAACAATCAACAGATGATACTCAATGATCCTTAACTGCTCAAGCATGACAAATCAAACACCAACGATAATAACGAAATATTATCATTAACAAATAAAAACCATAAATAACTAAATAAATTTGAAATTATTCCTTTATATAAATAAAATATATAATCCTAGGTAAAATATTTCATTTACTAATTTTTAGAAATCAATATCGTGTTTGTTTACCTTGTTCGAGTGTTTAGAAGTTCCTATGGACACCATGGCATCCCTCGTCTCGACAAGAATTCATAAACCACTCAATAGATCAATTAACACAATATGTTTTTATAGCAATAAAAAATACGCCCTTGTATATATAATATTCTCAACTTATCCTAGGGTCTCACTTACCCTATCTTAAATGCGTTTACCCCACCAAAGCCAAGGTTCTCGCTTAACTTCAGCTCTGATACCATTCTGTAACGACCCGCCATTTCGAACCTTGAAAGTCGGCACTTAATACATCCACGGTATTAGAATGTTGAGCGTTCAAGTGCTGAAAAGGCAGAATTTTATGGGAAAATGAAAAAAAAGAATAGGGGAAAACAGAATCTCACAGCGGAATGACAACATATAATATAACAAAGATAGTGAACTGTCACTTAAAATAAATAGTATGTCAGAGTTAAAAGCAAACATCATCAGCCTGAATAGTTATAACTTCCCGACCTTACAATTTTTGATAGGTATACATAATAATACAGTGCAAAATAAAAATACTATATCAGGTGAAGTTTCAGCTCTCTCTATGAACTGCATGCCCAACCAATGACAACCTAGAAAAATACTTGGTCTGACCCAAGCATTATAATAAAATAACATCCGGATCAGTCTAGAAAACCAACATGAGAAAACTCAAGAAATATGGTGAACATATAATAATTCCGTGAGACCACGCCGCTAAACACGGAACGGGTTTTACCTCACAAGAACAACATCCACACTTGAAAGAATATACATAAATAATTAGATATCACGAAGAGTGCAAGATACTTCTCGATGCAATTAAGAAAGAATCAAGTCAAAGGTATGAATCAAAAATAAGGAGAAGGAAATTTTCCAACAATGAATAGGAGGCTACGCCCCCTTTAATGAAAGTATACCTCTCGAAAATATATTTGAGAGCTACGATGTCTCTTGGAAACCTCCAAGCCAGACCCTGCTAATCCTACTGAATATCCGAGTATTTCATATCTCCATGCGCATACAATCAAAACCATTCTAGAGTAGATGTGACAACACCTGAATGGGAGCAACCCCACATAGCTTGGCCCCTACTCGCTCTTTATTTAGTCATTTCTGATAAAGAATATCAATCTCTAAACGAGTAATAAATCGTCTTAGATTGACGAAACAAAAAGAAGGGTATCGAAATTGATAGTCAAGAAATCAACTATCGGGGATAACAAAACAATCGTATAAGGAAATTAAATCTCTTACACTTATTACAACTTGTCGATCCCAAACAAGCACCACCCTGGGCAAAACAATGAAGCCGGATAAGTAAGTGCAATCTTGCTTCCCACCTCATCATGACAATATTCTTAACTTTAAGAATATTAAGGTTCCTTTAACGTTTATTGTTAAATGTAAGACTAAATATTTTCATCAAACGAATCAAACCTTTAAAACATTTGACGCAAACTTATGCTTGACTGTCATATAATAAATATTTGTAAAATATTTTAAAAACGGTCTTCAGCAAAATATATTTATCAAAAAACTAATTATATTTCTAAATGTACTAAAAAGAAGGGTAAAAAACAAATGTCATTGAAACATCGTTTACAATAAACCCAAAATAATTTACACTTAGCTTTATTTTTAAAATCCCTTTTTAAAGAGTTTCTCATTTCTAACTTTAATACAACATTTATTATTCCCAAAGACAATAAATCAATTTAAAATACTTTTATAAATTCAAAATAATGTTTGATCATTCCGAAAGATAATTGATATGACTCTTTTATAAATTTAAAACCACATTAATTATCCCAAAGAAAATAGATCGAATTCAAAATCTTTTTATAACATTAAAACAACACTAATTATCCCGAAAGTTAATAAATCAAATTTATAATCTTTTAAATAAATTTAAAACAACATTAATTATCCCAAAAGATAATTGATCAAATTTATAATCCTTTTATAAAATTAAAAAAATATTAATTGTCCTAAAAGATAATTAAATTTTTAACTCCTTTTATAAATTGAACAACACTTGTCCTTTATTTCAAAATTCTTAAAAGTAACTAAAAATATAGTTTAAAAAGCTTCCAAAGTGCAAAACATGACCGAACGTTTATTTTGTAAAAATACAAGTACAAGTTCAACACATACAAAGGTTTAAGGAGATGATATTTCATAAGTGACGGTATAACGATAATCTCTATAACGACACTTACACAAATCAGATAGTATGTTTAAATTTTTCGACCAAACATCAACATAAGCAACATAAGAATATAAGTAAATCAATATGGGCGAGACACCCCTTAGGGTCTCTCTACAAAAGTCCCTTGTAAATCACACATATGTATGTGTATTTCGAAGTGTTCCATAGCGACCTATTCGCTACGTGTACACTTCGACTTCCTCTTGCTTTTGTTTCCTACACAATAATTGTTATTTATGTCGCCCACTTTTCAAAATGGAAATTCAATCAAAACAACAAAGAAATCATCAAAGCGTGTAAACAATAATTTATCTACCACATATCATATATTGTTCATTCAAAGGTGAGTTAACTCACCAAAATTCCAGTTGACGCTTTCACATTTCGGTTCAATCTAAAATTGAACGGCATTCGATTTTACCTCAAAATTATACTAGCTTCAAACTTGACAGATCCAACACCAGCGCGTAGACAACATTGATACGAGTTCAATGCAAAAGACTGTGTCCAAATCCGATCTCATATGCAAGAGTAATTTAATTTAATATGAATTGAGATTGACTGAAATAATTAATTAACTTAATTATTTGTTTACACGTTAATTACCCTTCTGCCCTCTTTTAAAATTCCCTGCGCATGTTGATACACACACTAACCGCACCATTTCCATGCATACACGCATCTACACGTATCTATGCTCCATGAAGTCAACGGCTGTATCCACCGACTTGTCCCTCTTCCCATGAGCTTTGCAATGACACCAATCGCCACACCTCCAATCATCTCCCCAAAAGCATGATCTAGAAGCCCAGTTCCCCCTTCTCGAACTGTCGCATTCACCAATACATGATCGAAGCTTCTGAAATTTGGTGGAGAGGTGAACATCAGCAAGTGAAAAATGATGGTGGTCTCCGTTTGGACTATCATCGCCTAAATCACCAGAGATTTCTAACCCTAGTTCATGCCTGAAACAACCAAGCTCGGTCAATATCGTCGCACGCAATGAAATAGGTATGGATTCGAAGCACACACTTATACAAACTCAGTGGATCCAAAATCATATTTTTTTTCATTTGGTAAATCATTTGATTTTGATTTTTGAATGGAGACTAGGTTTAATCTTTTACTGCAAGTGAAAGAGAGGGAAAATAAAAGAAAGGGAGGAAAAATAAAAGTAAAGAATAGTCTTAGGGTTAAGTATTCTTTATTTTTTAATTTTTGGTACGTCACTACACAGCATTTCGTTCGCGTACAAACCACGAATGACAGAAATAAAAATATGATCATGCACAAAAATGTGATATGATCCCAAAACAACAATAAAATATACTTGTTTTTTTATTCTGTGAAATTTCAAAAATACCATCGTTTGTTGAAATATACGTCAAATGAAAATTTAAATATTTTTCAAATTAAAATTTATGGAACAATCCAATAATTTCATTTAAAAATACGTCGTTAAAAATTAAGTCGTTTCATTAACAATTGATTTTATTGTTATTTATTCAAACTATTTATTATTGTAAATAAATTTATAAAATAAGTTCACTATTATCATTGATTAATTAAAAGAAGTTAAATAAAGCAATTAAATCCATTTTAATTAATATTTTAATTTACAAATTCAAATATTAGAATAATTCCTATATTTGAATATAAGTTTTTTTTGGGATGTTACAATGCACATACTCAAGGATCCGTCCGCCTTCTTTACAAATATTTCAACTGCACCCTATGACAAACTACTTGATCTAATAAAGTTCTTCTACTCAAGTCCTTCTAATTGAGTTCGCAATTAGGCACATTCGACTAGGAGGTTTACCAATGGGATGAGAACCCAAAAATAAATCTATCCGAAATTATATTGCTCTACGAGGGGAGTAATCCTACTACGAAATCAAACATATCTACAAATTCTCTAATAATTTGAATCTTCTCGACTTCATTGTCTATAGATTCCATAGCATAAAGTAAAATACAAAACCTGACTATCGAAGCATCGAGGGCAAACACAATACGATTTCTATTATTGGGATGCTTCAGAGTAATAACTTTATCAGCACAAAATAGGTGATAATCATATTGCTCAAGCTAGCCCATTCCTAAAATTATTCCAAAACCCAACTAACTCATAACATGCAAATTTCATACAAAGGAGCATCCATATAGATTAATAACCAATTAATATCATTTCTTCCCAAATGTAGCATAATCACCTAAAGGATCTGCTACCCTAAGTGACGCTACAGTAATATATAATCCAACTTTAATTTCTCCACTAGCTCTTTCGAAATAAATGAATATGGAGCGCTCCTATCAAAAAGTACTCATACATATATATTAGATATCATAATCATAAAGAACTCGTGCAGATATATTAGATATCATAATCATACCTTCAAGAACTGTGGTTGCTTTTCTCTTCATCTGATCTGATGGGCCTCAATAACAAATAACTTCCCCTGTTTCTACTTAATTGGCTTCGATAATCCTTTATGATATGGCTAACCTCATTACAGTTGAAGTATTTCCTTGTATCACTATTTTGAGCTTTCAAACATTCATTTGTGAAATGTCCCTTGACTCTACAAATGTGACACACAATGTAAGATTTATAAATTTTCTCTTTTGCTGATATCCAGGTTTGGTTCTGACTTTCTTTTTCTTGAATCATTGGTTCTTCTTAGGATAAAATAATTCCGACTTCATTCCTTAGCCTTATTGTTCATCTAAGGCTCCCACTTCTTTATCTTCTTCATAGACACTCTCATAACGGAGCGATGTATCCATGATATCCTCAAATGTACTACACACCTGAGCCAGAGTCTATCCTTGAGGTCTTTCTATAGTCCTCGAACAAACTTCTCATTCTTATCTAAGGGTGTACTAATTAATGTCTGTCTATATTTTGATAGAGCATTGAATTGATTCACATACTTTTGCGCCATCATATTATCTTCCTTTAGACCAATAAACTTCTTAAATAGAGTAGCCCTGGCTGCTTCAAGAATAAAATAAACTATCATCATATCCTTGAATCACTCCTATGAAATTTGTTCTTCAGCAATCTATAAAGTAATAGTATTGTACCAATCTAATGCTCTACCTTGTAGCCGTCTAAATGAGAGCTTCTTCTTCAATGGATTTGTGAGAGCCATATCATCAAAGATTCTATCGTTGTTTCTCAACCAGGTATGAAATCCCATGGGACCTTCATTCCCAAATAATGGCTTACCACCTAGACTAGCATAATTACTACACTGCCTAGTAAAATTCGAGCAAGGAGAAGGATTTGGTATTCTGACTACTGTAGTATCCTGCTTGCCTCTCATAAATTCCTTCCACTTGTCTATGGTCATCATTACATCATAAGTACCAGTACTACTAGACTGACCAATATGGAATCTGATTTGGGCACCAACACGATCACCTCTGGGTTGAACTATATTTTTTGTATCAGGGAGGTGAAAGATAACTTTATTAGAAATAGAGGAGAAGTATAGATAGAAATCATAATGAATAAGAAAGTTTTTCCTATCTATACTTATATTATACACCAACAATCAATCACACAATCTCTCAAAATCGAAAAGCGGATTTTCCTGCTTATGTATCCAATATACAGGTTATCTAGACTCGGGTACACCACTTATGTCTCACTCCACTAAGGCCAATTTATGTTTCTATCTCCAAATTATTCTAACCTGGGCTTTGATACCACTTAACACCCCGTCCCAGTACCTATGCTACCAAAAGGATGTTACCGTCCAAAAGCACGGAGTAAAGGACACGATAGGAGTGACCTCTTGTATATACACCCTTGTGTCAACATGAATATATGATATCATAAACCTAAATCTCTGCAAACCATGTATCTCGTCTTGGCATAAAGCAATATACACGAGTTTTCCAAGGTGATTAATACAGAGACAAGATTATCAACAAGTCACACGCACATATATATACATATCATATCCTTATATACAATGGATGCTAAAATCCAGTTATAAACACCATCAAAAGATACATATATAACTATGCACATGGTCACCATACCTCTTAAATACTAAAGTACAGTTCTGAAGTCTTGAGTGATCTGGTTGAAGATCACCTCATCTTTTATGTCTAGTACAGCAAAATATGAGAAATGGAATATTATATCAAAATGATACGTGTTCCTCTCTAAAAAGAAGATAGAAATGATATCATGAAAGTACATCCTAAAATACAACCTCAGCATGACCCATGGTTGTTAAAACAAATAACAACCGGGTTAGGCTAGAAACTAGCTATAAGTAAACTCAACTATCAAACAATAAAAGAAAACAGAAAAAATCATCATATTAATATGTCAATTACCTAACCCCGGTGTTGGTATCATATTTAAATCATATTATAGATGTTCTGTTTCTATTTGATCTGATCACAATCTTAAATTTTCTCTATTGTGATTCTCCCTAATCACAATTTATTAATTCCACATCATATAATCATATAATGGTGATAAATTTGATCAACTACCAAAATTTGAATTGACACCCAATGTTACTCAGTACCACCTAAGACTCAATATACTAGAAATTGAATCAACACCCAGTGATAAAGACTATCGCCTATGAATCAGCATTATGTGTGCACCCACATGATCTACAATATTGTACATGACCCTCCTTGGTCTACTTTAACCTACTTGAAAACACTCCTCTATCCATCATCTCATTTAAGTCATTGAGCCACAACACTCAATGCCCATACAGTAGATCATCAAACGACCCTGGGTCAATTCTGCTAGGATGGATACTAGCTCTATTTGATATAGCACTCTAAGGTAAATATTTAAACATTTTTCACAAGTATATATATGACAATAATCCCACCTAACTATCATAAACCCGAGTCACTAAGGGGCTTAATATATTTAAATTCGAATCTGATAATAAGCCTATCTAACTGTCATTAAACTAATGTTACTATGGGGTTTACAACATTATATATTATTTCACCTTTTTTATTACGATTGTAATTCCTATCTACCTATCATGTATCCAGTGTCAGTAAGGTTTAGAAGTTTAAATCGCAATATTCTTACATTATTAAAACAGACATGATCAACTATTCATAACAATATATGGAAATAATTAACATTTCATAACATATTTAAACATGCGATGGTGGCAGAGCCTTACTTTGTAAAAATAAAATAACAGAGTGCAATGGTGGTAGAGCCTTCCCTTATGAAAATAAAGTAACAGCGTGCGGTGCTGGTAGAGCCTACCCTTGCAGAAATAAAATAACATAGTACGATGGTGGCAGAGCCTACCCTTGCAAAAATAAAATAACAAAATGCTGTGGTGGTAGAGCCTACCCTTGCAAGAATAAAATAACAAAGTGCAGTGGTGGCAGAGCCTAACTTTGCATAACATAACAAATAATAAAAGAGCAAAACAAGAGGGGACACACTACTCTTGAATTCTACACAATTCTATGGTTTAAGCTTTAATTTCAATTATGTAGAAGTTACTATACTTCAATTTATATAGGAAAAGAAATAAGGATTTTAACTAAAGGAAGTAAATGTAGAGATGGGAGAAGTTTACTCACCCGATTGAAGCCTTAGCTTGATTTCTAGGTGGGGTGTTTCAATGTAGATAAGAAATAAGATGAAGAAAATGAGCGAATGAATGAAATGAGAGGAATGAGTAAGGGGTTTATATATAAGCAAGGTGTAAACATACTATTTTGTTTTATTAGGCAAGTAATTATACCTTTTGTTTTATTAGGCAAGTAATTATACTATTTTGTTTTATTAGGCAAGTCATTATGCTATTTTTTTATACTATTGTTTTATTAGGCAAGTAATTACATTATTCTATTTTATACTATTGTTTTATTAGGCATGTTATTATATTATTTTATTAGGTCAGTCATTATGTTATTTTGTTTTATTAAGCAAGGTTAATAATCCTTTCTTATTTCATTTAGAAAATGCTTTTCTTAATTCCTAAAAAGTAATCAGTCTCATATAGTTTATTAGGAAAAGAAAATAACAGTCTTCTTAATTATTAACATTCGAGGAAACAAAATTAAAACCACAAATTATCTTTTGTTTTCATAATCAAATTTTAAATTACTACAAAAATATTTTTAACTATGAAATTATAACATCGCCAAATTTCAGGTTGTTAAAAACTCCCTTTTTAAAAAGTTGCGTCCTCGCAATTTCTAAATAAGGTTAATTTATAATAAACAACAATTAAAACATCAAATCATCGATAACTCAAATAAATAAAACACAAGGATATTTTTAAATTGGGCCTGGTTTTGCAAAGAATAAGTTAGGATGTGTCTATTTCATTAGCTCCTCGGTGTCCCGTGTACTGTTTTTCGGATTGTCAAATCGTTTAAACTTCACTAGAACATCTTTGTTCCTTAATTGTTTCACCTTTGAATCTACAATCCGTGCTGGCTTGATGGTGAAAGTCATGTTCAGTTAAATTTCTAGCTCCTCAAGTTATCTTGGCTTTAGAATAATATTAGGATCTTGGGGACATTTCCTCAATTGGGATACATGGAACACGTGGTGTACTCCTGATAGATAGGTAGGTAAATCAACTCGATATGATAAGCTTCAAATGCGCTGCACAATTGGATAAGGTCTAATATATCTTGGAGCTAATATCCTAGCTTTCCCAAATCTTATTACTCTTTTCATCGAAGACATCTTTACAAATACACAATTCCTGACTAAAAATTCTAAGTGCTTTCCATGCTTATTAGCATAACTCGTCTATCTAGACTGAGTAGTTTTCATATGTTCTTTAATAAACTCGATCTTCTCTATCGTCTCTCGCACCATATCTAGACCCCGTATCAGTTTATCACTAATTTCTAACAACAAGCTAGAGAATGACATGGCCTCTCATAAAGAGCTTCAAATGGAGCCATGCCAATATTGGACTGGAAATTGTTATTGTAAGAGAATTCTACTAGATAAATATGGTTTTCCCAAGAACCATTAAATTCAAGAATGCAAGCTCTCAAAAGATCTTCTACGATTCTATTGACTCATTTAATTTTTCCAACTATCTATGGATGATAGGCCATACTAAAATTTAGTTGTGTTCCTAAGGCACTCTGCAAATGCTGCCAAAAATATCTAGTAAAAAGTGGATCATGATCACTAACTATACTACTAGGCACCCCATGCAAATTGACAAATAATCTGGCTAAGCTTTTTGCTATTTAATTTGAGCGTATAGGAATAAAATATGCACTTTTATTGAGTCAATCTATTATCACCCAAATGCTTTCATTTCCTTGACTTGAATGTGGAAGTCCATCAATAAAGTCTATAAGTATTTGATCCAATTCCACTGTGGTACTTCTAATGGTTGAAGTAATCTGCTAGGTTTCTGATGTTTTCCATTCACTAACTGACATGTTGTGCACTTCTTTACACGTCCTTCTATATCACGCTTCATACCTTCCCAATAATATATGTGTTTCATATCTTTGTATATTTTCATTCCATCTATATAAATAGTAAACATGGAACGATGACATTCATCAAGAATGTCCTTCCTTATGTCGGTTATATTAGAAACACATAGTCTTCCTTTTGATCGCAAGCAACCATTCGAGACAAGCTTGAACTTCTTCAGATCATCACCATCTTCTTCATTCTACAACAATTGGATTCAACTCATCATAGGATCATCTTTTTGATTAGCTCGAATTCTATCAACTATGCTTGGTTGAGGTTCTAAACTAGTCAATATAGCAGATAAATTATCCTTCATTCTAAATTGAACATTGTAAGAACTTATCTACTCCAAATCTTTCCAATTAGCGATCATCATAGAAATTGTGGCTTGCTGCTTCTGACTAAGAGCATCAATCACTCTGTTTCCTTTTCCAAAAGTGTACTGTATCTCAAAATCATAAGTGGCTAGAAACTCAAGCCACCTTTGCTATCGCATATTCATATCTTTTAAACAAAATAAGTATCTCAAGGATTTATGATCCTTATTGAGGTCGAATCGCTCTCCTAACAGATAATGTCTCCATAATTTCAAATCAAATACTATTGCTCCTAGCTCTAGATCATGAGTAGCATATGTGGTTTCATTTGGTCTTAACTATCATGATGCATATGTTATGACCCTATCGCAGGGCATCAACACAACTCCAAGACCAGTCTCGCACGTATCTATATATACTACCAGATCTTTATTACCATCAGGTACTATTAGAATAGATGCATGAGATAATAATTTTTTTAGCTTTTGAAATGCTGCTTCACACCTCTCTTACTAGTTATGCTTTACTCCTTTCTTAATCAAATGGGTCAGCGGAGTTGAAATTTTTGAAAAGTCTTGAATAAAACGTCCATAATATCCAGCTAATCCTAAGAAACTATGAATCTCTATAACCGCCTCTAGTCTCTTCCACTTTTGAACAGCTTCGATCTTTTTCAAGTCAATAGAAATACCTTTATCGGGGAAAATATGTCTAAGAAATTTCTCTTCTTTCTACGAAAAGTGGCATTTCATGAATTTAGCTTTAAGTTGATACGACCTCAAAGTTTCTAGGACAGTTGTTAGATGTTCTACAAGCTAATCTTCGATTTTGAATACACTAAGATATCATTAACAAATAATAGTACAAATTTATCAAGGTAACTATGGAAAACTCAATTTATTAGGTAAAGAAATAATTAGGTGCATTCGTCAACCCGAAAGGCATAACTAGCCACTCGTAGGATCCGTATCTTGTTCTGAATGTTGTAAGAGGAATATTATCATCAGCTACTTGTAATTGGTGAAAACCAGTGGCTAAATCAAGTTGCGAGAAAACTTTCACCTCATTCAGCTGGTTAAATAGATCATCAATCCATGCAACGAATAACAGTTTTTAATTATCATCTCATTCAACTTCCTATAATCAATGCACATCATTCAGCTTCCTATAATCTAGCTAGAATTCTACAGCTCTACGAGGAGGTAATACTTCTACAGAATCAAGCACGTTTGCAAATTCTCTAACAACTAGAACCTTCTCAACTTCGTTGTCTTGAGATTCCATAGCATAAAGTCAAATGGAAGACCCGACTCTCAAAGCATCAAAGGCAAATGTAATACGATTTCTCTGATTGAGAAGCTTCAGAGTAATAACTCTATCAACACAAAATGGGCGAGCATCATATTGCTCAAGCCAATCTGTAACGACCCAGAAATTTTGAACATTTGAAATAGAATATTTAATTGAATTTAAATATTTGAATGTTGATTTAACTTGAATTTCAAATGTATCTGTTTATTTGGCAATTTAAATAATTGAATTTAATAATTGAAAATTGAATAAATTGCTGAATTGCTAATTTCGGACCTGTTAAAAATATTTTCAAGGCTTCGAAAATTCATATTGATTATACTGAAGATAATAAAAGCTTCAGAATTGAATTTGGAAATGCTTTGTTCAGTTTTGAATTTTATTGTTTAAATCGATATTTAAAAATAGCGTTCCGAGGCACAGTCTCGGAATTTGACGAAACCAGTTCCATTAGATCCATAATATTGTATTATTATCGGATTTCAATTTTTGTAATGTTTGGAGTGATCGTTTGGCCGTACGATAAGCAAACGTGCTGAAATTAAATCGAGAATTTAATTTAATAACTGGTCCAAAAAGCTATCTTCTCCATACGATCGAATTTGGACTCGAAACCTTTTCCATTGTGTTCGGAATAGGCGTATAATATTACGAACGTCTAGCGGCACGCCTCGATTGGATGTCAAAATTTTGAGTTGCATTTATCGAGACAATTTGAATTTAAATTAAAAATATATTTATATATCTAAAGTCAATAGCTGAGATTCCTTTCAACTCAGCCACCATACTCCTGAGCAAGTCGACCTACTCTCTGCTTAATCACGTTCTCTTGTCTCCTCTCCACTTCGTTCAAATGGCCAGAGAAAAAAATTAATTTCGTTCAAAACAAATCTGTTCGTTCTCGTTCAAAAAAAATGGCCGCGTACTCTCTTCCTCTAATTCATTCACGAAATTACGATTCCTTTCCCTTTAGTCTTTTTCAAAAAGAAATAAAAACAGGACAATGGCCGATAGAAAATCTCGTTTTCCCTCTCCCTCTGTTCTGTTCGATTCGAAAATCGAACGCGCGAAAAAAAGGGACAGGCGGGTTTTAATCGAGTCGAGAATGGGGGGCGAAGGTCGCAGCCTGATGGGAGATTCGAGCTGGGGATGCGGTGGCGTCGTTCATGGAGGCTAGGGCGTTGGCAATTTCGTCGATGTCGCGAAGGAGGAATGGCGAAGAGGCGGAGGGCTGAGGTGACGCGATGTGGCATCGCGATGCGTAAGGAGGAGGCTCGTTTCAGTGAGCAGTGAAGTTCGATGTCGCGATTGTCTACGCGCGCGTATGTGGAATCGACGTGAGGCAACTGCGATTTTTACGATGGTGAGGCGACGATGATGTCGAGGTTGGTCGGGGTATTTCTGGCCGTTGATTGAGGTTTGCTTGTTTTTGTTTTTCTGATAACTTATTAAAACCTAAGTCAGTATTACTTAATTGAATTTTAAGAACGAAGAAAAAGGTATTTTAAAATCAGAATGGTATTTTTTTACAAATGTATACGTATAAGAGGTTGATAGTTGTTACAGTAAGAACTCACTGTTTTTGGTTATTTACAGAGGAAATATATATATATATACATATGTGTGTGTGCAGAAAATTTGGAAGAGTAGGATATTTTAAATGTTTCAGAATATATACCGATGTTTGAATCTATATAAATTTGTTTTTGTTAAGTGAGGATTTCAAAGAAAAAGAAAAGAAAATATTTTGTTAAAAAGAGATTAGTTAAAAATCAAAATTTTAAAATTTGAAATTAAAAATCATTGGTTAATTAAATTTATCCAATAGGAATTTATTATTCGATTTATTTCGAATATTGATAAATTGTATAAATCATTTATACAAGGTCAAAATCACAAAGAAAACAAACTGGATTGAAATTGGACTGCAAATAAATAGTAAAGGTGAGATCTTCTCACTCAAAATGAAAATTTGGATTGCAGTTATTGATTGTTGTTTGGTTGTGATATTAGATATAGTAGGATATATCTATGTATATAGCAATATATATATTGGAATATGTATATATTGGAATTATTATTTCCCGCATTATATAGCGGATTGATATTTTATAAATCCCATATACCGTGATATTCCACCTCAAAGTGGAATTGGTATTGTGCTAACATCTGTGGATGCAGGGAAATAGGTTAGAGAGTTCCAACTGGATTCCTCAAATTGTTTGAATATTATTTCATATGTGAATGATGTGATTTATTGATAATATGTGGATGATTTATTGATAATTGAAATTGTTGAAGGCTAAAATTTAGCCGACTGTATTTTTGGTATCGTTGGATACTAGAAATGAATATAAATTGGATTTTGAAATTAAAGTGGAAAACTTTAAGTGAATTTATTTTTAAGGATTGAATTTATTTGAAAGAAGGAATTTTAAAGTATTAAAATTTATTGTCGAAATCTTACCGAATAAATTCCAAAATATGGGAAAAGATATTAATAAATGAGTTTTGAATAATATTGTTTTAAAAGTTGAAGAATTCATTTAAAAATGGAATTTTGAATAATTTGGAAAGAACAAAGGAATTTATTTAAAAGTGATAAACTTTTAGAAATCAATTTGAAATTGATTTGGTATTTGAAAATGAATCTTTGAGAAATCGATATGGAAATTTATTTGGAGTTGAAATAAATTTAGAAATCAAATTGTAATTAATTTGGTGATGGAAAATAAATCATTTGAAAATTAATTTGAAATTGATTTAGTGTTTGAAAAATTAAATTTGGAAATCGATTTGCAAATGATTTGTTATTTGGAGATAAATTCAGAAATAAATTTGCGATGTTTTGTTCCATTGAAATTAAACTTAGAAATCAATTTGTAATTGATTTGGTATTGAAATAAAATTAGAAATCAATTTGGAATTTGATTTTTAGGGTTGAAAGTGAATATTTGAGGATGTAAATTCAAAATGGAATTTATGAAATGAAAGGGAAATTTGTTTTTAAAAATAAACGCAGATTTATTTTTAAAGTGTGGAAATAAATTTACAGATTTGGGATGTGAATTTAAAATAAATCGATAAGGATTTATTTAATTGGTTTAAATGGACCATTTTGAAGTGAAAGTGTATTCTCACTGTAAAGACGAGTATATTTCCAAAGTAGCTTTTAAAATATAAATAAAAAGTTCTAAAGTGGGTTTTTAAAAGAAATATTTTGAAATATATTCCGCGTAAGAAAAAAATTGATTTGAAATTTATTTTCAAAAGTTGAAAGGTGAAAAATTGATTTGAAATTTGTTTTCAAAGTGTTGAAGTGGAAAAATATATATATCTTGTGAAAATATTTTGAAAATAAATAATTTGGAAAATTATTTAAATCTGATGATTGTGTGAATGTTATTGATAGTTAAATCACCGACTATCATTATTTGCCTTTGAAATGGCATTTGAATTTGTTTTTAAAAATAAACGCTCACTATTCGGGTTAGCCGGGAAAAGACCTTTGTGTCATATAACCCATTCCGAATTAGTGATACGACGATATGGATCGTATTGAAGACCGGTGTGAAGACCGGGTATTTTCGAAAATGAAAGGACAACTTGTCGAATGTCTCTGTACCGAGTTGCTTCGGTATAGAGATTTATATCACTCTTTTTGTAATGGGAAGTCTGATCGGGATTGTGAATACCCGGATTGCAAGGGCTTCTTTGGAAGTGCCTTCGGTTCTGTTCGAACCCGGAACCGACTTGTATGGTTACGTGTCTGACATTACATTTTGAGATATAAAGCTGATTTCTTTCAAATACATTTCTGTTTGGTGGCAGAGAATTTATTCTCTTAGCTTAACACCCTTCTCTAAGACGTACGAGCTCAGAGGTTATGTAGTTGAAGGTTATCAGCAATATACTCCCAATTTGGTAATGTGGCATGCTGAGTGTTGCTGTGTGTTGATCATTTATTGATCAATTGTGATCAAAGCGTGGCTTTGTGAAAAAAACGTAGCTTTGTGGACGAGACTTCGTCAGACCTCACTCCCCGGAAATGGTCGAAACAGGAATATGCGGCAAGGTTATGAGGGTAGCGCCCTTTAGGGTATGTTATTTCCTTTTGGAAAAGGGTGGTATCAGGTATGGAGCCTTGGTATTTAACCTATGCGGATACTCCGATCTCATTTATTGTGTGATTGTGTGTTTATCGAGGCGCCTCGGATAAACGTCCCAAAGGACCGGGGGATGGTATATTCATGAGTTACCTAGTTAAAGGGGTAACCCGGCCTTGTGTTGGCAGAGAGCAGTTGTCTCTCGGGACGTCCAGCCAGAGGCGATCCCATGTGGCGGTAGGCAGTTCCTTAGCCTGACCATTTATTGGAAATCCAATTCCCAATACGAAATTGTACGGTTTTAGTTGTAGAACCTGCCATTTACTTATGGTGGCGCCCCACTGTTTAGATGGTAGCTATAGTAGGCATAGTGTGAAATGCCTATGCTGGCTAAGATTAATATTATACTTTTGAAATGTTTTCCACACTAGACATTAATAATAATAATCCAATGATTGGCGTAGTAAGCATCTTTGACTATCATAAGAAGAAATCTCCTCCAATTCTGCGTTTGCATTGTGTGTGTGGCGGGAGGTCTTATGGTAGTCTCATTTTCCAAAAGTATTGCGAATCTGTTTTATCTTCTTTGTGAAAATAACTGTTTTACGATCTCACACCAGTCACCATGACTGACTCGGAGTTTATTGTTTCCTTTCTAAACTCTGGGTGCCCATAATTTTCCATACGGGCAGCCTAGAGTTATGTTATCAGGATATTTTGGATATTCTGGAGCTTTGGAAGCAAACTGGATGGCGAGACGTACACCCGTACTTGTTTATTTAATTTCCGCTGTGTATTCTGTAGGAGGACAAGTTTTTATAACTGTCCATTGTGGTATTGAGTTGTATATTGACTCTGATTGATGTATGTATAAACGGATATAGTTCTTTGTTTAAAAGATTATTGATTCATCTATTATATATTGTTCCGCTCCGAATGTGAGATTCTGATATTGTTTATGTTCTGTGTTTTTCTGTTCTCTTTTTCTTCTGTCTTCTTCTACCTCTTCTTTTTAACCCTAATGGTTCGGTTTTCCGGCATTCGATTGCGCGGCAATTGATATAGTAGACGTATTGATGTCGACTTTCGGGCGTCGAAAAATCATGACCGTTACAGCCAATCCATTCCCAATATAATTTCGAAACCCAAATGACTCATAACATGCCTTAAAAAAATAGCTTAGCAGGAACTGCCTAGCAGGAATAGCTGAACAAGAATAGGCAAGCAGGAATAGACGAACATGAATAGCTGAGCAGTAGCTGAACAGACTTCCTTAGGCTATATCTTACTTTCTATTGAGCTACAGATCACTGTATTTTGTACCTTGGGCATTGTATCAAAGATTTATAAGAAGAATGATGAAATCTGACAGTGAATGTAGGCACATTCTAGCCGAACCACCATAAATCTCCGTGTCTTTACTTTACTGCAATTTACTTTCTACATAAACTATCTGTCATTTACTCTTTGAAAATCTAACCAATTACAATATAGCAGTTGTGTTATACACCCAGTATACACAATTAAACAACAAATCTATTGGAGGTGTTTGTCCATTTTTCGTGCAAACAAAATATTAAAAATAAAATTATGACGGTTGAATTGAAAAATATATATAATTTTTTTATTTAATTACGACACACACACATGCACATACATATATATACATATACATACATACATACATACATACATACATACATATATACATACGTACATACATATGCATGCATACAAACATACATATATATATACACATACATATGATTACCACGTATATGTTGAATATGCTAGATATGATTTTTGTTTGATGATAATAAACATATATATATATATTCAATTAAATGTATTTGTTAATGTACTATTTTATTTTTCACATAAATAAATAAATATTTGCTGAATAAAATAAATAATAACACTGTTAAAATGAAAAGTGTGAGACCAAAACACGTGAAAACAATTCCAATTTAGGTTCCGAAAGGCATGAATACAAAATTCCTCAAAGTCAAACAAATCTAGGTGCCGAAAGGAACATATATAAATAGTTTTGGGTCTACTCAAACATATTTTTCAAAATCATTTGCCACTAACAACCATGGACCTATAAAAACAAATAAGTCACAAAAATCTTTTCTTGTGTAGGTGTGGTGGCAGGCTGAGGAACAACAACAGTGTTACCTGGATTCTGGCTGTTCTAGGCACACAATGGGCGACAAATCAAAGTTCCTTAGTCTAGTATAAAGGTGGCAGAATCACAATGGGCAACAATGAAAAATTATCAACAAAGGTAAAATTGGTAACGGTACATTTATCTTTAACGTTTTATTAAATGTGAAAATCTGCAACATAATTTGAATTAAATTAGTCAGTTATGTGATAAAGAAAAGAATGTTGATTTTGATTTTGACTTTTTCAAATTTGTTGGCCAATTACATTTTTATGCCGTGAACACTATAAGTTCATATAGAGTCTTTGAACTAGTTCATATAGATTTTGTTTAGATTAATGATAAATATATTTGCTTATTTTACTGCTTCTGGATCTGATACTATGTTCACTATCTGTTTATTTGCACGGTTTCAATTCAATTCAAAAGCAGTTAAAAATGATTTTAAGATATTTTGTTGCACACTACATGGTCTGGTCTATGACATAATAATCTTGATTCAAAGTGAAATTCAGATGCAAATTTCACTAGTAATCTAGTTGATAGAAAAATTACTAGTGGAACATGATTTATGTTGAGATGTTTAGTAGCTGCTTCATTTTCAAAGAAAATATGTACATATTTTTCATTTCAAAAAAATTTCAAATAGTAGACATTTTTCTTATAAGACCCCTTCTAGAAAATTGTTTTATGTTGACCTTGTTTTCAAATTAGTCATTTTAAAATTTTGATTTTATAATTATTTTTGAATTTGATCTTAAATGACTACATTAACTAATCTGACTCCCTACTGATTACCGAAAAGAAAAATAGTGATTAAAAAATTGATGAGTGTTGATGTTAATCATATATTATAACTTGAGACAGTATATTTAGTAAATTTCTTTAGAAATTTAAACAAGAGTTATAAAAACTTCTTGTTGGTAAAAATTCCATGACCATCTCTATTTCTATCATATTTCTAACGACCATCACTCATCATAATCCAATATAGTATGTCAATATGTGGTATTTTAAATGGGAAATTATTCGTTCTTCATTTTATTATATTTTTAGCAATAAAAACATCCAAAGTATTCACTCTCATTTAAAAGTCCTCACGGTTATGCAATGGTGAATTACTTGGAATTTTTAATTATGTGCTTCCATGCTCATTTAAAAGTCCTCACGATTATGCATGTATGGGACGCATATCAAAATTGATTGATTAAATAGACAAGTTGATTCTAATCCCATTTAAAAGTCCTCATGGTTATGCATGGTTAGAAAATACTTGAATTCGTTTTTTTTATAAAATTTGGAATACTACTAATCTCATTTAAAAGTCCTAACGGTTATGCATGGTTAGTAGATATTCAAATTCCTAATATAAATATACCACAAATAGACACAACTATATGATTTTATATGATGACATTATCCCCATCATTCTAAAGTGGAATATGCGCCTAACAGAGTATTTATGATTTTTGCTTGATTTTTTTACTGAAATTTAATATCTATACTCGATTGGGTATTAATGTTGTATCAATGTCTATCAATTTATCTCTATTTTTCTAACACTAGTACTTTTTTGCTGATAACAAAAGGGGGACAGAAAAGTTAAGATTTTGGTAAATAAAGGTCAAATATTTTATTTTGTATTTTCTATTTGCATCTAGGTTCATTTGCATATTTTTATTTATTCTCATGCATATATGAAGGGGGAGCTTTGTGTAGAGAGGGAGCATTCAAATAAGGGGAGCAAATAGAATGATCAAATACATTTAACAAATTCAAAATCTTAAATATATGTTTGTTATCATCAAAAGGGGGAGATTGTTGAATATGCCAGTATATGATTTTTGTTTGATGATAATAAACACATATATATATATATATTCAATTAAATGTATTTGTTAATGTACTATTTTATTTTTCACATAATTAAATAAATAAATAAATATTTGCTGAATAAAATAAATAACACAGAATTTAAATTCAAACAAATATTTTATTCAAACAAATATTTATTACAATTTTGAATAGTACAAATTTGAGCTCTCACTATATACATACAACATTTCAAATTCCAATACAATTTTTCACTATACAATTATCATTTACATATGCACCCCACTACATATCACTCGTTCACTCGTATTTATCTTCAACTCTACTCCAGGTTGAATCCAGCATCTGAGTTATCTGCAAAAAGAAACACTAACGCAGTAAAATTGAAAAAGAAATATTTTTGCAGTGTAAAATAAAATGTATTTTGAAAATATTATTTGATTTAGTTATTTGGGTTGTTCGTCATCATATTTATTTTGAATTCATCATACACGAAAAACTCGTGACATGCACAGTGTATCACTGTACATGCCACAAGGCCGTGCACACCGATATACACTTGATAAAACTACAAGGACAGATGAGCACAAGGTCAAACCCAATCAAAAGTCGGGTTCAACTCAAGTATAGTACAAATAAAGTCACGACATGAGCACAAGGTCAAACCCGAGCTTTAAGCTGGATTCAACTTAGGTGAAATATGAAAAACAAATCCAGATGAATGTGTACACTTGAAAAATACTCAACAACTTAAACTACACCAGTGAAAGAGACAGCAGCTTCTATGAGCAAATGGACTAAAATATCAAATGCAAACTGACTCGAAGGAACAAGCCCATGAAATAGCACACGATATAACAAGTGCAAGGCTACCAAGTTCAACATGCATTCAAGTACAAAAGGAAGTGAAAGAGTCTATGCGATAGGATCGTATAATATGGAATAGTAAAATGCTCTAGGTAGATAGTAATAAGTAGTAAGTAAAGTTGACACCAAGACTTTATACTGGTTCGGACCTCTTGTCCTACGTCCTATCCCTAAGCTCCTCTTAGGAATTCAACTAACCAACAACCCTCACTTAACCCGGAGGAATAGGTTTACAACTTACCCGAACAACCGAACGTGATTTCTTGCCTCAACTACCGAAGAGGACTTCAACTTGGATACAAAAAGTATTTCTGACTTGTTGTGTTCTTGATAACACTAATGAGTCAATTTAGTACAACTTTCCTATAATCTTATCCTCGAGAGTATACAAAGTGTTTGTGAAGATTTAGGAAATGTGAATTGCTATGAATCAAGAGATGTTATAGTTAAAACAGAGATTCAAGCAATTGGTTTGCTTTTGAAAACTTAAAAGAATCTGAAAGTATGTTCAAGTAAGTAGAGAGATTAAAGCAAGTAGAATTGGTAATTTGCAATTGTTAAAACCATGTATTTATACTTGTAGAAGAGGTGCATTTGTTTGCTAGAGGTGCATGCAAGAGATGCTTCCATTTCCATTGAAGAAGGGTTGCATCTCTTGGAAGAAAGAAAGTGTCTATTCACAAAAAATTCGCAGTATCAATTCAGTCGACTGAGAAGGAGATCCAGTCGACTGAAAATATAAAGGAAAATTTTCAGGTTTGTGTTCAGTCGACTGTTCAGGGAGTTCAGTCGACTGAAACTATGCATGTTTTTATTTCTGTGGCAGTTTCAGTCGACTGGCCATGCCTGTTCAGTCGACTGAACTATGAAAATTTGCACAGTAAAAGTATTTATAAAAATGAAGTTTAAAGGAAGTGTTTTAGTGTTCGTGCAAGTGTTTTAGTGTTCGTGCAAATCTCTTGAGGATAGATTTTAACAAATAATCTAGACTTGGACCCATAAAAATCATACTCATGTTTTCACTTTGGTCTTCATCGATCTTCCTCTGATTTTAAATATATTTCTTCCTTTTTGTTGAAGCTCATTGTCATTGATCAAAATCTTCATGTATCAACTTTCTCCCCCTTTTTGATTGATGACAACATTAATGTGTTACAGAGATGTATTTGCTATTTTTCTCCCCCTGAATGAATGCACCTATCTTTCCTACAAAACAAAGTTAGCTACACAGATTTCTCCCCCTTTGTCATCGACAAAAAGGAAGTAATAATTTGTAGAAGTATATAATTGTCAAACAAAGCAACCACTATCCAAAATCCATTTTCTTTTCTTGAGTGGGACCTGCAAAAAATAAATACAATATTGGTACCCACCTTTCAATAGGGTCCTAAAAGTTAGAACTTAGGAAACCAAACCCAATTTGGTTCAGTATCCTTTTTATAAATATAATTTTTATTATTATGAACACTATCCATAAATGCTTTAATATATTTATTCCTAATTAATATATTGTTAGTCTTTGGAACCCAAATTTTAACTATCTTAGTTTCTTCTTTTGTTCTAATAGGTTCTCTTAATAACATTTGTTGTTTTGAATCAATATTCCTCTTAAAATTTGTATTTTTCTTTTTAGGAATTTTTGACTCTTTTATATATCCTAATCCATGTTTTTTTGAGGAGGATTGAGAATTTTCTAAAATCTTAGATAAATTTTCTCTTCCTTTGTTAAAATTAGAGACATTTTTAGTGATGTTATCTAATCTAACTTGAAGACTATTATTTTCTAACTCAACTTGTCTAATCTTAGTTTTTAACTCATGATTTTCAGAGACAATTATATCATTCTTTGTCTTTTGAGTTTCAATTTCTTGACTTAAAAGTGATAATTGAGTTTCCGAATTTGAAAGAGACTCTTGAACTTTTTCAAGTTCTTCTTCTAGAATTTTCTTTTCATCTTTTAACATATCTCTTTCAAATTCAGCTTTGTTTTGATTTTCACGAGTTTCCTTGAGTTTCTTTTTAAGAGTTTTTATTGTGCTCAAAAGTTCTGTGTTTACATCAATTAAATCGTCGAAAGTTAAATTACTAACCTCATATTCTTGAGCCATAAAGCATACATTCGCTTGTTCATTGTCGCTATTATTATCACTTTCAGATGAAGATGAATCTGAATCGTCCCATGTTACAGAGAATGCCTTCTTTTTACATTTGTCTTTCTTATTCTTGTTGTTGAAGTTTTTCTGATTCTCCTTCTTTAGCTCCGGACAGTCTTTTATCATATGACCTTTCTTGTGACAATTATAACATTCCATATTTGAGGATGAAGGTTTGTTCAAGAAATTATTTTTGAAACCGTTTTCATTTCCTTTTCTATATTTTAAGAATTTCTTGAAATTTTTGGCAATAAATTCTAGATCCTCATCTTCAGACTCTGATTCTTCCTTTTCTGCGTGAAAAGCCACATTTTTTCTTCCTTGTGTTTGATCTTTCTTAGCTTGCATGTTAACTTCATAAGACATAAGGTTTCCAATTAATTCTTCTGGTTTCATTGTTGATAGATCGTTTGCTTCTTCGATTGCTAAGACTTTTCTCTCCCATTCATCAATGAGTGAATTTAGAACTTTAGATACAATATCAAAATCCGTGTATTTTTCTCCTAGTCCTATTAAGGCATGATGAATGTCTTGAAACCTTGAGTACATGTCATTGATGGATTCATTTTGTCGCATTCTAAAGTTTTGGAACTGGTTCTTTAGCATGGAGATTTTAGTTTGCTTGACCTTGTTTGTGCCTTCATGTATGGTTTTAAGTGTACTCCATATCTGATGTGCAGTAGTACAGATGCTTACACGGTTGAACTCATTTCTATCCAAAGCGCAAAATAGCATATTCATAGCTTTGGCATTTGCACTAACTGCATTCTTCTGAGCTTGCGTCCATGTAGAATAATCCATTGTAGGTACAACGAGTTCTGCTTGAGTTGCATTCCAGGCTTCAAAACTTGTTGCTTGCATATAAATCCTCATCCTTGTAGCCCAATAATTATAGTTTAGTCCATTGAATAAAGGAGGTCTTTGAGTAGATTGTCCTTCCGCAAATGTAGAGTTATATGTAGATGTTGTGCTTGTGTTGTTTTCCATATTATCAATATGTCAAATAACGGTGTTATGGTTATAGGACGACCTTGCTTTGATACCAATTGAAAGAGTCTATGCGGTAGGATCGTATAATATGGAATAGTAAAATGCTCTAGGTAGATAGTAATAAGTAGTAAGTAAAGTTGACACCAAGACTTTATACTGGTTCGGACCTCTTGTCCTACGTCCAGTCCCTAAGCTCCTCTTAGGAATTCAACTAACCAACAACCCTCACTTAACCCGGAGGAATAGGTTTACAACTTACCCGAACAACCGAACGGGATTTCTTGCCTCAACTACCGAAGAGGACTTCAACTTGGATACAAAAAGTATTTCTGACTTGTTGTGTTCTTGATAACACTAATGAGTCAATTTAGTACAACTTTCCTATAATCTTATCCTCGAGAGTCTACAAAGTGTTTGTGAAGATTTAGGAAATGTGAATTGCTATGAATCAAGAGATGTTATAGTTAAAACAGAGATTCAAGCAATTGGTTTGCTTTTGAAAACTTAAAAGAATCTGAAAGTATGTTCAAGTAAGTAGAGATATTAAAGCAAGTAGAATTGGTAATTTGCAATTGTTAAAACCATGTATTTATACTTGTAGAAGAGGTGCATTTGTTTGCTAGAGGTGCATGCAAGAGATGCTTCCATTTCCATTGAAGAAGGGTTGCATCTCTTGGAAGAAAGAAAGTGTCTATTCACAAAAAATTCGCAGTTATAAATTCAGTCGACTGAGCAGGAGATCCAGTCAACTGAAAATATAAAGGAAAATTTTCAGGTCTGTGTTCAGTCGACTGTTCAGGGAGTTCAGTCGACTGAAACTGTGCATGTTTTTATTTCTGTGCCAGTTTCAGTCGACTGGCCATGCCTGTTCAGTCGACTGAACTGTGAAAATTTGCACAATAAAAGTATTTATAAAAATGAAGTTTAAAGGAAGTGTTTTAGTGTTCGTGCAAATCTCTTGAGGATAGATTTTAACAAATAATCTAGACTTGGACCCATAAAAATCATACTCAAGTTTTCACTTTTGTCTTCATCAATCTTCCTCTGATTTTAAATGTATTTCTTCCTTTTTGTTGAAGCTCATTGTCATTGATCAAAATCTTCGTGTATCAACAGGAAGTACAAAAGGTTTAGACATAAGGAAATGGATATGAAACTCGAAGTCTGAAAACAGTACGAAGAAAAACCAGACCAGATACAACATACATCAGTAAACTACATATATATATATAGCAGTATAACATGAACATATACGTGCAGTGAAACCAGAGGCAACAACAAGCTAATGATCAAACAAAATGAAACCAGACTCCATAAGCACACACCTGTATACACACATAACTGTATGTATGTATACAAGTTGAAACAATGTCAACCAGAATAATGAACCATACAAAACTGAGATGACACTGTAGTAACCAAAGCATATCACATATGATCAGAGAACCAAGCACACACATGACCAGACTTATAGTGGAAATATGGGATACGATGGAGGCAGCTAAATATGTTAACAAGGACAAAATGCATACACGCTTGTATACATATATATGAAGTATGAATGCAAAGCTACCACCAGACCTGACTTAAGTGTTCAGGCATTACAAATATACCGTGGAGCTTGAAAGCAGTTCAATATCCAAGCTAACTACATGAAGCACACGTGCCCAAATACAATATGAACTCATATGGAACAACTGAAGTGCAGACCAACAGAAAATGTGCAAATATACATAGGCAGTGCACATATAAACAGTGATGAACCAACAGACCATGCAACATAAAGATGAAGGCAGTGGATGTATACATATGCATATGGAACAAACATGATGAACATCACATGAGACAATTTACTGGACATAGGACTTCAAACGAGTACACAATGTCACACAACAACGAAGGCAACAGTGGTAACTACAAACCGTATGGTGGTACAGCAATGAGTAGTCGAGACAAGTCAATACTAACAACAAGTGCAACATCAACACGACAGTGGACAATGAAGTCAGAAAATCAAGGCATGTTTTGAGTAGCAGTTTCGAACATAGAAAGAGTTTTTACAAAGATCAGACAAGCTACATGAAGACCAACAGCAAGTGCACATCAATAATGCAAACAAAACAATATCACAGAGAAATTTCCAAATGACCGAAGTTTCAGAAAATCAAAGCCGTGATGACCAAGAAAAGATATTCACGGAGCCGCCAAAGAAGAATCGAACAAGTCAGAAATGAAAGCCGTGATAATCAAGCAACTTAAAAATATACGTATTGAAAAGGTCAGGAATAATCATAAGCATGTAATCAAAAATCAGTGGTCGAGCAAAATTAGCAGATGAATTCAAACGAAAAATTCAAATGAAAATTTAGGGCTTTATTCCCTATTTAAACCCAATCATCATCGACAATATGATTTATTCGAGTTCAAGCAACAACAGAGAAGAATAAATCAATAACTCGAATCGAATCGAGTTCAAGCATATCAACGAGAATAACAAAGCAAAATACATACCATATTTTTCAAAACAAACTTGAAGAATTAAAGCAGCCGAGTGTAGTAAAAAGGGAAAACAATCGATCAACAAAGTTACACGAGAATATCTATTCAATCGATCAATTTGAAGTCTGTGCCTTTCAATTCCCACGAAGCCCTAATTATCAGAAATAAAGAGGAACGAACGAGCTAAAGGAAGCCGCCATTTTTTCACAAGGAAAGAGATACTAGGCCGAAGAAATAAAAGGAGAAGAGGGACAATTTTTTATCACCTAATTTATTTTTGGGCCGACCTCTCTATATTACTTTTTGGGCTTTAAATTTTAAAATTTAGGGTTTCATTTGTTTTTAGTTGTTTTTATTTTGTAATTACTTTTTAACTTGTGTAATTGTCTAGTCGTGTGACTAGGGACGAACTACGGTGGTGTAGTTCGAGAATTCGCAACTTAGTGGCTGAGTTGTGGTAGGGTTTTAAGCGTAGAGTTAGGTTAGTCGATAGCGGGTGTCGTGAGTTTACGTGTGTAAGTGTCTGACTATTTAATTTCTAGTAGAAATCTTGGGGCAGCACGTAGGCAGGGTTTTGCCGAACCTAGGTAAATCTGTGTTGTTTTATTTCTGCATTTTTATTATTCTGCTATTATCTATGCTGTTATTATTTTGCTAAATCTGTGTTGCGGTTATTTTATATACTTTCGCATTAAATTTTTATAATTAATAGTATCACCATATTCCCCCCCCCCTCTAGGGTGAAATTGATCCTACAGTATAAATATTATACCACGCTAGACGTCTTGTTGACCATTGGTCAAAGCGGTCAACTCTCCTATGAACATTAGTTATGGTTATTTATATTTATGTATATTGTTGCGATATCCATGTTGTGAATATGGATATCATAATACGTTAAACTAATTAATTAATTATGAACCTATTACAAATAAAACTATTTAAATATTAGTAACGAAAAATATTTTAATTTGGAAAATTAAATTAAAATTAAAATTACCTTTCTATAATAATAAAAATAATAAATATGATACAATATTGACAAATATTTTGTAACGATTGCCTTTTTGACCCTCGAATGTCGACACTAAAAACATCCAGATGTTCGTGTGCCGAGCATCCAAGTGCCGAAAAGACAGAAAGTTAGGGTAGAATAAAAGAAAAGGAACAGAACAAGAAAGAAGAGCATAATATTAGAATCTCATATATGGAAAGAAAATATATAATATCAATAGATAATATACAGTGCTACTCTAATATACATAGCATTTCGGAGTTACTAATTTAAGTACTATCATCAGCCTGGACATTTATATCAGCATGTCCTTACAATTGCTGATATATATACATAAAGTAATGCAGCAAAAACAAATACCACGATAGGTGATCCTCCAGCTTCTTTCCAAGAACCCAAAGCATCTTGAACTAAATATGGAAATATACTCAAGGTTGGCCCAAGCATTATAAGAAGATAACACCCGGATTAGTCAGGTAAACCAACGTGAGAAACTCAATCATATGAATTTTTATATTTATAAAACCCTTCAAAAATAAAGGTACCTTGTAAGACAATGCCGCAAATAAACACGGATGGGTTTTTACTTTACAATAACCAAACCATTTTATAAGAAAATCTAGTTATATTATAATAATGTCTAGGGTGTAGAATATAAGCAAGAAATAGTTATGCTGCATGTGAGTGTACACTTTAGCAATAATAGATATACAATCAAAACCTCTAAGGCGTGTTCGATAATTATGTAGGATTTCCACGGAGACACCCCAGTACTTCAAGGCGGATCTTCTATAATAAGGGTCAGAGAATTCCCTTCTGACCACCGTATATCTTTAGATAAAATATACTAGGTCAACATAGTTGGACCACGCAGAAAACGTGAACCCGAATATCCTCAGATCTCAGGCCTAAAATTGAAAGCATCTCTAGATGAAGCTGATGTACCCTCCCATGTTACCGAAATCAACTGGCAATGCCCCGACTCTGTGTTTTGTCATTTTTCTGATATCAAGGTTACGTTCGGCATCCTCCATTAGAGTCTTTAATATTCTAACAAATCATGAATCCCACATAGATTCCATTATCTTAACGGATTTTGGAATCACACATGGATTCCATCATTCCTCTTCCAAAATATAGAACCCATATTATAGTTTTCAAGTTGTATTCGATAAGTAAAAACACTTACCGATCCTGGACCATTCAAAACTAATTGATGAATTTCTGGTTAACTCAATTCCAGTTCTTTTAGAAGTAAGTGAAAGCTAGAGGCATTTTGTACCAACACTCCTCCCCATGATTCTAATTGGTATAAATCCATGAAGCCTTTCGATTATTTCCTAAGTTAAGTTTGGTCAAGATCAGTAGTCGACTAATCGACTATCGAGCCTTATGCGCTTGATTATAAAAATCAAGGTTCATATACTTAACACGTTTTTGACCTTCCAGCTTAACTATTCCTCGATCAAGAAGAAAGTCGGTAGGTTAGCACACTATTGCTCCATTGCTACTCGAACATTAGTCTTGACTATCATAATTAGAGAAGCCTACCTCGCTCAGCTTTTAGTGTTAAGCATAGTAATACTAACATTCCATAAATAATCAAACTAAGGTCAGATTCAACAAAAATGATAATGATCGCATATGGAAACTAAGTCCCATATACTTTTCATAAGAAAGTAAACATACAAGCACTATCAATTCATATAAAGCATGATCAAGTTACCTAAATGACTTTTAATCCTTTTTTAATTAGTTTATCCTTCATTAAAAACCCTTTTTATTAGTAAAACTCCTTTTTATCTGATAAAACTTCTTTCATTAGTCAAAACTTCCTTTATTAATTAATACTTCTTTATTAATTAAAACTTCCTTTATATACTTATATATATATGTTTAATTTCTCTTTATAAAAGATATACACTTGTATTCTTACTACTTCACTATTTTTTTATATTCTTTTCGATACTTCAAAAATATTCATATACTTATCTCACGGTATAAGTATATTCGCAGATCAATTAACAAGTTTTACTTACTCAAAAATAAGATCAAAGAGGTTAAAAACAAATGTTACTCAAACATTGTTTCTTTAAACCCCTTCTCTCGTTTATGTTTTAAACATATACTTTTTTATCTTTATTCCAAAAGGTTTCTTACTTGTTATTATCTTTGAAATTCCATTACTAAAGATCAAAATATATTCATAATCATTTAACGCTACTTTTCCACTTTAAAATATTATTTTGGGGTTTTAAAAACAAATGTTACTAAAACATTATTTACTATAAACCCAAAACACTTCACTTTTAATCATTACCTTTAAAACTCTCCTTTAAAGGTTTAATTACGTTTACAAGGACTTAAGACAAGTATTAGTCAAACATTGTCACAACAAACCCAAATCATTTCATACTTTAAAATATTTCTCTTTAAACTTGCTTTTTAAAGATTTAATTATACTTAAGGGTTTAAGCCAAGTGCTATTTAAAACATTGTCACAACAAATCCAAACCATTCATTTATACTTAACCTTAAAGTATTTGTTATTATAATCCTGATTATAATCCTAATTATAATCCTACCTATATTTACGTATCTTTACACTAGTTAATGTACTTTTTTACTAAACTTCACAGACAGGAAAATAGGCATAAGGACAAACCTAGCAAAAAATTTAGGCTGAGGGACAACAAGTTTGTTTTTTAGGTTGAAGGACAACGCTAGTTATAACTAGCATTTTTTATAGTGTAAAACTGAATATAATGCTAGATCTAACTAGCATTTTGTGTAGTGTAAAAGTTGAATATAATGCTAATTATAACTAGTATTTATTCTTCGGTCTAAAAATGAATCTTGGTGTCCTTCAACCTTTCTTTGAAAAACAAATATATTATTTTTAATGACTTTCTCTGAAAAACACCTTTCAAATCAATATATAACATAGCCGAAATGCTTGCATCTCACATTCCAGTATTGGCACAACTATTTGTAAAGTTCGTATTGGAAATTGGATTGCAACATTGGCAGGTTAAGGGACAACCTTCAATACAGTACATCTCTAGAGGAATGTACCGAGGACCTATAGATGATCCTCTGCATCTGGCAAAACTGA
Source organism: Allium fistulosum (assembly GCA_030737815.1). Taxonomy (NCBI): domain Eukaryota; kingdom Viridiplantae; phylum Streptophyta; class Magnoliopsida; order Asparagales; family Amaryllidaceae; genus Allium; species Allium fistulosum. The sequence goes on from CM060906.1 coordinate 50,215,051, forward strand.
CCTACCACATTTCAGTGATCAACACAATGATCCTGGATAGTACCGAATATGACATCACCCTGGTTGTTACCAACCTTTACCGGGATCCCATAGTGTACACCACATACTTGACATATAGAGAGTAATCTAGAAAGGTGATGACCTTATCCTAATGGTTGCGAACCACATAGCCTTATGGAATACCCTGTTTTAGCCATTTCCGGGTATCAGGCCTGTGGTAGCGTTTTACCTTTCTCATGACAAATCCCACATTGAATGCCACATTGCCATTTTCGACGACACACTAATTTTTTTTCCATAAAAGTACAACCCCCGAGTTCATATGTCTCAGGGAAGGGTGTTAAGTATGGGAGGGGTTACCTCCTACACCACCAAACAGAGGAACATTTGTAAAAACCAATTTACATGGTATTAGATGCAATGTCAGACATTCGTCCGTAAAAGTTGTTCAGGAACGGGATAACCGAAGGTACTCCTACTACATCCTGTTTGGAAATCACCCCTAGGATTAGTAGTGAGTAGTCCTTGCATTGAAGATTTCAAAATCATTGTCTTTAACATGTCTTCATTTTCGAATGTGTATATTAGTTCGAAGTTGTTTTCGGATAGGAATCACCCAAATCGGATCTCTGTCTTTCTGAACCAATTATCAATAGAAAAGATTATAAGTATGTAGGTGATTGGCGATCATCATTCAATTAATTAATATCTTTATTTTGATGAAAAATCTTTAAAGATATATTTTAAACCATTTATTCTTGGCATATATGGATTTATTAAACCTCTTTTTAACTTTGGTAATACCAATCATTTCCCTTAAATTACTTAGGAAAATTATTGCCATCATCTATAATTTCAATCTTAATAGAGATTACGTATTTCCAAAACATATCTTTTAATAGGTTAAAAACAATGTTATTTAAGACATCGTTTACTGTATACCCAAACTAGTTAGTATTGAGTAGAAAAGATTTGGATTTTAGATTAATTATACTTAATACTAATTTTTGTATTCAACCTATACTATTCACTAAATAACAGTGAAATCGCCATCTAATTTCACACAGATAGTATGGGTTTCCTCCTCGGAATTTAGTGTAGAGTTTAACTGAAATGTTTTCTAAATCACTAACATTTATTATTTTAAGATCTGGTTACTCTAAATTTATTTTATTTTTTCCTAGGAAGATGTGGTACAGCTAAATCAAATTAGTTATCCCCTCCATCGGGCCAGTTCAGATAGCTAGGGAGACCAGGAAACTAGTTTTCTAAACCTAAGAATAGGGACTATCTCTCTTTCACCCAAAGGGCAGTCAAGATATTTGATCAACTCTAAACCCTTTAAATATACTTGATTTCCTATTTGAAAAACATTTATAAGGGAATTCAGGAAGAATACCCCAATTTTAAATCTTATTTCTGAAATTTCCGAATTCCTTTGCTAAATTGTCGCTAAATAGTGTATTTAAGGGCTTCGTAGCACAAATCCCATTTTAAACCTTTTATAAGTCCAATTTTTCCATTTAAAACTCTTTTAGAATATTTTAACATATTTTTAGAATTTATTCCATATTTTTAAAGATTAAAAATATCCATTTAAAAAGAATTTGAAACTTTGGTTTTCGAACTGCCAAAAAGGGATTATTTTGGAAATTTCATTTGGACATATCTAAATCTTTATTAAATGAAATATTGATTTTTCTTCTTTATTTGAAAACTATAGCCATAAGTGTCTGGAAAATTCTTATTCCAAATAATTCCAAGCTATATTCCATTCTACACATTGATTTAACATTTACGGCACGAAATCGCGAACTACTATTATACGACGCGCTCAATTTTGACTTATTTTCCAAGCTTTTTAAAACTTTGCCGGAACACTTGTAAATGTTTATAAAACCATTATAAATCATTATCAAACCATTTATGATAATATTCTTATGTTTAGAGAGGTTAACAAGGCTATATACACCTTTATATTTATATAAAGAAAGTGATTTCTTCGTATAAATTCAACATGTATTCCCCATGAATTATTTCTACAACCAAGCAAACATATTATCGTATTAAAAACCTGATGGTGAAGCATATGAAACAAGCATAGCAAAACATATCATATCATTATATAGTTTAATAAAATAAACTAGCGGAGTAATCTCATACATATGCTTTCCCGATCTAACTTTTAGTGCTACGAAATCGACTATAGCTCTGCTATTTCCATACCAAAGCTTATGAATCCTACCCTAGGACCCTCGGATGTGCTTGACCTTGTAATTGAGAGGGTGGAGAGGAGCCTAAATGAGCTCAGCCAAGCAAGAAGAGAAGAGGAGAAGATCACTTGCTTTAATTTCAAACAAAGGTGGTATATGTCTCTATATATTATAATTCATTTCGGCAGAACTACGACTTGACTTTGCAATACTTTTAAGAGGTCATGGAAGGCATTAATGGGCTCATAAAGAAGATGAAAAGCTTAAGAATTTGTGAAGGAAAGTGAGAATACATGAGAGGGTATGCCTCTTGTTCTATAGGCAAAGATGTGTAAAATATCGCAAACATCATCATAACACATTTCCCATCACCATGTGCTACTCCACCCTCCCCTTACTTCCGACCGAACAACCCCCTTGCCCACTCCCCTCCTATATGCAAGTCTTCCCTTGACTGATTGATGGTAAGTTTGCTTTTTGTTTGTACCAAAATTGGGCACAACACTCTTCAGATGTATTTGAAGAGATAAAATGAAGAAAATAAATGTAAAATGAAGCAGATCTAACAAACACATCAATAAACAGATATGAAAATGCACAGAAACACATGGATTTAGAGTAGTTAGGTGAATTGCCTACGTCCACTATGAAAAGATTGATGTTTATTGAATTTCACTCGTTGTTTACAAAAGATTACAACAGTATAACTAAAGTTTGACAATCATTTCGGTAGAATATCGACGTAGAGAGGCCAAAAAGCCCCTTTTCTGTAGGTTCTAGGCTGCTATTTATAGGCGTAGGCTGCAAATATCTCACTAAGATATCGTGAGACCTCTTCTCTCATGTGGGTGGGCCCACATGATCGATCCCATGTGGTTTGCACTCGGTCCGTGATCGATACGAACGAATTTCGTATCGATCGAAATTTTATCCAATCGAGTCGAGATCGATCATGAACCTTCTTGAGGATGTACGCAAGCTCCTGTGAAAATTTGGTGGCATTTGGACTTGTAGATTTTGAGTTATGATCAATGCAAGTTAAGGAAAACAGCTACAATTCGTATCCATCAATGTGAACAGTGAAGCGATGCGAACAGTATCGATGCGAATTTGATAGCCTTCAACAAATTCAAACTTGCATCGATCATATCTTGAGCATGCGAGATCCGATTGACTTGAAATTTGTAACGTTGGCTTTCATAGCTTTGCTTGTCGTGTCATATCAATTTTAACTCGATCCGCCCTCGGCCAAAATTTACCAGTATCCATGGTGAACCTTTGTATAACCGATCTCTAAGACGAACTGTCATTGGTTTCTAGTCAAGTTCTTGGTGTCACGGCCTTGCTAAGATGAACTCTGGTTCTTGGCGTATTCGCTAGGTTCTTAAGCCTCTGGGAGCACCGGTTGAGTAGTATTTCTTTACCCATTCCTTGATTGCAATTCAGCATTTGTTTGCTGTGACCCCCTATGTCTTGTTTAGTCATTGAACAATTAGAAGCACGAATGAAATGTTCCTTTATTAAATTGTTGATTGAATTCACTATGCAGGTGCTCTGCGCTGGAGCTAGGGTTCGGGGGGGTTTCCTACCAAAAAAAAATTATTCTCTTTTTAGGAAATTTGGGCCGTACCTGATTTTTTTTTTGAAATTTCGTATTGTTCTCAGCAACGTTTGAATGATACAAATGTAGGTGAAATTGAATGATCCGAAAAGTGGACAGTTGCGATCGATACGAACAGAGCAAAGGCAATCGATACGAACAGAACAGTTACGATCGATACAAACAGAGCAAAGACGATCGATACGAACAAAACAGTTGCGATCGATACGAACAGAGCAAAGATGATCGATACGAACAGAACAGTTGCGATCGATATGAAATTCGATCGATACGAAAACTGATCGATAGGAATAGTGACCGATATGAAAGCTGATCGATACGAAGTTCGATCGATATGAAAAGTGATCGATACGAATAGTGATCTATACGAAAGTCAATCGATACGAAAAGTGATCGATACGAATAGTGATCTATACGAAAGTCGATCATTACGAATACTGATCGATACGAATAGTGATCGATACGAAAGTCGAATGATAAGAATAGTGATCGATACAAAAGTCGATCGATACGAAAGTCGATCGATACGAATGTTGACATATTTTCTGGGTGCAAAAACATGGATACGAAAATCTTTATATTTTCTAGATACGAAAATATGGATACGAAAATCACCATATTTTCATGGATACGAAAATATGGATACGAAAATCTCCATATTTTCATGAATACGAAAATATGGATACGAAAATCTTGTTGTATGTAGTTCCTCTTAAATCTGGAGCAATCTGAATAGAATAGAAGGAAGCACTTGACGATAGGTCTGGATATCCTACTTAGATTTTTGCAATCCAACAATGGTAGTAGATCCACAAAGCAGGAGAAAAGCTGGGTTTTTCTCAGTGAAAGCACCAAAGTGTTTGTACAAAAATTGGGCACAACACTCTTCGGATGTGTTTGAAGAGATCAAATGAAGAAAATAAATGTAAAATGAAGCAGATCTAACAAACACATCAATAAACAGATAAGAAAATGCACAGACACACACGGATTTAGAGTGGTTCGGCAAATTGCCTACGTCCACTATGAAATGATTGATGTTTATTGAATTTCACTCGTTGTTTACAAAAGATTACGACAGTATAACTGAAGTTTGACAATCATTTCGGTAGAATATCGGCGTAGAGAGGCCAAAAAGTCCCTTTTCTGTAGGTTCTGGGCTGCTATTTAAAGGCGTAGGATGCAAATATCTCGCTAAGATCTAAGGAGACCTCTTCTCTCACGTGGGTGGGCCCACATGATCGATCCCATGTGGTTTGCACTCGGTCCGTAATCGATACTAACGAATTTCATATCGATCGAAATTTCGTCCAATCGAGTCGAGATCGATCAAGAACCTTCTTGAGGATGTACGCGAGCTCCTGTGAAAATTTGGTGGCATTTGGACTTGTAGATTTTGAGTTATGATCGATGAAAGTTAAGGAAAACAGCTACAATTCGTATCCATCAATGTGAACAGTGAAGCGATGCGAACAGGATCGATGCGAATTTGACAGCCTTCAACAAATTCAAACTTACATCGATCATATCTTGAGCATACGAACTCTGATTGACTTAAAATTTGGAACGTTGGCTTTCATAGCTTTGCTTGTCGTGTCATATCAATTTTAGCTCGATCTACACTCGGGAAAAATTTACCAGTATCCATGGTGAACCTATGTATAACCGATCTCCAAGACGAACTGTCATTGGTTTATAGTCAAGTTCTTGGTGTCACGGCCTTGCCAAAAGGCGGGATAACACTTTTCAAATTGTATTTGTTTATACATAAGGAGTTTATAAATATATATGTCTAGATATTTCCTTTTTCTTTGATTTGACTAATTGTGATACACATTTACATGTATATGTGCATGTATATGCATGCTTGTGCATAATCAAACATGGTTTCTAAAACTTAAAATAATTTCAATTCATCAAACCATTGTAAATCCGAAATATGGTTTCCGATCCCATTTTCAATTTTTAATCAAACTATTTATTTATGTAAATAAAACTTGAAAATAAATTTCTTATCATCTTTAAATAATTAAAACAAGATTATTTAAGATATAAAACCATATTAAATAATATTAGAATCCATTTATAAAAATTCGACTTCGATCTACCAAAATGCGGCAAAGTTTATATATCTTTATATATATTTATAAACCATTATAAATCACTTATTATCATTATAAAATAATTAAAATGGATTATTTATCATTTAAGACAATCAATTGAATTTTTAAATTTTATTAAATATTCCTATTTAAAATGATAAAATTACGGGTCGTTACATTCTTCCCCCTTGAAAGAATTTCGTCCTCGAAATTTAAGGTAAGAAGAAGATAACTCAAAAAGGAATATATTAGATATGATGAAATATATCCAAAGATATGATAAGTGACTACACCATTGGCTGGGAGTACATTACATCGATACAATATATATACCGACTATCCATCCATCCTAAACTCAGGATATGTCTTTCTCATTCTATCCTTGGTTTCACAAGTGCGGTCTTTAAGATCATCACTCCACTGAATTTTAACGAATCTCAAAACCTTTCTCCTTTAGTCGCTTCTCATCTCGATCCACGATTTGAATGGGCTGCCTGATAACATCTAGTTTGGCTCTACCTCTAAATCTTCTTAGGCGGTTGCCTCTATAATTAGTTTTAGGTCAAACACATACTTTCGTAGATGAGATATGTGAAAAGCATTCTGTACACCTGATAAACTTTTCGGTAATTCTACTCAATAAGCTTGTGGGCCAATCCGATCAAGAATGGCAAAAGGTCCAATATATCGAGGTGCTAACTTCTCGGTCCTTTCAAATCTTACTGCTCCCCTCATCGGAGAGACTTTCAAAAATAAAAAATCTCCAATCGAGAATTTTAAATTCCTACGCCTCTGATCAGTGTAACTTTTATGCCTTCTTTGACCTTCCTTTAGCTTCTTCCTAATCATATCAACCTTCTCTGAGTCTTCTCGAATCATATCAAGACCAAGTACTAACCGATCCCCGGTTTCGATCCAACATGCTGATGATCTACATGGACGACTATATAAGGCTTCATACAATGCCATGCCAATACTTGCCTGGTAGCTGTTGTTATATGAGAATTCTAGTAGATGAAGATGATTCTCCCATGAACCTCCAAAGTCCAATATGCAAGCTCTTAGAAGATCTTCAAACACACGGTTTACCCTTTTTGTTTGTCCATCGGTCTGGGGTGATATGCGATACTTATACTTAGCTTCGTTCCCAAAAGTCTGTAATGCTTCTCAGAACTGACTGGTAAAGATTGGAACCTGATCACTTATGATGCTGGTCGAAACTCCATGAAATCGAACAATCTCTTTTATGTATATTTCAGCTAAGCTTGAGGTTGTTCTCGTTTGCTTTACGGGAATAAAATGTGCACTTTTTTTCAATCAATCTATGATAACCCAAAGGCCTTCATTTTCCTTCCTTGTCCGAGGCAAGCTATCAATGATATCCATGTATATCTGGTCCCATTTCCAAGTTGGAACTTCGAGAGGTTGAGGTAGTCCTGTAGTCTTTTGTTAATCGCTTTTGATCTGCTGGCAATTGGCACATCTACTAACATAAGTAGAGATGTCTCTTTTCATACTCTTCCACTAGAATGTCCACTTCATGTCTTTTTACATCTTGTGAATTCTTGGATGAATATTAAGCTTGGATTGATGACATTCAGTTAATACTTGCTGGCTATGACTGTCAACATCTGGAACACAAATTCTTCCATTTAACCGTAATATCCCACAGTTATCTACTTTGAAGCTTGAATTCCTTTCTTCTTCAACTCCCTCAATGAACTCCGCTAGCTATTACTCTTCTCTCTATTTGCTAGCAATTCTTTTAGAAGGGTAGGAGTCACCTCTAGATAAGCTATAACAGCATGCCTTCTACTTAACGCATCCACTATTATGTTGGCTTTTCGGGGTGTATATAAAATATTAAGATCATACGATGCGAGAAATTCTAACCAATGTTGTTGCCTCATATTTAAATCCTTCTAAGAGAAAAGATACTTTAAAGGTTTTTGATCTGTGAGGAGATCAAAATTTTCACCTAGTAAACAATGCCTCCACAACTATAATGCAAATAAGACAACTAATAGTTCTAAGTCGTGCGTTGCATAATTTCGCTTATGAGACTTTAGCTGCCTGCTTGCATAAAAGATAATCCTTCCATGTTGCATTAGTACTACACCTACTTCTTCTCCATAAGCATCTGTGTATTCGGTCAAACTACTGCTTCCATTAGCAATAGCTAGGACTACAGCGCTGGTCAACCTTTTCTTCAGCTTATTAAAAGCTTCCTCACATTTCGGTGTTCAGTCAAATTTAATGTCCATCTTGGTTAACTTTGTTAGATGGGAGGAAACTTTTAAGAAGTCCTTAATAAACCTCCGGTTATATCCTACTAATCCTAAGAAGCTACGGACGTCCTTCGGAGTTTGTGGTTGCTTCCAGTCTAGAATGACTATAATTTTCCCTAGATCAACTGAAATTCCATCCCGGACACAACATTTCGAAGGAACCTTACCTTTTTCTTCCAAAAGTGGCATTTTGAGAATGCTTTATGCACATTCCTCCTCAATATTTCCAATAAAATCTCTAGATGCCTTTCGTGTTCTTCCTCAATCTTTGAATATATAAGAATATCGTTAATAAAAACCAACACGAATTTGTTGAGTACATTTCTAAACACTCTATTCATAAGGTCTACAAAATAGGCGGGCGCATCGGTCGGCCCAAAAGGCATAACCAATCACTCAAAGAAATCATTCATACCTCTGAATGCAGTTAAAGGAATGCAATCTTATGCTATCCTTAGTTGATGGAATCATGTAGCCATGTCCAATTTTGAGAATACTCGAGCACCATGAAGTTGATCAAATAAGTCATCTATACAGGGTAGAGGATACTTGTTCTTAATTGTCTACTTGTTTAGGTCTCGATAGTTTACACAAAGCCTTAGGGAGCCATCTGATTTTGCAACGGAAACTACCTCTGCTCCCCAACTTGAGTGACTCAATCTAATCAGCCCTTTCTTTAACAACTCATTAGTTTGATCCTTCAAATCGTCCTTCTCTTTTGGAGCCATTTTACGGATATGGTAAACAATAGGCCTTGCACCAGGAATTAAGTCAATTCAAAACTCAATTTCCCAGTTTGGGGAAAAAATTGCATTTCTTCAAAAATGTCGAAAAATTCCTTAGCAATCGGTATTTCTTCTAGATGTTTTTGGAACAAATTAAGTGCATACATGAAACTATCCCTCATCGGACTAGGTTTTTCACACGTTATTCTAAAATGTTTACCTCTTTTATTTTGCAACAGCACTGTCCTTTTTACACAATCAAGAATAGCTTTATACTCATAAAACCAATCCATATCGAGTAAAACTTCAAATCCAATAAAATCAAGGAAAATTAGGTCACATGAATTTTTTTGGGATAGGTAGGTAACTCGAACTTTTTGACAAACCATACAAAGATTAGTTGTACAGCATATGGATTAGACGCACAGATAAGGGTATCCACTATTTTTGTGATCAGTTTTAATATATCAATCAATCCTTTAGCAATAAAAGTATGGGAAGCCCCAGTATTAAACAATACTTTAATTAAATTCTCATTAACATAGATATTACCTTCTAGAATTCCCTTGCCCTTTACATCTATAGAGGTTGAAGACTCATCCTTGATTGCAAAAGCTCTAACCTGCTCCTATTTGTTTATTAGCGGCCAATCCTTTATTATATGCCCTAGTTAGTGATAATTGTGGTAGGTTCTTTTTTGAACCTTAGGATTTTTACAGGTAGTGGAAAATGGCCCTTTTGGTTGCAATTGTAATAAGTAACATTTTTCAAATGGTTCTCCTAAGAGCCTTCTCCTGATAGCTTTGCCATGGCTTCTTCTCTTGGTGATTGAATTTTCTATTCTTCCAATTGTTGTTGTTGCTTTGAGTTATGGGCAGATTCTTCTTATCCAAAGTTCATATCAAAAACTCATATCTACCAGATCTACAAAGGTTCCCTTTACATAAGCGGTCATCCTGTCATGATACTGCTCCTTCATCCTAGAAATAAACATCTCGTTTTTATTTAGAGGAGTATCTATCAGTCTAAGCCCAAAGCGAGATAATTCATTTAACTTGCTTGAATATTCCTCTATGGACATTTCTCCTTGCCATATCCATGAAACTTCTATAGATGTGGGACTTTCCAGCAGCCGGCATGTATTGTTCTTTAAAAACTTCTTCAAACGTTGCCCAAGAGAAATTAGCTTACAATTCATTAAGAGTAATGGACTCCTACCAAGCTAGAGCTCTATCCTTTAATTGCCAGGAGGAGAAGAACCTTTTTCGATCATCATCGATGTTTAATCCTTTAAAGATGTTCTTACATGATCGGAGCCAAGCTTGAAATTCAATAATAGATTCCATGCCTGTAAATGGTTTTCCTTTTAAGCTGGTATAACCTTTGCATAGTGCGGCAAAGTTAACCCAAGGTTGCACAGGAACTATTACTTCTTCAACTACCACAGCATTTGGAGTTCGACCATTGGTTGCCGCTGTGCTGTTATTTACCCTTAGTACTCTTTGGTTACTCATTTCCTACTATTTGAATATAGTAAGGTATCAGTTCAGAATACATAAACGAGATTATCTTAGGGGATGGGCAAAAAATAACTCGAATATATTTATTCGGATAAAGATTTCAAATACACACTCTCATTGACTAAACTCATTCTAGGGCATTACTAACCCTATCTCTAATGAGTCGACCCCATTAAGGCTTAGTTGTTTGCTCAACCTAAGCTCCAATACCAAGTGTGACGACCCACCTCTTCGACCCTTGAAAATCGACACTAACACATCCTTCGTATTCACGTGCCGCAAATTCAAGTGTCGGAGAGGCAGATTATCAAGGGTAAAAAAAGAAAATAAGATAGAAAAAATAGATTCTCACATTGAATTTAACAACATATAATTATACAAAAAATAGCATATACAATCACTCTCAAAATGACATATCAAAGTCACAATGAGTACTAACCTAACCAAGGACTGTTAAAACTACCTATCCCTACAGGTGCTGGTGTAGACTTAGACATAATACAGTAGAGATGGAAATGATAACTATCTACAGAGGAATCTTCTGCTCTATGCTCTAAGCTCCTCCAAAATGCCCATGCTAAATTTGAGTACTTGGATGATCAGAAAAATAGAACACCCAAAGTTTAAGGGAAAAGAAAATAAACTCCGGATCAGTCATGGGACGGTGTGAGAAAACTCAAGACACGAATATTTTTTAAAACAAAGGGTATCTCATAAGACTATGTCGGACATAAACACGGATGAGTCTTTACCTTATGAAAACCAAAATATTTCATACGTAAAATCAGATATATTATTTTTAGTGACTTTCTTTGAGAAACACCTTTCAAATAAATATATAACATAGCTGAAATGCTTGCATCTCACATTCCGGTATTGGCACAACTATGTTTGTAAAGCTAGTATTAGAAATTAGATTCCAACAATGGAAAGTTAAGGGACTATCTTCTGTATCGTACATATCTAGAGGAATGTATCAAGGACCCACAGATTGTAACACCCCGATATTCTACGAGAAACATAATTAAAAAGAAATTAAAAGCGCATTTGATACAGTGGTAAAGGCGCATTTTGACTTCCTTGGTGACCAGGGATCAAGTCCTGTTGTCGCCCAAAATCTGGAGCGATGATTTTTTAGCTAGTTCGTTTCCAGCGATTTTCCTACATATTTCAACGTTGTTTCTGACATGTGGCGACTTTCCATTCACTCCAGTGATGTAATAGGATGAGATGGCTAAATTTTATTGGTTGAGTGATGTGTATGTGCTAGAATGGATAACCATTAAGTGTATGAAAGAACCAGATTTAATCTAAAATAATATAATGGGTTATATTCACTCAAACAATCTATAAATAAACCATCTAACCTAAACCTAATCTTTTATTCAGCCATCGCCATAATTCTACAATAAAATTGGTGTGTATTATTCTTCCTCCGTTTCTCTACTAAATAAACAAATCTCTACCAAATTAAATTATCTATATATATTCAAGAAATTTGGGGAATTTAGAAGAATCAAAGGGAGAAAGATTAAAGCAAAGCATTTTTCAAATTTATGCAAGCTCAAGTGCCAAGTGACTGGGAATTAATACGGAATAGAAAAATAAAGTAGTTCAATTTTAGTTCTTTTCTGGCATGTTAATATGAATTAATTTCTGTTATTAATTGAGAATAGATGTAAATTATTGCAACTTCTTCTTCTTCCACTTCTCAAATTTAATTCATGTTTGGTTTAAAATATGGGACATATAAATTGTCTATTCACGTTTTATGGCATAAATAAGATTGAAATTTATGTGAATTATTGTATCTTCTTCTTCCACTTCTCAATTCTAATTCATGTTTGGGTTGAAATTTGGAACAAAAAAATTATTATTCACATTTCAAGGCGTAAATAAGATTGGTTTAATTAAATTGAATTAGAATTGTTATTCAATTTCTAATGGTAGAACATGTTAATTGAATAAATTTAGAATATGTTACTTGAATAAAATTATGGTTTTGATTGATATAATTACATAATTTTGAATATGGTTTTGAAACAAAATTAGGAAGTCTAATTGGCATAATTGTTTGTTTCATATGTGGCCTGAACATGTAAAAGTGGAATTTTGTGTAATTAAATGGTTTGTGGCTATTGGATAAAAATTTTGTACATATTAAATCTATAAAAGGAGAACGTAAATTAGCATGGAAGTAAAATGTAAATTAAATGGACTCTAAAGGCTAGTGTAAATCTGTAATAAAATGGCATAAAAAATTACAGACAAACCATACGGACTGAACATGCGTGAAATTGAAATACCACTTATGTAAGAAAAAGAGAATTGTGAAATAACCAAATCGAATGTAAAAATGGGCTAAAGCAGATTAATGGAAATAAACAGTACGTAGACTGTAACGGTAAAATTAATTAATCTGGAAGCGATTTGGTAGGAGACCTTGTAAAGGTCTGGATAGGTGTTCCATGCAGTTAAGACCAAAATATAGTTTTGGCTGTACGTACTAGGAGTGGGCAAGTAGGTTCGCAAGGATGTTTGTTACCTTTCATAGGTTTCTAGTACGTAGGATAGATAGCATCCGCAATCGTAGGCTTCTTTACGCAGATCGACGTGGATGGAACATGACAAGTGTGCTCTAACGTAGGCTTCTTTAGATAGATCGTTGGAGGATTTTGCACAGCCGACCCAACTACGGGCGCTCTTTTGGAGGACCGACACTTTAGATAGGGGAAAGTCCACGTTGGTGACTGAGGAGATAGGAGGATAGGAGTTTATTTTGGCGGACCTTGAGTGCAACTTCGAGGTCCTACGGGTTGTTTGAGTCTGCGTCGGTCAGACGTAAGAGGCATTTAGCCACAATGCACGGGTGAAGAGCGTGACTTTCACGCTGTAGCACGTGGATAGGTAAGGACAGCAGGTCTGACAGGCTGATTGACGTTTAGTATTACTACATGGTTGACTTTCTTAGAGTGACCATGGACTTTGGCTTCTTAGGAACTGTATTTAAGAAGGATTCACTACATTATATTATTCACCCTCTGTGATATCCGGGGAAGACCTTGAATTAAACTGTTTTATTCTTTCTGCTTCATTTTATATCTCATTCACCAGACTTTATGTCTAACCCATTCCTATTTTACCTATTTTCCCCAAATCATAGCAGGGCAGGTCTAGGTTGCAGTTCTTTGCAGTTTGGAGGGTCATTAGAGCAGTTGTTATCTTCAGCTTTTGTTTCATGTACTTCGTTTCTCTTTTTCGTACTTTACTTAATATATGGGACTATATTGTGAACTTTGTTATGTTTTATGTTTTGGTGGAGACTACTTGGTACTTTTGGTTTTAGAAATAAATTTGGGATAATGTTGTTTTTAATGAAGCTGTTTTGCTATTAATTTATAATTAGTGAAAATTTTCTTCCGCTATAGTATTTCAATCATTTTATGATGTTGCCTTAGTCTCTGTGCTATGTTATAGATTTTATTTCACCCGACCACCCGTGCTTCTAGTCATGTCCGACTTTCAGGTGCCTAGAGGTGCGGGGTGTCACATAGATGATCCTCTACATCTGGCAAGACCGGCCTACCCATTTTCGATGACCAACACAATGATCCTAGATAGTACCGAATATGACATCACCCTAATTGTTAGCAACCTTTACCGGGATCCCATAGCGTGCACCACATACTCGACATATAGATAGTAATCTAGAAAGGTGATGACCATGTCATAATGGTTGTGAACCACATAGCCTTGCGGCATACCATGTTTTAACCATTTCCGAGTGTGAGGGCTGAGGTAACGTTTTACCTTTCTCATGACAAATCCCACTTTGAAAGCCACATTGCTATTTCCGATGACACACTAATTGGTTTCCATAAAAGTACAACCCCCGAGTTCATACATCTCAGGGAAGGGTGCAAGTATAAGATGGGTTACCTCTTACACCACCAAACAGAGATACATTTATGAAAACCAATGTGCGTGGACTTAGAAATGCTGTTAGACATTCATCCATACTGGTTGTCCAGGAACAGGACAAACCAAAGGTACGCTTATTACATTCTATTTGGGAATCACCCCTAGGATTAGTAGCGAGCAATCTTTGCATTGAAGATTTCAAAATCATTGTCTTCAACATGTCTTCACTTTCGAACGCGTATATTGGTTCGAAGTGGATTTCGGATAGAAATCACCCAAATCTGATGTCGGTCTCTCTAAACCAATTAATGATATAAAAGATGTTTAAGTATGTGTGTGATTGGTGATCATCATTCAATCAATTATTATCTTTATACTCGATGAAATATTTTTAGTGATATATTTTAAACCATTTCTTCTTGGTATATATAGATTTATTAAACCTCTTTTTAACTTTGGAAATACCAAATCATTTCCCTTAAATTACTTAGGAAAATTATTTCCATCTTCTACAATTTCAATCTTAATGGAGATTACTTATTTCCAAAAAATATCTTTTAACGGGTTAAAAACAATGTTATTTAAGATATCATTTACTGTATACCCAAACCAATTAGTACTAAGTAAAAAGGATTCATAGTGTTAGATTAATTATACTCAATACTAATTTCCATATTTAACTTGTACTATTGGTCGAATAATAGTGAAATCACCTTCTAAATTCACAAGGATGGTATGGGTTCCCTCCTCGGAATTTAATGCAGAGTTAAACTGGAATGTTTTCTATATCACTAAAATCTTATTATTATAAATTTAGTTTAACCTTCGGTAAAAATCTGAATTTCTATTTTTTTTTCTTAGGAAGATGTGGTCCGGGTAAATCAAATTAACTATCCCCTCCGTCGGGCCAGTCCAGATAGCTAGGGAGAGCAGAAAACTGGTTTTTCAAACCCAAACCTAAAGACTATCTCTCTATCACCCATAAGGCAGTCAAGATATTTGATCAATTCAAAACACTTTAAAAATACTTGAGTTCTTATTTGAAAAACGTTTATAAAGGTTTGGGAAGAAAAACCCAATTTTAAATCTTATTTTCGAAATTTCCAAATTCCTTTGCTAAATTGCCGATGAATAGTGCTTTTAAGGGCTTCGTAGCACAAATCCCATTTTAAACCTTTTATATGTCCAATTTTTCCATTTAAAACTATTTTAAAATATTTTTAGAATTTATATCATATTTTTAAAGATTAAAAATATCCATTTAAAAAGAATTTGAAACTTTGGTTTCCGAACTGCTCGAAAGGGATTATTTTAAAAATGTGATTTGGACATATCTATATCATTACTAAATGAAATCTTGATTTCTCTTCTTTATTTGAAAACTATAGTCATAAAAGTTTGAAAAATTCTTACTTTAAATAATTCCGAGCTATTTCCATTCTACACATTGATTTAACTTTTATGGCGTGAAATCACAAACTGTCATTACGCGACGCGCTCAACTTTGACTCATTTTTCAAACTTTTTAAAACTTTGTCGGAACACTTGTAAATGTTTATAAAACCGTTATGAATCATTTTCAAACCATTTAGGATAATATTTCTTATGTTTAGAGAGGTTAACAAGGCTATATACACCGTTATAACTTATATAAAGAAAGTGATTTCTTCGTGTAAATTCAGTGTGTATTTTCTGTGAATTATTTCTACAACCAAACAAACATATTACCACATCCAAAACATGACGATCAAGCTTATGAAACAAGCATGGCAAAACATATTATATCATCATATAGTTTAGTAAAATAAACTAGCGGAGTAATTCTCACATATGTGCTTTCTCGGTCTAATTTTAGTGCTACGAAATCGACTATAGCTCCACTATTTCCATACCGAAGCTTATGAATCCTACCCTGAGACCATTGGGTGTGCTCAACCTTGTACTTGAGAGGGTGTAGAGGTGCCTAGATGAGCTCGGCGAAGCAAGAAGAGAAGGGGAGAAGAGCACTTGCTTTAATTTCAAACTAAGGTGGTATATTTCTCTATATATTATGATTTATTTCGATAGAATTTTGACTCGACTTTGGAACATTTTTAAGAGGTCATGGAAGCCATTAATGGACTCATGAAGAAGATGAAGAAAGCTTAATAATTTATGAAGAAAAGTGTGAATAAATAAGAGGGTATGTCTCTCCTTTTATAGGCAAAGATGTGTAAAATATCACAAACATCATCATAACACATTTCCCATCACTATCCGCTACTCCACTCTCCCCTTACTTTTGGCCGAACTACCCCCTATCCCACTCCCCTCCCATGTGTTTGTATACCCTTGATTGAGTGATGGTGAGTGTGCTTTTCAAGTATTATGTGTTTATACATAAAGAGTTTATATGTATACATGTTTGGATATTTCATTTGGCATTGGTTTGACTAATTGTGATACACATTTATACGTATGTGCATGTATATGCATGTGTGTGCATGTTCAAACAAGGTTTCTACAACTTGAAATAATTTCAATTCATCAAACCGTTGTAAATCCAGAATTTGATTTTCGGTCATATTTTCAATTTTTAATCAAACTATTTATTATGTAAACAAAACTTTAAAATAAATTTCTTATCATCTTTAAATAATTAAAAAAAGATTATTTAAGCTCTAAAACCATATTAAATAATATTAAAATCCATGTATAAAAATACGACGTCGATCTACCAAAATGTAACGAAATTTGTATATCTTTATATATATTTATAAAACTATTATAAGTCACTTATTGTCATTATAAAATAATTAAAATAGATTATTTATCATTTAAAGCAATCAATTGCATATTTAAAATTTATTAAATATTCCTATTCAAAATGATAAAACTACGGGTTGTTACAAGCAATATAACAGTGGCTAGAGATTCTTAAAAATGCTTCAAGAAACTAGATCAAATTTAGGGAAAACATATCCACAAATTCAATCTTGGGTTATATGTGCAAATCAAATGAAACGTTCTTCATCTTTGGCAAAGATGGTTAAGAATGGAGAGCTTAATTCTAACTTTGATTTAGAATATGTCGCTCTTATCATTCTAAACCAAAAAAGGTAATAGTGGTGAATGAAGCAGTTAGCAAAAGAATAGATATCAAATGGGATAGTCAGCCATAGCTTATGTTTATAGTAACCGACCAACTTATCATCACTTTAAGGCTTTCTTGTCGACAACATGTAATCTAATAGGTAATTTTGATACACATGCACACATGCAGACTAGAAATAATGGTCTCTTTGTTATTAGGTTTGAAAATCCATTAGATTGTGGAAAAGCTATAAATAGAAGACCATACTTTATTAATGAAAAACTAATTATCTTTAAAATGGTCCAATAAAGTAAAATTGGATAAGGACTTGCTATTGACTATTCCTATTTAGATCAGACTCCCCAAATTATATCTGAAACTGTGGGATAAAGAAGCATTTAGTACAATTGCAAGTGTTGTAGGCATGCCATTAAAATTAGTCGAGCCAATAAGAAAAGAAACTCGTTTGACTTATGCAAGAATTTTGGTTGAAATCAATGCAGATGCCGAATTGCCTTAAGAGGCTTTTATAACAATGTATGATGGAGAAAACTTAGTATAAAAAATTGAACATGAATGGATTCCTCCAAGATGTCAAACTTGTGCATGTTTTGGTCATAATCTTGAAAACTATACTATTAAGAAAGTATGGAAAGAATAGAAAAATTGTAACATCCCCTATTTTGAGGACCGAACCTAAGCGCTACGGATGCTGAAGTCATCCATATTATTAATTTCTGGTGACAAAATTCAGTCATGCTAAGCATATATAATATCAAAAGCACATGAATGGAATTTTCCAAAACACATTACATTAATATGTTTCAATATTTCATTTCGAAATAAGATTTCATACTCATTACATAACCCCATTCGCAATCCTATGTATAGAGAAGACATAATTATTACAAAATACTCGAAGAGCTACATATGAAGATGCCCCTTGATTGATTTGAGTCTAATACTTGGCAATTATACAATTTGTCATTACATTCATTTAAGAAAATAAAACAACACAGTGGAAAATAAAAGCTTTTAGTAATAGCTAGCTTGCCTCCTACACGTCTCCGGAAGCTTATTCGCCTAACTAGAAAACCTGAACACCCAACTTCCGGCCCACTCAATTGAGTACCCGAGAGTTTGAAAGGAAAAACAAAAACTTTTGATCAGAAAAAAAGTATGGCGTGAATAATAACGTTCCATAAAAACAAAATAGATATCTAGTGAGACCACCCCATTGAGCGGAACGGGTTTTCCCTTCACTAGTATCTTATCAAAAATATGTCAATCATAGCCATGCCCCTGTAACCATAGTGGTTAGAACAACATAGCATAATCTTATGCAGGTATGCAATGTGGGTAAGTCCGATCATCTGTCAATTTAGGGTTATAATCACCCTAAGTTTACCATTCTCACAACTAACTATCTGTCTCAACTCATGGTTTTCCTAGGGTCACTATGAACCTATTAGTTTTCATGGGTTGACTAATAACCTTTCAAAATTCTTAGGGAATACCTGTCCTAAATCATAGTTTTCATAGGATCACCAAGAACCTATTGGCTTCTAACACTTCCCAGTCATAGTTTTCATGGGATCTCTATGAACCCTATTAAATCTTCCAGTAACAGTTCTCAAACCATAGTTTTCATGGAATCACTATCAATCTATTGGGATTCTCCAATAACATACCACCAATCATTAGTTTTCATGGGATTGCAAAGAACCTATTGCGATTCTCTAATAACATTACTCGATCTATAGTTTTCATGGGATGACTACGAACCTACTGGACCAATCTAATAACATATCTCAAATTATAATCTTTTGATCTATCTGAGCATCCTATACCTTTGATCTACTTGATCTCCAGGAAGCAATTGTACTCGCTCAAGAGTTAAATTTGATTATACTCACTAATATATCAACCTAACTGGTTATTCTACCCTTAATTATCCACGGAATGCAGTTATGGGTCATGATGATGTGAATATGACAATAATAATCATGTGAAAATAACTAATCAAATAATAACAAGAAAATATAGTGTCGTTCATTCAAATATGTTCAATCGATGGTCATTGGCATCTTATAATTACTTAATCTTAAGTAATAACTCCCTTTGGTAATTTCATATTAAACCTTGGGCTAAATAATAATTCCTTGAAAACCTTTATCATCATATACGATTAATTCCCTTAAGTCATATTAAAAATAAGGAAAATATAGCCCATTACTTTACAAATTTCTCATGTCAATTTATAATCCATTTTAATAATGCCATGTATACTTTCGGTATTAATATGAAGACGTCGCGCCTCTTCTTTATAGGGTATAACGCCATAAGTTGGAATATGTTCATTACTGAAAAATTGCGGCATTAATATGGCCGGCATTGATGACATATGAAATCAATGTTATAAAACTATTGACATCGGGTGCTTTAAGATAGCAAGGTCAACACTGATGACTTTCGACATCAATGCCTTAAAACAGTGGATAATGATTTCATAAAACTGAGCTACTATGCCGCTATAAAATAGAATGCCGAAATTGATAATAGGTGGCATCATTGCCATTTTATATCAATTTCAAAAGTACGTAAGTATAGGCCACATCATTGTCATATTACTTCTATTGCATAAGTAATACTAGCGACATCACTACCTAAAGTATTTAATATCGGAAATAATATTTGCGGTAGTATTGCCTTAAGCTATAGCATCAGATAGGAAGTATATGGCATTGTTTAAAACCATGACAAAAACTTGCGGCATCAATGCCGTATATTATAGGTTTCAAAACAAAGTAACAAGGGAGGTTGGCATAGTTCTAGTATGTTACGAGATTACATATGTAAACATTGATTCAATGCCGAAGGCCTTATAATATAAGACTTCAACCCGAAAAGGTTCATTCCATACCAACTTAGTTGTGTCGTATGTATTCACTCATCTCAATGTCACTAGGGTCCGACATAAACATTGACAACATGGCAATATCATAATTATCATAAAAACTGTTTTATTTCTATTAAAAGTAATTAGATTTTACTAACTTTAACCCTTGTCAATTTTGTATTGGTTAAAATAATCTTTATCAAAATTTCTTTCCAGAAAAACTGCCGCAACCTATTTACCTTCTCAAAATTCATTTTGCTCCCCTTAATCAATATTAATTATTTAATATTAATTATAAGCCTTTCTAGCTTATTAAATTCATAATAAATCATAATTACATGGGAAAAATCCCCAACATTCACCAAAAATAAGAAGTAACATATTCTTTAGCATATAAAACCTTTAGGACCAAAATCCTTATTTAATTATTTTTTAATAATTAAAACCCAAAATAATTGCTCTTTCTTTTTTTGAAAATTCATAAAATATTCCTATTGATTTGGAAAATTATGAAATTAAAAAGTCATCTTCAAAATATTATTTTACACAACATATCAAAATTTCAAATCATTAGGAGATCAAAACTTAGGTTTTACCATTAAAACCTATTAAACCAATTCCATAAAAATTCCCATAATTCTTCATTAAATCTAATAATGATGTAACCAACCTAAACATGACATTTTTAACTCAATAAATTCGAAAATATATCATAAATCCGAAATAAACATGAATACTTGAGATGAATACTATTATTCACCTTAGATTGGGTAACAGAGTTGAGATTTGTTGGAGAATGATAGCTTTCCTTTTGAAATTCATTAGCTTTCTTCTTCTAGTCCTTCTTAGTTATGGTCGGCCTCTATGGTTTGCAATTTATTTTGAAAATGAGAATGAAATAGGAGAGGAAGAGTTTAAGGGATAAAATAAAGATCTATTCCTAATTTACCCCTCTCATTTATTCTCTTCTATGTTATATCTTTAAACAATTTTATTAGTTAATTAGTTAAGGCCTAACCTAATTAATTATCAAATCTCAGTCTCCTTATCACTTCACAATTATTCTATTTAATTAAATCTTCTGATAATGTTTATCAAAATTAGGGGTGTTACAGGCTCTCCATTTAAAGAATTTTATCCTCGAAATTTCGATAAAGATAATAATAAGTTTCAATCATGCAAACACCTGTAACATCACATAACAACAATACTAGCCTACTTGACTAGCAAAAAAGTCTATACATAACAAATATAGAACATATCATCAGAACAATACAGGATAAGTCCCTTTAATCCCGTCTTTCGTTTCTCAAGTACAGCCTTTCTCCATGTCACTCCATTGGACTTTCACAAACTTAACTGTCTTGTTCCTCAACCTCTCTCATCACTTGCCACAACTCGCACTGGTTGCCTAACAAAAGTCATATTTAGTTCCGCTACTAAATCTTCTAATGCAGTCGGGGTAATAGTAGTCTCTGGATCATGTACATACTTTCTAAGATGAGAAACATGAAACACATTATGGACTCTTGTCAAAATGTTCGATAACTCTATTCTGTACACGAGTTTCCCGGTCCTCTCTATAATAGGAAATGGACCTACGTGCCTCAATGCCAATTTTCCTATCTTTCCAAATCGTACCACACCCTTCATTAGTGGTACTTTAACAAAAACGTGATCTCCAACTCAGAACTCTAAATCATTACGTCTCTTATCCGTGTAACTTTTCTTCCTAGACTGAGTATTCTTTATCCGTAATCGAATCAAATCAATCTTTTCTATGGCTTCTCTAACCATATCTAGACGAAGAACCAATCTGTCCCTGGTCTCTAACCAACATGCTGGTGATTTGCATGGCCTTCTATACGAAGCTTCGAAAGGCACTATTTCTCTCCTAGTCTGATAACTATTATTATATGAAAATTCAACTAAGTGCAAATGGTCGTCCTATGACCCACCAAAATCTAGTACACACGCTCTCAACAAGTCTTCAATTACCTTATTGACTCTCTCTATTCACCCATCCGTCTGTGAGTGGTAAGCAGGACTCATCTTAAGCTTGGTATTTAACACCTCATATAGACTCTTCCAGAATTCACTAGTGAATAAAGTATCTCTATCACCAACCATACTACTAGGAATCCCATGCAGTCTAACAATATTCTTTATAAACAACTTAGCCAATACAGGTGTCATCCTTGTTGACTTAAAAAGAATAAATTATGCACTCTTAGTCAGTCTATCCATTATAACCCAAATACTCTCATTTCCCCTATTCGACCTTGGCAACCCATTAATAAAGTTCAAGGATATAGAATCTCATTTCCAATCTGTTATATCTAAAGGCTAAAGCAAACCGCTTGGCTTCTGATGCTCGGCTTTCACTTGTTGGCAATTCAAACATTGCTTTACCCATATGCCTACATCCATCTTCATACCTTCCTAGAAGAAACTCCTCTTCATGTCCTGATACATCTTTGTTCCTAGGATGAATAGCAAACTTCGATCGATGACACTCCTAAAATATTTCCTTCCTTCCACCACAATCTCTTATGCTCTGGAACACACAATCGTCCCTTCTTCCCCCACAATCTCTTATGCTCAAGACTAAAATCTTTTAAATTACCAATCTTAGTTCCATTCTCTAATCTGCTAATTCTTTCAGCTAGCAATGGATCATCTCTCTGCTTAGAAGAAATCTTTCGATCAATACTGGTCGAACTTTTAAACATGACAATAGGCAGGTACTCTGACTAGAATTAGCGGTTGATCTTAACTACTCACTACAAATAGTCAATGCCTCCGAATCATTCCATTCTGCCAACATAGCTAACACCACATTTTGATGTTTTCTACTAAGTGCATCAGTAACTTTATTTCCTTTCCTTGGAGTATACTCAATACCGAAATCATAACTGCTAAAAACTCTAGCCATCTCTATTGTCTTATATTCAACTCTTTCTGAGAGAATAAATACCTCAATGACTTATGATCCGTACACAACTCGAATCTTTCTCGCAAAAGATAGTGTCTCCATACCTTCAAAGCAAAGATTACAACTGCCAACACCAAATCATGAGTTAGATACCTAAATTTATGTGGTTTGAGTTGTCGAGAGGCGTAAGCAATCACTTTATCTCTTTGTATCAACACAACTCCTAATCCTGTTTCACATGCATCTGTATACACCACCAAATCTTGATTACCATCTGGCACAACTGACACGGGCACATTGGTCAATAATTGTTTTAGCTTCTAGAACACTTCCTCATATTTACTAGACCAAATAAACTTTACGTCCTTTTTGGTTAGTTTAGTTAAAGACGCTACTCTCCAAGAGAAATCCGTGAAGAATCTCCGATAATAGCCAGCTAATCTAATAAAAATCTTTATATCAGTCACCATCTCAGGTCCCTTCCAATTATTTATAGCTTCAATCTTAGCTGGATCCAAAGACAACCCTTCCTCTAAAATTACATGTCCAAGAAATTTCATTTCTCTCTTTCAAAAATGACACTTCGAAAACTTCGCTTTTAGTTGATGCTGCCTCAACGTCTCAAGCACTATTCTAAGATGGATCTCGTGATCTCTCTCATCCTTAGAATATATCAATATGTCATCAATGAACACTAATACAAACCAATCCAATTTCTCTCGGAAAATTTGGTTCATCAAGTCCACAAAGAAAGCGGATGAATTAGTTAACCCGAATGGCATGACTAACAATATACAAACCATACCTCATTCGAAAGGCCGTCAAAGGAATACAATCCTCTGCCACCCTCAATAATTGATGGAACCCTGTCGCCAAATCCAACTGGGAAAATACCTTGGCTCCACTCAATTGATCTAGTAAATCATCGATTCTCGGCAAAGGCTACTGATTCTTTATCATTTTCTCGTTCAACTTACGATAATCGATACACAATCTCAACGATCCATCTGGTATCTTCACGAACACTGTGGTCGCTCCCAACAACTAACAGCCTCGTATAATAAAGCTCTTTCCTTCTAAGTCCACCAGATGCACCATTAGTTCTTTCATCTCAGTATGTATCATTCTGTTAGGTGATCTACTTATGGTTTCAGCTCCACATACAAGATCTATTCGAAACTCAATAGTTCTCCTTGGTGGTAATCCTGTAATTGGTTCAAAAACATTTGTAATTTCTCTTACAGCTAAAACCCAATTCAACTCATCTTCCACTTCTGTTGCACTCAATAAATTACAAACTTCTGAACTCGCATTCTCTACCGAGTATATAATTCGGTCGTAGCTATTAAGGTGTCTTAGTGATATCTCCTATCCAAGGAAAATATCCTAGCCTCATATCTCATCAACCAGTCCATAACCAAAATAATCTTAAAACCCGCAAAATCAAACACACACAAACTGTAGGTAAATGCATGATCTAAAAGCTCAAATTCTAAATGGTCACATCTCATCCCAAGAGTCCCATAACCTCTTATCGGATTTGCAACCCTTAAGGAAGTAATAAGGTATGATTGTTCTAACTTTAACTTATCTACCAAACATGGTGATATAAAAGAATGTGATGCACCCATATCAAACAATACTCTAACTAGTATGCTATGAATCAAAAGTGTACCTTCCATCATAGAATTTCCTTTCTCCGTAGTAGTCAGTCTCGATGCAGATGGTTCCAAAGCAAATACCTTTCCTTTATCAGCTCTAGCCGGTTCTGGACACTGATTCTTGTAGTGTCCTATCCGGTCGCAGTTGAAACACTTCACACCTTTCTTTTCCGCAACCTTCTTTCCCTGACCGGTTCGACACTCCTATGAAAAATATCCTTTCTTGTCACTATTGAAGTATACAATATCAACTTTTTCTTTCTTGGCAGCTCCACCCTTCTGAGATCCCTTCTTCTTAAAGAACTTTTTCTTCTTTCCCTGAAAATTCTGGGTCTCCGCTAATTTTTCTTTCCCAAAAGATGAAAGCATCTCCTCATCCCTGATTGTTATCTTCACCACTACATTACATGGATCCCTAAGATGTGGCATAGTGCCCTAGCAATCGTCAACCTCAAACCCAGATAAACTTCTCATTCCTCTTAAACATAATATCAATGGTGGCATATCTATACCTGGATAGCTCATCAAACTTAGTAGCATACTCGAGTACGAACATCTCTCCTTGCACCAAATTAGCAAATTTCCTAAGCAAGGTTAACTTGGCTACTTCAGATAAGAACCTCTCCTTAAATCTCCTATGAAATTCAACCCAAGTC
This sequence comes from Allium fistulosum, assembly GCA_030737815.1. Taxonomy (NCBI): domain Eukaryota; kingdom Viridiplantae; phylum Streptophyta; class Magnoliopsida; order Asparagales; family Amaryllidaceae; genus Allium; species Allium fistulosum. Next base: position 50,240,665 of record CM060906.1, read on the forward strand.
AATTCCTCTTCTGGTACACATATGGTCACCATATTCCACTAGTACCATGCTACTCCTTGCAACTGCCTAGAAGCCAATCTCCTTTTCTGCTCATCGTTCAATGCTGGATTAGCAAAAATGCTCTCATAGTGCAAAACCAGTTCTCCACTTCAATAGTATCCTTATTTCTAAGAAAAGGCTTTCCTCCAAAAATAGTATAGTCATGGTTCAGCTTCGCATAGTTATTGCCAACTGGCACCATGGGATTAGCTCCTCCCACATTAGCAACATTCCCTAACACCAAACCAGCAGCAACTCCAGCTTGCATCATGTTGACAAAGAACTGATACATAGTCTCCATATCTACTGGTGGGGTTCTAGCACCAACATTGGCATTTGCATTTTGGTTAGCATTTATCTATCGACCTTGGTTCCTTCTGGTATAGGGTCGACAATTTCCATTGGTTATAGTGCTTCCTCCACCCAAATTCACTCTTCCTTTTCATGCTTCCATACCTTGCTTTCTCATAATCGACATACGAGCCTTAATAAGATACAAAAGAACAGTCTAAGAGAGAGGAGAGAATACATACTTATATAGCAAATAAAAGTACGTTACTACAGCATTATCCCATACCCCAATCTTATTCTCTGATTCACTGGACCTTGGTTTCAAAATCTTTTATGTTTTACATAAACCTATGCTCTAATACTAACTTGTAACATCCCTCATTTTAAGGCTTGAAGCTAAGCGCTATGGATGCTGCAGTCATCCATAGTATTAATTTCCGATGACAAAATACGGCTATGTTAAGCATATATAACATCAGAAGCACATGAATATGAAATTTTCCAAAACACGTTACATTAATAAATTTTCAAGTTTCATTTTAAAATAAGATTTCATATTCATTATGTAATCCCATTTGCAATCCTACCTTCAAAGAAAATATAATTATTGCAAAATACTCTAAGAGCGACATATGAAAATGCCCCCTTGGTTGATTATAGTCTAATAATTGGAAATTATACAATTTTCCATTAAATCCATTCAGGCAGATAAAACAACACAGCAAAAAATAAAAGATCCTAGTAATAGCTAGTTTGCCTCCTACACATCTCCAAAGGGTTATTCGTCTAACTGGGAAATCTAAAAACCTTACTTCCAGCCTATTCAATTGAGTACCCCAGAGTTTAAGGGAAAAACAAAAACTTCGGATCAGACAAAAAGTCTGGTGTGAATAATAACATTTAAAGCAAATAAATATCTAATGACACAACACCGCTGAGCGGAACGGGTTTTCCCCTCACTGGTATGTTATCCAAAATATGTCAATTATAGTCATGCACCTACAACCAAAATGGTTAGAACAACATAACATAATCTTATGTAGGTATGCAATATTGGTAAGCCTGACTCATCTTTCAATTTAGGGTTATATCTACCCTAAGTTTACCCATTCTCATAAAACTAACTATCTGTCTTAACTCATGGTTTTCCTAAGGTCACTATGAACCTATTAGTTTTCATGGGCTGACTAATAACTTGTTAAAATTCTTAGGGACCACCTGTCCTGAATCATAATTTTCATGGGATCGCCAGGAATCTATTGGCTTTCACCAATAACACTTTTCAATCATAGTTTTCATGGGATCGCTAAGAACCTATTAGAATTTTCCAATAACATTTCCCAAACCATAGTTTTCATGGGATCACTATGAGCCTATTGGGATTCTCCAATAACATACCTGCAATCATGGTTTTCATGAGATCACTAAGAACCTATTGGGATTCTCCAATAACACTACTCGAGCTATGGTTCTCATGGGATGACTATGAACCTATTGGACCCTTATAATATCTTATCTTGGATTATAATCTTTTGATCTATTGGGCATCCTACACTATTGATCTATCTGATCTTTTGGATTCAATTCTACTCACTCAGAAATTAAATATGACTATATTCACTAGTGGGTCAACCTAACTGGTTATTCTTGCACTTGATTATCCCTAAACTGCAGTTATGGGTCATGATGAAGTGAATATGACAATAATAATCATGCAAAGATTACTGATCAAATAATAACAAGAACATGTAGCATCCTTCATTCAAGTATGTTCAATCGATGGTCATTGGCATCTTATAATTACTTAATCTTAGTAGTAAGTCACTTTGGTAATTTCATATCAAATTTCGGATAAATAATAATTTATTCCTTGAAAACCTTTATTGTCATATATGATTAATCCCCTTAATTCATATTTAAAATAAGGAAAATATAGCACATAACTTTACCAATTTGTCATGCCAATTTATAATCTATTTTAATACTATCATGTATACTTTCGGTATTAATAAGAGGACGTCGCACCTCTTCTTTATAGGGGATAGAGCCATAAGTTAGAATATTTTCATCGTTGAAAACTTGCGGCATCAATATGGTCAGCATATGACATACATCATTCATATTACAAAACTATTGATATCGGGTGCTTTAAAACAGTAAGGTCGACATTGATGACTTCCGACATCAATGCCTTAAAACAATTGATATTGATTTCATAAAACCAGGATACTTTACCGCTATAAAATAGAATGCCGAAATTGATAATAGATGGCATCATTGCCATTTTATATTGATGTCGAAAGTATGTAGGTACAAGCGGCATCATTGCCATAATACATCTATCTCGTAAGTAATACTAGTAGCATTACTGCATAAAGTATTTAATGTTAGCAATAATACCTGCGGCATTACTACCTTAAGCTATGGCGCCAAACAGGAAGTATGCGGCATCATTTAAAACCATGGTGAAAACGTGTGGCATCAATGCCGTATGTTATAGATTTTGAAACAAAGTTACAAGGGAAGTCGGCATAGTTTTAATACATTATGAGATTACCTATGTCGACATTGATTCAATGCTGAAGGCCTTATAATATAAGACTTCAACCAAAACAGATTCATTCCATACCAACTTAGTTGATATCGTATGTATTCATTCACGTTAATGTCGTTGTGATCCGGCATAAACATTAGCAATATGGCAATATTGTAATTATCATAAAACTATTTTGTTTCTATAAAAGCAATTACTTTTTTACCAACTCTTAACCCTTGTCAATTTCTATTGGTTAAAACAATTTTTATCAAATCTATTTTCAGAAAAACTACCGTAACCTATTTACCTTCTCAAAATTCATTTTGCTCCCCTTAATCAATACTAGTTATTTAATATTAGTTATAAGTCTTTCTAACTTATTAACTTCATAATAAATCACAACTGCACGGAAAAAATCCCTAAAATTCATCAAAAATCAAAATTAACATATTCTTTAGCGTATAAAAATTTCGGGACCAAAATCCTTATTTAATTATTAAAGGCTGAAATAATTGCCCTTTCCTCATTTGGAAATTCATAAAATATTCCCATTAATTTATAAAATTATGAAATTAAAAAACCATCTCCAAAATATCATTTTACACAACATACCAAAATTTTGAATCATTAGAAGATCAAAAACTTAGGTTTTACCCTTAAAACCTATTAAATCAGTTCCATAAAAATTAACATAATTCTTTGTTAAATCCAATAATGATATAATCAATCCAAACATGACATTTTTAACTCAATCAATTTGGAATTAGAACATAAATCCGAAATAAACATGAAAACTTAAGATGGATACTATTATTCACCTTAGATTGGATAATAGATTTGAGATTTGATGGATAATGATTTCTCTAGATTTCCTTTTGAAATTCCTTAGCTTTCTACCTCTAATCCTTCTTAGTTATGGCCAGCCTCTATTGTTTTCACTTTGATTGTTGTGAAAATGAGAATGAAATGGGAGAGGGAGGGTTTAAGGGATAAAAGAAATATCTATTCCTAATTTTCCCCTCTAATTTATTCTCTTCTATATATTATATTTTTAAAACAATCTAATTAGTTAATTAGTTAAGGCCTAACCCAATTAGTTACCAAATTTAAATCTCCTTATCACTCCACACCTTATTCTATTTAATCTATTTAATTAAATCTCCTAAATAATTTTAATCAAAATTAGGGGTGTACAAAAATCAAGATAAAAACTTTCATGTAGTTATTGAATAATAAGATGAAGACAGCATGCTAAATGAAGTAAATGAGGGTGATAAAAATATGTATCAATAAAAAATATTTGTGCATACATTCCCAAAACCTCTAGAATTTTTTTAGAAAGTACAATGAATTACGGGATAGAAGCAAGTAAAGTAATTGTGCAGAACAAAATTCCAATCAGAAAGAATCATACCCCACAGTTTTAGATTATACTGATGTGTTGAATGGAGATGCAGATCAAAAGATGATCATACGAGATCCCACTATGAAAGGTACAGTTCAAAATGGCAACTTATATCAAATGTCTACAGTACTGTTGCAAGTAAATGAGGATTTTATGAAAGAGGTCATTGAGCATCCCCTTAGCAAGAAAGCTCAAGTTTAATTACATATAATGAATGCATGAACTTGGATAGCAATATAAACAAAGAGAATGAAGATAATCCAACATAGAGAAAAGTTATTAAAGCTGTTGATTGCTCACCAAGGGCAGGAATAGATAAAGACCAAATATTGCAAGAAGCGACTAAAATTCTTTCATCTTCATCCTCTCCAGCAAAAACAGGAAAAAGAAAGAATAGTAGAATAAAAAATATTAATGAAATTATCTCAAGTAATGCAGATGCAATTGAAGAGAGTGAATTCAAAAACAAATGCATAATGAAAAATCCAAATTGGTGCACATAACTCAAAGTGCAGGATAAAGCTTCGTGTAAAAAAATGGAAAGAGATTGGTGAAGGAGGACTATTACAGAATTTCATTGTGAAAAGAGAAATATCCTTTATTAGTAATTTTTGTTCATAATATAAGTTTACTGATGTCAATTGTTACTTGGAATATAGGGAGATTAAACTCCCTAAAAAGGAAAATAGATTTAGCATATTTTATGAATTCATATAAACCTAGTATTTTAGAAATACTTGAACACAAATTAGATAATAGTAAAATAGAATTTTATCATACCAGCTCTAATATTTGGGGAATAATAAACAACAACATGATGGGTGGAAATGGTAGAATTATGATTTTATGGGATCCAAATATTTGGGAAATAAAACAATATTTACAAATTTACAATTTATTTACTATTTATGTAAAAATAAGTTGGGTTTAGTTTTAGATTACCTTTATTTATGCATCAAATAGTGAAAATGAAAGAACATTTTGTTGGAAATAATTAGAACTGTTAAATAATAGAAGGAAAACCCCATTTCTATTGCTGGGGGATTTCAATACTGTATTACATGCTTTTGAGAAAAGAGGGGTACCCCAATTCCTTTTAAAAAACTAGAAATATTTAACAATTTTATTTTGAAAACAGGGTTAGTGGAACCCATAATTTATGGTAATAAGTTTACCTGGAAATCGGGAGAAAGTAGAAATATTCACTGTAAACTTGATAGAATATTGATAAACCAAGAGTTTATAAAACATTTTCCAAATTTCAACTGTAATATGCTTCCCCAAGCATCAAGTGATCATATTCCAATACAATTTTTTCTTCCAAAAAATGTAACAAATAAGAAAAGATTCCCTTTTGGATTTGTAAATGGATGGGTATAGGAATTCATAAAAGGAAACAGATAGAAACAACTTTGTTGTAAACATATAGGGCAGTGCCCAATTTAAATTCAGTAAGTTGTTACAAAATATTAAAGGAAAATTGAAAATTGGAACAAAAATAACTCAAAAACAGAATCAAACAAATAAGAGAAGAATGTGAGTGTTTGCAGAATAATATAGATAAGGATAGCTCAAACCACCCTCTAGTAAATAAATTTTTTGAAACTCAGAGCAAATTAGTTAAAGCTCTTCACGTACAGACAATCAATATGAAATAGAAAGCTAAGGTTGATTGGTTAATTAATGGTGATGGTTCTAGCAAATTTTTCTATGCTAAAAGTCTAATATAAAGCATAAAGTAAAATAGGAAAACCGCTTGATATAAAGGGAGTTGTAATCAATGAAGCTTCTAAAAGAGAGATAAAAGCTATTAAATATTTTAGCTCTTTATATAATACAGACTCTTACTTAAAGAGTTTCTATTTGAACCAAAAATGGCATAAACATTCAAATGAGTATAGTAGAGGAAAGAGTGAAGAAACTAAATAAAAACACATAGAAAAAGGGCACTAGAATTTTATTGTGGTTTTGGCTAATCGTTTCCTATGTCCACTTAACTTTGTTGATGGTTTATAATGCTGTTTACACTTCTTTTTTTACGGATCGGTATGGATCTGTGGGAGTACAAGAGAATTATAGAAAAGTTGTAAAGAAGTGAAAAAGATCCTTTAAAATGAGCTCTTGGCCTCCTATTTATAGTTGTAGGTTGCCTGAAAACTCACCTCATGATCTCTACCTCGTTCTCCATGCCCAAGACTAGTTCTCTTAAAAAAATGGTGGACACATCATCAACCATTAAAGATCGGTACTGATCCATAGGCTTGGATCAGTACCGATCCATAAGATCAACTTATGGATCCTTCTGATTGCCTTGGATATGTGCATTTAGTTTGGGCTTCATTAAAGGTGGCCTTGTAATCACCTCTATCTTTGTTGACTTGAACCGACTTGGAGTCTGACCCAAGAAATTTGAGTATTTGCTTAGGGCTTGACCTGAAGATTTTCATGCTCTGAGTTTTCCTTCGCTTGCTTGTGTCAGACCTAAGACTTTTGTATGTCCAACCCAAGTCTTCATGGATCAGTACCGATCCATAACTCGAGGGTCGGTACCAAACCAACTTTGGGTCACGCTTGAGGTTTCTACATGGATTCCTTTGGGTCGCGTTTGGAGTTTTTCCAGTGCTATCCTGCTTCGAGTCTGACCTGAGGGTTTTGTGGGTTCGCTTCGAATTGGCTCTTCCAAAAACTTGACCTTTCAAATTTTCAACTTTTTTTACTCATTTTTTTATATTAATTTTTTCTTTCCATTTTATGATATTTTCAAAGTCCTTAGGTCATTTATTCACTATTTGTTCATCCGATTCGATCGTTTAATTCTGTTCGAAGACTACAATAAATTCGATCGTAACACTTGCCTCCCAAAGCACACATTATGAATAGAAGGTGTGCTTTGCTCAAGAAGAAATTTCGAAGTCAATAGAACTTTAGCAGTTGAATTTTCTTGTTATTCGTCGATCAAGATGTGGTTTGGATTTACCTATAAATCAAAGGTCATTCCAGACTATGATAGCTATGGATTCGAGTCCTTGCTTGAGTGTCAGTCATAGATAATGATTCCATGTTCTCCCGAAATCGGTAAGCCATGGGTTGTATCACAAATTAGGATCATCCAATGTTCATCCCAGGGATGGGATTTAGGCGTTGAAATCAATGACTCGATTCGTTAATTTCTAATGAAGCATTCCAAGGTCAAAAAATAAATCCTAATTTCCCCAAGTCACGCATTCAATGACTGTTTGAATTCCTGATCGCTTTGGATCATTAATCTAAAGCTCAATCTCTCCGGATCATTGGTTGGACATTGATTTCTCTGGATTGTTAAATGAATTGTGGCCATTTAGGGTCGATAGTTAAGTCCACGATCTCACTGGATCATTGATTGTATCTGTAGCCGTTTAGGGTCGATAATCAAATCCATGGCCTCTCCGGACCGTTAATCAAATCCATGGCCACTTGGGGCTGATAATCAAATCATTGGTCTCTTGAGGCCGATAATCAAATCCAAGGCCACTTGGGACCATTAATCATATCCACTTGGGACCGATAATCAAATCCATGGCTGCTCGGCGCCAATAATCAAATTATTGGTCTATCTAGACTGTTAATCAAATTCATGGCCATTTAGGGTCGATAACTAAATACATGGTCTCTCCAGACCGTTAATCAAATCCATGGCCGTTCTGGGCTGATAATAAAATCCATGGTCTCTTCGGACCCTTGTCGAGCCCAATCCGCTCGCTCTCTGACGAGTGACAAGCAAGCCCATCTGCTCATTCTCCGGCGAGGTTACTTACCTCTTGCACTCTGGTCCATGCTCTCCATCTGGGACTTAAAGCGATTAATATCGTACAAGCCCATCCACTCGCTTTCCGGCGAGGAGACTTACACCCTACACTCTGGTCCTGTCTCTCCAGATGGGACTTAATGCGATCAATACCAATCATGACATTCAAGTGGTTTATAAAATCCTAATCAATTCCAAGGGTCGTCAATCTTCCTTGGTCTTTCCTAATCAGTTTCGATCATAACTCAGGGAGTCTAAGTTGGGGAATCTAGCAGACATCTAATCGTATCAAGATCATGTTCGAATTTCCAACTCAGAGCATGCCTAGGGACCGATTAGGATCCCATGTGCATGTAAGCGGTTTGAGGTTAATATTGTGCAAATATCCTAAATCGCTATCTCAAGCATCCAACTCAGAGCATACCTAAAGACTGTTTGACATTCCGTACACGTGTAAGCGGCCTGAGGTTAATATTGCATCATTTATTTAAAGGAGGGTTAAGGGAATTAAACCTGACCCTAATACGTCCTAATCTTAGGTTGTCATCAAATAGAAGTCTATGACCCAAAACTTTGTTCTACCCTCCGTTCCTACGGTGAGGCCTCTGGTTCCAATTCCTGCTGTCGTGCATTCACATTTTGATTTGCCTCTTTGGCTCCAACTGCCTGATCCAGGCATTAAAGCTTATCCTAGATCCAAATAGATCGTTCCCCATGTTCTTATGGATCAGTACTGATTCATACTTGTGAATCAGTACTGATCTGTACGACTTTTTTGAGGTTTATTCTGATTTGACCAAGTCGGCTCCTCGGTGCATCTCCTCTAGCTTCTGACCTTTGGTTTTGATTTGCCGCAAATCCGGCTCTTCATGTTTGTCCTATTCTCTCTAAGGAAATTTTCCATCATCTCTTCCTAACGAGCCATCATCTTTTCCTATATTGTATTCAACATGGTTTCTGTAACGACCCGAAATTTTTGAAGCCGAAAATTCCAGATGGTTATGAAAAGAAGAAAGAGATAGAAGAAGAAGAAGAAGAAGAGAACACCAAACACCTCACATACGCAGCGGATAAAATATAATAATAAATAAATACAGTTTACAAGAATACTATATCTGTTGATTACATTTTTATACATCAGAGTTTTACATATACACAGTCACTGAATATATAAAGTAATCATGTCTCAGTAATACAATAATATACTGCAGCGGAAATACTCCACACGTACTTGCCATCTAGCTCGTCTCCTGAGCTCCAGAACGTCCTTACCTGAAAATCTGTAATACTCGGTCTGACCCGAGCATTACATCAAAGTAACACCCGGGTCAGGCTGGAAACCAGCGTGAGTAAACTCGACTAATCATGGAATACAAAGATACAACTCATATAAACCCGGGGTAACTTATATCAATTTATCAAATTCACGATTTGCTATAGACAACACACTTACACCACACCTCGATTTCTAAGTACTATACTTAGTTAAAATAACTCAATATACTAAAATCATTTCATTCCAGCTTATTGATTTCACAAATCAACTTATAAAAATTCGAAGTGGTTTCGGGTATTTCCTAATACCCGACCCCTGTCTCTTCGAGTCTCATGTCATTCATAATCCAAGTTATTCAAATGGAATACACAACATTTCATATCGGCGATATTAACTCATCCAAAATATCCAATACTATTCAATCATCCATAAGCAAAGCTTAATCACACAAATCAATTCAATTGATTCTAATTGAAATTCAAACCTTAATCACTTAGATTCCTTCATTAACATTAATTAATTCCAAATCAATTGATTAGTCAAGCCATCATTATTCATCTTAATTAATCATTTTGGATTAATTATTTTTCAATTAAATTCAAGTAATTATCTTTAATTAATTTTATGTTATTAATTATCCTCAACACAAATCAATAAGTAATTCTAATTACTTAAAAAAAATTATTCACGAAATTAATTACATAAATCCTTAATTTCCTATATTAATTAACTTCTCATCAGTCACTTATATTGATTTATTTTCTTAACTAATCAGTCTCTATGTACATCATTGATTATATAAATTAATGATTTCTCATTACATTTCAATTCATTCTAATCTAATTTAATTACTCTTTTTATAATGGAAGTTTAAAGGAATTTAACAACCAAATTCATTTTTAAATTCAAGTCAATTTACAATTACACTTTAACATCTAGGTTGTTAAACACTTAATATTTAAAAACTTTATTTGTTAGATTTAACCTTGATTTAGAACTTGTTTTAAATCTCTACTTACAATTAAACTCTAGTTTTAATATATCACTTTTATTTCTTTCCAATTCATTCTTATTTTATTTTATAATTATTTCACTTTCAAAATTTCACTCTTATATATCTTTTCAAAAATCCAATTTTTATATATTTCGATAACCCAGGATACCGAAATATTCAAGCACACCACGTCATCCAACTTCCAATTACCAATACTATCCATCACAGAATATCAATCACCCAATATATATAACATAACACATCAAACAAACCAATCATTTAACCAATCATTTATATTTACCCATTTAAATTTAAATAGGAATCAAAAGCGTGAGATTTACTCACCTTTGATTATGCAATCCAAATTCGATCTCGATTTGTTTCCTTCAGATTTAAACCTCACTGCCACCCTCCTCCAGCTACCAAGCACGGCACCTTGCTGAGCTTCACGCGACCCTCTTCTCTCTCGAGTTCGAGTCGAACTCGTATGCCACAATTTCCAACTCGCGAAATCCCACGGCCCAGCATCACGCGAGCATCACCAACTCACCAAACCTCCAACCCTTCGTATGCGTACAGTCGCTTGCTCCTCCCAGGCGAGCGAATTAAAGACGCCATGCCCTCCTTGACAACCTGCATCGTGCTCGCTTTCCTTCACAATTGCCTCTGTGTACTTGAGCTTTGAGAAATCGAACGGTTGCAAAAATCGATCCTTGGGAGGTGAGAAGGGATTTTATTTTGAACGAGGAGATACCGCAATTGATTGCGGTCATTATTATTTCCTAAACTTTGATTTTATTTTGATTCGAAAGGGTTTCGAATAGAAGGGAAAACGAGAAAAAGGAGCTCGCGATCATTTGTCTGCCATTTCCTTTTCTTTTTTTTTTTAAGTTTGAGCATCTGAATTTCTACAGAAAAGGGAATGGGTCTCGTAACCACAAAGAAAGGAGGATAAAGAATCGTTTTGATTTCTGTTGTTGGATTAAAGAGAGGACGGTGATAGAATAGATATTTTTGGGGATGGCTTCTTGAGTACGCTTGATTATTATAATAGAATATTGAAAATGTCTCGTGCTGCATACAGTGAAATTCCGAACCCCGAATCAGACATGCCGACAGATGTTTATAAGGTTTTACCTGTATTCCGAACAAAATGGGGCGTGTTTCGGAAGCTAATTTGATTGTATGCGCGTGTTACGGACGTAAACAATCAAATTTTAAATTAAATCGATGAAAATAATTCAAAGTGTTTTGAGCTGCTAAAGTCAAACGACAACTCCGATTGCTACAAAAATTGAAATTCGATAATAACTAACTATTACGGATCCAATGGAACTGGTTTCGTCAAATTCCGAGACTGTGCCTCGGAAGGCTATTTTTAAATATCAATTTAAACGGTATATTTTCAAAACTGAACAAATCACCTTTAAATTAAATTTCAACCATTCTATTATCATCAGTATCGTCACTATAAATTTTACAAGCCTTCAAATTATTTTTAACAGGCTTAGAAATTCCAGATTCAACAATTTACCCTATTTCAATTATTAAATTCAATATTTAAACTATATAATTCAATGGTTTAATTATCAAGTAAATATTGATATCTCGAATTCAAGTTAAATTAACTTTATAATATTTTAAAATCAATTAATTATTCCATTTTAAATTGTTAAAAATTCCGGATCGTCACATTCCTCCCCCCTTAGAATAATTTCGTCCCCGAAATTACTAGTTAGGAAGAATGGTCCAAACCCTTCCACTTTTTCCCCCAACCCTACAGTTCAACATTTTATCAATTATCTTTTATACAAAACCCCATTATCATTCTTATTAACTTCTCAAACCCACCCACAATTTGGAGACAATACCACTTATACTCAATTATTCAAATTTCAATTTAAAACCAATTTTTGAATTATCAAAATTCTCTCAAAAAAATTTCTAACTCTCTAAATTTCCGAAATTTTTTGCCAGCGTCTCCTTTGCGCGGCTAGCTCGGTACAACTACAAAAGGCCTCTACAGGCTCCCAAATTCTCAAAAAGAAAACAAAAAGCCAAGTGGCTAGCTCAAAAACCCAATCCAATTTCATACAGAAATTAAATACTAACCTTTTAGTCGGGCAATTCAAATTTATCTTTTGGAATCAAATCCAATTTCTTTTCCCTTTAATACCTGCATATCCCACTTAGCAACAATATCCAATTGTAACTTTACAAATCATTTTATACCATTCCTTACAAGAGTTTTCGTATCTACTTCTATCAACTTGTTTCTCCCGTTTCCATATGATTTCAATTTGTCCTCAATTCTAAATATTGAATTTTATCCTCCATTGATATCTAATTCATATTAATTTCATTTACTAATCTATTTAATTCTAATCTGTCATTAACATAAATTTTTCCAAAAATTTCTAACTCCCAAAATTTTCAGAAAATTTTGGCAGAGTCTCCTTTGTACGGAGGAGCTTCTGCGATATCGCAGGATGCACAAATATATATACATCGGCCCAGGCCGGAAATCACAATACATATCAATATATGCAGTTCATATCTCCTATTTTGAATTCTTGTGTGTAGGCGTACCTTTTTTTTTAGCATTTTTAAAGCAAGTGGCTTATTATTTAGCAATTATCGCATCCAAATCCAGCCAAACGGCCTTCCAGTACCTGTACTATCTCAATTTAAACATATAAGCACCATATACATATAAAGTTTATAACATAACCCTTACTTAAACAACTATAACACTTTAATACTAAAAGAAATGCATTCAAATTAATTCACATGAGCAATTTATACGTTTTCAAACCTAATTCAATTGCTTACCCCCAATCTATATATCATTTTTCCCAGTTTAATTGTTTTACAACTCCATTTCTTATATTCCATTGATTTTTAATCCAAACAAGCTCACATTCACTTCAAACGATTCAAAAATTAATCATATTTGCATCCACTAATTCATAGAATTTAATTTAAATCTCGTTTATAACAAATGACGCTCATTTTTACGCAAATTAATGATATCCATGTGAATAAATAATTACTTAAGTGTTATAACCCATTTAAATTGATTCCGACTTAATTTATTTAATTCCATTCCATTTTAATTTATTCACAACCATTTTATTTAGCTCACCACATTCCATTCTTGAATACTACTAGTTATTCCCAAATTAATTCAATCCAAGCTTTTATTTAATGGCTTTTACCCTTATTCGAAGCCAAGCTATCATAAATTGTAAACTTAAGTTAATTTACTTTAATTTATTCCAACATCAATCTTAAGTTTACTTCTATTTGATTCTCATTTAATCAAATCTCATTAAATTTAATCAGCCCATCCGCTTAAATTTTGTTTTAATTCACTTCTCAATTCATTCGCGAATTCATTTTATTTATACAAAGCCATTCTCAATTTATTTCTATTTATTTCTATTTATTTGGCTTTGTTTGCAATTCAAACCATTTATATTATAATTTATTATCAAATCTAAGTCGAATTTTATTTACCATTCGAAGTTATTTTCAAACTCCATTATTAACTCAACATACTCTTCCCATTGATTATTTAGTTAATTAGCTTACTTCCAATTTTCATTACAAAGGAAATTACTTCATTAAATTTCCCGGAGTTCAAATTTGTTTTTATAATTCAAATTTGAAGTTTCTTTCATTTCCCAAAAATCCAACACTTTTATTTTAAAATTTAAAAATGCTTTTGAATTCAAATAATATTATTAAAATAGCTTTTTATAAAAAATACATTTTATAACTCGATGTCTCAACCAGTCCTTCCTTGTTCTCACAGAAATTCAGTCATACGTTGATCAGGCGTAGGACTGAAAATCTATAAGTACTTAGCAGACTCATTTTCGACATCTAGTGAAAATACTTCGAAAGTAATTTTATTTGAAAATATCGAAAATAGTTTTTGAAAACAGTTTACTGAAAATATCTTTGGTGAGAATGCTCTGGAAATCATCACACCCGTCTATGGTCACAGTTACATCCAGGGTTACGTTGCCGTCGCAGCAAAAGTCCATGTAACTGATTACACCATAGAACCCACGACAGATCGCAATTACATCCAGGGTTACGTTGCCGTCGCAGCAAAAGTCCATGTAACTGCAGGCTCTCAGCGGCCTCACGATTACGCTGTCGAAATGAAACTTCTCCACTCCTACATAGGTCGCAGTCTACCGATGTAAAATCAAACATAGACTGTTGGCTCTCAGCGGCACACACGACTTTCGCTATGTTACCATAGTGTCACAGTCTACCGATATAAAATCAAACGCAGACTGCTGGCTCTCAGCGGCACACATGACTTTCGCTATGGTACACTACTCATAATCCTCAGGAACTAGTTTTGTCCGGACTCCTCACAGGATCAACTTTAGAACCTCCCCCTTAGAGGCTCAAGGCAGTGCCACCCAGTGGCACTCCTGAGAAGCTCATTTCAAGGGAGCGCCTTTTTCCCCAGAGCCAATCTCAAAACACTTTATACTATACACATATAGTATTTTCAAATCATACACCTAGTATGAATTTCACATAGGTACCTTTACACAAAATCGATTCCCAAAATCGATAATTCACAAATCAGGCTTTTCCAAATTCCAATATTGATTTTACCCAAAAATCAAAAGCCTTTCAAATTCACAGGTTCCCAAAACCTTTTCCAAAATTCTCATAAGATCCTTTATATATATACAGATATATATAATTTTTAAAACTTTGGATCATTCCAACTTGTATAAAACTCCTTTTATACTTCAAACACTTTCAAAAATCCTTTTCTATTTACATTCACTTAAATTTTCATTCACATAATCACAATTGCTTCAATTTCATGGGATTATCACTTCAATCCTTATCTCAATTGAGTATTTAACCAATAACAGTTTGAACTCCGACCGGTTTATATTTGGAAAATAGCTTGAAAATTTTAAAAACAGATAAGTAGTTGAAAATAAATTATTAGTTTGCAAAATAGCTGTAAAGTAGTTAACTAATTTGTGAAATAGTTGGAAAATAGCTATAGAAATTTTAGATAATTGCAAAATAGTTGTAAAATAGTAATTAATTCGAAACTTCGTTGAAAAACAGTAACTAGTTTAGAAAACAGTTGAAAAATGGTTAAATAGCTCCAAAAATATTTATAAAACAAATATAAAATAATTTGGCTTTAAAAGGAAAGGTTGTATATATTTAATAGCTTGGAAAAATAAGTTTATATCGAAATAATTTATATTGAAAATAGTCCAGAGTCAAAACTGTTCACTTTCCCAACAATTCAATTTAAATTTCCACTTCCATTTAAATTGACCCAATTCCAATTTAAATACTCCAATTTCCATTGGACTTGATTCATTCCCAATTCAACTTTAATTAATTCTCAAATTTCTTTCAAATTTCAAATCAAATTCCATTTGATTTTTTTACTTACTCGACTTTATTTATAACTTCAATTTTACCACTTCTATTTATAATAAATTTCATTCACATTTTACTTTTAACTCGGAATTATACATTTTATTACCAATATATTTTTATTATTCCTTAAACATTTTAATCAAGATTCCAGAGTTTAAACAAATTTCCAAAATTTCAGTATCACCTTAGAATTCAACTATATCCAAAATTCTTTGGTAAATTCAATTATCTCTTTGAATTTCAAAACCAAACCCAGTTCACAAGCAATTCCAATTTAAATCAATTTGTTAGCAATTTCTCTTCTAAAAACTCGAAAATGAACATCGATGATGCTGCAGTCATCACCGACGTTATTTTCCAGTGACCAAAAGAGTTCAATGCTTTTATCTCATTAAAACATTTCCAAATATTTTTAATTTAAAATCTCCCAGATTGCAAATTCAACACAAAAATATTTTTGAAATAATACTATTATTTCTCCAAACCTTTGGAAACCACCTTCAATCCAAGGAATTTTAAATTTTCCAAAAATCTTCAAATCCCAATCCATCCAATTCATATTTAAACATTACTCCGGAATTTTCATCTTACTTTATTTTCAAATATTCTCTGGAATTCTATTTCAAATTATAATCCCATTTATTTCAATTTATAAATTACATTTACTATCTATATTTCAAATTCCAATCAATTTGGACTGATACCACCCACTTCAGTTCCAATCACTTCAATTTAATCCAATTCAAATTGTCCATTTGAATTTTTTAAACTTATCCATCTTCAATCACAAATCCAATTAATTCCAACCGAATTCAATTTAAATGAATTCAATTCCAACTTCAAATTTTAACCATCTCGAATTATATAAATTCAAGTTAAATTCTCAAAGATTGGTTTAACTTTTTAAACCAAATTAACCTTGTTCATTCAAAGTTTTTAAACAATTTAATTCTTGAGTTCTAATTCTAGAATTCCAATTTAATCAATTTAAATCTTAATTTGGTTGTATTTTCTGTTACCACTTAATTTAATTTCAATTTCAAGTTTTCAATTAGGTTGTATTTTATATTACTTCTTAATTTAATTTCAATTTAACAACCAATCACCTAAATATTTTTTGGAAGGAAATATTGCTTTATATATCAAAATATATTTTTATATAAAATCACTCAAAACCTTTATATAAGAAAATAACAAGTACGCTCTCATATAAATATATTCAACTCATTCTAGAGTACTACAGACTCTATTAAATGAGTAATTCCCACCAGAGCCAAGGTTCTCGCTTAACCTTTCAGCTCTGATACCAAATGTAACGACCCGAAATTTTCGAAGCCGAAAATTCCAGATGGTTATGAAAAGAAGAAAGAGATAGAAGAAGAAGAAGAAGAAGAGAACACCAAACACCTCACATACGCAGCGGATAAAATATAATAATAAATAAATACAGTTTACAATAATACTATATCTGTTGATTACATTTTTATACATCAGAGTTTTACATATACACAGTCACTGAATATATACAGTAATCATGTCTCAGTAATACAATAATATACTGCAGCAGAAATACTCCACACGTACTTGCCATCTAGCTCGTCTCCTGAGCTCCAGAACGTCCTTACCTGAAAATCTGTAATACTCGGTCTGACCCGAGCATTACATCAAAGTAACACCCGGGTCAGGCTGGAAACCAGCGTGAGTAAACTCGACTAATCATGGAATACAAAGATACAACTCATATAAACCCGGGGTAACTTATATCAATTTATCAAATTCACGATTTGCTATAGACAACACACTTACACCACACCTCGATTTCTAAGTACTATACTTAGTTAAAATAACTCAATATACTAAAATCATTTCATTCCAGCTTATTGATTTCACAAATCAACTTATAAAAATTCGAAGTGGTTTCGGGTATTTCCTAATACCCGACCCCTGTCTCTTCGAGTCTCATGTCATTCATAATCCAAGTTATTCAAATGGAATACACAACATTTCATATCGGCGATATTAACTCATCCAAAATATCCAATACTATTCAATCATCCATAAGCAAAGCTTAATCACACAAATCAATTCAATTGATTCTAATTGAAATTCAAACCTTAATCACTTAGATTCCTTCATTAACATTAATTAATTCCAAATCAATTGATTAGTCAAGCCATCATTATTCATCTTAATTAATCATTTTGGATTAATTATTTTTCAATTAAATTCAAGTAATTATCTTTAATTAATTTTATGTTATTAATTATCCTCAACACAAATCAATAAGTAATTCTAATTACTTAAAAAAAATTATTCACGAAATTAATTACATAAATCCTTAATTTCCTATATTAATTAACTTCTCATCAGTCACTTATATTGATTTATTTTCTTAACTAATCAGTCTCTATGTACATCATTGATTATATAAATTAATGATTTCTCATTACATTTCAATTCATTCTAATCTAATTTAATTACTCTTTTTATAATGGAAGTTTAAAGGAATTTAACAACCAAATTCATTTTTAAATTCAAGTCAATTTACAATTACACTTTAACATCTAGGTTGTTAAACACTTAATATTTAAAAACTTTATTTGTTAGATTTAACCTTGATTTAGAACTTGTTTTAAATCTCTACTTACAATTAAACTCCAGTTTTAATATATCACTTTTATTTCTTTCCAATTCATTCTTATTTTATTTTATAATTATTTCACTTTCAAAATTTCACTCTTATATATCTTTTCAAAAATCCAATTTTTATATATTTCGATAACCCAGGATACCGAAATATTCAAGCACACCACGTCATCCAACTTCCAATTACCAATACTATCCATCACAGAATATCAATCACCCAATATATATAACATAACACATCAAACAAACCAATCATTTAACCAATCATTTATATTTACCCATTTAAATTTAAATAGGAATCAAAACCGTGAGATTTACTCACCTTTGATTATGCAATCCAAATTCGATCTCGGTTTGTTTCCTTCAGATTTAAACCTCACTGCCACCCTCCTCCAGCTACCAAGCACGGCACCTTGCTGAGCTTCACGCGACCCTCTTCTCTCTCGAGTTCGAGTCGAACTCGTATGCCACAATTTCCAACTCGCGAAATCCCACGGCCCAGCATCACGCGAGCATCACCAACTCACCAAACCTCCAACCCTTCGTATGCGTACAGTCGCTTGCTCCTCCCAGGCGAGCGAATTAAAGACGCCATGCCCTACTTGACAACCTGCATCGTGCTCGCTTTCCTTCACAATTGCCTCTGTGTACTTGAGCTTTGAGAAATCGAACGGTTGCAAAAATCGACCCTTGGGAGGTGAGAAGGGATTTTATTTCGAACGAGGAGATACCGCAATTGATTGCGGTCATTATTATTTCCTAAACTTTGATTTTATTTTGATTCGAAAGGGTTTCGAATAGAAGGGAAAACGAGAAAAAGGAGCTCGCGATCATTTGTCTGCCATTTCCTTTTTTTTTAAGTTTGAGCATCTGAATTTCTACAGAAAAGGGAATGGGTCTCGTAACCACAAAGAAAGGAGGATAACGAATCGTTTTGATTTCTTTTGTTGGATTAAAGAGAGGACGGTGATAGAATAGATATTTTTGGGGATGGCTTCTTGAGTACGCTTGATTATTATAATAGAATATTGAAAATGTCTCGTGCTGCATACAGTGAAATTCCGAACCCCGAATCAGACATGCCGACAGATGTTTATAAGGTTTTACCCGTATTCCGAACAAAATGGGGCGTGTTTCGGAAGCTAATTTGATTGTATGCGCGTGTTACGGACGTAAACAATCAAATTTTAAATTAAATCGATGAAAATAATTCAAAGTGTTTTGAGCTGCTAAAGTCAAACGACAACTCCGATTGCTACAAAAATTGAAATTCGATAATAACTAACTATTACGGATCCAATGGAACTGGTTTCGTCAAATTCCGAGACTGTGCCTCGGAAGGCTATTTTTAAATATCGATTTAAACGGTATATTTTCAAAACTGAACAAATCACCTTTAAATTAAATTTCAACCATTCTATTATCATCAGTATCGTCACTATAAATTTTACAAGCCTTCAAATTATTTTTAACTGGCTTAGAAATTCCAGATTCAACAATTTACCCAATTTCAATTATTAAATTCAATATTTAAACTATATAATTCAATGGTTTAATTATCAAGTAAATATTGATATCTCGAATTCAAGTTAAATTAACTTTATAATATTTTAAAATCAATTAATTATTCCATTTTAAATTGTTAAAAATTCCGGGTCGTCACAGTTTCCATCTCATTCCTGGATATGTAGATGGATGCGGGTTGGCTCCTGAGGATGCCTCTTGGCTGCCCCTTGTTGATTTCCTCCAACAACGGTCTTCCTAGTTGATTATCTCATCATTTTAAACTTTCTCAAATCTCAAATCAGTGAATTCAAGTGGTTCTCAATGAAAGTACCAAAGTGTTAGAATCAAAAAATGGCAAAAATATCCAAATGAGTATAGTAGAGAAAAGAGTGAAGAAACTAAACAAAAGCACATAAAAAAGAGACGTCATAATTTTATAGCGGTTAGGCTAATCGTTACCTACGTCCACTTAAATTTTTAGATGGTTTATAGTATTGTTTACACTTTTGCTCTTACGGATCGATATGGATCCGTGGGAGTACAGAAGAATTATTGAAAAGTTGTGGAGAAGCGAAAAAGATCCTTTAAAATGAGCCCTTAGCTCCTATTTATAGCTATAGGTTGCCTAAAACTCGTCCAACGATCTCCACCTCGTTCTCCATGCCCATGACCAGTTCTCTTGAGAAATGGTGGCCATATCATCAACCATTATAGATCAGTACCGATCCATAGGCTTGGATCGGTACCGATCGGTAAGATCAACTTACAGATCCTTCTAATTGCCTTAGATGGGTGCGTTTCATTGTGGGCTTTGTGATTTCTAACTTGTTTGCAATGCAATAAGTTTGTCTCTAAGTCCAAACAATGGACCGGTGGAAGAATGGAGTTGCCGACTTCAAGTGCTTGTAGAGATTGATAGAGAATTGAATGGAAATGATGAAATTGAACTTAAAATAGGCTTTTGGTATCATCACTTTTGAATAGTAACGGTTGGGGTTGGATTGGGTGAAATCTCATGGATCAGTACTGATCCATAGGTTGTATCCATGAGTTTGATCGGTACTGACCCAACACTTTGTTGGATATGTGTTGTTGAATTTCAAGGTAGTCTTATAATCGCCTCTATCTTTGTTGACTTGAATTGACATGGAGTCCGACTCAAAAAAATTTAGTGTTTGCTTGGGGCTTGACTTGAAGTTTTTTTCTTAGTTTTCCGTGCTTTGAGTTTTCCTTCGCTTACTTGGAGTCAGACCCAAGACTTCTGTGTGTCCGACCCGAGTCTTCATGGATCGGTATTGATTCATGACTCCGAGATTGGTACTGGACCAACTTCAGGTCATGCTTGGGTTTTCTGCATGGATTGCTTTGGATCACACTTGGAGTTTTCCAAGGCTATCATGCTTCGAGTCTGATCTAAGAATTTTGTGGTTTGCTTTGAATCGGCTCTTTCAAAAACTTGAACTTTCAAATTTTCAACTTTTTTCGCTCGTTTCTTGATATTTCTGTTTTCTTGTATTTTTATGATATTTCCAAAGTTCTTGGGTTTTTTATTCACTGTTTGCTCATCCAATTCGATCCTTTAAGTTTTTTCGAAGACTACGTCAAATTTGGCCGTAATAGTTTCCCGCTGTAGAAGTTAAATTTTTACTGCATCCAAATAGTTAGGAAATTCTGCTTGCCCCCATGTGTATAGAAGAGATAAAGAGCATTATATTTAATGCTGATAAAGAAAAAGCCCATGTCCAGATGTATTTAGGGATGAATTTTATAAAACCCATTAGGATGATATTAAATATAAAATATTTGATGTAGTAAATGAATTTTTTGAGAATGGGAAAATTTTGAAAAACATAAACCATACCCTAATTACATTGGTACCAAAAACATAAATACCGAATGATTTAGGGGACTATAGACTAATAGCATGTTGTAATTTTATATGCAAAATCATTGCAACAATATTCTGCAATAGAATTAAAGTATTTCTAAAATATATAATATCTGAAAATCAAAGTATATTCATTTCAAGGAGGCTAATTGAAGAAAATACTTTATTAGCTCATGAAATGGTTAGAAATTTTAACCAAGGCAATAAAAACAAAATGGCTTTCAAAATAGACCTGCACAAAGCTTTGATATAATAAATAGACGTTTTATCTTGCATATGATGAAATGACTTAGTTTTAATGATAAATTCTGTAATTTGATCAGAGAATGCATTAACAATGTCATTAAGTCAATACTTATAAATGGTTCTACTGGTGGCTTTATACATAGCAACAAGGAATAAGGCAAAGAGATCATCTTTCTCCTTACTTATTAACCACTGCAACGGAATTTCTATCTTTACAAATAGAGGTTGAACAAATTAAAGGAAACATAAAAGCCACTAATAGAGTAAAACCATTTATAACTCATTTATTATATGTTGATGATTTGATATTATTTTTAAATGTAGATGAGAAAAGTGCAAGCACTATAGTAAAAATCTTCGAAAAGCTAAAAGAATATGCTGGGCTAGAAATCAATGAGGGTAAAAGCAAAATACACTTTAGCAAAATTTTCAAAAAAAATGAGAAATGTTGAGAATACTAAAATTTCAAATGGGACATATTTAGGACTGCCACTCAATATGAATCAAATTAATGATAAAGATTGTGCAAGGCTATATGACATATTACAAAATAAGTTGGAAGGATGGTCTAGCAAATTACTTTCTCCAGCTGGAAGATTAGAGTTAACACACACGATCATCACTACTATTATCATGTACTGGCTGCAAACACATAATATTCCAGCAAAGCTATCCAAAAAAAGAAATAATGTGTTCAAACTTCATTTGGAAAGGCAAATACCACAAAGTTTCTTGGTAAACATTAAGCAAGTCAAAGAAATCAGATGGTCTGGGATTAAGAAAATTTAAAGATTTAAGTACAATATGCAGCCTCAAATTGTTTTGGAAATTCTTAGAAGGTGAATCTCTATGGGCAAAATGGATAAAAGAAAAGTATGTTAAAAATAAAAAATTCTAGATAATGCCAATGGAAAAGCACTACTTCAATACTTGGAAAAAGATTTTAAATTGTAGAGATATTGGAATCAAACTTATTGAAAGACAATTCAAGGATGAAAAGCAAACCAGCTTTTGGTTTGACCCATGGATTAATGGAAATTCTCTTGTAAAACTATTGGATTGGTACAATATTTATCAATTTGGAGATGGAAATGCAACATTAAACTACATAATACAAAATCACAAATGAAAGACATAGAAAAATCCTGGAGCATCTATATTCAAAGCAGCAATAGAGAAAACTGTAATCAATCCCAGCTTAAACAAGGACAAATAGATATGAAAATTAAGTTCAAAAGAAAACTTTTCTTCAAAAGGTACATGAGAATATATAAAAGGTATAGAAGCAGAAGTAGACTGATTTTCTATCATCTGGAATAGAGCTAATTAACTGGCCAAAAATGTCCCATTGTGCATATTTTGCACTAATGAACATGCTACCAATCAAAGATAGGTGTAAAAAATGAAACTCAAACAGTGAAACAATCTATTTACTATGCAAATCAGAACCAGAAAGTTGTGAGCACATATTTTTTTGATTGTGCATACTCAAGACACATTTGGTCCATTGCCAAAGCAAAACTCAAGTTCAACCAATATCAATTGCTGCAAAATATAAGAAGTAGTATCTGATACATCTAGAACAAATACAAAATCAAATCAAAAGAGTTCAATTCTGCTTGCATAGCACTCACTACTGTAATATATCACATATGGAAAGAAAGGAATTCGAAACTACACAACAACATAGAAACGGCTGCTTGTAAATTTGGAAAATAATTAAATTTGAAAATCAAATCTTACCGGAAAAATCAAGAAGAGCAATGAAACATTCAGATAATCATGAACAAACTGTTGACTTATGGGAACTGGATAACTACGAGGATCAAATAAAAGCATACTTACAAAGTGGGAAACATTTTACTGATGTTCCCGGTGGAAGACTCAATGAATTCAGAGGAGGTCGATATGGGGTTGCGTTCAGAGGCGGCCATTCACAAACCCATACCAGATGCGACACCTATAAAGGCAAAGAAAAATTCAATCAGAGTATTGAAGCGGACAGATTACCTAAAATAATAAAGTTAAAGGGATGAAACTTACCACGTATGAAGAGCAATTACCGCACATGCAAAACACAGCTTACTGAGCATCAACAACTACAAATTCAGAGAGATTCAAATATATTAGACATTATTCCAAATACAAACAGTGAATTCTACAGAAGCAAAATAAATTGCAAGAACTATCACTTATCATGCTGGCAAAAAGGAGAAAATAGCTTTGTAAGTGTTAATTCAAGCCAAATCTACGGTAAATCGATGGCTCAAGCAATAGCAGCAAATACATTTAGAAACAAGCACAAGAGGGATTATAGAAGCCTTGGAAGTCACCTTAAGTCGCGAAATCGAAGAGGAGTAAAGAGAGAATTTGATCGTCGGCAACTCCGCCATTTTCGAATTTTTAGATGTTTTGTTTGTAAAGATAGTTTATGAGAGTTACGACTAGGGTTTGAGAAACATAACCCTAGCTAGCTTATGCGGCATTAGGAGTATGTATCTGATGCTGATATTGTTTGGGCCTTTGGTCTTGTAGGCCTTTTATCATTTTTAAAATAAAATAAAATTTAGTATGACTGTTGTAATTTGTGGTTATAGAAAGGCACCATGCTAATTCTTTCGATTGTGAACTTTTAGTTCATGTATTTCATTGGAGCTATATTCTATTGATCATGCACAAATGTGTACATGCGTTTTTTTTATTATGCAATTGGTTGTTAAATCTTTGCATTTATCTAGACAAAGTTTCATTTATGTTCAGTTTTTATTGTAAACACTTACGTGTTATCTCTTTGCATCTTACATGATGTTGACAAGTATTAATGGTGGATTAAATTTTTAAAATTGTAGTTGAAAGCGAGCTTTTTCTAAAAGGGGCTTTGTACATAAGGTCTCTATTTTTGATATTATTATAAAAAAAATCCTTATAACAATGAGTATATAAATTAGGTCACTGTTCTAAATCAGAAAGCGCAAACTAGCTTGCGCTTTCCTGATTAAAGCGCAAGTTAACTTTTGCTTTTCAAAAATTCAAAAAAAAAATTCAAAATCAGAAAGCGCAAATTAGCTTTCGCTTTTCTAATATAACTTTTCAAAAATTTTAAAATTTTCAAAAGAAAATTCAAAATCAGAAATCACAAACTAGCTTGCGCTTTTTAAAATTTTCAAAACTTTTAAAAATATTTCAAAATCAGAAAAGTGTAAACTATCTTACATTTTTTTGTCAGAAAAGTACAAAGGAACTTGCGTTTTCTATTTTTTAAAAATAGGAACCAAATTTACATATTCATTTCGACATGAATTTTTTTTATAACAACATCAAAAACACGGACCTGTAGCCTTTTCTTTTTTGTAAAATCCAATTGACAAATCATGTTTCTACAAAAGTCACTAATAATAATGCAAGTTGATCTCTTCTACTATTTCCAATACAACAAGTTCAAACAGTTGACGATTATTTATCATCACTTATTTCTGCTTTTTCTTGTCGTGTTGATTTGGGACCAATATTTTATTTGGAATCGTTTTTAGGATAATTGAAAACCTTTCTTGATAATCATATTACTAAATTTGATATAGTATTAACAAAAGGAAATTTTCTTCAAGGACACATTTTGTTGATCTCGTTCTTTTCATATCTGTATGGTGATCTCGTTTTTCTCAGGTATGCTTATATCAATCTGTTTTTTTGATGTTTTTCAATTCGAGTTAAATAAAATTGTTCCTGATTTATACTTGTGTTTATTATTATGCCTGATATGCAGTGTTGTTCTTCTCTTTGTTTTTTCATTCGTCGATGGATGACTGTGGAAGTACCAGCAGGTTTTTTATTGTTATACTCGTTTCTTTATGCAGTGTTGTTTTGTAGTTACTTTTCATTTGATTTATTTTGCATTCTCTTGCATTAATGTTGGGATGATTGGAGAAGTATCGTTGGTTGGGTTGTATATTAATTTTTTATTGAGTGGAAAACTATTGTTTTTTAGGTTCAGTTTCTGGGTATCATTTTTATATTTTCTTAGTATCATTTTTTTTCTTCAGTATCTAGGTATCAGTTTTATCTACGGTAGGTATCAGTTTGTAAAATTCAATAATTACTGTTCTAAAACGTACATATTTTTACTGATGTTTATTATTATTATTATTATTTTGCAGTGGGGATAACAGCCTTCTTTGTTTGTTTGTGTTGAATAATAATACTTTTACCACTCGATTGTTTATCGATTGCTCTTTGTATGATTTGAAGAGTGAGATATGCCGATATTGGTCTCAATTAACTCCTTCTTCTATTCATATTTCTTATGTACTTGAGGACAAAGTTATTATGGTTGACACTGATTCTGATATTCAGAGCATAATTTGTTTTCAGTTACACAAGAAAAGTTCTTTCTTTGGTTTTACTATTAAGGTTAAGGGTTGTGAATTGGAAGTTGTTGATGGTGCTTGTATTTCAATTTCATCCTATGTTCCTGCTTCTTCATCTTCTATTGTATCTGTCTGTTCAAATGTTGTTAATGGTAAAAGTTATTTAAAAGATATGTTGAGGAGAGGGTCGACATTAAGCATTTCCAATTTTGTTGGTTTTTGTTTTGGAGGCGCTGAACATTTTAGAGAGTTTTTGATAGCATATCAAATTCAAAAGGGGTATGAATTAGTATTTTTAAAGAATTGTGCTACAAGAGTCACTGTGGTTTGCTCTTCGTATAAGAATGGTTGTCTTTTCAAAGTCCATGCTTCATGTGATTCTGGAGAATTGAAAAGGTTCTTTATGAGAAATTTGGTTTTTGATCATTCTTGTGGGGCTGGTCTAAGACATGTGAATAATCCACATATATCTAGTTCTTTTGTTAAATCGATGATTATTGATGAGATCCGCGATTGTCCAAGTAAAAAGCCTAAGGATATTATACTTGATTTTAAAAGAGAATACAATTTTCAGTTGTCTTATGGTTATGCTTATCATGGGAAACAACTTGCATTGATGGAGTTGCATGGTAATGATGCTTTGTCTTATAATGATTTGAGTTGGTATTTGGAAGCAGTGAAGAAATCTAATCCAGATAGTTATGTTGATATGGATGTTGATCCTTGTAGTAATGAATTTCAAAGGGTGGTTATTGCCTTTGGCGCTTGTTTACTTGGTTTCAAGTCTTGTCGTCCTATGATATTCTTAGATGCTACTCACTTGAAGGGACGTCCTGGTGTATTGATGGGTGCAACTGCAAAAAATGGTGATCAAGGTATGTGTTTGTTTTCAAACTTGATTTGTTTATATTGAGATTATAATACTTGGCATAATTATTAATGTACATTTTTTTATCATAATTTGTCTTCTGTTGGTATCAGTTTTAAGAAATGTAGTTTATAAGTAGCAAGTTTCTAGTATCAGAATTTTTATTGTATTAAATTGTATGTTTGTACTTCGTATAATATGTTCATACTGCTAAACAGGAGATTAGTATCAGTTTTTGTATATTATTAGTATCAGTTCTAATTAGTTCATATATCGTATCATTTATAGTTATGTAGTATTGGAATTTGCTTTGTATCGAAATATATGTCATTATTTTTGTTTCTTTGTTGTTTTAGAATGAAGATTAATGTGCATAATTTTGTGCTTATCAATATTTTTATAATGGTCATATCAGGTTTTAGGTATCAGTTTTGTTACTGTTAGTATCAGTTTTATGAATTGTTTTATATTTATGGTTGTATTTACTTTTTTTAACTAATTAATTTTGCATTTGTAGGTTTCTTCCCTTTAGCTATGAGTGTAGTTTCTGTTGAAAATGTGGATAATTGGACATGGTTTTTGAACCATTTAAAACAAATGCTTCATGAAGAGCGTAGTTTAGTTTTTATGTCCGATCGCCACCAAGGTTTGCTTTCAGGTGTTCGTGATGTTTTTCCTTCAGATTATCACAGTTATTGCTACTTGCATATGGAACAAAATCTTCTTTCTGCAGTGAAAGCCAAAAATGCAAATGTGTCTATTGTTGATTTATTCAAAATGTGTTCTAGAGCTTCAAATATATATGAATTTGACGGAGCATATTCTAAGTTTTGTCAAATTGGTGGTGTTGCTGGTGTTAATTTTTTAAAGGATAAGCCATTTGATAAGTGGGTGGATTTATTTTTTCCAGGGAAACGTTATGGTGAATATAGTTCCAATGTTGCAGAAAGTTTTAACAGTTGGATTTTAAATGAACGAGCATTGCCTATTACTTTGTGTTTAGATGGTATTCGTATTAAGATTATGGAACAAATGGCTAGAAGAAGAGAAGAATGTCGTTTGTGGAGAACAAGTCTATGTCCTCTATGGAGTTACGATTAGATGAATTGATTGAAGAAGGGTTTGGATGGGATGTATATAAATCTTCTGATTTTGCTTTTGAAGTGAAATCTCCAAACTCTCATTGTGTTGATTTGAAGGAGCGCATTTGTAGTTGCAACAAGTGGAAAATTACAGGATTTCCTTGTGCTCATGCTATAAAGTGTATGAACAAGTCTAAGTTGTCTGTATATGATTTTGTCGAGAATTATTTCACTGTTGATTCTTATCGATGTTCTTATGCCAATGCTATAAATCTTATTCCAAATTATGATAGGCCCATTGTTGATGGTAGCATACAAGATGTTATTAAGCCACCAAAGGAGAAACGTGGCGCTGGCAGACCATCATTGAAGCGCAAAGGAGGATTTTCATATTTTCATAACAAGCAAAACAGATGTGGCGAGTGCAAGCAATTTGGTCATAATAAACGGAATTGTCAAGCTTCAAAGAGGATATGATTTGATTTTATATTTTTAATTTGTTTATAGTAATAAGTGTATGTGAGACTTGTTTCAGTGGTCTGTAGTAATTGAACCTTTTGTTATTACTTTGTATTTAGTATAGCATATTATGGAATTGATTATAATTTCAGCTATTTTTAGTATAGATGATAGTATCATTTTTTTGTTTTTGCAGTATGATTTATGTTGTTTGTTTGTGGAAGTTTTGGTATCAGTATCTTTTTTACAGTATCATTTTTTGCAGTGCCAAATATTATCAGTTTATAGCTGCGTCAGTTTTTTTTAAGTTTTGGTATCATTTTTTTATTTTGGTATCACTAATACAGTTTTGGTATCAGTTAATTTGGTTGGAGATAATGTTTCATTGATTGGATATAAATGGTTTTATTATCAGTTTTTGTTTGTTTTTATAATCAGTTTTGTGTATTATAATTTGTGCTATAATTTACAGCAGTAGTCCTTAATAATTATAATAATATATGGTGTTTGCAAAACCTGATACCTGAACTAATTGTTGTTTCATACAGTATGTTGAGTATAAGTTTTGACAAAAGTGATACTATCAGTCATACGAAGTGATGCCCAATTACTGTTTTGTATTGTAATATTACATGAAATTTGATAATATCATTTTACAACTGAAAGTTGTATCATAGAACTGATAATATTATGTTGGATCCATAGTTGGATGATAGAACATACATTATTTAATTTTGTTATAATATAAACAACAGGAAATAAAAGAACATCACCACAACATATCATTCCAGGAGACGAGAATTGTTTTTACAAGTAAAAGTAGAAGTGTTTTGCTTACAGAACAACATTACTTCATAAGTATGAAATTACAACAGAACATCATTAATTCGCAACTATACATTTCAACATAACAACATTACATCACAGGTATCAAATTTAATTGTGAAATAATGCAATCTGAACTCATTTCCTTTCTTTTCTATGTTCTTCTAGGCTCGACATGTATTTTGACAGACTCCAGCAGTGTTCATCGTCTGTTAATATTGCATGTCCAATTCTTGCTCTTGTTGATAATACATCTTTCTTTTCAATTTTTATCGGTATCCTGCTTCTGTTCAGCGAAATGATGAATATCATTACAAAAATACCACAGTCAAGCCTGTTGAAACCAAGATGAAATATTAGTATAAATTTTCATTTGCTTTATTAATAGGTTTATAATTAGTACAAAAATTTGAATTTTAGAAAAAATGGTACAACAATACAGAATGGTTTGAATTAAAATATTTAGCAGTTATACTAGTGCACTATGTACTTATTTCTGTAGGTATCAGTTTATTTTTAGTAGGTGTCAGTTTTATTTGTGTAGGTATCAGTTTCTTGTTATGTAGGTATCAGTTTTTTTCCTGTAGTAAATGTTTATTTGTATTTAAAGTTTATTGTATTGAGGGATATAATTCTCAATATTTTTATTACGAATGGAATTCAATTAAATATAAACGGTATAGAATGATGTCTAGAAGTATGTATGGAAAATTATAATGCAAAAACATTTTTTATAATGGAAAAAACTTACGTGTCTGCTCCCTGCTGTGCACATTTTATTTGATGCATTTCATCTGGTTTCACTGCCATGTCTTTTATGTCATTGCTTTTCCAGATTTCTTGGAGCATTTCCTCTATTTCATGTCTCTAAAACAGGTAATATATTAAAATTTTAGCTCATATTCACGGTGATAAGTATTTTTTTAAAAGAAATATAAATCTCATACCAATTTTATAGCCTCCTTTAAACTTGAATTGTTTCTTTCATTTGATCTTCTAGGGCGGTTAGAATCTAAGTGGCACCATTGCATTGTTGGGTATGTTAAAGTTACTAATGTCCAGTGGTTCTCACAATGCAAAGGAAAATATATACTTTCAGTAAATTTGTCGTGCACAATAGATTCTAGCATAGGGAGAATGAGACTTTTCTTCACACTCTTCATATCACACACAATTGCTTTCTGTTTTATATGAAAATAAGTTATGATATAATAAATGAAGCAATTATTATGTACTTGAATATTAAAGTTTTATTTACCGTCATTGTAGTTGTGAAAGCATAGTTGTGGTCTTCTATTCCACATTTTGAAATGTACCAATCTATGATCTGTATTAAAATCAGAAATGTATACAATTTAAAATTTGTGGAGCAATTTTAAATTGTTAATAGTTTCAGTACTCTTAGTAGTTGCTGTGTATGTTGATAATTATAGAAATAATAAAGCATAAGGTCAATTTAAGCATGTTGTGGATTTTGGTATCAGTGTTGACGTAAAGAAAAAAATTATTATGTACCTGCCCGTCTGTTTCGCCTCCTTCTAGTAGATGTTTTAGTGCATTCTTTGTTATGACACAACCTCCTCTGATTGTGTCATTGTCTTCCCATGCTACTACACTATTTTGATAAAAACAATTTGTATATGTTAGATAAACTTAATTTCATATTTAAAATTAATATACATATTTGTACACTTACTTTTGTGATGATGTTGTTAATGAAAAGAAAGTTTTGATCACATTTTGTTGCTCAACGTTGAGGTAGATCAAACATTTGTAATGACCAAGCCCCATCTCGTAAAGTGTTGGCTCTATTACTGCAAGTGGCTTTGGATTATTGTCTTGTTCACTTTGGTTTTCAACATTTTCTTTTTTTTCACGTTCCTGTTTTTGCTTATTTGCATCTTTCTTTTGTTTCATCCCATATTCAAAGCTATCACTTTGTTTTTTCACTCTTGTTCTTGCCTTTAATCTTTGAATATAGGAAGCTGTCCCTTTTTGATTTGCTTTGATTTTTTTGTCAGTTCATTTTATGACTTTTTGTTTCCCTTTTCTGGCAGCTTTTTGCCCATGTTCCTCTGCATCTTTTTTTTCAGTTTTTTCGCTTTCAAAGTCTTGTGTGTCGTAAAGTTTGAAAGATGGAGGGGTAAAGTCAAGCACATACGGTTTACTTTTGTTTTTTACATCTGTATCCTGTTGAACAGTTTGAGTATCTTCTGAGTTGTCTCCCTGCACTTCAGTTTCTTTTTCCATCTCTTCTTTTGTTGGAGTCTGTTTTTTTTCTTCATGGTCACATTGTCTTTCTTCACTGCTTGTTTTTTGAGCCAATTCACTTTCTATTTCGATTGGCATTTGTTTGTTCATTTCTTCTGTTTTATCTGCTGTTTTTTGTACACTCTCTTCACCTATTTCTTCATTTTTTTCTTTTTCCATTTGTACAAAAGTATCTGTATCTAGTTCAGTTTGTAAAATGTTGCTTTGTAGGTTGAAACTTTCCTTTTTATTTTCACCATTTTCTTCACTGCCATTCAAAACATCTTCAACTTTGTTGGTGTTGTCTTCAGCCTGTGATGTTTTCTCTTCATTATCTTTCAGTTTTAACTTTATTTCTTTCAACTCTTGTTTCAACTTGAAAACTTCTTCCTCTGCTTTAATTCTTTTCTTTTTTTTCCACTTCTAATTCTTTTTTTGTTTTCTTTGTTTCTTCTTCCAAATCTTTTATATGCATTTGGAAGATCCTGATGCTTACGTCTTCCTCAAATGACTGTGCAGTTTCTGTGGTTTCTTCAAACTTTCTTTTCTTTCCATGCTTTTCTTTTTGAATTTTGGGGAATTTGTGTTGAACAGTCTCTGTTTGAAGCAGACTTTCTTCATATGGGCTGAGATTTGTGATTTCTTTCACCTATAAAATTGGTATTGGAAAATTTGTTTCAGTTTTAAGTTATGATATCAATTTGCAATGATAATTGAATTTTTACTATAATGAAAAAAAAATTGTATTCAATACAATAAATATGTATTCATTTTTATTTTCTGATACTATTAATATCAGGTTCAATCATATTAGTATCAATTTCTTATACTATAAGTATCAGTTTATAATCATATTAGTATCAGTTTATAATCTTATTAGTATCAGTTTCTTATACAATAGTATCAGTTTCTAATATGTAGAACTATGGTATCAGGTATTGGACTGTAGCATCAACGTAAATTGTGAAATTATAAGGTATCAGTTTTTGCATTCTAGTATCAGTTTTGAATACATCCACATTTAGTTTCAAGCATGTACTCATTTGTTATCAGTTTTTGCATTTTTGTCTCAGTTTATGATACTTTTAGTATTTGTTTCAAGCAATTAAACATATGGTATCAGTTTTTTTCATTTTATTTTTTGTTATTGATACTATTTACTATGTTTTAATATGGTATCATTTTTTGATCACTGTAGTATCAGTTTTATGGTATAGGATAAATCATCGACAATAAAACTTTATTCTACATAATAGTTAAAGCATATTGATTAACAAAAAATGAAATGGAATTTTTACTTACATCACCCTCTTTCACGCTATCAAAAACTGCTTTGACTGCTTTGTCTTTGAGTTTCCTTAAATCCCATTTTGCAAATCTTGGTAAGGCTGGAGTATAATATTGCCTTTGTTGAATGAGATCAAGTTTCTCACAAATGCAATACTGTTAACATTAAAAGAATTGATTAGATATGTTTGTTAAAAAAAATAACTAATAAATTTTTGAATAAGAAATCTTACCAGTGGAAGCATGGAGCATCCCGACATATTTCTTGGATTATGAATGAACTTCTTAACAAATTTATTGAAATTCTTTTCTATCGTCAGTGGCCAAGAAACTAATTGCATTGTCTCTACATTAATTAAGTATGGCAGAAGTCCCCAT
Organism: Allium fistulosum; assembly: GCA_030737815.1. Taxonomy (NCBI): domain Eukaryota; kingdom Viridiplantae; phylum Streptophyta; class Magnoliopsida; order Asparagales; family Amaryllidaceae; genus Allium; species Allium fistulosum. Next base: position 50,274,234 of record CM060906.1, read on the forward strand.
CTTAATTTTTGTTGGTTGTTTGGAAAGAAAAATGTTAATAGTATTTCAATTACTATTAACATTGGCAAGTCTTCTTCGTACTCCTTTTTCTTTTTTGCAACTTCTTGCTTTATTCTTTTTTCCACTATGTTTCTTGTTATATAAGTGTTGTTGCCAAAGTTTCTGTTTGCAAATTCTTTACAGTGCACTGGAATTGTTTTGTTTGTCATTTTTTGAGTCGGCTCAATGTTAATTCCTTTTAGTGGTAGGCCAAATAACAAACTTATATCCATTGCTGTAACTTTCATTCTTTCTGTGGAAAATAAGAAAGCATCTTCGACAATTGAGTAGCATTTGTATAAAGCATCCAAATTGTGTTGATGCTTTTTGCATTCTTTCATTACAATTTTCTCTTCATAGAAAACTCTGAAGAAGTTGTAGAAAGGAGTGCTCTTCATTATATCCATTTGCTTATTTGATAGAGCATTTTTTTGTTTTATCATTTTAATTGTTTTGAATATTGCCTGCAGTCCACATCTGTAAGCTGTTTCATGCTTTTTATCTGCAGATTGCTGTTTTGTTTCTAATCTTTCTTTCATGTATTTTGGATGAGCATCAACAAAATCATCATCATCCTATTTGTTCAAAATAAAGACAGTAAGTTATTTGTCAAATAAATTATGTTTAAAACAAACAATAGATTCGGGTATTTGTTGTAGTGAAATATCTTCTGTCAAATATATAACAATTTCAAGTTTGAAGTAACTAAGTATCAGTTTTACATTACCTAAGTATCAGTTGGTACAAAGTAGGTATCAGTTTTCTCTAATCAGGTGCCATTTTTTCAAGTAGGTATCAGTTTTTTGTAACTAGGTATCAGTTTTCTGTAAATAGGTATCAGTTTTGTAAATAGGTATCAGTTTTTTGTCTGTTTCATATTTCAACTAAATTATACTGACTATTATTTTATCAAACAATTTATGCTTACCGATAAACACTATTATTACTTGTTACTAGGTATCAAGTAGGTATCATTTTTATATAACTAGGTATTATTTTTTGGTAATTAGGTATCAGTTTTTGTTAGTAGGTATCATTTGTTTGTTTGTATCATATTTGAAATAAATTACACTGACTATTGTTTTATCAAACAATTTATGCTTAATTATAATGACTATTATACTACTAATTGGGTATCAGTTTGTTATACCTATCAGCCTTTTCTTTTACCAAATAATTTACAGGTAGTATTTTTGAAATATACATTATGGTATAAAGTTATGATGTTTTATACTTTACCGAGTTGAGTTGTTCTTCTTCCAGTTCTTGATCCGCAGCTTCTTTATCTTCTTTTTGCTGAGATTTAACAAAATGAAATTATTAGTATTTCAATGTTGCTATAACAAAACTATACTAATTTTGTTGTGTTTGATTTTATATTTAACAGTTACCTTCTTTGATATACTTTCACTTATCTGTCGTTTGCATGTTCTTGCTGTCATTTTTTCTTCTCTTCTCTTTGTCCTTTTTTCTCTATTCTGGTTTTGTTCGCTGTAGGTTTTTTAAGCCTTAATTTGTTGCTTTTTCTCTTTAGTGCCGACGCTATCGTTTGTGCTAAAGGAAGGTTTTCCTCTTCTGCCTCTGCATTTTCATTTTGAACATCAGCTTCGTCGACATTTCGATTTTCGTTTTGTTGATTCGCTGTCGACTTAGTTAGGTTTTCTTCGGCTTTCGATTGTTGTGGTTGTTCTTCATCTACAGTCGATTTGTGAGGTTTATTTCTTGTTTGCGATGCCATTTTTTACCGTCGAGCAAAATTAACGTGAATCTTTTGTTTCGAGCAAAATTACCGATTGTTGGAGCGTAAGGAAGGAGGAAGAAGATGGACAGAATTATTCGTTTTGTTTGAAATTCTTTCTGGGCTTTGGGCTTTGTCCTTGCGATAAAAGTAATATGCGCGTGTCCTTCTGGACAAATATTTATTATAATTTGTCCTTAAAAAAAATTCCCCTAATTAGCATTTTGTACAATGTTTGTACTGTACAAAATGCTAACTATATTTAGCATTGTCCTTCAGCCTAATTTTCTTTCAAAGTTTGTCCTTTAGCCCAAAAATGAAACTTTGTGTCCTTCCGTCTAAATTTTTTTCAAAGTTTGTATATTTATAAAAACACAAACAAAAGATTTTGTTCAAACTAACAAAAGGAATTTTCCTGATCCGATAAATAATTCTTACAATCAGTTAAGGCACAATAATAGTTCTTCTTAATGTAAGCATGTGCGAACTAGTGATTTTTAGTGATTTCATTACCTAAATATTTGAATTTGAAGTTAAATTTGTAGTGGTCACTCAAACAAAGCTTGGTTATGCAAGCGCAAGGGTTCCGAGTGTCAAACGATGCTTGGTTACTCAAGCAATAATTGGTTGGCAGTGGTAACGTTTCAGTTTTAAAATAAAGGAACGATGTTGAAAAGTATTAATGCAATTGGCTGTTAAATCGTTGCATTATCTAGACAAAGTTTCATTTATTGTTCAGTTTATACTGTAAACGCTTACGTGTGAACTCTTTCCATGGATCTTGCATGATGTTGACGAGTATTAATGGCGGATTAAATGTATAAAATTGTAGATGAAAGTGAGCCTTTTCTAAATTCCAATTGACAGAACATGTCTCAACAAAAGTCATTAATAATAATGCAAGTTGATTTCTTCTACTATTTCCAATACAACAAGTTCAAACAATTGACGATTATTTATCATCACTTATTTGTGCCTTTTCTTGTGGTGTTGGTTTAGGGCCAATATTTTATTTGGTAACATTTTTTAGGACAATTAAAACAAGTTACATTTTTTAACGATGCTAACTGCACATATTTTGAATATTTTATTCTAGGATGAATAGTCAGATAGGTAAAGGGAAAAAAGTACATAAATGAAAGTTGGATAGGAACAATGATTTTGTTATATTCAAGTACCTTTTCTCATGATGTATTCAAGTATTGATTTACGTTTGATCAAATTATTGTCCATATTCTCAAGAAAAATGAAATGATATCATCATATTATGAATTATGAAGCACGGATGCAGAAAAGCTTCAGTTTTGGCAGCAAATGGTTTTGGTAGCAAATAGCATTTGATTGCTACTTCTTGAGGAGGAGATCTTAGACCATATGCTTCTTTAATTGCTTTGTATATGAGATATGATTTGATGTCATGTCAGTAGAGAGCTTCAACTTCTAGCAAACGAACTTATTAAAGCATTTCTACTTCAGTAAACCTGATACATTGATAATTGAAGCTCATGCATAAAAAATCCCTACTCATAAACTCAATGTAAATTAAGTTTCTGTTTGTTATTTTTTACCAAACTATTCACTTTCAAAAAATCGGCTCAAGATTCACTTTTCGCATCCAAAGAAATTCTAAATTCTTACACCACTTAGTTTCTACTTTCGCACCCGGCTATTTTACTATTTTGTCCATTTTCTTTTATTCTTTCCATTAAACTAAGTCTATAATTTGAGTCGTAACAATACCCACGCTCGAGTCGGATGTGAGCATTAAAGAACACCACATGGACTACGGACGTGGATATTAATGAATAGCATGCCGACTATGGGCGTGATTATTAAAGAACACAATGGCAACTACGGACGTGAATTTAAGCTAGTACTCTCGCTTGGATCCAGCGAAGTTTATTGGAAAGAAAACATCAGTTGACGTAAAGTTTGGATGTTGTTGTCATCCATCCCCGTTACGGACGAAGATGTTATTACCATCCATGCCTACTATAGGCGGGGTTGTTATCATCTCCCATGATCGCTACGAGCGGAGTTGATATAACATATTACATCAAGTATATAATAAAAAGAAAACACATTTTATTTCGAAAAAGATTGACTATCGAGTTAGATATATATAACAATTACATAACTGCCCATAGTGCATACCTCTAACTTTAATAATTATTTTATGTCAAAATAATAATATATACTCGAACCACTTTAATATTTCCAAAACACATTATTTTATGTTGGCAACGTATCTTTACTTTTATTAATATCATTTCGAAAATATTTTTTATTGTATCACTCAAACAATAATAAAATTATTATTATTTCTTCCATTAACTCCATAAAATTAATTATATTGTCATTTACTCAAAACAATACAATTTTTACAAATATCGTAGTATTATTTATGAAAACTCATTTTATTTCATAAATAATAATAAACTCCTCGATTTCAATTTAAAAATAGATTCTATTATTATTTATGAATTTTCCCATAAATTCATAAATAGAAACTTATTGAATTTCTTGCATTAATTTTTGTAAAATTTGTTAAATCGCCGTTATTTACAAATATCACTCAAAATATGTAGATAGTCTTATCTATCTATTTTGTTATATATAAGTTTAATAAATGACTTTTCGGTATCTGCTCTCACATTCCTTCTCAAGTCGTATACTAGATTCTCCTTTGTTTAAGGTCCATTTTTCATTTTCATCATATTATTAACTTATTTCTCTCTTCAACCTTTAACCCAATGTATTAATGGTGTCCCTCGACTTATCTTTTCCAAATCAGCTTCCTTTAATATATTTATTTTTTAGCTGGAGTATCTTTCATTATTCATCAACTCCTCAATTCCAGAGCTAACTAATAATTCAATCCACATTTGCTTTCCACTCATTTCCAAAATTCAGTTTCAATAGTCATTCCAACTATCACCATATATATTTATTTGTTTTCTTTAGGGATTAAATTAATTTCATTTTATTTGTTTCTTTGTTTGCTTTATGTTCATAGAATATGATCTGTGGTAATTGATTTGGCCTTTTGATTTCTTTCCCAATTGCAACTTTTCACTATTAGGTGTGCTGGCTTAATATATCAAACTAAAGTAGCCTGATTCTATGATATAAGTGCTTCGATATTATTTTTATTTGAGGTTTTATTTGATATATTGGTGAACAATTTCCTTTTGCTCTAAAATACTTTTTTTATTTAGGATTATATCTTAATTTCTACAAAGCTTTAAATTTCAATTAATGAATGAACTAAGAGGCCCTTTGATGTTGAAAGGTAATTTCCATTCCATGAACTTCTTATTATATTTTCAAGTTTTCATCCTTTTGAAGCTTCTTTCATTGCTCATGATCAACACCTCAATTCCACGATTAACTAATAATTTAATTCATGTTTACTTGCCACCTCATTTCTAAACTTAATTTTATTAATCATTCCAATTATCACCATATTTTATTTGTTTCTGTGCTTTATTATTTTAAGTCCTTTTCATTTTGTGAGAAAAAATAAAGTAATATTTATTATTTTCGATTTAATAAGATAAAAGATCCTTAGGAGTTCAATTATGTTCATCTAATTTGTTTTTTCTTTGCCTTATCTTCATAGAATTTGATATTTGCTAATTTATTTGGTATTACGATTTTTTTTCCAGTTGCAACTTTTTACTGTTAGGTGTAATAGCTTAATATATTGGACTGAAGTAGTCTGATTCTAATAGAAATAAATAACTCAAGTGAACAATATGAGGGCTTCAATATTATTTTCATTGGAGGTTTTATTTGATATATTGGTGAACGATTTCCTTTTTTTGTCTATAATACTTCTCAATCAAGCTTATATCTTTGTGTTTCATTGTTCTTAATTATTTCTTTTTAAGTAACAAGAATAAAAGTAGTAATTTAGCTTTTAATTTTATACTTAATTTGGATCTATGCTTCCTTATATCAACATTTTATTTACTAAATAATGACTAGAAAATGGTAATAGTTACGCTTAGTGCATCTTGATGAGAATCATATATTTCATTCCATATTTGTTTCTATTATCAAGGAAAACACACTTATTTTTTAATCTTAGTTAAGATCATATAATATGTTATCTTATTAATATTGATTTCATGTGGTTTCATTATTTCAATTAAAAGATTTAATTCTAATGATATAACAAATATCTTTAGGATGAATGCATGGTTCAGGTATAATCTTGGCCTTAATTACTATTTCTTTCCACTTTATAAATATATTTTTTAATCTGGAATTGGTTTTAGCAATACATACCGTTTCTTTCTGTTTGTTTCATATACATCTTGGGGTCACATAGGCTCCGCAGTTTTAGCAATAATTTATTTCTACAAATAAACGGTTCTCTTCTCAATAGCTTCCCTTAAATAAGTATCTATTTCACAATCGTTATTCAAGAATCTTATTTACGTGTTAGTAAACCAAGTATTTGTTACTAGGCAAATTCTATTTCAACCCGAGTATTCACTTAGTAGCCCCCCAAAAATTAAAAAGGTCTGTAAATCTAAAAAATAACTTAGTAGCCCCCTACAATTTTCAAAACTACCATTCTCATCACGCAAAACGTGAAAAATTGAAATTTTTCTTCACTGATTTAGAAACTAGTGTTAGAATTTTTTCTTCACTGATTTAGAAACTTAGTAGTGAAAAATTAAATTTTTTCTTAGTAAAGTTTGTAAATCCAAAAAATAAATTAGTAGTGAAAAATTGAATTTTTTCTTCACTGATTTAGAAGCCCAATTCATATTTTCTTCAGAACTACAATTAAAAAAGTCTGTAAATCCAAAAAATAATTTAGTAGAAATTGAATTTTTTCTTCACTGATTTTGAAACTAGGATTTTGAAAAAGCGGTGGTTTAGACAGTAAGAAACTGAAGTAAGAAGATAATGGAATTGAGAAGAAAGAAAGTACGCAGCTTTCTAAGGGTATTTTAGTCTTTAAAATTTTATTTATTTTAGGGGAGGCTACTAAGTAATTATCTTTATTGAAATACAATTTGCCTTACTATCCATGGTTTTCACTCACTGCTCACCAAAATTCATATAAGAACATGTCCCTTCTTTATATTAGAATTACCTCTCCTAGAGTGTTTTTCATTAATCCATAGTGTACTACTAATTTCTCACATGGTTAACAAAGAATATAGGCTTTTCTTTAGTATATACATCTATTATACAAATAATATTGGTCTTTTTATATTCTTATATCCCATTAACTCAGACTCAAAATATTTTTCTCTCATCATTTTAACGGAAAAGTTCATCTAGTCCCATGAAACTAAATATGCACATTGAGAACCAAATCTATTTCCACTTTAACCTAAATACTTAGTGATATCATTCGTTTGATTTATATGTTCCTCTTTTTTGAATCTATATTATTTATTTATCGTATACGATGTTTGAATCTATGACTTTTTATCTCCTCTTCTCATTTAATTCAACCCAAATACATAACTGTTTTTAATCTAAGTCAATATTTTACAATTTTGCCTCAGTATTTATACCTTAATTAATCACTAACCTGTTTATTTTAGGGGATTGTTATTGACACCCCAGTTTTAGATATGAGAAGACCAAATTTTATGAGCACTCCATATAAAATTAAATTGATATCAGGGTACACATCCTATTAATAAAATATTTTTTTTTACCTCTTTTGCCCTTATTTAAAATATCAGCACCTCAAACACTTTCATTTATTCTCTCCTTATACTTTATGTTTGAAAAATAAAGTAACGGGGAGAAAAAAAATTCATCTCGATCTTCACAATCAGATATAAATTTTAGTGAGAATTTGATGGAAAAGTAATTTCTAAACCCAATTTATTACGATCTTTAAACAACAGTAAAAATTAGGGTTTAAATTTTTTGTGTTGAATGCTTTCTTCAGCAAAAATCAACCTTGTATCTTTCTCACTTGCAATTCCATTTAGAGGTGAGTTTGGATTCTTCATTGTATATTAATGATTTTGGATTAAATCAATGTTAATGATGATTAAGAAAAAATTAGGATAGATAAAAGAAAGAGCAATTAGGTCTATTTGATTGTAATTTTATAAGGAGGCTAGTTTGATTAGTACCCTTCGTAGTAAAGAACTTTTTGAAAGAAAATGGTCTCCTCATATTCAAAAATGGAGTGTCAATAACAATACTCTTATTTTATGCCACACTAAAAGTATAAACTATTGTCCTTTCATATTCTCACCCTATCTTAACTTTTTTTCTCTTTCCAATTCTTGCTTATCAAAAATTTAATATAACATGCTTCTATTTGATTAGAATAAAGGCATGACAGATCAATGTTCATATCATGGTTTTGTTATCTGGTAAGTGTAAATCTAACCAAATTCAAATTTCTTTCTTTTCCTATGGCATCGGTTTTATATATATATTTTTTAAAGTTATCTTTTGATTATTTCAAATAATAGTTTTCTTCTGATATCATCAAAACTGCAAAATGGGCATGGATGGAACGAAGTTCAGATATAATAAAATTCTTATAGTTTAGAAGATGGACAATAAAAAATTTAGGAAAATATAGAACATTTAAATGACAGGTTTACTTTACACTTTGTAGTTTAAAGTCTTATCATATTCCTTTGATAATTTTTTTACTTAGTGCTTATTATTATGGGAATAGTCTTATTATTATCATATTTAAATGACAGGTGCTCCCGTTTATTATTTACTTAGTACATTAAATTTTGTAAATTAATAAATTAAATAACACATGTCTTGGACTGACTTAAAAGGGAGTTCGATTGTGGCGGACCAACCGAATTCCCTAGCTCTTCTCTCCAGAGTAGGTTTTAAATAAAAACACATGTCATGTATTTATTCCTCTTTTCCTAATCTATTCAATTTATTCTATTGAAAATGTTGAAGTTGAATATAAACCTTTTTTATCTCCTCTTTTTTTCATTTAATTTCATCCCAGATACCGAACTCTCCTTAATTCAACTCGATATTTTTGTAAAGAAATTGTATTTGATTGAGCAATTTAATATGTACTTATTTTTAAATTTATCAGTATATAACAAATAGTTGTTTTTATAATTGTTAGATGTAGAAATTGGCTTATAATATTGTACTTTAGAAGCTATTTGATGTAACAAACTAGTTGAATTGTAACATGCTATCCACAACACTCTTTTCATTACTGTTTCTTTTATATAAATATATTATGTACTTAATTCATATCAATCTGTGGGTTTTTATGTTCATTTAACTGCTCCCGTTTTATTATCCACATAATGCATTAAATACTATAAATTAATGCATTAGATTAAACATGTCATTTATTGGTTCCTCATTTGCTAATCTATTCTGTTTATTTATCATCACATATAAGGTTAAATACATGCCTTTTCATCTCTTCATTTCAAATTTATATTCAGTCAAAAGTATTGAATCTCCTAAATTTAAGAAATATTTAATATTTTCCATTTAGTATTTATATCTTAATTAATAACTAATCTATTGTTTCTATGCAAGATAAAAACATAAAATATTATCTTTTCAGTTCTCACTCTACCTATAATTCTCCCTTTTTTCTTTTCAATTCTCACTTATGAAAACTTAAAATCATACATGCTTATGTGTGATCAAAATAAGAGCATGATAAATCAATGCTTATACTATAGTCCTAGGTGTAAATCAAATCGATTTTAATTTTCCCTTTTTCAATGGCATTGTTTTACATATATATTTTCTAAAATTATCTTTTGATTATTTTAAAACTCTAATTTTCTTAATAGATCATCGAAATCGCAAAAATGGTGTGGATGGATTGGAGTTAAGAAATAATAAAATCCTTATAGCTTAGAAAATGGATAGTAATAAATACGGAAAGGTAGAACATTTTAATGAAAGATACACTTTATATTTTGTAATTGAAAGTCTTATTTTCATATTATGTTTGTTATTGTTAATTCTTCTCATCTACTTTCTTCTCCTAATCTATTCATTATTTTCATGTTGTCCTAATTTTTTTGTAGTTTATAGCCTAATTTTGTAACATCCCCCTAATTTGAGGCCCAAAAACAGCGTTATCGGTGCTGAAGCCACCAATAGTGTTACTTTCCGGTGACAAACTGACACAAGTTAATTGTATACATAACATCAAGAGCACATGAATAAAAAAAATTTCAAAATACATTTCATTAATTTATTTTTCACATTCATTACATAATCCTATCGATTACACGTTTAGAGAAAATATAATGAGTACAAATATATTCCAAAAGCGACATATGAAGATAACCCCTTGGGTGATCAGAGTCTAACAACTCGACTGTTATAATTTTTGTCCTTACATCCTTTCAAACAAAGCTTAAACTTTAAACAACACAACGGAAATAAACTCCTAATATTAATTTGCCTCTTGCACGTCTTCGGAAGCTTATTCGTCTTAACCTAAAAACACTACTCCTAGCCTACTTAAGTGAGCACCCGAGAGTTTAAGGGAAAAACAAAAAGTTCGGGTCAAACAAAAATTCCGGTGTAAATAATACTTATAACATCTCGAACCAAAATAGATATTTAGTGAGACCACGTCACTAAGCGAAATGGGTTTTTCCCTTCACTAGTATCCTATCTAAATATGTCAATCTTAATCCATGCGCCTGCAACCACAATGGTTAGAAAAACATAATATGATCATATGCATGCAATATGGATAAGTATGATTGGTCTGTCAATAAAGGTTATGCATTCCCAAAGTTTACCCAACCCATAAAATTGACTGTCTGTCTCAAATCAAAGTTTTCCTAGGGTCACTATTAACCTATTAGAGTTCACAGGCCAACATATAACATATCAGGCTGACTCGAGTCAAAACATAACCAGATATCCCAAAATCTCTAATTACGGTTAAGAGGCAAACAAATTAGGAAACATGGTGAGCATATAGAGCTACGAGTTCCTTTCTGTGCATACACATAGTCTCACTACCGACAAAGCCCTATGCACTGGATTCGTGGACCTTTACCAATCGAGGGCTGACGGTTGAAGCATAGGGCACGACCCTACACCAGTCCCACCTAAATCCTATCCGCTTATAAATCCATGAGTCATATCTTATCTGGTTTTAATCAGTGCAAAGCAACCTAACACGATTGATCTATCTAATCTCTTGGATGCAATTCTAATCACTCAAGAGTTTAGTCTAACTATACTCACTACTGCTACAACCTAACTAGTAATTTTGTTTCCAAATCCCAAGATGTAGTGATGGATAATCCAGATGCGAGTATGACAATGATAAAATTTGTAAATTTAACTGATCAAATGATAACAAGAACATATAACATCATTCATCAAAATATGTTCAATTAATAGTCACATCCATAGTAAAATTACTCAGGTTTAAGTAATAATTTCCTTTGGTAAAATCCATATAACATTTGTTATCAAAACAATGCTGTTGAGCCCCTAAATTACATAAGCAATATGAGGTATCGCGCCACTAAAATGCATAATCAATATGGGGCATCGCGCCTCTAAAATGCATAAGCAATATGGGGTATCGCGCCTTTATGTTATTGTGATAATGGCATTTCTGTAAATAGTTTGAAAACTGATTTATTTCCTCTAAAGATAATACTTTCCACCAACTCTTGTCTCTTGTCAAATTTTTATTAGATAACAAAATTTCTTTTCTTATTCTTTTCAGAATTTGTTGGTAGATCATGTTCTATCTTCTCAAATAACTTTGCAAACCTTTATAATTATATATTTAATTAATATTAATTAAAAGCTTTTCTAGAATAATAAATTCATAGAAAGTCATGACCATTAGTGAAAATTCCCCAAAAGTCATCAAAAATCCGAATTTCCTTCTTCTTTCATATACATTAATTTCGAAACTAAAATATTAATTTAATTATTTTTAATAATTAAAATCGGAAATAAACACCTTTTTCCCCTTAAGAAATCATAAAATATTCATATAAACTTGAAAAATTATGAAATTAAAAATCCATCTCCAAAATAATGTTTTACACAACATATTCAAATTTCAAGTCAATAGGAGATAAAAAAAAGTATGTTTTTGCCTTTAAAACCCATTAGAATAATTCTATAAAATTCCGATAAACCATTATCTAATCAAATAATGATATTATCAACCATAACATGATATATTATCACAACAATTTCGAAATTAATCATGGATCCATAATCAAGCCTAAACAAATGAGACGGTTAACTACTTTTCACCTTAGATTGGATAAGAGATATTGAGATTTGATGTAGATTAGTTCTCCTAAGCTTTTCCTTCTGAATTCTTTAGATTTTCCTTTTCTTTTCGTTTTGGTAATGGCCGACCTCCTTTAAGTTTAGTTTTGATTTATGAAAATGAAATGAGAATGAATGAGAGAGGAATGGTTTAGGGAATGAATAAAAGGATCTACTCCCATTATGCCCCTCCCAGTAATCCCTTTGTATCGTATATTTAAAACAATCTTATTAATTGATTAATTAAGGCCTGACCCAAATTAGTAATATATCTCATTCTCCTTATCACTACATATTATTCTATTTAATTTATCTAATTAATTTTTTTGAATGATGTTAAAGAAAGACTAGGAGTGTAACAGGCTCCCTTTAAAGAATTTTGTCATCAAAATTACGATAAGAAATACAAAACGCATAACAATCATGCAAACATGCATGATAAACCTATAACAATAAGACTAGCATATCCTGCTAGCAGAGATCTATATGTCAGATATAGAACATCCATTAAAATAACTCAGGATAAGTATCTCTAATCATGCCTTCTGTCTTCCAAGTACAATCTTTCTCATTGTCACATCCTCTAGACTTTTACTAACTTGACTGTCTTGTTTTTTAATTTCTTCTAATCTCTTGCTACAACACAAACTAGTTGTCCAACAAAAGTCATATCTTATTCCACTTCTAAATCTTCCAATACAGTCGGTCAATAGTAGTTTCTGGATCATGCACACACTTTCTAAGATAAGAAACATGGAAAACATTATGGACTCCTACCAAACTATTTGGTAACTCCATCCGATAAGTGAGTTTCCCGATCCGTTCTATGATAGGAAATAGACCAACATATCTTGGTGTAAATTTCCTTGACTTTCCAAACCGTACCATACCCTTCATCGGTGATACTTTAACAAAAACATGGTCTCTAACCAACTACTCTAGATCCCTACGCATCTTGTTTGTGTAACTTTTCTTCCTAGACTGAGCTTCCTTCATTTTTGCTCGGATCAACTCAATCTTCTCTCACCATATCTAGACCAAGAATCAATCCGTCTCTGGTCTTTAGCTAACATGTTGGTGATTTGCACAACCTTCCGTAAAGAGGTTCGAAAGGAGCCATTCCTATACTAGTTTGATAACAATTATTATAGAAAAACTCGCCTAAGTGCAAATGGTCTTTCTATAACCCTCCAAAGTCTTGTAAACAAGCCCTTAAAAAATCTTCAAGAACTTTGTTAACTCTTTTTGTTTGCCCATTCGTTTGCGGATGGTAAGTGGTACTCATCTTTAGCTTGGTACTTAACACTTCTTTTAGACTCTTCCAGAATTCACTAGTAAATAAAGTATCTTTGTCACTGACTATACTGCTAGGAATTCCATGCAGTCTTACAATGTTCTTCATAAACAACTTTGCCAGAGTAGGTGCCTCCTTGTAGGCTTAACTGGAATAATGTGTGCACTCTTAGTCAGTTTATCTACCTAACCCAAATACTTTCATTTCCCCTATTCAACCTTTGCAATCCCTAGATAAAATCTATGGATATAGAATCTCATTTCCAAAGTAGCACTTCTAAAGGTTGAAGCAAGCCACTTGGTTTCTGATGCACGACTTTCACTTGCTGGAAATTCAAACATTACTTCACTCATAAGCCTACATCTCTTTTCATTCCTTCCTGGAAGAAACTTCTTTTAATATCCTGATACATCTTAGTTCCTCCAAGATGAATGGTAAACTTCGATCGACAACACTCCCTGAAAACTTCCCTCTTTAGGTTACAAATATCTAGAACGCACAACCGCCCTTCTTCCTCAACCATCCGTTCTCGTCAAGACTAAACCTTTTAAATCATCAATCTTAGTTCCATCTTCAAGTCTTCTAATCTGCTTAGAAGCAATTCTTTCGATCATTACCGGTTGAACTTCCAAACATGACAATACTGCAGTATTCCGACTTGAACTAGCCATCGACCTTAATCATACACTACATGTAGTCAATGCCTCTAAATCTTTCCATTCTACTAACATAGCTAACACCACACTCTGATGTTTCCTGCTAAGTGCATCCACAACTTTATTTCCTTTACCTGGCGTGTACTCAATATAAAAATCATAAGCTGCCAAAAACTCTAGCCACCTTTACTGTCTCATATTCAACTCCTTCTGAAAGAATAAATACTTCAAAGACTTATGATTCGTAAATAACTCGAATTGTTTTTCCAAAAGATAGTGTCTCCACACTTTCAAGGCAAAGATCACCACTGCCAACTCTAAATCATGTGTCAGATATCTAACTTCATGTGGTCGAAGCTATTAAGAAGCGAAGGCAATCACTTTACCTTTTTACATTAACACACCTCCTAACCCTGTCCTACATGCATCAGTATACACCACTAAGTCTTGATTTCCATCTGGAACAACTAACACAGGCGCACTAGTCAATACACGTTTTAGTTTTAAGATTGCCTCTTCACATTTATCGGTCCAAACAAAATTTACGTCCTTTTTGGTTAGTTTAGTCATTGATGCCGCTATACGAGAGAAATCCTTGATGAATCTCCGATGATCGCCAGCTAACCCTAGAAAACTCCTTATCTCGATCACAATCTTTGGTCTTTTCCAATTATTAATAACTTCAATCTTAGCTAGATCTACTAATAACCCATTCTCTAAAACTACATGACTAAGAAACATCACTTCTTTCTTTCAAAAATGACATTTTGAAAAACTTTTCTTTTAGTTGATGTTGCCTCAATGTCTCTAGCACTATTCTGAGATGAATCTCATGATGTCGTTCATTCTTAGAATATATCATAATGTCATCTATATACACTAACATGAATCTGTCTAAACGTTCTTGGAAGATCCAGTTCATCAAATCCACAAAGAAGGCAGGTGCATTGGTCAGTCCAAAGGGCACGACTAACCATTCAAACGAACCATATCTTGTTCAACACTCCGTTAATGGAATGCTTTCTGCCACTCTCAATTGATGAAACCCTATTGCTAAACCCCAGTAGGAAAATACCTTGGCTCCACTTAACTTATCAAACAAATCATTTATTCTCGGCAAAGGACATCGATTCTTTATCATCTTCTCATTTAACTTACAATAATCAATACCCATTCTTAACGACCCGTTCGGTTTCTTCATGAACCCCGGGGTCGCTCCCCAAGGCGAACTGCTTGGTCTAATAAAACTCATTCCTTCTAAGTCCACCAGCTGCACCTTTAACTCTTTCATCTTAGTAGGTGTCATTCTACTAGGCGATCTACTTACAGGTTCGACTCCAGGTATGAGATCTATTTGAAAGCCAATAGCTAGTTTCGGTGGTAGTCCTGTAACTGGCTCAAAAACATCTCATACTCTCTTATAGTGAAAATCTGATTCATCTCATCTTCCACTTCCATTGCACCCAATAAAGCACATACATCTAAACACAAATTTTCTATTGAGTATATAATTTGATCACGACTATTATGGTATCTTAATGATATCTACCTATCTTGGCAAAATATCCTAGCATCATATCTGCTTCATTCCATGCCCAGAATAATCTAAAAACCCACAAAGTCAAACACATGCAAATTGTAGGTAAATGCATGACCTAACAGCTCAAATTCTAAATGGCCACATCCCATCCCAAGAGTTGCATAACCTCCTAACGTATTTGCAACCCTTAAAGAAGTAATAAGGTACAATGGTTCCAAATTTAACTTATTTACCAAACATTGCGAGATAAAAGAATGTGATGCGCCAATATGAAATAATACTTTAACAAGTATGCCATGAATCAAAATCGTACCTCCCATCACAAACTTCCCTTTCTCTTATGTGGTTAGTCCAAAAGCTGATTGTTCCAGAGCAAAAACTTTCCCTTTATTAGCCTTGGCTAGTGCTAGACATTCATTCTTGTAATATCCCATCTGGTTGTAGTTGTAACACTTCACAGCCTTCTTTTTCACAAACTTCTTTCCATCACAAGATCGACACTCATTAGCGAAGTGCTCTTTCTTATTACAATTATAGCAAACAACATTAGCCTTCACTTTCTTGGCAGCTCTACCCTTCTAAGCTCCCTTCTTATTAAAAAATTTCCTTTTCTTACCTTGAAAACCTCAAGTCTCCATAAGCTTGTTACTTCCAAACGTCGAAAGCATTTCCTCATTCTTTAATGCCATCTCCACTACCACATCACAAGGATCTTTGAGATGTGGCATAGTTGCCCTAGCAAGCTTTTGTTTTAATCAACGAATAAACTTCTCGTTCCCTTTTATCACAGTATCAATAGTAGCATATCTGTATCTGGCCAACTCATCAAACTTAGTTGCATACTCCAGTACAGACATCTCTCTTTGCTCCAATTCAACGAACTATCTAAGCAAAGTTGACTTAGCTATCTCGAACACAAATCTTTCCTCAAATCTCTTTTTAAATTCATCCCAAGTCAGATTCTCCTCTATATTCCTATATTTACACCGTTCCACCAATACAAAGCAGCTCCTCGCAATTGTCTAGATGCCAACCTCCTCTTCTGCTCATCGTTCAAGTCTAAGTCAGCAAAGATCCTTTCATAGTGCAAAAGGCAATTTTCAACCTCAATAGCACTTTCTGTTCTGTGAAAAGGCTTTCCTCCAAGACTGGTATCATGGCTCAACTTGGCAAAAAATTTATGAGCGGGTACCTTAAGATTAGCACCTCCCGCATTATCAACGTTCCCTCCGGCCAAATCAGCTGCAGCTCCAGCTTGCATCATATTCATGAAAAACCGATAAATAGCCTCATATCTACTAGTGGGGTTCCAACACTCACAATAGCATTTTCATTTGGATTAGCATTTGCTTTTCGACCCGGATTCCTCCTAGTGTTGGGTCGAGCATTTCCACTAGTTGGGGTGCTTCCTCCACCTAGATTCACTCTTCCATTTTCTGCTTCCATATCTTACTTTATCATAATCTACATACGAGTCTTTGTAAGATACGGAAGAATGGACTAAGAGAGAGGGGATAATAGATGATAAAATATATACTTATAAATAGCAATAACAAGTACGTTACTGTAGCATTATCCCATACCTCAATCTTATTCTCTGGTTTACTTGGATTATGTTTTCAAAATGTTTTTTTTTAAGTTTTATATAACCTTATGCTCTAATACCAATTTGTAACATCATCCCAATTTTAGACCTAAAATAGCGAGATCTATGTTGTAGTCATCAATAGTGTTACTTTCCGATGACAAACTAAGATCAGTTAATTGTATACATAACATCAAGATCACATGAATATGAAAATTTTCAAAACACGTTTCATTAATTTAATTTTCACATTCACTACTTAATCTCGTCAATTACACGTTCAAAGAAAATATAATAGGAACAAACATATTCCAAGAGTGACATATGAAGATGCACCCTTGAATGGTCAGAGTCTAACTACTCGACAGTTATAATTTCTGCCATTACATCCTTTCAAACAAAGCTTAAACTTTAAACAACACAGCGGAAATAAACTCCTAATATTAGCTTGCTTCCTACATGTCTTTGAAAGCTTATTCATTTTAACTTGAAAACCCTAATACCGGCCTACTCAAGTGAGCATTTGAGAGTTTAAGGGAAAAACAAAAAATTTAGATCAGACAAAAAGTATGGTGTGAATAATACTTATACCAGATCGAACCGAAATAGATACCTAGTGAGACCACATCGCTAAGCAGAACGGGTTTTCCTCTCACTGGTACATTATAAAAATACGTCAATCATAAATCATGCACTTGCAACCACAATGGTTGGAACAACATAATATGATCATATGCATTCAATATGGGTAAGTATGACTGGTCTGTCAATAAAGGGTTATGCATTCCCAAAGTTTACCCAATCCATAAAATTGACTGTCTGTCTCAAATCATAGTTTTCTTAGGACCAATATGCACCTATTAGTTTTCACAGGCCAACTAATAACCTATCAGGCTGACTCGGACCAAAATATAACCAGATATCCCAAAATATCCAAATACAATTAGGAGGCAAACAAATTAGATAACATGGTGAGCATATAGAGCTACCAGTTCCTTTCTATGCATATACATCTTTTAGTCTCACTACTGACAAAGCCCTACGCACTGGGATCGCGGACCTTTACCAACCAAGGGCTAACGGCTGAAGCATGGCACGACCCTACACTAGTCCAACCTAAATCTTATTTGGTTTTAAATCCATGAGTCATATCTTATATGATTTTTATCAATTCAAAGAATTTTAACATAATTGATCTTTCTGATCTCCTGGATGCAATTCTACTCACTCAGAAGTTTAGTTTGACTATACTCACTATTGGAAAAACCTAACTAGTAATTCTTTTCCCAAATCCTAAGATGCAATGATAGGTAATGCAGATGTGAGTATGATAATGATAAAATATGTAAATTTAACCAATCATATGTTAACAAGAACATATAACATCATTCATCAAAATATGTTCAATCAATAGTTACATCCATAATAAAATTACTTAGGTTAAGCAATAATTTCCTTTGGAAAAATCCATATAACATTTGTTATCAAAACTTGGAAAAATCCATATAACATTTGTTATCAAAACAAGGCCGTTGAGCCTCTAAAATACATAAGCAATATGGGGTATCACGCCTTTGAAATACATAAGCAATATGGTGTATCGTGCCTCTAAAATGCATAAGCAATATGGGGTATCGCGCCTCTAAATTGCATAAGCAATATGGGGTATCGTACCTCTAAAATGCATACGCAATATGAGTCATCACGCCTCTAAAATGCATAAACAATATGGGGCATCACGCCTCTAAAATGCATAAGCAATATGGGACATCGCGCCTCTATGTTATTGTGATAATACATTTCTGTAAACAGTATGAAAACTGATTTATTTCCTTTAAAGATAATACTTTCCACCAAGTTTTGCCTCTTGTCAAATTTTTAATGGATAATAAAATTTCTTTTCATATTCGTTTTAGAATTTGCTGGTAGATCACATTCTACCTTCTCAAATAACTTTGCAAACCTTTATAATTAATATATTTAATTAATATTAATTAAAAGCTTTTCTAAAACAATAACTTCATAGAAAATTATAACCATTGGGGAAAATTCCGCAAAAACAACCAAAAATCCGAATTTCCTTCTTCTTTTATATACATAAATTTCAAGGCTATAATATTAATTTAATTATTTTTAATAATTAAAACCCAAAATAAACATCTTTTTCCTTTAGAAAATTCTTAAAATATTCATATGAACTTAGAAAATTATGAAATTAAAAATCCATCTTTAAAATAATGTTTTGCACAACATATTAAAATTTCAACTCAATAGGAGATCAAAAAGTATGTTTTTTCCTTTAAAACCCATTGGAATAATTTCATAAAATTTCAATTAATCATTATTTAATCAAATAATGATACTATCAACCATAACATATTATCACAACAATTTCGAAAATCAATCATGAATCCAAAATCAACCATAAACAAATGAGATGGTTAACTATTATTCACCTTAGATTGGATAAGGGATATTGATATTTGATTAGTTCTCCTAAGCTTTTCCTTTTGAATTCTTTAGATTTTCCTCTTCTTTTCTTCTTAGTAATAGCCGGCCTCCTTTAGGTTTAGTTTTGATTTATGAAAATGAAATGAAAATGAATGTGAGAGAGGGTTTAGGGAATGAATAAAAGGAACTATTTCCATTATGCCCCTTTCACTAATCCATTTCTATTCTATGTTTAAAACAATCTTTTTAATTGATTAATTAAGGCCTGACCTAAATTAGTTAACAAATCTCATTCTCCTTATCACCACACATTATTTTATTTAATTTATTTAACTAAATTTCCTGAATAACGTTAAACAAAAATAAGGGGTGTCACAAATTTCATTGTTGTATTCAATATTGATATTTCTTTGTTAAAATTTTGCATAAATTATTCATATTATTTGTATATGTACTGTGCATTTTTCAAGGATATTAAATTAATTTAATTTGATATTACTTTTAATTGAGTAATTTGATAGTTACATATTTTATGATTTATCATTATATAACAAATTGTTCTTTTTAAAGTTGTTAGATGGAAAAGTGGACTTTTATAACTATTTATAATTTGGAAGCTTCGTTGATGTATCAAAGTAGCTAATTGCGGCATGGTCTCCATGTTATTCTTTCCATTATGTTTCTTTGTGTCAATATTATAAACCTTTATGCTTATTTCATCTTAATCTTTAGGTAATCTTTTTAATTTAGGTGCTCCCATTTTATTGTTCACATAGACACTTAATTCATCTTCAACTTCATCCCAATTTTCACCTTCATTTTATTTTTCCATCTTTTAGTTTAATTTTCTTAAGCTTGCTTTTCTTATCGAGAAAATAAAACGATGGAACTGATTCCAAAAAATGTTCATTTAATAGTTCACAAGAAATAAGTAGAGAAACAATAAATAGAAGGATGTTTATGTAATATTTTTTGCTTCTGTTATCTCTTTAATAATACCCAATGCTTACATACCTTATAAAATGTTAAAAATAAGGTCTTGATTTATTGTTCCTAAAAATATATGCGTTGATTCAAATTTTCAAACATGGCTAATCAGATTAATCTCTAATCAAACATGGTATAACTTTCTATTAGCACATAATCATTTCTAATAATTTCCACTACATGACTACAACTATGCTTTTTATAATCTCAAGTTTACAACTGAATGATAATGTTAATTTGTACATCATTAATTATGTTTTGTTTCTTTATGTTTCATGGCTACTGATATGCATTTTATATTTTTAATTTCCATCCGATAGTCACATGGTGTAAATTATAATGTCAATAATATAAATTTTCTTACAATATAAATTTTTCAAAATAAGTCCAGGATATAAACCTTCCAATGTGTTTTGAAGATTTGAATTGCTTCATGTATTTATTCATAAATAAGGAAAGATATTTTTAGGGTTAACATTAAATAGGAATATTTTTCAATAATAAAAGAGAGTTAGCTAGAAAGTAAAATTTGTAGAAACCATAATACTAATTATAAAAAAATAACTTTTTCAAAGAGTAATAAAAAATTATTTACCAAACCTTATTAATCCTTAGTTACATTCTAATCACTTAGTCTATTGATTATTCGATAAATTTACTGTATATGGAATTTATTCAACAATAATATTTTCCTAATAATCACGATCAAGTTTGCTTTATATTATAATTGATTGATTACTAGTTTACTTGATATTAATTAATTATTGCAGCAATACATGACTTAATTGTGTAATAATGGTTGTATTTTAGGTTTTTGATTATTTACATATTTGATTTTAGTTATTGATTATTATTACATTTGATTTAAGTTTTTTGATTTTCATTTGAGAAAATAATCCATTTCGTCTACCTTATTAATTAAATTACCAAATAGCCTTATACATATTTTCTCATCTTCTTTTTTGTAATAACCTAGAATTTCGAACATTTCATGTTTAAATGTCTAAATTATTTAAATATTTGAATAATGGATTTAATGTGAATAAATTGATTTAATG
Source organism: Allium fistulosum (assembly GCA_030737815.1). NCBI lineage: Eukaryota > Viridiplantae > Streptophyta > Magnoliopsida > Asparagales > Amaryllidaceae > Allium > Allium fistulosum. The sequence continues at coordinate 50,295,857 of CM060906.1, forward strand.
ACCTTCTTAACCCTCTTTTAAATAAGAACCAATGATAGTAAATTTGTTTTCGAAATTGTTTTATAAAAATAAATAGTTTGAAGAAATATCGATAGTGTGACCGAAAATCGTTTTATCGATAAATGGTCTCGAAATGTATGAAATTATCATCTTGGGGCACTGTTCAGATTTTGATGAAACTAATATCATCGAAACCGAAATAATAAGGTAATGTACGCCGACGAGTTTCGCAGCGATCCGACGTCCCATGTGATCGTATGAGCTTAAAATGCAAGATGATTAGTTTGAGAAATTAAAATATTATATATATATATATATCACGTTTGCTCTATTCTTCTCACTTTTCTTTTTCCCTTCCTCCTATAACTAAAAAACAAAGTACAGCCGCCTTCTTCAAGTAATTGTTTCGGGAGCCAAAGTCAACTGAAATCGATGAGGGTGGATTCATTGTACTCATGTGATGAAGAGCTTTAAATTCGTATAGCATTAAGTGTGTGCAGCTGAACTTGGGGATGGTTGATACTTTCTGGTCGAAACCAGCGTTCAGGGAAGGGCAACCAAAGGTGATGTGATGGTCATAGTAGGATGTAGCTCAACCCAAGGAGGAGCTCACAGCTAGTGGCAACAACCATCGTTGGCCATGGCGGTGTGCGTGCTCAGTCAAACTCTGGTCAAGGGTTTTGACAAGGAGGATCGCTATCTGATTTTGTGAGCCGGAGGTCATTGCAGCGGTGCAGTTGGGCCTGGCACGCGTAGGGGAGTCGTTTGCCATTCTCCACTAAAGCGTTGATCGATGTTGGTGAGGCATGACATGTTGAACGGAGTGAGTGGCTACATGTCGATTTTTGATAGAGGAGGTTGGAGGTTGCAAATTGGCGCCCGTCTCGGAGTGCGAGAAAAGTGGAATTCATAGGAATTGGTCACTCAATGTTTAGTGAAGTGTAGGTGGAGATGTAAAGGAGAGAGTGTGTGCTTGTATAGGCTTAGGATGCACGACATGTACAGAAGTATTTGGATTGGGAAAAATTGGGAAGAAAGAGTTAAAAGGTAGTTAATTTAGCAATTAATTAAGTTAATTAAATAGAATTATATAATTTGAATTCCAATAAAATCAATATCTCTTGCATACGAAGTCCAATCGAGGCGCAGTCTTCGCCATTGCACTCGTAGCGAGATTATCTACATCTTGGTTTGGTTCGGGCTTCGGTGAGTTTACTCACTATTTAATTTGTGTAATGTTGTATATATGATGTTTGTTGTGTTAATATATAAATTAAATAGATAATAATGCAAGTTATTACTTTTGGACACCTCCTTTCTTTTGAAAGCAGGCAACAACATTATATGTAGTACAATATATCTTTTAAACCCTCTAAAGTATCTAATATGACCTAGACTTGTTGTTTACATGTTTGATAGCATTGTGAATTTTTAAAGCGAAACAGTCGCTATAAATGCACTTTGAAATCCCTTATATTTGACATATATTAATTTTGTTAAAATTTGATTATATTGTGAGAACAGATATTTTGTTGTTCTCTACACACGTTTTACACCTTCTATCTTACATTTATCTTATAATTTATGTCAATAAAAATCGATAAGGATGGATCCGCTGTACTCATGTGATGTAGAGCTTAAAATCCATGTAGGTTTGGGCGTGTTCAGCTGAACTTGGTAATGGTCGAAACTTTCTGGCCGAAACTAGGGTTTGGGGAAGGGCAACCGAAGGTAATGTGATGGCCATTATTGGATGTAGCTCAGCCGTATGAGGAGCTCATGGCTAGTGGCGACGACTATCGTTGGCCGTGGCGGCGTGCGTGCTCGGTGTAACGATCTGCCTTTCTTACACCTAAAGATGACACTTAATACATCCACGGTATTCATGTACCGATCATTTAAATGTCTGAAAGATAGGTTGTTAGGGGTGAAAGGAAAGAAAGATAGAATAGATAAGAAGAAACTAAACATTCGCAGAATCTAACATCGCAACAGAATAATATATATTAATCAACATAATATTTTGCAATGTCATTTCCAAAAAGATACATCAGAGTTATACTAATACACTTCTACCCTGGACAGTTATAACTGTATGCCCCTACATATCAAATATATGATACATATAATATAGTGGAAAACAAGAAAATAACTAGCTATCGATGAAGCCTCTTGCTCTAAGCTCCTCCAAAATGCATTCGTAGGAAACCTGAACTACTTGGCTGCCCAAAAAAATTTGAGCACCCAAGAGTTTTAGCAAAAGAAAATAAAACTTCGGGTCAAACATGGGTCTAGTGTGAGTAAACTCAAAACAACTGAATTATTATGTTTAAAACTCCTTTAAAATTAAAGGTATCTCGTATGACCATGCCACACATAAACAAGAACATGTATTTACCTTACGATAATCAAAACATTTTTATATTAAAACCCAGTAATATTATAGTAATGTTTAGAGGTCAAAATAAAACATGAAAATAGCTGAAATGCTTGAATATCACATTTCAATATAGTTGGGCACAATCAAAACCATACGACGCTTATTGGAGAATGGATTCCAATAATGACTGGGCTACTAGGTACCGCCCGTCACAATACACCTATAGAAAAAAGTACCAAGGTCGAATCTATCGACCCCTACCAACACATAACCGGTCTACCCCTTACTGGATAGCACCGAATATGAACACCCCTATTGGGCCCCGAAGCATACAAATAAGAGATAATATCCCTCTACATGAGTGATGATCGTATCCTAATGGGAGCGACTCACATAGCCCTACCGCATCTTCCCTGTTTTAGTCATTCCTGGTTGATTAGGCTTGAGGCTACGTTTTACCTTTATTTAGCACTTCCCACTTGGAATGCTACACCGCCCTTCAAGCATCAATGCAATGCTAGCATTCATCCATACAAGTTCGCTCTGGGACTGAACGAAATCGAAGGCAATACTTTTATTACATCATTTTCGGGGAATCCCCCCCAGGATTAATAGCAAATAGCCCTTGCACTTCAAAACTCTATCCTTGATTCCATATTTTTCAAGATGTCTTCAAGTCGAAACGCTTGAGTTGGATCAAACTAGTTTTCGGATAACATATCCGATCCTGGTCTATTCGAAAAAACTTCTGATAGATTTTGCTAAACTCAACCCTATCTCTTTAGGAAATAAGTAGACAAAAGATAAGAGCGAAGATCACCTTCTAATCGTTAGTGGAAGGATTTCCTTATCTGTTATCCCAGAAGAACGAAACGAATTTATACGTAAAGTATAGCACCACCGACAGTAACTGTACTATATAATTTCTATTTTCTCCTAGATATTTCCAAAGTTACATTTTGGTCCAGATATTGATAGTCGGTTATTTAACTATTAAATGAACAAACATTTGAACATGGATTTAACCCCATATGGAATCCACTAAACCTTATTTAGTTAATCTTTAATTAATTAAAATCACTTTATAAACATTCAATCAAAAGATCTTTACAAAAACACTATTCCTAAACCCCTTACATCCCTTTTATACTTGGAAAAATATTTATATACTTATCTCAATGGTATAAGTATATTTACCAAACTTTACAAAAGTTTCCTTCTTTTCAAATTTCTTTTTGAAAACATTACTTACTATAAACCGATCCACTTATCCTTTGTAAAAAGTTCCCTTTTCAAAGCTCACTTGACATTTAAATATCTTTAGAAATTTCCAAAATCAATTTATTAAATAATTTTATAAGTCTACAAGTCAATTTACAAAACCTCTTTACAAACCTCTAAAACCATTTATAAAACATTTCCTCATTTAAAACTCATTTGATAAATCTTCTTTGAGAAAAATCCTTTACAAAATATCTTTTGCAGCTCATCCTTTTAAATCGCTTTAAACAAACCTTTTTACTTAGTAAAACTCATTTTTATAAACAATTTATTATTTTATAAATACCTTGAAAAATATTTATATACCTTAACTCCAAACTAATTAAAGAATTGGTGCTAATTTAAAACCTTACTTTATAATTTCAAAAGGAGGCTTAGCAAACCCAATGGTAGTAATTTAAGTTACCATTTAACATCAATTTCACTTTCAAGTCACTTAATCATCTATTTACATAAGTCATCATATATGTAAATGCAATTCATATCCAAATCAGGGAATAACATGTCAATACAACTCAACTAGCATATACATGTCCAAATAATATAATAGCAGGATGGTATTTGTCATGCTAAATAGATGTTGTAACGACCTGCAAGTATATCACTTTGATAAATGTTCGTTTCGCTTTATCGATATATCGACAATTTTATAAATAATTATTAATATTAATGTATATGATTTTATAAATGAAATATGATCATTTTAATTAGTTAAGAGTGATAAGAAAATTTATTTTCAAAACTTGTTTACAAATATATGCATATTAACTAAAAAGAGAAAATATGACCGAAAATTGGAATCGGGATTGGTAACGATACAACTGGTGGAAGTTGTGCGACGTTGTGGAGATATGTAACATACACATACACATGTGCATGTGCATACATGAGAACATGCACATAAACATACATATATAAATATATTTAAGTATATAAATATAAATAAAAATATAAGATATTTTAGTTTCCTTACTTATGAAGCATGCAAAAGTCAACATATGCTTATCCAAAAGTGATGGAAGTGATGGGAACATGGGTGATGGAGTTTTTGCCGTGCTTAGGGGGTAGGAAGTGATGATGATGAAGCCATGTGATGGTGATGCAAAAGATGATGTATGCATAGATATTTTTTGCTCTCTTCTTTGCCTATAAATACTCTACACTCTCCTCTTCTTTCTCATTCATCTTCTTCATTTCCTAAGCTCTCTCTCCACATTTTAATGGCTTCCACCCTAAAAGAAATTATGGAAAATTTTATTCCAAAAAGAATTTAAATTTATAATATATAGTTATATACACTTAAGCACCTCAAAAAAATCCCGAAACTCCACCTTTTCTCCTTGCTTTTAACGGCCTCCACCCCATTCCATTCAAGGCTGAGCCTCTTACTTGCTCTACCCTAGGTCGTGAGCTCCCCAAGCCACCCCAAGCTTTGGTCAAGTCACCTAGAAGCTTAAGTCCCTGGGATCGTAAGCTTTGGAAACCAAATAGCGGAGCTATAGTGAATTTTTAGTAAATCATTTAAAACCCAAGGTAAGAACTCCTAAACTATAGTATTATATGCTATTGGATGTTATATATGTTTGATTTTGATTGTTGATGATGGTATGGAAATACACATCGATAAGCACAAAGGAAATCACTTCCCTCTATATTAATGAATTGGTGTATATAGAATGTTAAACCCTTTTAAAATGGTTTAAAAATGAGTTTGAAATGTTTTATAAACATATGAATGTGTTTTGATGAAGTTTGAAAAGTAACTGAAAATTTAGTCAAAAATAGGCACGTCGCGTAATGGCAGTTCGCGATTTCGCATCATAAAAGTCAAATGAGTTTATAGAATGGAATATAGCTCGAAATTCTTCAAGATAAGAATTTTCCGAACTACTATATCCGTAGTTTTCCAACAAAGAAAGAAAATCGAGATTTTGGTAAGTAGATTTTGAAATATGAGTAAAACCACTTTTTCGAAAAATCGCGGTTTTGTAGTTCGGAATCCATAACAGGATTTCTTTGAAAATGATATTTTAAAATTGTTTAAAAATATACTTAAATTCTAAAAATCTTTTATTTTTTTAAAAAAGTGATTTGAGTTATAAAAATGAATTTCCAAATTATAAAAAGTCGTTTTGATCAATATAGCTTAAAAAAGCACTTTCCGCGGCACTTTTCTATAACGATTGAAATATAGTTTTTAAACACAACCGTTCTTTTCCAAATCTTTTATAAATGTTTTCAACTGATTAAATAAGTATTTTAAAGATGATTTTGAAGTATTTATGGAATGGTTAAATTTTAAATGATTTAGAGTCGATCAAATAACTTGATCGCCTTATGGGTGTCAGAGAGATAGTGTCTAGGCTTGAGTTTGGAAAACCAGTTTCCTGCTCTCCCTGGCTATCCGGACTGGCCCGATGGAGGGCATAGTGAATTTGGTTTACTCGGATCAATATTTTCTTAAGTGAAACAAAGAAATGATTTCAAATTTATTCCCAGTTTAAAAAGAGTTTAAAGTTATCAAAGGATTTTGTGAGAGGGGTTTAATAATTCCGTATATACCGAAAAAAGTGATTTAAAGTTATCTCTAAAAGATATTTGTGATAAAAGAAATGAATGAATCAAATATTATCCACCTATTTACTAAACCTCTTTTATCGATGATTAGTTCGAAAGAACCGAGGTCGGATTTGGATGATTCCTATCCGAAGACCACTTTGAACCAATTTACGTATTCGAAGTGAAGGTATAAAGAAATTTTTTGGAAGATGGAATGTAGGGCTGCTTGTCACTAACCCTCGAGGGAAATTTCCTATATCATATTTTGTGGTAATAGTTCGTCATTTAAGATCTTCGATACAAGGACTTCTCGCTACTAATCCTAGGGGTAATTCCCGATAGGATGTGGTAGGAGAGTGCCTTGGGTTGTCCTATTCCTGGACAATTTGTATGGACGAATGTTTGACGTTGCATTTCTAGTTACATAAGTGATCTCTATGAACGTATTATCTGCTTAGTGGCAGAGAAGGAACATCTCTTAGTTGTGTGAGCATAGAATGGCAGCGTGGTATTCAAAGTGAATTATGCAATGTAAAAGGTAATCGTTAACTCAAGCTTCACACCCGAAAATGGCCAAAACAGGGTAGATGTAGCAAGGCTATATGGTTCGCAACCATTAAGGTATGATCATCCCCTTCTAGATATATTTCTACCCGCTATAACGTTGGGGATTAAATTATTATGGTGTGTGCTAAGAGACGTCTTGGATAGGTCGGTAACGACCGGAGTGATGACATATTCCGTACTATCTAGTGAGAAAGGTAGGCCGGTCTTCTGTTGGTAGCGGTGCAGATGTTCTCTTGACCTCGGTACATTCCTCTAGAGATGTACTGTCGGAAGGTAGTCCCTTCACCAGGCCATTTGTATGGAAATCCATTCTCCAATAAGTGCCTACCATTTTGTTTGTAGAGCCTAGTATGTTGGAATTTAATAATGATAACAATTTCGGCTATTTGAATATAATTACTTGAAAAGGTGTTTTCAAAGAAAAAAATGTCATTAAAAATAATATCAAATGATTTTACATAGCAAATATATTGGTTATCAAAAGGTAAAAATCTGTTCCGTGTTTATGTGCGACGTGGTCATATGAGATGCTCTTTTGTTTTCAAAACATCGTATTTTGAGTTCTCACACTAGTCCCATGATTGACCTGGAGTTTATTTTGTTCTCCCTTTAAACTCTGGGTGCCCTATTTTTCGGGCAGCCAGGTAGTCAGGATCCTATTAGGAGTATTTTGGTAAAGAATTCTGGAAGCATTTTTGGAGCATGGAAGCTGAAGCATCTGATGTGGATATCTATCTATCGTTTTATTTTCCGCTATTCCTAAGTTTAGTTTGTACTAGTGTTATCAGGCTTTTTAACCCAACAGAATCCAGAAGAAGTTGGAACAACTTGATCGAGTCAGAATAGCTCAAAAGCCAACTAAAAGAACTAGAACAACAAGCCAAAGTAAGTCAGAAGAGAAGACGGTAAAATTCTCTAAGGACATCGATCGCTAGCGATCCATAGCATCTGTTTATGGGTCCATGAATTTCCTTGCATCATGCTATAATATGTATTCTAAGAACATTGGCTAGGTTTGGAGGTATTTCTAGCTAGTTAAACCAAGAGACAAGTGTTCGTCTAGTTCAATCAGCAGTCGAATACAACTGGTAAGAAAACTGTTATCAAAATAAGGCAACATGCTATGAGACTACATGAATAACATCAACACCAGAAAACGAAGGCAATCCAGAAAGCAAAGTCCAAAATAGACCAAGTATATGGATCGCTAGCTATCCATACCATTTCGTTGAGTCGCTGCGATCTTCATGGAATAAAAAAAGGGATGGATACTAAGGAATTGGCTCGCCTTCGAACCAATCCTATGGATCGCTAGCGATCCATAGCCGATGGATCGCTAGATCCATCCTTTTAGCTCGGGTCGCGACGTAACCTCCAGTGCGCCTTCCTGTGTTGATCTGGAAGCATGTGGCAAGCAGGCTTGGCCCAGTAGCTCTCCAACCTCTATAAATACAACCCTACCTGCAACATAAACGGGATCATCTTCCAGACTGGTTGCTGAAACTCTACATAAAGCTTTCTTCACTCTTCTCCTTGCTCAGAATGGTCATCCGAAGGGTTAACTATGATTCTCTAGTGAACTATAATATGGGGGACTTGATCTAACTAGGGATATTCAAGAACTTTTTAATTCAATAAACTTTGTAACAACAATCAGTCAATAATAAAAAACTATATAGTGGACGTAGGCTTCATTAATAGCCAGACCACTATAAAAATCTTCTTGTCTTCTTTCTATTTCTGCTCTTTTACATTTATTCTCTACATTATTGCTCTGTAAGAACAAGGCTGGTGCTTTCACACTCAATCCAAGGTGTTGATCCATTTTTTGGGTTCATTTTAGTGCTTTCATCGAGAACCCAACTCAGGGTTCAGATCTAGCTATCTTGTTTGGATCAGATAGGTCCAGAAGTTGGATCCTCAATCTTTACTTGAAAAATCTGTTGCTCGGAACCAATGGCTCTAGGAAGGAAAAGAACTGCCTCTAGAAGGTCCATAGGGGTAGTAGTAGATGGAGAAGATATGAATCATAAGCAAATGGAAGTAAATGGTGCCAACATAGGAGATCAGGTGCTAGCATCTTCCAATCAACGCAAAGTCATTACAAGAGACGAGTTGAACAAAATGGTTGATGAAATCAACTAAAAAATGGAAAGCAGTCAGAGAGCTCTGATGGATAAGCTCAATGCTCTCTTAACCTTACAGTCAAATCCTGCTCCAAGAACTATGGCTGAACCCGCGGCTGTCATAAAACAAGAATATTCTTCCATTTCTGGCCTAAACAGAAGAAACGGGAAGCAGCCGCAAAGAAAGGTGACAGCAGGAACTATGGGAATCAACGCAGAAAGAAATACAAGTACTTTGCTCGTTGCAAGGCAACCAACTTTGAACTTGAACCAAGGGGCAAAAACCCCACGAGAGGATATATCCATGGACCTCTCCGACTCAGAAGATGAAGAACAATTTAACGATGATAAGTTGGAAGAAAATGCCAATGCATTAGATAGTGCTAGAAATGTCCAAACTGCCCCAGTCAGGCCAAACACAAGCCAATGGGATCCCAAGGGAGTGGTTCTCCCAAAGACAGGAGAGCCTAGGCTTCACCCCACTCACCAAGATCATTTTCAAAGCCAAACACTTGGTATAGTGACTGATAGCCGTCCCCAGGACTACCGAACATCAGAGGCATTTATCGCGGTTATGATTAAGCGATTGGTGGATGAGAATAAAAATAGGAGAGATGATGAATGAGGAATCACACCAAGTCAGACTCCATTTACTGATGAGATCCTGAATGAGCGATATCCAAACAAATTCACAATGCCAACTATTTCATCTTACGACGGGACAAAGGACCTAAAACCCCATTTGTACAAGTATAGTTGGTACATGGACGGAGCAAATGCTTCGAAGGCTGTTCGGTGTAGATGTTTTTCCATCTTTTTGGAAGGAAAAGCTTCCATGTGGTTCACTAGGCTTTCGCCGAGATCCACCATCACATTTGACCAACTAGCAATAAGGTTCCTCGATCAGATCAGGCTCCATACCACGCAACCTAATGATGTGATGTCCATGTCCGTACTATTCTAGGGACAAAACGAATCATTGAAGTCTTTCATGAACCGGTTCAATACCGCAGTGACAGAGGTAAGCAATCCGAATGAGGACATGGTGTTCATGGCCTTGGTCCGCGCCATTCACTCTGAAACTGAATTTGGAGAGTGGATCAAAATGAAGCAACGCACTACAAGGAAGGATTTCAATCGCAAAGCAAGTCAATACTTGAGATTGGAAGAGGCATAGGAGCTAGAAAGGAAGTCTACTCGCATGCAACCCATGAACGTCAGGTAGAGTGACGTGGCGATGAATCAGAATACAAACGCTTTTGGGACTGCTGAAGGAATCACAGGGAAAGGTGGAAATCAAATGGGGAAGAATCAAAATCCCAATAAAAGAAATGGAAACAGTAAATGCCTTAAAGGCTACAGGCCTGAAGATTACACCCCTCTCAACGGTACATCGGAAAACATTTATCTCGTGACATAGGGGAAAGAGGAATAAAAGAAACCCCCTAAGAAGGAAGAAACTAACAACAAAAGCACTCAGGGAAGATCTTCCGATTCCACGAGACGCACAGTCACAACACAAATGAATCCTGCCACCTAAAGAACTTGATTGAAGAGCTGATTTGGGAAAACAAGGTACAACAATACGTGAGAAAATCATAGAATCCTGACCAGCCCGCGGCTCCTCAAGGTCCTAGAGGTCGAAGAAACCAAGCCGGAACCAGTGAAGAGGGATCAAAGTGAACTGACCAGAGACTTATCATTGGAACGATATCTGGAGGCCCACATCCCGCATAGAGAAGTTGGGGAGAGATGGAGTGGTATGCAAGTTCGTTAAAGCATGCTACGAAGGAATCGTGTCTCACAATCGAAGATGGGTCTCCAACCAAGCAGCATAAAACTTTGGATGATGACATTGTATTCAATAATTGAGATACCGAAGGGATCGAAGCTCCGACTCTCGATCCAATGGTGGTGACAATAGGAATCAGACCCACTGTGGTCCGATGAGTATTGGTCGATAGCGGCAGTTCTATCAATATTCTTTTCAAACGTACCTTTGACTAAATGAAGATCGGCATGAAAAGCGTGTCTGCATGACAAACAAAATTCCAAGGGTTTACTGGTGAACCCAAACAACCTCTAGGGACGATTGACTTACCAGTGGAGCTTGGAGAGCATGATCGAAGAGTCACCCTCATTCAGACCTTCGCAATTATGGACGAAACTTCCGCATATAACTCCTTCCTGGGACGACCCGGCCATGCTGATTTCAAAGTCGCTCTGGCCAATGGTGCCTTAACATGAAGTTCCTAACGGAAAACGGAATCGAGGTAGTCAAAAGAGATCAATGCACCGCCAGATAATGTTACATCGCAGAGTTACGTGAATCTAAAAGAAGAGAAAAGGGGAAGGATGTGGCGAGAACTCTCCACATTTGTGAACCTTTTGAATAGCAAGTGCAGAGCCGCCCTGGCTCGGGGACCATAGCCGTTTTGACAAGGTTTGGACCCTAGAAAGAAGAGTTAAGGGGAGGATCGGGCACCACCGGCAGAATTGATATTGTCTGTCCCAGTCGATATGGATGACCCAACAAGAGTCTTGAAGATTGGACCCACCTTGTAAATAAGATGCGATCAGAACTTACTAAATTTCTTTGCGCCAACTTGGATTTGTTCGCTTGGACGCATTCCGATATGTGTGGGGTATCACCAAAAATCACATGCCACGTGCTCAACATTGACCCCAAGTTTACACCAATAAAGCACAAGAGGCGCAGCCTGGTCCCTGATCGGTCCAAGGCATTAAGAGAAGAGGTGGACAACCTAATGGCCAACGGTTTTATCCGTGACACAACTTATCCTGAATGGGTATCTAACCCAGTGTTAGTCAAAAATTCCAATGGGAAGTGGCGAACCTGTATCGAGTACTCGGACTTAAACAATGCTTGCCCGAAAGATAGCGTCCCCCTGCCCAGAATTGACCAGCTTGTGGATGGGATGGTAGGACACAAACTGCTATCATTCATGGACACATACTCGGGGTACAACCAGATCCTGATGCACGAACCTGATCAAGAAAACATCAGCTTCATCGCTGATCTGGGACTATATTGCTACAGGGTAATGCCATTTGGTTTAAAAAATGCCGGGGCAACCTACCAAAGATTGGTAAATACCATGTTCAAGCATCAAATCGGAAAAACAATGGAGCTCTATGTGGATGACATGTTGGTAAAATCCCGTGTAGCTGCCAATTCACCTGGATAATCTCGCTGAAATGTTTGAAGTACTCCGAAAGTATGGAATGAAACTCAATCCACTTAAATGTCAATTCACAGTAGCCTCCAGAAAGTTCTTAGGATTCATAGTAAGTGCCAGGGGCATCGAAGCAAATCCAAAGCAAATAACTACCCTGTGAGAAGTTCAAGCCCTGTAGAACAAGAAAGAATTGCAAAGCTTGAATGGGAAGGTCACAACATTAAGCCGATTTATCTTGAAAGCCACCGTCAAGTGCATACCATTCTTTGATGCTTTAAAGAAAGGAAAGAAAAACTTCGAATGGAGCGAGGCATGTCAAACTGCATTTGAAGAATTGCTACGACACATGGAAGCCCCGTTGATCCTATTTAAGCCAGTGGATGGAGAGGACCTATTCATTTACCTAGCAATCTCACCTCATGCGTTGAGCGCTGCCCTTGCGCGTGAAGAAGTGAATATCCAGCGACCCATATACTACATTAGCAACTGGTTTACCGGAGCCGAGAAAAATTACCCAAAGCTGGAAAAGCTAGCGTATTGCCTCCTGATCGCGTCTAGGAAGTTACAACCGTATTTCCAAGCACATCCAATCAAAGTACTGACTGATCAGCCGTTGAAGCAAGTACTATACTGACCCAAAAATTCCGATCGACTTCTCAAATGGAACATTGAACTGAGCCAATACGATATTACTTACCATCCGAGAAAGGCTATCAATGGGCAAGCGCTGGCAGATTTCATCGTTGAGTTTACCATATGGGATGACGAAGAAGAAACTCCGTCGGAAGTGGAGATGCAATGGAAACTCTTTGTTGATGGCGCATCCAACAACCTTTGTTCGGGGGCGCCCCCAAAGGACGAGCTATTTGCTATGCCTTACGCTTGGAATTCTCTACAACAAATAACAAAGCGGAATACGAAGCATTAATAGCAGGGCTGAAAATTGTGAAAGAACTCTGAATAAAGTCCGTCCACATCTACAGCGACTCCCAGCTAGTTGTCTGCCAAGTAAAAGGCGAGTACCAGGCTCGAGGTGAGAACTTTGCCCCGTGTTTATCTAAAGTACAAGAGTTGCTGAGTGACATCAAACATTATCCCACAACTTGCATTCCGCAGGAGCAAAACTTCAAGGCTGATTACTTAGCTAAATTGGTAAGCTCCTGAGAAGCTCAATTATTGGGACTAGTCCCGGTTGAGACTCTGACTGCCCCGAGTATAGATGAAATGGATGTGGACTGGATTCTCGAGACCACCACCGAACAGGAAACACGGATGACGCCAATCAAGGACTACTTACTTACAGGGACCCTTCCAACTGACTGGAATCAACAGAAAAAGCTTCTTCGAAAGGCACCGCGATTCGTAATACAGGATGGGATACTCTAACGAAGGGGATTCTCAACCCCCCTTAGTAGATGTGTGAACGATGGCGAAGCTCGACGGGTCCTAAAGGAAGTGCACGAAGGCGAATGCGGAGACCATACTGGGGGGCAAACCCTTGTAAAGAAAGTTCTTCGGTACGGGTACTTTTGGTCTACAATAAACCGTGATGCAGCAAACTATGCTAGACGGTGTGATCATTGCTAAAGATTCGACAAAATTAAAAGAAATCTCTTAATAGAGTTAACACAAATGGTCAGCTCATGGCCATTTGCAATATGGGGAATCGAATTGATTGGCGTATTACTAGTAACTAAAGAAGGGGCCAAACATGCTATAGTTAATGTTGACTATTTCACGAAATGGGCCAAAGCAGAACCGCTGGCCACCATTACCACAAAGGAAGTCATTAATTTTGTTACTAGAAACATTATTTGCAGGTTTGGTGTGTCATAGAAAATCATCACTGATAACGAGACCCAATTCGAAAGCTTCAAGTTCAAAGACTTCTGCAAACGCTTTCGAATTGAGAAGATCTTTTCCCCAGTCGCTCATCTATAAGCAAAAGGGCAAGTGGAAGCAATACACAAGATCATCAAATCCACTATCAAAAAGCGACTAACTAAAGCAAAAGGGAACTGGGTTGATGAACTTCCACTCGCATTATGGGCTTACAGAACAACCCACAAAGTGACAACTGGTCACACTCTGTTCGCCTTGGCATATGGCTCAAAAGCAATGAATCCCGTCGAACTGGAAGTCCCCTCTCATTGAAGGCAAAATTTCAATCAGAAGCAAAACGAGCAGTTCTTAATCGAATCGCTGGATATGATTGATGAAAGGAGGGAAGAAGCCGAGTGGACCACTGCCCACCAAAAACGGTTCGCGTGATACTTCAACTCCAAAGATCACAACCAATCCTTCGAAGTGGGAGACCTCGTCCTCAAACAAGTCTATCCTGTGCTGGTGGCCTTCGAACCAAACTGGGAAGGGTCGTATGTGATTAATCAAAAGCTAAGGGATGGAACTTTCAAACTAACAACCTCGATGGAATCCAGATTCCTAGAGCATGTAACAGCGAATCGCTGCACCACTACTTCACTTGAAAACTACCTTATGTACCATTTACTTTTCTACAAATAAGCCATCCCGGGATGTCGGGGGCATTGTAAATAGGCAAAAACTTGCCCAACTTTTCTTAATAAAATTAATTCATTTTTTGAACCAACAAAACTGTGTTCATAATAGTAACCTACTGAGTCGACGGGGTCAAACCGGCTCAAAACCATCCAATTGCTACTTGAGAAAGTGGAATCACCCTCAAGTATGCCCCACTTACCCGTCGGGTCGACGAAAGCATGGATCGGTGGAACCTGAACCCCGCCTTTTACGAACCAGTGCTGCCACGGTAGGATCAGGAAGGCTCAAAAAAAAATCCTCGCATCCCATAAGCCGCGCACTAACATTTTGAGCCGTTAAATCACTCTCTTAAAACATAAACTCCTCATGTTGCCGAAGATAGGCAACATTGAGAAGTATAAAAAGTCGCGCATCCCATAAGCCGCACACTAACTTTTCGAGCCATGAAATCACGCTCATAAAGCATAAACTCCTCACATTGCCCGAAGATAGGCAACATTGAGAAGTATAAATGCCGCGCATCCCATAAGCCACGCACTAACTTTTCGAGCCGTAAAATCACGCTCATAAAACATAAACTCCTCACGTTGCCCGAAGATAGGCAACATTGAGAAGTATCAAAAGCCGCGCATCCTTTAAAGCCGCACACACTTTTAAGTAGCCGAATTGCCCTAGCAATACCAGGAAACTCATCCATCATAGGAATAACGAGGATCAACCCACTTCCATTATCAGAAGTATCGGGCACGAATCAAACAAAACCGAAGTGCTACGAACAGACAGAAAACTCCAATTGCTGACACCCAAATATTAACTGTAACATTTAACATGGATAACATTTAGTTATCCATGGTTAACTCATACAATGTGCATGCTCTAAGCAATAAAACACGTGTTTGAAGATCGCAGAATCCCTAATAAATAATGTTCATAAGACTATTCATTTTACACGAAGAGTGTTTCCGAATTCTTTAGTGGTTAACCTTATAACTATATATTCTGCACTTAGTTTACATTTTTATGCACATTTCTAACATACATATGTTATGCACTTTCCCATTTTACATAAAAAACGAAAAATATACACTAAAGTTGTAAAACTTATAGAAAATCAAATTGTAACTTAGTTTTATTCCAAGTTTTAGTATGCAGACTACTCAAACCATAAGTCACCGGTCGTTTGCCAAGTGTTCGAAGTAAAAAGCCCTATGAACTGGGGGGCATACACCGGTGCTCAAGTAGAAATGCTCAAAAACAAAAACAAAAATACTTCATAAGTTCTATTACTTCAAACATAGAATTTTGGCAGTACTCACGAGACTAGATAAAATAAAATAGAAGCAAAGTACATATAAGTGCACAGGACAAAGATAAGCAGACAAGTGAAGTTACAGTCAAAATGTCAGCAATGTATTACTTATAACTCTTTTCTGTACAAGGTCAAAATGCGAGGGCTGTACCCATACAATACCGACCAATAAAAGAAAAAAGTAAAGACAGCGTAACAAAAGCAGTAAGTGCAGATTCTGCACTTGAACAAATCAACACAAAATGACTCAGAATCAGATTAACCACCATCCAAGCTTCTTAATGCCTTTTTCCGCCACTCCCTTTCCCACGTTTCGTCTGAATTTTCTGCTTGCCTCGGGAGTAGTATCACTACCGGTAATGTCAGCTATATCCTCGGTGCTGATATCTTCTTCCTGCTCTTTAACTTTCTCGAAAGTTTCCCCTTTAGTCTTACTCTTCTAAGATCTGCGAGAGCTCTTAAAGGACTTTATCGTTTCAACTTTCTCCTTCTTGATGGCAACTAGTTGTTGTTGAGACTTGCACGACCGCTCTATCTGAATCTCCTGCTCTCGAACTTCGACCGTCATGAAGTCACCCTCCAAAGATACGAAAGGATCATCCAAGCCATGTAATGCGGCGATTTTCTTGGACTCCGGCCCCGGCTGCGTGCCGTTCACGGACATGGCAACTTGAGTAGCTATAGGAATGAGCATTGACATGGTTGAAATAGCGACAAGTCCAGGCACCGAGGAAATCGATGGATCGGCGGATAAGGAAGACAGACCTATAAGATAAAAAATGAAAGCGTTAAGTTCATCCTTCTCTTGCGGCGTGAGTTGAAAGTTCTCAAACTCGGGGGAAGCAAGAAGATTACCTACACCAGAGAAGTGACCTAGAATGTCAACCACATATTCACCGCCTTCTCCCTTCTTGGATGGTTCCACAACCCGCGGAGAAGCTTCAAGCCCAGAACTTGTCGGTGGATCGCAGGGCTGCCTCGATGATTCGCCATGGCCGGATATAAATGGCTTTGGCAATGCTTCAGCAGCCGCTATCGTGGCAGCATCAGTAGCTTCCTTCTCCTTTTCAATTTGCAAAGTCTCCCGGCCTTCTAACAACGCTTTCTTTGATTCTTATTGAGATAAGTGTTCTCTAGCTCACGCTCGGTATAAATACCCCTGCTATCATGGACACGGGTCAGGATTTCCTCCCAAACCACAGCGAGAGTGCGCGGGAAGTTAAAACCCAAATAACCGAGACTCCCCTAGTGCAACAGGGAGTTGACATAAAAGTTTAAGATGGTCTCATCCATCTTCTCCATCTTTCTCTCGAAGGTGTTATGAAGCTCCAAATAATCCACCGTAATGGTGGCCTTTTTAACTTCGACATGAGCTTTATCGGTGCTAAGCTATGCAACTAGATCTTGGTGTATGGCGATCGTCTCAGCCTGGTCGGAGATGGTTTTATCGCATGACTTCACGACTTCTCCATATTCCACAATCGTTTTATTATGCCCCTCTATGATAAGGTCGTGGTCGGAAATGGTCTTCTTTTAGGCCTCAATTGTTGCGCTGCAAGCTGCCACCTTCTCTTTCAACTTGGCTTCTTCTACATGAGCCTTCTTAATTTCGTTCCTGTAGACGACCTCTATTCTCTCATGGGCCTCTTTTAGCTCTTTCAGCAAGCCGACGCTGTTCTTGCTTTCTTAAAGCACCGCGTTTCTTTTTTCTTCCAGCCGTTTGACTTTGGCATCACGTTCCGCCAACGATTTTTCGAAGTCATCCTTCTCCGATTTGAAGGAGAGGATTTCTTGATAGTTATTGCGGTTCATGTCCGCCAGTTGTTTGCACAATTTCTCCCTTGGCTTGCTCTAAATCATTCTGGACTGCCTAAAGGTGGGGCATGTATGTATCTTTACAAATTGGATGAAGATTGCGATCAAGTTTAACTCCCCTTAAAAACCACCCGGGGAGTGCTTCTTCAAGCCTGAGAGGACCAAATGGAAGAACATAGGCAGATCTCTGGTGCGTGCATGAGGAACCTAGAGCAAGTGACACATGAGATGAGGGAACTTGAGATGAAGATGGAACGAAGACAAAAGAGACTGGGATCTCGGGACCGATTGAAGCGGGTGCCGAAGCGAAGGCCTGTTGTTTTGAAGAATGAGAACCACGATCAACTTTTGACCTTTTAGATGGATCCTCTCGCTCATCGAAAGTCTTTCTTTTCTCGTATCTGCCTTTGTACACTCGACCCCGTTCCCTCTCGTCTCAGCGATGAGCTTCAGCCTTTGAATCTTTTCTTCTTCTCTAGTCCTCCTCTATTTCGCAAGGCTGGTGACAGTCGGAAGATCGTTTCGACCAGTGTTGATAGTCCATAAATTCCTCAAGATCATCGTAAAGGCCACGTCCTCTCACGGTACCTAACATGAAGAATAATTAAAGAGCCTTAGAAACGGAGAATAGGCATGAAAAATATGTGTATAAGTGAGTGTAACCCTAGTGAAACGTGTAATGTGTTTGGGGGAAAGCCTAAAACGACGTCACAAACCAGATTGGGTAAACGTCATGGAAGGAATCAGACTAATTTCGAGCGCAACATGGCCCGGACGAGGAGACACCTCCTCAAATTTGAAGTCTTCCCCCATGAGTGCGTCAAAAGTCGACGTAAACATTGCTCAAATCTCCGAAGTCTACGCCAGCATCTTTAATCGAAGAATCCCGACATCATCAGACTTCTGGAGCATCATCTTTACCACTCATGTCTAGGAGAAGCGAGCTCGGAACAATGGGACTCACCCCCGGAGTCTCGTCGCGTGATTCAGAATCTCCATCATCAGATTCTGCATAGAAATCATCGTCATTACTAGAGGAGGACTCATCGCTACTGCTCTCAATCTCACCCTCCTCCTTTTCAGTGTCTATCGTGGCCTTGCCTTCTCTTTGATTAAACTCCTCTTCCTCTTCTTCCAGAATCGGAGGCATTTTAGCCGGGCAACTGGCTTCGGTCGCAACGTCTTTTCCCTTGCGAGTCTCTTCAGCCGACTCGCTGAACAAGCCTTTCCTCTCTTGGAAAACACCCTCTTCGAAACCATGAGACGAGGAAGTGGATCACATACGTATCCAGGATCGAGAAGGCAATGAGACCTCAACTAGGACTACAGATCTCTTTGAATGCAACAGTCCTTACCGAAGTAGGTTTTTGTCTGTCAACAAGAATTTAACTGATCTCTCCTCGGCATCGACAGCCTATGAGGTTCGAAAAGTTTCGTCGAGAGATAAGTCCTTGTTCAGCCTCGGAATAACTGTAGGAAGTATTTGACTCGTTAGAAATTCCGTAGCAACATATCAGAGCTCTATAAGTAAGAAAAAGAACTTACCCCTTGTTGTCCAGAGACGATTGAATCCCTTAGGACATCTGACAAAGAAGTATCGAGTCTTGAATTGAGATAAATTGCTTTGCAGTCGCAACACAATTTTATGGTTTCTCTGGGCCTCAATCATAACAAAGATGGACACTCGTCTCTTCTTTTGAACGAGAGAAAATATATTAACTCGTCAAAGCTCGGGGCACGGTTGAGAGTCCGCATGAAAAGAACATGCAGGCAAGTTAGAATAGCGTATCCATTGTGATGAATCTGGAACGGAGCGATTCCCAAGCTCGAGAGGGTTTCTCTCAAAAAGTGGTTGAAGGGGGGCACGGCTCCGTTCAGGCACATATACCGATTACAAGCAGTATATTCCAGAGGTGGCATATTAGCAAATTCATCCTTCTTTGGGAGGTGCACGTCTTCCTCCGGAATGCCATGCTGCAGGAAGATGTTGTGCCAGACTTTAGCACAAATCAAGGAGGAGGCTCTCTCCGACGGATTGAGATGAACTCTAAAGTTAGGAGGAGTTTGATCCAAAATCGGACCGATCGGAACTAGATGGCCATATTCAGCCTGTGAAGTAGAAGAAGGAGGGGCAAAAGACGACGACTCGACCTCCGAAAGCGTAGGACTTCCTCCGCTAGACTTACGGCAAGAAGACAAGTGCTTCATTCTAAACAACAGGACTTGCGTCCGAAATGGTCAGGTAATTCTACTCTAAAATAAGAATTTCCCCTACTACACTTGAATTCCGAAGAAATATTGGTTCATGCTGACACGTCGGATTTCAAGTATGTATCGGGGTAAGTGCAGTGTGTTATCTATCGGTGGTGGGCTCGGTGTCCTGAACACTACAAACGCTCTATCTTGTGTAGATATTACGCTCGCAGTTGAAAGGGAAAAGGACTTTCCGTATCGTTTTCATTTTGAAACTACTTCTTCTACACTTACCCGTTATCGATCAACGATCAATAACAGATCCGTTGTCCGAAATATTGCAGAAAGTTCCTCGCAGTACAGGTACACCATGCGTGAAAAAGAAAGCAAAACCAATCCGAATCCTCCAGAAGGGCGAAACCAGTTCATGATGTGTCATGCGGTATCGATAATGAGACCTAGCACAAGTCAATTCTGGTTCAATGGGCGAAGATAGCAAAACATGTCATGCATCAGGGCAAGGCCCTAATGTCGTTCCGTGAAGAACTCAAGACTCGATTTACTACCTTCCTCCATTAAACCGCAATCAACTTTGACTTTCTACGACTGTCATCACAAATGCAAATTTGTTGCCAAATCGATAAACGAACGTCATAACCAACAAACCCACCTTGAACCAATGATCAAACATAAAGACAGTCGAAGTTTTCAAATCAACGAGCTAAGTGCGATGGGTCATCGACGATCCAAGTAGGCAAGCATGAGAACTAGGGTTTTGGCATAGTAGAGACCGAGGTGGCGGTGAAGTATCGAAGTCAGTAGCAAAGCAAATTTGGTGGCGTTGATGGGATCACGATGGAAGCTTGGTCGAAGTTGGATCGGAACGTTGGAGGCGGTGGGTCAAATTGTTGAAGGCAGCTCGGATCGTAGGAAGTCAGAGGATCAGATCGCGAGAATCAAGAATGAACTGAGGAAGGTCGGCTCGTAGGGTTTAAATAGGAATGAATGAGATGGTAGGAAAAAAATCCAAAGTCATTGGATCGCTAGCGATCCATAGGGTTGCCTGCGTTTAGTTCCAAACTTGCGTATCCGAAACCATATACGACTTCAAGACATATTGGGAAGCTATAGAGTAAAATTTGGGTCATTATGACAAGCAATGGCACTCCAGGTCAAAGCTTAGCAAGCGACAGTCTAATCTAGTTCAAATTTTTGTGGTCCAAACATGGCTACTTGAAATTCAACAAGTAAAAACTAAAAAACGATAACTTCCAGAGCACGCCTTATTTCCAAAATGTAGGATCGATTTCACCCTAGAGGGGGGGTGAATAGGGTGATTATAAGAATTTAATGCGGAAGAATATAAAATAATCGCAACACAGATATAGCAGCGTAATAGCAGCACAGATAATAGCAGAATAATAAAAGCAAAAATAGAACACACAGATTTACCCAACTTCGGCAAAACCCTGCCTACGTGCTGCCCCCAAGGTTTCTACTAGAAATCAAGTAGTTAGACGCTTACACACGTAAACTCGCGACACCTGCTATCAACTAACCTAACTCTATGCTCAAAATCCTGCCACAACTCAACCACTGAGTTGCGAATTCTCGAACTACACCACCGTAGTTCGTCCCCTAGTCACACGACTAGAAAATTACAAAAGTTTAAAAATAAAATACAAATTAAGACAATAAAAATAATAAAACCCTAATTTAAACAATTAAAAGCCCAAAGTGGTTTAGAGAGGTCGGCCCAAAAATAAATTAAGTGATAAAAAATGTCCCTCTACTCCTTTTATTTCTTCGGCCTGGTATCTCTTTCCTTGTGAAAAATGGCGTTCGTTCCTCTTTTCCTTTGCTCGAAAATTAGGGCTTTTGTAAATTAGAAGCCGCCGACTTTAGTTGATGATGTTTTCACGTTGCTACTTTGATGAGTTGTACACGGCTGCTTCAATCAAGTCGAGTTCGATTGTTGCATGAATTGGTACATTCGTTCCTTTTTCGATTTATACTATACTCGACTTTGATTCGTGTTGAATAATTGTTCTTTTTTGTTGTTGCTTGAACTCGAATGATTTCATAGCCGATGATGTTAGTCATTTATATAGGATTTGAACTCCTATTTCTTCGTTTGTATACATCTGGTTTGAATTCGTCAATAACTTTAGCTCGGTCATTAGATTATTCTTGAATGATGGTGATTTCTCTGACTTCTTCAATTCGTATAATTTCGTTGCTTGTTTAACACGGCTTCGATTTTGATTTTGTTTCTCCTGTGACTTAGACACTTTGATTTAGTCAATATGAGCTTGTTCCATGCATTTCTCTATAGACTTCGGCCACTTCGATTTTGTGATAATCTGGAAGTTTTTTACTCTGACCTGATCGATCACCTTGGCCACCACGGCTGTGAATTTCTGGCATTTGAGCTCTGATTTGAAACTTGTAAAACCTGCTTGACTTGTTCATTGTATTGTAGTTTGGTTTTAATGTTTAGTTCCAATGTACTGTTTCATGTGGCATTTTGTTGAGACTCCATGTTAACTGTTAGCTCGATTCTTATTTGCTGCCTAGTTGTCATTGTGTCCATGTTGTAGCTTGATTCTCTGACCATATGTGCTATGCTCTAGTTGTTTTCTTGAACATGCTTGTTGCATTACTCCATGTATTCATGTAGTCTGGTGGCTTCACTTGCATATTGAACTAAACCTTGTATTGCTTTGGTGCCTCTGAACTCCATGTTGTCTGAATTTTAGTTGGTACTTGTTTTCACTTTAGTCTGAGCTTGTATGTGAACTGATCCATGATGTTGCTCCTTGATTTTCTGGTATTCACTACACATGTATATATATATATATATGTATATATATATATATGTTCAGGTTGGTCTGTCCATTTCCTGACATCACCCTTTGTACATGTTGCTGTTTCAATTTGGTCTGGTTGGACTTTGAACTTCATGTGTGCTCGAGTCTGGGTTGCTCCCGACCATTTTATTGCATTTGTGTTCGTATTGGCCATTGGTTCACCATTGACTGTTGACATGTGCTTCATGTTGATTTGGGTCTGGTCTTGTTTCTCTTGACCATTTTATTGAACTTGCACCTGTGTTGACTCCAGCTTAAAACTCGGGTTTGACCTTGTGCTCATGTTGTGACTTTATTTGTATTGCACTTGAGTTGAACCCGGCTTTTGATTGGGTTTGACCTTGTGCTCACTTGTCCCTGTAATTTTATCAAGTGTATATCGGTGTGCATGGCCTTGTGGCATGTACAATGATACACTATGCATGTCACAAGTTGTTCGTGTATGATGAATTCAAAATTAAATGATGATGAACAACCCAAATAACCGAGGCAAATAATATTTTCAAAATACATTTTATTTTACACTGCAAAAATATTTCTTTTTCAATTTTACTGCGTCAGTGTGTATTTTGCAGATAACTCAGATGCTGGATTCAAGCTGGAATAGAATTGAAGATAAATACGAGTGAATGAGTGAAATGTAGTGAGGTGCAAATGTATGTATAGTGAAAAATGTGATGTGATTGAAAATGTAATGTAATTGAAATTTGTATATATATAGTGAGAGCTCAAATTTGTACTATTCAAAATTGTAATAAATATTTGTTTGAATAAAATATCTGTTTGAATTTAAATTCTGTGTTATTTATTTCATTCAACAAATATTTATTTAATTATGTGAAAAATAAAATAGTACATTAACAAATACATTTAAATGAATATATATATATATATATATGTTTATTATCATCAAACAAAAATCATATACTTGAATATTCAACACAAAAGACATACTCTAGGGGAAAATGGTATCCGAGTTATTAACCCAGCAAAATCCAAAAAAAAACGGAACAACCTGATCGAGTCAGAATAGCTCAAAAGCCAACCAAAAGAAAAAGAAAAACAAGCCAAAGGAAGTCGAAGGAGAAGACAGTAAAATCCTCTAAGGACATGGATCGCCAGCGATCCATATCATCTGTTCATGGGTCCATGGATCTTCTTGCATCATGCTATAATATGTATTCCAAGAGCACTGGCTAGGTTTGGAGATATTTCTAGCTAGTTAAACCAAGAAAAAAGTGTTCATCTAGTTCAATCTGTAGTTGAATACAACTGGTAAGCAAACTGTCATCAAAATAAGGCAACATGCTACGAGACAACATGAACAACATCAACACCAGCCAACGAAGGCAATCCAGAAAGAAAAGTCCAAAATAGACCAAGTATACGGATCACTAGCGATCTATATACCATGGATCGCTAGCGATCCATACCATTTCATTGAGTCGCTATGACTTCATGGAATAAAACAAGGGATGATACTAAGGAATTGGCTCGCCTTCGAACCAATTCTATGGATCGCTAGCGATCCATAACCGATAGATCGCTAGCGATCCATCCTTTTAGAAACGTTGCGGTGTAACCTCCAGTGCGCCTTCCTGTGTTGATCTACAAGCATGTGGCAAGCAGGCTTGGCCCAGTAGCTCTCCAACTTCTATAAATACAATGCTACATGCAAGATAAACGGGATCATCTTCCGGACTAGTTGCTGAAACTCTGCAGAAAGCTTTCTTCACTCTTCTCCTTCCTCACAACATTCATCCAAAGGGTTCACTATGATTCTCCAGTGAACTCTAACATAGGGGACTTGATCTAACTAGGGACATTCAAAAACTTTGTAATCCGATTAACTTTGTAACAACAATCAGTCAATAATAAAATACTATAAAGTGGACTTAGACATCATTAATAGCTGAACCACTATAAAAATCTTCTTGTCTTCTTTCTATTTATGCTCTTTTACATCTATTCTCTACATTATTGCTCTGTAAGAATTAGGCTGGTGCTTTCACACTCAATCCAGGGTGTTGATCCATTTTTTGGGTTAATAACCAGCAAGTGTGGGAGCAGGCAGTTATAACTGTTCCAGGCTGGGTTAGTTCATACCAAAACTTTGATGTACTCTAGTGAGAGTGGTTGTATGTACTATCTATCTATAAATTTAAACGAAATATGAGAATTTGTGTTTCTATCTTTTACCTTTACTTTACTTTACCCTTGATAATCTGCCTCCCCGACATGTGAATACCGTGGATGTATTAGTGTCGATTTTCAAGAGTCGAGGAGATGGGCCTTCACATTTGGTATCAAAGCTGAAGGTTAATCAAGAACCTTAGCTTTTGTGGGGTATGACTCATTAAAGATAGGGTTAGTAATACCCTAGAATGAGTTTGATCTTTGAGAGTGCGCATTTAAAACCCTTATCTGAATAAAAAATCAAGTTATGCTATGCTTAATACCCATTCCCTAAGATAATTTCGTCTTTATATTCTAAAGTTATTTTACTAAATTCGGGCAGTAAGACCTAAGTACTCGTAGAGGATGACGATGGGGAAATAGCAGCACTACAACAACCAACGGTCGAGCTCCAACCGTTGCTATAGAATAAATAGCTCCCGTATAACCCTATGTTAATTTTTCCACCCTGTGCAAAAACATTACCAGCTTAGGGGGAAACCATTCAAGGGTGCAGAAGCTATCATTGAAGTACAGGCTTGGATCAAATCATGTGAAAGAATCTTTAAGGCATTGAATATTAGTAATGAGAAAAAGAGGTTTTTGGCCTCGTGGCAACTGCAGGAAGGGGTTCTGGCTTGGTGGGAGTCCATCACCCTAAATGATTCGGAAGACAATTTCTCTTGGGAAAGGTTTAAGGAGGTCTTGGAGGAGCAGTACATGCCAGCGTTCGGGAAATCTCGTCTTTACAGAAGCTTTATGGATCAAAAGCAGGACGAAATGACCATTGAAGGGTATGCAAATAAGTTTAATGAATTATCTTGTTTTGGGCCCGGTCTAATTGACACGCCTTTAAAGAAAAATGAGAAGTTTATTTCTAGGATGAACGAGAAGTACTAGAGCAGGATGACTACCCATATTAAAGGAACATTTATAGACTTGTTGGATATGGGATTCCATTACGAAATATTGGACAAGAAGAATCCAGTGGTAGCTCAGACCAACAACAACAATACCAACAACTGGAAAAAGAGAAATTTTAATCATAATGGGAAAAAGCCGTGGCCAGGAAAACCCGGGGAAGGATCTCAAGGAAACCGCTTCAAGGATTATACTTGTAACAATTGTAAGCGGAAGGACCATATTACGAAGGATTGTAGGAGTCCAAAGGTCCTGGATTCTATCTCTCCTATGGTTCAGAATAGCCTCTGCTATAATTATCGTCAACCGGGGCACATGATAAAGGATTGTCCGATTATGAGGAAGAGAGAGCAAGCCAGGGTTTACGCTATAAAGTATAAACCTTCAACCTCTCAGGATGTGAAGGGCAAAGTAGTGTTCGAAGGTAATATTTTTATTAAGGATGTTTTGGTTAGAGTATTATTTGATACAGGAGCTTCTTATAGTTTTGTTGCTAAAGAAACCGTAGATGAATTAAAACTTAACCCTAAATTAGTTGATACCCCTATTTGTGTAACAAATCTATAGGTGATACTACTAACCTTTGTATGAATTATGAAGAAGTCCAAATTTCCCACTCTTCCCATAAATTCCATTTTGACCTTTTTGTTTTAGATTTTATTGGATTTGAAATTTTACTCGGTATGGATTGGTTGACTAAGCACGAAGCTATTCTAGATTGTGTAAAAAGGACGGTTCTAGTAAAAACAAAGTTAGGGAAGTTTATAGAAATACCTTGTGAAGATCCTAGTCTAAGGAGGGATAGTTTTCTATATGCACTAGATTCATCCTAGAAAGGATTAGAAACAATACTCATTGTTAAAGAATTCCCATACGTTTTTGAAGAAGTAAAGATTTTACCCCCACATAGGGAAATCGAGTTTCGTATTGACTTGATTTCTGGTGCAAGGCCAATTAAATAATCCGATCGAAGGATGGCTCCAAAGGAGAGGGAGGAGTTAAATAACCAAACCCAAGAACTATTAAAGAAAGGGTTGATAAGACCTACTCGTTCAAGTTGGGGATCGACAGTAGTTTTTGTTGCCAAGTCAGATGGATCTCTAAGGTAATGTGTAGATTATCGAGATCCGAATAAACAAACGATTAAGAATAAGTATCCCTACCCTGAATAGATGACTTGTTTGATCAGTTACATGGTGCTCGAGTATTCTCAAAAATGGATCTAGCCACGGGATTACATCAGCTAAGAATTGCAGAAGAATGCATCCATCTCACTGCATTTAAAGGTCCGAACACTTTCTTTGAGTGGTTGGTTATGCCTTTTGGGCTAACCAATGCACCCGCTTATTTTGTAAACCTTATGAACAGGGTATTTAGAGATGTACTCAATAAATTTGTGTTAGTCTTTATTGATGACATCCTTAGCTATTCTAAGACAGAAGAAGAACACGAAAGACATCTAGAAATTGTGTTGGAAATATTGAGAAATAATGTGCTTAAAGCCAAATTCTCAAAATGCCATTTCTTGGAAAAGGAGGTAAGATTCCTTGGACATATAGTGCCAAGGGATGGGATTTCAGTAGATCCTGTAAAGGTTGCAACTGTTCTAAATTGAAAGCAACCACAAACTCCTAAATAAATTCGTAGCTTCTTAGATTTGGCAGGGTATTGCAAAAGATTCATTCAAGACTTCTCAAATATTTCCTACCACCTAACTAAATTGACCATGAAGGATGCTAAATTTATCTGGACTCCTAAATGTGAAGCAGCATTCCAGGAACTCAAAACGAGGTTAACAACCGCTCCAGTTCTAGCAATTATAAATGGAAATAGTGGATTAACTATTTATACAGATGCTTGTAGAGAAGGAGTTGGTGCGGTACTGATGCAGGAAGGGAAGGTGATTTCTTATGCAAGTAGACAGCTAAAGATTCATGAGAAAAATTATACAACACACGACTTAGAATTATTAGCCATGGTGTTCGAATTGAAAATATGGAGGCACTATTTGCTGGGTAAGAATTTTTCATAGTTTATTCCAATAAAACTTTGAATTGACCTTAGTAAATAAAATTCCCTCTTTTAATTAGGTGAAAAGTTTGAGCTCTTTACAGATCATAAATCTTTAAATTATCTTTTCACTCAGAAAGATTTAAACATAAGGCGGCAGCGTTGGCTAGAATTTCTCGCATCTTCTGATCTAGATATTTTATACACACCCGAGAAAGCCAACGTAGTATCAAATGTGTTGAGTAGAAAGTATGCTGTTATTTCTTGTTTGGTAGTAACTCCAACTCTTTTGGAAAGAATAGCCAGTAAACAACGAGAAGATAGACAGCTTGTAAAGTTCATTAAGGTAGCCAAAGAAGTGAGAAATTCAAGCTTTGAAATGGATAAAAGTGGAGTATTACGATTGAATGGGCGAATTTGTGTTCCAAATGTGGAAAATCTTAGGCAGGAGGTGTTAGTCGTATGCCATAAAGCCAAACTTAACATTCATCCGGGAGTTAACAAAATGTATAAAGATACGAAGCGCCCATTTTGTTGGAGAAGTATGAAAAGGGACATATCCATTTATGTTAGTCGATGCATAAATTGTCAACAAGTCAAGAGCGACCAACAGAAAATTGCAGGGTTACTTCAACCTCTGGAAATTCCAGCTTGGAAGTGGGATCAAATATTAATGGATTTCATTGATGGCTTACCTTAAACGAGGAAGGGAAACAAAGCATTTGGGTTATCATAGACCGATTAACTAAAAGTGCACACTTCATTCCAGTAAAGCCAACAAGGACAACTGCAAGCCTTGTAGAGATATATATGAAAGAGATTGTACGATTGCATGGAGTTCCAACCAGTATAGTAAGCGATCGGGATCCAATCTTTACTAGTCAGTTTTGGGAAGCATTACAGATAGCTTTGGAAACAAGGCTAAATATAAGCACTGCCTATCACCCCCAAACTAATGGACAGACGGAAAGAGTCAACCACGTTTTGGGAGATCTTCTAAGAGCATGTATTCTATACTTTGGAGTCTCATGGGAAAATCATTTGCATCTAGTAGAGTTCTCATATAACAACAGTTATCAAGCTAGTATCGGCATGGCACCATATAAAGCTCTATATGGTCGTCCATGCGGGTCACCGGCATGTTGGATCGAAACCTGAGATCGGTTAATACTTGGTCCTCATATGATACGAGAAGCTTTAGAGAAGGTTGATATGATTATAAAGAAGCTAAAGGAAGCCCAGAGCAGACAGAAGAGTTATGTAGACCATAGGCATAGAAATCTGGAGTTTTCAGTAGGAGATTCACTCTTTTTGAAAGTCTCTCTGATGAGAGGAGTAGTGAGGTTTGGAAGGGCTGGGAAATTAGCACCTCGATATATTGGACCTTTTTCCATTCTTGAACGAATCGGCCCACTAGCTTATCGAGTGCGATTACCGGAAAGGTTAACGGGAGTGCACAATGTCTTTCATGTATCTCATTTGTGAAAACATGTGCATGACCTAGAGCAAGTCATAGAAATAGTCGCTCATGAAGACTTGGAGGTGGAACCAAATTTGGCAGTTATTAGACAGCCTGTTCGAATCGTTGATCATGATGAGAAATGATTAAAGAGGAAGGTGTTAAGGTTAGTCAAAGTTCAATGGAGTGGAGATGTAGAGGATTGCAATTAGGAAATAAAGGATAAAATAAGAAAGGCATATCCTGAGTTTAGGATTGATGTACAGTCTGTATAAATCATATCGATATAATGTACTCACCAATTGTGGCGTAGTCACTTATCCATACTTTTGTATATATCTCGTCGTATCGAAGATACTTCTTTTTGAGCTATTTTCTTCTTATCTTAATTTCGAGGACAAAATACTTTTAAGGAGGGGAGTTTATAATGACCCGCAAGTATATCACTTCGATAAATGTTTGTTTCGCTTTATCGATATAACAACAATTTTATAAATAATTATTTATATTAATTTATATGATTTTATAAATTAAATATGATCATTTTAATTAGTTAAGAATGATAAGAAGATTTATTTTCAAAACTTGTTTACAAATATATGTATATTAACTAAAAAGAGAAAATATGACCGGAAATTGGAATCGGGATTGGTAACGATACAACGTGTGGATGTTGTGCAACGTTGTGGAGGTATGTTACATACACATACACATGTACATGTGCATACATGAGAACATGCACATAAACATACATATATAAATATATTTAAGTATATAAATATAATATAAAAATATAAAAGATATTTTAGTTTCCTTACTTCTTAAGCATACAAAAGTCAACATATGCATACCCTAAATTGATGGAAGTGATGCGCACATAGGTGATGGATTTTTTGCCGTGCTTAGGGAGGAGGAAGTGATGATGATGGAGCCATGTGATGGTGATGCAAAAGATGATGTATGCATAGATATTTTTTACTCTCTTCTTTGCCTATAAATAACCTACACTCTCCTGTTCATTTTCATTCATCTTCTTCTTCATTTCCTAAGCTCTCTATCCACATTTTAATGGCTTCCACCCTAAAAGAAATTATGGAAAATTTTATTCCAAAAAGAATACACTTTAGCACCTCAAAACAATCCTGAAACTCCACGTTTTCTCCTTGCTTTCCACGGCCTCCACCCCATTCCATTGAAGGCCGAGCCTCTTACTTGCTCTATAGGCCATGAGCTCCCTAAGCCACCCCATGTATAACGACCTGCCTTTTTAGACGGTTTAAATCGACGATAAACCACACACGTCAGACTCAAACCATTCAAAATGACGGATTATTATGGGGTAAAGAAGAAAAGCAGAGAAAGAAAAAAAACAAATATAGAATCTCGCAGCGAAATGACAAAATATAATAATCAAATAAACAGTTCATGAAGCTGTTTTACAAATAACATTTGATTATAGTTATCCAATACAGAATTAGAGTTACAGACAACCAGAATAAACAAATAAATGCAGCGGAACAACATGATGCAGTGGAATAAATATAATAAATAGTAATAGTACAAATCTTCGTCTTCGACCTCCAGAAATAAGGTCTTCAACCTTGAAATGCTCAGGCTGACCCGAGCGAATTGAAAAATAAAACACTCGAGTCAGAACTAAAAGATCTTATGTAAGTTAAATCAACGATAAACATATGAGTGTAACGATGTCAGATATGTTTACGGGGTTTGACATCTCCTATCCAGTGTCTAACTTGAGTGTAGTAACTAAAGAGATGTTCGAGATTACCATCTCCTAAGGATCCGTTAAACTATCTACTATGTAGTACAATACGCTATTATAATAGTGTCTATAGTAAAGTAAAGTATTAAAATAGCGTTAAGGCGTTACCCATATCCCCCTTAACACATTTTATATAATGCCGTAGTCTATACAAATACTGTAAACTCCACCCGCAGGTGGGCTATCAGGGAGCACTCCATAGGTACGACACAAAACAAACTCGTAGAAGGCGTGATAGGACATGTGACACGGCACTCGAGGCAATGCCAGGGTAGATATACCAATTGCACTCCCGGACTGGTGGTAACGCATAGCAGCTACTACCGCCCACCTTGGAACACACTCCCAAATCAAAATCAAGGGTGGCCACCAAATCAATCACAAAGTCATAATATAGTATCGAAGAAATGTGCCCGATCGGAGGAATGACCTCACTTGGCCCGGTATAGCTCCTGTTTTAGCCACATCAAGCTGACTCACGGGAGTCAGGGTCACGTAAATACCTCATACAGAATCATTCGCCAAACCGTCCTACTTCATTTCTGGAATCTCCACCACATACACAGTTGTTAAAGTGGTTTTCGGTATTGGCAGAGAGTATGACAATATCCGATCCTGGTCTCTTTAACAACCAAACGCTTATTTCTCACCGGATGGTTCTTTTACATTTCAAAAAGTCAATTTATAATTGATATCCAAATATCATATTCTCAAACCATATCATTTTCAAATCATATTCACTTTCAAAAATCACATTCACTTCCAAAATTATATTTACTCAAATATGTCATTTCACAAAAGGTATCAATTCCAAATTCCAATTTAGGTTGTATCATCATCAAGGATTTAAATATAAAAACTTCAACTTTACACAGTCTAAAATTTTAGAAAATAGTTTAGATAATCATAAATAGTTTTAATAGTTTAAATAGATTAAAATAGTTTAAATAGTAAAAATAGTTTAAATAGATTTAAATTTGATTTAATTATATTAAAAATGATTTAAATAGATTTAAAATAGATTAAATAGATTTTATTAGGTTTAGAATGGCTTAAATAGATTAATTACAGATTAGACTGATTTAAATTATATTAAGTAGATTTTTAAATAGATTAAATAAATTTAAAATAGATTAAATAGATTTAAATTATATTAAATAGATTTAAAATAGATTAAATAAGTTTAATTAGTTTAAAATAGATTAAATTGGGTTAAATAGGTTATAATAGATTAAATAAATTAAAATGGTTTTAAATTGATTAAAATAGTTTAAATTAATTTAAAATAGATTTCAAAGTTATATCCAAACATTTCCAATAACTCAATTCCGATGAATTCATTTATATTTCGACACTTCAACTTTAAATTTCCAATTTATATCCTTTGAACAATTCATTAAATTAATTCCAATTTCAGCATTACGTTTGGATTATCGAAAATAATTCAGTTTATATAAATCAGTTTCTATTTCAAAATGCCAGTTAACTGAATTCAAAATTTCAAAGATTCAAAAATCATTTAATTTAACCAATCTGATGTCCGTATATAATTTTCCACCCTTTGGTCAAGTGATACAGATATTTATCATTTCAATCCTCAAATATTTTATATTTACGGATATATATCA
Organism: Allium fistulosum; assembly: GCA_030737815.1. NCBI lineage: Eukaryota > Viridiplantae > Streptophyta > Magnoliopsida > Asparagales > Amaryllidaceae > Allium > Allium fistulosum. Next base: position 50,328,653 of record CM060906.1, read on the forward strand.
TTTCAACCCGTAATCCCGAATAAAATTCAAAATCCATAAAATCGCTCGGGTTTATCATTTCAACCCATAGCGATTTTTCCATAATCTATAGATCATTCGGGTATGTATCATTTCAACCCATAGGGAACTTGCAGTGTTATAATAATATAAAAAATATAACATCCAGTCATCCAATATCAAACAATCAAACATACATCACAATCACCATTCAATCAACCAATAAATAACATCAATTAACTGATTATCATCAACAGGTATTCAATTGACAATTAAATTCAATATTAAATTAAAGGATGATTAAATGCAATAAAAGTCATATTTAGCTAGAATGATAATTTAAATATACCAAACATCAACCAATCAATTTCTAATCACATCATAAATTTAAATTAACTAACATAAGACAATTTAGTAGTTGTGAGTGGGTTAAAACACTCACCTTTGATTTTAGCCCATAAAAATCCAAACAGAAGCGCAAAAACTCAACAATCTCCAAATTCAACTAAATCAATTTCATGTTGTCCGGAATTTAAATATGAATCCAACAGAAGAAATCGCGCGTGAATCAAAGTTTATATGCAAAAGATATTCATGTTATAAGAAATATTATTAAAATAATAATTAGTACGCATAAAAAAATAAACAAGTTTTAATACTTACGTTTCTCTCAAGATGAGGCTTAAGGAAAAGATTGAAGAACAAATAAGATGAGGACAGGGCGTGTACGGAAAAATGAAAAAAAAATCATGTTTCATAAAAGAAAGCTTTTGGATTTGCAAGAATAAGAGCTTTTGAATATGAGGTGTCAGAAGAAACAAAACGCAAATGAAGAAATAAGCTGCAGGTTATTTATAATAAGGAAATGAAGGTGGAGGGACAAAAATAAATGTCACGTTTTAGTTTGAAAGCTCCAAGCATTAATAATGCATAAGAAAATGTACATAGGAATGGAAAAGTTTGCAAACCAAAGAAAAGTAAAACTTTGTATACGTGAAAATGAGGTGGCAAGAATTAAATACGACCTAAAAGTCTAGGCTCGGGTATTAAATAGAAGGATAAATGAACGGATCAAGTATTAATAATAAGGTAACTATTTTAAAACGTTCATGCAATAAATAATGACAAAAGAAATGAAGGGACCATATATATCACACAACCTTTTGAAATTCAATTTTTTTGAAACGTAACCAAATTGACTTCATTAACTCAAATAATATTCAAATTTGTAAGCATTTAGGTTTTTGTCTATGCATAATAAAATTTGTATACTTACCTTAAAAATGAAAAGGTTCAATTTGGTTTTTCCAAAATGATCTTTTATTTCCATTAAAACACCCTTTTTGTTTAACACAAAACGTGTGTTTCTTTTATTAAATCTATTAATTGCAATCAGCGTTTTCTTTCCTTTTAATTGAAATATTTGAATTACATTAATTGCAATTACTTACAAAGTTAAATTTCAAAACAGACAACTAAAATGAATGAAAAATAGAACAATTGCTTACTTAAACACGTTTATAAATTTGTTGTTTATACACTAGAGTAATAAATAACTCTGAAATGGATTATTTTCCTATTCTTGTAATCAAATTGTAAGCTAAAACACAGTTCAAATAAACATGTATTTCTTCCTTTAAAATCAATCATTCTATTCTTTATTTTAATGAAATTAAACCTACATTCACAAATGAAACATTCATTTTATTTGATGTAAACGTTCTTTTCATTAAATCAAACTTTCCTTACATTTTCAAAAATCATAAGCTATTTTTAATTACACCTATTAATTTACAATTAGTATTCTCTCTCCTATTAATTGAAAATTTTCAATTACATTAATTTCAGTTGATTAAGTTTCAAAATTGACTAAATGAATGTAATAAGAAGTAGAACAATTATTTCCTATCTAATAGTAATTTAAACATATTTATACACTATTGGATACAAACAGTAATTACACATTTCTTACTAAATAATAGTTTCTCATCTCTACAATCAATCTTTCAGCTACCAAACATTTCAAATAAATAAACATATGTTTACTCCTTTACTAAACTTGTTCATTTTTATTCTTTTATTTTGATTTACACTCCTACTATTAAATCAACCAATACCTTATGAAATTTTTAACATAGATTTATTTCTTGTTATACTCATTTTCTACAATTGACGTCATTTCTTACATTAACCACAATATTTAGTTACATTAAATTCCAATTAATTATATTTTAATTCCAATGAATTGATTTAATTAGATTTCAATCTTTTATTCAATCAATCATTTCTCTATAGACATAGTTAACATTTGTTTATATTTTATTACATTAATATTTTACCATTTTCATCTTACTTTTCATTATCGTAATCTTTAATTACATTTAATTGTAATAAATCCATTTAATTTAAATTCCAATAAATTGAGCAAGCTTGATTCCAATTCTTTTTATTCAATCAATTATCATATTATGCATAAAATTTTCATTGGTTACATCTTATTGAATTAACATTCTACAATTATCAATTTAACCTACATTAACTGCACTAATTAAGTGAATTAATTTCCATTGATTTCCAATTTTAATTTAACAGGCTAAATAAATAGGTAACATATAATAATTGTCACATTAACTTTTAGTCACATTTGTATGTTTGTTATCTACACACAACTGTTATAGTTATTCACACAACATTCATTTTTCCAATTTACAATTTATTACATACTATTTAATTAATACAACATTTAAATTATCAATTGCTCTTTTAATTCAGTTATAAATTAATACATTCATTATTACAATAAATTTACAATTTAACCAATTATAACCTTTTTAATCCTTTTAATTAATTGACTTACATTTAAAGTAGCTATCAATTACCTTAAATTGATACCATTTCATTTTATTCCAGTTATATTCTTATTATTTAATCACAAATTTTTATTTCTTCCAACATTACATCACAAAATCTTATTAAATTAACTATTTTTAATTATCGAAAATTACGGGTCGTTACACCATGCTTTGGTCAAGTCACCTAGAAGCTTAAGTCCCAGGGTTCCTGAGCTTTAGAAACCAAATAGCAGAACTATAGCGAATTTCTAGTTAATCGTTTAAAACCCAAGGTGAGAACTCCTAAACTATAGCATTATATGCTATTGGATTTTATATATGTTTGATTTTGATTGTTGATGATGGTTATTAAATATGAATGTTGAATATATATGCAAGTAACAGAAATGCACATCGATAAGCACAAAGGAAATCACTTCCTCTATATTAATGAATTGGTGTATGTGGAATGTTAAACCCTTTTAAAATGGTTTTAAAATGAGTTCGAAATGTTTTATAAACATATGAATGTGTTTCAGTGAATTTTTAAAAGTAATTAAAAATTTAGTCCAAAATAGGCATGTCGCGTAACGGCAGTTCGCGATTTCGCACCATAAAAGTCAAATAAGTATATAGAATGGAATATGGCTCAGAATTCTTTGAGATAAGAATTTTATGAACTACTATATCCATAGTTTTCCAACAAAGAAAGAAAATCAAGATTTCGATAAGTGGATTTTGAAATATGAGTAAAACCAGTTTTTGGAAAAATCATGGTTTTGCAGTTCGAAATCCATAACATAATTTCTTTGAAAATGATATTTTAAAATTGTTTAAAAATATAAAATAAATTCTAAAAATCTTCTAAAATGTTTTAAAAGTGACTTGAGTTATAAAAATGACCAAATGATAAAAAGTTGTTTTGATCAATATAGCTTAAAAAAGCACTTTCTATGGCACTTTTCTATAACAATTGAAATATAGTTTTTAAACGCAACCATTTTTTTTCAAATCTTTTGTAAATATTTTCAAACGATTAAATAAGTATTTTAAAGATGATTTTGAAGGATTTATGGAACGGTTAATGTAACGACCCGTATTTTTACGGATCGAAACATCATAAAACTGTTGTCATTAGGTCGTATTGTTGATAAGTCGTCTAGTGTTGTTAGAACATTCAGAGCTTAAGTCGTTCGGAGCTTAGGTCGTATAGTAGTTAGGTCGGAGGAGCGACTTAAGGAAATTGGCGACCTAAGGAAGTTGGCGACTTAAGGATTTTGGGGTAAGTCGTGTAGAAGTTAGGTCGTGTGGTGGCTTAGGTCGAGTGAACGACTTAAGGGGTTTAGCGACCTATAGGATTTGACCGACCTAAGGAGTAGACAACTTAGGAGTTAACAGTTTAGGTTAGTAAGCGACTTAAGGAGGGTAGCGACTTAAGAACTAGCGGCAACGACCTAGTGGTTAGCGAGTTAACGACCTAAAGAACTAAGCGGGTTAACAACCTAGGGAGTTTGGGTCGTTCGAGCGACTTAAGGAGTTGTTGTAGTTAGGTCGTGAGCGACCTATGGGGGTTGTGCTTAGTTAGGTCGTGAGCGACCTAAGTAGTAGTTATGAGTAGTTAGGTCGATTAGACGACCTAAGGTGTTAAGTCGTTAGGTCAGAACTTCTGTTAAGTCTTAGGTCGGAGGTAGTTAAGTCGTAGGGTTTTCTTAGGTCGTGGACGAGTTAAGATAAGTCATTGAGTCGCTATGGTATGTTTAGTTAGGTCGTGAAGTGTTAGGTCGTAACCCAGCTAAGTCGCGCAAGTGTTAGGTCGCGATTGTTGTTAAGTCGCGTAAGCAGTTAAGTCGTTAGGTCGTAGGTCGCGCAGTAGCGTTGAGTCTTAGGTCGTGACATTTTTAGGTCGTGGAAGCGCATATGCGTTAGGTCGTTAGGTCGTGGATGCGCATAGGCTTGTGTCGTTAAGACATAGGTCGTGGGGTTTCTTAGGTCATGGACGACCTAATAGCGAGCGAACGACCTAAGGGGATTTCTGCCTATAAATACACGGGTTCTTCTTCATTTTTGGGATATGGATTTTGAAGCAACGAAGTGCTGCTATTTTGAGAGCTCGAGTTCTATACTTCTTCACTTCTTTTCTCCACTCTAATCTTGTGATTTCTTCCATCCAAATCGAAGATCCAAGAGCTTAGATTGAAGATCTTCATCCATCGAAGAGAGATTTCATCGTTTGAAGCGGAATTTTGGAGAATCGAGTTAGATTCTTCGCTGTCCAGATCTGAATTGTGTTTCTTTTGAGGTGTTTAGGTGATTCGGTGAGTGGTGATTATCTCTCACACGGATCTAAAGGAGTATATCGGATTGGTGGCTTGATTATGTGTTAAAATAGTGATTTCCATGCATTTTCGTAAACTTAAGTGTAGATCTATTGTTCATGATGATTTGAAATCCATTTTACTACATGTTAATCTATGTAAGTTCATTCATCAAGTTGTAGAGATATTGCTCATGATTCATGCTTGTTAGATTTGAACTCTTTATTTACGAAATTGCCATTATTGTTATAATTGTTTATTTGATCATGTTTGAATGCTTGATTACTTGGATTAGTGATTGACTTGATTGATTGTTATAAATTAGTTGATTGATGATTTGATTTGGACAAGATGGTCGAAGATGATTCAAAAGCTAAGGGAAAGGCTCTTGAATTGGAAAAGCTGCTCGTGGCATATGTGGCGGATGATGAAGCTCATATGGATAGATTTGATGATGTTGATGTTGAGATGAGGCTTTGCTATGATGAGATGAAGCAAGGCATGATGTGAGATGGCCTTGGTTTAATCCAGACGGGATCATTCCAAGCATGTTGATAACTCGGTGAAATGGTTCGGGTTTGAGGATAATGGTTTGCTCGAGAGGCGCTTGAGCTAGTATGGAATTGGTCGTCGAGGAGGATGACTAGGAGGCTGAGGTTTCATTGTTATTGAAGGTTCTAGCAGACTCAAAGCAAGAGTACGTTGGGTAGATTCGATAGTCCCTAAAGACTATGATTGTAGTCGAGTACTCTGGGCAGATTCGATAGTCCTAGGCACGGGCTGCGACGACGTGCGGAGTTATGTCTAGAACCGGGGTTACCATTAACCCTTGACGGACGGCTGAAAGAATGTGCCGGTCATTCAATTAACGGTGGTATCGAAGCAAAGATAACAGTGATAACCAGAGTCATGGATGTTTGGTTGTATCGTCATTCGGTCTCAAGAGCGATGTTTTTTGGGTGCTTATCTGATCTTGGTTTAGGCCTTGGGGGTTTGTACTTGGAAAACACCGACCTTGACTCGAGTGATAATTGCTTTACTTTAAATGTCTGCTTTGCTATGTTTATTTCTGCTTAGTGTGTCTGGGGGTTATCATTGTAGAAAGAGGTGGAGTGGGAGGGTTGGATTCCTATTCCTTTTTCCTTTATGCTCTTTCGGTATGTTGTTAGTTAATTTACCGCTCACTAAGACTGTTGTCTGACTCAAGGCTTTATGTTTAACTCTTATTGCCTTGGGCTGTTCATCCGCTTTGGGATGGGCAGACTAGGTAGCAGGTGATAGGTGCTGTTCTTAGTTTCCGACGATGCTGATGACGAAGACGAGCTGGAGGCTTGCATAATATTTTCTTACTATATGTACTGGATGTTCCGCTGCTTGTATATTCTCTGAGTGAAATGTAGTGAGGCTTGATGTATTGACTATTCAAATGTTTGTACCAAACTATTATGAAGTTTAATTGAGATTCTGTTCTGTAAAGCTTCACTATATATATACTTTCTATTGTATTTTATCCATGCGCTGTGAGTTATACGATAGATTCTGCTGTTTTAACTTAACCTTGGCAATCGCCCATGGCTGCCTGGCACACTTTACAGTGCACTATTTCTATGTTCAGTACAGGGGTCATGGGCGGTCGTCACATTTGGTATCGGAGCTTTGGTTAATTGATTTTACCCAACGCTCGCTGACGTAACTACGTATGAGATACGTAATTGTATTTTGATGGATTATTACTATATATAATATAGTAGCTTAGAAGTATGTGAGTCCTTTATGCAGTTGTTTCTCAAGGTGTATTAATCATTCCTTTTTATAGATATTAAGGATGGTCAGAAGAAGCCGAAGGGCGAAGTGACCTGCTACAATTGTCAGCAGAAGGGCCATTTCTCCAGAGATTGCAAGAATCCAAAGGTGCCGGTGAAGTGCCACAACTGTGACAAGCCGGGGCATATTAGGAAGAATTGTCCAGAACCGCGGAAGGACAAGCAGATTGTGCAAGCTTATGCTTTGGGGGCTGTTCCATCATCTTCGAAAGCCTCTACCGCTGAAGAGAAAGGAAAGAGTGTGGTGGTTCGGGGTACTCTTTCCATTTGTGGTGTTCCAGTTAGAGTGTTATTTGATACTGGGGCATCGCATCCTTTTGTTTGTAGTGAACTTGTAGGCCGGTTGGGTTTAGAACCGGATATTGTTGATAGGCCATTGGTTTTGACTAATCCAGTAGGGGGTTCGTCTTGTCTGTGTATGCTATGCCGTGGTCTGATTGTATCGAGTCATGATTGCTCTTTTGTTTGTGATTGTTTTGTTCTGAACTTTGCGGAGTTCGGAATTATTTTGGGTATGGACTGGCTTAGGAAGTATGCGGCAAAGGTTGATTGTGAAAGGTTGGAGGTGACAGTCGAGAATATGGAAGGGCGAAAGGTTGTGATACGATGTAAGCATGAGGAAGGCGTCTTCATGAGCTTCATGTATTCGCTGGTTGTTCCACGGGATGGACTGTCATTAGTGCCAATCGCTAATGGATTAGAGGATGTCTTTGATGAGGTCAAAGGGTTACCGCCGCATAGAGAGATCGAGTTTCGTATCAATTTAGTTGAAGGAGCCAGACCTATTGTGATGCCTCTTAGGCGGATGACGCCTAGGGAACAACAGGAGTTGAAGGTGCAGGTTGATGATCTTTTTCAGAAAGGATTCATTCGGCGTAGTGTGTCCGAATGGGGTGCACCAGTTGTGTTTGTAACCAAAGCGGATGGATCGTTGAGGTTGTGTGTGGATTATCGTGAGCTGAATAAAGTGACTAAGAAGAACAAGTATCCATTGCCGAGAATAGATGACTTGTTTGATCAGCTTCACGAAGCTAAGGTGTTTTCTCAGATGGATTTAGCTACGGGATTTCACCAGTTAAGAGTGGCAAAGGATAGTGTGCCGAAGACTGCTTTCAAGACACCATCCGGTTTCTTTGAGTGGCTGGTAATGCCGTTTGGATTGACCAATGCGCCAGCATATTTTGTGGATCTTATGAATAGAGTATTTAGAGATCAGTTGAACAAGTTTGTACTAGTGTTCGTGGATGATATTTTGATTTATTCCAGAACTGAAGAAGAGCACAAGACGCACTTGCATATTGTTTTGGAAATTTTGCGGAAACATCAGCTGAAGGCTATGTTTTCAAAGTGTCACTTCTGGAAGAGCGAAGTGAGGTTCTTAGGCCATATTATCTCTAGAAGCGGAATAGCGGTTGATCCCGCCAAGATAGCAGCAGTCCAGGATTGGGTTAGACCTAAGAATGCATCTGATGTGAGAAGTTTTCTTGGATTAGCAGGATACTATCGTCGATTTATCAAAGACTTTTCCAAGGTAGCTGCACCGTTAACAGGATTGACGAAAAAGAATCAAGTATTCAGATGGGATGCTAAGTGTGAGCAAGCTTTCGGAATCCTGAAAGAGCTACTGACAAGTGCTCCTGTTTTGACTATTCCAAGTGGAAATGATGAGATGGTGGTTTACACCGATGCGTGTGGTACTGGACTTGGAGCAGTGCTGATGTAGAAGGGTAAAGTTGTTGCGTATGCAAGTCGACAACTGAAGCCGCATGAAAGGAATTATCCGACTCATGATTTGGAGTTGGCAGCGATTGTTTTTGCTTTAAAGATGTGGAGACATTACTTATTGGGAGTTCGATTTGAGTTGTTTACAGATCATAAGTCATTGAAGTATCTTTTCTCCCAAAAGGATTTGAATCTTAGGCAGCAACGATGGCTAGAGTTTTTGGCATCATATGATTTTGGGATAGCCTATACTCCGGGAAAAGGTAACGCAGTAGCAGATGCGTTAAGTCGAAGACATGCAGGATTGGGAGCCATGTTTTCAGAATGGAAGAATCTCGAGTATTTAGCTGGATTTGACTTCAGGCCTAGATGTGAATTGGAACCTGAGATGTTGGCAAACTTATCGATAAGACCGACTCTTGTGGAAAGAATTGGCGAGAGCCAAAAGCGAGACAATAAGCTTGTCAAGATTATCCGTGATTTGGAATCTGGGTTGGACCCAGATAAGGATAAAGGATTCGAGGTCGATCGAGAGGGTTGGCTTCGGAAGTAAGGACGACTAGTTGTTCCCAATATAGATGAATTGAGAAATGAAGTTCTGAAGGAAAGTCATCACTCGAAGTTGACAATTCATCCAGGTGGAAATAAGATGTATCGGGATATGAAGAGAACCTATTACTGGGAAGGTATGAAGAAGGATGTTAGAAATTTTATTTCCAAGTGCATGAACTGCCAATTGGTAAAAGTCGAACAGAAGAAGCCAAGTGGATTGCTTCAGCCATTAGAAGTTCCTACATGGAAGTGGGAGCAAATATCGATGGATTTTATCGATGGGTTTACCTAGAACCAGAGCGGGAAATGAAGGGATTTAGGTCATCGTAGATCGTTTGACTAAAAGTGCAAGATTCATTCCTGTTCGATCAACTAGGACTGCATCGAAGTTGGCTGAGCTGTATGTTAAGTGGATAGTTCGATTCCATGGTATTCCGAAGAGTATAGTGAGCGATCGAGACCCATTGTTCACTAGTGGATTTTGGAAAAGCTTCCAGGAAGTTCTGGGAACCGAGTTGTGTTTGAGTACAGCTTATCACCCTCAAACAGATGGTCAGACCGAGGGAGTCAACCGAGTTTTGGAAGATCTCCTCAGGGCATGTGTTTTAGATTTCGGAGGATCATGGGAAGATCATCTTCATTTGGTGGAATTTTCGTATAATAACAGTTACCAGTCAAGCATTGGTATGGCACCGTATGAGGCATTGTATGGAAGACCGTGTAACTCTCCGACATGTTGGTTAGAAACAGGAGAGAAGCTGATACTTGGGCCAGAAATGATTCAACAGACTTCAGATTGCATAGAGATCATTCGGTGACGAATTAAGGCACCCCAAGACCGTCAGAAAAGTTATGCCGATAAGCGTCGTAAGGATTTGGAGTTCGATATAGGTGATATGGTTTTTGTGAAGATTTCTCCACTGAAGAATGTTATTCGATTCGGGAAGAAAGGAAAGTTGACTCCGAGATTTGTTAGACCATTCCCGATTATCGAGCGAATTGGAAAGCTCGCCTATAAATTGGAGTTACCAGAAAAGATGGCGGGTGTGCACAATGTTTTTCATGTATCGTATCTACGGAAGTATGTGCACGACTCAAATACAGTAGTTTCCGCCGATAGCTGTGAAGATTTTGAGGTAGGTCCAGTTGTTGAGAGACCTCGTAAGCCGCTTCGTGTTGTGGAAACTGACACGAAACAGCTTAGGAGGAAGGTAGTAAAGTTGCTCAAGGTACAATGGAGTGATGATGTTAACGAGTGTACATGGGAGGTGGAAGAGAGGATGAAGGCAGCTCATCCTGAACTCTTCGAGGTATGGCCATAAGGTGTCGTGTCATCTCACGATATTGTAACTTGTTTTAGTTTTAGAATTCTGCATGCTAGGATAGAATTGGATGCATGGTTTGTTGATTGCTATGGATGGTAGGCATGTAGAATAGTTTTGATTGCTCTTGTTTGTTTGGAATTTTGGGGGCGAAATTCCTAAGGGGGAGAGAATGTAACGATCCGTATTTTTACGGATCAAAACATCGTAAAACTGTTGTCATTAGGTCGTATTGTTGATAAGTCGTCTAGTGTTGTTAGAACGTTCATAGCTTACGTTCGGAGCTTAGGTCGTATAGTAGTTAGGTCGGAAGAGCGACTTAAGGAAATTGGCGACCTAAGGAAGTTGGCGACTTAAGGATTTTGGGGTAAGTCGTGTAGAAGTTAGGTCGTGTGGTGGCTTAGGTCGAGTGAACGACTTAAGGGGTTTAGCGACCTATAGGATTTGACCGACCTAAGGAGTAGACGACTTAGAAGTTAACGGTTTAGGTTAGTAAGCGACTTAAGGAGGGTAGCGACTTAAGAACTAGTGGCAACGACCTAGTGGTTAGCGAGTTAACGACCTAAGGAACTAAGCGGGTTAACAACCTAGGGAGTTTGGGTCGTTCGAGCGACTTAAGGAGTTGTTGTAGTTAGGTCATGAGCGACCTATGAGGGTTGTGCTTAGTTAGGTCGTGAGCGACCTAAGTAGCAGTTATGAGTAGTTAGGTCGATTAGACGACCTAAGGTGTTAAGTCGTTAGGTCAGAACTTCTGTTAAGTCTTAGGTCGGAGGCAGTTAAGTCGTAGGGTTTTCTTAGGTCGTGGATGCGTTAAGATAAGTCGTTGAGTCGCTATGGTATGTTTAGTTAGGTCGTAACCCAGCTAAGTCGCGCAAGTGTTAGGTCGCGATTGTTGTTAAGTCGCGTAAGCAGTTAAGTCGTTAGGTCGTAGGTCGCGCAGTAGCGTTGAGTCTTAGGTCGTGACATTTTTAGGTCGTGGAAGCGCATATGCGTTAGGTCATTAGGTCGTGGATGCGCATAGGCTTGAGTCGTTAAGACATAGGTCGTGGGGTTTCTTAGGTCGTGGACGACCTAATAGCGAGCGAACGACCTAAGGGGATTTCTGCCTATAAATACACGGGTTCTTCTTCATTTTTGGGATCCGGATTTTGAAGCAACGAAGTGCTGCTATTTTGAGAGCTCGAGTTCTATACTTCTTCACTTCTTTTCTCCACTCTAATCTTGTGATTTCTTCCATCCAAATCGAAGATCCAAGAGCTTAGATTGAAGATCTTCATCCATCGAAGAGAGATTTCATCGTTTGAAGCGGAATTTTGGAGAATCGAGTTAGATTCTTCGCTGTCCAGATCTGAAGTGTGTTGCTTTTGAGGTGTTTAGGTGATTCGGTGAGTGGTGATTATCTCTCACACGGATCCAAAGGAGTATATCGGATTGGTGGCTTGATTATGTGTTAAAATAGTAGTTTCCATTCATTTTCGTAAACTTAAGTGTAGATCTTTTGTTCATGATGATTTGACATCCATTTTACTACATGTTAATCTATGTAAGTTCATTCATCAAGTTGTAGAGATATTGCTCATGATTCATGCTTGTTAGATTTGAACTCTTTATTTACGAAATTGCCATTATTGTTATAATTGTTTATTTGATCATGTTTGAATGCTTGATTACTTGGATTAATGATTGACTTTATTGATTGTTATAAATTAGTTGATTGATGATTTGATTTGGACAAGATGGTCGAAGATGATTCAAAAGCTAAGGGAAAGGCTCTTGAATTGGAAAAGCTGCTCGTGGCATATGTGGCGGATGATGAAGCTCATATGAATAGATTTGATGATGTTGATGTTGAGATGAGGCTTTGCTATGATGAGATGAAGCGAGGCATGATGTGAGATGGCCTTGATTTAATCCAGACGGGATCATTCCAAGCATGTTGATAACTCGGTGAAATGGTTCGGGTTTGAGGATAATGGTTTGCTCGAGAGGCGCTTGAGCTAGTATGGAATTGGTCGTCGAGGAGGATGACTAGGAGGCTGAGGTTTCATCGTTATTGAAGGTTCTAGCAGACTCAAAGCAAGAGTACGTTGGGCAGATTCGATAGTCCCTAAAGACTATGATTGTAGTCGAGTACTCTGGGCAGATTCGATAGTCCTAGGCACGGGCTGCGACGACGTGCAGAGTTATGTCTAGAACCGGGGTTGCCATTAACCCTTGACGGAAGGCTGAAAGAATGTGCCGGTCATTCAATTAACGGTGGTATCGAAGCAAAGATAACAGTGATAACCAAAGTCATGGATGTTTGGTTGTATCGTCATTCGGTCTCAAGAGTGATGTTTTCTGGGTGCTTATCTGATCTTGGTTTAGGCCCTGGGGGTTTGTACTTGGAAAACACCGACCTTGACTCGAGTGATAATTGCTTTACTTTAAATGTCTGCTTTGCTATGTTTATTTCTGCTTAGTGTGTCTGGGGGTTATCACTGTAGAAAGAGGTGGAGTGGGAGGGTTGGATTCCTATTCCTTTTTCCTTTATGCTCTTTTGGTATGTTGTTAGTTAATTTACCGCTCACTAAGACTGTTGTCTGACTCAAGGCTTTATGTTTAACTCTTATTGCCTTGGGATGTTCATCCGCTTTGGGATGGGCAGACTAGGTAGCAGGTGACAGGTGCTGTTCTTAGTTTCCGACGATGCTGATGACGAAGACGAGCTGGAGGCTTGCATATTATTTTCTTACTATATGTACTGGATGTTCCGCTGCTTGTATATTCTCTGAGTGAAATGTAGTGAGGCTTGATGTATTGACTATTCAGATGTTTGTACCAAACTATTATGAAGTTTAATTGAGATTCTGTTCTGTAAAGCTTCACTATATATATACTTTCTATTGTATTTTATCCATGCACTGTGAGTTATACGATAGATTCTGCTGTTTTAACTTAACCTTGGCAATCGCCCATGGCTGCCTGGCACACTTTACAACGTACTATTTCTATGTTCAAAACAGGGGTCATGGGCGGTCGTCACAGTTAAATTCTAAATGTTTTAGAGTCGATCAAATAACTTGACCGCCTTTTGGGTGTTAGAGAGATAGTGTCTAGGCTTGAGTTTGGAAAACCAGTATCCTGCTCTCCCTGGCTATCCGGACTGGCCCGATGGAGGGAATAATGAATTTGGTTTACTCGGATCAGTATTTTCTTAAGTGAAACAAATAAATGATTTCAAATTTGTTCCTAGTTAAAAAGAGTTTAAAGTTATCAAAGGATTTTGTAAGAGAGGCTTAATAATTCCGTATATACCGAAAAAAAGTGATTTAAAGTTATATCTAAAAGATAATTTTGATAAAAGAGATAAATCAATAAAATATTATTCACCTATTTACTGGGCCTCTTTTATCGATGATTGGTTCGAAGGAACCTGGGTCGGATTTGGATGATTCCTATCCGTAGACCACTTCAAATCAATTTATGTAGTTGAAGTGAAGATATGAAGAAAATTTGGAAGATGGAATGTAGGGCTGCTTATCACTAACCCTCAAGGGAAATTTTTCGTATTATATTATGTGGCAGTAGTTCTTCATTTAAGATCTTCGATACAAGGATTCCCGCTACTAATCCTAGGGGTAATTCCCGACAGGATGTGGTACGAGAGTGTCTTCGGTTTTTCCTATTCCTGGACAACTTGTATAGACAAATGTCTGACATTGCATTTCTAGTTGCATAAGTGATCTCCGTGAACATATTATCTACTTGGTGGCGGAGAAGGCAACTTCTTTTAGCTTAACACCCTTTTCTGAGACGTACGAGCTCAGGAGTTATACGTTTGTAGAAATTGGTTGTGTGATCATGGAATGGCAGTGTGGCATTCAAAGTGAATTGTGCAATGTGAAAGGTAATCGTTACGTCAAGCCTCACACCCGGAGCCGAAATAGGATAGATGCAGCAAGGCTATGTGGTTCGCAACCATTAAGGTATGATCATCCCCTTCTAGATATATTTCTACCTGCTATAATGTTCGGGTTAAAATTATTGTGGTGTATGCTAAGAGACATCTCAGATAGGTTAGTAACGACCGGGGTGATGACATATTCATACTATCTAGTGAGAAATGTAGGCCGACCTTGTGTTGGTAGAGGTGCAGATGTTCTGTTGACCTCGGTACATTCCTTTAGAGATGTATTGTCGGAAGGTAGTCCCTTCACCTGGCCATTTGTATGGAAATCCATTCTCCAATAAGTGCCTACCAGTTTGTTTGTAGAGCCTAGTATGCTGGAATTTAATAATGGTAAAAATTTCGGTTATTTGAATATAATTACTTGAAAAAGTGTTTTAAAAAAAAGAATGTCATTAAAAATAATATTAAATGATTTTACGTAGCAAATGATTGGGTTATCATAAGGTAAAAACCCGTTCCATGTTTATGTGCGGGGTGGTCTTATGAGATACCCTTTTGTTTTCAAAACATCGTATTTTGAGTTCGATCTCACAGTGACCAGTCCCATGACTGACTCGGAGTTTATTTTGTTTTCCCTTTAAACTCTGGGCCCCATATTTTTCCGAGCAGCCAAGTAGTCAGGATCCTGTTAGGAGTATTTTGGTAAAGAATTCTGGAAGAGTTTTTGGAGAAAGGAAGCTAAAGCATCTAATGTGGACATCTATCTTTCTTTTTATTTTCCGTTGTGCCTAAGTTTAGTTTGTACCAGCAAGTGTGGGAGCAGGCAGTTATAACTGTTCCTGGCTGGGTTAGTTCATAACAGAACTCTGCTGTACCCTAGTGAGAGTGGTTGTGTGTACTATCTATCTATAAATTTAAACGAAATATGAGAATTTGTGTTTCTATCTTTTACCTTTACTTTATTTTACCCTTGTTAATCTGCCCCCGGCACTTGGATTTACGGCACGTGAATACCGTGGATGTATTGTCGATTTTCGAGAGTCTAGGAGATGGGTCTTTATAAATGTCCAAACAATTCACTACTTATAGCAAAATGGAAATTTGTTCTACTAACATATGTCCACATAATAAACAATTACATTATAGCGGAACGGGGATTTATTCTGCTAACAGATGTCCAAAAATTCAAACAGTCAACTTATGTCAGAACGGGGATTTATTTTGCTAACACATGTTCACACAATCAAACCATTTACATAACTCATTCACAATTGTTTGTCTACTTAGTAGTGTCGACATTTGAATCCCTTGTGTTAAAATCCATCCTTGAAAAAGAATTACCTTTAAAACAATTTGATTCTTGGAAAACAAGGATTAAAACTTAAAACTTCCTATTTAAAATAAATTAATTACAAGTTAAACCCTTTATTAAACCATAATTAATCTTTATTAATTCTTAACTTAATTTTCTTATAAAATAACAAATAATTAATCTTAAATAAATAATTAAACAATAATTAACCATTGCATAAATAATTAAACACTAATAATCCTTTATTAATTATTAAATAATAATTTAAACCTTTTTTAATAATTAAATATTAATTAATCTCAAGTATTTAAGGAAATAATCTTTAATTAAAACTTAAATAATTAATTAAGCCTTTAATAAATAATTTATTATAAGTTAAAACCTTAAATAATTTATAATTAAAAATAATTAAACACTTAATTAATTAAATAAATAATACTTAACCCTATATTTAAATATTATTTAATTAAAAATAAATTATATAATTAACTCATAATTAACTAAAAATTAATCTTTCTTAATCAATAATTAATTAAATTTTTAATCTTGTTTATAAACGATAAATAATTAAAATTAATCTCCACTTAATTAAAGTTAAAAAACCTTATTTACTCTAAATTAATTATTAATTACTATAGTTAATTAATTAAAAAAATAAATTCTTAAATTCTTAATTAACTTCTAAAACATCATTACTTAGTTTATAAAACATTTTCAAAATAGTTTTAATTATAAAAAACCAAATCTTGCAAAAATGGGATTTTTAAGTCAAACTATAGCCACAACGACCATCGCTTTGGATGCCATAACTTGAAAATATTTTTGGCTTTCCTTTTTGAAAACTAAACCCTTAAATACTTTCTAAATTATCTCAAAACATATAGTAAGCATTTGTATACGAAAACAAAGTTGAAACTTTTGAAATGATTTTGACTTCCTTTAAAACTAACACTAGTTTTCAATCGCCAATTTCATACCAATGTGTCAACTTCCTTAGCATATATATCATATATCCAAGTCTATACATAACCACAACATCCATAATCACATAACATCACAAACATAAGTAAGATGTAAGCTTCAACAATTTACAACAATTTTAGACTTCAAATTCGAGCCTAATATCATTTCATACACAAGCAACACACACACACACACACACACACACACACATATATATATATATATATATATATATATATATATAACAATCACATGATAATTTGACCAATTCAAACCAACATCTCATGCAACATACTAACTAACATAAAAAGTCAAACACTTTCCCAATACAAAATTTAACTCACTCGAACTTACTAACTTGAAGCAAACCCTTTTGAAAACTTGAAATACTTAAGAACTTGCAAAGCTTGAAAAACCACAAAAATCAACTTGAAAATGGGTCATCTTCTCCTTTATTTTTGGCCATGTTACTCTTGAAATTTTGAAAAGTGGTCAAAATAAAAGTTGTTGAAAATTATTTTCTCTAGAATTTCAAAAAAAGAATCACTTACTTTCGCTTCGTTCTAAGGAAGATATGGTCAAAAGAAGAAGTGCTATTTTCGGGCTTGAAATTATGGGTCCGAAAATAGGTCAGAAAGAAATGTATTTTTGACCCAAAAATATTCAAATTTGAAAAAGTGGTTCAAATAAAAGTTGTAGCCACTGGAATTATATGTGGTTTAAAAAATTTTATTTCACCATTTGGTTAAAAGATGAGGAAGATACGATAAAAGGAAGAGGAGGAAAAATTGAAGAAGTGGAAGGCTATTTATAAGCAACAGAAAAGGTAAATTACTAAACTACCCTTTGTCGTTTGCCCTCCACTCATCCTTTGCAACCTCACCTAGCCTTCCACATCATAATGAACCAATGCCTCCCTTATGTCCCCCTCACTTCTTTCCATGCCAACATGAAATAATGACTTGTACTCGAGTCGGCAAAGTGTCAAATCATGTCTAAGTATGTTTGTTAAAGCATTTTTAATATTTACATGTATGTACTTAAGTATATATACCTTTTTATATACCATTATACACTAAATTATTTACGTTTTGAATGTCTATAAAATTATACTAGAGTTCACAATGTTTTTGATAACTTTTAGCTGACGAAAAGTCGAAAATTCGGAAAACGAATTCCGGTCACATTTTCGTTCTTTCTTCGAACTAAATATTTTTGTAAAAAAATTTGTAAAACTATTTCACCATTATTAATTATTATTTAAAAGAATTTTATTTTCATTATAAAACCTATATATTGAATATTTAAAATTAATTAAATATTGGAAAATCAAAGTAGTGAAACTCCGGGTCATTACATTCTTCCTCCCTTAAAAGAATTTCGTCACCGAAATTACACCTCAACCCTTCCCAGGAAACAAACCACCCTAGGAATACATAACACTATACATCAATCTGTATAATGTGCATAGATCATTCGTATGCAAAATCTGACTCAATCACCACTCGAGTACATAACTTCCCTTCCGAACCAGTATCGCTCACCCGATTTTCTAGTCTGGACTCCGATCAGGTTCCTTGGTTAGGAACCTTTGTTCTCCTTACATAGTCATGTACTATGATATAATACATTGGTCCCATACCAAAAATCCTCATTAAATGCTCGCCATCAAAAATTGAGTAATAGATCCTTATTTGGAATGGTGTGAAACACCTCAAAGCCTTGTACTCGAATCTTAGATCATAACTATATGAAATGAGAAATGATCTACATCCAATTTATGCACTTATTTAATTGGTTCTCCCTAATACTAATTTTATTCCCACTAAACTATTTATGAAAACATTTCATAAAAACTAAACTTAGATTCAACTTGTATAATACTCCACTACATCCTAAGAGTATATACAATTGTTTGATTCAACTATTCCATTTTGCATTTATTTTTCTAAGAAAACTTAAGATCCAAATACCCGGTTTTTATTTCATAAACTTTTTGAAATGAAACTCTATATTTTAATCGAACATATATATATATATATATATATATATATATATATATATATATATAATGCCCGAGTAACTTCAAAATGATACTAAGGAACCGAGTACTACCAAACAGTATCATACGCTCCCTTACCAAGAAGGTAATACTCAAGAGAAGTGTTTACCATCCGAACACATCTCTTCCCCACTTTTAAGTTATTTTTGAGCCACTCGAACTAGTTAACTTAAAAATATTTCTTTTATTTCAAAATTCCATTTTTGAAATAATACTTTACATATTTCCAACAAAACAATTATCATTAACTTGCTTTAGGCTCGATCGTGTTTGAACTTATTTTGATTGTACAATGATAAAGAGAATAATTTACCAAGTACCCTCCAGCATTCGCCTAGGTAAATATCCGACTATCACTTAGAAGATTATCCAGACCATCACAAAACAATCAAGACCCATTTTCCCAAACTAATCCAAAGAAAACACTTCTTACTTAACCTTTTCATTCCCAAAACCTTATAGTTAAACCAAAAATATTTTCAAATAATACTATTATTATTTTTCCAATCTCTGAAAACCATTTTACAAAAGTCCCAGGATTTTAATCCTCAAGTTTCAACTTAAATTCTTTTTCATTAAAAGACACCTTCTTATAAATTCATTTTATAAGATCAACTTTTATAAAACCATTTTTTTTCAATGTTTATTTCAAAATATTCTAACTTTTTATAAACATCTTTTATTAAATCAAACTTTAATTCCATATTAACATCGAACGCCTTATAGTCAACTTGTGGAACTTAATTCATAAGGTGTTCGTTTCAATGTTTTCCTAATTCCTATTTACCGAACCCAAATCTTAAAAATGGAAGCTACCTATGCACACTAACAATAGTCAATAAATAATAGGATGAGCATGACTAAACAAACCTTAAAATATTATCTCCTAACAAACAACACCTCAAAAATACTATACTATAATATTTTTGAAAATCATTCTTTATATATAAAATATATTCTGGGTAAAATTATTTCATTTACCTAATCAAAACAATACTGTGTTTATTGGTCTTGTTTAAGTGTTTAGGAATCCCCATCGACAACGTAGATCAGGCGCATCGACCAAAATTCATAAGCCACTTAAGAGATCAAACAACACAATATAAACCATTTTATATCACTAACATATACGCGCTCTTATATATATACACTCAAACTCATCATAAGGCATTCCATTACCTTTTCTCTTAATGAGTTGTCCCACCTATGCCGAGGTTCTCGCTTAACCTTGCACTCTGATACCACATGTAACGCTATGCCTTTCTTACACCTAATTATGACACTTAATACATCCACGGTATTCATGTGCCGATCATTTAAGTGTCCAAAAAGACAGGTCGTTAGGGGTGAAAGGAAAGAAAGATAGAACAGATAAAAAGAAACTAAAAAATCACAGAATCTCATATTGCAACAAAATAATATATATTAATCTACATAATATTTTTTAATGTCGTTTCCAAAATGATACATCGGAGTTATACTAGTACAATTTTACACTGGATAGCTATAACTACTTGTCCCTACATATCTGATATAGGATACATATAATACAGCGGAAAACAAGAAAATAACTAAATATCGATGAAGCCTTCTACTCCAAGCTCCTCCAAAATGCATCCGTAAGAAATCTGAACTACTTAGCTGCCCAATAAAATTTGAGCATCCAAGAGTTTTAGAAAATGAAAATAAAACTCCGGGTCAGACATGGGTCTAGTGTGAGTAAACTCAAAACAACTGAATTATTATGTTTAAAACTCCTTTAAAATCAAAGGTATCTTGTAAGACCACGTCGCACATAAACACGGATGGGTATTTACCTTACAATAACCAAAACATTTTTATAATAAAATCTAGTGATATTATAATAATGTCTAGAGGTCAAAGTAAAATATGAAAATAGCTGAAAAGCTTGCATCTCACATTTCAACATAGTTGGGCATGATCAAAACCGTACAACGCTTATTGGAGGAGGATTCCAACAATGACTGGGCTATTGGGGTATCGCCTGTCATAATACACCTCTAGAAAAATGTACTAAGGTCGAACCTATCGACCCCTACCAACACAGGACCGGCCTACCCCTTACTGGATAGTACCGAATATGATCACCCCTAATGGGCCTTGAAGAATATAAATAAGAGATAATATCCACTCTAGATGAGTGATGATCATATCCTAATGGGAGTGACCCAAATAGCCCTGCTGCATCTACCCCGATTTAGTCATTCTCGGCTGATTAAGCTTGAGGCTATGTTTTACCTTTATTTAGCACTTCCCACCTGGAATGCTATACTGCCCTCCAAGCATCAATGCAATGCTAGCATTCATCCGTACAAGTTCATTCTGGGACTGAACGAAACCAAAGGCACCACTTCTATAACATCCTTTTTGGGGAGTCCCTCCTAGGATTAATAGCAAATAGCCCTTGCACTTCAAAACTTTATCCTCGATACCATATTCTTCAAGATGTCTTCAAGTCGAAATGCTTGAGTTGGATCGAAGTGGTTTTCGGATAACGTATCCGATGCCAGTCTCTTCGAAAAAACTTCCGATAGTTTCCGGTAAACTCAACCCTGGTTCTTTAGGAAATAAGTAAACAAAAGATAAGAGCTGAGATCACCTCCTAATCGTTAGTGGACGGATTTCCTTATCATTTATCCTAGAAGAACAAAATGAATTTATACGTACAATATAGCACCACCGACGGTAACTGTACTGTATAATTTCTGTGTTTCTCCTAAATATTTCCAAAGATACGTTTTGGTCCAGATTTTATTAGTCTGTTATTTAACTATTAAATAAACAAACACTCGAACATGGATTTAATCCAATATGGAATCCACTAAACCTTATTTAATTAACCTTTAATTAATTAAAATCACTTTATAAACATTCAATCAAAAGAACTTTACAAAACACTATTCCCAAACCCCTTAAATACCTTTTATACTTGGAAAACCATTTATATACTTATCTCAATGGTATAAGTATATTTACCAAACTTTACAAAAGTTTCCTTCTTTTCAAATTTCTTTTTGAAAAACATTACTTAATATAAACCGATCCACTTATCCTTTACAAAAAGTTCCCTTTTAAAAGCTGTTTGCACAAAAAATGGACAAACACCTCAAAGTCGTATGATTTAATAGATTTTATGTTGTTCTTAGTGGTTTGGGTGATTTATGCAAATATATGAAAAGCAGGGGCTAAGCTGTAAAGACACGCAGATTTATAGTGGTTCAGCCAGAATGTGCCTACGTCCACTTTATATGTTATTTCTCTTTTCTGGTTTAGATTACAAGTACAAAGCTTTGATACAAGTAAAAGAAAGTTGTTTGAAAGTTCTCTTCGTGCTTGAGCTCTCAAACTTGTCCCCCGTTGTTGTACCCCTGCCCCTCTATTTATAGAGTGAGGCTGGGGGTAGGGGTCTTGGATGTGCATAGCTGCTGGTGGGCCTGGGCTGATGTGATCTGGCCTGGCACGTCTTGGTCCGGTAGCACTCTGATTCGGCTATGCATGGAAGTGGAGTTTGGACCGGTAGTGAGGTTGGTTCGGTGGTGAGGTTGGTTCGGTAGGTGAGGTTGGTTCGGTGAGGTTGGTTCGGTGGTGAGGTTGGTTCGGTAGGTGAGGTTGGTTCGGTCGGTGAGGTTGGTTCGGTAGGTGAGGTTGGTTCGGTCGGTGAGGTTGGTTCGGTAGGTTTGCCTTGTAGTTGGTTCAGTTAGGGAATGCTGTATAGTTGGTTCAGTTAGGGAATGCCCTATAGTTGGTTCGGTTGTTCTAGTGGCTCGTCCCTTGCTTCCTCGTGTTGGCTTGATGATGGTAGAAACATACCCAACATTTGCCCCCCAAAGTAGGGCATATGTTCAACATATGTCGTGCTTTGTTTCGGTTTGACAGCCATATCCGGCCTGAGAATCCAACCGGCTGGTCTGGTTATCCAACCTTCCCCTATAAGTAGGAGACACAGGCCTTCGTCCTTTCTTACTGAACGAGATAGCCGAACCAACTTTTGAACTGCCGAATCAACACGTACCGAGCCACTCTCAGCTGCTAGACCAGGTTAGTTTACTTCTGCCGAATGACTCCTTAATGTTCTTCATTTTACCGAACGAGTTTGATACCGGACGGTCTCGAGAATTTTTAATACCGAATGAGTTTGGAAGTACAAGGCCGAATGATATCTATGTTTTGAATCGCCGAATGAACCTTCATATTTGGAGTGCCGAATGAGCTCTTGGTTGGGCCTTAATGAATGAATTCGGGGATTCCGAGTGTTGAATGAACCTTTTACCGGATGGACTTTTATACCTGAATCACCAGTGAAACTCTAGATTACATAGTTTATGTGTCTTAACGATATGCTTTCTTGTGTCTGCAGATAAATGTCTCAAAGAGTGGAAACCCGATCAGAGAAAAAGAGATCTCAGGATAGAGAAGAGCCATCCTCAGTGCCCTCAGGTCAGCCAGGATCTGCCCGTCATGGGCCCACCCCGAGATCATTGGTGGATGGATATGGTCCTCAGGAACTTCTTAACTTGCCTCCTGATTGCTTCCCTAGCTCACTCAAGGGCGAGCAACTTGATGTTATATCTCGCTCTTTCGAGATCAACCGAGCATGCATGTTATTGCCGGATGCGGGAGTGATGCCGTATGATCCTCCCGGAGGATATTTTGCCTACAGCAGATACCATTGCATGTGTGGTGCCATCCCGCCTCTTAACGCCTGGGTAGTCAGCTTTCTCACATATCTAAAGGTAGCTCCATTCCAGCTTCAGCCCAACTCTTATGCCATTCCGGTGAGTCTCTTCGTCATCTTCCAGAGGAGATATGGGCGTCCTCCTTCCAACCGGGAGATCCGGTATTTGTACAACTTGAGAGGCTACAAGAAGGGGTCTCCCTACATCAGCTTGGAATCGGCCGTATCCTTTAAGCCGGTCCTGGATTTATACTCCAAGTACAACATGTTCAAGAAGGAATGGTTTTTTGTCAGTGATGATTCCGTTTCTATTCGGCGCTTCACCTCCGGATGTAAGTCAAAGCTTTATTTTTAATTCCCGTTCTGGTTGCAACACTCTTTCTTATGTGTTTTTATTTTTTGCTAGTTACAGGTGGTTTTGCGGTCGTGGAGAATGATCCCCTGGTTCAGACGGCAGCAGAGATAAAAGCTATTACTGGGAGAGATAGGTCGGCTGCCTACCTGATCAGGAACGCTACACTCTTGGAGTACAACTTGATCCTTCCACAGTAGTCCATGGTAAAGCAGAGGGACACGGCTGAAGAGAAGGCTGCCCAAGCTAAAGAAGGGGCCGAGTCGAAGAGCAGTAAAAGGAGGCCCTTTCCGAAACACCCGGTTGTCGGGGGGAAGAAGCTCAGAAAGTCTGACGGTCCCTCTCCCAGCACATGTCCAGATATCCCGGAGGAGGGAGAGGTGGAGGAGGAGCAAGGCGAAGATGGAGGAGAAGGCACTGGAGGTGGCGACGGTGTCGGGGCTTTGTCTTCTGGGCAAGTAGGCGAGATGCAAGAGTGGACAGATGACGCTTTCCGCCAAGCCTTCGAAGGTTTGGAGGGGACGGAGAAGTCCAAGAGAGCCGATAAAGTTGGGACCGGCGTTGATTTATCTTCCGGGAGCGCCTCTACTGAAGCAACTTCGGCGGTTCAAGGTGAACTTCTCTTTACTCTTTTAATTCTTAAATGATGACTTAATACATATTGGTGACACTTGGTTTTCATATCAGGAGCGGGTAAAATGGCCAAGACCTCAGATCTTCGGCACAGGCTTGAACAATACAAGCTCTCCAAAGTTTCCGCCAAGCCGAAGCCTTCTACTAACCGCCCGGGAGACATAGTCGGCTATCGTCCTCTTCTCGGAGTTATCGAAGAAGATATACAGAAGAGGAAGAGGAGTTGATCTTCATCTGAATCTCTTCTCGAACCCCCGGCCCCACTCTAGCCTATCTACGACATTACAAAGGAGGATACCGAGCTTATGCCCTCTCCCCATCCGTCTGAGAACCCAACCGTCATCCCGATAGATCATCCTGGCTTAGCACGCAATCCGTTTGCGGGTCATCCGGACCTGGACCCGCCATCTCATGACATCTCTTTTGATGAGGTTACTGGCGAGCACCTTCTTCCTCGTAATCCTATGGTAAGGGTGCTTGATGAGGCCAAGTCCCTGGACCTTGATTTGCTTACTACTCGGGTTGTCGCTATGGGGAACGAAGCTAAAGCAAATATCGACCGGGTTGTTGTGGAGACCAGGAAGTTGATGGGGCATCATGCCCGACTGGTCAAGGCCGGGGAGGAAATTGGGAGTGCCAACATAAGACTGCGGTTAGTGGTTTCCGACCAGGCCAAGCAACTCGCTGATCAGGCCATCCAGATCTCTCAGCACGAGGCTGCCTCCGGACGTCTAAAGAAAACTATGGAAGAGGCCAGTCGGGCCGAACTGCGGAAAATGGAGGCTACTTGCAAGGAACGGATCGATATGGCCATTTCCACGGTGGACGAGGTTCGGAAAGCGGATCTTGAGCAGATAGAGGAGTTATCTGGGAAGCTTGAGGCTGCGGAGCTTGCTCAAGCCAAGTTGAGGGAGGAGATGGAGGCGATGCGGAAATCCCTTCAGGCTGACAGCTCGAGATACCAATTGGAGAGAGATGCTGCCGTCGTAAGGTTGTCGGATTTCGAGGCCCGGACGAGGGAGTTTGAAGAGAACGAGGGGCTGATGGAGGGGATGCTCCAGGATATGTACTTCTGTACTTGGAGGTAGGGTAACTTGTCCTGGATGGATGATTACCCCCGGGTTATGGCTAGGATCAATCTCAGGGCTCTAGAGGAGGCCCAGGCTGAGGCAGATAAGGAAGGTGGTGTGGCCTTTAGGATGGATGCTGTTACTGCCCAGTTTACCAAGGAGGAGAAGGTGGCAGTGAAGGAGGGCATGCGGTTGCTTGCAGCTGAGGAGGCAGGTGTGCAAGTGGAGGATGATGATAAAGTTGATCAAGGAGCAGATGCTGGTAAGTCTTCATTTCTAGTCTTTCCGTTAACTTGGTTGCTTATCACTAATGAATTCTTTCTCTGACCGGACAGGTGGGCAACAGGACAAGGATAAGACTCCGACGCAGCCGGCTCCTTGATTCGACCTGGAAAGTTTTTTTTTTGTGGACTTGACATGGTTGTATATGTTAGTCTTAAAACAGTAAAGTAACTCTTAGGTTGTAATTTTTGCTACTTGTAATAAATAGCTCTATTCTTGACGTGTAATTCTTTAACTTAAGCTGATTCTGTTGTCTTTTGAATGTTTTGGCTATTTTGACATGTTGCATGAGAAATATAGCTATGCATATTCTTGTAATTAAATTGTGTTTGATGTCAGGTTCTTGTTTAAAACATAATTTCATGACTTGCAATGTTAGCGTGAGGTGTGAATAAATTACAGTCATGTGTTTACACATGAAAGAAGGAAATACCGCCCTTTATATTTTGCTTGTGGATGGCAGCTTTGAATATCCTGTGTGACCGAGTAAGGGGTGCGGTCTAGTATCTTGCTGTGAGTATCCGCTTCTATTAGTGAATGTCTCCTATTCTGTGTCTTGTACTTCAGGGATTGTTACAGAGGATAGGAGAAAAATTTCTTAAGTAAAATTGAAATATGTGAAAAAGTAAAACTTCCAATCACGGAAGGCCTTCGATGTGCTTAAGTTCGTGGCAAACGGGCTTTGTAGTCACTTTCCCTAGCTGTGGGTCTTGGAGACATTCGTCACCCATCTTACGCCTCCGCGGGGAGTTAATTCTTTTTTACCACAGCCGTACTTAAGACACATCGGAGCCGAGATCGCGCACAGTAACTACCCGGGCCATTATGACCCGTAACCGTGGGTATTATTCGATTTACTGTGGCCGGCTAGCGTGGGTGCCGATCGTCAACCGTGAACTGCCCCTAGCTGGCCACACCTTATGTTGGGGCTTATAGTCGGTTCACAGTTGCCGGCGAGCCGAACGCCGTAATGAGCTGCCTCGGCTATAGTCGGCCTTCTCGGTGGCTTATAATCGGCTCATTACAGTTGGCTTTAAGGGCCGTCGCGAGCAATGAGTTAACCCGCAGCAGAGGGATGCCGGAGCAAAAGTGTCTCATTGGCGAGGGCATAGATTCGCATAGTACCTGTTAGGTCTTGTCTAGGTGAAGTTGCGTTGTGGAGTGCTTTGAGTGGAAATGCTATAGGATTTTGTTCAACAGAAAAGGATAAAGTTAACAAGCAGCCAAGATATAAAGGAACAAGTTAAAAAAGAGACAAGGTTTTTTAAAGTGGTTCGGCACGAAAAGGCCTACGTCCACTGATTCTCTTTGTTAATTCACTTCATATGGGCAGTACAAGTTAAGAAAAGTATCGACGGAGGTGTTGGATGTTCCATGCCCTCTGGAACACCTCTCCGTCCACTGTTGAAAAAATATAAGCTCCATTGTGGAGATCTTTATGAATTACATATGGTCCATCCCATGTTGGATCTAGTGCTCCGGGGCGAGGGAAAATTCGCTTGAGGACAAGATCCCCTTCTTGTAAGGTACGATGCTTGACTTTGGAGTTGTATTGTGCTGCCACTTTTTGCTTGTGGGCCGCTGCTTTAAGGACTGCATCATTTCTTCTCTCATCAACTAGATCCAAAGACATGTGAAGGAGTTCTTCGTTCTCTTCTGGGTTATAGTGGATCCTACGGTGGGAAGGCACAATGGTTTCAACCGGGAGCATAGCCTCCGATCCGTATGCCAATAAGAAAGGAGTATGCCCCGTTGATGTTCTGAAGGATGTGCGATAGGCCCACAGTGCCGTAGGGAGTTCATCCACCCAAGCGCCCTTCGACTTTTCGAGTTTCTTTTTTATTAGAGTTTTCAGAATTTTGTTGACGGCTTCGACTTGTCCGTTTGCCTGGAGATACGCTACGGATGAGAAGCTTTTGTGAATTCCGTGCTCTCGGCACCAGTTGGCGAATTCCTTGCTGTCAAACTGAAGTCCATTGTCTGATATGATTTTGAGTGGGACTCCGTACCTGCACAGAACATTTTTGATCAAGAAGTTAATAACTTTTGCTGAAGATACTTTATTCAGAGGTTTCGCTTCCACCCATTTGGTGAAATAGTCGACTGCCACTATCGCATATTTGGCCCCGCCTCGGCCCATTGGTAGCTCCCCGATTAAGTCAATTCCCCATATTGCAAAGGGCCAAGGGCTGGTCATTTGAGTAATCTCAGTTGTTGGTAGCCGCGGAATCTTAGCAAACTTCTGGCATCTGTCACACTTTTTGACGAAATCTAAGGCGTCCTTGCTTAAGGTGGGCTAAGAAATATCCATATCGGAGTATCTTTTTTGCTAATGTTTGCCCTTCGGTGTGATCTCCGCAGCTTCCCTGATGAATGTTGGATAAGATTTCCTTGGCTTCCCTCCCAGCGACACACCTTAATAACGGGTTAGAGAATCCGCGCCGATAGAGGATGTCTTCTTGTATTGTGTAGCTGGAAGCTTTCCTCAAGATTTTCTTGACTTCGTTACGCCCGTTGGGTAGTGTGCCGCTTTGTAGGTAGTCTCGGATGGGAGTCATCCAAGATGCTTCTGCGGTTGCAGCTATCAGATTCACTTGCTCAAAACTTGGGGTCAGTTGCTTTGAGATGGTTACTGCTGCGAAGATGGCACTGTCTCTCACACTTGCTTGCTTTGCCAATTCGTCGGCCTCTTGGTTCTCTTCCTGAGGGATGTGTTTGACTAAGTAGTGGTCCAATCGGTTGAGAAGTAACTTGGTCTTCTTTAAATATGCTATGAGTCGTTCTTCTCGAGCTTGGAATTCTCCTAGTATTTGATTAACAATAAGTTGAGAATCGCTATGAAGACACAAAGAATTGGCTCCGATTTCTATGGCAAGTTCTAATCCAGCTATCACTGCTTCATATTCTGCATCGTTGTTGGTGGCAGCGAACTCCAACCTTATAGCATAGTGCAGCTTATTTCCCCTGGGAGTGATTATTACCACACCTGCCCCCGAGCCTTGTTCGTTTGATGCACCATCCACAAAGAGATTCCACTTGATGTCTTCTGCTATTTCCAATTGCTCCTTATCTTCGTTGGTAGTGAATTCTGCAATGAAATCAGCCATGGCTTGTCCCTTGATGGCGGTGCGAGGGTGATAGGTGATATCATACTGACTTAGTTCAATGCACCATTTAAGTAGTCGCCCAGAAGTGTCGGGACGATGGAGTACCTGCCTCAGTGGTTGATCGGTCAGAACTTTGATGGAATGGGACTGGAAGTAGTGACGCAGTTTCCGTGATGTGATTAGTAAACAGTATGCTAGCTTCTCAAGTTTAGGATATCTGACTTCTGCCCCCGTAAACCTCTTACTTACGAAGCAAACTGGCCGCTGCGTGCGGTTGTCTTCCCTTACCAAGGCAGCGCTTAGGGCGTGAGATGACACATCAAGGTATAGGTATAACTCTTCGCCTTCGCTTAGAGTCGAGAGTACCGGTGGTTTCTGGAGGTGTTCGATTAAGTTAAGGAAAGCGGTTAAGCATTTGTCAGTCCATTCAAACTTTCCTTTGTCTTTCTTTAGAGCTTCGAAAAAGGGGACGCACTTGTCCGTTGCTTTGGAGATGAATCGGCTTAGGGCGGCCACTTTTCCATTCAGGCTTTGCATTTCCTTTCGAGTGGAAGGTATCTTGATATCCCTTAGTGCTCGGACTTGTTTAGGGTTTGCTTCAATCCCTTTGGCATGGACGATGAATCCTAAGAACTTTCCTGATGACACTCCGAAGGAGCATTTTAGAGGATTCAACTTCATTCCATACTGGCGAAGTACTTGAAACATCTCGCCTAGGTGGCTTACGTGATCGTCGGCTTTCCTTGACTTTACCAGCATGTCATCCATGTATACTTCCATAGTTTGCCCTATTAGCCCTGCAAACATCTTGTTGACGAGGCGCTGGTAGGTGGCTCCTGCATTTTTAAGTCCGAAAGGCATTACCTTATAGCAGTATAAACCCCGGTCAGTGATGAAACTAGTGTGGTCTTGATCGGGAGCATGCATAGGAATTTGGTTATATCTTGAGTATGCGTCCATAAAAGGTAAGAGCTCGTGCCCGGCTGTGCTGTCTACAAGTTGGTCGATTCGGGGAAGTGGGAAGCAATCCTTTGGGCAGGCGTCGTTTAAGTTGGAAAAGTCAATGCATGTTCACCACTTCCCATTAGCCTTCTATACCAGCACCGGGTTAGCGATCCATTCCGGGTAGATGGCTTCTCGTATGAAGTCATTGGCGAGTAGGTTCTTTACTTCTTCATCGAGGGCTGCTGATCGCTCTGCCCCCATACTTCTCTTTCTTTGTTTTACGGGCGCCTTGGTAGGATCAATGTTTAGTACATGGCATGCTACGTCGGGGGAGATTCCGGTCATGTCAGCGTGTGACCATGCGAATACATCCAAGTTGTGGCGGAGAAAGTCGATGAGTTGCTCCTTCAACTCTGCTTTTAGTTGGGACCCAATTTTCAATAGTCTACTCGAGTCGTGCTTGTCTACAGATACAAACTCCATAGCCTCTGCAGGCTCGGCGGTGGCCTCCTCCTCTTTGTCCCTAGGGTCTAATTCATTGAAAGGGTCGCTGGTATATCGAAGAGGAGGGGCTTTCTTTAGTTGCTACGCTTCTAGGCTTTTCGTGCAGAGGGCAACCTCTACACCCTTCCCTTTATCCTTCCTGAGGTTGTTGCGAAGTTCAGTCACATAGCAGTCTCGAGCAACGTCCTGGTCCCCTTCTACTTCCCCTACTCCATTGTCCGTTGGAAATTTCATCTTTAGGCACCATGGGGCTAGGACAATTTGGAAGTCAGACAAGGCTGGCCTTCCTAAGAAGGCGTTGTAGGCCGAGTGGTTTTCTATTAGCACAAATGTCTGTTTTCGTACAACGGAGCGGGGATGGCTTCCAATTTCAACAAAGAGGTCCAGTTGCCCGAGGGGCATCTTCGCATCTCCAGTGAAACCGTGTAGTGGTTTATTGCAGGGAGATACATCCTTCATTGATAGTTTCATTTTGTCGAATGCATGTTTGAACATGATATTTACTGAGCTTCCGGTGTCTACTAGAATTCGGTAAACTTCGGCGGGACCGAGCCGGGCAGAGATAACCATGGGATCCATGTGAGGGTATCGCCTTCCTTCTAGGTCACGCTTACCGAATGTGATGTCATCACTTTCTTTCCGCTTCGGGTGGCGCTCTTCTATAACCGAATTGATACAGTCTTTATTGTCTCTAAGCGACTTTCCATATCTTTCCATCTCCTTCCAGCTTCTGTCTGCGATGTGCGGTCCTCCTAAGATGGTATGGACCAATATTTTCTCTTGACTAGAGCCGCTAGTGTTGCGGTTTCCTCTGCCGATCTCCGGTGAGGGCAGCCTTGGGTTCTCATTGGCAGGAGCTGGAGTCCTGTCCTGACCTTTTACATAGCGTTCCAGTTTCTTCCTTCTGATGTGTTCTTCAATCAAGTCCCGGAGATGATGGCACTCATTGGTATCATGCCCATTAGATTCATGGAAGCGGCAGAACTTTCCGGACTTCTGCGCGTTATCTGATTCCTTCTTGTATGATGGGCGTTTGTATCTAACTTCGCCTTGGGTGCCAAGGAAGATGTTTTCGACGGTTTCGTTCAAAGGAGTGTAAGTGTCGAATCTCGGTCCTGGCCGATATAGGCGCTTTTCTCCTTTCTTGCCCCCAGCATTGTCTCTGGAATCATTTCTTCGAACGTCCCTTGCCACAGCAGGCGCATTGCTGTGAGTTGCCTTATTTTGCTGTCCTGACTGCCCCTCAACGGCAGCACCCTCAAGCCTCATATATTTCCCGGCTTCATGGAAGAAATCGGGTAAAGTAGCTGGTTTTTCTTTTGTCAACCTTCTAGCAAATTTAGTGTTCGGATGCACACCACTACAGAGGGCCATTAGGATAAGCTTCTCATCAGCATCTTGAACTACGGCCGCTGCAGCATTGAATCGGGTTAGGTATTGCTGCAGTTTCTCTCTAGGTTTCTGTTTGACGCTGGATAAGGAATAAGCGTCCTTAGGTTGTTCCACATGAATGCGGAACTGACTGATAAATTTTTCTTTCAACATTTCCCACGAGCTGATGGATCCCTGGGGTAGATGACTGAACCAGGAGGTAGCGAGATCTGCTAAAAATAGTGAAAAGCATTTGCACAGTACTCCCTCTGTCGCTCCACTTATGAGCATATGTTGTGTGTATCTCTGTAAGTGTACAACAGGGTCGGAGGTTCCTTTGTAAGGTTCCATTGTTGGCATCTTCCATTCTCGGGGGGTGATAGAAACTTCGATATTGCAGGCGAATGGGCTGGTTACCCTAGCGCTTATCGCTCGATCTCTTTGCTCCCGTTGGACGCACTCTCTGAATAAGTGTGCCATCCTTTCATCAGAATTTGGAGCAGATAGAAACGAGTTTGGTTTTGTTCTGTGGGATTGATTCCGTCCAGATGACCTGTAGGGATGGTATCGTCTATCATTCCTCATATTTTCCAGTGGCTGCCTTCGGTCTTCTGGGAGCATGCTAGAGTCAGCTACAGTTGGCCCTTGCCTTGATCTTCCCCTACTGGGTTCTGATCTAAGCACTTCCTCGGGTCCAACTTCGGGCTGGACTCTAGCTCGGCCCCGTTCACTGGCGTTTCCGTGGTTAGGCAGTATGACAGGCTCAGCTACAGTTGACCTCCGCCCAGTACCTCCCCTGTTGGGTTCGGTTCCAAACGTTTCCTCAGGCCTAACTTCGGGCTGTGCTCGATCTCGGCTCCTACCATGGCTGCTTCTGCCGTTAGCTCCTTCGAAGAAGGAAGATCTTTGTTGTCTCTGAGATCCTCCAGACTGGGACTCGCCCCATGATTCAGTGTTGCGGTTGGACTCTTCAGCATCCCTTAAGCGTGACATGAGATGGTCCACCAAGGCTTCCTGCTGGGACGTGAAGCGGTTAGTTACTTCAACCACAACCCTGTCTAAATCTGCCCTAGTAATTGCTGCGGGCTGTTCTGCGGCAGGAGTGGTCGGATTAGCCTGTCCTTCATTTGGTACTGCTGCTAGAGGAGGACGATTTACTTGATCCGTGACCGCTGGATCTGGAAGACTACTGGATGCGATGTTTTTTCCTTTGTTAACATCTTTTTTCTGCTTGGGAGGCATGTTTTCCAAACGATGAATGATGCTGTTAGGAAAAAGGTTAAGTGGAAGAAGCTGAAGCTTCGAGCTTCTAGTTCTCAATGAAAGCACCAAAAATGTTTGCACAAAAAATGGACAAACACCTCAAAGTCGTATGATTTAATAGATTTTATGTTGTTCTTAGTGGTTTGGGTGATTTATGCAAATATATGAAAAGCAGGGGCTAAGCTGTAAAGACACGCAGATTTATAGTGGTTTAGCCAGAATGTGCCTACGTCCACTTTATATGTTATTTCTCTTTTCTGGTTTAGATTACAAGTACAAAGCTTTGATACAAGTAAAAGAAAGTTGTTTGAAAGTTCTCTCCGTGCTTGAGCTCTCAAACTTGTCCCCCGTTGTTGTACCCCTGCCCCTCTATTTATAGAGTGAGGCTGGGGGTAGGGGTCTTGGATGTGCATAGCTACTGGTGGGCCTGGGCTGATGTGATCTGGCCTGGCACGTCTTGGTCCGGTAGCACTCTGATTCGGCTATGCATGGAAGTGGAGTTTGGACCGGTAGTGAGGTTGGTTCGGTGGTGAGGTTGGTTCGGTAGGTGAGGTTGGTTCGGTGGTGAGGTTGGTTTGGTGATGAGGTTGGTTCGGAAGGTGAGGTTGGTTCGGTCAGTGAGGTTGGTTCGGTAGGTGAGGTTGGTTCGGTCGGTGAGGTTGGTTCGGTAGGTGAGGTTGGTTCGGTAGGTTTGCCTTGTAGTTGGTTCAGTTAGGGAATGTCGTATAGTTGGTTCAGTTAGGGAATGCCGTATAGTTGGTTCGGTTGTTCTGGTGGCTCGTCCCTTGCTTCCTCGTGTTGGCTTGATGATGGTAGAAACATACCCAACAAAAGCTCATTTGACATTTAAATATCTTCATAAATTTCCAAAATAAATTTTAAAACACTTTTATAAGTCTACAAGTCAATTTACAAAACCTCTTTACAAATCTCGAAAATTAATTATAAAACATTTCCCCATTTAAAACTCCTTTAATAAATCTTCTTAAAGAAAAATCCTTTACAAAATATCTTTTGCAACTCATCCTTTTAAATCACTTTAAACAAACCTTTTTACTTAGTAAAACCCATTTTTATAATCAAGTTATTATTTATAAATACCTTTATAAAATAATAATATAACTTGAAAATCATTTATAAACCTTAACCCTAAACTGATTAAAGAACTGGTGCTAATCTAAACCATACTTTATAATTTTAAAAAGAGGCTTAACAAACCCAATGGTAGTAATTGCAATTACCATTTAACTTCAATTTCACTTTTAAGTCACTTAATCATCTATTTACATAAGTCAACATATATGTAAATGCAATTCATATCCAAATCAGAGAATAACATGTCAATACAACTCAACTAGCATATACATGTCCAAATAACATAATAGCAACATGGTGATTTCTCCTGCTAAATAGATGTCCAAACAATTCACTACTTATAGCAAAATGGGAATTTATTCTATTAACATATGTCCACACAATGAACAATTACATTATAGCAGAACGGGGATTTATTCTGCTAACAGATGTCCAAACAATTAAACAATCAACTTATAGCAGAATGAGGATTTATTCTGTAAACACATGTTCACACAATCAAACCATTTACATAACACATTCACAACTGTTTGTCTACTTAATGGCATCGACATTTAAATTGCTTGTGTTAAAAACCATCTTTGAAAAAGAAGTACCTTTAAAACAATTCGATTCTTGGAAAACAAGGATTAAAACTTAAAATTCCTATTTAAAATAATTAATTACAAGTTAAACCCTTTATTAAACCATAATAAATCTTTATTAATTCTTAACTTAATTTACTAATAAAATAAGAAATAATTAACCTTAAATAAATAATTGAATAATAATTAACCATTACATAAATAATTAAACCCTAATTAATCCTTTATTAATTATTAAATAATAATTTAAACCCCCTTTCATAATTAAATATTAATTAATCTCAAATATTTGATGAAATAATATTTAATTAAAACTTAAATTATAAATTAAACCTTTAATAAATAATTAATTATAAGTTAAAACCTTAATTAATTTATAATTAAAAATAATTAAACACTTGATTAATTAAATAAATAATACTTAACCCTATATTTAAATAATAACTAATTAAAAATAAATTATATAATTAACTCATAATTAACCAAAAATTAATCTTGCTTAATCATTAATTATTTTAAATCTTGTTTGTAAAAGATAAATAATTAAAACTAATCTCCACTTAATTAAAGTTAATAAACCTTGTTTAATCTAAATTAATTATTAAATTACTAAAGTTAATTAATTAAAAAAATTATTAAATTATTAATTAACTTCTTAAACATCATTACTAAGTTTATAGAACATTTCCAAAATACTTTTAATTGTAAAAACCAAATTTCGCAAAAATGGGATTTTTAAGCGAAACTGTAGCCACAGCGACTATCGCTATGGATGCCATAAGTGAAAATGTTTTTGACTTTCCTTTTTGAAAACTAACCCCTTAAATGCTTTCTAAATTATAAAAAACATATAGTAAGAGTTTGTATATGGAAACAAAGTTGAAACCTTTGAAATGATTTTGACTTCCTTTAAAAGTAACACTAGTTTCACATAAAAATTCAATCGCCAATTTCATACCAATGTGTCAACTTCCTTAGCATATATATCACATATCCAAGTCTATACAAACCACAGCATCCATAGTCACATCACACCACAAACATAAGCAAGATGTAAGCTTTAACCATTTGCAACAATTTTAGACTTCAAATTCGAGCCTAATATCATTTCACACACAAGCAACACACACACATAGATATATATATATATATATATATATATATATATATATAATAATCACATGATAATTTAGCCAATTCAAACCAACATCTCATGCAACATACTAATTAACATAAAAATTCAAAAACTTTTCCAAAACAAGGGTTTACTCACCGGAACTTACTAACTCGAAGCAAACTCTTTTGAAAACTTGAAATACTTAAGAACTTGCAAACCTTGGAAAACCACAAAAATCAACTCGAAAATGGATCATCTTCTCCTCGATTTTTGGCCATGTTACTCCTAGAATTTTGAAAAGTGGTCAAAAGAAAAGTTGTTGGAAATTATTTTCTCTACAATGTAAAAAAAATACACTCAATTTCGTTTTGTTTTAGGAAGATATGGTCAAAAGAAGGAGTTTTATTTTCGGGCTTGAAAACATGGGTCCAAAAATGAGTCAGAAAAAAAATGTATTTTTGACCCAAAAATATTCAAAATTTGGAAAAGTGGTTCAAATAAAAGTTGTATCCATTCGAATTCTACGTGGTTTGAATAAAATTATTTCTCCATTTGGTTAATACTTGAGGAAGATATGATAGAAGGAAGAGGAGAAAAAATTAAAGAAGTGGAAGACTATTTATAAGCAGTAGAAAAAGTAAATTACTAAACTACCCTTTGTCCTTTGCCCTCCACTCATCCTTTGCCACCTTACCTAGCCTTCCAAATCATCATGAAACAATGCCTCCCTTATGTCCCCCTCACTTCTTTCCATGCCA
Organism: Allium fistulosum; assembly: GCA_030737815.1. Taxonomy (NCBI): domain Eukaryota; kingdom Viridiplantae; phylum Streptophyta; class Magnoliopsida; order Asparagales; family Amaryllidaceae; genus Allium; species Allium fistulosum. The sequence continues at coordinate 50,365,221 of CM060906.1, forward strand.
ACATGAAATAATGACTCGTACTCGAGTCGCCAAAGTGTCAAATCATGTCTAAGTATGTTTCTTAAAGCATATTTAATATTTACATGTATGTACTTAAGTATATATATCTTTGTATATACCTTTATACACGAACTTATTTACATTTTTAATGTGTATAAACTTATACTAGAGTTCACAACATTTACGATAACTTTTAGCTGACGAAAAGTCAAAAATGCGGAAAACGAATTCCGGTCACATTTTATCTTTCTTCGAACTAAATATTTCTGTAAATAAATTTGAAAAACCATTTCACCATCATTAATTATTATTTAAAGAAGTTTTATTTTCATTATAAAACCTATATATTGAATATTTAAAATTAATTAAATATTCGCAAATCAAAATAGCGAAATTCTGGGTCGTTACACTCAGTCAAACTCTAGTCAAGATTTCGGCAAAAAGGATCGCGATCTAATTTAGAGGGCCAGAGGTCATCATAGTGGTGCTGTTAGGCTTGGCATGCGAAGGTGAGTCATTTGTAGTTCTCTATTGAAGCATCGATTGATGTTGGTGAGGCACGACATGGTTAAGGCAGTGAGTGGCTACATGTTGCTTTTCGATAAAGGGGGTTGGAGGTTGCAAATTGGTGCCCTTCTCGGATTGGACGCAAAGTGGAGTTCATAGGAATTGATCACTCGATGTTTAGTGAAGCATAGGTGGAGATGCGGAGGAGAGAGTGTGTGCGTGTATAGGTTGGGATGCACGGCGCGTACATGAGTATTTGAATTAGGGAAAAAAGGGAAGGAGGTGTTAAAAGGTAATTGGTTAATTTAGTAATTAATTAAGTTAATTAATTAAAATTATATAATTTCAATTCTTATAAAATCAATTTCTTTTGCAAACCATGTCCAATCGAGAGGCCATCTTCACCATTACACTCATAATGAGATTATCTACGTCTTGGTTTGGCTTGGGCGTTGGTGAGTTTACTCACCATTTTATTTGTATAATGTTGTGTACATAATGTTTGTTGTGTTAAAATATAAATTAAAATATATAACAATGCCAGTTACTACTTTTTGACCCCTCCCTACTTTTGTAGGCAAGTAACAACATTATATGTACTATAATCTCTCTTTTAAACCCTCTAAAATATGTAACATGGCCCAAACATGTTGTTTACATGTTTGATAGTGTGTTGTGAATGTTTGAAGTGAAATAGTCTTTATAAACGCACTTTCAAATCCCGTGTATTTGACAAATGTTTAATTGGTTAAAATGTGATTATATTGCGAGAATATATATTTAAGTTTTCTTTACACATGTTTTGGAATGTTTGACATAAAGGAATTGGTCTGGGAAGTTACAGAAATTATGAAACAACATTGTGATAGTTAGAACTTAAAATGTCGCTATGGATGCACTTTGAAAAAGTCTTGTGTTCGGCGATTTTTAAAATTAATTTGAAAGACATCCTAGAGACTTCTTTGCATTTTAATAAATACTATAAGTTTCTTTATTATTGGAAAATTTTATCAAAGTTTAAAATTATTTTTAATAATTATTTTTTAATTTTTAAAGTAAAGATTTTTAAATTACGAAACTTTTTTTGTGGTTTTTAAATAAATTATAGAATAAGTAGTGTTAAGTAATTTTTCAATAAATGTTATAAACCATAAGTATTTTTAAAATATTTTTAAATATATGTAGTTTTAAGAAAATTATTTAAAGATTTTATTAAAGTATTAAAAAGCTTATGTAATATAATATCTTTTAAATTGTTTTAGAATTTTAATAATTATATTAGCTTATAAATAAATTATTATACATATAAATGTATGCATCATTTTTAAAAGGTTTCTAGTAAATATATATAAGTTTTAAAAACTAAGTTGAGTATTTATAAATGTAGTAAAAGAAGTTTGGATTTTAACACTTAAGTTAAAATAAATTATTTTGAGAAGTTCAATTAAAAGTGTATTACTGAATTAATAAGTGTGGATATGCTTTGATCTTTAAAGTGAACGTCTTAAAGTTAATGAGAATTATAAAAATGGTTTTATGTTTTGGTAAACAATGTTTGTGTAACATTTTTTTAAACCCTTAATAATTATACTAAAAAATATAATTAGATACTTAATAATGAATATATTAAATAGAATCATAAGTGAATAGTTTTGGATTGTTGTAACAATGTTTAATTAACATTTGTCTTATACTTCTATAAATGTAATTAGATCTTTAAAAAGAAGTTTTAAAGATAATATTTAAAGTATGAAATGTTTTTGGGTTTGTAGTAAATAATGTTTAAGTAACATTTGTTTTTAAACCCTTGAATCAGATTTTAAAGTGGAAAAAAATTATTATTTCATTATAAATATACTTAGATCATTAATGATAAAATTTTAAAAATAATAACAAGTATGAAATCTTTTGAAATAAAGATTGAAAGTTATACATTTTATAAAAGAGTAGGGGTTTATAGTAATAATGTTTTAGTAACATTTATTTTTAACCTCTTTGATTATAGTTTAAAGTAAGTAAATTTTGTTAAGTGAATTGTGAATATACTTATACCATTTGAGACAAGTATATAAATACTTTTGAAGTATAGTAAATACGTGAATTGTAAATAAGTGAATAGTAAAAACATGAATAGTCAAATATGTGTATATATCTTTTATAAAATGGAAATTTAAATCTATATACAAGCTTAATGAGTTAAGTTTAATTAATAAGAAGTTTAATTAAATAAGTTATTACGTCTTAATTAATAGCGGAATTTTTAACTAATAAGGAAGTTTTAATTAATAAATGAGTTTAATTAATAAAAGTGGTTAATTAAAAGAAGTTTTAATTAAAGGAAGAAGTAAAGGACAAAGTTTTAATTGAACGATGAAGTTTTAGTTAATGAAGAAATTTTATTAGATAAAGAAGTTTTACTAATAAAAGCAGTTTTAATTAATAAAGGACTAATTAAATAAAAATGGGATTAAAAGTTGTTTATGTGACTTGATCGTGCTTTGTGAGTATTAATCATGCTTTGTGTGTTTACTTGTTTATGGAAAGTATATAGTCGTGTACTTAGCACGAAAGCCGACAAAGTAGACTTGTTTCTATCTTTAAGAGTTAAGAATAATGATTCGAGTAGGGTGTAGAAGCAATAGTGCTCTAAACTACCGGGATTCATTGTTGACCGAGGGATAGCAGAAGTTAAGAAGTTTGGAAACGTGATAAGTGTACGAGACTTGATTTCCATAAGCGATCGTTCTCATTGTTGTTAAATTTGACCAAATTAACTTGGGATGTATCTAGTAGAAACACGGGAATTATACGGTACGGTTATTCACTCAGTGATGATATAACCTTCGTATAAACTCGTCTTGCTCTTCTAGGACAAATGATAAGGAAATCTATCCAAACAGGATATGATCTCCACCCTTATGTATTGTCTGTTTATTTTTTAAAGAACCGGGGTTGAGTTAACCAAAAATCTATCGATTGGTTTTGGAGAGCCCGGTAAGCGGGGGTGTATACTTATATGAGATGACTCGAAACCGTAACCACTTCAAAACTATATACATGTTCTATGCTTTGGAAGAGGTTTGTGATCTATTCGAGATGTCGGAATCTATGTGGAGATTCATGATCTTTTCGAGATGGTCGAATCCATGTAGAGATTCGTGATCTGCTTGAGATTTTGGAATCCAATTGGGGATTAAGGTCCTATTTGAGTGGTGAAAACTCATGTGTTGAGATGATGAACGTGACTTCACCATCGTTATGACAGAAACCAGAGATAAGATGCATAACCATTGGGGTTTGGCTAACCTAGAAAGGTGCAGTCGACTCCATTCTAGAGATACTTACAGATATGAATAAGGGAGTGATGCACTTGGCCTCGCATTGTGGGGTCCAACTATGTATTTCCTGTGGTACATTCACTAGAGATTTATGCTATTTTGAAGGGATATCTTTGATCCTTGTGCTGGGGAACCTTTCTCGAGGTATTAAGGGCACCACCTTGGAATCCAACACAATTATGCGAACATGCCTTAGTGGTTTGTTGTATAACTATTATTATTGTGGTGCACACGCAGCATGGCTACTTCTGGTTTATGTTCTTCACCATGGACATTATCTATTATATCGCAATATGTACCTATTAAATGGTTTGGCTCTTTTGAGGAGATAAACATTACGACTATCTCAAAAGATGTTGTTATATGTTGTATACATATTTCTTGAGTTTCTCACACCAGACTTATGTTTGAAACGTGGCTTTTGTTTTCCTTAATCCTCATATTCTCTTTGAGCAGTCTAATAAAGGCAGGTTTTCGTTGATGTTCACTGAGCTCTTGGAGAGGAGTTGGAGACTTACCTACCGTAGTATTTTTATTTCCGCAGCATTACCTTATGCATATATATTAGCAATTGTAAGGACAGGCTGTTATAACTATTCAGGCTGATTACAGCACTTGATTAGTAACTCTGAAATGTTATGTATATTAGAGTAGCTCTTTGTACTATCTTTTGATATTATATGTTATCATTTCGCATGTGATATTCTTATGTTTTTGTTCTTCCCTTTCTTATTCTTTTTCTTTACCCTAACGTTCTGTCTTTCCAACACTTAGGTGCTCGGTACGTGAATACCGTGGATGTATTAATGTTGACATTAAAGGGTCAAAAAGGCGGTCTTACAGCGTGGTATCAGAGCTGAAGGTTAAGCGAGAACCTTGGTTTTGGTAGGATATAACTCATTAAAAGATAGGGTAATGGAATGCCCTATTATGAGTTGAGTGTATTATATATATATATATATGCATGTATATGAGAGCGTATAGGTATTTGCTATATATCAGTAATATATAAGTAAGTTGATAGTGTAGTCTAATTTATGTAAACATTAATGATGTTCATTATTATCCCTCATTTATTAGCTTAGTCATGCTTCACCAGTTTATGAGCAGTTGTTATTGTTTGTTGATTTATAAGTAGTTTACCATTTTACAACATGGGTTGGGTAGATAATAACTGTGGAAACATTGAAGCAAAAATCTTATGAATTAAGTTTAAAAGTTTTACTATAAGGCGTTCAGTGATAATGTTGGGTTTAAAAAAGAAGAAGTTAACTTTAATAAAAGATGTTTATTATAGTCTAAAAAAACAAGATATTTTGGAATAAATATTTGTGAAATGATTTTATATAAGAAAGTGAATTTATGTAAAATTGGTTTATAAAATATTGTTTATAAATAAAAAGGATTTAAACTGAGAATTTGAAAACTTAAATCCTTGTGTTTTGAAATTTTGTTTTTCAAGGTTTTTGGGGAAAATAATAATTGAATTATTTGAAAGTATTTATGAATAGAAATATTTTAAAAAGAATTTTAATGGAGATGGAAAGTACTGAGCTCACTTATATTGTTGGAAAATAATTCCGGTGATGACTACAACATCGCCGACATTCATTTTCAAGTTTCAACGTGGGGGATGTTACAATCGTAATTTTCTATAGAGTTGTTTTGGTAAAATATATTTAGTTTAAATCCCAAAAGTATGATTTGATATACAAAAGTTATAAGTATATATTATTATTTCAAAATTATTTGAAATAAAACCCGGTGTTTAGTTCTAAAGTTTTCTTGTTAAGATATTTTATGGATGCATGTAGCCTATGCATTAGGATAGTTTGGTTTGTGCATCATGATATGATATGTAGTTTGATAGTTTTCATTCGTTGGCATGGAATAGAATTTTCGGCGATTTTGGACAGTCGAAAACTTCCGAATTATTATAGAATTTGGAGCTACGAATTTTTTTTAAAAAGTATAAGGGGTAAACCCTTAAATTGAGAAGATAGTAAGAATTTAAACAGGTTTAAAATTCGTTGAACATCCTTGTTAAGTAAAATAAATATGAATGTTTTGTGTATACTCTTAGGATGTGATACAGTATTATACGAGTAATGAACTTTAAGTCCTGAAATGTTTTAAATTGAAATTATATTTTATGAAATGTTTTATAAATAAAGATATTTTTTATAAAATTTTAATAAACTTGAGTAATGTTTTAAGAAATGTTTCATAAACGATTTTAATATTAAATGAGAGATAGTATATGTGAAAATAAATGTGATTTAAAATGAAGAAAAAAGAAATTAGTGTAATTAAGAAACTAATGGAATAAAGTACATGAGTTGTACGTTGATTATTTTATTCGCATGACCGTTCATGATATAGAATTCGAGTACATGATTTACACCGGTCTGAATAGATTTTTCACTCGATTCTTGACGACGAACACTTGATACGAATTATTGATATGATTCTGAAGTTTTCTATCATAGTATATGGCTATGTAAAGAGAATGGAGGTGTCTAATCAAGGTATCCGATCGGAATTTGTACTAAAGAGGTCAAGTGATCTATACTAGTTTGGAAGTGAAATCTTTGTGATTGAGTAAGTGATCAAATTGATATTGTGTGCGGATGACATATGCACATCGTACTAGCTTAAGTATATCTGAATACTTTGTTTTGTCGGCTTATGGAGAGTTTGGGGAAGGACTCTTTGAATTGTTTGAGGTAGTATGAATAATCGACTAAGCAATAACCTAAGGTTGTTGAGCGAAAAGTACACTTTGCAGTTTATTTATCATCCTTGTGCAATGAGTAGGTTTCTGAACTTGGGCATACTGTGAGCTTTGTTTACTAGAAATTGTAATACTGTTAAGTAGTATTGGTGTGTAACTATTGCTTTGTTGCTAATGTTGAAATTTCGAAGATGAAATATTTTAAGTAAGGGAGAATGCAATGACCTAGAATTTTGAACACTTCGCATTTAAATGTTTGAATTATTTAAATATTTAAATATTGGATTTAATGTGAATAAATTTATTTAATAACCTTGTTAACCCTCTTTTAAATAATAACCAATGACAGTAAATTTGTCTATGAAATTTGTTTATGAAAATAAATAGTTTGAAGAAATATCGATAAGTTGACCGAAAATCATTTTAAAGATATACGGTCTCGAAACGCGTGAAATTATCATCCTGGGGCACTATCTCGGATTTTGATGAAACTAGTGTCCTTGGAATCGGAATAATGGTGATATACATCGACGAGTTTCGTAGCGATCCGACGTCTTGGGTGATTGTACGAGCTCAAAACACATGACGATTAATTTGGGAAATTAATATATATATATAACCCCCTACACATGTTCACTCTATTTCTCTCACTTTCCTTTTTACCTTCCTCTTGTAACTCAAAAACAAAGTATAGCCGCCTTCTTCAAGTAATTGTTTCGGGAGCTACAGACAACTAAAATCGATGTGGGTGGATTTGTTGTACTCGTGCGATGAAGTGCTTCAAATCTGTATAGATTTAGGCATGTGCGGCCGAACTTGGGGATTGTTGATACTTTCTGGCCGAAACTAGGGTTTGGGGAAGGGCAACCGAAGGTGATGTAATTGCAACGATTGGATGCAACTCAGCCTGTGGAGGAGCTCGCAGCAAGTGGCAACGACCATCAGTGGCCATGGCGGCATGCGTGCTCAGTCAAATTCTGGATAAGGGTTTCAGCAAGAAGGATTGCGATCTTATTTAGAGGGTCGGAGGTCATCACAGTGGTGCAGTTGGGCTTGGCATGCGAAGGGGAGTCGTTTGCCATTATGTAACGACCCGTAAAATTTATGGTTTTAAAAGTATATTTAACTGGAACTTTGTAAAATTTTAAAACAATAAAATTTGAAAATAAAAATTTATTATTTGAAATACGTCTATTTTAATATAGCAACTGGTAAATTTTCATCTAATAATATTGAAGTTTATTTTCCTGTGAAATTTCATTTCAAATCAAACCGGTTACAGTGAATTTAAAAGTTTTTCCGAAACCAAAATATGTCAACAGGAGAAAATTTATTCAGATCATTCTGAATCAGACTGCGAAATTCGTTTTTCCAAATTTAGACTTCTACTGCTCCGTTTATCTTAATTCTAGCAAAATAGCAGCATTTTCGGTACCGATTATCGACTTTTGATCGGATGATCGTACCACTGATATCTGTATACCATTTTGATCGTCTCGTCGCGCTGATCACCACGGTATATTTATTTTTGTATTTTGAAGTCCGGTACGCGACGGATATAATAAACTGTTTGTCGTATGGGTATCACAAATTTCAACCGTTACTTCCTGTGCCTTTTCAAATTTGAAAACGTAAAGGATGGACCACATTATTACTTTCTCAGCTCAATCAGAGGCACCGTTGCAAAAATAAAATAAAAGAAAGAATTCACTTTTTATTTTTGTACGTTTCATTTTACCAAGTCTGTCCATTTTCTCCATTTTAAAAATTTGCTTGCCACTTTACATTCCATTCCTGTAGCGTATCATTCTTCCTCCCATTCAAAATTTCTTTTCATTTCCCTGTGGCACGATCTCTGCCATTCCACATCAACCGAGCCCACTGGCCAACACACGCCACGCCTCCCCCTTGAACGACCACCCTCCTCCAACAACAAACCCATGCCAGCCTACGCCTTCATCCGCACCCATGGCCTTCGGCCTGTCACCACCAACACCATCCCGCCATCTTCCTCCACTTCACCATGTTGCCGAGCAACCCAAACGGCTTCATCACCTTCTCCCACCGCTGCCTCCCAGCATGCATCCACCTCGTCACGTTCTCTCCGCCCAAACCCTCCACGTTGCACCGAACAACCTCCCACCGACCATCGTGCACGCCGGCCTCAACCATTCACCCTCACTTTCCCTTCCGCTTCTCCCCTAGCTACCAGACTCGAATCACAACCGCTGCCCTCCATCTACTCGTCCAACCTCCATCGCGCCGCCTCCTCTCCAATCTCTAGCGAGTTTCCCCCTCTATCCTCCTCTGTTCACGGATCCAAGTGAGTATATATATTTATCTTCATGCTATTGGCCGTTTCATTATATTTTTTTATGTGCTTTGTTTATATTTTTGTTATATATATATAATGTTGTACCTGTTATAAAGTTGTACCTATTATATGAATGAGTATGAAATATGTTGGAAACAAACCAGATTTTTGTACAAGTGTTGTTATATGATATACATGTTATATATATAATATAAAATACTATTACAAAAGTGTATAATGTAAGTTTTAATCAGAGGTGAATATACATTTTTATATATATGTACAAAATTTTATGTTGTAGGTTAGTCTATAATATTTATAAATATATAGTTATAACATGACTGTTACATATGAAAATTTCAGTTAGTTGGATGTCAATTTACTTAGGTCAGCCTGCATATTTATACTGAGAGTTATACATTGCACATGTTGTTGGTGACAGAGAACCATGTACATGCATTGTTGTAAATAGCGTTTGGGTATGTAGTTGTATTCTGCATTGTACATTTAGTTGTAATAGTACACGATGTCTGCATATATATATTAGAGTGAGCTACGGTAGAACATACTGAATAGTTTTGTAGGTGTTAGTTGTCTATATATAAGCATATGTTTTATAAGTCTACCTTTCATATGAGATTGGCAGTACTAATTTTTATGGTGATGTTTATTCATATATATGCTTCGGCTGCATTTGTTAAGGCACATATAGTATGGGTTGGTATATATAGATTTGTTAGTATATATAATACTGTTGTGGATAATATGTGTATTATTTGTTAATACTTATATAAGCTTGTCTGCATATTGTTATATGTTATATAAACATTCTATTCTTACAATAAAGTGTATATGTTGGTTTTATAACGTGATAGGTTTTGATAAAATAATACATAATAATGTGACGTGTTTAAGTGCTTTATGCATGTTACATTTATTTTATTAGGTGGTGTGTGCATTTGTATTTTTGTTTAAGTATGGTTTTATAAAGAGAATACATGAATTTTTAATGGTTTGAACTGAAGTGATTTTTGTTATTATAAGTATGTATTTTATTTATTTATTTATTTTTATTTTATATTTTAATTTTAATTAAAATTTTTGTCTTAAATCAAAATATTCATTTTTAATGAAATAACAAATATTTCTGTATGTATGTATATATCTCAAACTGATTCTGATTCAGTTCTTCATTTCTTGATTATCAGCTTCATTCGTCGATTCGAGTTCAATCTTGCCTTGTTTTGAAATTCGTGCTTGGATTCGTAACTTATCTCATTGTCTATTCTATCTAGCCTCGGAAGGTGAGCAATCACTCACGATTAACATTCTTGTATTTATTAAATTTGATTTCAATTGAAATGACAATTGAAATATGATGCTGTAGTTATTTAAATTTTTATATATGCTATTTTTTGTATCTGTTCACCTGTGACATCTGACATCCGTATCTAGAATTTATATGTCTGTTATTACTATTATCTGTATATGTTCACCTGTGACATTTGACACCAGTATCTAGTATTTATATGCCTGTTATTACTATTATCTGTATATGTTCACCTATGACATCTGACACCAGTATTTGTTATTTATATTGATGATATATGCCTGTTGCTATATTTTATATTATTTGTTATCACTCTGCAAGTTCCCTGTTAGTATAGAATTCACTATGGGTTGAAATGATACACACCCGAACGGACTTTAGAATAGGAGAATTTCGTTATGGGTTGAAATGATAAACCCAAGCGATTTTCATTTGAATTGAAATTGGGATTACAGGTTGAAATGATATCTACCCGTATATATTTAAATTACGGATTGAAATGATAAATATCCGTATCACTTAACCATATGATAGAAATGTATACAAACACCGTTGGTCCATATATTTAAATATTTTGAAAATAAATTCTATGGAGTTGGGAAGAAAAATTCATATTTTAAAAAATAGATTTTGGTAATAATTTGAACAAATTAAGGTTGGAAGATAATTTGAATTTAGTTGAAATTGTATTCATTAAAGAATTTTATTTAATTAAACCGATTTGAAACTTATTGAAATTGGAATTTAAGATATGACTTATAACTTGGGTTTGATTTAAGTAACTTAATAAATATTTCTTGTTTAAAAAGGAAGTTAAAGAAATATTTAGAAAAAAAAATGTAATTTAAGGCTAGTTAAATGATATTGAATTTATTAAGTGAATATTCCCTGATTTAAATAATAATAAAGTTAAATCAAGAGCTATATGAAACCGTTAAATTTAACTTTGAAAATGTTGAATATTAAAGCTTTGAAATATATTGAAAAATAAATGGTATATTTAGAACTGAATTAAATTGATGAATTGAGCTTTGGATAAATTTGAATCTGTAATTTGAAGTTGATTTGAATCGATTTGCGAGACTTTAAATACTTTACTTATAAATTAATTATATATATACTATCTCGGAAAATAGGTATATTTGAAATAAAATGATATTTGGGTTTTGAAGTATAAATTAAATTGAAATGACCACGGTGTTATAATGTATATTTCCACCTTGTAGATAGTTCTGAAGATCCTTAGAGGATGGTTATCCCAACATCCTTTAAGTTACTTGTATTTCAGTTGATATTTCACTTGAGTTGGATTTATTGATATAAGAATGTTAATCCTGACTCGAGTGTTTTGTGTTTTGCTTTACGCTCGGGTCAGACCGAGTGATACAGCATTTGAGACTCCACCTTGGAGTTTGGAGCTTCGTTTGGAGATCCAACTATCGACTCAGCTTCCAGCTTTTCTAGTTGATCTGTTCAGAGAGGTCATCTGCTTGTACTGAAGACTTCACTGTATTTGAGATATTCTTATGTATTTTGTTTTCTAACTCTGATGTATATAGTAGCTTCATGAACTACTATCCTTTTATCTATTCCGCTGCATTATATTACTCTGTGTCTGTGATTGATTTATTTACTGCATATGCTGAGTTTTGCCAAATTTAAATTAACAATCTGATATTTTGAATTATTCAAGTCAGACATGTGTGGATTTATTGTCGATTTGAATGGTACAAAATACCGGGTCGTTACAGTTGGTATCAGAGCTTTGGCTCTAGGCGAAACTTAGCATATATTGTAAATTTATTTACAGAATCACTTTCGTTCGAGTTTAATCTCTTCCTTTTGACTCGATTTCCTTTGAACTTTGGAACGTTCCCTACGGTTCCAAAATTCATTCTTGTCTCTCTCTATTGGTATTCTTTTGATTCTAGAGTATCCCATAACTCCACTTCGAATGATCTCTATAAGAATAGGCGATCCCGCCGATCTTTGAATGTTTTGTAAAGGGGTGAAACTCCTTTACAATAGGCATTGATTCACCGGAGATTTATATATCCCTCGGTTTTGATGTTGCCATCTCTTGTTATGCCGAATTCTATCTCTGGCGATCGAATGCCGATTTGCCTTAGATTTCCGCATCGACTATATTCTTGAAGCCACGGTTGACCCGGTTAAGGTCGCCCGTGATTTATATAAGTGTATCCGACTACTGTTTTGTAATTAATTATCTCATTTTCGTTCGAACTTATCTTCGAATCAGAATCCTATTTGATTAGAGTCCCTCTAAGTTGAACTTCTATCTTTGTTTTGAAATCCATTCTTGAACCATCCTTTGAAAAATCAGGCTTGTTTATATTTTAGAAATTGTTTTATATATCGAAATTATTATATTCTATATATAAAAGTAAAATTTTTCCGATAAAGATTATAAACCCTTTTGAAATAAGAATTTGAGGTTTCGAAAGGATTTGTAATTTTGGAAAAACCATATAAGAAATTTTATTTATCTAAAAATGATTTATAACTGAAGGATTTTAAATTTGAAATTCGAGAATTGAACCCCGGTGTTTTGAAATTGGTTTTAAGATTTTGAAATATATAATAATAAAATGATTTAAAGGTATTTTCCGAATAAGAAATGTTTCAAATGATTTTAATGAGTTTCGAATGATTTTGGAGAAATTTCAAAAGAAGTTTGAGAAAATAGAAGTCCAGAACTCACTTATGTCGCTGGAAAATAATTTCGGTGATGAGTGCACGCATCATCGACATTGATTTTCGAGTTTCAAAGTGGGGGATAGGCCACTTTAGTAGCATTGCTACGCCAGTGATTTTTTTTTATGAAACCATTTTGATTTCAAAATTTTGAAGTATGATTTGATATTCGAAAGATATATGTAAATGTATTTGAAATGATTTAAAATGAGCCGGTGTTCAGTCCTCGAGTTTTGGATTTGATATAACCCTATATATTAAAATTGATTTACTGATTTGTTATTGATTTCCAACTCTTGAAATTGAAAATGATTTCTTCAACTATTTTGAAGGTTCGAGCACTTCCAAATCAAGGTTAACTTTTCAAAGCTAAGAAATTTTGAAAGGTATAAAATATATAAGTTTGGTATGTATGTTAAAGTATGTAGTAATATGGTTTAAATAAGTTGAAACTGTTTTGTTAAGTAAATGAATAAGGCAAAATTTAAAATTTTCTGATATGAAATTTAAATTTGAAATGTTTCGAAAAGAATTTGGTCTTCAAAATATTTTGAATAAAGTTTAGTTTAAATGTTTTAACTTAGTAACATCTTTATGAAACTATATATTTAACAAGTTGGAATAAATATATAATTTGTACGTATGCTGTTTTATTCGCATAATTAATTTGATCCAAGTTTGAGTACACAAGTTCGAGGTGAATTACACCATTTCGTGTTAGGATTTTCATTCGATTCTTGATGGCGAATATTGGATATGGATTTTGGGCTTGATTTTAGAATTCTCTATCGTAGTATATGGCTATGCAAGGAGACTTTTGACTTCTAGTCGAGAAACCATATCGAAGTCCGCATTAGGGAAGTCGAATGGACAATACTAGTTCGAAAGCGAACTTGTGTGATCGAGCGAGCGATCAAATGTGATTCTGCGAAATGATGACGTATGTACATCTTATATTCTAATATCATTGATATATTTTGACGCTGAAATTGAAAGCTGTCATGTTAGAATATCTTTGCTTACTAAAAGAAAATTTCCAATTTAAATTACAAAGATATATAACCCATAAAAGCAAAGATATTCAATCCCATATGGCTCTTCATACAGCGAAATTTATTTTGAAAATTTTGATCCTTATATAAGATAGACCTTACGTAAGTATAAGGTGATTTTGAAAACATTTGATTTTGGTAATGAATTGGTTGACTTAAATTATATTGATTTGGAAATTGGATTTATTTTCTAAATCAATTATTTTGGAAACTTTGAAACTAAAGATATTTAATTTGAGAAGAAATAATTTGGTGAAATTGTATATGATTTTGAAATTGAACTGATATTGAAACAAATTGAAATTTGAGAACCTTATGTTACTAAACACTTGATTTGGGAGTTGTCGAACTTATATAAAATTGATTTGTATGAGTATGAAATTGATTCGAAAATATAGATTTGAAAAGGTACTCAATTTGAAAGTGAAATCTTATATAATTGAAGTCTATATAAGTATGATTTGATATACTATTGATTTTGGAAAGTAATTGATTTGAAAATTAAATCTTATATATAATGGATTTTATATAAGTACGATATTTGAAAGTGATTTGAAAAGGTACTATATGATACATATTTTCGAAGTAAAGATATGGAAAGTGCCTTCTGCTTGATATCCGATTTGTGGCCACATCTTGGATTCATTCTATCGATATTATTCTCTCTGATTTTTGGTTTTCCGGATATGATACTCGAGTATCCTTCGAATTCCATGGCGTTACCCATGGTCTTACGAACTCGACTGCATAGCGTAATTCGTAAGGTAGTGATTGCTTAAAGGGTACGGATGTTTCCTCGGGGATCCAGGCGTAACCATTGTGTATCTGCGATCTATGGTCGTGTTAGTGGCGTAATCCGCAAGGCAGAGATTGCTTACGGGGTATGGATGTTTCCTGGGGGATCCAGGCGTAACCATTTTTATGTATCCTGCGGTCCACAGTTTTGTTGCATGGCGAAATTCGCAAGGCAGTGAATGCTTAAAAGGTACGGATGTTTCCTGGGGGACCCAGGCGTAACCATTGTGTATCTGCGATCCATGATTTGATTCGTTTTTGATTGGATTGTACTTTCCATATCTGTTTTTAAAAAGTTTTTCCAGTATTTTCACTGGGTGTTGAAACAAGTCTACTAAGTACCTGGAGAATTCTAGCTTTGCGCCTGATCAACGCACTGCCAGAGTCTGCAGGAACGAGGATAAACTTGTTGAAACATCGAGTTATAAAAGTATTTTCGAAAGAAAAATTTGTTTCGATATAAAGGTATTTTATTATAAAAGTGTGACATCCCGGAATTTCGAGGAATTTAAAATATGATAATCTCTTAATTAAAGTATTTTAAATTGATTTAAATTGTTATTTTCAAATATAAATAACCAATTAATTAATAATGGGATGTTTTAAAATTGGATTTTAGATTGATTTTTAAATCAGAATAATTAGTCACAGATTTAATCTGTGTTATTGTATTAATGGATTTAAATAGTCCTATATATTCTAATTTAATAAGTGTTATATGAATGCGTATATTTATAGGTTTAAAGAAAAATTTTGATTTGGGAATTTAATATAAAAGAGTTCCAATTTAATTATAACAAAATCTATTTTTAACTTAAATAAAATTCTGCTTATTCACTTTTGATATATATATATATATATATAATATTTTGTTGTAATTTTGGTAATAAGGTTCCAATTGAAATAAATCTTGTCAAATTTAAATATGAATATAAAACTAACATATGGTCATTAATGTAAGTATTATTATATAAACTTATAAACATATTTAACTTGAGTAAAAATAAAATAAAGTGAATAAATATAAATAAAGTGTTTGGTAGTTAAGTTTAAATTAGAGAATATACATTAGTTAAATAAATAAGTAGTCATGTAAAATAAAAATAGCTAGCTCAATAAATAAATGACTATGTAAAATAAATATAACAACTTATTTAAGTTAAGTAAGTCTAGAAGATATGGTGTATGCTTGTAGTTTGCAGGCAAGTAATATGTGTATATTATCACCATACTTTTGCAAAGTAAAATAAAATATTTGTACTAGCAAATGAAACTTTGCAGGGAAGAAAGGAAATAAGATAACATATAGTACCATACGAAATTAATAAAAGAAGATAAGTATGGCTATACATGACATTGGCCATTAATGCTTGTACCCAAATGCCTCCATTTCAGCTGCATACAAGAATATGGCTATACATGATCTAAGTGTAATAATTTTGTACCAGCTAATTTCTTAGCCTCTGCATTGTTTTAATATATATCAAAGTTTCCCTTTCCATTTCGTTCATTTAAACCATGCAAGACATTTTCATTTCAAAGAAAAACAAAATTCATCTCTGTTCAAACTTTTCCAAAAGCCAAAGCAAGATATTTCAGTTTTTAAAAGAAAATCAGAGCTTGTCAAGTTCCAGTTCAAAGCTTCTTCAGTTTAAAAAAAAAGAAATCTAGCAATGCAAATGTTTTCAGTTTGAAGTCTCAAGTTTTTAAAAGCTTCAGTTTTAAGTTGCAAGCCAAATTTTGTTCTCTGGGATCATAACAACCAAAGTATGCAATTTCAATCAAGTTACAAAATTTCAAGCTTCAAAGCTGTTCAGATTTTAAGAAATCAAAGCCTCTGCCTTTTTCCAAATCTGTGAGTAAACATCTTTATTTAAAATCTAAATAAGTAAATGATGTTTGCTTGTGAAATCTTTGTGATGATATCTTGCATATATATATATAAGTATATGATTCAGTTTATATGTAGAGATAAATGTGTTTCATGTTGTTATGTTTGAACTTATATGACTGTTGATTTAATCACCTCTGTTCCATATTACAGACTTAACAGTTTAGTTCTAATCCATTCTTTTCCCTCTGATCTCTATTGTGACTTAAATTTCAGACAAGGATTGTTTGTTTAACCTTAGATTAAACTTAGAAATGAAGTTAAGGAAAAGATATTTGAATGTTAACTGTAAAAATAGAAAGAACAGGGAAATTCTTAAGACCATGTAAAAATCCAACATAGAAATCTGTAGTCTCAGGGTTGTAATTCGAATATACTTCGCAAATTTGGATTTTTAAAATTTAAAATGGAGATTTTTAGTTCTGTATTTCAAGAGGAATCTGAATTTGAATAAAACTTGCATTTTTCCCAATTCCTAACGTTCGAACTAATTTTAGATGTTGAAATTCTGGTTGAAGCTTGCTTGACACTTGTTGATAACAGGAAAAATGCTAAAGAAATTTTATATTGTATAAATTAAAGGAACGAGTTCCATTTAGGGTTAAAACTCGAGTTTTGGTCGTGTTCAGTGGATAGATGATTGCGTCCTCTTGGAGTGATCGAGCGACACGAAATTGAGAGAGGGCGTAGAGTGGGGTGTCGGCAACCTGAAACCGGAGTCGTGGATTTTCTGGTGAACTCGTTGACGTCGACGAGGTAGATTAGTTGATCGAGTTTTGGGTTTAGGTCCATCAGAATGCTCGATT
Source organism: Allium fistulosum (assembly GCA_030737815.1). Taxonomy (NCBI): domain Eukaryota; kingdom Viridiplantae; phylum Streptophyta; class Magnoliopsida; order Asparagales; family Amaryllidaceae; genus Allium; species Allium fistulosum. Next base: position 50,382,703 of record CM060906.1, read on the forward strand.
TCTATTCGAGGCGCGTGCGAGCGTTTGGGTGGTCGTTTTGGGATGTGGTGATGGTGAGTGACGTGCCGGAGGCCTTGACGTTGGTGGAGCATCACCATGGAGTGGTGTACGTGCACGCGTGCAGTTTGCATATCTGTAGTTTTGGTTTGGGAAGAAAGAGTTTCGCGTGAGGTTGTTCGAGTATTTGTGGAGTTTACTCGAAGATGGGCACGGGATTTGTAACGACCCGGAATTTTGACCAAATTAAATTGAGAATATTTAATTAATTTTAAATATTTGAACGGTGATTTAATTTGAATCCTCGATATAAATTCAATTTTGGCGATTTAATTACAGAATTTAATCTATTGTAAGTTGAATAAAATTTAAATCTTCAATTTAAAGTTGAAGAAAAATATTTCGAAAACTTTTAAAATGTATATTGATAATACTGAAGATAACGGAAGCTTCAGAAATGAATTCAGAAGTGATTTGATCAGTTTTGAAATAAATCGTTCGAACCAATATTTATAAAATAGTCATTTTTCAGACTGTCTCGGAATTCAACGAAACCAGTTCCATTGGGTCCGGAATATTGTATTATTGTCGGGTTTCAGATTTCGTATTTTTCGAAGTTGATTGGTGACCTTACGGTGAGATAACGCGTTGGAAATTTGAATTGAATTCAATTTTAAATTCAATTTTTTACTAGGTCAATATCACACCACGTTGTCTCCCATTTGATGCGCCTATAATCACGGAAGAAATCGTGAAGGCACGATCTCCTGTCTCCCTCTTTCAGTTCAATACGAATCAAACGAGACGAAAATAACAATGGCCGCGAGGAAATAACGTTAGCAATTTCCTCCCTCTTTTCAATTTATTTAGCAAATCAAATTAGAGCCGGCCTTCCTCTTTCCAGCTTTTGGGTCTTCGAATCATGGTCGCGTGCTCGAGCAGGGCAGCAGCTCGACAGGGAGAGGATCGCGAGTTCGAAATTGTTGTCGAGCTCGATCGAATCGATCTAATCAGGGAGGCTATCGCGTTCAAGCAGGAAGTCGCGGCTGTTGGGGTTCGCGACTGGGAAGGAATGTCCGTCACCATTGATTGGGGGTTCTCGAGCACGCGCGCGTTCGTCAGAGAAAGGGGTGCACGCGTGTGGTGGGTGAGGGTGTCTTGGCGATTCGTGGACACTGGCGACTGGGTCGCGTGTTCCAAAGCAAGCGGCGAGCACTCGAGCGGCGACGTGGAGCTACGGCGAGGCGCGTGATGATGTTTGAGGGCTAGGGTTCCTCGCGCGTGAGAAGAAAAATTTGCAGAGGTTGTCGCGATTTTCGTTGGAGCATCGCAAGCAGCTGGGAGTTGGTCTTCGTCGTCAAGCACGACTGTGGTAGACGTCGTGAGAAAGGACTAGAGCGAGTCAGTAAGGTATCTATAAATTGTTTCAATTTAATTTGGATTTAGAAATTCGTCTGTTTGTTAAGTGGTGAAAAGAAAACTGAGGATATACGAATTTATAGTAAAGTTAAATGTATATGCAGATTGAAATGGATTTACATATATGTATATAGGGCAGTAAAGCAAACCTGGAAATTTTATTAACATGGTCAAATATGATAAATTCTGAAGTTTAAAGAGTTAGATTAATAAGATAGGATTTTAAAGCTGGAATTTTTGAAAATGTCTTAACTTGGGGAAGATGATTAAAAATTTAGATTTCTGGAAATTTAAATAAATGATTCCGGAATGTAGGTGGTTTCAAAGGAGTAATCTAATGGGTTAAAATACTTCAAATTTTTAAAGGTGATTTTAATTCGAACAAATTAGTTTAAATTAAAGTCAAGTAAATGAAAATTGTTATTCAATTTAATTCGAATATTAATAAATGTATAAATTGTTTATACAAGGTCAAAACTGTGAAGAAATGGAGAAAATGGGAATGGGTTGCAAAATAAAAAGCTAAGGTGAGATTTTTCTCACTCAAAATTGAAGTGGAATTTTCAGTTATTTATTGTTTGATATGATTGCTATGTTGATTGTGGTATTAGATATTTTAGGATATATCTATATATATAGCAGTATATACATATTGGCATATGTATATATTGGATTGATTGATTTCCCGCCTCGTATAGCGGATGAGACCCTATTGCGCCGTTAGTAAGCGGATTTATAAAAACCTATATACCGCGATAATTCCATACTGGAGCGGAATTGGTATTGTGCTGACGTTTTTGGATGCAGGGGAACAGGTTGGGGGGATCCAACTGGATTCCTCACCAGTATTTATTTATTTACAGATATTGATGAATATTCTGTTATCATATTGATATATGATATTGACTGTTGTGATGGACTGATTGATGCTGTTGCATCATCGGATTCAGTTTTGAAATGTAAAAATAACGACTTTTATTTTAAAAAGATTTTAAAGTGATTTTTGAAAAGTAGACGTTTATCGAATTTTTGAATTGATTTATTTCAGAAAAATAAACGCCTAGAATTTTAAAGTCATAAAAGTTAAGATTTTTGGTGAAATATAACCAAAGTGTGATTTTTGAAATGAAAGTTGATTTAATTGTAAAATAGGTTAAATTGAGATTTTTTAAAGTATTATAAAAGATGTACAGAAAAATTGATATATTTATCAATTAAAATTTTTGGAATTTTAAAACGAGTTTTCATAAGTGAAGATATGAATCTTATAGAATTTTAAAATTGTGAAGATATGAAATTTATAGATGTATAAATTGTGAAGTTAAAATGAATGAAATTGTAGAATAGAAGATTTATAAGGAATTAACTTATAAATTGGATTTTTGCCTACAAAAGAAATATTGATCGAATTTGTTAATAAAGGAGATGTACAAATCGAAGTTGTTATAAAATATAAAAGGTGAAATTTATAAACATTGTTTTATAAATTCAAAACCAATTGAAATTGATAGGTTAAACATAGAAGTTTAATAAAGGAGATATATCCGCGATTTTGGATAGTGGATAATTATTGAAATAAAAATGGGTAGAAAATATTGGAATGTGGTTAGTGAAGTATATTCACGATTTTGGACAGTGAATATATTGTTAAGTAAAATGGATACTGTTTTGGGAAAGTGATATTGAAAAATGAAGTTAAACATTTTAAAAATGTTTTAAAATGTATTATAAATCGAAAGCAGAGATTTCCGCAGTTCTTGTTGAAATAGACGTTTTCGAGAAATAAGGAAATGGTGGACTATAACACTGTTGTTATAGTAAATGATTTCCGAAAGGAAATGTTTTGATGTAGTATTGGGATTCATATATCTATCTAAATTCCGAATCCCTATACTAGTGATTTTGAGTCGTCGTAACGATGTTTTACGTAACATTCGTTTTGACTCAAATAAATGTGTTTAAAGAGAATGATTTCCTTAAAGAATGAATGTATACTTAATATTGATTTAAGTATATCGAATATTTTCAAATGTTGAAAATAAATGATTTGTGAATTACTTATTTTTAAATAAGTGTGGAAATGCTTTTCCAATATGAAATGAACTGTTTTGAGATTTTATCTTCTTAAAGATAAGATGAGGTTGAATATTGAAAACGATTTGAAAATCGTATATCTGTAGATATTTTGAAAATATAAATTCACTATGGAATTTATAAAGGAAAGGGAAACTGTTTAGAAAAATAAACGTTGATTTATTTTTAAAGTGTGGAAATTATATATATAGTAAAGATATTTTTGGAAGATGAAATAATTTGGAAAATTATTTGGAATCTGATGATGTTGCGCATCTTTATTGATAGTTAAATAACCGACTATCAATAATTACCTTTAGATAGGTATTTGTTGTGAATTGGATGAATTTGAATGCCACACTTGTTTTTAAATATACGCTCACTATTCGGGTTAGCCGGGAAAGGACCATGGGGTCGTACAACCCATTCCGAATATGTGATACGTCGTTATGAATCGCAATTGAAGACCGGTGTTGAAGACCGGATATTTTTGAAAACGGAAGGATTACCGTCGAGTTACTCTACATCGACTGATCTTCGATTTAGAGGTTTTATCATCCTTAGTGACGGGAAGTCCTGACGTGATTGGAAATTATCCGGATATGCAAGGGCTTCGTGAGGAGTGCCTTCGGTTCTGTTCGATCCCGGAACAGACTTGTATGGATTGTGTGTCTGACGTTACAATTTGAGATATAAAGCTGATTTCTTTCAAATACATTTCTGTTGGTGGCGGAGAATTTATTCTCTTAGCTTAACACCCTTCTCTGAGACGTACGAGCTCAGAGGTTATGTAGTTGAAATTTATCAGCGATATATCCCAATTTGGTAACGTGGCATACTGAGTGTTGCTGTGAAATGATCAATGTTTGATCATTTGTGATATGATCATTTGTTTGATCTTATATCTTTGTGATCATAGGTTGATCATTTTGTTTGACCCGAAGCAGGGCTTTTTGAGAAAGCGTAGCTTTGTGGACGAGACTTCATCGAGCCTCACACCCCGGAAATGGTCGAAACAGGACGAATGCGGCAAGGTTCTAGGGAGTAGCGCCCCTTAGTGTATGTCATTCCTTCTGGATAAAGGTGGTATCATGGTATGGAGCCCAGATACTTAACCTCTGTGGTTGCTGCACAGTTATTATTACTTTGTGGTTTGTTGGAAATCGGGGATCCTCGGGAAGATCGGTGACGATCGGGGGATGGCATACGCGTGTCAGTAGTTACCTACTTTTGCAGAGGTAACCCGGCCTTGTGTTGGCAGAGATCTAACCGTAATGTTAGGTTATTTCTCGGGTCGTCTATTCCAGGGACGTACCCATCGTGGATAGGAAGTTCCTTAGCCTGACCATTTGTTGGAAATCCAAAGAAACAATACGCGACATGTACGGTTTCAATTGTATAACCTGTCTCCTCAGGAGGCAGCTATAGCAGGCATAATATAATGGTACCTATGCTGGCTAAGATTTATATTTTACTTTCGAAATGTTTTTCCACTATGCACTAATAATAATATCAAAAAGAATTTGATTTTTGCGTAGTAAGCATCTTTGACTATCATAAGAAGAAATCTCCTCCAAGTCTGCGTTTGCATTGTGTGTGTGGTGGGAGGTCTTATGGTAGTTTCATTTTCCAAAAGCATTGCGAATTGACTTTAAAATTTTCCTGTTGTTTATTTTAAAGAATAACTGTTTTACGATCTCACACCAGTCACCATGACTGACTCGGAGTTTATTGTTCCCTTCTAAACTCTGGGTGCCCACCAATTTCCACACGGGCAGCCTAGAGTTATATTATCAGGATATTCTGGATATTCTGGAGCTTTGGAGATAAGCTGGATGACGAGACGTAGTATTTGTATTTGATAGTATTTATTCCGCTGTGTATTCTGTATGAGGACGAGTTTATAAAACTGTCCATTGTTGTATATTGACTCTGATTGATGTATGTATAAAAACTGATAAAATTCTTTGTTTTAAAGATTATTCATTTATCTATTATATATTGTCCCGCTGCGATATGTGAGATTCTGATATTGTCTCTGTTCTGTGTTTCTATTGATGTCGTTCTGATGTTTTCTGTTGTTCTTCTTCTTTCTTTCTTCTTCTGTTCTCTTCTTCTTCTGCCTTTTTCTTCTTTCTAAAACCATCACTATTGGAGTTTCCGACGTTCGATTTCTCGGCAGTCGATAAAGTGAGTATCGATGTTGAATTTTCGAAAGTCGAAAATTTCGGTATGTGACAAAGTGGTATCAGAGCATATGGTTAAGCGACAACCCTGCTCTGTTGGGTGTTACTCATTAGAGATAGAGTCAGTAGTACTCTAGAATGAGTTGAGTGTAATAATAGATATGAGCGCGTATTTGTTATTTGAATATGAAATTGTTTTGTATTGTGTTGACTTATCGGTTGATTGTTTATGGATTCTGGTCGGTGCAGTCTAGCTAACTGTAATCGATAGGGGTTTCTAAACTCTTAAACAAGATAAACCGACACAGTATTGATTTTAAAACGGGTAAATGAGATAATTTTACCCAAAACTATTTTTGTATAGAAAAGAAATGTTTTTCTATGAATTATTACAGTATATGGTTGCATGGATGTTAGGAAGTAATAATAGTGAATTATTATCACTGAAATTGAATAAGAAATTGGAATTATAACTCCAAAGTTAAGAAATAAATTCACATATAAATGGAATTTAAGAATGTAAATTATAAATGTGAATTGTAATTTAAAACGGAATTCCAGAGAAGTTTTTGGAAATGTTTTGAAAGGAACTTGAAAATTTTGGAGATTTGGAAAGTTAAATCATTTTTGGAGTTGAAAATGAATTTCGAAGGTTTTGAAAAATATTTTGGAGAGTTGAAAGCTCTAAACTCTTTTAGGTCGCTGGAAAATAATTCCGATGATGATCGCGACATCACCGGTGTTCATTTTCGGGTTTCCAAAAGAGGAATTGCTGCCAAATTGTTTTAAAAGGAAGTTGTTTGAAAATTTGGGTTTTGTTTTGAAAGTTCAATGGATGATTTGACTTGTTTTCAAAATGGTTTTGAAAAGGTTGAAAAAGACTCTGGAATACTATAAAGAATATTTACGGAATATTATTGAATTGATAACTTATACGAATAGAAATTGTTAATGTGAAATATGAAATTGTGATTGGAATTAAAGTTCATTAACAAGTGAAATCTATAAATGTGAATTGAAAGTATAAGGAAACGAATTCATATATAAATAAAATGGTAAATATGAAGTGTAAATGTGATTTATAAATGAAAATGGAATTCCAGATAGATATTGAAAAAAAAAATTAAAATTCATTAATGAAATGAATTTGTAATATGAATATATAAGTGATTATAAATCGAAATGTAAATAAGTTGATAACTTATAAATATTTGCAAATTTGATAGAGATGAGATTCAATTGAAAATGAAAGAATTTGAGAATGAATGAATAAATTTGCAAGTGAATCAATTAAATAAAATGAGATTCAAATTGAAAATGAACGAATTAGTGGATGAATAGATAATTTGCAATTGTAAATGAAATTGAAGACAAATTTGAAATTGTAAGTGAATTGGAATTTGTAATGAGTTAGTAATTGAAACTAAGCATATATTGGAAATTTTGTGATCGAATTTGCAGAATAGTTTGAATGTTATAACTAGATATTATGGCTAGTAGTATACAGGTGTATAAAGGGATTGGAAAATTTATTTCAAAGATGAATTTGAATTTGCTCGGAAAAGGTACGTATTTGAATTATAATATGAGTTTTTGATGATTTCTGGTCTAGCCGCTTGGCTTTTTCTTTTTCTTTTTGAAATCTGAGGGTCCGTAGGGACGTTTTGTAGTCGTACCATATTAGCCGCGCAAAGGAGACGCTGGCGAAATTTTTCGAAAATTTCGGGCGTTAGAAAATTTTTGAGGAATTTTGAAAGTCTAAAATTTGAATTTGAATTTAAACTAAAAAAATTGAATTGTTAAGGAAACAATATTGTTTGAAACTTAGAGTTGAAGTTGAAATGTAGTTGATTAATAACGAATCTTTAGTAGAGAGATTTGTTTCGATAAATTGATAAAACTATTTAGATTGTGAAAGATAGTAGACGAGTTAAGGGCCACTTTTCCTAACTTGTAATTTCGAGGACGAAATTCTTTTAAGGGGGGAAGTCTGTAACGACCCGGAATTTTGACCAAATTAAATTGAGAATATTTAATTAATTTTAAATATTTGAACGGTGATTTAATTTGAATCCTCGATATAAATTCAATTTTGGCGATTTAATTACAGAATTTAATCTATTGTAAGTTGAATAAAATTTAAATCTTCAATTTAAAGTTGAAGAAAAATATTTCAAAAACTTTTAAAATGTATATTGATAATACTGAAGATAACGGAAGCTTCAGAAATGAATTCAGAAGTGATTTGATCAGTTTTGAAATAAATCGTTCGAACCAATATTTATAAAATAGTCATTTTTCAGACTGTCTCGGAATTCAACGAAACCAGTTCCATTGGGTCCGGAATATTGTATTATTGTCGGGTTTCAGATTTCGTATTTTTCGAAGTTGATTGGTGACCTTACGGTGAGATAACGCGTTGGAAATTTGAATTGAATTCAATTTTAAATTCAATTTTTTACTAGGTCAATATCACACCACGTTGTCTCCCATTTGATGCGCCTATAATCACGGAAGAAATCGTGAAGGCACGATCTCCTGTCTCCCTCTTTCAGTTCAATACGAATCAAACGAGACGAAAATAACAATGGCCGCGAGGAAATAACGTTAGCAATTTCCTCCCTCTTTTCAATTTATTTAGCAAATCAAATTAGAGCCGGCCTTCCTCTTTCCAGCTTTTGGGTCTTCGAATCATGGTCGCGTGCTCGAGCAGGGCAGCAGCTCGACAGGGAGAGGATCGCGAGTTCGAAATTGTTGTCGAGCTCGATCGAATCGATCTAATCAGGGAGGCTATCGCGTTCAAGCAGGAAGTCGCGGCTGTTGGGGTTCGCGACTGGGAAGGAATGTCCGTCACCATTGATTGGGGGTTCTCGAGCACGCGCGCGTTCGTCAGAGAAAGGGGTGCACGCGTGTGGTGGGTGAGGGTGTCTTGGCGATTCGTGGACACTGGCGACTGGGTCGCGTGTTCCAAAGCAAGCGGCGAGCACTCGAGCGGCGACGTGGAGCTACGGCGAGGCGCGTGATGATGTTTGAGGGCTAGGGTTCCTCGCGCGTGAGAAGAAAAATTTGCAGAGGTTGTCGCGATTTTCGTTGGAGCATCGCAAGCAGCTGGGAGTTGGTCTTCGTCGTCAAGCACGACTGTGGTAGACGTCGTGAGAAAGGACTAGAGCGAGTCAGTAAGGTATCTATAAATTGTTTCAATTTAATTTGGATTTAGAAATTCGTCTGTTTGTTAAGTGGTGAAAAGAAAACTGAGGATATACGAATTTATAGTAAAGTTAAATGTATATGCAGATTGAAATGGATTTACATATATGTATATAGGGCAGTAAAGCAAACCTGGAAATTTTATTAACATGGTCAAATATGATAAATTCTGAAGTTTAAAGAGTTAGATTAATAAGATAGGATTTTAAAGCTGGAATTTTTGAAAATGTCTTAACTTGGGGAAGATGATTAAAAATTTAGATTTCTGGAAATTTAAATAAATGATTCCGGAATGTAGGTGGTTTCAAAGGAGTAATCTAATGGGTTAAAATACTTCAAATTTTTAAAGGTGATTTTAATTCGAACAAATTAGTTTAAATTAAAGTCAAGTAAATGAAAATTGTTATTCAATTTAATTCGAATATTAATAAATGTATAAATTGTTTATACAAGGTCAAAACTGTGAAGAAATGGAGAAAATGGGAATGGGTTGCAAAATAAAAAGCTAAGGTGAGATTTTTCTCACTCAAAATTGAAGTGGAATTTTCAGTTATTTATTGTTTGATATGATTGCTATGTTGATTGTGGTATTAGATATTTTAGGATATATCTATATATATAGCAGTATATACATATTGGCATATGTATATATTGGATTGATTGATTTCCCGCCTCGTATAGCGGATGAGACCCTATTGCGCCGTTAGTAAGCGGATTTATAAAAACCTATATACCGCGATAATTCCGTACTGGAGCGGAATTGGTATTGTGCTGACGTTTTTGGATGCAGGGGAACAGGTTGGGGGGATCCAACTGGATTCCTCACCAGTATTTATTTATTTACAGATATTGATGAATATTCTGTTATCATATTGATATATGATATTGACTGTTGTGATGGACTGATTGATGCTGTTGCATCATCGGATTCAGTTTTGAAATGTAAAAATAACGACTTTTATTTTAAAAAGATTTTAAAGTGATTTTTGAAAAGTAGACGTTTATCGAATTTTTGAATTGATTTATTTCAGAAAAATAAACGCCTAGAATTTTAAAGTCATAAAAGTTAAGATTTTTGGTGAAATATAACCAAAGTGTGATTTTTGAAATGAAAGTTGATTTAATTGTAAAATAGGTTAAATTGAGATTTTTTAAAGTATTATAAAAGATGTACAGAAAAATTGATATATTTATCAATTAAAATTTTTGGAATTTTAAAACGAGTTTTCATAAGTGAAGATATGAATCTTATAGAATTTTAAAATTGTGAAGATATGAAATTTATAGATGTATAAATTGTGAAGTTAAAATGAATGAAATTGTAGAATAGAAGATTTATAAGGAATTAACTTATAAATTGGATTTTTGCCTACAAAAGAAATATTGATCGAATTTGTTAATAAAGGAGATGTACAAATCGAAGTTGTTATAAAATATAAAAGGTGAAATTTATAAACATTGTTTTATAAATTCAAAACCAATTGAAATTGATAGGTTAAACATAGAAGTTTAATAAAGGAGATATATCCGCGATTTTGGATAGTGGATAATTATTGAAATAAAAATGGGTAGAAAATATTGGAATGTGGTTAGTGAAGTATATTCACGATTTTGGACAGTGAATATATTGTTAAGTAAAATGGATACTGTTTTGGGAAAGTGATATTGAAAAATGAAGTTAAACATTTTAAAAATGTTTTAAAATGTATTATAAATCGAAAGCAGAGATTTCCGCAGTTCTTGTTGAAATAGACGTTTTCGAGAAATAAGGAAATGGTGGACTATAACACTGTTGTTATAGTAAATGATTTCCGAAAGGAAATGTTTTGATGTAGTATTGGGATTCATATATCTATCTAAATTCCGAATCCCTATACTAGTGATTTTGAGTCGTCGTAACGATGTTTTACGTAACATTCGTTTTGACTCAAATAAATGTGTTTAAAGAGAATGATTTCCTTAAAGAATGAATGTATACTTAATATTGATTTAAGTATATCGAATATTTTCAAATGTTGAAAATAAATGATTTGTGAATTACTTATTTTTAAATAAGTGTGGAAATGCTTTTCCAATATGAAATGAACTGTTTTGAGATTTTATCTTCTTAAAGATAAGATGAGGTTGAATATTGAAAACGATTTGAAAATCGTATATCTGTAGATATTTTGAAAATATAAATTCACTATGGAATTTATAAAGGAAAGGGAAACTGTTTAGAAAAATAAACGTTGATTTATTTTTAAAGTGTGGAAATTATATATATAGTAAAGATATTTTTGGAAGATGAAATAATTTGGAAAATTATTTGGAATCTGATGATGTTGCGCATCTTTATTGATAGTTAAATAACCGACTATCAATAATTACCTTTAGATAGGTATTTGTTGTGAATTGGATGAATTTGAATGCCACACTTGTTTTTAAATATACGCTCACTATTCGGGTTAGCCGGGAAAGGACCATGGGGTCGTACAACCCATTCCGAATATGTGATACGTCGTTATGAATCGCAATTGAAGACCGGTGTTGAAGACCGGATATTTTTGAAAACGGAAGGATTACCGTCGAGTTACTCTATATCGACTGATCTTCGATTTAGAGGTTTTATCATCCTTAGTGACGGGAAGTCCTGACGTGATTGGAAATTATCCGGATATGCAAGGGCTTCGTGAGGAGTGCCTTCGGTTCTGTTCGATCCCGGAACAGACTTGTATGGATTGTGTGTCTGACGTTACAATTTGAGATATAAAGCTGATTTCTTTCAAATACATTTCTGTTGGTGGCGGAGAATTTATTCTCTTAGCTTAACACCCTTCTCTGAGACGTACGAGCTCAGAGGTTATGTAGTTGAAATTTATCAGCGATATATCCCAATTTGGTAACGTGGCATACTGAGTGTTGCTGTGAAATGATCAATGTTTGATCATTTGTGATATGATCATTTGTTTGATCTTATATCTTTGTGATCATAGGTTGATCATTTTGTTTGACCCGAAGCAGGGCTTTTTGAGAAAGCGTAGCTTTGTGGACGAGACTTCATCGAGCCTCACACCCCGGAAATGGTCGAAACAGGACGAATGCGGCAAGGTTCTAGGGAGTAGCGCCCCTTAGTGTATGTCATTCCTTCTGGATAAAGGTGGTATCATGGTATGGAGCCCAGATACTTAACCTCTGTGGTTGCTGCACAGTTATTATTACTTTGTGGTTTGTTGGAAATCGGGGATCCTCGGGAAGATCGGTGACGATCGGGGGATGGCATACGTGTGTCAGTAGTTACCTACTTTTGCAGAGGTAACCCGGCCTTGTGTTGGCAGAGATCTAACCGTAATGTTAGGTTATTTCTCGGGTCGTCTATTCCAGGGACGTACCCATCGTGGATAGGAAGTTCCTTAGCCTGACCATTTGTTGGAAATCCAAAGAAACAATACGCGACATGTACGGTTTCAATTGTATAACCTGTCTCCTCAGGAGGCAGCTATAGCAGGCATAATATAATGGTACCTATGCTGGCTAAGATTTATATTTTACTTTCGAAATGTTTTTCCACTATGCACTAATAATAATATCAAAAAGAATTTGATTTTTGCGTAGTAAGCATCTTTGACTATCATAAGAAGAAATCTCCTCCAAGTCTGCGTTTGCATTGTGTGTGTGGTGGGAGGTCTTATGGTAGTTTCATTTTCCAAAAGCATTGCGAATTGACTTTAAAATTTTCCTGTTGTTTATTTTAAAGAATAACTGTTTTACGATCTCACACCAGTCACCATGACTGACTCGGAGTTTATTGTTCCCTTCTAAACTCTGGGTGCCCACCAATTTCCACACGGGCAGCCTAGAGTTATATTATCAGGATATTCTGGATATTCTGGAGCTTTGGAGATAAGCTGGATGACGAGACGTAGTATTTGTATTTGATAGTATTTATTCCGCTGTGTATTCTGTATGAGGACGAGTTTATAAAACTGTCCATTGTTGTATATTGACTCTGATTGATGTATGTATAAAAACTGATAAAATTCTTTGTTTTAAAGATTATTCATTTATCTATTATATATTGTCCCGCTGCGATATGTGAGATTCTGATATTGTCTCTGTTCTGTGTTTCTATTGATGTCGTTCTGATGTTTTCTGTTGTTCTTCTTCTTTCTTTCTTCTTCTGTTCTCTTCTTCTTCTGCCTTTTTCTTCTTTCTAAAACCATCACTATTGGAGTTTCCGACGTTCGATTTCTCGGCAGTCGATAAAGTGAGTATCGATGTTGAATTTTCGAAAGTCGAAAATTTCGGTATGTGACAGGATTTTTGAGGTGATGACTCGGGTCGAACTCGAGTGAATTGAAGGTGTTAGAGCTTCAGTTTTTAAAACAGTAATTTAACTAAGTTTTGAAGATAAGGGAAAGAAGTTGAGAGACTCGGGAATATACCCGAGTATCATTCGGGTATGACCTGAAGTGAGGATGAAGCCAGTTTTACAAAAGTTTTAAAAATAGAATTTTTGGAATTTAAATAAATTTTGTTAAAACTTCTTGATAGCATTCCTTTTTAAATATCAAAATGGTTTCTTAACATTTGTTAAAGAGTTTTAAAATTTATTTAATCTAAATTTTGTTTAAGTTAAGTATGGTTTTAAAATGTAAGTGGTAATTAAGAAAATGTTACCTTAAGTTAAAAGAAGTTGACTATCTTGAATTAATTAAGTATAATTAGTTAATTTAATTAAAGATAAAGGTTAATTAAATGGTTAATTTAAGAATTAAGTAATTTAATTAATTAATGGTTATAATTGATTAACTAATAAATTAGAGATAAATGAATTGGGAATTTATTAATTAAGAATATAAAGGTTGATTAATTTGTAATTAAGGAGTACTTAGTTTGTAATTGAGTTTCATTGATTAATAACTTGGTTTTATTAATTAATTAATGAATAAGAAATAATTGAGCTATAGAGATTAATTAAGGATTAATTAATTGTTATTAAGTTTTATTAATTGATAATTAAGATTTATTAATTAATAATTAAAGGATAATGAATCTACATTAAAGATTAATAAATTTGTTTAAAGCCAATTAAGAAATGAATTACCAATTGTAATGTATCAAATGAATGTGATTGATTCATGATAATTAATTGTAAATTAATTAAAGATAATCATTTGATGGTTAACTAAGTATAAATACTTAATGAAATTGAATAGCATAATTACTTAGCAAAGTAATTAATGAATAATTACTGGATGTAATTAATTAAAGGAAATTACTTAATGGAAGTAATTAAAGTGTAATTACTTAGGAGAAGTAATTAAAGGTTTATCACTTAGTGTAATTAAAGATTTATTACTTGGTGTAATAAATAAAAAGGATTTATATAATTAATTAAGAAGTTAATTAATTAAGGTAAGTAATTTCAAGATGGGAATTCCTGTATATGATTTAGGTTGATAAATGGAAGTGAATAATTTAAGTTAATTAATTAATGTGATTTATTAAGGTTTAATGTAATTAATTTTAGTTAATTAATTAATGGAAATAAATTATTAAGGATCATTAATTAATGTAATTAATGAAGCATTTAAATGGTTAATTACTGTGAATGGTTAAGGTTAATAAATTTGTGAAATTAATGAAAGTTGTAATTACTGGAACGTAATTAAAGGTTAGTTAATCAAGATGATTAATTAAAATGGAAATTGGGGAATGATTAATTAATTGATTTGAAATTAATTAATAATTTTGTAAGCAGGATTTATAAGATGAAGTAATTAATTTAATTCATTTTAAATTAATTAGAGATAAGATAATTAATTTAATTCATTTTAAATTAATTATATATGGTGTGATTATTTATCCTTGCTTATGTATGGATGGATGATATTGTTGCCTTGAATGGTTTGAAATCTCGGTTACGAGATAAGTAATGCTATGTGATATAGATTATCTATTCCTGATGATATTGTAGATTATCTATTTCTGATGATATTGTAGAATATCTATCTGTGATGTTGTGAATTATCTATCTCTGTGTATATATAGATAATGAATTGAATTGTTTTAACTTTAAAACAACTTGGCCTTAAAAGACACGGTTTGGATTTGATGAGACCGGGATCGGGTTTCCAGATTTGGATATCCGAAAACCACATCGATCCAAATCAACGATAGGTCGTGAATCTCAAGTGAAGATGAAGATTCAGAGTGCAAGGGTTATTGTCGTTAACTCTGAGGGTGATTCCAAAATGAGTGTAACGAGATAATGCCTTCGGTTTCGTTCGAACCCGGAACGAACTTGTATGGATTGAATGCTTTCAGCACATCGTCAGGTGGACGATGAGCATTCTAAGTGATGAGTTCTAATAAAGGTAATCGTGACCTCAAGCCTCATCAACCGGGAATGGCTAAAACAGGGGAGATGCAGCAAGGCTTCGTGGGTAGCCCCCACTTGAGAGTAAGGTCATCCCTGTCTAGATGCCCCTTTTATTTCGGCTTAGTGGTGCGGTTGAATGATCACAACCGTGGGGTGATTTTATTCGGAACTATCCAGTAAGGGATGGGTCCGGCTTTGTGTTGCAGGGGACTTAGGGTGGGTCCTCGGTACGCTGATCTAGGCCAGGTACTGTGACGGGCGGTACCCCAGTAGCCCTGCCATTGTATGGAATCCAATCTCCAATAAGTGCCGTACGTATTAGTTGTGCCCAACTATGTTGGAATGTGAGATGTAAGCATTTCAGCTATTTCTGTATTTTACTTGAAAACCCTAGACACTATTATAATATAACTGGATTTCCTATCAAATGTTTTGGTTAGCGTAAGGTAAAAACTTTCCATGTTTATGTGTGGGAAGTCTTACGTGATACCTTTTGTTTTCAAAGGATTTTCAAAGTTAAGCAACTTTAATCCGTTTACTCATACCAGACCCATGTCTGACCCGGAGTTTATTTCTGTTTTTCCTAAACTCTCGGGTACTCAAATTTTTACGGGTAGCCAAGGGATTCAGGTTTGCTTTGACGAATTCTGGAGGAGAAATGGAGCAGGAGGCTTCAGCGTTGTAGATAGATATATTGGTTCTGCTGTGTTAGTGTTATGTGTATTTCTGCTGTGTTGTATCTCTGTGATGTATCAAGTTGTTTCGAGTTGTATTAACTAGACAGGTGTTTATAACTGTCTAGTATGTGTTGTATTATCTGTATAACTCTGATGTATATGATACTATGTAATCTCTTATGTGATATATTATATTTTATTCGTTCCGCTGTTGAGATTCTGATGTTGTTTTCTTTCTTCTTCTCTATCTTTTCTATTTTCTCACCCCTTTCTTTCTTAAAAACGATGCGATTTTCCGGTAGTGGAAGGTCGGGTCGTGACAGTGGTATCAGAGCAATAGGTTGAGCGAATACCTAAGCTCTGGAGTAGTATCTTTCTTGAGAGAGCGTACTTGTAATTTTTATCTATATATATATATATGTATTTATTTATTTCTACCTATCTGTTGGGTTACCTGTTCGGGTTTTGTGACGACCCGACTTTCATTGACCAGAAAGTCGTATCGCTAATAAGAAAGAAAGGGATAGAAAGAGAAAAGAAGAGAAGAAAGAAAGGAACAACATCAGAATCTAAACAGCGGAATGAATAAATTATATTAATAACATAAACTATTACATAGTTTCATATACAACAACTATCAGAGTTACACAATATATACAACACATACTAGACAGTTATAAACACCTATCTAGTTTTTACAATACAAGATACAACATAGATAATAATGACTCAGAGATCAACACAGCGGAATACTATATCTACGAACGCCGAAGCCTCCTGCTCCATTGCTCCTCCAGAATATTCGTCAAAGCAAACTTGACTCCCTTGGCTACTCGTAAAAATTTGAGTACCCAAGAGTTTATATAAAACAGAAATAAACACTTGGGTCAGACATGGGTCTGGTGTGAGTAAACAGTTTAAATTGCTTAACTTCAAAACCTTTTGAAAACAAAGGTATCACGTAAGACTTCCCACACATAAACATGGGTAAGTTTTTACCTTACGCTAACCAAAACATTTGATAGGAAATTCGATTGTATTATAATAGGTCTAGGGTTTTCAAATAAATATGAAATAGCCGAAATTGTTACATTATTAAATTCCAGCATACATAAGTATACAATCAAGACCGTTATCACTTATTGGAAGTTGGATTTCCATACAATGGCAGGGCTACTGGGGTACCGCCCGTCACAGTACGTGGCCTAGATCACCGTACCGAGGAGTACGCCCGCTCCCCTGCAACACAAAGCCGGAACCATCCCTTACTGGATAATTCCAAATAAAATCACCCCACGGTTGTGTACATCAACCGCACCACTAAGTCGAAAATAGAAAGGGACATCTAGACAGGGATGACCTTACTCTCAGTGGGCGCTACCCACGAAGCCTTGCTGCACCTCCCCTGTTTTAGCCATTCCCGGTTGATGAGGCTTGAGGTCACGATTACCTTTAATCAAAACACTTCACTTAGAATGCTCATCGTCCACCTGACGATGTTTTGAAAGCATTCAATCCATACAAGTTCGTTCCGGGTTCGAACGAAACCGAAGGCATTATCTCGTTACACTCATTTTGGAATCACCCTCAGAGTTACGACAATAACCCTTGCACTCTGAATCTTCATCTTCACTTGAGATTCACGACCTATCGTTAATTTGGATCGATGTGGTATTCGGGTCTCCAGACCTGGAAATCCGGTATACGGAAACCCGATCCCGGTCTCATCGAAATCCAAAACGTATCTTTTAAGGCCAAGTTGTTTAAAGGTTTAAACAATTCAATTCAATACTTGAATTCACACAGCTTTAACATAGATAAATATTACACATTTATCACAGATATATCTAATATCATATCACAGAATATCATAGTATATCATCCAATAGATATCAACCAAATCAGACATTCTACTCAACCATCATTCATAAGCAACCATTTATTAATCTCTATTATAATTAATTTAATCAACTTAAATTAAATTAATTACTTAAGAATTAATTCCTATTCTTGCTTAATCAACATTAATTAATTACAATCCATTTAATTAATTAATCATTAAATATTAATCACTCTTGATTAATTATTTATTACATAAAGTAATTATCCTTAATTAATTTCACAAATTAATTATCCTTAATCATTTATAGTAATTAACCTTTAATTACTCTCCTTAATTATAATAATTAATGATCCTTAATTAATTACTTCCATTAATTAATTAACTATAATTAATTACATTATTCTTTAATTAATTACATTAATTAATTATGCATTAATTAATTACTTTCATTTATCAACCTTAAATAATTACTCCAATTACATACAGTAATTTATTTATTAATTACTTACACTAAGTAGTTATACTTAATCAATCTTATTAAGTAACTATACTTAATCAATTACCAAGTGACTATCCTTAATTAATTAACAAATTAATTAACTTAAATAAATCACATTCATTTCTTAAATCATAACTGAGTAACTCATCCTTAATTACCCTTTAAACAAATTAATTAATCCTTGATTAATTATTCTTTAACTATTAATTAATAAACCTTAATTATTAATCAATATCCTTTAATACAAAGTAATCAATCCTTAATTACTTTTATAATTAATTAATTAAACTTAATTAACTAATTAATTACTTCTAAATTATTAATTAATAAAAATTAATTATTAATTAACAACCTTAATTACCAATTTAATTAATCCATAATTATCTATCAATTAATCTTTAATGATAATTAATTAACCCTTAACAATAGTTAATTAATCCTTAATTAACTTTAATCAGAGATAAATAATCTCTTAATTATTAATTAAGAAAAACTTAATTATTATTTAATAAAACTTTATTAAGTACTTCTTAATTACCATTTTAATTTACTCTTAATCATTTAATTAATCCTTATCAAAAATTAATTAAATAAATTAATTAAACTTAAATTTCTTAATTAACTTTATTAATTTCAACTCTTTAAAAATCTTAATTAATCTTAAGATAAAAACATTATCATTAAAAACATTTGATCTTAGAAATTAACTTACTAAATTAAGTTATTAATTAAGTTTTAAAATAATCATTAATTACTTATCTATAATTATTAATTAATAACTAATTTAATTTAAAAAATCATTCTTTATTTATCTCATAAACTATCAAATTTTAATTAAGTTTTTAAGATAAAAACATATCCTTATTAATAAATCTTTATTTTAGGTTTGAAAATAACTTAAGATTTTACTTAATATATCTAAGTTAAATAAATCATACAACTTAATTTATTTAACTATTTATTACAAAGTAATAAATTTCAAGAGAATTGATTTAACTTAATTATTTAAATTTACAACTTACCTTTACTTAAATTTAAAAACTAGTTTAACATTTACTTTGGGTTTAACCCATATGTATTTAAATCTAAGCCAATACATCTGCATCTTTATTAAAACAGAGATTTAATTTTAGATTTTAAACTGTTTTGAATTTAAAGAAAATTTAAACTGCTAACAGTTTTCACTCAGCTCACAAACGACCCGAAGGCAAACCCGAGCCAGCTCCTAATCTACCCGAGACCTCCCCGAGAATTTTTAAAACAGTTCGCTATAAATTTCCATCTGTTAAAAACTTTAACAGCTATCACTTCCTCTCTCGCGTATCACTCTGGAACGACTTCGAGCAAAAAGCAAACTTCCTCGAGTCCTTCCCGAGTACGAATACGAGTATCTTCATCTTCCCCAAACTAAAAACCCACTGACACACACCCTTGCTCGTGCACGTGCACACACGTTGCCACCATCTTCGATCACCGCTCCGGCCATCGACGAGTCGTCCATCTTCTTCTCAACCATCACGACAACTCCGATCCTCAAATCCAACTCGAAAACGTAATCGAGCACTCGAGCTCAAAAACTGGAACAATGTCGAAACTGTAATCGCCACAACTCCAAATTCTGGTCATCAGAAAGCCTATGCCTCCGGCCACTATTTCCTCCACACCCCATCTACCATCTACTCAAATCTGGAAAGACTCGATCACTTATAGAGATGGCGGTGATCAATTCTTCTACCTTAACTAAACTAGGGTTAGAAATTTCAAATCCTAACCGCTGTCGCCACCGTGGCCGTGGCCATCTACCACTATTTTTCCACTCACCCCCATAGGCTCCTCCATCACCTCACACAACCCCGACCACCCTCGACCACGTGATCACCAGAAATGCTCGAAAACTTGATTTCCAGACAAACCCAAATAACTCATTCAATAGTTCATTAAAAATTGTGATTCAAGCTTTAAAAATCAGGATTTTGTATAGGGATTCACTTTATAAACTTGAATTAATAATTCAAGATATTTGAATATATCACTTATTTTATCCATTAACTGTTTTTAAGGTTTTTCCAGAGTAGTCTGCTTTGTTTAATTAAAATACAAAATTTAAAACTTACTTTACAATCAAACAAACTAATTTTGTTTGGACCTTAAGTTCTATCATCAAGAAAAATCAAGCAGAAATGATTTTGGAAGTAAGGCATGAGCTTGAGAACTTAAACAGAGGTAATCTACAGGTTATCAACATTCATATATTTGTTTTTACTATAAGAGCAATGTACATATGAATATTCACACAAACATACTTTTAGATATTAACATATAACACAAGTTACTTCATCTATAAGTCATATACATCAAAACAAAAGGGGTCTCATGTTTATTGTTTCAAGTCAGAGATTTAAATCAGGATCAGGGAAGTTTTAAAACAACAGATATACTCACATCATAGATTCGCAAAGAAACTTGCACATACATATACTAGTAAATCAAACATTAACACTGAATTCATAGGCTACTTAAATGTTTAATTTTAAGGTTTACTCACCTATTATGTTGAACAGAGAAACTGGAAGTTTTGAACCAGAATTGCTTTGAAACTTCATCTACGTACTGTGACGGGCGGTACCCCAGCAGCCCTGCCATTGTATGGAAACCCATTCTTCCTACGTGCCCTTACGGTTTTGATTGTATAACCCACTTTGTGGCTAGTATGCTGGAATTTAATAATGTAACAATTTCAGCTATTTCATATTTATTTGAAAACCCTAGACCCTATTATAATATAACTGGATTTCCTATCAAATGTTTTGGTTAGCGTAAGGTAAAAACTTACCCATGTTTATTTGTGGGGAGTCTTACGTGATACTTTTTCTTTCTAAAGGTTTTGAAGTTAAGCAAGTTTAACATGTTACTCACACCAGACCCATGTCTGACCCAAGTGTTTATTTCTGTTTTATAAACTCTTGGGTACTCAAATTTTTACGAGTAGCCAAGGGATTCAGGTTTAGCTTTGACGAATATTCTGGAGGAGCAATAGAGCAGGAGCTTCGGCGTTCGTAGATATAGTATTCCGTTGTGTTAATCTCTATGATAGTGTGTGTATTGTATTGAGTTGTAATGTCTAGACAGATGTTATAACAGTCTAGTAAGTGATGTATATGCTGTGTAACTCTGTAAAGTGTTGTATACTATGTAATAGTATATGTTATTAATATAATTTATTCGTTCCGCTGTGAGATCGTTGTTGTTGTTTCTTTCTTTCTTCTCTTCTTTTCTATTTTCTACCCCTTTCTTTCTTATTAATGATACGACTTTCTGTAGAGGAAAAGCCTAGGTCGTTACAGTGGTATCAGAGCATAGGTTGAGCGAATGCCTAAGCTTTTGGTTAAGTGAATATCAGAACGCTAGGTTGAGTGAATACCTAGGTTCGGAAGGATTGTTCATTAGGGATAGGATCTGTAGCAACCTGTTGAGTCTGAGTATATATATACGAGAGCGCGTATTTGTTAGTTATATAAAATGGTTTTATATTGTGTTAATTGATCGGTTGAGTGGTATATGGATTCTGGTCAATACGAGTAGCTAACGTTATTGATAGGGATCTCTAAACACTTGGACCAGGCCAACGGACACAATATTGTTTTAAAAAGGTAGATGAAATAATTTTACCCAGATATAATTTCTATATAAAAAAGTATCATTTTAAATGTATATGGTATGATTGGTTGAGATGATAATAATTTATCATCTAGGATTAGGAGTCTGAGTGTTGAGGTTGGATGAGTATCTGTCGAGACTGTAAACCTAATACCGTCTCGAGTGAACTTTACAGTTGTGTAAGGATTTCACAATCTCTGAAGGAAACCTGTTAAGGTTCGGAGTTTATCTTTGAAGTTGGATGAATAGAGTAGATCTATTGGATGAACTGAAGAGAGTGATGATATTTTGGTAACCTCAGGAAGTAGTAGCTGTGTGATGAGACACGGTGGCTATGGATGTTTATGAAGATGTTTCTTCTTGGAACAAGTTTGAGGAAGTATATATACTTCGGTGTTGTGGCTGAGTTCAGCATGGTGTTTCTGTTTGCTTTGAGGTCCGAGTTTCTCGAGGAGTTTCGGATAAGAAGTCTTTGGTTTGTGGCAGCAGTGCGGCTCGGAGTGTTCTGTGTGTTGGCAGGAAGTTTTCTGGATGAGCAGTTTTTCTGGAAGTGAAGTTCAGAAGCAGCAGAGTGGATCCATTTCTTCGATAAATTGGATAAATAAGAGTAAGCTGTTCTGATTGGTAAAGAGAGAACAGTCTGTTGGAATTAGGATGGGTTGATCGCAAAAGTGACTTGCGATTGTCTGAGTGTTCTCTTGGGTTGTCAGAATTTTTCTGGATGTCTTCAGAAAAGTCAGAAGTTTGTCCGCATCTGAAGATTGAGTTTTCTTATCGACTGGATTCCAGGAGTGATACCGGTGGTTCAGCCTAGTTGAAGGATGTTTCCTAGAGATGGAGTTTGGTGAAGCAGCTCAGTATTTCTTGGAACTTCTGAGTTTTTCTTTATGGATTTGTTGAACTATTTTTCTGGGATGAGTTGTCCAGTCTGTGCTTGTGTTCTTCATCTGCATTCTTATCTACTTCAGATCAGAGTTGTGCAGCAGAAGCAGTTTGGGAGTGTATCTGTTGTCTTTTTCGGATAGGAGAAGTAAGTTCAGTCTTCTGATGTTTGAGGAGTAGAGATTGTGTTCTTGATTTTGGATAAGTGTTGATTTATCTATGGTTTTGGAATCAGCAGTTCAGGACGATTTGGTTGTTGAGTCAGACTTGTCTATAGTCTGATATCCTGTTTAGTTTTATAGATCTAGATGAGTAGGAACTCTGTAGCTTCGTAGTTTAGATTGTTTGTAGAGCGAGTATCCCGGTATATATATATACTTGGGGAAAACTCGAGGAAATTCTATCCAGAATTTTGTCTGGATAGTTAAAATTGTTTGTTTGGATGATTGGTTGCTATGATTGTTAGCATATGGATGATAGTATATGCTTGTGCTTTGAAAAATTAAATCTTAAGTAGATTATTAAATTACCTTTGTTTAAATTTCGGGGACGAAATTATTTTAACGGGGGAGGAATGTGATATCCTGGAAATTTGAGCAATATCAATTTAATAATCTGTTAAATAATTAAATTGATATTGATGATCTTTGATAATAAAATTTGAATTTAATTTAATAATCTAATTAAATAAGTATCAAATATGTTATTTCCAAATAATAAGTATAATGTATTATTTTTATAAATATGAATGGATTTTAAAGACTATGGAATTGTTATTTTAAATTGATAAGTAGTTGTATATGAATATATATATAACTTAATTTTTAAATTGAATCTTAGGATTTAATTTGATTTGAATTTAATTTAAGTTTTGAAATTCAAAAGAATAGATATTTAAATTGTTTTGGATTTTAGAATATTTGTATAAACTTTTATTTATAAATATAGTTAGTTTTGTTTCTTTTAAAAAGTGATTTATATATATATATAGATAAGTATTTAATAAATAATAAAAAGGCATTTTATTTACTTTTAAAATAAATAAGAATATGTAAAAAATTACTTAAGAGACATGTGTTATTTCCTAAAGCCTTATTTTAACAAGTGTAATTAAATGATGAACTCAAAATGACAAGTGTCTTATTTATTTTCTTTTTCTTTTATTTTTATAAAATCACAATTTACTTAGATATAAACATTGGCACCTCTTTATTTCATTCTTTCTAATTTCTTTTTCAAAACAAAAGAAACTCAAAACCTTTCCTCTAATACAAATCTGATCAGTAACCTTTCTCTAAGCAAAAATCTGAAATCAATACTCAAAACTCCTCATAAAAACCACAATCTCAAATCAATTTCAAAGCTTGAATGTTTAATCTGAACATCTACAACTTAGTTTTTAAAATTCCAGTAACATGCAAATCATTTTCTTCAATCTGGATTCAATACAAGAAACTAGTATGAATTCTTTTCAAATCTACATCATCTTCAAAAAAAGACTGTCTTCATTTTCAACACTAGAAGCCTGCATGCAAGTTTCAGTAGCAATCACTCAAGTTTTAAATCAAATGAGGCATGCAAGTTAAAGTTTCAAAGCAAGGCATTCCAGTTTAAAGTCAAAACTGTTTCAAGTTTTCAAAAAGCTTTTCAAATTTAAAGAGGTTGCCTCTGTTTCAATGAATATCAGGTGAGTAACATTCTATTATTAAGATTTAAGTTATGAAAGATGGTTGCATGTGAATATTTATAAGTGGTTCTGCATATCTATGTATTGATGTATGATTATATATGTGAGTTTCTATGTATACATGGATGAGTAGTTATGTGTGCATGCCTGTTATCTTTGAATTCTGTTATGTTTGTTGCCAGACTCGAGAATTCCTTTTAAAATCTCTTACCATTGGATCTAGTTTTTGTAATAACTTAATTTACAAACAAGAATGGTTTGATTTATCATATATAAATGTTAAAAAGTTTAATTTAAGTCAAACTTTTAGTCTGAATGTCTCTGTAACCATAATAACAGTAATGTTATATAAAAGTGGAAATTTAAACTTTGTAATTTATAATTCCAGGTTTATAAATGGAATACCTAGGCTATAATATGATTTTTAGCATTGAAATTATAATTTTTAGTTTAGTAAATAAGGAGCAGTTCAAGTTTTAACTAAAAAGGGGAAATTGGGAAGAACTGGTGATCTAGATGGTCTGGGGAATTGGGTTTCTATCTGAAGGTAGTAGAGTGATCAGAGACTCGAGGAAAAATGTCAGGAAGATTTTTAAAGCATCGAGGAAGAAATGATTTAGGATTTAAATTCCTAACCCTAGTTTTAATTAGTCTGGGTAAAGAGATCATCACGATTTCTATGATGGATCGAGTGCAGTGAGGTTTGGGGAAATGGAAGTATGGTCATGGACGAGTTTATGGCCGGAGTTTCAAGATCGCTGATGGACGGAGTGACGTGAGGGAAGTGTTGACAGGTTTTGGGTGATGGTTGAGTCTTTCTGTTCCAGGTTTCGAAATTCATCTCGATTTCGATTTCTCGAGTGGATTGAAGATTGAATGATCGGAATTAGGTTGGGAGATGATCGTCGACTTGCGTACGTAGTCGTGGATGATCGGAGTGACGCTGGTGATCGTGCACGTGCACACGATTGGGATATCTGGTGAAGCCTGGGTTTTAACAGGGGAAGGTCTCGAGATTTTCAAGTGTTATTGCGTGAGAGGCTCGAAGTTTTTAGGCAGGCGACTCGAAGTAAAGTATGGTGGGCTCGAGTGCTTTTGTGTTGCCTGTTTTTATTAAAACCTGTCAGTTTAAATTAAACTAAATTTAATTTGAAAATAAGTTTAAATCTAAGTGTAATCTGGAATCTAATTTAAATCTAGATCTCAGATTTGAAATGGAAGAAAGTTTTTAAATTAAATTGTTTTAATAATTTTAATTGTTAAAATGTATATTATATGGTTAGAATTTAAAAGTAAATTTAATTTAAATTCTTTAAGTTCTTTTATAAGATGAGTATTTCTTTAACTTGTAAATAAAAGAGTTTTAGAAATGATGTTTAAAACGTTGTTAAAGATAATTTGTATTCATTTTAAATCTTTAAATTTAAAATGAAATTTTGAAGGTAAAATTTAAGTAAATTGATTTAAAATACTTTGTAAATGATAACTTGATTTTCAATAAGAACAAAGTTTATCTTAAAGTAATTAAAGATTTGTGTTCATTAAATTAATTAGGAAATTTAATGGATAATTAATTTGTTTGATTAATTAATCATTTGGATTAATTAAATAAGTAATTAAAGGTTTAAACTAATTTATTTATGATTAAGATTTATTAATTAGGATAATTAATTTGTAATTAAAGATTATGAATTAGGATATTAATTAATGATTAAGAATTAATTAATAAAGTAATTAAATATTAATTAAGTTATGGTTAACACTTAATTAACTAAATAAATTAGATTAATTAAATTGGTTATTAAGATTTATTAATTTGAAATTAATAATAATTAATCTAAGTTAATTACTTAAGAAAAGTAATTAAAGGGTTGTTAATAGTTAATGAAGGTCATTAACTTGAGATTATTTAAATAAATAATTAATGTGATTAATTTTGATAATTAATTAGATTAATTGATTTAAAGATAATCATTTGTGAAAATGGTTTAAATGTAATTATTTAATAAAAGTAATTAAGGAATTAATTACTCATTTGTAATTAATTGAGTTAATTTGATTTAGTTAAGTTAATTAATTAAGTTTAATTAATTTAGGATAATCAAGAGATGGTTTAATAATAATTACTTAATGTAATTGTTAAGGTGTGATTATTTAGGGAAGTTAATAATAAATAATTACTGGAAGTAATTAAGTGAATAATGATTTTATTAATGGAAGTAATTTGAGTTTAATTACTTGTGAATTAATCAAGGGATTAATTAAGAAATTAATTAAGGAATAATTAATTTATTTAATGAAAGTAATTAAGGGTAGTTAATTACTGATTGAAGATTAATCAAGGTGATTAATAAATGTGTTTTAATTAAAGGTTAATTACTTAATGTAATTAATTTAATTTTAGTAATTAATAATCAATTTGTAATTAAGGATCATTAATTAATATAATTAATGATGTAATTAAGATTGATTAATTAAGTAATAATTAATAAATGAAGTGATTAATTAATTGTAATTAATTAAGGATTAATGTAATTAAATATAGTTAATTAATTAATGATGTAATTAAAGATTAATTACTGTAATGGTTTAAGTTAATTAATTTGTGAAATTAATTAAGAATTAATTATTTAAAGTAATTAAAGGATTATTAATCAGGAATGATTAATTAAGATGGATACTTAGAGTAATGATTAATTAATTGGTTTAATTAATAATTAAGTAAGCAGGATTTATAGAACGAAGTAATTAGTTTAATTCACTTTAAATTAATTAGATGATATAAATCATTGCTTAAGGATGGATGAATGAGATTGAATGTATTTCATTGTTTGATATCTCTGATGAGATATGATTGATATATGATATGGATGTTTGGTTGAATTATAATGATAATGTGAATTATCTGTTTGGGATGATAATGTAGATTATCTATTGAATTATCTATCTTTGTGTATATAGATAAGAATTGAATTGTTTTAACCTTAAAACAACTTGGCCCTTAAAAGATACGTTTTGGATTTCGATGAGACCGGGATCGGGTTTGCTACATTACAACATGATAGGGGGTTCTCGCTTTGCAAGTGTAACGGCCTGACTTCCTATGCCCAGAAAGTCGCATCATTATGAAGAAAGAAAGGGGTAGAAAATAGAAAAGAAGAGAAGAAAGAAAGAAACAACAACAACGATCTCACAGCGGAACGAATAAATTATATTAATAACATAAACTATTACATAGTATACAACAATTATCAGAGTTTACACAACTATACAACACATACTAGACAGTTATAAACATCTGTCTAGACATTACAACTCAATACACTACAGAGATACAGACACAGCGGAACTATTATATATATCTACAACGCTGAAGCCTCCTGCTCCATTGATCCTCCACAATTCGTCAAAGCTAAACCTGAATCCCTTGGCTACTCAAAAATGTAATATCCCGGAAATTTGGGGCAATATCAATTTAATAATCTGTTTAAATAATTAAATTGATTTGATAATCTTTGATAATAAAATTTGAATTGGTTTAATAATCTAATTAAATAAATATTTAATTAGTGAATTTTACTAATAAAATGATTTCTATTTATAATCTGTATATATATGTGTGTATATATTGTAAATAAATAAGCTTTGGTTTGAAATTTAATAAATAAATAAAATATTGTTTTTAAATTTCTAATATATATATTTTGATAGTTTGGAAATTATGATTTATTTAATATTAAGCTTTTCAAAGCTATTTAAACAAATAACTATATGGTTTTAAGTAAGGTTAATAATAAGGTTTATTTTATATTGCTTAATAAATATGGTTTAAGAATATATATATATATATATATAAGTTTAAAATACAATTAACATATGATATGTTAATTCATTTAGTAATAGTAGTAATTTATAATCTCTTTTATAAATTATTTTAAAATTGACAAATGGTTATTTTCAAATTAAATGTGTTGTTTTAAATTGACTTTAAATTGGATTTTAAAAATATAATTTGAATTTGAATTAGATTTAATTTTGAAATTCAAAAGAGTTAATATTTTAAATAGTTTTGGATTTTAAAATATATGTATAAACTTTTAATTTTAAATATAATTGGTTTATTTCTTTAAAAATTATCTATATATATATAAATAAGTAATAAGTACTTATTTAATTAAAGAAAAAGAGTTTCGGTTTTAAAAGAGTTCAAAGTGTTCAAAAGGGTTTTCAAATTGAATCTGGAGGCTCTGTTCTTCAAAAATCTGGTGAGTAACATAGCAACTTAAATAATTTAGGTATATAATTATGTTGCAGGATTATTTCTGAAATCAAGTATGTTTTGGTGAATGCATTTTAGTATATCTCTGTGCATGTATATGAATATCTGGTTGAGTGCATTTTGCTATGTGTTTGATGTTTGTCTGTTTTAGTTTTCAGGCTCCAATCTTTGATTCAAAAATCATTATATCATGATCTAATTTTTATTATGATTTAAGATTAAAACAAAACTTGTTTGTTTCATCTTAGATTATAGTTTAAAATTATAATTAAATCAAAATGAAGTCTAACTGTCTCTGGAAGTAGGAAAACATCAGTGCATGTTAAATAATGTGAGAATTTAAATATTGAAATTTATAAATTCAGTATTATAAATTGAATTCATAAACAAAAACATGATTTCTAACACTAAAATCAAGATTTTTATAAATAAGATGGAGATGCAAATTGGGTTTGAACTGTAATGAAACTTTTGGGGTTTTGGGGTGATCTATGTATTTGAATGTGTCGGGGTTCTTCAAAAGGATGGAGGAGTGATAGTAGTATCTTGGAAAAATACTTGATGGCGATGTATCTCATCGAGGAGGAAGCGGTGGCGAGATTCGTTAGGGAACCCTAGTTTTAACTAAGTATAGAGAATCGATCACCACGACAGTTTGGATTGATCGAGTGCAGAGATATTTTGGCAGATGGAAGGCTGGTCGTAGGCGAGGTCGTGGCCGGAGTAGCAACTTTCCTGGTGATCGGCGTTTCGAGAATTAGGCGTTGAAAGGTTTGGTTGAAATGGTGTGGTCTGTTCCAGTTTCGTTCCAGGTTGAGTGCTGAGCTACTCGATTTTTATTTCGAGTTGTTCTTAGGGCTACGATGATCGGGGTCGTGAGGTTGGATGGTCGTTGACATGTGGGAGTGATCGTAGATGGTCGGTCGATCGGTGCATGTGCACGACTTTGAATCTGGTATCAGTGTTTTAGTTTGGGTTTTTAAGCAGAGGAGTTTTTTTTCGAGTATATAAGCGCGAGTGACTCGAAGTAATGCTCGTGAAAATGGGGACTTGGCTCGGGGTTTAAAGGGGAAGGCTCGTGTAGATTTTGTTTAGCAGTTTTAAAACCTGGCAGTGTTTGTTTAAATTCAAATTGAGTTTTAAACTTTGAAAACAGGATTTAAACCCAGTTTTAAATCAAGTTTTCATTCGAGTTCAAGTTTAAATTTTGTATCCTAGAATTTGAGATAAATAAAGTTTTATAAAAATAAAGGTTTTAACAAATTTAAATGTTTAAAGAATAATTTAAAAAGGGTTTGAATTTAAATAAATTGGTTTAAAAATCTTTACAATGTTAAGTGTTTCTTAACATTTGAATTTAAGAAGATTTTGTAAATTTGATTTAAAATAGGTTAAAGATTAAATTGTAATTTATTTTAAATTCTTTAATGAATTGAAAGAAAGATTTTAGAGTAAAATGTTTTAAAGTCTTTGTTAATAATAATTAAAGTAGTTATAAGGTTAATACTTTAATTTCAAAGATTAATTAAGGTTTAATGATTTAAGATTCATTAAATTAACGAGGTAATTAAAGAATAAATTAATAATTTAATTAATTAATGGTTTAGTGTTAATTAATTAAATAATTAAGATTTTAAGTTAATTAATTAGAGGTTAATTAATTTGGGATTAATCATTTAATTAGGTAAGTATGGATTATTAATAAATGATTAGTAATTAATTAATCTAGTGATTAAAGATTAATTAAGTAATTAATTTAGTAATTAGAAATTAATTAAGTGGTAAGTAAGAGTTTATTAAGTTGTAATTAATAAATAATTGATTAAAGCTTAATTACTTAAAGAAGTAATTAAAGGATTGTTAATAATTAATGATCTTATTAAAGATTTGGTAAATTGGAAATAATTATTTGAATTCTAATCAAAATTAGATTATTTCATCATAAAGTATAATTTAATTTAATTTTAAATGCCTCAAACCCACTGAGAGCAAGATAGATACAGATTTAAACAAAATTAGATTATTTCATCATAAAGTATAATTTAGAATTTTTACTTAAGACAAAATATACTTGAAATGGCTCTGGGTAAAAATCAACAGAGCAAGATTTATATAGGTGAAAATTCAAATAATTTAATTTATCAATTCAGGATCATAAATTAAATCCTTAACTCCAGACATGAATTTTAAGAAAGAAA
The DNA here is from genome assembly GCA_030737815.1 of Allium fistulosum. Classification (NCBI taxonomy): domain Eukaryota; kingdom Viridiplantae; phylum Streptophyta; class Magnoliopsida; order Asparagales; family Amaryllidaceae; genus Allium; species Allium fistulosum. Next base: position 50,413,671 of record CM060906.1, read on the forward strand.
TTATGATTTTTAGTTAGGAAATGGAACAGCAGTTCTTGTTTGATCAATTTAGAAGTTCTGGGTTGCCTCTGGTGATCTAGTGGCTCGGCAGGGTCAGGATTCTTCTTGTGGGTAGAGGAGTAATCAGAGAAGCTTGGAAAAATAGGTGATGGTGATGCAAATCTTTTTGGTAGCCGCGGTGATGGTTTCTTTCCTGTAGCCCTAGTTTTAAGTTAGGCTATGAATTCAATTCGTTTGCCTTTGTGGATGGATCGAGTGTTCTAAGACTTTGGGATATGGAAGTTTAGGTATAGACGTAGTCATGACCAGAGAATTAGTTTCTCTGATGGTCGGAATCGCGAGCACGAGTGATTGTTGACAGGTTTTGGAGGTGGGCTGTGTTCCAGTTTGGTGATTTGAAGTCTCGATTTCGTTTTCAAGTTGTAGTTGTGTTTCTGGGTGGTCAGATGGCTGGAGGAGGTCGAAGTGCACTTGTCGACGATTGAAGTGGAAGCCGGAGCTCAGGCGATCGATGGTGCATGTGCACGACTTGTCTGGTGTCAGTGGTTTTGGGAATAAGGAGGTCTCGAGTTTTATTGCGTGTGAGGATCGAAGTTTTTAGGCATACGACTCAAAGTGTTTTAGTGGAATCTTGAGTATTTTAGTGTTGCCAGGTTTTTCAAAATCTGTTGTACCAGGTTTTAGATAACCTGTCTGTTTTTAAATTTAAAAATGGATTTCAAAAATGTAAAATAAGATTTTAAACAAAGTTAAAATAAGATTTCGAAGTATGGACTCAAATTGAATTTATATCTGAGTTTGAGATAAATAAGTTTTATAAATTTAAATGTTTAAATAAGTTTAAATGTTAGTTATATTTAAAGGTTTTGAATTTTAAAGGAAATTGGTTTAAACTCTTGTAAAATCCTTTTTATAAGAGAAAGTATTCTTTATAAGGTAAAGTTAATGGTTTTAAATTATTTAAATTTTATTGAAGATAAATTGGGTTTCATTTTAAAGCTTGAATTTAAAATGAAATTTATAAGTAAATTTTGAAATGAATGTTTCAAATGTAATTGTGAATGATAAATCTAACCATGGATAAGAAAAATGTTTTATCTTAAAGTTTAAATCATTAAATCTTTAAGGTAATTAAAATAGTTTAATTAATTTAATTAATTAATGATTTGAATTAATTAATTTATAATTAAGGATTTAAAATACTTTGTAAATGATAACTTGATTTTTATAAGAACAAAGTTTTATCTTAAAGTAAATTAGAATTTAAAGATTTGTGTTCATTAAATTTATAAGGAAATTTAATAGATAATTAATTTAATTTGATTAATTAATCATTTGGATTAATTAAATAGGTAATTAAAGGTTTAAACTAATTTATTTATGATTAAGGTTAATTAATTAGGAATAATTAATTTGTAATTAAGGATTATAAATTAGAGTATTAATTAATGATTAAGAATTAATTAATAGTGTAATTAAATATTAATTAAGTTATGGTTAACACTTAATTAATTTAGTAATTAGAGATTAATAAATTGATTATTAAGATTTATTAATTTAGAATTAATAATATTAATATAAGTTAATTACTTAAGGAAAGTAATAAAATAATAGTTAATGAAGTCATTAACTATGGATTATTAAATAATTAATTAATAGGATTAATTTAATGGTTAATTAGATTAATTAATTTAAAGATAATCAATTATAGAATTTGTTTAAATGTAATTACTTATTGGAAGTAATTAAGAATTAATTACTTATTGTAATTAATTGAAGTTAATTTGATTTAGTTAAATTAATTAATTAAGTTTAATTAATTTAGAATAATCAAGAGATGATTTGATAATAATTACTTTATGTAATTATTAAGGTGTGATTATTTAGGGAAGTTAATAATAAATAATTACTGGAAGTAATTAGTTGAATAATGATTTTATAGAAGTAATTTGAGTTAATTACTTTGAATAATTAATCAAGAGATTAATTAAGGAATTAATTAAGGAGAAATTAATTTAGTTAATGAAAGTAATTAAGGGGAGTTAATTACTAGATGAGATTAATCAAGAGTGATTAATAAATGTTGTTTAATTAAAGGTTAATTACTTAATGTAATTAATTTAATTAAGTAATTAATAATTAAGTTGTAATTAAGGATCATTAATTAATATAATTAATGATGTAATTAAGATTGGTTAATTAAGTAATAATTAATAAATGAAGTAATTAATCAATGTAATTAATTAAGGATTAATGTAATTAATTATAGTTGATTAAGTTAATTAATTTTAGTTAATTAATTAATGAAGTAATTAAAGGTTAATTACTATAAGTGGTTAAGGATAATTAATTTGAGTAATTAATTGAGAATAAATTACTTGAATGTAATCAAAAGATAATTAATCAAGATGATTAATTGAAATGAATTATTAGAAGATAATTAATTAATTAAATTGTAATTAATTAATGGTTAAGTAAGCAAGATTTATAAAATGAAGTAATTAATTTAATTCTTTAAATTAATTAAAAGATAATATAAATCATTACTTATGAATGGGTGATAGTATTGAATACTTGGCATTGATTGATATCTTTGATGAGATATATGCTGTATGATATGGATGTTAGTTGAATTGTGATGATAATATGGATTATCTGATAATGTTGATTATCTATTGTGAATTATCTTTCTTTGTGTATAAAGATAATGAATTGAATTTGTTTTAACCTTTAAAACAACTTGGCCTTAAAAGATACGCTTTGGATTTCGATGAGACCGGGATCGGGTTTCCGTATACCGGATTTCCAGGTCTGGAGACCCGAATACCACATCGATCCAAATTAACGATAGGTCGTGAATCAAGTGAAGATGAAGATTCAGAGTGCAAGGGTTATTGTCGTTAACTCTGAGGGTGATTCCAAAACGAGTGTAACGAGATAATGCCTTCGGTTTCGTTCGAACCCAGAACGAACTTGTATGGATTGAATGCTTTCAAAACATCGTCAGGTGGACGATGAGCATTCTAAGTGATGTGTTCTTTTCTAAGGTAATCGTGACCTCAAGCCTCACAAACCGGGAATGGCTAAAACAGGGGAGGTGCAGCAAGGTTAGTGGGTAGCACCCAAGTAGGACAAGATTACCTCTGTCTAGATGTTCCTTTCTATTTTCGACTTAGTGGTGCGGTTGCTGATCCCAACCGTGAGGTATCTTGTGCGGGAATTATCCAGTAAGGGATGTTCCGACCTTGTGTTGCAGGGGATTGGGAGTGATCCTCGGTACGGTGATCTAGGCCACGTACTGTGACGGGCGGTACCCCGGTAGCCCTGCCATTGTATGGAATCCAAAATCCAATAAGTGCCAACGGACTTGATTGTATAACCCACTTTGTGGCTAGTATGCTGGAATTTAATAATGTAACAATTTCAGCTATTTCATATTTATTTGAAAACCCTAGACCCTATTATAATACAATCGAATTTCCTATCAAATGTTTTGGTTAGCGTAAGGTAAAAACTTACCCATGTTTATGTGTGGGAAGTCTTACGTGATACCTTTTCTTTCAAAAGGTTTTGAAGTTAAGCAAGTTTAACCTGTTACTCACACCAGACCCATGTCTGACCCAAGTTGTTTATTTCTGTTTTATAAACTCTTGGGTACTCAAATTTTTACGAGTAGCCAAGGGATTCAGGTTAGCCTTGACGAATTGTGGAGGAGCAATGGAGCAGGAGGCTTCAGCGTTGTAGATATAGATAGTAGTTTCCGCTGTGTTGATCTTGTTTAGATCTTTGTTTTGTATTGAGTTGTAATAACTAGACAGATGTTTATAACTGTCTAGTATATGATGTGTAATCTGTGTAACTCTGATAGATGTATATGATACTATGTAATAGTTATATGATATATTATATTTTGTTCCGTTTCCGCTGTGAGTATTTGTGTTGTTTTCTTTCTCTTTCTCTTCTTTTCTATTTCTCACCCCTTTCTTTCTTATTAATGATTCGTCATTCTGTAGAATGAGTGGCGGGTTGTTACAAGTGGTATCAGATGTTTTACCAAATGTGACGACCCGCCACTCATTCCACAGAATGACGCATCATTAATAAGAAAGAAAGGGATAGAAAGAGAAAAGAAGAAAAAAGAGAAAGAAACAACAACAGATACTCACAGCGGAAACGGAACAAAATATAATATATCACATAACTATTACATAGTATACAACACTTATCAGAGTTACACAGCATATACACATCACATACTAGACAGTTATAAACATCTGTCTAGACATTACAACTCAGATACAATACAAAACTCTATCACAGAGATTAACACAGCGGAATACTATATCTACGAACGCTGAAGCCTCCTGCTCCTCCAGATAACTCGTCAAAGCTAACCTGAATCCCTTGGCTACTCGTAAAAATTTGAGTACCCAAGAGTTTATAAAACAGAAATAAACAACTTGGGTCAGACATGGGTCTGGTGTGAGTAACAGGTTAAACTTGTTTAACTTCAAAACCTTTTGAAAGAAAAGGTATCACGTAAGACTCCCCACAAATAAACATGGGTAAGTTTTTACCTTACGCTAACCAAAACATTTGATAGGAAATTCGATTGTATTATAATAGGGTCTAGGGTTTTCAAATAAATATGAAATAGCTGAAATTGTTACATTATTAAATTCCAACATACTAGCCAACAAAGTGGGTTATACAATCAAGTCCGTTATCACTTATTGGAAGTTGGATTTCCATACAATGGCAGGGCTACCGGGGTACCGCCCGTCACAGTACGTGGCCTAGATCACCGTACCGAGGATCACTCCCAATCCCCTGCAACACAAGGTCGGAACATCCCTTACTGGATAATTCCCGCACAAGATACCTCACGGTTGGGATCAGCAACCGCACCACTAAGTCGAAAATAGAAAGGGACATCTAGACAGAGGTAATCTTGTCCTACTTGGGTGCTACCCACTAACCTTGCTGCACCTCCCCTGTTTTAGCCATTCCCGGTTGATGAGGCTTGAGGTCACGATTACCTTTAAAAAAGAACACATCACTTAGAATGCTCATCGTCCACCTGACGATGTGCTGAAAGCATTCAATCCATACAAGTTCGTTCCGGGTTCGAACGAAACCGAAGGCATTATCTCGTTACACTCGTTTTGGAATCACCCTCAGAGTTAACGACAATAACCCTTGCACTCTGAATCTTCATCTTCACTTGATTCACGACCTATCGTTAATTTGGATCGATGTGGTATTCGGGTCTCCAGACCTGGAAATCCGGTATACGGAAACCCGATCCCGGTCTCATCGAAATCCAAAGCGTATCTTTTAAGGCCAAGTTGTTTTAAAGGTTAAAACAATTTAATTCATTATCTTTATACACAAAGAAAGATAATTCACAACAGATAATCAACATTATCAGATAATCCATACAATTCAACTAACATCCATATCACACAGCATATATCTCATCAGAGATATCAATCAAAGTCAAGTATCCAATACTAACACCCATTCATAAGTAATGATTTATATCATCTTAATTTAAATTGAATTAAATTAATTACTTCATTTTATAAATCCTTCTTACTTAACCATTAATTAATTACAATCAATTAATTAACTATCCTCTAATAATTCATTTCAATTAATCATCTTGATTAATTATCTTTTGATTACATTCAAGTAATTTATTCTCAATTAATTACTTAAATTAATTATCCTTAACCACTTATTTTATTTAACCTTTAATTACATCATTAATTAATTAACTAAAATTAATTAACTTAATCAACTATAATTAATTACATTAATCCTTAATTAATTACATTGATTAATTACTTCATTTATTAATTATTACTTAATTAATCAATTCTTAATTACATCATTAATTATATTAATTAATGATCCTTAATTACAACTTAATTATTAATTACTCAATTAAATTAATTACATTAAGTAATTAATTTTTAATTAAACAACATTTATTAATCACCTTTGATTAATCTTCAATCAGTAATTAACTACCCTTAATTACTTTCATGAACTAAATTAATTACTCCTTAATTAATTCCTTAATTAATCCCTTGATTAATTATTCAAAGTAATTAACTCAAATTACTTCTATTAATAAAATCATTTATTCAACTAATTACTTCCAGTAATTATCTTATTATTTACTCCCCTAAATAACCTTACCTTAATAATTACATTAAGTAATTATTATCAAATCATCTCTTGATTATTCTAAATTAATTAAACTTAATTAATTAATTTAACTAAATCAAATTAACTTCAATTAATTACAATAAGTAATTAATTCTTAATTACTTCCAATAAGTAATTACATTTAAACAAATTCTATAATTGATTATCTTTAAATTAATTAATCTAATTAACTATTATATTAATCCTATTAATTAATTATTTAATAATCCATAGTTAATGACTTCATTAACTATTATTTAATTACTTTTCTTAAGTAATTCTCTTAGATTAATTATTATTAATTTCAAATTAATAAATCTTAATAACCAATTAATTAAACATTAATTATTTAATTGATTAAGTATTAACCCTACTTAATTCATATTTAATTACTCTATTAATTAATTCTTAACCATTAATTAATACTCTAATTTATAATCCTTAATTACAAATTAATTATCCCTAATTAATAAATCTTAATCATAAATAAATTAGTTTAAACCAATTCTTCAGACCCGAGACAAAATCCAACCTACTTCGAGTCCACAACCTAATTCACTCGAGAAAACTCGAGACTACAACATACCCAAAAACCCAGACTTCATCAGATTTAATAGTGCACCGTGCACATGCACGGTGACTCCGATCACCTGCTATCAACCACGACGACTTCCTCACATCGACAATCACCTGAGAATCCGATCTCGACCACCAAAATCATCAATACGAACATGAAAACGAATTCGAGCATTCAAGACTAAACCTGGAACAAAAGTTATGAACCACCACGAAGCCTGGAAAACATCTCGTACTCATGCCTCCGATCATCGGAGTTGCTGAAACTCCGTCTACACCATCGCCAACATCTCCCCTACTATTTCCCTTAATCTCGTTGAACTCGATTCAACATAGGAGTCGTGACGATCAAATATACCAACTCTACCCAAACTAGGGCTACAGACCAAATTTCCCCATCACCATCTCCACGGTGAAGTACATCATCATCAGATAATTTTCTCGTCATCACTGACCACTTCTCCATCTCCAGAAATAAACTTGATTCCTCCGATCATTTAGATCAACAGTAACAAGCCAAAATACATAATCCAGACATCTATGAACTGCTCTCTGATTCCAATACTAGGATTGGTGATTTTATTTTTAAAAATCATAATTTTGTTTAGGGATTTGTTTCATAACCCTGAATCTACGAATTATTAAACTTAAATTTTTGACTTAGCTTAAGTATTCTGGTACTTATGATTTCCAGAGCCAAGTTCATATTATTTTGACTTAATTTTAAACTCTAAACTAAAGTTTAAAATGAAACAAACCATTTTTGTTTTAATCTTACATTCTAATAAAGATTAGACCATGAGATAATGATTTTTGAATCAAACTTTGTCTAGAAACTTGAAACAGAGATGGTACAGATATTTCACAAACATGCACACATCCATCATCCAATATTCACAGAGATTTCTCATATATATATATACAACCATTCTTTCTTCATAGATTCACATGTACCCATTTATACTTAAGCATTTTAAAAAGAATTTGTTACTTCCCTAAGACAATGATGAACAGGGTACTTAAAAACAACATGCACACAAATATCAGGCATTCACTTATCAATACACATTTATTATTCAACCATACTAGATTTTAGAATTAAAAGTTACTCACCTGTTCAAAGATGAAACAGAGGCAGTTTAGCTTCTGAAGGCTGTAAACTTGCATGCTTGTTTGAACTTGATTTTTAAACTTTAGTTGTTGAAGCTTTAATTTGATTTAAACACATGCATGTTGCTTCCAGATTGAAGAAATGAATGCAGACAGCTACTGACTTGAATTGATTCCAAAATTTGACTTGAAAAAGAATGCATGCTTTTGAATTTGATTCCAGATTTTGACTAGAAATCAGGATATCTTTTGATTTAGAAGAAGAATGTTACAAGTTGATTTGCAATTATGGTTTGAGGAGTGTTACAGATCTTTGATTTGGTTTGAGGCAACTGATTTCTGATTTCAGATTTTTATTAGAGAATTGTTTTGAGTTTTGGTTACTGATTTGGTTTTCAGATTTGTATTAGAGAAAGGAGTTTATCTTGTTTTGAAAGGGAGAATAGAAAGAATGGAATAGAGAAATGCAAATGTATATATGTAAGTAAATTGTGATTTTATAAAAATAAAAGAAAAAGAAAATAAACAAGACACTTGTCACATAGATTAATCCATTTATTTACACATGTTAAAACAAGGCATTAGATAAATGACACTTGTCTTTTAAGTATTTATTCATAATCCTATTTATTTTAAAAGTAAATCAAAAGCCTTTTCTTATTTATAAAATACTTATCTATATATATATTACTTTTTAAAGAAACAAAAACTAATTATATTTTATAAATATAAGTTTACACAAATATTCTAAAATCCAAAACAAATCTAAATATTTATTCTTTTGAATTCCAAACTTTAAATTCAAATTCAAATCCTAAGATTCAATTTAAAATTAAGTTATATATACATATACAATTTCTCATTCAATTTAAAAATAACAATTCTATAGTCTTTAAAAATTCATTTCTATTTATAAAATAATACATTATACTTATTATTTAAAAATAACATATTTGATAATTTAAATAATTTGTATAAGAGATTATATTATCAAGTAATATTTTAAAAAAAAAATAAGACAACCTTTTTGTTAAATCTTATTTATATTTAATCTTAAGTTAAAATATATCTTAACCAATTTAAACATTTACCCAAAGTATTTTAAAACTATAAAGTTATTTATTTAAATAACTTTGAAAAGTCCATATTAAATTAAATCTAATTTTCCAATTTACCAAAGCTTTTCTATTTACAATATATACAAATAAATATATATATATATATATATATATATAAAAATCTTATTAACTTTTAAAAGATAAAATTACCAATTAAATACATATTTAATTAGATTATTAAATTAAATCCAAATTTTATTATCAAAGATTATCAATATCAATTTAATAAGAAGAGAAGAAATTATTAATCTAATTATTTGAAACAATTTAATTAATTATTATTTAATAAAACTTTATTAAGTAATGATTAGGTTTTCTTAATTAATAATTAAGAAATTATTAATCTAAAATTAAAGTTAATTAAGGATTAATTAACTATTATTAAGGGATTAATTAATTGTCATTAAAGATTGATTAATTGGTAATTATGGATTAATTAAATTGGTAATTAAGGTTGTTAATTAATAATTAAGTTTTATTAATTAATAATTTAGAAGTAATTATTTAGTTAATTAAGTTTAATTAATTAATTATAAAAGTAATTAAGGATTGATTACTTTGTATTAAAGGATATTGATTAATAATTAAGGTTTATTAATTAATAGTTAAAGAATAATTATTCAAGGATTAATTAATTTCTTTAAAGGTTTCATTTATGTATAATATAGAAAAGCATTTATAATTAATAAATGTATTTAACTATTTAGGAAATACATATAAAAGCTTTTATAATCTTTTTAAAAATAATATGAAAAATAATTATAAAAAAAATATTGTCTTGAGTTGTTTTATATCAATTTCAAACTAAATTCAGTGTTTATTTAAAAAAAAATGTGACGACCCGCCACTCATTCCACAGAATGACGCATCGTCGATAAGAAAGAAAGGGATAGAAAGAGAAAAGAAGAGAAGAAAGAAAGGAACAACATCAGAATCTAAACAGCGGAATGAATAAATTATATCAATAACATAAACTATTACATAGTTTCATATACAACAACTATCAGAGTTACACAATATATACAACACATACTAGACAGTTATAAACACCTGTCTAGTTTTTACAATACAAGATACAACACAGATAATAATGACTCAGAGATCAACACAGCGGAATACTATATCTACGAACGCCGAAGCCTCCTGCTCCATTGCTCCTCCAGAATATTCGTCAAAGCAAACCTGACTCCCTTGGCTACTCGTAAAAATTTGAGTACCCAAGAGTTTATAAAACAGAAAATAAACACTTGGGTCAGACATGGGTCTGGTGTGAGTAAACGGTTTAAATTGCTTAACTTCAAAACCTTTTGAAAACAAAGGTATCACGTAAGACTTCCCACACATAAACATGGGTAAGTTTTTACCTTACGCTAACCAAAACATTTGATAGTAAATTCGATTGTATTATAATAGGTCTAGGGTTTTCAAATAAATATGAAATAGCCGAAATTGTTACATTATTAAATTCCAGCATACATAAGTATACAATCAAGACCGTTATCACTTATTGGATTTTGGATTCCATACAATGGCAGGGCTACCGGGGTACCGCCCGTCACAGTACGTGGCCTAGATCACCGTACCGAGGAGTACGCCCGCTCCCCTGCAACACAAAGCCGGAACCATCCCTTACTGGATAATTCCGAATAAAATCACCCCACGGTTGTGTACATCAACCGCACCACTAAGTCGAAAATAGAAAGGGACATCTAGACAGGGATGACCTTACTCTCAGTGGGCGCTACCCACGAAGCCTTGCTGCACCTCCCCTGTTTTAGCCATTCCCGGTTGATGAGGCTTGAGGTCACGATTACCTTTAATCAGAACACTTCACTTAGAATGCTCATCGTCCACCTGACGATGTTTTGAAAGCATTCAATCCATACAAGTTCGTTCCGGGTTCGAACGAAACCGAAGGCATTATCTCGTTACACTCGTTTTGGAATCACCCTCAGAGTTAACGACAATAACCCTTGCACTCTGAATCTTCATCTTCACTTGAGATTCACGACCTATCGTTAATTTGGATCGATGTTGTCACATACCGAAATTTTCGACTTTCGAAAATTCGACATCGATACTCACTTTATCGACTGCCGAGCAATCGAGTGCCGGAAATTCCAATAGTGAGGGTTTTAAGAAAAAGAAAAAGTAGAAGAAGAAGGAGATAGAAGAAAAAGAGAAGAAAGAAAGAAGAAGAACAACAGAAAACATCAGAACGACATCAATAGAAACACAGAACAGAGACAATATCAGAATCTCACATATCGCAGCGGAACAACATATAATAGATAAATGAATAATCTTTAAAACAAAGAACTATATCATTTTATACATACATCAATCATCAGAGTCAATATACAACAATGGACAGTTATATAACTTGTCCTTATACAGAGTATACAGCGGAATAAATACTATCAGATACAAATACTACGTCTCGCCATCCAGCTTGCTTCCAAAGCTCCAGAATATCCAGAATATCCTGATAATCTAACTCTAGACTGCCCGTGTGGAAATTGGTGGGCACCCAGAGTTTAGAAGGGAACAATAAACTCCGAGTCAGTCATGGTGACTGGTGTGAGATCGTAAAACAGTTTATCTTTAAAATAAACAACAGAAAAATTTTAAAGTCAATTCGCAATGCTTTTGGAAAATGAAACTACCATAAGACCTCCCACCACACACACAATGCAAACGCAGAATTGGAGGAGATTTCTTCTTATGATAGTCAAAGATGCTTACTACGCAAAATCAAATCATTTTTGATATTATTATTAGTGCATAGTGTAGAAATCATTTCGAAAGTATAATATTAATCTTAGCCAACATACGACCAGTATCGTATGCCTACTATAGCTACCATCCAAACAGTGGGGCGCCACCATAAGTGAATGGCAGGTTCTACAACTAATACCGTACAAAGCTCGTATTGTTTCTTTGGATTTCCAACAAATGGTCAGGCTAAGGAACTTCCTATCCACGATGGGTACGTCCCTGGAATAGACGACCCGAGAACCTAACCGGATCTCTGCCAACACAAGGCCGGGTTACCTCTGCAAAAATAGGTAACTACTGACACGCGTATGCCATCCCCCGATCGTCACCGATCTTCCCGAGGATCCCCGATTCGCAACAAACCACATAGATAATAATAATGCAGTAACCACAGAGGTTAAGTATCTGGGCTCCATACCATGATACCACCTTTATCCAGAAGGAATGACATACACTAAGGGGCGCTACTCCCTAGAACCTTGCCGCATTCGTCCTGTTTCGACCATTTCCGGGGTGTGAGGCTCGACGAAGTCTCGTCCACAAAGCTACGCTTTCTCAAAAAAGCCCTGCTTCGGGTCAAACAAAATGATCAACCTATGATCACAAAGATATAAGATCAAACAAATGATCATATCGCAAATGACCAAACACTGATCATTTCACAGCAACACTCAGTATGCCACGTTACCAAATTGGGATATATCGCTGATAAATTTCAACTACATAACCTCTGAGCTCGTACGTCTCAGAGAAGGGTGTTAAGCTAAGAGAATAAATTCTCCGCCACCAACAGAAATGTATTTGAAAGAAATCAGCTTTATATCTCAAATTTGTAACGTCAGACACACAATCCATATAAGTCTGTTCCGGGATCGAACAGAACCGAAGGCACTTCTCACGAAGCCCTTGCATTTCCGGATAATTTTCAATCACGTCAGGACTTCCCGTCACTAAGGGTGATAAAACCTCTAAATCGGAGATCAGCCGATGTAGAGTAACTCGACGGTAATCCTTCCGTTTTCAAAAATATCTGGTCTTCAACACCGGTCTTCAAATGCGATTCATAACGACGTATCACATATTCGGAATGGGTTATACGACCCCATGGTCCTTTCCCGGCTAACCCGAATAGTGAGCGTTTATTTAAAAACAAGTGTGGCATTCAATTTCATCCAATTCACAACAAATACCTATCTAAAGGTAATTATTGATAGTCGGTTATTTAACTATCAATAAAGATGCGCAACATCATCAGATTCCAAATAATTTTCCGAATTATTTCATCTTCAAAAATATCTTTACTAGATATAAAATTTCCACACTTAATCATTTGAAAACAATTTCAAATCAATTTCCACATTTCATTTTTTTATCTTTGAAGATAAAATCTCAAAAACATTTCATTTCGTTTTGGAAAACATTCCATACTTATATAATAATAAGTGTTTCACAAATCTTCTATTTTCAACATTTGAAAATATTCGATATATTTAAATCACATTAAGTATAATTTCATTCTTTAAGGAAAATATTCTTTTAACACCTTTATTTGAGTCAAAACGAATGTTACGTAAAACATCGTTACGACGACTCAAAATCACTAGTATAGGGATTCGAAATTTAGATAGATATATAAATCCCAATACTATATAAAAACATTTCCTTTCGGAAATCATTTACTATAACAACAGTGTTATAGTCCATCATCTCCTTATTTCTCGAAAACGTCTATTTCAACAATGAATGTTGAAATCTATGATTTCGATTCACAATACATTTTATAACATCTTTAAAATGTTTAACTTCATTTTTTTTATTATCACTTCTTCGAAAATAAATCCATTTTACTTAACAATATATTCACTATCCAAAATCGTGAATATACTTCACTAATTACATTTCACTATTTTCTACATGTTTTATTTCAATGATAATTCGCTATCCAAAATCGCGAATATATCTCCTTTTAAAAATCTTCTATATTTAATTTATCAAATCCAATTGATTTCGAATTTATAAAACAACGTTTATAAATTCTATTTCTATTTCCTAACGACTTCAATTTAATAAATCTTCTTTATTAATAATTCGATCAATATCCCATTTAAAGGCAACAATCCAAGTTACAAGTAAATATCTTATCAGTCTTTATTCTACAACTTCATTTATTTTATAACTTCATTCATTTTATAATCTATAAACTTCAATCTTTATAAATCTATAAACTTCAAATCTTCACAATCTATAATTCTATAAATCTCATGTCTTCACAATTTATAATTCTATAAATTTCTAACACTTATAGAAACTCGTTTTAAAATTCCAATACTATTAATTGATAAATATCAATTCTGTACATCTTTATATATATATCATTCTTAAATAATTCAAAAGAAATCCAACTTAAACTATTTTATTTATCACTTGACTATTTATTTCAAAATCACCTTACAGGTATATTTCACAATTTAAAATTTTCATAACTTTAAATTTATAACATTTATTTATTTATTTAAGATAAATAAATTCCAAAATTTAATAAATCGTATACTTTCCAAAAATCACTTCAAAATTCCTTTTAAAGTAAAAATCGTTTATTTTTAAACTTTAAAATTGAACCCGATGATGCAACGCATCAATTAGTCCATCACAACATCAAACATCATATATCATCATATGATGACAGAATATATATCAACATCTGTAAATAAATAAATACAGTTGAGGAATCCAGTTGGATCCCTCCAACCTGTTTCCCTGCATCCAAAGACGTTAGCACAATACCAATTCCGCTCCAGTACGGAATTATCGCGGTATATAGGTTTTTATAAATCCGCTTACTAACGGCGCAATAGGGTCTCATCCGCTATACGAGGCGGGAAATCATCAATCCAATATATACATATGCCAATATGTATATATTGCTATATATATAGATATATCCTATCATATCTAATACCACATCCAATAGCAATCAAATCATCAATCAATAAATAACTGAAAATTCCACTTTTCAATCGAGTGAGAAAAATCTCACCTTAGCTTTAAATTTTGCAATCCACTTCGATTCCAGATTTGTTTTCTTCATTTTTTTTACCTTGTATAAATATTTATACAATCATTAATATTCGAACCAATCAAATAATTAATTTCCATTTTATAGTTTTAAATTTTAACTAATAAATTTATTTTAAACCAAAAATTTTCCTCTTAAAAATCTTTTAGTGGCTCAATAAATTAAATATGTTTATTCATCCAATTAATCACTTAAACACATTTTTTTTTCCTCCGAACTACACATATACAGATTCATAAATCTAACCTTATATAGTTTCCAGTAAATAAGTTTTTTTGGTCTTAACTTACACATTAATTTCAAATAGAAAAATTCTTTTTAACTAAATCTCTTTTTAAAAAAATTTTATTTAGCTAAAATTTAAATGGAACAAATTAAATTTCCTTTTCCTAAATATCTTTTGTTACTGTAATTTCTTTTAACAAAACAGTGGATAACTTCATTTATATTTCTTCAACTATTTATATTTATGTCAATATATTCTATTTTTACATAAATAATAAACAATTGAAACTACCTCACTGTCGCAGCCTCGACATCACGCTTAAGATCACCCACTGTAGCCACTTGACGAACCCGTGGCAACCAGACTTCGACATGCCTTCCCCGAGTCGCCTTCGATCCTACTTCGTGCCCACGCGATTTGAATCGCGACACCACCGCCTCCATCCTCACCTAGTCGAACTCGAGACGAGCGACACTCCTTCCATCAGCCAATGCGACGCGCTGGAATTCGCGAATGCCACAGTTCCAGATGCTCACGCGCCTCGAATCACTTCGATCGACGCCCACTCCTCCCCCACGTACGCCACACTGCACGCGACCCCCAAAATCGCGATGCCCTAGCTTCGCCGCTGCCGCCGTATCTCGCGCGCCTTCCCTCGCCGCGAATCATCTCGTCACCATCGCTATTCCCCAAGCGCGCGCGCGATCGATTTCGAATTAATTTTGAGAGAGGAGAAATGGAATTTCGTTCTGGGGGAAACTGTCGATTTATTGGAGAGGACTCGCATCCCTTTGAACCCCACGGCATTGATTTGGGAACGAGAGCGGTTGCCAACATTTATTTTCTTTCTTTTGAATCTCGGTTGTGAAATTTCAATCGAGGGAAGATGGTAATTTAAAATAGAAGGAACATCGGTTGCACGATCTTCTGCGTGATCGAAGGCGTGAGATAAGGGGAGTATCGTGCTGATGTGAAGAAAAATGCAGCTGAGGTTGACTGAATATTTTAAATTTTAAATTTAAATTCGGTAAAGATTCAACGCGTTTACTCTCCGTATGGTTACATAACAACTCCGAAAAATACGAAATTTGAAATCCGGTAATAATACAATATTACGGACCCAATGGAACTGGTTTCGTCGAATTCCGAGACTGTTTGAAAAATGACTATTTTTAATTATCGGTTCAAACCGTTAAATTCCAAAATTGAACGAATCACTTCTAAATTCGATTCTGAGAGTTCCATTATCTTCAGTTTTATAATTATGAATTTTAAAAGCTTTTGGAATATTTTTCTTCAGCTTTAAATTGAATATTCAAATTTTTATTCAGCATTCACTAGATTAAATTTTATAATTAAATCGCCAAATTCAAATTTAAATCGGGGGTTCAAATTAAATCATCGTTCGAATATTTAAAATAAATTAAATATTCTCAATTTAATTCGTTCAAAATTCAGGGTCGTTACAGACTTCCCCCCTTAAAAGAATTTCGTCCTCGAAATTACAAGTTAGGAAAAAATGTCCTTAACTCGTCTACTATCTTTCACAATCCAATAGTTTTATCAATTTATCAAAACAAATCTTCCTACTAAAGATTCGTTATTCATCAACTAAATTTCAACTTCAATTATAAGTTTCAAACAACATTGTTTAACTTCTAAATTCAAATTCGAATTCAAATTCAAATTTAAATTCAAATTTAAACTTTCAAATTTCTCAAAAATTTTCTAACGCCCTAAATTTTCGAAAAATTTCGCCAGCGTCTCCTTTGCGCGGCTAATACGGTACGACTACAAAACGTCCCTACGGACTCTCAGATTTCAAAAAGAAAAAGAAAAAGCCAAGCGGCTAGAGAGAAATCATCAAAAACTCATATTAAAACTCAAATACGTACCTTTTGTCGAGCAATTCAAATTCTCTTCTAAATTAAAATCCCAATTCCTTTACACCTGTATATCTACTAGCCATTATATCTAGTTACACATTCAAACATTTTGCAAATTTCACTACAAAAATTTCAATACAAATTGCTTATACCATTTTTAGTTCACTATTGAAGTTACATTCGTTTTTAAACAAAATGAATTCATATCCATTCAATTTTTTTCATTTCGAATTTCATTTGAATTACATTTCACATTTCAATTTCTCATTCGAATTCAATTCACTATTTTGGTTTATAACCACTTATCTTAAACTGAATTTCCAATAACATATGAATTTTTAATCCACCTTTAAATTTTCATTATTCAATTCAATTCATTTGCTTACGAATTCGAAATGAATTTTCAACTTTCAATTTCATTTTCTAGCACTTGCAATCGCAGTTTATTCATTCATTCTCTAATTCATTCGTTTTCACTTTGAATTTCATTCTAATCAAAATTCAAATATTCTATAAGTTATTAACTTATTAATATTTCGTAAGTATTTTAAATAGGATTCCAGAGTCGTTTCCACTTTTTCAAAACCATTTGAAAACAATTCAAATTACCCTTTTGAATTTCCAAAACAAAATCTAAATTTTTCAAACAACTTTTATTTAAAACCATTTGGCAGCAATTCCTCTTCTGGAAACCCGAAAATAAACACCAATGATGCCGCGGTCATCATCGAAGTTATTTTCCAGCGACCGAAAAGAGTTTAGAGCTTTGATCTCTCCACAATACTTTTCAAAACCTTCGAAATCCATTTTCAAATCAAAAATGATTTAAACTTTCCAAATCTCCAAAATTTTCAAATTCTTTTCAAAACTTTTCCAAAAACTTCCCTGGAATCCTGTTTTAAATTACAATTCACATTTATAATTTATATTCTCAAATTTCATTTGTATATAAATTTTATTTCTTAACTTTGGAGTTACGATTTCAATTTCTTATTCAATTTCAATAGTAATGATAACATTTCAATATCATCACTTTCCTAACAACCAAACATCCATATACTATGATAATTCATAGAAAATCATTTCTTTTATATACAAAAATAATTTTGGGTAAAATCATTTCATTCACCCTATTTAAAACAATACTGTGCCGAATTGTTCTATTCGAGTGTCTAGAGATCCCTATCAATGATCGTTAATTACTCGTATTGACCAGAATCCATATACCACTCAATAAATCAATCATCACAATATAAAACAATTTTTATATTCACTAACAAATACGCGCTCGTATCTATTATTACACTCAAACTCATTCTAGAGTACTACTGACTCTATCTCTAATGAGTAATACCCAACAGAGCAGGGTTGTCGCTTAACCATATGCTCTGATACCACTTTGTCACATACCGAAATTTTCGACTTTCGAAAATTCGACATCGATACTCACTTTATCGACTGCCGAGCAATCGAGTGCCGGAAATTCCAATAGTGAGGGTTTTAAGAAAAAGAAAAAGTAGAAGAAGAAGGAGATAGAAGAAAAAGAGAAGAAAGAAAGAAGAAGAACAACAGAAAACATCAGAACGACATCAATAGAAACACAGAACAGAGACAATATCAGAATCTCACATATCGCAGCGGAACAACATATAATAGATAAATGAATAATCTTTAAAACAAAGAACTATATCATTTTATACATACATCAATCATCAGAGTCAATATACAACAATGGACAGTTATATAACTTGTCCTTATACAGAGTATACAGCGGAATAAATACTATCAGATACAAATACTACGTCTCGCCATCCAGCTTGCTTCCAAAGCTCCAGAATATCCAGAATATCCTGATAATCTAACTCTAGACTGCCCGTGTGGAAATTGGTGGGCACCCAGAGTTTAGAAGGGAACAATAAACTCCGAGTCAGTCATGGTGACTGGTGTGAGATCGTAAAACAGTTTATCTTTAAAATAAACAACAGAAAAATTTTAAAGTCAATTCGCAATGCTTTTGGAAAATGAAACTACCATAAGACCTCCCACCACACACACAATGCAAACGCAGAATTGGAGGAGATTTCTTCTTATGATAGTCAAAGATGCTTACTACGCAAAATCAAATTATTTTTGATATTATTATTAGTGCATAGTGTAGAAATCATTTCGAAAGTATAATATTAATCTTAGCCAACATACGACCAGTATCGTATGCCTACTATAGCTACCATCCAAACAGTGGGGCGCCACCATAAGTGAATGGCAGGTTCTACAACTAATACCGTACAAAGCTCGTATTGTTTCTTTGGATTTCCAACAAATGGTCAGGCTAAGGAACTTCCTATCCACGATGGGTACGTCCCTGGAATAGACGACCCGAGAACCTAACCGGATCTCTGCCAACACAAGGCCGGGTTACCTCTGCAAAAATAGGTAACTACTGACACGCGTATGCCATCCCCCGATCGTCACCGATCTTCCCGAGGATCCCCGATTCGCAACAAACCACATAGATAATAATAATGCAGTAACCACAGAGGTTAAGTATCTGGGCTCCATACCATGATACCACCTTTATCCAGAAGGAATGACATACACTAAGGGGCGCTACTCCCTAGAACCTTGCCGCATTCGTCCTGTTTCGACCATTTCCGGGGTGTGAGGCTCGACGAAGTCTCGTCCACAAAGCTACGCTTTCTCAAAAAAGCCCTGCTTCGGGTCAAACAAAATGATCAACCTATGATCACAAAGATATAAGATCAAACAAATGATCATATCGCAAATGACCAAACACTGATCATTTCACAGCAACACTCAGTATGCCACGTTACCAAATTGGGATATATCGCTGATAAATTTCAACTACATAACCTCTGAGCTCGTACGTCTCAGAGAAGGGTGTTAAGCTAAGAGAATAAATTCTCCGCCACCAACAGAAATGTATTTGAAAGAAATCAGCTTTATATCTCAAATTTGTAACGTCAGACACACAATCCATATAAGTCTGTTCCGGGATCGAACAGAACCGAAGGCACTTCTCACGAAGCCCTTGCATTTCCGGATAATTTTCAATCACGTCAGGACTTCCCGTCACTAAGGGTGATAAAACCTCTAAATCGGAGATCAGCCGATGTAGAGTAACTCGACGGTAATCCTTCCGTTTTCAAAAATATCTGGTCTTCAACACCGGTCTTCAAATGCGATTCATAACGACGTATCACATATTCGGAATGGGTTATACGACCCCATGGTCCTTTCCCGGCTAACCCGAATAGTGAGCGTTTATTTAAAAACAAGTGTGGCATTCAATTTCATCCAATTCACAACAAATACCTATCTAAAGGTAATTATTGATAGTCGGTTATTTAACTATCAATAAAGATGCGCAACATCATCAGATTCCAAATAATTTTCCGAATTATTTCATCTTCAAAAATATCTTTACTAGATATAAAATTTCCACACTTAATCATTTGAAAACAATTTCAAATCAATTTCCACATTTCATTTTTTTATCTTTGAAGATAAAATCTCAAAAACATTTCATTTCGTTTTGGAAAACATTCCATACTTATATAATAATAAGTGTTTCACAAATCTTCTATTTTCAACATTTGAAAATATTCGATATATTTAAATCACATTAAGTATAATTTCATTCTTTAAGGAAAATATTCTTTTAACACCTTTATTTGAGTCAAAACGAATGTTACGTAAAACATCGTTACGACGACTCAAAATCACTAGTATAGGGATTCGAAATTTAGATAGATATATAAATCCCAATACTATATAAAAACATTTCCTTTCGGAAATCATTTACTATAACAACAGTGTTATAGTCCATCATCTCCTTATTTCTCGAAAACGTCTATTTCAACAATGAATGTTGAAATCTATGATTTCGATTCACAATACATTTTATAACATCTTTAAAATGTTTAACTTCATTTTTTTTATTATCACTTCTTCGAAAATAAATCCATTTTACTTAACAATATATTCACTATCCAAAATCGTGAATATACTTCACTAATTACATTTCACTATTTTCTACATGTTTTATTTCAATGATAATTCGCTATCCAAAATCGCGAATATATCTCCTTTTAAAAATCTTCTATATTTAATTTATCAAATCCAATTGATTTCGAATTTATAAAACAACGTTTATAAATTCTATTTCTATTTCCTAACGACTTCAATTTAATAAATCTTCTTTATTAATAATTCGATCAATATCCCATTTAAAGGCAACAATCCAAGTTACAAGTAAATATCTTATCAGTCTTTATTCTACAACTTCATTCATTTTATAACTTCATTCATTTTATAATCTATAAACTTCAATCTTTATAAATCTATAAACTTCAAATCTTCACAATCTATAATTCTATAAATCTCATGTCTTCACAATTTATAATTCTATAAATTTCTAACACTTATAGAAACTCGTTTTAAAATTCCAATACTATTAATTGATAAATATCAATTCTGTACATCTTTATATATATATCATTCTTAAATAATTCAAAAGAAATCCAACTTAAACTATTTTATTTATCACTTGACTATTTATTTCAAAATCACCTTACAGGTATATTTCACAATTTAAAATTTTCATAACTTTAAATTTATAACATTTATTTATTTATTTAAGATAAATAAATTCCAAAATTTAATAAATCGTATACTTTCCAAAAATCACTTCAAAATTCCTTTTAAAGTAAAAATCGTTTATTTTTAAACTTTAAAATTGAACCCGATGATGCAACGCATCAATTAGTCCATCACAACATCAAACATCATATATCATCATATGATGACAGAATATATATCAACATCTGTAAATAAATAAATACAGTTGAGGAATCCAGTTGGATCCCTCCAACCTGTTTCCCTGCATCCAAAGACGTTAGCACAATACCAATTCCGCTCCAGTACGGAATTATCGCGGTATATAGGTTTTTATAAATCCGCTTACTAACGGCGCAATAGGGTCTCATCCGCTATACGAGGCGGGAAATCATCAATCCAATATATACATATGCCAATATGTATATATTGCTATATATATAGATATATCCTATCATATCTAATACCACATCCAATAGCAATCAAATCATCAATCAATAAATAACTGAAAATTCCACTTTTCAATCGAGTGAGAAAAATCTCACCTTAGCTTTAAATTTTGCAATCCACTTCGATTCCAGATTTGTTTTCTTCATTTTTTTTACCTTGTATAAATATTTATACAATCATTAATATTCGAACCAATCAAATAATTAATTTCCATTTTATAGTTTTAAATTTTAACTAATAAATTTATTTTAAACCAAAAATTTTCCTCTTAAAAATCTTTTAGTGGCTCAATAAATTAAATATGTTTATTCATCCAATTAATCACTTAAACACATTTTTTTTTCCTCCGAACTACACATATACAGATTCATAAATCTAACCTTATATAGTTTCCAGTAAATAAGTTTTTTTGGTCTTAACTTACACATTAATTTCAAATAGAAAAATTCTTTTTAACTAAATCTCTTTTTAAAAAATTTTATTTAGCTAAAATTTAAATGGAACAAATTAAATTTCCTTTTCCTAAATATCTTTTGTTACTGTAATTTCTTTTAACAAAACAGTGGATAACTTCATTTATATTTCTTCAACTATTTATATTTATGTCAATATATTCTATTTTTACATAAATAATAAACAATTGAAACTACCTCACTGTCGCAGCCTCGACATCACGCTTAAGATCACCCACTGTAGCCACTTGACGAACCCGTGGCAACCAGACTTCGACATGCCTTCCCCGAGTCGCCTTCGATCCTACTTCGTGCCCACGCGATTTGAATCGCGACACCACCGCCTCCATCCTCACCTAGTCGAACTCGAGACGAGCGACACTCCTTCCATCAGCCAATGCGACGCGCTGGAATTCGCGAATGCCACAGTTCCAGATGCTCACGCGCCTCGAATCACTTCGATCGACGCCCACTCCTCCCCCACGTACGCCACACTGCACGCGACCCCCAAAATCGTGATGCCCTAGCTTCGCCGCTGCCGCCGTATCTCGCGCGCCTTCCCTCGCCGCGAATCATCTCGTCACCATCGCTATTCCCCAAGCGCGCGCGCGATCGATTTCGAATTAATTTTGAGAGAGGAGAAATGGAATTTCGTTCTGGGGGAAACTGTCGATTTATTGGAGAGGACTCGCATCCCTTTGAACCCCACGGCATTGATTTGGGAACGAGAGCGGTTGCCAACATTTATTTTCTTTCTTTTGAATCTCGGTTGTGAAATTTCAATCGAGGGAAGATGGTAATTTAAAATAGAAGGAACATCGGTTGCACGATCTTCTGCGTGATCGAAGGCGTGAGATAAGGGGAGTATCGTGCTGATGTGAAGAAAAATGCAGCTGAGGTTGACTGAATATTTTAAATTTTAAATTTAAATTCGGTAAAGATTCAACGCGTTTACTCTCCGTATGGTTACATAACAACTCCGAAAAATACGAAATTTGAAATCCGGTAATAATACAATATTACGGACCCAATGGAACTGGTTTCGTCGAATTCCGAGACTGTTTGAAAAATGACTATTTTTAATTATCGGTTCAAACCGTTAAATTCCAAAATTGAACGAATCACTTCTAAATTCGATTCTGAGAGTTCCATTATCTTCAGTTTTATAATTATGAATTTTAAAAGCTTTTGGAATATTTTTCTTCAGCTTTAAATTGAATATTCAAATTTTTATTCAGCATTCACTAGATTAAATTTTATAATTAAATCGCCAAATTCAAATTTAAATCGGGGGTTCAAATTAAATCATCGTTCGAATATTTAAAATAAATTAAATATTCTCAATTTAATTCGTTCAAAATTCAGGGTCGTTACAGATGTGGTATTCGGGTCTCCAGACCTGGAAATCTGGTATACGGAAACCCGATCCCGGTCTCATCGAAATCCAAAACGTATCTTTTAAGGCCAAGTTGTTTAAAGGTTTAAACAATTCAATTCAATTTAATACTTGAATTCACATAGCATTAACATAGATAAATATCACACATTTATTATAGATATATCATAGTATATCATCCAATAGATATCAACCAAATCAGACATTCTACTCAACCATCATTCATAAGCAACCATTTATTAATCTCTATTTTAATTAATTTAATCAACTTAAATTAAATTAATTACTTAAGAATTAATTCCTATTCTTGCTTAATCAACATTAATTAATTACAATCCATTTAATTAATTAATCATTAAATATTAATCACTCTTGATTAATTATTTATTACATAAAGTAATTATCCTTAATTAATTTCACAAATTAATTATCCTTAATCATTTATAGTAATTAACCTTTAATTACTCTCCTTAATTATAATAATTAATGATCATTAATTATTATAATTAAGGAGAGTAATTAAAGGTTAATTACTATAAATGATTAAGGATAATTAATTTGTGAAATTAATTAAGGATAATTACTTTATGTAATAAATAATTAATCAAGAGTGATTAATATTTAATGATTAATTAATTAAATGGATTGTAATTAATTAATGTTGATTAAGCAAGAATAGGAATTAATTCTTAAGTAATTAATTTAATTTAAGTTGATTAAATTAATTAAAATAGAGATTAATAAATGGTTGCTTATGAAAGATGGTCGAGAATTTTTAAGTTGAACAGAAAAGTCATTTTCGCAAATTTCAGACGAACGGTGGGGCTGGGATCATCGTGGTTGATGTCGGAGATAGATTGAAATGTGACGACCCGCCACTCATTCCACAGAATGACGCATCGTCGATAAGAAAGAAAGGGATAGAAAGAGAAAAGAAGAGAAGAAAGAAAGGAACAACATCAGAATCTAAACAGCGGAATGAATAAATTATATTAATAACATAAACTATTACATAGTTTCATATACAACAACTATCAGAGTTACACAATATATACAACACATACTAGACAGTTATAAACACCTGTCTAGTTTTTACAATACAAGATACAACACAGATAATAATGACTCAGAGATCAACACAGCGGAATACTATATCTACGAACGCCGAAGCCTCCTGCTCCATTGCTCCTCCAGAATATTCGTCAAAGCAAACCTGACTCCCTTGGCTACTCGTAAAAATTTGAGTACCCAAGAGTTTATAAAACAGAAAATAAACACTTGGGTCAGACATGGGTCTGGTGTGAGTAAACGGTTTAAATTGCTTAACTTCAAAACCTTTTGAAAACAAAGGTATCACGTAAGACTTCCCACACATAAACATGGGTAAGTTTTTACCTTACGCTAACCAAAACATTTGATAGGAAATTCGATTGTATTATAATAGGTCTAGGGTTTTCAAATAAATATGAAATAGCCGAAATTGTTACATTATTAAATTCCAGCATACATAAGTATACAATCAAGACCGTTATCACTTATTGGAAGTTGGATTTCCATACAATGGCATGGCTACTGGGGTACCGCCCGTCACAGTACGTGGCCTAGATCACCGTACCGAGGAGTACGCCCGCTCCCCTGCAACACAAAGCCGGAACCATCCCTTACTGGATAATTCCGAATAAAATCACCCCACGGTTGTGTACATCAACCGCACCACTAAGTCGAAAATAGAAAGGGACATCTAGACAGGGATGACCTTACTCTCAGTGGGCGCTACCCACGAAGCCTTGCTGCACCTCCCCTGTTTTAGCCATTCCCGGTTGATGAGGCTTGAGGTCACGATTACCTTTAATCAGAACACTTCACTTAGAATGCTCATCGTCCACCTGACGATGTTTTGAAAGCATTCAATCCATACAAGTTCGTTCCGGGTTCGAACGAAACCGAAGGCATTATCTCGTTACACTCATTTTGGAATCACCCTCAGAGTTAACGACAATAACCCTTGCACTCTGAATCTTCATCTTCACTTGAGATTCACGACCTATCGTTAATTTGGATCGATGTGGTATTCGGGTCTCCAGACCTGGAAATCCGGTATACGGAAACCCGATCCCGGTCTCATCGAAATCCAAAACGTATTTTTTAAGGCCAAGTTGTTTAAAGGTTTAAACAATTCAATTCAATTTAATACTTGAATTCACATAGCATTAACATAGATAAATATCACACATTTATTACAGATATATCATAGTATATCATCCAATAGATATCAACCAAATCAGACATTCTACTCAACCATCATTCATAAGCAACCATTTATTAATCTCTATTTTAATTAATTTAATCAACTTAAATTAAATTAATTACTTAAGAATTAATTCCTATTCTTGCTTAATCAACATTAATTAATTACAATCCATTTAATTAATTAATCATTAAATATTAATCACTCTTGATTAATTATTTATTACATAAAGTAATTATCCTTAATTAATTTCACAAATTAATTATCCTTAATCATTTATAGTAATTAACCTTTAATTACTCTCCTTAATTATAATAATTAATGATCCTTAATTAATTACTTCCATTAATTAATTAACTATAATTAATTACATTATTCTTTAATTAATTACATTAATTAATTATGCATTAATTAATTACTTTCATTTATCAACCTTAAATAATTACTCCAATTACATACAGTAATTTATTTATTAATTACTTACACTAAGTAGTTATACTTAATCAATCTTATTAAGTAACTATACTTAATCAATTACCAAGTGACTATCCTTAATTAATTAACAAATTAATTAACTTAAATAAATCACATTCATTTCTTAAATCATAACTGAGTAACTCATCCTTAATTACCCTTTAAACAAATTAATTAATCCTTGAATAATTATTCTTTAACTATTAATTAATAAACCTTAATTATTAATCAATATCCTTTAATACAAAGTAATCAATCCTTAATTACTTTTATAATTAATTAATTAAACTTAATTAACTAATTAATTACTTCTAAATTATTAATTAATAAAACTTAATTATTAATTAACAACCTTAATTACCAATTTAATTAATCCATAATTACCAATTAATCAATCCCTTAATAATAGTTAATTAATCCTTAATTAACTTTAATTTTAGATTAATAATTTCTTAATTATTAATTAAGAAAACCTAATCATTACTTAATAAAAGTTTTATTAAGTACTTCTTAATTACCATTTTAATTAACCCTTAATCATTTAATTTATCCTTATTAAAAATTAATTTAAATTAATTAATTAAACTTAAATTTCTAAATTAATTTTTGAGATAAAACATTATCCTTAAACATTTGATCTTAGTAATTAACTTACTTAATTAAATCATTAAGTAAGTTTTTTTTAAATAAATAATCATTAATTACTTACCCTTAATTATTAATTAACAATCCTTAATTACAAGTTAATAAATCACTTGAAAACTTTAATTGTTAATTTACTCATCCTTAACTATTAACTAATTTAATTTAATAAATCACTCTTTATTTATTCCATTTATTATCAAACTTAATTTAAGTTTTTAAGATAAACATTTCCTTATTAATTACTTTACTATATTTCAAATTAAGTTTGAAAATAACTTAAGATTTTAACTTAATATAATTAAGTTAATCAATTCATACAACTTAATTTATTCAAATCATTCATTTCAAAGAAATGAAATTTCAAGACAATTGACTTAACTTGATTATTCAAAATTTAAAACTTACTTTTATTTTAAATTTTAAAAACTAATTTGAACATTTTATTATGGGTTTTAAGTCATATATACTTTGAACAGAATTAAGTATTTCTTCTTCTTATTCTTCTTTTCTCTTTCTATCCCTTTCTTTCTTATTAGCGACCACTTTTATCAAGACAAAACAGATTCTCTCACCAATCTGACCTTCAAATCAAGTGGTGGGCCCATAACCCACAGGTCCCAGGATCGAAACCTGGCTCTGATACCAACTGTGACAACCCGGCTTTTTCTCCACAGAAAGTCGCATCGTTAATTAAGAAAGAAAGGGATAGAAAAAGAAAAGATAGAAAAGAAGAAAGAACAACACATCAGAATCTCACAGCGGAACGAATAAAATATAATATATCACATAAAATATTGCATAGTATCATATTACATCAGAGTACACAACTTATACAACACATATTAGACAGTTATATACATCTGTCTAATTCATACAACTCAAGTATCACAGATACAGACACAACATATACACAGCGGAATCATAATATATCTACACGGTGAAGCCTCCTGCTCCAAATCTCCTCCAGAATTCGTCAAGCTAACCTGAATCACTTGACTACTCATATATAATATGAGTACCCAAGAGTTTAATAAAACAGAAAATAAACACTTGGGTCAGACATGGGTCTGGTGTGAGTAAACGGTTTTAAAATTGTTTAACTTTTGAAAAACCTTTGAAAGAAAAGGTATCTCGTAAGACTTCCCGCACATAAACACGGAAAAGTTTTTACCTTACTGTAAAGACCCGCAAATCCGTCTTCCGAAAACCCGACACTGCTACGTCCACTGTAGCAATTGCCGAACAATCGGATGGCGAAAACGCGAAACTTTAATATTTAAAAGAAGAGGAGGAAGAGAAGATAGAAGAAAAAGAGAAGAAAGAAAGAAGGAGAACAACAGAACAACAACAGAAACAAAAAAACAATATCAGAATCTCACATATCGCAGCGGAACAATATATAATAGATAAATGAATATCATTTAAAAACAAAGAATTATATCTGTTATTACATTACATCACATCATATCATCAGAGTCAATAAACAACAATGGACAGTTATATAAACTTGTCCTCATACAGAATACACAGCGGAATAAATACTATCAGATACAAATACTACGTCTCGTCATCCAGCTTGCTTCCAAAGCTCCAGAATATCCTGATAATATAACTCTAGGCTGCCCGTGTGGAAATTGGTGGGCACCCAGAGTTTAGAAGGGAACAATAAACTCCGAGTCAGTCATGGTGACTGGTGTGAGATCGTAAAACAGTTATTCTTTAAAATAAAACTAGATAATTTTCAAAGTCAATTCGAAATGCTTTTGGAAAATGAAACTACCATAAGACCTCCCACCACACACACAATGCAAACGCAGACTTGGAGGAGATTTCTTCTTATGATAGTCAAAGATGCTTACTACGCAAAATCAAATCATTTTTGATATTATTATTAGTGCATAGTGGAAAACATTTCGAAAGTATAATATAAATCTTAGCCAGCATAGGTACCATTATATTATGCCTGCTATAGCTGCCTCCTGAGGCGACAGGTTATACAATTGAAATCGTAAAGGCTCGTATTGTTTCTTTGGATTTCCTACAAATGGTCAGGCTAAGGAACTTCCTATCCACGATGGGTACGTCCCTGGAATAGACGACCCGAGAAATAACCTAACATTACGGTTAGATCTCTGCCAACACAAGGCCGGGTTACCTCTGCAAAAGTAGGTAACTACTGACATGCGTATGCCATCCCCCGATCGTCACCGATCTTCCCGAGGATCCCCGATTTCCAACAAACCACAAAGTAATAATAACTGTGCAGCAACCACAGAGGTTAAGTATCTGGGCTCCATACCATGATACCACCTTTATCCAGAAGGAATGACATACACTAAGGGGCGCTACTCCCTAGAACCTTGCCGCATTCGTCCTGTTTCGACCATTTCCGGGGTGTGAGGCTCGATGAAGTCTCGTCCACAAAGCTACGCTTTCTCAAAAAGCCCTGCTTCGGGTCAAACAAAATGATCAACCTATGATCACAAAGATATAAGATCAAACAAATGATCATATCACAAATGATCAAACACTGATCATTTCACAGCAACACTCAGTATGCCACGTTACCAAATTGGGATATATCGCTGATAAATTTCAACTACATAACCTCTGAGCTCGTACGTCTCAGAGAAGGGTGTTAAGCTAAGAGAATAAATTCTCCGCCACCAACAGAAATGTATTTGAAAGAAATCAGCTTTATATCTCAAATTGTAACGTCAGACACACAATCCATACAAGTCTGTTCCGGGATCGAACAGAACCGAAGGCACTTCTCACGAAGCCCTTGCATTTCCGGATAAATTTCTAATCACGTCAGGACTTCCCGTCACTAAGGGTGATAAAACCTCTAAATCGAAGATCAGTCGATGTAGAGTAACTCGACGGTAATCCTTCCGTTTTCAAAAATATCCGGTCTTCAACACCGGTCTTCAAATGCAATTCATAACGACGTATCACATATTCGGAATGGGTTATACGACCCCATGGTCCTTTCCCGGTTAACCCGAATAGTGAGCGTTTATTCAAAAATAAGTGTGGCATTCAAATTCATCCAATTCACAACAAATACCATTCAAGGTAATTTTTTTGATAGTCGGTTATTTAACTATCAATAATGATGCGCAACATCATCAGATTCCAAATAATTTTCCAGATTATTTAATCTTCCAAATATCTTTATTAGATATAAAATTTCCACACTTCAAAAATAAATCAATGTTTATTTTTCTAAACAGTTTCCCTTTCCGTTATAAATTCCATATTGAATTTACATTTTTCGAATACCTACTAATATTCGATTTTCAATCGTTTTCAAATATTCAATTTCGATTTATCTTTAAGAAGATAAAATCTCAAAACGTTTCACTTCATTTTGGAAAACATTCCGTACTTATTTAATAATAAGTGTTTCACAAATCTTTTATTTTCAACATTTGAAAATACTCGATATACTTAAATCAATATTAAGTATACATTTCATTCTTTAAGGAAATCATTCTCTTTAAACACATTTATTTGAGTCAAAACGAATGTTGCGTAAAACATCGTTACGACGACTCAAAATCACTAGTATAGGGATTCGAAATTTAGATAGATATATAAATCCCAATACTACATAAAAACATTTCCTTTCGGAAATCATTTACTATAACAACAGTGTTATAGTCCACCATTTCCTTATTTTTCGAAAACGTCTATTTCAACAATAAATGTTGAAATCTATGATTTCGGTAATTCACACGTTTTAAAACATCTTTTAAAACAATCACTTCATTTCAAATATCGCTTTCCCGAAACATATCCATTTTACTTAACAATATATTCACTATCCAAAATCGTGAATATACTTCACTAATTACATTTCACTATTTTCTACACATTTTATTTCAACAAAAATTCGCTATCCAAAATCGCGAATATATCTTCTTTAAAAATCTTCTACATTTAATTTATCAAATTCTATCGATTTCGAATTTATAAAACAACGTTTATAAATTCTATTCCTATTTTATAACGACTTCAATTTAATAAATCTCCTTTATTCATAATTCGATAAATATTCCATCTAAAGATAAAAATCCAATTTATAAGTTAATCTCTTATAAATCTTTTATTCTACAGTTTCATCCATTTTATAACTTCACAATTTATATCTATTAATTTCATTTACTTGTGAAATCTATTCATACTTCTTTTTAACACTTATAAAATACCCGTTTTATAATTCCAATATTTGATTTATAAAATATCAAATTTTTGTACATCTTTTATATACATTGTTTTTAATAACTCAAAAATCCAAATTTAAGCGACTTTATAAAT
This sequence comes from Allium fistulosum, assembly GCA_030737815.1. Classification (NCBI taxonomy): domain Eukaryota; kingdom Viridiplantae; phylum Streptophyta; class Magnoliopsida; order Asparagales; family Amaryllidaceae; genus Allium; species Allium fistulosum. The sequence continues at coordinate 50,445,280 of CM060906.1, forward strand.
TACTTAGCTATTTATTTCAAAAATCATCTTTCAGTTATATTTCACCAAAAATCTTAACTTTTATAACTTTAATAATTTTAACGTTTCTAAATTATTTCAAAAATTTAATAAACGTATACTTTCAAATAATCACTTTTAAAATCCCTTTTAAAGTTAAAATCGTTATTTTAAAAACTTCAAAACTTGAATCCAATGATGCAACGCATCAATTAGTCCATCACAACAGTCAGTATCATATATCATCATATGATAACAGAATATATATCAACATCTGTAAATAAATAAATACAGTTGAGGAATCCAGTTGGATCCCTCCAACCTGTTTCCCTGCATCCAAAGATGTTAGCACAATACCAATTCCGCTCCAGTACGGAATTATCGCGGTATATAGGTTTTTATAAATCCGCTTACTAACGGCGCAATAGGGTCTCATCCGCTATACGAGGCGGGAAATCATCAATCCAATATATACATATGCCAATATGTATATATTGCTATATATAGATATATCCTATCATACCTAATAGCACATCCAATAACAATCATCAATCAATAATAACTGTAAATTCAAATTTCCTTCGAGTGAGAAAATCTCACCTTAGCTTTTAATTTTGCCATCCAATCCAATCCTATTTGTTTCTCTCCATTTTTAACCTAGTATAAACAATATATAGATTTATTAATATTCGGAATAAACCTAATAACCAATTTTCGTTTGGTAATTTAAATTATCCAATGATTTTTATTTCAAACCAATTTCCTCTTTAAATAAATTTGTTTAACTAAGCATCTTAATTTTCAAAATAACTTTCCTTTATTGTATATAATATATATACATATGCAAATTTACGTTTTTCAAACTTACTGTATATATCAAATTTTCCTTTGATAAATTTTCTTAACTAATTATTTATTCAAATAAATTTTCCTTAAAAAAAACATTTTTATGTCACTAAACAACGAATAAACTTTGTTAAACTAGTTAATCCATATATTTATTTTCATATCATTTCCTTTACTGCCAGTATAAATAATGGAAACTGCATATATATATTTTTTTCAAAATCTATAAAAAAATTCTTTATGAACTTCTGCATATACATTTATTTTTATTCAACTTTACAAATATAAAAACTTTACCAAAATTCCTATTTTTAAACTTTCACTGTTAATCTCCTACATAAACATATGTATATATATTCACTCGCATATACGTATGTTTAATAAAATAAATCAAGAAAAATAAATAAAATACCTCACTGTCTATTTCGAACTTGAACAAACCCTAGCCGTCGACGAACCACACCGTCGATCGACCATCGAAGCTGCGATCGATGCCACTGTCTCACGCGTGATACTGCCCCCATCAACTATCGTCTGCTCCACTTGCCCAAACTCCCCTTGCCTCTCTGCAATGTCGACTTCCTTTCCGCATGCGAGAAGCCTCGCGTTTGACCATGTGGCCCAGAATGATCACCACGACTGCCGCCTCGAGTCTCGAAGTTCGCCAGCCCCTTCCAGTCGCAGTCGCGATTTCCAGAACATCACATGCCAGCGCAATAGCGACTCGCAACCACCTTTGTTTGCCATCAACCCGAGTCGCCAGCGCCTCCTCTTCGAGTCGATGTTTCGCCACCGTGACCTGACCCCGCGCGCGCGTACGCAAGTCATCCCATCTCGACGCGTCGCCTCACCCTCCTGCGAACATGCCTCGCGACCCCCAAATCGCGAATCAATCGAATGCGAAACCTACGCTGGTCCTCCGCCTTGAACGCTCGCCAAGCTACGCGAGCTCTCCCTCAAATTTTATTTCGATTTCGGTCCCTAGGTTTTGAAGAGGGAATGTGATTTCGTTCGATTTCAGAACTGTCGCCATTTTGTTTTGTTACTGATTTTTGAACGAGAGGAATGAGGAGGACGTATTTGAAACGAAAGGAGATGGGTCGCACGATTTATTTTCGTGATCTCCGCGTGATTTCAGGCTGAAGCTAAGGGAAGAGAACGTGCAGACATTTGACTTAAATTTAAATTTCAAATTTAAATTGAATATCGTTAAAGCTTTAACGCGTATATATATCGTGTGCTCACGTATCAACTCAGAAAATTATGAAAATTGAAATCCGGCAATAATACAACATTCCGGACCCAATGGAACTAGTTTCGTTGAATTCCGAGACTGCGCCTCAGACGGCTATTTTTGAATATCGATTCAAACGATATAAATTTCAAAACTGAACGAAACACTTTGAAACTCGATTCTGAAACTTCTGTTATCTTCAGTATTATCAATATAAATTTTACAAGCTTTTGAAATATTTTTCTTCAACTTTAAAATTGAAGATTTAAATTTTATTCAACTTCCAATCGATTAAATTTTATAATTTAATCGTCAGTTTTCAAAGTTATATCGGGGATTCAAATTAAATTATCATTCAAATATTTAAAATTAATTAAATATTCTCAATTTAATTTGGTCAAAATTCTGGGTCGTTACAGACTTCCCTCCTTAAAAGAATTTCGTCCTCGAAATTACAAGTTAGGAAAAATGGTCCTTAACTCGTCTACTATTTTCCACAATCTAAATAGTTTAATCAATTCATCAAAACAAATCTTTCTACTAAAGATTCATTATTCATCAACTAAATTTTTTTCCAACTCAAATTATAAGTTTCCAAACAACATTGTTTACTTAACAATTCAAATTTAAATTCAAATTCAAACTTTAAATTTTCAAAATTTCTCAAAAATTTTCTAACACCCTAAATTTTCGAAAAATTTCGCCAGCGTCTCCTTTGCGCGGCTAATACGGCACTACTACAAAACGTCCTTACGGACTCTCAGATTTCAAAAAGAAAAAGAAAAAGCCAAGCGGCTAGAGAAATAAGTCATCAAATCTCATATTCAAATTTAAATACATACCTTTTTCGAGCAATTCAAATTCATCTTTGAAATAAATTTTCCAATTCCTTTTATAATACCTGTATATCTACTAGCCATAATGTCTAGTTACACCATTCAACTTATCATTCAATTTTTCATTTCAATTTCATTTGAATTCGATTCACCATTTCAATTCAATTTAACTTCTGAATATTGAATTTATCAACTATCTTTAGTTCATAACTACACTATTTTAAATTAGTTCCAATTACTAATTCATTTGTCTTCAATTTGAATTTCATTCCAATCAGATTTTAAATATTCTATAAGTTATCAACTTATTTACATCTTTGATTTATACAATCATTTACACATTCACATTCACAATTCCATCTCATTAAGGAATTTTATTTTATTTATAAATTCTTTTACAATTTATATCCACCATTTATAGATTTCATTTGTTAATGAACTTTAATTCCAATCACAATTACATAATTTACATTAACAATTTCTATTTGTATAAGTTATCAACTTAATAATATTTCATAAATATCTTTATATAGCATTCCAGAGTCTCTTCAACATTTTCAAAAATCATTTTTGAAAACAATTCAAATCATCCTTTGAATTTTCTAAAACAAAATCCAAATTTTCCAAACAACTTCCATTTAAAACAATTTGACAGCAATTCCTCTTTTGGAAACCCGAAAATGAACACCAACGATGCCGCGGTCATCATCCGAATTATTTTCCAGCGACCGAAAAGAGTTTAGAGCTTTTCATCTCTTCAAAACATTTTTCAAACCTTTGAAATTCATTTTCAAATCAAAAAGATTTTAAACTTTCCAAATCACCAAATTTTTCATATTCTTTTCAAAACATTTCCAAAAACTTCTCTGGAATTCCGTTTCATTTATAAATCACATTTATAATTTATATTCTTTAATTTCATTTGTATATGGATTTATTTCTTAACTTTGGAATTACGATTCCAATTTCTTATTTAATTTCAATGATAATAGTTTAATGTTATCATTTCTAGCAACCATGCAACCATATACTATAGTAATTCATAGAAAATCATTTCTTTTCTATACAAAAATAGCTTTGGGTAAAATTATTTCATTTACCCTATTTAAAACAATACTGTGCCGAATTGTTCTATTCGAGTGTTTAGAGATCCCTATCAATGATCGTTAATTACTCGTATTGACCAGAATCCATATACCACTCAACAAATCAATCATCACAATATAAAACAATTTTATATTCAAATAACAAATACGCGCTCATATCTATTATTACACTCAAACTCATTCTAGAGTACTACTGACTCTATCTCTAATGAGTAATACCCAACAGAGCAGGGTTGTCGCTTAACCATATGCTCTGATACCAACTGTAAAGACCCGCAAATCCGTCTTCCGAAAACCCGACACTGCTACGTCCACTGTAGCAATTGCCGAACAATCGGATGGCGAAAACGCGAAACTTTAATATTTAAAAGAAGAGGAGGAAGAGAAGATAGAAGAAAAAGAGAAGAAAGAAAGAAGGAGAACAACAGAACAACAACAGAAACAAAAAAACAATATCAGAATCTCACATATCGCAGCGGAACAATATATAATAGATAAATGAATATCATTTAAAAACAAAGAATTATATCTGTTATTACATTACATCACATCATATCATCAGAGTCAATAAACAACAATGGACAGTTATATAAACTTGTCCTCATACAGAATACACAGCGGAATAAATACTATCAGATACAAATACTACGTCTCGTCATCCAGCTTGCTTCCAAAGCTCCAGAATATCCTGATAATATAACTCTAGGCTGCCCGTGTGGAAATTGGTGGGCACCCAGAGTTTAGAAGGGAACAATAAACTCCGAGTCAGTCATGGTGACTGGTGTGAGATCGTAAAACAGTTATTCTTTAAAATAAAACTAGATAATTTTCAAAGTCAATTCGAAATGCTTTTGGAAAATGAAACTACCATAAGACCTCCCACCACACACACAATGCAAACGCAGACTTGGAGGAGATTTCTTCTTATGATAGTCAAAGATGCTTACTACGCAAAATCAAATCATTTTTGATATTATTATTAGTGCATAGTGGAAAACATTTCGAAAGTATAATATAAATCTTAGCCAGCATAGGTACCATTATATTATGCCTGCTATAGCTGCCTCCTGAGGCGACAGGTTATACAATTGAAATCGTAAAGGCTCGTATTGTTTCTTTGGATTTCCTACAAATGGTCAGGCTAAGGAACTTCCTATCCACGATGGGTACGTCCCTGGAATAGACGACCCGAGAAATAACCTAACATTACGGTTAGATCTCTGCCAACACAAGGCCGGGTTACCTCTGCAAAAGTAGGTAACTACTGACACGCGTATGCCATCCCCCGATCTTCCCGAGGATCCCCGATTTCCAACAAACCACAAAGTAATAATAACTGTGCAGCAACCACAGAGGTTAAGTATCTGGGCTCCATACCATGATACCACCTTTATCCAGAAGGAATGACATACACTAAGGGGCGCTACTCCCTAGAACCTTGCCGCATTCGTCCTGTTTCGACCATTTCCGGGGTGTGAGGCTCGATGAAGTCTCGTCCACAAAGCTACGCTTTCTCAAAAAGCCCTGCTTCGGGTCAAACAAAATGATCAACCTATGATCACAAAGATATAAGATCAAACAAATGATCATATCACAAATGATCAAACACTGATCATTTCACAGCAACACTCAGTATGCCACGTTACCAAATTGGGATATATCGCTGATAAATTTCAACTACATAACCTCTGAGCTCGTACGTCTCAGAGAAGGGTGTTAAGCTAAGAGAATAAATTCTCCGCCACCAACAGAAATGTATTTGAAAGAAATCAGCTTTATATCTCAAATTGTAACGTCAGACACACAATCCATACAAGTCTGTTCCGGGATCGAACAGAACCGAAGGCACTTCTCACGAAGCCCTTGCATTTCCGGATAAATTTCTAATCACGTCAGGACTTCCCGTCACTAAGGGTGATAAAACCTCTAAATCGAAGATCAGTCGATGTAGAGTAACTCGACGGTAATCCTTCCGTTTTCAAAAATATCCGGTCTTCAACACCGGTCTTCAAATGCAATTCATAACGACGTATCACATATTCGGAATGGGTTATACGACCCCATGGTCCTTTCCCGGTTAACCCGAATAGTGAGCGTTTATTCAAAAATAAGTGTGGCATTCAAATTCATCCAATTCACAACAAATACCATTCAAGGTAATTTTTTTGATAGTCGGTTATTTAACTATCAATAATGATGCGCAACATCATCAGATTCCAAATAATTTTCCAGATTATTTAATCTTCCAAATATCTTTATTAGATATAAAATTTCCACACTTCAAAAATAAATCAATGTTTATTTTTCTAAACAGTTTCCCTTTCCGTTATAAATTCCATATTGAATTTACATTTTTCGAATACCTACTAATATTCGATTTTCAATCGTTTTCAAATATTCAATTTCGATTTATCTTTAAGAAGATAAAATCTCAAAACGTTTCACTTCATTTTGGAAAACATTCCGTACTTATTTAATAATAAGTGTTTCACAAATCTTTTATTTTCAACATTTGAAAATACTCGATATACTTAAATCAATATTAAGTATACATTTCATTCTTTAAGGAAATCATTCTCTTTAAACACATTTATTTGAGTCAAAACGAATGTTGCGTAAAACATCGTTACGACGACTCAAAATCACTAGTATAGGGATTCGAAATTTAGATAGATATATAAATCCCAATACTACATAAAAACATTTCCTTTCGGAAATCATTTACTATAACAACAGTGTTATAGTCCACCATTTCCTTATTTTTCGAAAACGTCTATTTCAACAATAAATGTTGAAATCTATGATTTCGGTAATTCACACGTTTTAAAACATCTTTTAAAACAATCACTTCATTTCAAATATCGCTTTCCCGAAACATATCCATTTTACTTAACAATATATTCACTATCCAAAATCGTGAATATACTTCACTAATTACATTTCACTATTTTCTACACATTTTATTTCAACAAAAATTCGCTATCCAAAATCGCGAATATATCTTCTTTAAAAATCTTCTACATTTAATTTATCAAATTCTATCGATTTCGAATTTATAAAACAACGTTTATAAATTCTATTCCTATTTTATAACGACTTCAATTTAATAAATCTCCTTTATTCATAATTCGATAAATATTCCATCTAAAGATAAAAATCCAATTTATAAGTTAATCTCTTATAAATCTTTTATTCTACAGTTTCATCCATTTTATAACTTCACAATTTATATCTATTAATTTCATTTACTTGTGAAATCTATTCATACTTCTTTTTAACACTTATAAAATACCCGTTTTATAATTCCAATATTTGATTTATAAAATATCAAATTTTTGTACATCTTTTATATACATTGTTTTTAATAACTCAAAAATCCAAATTTAAGCGACTTTATAAATTACTTAGCTATTTATTTCAAAAATCATCTTTCAGTTATATTTCACCAAAAATCTTAACTTTTATAACTTTAATAATTTTAACGTTTCTAAATTATTTCAAAAATTTAATAAACGTATACTTTCAAATAATCACTTTTAAAATCCCTTTTAAAGTTAAAATCGTTATTTTAAAAACTTCAAAACTTGAATCCAATGATGCAACGCATCAATTAGTCCATCACAACAGTCAGTATCATATATCATCATATGATAACAGAATATATATCAACATCTGTAAATAAATAAATACAGTTGAGGAATCCAGTTGGATCCCTCCAACCTGTTTCCCTGCATCCAAAGATGTTAGCACAATACCAATTCCGCTCCAGTACGGAATTATCGCGGTATATAGGTTTTTATAAATCCGCTTACTAACGGCGCAATAGGGTCTCATCCGCTATACGAGGCGGGAAATCATCAATCCAATATATACATATGCCAATATGTATATATTGCTATATATAGATATATCCTATCATACCTAATAGCACATCCAATAACAATCATCAATCAATAATAACTGTAAATTCAAATTTCCTTCGAGTGAGAAAATCTCACCTTAGCTTTTAATTTTGCCATCCAATCCAATCCTATTTGTTTCTCTCCATTTTTAACCTAGTATAAACAATATATAGATTTATTAATATTCGGAATAAACCTAATAACCAATTTTCGTTTGGTAATTTAAATTATCCAATGATTTTTATTTCAAACCAATTTCCTCTTTAAATAAATTTGTTTAACTAAGCATCTTAATTTTCAAAATAACTTTCCTTTATTGTATATAATATATATACATATGCAAATTTACGTTTTTCAAACTTACTGTATATATCAAATTTTCCTTTGATAAATTTTCTTAACTAATTATTTATTCAAATAAATTTTCCTTAAAAAAAACATTTTTATGTCACTAAACAACGAATAAACTTTGTTAAACTAGTTAATCCATATATTTATTTTCATATCATTTCCTTTACTGCCAGTATAAATAATGGAAACTGCATATATATATTTTTTTCAAAATCTATAAAAAATTTCTTTATGAACTTCTGCATATACATTTATTTTTATTCAACTTTACAAATATAAAAACTTTACCAAAATTCCTATTTTTAAACTTTCACTGTTAATCTCCTACATAAACATATGTATATATATTCACTCGCATATACGTATGTTTAATAAAATAAATCAAGAAAAATAAATAAAATACCTCACTGTCTATTTCGAACTTGAACAAACCCTAGCCGTCGACGAACCACACCGTCGATCGACCATCGAAGCTGCGATCGATGCCACTGTCTCACGCGTGATACTGCCCCCATCAACTATCGTCTGCTCCACTTGCCCAAACTCCCCTTGCCTCTCTGCAATGTCGACTTCCTTTCCGCATGCGAGAAGCCTCGCGTTTGACCATGTGGCCCAGAACGATCACCACGACTGCCGCCTCGAGTCTCGAAGTTCGCCAGCCCCTTCCAGTCGCAGTCGCGATTTCCAGAACATCACATGCCAGCGCAATAGCGACTCGCAACCACCTTTGTTTGCCATCAACCCGAGTCGCCAGCGCCTCCTCTTCGAGTCGATGTTTCGCCACCGTGACCTGACCCCGCGCGCGCGTACGCAAGTCATCCCATCTCGACGCGTCGCCTCACCCTCCTGCGAACATGCCTCGCGACCCCCAAATCGCGAATCAATCGAATGCGAAACCTACGCTGGTCCTCCGCCTTGAACGCTCGCCAAGCTACGCGAGCTCGCCCTCAAATTTTATTTCGATTTCGGTCCCTAGGTTTTGAAGAGGGAATGTGATTTCGTTCGATTTCAGAACTGTCGCCATTTTGTTTTGTTACTGATTTTTGAACGAGAGGAATGAGGAGGACGTATTTGAAACGAAAGGAGATGGGTCGCACGATTTATTTTCGTGATCTCCGCGTGATTTCAGGCTGAAGCTAAGGGAAGAGAACGTGCAGACATTTGACTTAAATTTAAATTTCAAATTTAAATTGAATATCGTTAAAGCTTTAACGCGTATATATATCGTGTGCTCACGTATCAACTCAGAAAATTATGAAAATTGAAATCCGGCAATAATACAACATTCCGGACCCAATGGAACTAGTTTCGTTGAATTCCGAGACTGCGCCTCAGACGGCTATTTTTGAATATCGATTCAAACGATATAAATTTCAAAACTGAACGAAACACTTTGAAACTCGATTCTGAAACTTCTGTTATCTTCAGTATTATCAATATAAATTTTACAAGCTTTTGAAATATTTTTCTTCAACTTTAAAATTGAAGATTTAAATTTTATTCAACTTCCAATCGATTAAATTTTATAATTTAATCGTCAGTTTTCAAAGTTATATCGGGGATTCAAATTAAATTATCATTCAAATATTTAAAATTAATTAAATATTCTCAATTTAATTTGGTCAAAATTCTGGGTCGTTACACTTACGATAACCAAAACATTTGATAGGAAATCCAGTTATATTATAATAGGGTCTAGGGTTTTCAAATAAATATGAAATAGCTGAAATTGTTACATTATTAAATTCCAGCATACTAGCCAACAAAGTGGGTTATACAATCAAGACCGATGGCACTTATTGGAAATTGGATTCCATACAATGGCAGGGCTACTGGGGTACCGCCCGTCACAGTACGTGGCCTAGATCAACGTACCGAGGAGTACGCCCGCTCCCCTGCAACACAAGGCCGGAACATCCCTTACTGGATAATTCCCGCATAAGAAACCCCGCGGTTGTAGCTAGCAACCGCCCACACAGCCGAAATAAAAAGAAGGGACCTCTAGACAGGGGAATCTTATACTACTTGGGTGCTACCCACTAACCTTGCTGCACCTCCCCTGTTTTAGCCATTCCCGGTTGATGAGGCTTGAGGCTACGATTACCTTTATAGAACACATCTATCTTAGAATGCTCATCTCCCTCCTGACGATGTTCTGAAAGCATTCAATCCATACAAGTTCGTTCCGGGTTCGAACGAAACCGAAGGCATTATCTCGTTACACTCGTTTTGGAATCACCCTCAGAGTTAACGACAATAACCCTTGCACTCTGAATCTTCATCTCGAACCTATAAGTACTATTTCCGTCAAACTCATTACGGAATCACCCACAGAGTTATACTGACAAAGAATAGTTCTTACACCTCGAGTCTTCACTTGCTCCACTTGGATTAACGACTAACGTTAATTTGGATCGATGTGGTTTTCGGATCCCAAATCTGGAAACCCAATCCCGGTCTCATCGAAATCCAAAACGTATCTTTTAAGGCCAAGTTGTTTAAAGGTTTAAACATTTAAACTTATATACATAATGATATAAAAACAGATAAATGAATCACATTATCACAATAGATAATTCATATCAACATTCATTTCACAAAGCAGCCTATCACATATATCAGAGATATCCAAATCATCCAATATCAACCAATCACCCAATATCAATCATCCAATATTAACCAATCATTCAAAAGCAGAATTGATTAATTCCAAATCAATTTAATTAACCTTTAATTAAATTAATTACTATCCTTTAATTACTTGGATTACCTTAATCATGCTTACTAGCATTAAATAATTACAAATTAATTAATTAATCATCTCTTAATGATCTTCCCTAATTAATCTTCCTTGATTAATTATACTTTAATTACATTCAAGTAATTATCCTTAACCATATACAGTAATTAACCTTTAATTACTATCATTAATTACAAAAATTAATGATCCTTCATTAATTTATTAATAAATTAATCCTTAATTAATCATAATTAATTAATCTTACTTTAATTAATTACTTTTATTAATCAACCTTGATTAATTAATAACCCTCTAATTATTTCATTAATTAATTACCTTCTAGTAAATTAAATAATTAATCTTTAATTAACTACATTCCTTAATTAACTTTAATTAATTATAAACAGAAATTAACCATCTTGTAATTACTTAACCTTAATTAATTTCTTCTTAATTAATTATATTAACCTTGATTAATTAATCTAATTAATTAATCTTTAATTACTTCATTAAGTAATTATTAATCAATTTAAATTAACAAATAATTCTTAATTAATTACTTTATTAATTAATTACTTTTTGATTAATTACACTTAGCAATTAATCTTAAATTAAACACATTTAATAAATCACATTAATTAATTAACTAAAATAATTAAGTAATTAACTCTTAATTACTTACATAAGTAATTATCTTCTAAATACTTCATTAAATGATCTCTCTTAACTAATTTCATTAACAAGTAATTAATCCCATCATTAAATAATTCTTAATTCTTTAATTAATTAATCCATAATTAATTAACTTTAAACAATTAACTTAATTAATTCCTTAATTGATTACAACAAGTGATTACTTCAACTAATTACTTCCATGAATAATTTACTCCTCCTAATTACTTTAAGTAATTATTCATTAATTACTTCATTAAGAAATTTACTCACTTAATTATAAATTGATTATCTTGAATGAATCCCTCAATCTCTAATTCATTTATTTATTAATTACATTCATTTCCACTAATTACTTCATTAAGTAATTATTCTTAATTTCAAATAGTAATTAACCTTTAATTCAATTTATTTATTAATTGCCTTAATAAAATTTCCATCTTTAAAAAAATAAACTTTTCATTTAAATCACATATTAAATTCTACCATTAAACTCCATTTAAACATTTAGAAATAATTTTATATTTGAATAAAATTTTACCTTTAAACAAAACAATTTAAACCCATAATTTTATATGCACTTAAAATCTTGAATATCCATTCAAACATGCTTAAATAGATTAAATAAACAATAATTTAACTTTGGAAATTCCAAATTTCATATCTTTAAACTTATTTATTTTAAATATGATAGTTTAAAAAAAGGGTTTAATCAAAGTTTTATTCTAGTTTTCTTTAAAGTGTTAAATTTTAAATGGTTATATAAATGTTCTAGATTTTAAAATACATGTATAAGGAATTTATTTATATTTATAATTAGTTTTAACATATATTCTTTTAAAGGTAAACTAACATTTATTAATTAAGTAACTTAAAAAGTAAGTTTATATTTACATTTAAATTAAATAAAATTTATTTAAAAACACTTAAGTAATATGTGTAAACATATTAACATGATTAAAGACACTTGTAAGCTAAATGGATGTACATGGACATTTGTCCAATTTATAAATGTGACGACCCGACTTTCATCGACCAGAAAGTCGTATCGCTAATAAGAAAGAAAGGGATAGAAAGAGAAAAGAAGAGAAGAAAGAAAGAAACAACAACAGAATCTAAACAGCGGAACGAATAAATTATATTAATAACATAAACTATTACATAGTATCATATACAACAACTATCAGAGTTACACAACATATACAACACATACTAGACAGTTATAAACACCTGTCTAGTTTCTACAATATAAGATACAACACAGATAACAATGACTCAGAGATCAACACAGTGGAACTACTATATCTCTACAGCGCTGAAGCCTCCTGCTCCATTGCTCCTCCAGATAACTCGTCAAAGCAAACCTGACTCTCTTGGCTACTCGTAAAAATTTGAGTACCCAAGAGTTTATATAAAACAGAAATAAACACTTGGGTCAGACATGGGTCTGGTGTGAGTAAACGGGTTAACTTACTTAACTTCAAAACCTTTGAAATCAAAAGGTATCACGTAAGACTTCCCACACATAAACATGGAAAAGTTTTTACCTTACGCTAACCAAAACTTGATAGGAAATCTGGTTATATTATAATAGGTCTCGTGTAGATTAGGCTCTGATACCAAGTGTAACGGCCCGACTTCCTATGCCCAGAAAGTCGCATCATTAATAAGAAAGAAAGGGGTAGAAAATAGAAAAGAAGAGAAGAAAGAAAGAAACAACAACAACGATCTCACAGCGGAACGAATAAATTATATTAATAACATATACTATTACATAGTATACAACACTTTACAGAGTTACACAGCATATACATCACTTACTAGACAGTTATAACATCTGTCTAGACATTACAACTCAATACACTACAGAGATACAGACACAGCGGAACTACTATATATATCTACAACGCTGAAGCCTCCTGCTCCATTGATCCTCCACAATTCGTCAAAGCTAAACCTGAATCCCTTGGCTACTCGTAAAAATTTGAGTACCCAAGAGTTTATAAAACAGAAATAAACAACTTGGGTCAGACATAGGTCTGGTGTGAGTAACAGGTTAAACTTGCTTAACTTCAAAACCTTTAGAAAGAAAAGGTATCACGTAAGACTCCCCACAAATAAACATGGGTAAGTTTTTACCTTACGCTAACCAAAACATTTGATAGGAAATCCAGTTATATTATAATAGGGTCTAGGGTTTTCAAATAAATATGAAATAGCTGAAATTGTTACATTATTAAATTCCAGCATACTAGCCACAAAGTGGGTTATACAATCAAAACCGTAAGGGCACGTAGGAAGAATGGGTTTCCATACAATGGCAGGGCTACTGGGGTACCGCCCGTCACAGTACGTGGCCTAGATCACCGTACCGAGGAGTACGCCCGCTCCCCTGCAACACAAAGCCGGAACCATCCCTTACTGGATAATTCCGAACAAGATAACCCCGTAGTTGGCGCGACCAACCACACACTAAGCCGAATAAAAAGAAAAGGGACCTCTAGACAGGGATCTATCTTGCTCTCAGTGGGTGCTACCCACGAAGCCTTGCTGCACCTCCCCTGTTTTAGCCATTCCCGGTTGATGAGGCTTGAGGTTACGATTACCTTTAATCAGAACATATCACTTAGAATGCTCATCGTCCACCTGACGATGTTCTGAAAGCATTCAATCCATACAAGTTCGTTCCGGGTTCGAATGAAACCGAAGGCATTATCTCGTTACACTCGTTTTGGAATCACCCTCAGAGTTAACGACAATAACCCTTGCACTCTGAATCTTCATCTTCACTTGAGATTCACGACCTATCGTAAATTTGGATCGATGTGGTATTCGGGTCTCCAGACCTAGAATCCCGGTATACGGAAACCCGATCCCGGTCTCATCGAAATCCAAAACGTATCTTTTAAGGGCCAAGTTGTTTTAAGGTTAAAACAATTCAATTCTTATCTATATACACAAAGATAGATAATTCAATAGATAATCTACATTATCATCCCAAACAGATAATTCACATTATCATTAATTCAACCAAACATCCATATCATATATCAATCATATCTCATCAGAGATATCAAACAATGAAATACATTCAATCTCATTCATCCATCCTTAAGCAATGATTTATATCATCTAATTAATTTAAAGTGAATTAAACTAATTACTTCATTCTATAAATCCTGCTTACTTAATTATTAATTAAACCAATTAATTAATCATTACTCTAAGTATCCATCTTAATTAATTATTCCTGATTAATAATCCTTTAATTACTTTAAGTAATTAATTCTTAATTAATTTCACAAATTAATTAACTTAAACCATTACAGTAATTAATCTTTAATTACATCATTAATTAATTAACTATATTTAATTACATTAATCCTTAATTAATTACAATTAATTAATCACTTCATTTATTAATTATTACTTAATTAATCAATCTTAATTACATCATTAATTATATTAATTAATGATCCTTAATTACAAATTGATTATTAATTACTAAAATTAAATTAATTACATTAAGTAATTAACCTTTAATTAAAACACATTTATTAATCACCTTGATTAATCTTCAATCAGTAATTAACTACCCTTAATTACTTTCATTAACTAAATTAATTATTCCTTAATTAATTTCTTAATTAATCCCTTGATTAATTCACAAGTAATTAAACTCAAATTACTTCCATTAATAAAATCATTATTCACTTAATTACTTCCAGTAATTATTTATTATTAACTTCCCTAAATAATCACACCTTAACAATTACATTAAGTAATTATTATTAAACCATCTCTTGATTATCCTAAATTAATTAAACTTAATTAATTAACTTAACTAAATCAAATTAACTCAATTAATTACAAATGAGTAATTAATTCCTTAATTACTTTTATTAAGTAATTACATTTAAACCATTTTCACAAATGATTATCTTTAAATCAATTAATCTAATTAATTATCAAAATTAATCACATTAATTATTTATTTAAATAATCTCAAGTTAATGACCTTCATTAACTATTAACAACCCTTTAATTACTTTTCTTAAGTAATTAACTTAGATTAATTATTATTAATTTCAAATTAATAAATCTTAATAACCAATTTAATTAATCTAATTTATTTAGTTAATTAAGTGTTAACCATAACTTAATTAATATTTAATTACTTTATTAATTAATTCTAAATCATTAATTAATATCCTAATTCATAATCCTTAATTACAAATTAATTATCCCTAATTAATAAATCTTAATCATAAATAAATTAGTTTAAACCTTTAATTACTTATTTAATTAATCCAAATGATTAATTAATCAAACAAATTAATTATCCATTAAATTTCCTAATTAATTTAATGAACACAAATCTTTAATTACTTTAAGATAAACTTTGTTCTTATTGAAAATCAAGTTATCATTTACAAAGTATTTTAAATTAATTTACTTAAATTTTATCTTCAAAATTTCATTTAAATTTAAAGATTCAAAATGAAAACAAATTATCTTTATCAATGTTTTAAACATCATTTCTAAAACTCTTTTATTTACAAGTTAAAGAAATACTCATCTTATAAAAGAACTTAAAGAATTTAAATTGAATTTACTTTTAAATTCTAACCATATAATATACATTTTAAACAATTAAAATTATTAAAACAATTTAATTTAAAAACTGCTTTTATTTTAAAATCTGAGATACAGATTTATACTTTTCCAGATTAACTTTAGATTTAAACATTCTGTTTTCATATCTCTTTACAAATTTAAATTCTGTTTAAATTTAAAACATACAGGCTTTTAAAAGCCTGGCAACACAAATGTTCACGAGACCCCTAAAATTTACTTCGAGTCGCCTGCCTAAAAACTTCGAGCCTCTCACGCAAACACTTGAAAATCTAAAGACCTTCCTCTGTTAAAACCCAGGCTTCACCAGATATCCCAATCGTGTGCACGTGCACGATCATCAGCGTCAACTCCGGTCATCTACGACGACTCCACCATCTCGACGTTCATCCCTACACCATATCACGATCGCGATTTCTTCGATCACTGCTCGAATTCGAAATTCGATCACCTCCCAGGCCTGGAACTCATCAGTTCTAGTCTGACAATTTAAATTTTGTAAGATTTATCTTCCAAAGCTAATAACTGTAACGACCCGACTTTTTCTCCACAGAAAGACGCATCGTTATGAAGAAAGAAAGGGATAGAAGAAGAAAAGAAAAGAAGAGAGAACAACAACACATCAGAAATCTCACAGCGGAACGAGAAATATATTATCACATAAGATATTACATAGTATCATATACATCAGAGTACACAATTTATACATCACAGAATAGACAGTTATAAACTTCTGTCTATTATACAACACAAGTACATCAGTACAATACAGACTAATACAAACACGGCGGAAACTCTATATATCTACTCGCTGAAGCCTCCTGCTCCACAGCTCCTCCAGAATTCGTCAAGACTATCCTGAATCCCTCGACTACTCAATACAATATTGAGTACCCAAGAGTTTAATAAAACAGAAAATAACCACTTGGGTCAGACATGGGTCTGGTGTGAGTAAACGGTTAGATTGCTTAACTTTGAAAACCTTTGAAAACAAAAGTATCACGTAAGACTCCCCCACAAATAAACATGGGTAAGTTTTTACCTTACGCTAACTAAAACATTTGATAGGAAATCCGATTGTATTATAATAGGGTCTAGGGTTTTCAAGTAAATATGAAATAGCCGAAATTGTTACATTATTAAATTCCAGCATACTAGCCACAAAGTGGGTTATACAATCAAGTCTGTTGGCACTTATTGGATTTTGGATTCCATACAATGGCAGGGCTACTGGGGTACCGCCCGTCACAGTACGTGGCCTAGATCACCGTACCGAGGAGTACGCCCGCTCCCCTGCAACACAAAGCCGGAACCATCCCTTACTGGATAATTCCGAACAAGACAATCCCGTAGTTGGCGCGACCAACCACACACTAAGCCGAATAAAAGAAAAGGGACCTCTAGACAGGGATCTATCTTGCTCTCAGTGGGTGCTACCCACGAAACCTTGCTGCACCTCCCCGTTTTAGCCATTCCCGGTTGATGAGGCTCTAGGTTTACGATTACCTTTAATCAGAACATATCACTTAGAATGCTCATCGTCCGCCTGACGATGTGCTGAAAGCATTCAATCCATATAAGTTCGTTCCGGGTTCGAACGAAACCGAAGGCATTATCTCGTTACACTCGTTTTGGAATCACCCTCAGAGTTAACGACAATAACCCTTGCACTCTGAATCTTCATCTTCACTTGAGATTCACGACCTATCGTTAATTTGGATCGATGTGGTATTCGGGTCTCCAGACCTGGAATACCGGTATACGGAAACCCGATCCCGGTCTCATCGAAATCCAAAACGTATCTTTTAAGGCCAAGTTGTTTAAAGGTTTAAACATTTAAACTTATATTCTGAATGATATAAACAGATAGATAAATAACATTATCACAATAGATAATTCATATCAACATTCATCTCACAAAGCAGCATATATCATATATATATCAGAGACATACAAATCATCCAATATCAACCAATCACCCAATATCAATCATCTATAAGCAGAATTGATTAACTCCAAATCAATTTAATTAACCTTTAATTAAATTAATTACTACCCTTTAATTACTTGGATTACCATAATCCTGCTTACTATCATTAATTAATTATAAATTAATTAATTAAACATCTTAATGATCTTCCTTAATTAATCTTCCTTGATTAATTATACTTTAATTACATTCAAGTAATTATCCTTAACCATATTCAGTAATTAACATTTAATTACTATCATTAATTATAATAATTAATGAACCTTCATTAATCAATTAACTATAATTAATTTTATTAATCCTCAATTAATTACAATTAATTAATCATATTTAAATTAATTACTTTTATTAATCAACCTTGATTAATTTTATTAATTATATTAATTAATAATCCTCTAATAACTTTATTAATTACTTAACCTTTAATTAATTAATCTTTAATTAACTACATTCATTAATTAACCTTAATTAATCTTAAACAGTAATTAACCATCTTGTAATTACTTACCTTAATTAATTAACTCCTTAATTAATTATATTAATTAACTACTCTTTAATCAGATTAATTAATCTTAATTAATCAATCCTTAATTACATTATTTATTAAATAAAGTGCCAGAAACAAAATCAAATACAAAGTTCCAGGAAATAAAACAAAACTGTCTCTCTGCTTTAAACTGGTGAGTAAATTATTATAAAAACAGTTTGCTATGGATTTTTACTACCATGCATGAGTTGATATTGACTTGTATTATAGTTCTTTAGTTTGAATTTATATGAATCAGTATGTATATGTTGGGTGAACTTGTCTGTTTATATATATATATATATATATATATATATGTATATGTATATGCTAATGTGTTCTCTGTTGATCTGCTGTGAATGCTCTGCTAAAAGAAAAAATTCACAGGAAAATTCAAGCAACTACATTTATTTAAGTTAGTTTAAAATAAAAACTGTTACTCACATTTTAAAAAGCAGAGAACAGAGCTTTATTCTTTTGAAATAGTTTTTGATTTTGAAACCTTTAAACTGAATGTTGGCTACTGAGTCTTGCATGCATGATAACATCTTGTTTGTTGAGATGTGTGTTGCTTAGATTCCAGAATTTCTTCCAGACTAAAGAACATGCAGGCTTTGAAAAAGAATTGCAGGCTGGCTTTCTTGAGTTGATTAGATATTTTCTCGAAGTAATTAGAGCTGCGACTCGAAGTAAATTATAGTGTGTTCGAGTGCAATTGTGTTGCCAAGTTTTAAAACCTGTTTTGTTTTCAAAATTTAAATTGTTAAGAAATATTTAAATAGAATCTGGAATCAAAGTTTTATTTCAAGTTGGTTTTGAACCTTAGATTTGAGATAAATAAATTTATAAATTTAAATGTTTTAAATAAGTTTAAATGTTAGCTATATTTAAATGTTTTGAAATTTTTAAAAGGAAGTAGATTTAAGTTCTTTTAAAAATTCTTTTAGAAGATATAAGTTTTCTTTAACAGATAAAGGTTTTTAAATTTGTTCTAAACTTTGTTAAAGACAAAATTGATATTCATTTTAAATCCAGAATTTAAAATGAAATTTAAAAGTAAATTTGAAAATGGATGTTTTCAAATGTTTTGTGAATAAGGAATTTTAAACTTGGATAAGTAAATATTTTATCTTAAAGTTAAAAACATTATTAAATCTTTAAGGTAAATTAAAATGGTTTAAATAATCAAATTAATTAATCATTTGGATTAATTAAATAGATAATTAAAGGTTTAAACTAATTAATTTATGATTAAGATAAATTAATTAGGAATGATTAATTTATAATTAAGGATTATAAATTAGAGTATTAATTAATGATTAAGAATTAATTAATAGTGTAATTATGTAATATCCCGGAAATTTTAACAATATCAATTTAATAATCTGTTAAATAATTAAATTGATATTGATGATCTTTGATAATAAGATTTGAATTTAATTTAATAATCTGATTAAATTAGTATTAATTGGTGATTTTATCTTTTAAAAGTTAATAAGATATTTTCTATTTGAATATATATATTTATTTATATATATTGTAAATAGAAGCTTTGGGTAAATTGGGAATTTAGATTTAATTTAATATGACTTTTCAAAGTTATTTAAATTAGTAAATTTATAGTTTTAAAATATTTAATTGGTTTAAGATATTTTTAACTTAAGTTTATATAAATAAGATTTACAAAAATGGTTTGTTTTATTTCTTTTTAAATATTTCTTGATAATATAATCTCTTGTTTAAATTATAAAATATAATTAGCTTTTGTTTCTCTTTAATATGTATGGATTTTAAAGATTATGGAATTGTTATTTAATTGAATAAATAGTTATATATGTATATATATATAACTTAACTTTTTAAATTGAATCTTATGATTTAATTTAATTTGAACTTGAATTTAAGCTTTGAAATTCAAAAGGATAAATATTTAAATTGTTCTAGATTTTAGAATATTTGTATAAACTTTTATTTTAAAATATAAATTGTTTTTGTTTCTTTAAAAAGTAATATATATATATATATATAGATAAGTGTTTAAATAAATAAGAAAAAGACTTTTATTTACTTTTAAAATAATAAAAAAATATGAATAATTACTTAAAAGACATGTGTCTTTATCTAAAGCCTTGTTTTAACAAGTGTAATTAAATGATGAACTCAAATGACAAGTGTCTTTATTTTTCATTTTCTTTTGTTTTTATAAATCACAAATTCACTTATATAAACATTGGCATATCTTTGTTTGATTCTTTCTATTTTCCTTTTCAAAAACAAGAGAACTAAAACCATATCTCTAATTCAAATCTGAATCAAGTCAGTAATCTAATGCCTCAAACTAGAAATTAAACACCTCAAACCAAGCTCATATTCAAATTTAAGATCTGAATTTCCTCCTCAAACCAAATATACATCAAAGCCTGTAATTTCATTTCATTATCAAATTCCTCAAACCAGAATCAGGTTTCAATTCAAAGCCTGCATGCATTTTTCTTTTAATCTGAGATTTTCAAAGCATCATCATCCTTGTGACGACCGCCCATGACCCTGCACCGAATCTAGAGATAGTGCGCTGTAAAGTGTGCCAGGCGACCATGGACGATTGTCAAGGTAAGATTAAAACAACAGAATCTATCGTATTACTCACAGCGCATGGACAAAATACAATAGAACATATGTATAGTGAAGCTTTACAGAACAAAATGACATCTTATAAAACTCCATAATAGTTGAATACAAGCATTCATATAGTCAATACATCCAGCCTCACTACATATCTCTCAGAGAAAACAAAACAGCGGAATATCCAGTACATAATAAGAAGATAATATGCAACCCTCTAGCTCGTCTTCGATATCAGCATCGTGAGAAGAGAACAGCACCGGTCACCTGCTACCTAGTCTGCCCGTCCCAAAATGGACGAACAGCCCAAGGCAATAAGAATGAAAACATAAAGCCTTGAGTCAGACAACAGTCTTAGTGAGCAGTAAATTAACTAACAACATACCAAAAGAGCATAAAGGAAAAGGAATAGGAATACAACCCTCCCACTCCAACCTCATTCTACAGTGATAGCCTCCAGACACACACTAAGCAGAAGCAAACATAGCAGAGCATACAATTTCAAAGTAAAGCTACTATCACTCGAGTCAAGGGCGATGTTTTCCAAGTACCAAGGCCTAAATCAGATAAGCACCCAGAAAATACCGCTCTTGAGTCCGAATGACGATACAACCAAACATCCATGACTCTGGCTATCACTGTTATCACTGCTTCGATATCACCGTTAATTGAATGACCGGCACATTCTTTCAGCCGTCCGTCAAGGGCTAATGGAAACCCCGGTTCTAGACATAACTCCCGCACGTCGTCGCAGCCCGTGCCTAGGACTATCGAATCTGCCCAGAGTACTCGACCATCAACAGTTGGCCGTTGGGACTATCGAATCTGCCCAAACGTACTCTTGCTTAGAGCATGCTAGAACCTTCAACAACGATGCTATCCAAGCCTCCTAGCCATCCTCCTCGACGACTATTCTCATATCCATTCATTATCTTCAACTCGAATCATATCACCGAGTTATCAACATGCTTGGAATGATCCCGTCTGGATTAGACCAAGTCTTCATCACATGATTGCCTCGCTTCATTACATCCTCGCAAAGCCTCATCTCATCATCACATCATCAAATCTATGCATAAGAGCTTCATCATCCCGCTACATATGCCACGAGCAGCTTTTCCAATTCAAGAGCCTTTCCCTTAGTTTTTGAATCACCTTCGATCTAAATCTAATCATCAATCATCTAGTTCATAGCAATCAATCAAATCAAACATCAATCCAAGCAATCAAGCATTCAAAAATGATCTAAGTAGACAATTATAACAATAATGGCATTTTCGTAATTAAAGAGTTGAAAGTCCAATAAGCATGAAAACATGGATTATATCTCTACAAACTTGATGAATGAACTTGCATAGGTTAACATATGATAAAATGGATGTAACATCATCATGAACAATGGATCTATATGGATCTACACATAGGATGAAGAAAATGCATGGAAATCACTATTTTAACACCAAATCGGGCCAACAATCCGATATACTCCTTTGGATCCGTGTGAGAGATAATCACCACTCACCAAATCACCTAAACAATCCAAAAGATATCAACTTCAGATCTGGACAGCGAAGAGCTAAGCTAGATCCGACAAGATCTCACTTCAAACGAAGAAATCTCTCTTGAAAAGATGAAGATCTTCAATCTAAGCTCTTGAATCTTCAATCCTGATCTTCGATTTGGATGGATGGAGGCACTTGATTAGAGTGGAGAAAAGAAGTGAAGAAGTGTAGAAGTCGAGCTCTCAAAATGGCAGCACTTCGTCGCTTCAAAAATCCGGATCTCAAAAAGTGAGAACAACCCCTCCTATTTATAGCTGAAATCTGTCCTTAAGTCGAAATCTGGCTATCTCCCTAAGTCGCTTCCGACCTAAGCCTCTCCGACCTAAGCCTCTCCGACCTAAGCCCCTCCGACCTAACAGATGTACGACTTAACTCCTTTGCGACCTAACACTTAGGAAACCCAGCGACCTAACAACCTAACGACTTAACTACCTAAGACTCGGTTGGGTTGCGACCTAACACAAGTCGACCTAAAACAACACGCGACCTAACACTTGAACTATCCTAGCGACCTAACAACTTAGCAACCTACGCGACCAAACACAACATACGACCTAACAGTGTTACGACCTAACACATAGCCTAACTCCTAAGGTCGCCAACTTGTTAACTCCTTAGGTCGCCAACTTGTTAACTCCTTAGGTCGCCAACACGGAACCACTAGGTCGCTAACTCGGCAACTACTAGGTCGCTAACTCGGCAACTACTAGGTCGCTAACTCGGCAACTACTAGGTCGCTAACTCACCCTGCCGACCTAACACTTAGCTCACCGAAACTCTTAGGTCGCTCACAACACTCTCTTAGGTCGTTGCCGACCTAACTCTAACCCAGAATACTTAGGTTGCCTGAACCTCTTAAGTCGCAGACCTTCTCTAAGTCGCCAACAACCCTTAGGTCGCGTACGACCTAAGACTTAGACAAATCTGCCTAAAAATCTGAAATGGCATGAAAGTGCTAAAATTCCAGATTTTGACGAACATGTCGATCCGTAAAAATACGGGTCGTTACATTCTCTCCCCCTTAGAAATTTCGCCCCCGAAATTCCAAGCAATCAAAACTATTCTGTACGCCTACCATCCATAACAATCAACAAACCATGCATCCAATTCTAACTTAGCGTACAGAATTCTAAAACTTAGAACAAGTTACAATATCGTGAGATGAGACGACACCTTAGGGTCATACCTTGAAGAGTTCAGGATGAGCTGCCTTCATCCTCTCTTCCACTTCCCACGTACAGTCGTTATCATCATCACTCCATTGTATCTTGAGCAACTTAACTACCTTCCTCCTAAGCTGTTTCGTGTCGGTTTCAACAACACGAAGCGGCTTACGAGGTCTTCTATCAATTGGATCAACTTCTAAGTCTTCACAGCTATCAGCAGAAACCACCGTACTCGAGTCGTGCACATACTTCTGTAGATATGATACATGAAAAACATTGTGCACACTCGACATCTTCTCTGGTAACTCCAATCTGTAAGCGAGCTTTCCAATTCGCTCGATAATCGGGAATGGTCCAACAAATCTCGGAGTCAACTTTCCTTTCTTTCCAAATCGAATAACATTCTTCAGTGGAGAAATCTTCACAAAAACCATATCTCCTACATCGAATTCCAAATCCTTCCGACGCTTATCAGCATAACTCTTCTGACGGTCTTGGGCTGCCTTCATTCGTTGCCGAATGATCTCTATGCAATCTGAAGTCTGACGAATCATCTCTGGCCCAAGCATCAGCTTTTCTCCAGTTTCCAACCAACATGTTGGAGAGTTACACGGTCTTCCATACAATGCCTCATACGGTGCCATACCAATGCTTGACTGGTAACTATTGTTGTACGCAAACTCCACCAAATGAAGGTGATCTTCCCATGATCCTCCGAAATCCAAAACACAAGCTCTGAGGAGATCTTCCAAAACTCGGTTGACTCTCTCAGTCTGACCATCTGTCTGAGGGTGATAAGCTGTACTCAAACACAACTCGGTTCCCAACACTTCTTGAAAGCTCTTCCAAAATCCACTAGTGAACAATGGATCTCGATCGCTCACTATACTCTTCGGAATACCATGGAAACGAACTATCCACTTAACATACAACTCAGCCAACTTTGATGCAGTCCTAGTCGATCGAACAGGAATGAATCGTGCACTCTTAGTCAGACGATCTACAATGACCCAAATTCCTTCATTTCCCGTTCTGGTTCTAGGCAGTCCATCGATAAAATCCATCGACACTTGTTCCCACTTCCATGTAGGAACTTCTAATGGCTGAAGCAATCCACTTGGCTTCTTCTGTTCGGCTTTAACCAACTGGCAATTCATACACTTGGAAATAAAATTTCCAACATCCTTCTTCATACCTTCCCAGTAGTAGGTTCTCTTCATATCCCGATACATCTTATTTCCACCTGGATGAATTGTCAACTTCGAGTGATGACTTTCCTTCAAAACTTCACTCCTCAATTTATCTATATCGGGAACAACCAGTCGTCCTTGCTTCCGAAGCCAACCCTCTCGATCGACCTCGAATCCTTTATCCTTTTCTGGATCCAATCCAAATTCCAAATCACGGATAATCTTGACAAGCTTATCATCTCGCTTTTGGCCCTCGCCAATCCTTTCCACAAGAGTGGGTCTTATCGATAAGTTTGCCAACATCTCAGGTTCCAATTCACATCTAGGCCTGAAGTCAAATCCAGCTAAATACTCGAGACTCTTCCATTCTGAAAACATGGCTCCCAATCCTGCATGTCTTCGACTTAACGCATCTGCTACTGCGTTACCTTTTCCCGGAGTATAAGCTATACCAAAATCATATGATGCCAAAAACTCTAGCCAACGTTGCTGCCGAAGATTCAAATCCTTTTGGGAGAAAAGATACTTCAACGACTTGTGATCCGTAAACAACTCGAATCGAACTCCCAACAGATAATGCCTCCACATCTTCAGAGCAAATACAATCGCCGCTAATTCCAAATCATGAGTTGGGTAATTCCTTTCATGCGGCTTTAGTTGTCGACTGGCATACGCAACAACTTTATCCCTCTGCATCAGCACTGCTCCAAGTCCAGTACCACATGCATCGGTGTAAACCACCATCTCATCATTCCCACTTGGAATAGTCAAAACAGGAGCACTCGTCAATCTCTCTTTCAGGATTCCGAAGGCTTGCTCACACTTAGCATTCCAACTGAACACTTGGTTCTTCTTCGTCAATCCTGTTAACGGAGCAGCTATTTTGGAGAAGTCTTTAATAAACCGTCGATAATATCCTGCTAATCCAAGAAAACTTCTCACATCAGATGCATTCTTAGGTCTAACCCAATCCTGGATTGCTGCCACCTTAGCGGGATCAACCGCTATTCCATTTCCAGAAATCACATGGCCTAAGAACCTCACTTCATTCTTCCAGAAGTGACACTTCGAAAACTTAGCCTTCAGCTGATGTTTCCGTAAGATTTCCAAAACAATACGCAAGTGCGTCTTGTGCTCTTCTTCCGTTCTGGAATAAATCAGAATATCATCCACGAACACAAGTACGAACTTGTTCAACTGATCTCTGAACACTCTATTCATAAGATCCACAAAATATGCTGGCGCGTTAGTCAATCCAAACGGCATTACTAGCCACTCAAAGAAACCGGATGGTGTCCTAAAAGCAGTCTTCGGCACACTATCCTTAGCTACTCTTAACTGGTGAAATCCCGTTGCCAAATCCATTTGAGAAAACACCTTAGCCTCATGAAGCTGATCAAACAAGTCATCTATTCTCGGCAATGGATACTTGTTCTTCTTAGTCACCTTATTCAGCTCACGATAATCCACACACAATCTCAACGATCCATCTGCCTTGGTTGCAAACACAACTGGTGCACCCTACTCGGACACACTACGCCGAATGAATCCTTTCTGCAAAAG
The DNA here is from genome assembly GCA_030737815.1 of Allium fistulosum. Classification (NCBI taxonomy): domain Eukaryota; kingdom Viridiplantae; phylum Streptophyta; class Magnoliopsida; order Asparagales; family Amaryllidaceae; genus Allium; species Allium fistulosum. The sequence goes on from CM060906.1 coordinate 50,472,218, forward strand.
ATCATCAACTTGCACCCTCAACTCTTACTGTTCCCTAGGCGCCATCCGCCTAAGAGGCATCACAACAGGTCTGGCTCCTTCAACTAGATCTATACGAAACTCGATCTCTCTATGCGGCGGCAACCCTTTGACTTCGTCAAAGACATCCTCGAATCTATTTGCGATCGGCACTAAAGACAGTCCATCCCGTGGAACAACTAGCGAATACATGAAGCTCATGAAGACGCCTTCCTCATGCTTACATCGTATCACAATCTTTCGCCCTTCCACATTCACGACTGTCACCTCCAGCCTCTCACAATCAACCTTAGCCGCATACTTTCTAAGCCAGTCCATACCCAAGATAATTCCGAACCCCGCAAAGTTCAGAACAAAGCAATCACAAACAAAAGAGCAACCATGACTCGACACAACTAGACCACGGCATAACATACACAAACAAGACGAACCCCCAACTGGATTAGTCACAACCAATGGCCTATCAACAATATCCGGTTCCAAACCTAACCGGCCTACTAGTTCATTACAAACAAACGAATGCGATGCTCCAGTATCAAACAAAACTCTAACTGGAATACCACATAGGAAAAGAGTACCTTGAACAACCACACTCTTTCCCTTTTCTTCAGCAGTAGGAGCTTTCGAAGACGACGGAACAACTCCTAAAGCATAGGCTTGCACAATCTGCCTGTCCTTCCTTGGTTCTGGACAATTCTTCCTGAAATGCCCCGGCTTGTCACAGTTGTGACACTTCATCGGTGCCTTCGGATTCTTACAATCCTTCGAGAAATGGCCCTTCTGCTGACAATTGTAGCAAGTCACCTCGCCTTTCGGCTTCTTCTGGCCATCCTTACCCTTCTGCTGCTGCTGCTTCCTCTTCTGGTTTCCACCCTGCTGTGGTTTAGATTCTCCCTTGGTAGCAGCAACAACAGGTCCTTCCTTAGGAAACAGACTCTCATGCCTAAGAGCTTTCTCTACAAGCTTCTCAAATGAATCGTCCAAATGATCCACCAACTGTCTCCCAAGATAACTATCCAAGCCGGTCACAAACTTCTCATTCTTCTGATAAGCAGATTCAATATATGACCGGGCATACTTGGACAAAGCTTCAAACTCAGAAACATACTCAAGAACAGATCTTCCACCCTGCTTGAGCTCCACAAACTTCTTGAACAGAACAGACTTCTGAGCTGTAGAAATGAACTTAGCTTCAAATCTAACTTGGAATTGCTCCCAAGTAATCTCTTCTTCCGGAGTAGTGATGGTAATAGAGTTCCACCAATCAGAAGCTCTCCCTTGAAGCTGCCTCGATGCCAACTTCCTCTTAGTTGCATCATCAATTCCCAAATCACCAAAGATCCTTCTACAAGCATCTATCCACCTCTGGACCTCAATGGTAGATTCTGTTCCCAAGAAAACCTTCCCTCCAAGAGCAGTATAATCCTTGCACAGCTTAGCAAAATCCACTTGTTTCGGAGTTTGGACTTGAACTCCAACATCTACTGCTGCCCCCGGAACTGGTATCCTTCTCATGATCGAAGTCATCATAGCTTCGAACATGGCTGCATAATCAGCAGTCTCTTCAGTAGCACGGCCTTCCCTAGCAGCTGGTCTCCCTCTTCGACTCATTCTCAATATCTATAAAAAGGAATGATTAGAACATCTAGAGAAACAACTGCCTAAAGGACTCAAACTCTACCAAGCTACTATATTATATATAGTAATCATCCATCAAAATACAATTACGTCTCTCATACGTAGTTACTCCAGCGAGCGTTGGGTAAAATCGATTAACCAATGCTCTGATACCAAATGTGACGACCGCCCATGACCCTGCACCGAATCTAGAGATAGTGCGCTGTAAAGTGTGCCAGGCGACCATGGACGATTGTCAAGGTAAGATTAAAACAACAGAATCTATCGTATTACTCACAGCGCATGGACAAAATACAATAGAACATATGTATAGTGAAGCTTTACAGAACAAAATGACATCTTATAAAACTCCATAATAGTTGAATACAAGCATTCATATAGTCAATACATCCAGCCTCACTACATATCTCTCAGAGAAAACAAAACAGCGGAATATCCAGTACATAATAAGAAGATAATATGCAACCCTCTAGCTCGTCTTCGATATCAGCATCGTGAGAAGAGAACAGCACCGGTCACCTGCTACCTAGTCTGCCCGTCCCAAAATGGACGAACAGCCCAAGGCAATAAGAATGAAAACATAAAGCCTTGAGTCAGACAACAGTCTTAGTGAGCAGTAAATTAACTAACAACATACCAAAAGAGCATAAAGGAAAAGGAATAGGAATACAACCCTCCCACTCCAACCTCATTCTACAGTGATAGCCTCCAGACACACACTAAGCAGAAGCAAACATAGCAGAGCATACAATTTCAAAGTAAAGCTACTATCACTCGAGTCAAGGGCGATGTTTTCCAAGTACCAAGGCCTAAATCAGATAAGCACCCAGAAAATACCGCTCTTGAGTCCGAATGACGATACAACCAAACATCCATGACTCTGGCTATCACTGTTATCACTGCTTCGATATCACCGTTAATTGAATGACCGGCACATTCTTTCAGCCGTCCGTCAAGGGCTAATGGAAACCCCGGTTCTAGACATAACTCCCGCACGTCGTCGCAGCCCGTGCCTAGGACTATCGAATCTGCCCAGAGTACTCGACCATCAACAGTTGGCCGTTGGGACTATCGAATCTGCCCAAACGTACTCTTGCTTAGAGCATGCTAGAACCTTCAACAACGATGCTATCCAAGCCTCCTAGCCATCCTCCTCGACGACTATTCTCATATCCATTCATTATCTTCAACTCGAATCATATCACCGAGTTATCAACATGCTTGGAATGATCCCGTCTGGATTAGACCAAGTCTTCATCACATGATTGCCTCGCTTCATTACATCCTCGCAAAGCCTCATCTCATCATCACATCATCAAATCTATGCATAAGAGCTTCATCATCCCGCTACATATGCCACGAGCAGCTTTTCCAATTCAAGAGCCTTTCCCTTAGTTTTTGAATCACCTTCGATCTAAATCTAATCATCAATCATCTAGTTCATAGCAATCAATCAAATCAAACATCAATCCAAGCAATCAAGCATTCAAAAATGATCTAAGTAGACAATTATAACAATAATGGCATTTTCGTAATTAAAGAGTTGAAAGTCCAATAAGCATGAAAACATGGATTATATCTCTACAAACTTGATGAATGAACTTGCATAGGTTAACATATGATAAAATGGATGTAACATCATCATGAACAATGGATCTATATGGATCTACACATAGGATGAAGAAAATGCATGGAAATCACTATTTTAACACCAAATCGGGCCAACAATCCGATATACTCCTTTGGATCCGTGTGAGAGATAATCACCACTCACCAAATCACCTAAACAATCCAAAAGATATCAACTTCAGATCTGGACAGCGAAGAGCTAAGCTAGATCCGACAAGATCTCACTTCAAACGAAGAAATCTCTCTTGAAAAGATGAAGATCTTCAATCTAAGCTCTTGAATCTTCAATCCTGATCTTCGATTTGGATGGATGGAGGCACTTGATTAGAGTGGAGAAAAGAAGTGAAGAAGTGTAGAAGTCGAGCTCTCAAAATGGCAGCACTTCGTCGCTTCAAAAATCCGGATCTCAAAAAGTGAGAACAACCCCTCCTATTTATAGCTGAAATCTGTCCTTAAGTCGAAATCTGGCTATCTCCCTAAGTCGCTTCCGACCTAAGCCTCTCCGACCTAAGCCTCTCCGACCTAAGCCCCTCCGACCTAACAGATGTACGACTTAACTCCTTTGCGACCTAACACTTAGGAAACCCAGCGACCTAACAACCTAACGACTTAACTACCTAAGACTCGGTTGGGTTGCGACCTAACACAAGTCGACCTAAAACAACACGCGACCTAACACTTGAACTATCCTAGCGACCTAACAACTTAGCAACCTACGCGACCTAACACAACATACGACCTAACAGTGTTACGACCTAACACATAGCCTAACTCCTAAGGTCGCCAACTTGTTAACTCCTTAGGTCGCCAACTTGTTAACTCCTTAGGTCGCCAACTTGTTAACTCCTTAGGTCGCCAACACGGAACCACTAGGTCGCTAACTCGGCAACTACTAGGTCGCTAACTCGGCAACTACTAGGTCGCTAACTCGGCAACTACTAGGTCGCTAACTCACCCTGCCGACCTAACACTTAGCTCACCGAAACTCTTAGGTCGCTCACAACACTCTCTTAGGTCGTTGCCGACCTAACTCTAACCCAGAATACTTAGGTTGCCTGAACCTCTTAAGTCGCAGACCTTCTCTAAGTCGCCAACAACCCTTAGGTCGCGTACGACCTAAGACTTAGACAAATCTGCCTAAAAATCTGAAATGGCATGAAAGTGCTAAAATTCCAGATTTTGACGAACATGTCGATCCGTAAAAATACGGGTCGTTACAATCCTTGATTTCAAGATTAGATTTTCAAGTTTAAAATCAAAACAAAGCCTGCCTGCATAGTTTCAAAACCCTGTAAATCTGAGGCCTGCAAACATCTTCTTTTCAACTCTGGAAGCAATTCAAACTGTCTGCATTCATTTGCAATCTGGAAGCAACATGCATTCTTCAACGAATCAAGATTCAAGTTTTAAAAGTATTAAAATTTCCAGACTCAAGCATTTTATCAATTCCAGTTTTCAAAAGCTAAACTACCTCTGCTCTGCATGTTTGGTGAGTAACAATTTTAATATAAACTAACTTAAGTAAATATAATTGCTTGATTTTTCCTGTGATAATCATGGTTGGAGTGATGGAATTCTCTGTAATGTGTATAGTTTTGAATGCATGTATGGTTTTGATATGTTATTGCCTGTTCTAGGATTCCAGGTTTAAATCCTGATCAAAATCAATGATTTCATGTTAAGTTCTGAATAAAAGATGGTTGCATGTGAATATTATAGGTAGTTCTGCATATATATGTATTGATATATGAATATACAAGTGCATTTTTCCTATATGTATATGTGGTGGTTTTGTGTGCATATGTGACAGTACCCTGTTCTTGTTTTTGTTTGCCCAGACTTAAAATTTCATTTTTAATCTCTTATCACTTGATCTAGTTTTGTTAGGACTAAATTTACAAACTAAAATTGTTGATTTACCATAGACAAATGTCTAAAAATTTAGTTAAGTCAAACTTTAAAACCAAGTGTCTCTGTAAACCAAAATAACAGTGCATGTTATATAAAAGTAAAAATTCAAACTTTGTAATTTATAAATTCAGGTTTATAAATTGAATAGGTAAGTTATAATATGATTTTTAGCATTAAAATCATAATTTTTAGTTTGGTAATAAAGGTGCAGTTCTGTTTTTAACTAAAAATGAATATGTGGGTAATTCTGTTGATCTCGATAGTTTGGCATGTTGAAATCTTCAGTAGGGATGGTGGAATGATCGAGGATGCAAGGAAAATTATTAGAATTTGAATTAAAGCATCGAGGAAGAAATGATTTAGGATTTAAGAATTTAACCCTAGTTTTAACTATGTTAGAAAATCGATCGTCACAACGTCTCTGGTCGATCGAGTTGAATAGAACTCTGGGAAATTGTAGTCGTGACGTGGATGAAGTCGTCGCTGGAGCCGCTGGCGTTCTGGTAGTCAGAATTTCGAAAGCGAGGAGATGTTGACAGGTTTTGGGGAGTAGTCTGTGTTCCTGTTTTAGTGCTCAAGTGCTCGATTTTGAATTTGCGTCTTGATCGAGGAATGGATGATCGTATTCTGGTAGGTAGATGAACGCCGACTTGTGGGGATACTCGTCATGGTCGGAGATGGTGGTATCTCCGGTGCACGTGCACGATCGTGGATATGTCTGGATAAGTCTGGTTTAACAGGGGAATATTACTCGGGTTTCTCGAGTTATCTTGCGGGAGAGACTCGAAGTTTTAGTGATGCGACTCGAAGTAGTTTCAGATGGTCTCGAGTACTTTTAGTTGTTACCAGGTTTTAAAAACCTATTTTGTTTAAATTTAAATTGAATTTAAATTTGTGAATAAATATTAAAACAGGAATTGAAATCAAAGTTGTAATATATGGATTCAAGTTTGGTTTCGAACCTTAGATTTAAGATAAATAAGTTTTATAAATTCAAATGTTTTAATAAGTTTAAATGTTTGTTAAATTTAAATGTTTTGAATTTAAAAGGGGATTTGTTTAAATCTTGTAAAATTTCTTTTATAAGGAAAAATATTATTTATCATTTAAAGGTTTTAAATTGATTTTAAAACTTATTGAAGTTTAATTATAAGTTAATGATTTGTATGCATTTAATTATTAGAGTAATTAAATGGATAATTAATTTATCTAATAAATTAATGAAATAAATAATTACTTAAAGGTAATTAAAGGTTCAATCTTAAAGGTTTAAGATTAATTATTTTTAGAATAATTAACTTGTAATTAAGATTCATTAATTAAATAGGATTTGATTTTTAATTAAGGATTAAGATAAATTAATTAGGAATAATTAATTTGTAATTAAGGATTTTAAATTAGAATATTAATTAATGATTAAGAATTAATTAATAAAGTAATTAAAGATTAATTAAGTTATGATTAACACTTAATTAATTAAATAATTAGAAATTAATTAATTGATTAATAAAGATAAATTAATTTGAAATTAATAATAATTAATCTAAGTTAATTACTTAAGAAAAGTAATTAAATAATTGTTAATGAAGGTCATTAACTTGAGATTATTTAATAAATAATTAATTTGATTAATTTTAATAATTAATTAGATTAATTAATTTAAGGATAATCCTTTATGAAATTATTTAAATGTGATGTATTAATGGAAGTAATTGGAGTTAATTACTTTGAATAATTAATCAAGGGATTAATTAAGAAATTAATTAAGGAAGTAATTAATTTAGTTAGTGAAAGTAATTAAGGGTAGTTAATTACTGATTGAAGATTAATCAAAAGTGATTAATAAATGTTGTTTAATTAAAGGTTAATTACTTAATGTAATTAATTTAATTAAGTAATTAATAATTAAGTTGTAATTAAGGATCATTAATTAATATAATTAATGATGTAATTAAGATTGGTTAATTAAGTAATAATTAATAAATGAAGTAATTAATCAATGTAATTAATTAAGGATTAATGTAATTAATTATAGTTGATTAAGTTAATTAATTTTAGTAAATTAATTAATGATGTAATTAAAGGTTAATTACTATAAGTGGTTAAGGATAATTAATTTGAGTAATTAATTAAAGATAAATTACTTGGATGTAATTAAAAGATAATTAATCAAAGATGATTAATTAAAATGAATTATTAAAGGATAATTTATTAATTAATAAATGGTTAAGTAAGAAGGATTTATAAAATAAAGTAATTAATTTAATTCACTTTAAATTAATTAGAGATAATATAAATCATTACTTATGAATGGGTGTTAGTATTGAATACTAGGCATTGATTGATATCTCTGATGAGATATATGCTGTATGATATGGATGTTAGTTGAATTATATGGATTATCTGATAATGTTGATTATCTGTTGTGAATTATCTTTCTTTGTGTATAAAGATAATAAATTAAATTGTTTTAACCTTTAAAACAACTTGGCCTTAAAAGATACGCTTTGGATTTCGATGAGACCGGGATCGGGTTTCCGTATACCGGATTTCCAGGTCTGGAGACCCGAATACCACATCGATCCAAATTTACGTTAGGTCGTGAAATCCAAATGGAGCAAGTGAAGACTCGAGGTGTAAGAACGATTCTTTGTCAGTATAACTCAGTGGGTGATTCCGTAATGAGTTGACGGAGATAGTACTTTCAGATTCGAGATAAAGATTTAGAGTGCAAGGGTTATTGTCGTTAACTCTGAGGGTGATTCCAATACGAGTGTAACGAGATAATGCCTTCGGTTTCGTTCGAACCCGGAACGAACTTGTATGGATTGAATGCTTTTAGCACATCGTCAGGTGGACGATGAGCATTCTAAGATAGATGTGTTCTTTTAAAAGGTAATCGTGACCTCAAGCCTCACAAACCGGGAATGGCTAAAACAGGGGAGGTGCAGCAAGGTTAGTGGGTAGCACCCAAGTAGGACAAGGTTACCTCTGTCTAGATGTCCCTTTCTATTTTCGACTTAGTGGTGCGGTTGCTGATCCCAACCATGAGGTATCTTGTGCGGGAATTATCCAGTAAGGGATGTTCCGACCTTGTGTTGCAGGGGATTGGGAGTGATCCTTGGTACGGTGATCTAGGCCACGTACTGTGATGGGCGGTACCTCGGTAGCCCTGCCATTGTATGGAATCCAAACTCCAATAAGTGCCGTACGTATTAGTTGTGCCCAACTATGTTGGAATGTGAGATGTAAGCATTTCAGCTATTTCTGTATTTTACTTGAAAACCCTAGACCCTATTATAATACAATCAGATTTCCTATCAAACGTTTTAGTTAGCGTAAGGTAAAAACTTACCCATGTTTATTTGTGGGGAGTCTTACGTGATACTTTTGTTTTCAAAAGTTTTCAAAGTTAAGCAATCTAACCGTTTACTCACACCAGACCCATGTCTGACCCAAGTTGTTTATTTCTGTTTTATAAACTCTTGGGTACTCAAATTTTTACGAGTAGCCAAGGGATTCAGGTTTAGCTTTGACGAATTGTGGAGGAGCAATGGAGCAGGAGGCTTCAGCGTTGTAGATATATATAGTAGTTCCGCTGTGTCTGTATCTCTGTAGTGTATTGAGTTGTAATGTCTAGACAGATGTTATAACTATCTAGTAAGTGATGTATATGCTGTGTAACTCTGTAAAGTGTTGTATACTATGTAATAGTATATGTTATTAATATAATTTATTCGTTCCGCTGTGAGATCGTTGTTGTTGTTTCTTTCTTTCTTCTCTTCCTTTCTATTTTCTACCCCTTTCTTTCTTATTAACGATGCGACTTTCTGTGGAGAGAAAGTCGTGGTCGTTACAAATTAAATATTAATTAAGTTATGGTTAACACTTAATTAATTTAGTAATTAGAGATTAATAAATTGGTTATTAAGATTTATTAATTTAGAATTAATAATAATTAATATTAGTTAATTACTTAAGGAAAGTAATTAAATAATAGTTAATGAGGTCATTAACTATGGATTATTAAATAATTAATTAATAGGATTAATTTAATAGTTAATTAGATTAATTAATTTAAAGATAATCAATTATAGAATTTGTTTAAATGTAATTACTTATTGGAAGTAATTAAGAATTAATTACTTATTGTAATTAATTGAAGTTAATTTGATTTAGTTAAGTTAATTAATTAAGTTTAATTAATTTAGAATAATCAAGAGATGATTTGATAATAATTACTTAATGTAATTATTAAGGTAAGATTATTTTGGGAGTAAATAATAAGATAATTACTGGAAGTAATTAGTTGAATAATGATTTTATTAATAGAAGTAATTTGAGTTAATTACTTTGAATAATTAATCAAGGGATTAATTAAGAAATTAATTAAGGAGTAATTAATTTAGTTAATGAAAGTAATTAAGGGTAGTTAATTACTGATTGAAGATTAATCAAGGTGATTAATAAATGTGTTTTAATTAAAGGTTAATTACTTAATGTAATTAATTTAATTTTAGTAATTAATAATTAATTTGTAATTAAGGATCATTAATTAATATAATTAATGATGTAATTAAGAATTGATTAATTAAGAAATAATTAATAAATGAAGTGATTAATTAATGTAATTAATTAAGGATTAATGTAATTAATTATAGTTGATTAATTTAATTAATTATAGTTAATTAATTAATGAAGTAATTAAAGGTTAATTATTATAAGTGGTTAAGGTTAATTAATTTAAGTAATTAATTAAAGGATAAATTACTTGAATGTAATCAAAAGATAATTAATCAAGATGATTAATTAAAATGAATTATTAGAGGATAATTAATTAATTGATTGTAATTAATTAATGGTTAAGTAAGCAGGATTTATAAAATGAAGTAATTAATTTAATTCACTTTAAATTAATTAGAGATAATATAAATCATTACTTATGAATGGGTGATAGTATTGAATACTTGGCATTGATTGATATCTCTAATGAGATATATGCTGTATGATATGGATGTTAGTTGAATTGTATGGATTATCTGATAATGTTGATTATCTGTTGTGAATTATCTTTCTTTGTGTATAAAGATAATGAATTAAATTGTTTTAACCTTTAAAACAACTTGGCCTTAAAAGATACGCTTTGGATTTCGATGAGACCGGGATCGGGTTTCCGTATACCGGATTTCCAGGTCTGGAGACCCGAATACCACATTGATCCAAATTTACGATAGGTCGTGAATCAAGTGAAGATGAAGATTCAGAGTGCAAGGGTTATTGTCGTTAACTCTGAGGGTGATTCCAAAACGAGTGTAACGAGATAATGCCTTCGGTTTCGTTCGAACCTGGAACGAACTTGTATGGATTGAATGCTTTCAGAACATCGTCAGGTGGACGATGAGCATTCTAAGATAGATGTGTTCTATTTAAAGGTAATCGTGACCTCAAGCCTCACAAACCGGGAATGGCTAAAACAGGGGAGGTGCAGCAAGGTTAGTGGGTAGCACCCAAGTAGGACAAGGTTACCTCTGTCTAGATGTCCCTTTCTATTTTCGACTTAGTGGTGCGGTTGCTGATCCCAACCGTGAGGTATCTTGTGCGGGAATTATCCAGTAAGGGATGTTCCGACCTTGTGTTGCAGGAGATTGGGAGTGATCCTCGGTACGGTGATCTAGGCCACGTACTGTGATGGGCGGTACCTCGGTAGCCCTGCCATTGTATGAAATCCAAAATCCAATAAGTGCCAACGGACTTGATTGTATAACCCACTTTGTGGCTAGTATGCTGGAATTTAATAATGTAACAATTTCGGCTATTTCATATTTACTTGAAAACCCTAGACCCTATTATAATACAATCGGATTTCCTATCAAATGTTTTGGTTAGCGTAAGGTAAAAACTTACCCATGTTTATTTGTGGGGAGTCTTACGTGATACCTTTTCTTTCAAAAGGTTTTGAAGTTAAACAAGTTTAACCTGTTACTCACACGTGTGTGACAACCCGCCACTCATTCTACAGAATGACGAATCATTAATAAGAAAGAAAGGGGTGAGAAAAGGGAAAGAAGAGAAGAAAGAACAACAACACATTAGAAATCTCACAACGGAACGAGAAATATATTATCACATAAGATATTACATAGTATCATATACATCAGAGTACACAATTTATACATCACAGAATAGACAGTTATAAACTTCTGTCTATTATACAACACAAGTACATCAGTACTATATAGACTAATACAAACACAGCGGAAACTCTATATATCTACTCGCTGAAGCCTCCTGCTCCTCAGCTCCTCCAGTATTCGTCAAGACTAACCTGAATCCCTCGACTACTCAATAAAATATTGAGTACCCAAGAGTTTAATAAAACAGAAAATAAACACTTGGGTCAGACATGGGTCTGGTGTGAGTAAACGGTTAAAATTTGTTTAACTTTAAAAAACCTTTGAAAGAAAAGGTATCTCGTAAGACTTTCCGCACATAAACACGGAAAAGTTTTTACCTTACGATAACCAAAACATTTGATAGGAAATCCAGTTATATTATAATTAGGGTCTAGGGTTTTCAAATAAATATGAAATAGCTGAAATTGTTACATTATTAAATTCCAGCATACTAGCCACAAAGTGGGTTATACAATCAAAACCGTAAGGACACGTAGGAAGAATGCGTTTCCATACAATGGCAGGGCTACTGGGGTACCGCCCGTCACAGTACGTGGCCTAGATCACCGTACCGAGGAGTACGCCCGCTCCCCTGCAACACAAAGCCGGAACCATCCCTTACTGGATAATCCCGAACAAGATAACCCCGTAGTTGGCGCGACCAACCACACACTAAGCCGAATGAAAAGAAAAGGGACCTCTAGACAGGGATCTATCTTGCTCTCAGTGGGTGCTACCCACGAAGCCTTGCTGCACCTCCCCTGTTTTAGCCATTCCCGGTTGATGAGGCTTGAGGTTACGATTACCTTTAATCAGAACATATCACTTAGAATGCTCATCGTCCGCCTGACGATGTGCTGAAAGCATTCAATCCATACAAGTTCGTTCCGGGTTCGAACGAAACCGAAGGCATTATCTCGTTACACTCGTTTTGGAATCACCCTCAGAGTTAACGACACTAACCCTTGCACTCTGAACCTTTATCTTCACTTGAGATTCACGACCTATCGTTAATTTGGATCGATGTGGTATTCGGGTCTCCAGACCTGGAATACCGGTATACGGAAACCCGATCCCGGTCTCATCGAAATCCAAAACGTATCTTTTAAGGCCAAGTTGTTTAAAGGTTTAAACATTTTAACTTATCTATATTCATACAGATAGATAATTCACAAGTCACAATTGATAATCACATTATCAAATAAACAAATGATCCATAACAAAATAGGTAATCCATATCAACATCACAATAGTTAATCTATATTACCATCATAATGCAACCAAGCATTTATACCACACAACATTACTTATCTCATTTCTGAGATTACATCCATTCAAGACAATCAATGTCATCCATTCATACATAAGCAATGATTTACTTAATCACAACATAATTAATTTAAAATGAATTAAATTAACTATCTCTATCTTTAATTAATTTAAAGTGAATTAAATTAATTACTTCACCTCTTAATTAATTTAAAATAAATTAAATTAATTACTTATCATTATAAATCTTACTTATATAATCATTAATTAATTACAAATAAATTAATTAATCATTCTCTAATTATCCATTTCAATTAATCACCCTGATTAATTATACTTTAATTACATTTAAGTAATTATCTTTAATTAATTTCACAAATTAATTATCCTTAATCAAATATAGTAATTAACCTTTAATTACTTCATTAATTAATTAATTAATTATAATCAATTACTTTAATCCTTAATTAATTACAATTACTTAGTTATTCTATAATCTCTTATCATTTGATTAATTAATCTTAATTAATCAATCCTTAATTACATCATTAATTAATTATAAACTAATGATCTCTAATTACATCTTTAATTATTTATTCTATTTAAATTAATTACATTAAGTAATTAATCTTAATTAAACCACAATTATTAATCATCTTTAATTAATCTAATCCAGTAATTAACTTCCCTTAATTACTTCCATTTATTTAATTACTTTTTAATTAATTACCTTATTAATTAACCTTAATCCTTTAATTAACTTTATTAACTAAATTATTTAATTAATAACACTAGGTAATTAACTCTTAATTACTTCCATTAAATTACTTTCATAAAATAATTATCTTCTAATTTCTTTATTAAATAATTTCCCTTACTTAATTACATTCAGTAATTATTCCTTAATTACTTCATCAAGTAATTATACTTGATTAATTTATAAGTGATTATCTTAATTAATCACTAATTAATTACTTAGTTAATTATTTAACTAATTATTTAAATTAAACTAACTAATTTCTTAATCCTTATGTTTAAGAGATCTTAATTAAGAAAAACCATTTATCTTAATTAAATTATTCACAAAGACCAACTATTCTTTAATCATTAATAATAATTGAATTACCCTTATTATTTTCATATTTTTAAATATCTTAAATTAATCAAAAATCTCTTAATTATTTAAAGATAACTCCTTATTATAATTAAACAATTACAACATTAAAATTTTAACCTTTAAAATCTTTGAAACCTTTCAAAGTTATTAAATAAATTTTAATACAAAGATCAATTTGAAATCCACTTTCCTATTCTTTAAAAAACTTATTTATTTAAATTATTAAAACTTGTTAAAACAATTATTCTAGAAAACAATTTAATTTAATAGTTAAAATCTTGTTTTAACCTTGCTTTTAAAATTCAGAAACACTACAGAAACAAAATTTCTTTTGTTTTAAAACTTAAAGCATTTCCTTTCAAATTCTTAATGCCTGTTAATTCCCAAACCCGAGTAAAACGTTCAGAAACCCGAAGTAACCCTCGAGACCAAACCACGTTACGACTTACTTCGAGTAAAACTCGATTCTTCCCGATATAAACCCGAGCATTTTGCTTTCTTCCCCAAAACAAAACCCAGATGCACGATAACGTGCTCGTGCACGTGCACGACTGCACCAGACGTCGACGAACTCCACCTTGGCCTCTGACGAGTCGTCTTCCACCACGAGACCACTATCGACCAACCCATCTTCCTCGATTCGTGTGAGAAACGAAAACGAGCATTTAACCCATCAGCTCCAAAACGCATATCACCAGAAACGTTCGTCTCCGATGATCCCAGCCTCGAGAAACTCTTCCACTTTCACCGTAGCGCTACCTCATCTTCCTGCATCTCCAGAACGTCAAGCGATCAACTCTGGTTTCATTTCGAAATCGCGAAACCCATTTGAACATCCACGTTAAACACAGACCAATAAACCCTACTCCATCAAATTCCAATCACCACGATCATCTATCAATCCCTATACTATTTTTCCCAGGAACTCCATCATACCATCTTCCTTCAAAACCAACCACGACTTCCAGTTCGTCGTTGATCGATAGAATTTGCTCGAGAAAGCCCAAATGTTCATCTCGACAATACTCAATCATTTCAAAACTAAAAATCGTGATATACACTTTAAAATTCATGGTTTGCTATATTGAGTTCAATTATAAAATCAAAACTTAAAATTGAATCAATAAATTTTTGACCAAATTTACATTTCTACTGCTGTTTATAAAATTTCCAGACAAATAATGTATATAAATTCCAGATCTTATTTTTATTAGTGATATTACATGATTTCCATCATTTTTCATTTACAAATCAAAGGCTAAAAATGATTAGATGATGAGATATAGGTTTATTTAGAAATCAAATCTGCTATCATTATACAGAGGCTATATTTATAACTGTACAGGCATTCAAATTTACTATACAGGCATTTCAAACACTCATATACAAACATGCATACATTACAAACATTTCAGATAATAAATCATCACATATCAAAAGCTTAAATCTGTTTTTAAAATAATATTTACTCACCAGACATGTAGAAACAGAGAACAGAGACAGAGAACAGTTTGTTTCCAGGCTTTCCAGATTTTTGAATTTGATTTTTGAACCTCCTTTGTTTTTGCTTTTTGAATTTTAAATCTTGCTGTTTGATTTCTGGTTATTTGCTTGTTGATTGATTTGGAACTGCTACTGAATTGCCTTTGATCTCCTTTAAGTTTGCATTAGAATTTCCAGTTTTTACATTTCTTCTTTGCAATTTGATTTCAGATTTTACTTATCTTTAGATTCGAATTGTATTTTAGTGGAGAAAGAAATGAAGATAATCTTAAACTGAAAAATGAAAACAGATATTTCTTCTTACATACTAATTTTTATTTATTTTAAAACTTAAATTAAAATATAGCCACTTGTCTCTTTAATTAGCTTACACATAGGCTTACATCTTTACAAATGTCACTAAACCACTCTAATATGCTAACAAGTGTTATTCTTGTTTTTAATAAATTTTAAACTTTAAACACTTATCTATATATATTTCTTTTTAAAGAGAAACAAAAACTAATTATATTTATAAATAAAAGTTTAGGTATTGAATAAGATTGCATGTTAAATCTCTGTGGTAAATATGTATTGCATGTATGTATAAGTGGAATTGCTGTGAAATAATGGATGTATGGTGTGCTCTGTTTTTGTTTTGCTTGCCAGGCTCAAAAATCCCCTTTAAAATTTCTTACCACTTGATCTAGTTTTATTAGGATTTAAATTACAAACAAGAATTGTTTGGTTTATCTTAGACGAATGTTTAAAATTTAAATTAAGTCAAATTTAAGTTCGAATGTCTCTGTAAACCAAAAGAAAAGAATATATCTGTGCATATACATAAAAGTGAAAAACTCAAATCTTGTAATTCGTAAAACCAGGAGTATAAGTTGATTACTTATACTAAAACTCGATTTTTAAAACATAAATCATAATTTTTAGTTTCGAATTGAAAATGCAGTTCTGGTTTTAGCTATAAATGAATATGTGAGTAATTCTGTTGATCTCGATAGTTTGGTATGTTGAAATCTTCAGTAGTGATGGTGGAATGATCGGGGATATAGGGAAAATTACTGGAAATCGAATTAAAACATCGAGGAAGAAATGATTTAGGATTTGAATTTTTAACCCTAGTTCTAACTAGGTTAGGGAAAATGATCTTCACGCTTTCTCAAGTGGATCGAGTGCTTTAGGCTTTTAAGGGAGTGAAGCTTGGTCGATGATGAAGATATGGTCGGAGTTGTAGAAGTTCTGATGGTCGGGATTTTGAAGACGAGGCAGTTTCCAGAGATTGAAGATGTTCCAGTTTTGGGTTCGAGTTAGTTTTGGATGCTCGATTTTGTTCCTCTGGCATTTTGGGTGATCGAGTGATCGTTTTCTGGTTGGTGGATGAACGTCGACTGGTGGGGGAAGTCGTCGATGGCCGGAGGTGATGGAATCTACCGTGCACGTGCACGAGATCGTAAGTATATCTGGTGAAGTCTGGGATTTTAACAGAGGGGTGCTTGAGTTTTTCTCGAGTTTTGTTCGAGTGATGCTCGAAGTATTTAGGTATGCGACTCGAAGTATTTTTGAGGGGTCTCGGGTAAAAGTCTGGGTTCCAGATTTAAAACTAAACTGTTTAAAATTTAAAACAAAATTTAAATGGTTAAGTAAAAGTTTTAAACAAGTCTTAAGTCTAAGTTTAAAACTGATTTAAGTTAAATTTGAATCTCAGTTCGAAAATATAATAAGTTGTTGAAATTTAAAAAGAATTAGCAACCTTTAAAATGATTAGATAGTTGAATTTAAAAAGATGAAGTTTTAAATTTGCAAGTAAGTTTTAATCTAAGTTTTATCTGGAATTAGAATTAAATCTGTATTTCAGTTTTGAAATAAAAGAAGGTTTTTAAATTAAAATTGTTTAATAACTTTAATTGTTAAAATGGATATTAAAAGGGTAGAATTTAAAGGTAAATTGATTTAAATTCTTAAGTTCTTTTACAAAATTAGTATTTCTTCACTATATGATTTTAAGTGTTGTATACTATGTAATAGTTTCTTTATGTTATTAATATAATTTATTCGTTCCGCTGTGAGATCGTTGTTGTTGTTTCTTCTTTCTTCTCTTCTTTTCTATTTTCTACCCCTTTCTTTCTTATTGATGATACGTCATTCTGTAGAATGAGTGGCGGGTCGTTACATTTTTAACTTTAAACAAAGTTTTAAAGCAAATTTGGAAGTATGGATTCAAATTTAAAATTGTATCCTTGTTTGAAATAAATAGGTTGATAAAATTTATAATGTTTTAACAAATTTAAATTGTTAAAAGTATATTTTAAAAAGGATTTTGAATTCAAATAAATTGGTTTAAAATTAAATTAAAGATTCAGTAATGAACATGGTTGAAGTAATTAAAGGATTATTAATTAGGAATGATTAATTAAGATGGATACTTAGAGTAATGATTAATTAATTGGTTTAATTAATAATTAAGTAAGCAGGATTTATAGAATGAAGTAATTAGTTTAATTCACTTTAAATTAATTAGAGATGATAAATCATTACTTAGGGATGGATGAATGTTATTAAATGCTTTGCATTGTTTGATATCTCTGATGAGATATGTGCTGATATGTGATATGGACGTTTTGGTTGAATTATAATGATAATGTGAATTATCTGTTTGGGATGATAATGTAGATTATCTATTGAATTATCTATCTTTGTGTATATAGATAAGAATTAAATTGTTTTAACCTTAAAACAACTTGGCCCTTAAAAGATACGTTTTGGATTTCGATGAGACCGGGATCGGGTTTCCGTATACCGGAATTCCAGGTCTGGAGACCCGAACACCACATCGATCCAAATTTACGATAGGTCGTGAATCTCAAGTGAAGATGAAGATTCAGAGTGCAAGGGTTATTGTCGTTAACTCTGAGGGTGATTCCAACAGATGTGTAACGAGATAATGCCTTCGGTTTCGTTCGAACCCGGAACGAACTTGTATGGATTGAATGCTTTCAGCACATCGTCAGGCGGACGATGAGCATTCTAAGTGATATGTTCTGATTAAAGGTAATCGTAACCTCAAGCCTCATCAACTGGGAATGGCTAAAACAGGGGAGGTGCAGCAAGGCTTCGTGGGTAGCACCCACTGAGAGCAAGATAGATCCTTGTCTAGAGGTCCCTTTTCTTTTTATTCGGCTTAGTGTGTGGTTGGTCGCGCCAACTACGGGGTTATCTTGTTCGGAATTATCCAGTAAGGGATGGTTCCGGCTTTGTGTTGCAGGGGAGCGGGCGTACTCCTCGGTACGGTGATATCATTAATTAGGGATTATTAGATAATTAATTAACATGATTAAATTTGATAATCAATTAGATTAATTAGTTAATATGAAAATGGGTTAAGTATAATTACTTAATAGAAGTAATTAAGGTAATTAATTACTTAAGGTACTTAATGAAATAATTTGATAAGTTAAATTAATTAATTTAAGATAATCACTTGGTTATGTGATAAGTATAATTACTTAAATATAATTAGTGAAGTGTAATTACTTAGGAAAGTAATTAAAGTTAATTAATGGATATAATTAACTAAAGATGATTTTAATAATGAAAGTAATTTGAGTTTAATTACTTTTGAATAATTAATCAAGGGATTAATTAAAAGATAATTAATTAATGAGTAATTAATTTATGGAAGAGTAATTAAGGGTAGTTAATTACTAAATGTGATTAATCAAAGGTGATTAATAAATGTGGTTTAATTAAGAATTAATTATTAAATGTAATTAATTTAAATAAGATAATTAATTAAGAGTAATTAAGGATCATTAATTAATAAAATTAAGGATCATTAATTAATAAAATTAATGATGTAATTAAGAATTGATTAATTAAGATTAATTAATAAATAATAAGTGATTAAAGTAATTAATTAATTGTAATTAATTAAGGATTAAGATAATTAAGTATAATTAATTAATTAATTAATGAAGTAATTAAAGATTAATTACTGAAAGGTTTAAGATAATTAATTTGTGAAATTAATTAAGTATTAATTACTTAAAGTAATTAAAGGATTATTAATCAGGAATGATTAATTAAGATGGATACTTAGAGTAATGATTAATTAATTGGTTTAATTAATAATTAAGTAAGCAGGATTTATAGAATGAAGTAATTAGTTTAATTCACTTTAAATTAATTAAATGATATAAATCATTTCTTAAGGATGGATGAATGAGATTGAATGTATTTCATTGTTTGATATCTCTGATGAGATATGATTGATATATGATATGGATGTTTGGTTGAATTATAATGATAATGTGAATTATCTGTTTGGGATGATAATGTAGATTATCTATTGAATTATCTATCTTTGTGTATATAGATAAGAATTGAATTGTTTTAACCTTAAAACAACTGGGCCCTTAAAAGATACGTTTTGGATTTCGATGAGACCGGGATCGGGTTTCCGTATACCGGAATTCCAGGTCTGGAGACCCGAATACCACATCGATCCAAATTTACGATAGGTCGTGAATCTCAAGTGAAGATGAAGATTCAGAGTGCAAGGGTTATTGTCGTTAACTCTGAGGGTGATTCCAAAACGAGTGTAACGAGATAATGCCTTCGGTTTCGTTCGAACCTGGAACGAACTTGTATGGATTGAATGCTTTCAGCACATCGTCAGGCGGACGATGAGCATTCTAAGTGATATGTTCTGATTAAAGGTAATCGTAACCTCAAGCCTCATCAACCGGGAATGGCTAAAATAGGGGAGGTGCAGCAAGGCTTCGTGGGTAGCACCCACTGAGAGCAAGATAGATCCCTGTCTAGAGGTCCCTTTTCTTTTTATTCGGCTTAGTGTGTGGTTGGTCGCGCCAACTACGGGGTTATCTTGTTCGGAATTATCCAGTAAGGGATGGTTCCGGCTTTGTGTTGTAGGGGAGCGGGCGTACTCCTCGGTACGGTGATAAAAAAATAATAAAAAATAAATAAAAATAAATAAAAAAAAAGAAATAATAAAATAAAATTGAAAAAAAAAATAAAAAAAAATAAAAAAATATTAAAATAAAATAGAAATAAATAAAAAAAAATAAGAAAAAAAATAAAAAGAAAAAAAAAATAAAAAAAATAAAAAATAAAATAAAATAAAAAAAATAAAAATAAAAAAAATAATAAAAAAAAGAAAAAAGAATTAAAAAAAGAAAAAAAGAAATAAAAATAATAAATAAAAAAAATAAATAAAAAAAAAGAAAAAAAATTAAAAATAAAAATAAAAAAAATATAAAATATATAAAAAAAATAAAAAAATAAAAAAAAAATTATAAAAAAAAATTGAAAAAAAAAAACGAATAAAAAAATAAATAAGAAAAAAAAAATAATAAAAAAATAAATAAAATAGAAAAAAAAATAAAAATAAAATAAAAATTAAAAAAAATAAAATAAAAATAAAAAAAAAGAAAAAAAATAAAATAAAAAAATAAAAATAAAAAAAAATTAAAATAGAAAAAAAAATAATAAAAAAAAAATAATAAAAAAAATTAAAAAAAAAATAATAATAAAAAAAAATAAAAAAAATTAAAAAAATAATAAAATATAAAAAAATAATAAAGATAATAAAAATAAAAAAATAAAAATAAAATAAAATAAATAAAAAATAAAAAAAAATAAAAAAAATAAAAAAATAAAAAAAAAGAATAATAAATAAAAAAAAGATTAAAAATGATAAAAAAAAATAATAAAAGATAAAAAAAAAAATGTGAAGGAGTGTTCTCGCTTGGCGGTACAGCATGATAGGGGGTTCTCGCTTCGCGGTTTGGTGGCGAACGGGAGACTCTTACCCCTACATGTCCTTGAGAGGTAAAGGCCTTGTGAGGGTTGGTTGCGAGTCGAGAGGCTGGCCGTAAAAGCAAATTCGAGGTATCATTGTATGCCACGGTGGGTCTGGGATGGTTGCAAAGCCTACCAGTCGCCACTGGCTCGTCCCGTTACAGTGGTATCAGAGCATAGGTTGAGCGAATACCTAAGCTATAGGTTGAGTAAATACCTAGGTTCGGAAGGATTGTTCATTAGAGACAGGATCTGTAGCAACCTGTTTGAGTCTGAGTATATATATATATACGAGAGCGCGTATTTGTTAGTTATATAAAATGATTTTATATTGTGTTAATTGATCGGTTGGGTGGTATATGGATTCTGGTCAATACGAGTAGCTAACGTTATTGATAGGGATCTCTAAACACTTGGACCAGGCCAACGGACACAATATTGTTTTAAAAAGGTAGATGAAATAATGTTACCCAGATATAATTTCTATAAAAAAAATATCATTTTTAAATGTATATGGTATTTGTAATGATTGGTTGAGATGATAATAATTTATCATCTAGGATTAGGAGTCTGAGTGTTGAGGTTGGAAGTGTATTTATCGAGACTGTAAACCTAATACCGTCTCGAGTGAACTTTGCAATTGTGAGGATTTCATCGATCTCTGAAGGAAACCTGTTATGGTTCAGAGTTTATCTTTGAAGTTGGATGAGTAGAGTTGGATCTGTCGGTTAGGCAGAAGCGAGTGATGGTATCTCAGGAAATTGTAGCTGTGTGATGAGATACAGTGACTATGGATGTTCCCGAAGATGTTTTCTTTGGAACAAGTTAATGAAGTGTGTCTGTTTCGGTGTTGTGGCTGAGTTCAGCATGGTGTTTCTGCTTTGTTTGGGTTCGAGTTTCTCGAAGAGCTTTGGTTAGAAAATATTTGGCATCTGTGGCAACAGTGCAGCTCGGAGTGTTCTTTGTGTTGGCAGAAAGTTTTTCTGGCTAAGCAGTTTTTCTGAAGTGGAGTTCAGAAGCAGCAGAGTATATCCATTTCTTCGATGAATTGGATAGTTAAGTGTGAGCTGTTCTGATTGGTAAAGAGAGAACAGTTTTATTTGGAATTTGGCTGAGTTGATCGCAAAAGTGACTTGCGATAGTTTGAGTATTCTTTTGAGTTATCTGAGATTTTCTGGGATGTGTTGTCCAGTTTGTGCTTGTGTTCTTCATCAGCATTTTCATTCTACTCCAGATCAGAATGGTGCAGCGGAAGTAGTTTGGCGAGTGCATCTGTTTGTCTTTTCCAGATAGGAGAAGTTAGTTCGGTCTTCTGATGTTGTGAGTAGATTTGTGTTTTGGATTATGGGTAGATTTTGAGAGGATCATTTTGACGGGTTATTTTTGGTCTAGTTTGTTTCTAGAAGCATCGGCGAAGGTTGAGCTGATCAGAAAGGATTTGTAGGCAGTCCAGGATCGTCTGAAGGATTTTGTGGATAAGAGACGGAGGAAATTTGAAATTCGAAGTTGGAGACTTCGTTGTTGTGAAGTTTTTCTCTAATTAAAGGGAGCTATAAGATTGGGTAAGTCTCGGAAGTCAGCTACGAGTTGTTTTGGATCTTTTCTATGTTCTGATTTGGATAAGAGTTTGATCTACTGGATTGAATTGTCAGTTTGGATAACTGGAATTCAATGTATTTTACGTATCTCTGAGGGAGTACGTGTTTGATCTATCTCTGGTTTAGGAATCAGCAGTTCTGGAGGATTTGGTTGTTGAGTCAGACTCGTCTGTAGTCTGATATTCTATTTAGTTTTGTAAATCTAGATAAGTAGGAGCTCTATAGCTTAGTAGTATTGTTTGTTTGGATTCTGTAGAGCGAGTATCCCGATATATATATACTTGGGGAAACTCGAGGAAATTCTATTCAGAATTTTTCGCTAGATAGTTAAAATTGTTTGTTTGGACGATTGGTTGCTATGATTGTTAGCATATGGATGATAATACATCCTTGTGATTTAAAAAGATTATTAAATTACCTTTGTTTTAAATTTCGGGGACGAAATTATTTTAAGGGGGGAGGAATGTAATATCCCGGAAATTTGGGGCAATATCAATTTAATAATCTGTTTAAATAATTAAATTGATTTGTTAATCTTTGATAAAAATATTTGAATTGGTTTAAAAATCTAATTAAATGGATGTTTAATTAGTGAATTTATCTTTTAGAAATTAATAAAATGATTTCTATTTATAATATATTTATATGTGTGCATATATATATTGTAAATAGATTGGCTTTGGTTTGAAATTTAATAAATGAATAAAGTCTTGTTTTTAAACAAATAGACTTTAATAAAATAAAATTGTTATTTTCAAATTGGATGTGTTGTTTTAAATTTACTTTAAATTGGATTTTAAGAATATAATTTGAATTTGAATTTGAAATTCAAAAGGGTAATATTTTAAATAGTTTTGGATTTTAAAATATTTGGATGAGCTTTTATTTATATACATAATTGGTTTATTTCTTTAAAAATTATCTATATATAAATAGATAAGTAATAAGTGTTTAATAAATAAAGAAAGGGTTTTAATTACATTTACAATAAATAAAATTAATTAAAAAGACAAGTGTTAATTTATTAAGTAACCATGGTGACATGTGTTAGTTAGTAAATTAGAGTAAATGCCAAATGTCAAGTTTTAATTTTAGTTTTTCTTTTACTTTTATTAAACCACAAATTAACTTATATAAACATTGTTCTCTATCTTTATTTCTTTTCTGATCTTCATTCCAAAAGCTAAGAAAACTGAATAAAATTCTCCTCTCAAAACGATCAGTAAATTTACATTCCTCTCAAAACAAAATGTGTTCATACTCAAATCTGAAAATCAGAAATCAACTCCTCAAATCCAGAAATCAAATTCAACAACCTGTAGTTCATTTTCCAAATCAAAGTCTTTTAGTCTGCCTGTAATTCATTTTCAAAAATCTAAATCAAAGCCTGCAAATTCTTTAATCTGGAATCAAGTCTGTAGCCTGCATCTTTTCAAATCTGGAAGCAACATGCATGTGTTAAAATCAATTTAAAGCTTCAACAACTAAAGTTTAAAAATCAAATTCAAACAAGCATGCAAGTTTACAGCCTTCAGAAGCTAAACTGCCTCTGTTTCATCTTTGAACAGGTGAGTAACTTTCATTTTTAAAACTTAAAGTATATGATATATGTTTGCATGTGATAATATTAGCTTGTATTGTAGTTTTTAATTTGAATTTATATCAATTAGTATAAATATATGTATGAGCCTGTCAGTTTACACATAAAAACCTATTCTCTGTTATTTATCAAGTGAGTAAATAATTTAAATTAAAAAGCTAAGTATATATGGCTGTTCATTCGAGAAGTCTGAGATAATGATGCTTTGTTGTGCATATATAGGAGCTATCTCTGTGTTTATGAATGTTTATAAGTGTGCATGCCTGTTTGTATTTAAAACCATCTCTATTATTAGTTCAGAACATAGAAGTTTGATTAAAATCCAAAATCTAATCATCTAATCTTTATTAGACTTAGAGATTCAAACATTATATGTTTGTTTAATCATAAATTTTAAGTCTAAAATTTATTTAAAGCCATATGGATTTGAATTTGTCCTGAAATCGTGAAATGCAGTTGCAGTTTTAAAATACATGTTAAATCGAGTATTATAATTTGCTAATCTAATTACATAACTTAAAACATCTTTGAAAAATATGATTTTTAAGATAAAAGTCAGGAATTCTAGTTTAGGCTTTTTCGTGAAATTCTAAGATGACTGGAAAGTGGTTTAGAGGCAATTTCTGGTGATCATGGGGAGATGAGGGATCAGGGTTTCGTCTAGAGGTGGAGGAATGTGCGGTGAGATCAGGAAAAATGTCTGTTGGGTGGTTTAAGCACTGGGGCATTGGGAATTGATCAGGGAAGTTTATAACCCTAGTTTATAGGTAGATCGGAATTTTGGTTTTCTCGGTTGCTATGGTGGATCGAGTGTCATCAATTTCTGGGATTTGGAAGTGTGTACATTGTCGAAGTCGTGGCAGGAAGCGCAGACGTTCTGATGATCGGAGGAGTGGATTCGAGTTGCTTTCAGGTTGAAGAGTTGTTCCAAGATTTGGTCGAGAATTGCTCGAATTCGATGGTGATGCTTGTTCGTGGTTCTGGAGGTCGCGATCGTGGATGATGGTCGAAGTCGACATGCTAGTGATGGTACCGATGGTCTGAGGCGATCGTTTCGTCTGTGCACGTGTACATGTACATTTCGTACATCTGGAAGTTGATAGTTAGAGGAAGAAGCAGTCGTTCTCGAGTTGTTGATGTTTTGTCTCGAAGTCGTGTTCGAGAAAATGGGGACTTGGCTCGGGTTCGTTGCAGAGAAACTCGTGTGGGTTAAACTGTTTTAAATTTTTAACATAACAGCTTTTAATAAAAAGGAAAAGGGAAAAACTGGAAGCAGCGCGGGGTTTTCTCGAAGTAAATTAGGGATTGCTCGAGGTAGATGTTGGTTACAGGTTTTCTGTTAAACCTGTCCGTTTGAATGTTATAGTGGTTTAAAAATTTAAGACAAAAGATTTAAACAATGTTTTAAATCTAAGTTTAAGAATAGATTCAAATCAAATTGAATCCTGGTTGAAGTAAAATAAAGTTTTATAAAATTCGAATGTTTAACCACTTTGAATGTTAAAGTAAATTATAAATGATTTGAAATTTAAAGGAAATTGGTTTAAATACTTTTAAAATCTCTTTTTAAATTATAAGTATTCTTTAACTTGTGATTTTAAAAGTTTTAAAATTTAGTTTTAATTTTGTTAAGATAAATTGGTATTTATTTTAAATCAACAATTTAAAATGAAATTTAAAAGTAAAATGTTTCAAAGCCTTTTGTTAATAATAATTAAAGTAGTTAAAGGTTAATACTTTAATTTAGAAAGTAATTAAGGTTTAATGATTTAGGATTCATTAAATTAATAAGGTAATTAAGGAATAATTTAATAAATTAATTAATTTGAAATTAAGGATCATTTATTTAAATAAGTATAGAGTTTTTATAAATGATTAGAGATTTATTAATCAAGTGATTAAAGATTTATTTAAGCAATTAATTAAGTAATTAGAAATGAATTAATTTGTAATTAATAATAATTGATTAAAGCTTAATTACTTAAGGAAAGTAATTAAAGAATTGATTAATAATTAATGAGGGTTCATTAATTAGGGATTATTAAATAATTAATTAATATGATTAATTTTGATAATCAATTAGATTAATTAACTAATGATAATCATTTGTGAATTGGTTAAGTATAATTACTTAATGAAAGTAATTAAAGTAATTAATTACTTAAGGTAATTAATTAGATAAATTTGATAAGTTTAATTTATTAATTAAATTAAGATAATCACTTGGTGATTGATAAGTAATTACTTAAATGTAATTAGTGAAGTGTAATTACTTAGGAAAGTAATTAAAGTTAATTAGTGGATGTAATTAACTAAAGAAGATTTTAATAATAAAAGTAATTTTAGTTTAATTACTTTGTATAATTAATCAGGGGATTAATTAAAGGATAATTAATTTAGGAGTAATTAATTTATGAAGTGTAGTAATTAAGAGTAGTTAATTACTAAATGAGATTAATCAAAGGTGATTAATAAATGTGACTAATTAATTATTAATTTAAATAAGATAATTAATTAAGAATAATTAAGGATCATTAATTAATATAATTAATGATGTAATTAAGAATTGATTAATTAAGATTAATTAATAAATAATAAGTGATTAAAGTAATTAATTAATTGTAATTAATTAAGGATTAATGTAATTAAGTATGGTTAATTAATTAATAAAGTAATTTAAGATTAATTACTGAAATGGTTTAAGATAATTAATTTGTGAAATTAATTAGGATTAATTACTTAAAGTAATTAAAGGATTATTAATCAGGAATGATTAATTAAGATGGATACTTAGAGTAATGATTAATTAATTGGTTTAATTAATAATTAAGTAAGTAGGATTTATAGAATGAAGTAATTAGTTTAATTCACTTTAAATTAATTAGATGATATAAATTATTGCTTAAGGATGGATGAATGAGATTGAATGTATTTCATTGTTTGATATCTCTGATGAGATATGATTGATATATGATATGGATGTTTGGTTGAATTATAATGATAATGTGAATTATCTATTTGGGATGATAATGTAGATTATCTATTGAATTATCTATCTTTGTGTATATAGATAAGAATTGAATTGTTTTAACCTTAAAACAACTTGGCCCTTAAAAGATACGTTTTGGATTTCGATGAGACCGGGATCGGGTTTCCGTATACCGGAATTCCAGGTCTGGAGACCCGAATACCACATCGATCCAAATTAACGATAGGTCGTGAATCTCAAGTGAAGATGAAGATTCAGAGTGCAAGGGTTATTGTCGTTAACTCTGAGGGTGATTCCAAAACGAGTGTAACGAGATAATGCCTTCGGTTTCGTTCGAACCCGGAACGAACTTGTATGGATTGAATGCTTTCAGCACATCGTCAGGCGGACGATGAGCATTCTAAGTGATATGTTCTGATTAAAGGTAATCGTAACCTCAAGCCTCATCAACCCGGAAATGGCTAAAACAGGGGAGGTGCAGCAAGGCTTCGTGGGTAGCACCCACTGAGAGCAAGATAGATCCCTGTCTAGAGGTCCCTTTTCTTTTATATTCGGCTTAGTGTGTGGTTGGTCGCGCCAACTACGGGGTTATCTTGTTCGGAATTATCCAGTAAGGGATGGTTCCGGCTTTGTGTTGCAGGGGAGCGGGCGTACTCCTCGGTACGGTGATCTAGGCCACGTACTGTGACGGGCGGTACCCCAG
This sequence comes from Allium fistulosum, assembly GCA_030737815.1. Classification (NCBI taxonomy): domain Eukaryota; kingdom Viridiplantae; phylum Streptophyta; class Magnoliopsida; order Asparagales; family Amaryllidaceae; genus Allium; species Allium fistulosum. The sequence continues at coordinate 50,500,177 of CM060906.1, forward strand.
TAGCCCTGCCATTGTATGGAAACCCATTCTTCCTACGTGCCCTTACGGTTTTGATTGTATAACCCACTTTGTGGCTAGTATGCTGGAATTTAATAATGTAACAATTTCAGCTATTTCATATTTATTTGAAAACCCTAGACCCTATTATAATATAACTGGATTTCCTATCAAATGTTTTGGTTAACGTAAGGTAAAAACTTACCCATGTTTATTTGTGGGGAGTCTTACGTGATACCTTTTCTTTCTAAAGGTTTTGAAGTTAAGCAAGTTTAACCTGTTACTCACACTAGACCCATGTCTGACCCAAGTGTTTATTTCTGTTTTATAAACTCTTGGGTACTCAAATTTTTACGAGTAGCCAAGGGATTCAGGTTTAGCTTTGACGAATATTCTGGAGGAGCAATGGAGCAGGAGGCTTCGGCGTTCGTAGATATAGTATTCCGCTGTGTTGATATCTGTGATAGTGTGTGTATTGTATTGAGTTGTAATAACTAGACAGATGTTTATAACTGTCTAGTATGTGATGTGTATCTGTGTAACTCTGATAATTGTTGTATACTATGTAATAGTTTATGTTATTAATATAATTTATTCATTCCGCTGTGAGGTCGTTGTTGTTGTTTCTTTCTTTCTTCTCTTCTTTCTCTTTTCTATCCCTTTCTTTCTTCATAATGATGCGACTTTCTGGGCATAGGAAGTCGGGTCACGCGGTTTCCAGTTTTTACTCGGAGAAGTTTAGATAAGGCTCGGGTAGGTTTTGTTTGCAGTTTTTAAACCTGACAGGGTTTTTAAAAAAATTAAATTGAGTTTAAAATGTAAAGCAGGTTTTAAAAACACAGTTTTAAATCAAAATTTTAAGTAGGAATTCAAATTTAAAATTTGTATCTAGTTGGAAATAAATAAGTTTTATTTAATTTAAAATGTTTTAAATATATTTAAATGAATTGGTTAAAACTCTTAAAGTTTCTTTTAAATGATAAATGTTCTTTAACATTTGGATTTAAAAAGGGTTTTGTAAATTTGATTTAAAATTGGATAAAGTTAAACCTGTAATTATTTTAAATCTTTAAATTGGAATGAATTAAAAAGGAAGTTTTAAAAAAAAGAGTAAATTGATTCCAAGTCTTTTGATAATGATAATTAAAGTAGTTATAATGGCTAATCTCTAATTTAGAGATTAATTAAGATTTAATGATTTAGGAGTCATTAAAATTAATTAATAGGTTAGTGTTAATTAATTAAATAATTAAGATTATAAGTTTAGAGGTTAATTAATTTGGGATTAATCATTTATTTAGATAAGTTTAGATTTTTAATAAATGATTAGAAATTAATCAAGTGATTTAAAGATTAATTAAGAAATTAATTAAGTAAATAGAGAGTAATTAATTGGTAATTAAGAATTCATTAATTTGTAATTAATAATAGTTGATTAAGCTTAATTACTTAAAGAAAGTAATTAAAGGATTATTAATAATTAATGAGAAATCATTAATTAGGGATTATTAGATAATTAATTAACATGATTAAATTTGATAATCAATTAGATTAATTAGATAATATGAAAATTGGTTAAGTAAAATTACTTTATGGAAGTAATTAAAGTAATTAATTACTTAAGGTAATTAATTAAATAAATTTGATAAGTTTAAATTAATTAATTAAATTAATTTAAGATAATCACTTGGTGATTGTTAAGTATAATTACTTAAATGTAATTAGTGAAGTGTAATTACTTAGGAAAGTAATTAAAGTTAATTAATGGATATAATTAACTAAAGATGATTTTAATAATGAAAGTAATTTGAGTTTAATTACTTTTGAATAATTAATCAAGGGATTAATTAAAAGATAATTAATTAATGAGTAATTAATTTATGGAAGAGTAATTAAGGGTAGTTAATTACTAAATGTGATTAATCAAAGGTGATTAATAAATATGGTTTAATTAATATTAATTATTAAATATAATTAATTTAAATGATGTAATTAAGGATTGGTTAATTAAAATTAATTAATCAAAAAAAAAAATAAGTGATTAAAGGAATTAATTAATTGTAATTAATTAAGGATTAATGTAATTAAGTATAATTAATTAATTAATGAAGTAATTAAAGATTTAATTACTGAAATGGTTTAAGTTAATTAATTTGTGAAATTAATTAAGGATTAATTACTTAAAGTAATTAAAGTATAATTAATCAGGATTGATTAATTAAGATAGAGTATGATTAATTAATTGGTTTAATTAAGAATTAAGTAAGAAGGATTTATAAAATGAAGTAATTAATTTAATTCACTTTAAATAAATTAGAGATGATATAAATCATTGCTTAAGGATGGATAAATGAGATTGAATGTATTTCATTGTTTGATATCTCTGATGAGATATGATTGATATATGATATGGATGTTTGGTTGAATTGAAATGATAATATGAATTATCAGCTGTGATGATAATGTAGATTATCTATTGAGTTATCTATCTGTGTGTATATAGATAAGAATTGAATTGTTTTAACTTTAAAACAACTTGGCCCTTAAAAGATACGTTTTGGATTTCGATGAGACCGGGATCGGGTTTCTGTATACCGGGATTCCAGGTCTGGAGACCCGAATACCACATCGATCCAAATTAACGATAGGTCGTGAATCTCAAGTGAAGATGAAGATTTAGAGTGCAAGGGTTATTGTCGTTAACTCTGAAGGTGATTCCAAAACGAGTGTAACGAGATAATGCCTTCGGTTTCGTTCGAACCCGGAACGAACTTGTATGGATTGAATGCTTTCAGCACATCGTCAGGCGGACGATGAGCATTCTAAGTGATATGTTCTGATTAAAGGTAATCGTAACCTCAAGCCTCATCAACCCGGAAATGGCTAAAACAGGGGAGGTGCAGCAAGGCTTCGTGGGTAGCACCCACTGAGAGCAAGATAGATCCCTGTCTAGAGGTCCCTTTTCTTTTATATTCGGCTTAGTGTGTGGTTGGTCGCGCCAACTACGGGGTTATCTTGTTCGGAATTATCCAGTAAGGGATGGTTCCGGCTTTGTGTTGCAGGGTAGCGGGCGTACTCCTTGGTACGGTGATCTAGGCCACGTACTGTGACGGGCGGTACCCCAGTAGCCCTGCCATTGTATGGAAACCCATTCTTCCTACGTGCCCTTACGGTTTTGATTGTATAACCCACTTTGTGGCTAGTATGCTGGAATTTAATAATGTAACAATTTCAGCTATTTCATATTTATTTGAAAACCCTAGACCCTATTATAATATAACTGGATTTCCTATCAAATGTTTTGGTTAGCGTAAGGTAAAAACTTACCCATGTTTATTTGTGGGGAGTCTTACGTGATACCTTTTCTTTCTAAAGGTTTTGAAGTTAAGCAAGTTTAACCTGTTACTCACACCAGACCCATGTCTGACCCAAGTGTTTATTTCTGTTTTATAAACTCTTGGGTACTCAAATTTTTACGAGTAGCCAAGGGATTCAGGTTTAGCTTTGATGAATATTCTGGAGGAGCAATGGAGCAGGAGGCTTCGGCGTTCGTAGATATAGTATTCCGCTGTGTTGATATCTGTGTTAGAGTCTTGTATTGTATTTGAGTTGTAATATCTAGACAGATGTTTATAACTGTCTAGTATGTGTTGTATAGTTGTGTAAACTCTGATAAGTGTTGTATACTATGTAATAGTTTATGTTATTAATATAATTTATTCGTTCCGCTGTGAGATCGTTGTTGTTGTTTCTTTCTTTCTTCTCTTCTTTTCTATTTTCTACCCCTTTCTTTCTTATTAATGAAGCGTCATTCTGTGGAATGAGTGGCGGGTCATTACAGTTAATAAAAATTTAACCTTAACAAACTTTAAAATCCATTTACAACTCTTAAAATCATATAGTGAAGAAATACTAATTTTGTAAAAGAACTTAAGAATTTAAATCAATTTACCTTTAAATTCTACCCTTTTAATATCCATTTTAACAATTAAAGTTATTAAACAATTTTAATTTAAAAACCTTCTTTTATTTCAAAACTGAAATACAGATTTAATTCTAATTCCAGATAAAACTTAGATTAAAACTTACTTGCAAATTTAAAACTTCATCTTTTTAAATTCAACTATCTAATCATTTTAAAGGTTGCTAATTCTTTTTAAATTTCAACAACTTATTATATTTTCGAACTGAGATTCAAATTTAACTTAAATCAGTTTTAAACTTAGACTTAAGACTTGTTTAAAACTTTTACTTAACCATTTAAATTTTGTTTTAAATTTTAAACAGTTTAGTTTTAAATCTGGAACCCAGACTTTTACCCGAGACCCCTCAAAAATACTTCGAGTCGCATACCTAAATACTTCGAGCATCACTCGAACAAAACTCGAGAAAAACTCAAGCACCCCTCTGTTAAAATCCCAGACTTCACCAGATATACTTACGATCTCGTGCACGTGCACGGTAGATTCCATCACCTCCGGCCATCGACGACTTCCCCCACCAGTCGACGTTCATCCACCAACCAGAAAACGATCACTCGATCACCCAAAATGCTAGAGGAACAAAATCGAGCATCCAAAACTAACTCGAACCCAAAACTGGAACATCTTCAATCTCTGGAAACTGCCTCGTCTTCAAAATCCCGACCATCAGAACTTCTACAACTCCGACCATATCTTCATCATCGACCAAGCTTCACTCCCTCAAAAGCCTGAAGCACTCGATCCACTTGAGAAAGCATGAAGATCATTTTCCCTAACCTAGTTAGAACTAGGGTTAAAAATTCAAATCCTAAATCATTTCTTCCTCGATGTTTTAATTCGATTTCTAGTAATTTTCCCTATATCCTTAATTAATTACATTAATTAATTACTTCATTTATTAATTATTACTTAATTAATCAATTCTTAATTACATCATTAATTATATTAATTAATGATCCTTAATTACAACTTAATTTATTAATTACTCAATTAAATTAATTACATTAAGTAATAAATCTTTAATTAAACAACATTTATTAATCACCTTGATTAATCTTCAATCAGTAATTAATTACCCTTAATTACTTTCATTAACTAAATTAATTACTCCTTAATTAATTTCTTAATTAATCCCTTGATTAATTATTCAAAGTAATTAACTCAAATTACTTCTATTAATAAAATCATTTATTCAACTAATTACTTCCAGTAATTATCTTATTATTTACTTCTCTAAATAAGCTTACCTTAATAATTACATTAAGTAATTATTATCAAATCATCTCTTGATTATTCTAAATTAATTAAACTTAATTAATTAATTTAACTAAATCAAATTAACTTCAATTAATTACAATAAGTAATTACATTTAAACAAATTCTATAATTGATTATCTTTA